>CAKJTW010000045.1:0-2706666 GCA_917880005.1 Nanger dama
GCTGCATCCTCAGTCCTCGTGTGGTGCTGAGGCCAGAGCCTGAGCTTTCCTCGCCCGTGCTGACATAGGTCTTGGGGGTTCCCCTGAAGCCCCCACAATGGAGTCAGGCCTCGTCTCGCCTGGAGACATGCATGGCCGCTTACCTCCCCAGCTGCAGCAGTGTCAGGCTCCCCGTCCGAGCGGACAGAGGGATCTGTGTCTTGCCCTCTAGGTTCCCGAGGGCTGTCACAGGTGCCAGTGTGTGGGGCATTGAGCCTCGGGGTGACAGTCGAGGCAGTGCAGGGCCATCAGGTTCATCTGGAGTGGACGAGGCATTTGGGGGAATGGGGAATGGTGTGCCAACCCCTGATGCTCCTCCCGACTATCCTGGTTCGAGCACCTCCTCTTGGGATGCGAGGGGAGCACCAGGAACCCTTTCCCAACGGAGCAGGGAAATGGACCCTCATCTGGAGCTGAGCAGGGGCAAACAGGGCTCCTCTTGAGTCGTGGCAGGACCTTCGGGGTTACTCTCGATTGGTGATGGGTGGGGCAGGGAACTTCTTGGGTAATAGCAAGGGTGTCAAGGAGCCTTTCAAAGTCAAAGAGGGAAGGGGTGATTTCCCCCGAGACTCAGCAGTGGACAAGGGGCTCACTTCGTGTGAATGGGAGAAGCTTCTGGTTTTTCTCGAGTTGCAGCAGGGACCCCAGAGACCTTCCTCTGTGGCCTTAGGAGAGGCCAGTCTCCGTGCCAGTTGCCACGTGACTCTGGATATTCTTCCTCAGTCGTCGTCTGGTCCTCAGTCCTCGTCTTATGCTGAGGCTGGAACCTGAGCTTTCCTCGCCTGGGCTGACATAGGTCTTGGGGTTCCCCTGGTCCCTCTACACGGGAGAAAGGCCTCATCTCGCCTGGAGATGTGCACGGCTATTTGCCTCCCCAGGTGCAGCAGCAGTGTCAGGCTCCTAGTCTAGCAGACACAGGGATCAGTGGCTTGCCCTCAAGGTACCACTGGGCTGTCACACGTGCCAGTGTGCCAGGTGTCAAACCTCGAGGTGACAGTCGAGGCAGTGCAGGGCAGTCAGATTGATATGGAGTGGACGAGGCATTTGGGGGTCTTTGGGAATGATGGCCTGATCCCTGAGGCTCCTCCCGACTCTCCTGGTGTGAGGGCCTTCTCTTGGGATGCGAGGGAATTGCGGGAACACTTTCCCGACAGAGCAGGGATAGGGCCCCTCATCTGGAGCTGAGAAGGGGAAAGCAGGTTTCCTCTTGAGTCGTGTCGGGACCCTCGGAGTTTCTCCCGGGTGGGGTCGGGTGGGACGGGGAACTTCTTGGGTCACAGCAAGGGTGTGAAGGAGCCTTTCGAGGTCCAAGAGGGAAGGGGTGATTTCCCCAATACGCTGCATCAGACAAGGTCCTCACCCACCCTGCAGGGGAGAAGCTTCTGGTTTTTCTCGAGTTGAGGCAGGGTCCTCTCGAGTTACGACCAGGATTCCGGGGACACGCCCCTGTGGTTTCAGGGAGAGGTCAGTCTCCGAGCCAGTTTCTCGGCGCCTCTTGGGATTCCTCCGCAGTCGTCACCTGGTCCTCATTCCTCGTCTGGTGCTGAGGCCGGTGCCTGAGCTTGCCTCGACCATGCTGATATAGGTCTTGGGGTTCCCCTGAAGCCCCCACAGGGGAGATAAGCCTCGTCTCGCCTGGAGACGTGCACAGCTGCTTGCCTCCCCAGCTGCAGCTGAATTATCAGGCTTTCCTTCGAACGGACCCAGGGATCTGTGGCTTGCCTTCAAGGTACCCCAGGGCTTTCACACGTGACAGTGTGTCAGACGTTGAGCCTCGGGGTGACAGTCGCGGCAGTGCAGGGCAGTCAGGTTCATCAGGAGTGGACGAGACATTTGCGGGTCTTGGGGAATGGTGGCCGGAACCGTGATGCTCCTCCCGACTCCACTGGTGCGAGGGCCTCATTTTGAGATGCGAGGGGAGCACAGGGAACCCTTTCCAGATGAAGCAGGGAAAGGGACCCTCATCTGGAGCTGAGCAGTGTCAAACGGGGCTCCTCTTGTGTCACAGCAGGACCATTGGGGTTCCTCTTGAGTGGGGACAGATGGGGCAGGGAACATCTTGGGTCACTGCAAAGGGGTGAAGGAGCCATTTGAGGTCCAATAGGGAAGGTGTGATTTCCCCCGAGATGCCGAAGCAGACAAGGGCCTCACCCCCCTTGCAGGGGAGCAGCTTCTTTTTTTCTCGATTTGCGGGCGGTCCTCGAGTTATGATGGGGACCCCAGGAACCGGCCCCTGTGGCCTCAGCAGAGGCCAGTCTCGGTGTCAGTTGCTAGGCGCCTCTGGGGATTCCTCCCCAGTCGTCACTGGGTCCTCAGTCCTCGTCTGGTGCTGAGGTCAGAGACTGAGCTTTCGTCGTTTGTGCTGACATAGGTCTTGGGTTACCCTGGAGCCCCCACAAGGGAGTCAGGCCTCGTCTCGCCTGGAGACATGCACAGCCGCTTGCCTCTCCACCTGAACAGCAATGTCAGGCTCCCCATCGAGCGGACACAGTGATCTGTGTCTTGCCTTCGAGGTACCCCAGGGCTGTCACACATGCCAGTGTGTCAGGCGTCAGGCCTCAGGGTGACAGTCGAGGCAGTGAAGGGCAGTCAGGATCATCTGCAGTGGACGAGGCATTTGGGTGTCTTGGGGAATGGTGGCCCAACCACTGATGCTCCTCCCGACTCTCCTGGTGCGAGTGCCTCTTCTTGGGATGCGATGGGAGCCCCAGGAACCCTTTCTCGATGGAGCAGGGAAAGGGACCCTCATATGGAGCTGAGCAGGAGCAAACGTGTCTCATCTTGCGTCTCGGCGAGACACTCAGTGTTCCTCTCGAGTGGTGACGGATGGGGCGGGGAAATTCTTAGGCCAGAACAAAGGTGTGAAGGAGCCTTTCGAGGTCCAAGAAGGAAGGGGTGGTTTCCCCGAGATGCTGCAGCAGATTAGGGCCTTACCCTGCCTGCCAGGGAGAAGCTTCTGGTTCTTCTTGAGTTGCATCGGGGTCCTCTTGAGTTACAACGGGGACCCCAGGGACCCGCCCCTGTGTCCTCAGGAGAAGCCAGTCTCTGTAGCAGTTGCCAGGCGCCTCTGGGGATTCCTCCCAGGTCGTCGCCTGTACCTCATTCCTCGTCTGTTGCTGAGGCCGGAGCCTGAGCTTTCCTTGATTGTGCTGACACTGGTCTTGTGGTTCCCTTGGAGCCCCAACAGGGGAGTGAGGCCTCATCTCGCCTGGAAACATGCACGGCCGGTTGTCTCCTCAGCTGCAGCAGCAGTGTCAGGCTCACCATTGAGTGGACACAGGGATATGTGGCTTGCCCTCGAGGTACCCCAGGGATGTTACATGTGCCATGTTTCGGGCATTGAGCCTTGGGGTGACAGTCGAGGCAGTGCAAGTCAGTCAGGATCATCTGGAGTGGACATGGTATTTGGGGGTCTTGGGGAATGGTGGCCCTACTCCTGATGCTCCTCCCGACTCTCCTGTTGCTAGTGCCTCCTCTTGGGTTGAGAGGGGAGCGCCGGGAACCTTTTCCCTAAGGAACGGGGAAAAGGACCCTCATCTGGAGCTGGGCAGAAGCAACGGGGTTCCTCGTGAGTCTCTGTGGGACCCTCACGGTTCCTCTCAAGTGGGGACGGGTGGGGTGGGTAACTTCTTGGGTCACAGCAAGGATGTGAAGGAGCCTTTAGAGGTCCAAGAGGGAAGAGGTGATTTCCCTGAGACACGGCAGTGGACAAGGGCCTCACACTGCCTGCAGGGGAGAAGCTACTGGTTTTTCTCGACTTGTGGCAGGGTCCTCTCGAGTTATGACGGGGACGCAAGGGACCCGCTCCTGTGGCCTCAAGACAGGCCGGTCTCCGTGCCAGTTGCCAAGCGCCTCTGGGGATTCCTCTCGAGTAGTCTCGCGTCTTCAGTCCTTGTCTGGTGCTGAGGCCGGAGCCTGAGCTTTCCTCACCCGTGCTGACATAGGTCTTGGTGTTCCCCTGGATCTCCCACAGGGGAGTCAGTCCTTGTCTCTCCTGGAGACATGCATGGCCGCTTGCTTCCCCAGCTGCAGCAGAATTTTCAGGCTCCCCGTCGAACGGACACAGGAATCTGTGGCTTGCCTTCGAGGTACCCCAGGGCTTTCACACATGCCAGTGTGTTGGATGTTGAGCCTCGTGGTGACAGTCGAGGCAGTGCAGGGTAGTCAGGTTCATCAGGAGTGGACGAGACATTTGCGGGTCTTGGGGAATGGTGGCCCGAACCCTGATGCTCCTCCCAACTCCTCTGGTGTGAGCGCCTCAATTTGAGATGTGAAGGGAGCACCGGGAACCCTTTCCCAACGAAGCAGGGAAATAGACCCTCATCTGAAGCTGAGCAGGGGCAAAAGGGTCTCCTCTTGAGTCACAGTGAGACCCTCAGGGTTCCTCTCGAGTGGTTATGGATGTGGTGGTGAACGTCTTGGGTCACAGCAAAATGTGAATGTGAAACTTTCGTGGTCCAAGAGGGAAGGGATGATTTCTCCTGAGACACCGATTGGAGAAGGGCCTCACCTCGCCTGCACGGGAGAATCTTCTGGTTGTTCTCGAGTTGCGGTGAGGTCCTCTTGAGTTACAACGGGGGACCCAAGGACCCACCCCTGTGGACTCAGGAGAGGCCAGTCTTGGTGCCATTTGCCAGGCGCCTCTGGGGATTCCTCCCTAGTCATCGCCATGTCCCCAGTCCTCGTCTGGTGCTGAGGCCAGAGCCTTATCTTTCATCGCCAGTGAGTCAGGCCTCATCTAGCCTGGAGACGTGCATGGTTGCTTGCCTCCCCAGCTACAGCAGCAGTGTCAGGCTCCCTGTTGAGCGGACACAGAAATATGTGGCTTGCCATCGAGGTACCCCAGGGCTTCACACGTGCCAGGTGTGTCGGTGGTCGAGCCTCAGGGTGACATTCGAGGCACTGCACGGTAGTCAGGTTCATCTAGAGTGGATGAGGCATTTGGCGGTCTTGGGGAATGGTGTCCCGACCACTGATGCACCTCCCGACTCTCCTGGAGCGAGCACCTCCTCTTGGAATGCGAGGGGAGCACTGAGAACCCTTTCCCGACGGAGCAGGGAAAGGGACCCTCATCTGGAGCTGAGCAGGGGAAAACCGGGTTCCTCTGGAGTCATGGCGGGACCCTCGGGTTTCCTCTCCAGTTGAGACTGGTGGGGCGGGGAACTTCTTGGGTCACAGCAAGGGGGTGAAGGAGCCCTTCGAGGTCCAAGAGGGAAGAGGTGATTTACCATAGATGCCACAGAGGACAAGGGCCTCACACCTCCTGCAGGGGAGAAGCTTCTGATTTTTCTCGAGTTGAGGCCGGGTCATCTCGAGTTATGACAGGGACCCCAGGGACACACCCCTGTGGCCTCAGGAGAGGCTAGTTACAGTGCGAGTTCTGAGGCACCTCTGGGGATTCCTCCCCAATCGTCACCGGGTCCTCAGTCCTCGTCTGGTGCTCGGGCCGGAGCCTTAGCTTTCCTCACTGTGCTGACATAGGCCTTGGGGTTCCCCTGGAGCCCCCACAGTAAAGTCAGGCCTCGTCTCGCCTGTAGACTTGCACTACCGCTTTCCTCTCCAGCGGTAGCAGCAGTGTCCAGCTCCCCGACGAGTGCAAACAGGGATCTGTGGCTTCCCATCAAGGTACCCCAGGGCTGTCACATATGCCAGTGTGTCGGGAGTCGAGGCTCGGGTGACAGCAGAGGCAGTGCAGGGCAGTCAACTTCATCTGGAGTGGACAAGGCATTTGGTGGTCTTGGGTAATGGTTGCCCGACTCCTGATGCTCCTCTTGACTCTCCTTGTGCGAGCGCCTCCTCTTGGGATGCCAGGGAAGCACCTGGAACCCTTTCCAGGCGGAGAGGGAAAGGGACCCTCATCTGGAACTGAGCAGGGGCAAACGGGGCTTCTTTTGAGTCACAGTGGGACCCTTGGGGTTCCTCTCGAGTGGGGATGGGTGTGTCAGGGAACCTGTTGAGTCACATAAAGTGTGTGAAGGAACTTTTGAGGTCCAAGAGGGAAGGGGTGATTTACCCCGAGATGCTGCAGTGGAAAAGAGCCTCATCCCGCCTGCAGGGGAGAAGTTTCTGTTTTTCCAAAGTTGTGGTGGGGTTCTCTAGAGTTACAATGGGTACCACAGGGACGCGCATCTGTGGCCTCTGGAGTGGCCAGTCTCCATGCAAATTGCGAGACGCCTCTGGGTATTCTGCCCCAGACGTCGCTGGGACCTCAGTCCTCGTCAAGTGCTGTGGCCAGAACCTGAGCTTTCCTCGACCCCCTCCCCTGGAGCCCCATAGGGGAGGCAGGAATCTTCTCGCCTGGAGACGTGCATGGCTGCTTGCCTGCCCAGATGCAGCAGTAGTTTCAGACTCCTCATCGAGCAGACACAGGGATCTGTGGCTTGCCCTCGAGGTACCCCAGGGTTGTCACAAGTGCCAGTGTGTCGGGCGTCGAGCCTTGGGGTGACAGTCGAGGCTGTGTGGGGCAGTTATGTTCATCTGGAGTGGAAGAGGCATTTGGGGGTCTTGGGGAATGGTAGCCCGACCCCTGATGCTCCTCCTGCCTGTCCTGGTGCCTGCACCTCCACTTGGAATGCGAGGGGAAAGCCGGGAACCCTTTCCCGACGGAGCAGGGAAAGGGCCCCCATCTGGAGCTGAGCAGGGGAAAACGGGGCTCCTCTTGAGTTGTGGCAAGACCATCAGGGTTCCTCTTGTGTGGGTACATTTGGGGCACAGATCTTCTTGGTCACAGCAAGAGTGTGAAGGAGCCTTTTGAGGTCCAAGATGGAAGGCGTGATTTCCCTGAGACTCCAGAGTGGACAAGGGCCTCACCCCATCGGCAGTGGAGAAGCTTCTAGGTTTTCTCGAGTTGCGGCGGGGTCTTCTCGAGTTACAATGGAGACCCCAGGGACCGGCCCCTGTGGCCTCAGTAGGTGCCAGTCTCCATGCCAGTTACCAGGCAACTCTGGGGATTCTTCCCTAGTCGTCACCAGGTCCTCAGTCCTCGTCTGGAGCTGAGGCCGGAGCCTGAGCTTCATTGCCCATGCTGACATAGGTCTTGGGGTTCCCCTGGAACCCCCACAGGGGAGTCAGGCCTCGTCTCTCCTGGGGACGTGCACAGCCACGTGCCTCCCCAGCTGCAACAGCAGTGTCAGGCTCCCCGTCAAACGGACATCGGGTTCTGTGGCTTGCCCTCTAGGTGCAACAAGGCTGTCACAGTGTGGCATCAGTCGATCCTCGGTGTGACAGTCGAGACAGTGCAGGGCACTCAGGTTCAGTGGGAGTGGACTGAGGCTTTTGGGGGTGTTGGGGAATGGTGGTGCAAACCCTGGAGTTCCTCCCTTCTCTCCTGAAGCAAATGCCTCCTCTTTGGAGGAGAGGGGAGTGCTGGAAATCCTTTCCCGACTGAGCAGGAAAGGGACCCTCATCTGAATCTGAACAGGGGAAAATGGGGCTCCTCTTGAGTCATGGTGGAGCCCTCGTTGTTCCTCTCAAGTGGGGATGGGTGGGTCGATGAAGCAGTGATTTCCCTGAGACTCTGAAACAGACAAGTACTTCACCTGCCTGCAGGGCAGAAACTCCTGGTTTCTCTCGAGTTACTGCTGGGTCCTTTGGAGTTACGAACGGAACTACAGGGACGCATTCCTGTGGCCTCAGAAGAGGCCTGTCTCCTTTCGAGATTCGAGGGGCCTCTGGGGATTCCTCCCCAGTCGGTGCTGGGTCCTCAGTCCTCGTCTGGTGATGAGGCCGGAGCCTGAGCTTTCCTCGCCCGTGCTGACATGTGTCTTGGCGTACCCCTGGAGCCTCCACAGGTTTGTCAAGCCTCGTCTCACGTGGAGACGTGCACGGCTGGTTTCCTTTCGAGCTGCAGCAGTAGGGTCAGGCTCTTCTTCGAGTGGACACAGGGATCTGTGGCATGCCCTCAAGGTACCACTAGGCTGTCACACGTGCCAGCGTGGCCTGAATTGATCCTCAGGGTGACAGTCGAGGCAGTGCAGGGCAATCACATTCATCTGGAGTGGACCAAGGCATTTGAGTTCTTGGGGAATGGTGGCATGATCCGTGGAGTTCCTCCCGACTCTCCTGGGGCAAGAGCCTCCTCTTGGGAGGCGAAGGGAGCGCCAGGAATTCTTTTCCGATGGAGCAGGAAATGACCCTCATCTGGAGCTAAGCAGGGTAAAACGAGGCTCCTGTTGAGTCGCGGCGGGCCCCTCGGTGTTCTCAATTGTGGACGGGTAGGTGGGGAAACTTCGTGGGTCACAGATGTGGTGTGAAGGAGCCTTTCGAGGTTCAAGAGGGAAGTGGTAATTTCCCCGAGATGCCACAGCGGAAAAGTGCCTCACACCGCCTGCAATGAAGAAGCTCCTGGTTTTTCTCAAGTTGCAGAGGGGTCCTCTCGGGTTACAATGGGGACCATTGAAAGCCGCCCCTGTGTCCTCAGGAGAGGCCAGTCTCCATGCGAGTTGGGAGGAGCCTCTGGGGATTCCTCCCCAGTCTGAGCCGGGTCCTCAGTCCACGACTGGCCCTGAGGGGCAGCCAGAGCTTTCCTTGCCCGTGCTGACATGGGGCTTGGGGTTCCCCTGGAGCCTCCACAGGGCAGTCAGTCCTCATCTCCCATGGAGACGTGCATGGCCGCTTTTCTCCCGAGCTGCAGCAGCAGGGTCAGGCTACCCTTCGAGTGGACACAAGGATCTGTGGCATGCCCTCGAGGTGCCACAGGGTTGTCAAACGTGCCAGCATGGCCTGAGTCGATCCTCGGGATGACAGTTGAGACAGTGCAGTGAAAGCAGGTTCATCTGGAGTTGACTGAGGAATTTGGAGGTCTTGGGGAATGGTGGCACGACCCCTGGGGTTCCTCCCACACTCCTGGGGTGACCGCCTCCTCTTGGGAGGCAAGGGGAGCACCACGAATCCTTTCCCAATGGAGCAAAGAAAGGGACCCTCATCTGGAGCTGAGCAGGGGAAAACTGGGCTCCTCTTGAGTTGTGGCGGGACCCTTGGGTTTCCTCTCAAGTGGGGATGGGTGGGTCGGTGAACTTCATGGGTCGCAACAAGGGTGTGAAGGAGCCTTTTGAGGTCTAAGACGAAAGGGGTAAATCCCCTGAGATGCCCCTGTGGACAAAGGCCTCACCCTTCGTACAGTAGAGAAGTTCCAGGTTTTTTCCAAGTTGCTGCGGGGTCCTCTTGAGATACGACGGGGACCCTAGAGACCCGCCCCTGACACCTCAGGAGAGGCCCGTCTCCGTGTGAGTTGCAAGGAGCCTCTGAGGATTTTTCCCCTGTTGGCATTGGTTTCTCAGTCCTCATCTGGAGCTGAGGCCACAGCTTGAGCTTTTCTCGCCCATGCTGACATGTGTCTTGGGGTACCCCTGGAGACTACACAGGAGAGGCAGGCCTCATCTCGCATGGAGACTTGCTTGGCCACTTTCCCCCACGCTGCAGCAGCAGGGTCAGGCTCTACTTCGAGAAGATACAGGGATCTGTGGCTTGCCCTCGAAGTGCCACAGAGTTGTCACAGTTGCCAGTGTGGTATGAGCTCATCCTCGGGGTGACAGTCAAGGCAGTGTGGGGCTATCACGTTCATCTGGAGTGGACTAAGGCATTTGGGTTCTTGGAAATGGTGGCATGAACCCTGGAGTTCCTCCCGTCTCTCCAGGGCCAGCGCCTCCTCTTGGGAGGAGAAGGGAGTGCCAGGAATCCTTTCGCAACAGAGTAGAGAAAGAGACCCTCATCTGGAGCTGAGCAGTGGAAAACAGAGCTCCTCTTGAGTCGCGGCGGGACCCTCGGTGTTCCTCTCGAGTGGGGTCGCGTGGGACGTGCAACTTCATGGGTCATAGTAAGGGTGTGAGGGAGCCTTTCGAGGTCTAAGAGGGAAGGGGTGATTTCTCTGAGAAGCCCCAGTGGACAATGGCTTCTCCCCTCCTAACAGGGGAGAAGCTCCTGGTTTTTCCCGAGTTGCAGTGGGGATTTCTCAAGTTACTACCGGGAACCCAGGGTCCCGCCCGCCCTGTGGACTCAGGAGAGGCCAGTCTCCGTGCAAGTTGCAAGGGGCCTCTGGGGATTCCACCCCAGTTGGCCCCAGTCCTCAGTCCTCGTCAGGAGCTGATGACGGAGCCTGAGCTTTCCTCCCCTATTCTCACATGGGTCTTGGGATTCTCCTTGAGCCTCCATAGGGGAGTCAAGCATCGTCTCATGTGGAAACGTGCACGGCCATTTTCCTACCTACATGCAGCAGCAGGGTCAGTTTCCCCGTCGAATGGCCACAGGAATCTGTGGCTTGCCCTCTAGGTGCAACAATGCTGTCAGTCATGCCAGTGTGGTGTGAATCGATCCTTGGGGTGACAGTCGAGGCAGTGCAGGGCAATCAGGTTCAGCAAGAGTGGAATGAGGCATTTGGGTGCGTTGAGAAATGGTGGCTTGAACTCTGGAGTTCCTCCCATCTCTCTTGGGGCAAGCACCTCCTCTTTGGAGGAAAAGGGAGTGCCAGGAATCCTTTCCCGACTGAGCAGGGCAAGAGATCCTCATCTAGAGCTGAGCAGGGGAAAACGGGGCTCTTCTTGAGTCGTGGCAGGACCCTCGTTGTTCCTCTTGAGTGGGGACGGGTGGGTTGGGGAACTTCGTGGGTCGCAGCAAGGGTGTGATGGAACCTTTCGAGGTCCAAGAGAGAAGCGGTGATTTCCCCCAAGACGCCGCATCGTACAAGTGCTTCACCCGCCTGCAGGGGAGAAGCTCCTGGTTTTTCTCGAGTTACGGTGGGGTCCTTTACAGTTATGAACGGGACCCTAGGGACCTGTCCCTGTGGCCTCAGGAGAGGACTGTCTCCTTGCGAGTTGCGAGGGGCCTCTGGGGATTCCTCCCCAGTCGGAGCCAGGACCTCAGTCCATGACTGGCCCTGAGAGGGAGCCAGAGCTTTAGTCGCCTGTGCTGACATGGGACTTGGCGTTTCCCTGGAGCCTCCACAGGGCAGTCAGGCCTTGTCTCCCGTGGAGACGTGCACAGCTGGTTTCCTTCCGGGCTGCAGCAGCAGGGTCAGTCTCCACGTCTAGCAGAAACAGGGATCTGATGTTTGCCCTTGATGTGCCACAGGGCTGTCACACGAGCCAGTATGGCATGAGTCGGTCCTCGGGGTGACAGTCGAGGCAGTGCAAGGCTTTCAGGTTCATCTGGAGTGGACTGAGGCATCTAGGGGTCTGTGAGAATAGTGGCACTCCCCCTGGAGTTTGTCACGACTCTCCTGGGGTGAGCGCCTCCTCTTCGGAGGGATGCAGATCGCCGGGAATCTTATCACAATGGAGCAGGGAAAGGACCCTCATCCGGAGCAGGAGCAGGGGAAAACGAGGCTCCTGTTGAGTCATGATGGGACCCTCGGTGTTCTTCTCGTGTGGGGACAGGTTGGTGGGGAAACTTCGTGGGTCGCAGATGTGGTGTGAAGGAGCCTTTTGAGGTTCAAGAGGGAAGGGGTAATTTCCCCCAAGACACCACAGCGGACAAGGGCCTCACCCCACCTACAATGGAGAAGCTCCTGGTTTTTCTCAAGTTGCGGGTGGGGGGTCCTCTCGAGTTACAACGAGGACCCCGAAAGTCTTTATAGCCTCAGGAGAGGCCAGTCTCCGTGCGAGTTGCAAGGTGCCTCTGGGAATTCCTCCCCAGTCAGAGTCGGGTCCTCAGTCCATGACTGGTCCTGAGGGGGAGCCAGAGCTTTCCTCGTCCATGCTGACATGGGCCTTGGCGTTCCCCTGAAGCCTCCACATTGGATTCAGGCCTTGTTGTGTGTGGAGATGTGAATGGCCGCTTTTCTCCCGAGCTGCACCCGCAGGGTAATGCTCCCTGTAGAGCTGACGCAGGGATCTGTGGCTTGCCCTCGAGGTTCCACGGGTGTGTCACATGTGCCAGCGTGGCGTGAGTCAATCCTTGAAGTGTTAGTCGATGCAGTGCAGGGCAATCAGGTTCATCTGGAGTGGATATAGGCATTTAGGCGATTGGGGAATGGTGGCACGAACCCTGGAGTTCTTCTGGACTTTCCTACGGTAAGCACCTCCTCTTGCAAGGTGACGGGAATGCCGGGAATCCTTTCCTGAAGGAGCAGGGAAAGGGATCCTCATCTGGAGCTGAGCAGGGGAAAACAGGGCTCCTCTAGGGTTGCAGCAGGAACATCTGTGTTGCTCTCGAGTGGTTACGGGTGGGTAGGGGAATTCATGGGTCACAGCAAGGGTGTGAAGGAGCCTTTCAAGGTCCAAGAGGAAAGGAGTGTTTTCCCCCAAAAGCCGCAGTGGACAAGGGCCTCAGTCCACCTCCAGGGGAGAAGTTCTTTGTTTTTCTCGAGTTACGGTGGGGTCGTGTCGAGTTAACACGGGGACCCTAGCTACACGCCCCTGTAGCCTCAGGAGAGGCCAGTCTCCATGCGAGTTGTGAGGGGCCTCTGGAGATTCCTTGCCAGGCGGTGCCAGGTCCTCTGTCATTGTCTGGGGTTGAGGCCAGAGCCTGAGTTTTCCTCGCCCGTGCTGACATGTGTCTTTTTGTACCCTTGGAGCATACACAAGGGAGTCAGTCCTCGACTCGCGTGGAGACGTGCACTGCCACTTTCCTCCCGAGCTGCAGCAGCAGGTTCAGGCTCCCCATTGAGCGGATGCAGGGATCTGTGACTTGCCATCAAGGTGCCACAGGGCTGTCACACGTGCCAGCGTAGCATGCGTTGACCATCGGGTTGACAGTTGAGGATTGCAGAAAAATAACATTCATCTGGATTGGACTGAGGCATTTGGAGGTTTGGGGGAATGTTGTCAAGACCCCTGGAGTTCCTCCCGACTATCCTGGAGCCAGCACCTCCTCTTGTGAGGGGAGGGGAGCGATGGGAATCCTTTCCCGATGGAGCAGGGAAAGGAACACTCATCTAGAGCTTAGCAGGGAAATCAGGGCTCCTCTTGAGTCACAGCACGACCCTTGGTATTCCTCTCGAGTAGGGACGGGTATGTCGGGGGATTTCATGGGTCACAGCAAGGGTGTGAAGGAATCTTTCGAGGTCCAAGAGGGAAATGGTGATTTTCCCCTAGACACCACAGCAGACAGGGGCCTCAATTGACCTGCAGGGGAGAAGTTCCTGGTTTTTCTCGAGTTGCGGCAGGGTCCTATGGAGTTACGATGGGGACACCAGGGACTGGCACATTTGGTCTCAGGAGAGACCAGTCTCTGTGCTAGTTGAGAGGGGCCTCTGGGTATTCTTCCCCAATCAGTGCTGCGTCCTCAGCCCTGGTCTGAACCAGAGGATGCAACCTGAGCTTACATCACATGTGTGGACATGGGTCTTGGTGTTCCCCTTTAACCTCCACAGGGGAGTAAGGCCTCATCTGGTGTGGAGACGTGCACAGCCACTTTCCTCCCGAGTTAAAGCAGGAGCGTCAGGCTCCCCATCAAGCGGACACAGGGATCTGAGGCTTGCCCTCGGTGTGCCACAGGGCTGTCACAGTGCCAGCTTGGAGTGAGTCGATCCTCGGGGTGATAGTCAAGGCAGTGTAAGGCAATTAGGTTCAGCGGGGAGTGGACTGAGGCATTTGCGGGTCTTGGGGAATGGTGGCACACACCCTGTAGTTCCTCCTGACCCTCCTAGGGTGAACACCTCCTGTTGGGAGGCGATGGGAGCGTCGGGAATCCTTTATCGATGGAGCAGGTAAAGGGACCATAATCTGGAACTGAGCAAGGGAAAACAGGGCTCCTCTAGAGTTGTGGCGGGACACTCTTTGTTGCTCTTGAGTGGTTATGGGTGGGAAAGGGAATTCGTGGGTCGAAGCAAGGGTGTGAAGACGCCTTTCCAGGTCAAGAGGGAAGGGGTGACATCCCCTGATGCCACAGCGGACAAGGGCCTCTCCCCGCCTGCATGAGAGAAGCTCCTTGTTTTTCTCGAGTTGCAAAGGGGTCCTCTCGAGTTACGAAGGGGACCCCACGGACCCGCTCCTGTGGCCTAAGGAAAGGCCAGTCTCCATGTGATTTGAGATGGGCCTCTGGTGATTCCATTCCAGTCCAATCTGAATACTCAGTCCTCGACTGGAGCTGATGCTGGGGCCTTAGTTTTCCTCAACTGAGCTGACATGGGTGTTGGGGTTCCCCTGGAGCCTCCACCGGGGAGTCAGGCCTCGTCTCACGCGGAGACGTGCAAGTCAGCTTTCCTCCCGAGCTGCAGCCCAGTGTCAGGATCCCCGTCGAGCGGACACAAGGATCTATGGTTTGCTCTTGAGGTGCCACAGGGCTGTCACACATGCCAACGTGGCATGAGTCAGTCTTCAGGGTGACAGTCGAAACTGCAAGGCAATCATCCGGAGTGGACTGAGGCATTTGGGAAACTTGTTGAAAGTTGGCACGACCCCAGGAGTTACATCCGAATCTCCTGGGGCAAGCGCCACCTTTTGGGAGGTGAGGGGAGCACTGGGAATCCTTTCCCGACCAAGCAGGAAAGGGATCCACATCTGGAGCTGAGCAGGGGTAAATGGGACTATGCCTGAGTAGTGGCAGGACCCTTGGTGTTCCTCTTGAGAGGGGACACATGGGTCAGGGAACTTCATGGGACACAGCAAGGGTGTGAAGGAGCCTTTCGAGGTTGAAAAGGGAAGGGGTGATTTCCCCCAAGACAGCACAGCAGACAAGGGCCACAACCCAACTGCAGGGAAGAAGCTCCTGGTTTTTCTCGAGTTGACCCGGGGTCTGCTCGAGTTATGAGGGCAACAACAGAAACAGGCCCCTGTGACCTCAGGAGAGGCCAGTCTCCGTGCGAGTAGCAAGGGGCCTCTGAATTCCTCTCCAGTTGGCACCGGGTCCTCAGTCCACATCTGGAGATGAGGCTGGAGCCTGAGCTTTCCTCGCCTGTGCACATGGGAATTGGGGTACCCCTGGAGCCTCCAAAGTGGTTTCAGGCTTCGTCTCGCATGGAAATATGCACTGCTGCTTTCCTCCCAAGTTGCAGCAGCAGTGTCATGCTCCCGGTCAAGTGGACACAGGGATCTGTGGCTTGCCCTCAGGGTGCCACAGGGCTGTCACACGTGCCAGCGTGGCGTGAGACGATCCTCGGGGTGACAGTCGAGGCAGTGCAGGGCTATCATGTTCATCTGTAGTGGACTGAGGCATTGGGGTCTTTGCGGAATGGTGGCACTATCCCTGGAGCTCGTCCCAACTCTCCTGTGGTGAGCGCCTCCTCTTGGAAGGCGAGTGGAGCACCGGGAATCCTTTCCCAATGGAGCAGGGAAAGGGACCCTCATCTAGAGCTGAGCAGGTGAATACTGGGATCCTCTTGAGTCATGGCAGGACACTCGGTGTTCCTCTCATGTGGGGATGGATGGGTCGGGGAACTTCGTGGAACGCAGCTAGGGTGTGAAGGAGCCTTTCAAGGTCCAAGAGGAAAGGGTGATTTCACCAGAGATGCCACAGTGGACAAGGGCCTCACCCCCTCGTAAAGGGGAGTAGTTCCAAGTTTTTTCGAGTAGCCACGGGGTCCTCTTGAGGTATGACGGGACCCAAGGGACCGACCTCTGATGCCACAGGAGAGGCCAGTCTCCATGAAAGTTGCCAGGAGTCTCTGGGGATTCCTTTCCTGTCAGTGCCGGGTCTTCAGTCCTCGTTTGGAGCTGAGGCCAGAGCCTGAGATTTCCTCGCCCATGCTGACATGTGTCTTGGGGTACCCCTGAGGCCTACATAGGGAAGACAGGCCTCGTCTAACGTGGAGACTTTCATGGCCACTTTCTTCCCGAGCTGCAGCAGCAGGTTCAGGCTCTTCTTCTAGAGCACACAGGGATCTGTGGCACTCACTCGAGGTGCCACAGGGCTGTCACATGTGCCAGCGTGGCGTGAGTCAATTATCAGGGTGACAGTTGAGGCAGTGCAGGGCAATCACGTTCATCGGGAGTGGACTAAAGCATTTGGGTTCTTGGGGAATGGTGGCACTAACCCTGGAGTTCCTCCTAACTATCCAAGAGTGAGTGCTTCCTCTTGGGAAGAGAGGGGAGCTCCAGGAAACCTTTCACGATGGAGCAGGAAAAGAGACCCTCATCTGGAGCTGTGTAGGGGAAAACGGGGGTCCTCATGAGTCACGGCCAGACCCTGGGTGTTCCACTCGAGTGGGATCGGCTAGGTCATGGAACTTCGTGGGTTGCAGCAAGGGTGTGAAGGAGCCTTTCGAGGTCAAGAAGGAAAAGGATAATTTCTACCGAGACGCCACAGTGAACAAGGGCCTACCCCGCCTGCAGGGGTGAAACACCTGGTTTTTCTCCAGTTGTGGCGGGGTCCTCTCGAGTAATGACAAGGACCCTCGGGACCCACCACTGTGGCCTCAGGAGAGGGCAGTATCTGTACGAGTAGTGACGGGCATCTGTGAATTCCTCCCCAGTCTTCGCCGGGTCCTCATTCCTTGTCTGGTACTGAGGTCAGAGCCTGAGCTTTCCTCGCCCGTGCTGACATAAGTCTTGGGGTTCCCCTGGAGCCTCCACAGGGGAGTCAGGCCTCCTCTTGTGTGGAGACGTGCTCGGCCGCTTTCCTCCCAAGCTGCAGCAGCAGGGTCAGGCTCCACGTCGAGTGGGCACAGGGATTGTTGCATGCCCTCGAGGTGCCACAGGGCTGTGAAACATGCCAGCGTGTCGTGAGTCGATCCTCATGGTGACAGTTGAGCAGTGAAGGGCCGTCAGGTTCATCTCGACTGGACGAGGCATTTGAGGGACTTGGGGAATAGTGGCATGACCCCTGGTATTCCTCCTGACTCTCCTGGTGCGAGCCTCTCCTCTTGGGGTATAAGGATATTGCTGGGAATCCTGTCCCAAGGATCAGGGAAAGGGACCTTCATCTGGAGCTGAGCATGGGAAAACGGGCTCCTCTTGAGTCACAGAGAGACCCTCGGTGTTCCTCTCAAGTGGGGACAGGTGAGTTGGGGAACTTCGTGGGTCACAGCAGGGGTGTGAAGGAGACTTTCAAGGTCCAAGAGGAAGGGTTGATTTCCCGTGAGACACCACAACGGACCAGAGCCTTAACCCTCCTGCAGGGAAGAAGCTCCTGATTTTTCTTGAGATTACTCGGGGTCTGCTCGAGTTACGAGGGCGACCACAGAAACAGGACCTTGTGACTTCAGGAGAGGCCAGTCTCTGTGTGAGTAGCGAGGGGCCTCTGTGAATTCCTCCCCAGTTGGCACCGGGTCCTCAGTCCTGGTCTAGAGATGAGGCCAGAGCCTGAGCTTTCCTTGCCCATGCTGACATGGGAATTGGGGTACCCCTGGAGCTTCCAAAGTGGAGTCAGTCCTCATTTCGTGTGGAGACATGCAAGCCTGCTTTCCTCCAGAGTTGCAGCAGCAGTGTCACGCTCCCCGTCGAGTAGACACAGGGAACTGTGGCTTGCCCTCAAAGTACCACAAGGCTGTCACACATACCAGCATGGCAAGAGTCAATCCTCGGGGTGGCATTCGAGGAAGGGCAGTGCAATCAGGTTCATATGGAGTGGACTGAAGCATTTGTAGGTCTTGGGGAATTGTAGCACTACCCCTGGAGTTCCTCCCACTCTCCTGGGGGAGTGCCTTTCCTTGCGAACAAGGAATGCGCCAGGAATCCTTTCGCGACAGAGCAGGGAAAGAGACCCTCATCTGGAGCTGAGCAGGGGAAAACGAGGCTCCACTTGAGTCGAGGCGGGACCCTCCATGTTCCTATAGAGTGTGATCGGCTGGGTCATGGAACTTCGTAGGTCGCAGCAAGAGTGTGAAACAGCCTTTTGAGGTCCAAGAGGGAAGGGGTGATTTTCCCAGAGATCCCGTAATGGAAAAGGGCCTCACCATACTGGCAGGGGAGAAGCTCCAGGTTTTTCTCGACTTGTGGTGAAGTCCTCTCAAGTTACGACAGGGACCATAGAAACACGCCCCTGTGGCCTCAGAAGAGGCCAATCTCCCTGTGAGTTGCGAGGGGCCTCTGGGGATTCCTCCCAATTCTGCGCCGGGTCCTCATTCCTCATCTGGAGCTGAGGCCGGAGCCTGAGCTTTCCTCGCCCATGCTGACATGTGTCTTTGGGTAACTCTGGAACCTCCACAGGGTAGTCAGGCCTCGTCTCACGTGAAGACGTGCAAGGCCGCTTTCATCCCGAGCTGCAGCAGCAGGGTCAGGCTCTTCTTCAAGCTGACACAGGGATCTGTGGCATGCCTTCAAAGACCCACAGGGTTGTCACACATGTCATGTGGCCTGACTCTATCCTCGGGGTGATTGTCGAGGCAGTGCAGGGCAATGACGTTCATCTGGAGTGTACTAAGGCATGAGAATTCTTGGTGAATGGTGGGATGAACCCTGGAGTTCCTCCCGACTCTCCTGGGGTATGTGCCTCTTGGGAGGCGAGGGGTGGGCCAGGAATTCTTTCCCGATGGAGCAGGGAAAGATATGCTCATCTGGAGCTGAGCAGGGAAAAATGGGGCTCTTCTTGAGTCTAGCAGGACCCTCGGTGTTCCTCTCAAGTGTGGTCGGGTGGGTCGGGGATCTTCGTGGGTCACAGCAAGTTTGTATAGGAGCCTGTCGAGGTCCAAGAGGGAAGGGATGATTTCTCCCGAGATACTGCAGCAGACAATTGCCTCACCCTGCCTACAGGGGAGAAGCTCCTGGTTTTTCCCGGGTTGCGGAAGGGTCCTCTCAAGTTATGACTGGGAACCCAGGGACCCGCCCCTGTGGCCTCAGGAGAGGCCAGTATGTGTGCAAGTTGCGAAGGGCCTCTGGCGATTCCACCCCAGTCAGCGCCCTGTCCTCAGTCCTCGTCGGGACCAGAGGCTGGAGCATGAGCTTTCCTCCCCGATTCTTACATGGATCTTGGGGTTCCCCTGGAGCCTCCACAAGGAGTCAGGCCTCGTCTCGCATGGAGACGTGCACAGCCGCTTTCCACCCGAGATACAGCAGCAGGGTCAGGCTCCACGTCGAGCGGACACAGGGGTCTGTGACATGCCCTTGAGGTGCCACAGGGCTGTGAAACATGCCAGCATGTCGTGAGTCGATCCTCGTGGTGACAGTCGAACAGTGAAAGGCTGTCAGGTTCATCTCGACTGGACGAGGCTTTTGAGGGCTTTGGGGGATGGTGGCACGACCCCTGGTATTACTCCTTACTCTCCTGGCAAGAGCCCCTCCTATTGGGGTGTGAAGAGATAGCTGGGAATCCTGTCCCAACGGATCAGGGAAAGGAAAACTCATCTGGAGCTGAGCATGGGAAAACAGGCTGCTCTTGAGTCGCTGTGGGACCTTCGGTGTTCCTCTCGAGGCGGGACCAGTGGGTCGGGGAAATTCGTGGGTCACAGCAGGGGTGTGAAGGAGCCTTACGAGGTCCAAGAGAAAGGGTTGATTTTCCCAGAGACACCACAGCGGACAAGGGCCTCAACCCGACTGCAGGGAAGAAACTACTGGTATTTCTCGAGTTGACCCGGGATCCGCTTGAGTTACGAGGGCGACCCCAGAAACAGGCCCTTGTGACTTCACGAGAGGCCAGTCTCCGTGCGAGTAGCGAGGGGCCTCTGTGGATTCCTCCTTAGTCAGCGCCGGGTCCTCAGTCCTGGTCTAGACATGAGGCCAGAGACTGAGCTTTCTTCTCCCATGCTTACATTGGACTTGGGGTTCCCCTAAACTTTCTAAAGTGGAGTCAGTCCTCGTCTCGCATGGACACATACACGGCTGCTTTCCTCCCGAGTTGCAGCAGTAGTGTCACACTTCCAGTCGAGCTGACACAGAAATCTGTGGCTTGCCCTCGAGATGCATCAGGGTTGTCACACGTGCCAGCATGGCGTGAGTTGATCCTCGGGGTAACAGACGAGGCAGTGCTGGGCAATCACGTTCATCTGGAGTGGACTAAGGCATTTAGAGGCCTTGGGGAATGGTGGCATGACCCCTGGAGTTCCTCCCGACTGTCCTGGGGCGAGCACCTCCTCTTTGGAGGAGAGGGCAACACCAGGAATCCTTTCCCAATGAAGCGTGGAAAGACACCCTCATCTGGAGCTGAGCAGGGGAAATGGGGCTCCTCTTGAGTCATGGAGGGACCCTCGGTGTTCCTCTCGAGTGGGATCAGCTAGGTCATGGAACTCCGTGGGTCGCAGCAGGGGTGTGAAGGAGCCTTTCGAGGTCTAAGAGAGAAGGGGTGATTTCCCCTGAGGTGTCGCAGTGGACAAGGACCTCACCCCGCCTGCAGGGGTGAAACTCCTGGTTTTTCTCCAGTTATGGCGGGGTCCTCTCTAGTTATAATGGGAACCCCCGGGACCTGCCCCTGTGGTCTCAGGAGAGGCAAGTATCTGTACGAGTAGTGACGGGCATCTGTGGACTCTTTCCCAGTCTTCTCCAGGTCCTCAGTCCTAGTCTGAAGCTGAGGCCAGAGCCTGAGCTTTTCTCGTCCATGCTGACATTGGCCTTGGAGTACCCCAGGAATGTCCACAGTGGAGTCAGGCTGCATCTAACGCTGAGAAGTGCATGGCCGCTTTCCTCCTGAGCTGAAGCAGCAGGGTCAGGCTCCCCATCGAGCTGACACAGAAATCTGTGACTTGCCCTTGAGGTGCCACAGGGCTGTCACACATGCCAGCATGGCATGAGTTGTTACTCGGTGTTACAGTCGAGGCAGTGCTGGGCAATCACATTCATCTGGAGTGGACTAAGGCATTTAGAGGTCTTGAGGAATGGTTGCACGACCTCTGGAGTTCCTCCCGACTCTCCTGGGGCGAGCACCTCCTCTTTGGAGGCGAGGGGAGCGCCAAGAATCCTTTCTCGACGGAGGAGTGAAAGAGACCTTCATCTGGAGCTGAGCAGGGGAAACAAGGCTCCTCTTGAGTCACAGAGGGACCCTCGGTGTTCCTCTCAAGTGGGGACAGGTGAGTTGGGGAAATTCGTGAGTCGCATCAAGGGTGTGAAGGAACTTTTCAAGGTCCAAGAAGGAAGGGGTGATTTCCCCCAAGGCGTCACAGCAGACAAGGGCCTCAGCTCTCTTGCATCGGAGAAGCTCCAGGTTTTTCTCGAGTTGTGGTGAGGTCCTCTCGAGTTATGATCTGGACCATAGAAACATGCACCTGTGGCCTCAGGAGAAGCCAGTCTCCGTGCAAGTTTCTAGGGGCCTCTAGGGATTCCTCCCATGTTTGCACTGGGTCCTCAGTCCTCGTCTAGACCTGAGGCTGGAGCCTGGGCATTCCTCACCCATGCTGACATGTGTCTTTGGGTACCCCTGGAGCCTCCACAGGGTAGTCAGGCCTCATCTCACGTGAAGACATGCAAGGCTGCTTTCATCCCAAGCTGCAGCAGCAGGGTCAGACCCTTCTTCGAGCGGACACAGGGATCTGTGGCATGCCTTCAAGGTCCCACAGGGTTTTCACACATGCCAGTGTGGCCGGAGATGATCCTCAAGGTGACAGTCAAGGCAGTGCAGGGAAATCACGTTCATCTGGAGTGGACTAAGGCATTTGGGTACTTGTCGAATGGTGGCACAAACCCTCGAT
This sequence comes from Nanger dama, assembly GCA_917880005.1. NCBI lineage: Eukaryota > Metazoa > Chordata > Mammalia > Artiodactyla > Bovidae > Nanger > Nanger dama. The sequence goes on from CAKJTW010000045.1 coordinate 21,467, forward strand.
TTCCTCCCGACTCTCCTGGGGCAAGCGCCTCCTCTCGGATGGCGAGTGGTGCACCAGGGATTCTTTCCCGACGGAGCAGGGAAAGAGACCCTCATCTGGAGATGAGCAGGAGAAAACGGGGCTCTTCTTGAGTCGCAGCAGGACCCTCAGTATTCCTCTCATGTGAGGTTGGGTGTGTCGGGGATCTTCCTGGGTCACAGCAAGGGTGTCAATGAGCCTTTCAAGGTCAAAGAGGGAAGGGGTGATTTCTCTCAAGACGCTGCAGTGGACAATTGCCTCACCCCGTCTACAAGGGAAAAGCTCCTTGTTTTTCCCGAGTTGCTGTAGGGTCCCCTCAAGTTACAACTGGGAACCCAGGGACCCGCCGCTGTGGCCTCAGGAGAAGCCAGTCTCTGTGCAAGTTATGAAGGGCCTCTAGCGACTCCACCCCAGTCGGCGCTGTGTCCTCAGTCCTCGTCAGAACCTGAGGCCAGAGCCTGAGCTTTCATTCTTGATGCTTACAGGGATCTTGGGATTCCCCCGGAGCGTCCATAGGGGAGTCAGGCCTCATCTTGCATGGAGATGTGCATGGCCGCTTTCTTCCCGAGCTGCCCCGGCATGGTCAGGCTCCATGTCGAGCAGACACACGGATCTGAGGCTTGCCTTCAAAGTGCCACAGGGCTGTCGCACATGCCACGTGGCATAAGTCGATCCTTGGTGTGACAGCCTAGGTAGTGCAGGGCTATCAGGTTCATCTGGAGTGGACTGAGGCATTTCGGGGCCTTGGGAATGATGGAACTACCCCTGGAGTCAACCCAACATATCTGGGGTGCGTGCCTCCTCTTCAGAGGCGAGGGGAGCGCCGGGAAAATTTTCCCAAGGGAGCAGGGAAAGGACCTTCATCTGGAGCTGAGCAGGTGAAAACGAGTCTCCTGTTGAATCACGGTGGGACCCTCGGTGTTCCTCTTGAGTGGAGACGGGTGAATGGGGAACTTCGTGGGAGCAGAAAGGGTGTGAAGGAGCCTTTTGAGGTCCAAGAGGGAAGGAGTAGTTTCCCCCGAGACGCCGCAGTAGAAAAGGGCCTCTACCCACCTGCAGGGGAGAAGCTCCTGATTTTTCTCGAGTGGCGGCGGCATTTATGCGAGTTACAATGGGGACCCAGAAGCCCACCACAGTGGCCTTTGGAGAGGCCAGTCTCCGTGCGAGTTGCGAGGGTTCTCCGGGGATTCCTCCTGATCGGCGCAGGGTCCTCAGTCCTCGTCTGGAGCTGAGGCCAGAACCTGAGCTTTCCTCGCACGTGCTGACATGGGTCTTGGGGTTCCCCTGGGTCTCCACGGGGGAGTCAGGCCTCATTTCGTGTGGAGACATGAACGGCCGCATTCCTCCCAAGCTGAAGCAGCAGGGTCAGGCTCCCCGTCGAGTGGACACAGGGTTCTGTGGCTTGCCCTCGAGGTGCCACAGGGATGTCACATGTGCCAGCATGGAGGAAGTAGACCCTTGGTGTGACAGTCGAGGCAGTGCAGGGCAATCAGTTTCATCTGGAGAAGACTGAGGCATTTGGGGGTCTTGGGGAATGGTGGCACAAACCCTGGAGTTCCTCCTGACCGTCCTGTGGTGAGTGCCTCCTCTTGGGAGGTGAGAGGAGCGCCGGGAATCCTTTCCCGATGGAGCAGGGAAAGGGACCCTCACCTGGATCTGATCAGGGTAAAGCGAGGCTCCTCTTGAGTCATGGCGGGACCCTCGGTGTTCCTCTCGAGTGGGAACGGCTGGATCAGAAAACTTCATGGGTCGCAGCAAGGGTGTGAAGGAGCTTTTCCCAGTCCAAGAGGGAAGGGGTAACTTCCTCCAAGACACCACATTGATCAAGAGCCTCACCTGCCTGCAGGGGTGAACCTCATGGTTTTTCTCCAGTTGTGGCAGGGTCCTCTCGGGTTACGAAGGGGACCCCCGGGACCTGCCCCTGTGACCTTAGGAGAGGCCAGTCTCCGTGTGAGTAGTGATGGGCCTCTGTGGATTCCTTCCAAGTCTTCGCCAGGTCCTCATTCCTTGTCAGGATCTGAGGCCGGAGACTGAGCTTTCCTTGTCTGTGCTGACATTGGTCTTGGAGTACCCCTGGAGAGTCCACAGTGGAGTCAGGCCGTGTCTGGTGCTGAGAAGTGCACGGCCACTATCCTCCCGAGCTGCAGCAGCAGGGTCAGGCTACCCTTCGAGCTCACACAGAAATTTGTTGCTTGCACTTGAAGTGCCACATGGCTGCACATGTGCCAGCATGGCGTGAGTTGATCCTCGGCATAACAGTTGAGGCAGTGCTGGGCAATCACGTTCATCTGGAGTGGACTGAGACATTTGAGGTCTTGGGGAATGGTGGCACGACCCCTTGATTTCCTCCTGTCTCTCCTGTGGCGAGCGCCTCCTCTTGGGTTGCGAGGAGATGGCTGGGAATCCTATCCCGAAGGATCAGGGAAAGGGACCCTCATCTGGAGCTGAGCATGGGAAAACAGGCTCCTCTTGAGTCACAGCGGGACCCTCGGTGTTCCTCTCGTGTAAGGACAGGTGGGTCGGGGAACCTCATGTGTTGCAACAGGGTTGTGAAGGAGCCTTTCGAGGTCCAAGAGGAAGCGTTGATTTTCCCAGAGATGACACAGTGGACAAGGGCCTCAACCCGCCTGCAGGGAAGAAGCTCCTGGTTTTTCTCAAGTTGACCCGGGGTCCGCTCGAGTTATGAGGCCGACACCAGAAAAAGGCCCCTGTGGCCTCAAGAGAGGCCAGTTTCTGTGCGAGCTGTGAGGGGCCTCTGGCGATTCCACCCTATTCTCCCCTGTGTCCTCAGCCCTCGTCTGCAGCTGAGGCCAGACCCTGAGTTTTCCTTGCTCGTGCTGACATGTGTCTTGGGGTACCCCAGGAGCCTACACAAGAAAGTCAGGCCTTGTCTCGGGTGGAGACATGAACAGCCACTTTCCTCCCGAGCTGCCATTGCAGGGTCAAGCTCCCTGTTGAGAGGACACAGGGATCTGTGGCATGCCATCAAGGTGCAAAGGGTCTGTAACACATGCCACCGTGGCCTGAGTCGACCCTCGGGGTGACATTTGAGGCAATGCAGTGCAATCAGGTTCATCTGGAATGGACTAAGGCATTTGGGTTCTTGGGGAATGGTGGCATGAACCCTGGAGTTCCTCCCTCCTCTCCTGGGGAGAGTGCCTCATCTTGGAAGGAGAGGGGAGCTCCAGGAATCTTTTCCCAATGAAGCAGGGAAAGAGACAATCATCTGGAGATGAGCAGGTGAAAATGGGGCTCCTCTTGAGTCGCGGCGGGACCCTCGGTGTTACTCTCGAATGGGGTCGGGTGGTTTGGGAATCTTCGTGGGTCACAGCAAGGGTTTGAAGGAGCCTTTCGAGGTCCAATAGGGAAGGGGTGATTTCTCCTGAGACGCTGCAATGAACAAGTGCTTCAGTTGGCCAGCAGGGGGAAGCTTCTGTTTTTCTCGATTTGCGACGGGGTCCTTTTGAGTTACAAACGGGACCACAGGGACCCGTCCCTGTGGCCTCAGGAGAGGCCAGTCTCCATGTGAGTTTCAAGGGACCTCTGGGGATTCCACCACAGTCGGTGTCGTATCGTCAGTACTCATCAGGAGCTAAGGCTGGAGCCTGAGCTTTCTTCCCCTATGGTGACATGGGTCTTGGGGTTCCCTTGGAGCCGCCACAGGGCAGTCAGGCTCCGTCTCATGTGGAGACCTGCATGGCCGCTTTCCTACCGAGCTGCAGCAGCAGGGTTTTGTTCCCCATCAAGCAGACACAGGAATCTATGGCTTGCCCTCGAGGTGCAACAAGGCTGTCACACATGCTAGTGTGCCATGAGTCGATAATCGGGGTGACAGTTGAGGCAGTGCAGGGCAATCAGGTTCAGTGGGAGTGGACTGAGTCATTTGGGGGTGCTGAGGAATGGTAGTGAAAACCCTGTAGTTCCTCCTGACCCTCCTAGGCAGAGAGGCTCCTGTTGGGAGGTAAGGGGAGTGCTGGGAATCCTTTCCCGACGGAGCAGGGAACAGTACCCTCATCTGGAGCTGAGCAGGGGAAAAGGGGGATAATCTTGAGTCACAACGGGACCCTCAGTGTTCCTCTCGAGTGGGGACGGGTGGGCCGTGGAACTTCGTGGGTCGCTGCAAGGGTGTGAAGGAGCCTTTCAAGGTTCAAGAGAGAAACAGTGATTTCCCCCGAGACACTGCAACGGACAAGTGCCTCACCTGCCTGCAGAGGAGAAGCTCTTGTTTTTTCTCGAGTTGTGGTTGGGTTTATTTGAGTTACGATGGGGACCCAGAAACCCACCACAGTGGCCTTTGGAGAGGCCAGTCTCCGTATGAGTTGCGAGGGTTCTCTGGGGATTCCTCCCGATCGGCGTAGGGTCCTCAGTCCTCGTCTGGAGCAGAGGCTGGAACCTGAGCTTTCCTCTCCCGTGCTGACATGGGTCTTGGGGTTCCCCAAGGTCTCCACAGGGAAGTCAGGCCTCATCTTGTGTGGAGACGTGCACGGCTGCTTTCCTCCCGAGCTGAAGCAGCAGGGTCAGGCTCCCCGTTGAGCGGACACAGGAATCTGTGGCTTGCCCTCGAGGTGCCACAGGGTGGTCACATGTACCAGCGTGGCAGAAGTAGATCCTTGGGGTGACAGCCGAGGCAGTGCAGGGCAATCAGGTTCATCTGGAGTGGATGGAGGCATTTGGTGGTCTTGGGGAATGGTGGCATGACCCCTGGAATTCCTCTCGACTCTCCTGTGGGGATTGCATCCTCTTCAGAGGTGAGGGGAGCGCTGGGAATCTTTTCCCAACGGAGCAGGGAAAGGGACCCTCATCTGGAGCTGAGCAGGGGAATACAGGGCTCTTCTTGAGTCACGGCGGGAACCTCGGTGTTCCTCTCAGGTGGGGATGGCTGGGTCATAGAACTTTGTGCGTCACAGCAAGGGTGTGAAAGAGCAATCCGAGGTCCAAGAGGGTTGGAGTGATTTCCCCCAAATGCCGCAGCAAACAAGGACCTCATCACGCCTGCAGGGGAGAAGCTCCTTGTTTTTCTCGGGTTGCAGCCCGGTACTCTGAAGTTACGACGGGGACCCCAGGGAACCGCTCCTGTGGCCTCAGGAGAGGCCAGTCTCTGTGCGAGTTGTGATGGGCCTCTGGGGATTCCTCTCCAGTCGATGCCAAATACTCAGTCCTCGAATGGATCTGGTGCCAGAGCCTGAGCTTTCCTCGCCCGTGCTGACAGGGGTGTGAGGTACCCCTGAAGCCTCCACATGGGAGTCAGGCCTCGTTTCGCCTGGAGACTTGCACGGCCACTTTCCTCCAAATCTGCAGCCCAGTGTCAGGCTCCCCATCAAGCAGATACAGGGATCTATGGCTTGCCCTCGAGGTGCCACAAGGCTGTCACACATGCCACTGTGGTGTGAGTCGATCCTCAGGATGACAATCGAGGCAGTGCAGGGCAATCATTTCCATCTGGAGTGGACTGAGACATTTGGGGGAGTTGTGGAAAGTTGGCACGACCCCAGGAGTTCCTCCCAACTCTCCTGGCTCGAGTGCCTCCTTTTGGAAGGCGAGAGGAAGGCCAGGAATCCCTTCCCGACCGAGCAGGAAAGGCATCCTCATTTGGAGCTGAGCAGGGGAAAAGGGTTCTTGAGTCGTGGCTGGACCCTCGGAGTTCTTCTCGAGTGGAGACGGGTGGGTCTGGGAACTTCGAGGGGAGCAGCAAGGGTGTGAAGGAGCCTTTCGAGGACCAAGAAGGAAGGGGTGATTTCCCCCAAGATGCCGCAGCGGACAAGGGCTTCACCTCCTCGCCTGCAAGAAAGAAGCTCCAGGTTTTTCTCGAGTTGCCACGGGGTCATCTTGAGTTACGACAGGGACCCTAGGGAGCCGCTGCTGATGACTCAGGAGAGGCCAGTCTCCGAGTGAGTTGCAAGGAGCCTCTGGGGATTCCTCCACCGTTGGCGCCGGGTCCTCAGTTTTCCTCTGGAGCTGAAGCCAGATCCTGAGCTTTCCTCGCCCATGCTGACATGTGTCTTGGGTTACCCCTGGAGCCTACACAGGGGAGGCAGGCCTCATCTCATATGGGGACTTGCACGGCTGCTTTCCTCCCAAGCTGCAGCAGCAGGGTCAGGCTCTTTTTGAGAGGACACAGGGATCTGTGGCATGCCCTCAAGGTGCCACAGGGCTGTCAAACCTGCCAGCATGGCCTGAGTTGATCCTCGGGGTGACAGTCAAGGCAGTGTAGGGCAATCACGTTCATCTGGAGTGGACTAAGGCATTTGGGTTCGTAGGGAATGGTGGCACGAATCCTGGAGTTCCTCCCGACTCTTTTGGGGCGAGCGCCTTCTCTTGGGAGGCGAGGGGAGGGCCAGGAATCCTTTCGCGATGGAGCAGAGAAAGAGACCCTCATCTGGAGCTTAGCAGGGAAAAACGGGGCTCCTCTTGAGTCGCGGCGGGACCCTCGGTGTTCGTCTTGAGTGGGGTTAGGTGAATCGGGAAACTTCATGGGTCATAACAAGGGTGTGAAGGAGCCTTTCGAGGTCCAAGATGGAAGGAGTGATTTCTCCCAAGACGTCACAGTGAACAATGGCCTCACCCCACTTTAGGGGAGAAGCTCCTGGTTTTTCCCGAGTTGTGGCAAGGTCCTCTCAAGTTACGACCGGGAACCCAGGGACCCGCTCCTGTGGCGTCAGGAGAGGCCAGTCTCCATGCGAGTTGTGAGGGGACTCTGATGATTCCACCCCATTTGGCCCCATGTCCTCAGTCCTCATCAGGAACTGAGGCCGGAACCTGAGCTTTCCTCAGTCATGCTGACATGGGTCTTGGAATTCCCCTTGAACATCCACAGGGGAGTCAGGTGTCATCTCGTGTGGAGACCTGCACAGCCGCTTTTTTCCAGAGCTGCAGCAGCAGGGTCAGGCTCCCTTTCGAGCGGACACATGTATCTGTGGCTTGCCCTCGAGGTGCCACAGGGTTGTCACACATGCCAGCGTGGCATGAGTGGATCCTCGGTGTTACAGTCGAGGCAGAGCAGGGCAGTCAGGTTCGTTTAGAGTGGACTGAGGCATTTTGAGGTCTTGGGGAATGGTGGCACAAACCCTGGAGTTCCTCCTGACCATCCTGTGGCGAGTGCCTCCTTTTGGGAGGCGAGGGGAGCGCCAGGAATCTTTTCTCGATGGGGCAGAAAAGCGGACCCTCATTTGGAGCAGAGCAGGGGAAAACGAGACTTCTCTAAAGTTGCAGCAAAACCCTCTGTGTTGCTCTCGAGTGGTTACAGTTGGGAAGGGGAATTCGTGGGTCACAGCAAGGGTGTGAAGATGCTTTTCGAGGTCAAGAAGGAAGGGATGATATCCCCTGAACGCTGCAGCAGACGAGTGCATCACCCTGCCTGAAAGGGAGAAGCTCCTGGTTTTCCTTTAGTTGTGAAGAGGTCCTCTGGAGTTACAACGGGGACCCCAGAGACACGCCCCTGTCACCTTATGGGAGGCCAATCTCCGTGCAAGTTGCGATGGGCCTCTGGGGATTCCATTCAAATCAATGCCGAATACTCAGTCCTTGACTGGAGCTGATGCCGGGGCCTGAGCTTTACTCACCTGTGGTGACATGGGTGTTGGGGTTCCCCTGGAGCCTCCACAGGGGAGTCAGACCTTGTCTCTCGTGGAGACGTGCACAACTGCTTTCCTCCCGAGATGCAGCCCCAGTGTCAGGCTCCCCGTTGAGTGGACACAGGGATCTATGGCTTGCTCTCAAGGTGCCACAGGGCTGTCACACAGGCCAGCGTGGAGTGAGTCAATCCTCAGGGTGACAATCGAAGCAGTGCAGGGCAGTCAGGTTCATCCGGAGTGGACTGAGGCATCTGAAGGTGTTGGGGAACAGTGGCATGACTCCTGGAGTTCCTCCCACTCTCCTTGGGGAGCGCCTTTTCTTGTGAGGCAAGGAAAGCGCCGGGAAAAATTTCCCGACAGAGCAGGGAAAGGGATCTTCATCTGGAGCTGAGCAGGGGAAAACGGGTCTCCTTTTGAGTTGCGGCGGGATCCTCGGTGTTCCTCTTGAGTTGTGATGGGTGAGTTGGGGAACTTCTTGGATCATAGCAAGGGTGTGAAGGAGCCTTTCCAGGTCCAAGAGGGAAGGGTTGACTTCACCTGAGATGCCACAGCGTACAAGGGCCTCTCCCCCTTCAGGGGAGAAGCTCTTGGTTTTTCTCGAGTTGCAGCCGGGTCCTCTGGAGTTATGACAAGGACCCCAGGGGCCCGCCCTTGTAGCCTCTGGAGAGGCCAGTCTCCATGTGAGTTGTGAGGGTCCTCTGGAGATTCCTCCCCATTCGGCACCGGGCCCTCAGTCCTCGTCTGGAGCTGAGGCCAGAGCCTGAGCTTTCCTAGCCTAGATTCGCGGCAGGACCCTCTGTGTTGCTCTCGAGAGGTTACGGGTGGGAAGAGGAATTGGTAGGTCGCAGCAAGTGTGTGAAGGAGCCTTTCAAAGTCCAAGAGGGAAGGGGTGATTTCCCCGATCCCCACAGCGGACAATGGCCTCACCCCGCCTGCAGGGGAGAAGCTCCTGGTTTTTCTTGAGTTGCGGAGGGGTCCTCTCGAGTTATGATGGGGAACCCAGCGAATCGCTCCTGTGGCCTCAGGAGAGGCCAGTCTCCATGCGAGTTGCGATGGGCCTCTGGGGATTCCTCTCCAGTCGACGATGAATCCTCAGTCCTCAACTGGAGCTGATGCCAGAGACTGAGCTTTCCTCACCCGTGCTGACATGGTCTTCGGGTTCCCCTGGATCCCCCACAGTGGAGTCAGACCTCGACTTGATTGAAGAAGTGTACGGCCGCTTTCCCCCCTGGCTGCAGCAGCAGGGTCAGGCCACTCATCGAGCGGACACAGGGATCTGTGGCTTGCCCTCCAGGTGCCAGTGTGCTGTCACACATGCCAGCATGGCACGCGTCGAGGCTCGGGGTGACAGTTGAGGTAGTGCAGGGAAATCACGTTCATCTATAGTGTACTGAGGCATTTGGCGGTTCTGGGGCATGGTTTCACAACCCCTGGAGTTTCTCCCGACTATCCTGGAGCGAGCGCCTCCTCTTGTGAGGTGACCAGAGGGCCGGGAATCCTTTCCTGATGGAGCAGGGAAAGGGACCCTCTTCTAGAGCTGAGCAGGGGAAAACGGGTCTCCTCTTGAATTGCAGCAGGACACTCCGTGTTCCTCTTGATTTGGGACGGATGGGTCGGCGTATTTCGTGGGTCGTAGCAAGGGTGTGAAGGAGCCTTTCAAGGTCCAAGAGGGAAGGGGTGATTTCCCCTGAGATGCCGCATCAGACAAGGGCCTCACCCCATCTGCAGTGGAGAAGCTCCTGGTTATTCTCGAGTTCCGGCAAAGTGCTTTGGAGTTACCATGGGGACCCCTGGGACCCACCAATGTGGCCTCAGGAGAGGCCAGTCTCCGTGTGAATAGCGAGGGGCCTCTGGCGTTACCTCCCCGGTTTGCACCTATACCTCAGTCCACGTATGGACCTGAGGCCGCAGCCTGAGCTTTCCTGGCCCATGCTGACATGGGTCTTGGTGTTCCCCTTGAGCCTCCACAGGGGAGTCATGCCTCGTCTTGCGTGGAGACGTGAAGGGACGCTTTCATCCTGACCTGCAACAGCAGTGTCAGTCTCTCAGTTGAGCGGACACAGGGATCTGTGTCTTGCCCTCGTGGTGCCTTAGGGCTGTCACACGTGCCAGAGTGGCGTGATTCGATCCTCGGGTGACAGTCGAGGCAATGTGGGGCAATCAGTTTCATCTGGAGTGGACTGAAGCATTTGAGGGTCCTGGTGAATGGTGGCACGACCCTTGGCGTTCTTCCTGACTCTCTAGGGTAGAGCTCCTCTTCTTGGTATGCAATGGGAGTACCGGGAATCTTTTATGGAAAGAGCAGGGAAAGGGACCCTCATCTGAGCTGAGCAGGGGAAAACACGGTGCTTCTTGAGTCGTGGCAAAACCCTCGATATTTCTCTCGAGTGGAAACGGGTGGGTCGGGGATCTTTTGTGATCGCATCAAGGGTGTGAAGGGACCTTTCGAGGTCCAAGAGGGATGGATTGGTTTCACCTGACATGCCATATAGTACAAAGGCCTCACCCCACCTGCAGGGGAGAAGCTCCTGGTTTTTCTCGAGTTGCAGCGGGGTCCTCTGGAGTTATGGCATGGACCCCAGGGACTCGCCCCTGTGGCCTCAGGAGAGGCCAGTTTCCGTGCAAGTTGGGAGGGTGCTCTGGGGATTTCTCCCCATTTGGCCCCAGGTTCTCAGTCCTCATCTGGAGCTGAGGCCAGAGCCTGAGCTTTCCTCACCTAGAATCGCGGCAGAACCCTCTGTGTTGATCTCGAGTGGTTACGGGTGGGAAGGGGAATATGTGGGTTGCAGCAAGTGTGTGAAGGAGCCTTTCGAGGTCCAAGAGGGAAGGGGTGATTTTCTTCGAACGCCAAAGCAGACAAGGGCCTCACCACGCCTGTAGGGGAGAAGCTCCCGTTTTTCTCAAGTTGCTGTGGGGTCCTCTCGAGTTACAACGGGGACCCCAGGGAACGGCTCCTGTGTTCTCAGGAGAGGCCAGTCTCCATGTGAGTTGCGATGGGCCTTGGGGATGCCTCCCCAGTAAATGCCGAATTCTCAGTCCTCGACTGGAGCTGATGCTGAAGCCTGAGCTTTTCTTGTCCATGCTGATATGGGTCTCGCAGTTCCCCTGGAGAATCCACAAGAAATCCAGGTCTCATCTCGCTTGGAGACTTGCATGGCTGCTTTCCTCCCGAGATGCAGCCCCAGTGTCAGGCTCCCCATCGAGCGGACACAGGCATCAGTGGCTTTCTCTCGAGTTGCCACAGGGCTGTCACACATGCCAGCATGGCATGAGTTGATCTTTGGGTGAGAGTCAAGGCAGTGCAGGGCAACGAGTTTCATCCAGAGTAGACTGAGGCATTTGGGGGACTTGTTGAAAGTTGGCACGGCCCGTGGTATTCCTCCCGACCCTCCTTGGTCAAGTGCCTCCTTTTGGAAGGCGAGGGGAGCACCGGAATCCTTTCCTGACCGAGCAGGAAAGGGACCCTCATCTGGAGCTGAGCAGGGGAAAATGGGTTGTTCTAGAATTGCGGAGGACCCATCAGTGTTCCTCTCGAGTGTGGACAGATGGGTCTGGGAAATTCGTGGGTCACATCAAGGGTGTGAAGGAGCCTTTGGAGGTCCAAGAGTGAAAGGGTGATTTCCCCAAGACGCCACAGTGGAAAAAGCCATCACACCACCTGCAGGGGAGAAGCTCCTGGTTTTCCTCGAGTTGCAAAGTGGTCCTCATTAGTTACAACGGGGACCCCAGAGACATGGCCCTGTGGCTTCAGGAGAGGCCTTTCTCCGTGCGAGTTGCGAGGGGCCTCTGGGGATTCCTCTCCAATCGGCACAGGGTCTTCAGTCCTCATCTGGAGCTGAGGCAGGAGCCTGAGCTTTCCTCGCCTGTGCTACATGCGTTTTGGGGTTTCCCTGGATCCTACACAGGGAGTCAGGCCTTCTCTTGCATATAGACGTGCACCATCGTTTCCCTCCCTAGCTGCAGCAGCAGGGTCAGGCTCCCCATCGAGTGGACACAGGGATCTTTCGCTTACCCTCAGGTGCCACATGGCTGTCACACGTGCCAGCGTGGCATGCATTGATCCTCTGTGTGACAGTCGAGACAGTGCAGGGCAATTACGTTCATCTGGAGTGTACTGAGGCATTTGGGGGTCCTTGGAAATGGTTTCACTACCCTTGGTGTTCCTTTTGAGTATCCTGGAGCGAGCGCCTCCTCTTGCAAGGTGACCAGAGAGCCGGGAAACCTTTCCCAATGGAGCAGGGAAAGGGAAACTCTTCTAGATCTGAGCCGGGGAAAACAGGGCTCCTCTTGAGTCATGGCGAGACCTTCCATGTTCCTCTCGAGTTGGGACGGGTGCGTCGGGGAATTTCATGGGTTGCAGCAAGGGTGTGAAGGAGCCTTTCAACGTCCAAATGGGAAAGGGTGATTTCCCCCTAAACGCCACATCGGACAAGGGCCTCACATCGCCTGCAGGGGAGAAGCTCCTGGTTTTCTCTCGAGTTGCAAAGGGGTCCTCTGGAGTTACGATGGGGACTCCTGGAACCCACACCTGTGGCCTCAGGAAAGACCAGTCTCCATGTGAATAGCGAGGGCCCTCTGAGGACTCCTCCCCAGTCGCAGCCAGTTCCTCAGTCCACGTCTGGACCTGAGGCCACAGCCTGAGCTTTCCTCGCCCATGCTGACATGGGTCTTGCTGTTCCCCTTGAGCCTCCACAGGAGACTCAGGCCTCGTCTTGCATGGAGACGTGCATGGCCGCTTTCCACCCGAGCTGCAGCAGCAGTGTCAGGCTCGCCGTCGAGCGGACACAGGGATCTGTGGCTTGCCCTCCTGGTGCCATAGGGCTGTCATACGTGTCAGCGTGGCATGATTCAATCCTCGGAGTGACAATAGAGGCAATGCAGGGCAATCAGGTTCATCTGAAGTGGACTGAAGCAATTGGAGGTCTTGGTGAATGGTGGTATGATCCTTGGTGTTCCTCCCCACTCTCTACGGGTGAGCTCCTCCTCTTGGGATGAGATGGGAGTGCCAGAAACCCTTTCCCTACGGAGCAGGGAAAGGGACCCTCCTCTGAGCTGAGTGGGGAAACATGGTGCTTCTTGGTAATAGCAGGACCCTCGATATTCTCTCGAGTGGGGATGGGTGGGTTGGAGAACTTTGGGGATCACAGCAAGGGTATGAAGGAGCCTTTTGAGGTCCAAGAAGAAAGAGTTGATTTCACCTGAGATAACCTAGCATACAAGGGCCTCACCCCACCTGGAGGGGAGAAGCCCCTGGTTTTTGCAATTTGCCGCAGGGTCCTCTGGAGTTATTACAAGGACCCTTGGGGGCCCTGTGGCCTCAGGAGAGGCCAGTCTCCGTGTGAGTTGCAAGGGTCCTCTGGGGATTCCTCCCCATTCGGCGCCAGGTCCTCAGTCCTCGTCTGGAGCTGAGGCCAGAACCTGAGCTTTCCTCACCTAGAGTCATGGTGGGACCCTCTGTGTTGCTCTCAAGTGGTTACAGGTGGGAAGGGGAATTAGTGGTTCACAGCAAGGATGTGAAGGAGCCTTTCCAGGTCCAAGGGGGAAGGGGTGATTTCCCCGAACGCTGCAGTGGACAAAGGCCTCACCTCGCTTGCAGGGGAGAAGCTCCTAGTTTTTCTCGTCTTGCAGTGGGGTCCTCTTGAGTTATGATGGGGATCCCAAGGAACCGCTCCTGTGGCCTCAGGAGAGGCCAGTCTCCATGCAAGTTGCGATGGGCCTCTGGGGATTTCTTCCCAGTGGATGACAAATCCTCAGTTCTCTACTAGAGCTGATGTTGGAGACTGAGCTTTCCTCGCCCGTGCTGACATGGGTCTTGGGGTTTTTCTGGATCCTCCACAGGGGAGTCGGGCCTCCAGTTGCATGGAGATGTGCACTGCCGCTTTCCTCCCTAGCTGCAGCAGCAGGGTCAGGCTCCCCGTTGAGCAGACACAGGGATCTATGGCTTGATTTCGAGATGCCACAGGGATGTCACATTTGCCAGCATGGCGTGTGTCGATCCTCGAGGTGACAGTCGAGGCAGTGCGGGGCAATCACGTTCATCTAGAGTGTACTGAGGCATTTCGGGGTCCTGGGGAATGGTTTCACTACCCTTGGGTTCCTTTTGAGTATCCTGGAGTGAGTGCCTCCTCTTACAAGGCGACCGGAGCACTGGGAATACTTTCCCAATGGAGCAGGAAAGCAACCATGCACAAGTCCACGCAAGACGAGGCCTGACTCCCCTGTGGAGACAGGGCAACCAGGGCAACCAGGTTCAAAGGGAAACTCATCTAGATCTGAGCCGGGGAAAACGGGGCTCCTCTTGAGTCATGGCGAGACCTTCCATGTTCCTCTCGAGTTGGGATGGGTGCATCGGGGGAATTTCATGGGTCACAGGAAGGGTGTGAAGGAGCCTTTCGACGTCCAAATGGGAAAGAGTGATTTCCCCCTAGACGCCAGAGCGGACAAGGGCCTCACACCACCTGCAGGGGAGAAGCTCCTGGTTTTCCTCGAGTTGCGGTGGGATCCTCTGGAGTTACAATGGGGACCCCTGAGACCCACACTTGTGGCCTCAGGAAAGACCAGTCTCCATATGAATAGCAAGGGGCCTCTGAGGACTCCTCCCCAGTCGCAGCCGGTTCCTCAGTCCACGTCTGGACCTGAGGCCACAGCCTGAGCTTCCCTCGCCCATGCTGATATGGGTCTTGCTGTTCCCCTTGAGTCTCCACAGGGGAGTCAGGCCTCGTCTCGCGTGGACTTGTGCATGGTTGCTTTCCTCTCGAGCTGCAGCAGCAGTGTCAGGCTTTCCGTTGACCAGATACAGGGTTCTGTGACTTGCCCTCGAAGTGCCATATGGCTTTCACATGCCAGTGTGGCGTGATTCGATCCTCGGAGTGACAATCGATGCAATCCAGGTCAATCAGGTTCATCTGGAGTGGACTGATGCATTTGAGGGTCTTCGGGAATGGTGGTGAATGAAGCTTGGCATTCCTCCTGACTCTTCAGGAGAGTGAACTCCTCCTCTTGGGATGCGATGGGAGCGCTGGGAATCCTTTCTTGACGGAGCAGGGAAAGGGACCCTCACCTGAGCTGAGCAGAGGAAAATGCGGTGCTTCTTGAGTCGTGGCAAGACCTTCAATATTGCTGTCGAGTTGGGATGCTAGGTTGGGGAACTTCGTGGATCACAACAAGGTTGTAATGGAGCCTTTCAAGGGCCAAGAGGGAATGGTTGATTTCACCTGAGAAGCCCCAGTGTACAAGGGCCTCAGCCTGCATGGGGAGGAGAAGCTCCTTCCTTTCCTTGAGTTGCTGCAGGGTCCTCTGCAGTTATGGCGTGGAGTCCAGGAACCCGCCCCTGTGGCCTCAGGAGAGGCTAGTCTGCAGGGGAGAAGCTCCTGGATTTTCTTGAGTTGTGGTGGGGTTCTCTCGAATTAGGACGGGGACTCCAGGAACTGCTTCTGTGACCTCAGGAGAGGCCAGTCTCCGTGCGAGTAGTGATAGTCCTCTGGGGATTCCTCCCCAGTCAATGACAAATCCTCATTCCTCGACTGGAGCTGATGCCAGAGCCTGAGCTTTCCTCGCCCATGCTGATATGGTCCTTGGGGTTCACCTGGACCCTCCACAGGGGAGTCAGGTCTCATCTCGCATGGAGACGTGCATGGCCGTTTTCCTCCGGAGCTGCAGCCCCAGTGTCAGGCTCCCCCTCGAATGGACACAGGGATCTATGGCTTGCTCTCTAGGGTCCCCCAGGGCTTTCACACATGCGATTGTAGTGTGAGTCGATCATGGGGTCAGTGCAGGGCAACCAGGTTCATCCGGAGTGGACTGAGGCATTTGGGGGACTTGTTGAAAACTGGCACAATCCCAGGTGTTCCTCCTGACACTCCTGGGGCAAACGCCTCCTTTTGGGAGGTGAGGGGAATGCCGGGAATCCGTTTTTGACCAAGCAGGAAAGGGACTTCATCTGGAGCTGAGCAAGGGAAAACAGGTTCTTTTGAGTCGTGGAGGGACCTTCAGTGTTCCTCTCGAGTGGGGACTGAGGTTCTGGGAACTTCGTGGGTCGCAGCAAGGGTGTGAAGGAGCCTTTCAAGGTCCAAGAGGAAAGGGGTGATTTCCCCTAAGATGCCGCAGTGGAAAAGGGCATCACACCTCCTGCAGGGGAGAAGCTCCTGGTTTTCCTCGAGTTGCAAAGTGGTCCTCTTGATGTACAAGTGGGACTCCAGGGACCCGCCCCTGTGGCCTCAGGAGAGGCTAGTCTCCGTGCGATTTGCGAGGGTCCTCTGGGGATCCCTCCCCATTCGGCGCCAGGTCCTCAGTCCTCGTCTGGACCTGAGACCGGAGCCTGAGCTTTCCTCATCTAGAATCGTGGCGGGTCTCTTTGTGTTGCTCTCAAGTGCTTATGGGTGGGAAGGGGAATTCGTGGGTCACAGCAAGGGTGTAAAGGAGCCTTTCAAGGTCCATGAGGGAAGGGGTGATTGCCCCTGAAAGCCGCAGCAGACAAGGGCCTCTATCCGGCTGCATGGGAGAAGCTCCTGGTTTTCTCGAGTTGCTGCGGGGTTCCTTTGAGTTACGACGGGGACCCCAGAGAACAGCTCCTGTGGCCTCAGGAGAGGCCAGTCTCTGTGCAAGTTGCGATGGGCCTCTGGGGATTCCTCCCCATTTGATGATGAATCCTCAGTCCTCGACTGGAGCTGATGCAGGAGCCTGATCTTTCCTCGCCCATGCTCATATGGGTCTTGTGGATCCCCTGGAGCCTCCACAGGAGAGTCAGGCCTCGTCTCACTTGGAGACTTGCACAGCTGCTATCCTCCTGAGCTGCAGTCCCAGTGTCAGGCTGTCCATCGAGCAGACACAGGGATCTATATGGCTTGCTTTCCAGGTTCCACAGGGCTGTCACACATGCCAGCATGGCGTGAGTCCATTTTCAGGGTGACAGTCGAGGCAGTGCAGGGCAACTGGGTTCATCCGGAGTGGACTGAGGCATTTGGGGGACTTGCTGAAAGTTGGCACGACCCCAGGTGTTCCTCCCAACTCTCCTGGGATGAGCTCCTCCTTTGGGGAGGCCAGGGGAATGCCGGCAATCTTTTGCCGACCGAGCAGGAAAGGGACCTTCATCTGGAGCTGAGCAGGGGAAAACGGGTTCTTCTTGAGTCGCAGAGGGACCCTCGGTGTTCCTCTCGAGTGAGGGCTGATGGGTCTGGGAACTTCGTGTGTTGCAGCAAGGGTGTGAAGGAGCCTTTGAAAGTCCAATAGGGAAGGGGTGATTTCCCACAAGACACTACAGTGGACAAGGGCATAACACCACCTGCAGGGGAGAAGCTCCTGGTTTTCCTCGAGTTGCAAAGAAGTCCTCTTGAGTTACAAGGTGGACCCCAGGGACATGCCCCTGTGTCTTCAGGAGAGGCCATTCTTCGTGTGAATTGCGAGGGGCCTCTGGGTATTCCTCCCCAATTGGTGCACGGTCCTCAGTCCTCGTCTGGAGCTGAGGCAGGAGCCTGAACTTTCCTCGCCCGTGCTGACATGGGTCTTGTGGTTCCCCTGGATCCTCCAAAGGGGAGTCAGGCCTTGTCTTGTGTGGAGCTGTACATGGCCGCTTTCCTGCCTAGCAGAAGCAGCAGGGTCAGGCTCCTCGTCGAGCGGACACAGGGATCTGTGCCTTGCCCTCGAGGTGCCACAGGGCTGTCACACGTGCCAGCGTGGCATGAGCCGATCCTCGGGGTGACAGTCGAGGCAGAGCAGGGCAATCATGTTCAGCTGAAGTGTACTGAGGGTTTTGGCGGTCCTGGTGAATGGTTTCACGACCCCTGGAGTTCCTCCCGACTATCCTGGAGCAAGCGCCTCTTCTTGCGAGGCGACCAGAGCACCAGGAATCCTTTCCCGAAGGAGCAGGGAAAGCGACCCTCATCTAGAGTTGTCCAGGGGAAAACGGGGTTCCTCTTGAGTTGTGGCGAGACCCTCCATGTTCCTCTCGAGTTGGGAAGGGTGGGTCGTGGGATTTTGTGGGTCGCAGCAAGCATGTGAAGTAGCCTTTTGAGGTACAATAAAGAAGGCGTGATTTCCCCTGAGATGCTGCAGAGGACAAGGGCCTCACCCCGACTGCAGGAGAGAAGCTCCTGGTTTTTCTCAAGTTGTGGTGGGGTCCTCTGGAGTTACTATGGGGAACCCTGGGACCCACCCCTGTGGCTTCAGGAGAGGCCAGTCTCCGTGTGAGTTGTGAGCGTCCTCTGGAAATTCCTCCCCATTTGGCGCCTGGTCCTCAGTCGTCATCTGGAGCTGAGGCCGGAGCCTGAGCTTTCCTCACCTAGAGTCGCGGCAGGACCCTTTGTGTTGTTCTCAAGAGGTTATGGTTGGGAAGGGGAATTCGTATGTTGCATCAAGGTTGTGAAGGAGCCTTTCGAGATCCAAGAGGGAAGGGGTGATTTCCCCCAAACGCACAGCGGACAAGGGCCTCACCCCACCTGCAGGGGAGAAGCTCATTGTTTTTCTCGAGTTACGGTGGTGTCCTCAGTAGTTACGATGGAAACGCCTGGGACCAGTGCCTGTGGCCTCAGGAGAGGCCAGTCTCCGTGCGAATAACACGGGGACTCTGGGGATTCCTCCCCAGTTGGCACCAGTTCCTCAGTCCACGTCTGGACCTGAGACTGCAGTCTGAGCTCTCCTCGTCCCTGCTGACATGAGTCTTGGTGTTCCCCTTGAGCCTCCACAGGGGAGTCAGGTCTCGTCTCGCGTGGAGATGTGCACGGTCACTTTCCTCCCAAGCTGCAGCCACAGTGTCAGTCTCCCTGTCGAGTGGATACAGGGATATGTGGCTTGCCCTTGAGGTTCTATCACACATGGCTATCACACATGCCAGCATGGCGTGATTCTATCCTCGGAGTGATAATCAGGGCAATGCAGCACAATCAGGTTCATCTGGAGTGAACTGAAGCATTTGGGGGTCTTTGGAATGGTGGCACGATGCTTGGCTTTCCTCCCGACTCTCTAGGAGCCAGCTCCTCCTCTTTGGATGTGATGGGTGCGCTGAGAATCCTTTCCCAATGGAGCAGGGAAAGGGAACCTCATCTGAGCTAAGCAGAGGAAAACGCGGTGCTTATTTATAGTGGCAGGGCCCTCGATATTCCTCTCGAGTTGGGACAGGGGGTCGGGAACTTCGTTCATCACAACCAGAGTGTGAAGGAGCCTTTCGAGGTCCAAGATGGAAGGAGTTATTTCCCCGAACGCCGCAGTGGACAAGGTCCTCCCCTCGCTTGCAGAGGAGAAGCTCCTGTTTTTCTCGAGTTGCAGCGGGGTCCTCTCGAGTTATGACTGGGACCCCAGGGAACCGCTCCTGTGGCCTCAAGAGAGGCCAGTCTCCGTGCGATTTGTGATGGGCCTCTGGGGATTCCTCCCCAGTCAATGCCGAATCCTCAGTCCTCGACTTGAACTGATGCTGGAGCCTGAACTTTCCTCACCCATGTTGATATGGGTCTTGGGGATCCCCCGAATCCTCCGCTGGGAAGTCAGGCCTCATCTTGCGTGGAAACGTGCACAGCTGCTTTCCTCCCTAGCTGCAGCAGCAGGGTCAGACTCCAGGTCGAGCGGACACAGGGATCAGTGGCTTGCCCTTGATGTGCCACAGGGCTGTCACACGTTCCAGCGTGGCATGCTTTGAGCCTCAGGGTGACAGCCGAGGCAGTGCAGGGCAATCAGTCATCTGGAATGGACTCAGGCATTTGGGGTACTTGTTGAAAGTTGGCACAACCCCAGGTGTTCCTCCCAACTCTCCTGGGCGAGCGCCTCCTTTTGAGAGGCGAGGGGAGTGCTGGGAATCCTTTCCCGACAGAGCATGAAAAGGACCCTCTTCTGCAGTTGAGCAGAGGAAAACGGGTTGTTCTTGAGTTCAGAAGGACTCTCAGTGTTCCTCTCGAGTGGGGACGGGTGAGTCTGGGAACTTCATGAGTTGCAGCAAGTGTGTGAAGGAGCCTTTCGAGGTCCATCCAAGAGGGAAGTGTTGACTTCCCCCAAGACACCGCAGTGGACAAGGGCATCACACCGCCTGCAGGGAGAAGCTCCTGGTTTTCCTCGAGTTGCGAAGGGGTCCATTTGAGTTACAACGGGTACCCCAGGGACACGCCCCTGTGGCTACAGAAGTGGCCAGTCTCCGTGCGAATAGTGAGGGGCCTCTGGGGATTCCTCCCCAGTCGGCGCCAGTTCCTCAATCCACGTCAGGACCTGAGGCCCCAGCCTGAGCTTTTTTCACCCGTGCTGACATGGGTCTTTGTGTTCCCCTTGAGCCCCACAGGGGGGTGGGGCCGGGTTGGGGGGGGGGGGGGCGCGCCCCCCCCCCCCCCCGCCGCGCCCCGGGGGCCCCCCCCGGGGGGGGGGGGGCGGGGGGGCCGGGGCCTGCCCCGGGGGGCGCCCGGGGCCCCCCCCCCGCCCCCGCGCGCGCGCCGGGCGCCGGGGGGGGGGGGGGGGGGGGGGGGGGGCCGCCCCCCCCCCCCCCCCGGCGGGCGGGCGGGGGGGGGGCCCCCCCCCCCCCCCCCCCCCCCCCCCCCCCCCCCCCCCCCCCCCCCCCGGGGGGGGGGGGGGGGCCGCCCCCCCCCCCCCCCCGGCCGGGGGGGGGGCCCCCCGCCGGGGGCGGGGGGGGGCGCCCCCCCGGCGGGGCCCCCGGCCCCCCCGCGGGGGGGGGGGGGGGGTGAAAAAAAAACATAGGGATTTCCCCAAGATTCTGCAGTGGACAAGGGCATCACACAGCCTGCAGGGAAGAAGCTCCTGGTGTTCCTCGAATTGAAAAGGGGACCTCTTGAGTTACAATGGGGAATGCATGGACACAGCCCTGTGGCTTCAGTAGAGGCCATTCACTGTGCGAGTTGTGAGGAATCTCTGAGGATTCCTCCCCAATCTGTGCAGTGTCCTCAGTCCTCACCTGGAGCTGAGGCAGGAGCCTGAGCTTTCCTCACCCATGCTGACATGGGTCTTGGAGATCCCCTGGATCCTCCACACAGGAGTCAGGTCCCATCGTGTGTAGAGCTGTGCATGGCCACTTTCCTCCCGAGCTGCAGCAGCAGGGTCAGGCTCCCCGTCGAGCGGACAGGGGATCTGTGTTGCCCTCTAGGTCACCTAGGGCTATCACACGTGCCAGCGTGGCATGAGTTGATCCTCCGGGGTGACAGTCGAGGCAGTACAGGGCCATCAGTTTCATCTGGAGTGGTCGAGGCATTTGGGGGAATGGTGGCACGAACCCTGGTGTTCCTCGCAACTCTCCTGGTGCCAGCGCCTCCTCTTGGGATGCGAGGGAAGCGCCAGGACTCCTTTCCCATCTGAGGAGAGAAAGGGAACCTCAACTGGAGTAGAGCAGGGGAAAACGGGGCACCTCGAGTCACGGCAGGACCATCAGTGTTCCTCTCGAGTGGGAACGCATGGGTCTGAGAATTTCTTGGGATGCAGCAAGGGTGTGAAGAAGCCTTTTGAGGTCCAAGAGGGAAGGGGTGATTTCCCCGAGACACTGCAGTGGACAAGAGCCTCACCCCCTGTGGGGGAGTAGCTCCTGGGTTTTGTCGGATTTTGGCAAGGTCCTCTGGAGTTATGATGAGGACCCCAGGGTCCCTCCCCCTGTAGCCTCATGAAAGGCCAGTCTCCTTGTGAGTTGCGAGCGGACTCGCAGATTCCACCCCAGTTGGCGCCCGAGTCCTCAGTTCTCGTCTGGAGCTGAGGTCATAGCCAGAGCTTTCCTTGTCCATCTGACATGGGTCATGGGGTTCACTTGGAGTGTCCAGAGTGGAGCCAGGCCTCGTCTCACGTGGAGACCTGCATTCCACCTTCTTCCCAAGCTGCAGCAGCAGCGTCAGGCTGCAGCAGCAGCGTCCAGGCTCCACAGGGATCTGTGGCTTGCCCTCGACGTGCCACAGGGCTGTCACACATGCCAGCATGGAGTGAGATGACCACGATGTGACAATCGATGCAGTGCAGGGCAATCAGGTTCATCTGGAGTGGACTGAGGCATTTGAGATTCTTGGGGTATGGTGGCATGACCCCTGCACTTTCTCCTGATTCTCCTGGGGCGAGGGCCTCCTCTTGGGAGGTGAAGGGAGCTCCAGGAATGTGTTACCAATGGAGAAAGGAAAGGGAACCTCATCTGGAGCTGAGCAGGGAAAACGGGGGCACATCTTGAATTGTGGCGCGACCCTCGGTGTTCCTCTCAGGTGGGGACGGGTGGGTCGGGGAACTTCGTGGGTCACAGCAAGGGTGTTAAGGAGCCTTTCAAGGCCAAGAGGGATGGGATGATTTCCCCCAAGACGCCACAGTGGGCAAGGTCCTCACCTCGCTTGCAGAGGAGAAGCTCCTGTTTTTCTCGAGTTGCAGCGTGGTCCTCTCAAGTTACAACAGAGACCCCGGGGTCGCCCCTGTGGCCTGAGGAGAGGCCACTCTCCGTGTGAGTTGAAAGGGGACTCTGAGAGTCCTCCCGTGTCGGCGCCGGGACCTCACTTCTTGTATGGAGCTGAGGCCGGAGCCTGAGCTATACTCGGCCATGATGACATGGGTCTTGGGTTTTCCCTGGAGCCACCACAGGGGATTCAGGGCTCGTCTCGTGTGGAGACGTGCGTGGCCGCTTTCCCTCAAGCTGCAGCAGCAGGGTCAGGCTCCCCGTCCGAGCGGACACAGGGATCTGTGTTGCCCTCTATGTAACCCAGGGCTGTCACACGTGCCAGTGTGGTGTAAATCGATCCTCGGGGTGACTGTCGAGGCAGTACAGGGCCGTCAGGTTCATCTGGAATGGTCAAGACATTTGAGGGTCTTGGGGAATGGTGGCACGAACCCTGGTGTTCCTTGTGACTCTCCTGGTGCCAGCAACTCCTTTTGGGATGTGAGGAAGTGCCAGGACTCCTTTCCCGACGAAGGAGAGAAAGGGAACCTCATCTGGAGTAGAGCAGGGGAAAACGGGGCACCTCTTGAATCACGACAGGACGCTCGGAGTTCCTCTCAAGTGGGAAACTGTGGGTCGGAGAACTTCGTGGGACTCAGCAAGGGTGTGAAGGAGCCTTTCGAGATCCAAGAGTGAAGGGGTGATTTACCCCGAGATGCTGCAGCAGTCAAGGGCATCACCCCCACCTGCAGGGGAGAAGCTCCACGTTTTCTCGAGTTTAGGTGTGGTCCCTTCGACTAACGATGGGGCCCCAGGGACCCGCACCCATGGCCACAGGAGAGGCCAGTCTCCGTAGGAGGTGCGATGGGCCTCTGGGGATTCCTCCCCATTCGGTGCTGGGTTCTCAACCTCGTCTGGAGCTGAGGCCGGAGCCTGAGCTTTCCTCACCCATGCTGACATGGTCTTGGGGTTCCCCCTGGAGCGTCCAGAGTGGAGTCAGGTCATCTCACGTGGAAACGTGCACCACCACTTTACTCCCGAGCTGCAGCAGCAGTGTCAGTCTCCCTGTCGAGTGGACACAGGGATCTGTGTTGCCCTCTAGGTAAGCCAGGGCTGTCACACATGCCAGCGTGGCTTGAGTCAATCCTCGGGGTAACATTCCGAGGCAGTACAGGGCCGTCAGGTTCATCTGGAGTGGTCGAGGCATTCGGGGTCTTGGGGAATGTTGGAACAAACCCTGGTTTTTCACCAGAATCTCCTGGTGCTAGCACCTCCTCTTTTATGCAAGGGAAGCACCGGGACTCCTTTCCCGATGGAGGAGGGAAAGGGAACCTCATCTGGAGTTGAGCAGGGATAAACAGGGCACCTCTTGAGTCACGGCGGGACCCTCGGTGTTCCTCTCGAGTGGGGACGGTTGGGTTGGGGAACTTCGTGGGTCATAGCAAGGGTGTGAAGGAGCCTTTCGAGATCAGAGGAAACCAGTGATTTCCCTCGAGACGCCACAGTGGGCAAGGTCCTCACCACGCTTGAAGAGGAGAAGCTCCTGGTTTTTGTCAAGTTGCGGTGGGGTCCTCTAGAGTTACGATGGGGACCCCAGGGACCCTCCCCTGTGGCCTCAGGAGAAGCCAGTCTCCCTGCGAGTTGTGAGGGGCCTCAGGGATTCCTCCCCACTTGGCGCCGGGTCCTCAGTCCTCATCTGGAGCTGAGGTTGGAGCTAGAGCTTTCCTCGTCCATGCTGACATGGATCATGGGGTTCACCTGGAGCTTGCAGAGAAGAGTCAGGCCTTGTCCCGTGTGGAGACCTGCATTGTGCTTTTCTCCTGAGCTGCAGCAGCAGGGTCAGGCTCCCTGTCGAGCAGACAGAGGGATCTGTGGCTTGCCCTCGATGTGCCACAGGGCCATCACACATGCTAGCGTGGCATGAGACGACCACGATGGTGACAGTCGACGCAGTGCAGGGCAATCAGGTTCATCTGGAATGGACTTAGGCATTTGGGGGTCTTGGGGTATGGTGGCACGACCCCTGGACTTCCTCCTGATAGTCCTGGAGTGAGCACCTCCTCTTGGGAGGTGAGGGGAGCTCCGGGAATCCGTTCCTGACGGAGCAGGGAAAGGGAACATAATCTGGAGCTGATCAGGGGAAAACGTGGCACCTCTTGAGTCATTGTGAGACCCTTGGTGTTATTCTCCGATGGGGACGGTTGGGTCGGGGAACTTCGTGGGTCACAGCAAGGGTGTGAAGGAGCCTTTCAAGGTCAAGAGAGAAGGAGTCATTTCCTCCAAGACTCCACAGTGGGCAAGGTCCTCATCTTGCATGCAGAGGAGAAGCTCCTCTTTTTTCTCGAGTTGCGTCAGAGTCCTCTCCAGTTACGATGGAAACTCCAGGACTCACCCCTGTGGCCTGAGACGAGGCCACTCTCCATGCGAGTTGCAAGGGGACTATGGGGACTCCTCCCCTGTCAGTTCCAGGACCTCAGTTCTCGTCTGGAGATGAGGCCAGAGCCTAAGCTTTCCTCGCCCAACTGACATGGGTCTTGGTGTTCCCCTGGAGCCACCACAGGGGATTCAGTGCTCATCTCGAGTGGAGACGTGCATGGCTGCTTTCCTCCGAGCTGCAGCAGCAGAGTCAGGCCCCCCTCCGACCGGACACGGGGATCTGTGGCTTGCCCCTCGAGGTGTTACAGGGCTGTCACATATGTCAGTGAGGCGTGAGTCGATCCTTGGGGTGACAGTCGAGGCAGTGCAGGGCAATCTCATTCATCTGGAGTAGACAGAAGCATTTGGGGGTCTCTTGGAATGGTAGTACGACCCCTGGTATTCCTCCCGACACTCCTTGGGCAAGCGACTCCTCTTGGGAGGTGAGGGGAGTGCTGCGAATGCTTTCCTGACTGAGCAGGGAAGGGAACCCTCATCTGGAGTTGAGCAGGGGTAAACGGGGCTCCTCTTGAGTCACAGTGGGACCCTTGGTGTTCCTCTCGTGTGAGGATGGGTAGGTCGGGGAACTTTGTGGGTTGCAACAAGTGTGTGAAGGAGCCTTTCAAGGTCCAAAAGGGAAGGGGTGATTTCCCCAAAAACGTCACAGCAGACAATGGCCTCACCACGCCTGCAGCAGAGAAGCTCCTGGTTTCTCTGCAGTTGTGACAGGGTCCTCTTGAGTTACTTCGAGGACCACAGTGAGCTGCCCCTGTGGCCTCAGGAGGCTAATCTCCATGCGAGATGCGAGTGGCCACTAGGGATTCCTCCCCAGTTGGCACCGGGTCCTCAGTCTTCGTCTGGAGCCGAGGCCAGAGCCCGAGCTTTTCTCGCAGTGCTGACGTGGGTCTTGACGTTCCCCTGTAGCCTCCACAGGGAGTCAGGCCTCGTCTCGCATAGAGACATGCATGGCCACTTTCCTCCTGAGCTGCAGCAGCAGGGTCAGGCACCCCATCGAGCGGACACAGTTATCTATGGCTTGCCCTTGAAGTGTCACATGTGCCAGCGAGGCGTGAGTTGATCCTCGGGGTGACAGTCGAGGCAGTGCAGGGCAATCATGTTCATCTGGAGTGGGCTGAAGCATTTGGGGGTCTTTGGGCATGGTGGCACGACCATTGAGGTTCCTCTCGACTATCCTGGAGTGAGCACCTCCTCTTGCTAAGTGAGGGGATCAACGGGAATCCTATCCCGATGGAGCAGGAAATAGACCCTCATCTGGAGGTGAACAGGGGAAAAGGGGCTACTCTTGAGTTTCAGCGAGACCCTCGGTGTTCCTCTCGAGTGGGGATGTGTGGGTCGGGGAACTTCGTGGGTCACAGCTAGGGTGTGAAGGAGCCTTTCGAGGTCCCAGAGGGAAGGGGTGAATTCCCCGAGACGTCACCCAGGACAAAGGCTTCACCCCGCCTGCAGGGAAGAAGATTCTGGTTTTTCTCGAGTTGCTGCAGTATCCTCTAGTTATGATGAGGGCCTCAGGGACCCGCCTCTGTGACCTCAGGAAAGGCCATTCTCTCTCCATGTGAGTTGTTAGGGGCCTCTGGGGATTCCTCCCCAGTCGACGCTGGGTCCTCAATCCTTGTCTGGAGCTGAGGCCAGAGCCTGAGATTACCTCGCCCTTGCTCACATGGGTCTTGGTGTTCTCTGGAGCCTCCCCAGGTGTCAGGCCTCGTCGCACGTGGAGACATGCATGGCCGCTTCCCTCCAGAGCTGCAGCAGCAGTGTCTGGCTCCACGTCGAGTGGACAAGGAATCAGTGGTTTGCCCTCGAGGTACCCAAGGCTGTCACACGTGCCAGCGTGGCATGAGTCGATCCTCAGGGTCACAGTAAAGTCAAGGCAGGGCAGGCAGGTTCATCGGGGAATGGACAAGGCATTTGGTGATCGTGGGGAATGGTGGCTCGACCCCTGGTGTTTCTCCTGACTACCTGGGGTGAGCACCTCCTCTTGGGAGGCAAGGGAGTGCCATGAATCCTTTCCCATCGGAGGAGGGAAAGGGACCCTCATCTGGAGATGAGAGGGGAAAAAGGGGCTCCTCTTTAGTCGAGGCGGGACCCTCGGTGATCCTCTTGTGTGGGGACGTGTGGGACGAGGAACTTCATGGATCACAGCAAGGGCGTGAATGAGCCTTTCACGTTCCAAGAAGGAAGGGTTGATTTCGCCCGAGACATCGCAGCAGACATGGGCCTCACCCCGCCTGCAGGGGAGAAGCTCCTAGTTTTTCTCGCGTTGCATCAGGGTCCTCTCGAGTTATGACAGGGCAACCCACGAAGTTCCCCTACTGAACCATCCTCAATCAATAGAAACTCCGAGGGTCCCGCCCAGGGATCTGCCCTTGTGGCCTTAGGAGAGACCAGTCTCCGTGAGAGTTGAGAGGGGCCTCTGGGGATTCCTCCCCAGTCAGCGCCGGGTCCTCAGTCTTCGTCTGCAGCTGAGGTTGGAACCTGAGCTATCCTCGCCCATGCTGACATGGGTCTTGGGGTTCCCCCTGGAGCCTCCACACGGGAATCAGGCATCGTCTTGTGTGGAAATGTGCATTGCCACTTTCCTCCTGAGCTGCAGCAGCAGGGTCAGTCTCCTCATCACGCAGACAATGGGATCTGTGGCTTGCCCTCGAGGTGCCACAGGACTGTCATACCTGCCAGTGTGGTGAGAGTCGATCCTCGGGGTGACAGTCGAGTCAGTGCAGGGCAATCAGCTTCATCTGGAATAGACTGAGACATCTGGGGGTCTTGGAAAATGGTGGCATGACCCCTGAAGATCCTCCCCACACTCCTGGGGTGACCACCTCTTCTTGGGAGGCGAGGGATGCACCGGGAATCCTTTCCCGATGGAGCAGAGAAAGGGACCCTCACTTGGAGCTGAGCAGGGGCAAACGGGGCTCCTCTTGAGTCGCGGCGGGACCCTCGGAGTTTCTATTGATTGAGGATGGTTCAGTAGGGGAACTTCGTGGGTTGCATTAAGGAAGTGATGGAGCATTTCAAGGTCCAAGAGGAAAGAGGTGATTTCCCCCAACATGCCGCCCACATCAAGGGCCTCACCCCGCCTGCAGGGGAGAAGCTCCTGGTTTTACCGAGTTGTGGCACAGTCCTCTCAAGTTACAATGGGGACGCCAGTTACCCTCCCCTGTGGCTTCAGGAGAGACTAGTCTCTGTGTGAGCTGCGATGCACCTCTGGGGATTCCTCCCCAGTTGGCTCCAAGTCCTCAGTCCTCGTCTGGATCTGATGCCAGAGCCTGAGACTTCCTCCCCTGAGCTGACATGGATTTTGCGGTTGCCCTGGACCCTCCACAAAGGAGTCAGACTCGTCTCGCATGGAGACATTCAGGGATGCCTTCCTCCCGAGCTGAAGCAGCAGGATCAGGCTCCCAGTCGATCGGACACAGGAATCTGTTGCTTGCCCTCATGGCGCCACCGGGCTGTCACACGTGCCAGTGATGCTCGGGGTGACAGTCGAAGCAGTGCAGGGCAATCAGGTTCATCTGGAGTGGTCTGAGGCATTTTGGGGTCTTGGGGAATGATGGAACGACCCCTGGACATTCTCCCGCCTCTCCTGGGATGAGCACCTCCTCTTGGGAGGAGAACCAGCACTAGAATCTTTTCCCGACGGAGTAGGGAAAGGGACCCTCATCTGAAGCTGAGCAGAGGAAAACGGGGATCCTCTTGATTCCTGCCAGGACCCTTTGTGTTCCTCTCAAATGGGGACAGGTGGGTCTGGGAACTTTGTGGGTTGCAGCAAGGGTGTGAAGGAGCCTTTCAAGGTGCAAGAGGGAAGGGGTGATTTCCCTGGAGACACCACAGATGACAAGGGCCTCACCCCGCCTGCAGGGAAGAAGCTTTTGATTTTTCTCAAGTTGCAGTGGGGTCCTCTCGAGTTACGACAGGGACTCCCAGGACCCGCCCCTGTGATCTCAAGAGTGGCCAGATTTTGTGCAATTGCGAAGGGCCACTGTGATTCTTCCCAGTCGGTGCCCGGTCCTCAGTCCTCTTCTGGATCTGAGGCTGGAGCCTGAGCTTTCCTCACCCGAGCTCACATGGGTGTTGGCGTTCCCCCTGGAGCCTCCACAGAGGAGTCAGGCCTCGTCTCTCGTGCAGGTGTGCGTGGCTGCTTTCCTCCCGAGCTGCAGCAGCAGGGTCAGGCTCCCCATCAAGAGTACATAGGGTTCTCTTGGCTTGCCCTCGAGGTGCCACAAGGCTGTCACAGGTGCCAGCGTGGTGTGAACAATTCTCGTGGTGACAGTCGAGGCAGTGCAAGGCAAACAGGTTCATCTAGAGTGGTCTGGGGCATTTGGGTTTCTTGAGGAATGGTGGAACGACCCTGGATTTCCTCCCGACTATCCTGGGGCGAGCACCTCCTCTTGGGATGCAAGGGGAGCCCCAGGAATCCTTTCACGATGAAGCAGAAAAAGGGACCCACATCTGGAGCTGAGCGGTGGAAAACGGGACTTCTCTTGAGTCACGGCAGGACCCTCAGTGTTCCTCTCCAGTGAAGATGGGTGAGTCAGGGAACTTCTTGTGTCCCAGAAAGAGTGTAAAGAGCCTTTCAAGGTCCAAGAGGGAAGGGTTGATTTCTCCCAAGACGCCGCCCCGGACAAGGGCCTCACCCTGCCTGTAGAGGAGAAGCTCCTGGTTTTTCTCGAGTTGCGGCAGGGTCCTCTCGATTTATGATGGGGACCCCAGGGCCCCCTCTGTGGCCCCAGGAGAGGCCAGTAACACTGTGAGTTGCGAACGGTCTCTGGGTATTCCTCCGCAGTCAGCGCCAGGTCCTCAGTTCTCATCTGGAGCTGAGCCTGGAGACTGAGCTATCTCGCTTGTGCTCACATGGGTCTTGGGGTTCTCCTGGAGCCTCCACTTGGGAGTCAGGCCTCGTCTCGTGTGGAGACGTGCATGGCCACTTTCCTCCTGAGCTGCAGCAGCTGGGTCAGGCTCCCAATTGAATGGACACAGGGATCTGTGGCTTGCCCTTGTGGTGCCACCAGGCTGTCACATGTGCCAACGTGGACTGAGTCAATCCTCGGTCTGACAGTCGAGGCAGTGCAGGGCTATCAGTTTCATCTGTAATGGACTGACTCACTTGGGGGTCTCTTGGAATGGTAGCACGATCCCTGTTGTTCCTACTGACTCTCCTGTGGGAAGCGACTTCTTTTGGGAGGTGAAGGGAGGGTCGTGAATGCTTTCCCGACCAAGTAGGGAAAGGGACCTTCATCTGGAGGTGAGCAGGGTAAAGGGGCTACTCTTGAGTCGTGGCAGGACCCTCAGTGTTCCTCTCGAGTGGTGATGTGTGGGTCGGGGAACTTCGTGGGTCACAGCAAGGGTGTGAAGGAGCCTTTCGAGTTTCAAGAGGGAAGGGGTGATTTCCCCGAGACGCTGCAGCAGACAAAAGCCTCACCCCGGCTGCAGGAGAGAAGCTCCTGGTTTTTCTCAAATTTCGGCAGGGTTCTCTCCGAGTTACAATGGGACTCCAGGGACCTGCCCCTGTGGCGTTAAGAGAGGCCAGTCTCTGTTCGAGCTGAGAGGGGCCTCTGGGGGATTCCTCTCCAGTCAGTGCCGGGTCCTCAGTCTTCCTCTGCAGCTGAGGTTGGAGCCTGAGCTATCCTCGCCCGTGCTGACATGGGTCTTGGGGTTCCCCTGGAGCTTCCAAAGGGGAGTCATGCCTCGTCTCAAGTGGAGACGTGTACGGCCACTTTCCTCTTGAGCTGCAGCTGCAGGGTCAGACTCCCCATCAAGCAGACACTGGGATCTGTGGCTTTCCCTCGAGGTGCCCCAGGGCTATCACACCTGACAACGTGGTGTGAGTCGATCCTCGGGGTAACAGTCGAGCCAGTGCAGTGCAATCAGCTACATCTGGAGTAGACTGAGGCATTTGGGGGTCTTGGGAAATGGTGGCACGACCCCTGGAGATCCTCCCAACACTCCTGGGGTGAGCGCCTCCTCTTGGGAAGTGAGGCACACACCAGGAATCCTTTCCCGATGGAGCAGGGAAAGGGATCCTCATCTGGAGCTGAGCAGGGAAAAACGGGGCTCCTCTTGAGTCGAGGCGTGACTCTCAGTGTTCCTATTGAGTTGGGATGTTTGGGTCGGGGAACTTCGTGGGTCGCATTAAGGGTGTGAAGGAGCATTTCGAGGTCCAAGAGGAAAGGGGTGATTTCCCCCGAGATGCTGCCCAGGACAAGGGTCTCACCCCTCCTGCAGGGGAAAAGCTCCAGGTTTTTCCTGAGTTGTGGCAAGGTCCTCTCGAGTTATGATGGGGATGCCAGGGACCCACCCCTGTGGCCTCAGGAGAGACTAGTCTCAGTGTGAGTTGCGTGGGACCTCTGGGGATTCCTCCTTAGTCGGCGCTGGGTCCTCAGTCCTCGTCTGGATCTGATGCCAGAGCCTGAGACTTCCTCGGTGTGCTGACATGGGTTTTGCGGTTGCCCTGGACCCTCCACAAGGGAGTCAGCCTCGTCTTGCATGGAGACGTCAGGGCCACTTTTCTCCCGAGCTTAAACAGCAGGGTCAGACTTCCAGTCGAGCAGACACAGGGATCAGTGGCTTGCCCTCGTGGTGCCACCAGGCTGTCACATGTGCCAGTGTGGTGAGAGTCGATGCTCGGGGTGACAGTCGAAGCAGTGCAGGGCAATCAAGTTCATCTGGAGTGGTCTGAGGAATTTGGGGGTCTTGGGGAATGGTGGAACGACACCTGTACTTTCTCCCAACTCTCCTGGGATGAGCGCCTCCTCTTGGGAGGAGAACCAGCGCCGGAATCTTTTCCGACGGAGTAGGGAAAGGGTCCCTCATCTGGAGCTGAGCAGGGGAAAACGGGGCTCTTCTTGATTCTGGTGAGACCATTGGTGTTCTTCCCCAGTGGGGACAGGTGGGTCTGGGAACTTTGTGGGTCACAGCAAGGGTGTGAAGGAGCCTTTCGAGGTGCAAGAGGGAAGGGGTGATTTCCCCTGAGACACCACAGACGACAAGGGTCTCACCCCGCCTGCAGGGAAGAAGCTCCTGGTTTTTCTCCAGTTGCAGTGGGGTCGTCTCGAGTTACGACGGGGACTCCCAGGACCCGCCCCTGTGGCCTCAGGAGTGGTCAGTTTTTGTGCGATTGCCAGAGGCCTCTGGATTCTTCCCCTGTTGGTTCCAGGTCCTCAGTCCTCGTCTGGAGCTGAGGCTAAAGCCTGAGCTTTCCTCGCCCGAGCTGACAGTTCCTCTCAAGTGGGGACGTGTGGCTCGGGGAACTTCATAAGTCACAGCAAGGGTGTTAAGGAGCCTTTCGAGGTCCAAGTTGGACGGGGTAATTTCCCCGAGATGCCGCAGAGGACAAGGGTCTTAACCGCGCCCGCAGGGGAGAAGCTCCTGGATTTTCTCGAGTTGCTTCAGGGTCCTCTCGAGTTACTTCGGGGACCACAGGGACCCGCCCCTGTGGCCTCAGGAGAGGCCAATCTCCGTGCGAGTTGTGTGGCCTCTTGGGATTCCATTCCAGTCAGCGCCAGGTCCTCAGCCTTCATCTGGAGCTGAGGCCGGGGCTCAAGTTTTTCTCACCTGTGCTGATGTGGGTCTTGGCGTTCCCCTGGAGCCTCCACAGGGGAGTCAGGCCTCGTCTCCTGTGGAGATGTGCATGGCCACTTTCCTCCTGAGCTGCAGCAGCAGGGTCAGGCTCACCATCGAGCAGACACAGGAATCTGAGGCTTGCCCTTGAGGGGCAACAGGGTTGTCATATGTCCCAGCATGGCATGAGTCAATCCTTGGGGTGACAGCCGAGGCAGTGCAGGGCAATCACGTTCATCTGGAGTGGACTGAAGCATTTGGGGTCTTGGGGCATGGTGGCACAACCCTTGAGTTTCCTCCAGACTATCCAGAGGTGTGCACCTCCTCTTGCAAAGTGAGGGGAGCAACAGGAATCCTATCCCGATGGAGCAGGAAATGGACCCTCATCTGGAGGTGAGCAGGGGAAAAGAGGCTACTCTTGAGTCGCGACGGGACCCTAGGTGTTCCTCTCGAGTGCGGACATGTGCATCGGGAAACTTCGTGGGTCACATCAAAGGTGTGAAAGAGCCTTTCGAGGTCCAAGAGGGAAGGGGTGATTTCCCTGAAACGCCGCCCAGGACAAGGTCTTCACCCCGCCTGCAGGGAAGAAGCTCCTGGTTTTTCTCGAGTTGCAGCAGTGTCCTCTCTAGTTATGATGAGAACCTCAGGACCCGCCCCTGTGGCCTCAGGAGAGACCAGTCTCTATGCGAGTTGCGAGGGACCTCTGGGGATTCCTCCTCCAGTTGGCGTCGCATCCTCGGTCCTCATCTGGATCTGATGCCAGAGCCTGAGACTTCCTTGCCCGTGCTGACATGGGTTTTGCGGTTGCCCTGGAGCCTCCACAAGGGAATCAGTCTCGTGTCGCATGGAGACATTCAGGGCCGCTTTCCTCCCGAGCAGAAGCAGTAGGGTCAGGCTCCCAGTCGAGCAGACACAGGGATCTGTGGCTTGCCCTCGTGGTGCCACCGGGCTGTCACACATGCCAGTGTGGCGAGAGTTGATCCTCGGGGTGACAGTCGAAGCAGTGCAGGGCAATCAGGTTCATCTGGAGTGCTCTGAGGCATTTGGGGGTCTTGGGGAGTTGTGGAACAACCCCTGGACTTTCTCCCAACTCTCCTGGGATGAGCACCTCCTCTTGGGAGGAGAACCAGAGCCAGAATCTTTTCCCGACGGAGTAGGGTTAGGGACCCTCATCTGGAGCTGAGCAAGAGTAAATGGGGCTCCTCTTGATTCCGGCGGGATCCTCGGTGTTCCTCTCAAGTCGGGACGGGTGGGTCTGGGAACTCCGTGGGTCACAGTAAGGGTGTGAAGGAGTGTTTAGAGGTCCAAGAGGGAAGGGGTGATTTCCCCCGAGATGCTGCCCAGGACAAGGACCTCACCTCGCCTGCAGGGCAGGAGCTCCTGGTTTTTCTCGAGTTGCAGTGGGATCCAGCCGAGTTAGGATTGGGATTTCCAGGACCCGTCCCTGTGGCCTCAGGAGTGGCCAGTTTTTCTGCGATTGCGAGGGGCCCTTGGGGATTCTTCCCCCCATCAGTGCCAGGTCCTCAGTCCTCGTCTGGAGCTGAGGCTGGAGCCTGAGCTTTCCTCGCCGGAGCTGACATGGCTGTTTGGGTTTCCCTGGAGCCTCCACAGGGGAGTCAGGCCTCGTCTCTCATGGAGACATGCACGGCCGCTTTCCTCCCGAGCTGCAGCAGCAGGGTCAGGCTCCTCATCGAGCAGACACAGGGTTCTGTGGCTTGTCGTCGAAGTTCCACAGGGCTGTCACAGGTTCCAGCATGGTGTGAACAATCCTCGCAGTGACAGTCGAGGCAGTACAAGGCAATCAGGTTCATCTGGAGTAGACTGAGGCATTTGGGTGTCTTGAGGAATGGTGGCACGACACCTGGAGTCCCTCCCAACTCTCCTGGGGCGAGCGCCTCCTCTTGGGATGCGAGGGGAGCGCCGGGAATTCTTTCACGATGAAGCAGAAAAAGAGACCCACATCTGGAGCTGAGCAGGGGAAAACGGGGCTTCTCTTGAGTCACGGTGGGACCCTCGGTGTTCCTCTTGAGTGAGGACGGGTGGGTCGAGGAACTTCGTGTGTCGCAGCAAGAGTGTCAAAGAGCCTTTTGAGGTCCAAGAGGGAAGGGGTGATTTCCCCCGAGATGACGCCCCAGACCAGAGCCTCACCCCACCTGCAGGGAAGAAGCTCCTGGTTCTCCTCGAGTTGCGGCAGGGTCCTCTCTAGTTACGATGAGGTCCTCAGGGACCCGCCTCTGTGACCTCAGGAAAGGCCATTCTCCATGTGAGTTGCTTGGGGCTTCTGGGGATTCCTCCCCAGTCGACACCGGGTCCTCTATCCTTGTCTGGAGCTGAGGCCAGAGCCTGAGTTTTCCTCGCCCATGCTCACATGGGTGTTGGTGTTCTCTGGAGATTCCACAGGTTGTCAGGCCTGGTCTCACATGGAGACATGCACAGCCTCTTTCCTCCAGAGCAGCAGCAGCAGTGTCAGGCTCCCCATCGAGCAGATACAGGGTTCAGTTGTTTGCCCTCAAGGTACCCAAGGCTGTCACACCTGCCAGCGTGGCATGAGTCTATCCTCTGGGTCACAGTACAGTCAGGGCAGGGCAGGCAGGCTCATCGGGAATGGACAAGGCATTTGGTGATCTTGGGAATGTGGTGTTCCTCCCTACTCTCCTGGGGTGAGCGCCTCCTCTTGGGAGGCAAGGGGAGTGCCAGGAATCTTTTCCTGATGGAGAAGGGAAAGGGACTCTTATCTGGAGATGAGAGGGGAAAAAGGGGCTCCTCTTGAGTCAAGGAGGGACCTTTGGTGATCCTCTCGTGTGGGGACGGGTAGGTCAGGGAACTTTGCAGTTCGCAGCAAGGGCGTGAAAGAGCCTTTCATGGTCCAAGAGGGAAGGGGTGATTTCCCCCGAGACGCCGCAGCAGACAAGGGCCTCACCCCGCCTGCAGAGGAGAAGGTTCTGGTTTTCCTCTAGTTGCGGCAGGGTCATCTCAAGTTATGACCGGGGACCCCAGGGACCCTCCTCTGTGGCTTCAGGAGAGGCCAGTCTCTGAGCAAGTTGCTAGGGGCCTCTGGGGATTCCGGCCCAGTCAGGGTCGGATCCTCAGTCCTCGTTTGGAGCAAAGGCTGGAGCCTGAGCTTTCTTCACTCATGCTGACATGGGTCTTGGGGGTCCCCTGGAGCCTATACAAGGGGAGGCAGGCAACGTCTCTCGTGGATATTTGCACTGCCGCTTTCCTCCCGAGCTGCAGCAGCAGTGTCAGTCTGCCCGTCAAGCAGACAGAAGGATCTATGGTTTGCACTTGAGGCAACCCAGGGCTGCCACACATACCAGCGTGGCTTGAGTCGATTCTTGGGGTGACAGTCGAGGCAGTGCAGGACAATCAGCTTCACCTGGAGTGGACTGAGGCATTCTGTTGTCTTGGGGGATAGTGGCATGACCCCTCGAGTTCCTCCTGTCTCTCCTGGGGTGAGTGCCTCTTCTTAGGATGCAATTGGATCGCTGGGAATCCTTTCCAGATGGAGCAGGGAAAGTGCCCTCATCTGGAGCTGAGCAGGGGATAACAGAGCTCCTCTTGAGTCACGGTGGGATGCTTGGTGTTCTTCTCAAGTGGGGACAGGTGGGTCGGGGAACTTCGTGGGTCTTAGCAAGGGTGTGAAGGAGCCTTTCAAGGTCCAAGATAGAAGGGGTGATTTCCCCTGAGATGCTGCAGCGGACAAGGGCCTCACCCCGCCTCCAGGGCAGAAGCTCCTGGTTTTCTCCAAGTGTGGTGGGGTCCACTCAAGTTATGACAGGGACCCCAGGGACACGCCCCTGTGGCCTCAGGTGAGGCCAGTCTCTGTGCCAGTTGCGAGGGGCCTCTGGGGATTCCTCCCCAGTCAGCGCCAGGTCCTCAGTCCTTGACTTGAGCCAAGGGCAGAGCCTGAGCTTTCCTCGCCTGTCCTGACATGGGTCTTGGGGTTCCCCTGGAGCCTCCACAGGGGAGTCAGGCCTCGTCTCGCCTGGAGACATGCATGGCCACTTTCCTCCTGAGCTGCAGCTGCACTGTCAGGTTCCCCATCGAGCGGACACATGGATCTGTGGCTCTCCCTCGAGATTCCACAAGCCTGTCACACGTGTCAGCATGGCGTTAGTCAATCTTTGGGGTGACAGTCGAAGCAGTGCAGGGCAATCAGGTTAATCTGGAGTGGACTGAGGCATTCGGGGGACTTGGGAATGGTGGCACGACACCTGGATTTCCTCCCAACTGTACTGGTGTGAGCGCCTTCTCTTGGGAGGCAAGGGGAGAGCCAGCAGTCCTTTCCCGATGGAGCAGCGAAAGGGACTCTCATCTGGAGATGAGCAGAGGGAAACGAGGTTCCTCTTGAGTCACGGAGGGACCTTCAGTGTTCCTTTCCACTGGGACGGGTTTTTTGGGGAACTTCGTGGTTCTTAGCAAGGGTGTGAAGGAGCCTTTCGAGGTCCAAGAGGGTAGGGGTTATTTCACCTGAGAAGCTTCAGCGGGCAAGGGCCTTACCCCGCTTGCAGGGGAGAAGCTCCTGGTTTTTCTCGTGTTGTGACGGGGTCCTCTCGAGTTGCGATGGGGACACCAGGGACCCGTCCGTGTGGCCTCAGGGAGAGGTCAGTGTCCATGCGAGTTTCTAGGGGCCTCTGGGGATTCCTCCCCAGTCAGTGCTAAGTTCTCAGTCCTTGTCTGGAGCAGAAGCTGGAGCTGGAGCTTTCCTTGCCCATGATGACATGGGTTTTGGGGTTCCCCTGGAGCCTCCACAGGGGAGTCAGGCCTCATCTCGCATGGAGACGTGCATGGCCGCATTCCTCCTGAGCTGCAGCAGCAGGGTCATGACCCCCATCAAGCACATACAGGGAACTTTAGCTTGCCTTCGAGGTGCCACAGGGCTGTCACACGTACCAGCGTAGCGTCGGTCAATTCTTGGGATGCAAGTCAAGGCAGTGCAGGGCAATCAGATTCATCTGGAGTGGACTGAGACATTTGGGGGTCTTGGAGAATGGTGGCATGACGCCTGGAGTTCCTCCCGTCTCTCCTGGGGTGAGTGCCTCCTCTTGGGATGTGAGGGGAGCACTGGTAATCCTTTCCCAACACAGCAGGGAAAGGGACCTTCATCTGCTGCTGAGCAAGGGAAAACGGGGCTCCTCTTGAATCGCGGTGGGACCCTCGGTGTTATTCTCGAGTGGGGACGGGTGGGTCTGGAAACTTCTTGTATTGCAGCAACGGTGTGGAAGGAGCCATTCCGAGGTCCAAGAGGGAAGGGGTGATTTCACTCAAGACACCACATTTGACAAGGGCCTCACCTTGCCTGCAGTTGAGAACCTCCAGGTATTTCTCGACTTGAGGTGG
The DNA here is from genome assembly GCA_917880005.1 of Nanger dama. Lineage (NCBI taxonomy): Eukaryota > Metazoa > Chordata > Mammalia > Artiodactyla > Bovidae > Nanger > Nanger dama. The sequence continues at coordinate 58,703 of CAKJTW010000045.1, forward strand.
AGTACTCTCAAGTTACTACAGAGACCCCAGGGAAACGCCCCTGTCACCTCAGGAGAGGCCAGATCCGTGCGAGTTGTGAGGGGCCTCTGGGGATTTCTTCCCATTTGGTGCCGGGTCCTCAGTCCTCTTTTGGAGCTGAGGCCAGAGACTGAGCTTTCCACACCTGTGCTGACATGGTTCTTGGTGTTCCCCTGGAGCCTCCACAGGGGAGTCAGGCCTCATCTTACGTGGAGACGTGCATGGCCACATTCCTCCAGAGCTGCAGCAGCAGTGTCAGGTTCCCTGTCAAGAGGATACAGCCATCAGTGGCTTGCCCTCGAAGTGCCACAGGGCTTTCACACTTGCCAGGTTGGCATAGGTCAATCCACTGGGTAACAGTCGAGGCAGTGCTGGACATTAAGGTTCACCTGGAGTGGACTGAGGCATTTGGTGGTCTTGGGGAATGGTGACACCACCCCTGGAGTTCCTCCCGACTATCCTCGGTTGAGTGCCTCCTCTTGGGATGTGAGGGGAGCACCGGGAAACCTTTTCCGATGCAGCAGGGAAATAGACTCTCATCTGGAGCTGAGCAGGGTGAAACAGCACCTCTTGAGTAGTGGCGGGAACCTCAGTGTTTCTCTCGACTAGGAAACTGGGTCAGGGAACTTCATGGGTCACAGCAAGGGTGAAGGATCCTTTCGAGGTCCAAAAGGGAAGGAGTGATTTCCGCCGAGAGGCCCCAGCGGACATGTTCCTGACACTGCCTGCTGGGCAGAAGTGCTTGGTTTTTCTCGAGTTTTGGCGGGGTCCTCTCATATTATGACAGGGACCCCAGGGACCCACCCCAGTGGCCTCAGGAGAGGCCAGTCTCCTTGTGAGTTGATAGGGGCCTCTGGGTATACCTCCCCAGTTGGCGCCAGGTACTCTGTCCTAGTCGGAATTTGAGGCCGGAACCTGAGCTTTCTACACCCGTCCTGACCTGGGTCTTGGAATTCCCCTGGAGCCTGCACAGGGAAGTAAGGCCTAGTATCGCTTTGAGATGTGAACGGCCATTTTCCTCCCAAGCTGCAGCAACAGTGTCAGGCTCCCCGTCGAGGCGGACACATGGATATGTGGATGGCACTCAAGGTGCCACAGGGGTGTCACACATGCCAGCGTGGTATGAGTCGATTCTCGGGGTACAGTCGAAGCAGTGCAGGGCAGTCAGATTTTCTGGAGTGGACTGCATCATGTGGGGTCTTGGAGAAGTGTGGCACGACCCCTGGAGTTCCTCTTAAATCTCCTGTGCTGAGCGCCTCCTCTTGGGATGCGAGGGGAGTGCCAGGAATCCTTTCCAGATGGAGTAGGAAAAGGGCTCCTCAACTGGAGCTGAGCAAGGGAAACAGGGCTCCTATTGAGTCACAGAGGGACCCTCGGTGTTCCTCTCGAGTGGGGCGGTGGATCTGCAAACTTCGTGGGTGCAACAAGGGTTTAAAGGAGCCTTTCAAGGTCCAAGAGGGAAGGGGTGATTTCCCACGAGACGCCACATCAGACAAGAGCCTCACCCTACCTGCAGGGGAGACGCTCCTAGTTTTCTTCAAGTTTCGGTGGTGTCCTCTTGAGTATGGATGGGGACCCCAGGGGCCCACTTCTGTGACCTCAGGTGAGGCCAGTCTCCATGCGAGTTGCGAAGGGCCTTTGGGGATTCCTCCCCAGTTGACGCTGGATGCTCAATACTTGTCTGGAGCTGAGGCTGGAGCCTGAGATTTTCGTCCGTGCTGACATGGGTCTTGGGGTACCCTGGAGCATCCTCAGTGATGTCAGGCATTGTCTTCCATGGAGACGTGCACGGCCGCTTTCTGCCTGAACTGCAGCAGCAGTGTCAGGCTCCCCGTCAGTGGACACCTTGATCTGTGGTTTGCCCTCTTGGTACCACAGGGCTGTAACACGGGCCATCGTGGTGTAAGTCAATTCGTGGGATGACAGTGAGGCAGTGCAGCATAGTCAGGTTCATCTGGAGTGGACTGAGGCATGTGGAGGTTTTGAGGAATGGTGGCACAAACTCTGGAGTTCCTACTGACTCTCCTGGGGCAAGCACCTCCTCTTGGGATGTGAAGGGAGCGCCGGGAGTCTTTTCTCGACAGAGCAGGAAAGGGACCCTAATCTGCAGCTGAGCAGGGGAAAACGGGGCTCCTCTTAAATCATGGTGGGACCCTCGGTGTTTTTCTCAAGTGGGGACAAGTGGGTCGGGGAACTTCGTGGGTCACAGCAAGGGTGTGAAGGAGCCTTTCGAGGTCCAAGAGGGAAGGAGTGATTTCGCCCAAGACACCACATTTGACAAGGTCCTCATCCTGCCTGCAGTTGAGAACCTCCAGGTTTTTCTCGACTTGAGGCGGGGTCCTCTCAAGTTAAGACAGGGACCCTAGGGAAATGCCCCTGTCACCTCAGGAGAGGCCAGTCTCAGTGCGAGTTGTGAGGGGCCTCTGGGGATCCTTTCCCAGTTGGCACCAGATCCTCAGTCCTCGTCTGGAGCTGAGGCTGGATACTGAGCTTTCCACAATGGGGCTGATATGGTTCTTGGTGTTTCCCTGGAGCCTCCACAGGGGAGTCAGGCCTTGTCTTATGTGGAGACGTGCATGGTCACATTCCTCCAGAGCTGCAGCAGCAGTGTCAGGCTCCCCGTCAAGAGGATACAGCCATCAGTGGCTTGCCCTCGAGGTGCCACAGGGCTGTCACACATGCCAGCATGCCATGAGTCGATACTCGGGGTGACAGTCGAGGCAGTGCAGGACAATCAGGTTCGTCTGGATGGACTGAGGTATGTGGGGTTGTTAGGGAAATGTGGCACGATCCTTGGATTTCCTCCAGAATCTCCTTGGGTGAGCACCTCCTCTAGGGATGGGAGGGGAGCGCCAGGAATCCTTTTCAGATGCAGCAGGGAAAAGGGCTCACATCTGGAGCTGAGCAGGGGAAAAAGGGACTCCTCTTGAGTCGTGGTGGGACCCTCAATGTTCCTCTCAAGTGAGGAAGGTGGGTTGGCGAATGTCGTGAGTCACAGCAAGGGTGTGAAGGTCCAAGAGAGAAGGGGTGATTTCCTCTGTGATGCCGCAACAGACAAAGGACTAACCGTGCTTGCAAGGGAGAAGCTCCTGTTTTTTTCTCCAGTTGCAGCGACTTTTCAGGAGTTACGAAGGGGACCCCAGGGACTCTCCCCTGTGGCCTCAGGAGAGGCCAGTCTCTGTGGGAGTTTCGTGTGGCCTCTGGGGATTCCTCCACAGTAGGCGTCGGGTCCTCAGTCCTCGTCATTAGCTGAGGCCAGAGACTGAGCTTTCCTCGCGTGTGCTGACATGGGTCTTAGGGCTTCCCTGGAGCCTCCATGGGAGAGTCAGGCCTCATCTCGCATGGAGACATGCTCTGCCGCTTTCCTCCCAACCTGCAGGAGTATGTCATGCTCCTTGTTGAGGGGACACAGGGATCTGTGGCTAGCCCTCGAGGTAACCCAGGGCTGTCACACGTGCCAGTGTGGCATTAGTCAATCCTCGGGGTGACAGTCTAGGCAGTGCAGGCAATCAGGTTCATCTGGAGTGGACTGAGGCATTTGGGCGTCTTGGGGAATGGTGGCATGACCCTTGGAATTCCACCCGACTGTCATGTGGTGAACGCCTTCTCTTGGGATGCGAGGGGAGTGCCGGGAATCCATTCCCAGTGGAGCAAGGAACAAAACCCTCATCTGGAGCTGACCAGGGAAAAGCGGCACCTCTTGAGGCATGGTGGGACCCTCAGTGTTTCTCTCGACTGGGAACCAGTGGGTTGGGGAACTTCATGGGTTGAAACAGGTGAAGGATCCTTTTGTGGTCCAAGACAGAAGGGGTGATTTCCCCTGAGAGGTCGCAGCAGACATGTTCCTCACACTGCCTGCAGGGCAGAAACTCCTGTGTTTTTTTCGAGTTGTGGCCGGGTCCTCTCAAGTTACATTGGGGAACCTAGGGACCCCGTCCCTGTGCCCTCATAAGAGGCCAGTCTCTGTGCGAGTTGAGAGGGGCCTCTTGAGATCCCTCCCCCTTTCGGTGCTGGGTCCTCTGTCCTCGTTGGAATTTAAGGCCGGGGACTGAGCTTTCTACGCCCATGATGACCTGGGTTTTGGGGTTCCCCTGGAGATACGACAGGGGAGTAAAGCCTCTTCTTGCCCTGAAACTTGCACGGCTGCTTTATTCCTGGGCTGGAGCAACAGCATCAGTCTCCCCATCAGTGGACACAGGGACCTGTGGATTACACTCAAGGAGCCACAGGGGTGTCACACATGCCAGTGTGGCATGAGTTGATCCTCGGGGTACAGTTGAAGCAGCGCAGGGCAGTAAGGTTCATCTGGAGTGGACTGAGGCATGTGGGGGCCTTGGGGAATGGTGGCACGACCCGTAGAGTTCCTCCCAACTCTCCTGTGGCGAGCGCCTCCTCTCAGGATCGGGGGAATGCCAGGAATCCTTTCCCAATGGAGCAGGAAAAGGGCCCCTCAACTGGAGGTGAGCAAGAGAAAACGGGGCTCCTTTTGAGTCACAGAGGGTCCCTAGGTGCTCCTCTCGTGTGGGGATGATGGGTTGGCAAAATTCGTGGGTCAAAGTAAAGGTATGTAGGAGACTTTCGAGGTCGAAGAGGGAAGGGTTGATTTCCCATGAGACGCCACAACAGACAAGGGCCTCACCCCACCTGCAGGGGAGAAGCACCTGTTTTTTTCTCAAGTTGCAGCGGGGTCTTCAGGAGTTACAACAGGGACCCCAAGGACCCACCCCTGTGGCCTCAGGAGAGGCCAGTATCAATGCGAGACGCGAGGGGCTTCTGGGCATTCCTCCCCAGTTGGCGCCATGTCTTCAGTCCTCATCTGGAGCTGAGGCCGGAGCCTGAGCTTTCTTTGCCCAGACTGTCATGGGTCTTGGGTTTCCTCTGGAGCACCCACATGGGAGTCAGTCCTCATCTCGAATGGAAACCTACACAGCCGTGTTCCTCCAGAGCTGCAGCTGCTGTGTCAGGCTCCCCATTGAGTGGATACAAGGATCTATGGCTTGCACTCGAGGTGCCACAGGGCTTTCATACGTGCCAGCATGCTGTGAGTCGATACCCGGGGTGACAGTCGAGGGAGTGCAGGACAATCAGGTTCATCTGGAGTGGACTGAGGTATGTGGGGTTGTTAGGGGAATGTGGCATGATCCCTGGATTTCCTCCAGAATCTCCTTGGGTGAGCGCCTCCTCTAGGGATGGGAGGGGAGCGCCAGGAATCCTTTTCAGATGGAGCAGGGAAAGGGGCCCACATCTGGAGCTGAGCAGAAGAAAAAGAGGCTCCTCTTGAGTTGCAGTGGGACTCTCGATGTTCCTCTCGAGTGGGGTCGGGTGGGTAGGGGAATTCGTGTGTCACAGCAAGGATGTGAAGGAGACTTTCTAGGAAAAGAGAAAAGGGGTGATTTCCCCCAAGACGCCACAGCGGACAGGAGCCTCACACCCCCTTCAGGAAAGAAGCTCCTGGTTATTCTTGAGTTTTGGCGGGGTTCTCTCGAGTTAAGACAGGGATCCCAGGGACCCGCCCCACTGGCCTCAGAGGCCAGTCTCCGTGCAAGTTTCATGCGGCCTCTGGGGATTTCTCCCCAGTCGGTGCCGGGTCCTCAGTCCTTGTCCTTAGCTGAGGCAGGAGACTGAGCTTTCTTTACCTGTACTGACACGTGTCTTGGGGTTCCCCTGGAGCCTCCACAGAGGAGTCAATCCTCGTCTCATGTGGAGACGTGCACAGCCGTTTTCTTCCCGAGCTGCAGCAGCCATGTCAGGATCCCAGTTGAGATCTGTGGTTTGTTCTCGAGGTGCCACATTCTGTCACACATGCCACTGTGGCATGAGTCGATCCTCGGGGTGACAGTCGAGGCAGTGCTGGGCAATCAGGTTCATGTGGAGTCGACTGATGCATTTGAGGGTATTGGTGAGTGGTGGCACGAACCCTGGAGTTCTTTCAGTCTCTGGTGAGTGAGCACCTTCCCTTGGAATACAGGAGGATCACTGGGAGTCCTTTCCCGAAGGATCAGGCAATGGGAGCCTCATCTGGAGCTGAGCCAGAGAAAACGGGGTCCTCTTGTTTCTAGACGGGACCCTCGGTGTTCCTCTCGTGTGGAGATGGGTGCATCGGGGATCTTTGTGGGTCACAGCAAGGGTGTGAAAGAGCCTTCTGAGGTTCAAGATTTAAGGGGTGATTTCACCCGAGACACCACAGTGGACAAGACCTCACCCTGCCTGCAGGAGAGAAGCTCCTTGTTTTTCCCGAGTTGCAGAGGGTTCCTCCCGAATTACAACGGGACTCTAGGGAATGGCCCCTGTTGACTCAGGAAAGGCCAGTGTCCGTGCGAGTACGAGGGTCTCTGGGGATTCCTCCTCAGTCAGCGCCAGTCCTCAGTCCTTGTCTGGAGCTGAAGCCAGAGCCTGAGATTTCCTCGCTCATGCTGACATGGGTCTTGGGATTCCCCTGGAACCTCCACAGGGTAGTAAGTCCTCATATCTCATGAAGACATGCACGATCGCTTTCCTGCCGAGCTGCAGCAGCAGTGTCAGACTCCCAGTCGAGCAGACAGAGGGAACTGTGGCTCGCCCTCCAGTTGCCACAGGGCTGTCACTCGTGCCAGCATAATGTGAGTCAATCCTCGGGAGACAGTCGAGGCAGTGCAGGGCAATCTGGTTCATGTGGAGTGTACTGAGGCACTTGGGGTTCTTGAGGAATGGTGTCACGACCCCTGGATTTCCTCCCGACTCTCCTGTGGCTAGCACCTCCTCTTGAAATGTGAAGGGAGCTCCAGGAATCCTTTCTCGATGGAGCAGGGAAAGGGACTCTCATCTGAAGCTGAGCAGGGGAAAATGGGTCTCCTCATGAGTCAAGGAGGGACCCTCGGTGTTCTTCTCGTGTGGGGACGTGTTTGTTGGGGAACTTCGTGGGTCACAGCAAGGGTGTGAATGGCCATTTATAGGGTCAAGAGGGAAGGGGTAAATTCTCCTGGGATGCTGCAGCTGTAAGACCATCACACCGCCTGCAGGGGAGAAGCTGCTGGTTTTTCTCGAGTTGCAGCCGTGTCCTCTCAAGTTATGATGAAGAACCCAGGAACCCGACCTTGTGGCCTCAGGAGAGGCCAGTCTCCGTGAAAGTTGCGAGGAGCCTCTGGGGATTCCTCCCCAGTTGGCGCTGGTTCCTCAGTCCTCGTCTGGAGCTGAGGCTGCAGCCTGAGCTTTCTGCACCCATGCTCTCATGCGCCTTGGGGTTCCTCTGGATCCCCACAGGGGAGTCAGACCTCATCTCGAATGGAAACGTGCTCAGCCGCATTCCTCCTGAGCTGCAGCAGCAGTGTCAGCCTCCCCGTCAATCGGATACACTCGAGATGCCACAGGGCTGTCACATGTGCCAGCATGCCATGAGCCGATACTTGGGGTGGCAGTAGAGGCAGTGCAAGGACAATCAGGTTCATCTTGTGTGGAATGAGGTATATGGAGTTTTTAGAGAAATGTGGCATGATCCCTGGATTTCCTGTAGAATCTCCTTGGGTGAGCGCCTCCTCTAGAGATGGGAGGGGAGTGCCAGGAATCCTTTCCTGAAGGAGCAGGGAAAGGGGCCGTCATCTGGAGCTGATCAGGGGAAAACGGGGCTCCTCTTGTGTCGAAGCGGGACCCTCAGTGTTCCTCTCCAATGCAGTAGGGTGGGTCGGGGACTTCCTGCATCACAGCAAGGGTGTGAAGGAGACCTTCAAGGTCCAAGAGAATAGGGGTGATTTCACCCGAGAGGCAGCAGCAGACAAGTGCCTCACCCCTCCTGCAAGGGAGAAGCTCCTGGTTTTTTCTCGAGTTGCATTGGGGTTTTCTCGAGGTACAACAGGGATCCCAGGGAACCATCCCAGATGCCTCAGGAGAGGCCAGTCTCCGTGCGAGTTTCGTGCATCCTCTGGGGATTCCTGCCCAGTCGGCGCCAGGTCCTCAGTCCTCATTATTAGCTGAGGACAGAGACTGAGCTTTCTTCGCCTGTTCTGACATGGATCTTAGGGATCTCCTAGAGCCTCCACAGGGAGTCAGGCTTTGTCTCGAGTGCAGACATGTACAGCTGCTTTCCTTCCGTTTTGCAGCAGCAGAGTCAGGTTCCCGTCTAGTGGACACAGGAAACTGTGGCTTACCCTCGAGGTGCCACAGGGCTGTCACACGGGCCAGCATGGTGTGAGTCAATCCTCGGGGTGACAGTCGAGGCAGTGCAGGGCAATCAGGTTCATCTGGAGTGGACTGAGGGATTTGACGGTCTTCAGGAATGGAGGCACGAACCCTGGATATCCTCCCGACTCTCCTGGGGTGATTACCTCCTCTTGGGATGTGAAGAGAGCACCGGGAATCCTTTCCCGATGGAGCAGGGCATGGGACCCTCATCTGGAGCTGAGCAGGGTAAATAGGGCTCCTCTTGAGTCACAGCGGGCCCTTGGTGTTCCTCTCCAGTAGGGATGGGTGGGTCAAGGAACTTCGTGGGTCGCAGCAAGTGTGTCAAGAAGCCTTTCATGGTCCAAGAGGGAAGGGGTGATTTCCTCCAAGTTGCCACAGCTTACAAGGGCCTCATCCCGCCTGCAGGGAAGAAGCTTCTGGTTTTTCTCGAGTTGCGGCTGGGTCCTCTCGAGTTACCTCAGGGCCCTCAGAGACCCTCCCTGTGGCCTCAGGAGAGGCCAGTCTCTGAGTGAGTTGCGAGGGGCCTCTGGGGATACCCTCCCCAGTCGGTGCCAGGTCCTCAGTTCTCGTCTGCAACTGATGCCAGAGCCACAGTTTACCACACTTGTGCTGACATGTATCTTGGGATTCCCTGGAGCCTCCACAGGGAGTCAGGCCTCATCTTGTGTGGAGACCTGCATGGCAGTATGCCTCCCAAGCTGCAGCAGCAGAGTCAGGCTCTCTGTCAAGCGGACACAGGGATCTGTGGCCTGACATTGAGGTCCACAAAGCTGTCACATGTGCCAGCATGGCGTGAGTCGATCCTCGGGGTGACAGTGAGGCAGTGCAGAGCATACAAATTCATCTGGAGTGGAGTGAGGCATTTGGGTGTCTTGCGGAAAGGTGTCACAACACCTGGAGTTCCTCCCCACTGTCCTTGGGTGAGCGCCTCCTCTTGGGAGGTGAGGGGAACGCCGAGAATCCTTTTCAGACGGAGCAGGGAAAGGACCCTCATATGGAGTTGAGCAGGGAAAAATGGGGCTCCTCTAGAGTCGCGGTGGGTCCTTGGTGTTCCTGTCGAGTGGGGACATGTGGGTCGGGGTACTTTGTGGGTCACAGAAAGGGTGTGAAGAAGCCTTTAAAGGTCTAGTGGGAAAGGCTGATTTCCCACAAGACACTGCAGCGGACAAGGGCCTCACCACACATGCAGGGCAGAAGCTCCTAGTTTTACTCGCGTTTAGGCGGGGTCCTCTCGAGTGTGGACGGGGACCTTAGGGGCCCGCCAATGTGGCTTCAGTAGAGGCCAATCTCCTTGTGAGTTGTGAGGGGTCTCCTGGGATTCCTCCCCTGTAAGCGCCAGGTCCTCAGTCCTCGTCTAGAGCTGAGGCTGGAGCCTGAAGTTTTTCCTCCATGCTAACATGGAACTTGGAGTCCCCTGAAGCCTCCACAGGGGAGTCAGGCATCGTCTCACGTTAAGACGCTCATGGCCGCTATCCTCTCGAGCTGCAGCAGCTGTGTCAGGCTCCCCGTCGAGTTGACACAGGGAAATTTGGATTGCTCTCAAGGTGCCTCAGGGGTGTCACACATGCCAAGGTGGCGTGAGTCGATCCTCAGGGTACAGTTGAAGCAGTACAGAGCAGTCAGGTTCATCTGGAGTGGACTGAGGCATGTGGGGGCCTTGGGGAATGGTGGCAAGACCCCTGGAGTTCCTCCCCTCTCCTGTGGCAAGAGCATTCTCATTGGATGTGAGGGGAGCGCCAGGAATCCTTTCCCAACGGAGCAGTAAAAGGGCCCCTCAACTGGAGGTGAGCAAGGGAAAACAGGGATTCTCTTGAGTCATGGAGGGACCCTCGGTGTTTCTCTCAAGTAGGGACGGTGGGTCAGCGAACGTCGTGGGTCGCACCAATGGTGTGAAGGAGACTTTCGAGGTCAAAAGGGAAGGGGTGATTTCCCCTGTGACACCGCAACAGAAAAGGGCCTCACCGTGCTTACAGGGGAGAAGCTCCTGTTTTTCCTCCAATTGCAGGGGGATCTTCAAGAGTTATGATGGGGACCCCAGGGACCTGCCACTGTGGCCCCAGGACAGGCCAGTCTGTGCGAGTTTCGTGTGGCCTCTGGAGATTCCTCCCCAGTTGGCGCCGGGTCCTCAGTCCTCGTCTTTAGCTGAGGCCAGAGACTGAGCTTTCCTCGCCTTTGCTGACATGGGTCTTGGGGCTCCCCTGGAGCCTCCACAGGAGATTCAGGCCTCATCTCGCGTGAAGATATGCACTGCCGCTTTCCTCACGACCTGCAGCAGCATGTCATGCTCCTTGTCGAGCGGACACAGGGATGTGTGGCTAGCCCTCGAGGTAACCCAAGGCTGTCACACATGCCAGCATGGCATTAGTCGATACTCGGGGTGACAGTCTAGGCAGTGTCAGGCAGTCAGGTTCATCTGGAGTGGACTGAGGCATTTGGGCATCTTGGGGAATGGTGGCATGACCCCTGGAATTCCACCCGACTCTCCTATTGCGATCGCTTTCTCTTGGGAAGCGAGGGGAGCACTGGGAATCTTTTCCCAGTGGAACAGGGAAAGGGACCCTCATCTGGAGCTGAGCAGGGGAATACAGGGCTCCTCTTGAGTCACAGCTGGACCTTCGGTGTTCCTCTTGAGTGGGGACGGGTGGTTTGGGCAACTTCGTGGGTTGCAGCAAGGGTGTGAAGGAGCCTTTTGAAGTTCAAGAGTGAAGGGGTGATTTCTGTGAGACGCTGCATCGGACAAAGGCCTCAGCATGCCTGCAGTTGAGAAGCTCCAGGTTTTTCTCGAGTTGCAGTGGAGTCCTCTCAAGTTACGTTGGGGACCCCAAGGAAACGCCCCTGTGGCCTCAGGAGAGGCCAGTTGCGAGGGGCCTCTGGAGATTCCTCTCCAGTCAGCGCTGGGTCCTCAGTCCTCATCTGGACTTGAGGCCTAAGCCAGAGCTTTCCTTGCCCACGCTGACATGGGTCTTGGTGTTCACCTGGAGCCTGCACAGTGGAGTCAGGCCTCGTTTCATGTGAAGACGTGCAATACTGCTTTCTTCCCAAGCTGCAGCAGCAGTGTCAGGCTTCCTGTGGAGAGGACACAGTGATCTGTGGCTTGCCTTTGAGGTGCCACAGGGCTTTCAAACTTGCCAACATGGCATAGGTCGATCCACAGGGAAACAGTCGAGGCAGTGCTGGGCAATCAGGCGCATCTGGAGTGGACTGAGGCATGTGGGGGTCTTGGGGAATGATGACACCACCCCTAGATTTTCTCCCCACTCTCCCAGGGCAACTGCCTCCACTTAGGATGCAATGGAAGCATCGGAAGACCTTTCACAATGGAGTAAGGAACGAAACCCTCATCTGGAGCTGAGCAGGGAAAAGCAGCACCTCTTGAGGCATGGCAGGACCCTCAGTGTTTCTCTCGACTGGGGACTGGTCGGTTGAGGAACTTCGTGGGTCGCAGCAAGGGTGAGGCATCCTTTTGAGGTCCAAGACTGAAGTGGTGATTTCCCCCGAGAGGCCACAGCGGACATGTTCCTCACACCGCTTGCAGGGTAGAAACTCCTGGTTCTTTTCGAGTTGTGGTGGGGTCCTCTCAAGTTACTTTGGGAACCCAGGGACCCGCTCCTGTGGCCTCATTAGAGGCCAGTATCCGTGCCAGTTGAGAGGGGCCTCTTGAGATTCCTCCCCTTTTGGCGCCGGGTCCTCTGTCCTCATTGGAATTTGAGGCCAGGCCTGAGCTTTCTATGCCCATGCTGACCTGGGTCTTGGGGTTCCCCTGGAGCCCCAACAGGGAGTCAGGCCTCATCTCGCCTGGAGACGTGCACGGCCGCTTGCCTCCCCAGATGCAGCAGCAGTGTCAGGCTCCCCGGTGAGCAGACACAGGGATCTGTGGCTTGCCCTCGAGGTACCCCAGGGCTGTCACACGTGCCAGTGTGTCAGGCGTTGAGCCTCGGGGTGACAGTCGAGACAGTGCAGGGCAGTCAGGTTCATCTGGAGTGGACAAGGCATTTGGGGGTCTTGGGGAATGGTGGCCCCACCCCTGAAACTCCTCCCAACTCTCCTGGTGCAAGTGCCTCCTCTTGGGGTGCGAGAGGAGAGCCGGGAACCCTTTCCTGATGGAGCAGGGAAAGGGCCCCTCAACTGGAGCTGAGCAGGGGAAAACGGGGCTCCTCTTGAGTTGTGGTGGGACCCTCGGGGTTCCTCTCGAGTGGGGAAGGGTGGGGCGGGGAACTTCTTGGGTCACAGCAAGGGGGTGAAGGAGACTTTTGAGGTCCAAGAGGGAAGGGGTGATTTCCCCTAGACACCACAGTGTACAAGGGCCTCGCCCGGCCTTCAGGGGAGAAGCTTCTGGTTTTTCTCGAGTTGCAGCAGGTTCCTCTCGAGTTTCAATGGGGATCTCAGGGGCCCACACCTGTGACCTCAGGAAAGGCCTGTCTCCATGCAAGTTTAAAGGGGCCCCTCGGGATTCCTTAACAATCATAGCCGGGTCCTAAGCCCTCATCTGGAGCTGAGGCCAGAACCTGAGGTTTCCTCTCCTGTGCTGACATTGATCTTGGGGTTCTTCAGGAGTCTCCACAGGGGAGTCAGGCCTCGTCTCGAGTGGAGACGTGCATGTCCTCTTTTCCTCCTGAGCTGCAGCAACAGTGTCAGGCTTCCCATCGAGTTGCCCCAGGGATCTGTCGCTTTCCTTCTAGTTGCCACAAGGCTGGTGTCACCATGGTGTGAGCCGATACTCTTGGTGACTGTTGAGACATTGTAGGGAAATCAGGTATATCTAGAGTGGACTGAGACATCTGCAGGTCTTTTGGAATTGTGGCACTGCCCCTGGAGTTCCTCTTGACTTTCCTGTGGAGAGCGCCTCCTCTTGGGATGTGAAGGGGACACTAGGAGTCCTTTCCCGATGGAGCAGGTAAAAGGACCCTCATCCGGAGATGAGCAGATGAAAACGGGACTCCTCTTGAGTTGTGGCAGGACCCTCAGTGTTTCTCTCCAGTGGAGATGGGAATTCTTTCCCGATGGAGCAGAAAAAAGGACCCACATCTGGAGCTGCACAAGAAAAACGGGGCTTCTCTTCAGTGGGGGCAGGACCCTCACTGTTCCTCTCGAATGGAGACAGGTATATCAGGGAACTTTTTGAGTCAAACCAAGGGTGTGAAGGACACTTTTGAGGTTTAAGAGGGTAGGGATGATTTCCCCTGAGACACCGCTGTGGACAAGAGCCTCATCTCACCTGGAAATGAGAAGCTCCTGGTTGTTTTCAACTTGGATTAGGTTCCTCTCGATTTACGCCAGGGACCTCAGGGACCCGCCCCTGTGGCCTCAGGAAAGGCCAGTCTCCATGCGAGTTGCAAGGGGCCTCTCGGGACTCCTCCCTTTTGTTGCCGGGTCCTAAGTCCTCTTCTCGAGGTGAGGCCAGAACCTGAGGTTTTCTCTCCATGACATGGATCTTGGGGTTCCTCTTGAGTCTCCACAGGGGAGTCAGCCCTCGTTTCGAGTGGAAATGTGCACGTCTGCTTTCCTCCTGAGCTGTAGCTCAGGCTCAAGCTTCCAGTGGAGTTGCCACAGGGATCTGTGGCTTTCCCTTGAGGTGCCACAAGGCTGTTACACGTGCAACTGTGGTGTGAGTCGATACTCAGGGTGACTATCGAGGCAGTGCAGGGAAATCAGGTTCATCTGGTTGGACTGAGATATCTGGGTGTCTTTTGGAATAGTGGCACGACCCCTGGAGTTCACTAGACTCTCCTGTGGAGAGTGCCCCCTCTTGGGATGTGATGGGGATAACAGGAATCCTTCCTCGTCGAAGCATGTAAAGGGAACCTTTACCTGACATGGGTCTTGAGGTTCCTCTTGAGTCTCCACAAGGGAGTCAGCCCTCGTTTTGAGTGGCAACGTGCACATCCGCTTACATCCCGAACTGCTGCGATATGATCAGGCTTCCCATCGAGTTGCCACAGGGATTTGTTGCTTTCCCTCGAGGTGCCAAAGGGCTGTCACCGTGCCACCGTGTTGTGTGCCAATACTCGGGGTGGCAGTTGAGGCAGTGCAGGAAATTCAGGTGAATCTGGAGTGGACTGAGAAATTTGGGGGTCTTTTGGAATGGTGGCATGAACCCTGGAGTTCACTAGACTCTCCTGTGGAGAGTGCCTCCCCTTGGGATGCAACAGCAATGCCAGGAATCCTTTCCCGATGAAGCAGGTAAGGGGAACCTCATCTGGAGCTGAGCAGGGGAAAACGGGGCTCCTCTTGAGTTGTGGCAGGACCTTCTTTGTTCCCTCTCGAGTTGAGACGGGTATGTCGGGGAACTTTTTGAGTCTCAGCAAGGGTGTGAAGGACGCTTTCAAGGTTCAGGAGGGAAGGGGTGGTTTCTTCCGAGATGCCATAGAAGACAATCACCTCATCTCGCCTGGAGGGGAGAATCTCTTGGTTTTTCTCGAGTTGTGGCAGGTTCCTCTCGAGTTACAATGGAGACCTCATGGACTGACCCCTGTGCCTCCAGGAAAGGCCAGTATCCATGCTAGTTGTGAGGGGCTTCTCAGTATTCCTCACCAGTCAGTGTCGGGTCCTCAGTCCTCTTCTGGAGCTGAGGCCAGAACCTGAGATTTTCTCTCCGATGCATACATGTAACTTGGGGTTCCTCTGGAGTCTCCACAGTGAATCAGGCCTCGTCTTGAGAGGAGATGTACATGTCCGCTCTCTTCCCAAGCAGTAGCAGCAGAATGAGGCTTCCCATCTAGTTGCCAAAGGGATCTGTGGCTTTCCCTCGAGGTGCCACAGCGCACTCTCACATGCCACCATGGTGTGAGCCGATACTCGGGATGACAGTCGAGGCAGTGCAGGGAATTCAGGTTCATCTGGAGTGGACTGAGACATTTGGGGATCTTTTAGAATGGTGGCATGACCCCTGGAGTTCCTCTCAACTCTAGAGTGGCGAGTGCCTCCTCTTGGGATGCGACAGGGATGCCAGGAATCGTTGCCAGACAGAGCAGGGAAAGGGACCCTCTTCTGTAGCTGAGCAGGGGAAAATGTGGCTCCTCTTGAGTTGTGGCAGGACCCTCTGTGTTTCTCCCGACTGGAGTTGGGTATGTCGGGGAACTTCTTGAGTCACAGCAAGTGTGTGAAGGACACTTTCGAGGTTCAGGATGGAAGGGGTGGATTCCGCTGAGATGCTGCAGTAGACAGAGGCCGCAACTCGCCTGGAGGAGAGAATCTCTTGGATTTTCTCGAGTTGCAGCTGGTTCCTCTCAAGTAAGGTCGGGGACCTCAGGGATCCAACCCCCGCCCCCCGGAGCCTCAGGAAAGGCTAGTCTCCATGTAAGTTGCCAGGGGCCTCTTGGGATTCCTCCCCAGTTGGTGCCAGGTCTTAATTCCTCATCTGGACCTGAGGCTGGAACCTGAGGTTTTCTCTCCATTACAGACATGTTCTTCGGGTTCCTCTGGAGTGTACACAGGGTAATCAGGCTTCATCTCTAGTGGAGACATGCACTCCTGATTTCCTCCTGAGCTGTTGCAGCAGTGTCAGGCCACAGGGATTTGTGGCTTTCCATGGAGGTGCCACAGGGCTGTCACACGTGCCACCGTGCTGTGTGCCAATACTCGGGGTACAATCGAGGCAGTGCTAGGAAATAAGGTTCTTCTGGTGTGCACTGAGACATTTGGGGGTCTTTTGGAATAGTGGCATGATGCCTGGTGTGTCTCTCGACTCTCCTGTGGAGAGCGGCTCCTCTTGGGATGCAACAGGGATGCCAGAAACCCTTTTCCCCGGAGCAGGGAAAGGGACCCCCATCTGGAACTTAACAGGGGAATATGGGGCTGAGAGGGTAACAGGCAGGAAGGCCAGGGGTCTCCAAATGGAGGAAACAGCCTGCAAGTGTCAGACATTTTATCTCTCTTAGGCAGCAGGAGGAAACAAACTAGCGATATTTTCTCCTTCTCTATACAAATTTAAAAAGAGGTTTCTCTTAAAATTCTGTATTGCCATAATGACACCTGGTTTCACCTAAAGTTAACCATTGCCTTTTTCTTATGGAAATGTTTATCTTAAGCTATGCTAATGTACTATGCATTTACCCCACGCTCTGTCTTCAAATCAGTTCCACCTTTTGGGCTCAGAACCTACTTGATAAACCAATATGTTATACTCCGATATTGTTCCTCTAATCTACGTAAATGAAACTATTTGTATGGTGTCTGCCCTTCTTCAAGATTCAAGTTAATCATTTTACAGCCCAAGATAAACCATTTGGAGCCAAGGTTATCCCAAAATACCTCTTATGAGTGAGGGGCCTGATGCCATTCTAAGTTTTGAGACATTCCTTTCTTTCATTAACAGACTGCTGGTGACTATATAACATCCAGCTAAAAACTAGCAGGGGGTACTCTTTCTACCCCTTTCTGATGCCTATGTCAGAAGCTTTCTCTATCTCCTTTATACTTTAATCAAACTTTGTTACACAAAAGCTCTGAGTGATCAAGCCTCGTCTCTGGCCCTGGATTGAATTCTTCTCCTCCGGGGGCCAAGAATCCTGGCGTTGTGATTCAACAACAACCTTTCAGGGCTCCTCTTAACTTGTGGCAGGACCCACAGTGTTCCTCTCTAGTGGAGACAGGTATGTTGGGGAACTTCTTGAGTCACAGCAAGGATGTGAAGGACCCTTTCGAGTTTCAGAGGGAAGGGGTGAATTCCCCCGAGACACCAAAGTGGACAAAGGCCTCATCACATCTGGAGTTAGAATATCCTTTTTTTTTTTTTTCCTTGATTTGTGGCAGGTTCCTCTTGATTTATGAAGGGGACTTCGGAGACCTGCCCCTTTGGCTTCAGGAAAGGCCGGTATACATGCGAGTTTCAAGGGGCCTCTCTTAATTCCTCCCCAGTAGGTGTGGGGTCCTCAGTCATCTTCTGGACCTAAGACTGGGACATGAGATTTTCTCTCTGGTGCTGACATGGATATTGAGGTCCCTCTGGAGTCTCCACAGAGGAATCAGGGCTTGTCTCGAGTGGAGACTTGAACTTCTGCTTTCCTCTCGAACTGTAGCAGCAGAATCAGGCTTCCTGTCGAGTTGCCACAAGGATCTGTGGCTTTCCCTTGAGGTGCCACAGGGCTGTCACATGTGCCACCATGGTGTGAGCCGATACTCGGGGTGACAGTCAAGGCAGTGCAGGGAAATCAGGTGAATCTGGAGTGGACTGAGACATTTGCGGGTCTTGGGGAATTGTGGCATGGCCCCTGGAGTTCCTCTCGACTCTCCTGTGGAGAGCATCTCCTCCTGGGATGCAACGGGAACTCCAGGAATCCTTTCCCTATGGAGCAGGGAAAGAGACTCTCATCTGGAGCTGAGCAGGGGAAAACGGGGGCTCTTCTTGGCTTGTGGTGGGGCCCTCAGTGTTCCTCTCGAGTTGAGATGGGTATTTCAGGGAAATTCTTGATATGTGGCAAGGCTGTGAAGGACCCTTTCAAGATTCAAGAGGGAAGGTGTGATTTCCCTCAAGAAGATGCAATGGAATAGAGCCTCATCTCGCCTGGATGGGAGAATCTCCTGTTTTTTCTCATGTTGCAGCAGGAAACTTGATGTTTCCCTCGAGCTATGAAGGGGACCACAGGGACCTTCTCGTGTGTCCTCAGGAAAGACAGTCTCCATGCGAGTTGCGAGGGTCTCTCGTGATGCCTCTCCAGTCAGTAGCAGATCCTAAGTCCTCGTCTGGAGCTGAGGCAAGAACCAGAAGTTTCCTCTCCAGTGCTGACATGGACCTTGGGCTTCCTCAGGAGTTTCCACAAGGGAGTCAGTCCTCGTCTCAAGTGGAGACATGCACGTCTGCTTTCCTCCTGAGCTGTAATAGTAGTGTCAGGCTTCCCATCGAGTTGACACAGGGATCTTTGACTTTTCCTCGAGGTACCACAAGGCTGTCACATGTGCCACCATGGTGTGAATCGATACTCGGTATTTCAATCGAGGCAGTGCAGGGAACTCAGGTTCATCTGGAGTGGACTGGGACATGTGGGGGTCTTTTTGAATGGTGGCACGACCCCTGGAATTCCTCTCTCCTTTCCTGTTGAGAGTGCCTCCTCTTGAGATGCGATAGGAATGACGGGAATCCTTTCTCGATGAAGCAGAAAAAGGAACCTGCATTTTAAGATGAGGAGGGGAAAATACGGCTACTCTTGAGTCGCTATGGGACCCTCGGTGTTCCTCTTGAGTGGAGACGTCTATGTCGGGGAACTTGAGTTGCAGCAAGGGTGTGACGGACCCTTTCGAGGTTCAAGAGGGAAGGAGTGATTTCCCTCGAGACTCCACATCGGAAAACGGCCTCATCGCTCCTGGCGGGGAGAATCTCCTGGTTTTTATCGAGTTGAGCCAGGAAATATGGTGTTCCATTCGATTTACGAAGGGGACGTCAGGGACCCACTCTTGTGGCCTCAGGAAAGGCCAGTATCCATGTGAGTTGTGAGGGGTCTCTCGGATGCCTCTCAAGTCAGTTCCAGGTCATAAGTCCTCGTTCTGAGCTGAGGCCAGAACCTGAGTTTTCCTCTCCTGTGCTGACATGGATCTTGAGGTTCCTCTGGAGTTTCCACAGGGGAATCAGGCTTCATCCTAAATGGAGACATGCATGTCCGCTTTCCTCCCGAGCAGCAGCAGAAGTGTAAGGCCTCCCTTCGAGTTGATACAGGGATTTGTGGTTTTCCCACGAGGTTCCACAGGGCTGTCACACATGCCACCATGGTGTGAGTCAATACTCAGGGTGACAGTCGAGGCAGTTCAGGAAATCAGATTCCTTTGGAGTTGACTCAGACATTTGGGGGTCTTTTGGAATGGTGACACGACGCCTGGAGTTCCTCTCTCCTTTCCTGTTGAGAGTACTTCCTCTTGAGATGCAACGAGAATGCCGGGAATCCTTTCCCAAAGAAGCAGGGAAAGGAACCCTCACCTGGGGATGAGACAAAAACAGGATTCCTCCTGAGTTGTGGTGGAACCCTCGGTGTTCCTCTCGAGTGGAGATGGGGATATTTGTGTACTTTTGAGTTGCATCAAGGGAGCAAAGTACCCTTTCGAGGGTCAAGAGGGAAGGTGTGATTTTCTTCGAGATGCTGCAGCAGAAAATGGCCTCCTATTGCCTGGAGCTGAGAATATGCTGGTTTTTATCGAGTTGTGGCAGGAAACTTGGGGTTCCTCTCAAGTTGCGACAGGGGCCTCAGGGACCTGCTTGTGTGGCCTCAGGAAAGTCCAGTCTCCATGTGAGTTGCGAGGGGCCTCTTGGGATTCCTCTCCAGTTGGTGCCGGGTCCTAAGTCCTCATCTGGAGCTGAAGCCAGAACCTGATTCTTCCTCTCCACTGCTGATGTAGATCTTGGGGTTCCTTTGGAGTTTCCTCAGGTGAGTCAGGCCTCGTCTCATGTGGAGACATGCAAGTCCGCTTTCCTCTCGACTTGAAAAACAGTGTCAGGCTTCCTGTCGAGTTCACATAGGGATCGGTTTCTTCCTCTCGAGGTGCCACAGAGCTGTCACACCTGCCATCGTGTTTTAAGTTTATCCTTGGGGTGACCTTCGAGTCAGAGCAGGTGAGTCAGGTGTGTCTAAAGTGGATTGGGACATTGGGGTCTTTTGGAGTTGTGGCATGACCCTTGGAGTTCTTCTTGAGGTTCAAGTTGAGACTGCCTCCTTTTGAGTTGCGATGGATACACCAGGATTCCTTTCCCAATGAAGCTGCAAAATGGACCCTCATAGTGAGATGAGGAGGGAAAAGTGGGGTTCTTGTTGAGTTGTGGCGGCACCCTCAGTGTTCTTTCTGAGGAGAGACGGTTATGTCAGCAAACTTCTTGTGTTGCCTCAAGGGTGTCAAAGACCATTTAGAAGCTCAAGAGGGAGGATGGGATTTCTCTCCGAGATGCCACAGCATCTCACCTGGAAGGGAGAATCTCCTGGTTTTTCTCAAGTTGCGGCAGGAAACTTGGGGTTCTTCTCCAGTTACGATGGGGAACTAAGAGACCTGCTCGTGTGGCATCAGGAAAGTCTGGTCTTCATTCCAGTTGCAAGGCGCCTCTCGGGATTCCTCTCCAGTCGCTGCTGAGGCCGCAGTCCTCATCTGGATTTGGAGCCAGAACCTCAGGCTTCCTCTCTAGTTCTGATATGGATCTCGGGGTTCCTCTGGAGTTTCCACAGGGGAGTCAGGCCTCGACTCATGTGAAGTCATGCAAGTCCACTTTCCTCTCATGCTGGAAAAGCAGTGTGAGTCTTTCGGTCGAGTTGATATACGGATTAGTGGCTTTCTCTTGAGGTGTCACAGGGCTGTTACACCTGGCATTGTGTTTTGATTCGATCCTTGGAGTGAACATCGAGTCAGAGAAGGAGATTCAGGTGTATCTGCAGTTGATTGGATATCAGGGTCTTTTGGAATAGTGACATGACCCCTAGAGTTCCTCTTGAGGTTCTAGTGGAGGCGGCCTACTTTTTTTTTTTTTTTTTTAGAGGTAATGGTTTTGTTTACTTTTTTTTTTTTTTAATTTTTTTTAAATTAAATTTATTTATTTTTTAATTACAATACTGTATTTGTTTTGCCATACATTGACACGAATCAGCCATAGGTGAACACAATCGCCCAATGCCGAAGCCCCCTCCCACCTCCCACCCCACATCCTCTACCTGAATCATCCTGTGCATCAGCCCCATGCATCCTGCATCCTACACCAAACATAGATTAGCGCTTCGTTTCTTACAGGAAAATACACATGCTTCACTGTGGAGGCGGCCTACTCTTGAGGTGTGATGGGAAAGCCAGAATTCCTTTCCAAACATAGAAGGTAAATGGACCCTCATCTCAAGATTAGGAGGGAAAACCAGGGCTCTTCTTGAGTTGTAGTGGGACCCTGGTATTCCTCTTGAGTGGAGACTGGTATGTCAGTGAAATTCTTGAGTTGCCTCAAGGGTATCAAGGACCCTTTCGAGGCTCAAAAGGGAAGGTGGAATTTCTCTCTTGATGCCACAGGGGAACAGGTCCTCATCTCGTGTGGAGGGGAAAATCTAGTTTTTCTCAAACTGCAGCAGAAAACTTGGGGTTCTTCTCGAGTTACGAAGGGACTTCAGGGAGCCACTTGTGTGGCCTCAGGAAAGGCCAGTCTCCATGCTAGTTGCAAAGGGTCTATTGAGTCTCCTCTCCAGTCACTGCCGGGGCAGCAGACCTCACCTGGAATTGAGGTTGGAAACTTAGGTTTCCTCTCCAGTGCTGACATGGATCTTGGGGTTCCTCTCGAGTTTCCACAGGAAAGTCAGGCCTCTTCTCATGTGGAGACATGCAAGTCTGCTTTCCTCTCCAGCTGGAAAAGCAGTGTCAGGCTTCCTATCTAGTTGACTTAGGGATCGGTGGCTTTCTCTCTAGGTGCCACAGGGCTAGCACACCTGCCATCATGTTTTGAGTTGATCCTTGAGGTGATCATTGAGTCAGTGCAGGGGAGTCAGGTGTATCTGGAGGATTGGGATATTGAAGTCTTTTGAAATGGTGGCACGAACCCTGGAGTTTCACTCGAGGATCAAGTGGATACAGCCTCCTCTTGAGATGTGATGGGAACGCTGGGATACCTTTCTGTACGAAGCAGGGAAATGGACCCTCCTCTTAAAATGATGAGGGAAAAGCGGGGCTCTTTTTGAATTGTGGTGGGAGCCTCGGTGTTCTTCTCAAGTGGAGACAGGTATGCTGGGAAACTTCTTGAGTTGCCTCAGGGTTGTCAAGGACCCTTTCACGGCTCAAGAGGGAAGAAGACGTTGCAGCAGTAAAGGGCCTCATCTCGTTGAGGGGGAAATCTCCTGGTTTTTCTGTAGTTGTGGAAGGAAACTTGAGGTTTCTCTCGACTTACGACGGTGACTTCAAAGACCCCTTGTGTGGCTTGGAAAGTCCAGTCTCCATGTGAATTGCAATGAGCTTCTCGGAATTCCTCTCCAGTTGATTCCAGGGCAGTGGTCATCAACTGGAGTTGAAGCCGGAACCTCAAGTTTCCTATCCACTGCTGACTGGATCTTGGGTTTCCCCTGGAGTTTCAATAGGAAAGTCAGGCCTCATCTCATGTCGAGACATGCAAGTCCACTTTCCTCTCGAGCTGGAAAAGCAGTGTCAGGCTTCCTGTTGAGTTCACATAGGGATCACTGGCTTTCTCTCGAGGTGCCACTGGGCTGTAACACCTGCATTCGTGTTTTTAGTCAATCCTTAAGTTGACCATCGAGTCAGTGGGGGAGTCAGGTATATTTGGGGTGGATTGGGACATCGGGGTCTTTGAAATGGTGGCACGACCCCTGGAGTTCCTCTCTAGGTTCAAGATGAGACCACCTCCTCTTGAGGTGTGACAGGATTGCCGGGATTCCTTTCCTGATGAAGCAGTGTAATTGACCTCATCTCAAGATGAGGAGGGAAAACTGGGGCTCTTCTTGAGTTGTTTGGGACCCTTGGAGTTCCTCTCGAGTGGAGATGGATATGTTGGGGAATTTGTTGAGTTGCTTCAAGGTTGTCAAGGACACTTTTGAGGCTCAAGAGGGAATGTGGGATTTCTCTCGAGATGCTGCAGCAGAAAAGGGCCTCCTTTCGCTCCAAAAGGAGAATCTCCTTGTTTTTCTCGAGTTGCAGCAGGGAACTTGGGTTTCAGGGACCTACTCATGTGGCCTCAGGAAAGTCCAGTCTCCATGTGAGTTGCAAGGGGCCTCTCGTGAATCCTCTTGAGTCACTGCTGGGGCCACAGTCCTCATCTGGGGTTGAGGTCAGAACCTCAGGGTTCCTCTCCAGTGCTGACATGGATCTCGGGGTTCGTCTGGAGTTTCCACAGGTGAGTCAGCCCTCGTCTCATGTGAAGACATGCAAATCCTCTTTCCTCTCGAGCTGGAAAAGCAGTGTCAGGCTTCCTGTCGAGTTGACATAGGGATCAGTGGCTTTCTCTCGAGGTGCCACAGAGTTGTAATACCTGCCATCGTGCATTGAGTAGATCCT
Source organism: Nanger dama (assembly GCA_917880005.1). Lineage (NCBI taxonomy): Eukaryota > Metazoa > Chordata > Mammalia > Artiodactyla > Bovidae > Nanger > Nanger dama. The sequence continues at coordinate 81,818 of CAKJTW010000045.1, forward strand.
TGCAGTGACCATCAAGTCACTGTAGGGGAGTCAAGTGTATCTGGAGTGAATTGGGTCATCAGGGTCTTTTGAGATGGTGGCACGACCCTAGAGTTCCTTTTGAGGTTCAAGTGGAGACCACCTCCTCTTGAGGTGTGATGGGTATGCCGGGATACCTTTCCCAACAAAGTAGGGTTATGCACCCTCATCTCAAAATGAGGAGGGAAAACCGGGGCTCTTTTTGAGTTGTGGTGGGACCCTCAATGTTCCTTTCGAGGGGAGAAAGGTATGTCGGGAAACTTCTTGAGTTGCCTCAAGGGTGTCAAGGATCCTCTTGAGGCTCAAGAAGGAAGGTGGGATTTCTCCCGAGATGCTGCAGTGGTAAAGGGCCTCATCTCGCATTGAGGGGAAAATCTACTGGTTTTTCTCGAGTTGCAGAAGGAAACTTGAGGTTCCTCTAGAGTTACGATGGGGACCTCCAAGACCCGATCATGTGGCCTCTGTAAAGTCCAGTCTCCATGCGAGTTGCGAGGGGCCTCTCAGGATTCCTTGCCAGTCACTATTGGCACCATGGTCCTCATCTTGAGTTGAAGCCCAAACCTCAGGTTTCCTCTCCAATGCTGACATGGATCTCGGATTTCCTCTGGAGCTTCCATAGGGGAGTCAGGCCTCGTCTCTTGTGGAGACATGCAAGTCCTCTTCCTCTCGAGCTGGAAAAGCAGTGTCTGGCTTCCTGTCGTATTGACATAGGGATCGGCGGTCTTCTCTGGAGGTGCTACAGGGCTGTCACATCTGCCATCATGCTTTGAGTCAATCCTTAGGGTGACTGTCGAGTCAGTGCAGGGAATTTGGTGTATCTGGGGTGGATTGGAACATCAGGGCATCTTGGAATGGTGGCACGAACCCTAGAATTCCTCTCGAGGTTCAAGTGGAAACCACCTTCTCTTGATGTGTGATGGGAACACTGGGATTCCTTTCCCAACGAAGCAGGGAACGGACCCTCATCTCGAAATGAGGAGGGAAAAGCGAGGCCCTTCTTGAGTTGTGGCAGGATCGTTGGTGTTCCTCTCGAGTGGAAACGAGTATTTTGGGGAAATTCTTGATTTCCCTCAAGGGTGCAAAGACCCTTTCGAGGCTCAATATTGAAGGGGCGATTTTTCTCCAGACGCCGCAGTGGAACAGGGCCTCATCTCACGTGGAGTGGATAATCTCCTGGTTTTTCTTGACTTGCGGTAGGAAACCTGGGGTTCCTCTCTAGTTACGATGAGGACCTCAGGGAACCTCTCGTGTGGCCTTAGGAAAGTCCAGTCTCCATGCGAGTTGTGAGGGCCCTCTCTGTATTCTTCTCCATTCACTGCTGGTGCCGCAGTCCTCTTCTGGAGTTGAGTCCAGAAACTCAGTTTTTTTCTCCAGTGCTGACATGGTTCTCTGAGTTCCTCTGGAGTTTCCACAGTGGAGTCAGGCCTCGTCTTGTGTGGAGACATGCAAGTCCTCTTTCCTCTCGAGCTGGAAAAGCAGTGTCAGGCTTTCTGTTGAATTCACACAGGGATCGCTGGCTTTCTCTCGAGGTGCCACAGGGCTATCACACCTGCCATCGTGTTTTGAGTTGATCCTCCATGTGACCGTCAAGTCAGTGCAGGGGAGTCAGGTGTATTTGGAATGGATTGGGACATTGGGGTCTTTGAAATGGTGGCACGACCCATGGAGTTACTCCTTAGGCTCAATTTGAGACAGCCTCCTCTTGAAGTGAAATGGGAATCCCGGGATTCCTTTCCCGATGAAGCAGAGAAATGGACCCTCATCTTGAGATGAGGATGGAAAACTGAGGCTCTTTTTGAGTTGAAGCGGGATCCTCGGTGTTCCTCTCGAGTGGATATGGGTATGTCCGGGAACTTCTTGAGTTGCCTCAAGGGTGTCAAGGACCCTTTTGAGGCTCAATACGGAAGGTAGGATTTATCTTGTGATGCCGCAATGGTAAACGGCCTCATCTTGTGTGCAAAGGAGAATCTCCTGTTTTTCTCCAGTTGTGGCAGGAAAATTGGGTTCCTCTCGACTTACGATGGGGCCTCAGGGACCTGCTCTTGTGGCCTCAGGAAAGACCAGTCTCCATGCGAGTTGCGAGAGGCCTCTCGGGATTCTTCTCGAGTTGCTGCCAGGGCTGTGGTCCTCATCTGGATTTGAGGCCAGAAACTCAGGGTTCCTCTCCTTTACTGACATGAATCTCGCAGTCCCTCTGGAGTTTCTACAGGTGAATCTGGCCTCGTCTAGTGTGGAGACTTGCAAGTCTGCTTTTCTCTCGGGCTGGAAAAGCAGTTTCAGGCTTTCTGTTGAGTAGCATAGGGATTGGTGGCTTTCTCTCTAGGTGCTATAGGGCTGTCACACCTGCCATCGTGTTTTGAGTCTAAACTTGGGGTGACTGTCGGTGAGCACAGTGGAGTCAAGTGTATCTGGAGTGGATTGGGATATCGTGGTATTTTGGAATGGTGACACTATCCCTGGAGTTCCTCTCGAGGTTCAAGTGGAGACTGCCTCCTCTTGAGGTGTGACAGGAATGCTGGGATTCCTTTCCCAACGAAGCAGGGAAATAGACCCTTATCTCGAGATGTGGAGGGAAAACCGGGACCCTTCCTGAGATGTGGCATGACCTGCAGTGTTCCTCTCAAGTGGAGACGGGTATGTCAGGAAACTTCTTGAGTTGCCTCATGGGTGTCAAGGACCATTTCGGAGGCTCAAGAGGGAAGGTGGGATTTCTCTCGAGACACCTCAGCATAACAGGGCCTCATTCGTTGAGGGGAGAAGCTACTGGCTTTTCTCAAGTAGCGGCAGGAATCTTGGGGTCCCTCTCGAGTTATGACGTGGTCTCAGGGACCCACTCGTGTGGCCTCGGGAAAGTCCAGTCTCCATGGGAGTTGGGAGGGGCCTCTCTGGATTCCTCTTCTGTCACTGCAAGGGCCACGGTCCTCAAATGGAGTTGAGGCTGGAATCTCAGGTTTCGTCTCCAGTGCTGACATGGATCTCGGGGTTCCTCTAGAGTTTCCACAGGGGAGTTAGTCCTCACCTCGTGTGGAGAAATGCAATTACGCTTTCCTCTCAAGCTGGAAAAGCACTGTCAGGCTTCCTGTTGAGTTGACATAGGGATCGGTGGCTTTCTCTCGAGGTTCCACAGGGCTGTCACAACTGCCATTGTGCTTTGAGTCAATACTCGTGGTGCCCATCAAGTCTGTGCAGTGGAGTCAGGTATGTCTGTCATGGATTGGGACATCAGAGTCTTTAGGTATGGTGGCAAGACCCCTGGAGTTTCTCTTGAGGTTCAACTGGAGCCCACCTCCCCTGATTTGCCACTGGAATGCAGGGATTCCTTTCACAACTAAGCAGGGTAATAACCCTAATCTCAAGATGAGGAGGGAAAACCAGGGATCTTCTTGAGTTGTGGCAGGACCCTCGGTGTTCTTCTCAAGTGGAGACAGGTATATTGGGAAACTTCTTGAGTTGCCTCAAGGGTCAAGGACCCTTTCGAGACTCAAGAGGGAAATTGGGGTTTCCTCCGAGATGCCACAGAGGAACAGGGCCTCATCTTGTGTGGAGGGGAGAATCTCCTGGTTTTTCTCGAGTTACCGCAGGAAATGTAGGGTACTTCTTGAATTGTAACGGGAACCTCAGAGACCCTACAGTGGCCTCAGGATAGTCCAGTCTCCATGGGAGTAGTGAGGGGGCTATCAGGATTCTTCTCGAGTCACTGCCATGGTCGCCATCCTCATCTGGAATTGAGGCCGGACACTCAGGGTTCCTCACCAGTGCTGACATGGATCTCGGGATTCCTCTGGAGTTTCCACAGGTGAGTCAGGCCTTGTCTCATGTACAGACATGCAAGTCCTCTTTCCTCCTAAAAGGTTGTTGTTGAATCATGACGCCGGGATTCTTGGCCCCCGGAGGAGAAGAATTCAATCCGGGGCCAGAGGTGAGGCTTGATCTCTCAGAGATTTTGTGTAACAAAGTTTTATTAAAGTATAAAGGAGATAGAGAAAGCTTCTGACATAGGCTTCAGAAGGGGGCAGAAAGAGTACCCCCTGCTAGTTTTTAGCTGGATGTTATATAGTCACCAGCAGTCTGTTAATGAAAGAAAGGAATGTCTTAAAACTTAAAATGGCACCAGGGCCCTCACCCATAAGATGTATTTTGGGATAACCTTGGCTCCAAATGGTTTATCTAGGGCCATTAAATGATTAACTTGAATCTTGAAGAAGGGCAGATCACCATAAAATAGTTTCATTTACATAGATTAGAAGAACAAAATCAGAGTATAACATATTGGTTTATCAAGTAGGTCTGAGCTCAAAAGGTGGAACCGACTAGAAGACAGAGCTTGGGGTAAATACATAGTATATTATCAGAGCTTAAGATAAACATTTCCATAAGAAAAAGGCAATGTTTAACTTTAAGTGAAACCAGGTGTCATTATAGCAACACAGAATTTTAAAAGAAACCTCCTTTTAAATTTGTATAGAGAAGGAAAAAGCATCGCTAGTTTGTTTCCTCCTTCCGCTTAAGAGAGATAAAATGTCTGACACTTGCAGGCTATTTCCTCCGTTTGGAGACCCCTGGCTTTCCTGCCTGTTACCCTCTCATTGCCCCCTGTTCTTTTAGGAGAATTATGTTGCCTAGGGAAAAGGGGCATGGTTTCGTTCCGTAACTGCTTCTGAGCTGAGAAGGGGCGTTGTCCCTAAATTGGGGAGGCAACATATTCTCCTAAACCTCATATTGAGGATATCTGATCCAGGGGCCCCAAATAGTAGTTGGAGGCAGCTGCAGCAATAGCAGGAGTTTGAGCAACCATTTGTAACTTGAAAGCTTTCATGTGGCTAGAAACAAATCCAGTTATACAGTTACAGACGCAGGGAGCAAATAGTAAAAACAAAACAATCAGAATTATTGTAGTTAAGATAGTTGCCCACCATGGGGAACTAGTTAACATCTCCCAAAGTAAGGCAATTGAGGCTTCAGGAGTATCCATGGCCTCAATCATCTTGTTCATGTGTTTAGTAAAGTGAGTAACATTCGTGCTCATATCAGGTATATATGTACAGCATTGGGTATGAATAATGGCACAAGTTCCTCCTTGCGCAGCTGTCAGAATATCTAAAGCCAATCTGTTTTGTAAAACCTCCTTTCTAATTTGTGCTTGTTCAGCATTAAGAGCTGAATAGCCTTTGGAGAATCTTGTAATGCCTGTTGAGTAAAATTAGTCAAAGCATCCACTCATAGCATAACATCTGTAGTTCCCAAAGAGGGAACAGAGGCTGCAGCCAAATAATCATACCAGTGACATACAGACCTTGCCCACCGAGTTTTAAGGTGGGGTAAATTAGCAGGCTTTTCTGGGAGCTCTGAAAATATAAAGCCATGTGTAAAGGCTAGGCCCAGAGTGTGTCTCCCTATCCAACCAGGGGGAAGCCATGCCCATAGGTAAGAGCCACATATCCAATAAGTCCCATTCGGAGCAAGTCAGCGTGACTGAGATATCCAGTCCCAATTAGTGCCTGGCCACACAAAAGGAGAACCTGAACTGGGGTTGGAAAACATGGAAATGATTATGTTGCACATTTCCTGAGGCAAAAATCCCAATTGTTTCCAATCATTGTAATTATGTTGTTGGCTAACTTTTGGGGATGGCTCTGTTTGTTCCCAGCATATAGGGGTAGTAAATATTAAATGTCCTTTTTCAGGAGTTACCCACATAACCTCATCCCATATTTGATAAACGTCAGGTAAAAACCCATTCGATCTAGACTTATTTGCCTTATGTGTAACAAAGTAATCATTGAACCGAGACAATGTATAATCAAAATTAAAAGTCACATTATGTCCATAAAGTACAAAGTGTTGCACCAGTCCATTTTAGGGTTAGTAGATGTCATCAAATGAAGAAGAGGCATCGCATGTAATTGTTGTCAAAAGTATTTACAGACTTGGAGAAAGTCTTTTCCTTGAAGTGGAGATGTCCACCATGGGAAGCCTTCCACTGATGAAGAGGGGAGTGTTCCACAGACCCAGCAGTTAGACCGATTGTGGAATGCAGTGTAGGAGTGAGCCCAGGACAGGAAGGCATTGTCCTGAGGATCAAACGGCAGACTCAGGATATTTGGAGTCAGAAGAAGCAAGCTCACACAGGTTTTCAGGCCCATCTGAAAAGTACAAAGTCAGAGCATAGACAGTAAAGACATAAAAATATGTCACTTAGTTTTGGTCAGGGTGCCACCTCTTAACTCGAGTGTGATGTATCCACGAATCAATTCCTGGCACTTTGACAGCTGTGAGAGAAGAAAGAATAACCTGGTAAGGGCCTTCCCAGAGGGGCTCCAGGGGTAGGCCCCCAGATCCCAAAGTTTTTATGAGGACCTCAGTTCCTGGCTCAAATAGACGCTTGCTTGACTCAGAGGTTCTGTTAATGCCCGTTGAAAAGCTGAGAGCTGAGTTACATAACTAGTTAATTCCAAGGCTTCAGGGTCTATAACAATGTCTGTGCGTAAGAAAGGCCTTCCATAAATACATTCAAAGGGGACAGTCCCTCCTTTCTGGGGGCAGTTCAAGCCCTCATTAAAGCTATAGGTAGGACTTTAATCCAATTGTCCTGAGTTAATTGTCTCTTGAGTTAATTTGCGCAGATGTCTTTTGATAATGTCATTAGCCTTTTCAACCTTCCCTGAGGACTGGGGTCTCCAGGAACAGTGTAAGTGATATTCTATTCCTAGAGCTTTAGACACCCCGTTAGTTACAGCAGCTTTAAAGGCGGAGCCATTGTCACTCTGAAGGCTCCGTGGCAGCCCAAACCTGGGGATAATTTCATGGATTAAAATCTTTATAACCTCCTTGGCCTGTTCACTACGACAGGGAAAAGCCTCAATCCATCCAGTAAAAGTATCCCCCCCAAACTTGTAAGCAAGAATATCCATTAGCTTTTGGCATATGAGTAAAATCAGTTTCCCAGTCCTCTCCAGGATACTTCCCACTTCTTTGTAATCCAGATTTTGCAAGCTTTTCAAGTCTTTGGGTTATTTTTCTGACAAACCTCACAACCTTTTGATAATATTTCTTAAAGTTTTCATTACATTTTTACCTTCAAACAAAGGAGAAGCCATTTGGTAAGTACTCTCTGCACCCAAATGAAAGCTCTGATGTAAACCCTTAAGAATTTTCCATTAAGCATTTTCAGAAATTATTAATCGTCCATCCTCAGACTGTAACCATCCTTTATCAGTAATCTGTGCTCCTCTTTTTCATATCTTTCTAATTCTTCCTCAGTTTATTGTGGTTTTTCCTGTTCCACAGGACCTGTCCAGATCAAAGGCATCTGCAGTGAAGGGGTTTCATAAAGTGCCTCTTTTCTGGCTTGACAGTCAGCCAGCTGATTACCTTCAGCTACTTTACTCCCCATCCCTGCTGTGCCCTTTGCAATGCATAACAGCTACTTCTTTAGGACAATATATAGCAGTTAAAAGTCTCTCAATCTCTCTGAAATGCTTAATAGGTTCACCTGTTGCTGTTTTAAACTGTCTTTTTTTCCATATTGCAGCATGAGCATGCAAAGTCAAGTAAGCATACTCAGAATCCGTGTAGATATTTACCTGCTGTCCTTTGGTTAACTCTAGAGCTCGGGTCAGAGCCACAAGCTCCACTAACTGAGCACTGGTTCCCTGGGGGAGAGATTTTGCTTCCAAAACCTCTTCAACAGTCACCACGGCATAACCTGCTTTACGCTTTCCATCCTGAACAAAAGAACTGCCATCTGTAAATATTTCCAGGTCAGGATTGTCCAATGGGGTATCCATTAGGTCTTCCCGAGCTGCATAGTTTAAAGTTAGGAATTGAGAACAATCGTGATCAGGTGTTTCATTTTCCTTTTCAGGAAGGAAGTGGCAGGATTTAAATTTCCACAAACTTTAAGCTTAGTAACTGGTCCTTCTAAAAACAATGACTGATATTTAAGAAGCCTACTATCTGTCATCCAAATAGTAACCTTAGAATTTAAGATTCCACTCACATCATGAGAAGTCAGTACAGTAAGGTTTCGTCCATTAATTATTTTTAAAGCTTCAGGTGCTAATAAAGCCGCTGCCCCAACTACTCTTAGGCAGTGGGGCCACCCACGTGAAACTGCATCTAATTCTCTACTTAGATAAGCAATAGGTTGCTGGTGAGGCCCTCGGGGTTGTGTCAAAACTCCCAAGGCCATGCCTTTCCTTTCAGTGACAAATTAAATTCTGACCCTGTGAGCAAGCTCAGAGCAGGAGCTTGCAGAAGAGCAGCCTGAAGAACCTTAAAAGCCTTTTGAGTTTCTGGAGACCAAACCAGTTTGTCAGTTTGGGCCTGCTGAATTTCAGCTCTAAGTTTATATAAAGGCCGGGCAAGTTCCCCATAACCCAGAATCCAAATGCGACAGTAACCTGTAATTCCCCAAAATCCTCTCAATTGTCTTAAAGTCATAGGTAGGGGATGATTTAGTATAGGCTTAATTCTCTCTCGGGGCCTATGGCCCTAGTCCCTTCTGATATGATTAGACCCAGATATCTAACTGATTGTTGACAAAGCTGAGCCTTTTCTCTTGATGCCTTGTAACCACAGCCTGCCAGAAAGTTTAAGAAATCTTCTGAGGCTCACGAACAAGCTTCCTCTGTCTCTGCACAGAGCAAAATATCATCTACATATTGTAACACCACCACTTCAGAGCTATTAAAGTTTTGTAGATCCCGTGACAAACTTTGTCCAAATAAGTGAGGACTGTCACGAAATCCCTGAGGTAAAACTGTCCAGGTTAACTGAGAAGCTGGCTGCGTAGGGTCTTCAAAGGCAAATAGAAATTGACTTTCCTCCGCCAAAGGCACTGAATAGAAGGTATCTTTTAAATCAATTACTGAGAAATATTTGGCTCTTTCAGGAATTTCAGACAATAGAGTATAAGGATTAGGCGCCACGGGGTGTAAAGGAATTATAGCCTCATTTATTATAGTAAATCTTGAACTAGTCTCCATTTACCATTTGGTTTCTTTATACCCAAAATAGGAGTGTTGCAAGGACTGTTACAGGGAATTAATAGTCCCTGTTCCTTTAAATTTTCAATGATGGGTTTTAGCCCTTCCTTAACCTCAGGTTTCAGAGGATACTGTTTTTATGTGGAAATAAGTGTGGGTCTTTGAGCTTGACAACTACAGGAATAGCATTTTGCACTGTCCCACAGATTTTCCATTAGCCCATACTCTAGGATTTACATTTTGTTCAACTAGAGGGAGAGAAAGGGAGGGCTCCATATTCATAAAAACAGAGGCATGGACCTTGCTCAGTACATCCCCTCCCCAAAGGGGTGAGGGAGATTCTGGCACGATCAGAAACTCATGTGAGAATAGCACAGAATCCCAGTTGCAAGATAAAGAGTAAGTGAAATAATACCTTTTGGCTTGTCCAGACAGTCCCATTACGGAAGCGGATCGGGAAGAAAGTGGGCCAGGGGCTTCAGTAAGCACAGAGTAAGTTGCCCCAGTATCTAAAAGGAAATTGACGGATTGGCCCCCCACAATTATTAATACCCGGGGTTCCTCAGATGTAATTAGGTCGGAGCCTGTGTGGGGACCCCCAGGCACCTTCAGTCCTGATTGTCTTGAGAGTCCGGCCTGGAGACCTATGCCTCTGATGGCAGTCTCTCTTCCAGTGTGGTCCTTTGCAGACCGGATATGGAGCCAGGGGCGGCTTAGATGCCTGAGGGCAATCTCGCTTGAGGTGCCCCTCCTTTCCACAGGAATAGCAAGCCCATCCCTTTTCACCTGGGTCCATCTGGGCTTTTTTTTTCCGGCTGTTTAAGAACGTTTTTCATAGCCATTGTGAAGGCTTCCGCCTTTTCCTTTGTTTTTCTTTGCCTCTCTTTCTTTTCCTCATATTCCCTACCGTAATAGACCGTCTGAGCCAGTTGTACCAGAGTATCTAAAGACTGATTTGGTCCATACGCCCGTTTTTGTAGCTTATGGCGGATATCTGGAGCTGACTGAGTGATAAATCTATCTTTTAAGATCACTTTTCCTTCTTCACCTTCGGGATCAATCTCAGTGAATCTGCGAAGAGCTTCTCTTAGTCTAAGAGCTTCTCTTAGTCTATCTAGGAATTTACCAGGAGCTTCCTTCTCCTCCTGTTCTGTGTCTGCCAATTTGCTATAGTTTAAAGGCTTAGAACACGCCTGCCTGAGTCCTTCAAGAATACATCTGACAAAATGACTCTGATCCCATCTTCCTTTAGCTGTGTTGTAGTCCCAGTCTAGTTATACAGTTGGGACCACCTGATTCCCGGTGGGGAGGGCCGCTATCTCGTCCTCCCGCTTCCCTACTGATTCATTACCAAGCCATTCATCTCCATAAGCAACGGCTTTCCCCCAAAACTCGAGTCTTTGAGTCAGGAGTCAGCGTTTGTCCCAAGATATACATCACATCCTTCCAAGTAAGGTCATAAAGCAGAGTAACACCTTTAAAAGCTCTAATATATTTTTCTGGGTCCTCTAAATAGTCTCCCAGATCCTCCTTGATTCTTTGTATTTCTTGATAAGAAAAAGGCTTACTAACTCTCATGGACTGATTATTTCTCCCGGTGGGTGTTTCAGAAAGAGGCAACAGCTTGTGTGGCTGTGCCTCAGTCTCTCTGGCTGTTCTGCACATATGATCCCAGGGATAGACTGGAGAAACCTGTTTTTCTTTTTCTCTTTGTCTCCTGTCCTCCATCTCATCTCTAACACTGATGGCCTGAGTTTCTACTGAAACCAGAGTAGTCTGAGGTCGTACTGAGACAGGAGTCGTTTGGGCCTCCACGTGGGCAGTTTGAATCTCAGTTTGGATTTCCATTGAGACCAAAGCGGTTTGAATCTCAGTTTGGATTTTCACTGAGACAAAAGCTGTTGTTCTCAGGGGAGTTCTCTGGCTTTCAGTTAACTCAGCTTGGAGCCCGAGTCCAGGGCAAAGTAAGAGGACACGAGGGAGCTGAAGGTTTCACGTCCAAATCTGTACCCTTAGGACATAAATCTGGCATATTTCACAGAGAGAAAGGGCAACACATATGCTACTTCTACCCATTTCCCTTGTTCCTTACAAAACTGGTCTAACTGTAAAAGAGTATTATAATTGAGAGACCCTCCAATCGGCCACCATTCACCGTCCTCCAATGGATACCGTGGCCATGCAGTATCACATAGGAAGACCAGGTGTGTCTTCTTTAAGCCCTAGTGATTGAATCTATCCCAGTGTTTCAGGATAGAGTTCAAAGGAGTGAGGCTGGAATTGTTAGCTCCCATGTGTAAGAGAGAAAAAAGCAGCCAGCACCATTTTTCTACTGGAGGCGTCCCTCCCTGCTCTAGATGTGGGTGTAGACAGACTTTACACCAAAAGCTTTTTCTTCCTGGTCGGACTTAGTCTGTCCCTTATCAACGCAGGTGCTGTCTCGACCATCCCGGTTCTACCACTGAGATGGGGTGGGGATATACCAGGGGTAGACCTGATAGCATCTCTACCTGATGTCCAACTCTTCACCTTTAACCTTGCTTGCCTCTGATGCCACCTGGGGTGCAATCAGAGTAACCTTCTGGAATGCCTCCCAAGCTAAGACCACTGGGGGAAGCATTCGTCACCCTAGTGCCCGTGCACGACCCTGAGTATATTCCTGACCACAATAAGACCGATATGAACATAAAGCTGAGATGTTCTTTTCAAGCATCACCACACCAGTACAAGAGCCTCCTCTGGTCCACTAAGAGCCAGTGTTACCAAAGGGGGGGAACATTGCAGTCCCAATCTGAGTAACCTTTAACCTCAGAGATGTTCTTGGGCTAAAGCTCCATCTAGTTTCTGATCTTTCGATTCCTAGTGAGGCTAGGCGCTTTCCTGACTACCAATCCAATTTTGCCACAGTACACAGTAACAGTGTAGATCACAAGTCCCTTGAAAGTCTATGATCCGATAGATTAGGTTAGTACATCTAATTCCCAAGGAGTTATGAAATGGTCAAAGAGACCGAAAAGTTTGACCGAGAAAGGAGAGTTCGGTCTACACACTTTGCCCATTTCTGGTCGCTTCCCAAAGGAGACATTGGGTGCCTCTTGGCCTTGGCAGGTTGGTAGAAACCCCTGACAGGTTTCTGCCATAAGCCGCATGGGATCACCATGAAACCACAGAGCTCCTCACTTGCTTCATGCAGGGCATGTGATTCATTCACACAAGAACACCGTAGAGTTAGTAAAGCACAGCAGAAAAACGTGTTCACTAAGAGAACAAAGAACTAGAGATCCAAGCATCCTTACCTTGTCATGAAGGATCCCGGACGAGCCCCCAAGATGAAAGGTTGTTGTTGAATCACGACGCAGGGATTCTTGGCCCCCGGAGGAGAAGAATTCAATCTGGGGCCAGAGACGAGGCTTCATCGCTCAGAGATTTTGTGTAACAAAGTTTGATTAAAGTATAAAGGAGATAGAGAAAGCTTCTGACATAGGCATCAGAAGGGGGCAGAAAGAGTACCCCCTGCTAGTTTTTAGCTGGATGTTATATAGTCACCAGCAGTCTGTTAATGAAAGAAAGGAATGCCTCAAAACTTAGAATGGCACCAGGCCCCTCACCCATAAGATGTATTTTGGGATAACCTTGGCTCCAAATGGTTTATCTTAGGCCGTAAAATGATTAACTTGAATCTTGAAGAAGAGTAGATCACCATACAAATAGTTTCACTTACGTAGATTAGAGGAACAATATCCAGAGTATAACATATTGGTTTATCAGGTAGGTTCTGAGCCCAAAATGTGGAACTGACTTGAAGACAGAGATTGGGGTAAATGCATAGTACATTAGCATAGTTTAAGATAAACATTTCCATAAGAAAAAGGCAATGGTTAACTTTAGGTGAAACCAGGTGTCATTATGGCAACACAGAATTTTAAGAGAAACTTCTTTTTAAATTTGTATAGAGAAGGAGAAAGTATCGCTAGTTTGTTTCCTCCTGCCGCCTAAGAGAGATAAAATATCTGACACTTGCAGGCTGTTTCCTCCATTTGGAGACCCCTGGCCTTCCTGCCTGTTACCCTCTCACTCCCAAACTGGAAAACCAGTGTCAGGCTTCCTGTCTGTTGACAGAGGGATTGGGGGCTTTCTCTTGAGGGCTGTCACACCTGCCGTCATGCACTAAGTTGATCCTTGCAGTGACCGTTGTGTCAGTGCAGGGGTGTCAGGTGTATCTTGAGTAGATTTGGACATCAGGGTCTTTTGGGATGGTGGCACGACCCCTGGAGCTCCTCTCGAGGATCAAGTGGAGATCGCCTCTTCTTGAGGTGCGACGGGAACGCTGGGATACCTTTCCCGAGGAAGCAGGGAAAAGGACCCTCCTCTCAAAATGAGGAGGGAAAAAGGGCTCTTTTGAGTTGTGGCAGGACCTTCAGTGTTCCTCTCAAATGGAGATGGGTATGTCCGGAAACTTCTTGAGTAGACTGTAGGAGTCAAGGACCCTTTCGAGGCTCAAGAGGGAAAGTGGCATTTCTCTAGATGCTGCAGAGGTAAAGGGCCTCATCTCATTGAGGGGGAAATCTCTGGTTTTTCTCGAGTTGCAGAAGGAAACTTGGGGTTCCTCTCAAGTTATAATGGGGATCTCAAAGACCCGCTCATGTGGTCTCTGGAAAGTCCAGTCTCCATGGCAGTTGCTAGGGGCCTCTTGGGATTCCTCTCCAGTTGCTGCCAGGGCAGCGGTCCTCATCTGGAGTTGAGGCTGGAACCTGAGGTTTCCTCTCCAGTGTTGACATGGATCTCAAGGTTCCTCTGGAGTTTCCACAGGGGAGTCAGGCCTTGTCTCATGTGGAGACATGCAAGTCACTTTTCCTCTCGAGCTGGAAAAGCAGTGCAGGCTTCCTGTCGGGTTGACATAGGGATCGGTGGCTTTCTCTCAAGGTGCCACTGGGCTGTCACACCTGCCATCGTGTTTTGAGTCAATACTCGGGGTGACCGTTAGGTCAGTGCAGTGGAGTCAGGTGTATCTGGAGTGGATTAGAACCTCAGGTTTCCTCTCTGCTGGGAGCCATCTAGAGGAATCCCACCTATGACAAGGTCATGCGGCAGAGGCCTGGTGGGCAAGGTGATCAAGCCTCAGGGTTTCCCCCTAGAATTTCCTGAACATGTACCCCCAAATAAGAATTTGCCTGCCTTATTGTCCTCTCTGACATTCTCTGGAAAAAGTTAACTCAGGGCATCAGTCTTCTGCATTTGAAAGGGATGTTTCAGCTCAAACCCCTTCTGATAACTCTCTAGCTTGCCTAACAGGTTTCCCTGGATTTTTACATCTTGTGAATTGCTCACAGCCCCCCAATCATGAGAGGCACAAAGCCTAAAAACATCTTAAAGATACAAAGTCTTTTCTAAAGAAGTAAAAATCATATTGGTGATGGGTTTTCACTGTTGACTCAATGATTGCTGCCAGGCCTCCATATTCTTTATCTTTTAGGCACCTTGGAGGATATTAATCAATGTAATCGGGATATGAAAAAAGGTATATAGTAGTTTTGATGTTAGTAACACTAGAGTTTTGAGTTAATTACTTTTCTTTTGTTATAAATCACTAGTGCTTTTACTTGTTATAAATTGCTGTATCTTTGCTATGTAAGAATGTAACTTTATTTAGTGCTCTCTGAGAGTGCACTAGACTTTGAGTAAAACAACACAAATAAATATTCTTGTTGACAAATCGTTATCAGAAAAAAAAAGGCTGTGAAATGTTAATTGGCTCTTTTGGCGGAAGATGATGTAAATTGCCTAAGACTTGTGTATACAACTAGGTATGCAGAGAGAAAAGCCTGGTTTTGATAAAAGTCTAGCTGACTAACGCTGCATAATTTTGTGTTACCCATTGATTTCCATGTTCTATCAAAAGTATAAAAAGCCTTCTGAACCATAAAGGATGGACCAGTTTCTTGAACAAGTCTCATGGCCTAGTTTCTTGGGAATCTGGTTCTCCCCTTGTGTCCCTCTCTTTCTTTTTCTCCCTCTCCCTCCCTCTCCTTTTCTGGCTGAATTCCCATCTGGAACGGCAAGGCTCACCATGTCTACTTACTTGCCCTGGCTTCTAAGACCCGCACAAAAGGAAGCCTAAGGCAAGGCACACTTCGATATTCAAGTAGGTGCTGGTGGCCTAACGTAGATGGTGCAAATCTCTGGTTCTGAGATTTTATTGGTTTTTCCTGTAAGCCAAGTTATTCAGCATTTTTCTCCACTTAATTTTCCTACTACACTATTTCTTCTTAATCTCTTTTATATTTCTATATAAATAAGTTTTTCCCTCTCTTATCCATCTCCCTTTCGAATCACCCTGCATCCACCGGAGCTGGACCCCAGCAAGTGGTGCCCAGAACAGGTATTTGAAGGTAGTTTCCCCCAAGCAATTAGGGTCATCAGCCCTATTGCTATCCCCTTGGAGCAAGTACGGTCATCAGCCTTATTGGTCTGGACAACTAGGGTCATCAGCCCTGTTGTTCCCCCAGTATTGAGTGTTTGGGACAGATAAGACCCCACTCAGGGTGCTGAAGATCCCCCTGTAAGATAGACAAGGTGAGTAGGCGTGGGGGAGTGTTGAAGGGTTTAAGAAAAACATGGTTCTCTAGAGATTGAAAGAAATCTGCTTTCTTAGTGTTGAAAAGAAAACCCCCTTGCCAAAGGTAAAACCCTTGATGAGGCAGACTTTTCTATAAGACTCAATTTTCTAACATGGGTAACAGTGAATCAAAAGAAAGACATCTTTTTATAGAAGTAATCTTGCAGTTGTGAACTAAACAAGGAATTAAAGTTAAGAAATCTAATATTCATTCATTTTTTCATTCGTACAAGAACAGTGTCTTTGGTTTCCAGAAGAGGCCACTGTTAACTTAGATACTTGGCAGAGTTTAGGGAAACAATTAAAACCTTATCATGTTGAACATGGCTCAGAAAAGGTGCCTAGTGATGCCTTTTCCTTATGGAATATAATTAGGGACGCTTTGTACCCTTCCCTGAATCTGAAAAAGTACATCTTAAAGAGGAAAATGCAGAGAAAATGTATCTATCAAAGAGGAGAGTGAGAAAAAGGATGCTATAGCTAGCTATCAGCATTTGAATGAAATGCCAGCTGCAATGATTGCTCAGGAAAAGGCAGAAGATAGAGATGAGAAAAAAGATCAGTTTTTAGATGAGGAAGATTTTGAAGAAAAAAGTAACTCAATGTCATTCTAATGAGGATTGACCTTTATTAAATAAGGATACTCCAAGGAGTTTAAGGGAAACATCCCCTATCAGGCCAACCTCTCCTAGAAATTCAAGAGAAACTTCCCCAATTAGGCCTTCTGCTCTCAGGAGCTCAAGAGAAATGTCTCCTATCAGGCCATATGCCCATAAGAGCTTAAGGGAGACATTTCCAGTTACTACATCGGTAAGATCTAAACATCAGACAGTTAAAAGAGCCTTGGAATATGAAGACAAAGATATGGCATATTCTAGCCCTCTTCTGCACCCCCCCTCCCTATAGCTGTGAAGGACCACCACTATAAGTTCCCAGGAGAAGTGTCTTTTCTGTCCCCAACGATGACTTTGATCCCCACCTGGAAGCTTGCTTTCCTGTAATATTTGATAGCAGATTGGGGAAAGGGCAGGAGCCATCCAATGGGAACCCATTCAAATGAAAATGATAAAAGAATTAAAACATACTTGTGCCTCATATGGGCCCACGGCCCCATACACTTTACAATTATTAGAAATTTTAGCAGCCAGATGGATAGCACCCTATGATTGGAAGGCAGTTGCTAAAGCTTGCTTATCTGGAGGAAAATTCATACTTTGGAGAACTGAATATGAGGACCTAGCCCCAAAACAGGCTGATAGCAACCTAATATATGGTCCAAAACATATTGTAAAAAATATATTGATAGGAAATAATGAATATGCCTTACTTCTAGAGCAAATGAAACTAGATAAAATGACCCTTCAACAAAGTAGCCGCATGTGCTACTATGTCTTGGCAATCATTGCTTGAAGGAAATGAATCAACCTCCTCCTCCGTCTCTAATATCAAACAAAAACCTGAAGAGCCATAGGAGGATTTTCTCTCACGGCTTGCAGAGGCGGTAAACAGAGTAATTTCTAATTCCAAGGCAGCTAATATAGTTACAAAACAACTGGCATTTGAAAACAATAACTCTACCTGCTGGGCTCTTTTACGTCCCATAAAGAAAACTGGAACTTTAAAAGATTATATCAGGCAATGTGCAGACATAGGACCCTCAGTGATGCAGGGCTTTGCCATAGCTGCAGCAATGAAAGGAAATTCTTATCAGCAGGCAGTACAATCCTTCTTTACAAATAAAAATAACCCAGGGAGAGCAACCCCCATAGCCAAGGTAGAAATAGCTTCCATAAAACTTGTTTTTCCTGTGGACAAAAGGGATGCATTTCCCGTATCTGCCCTCAAAAACCTTAGGGTTTTTATCCACCTAATTCTGCCCCTCCGGCTGCATCCTCTTTGCAGACCTCTCTCCCACCACCCATATCTGCTAGGTCTCTCTGCCCTCGCTGTCAAAGAGGATATCATTGCACAAGAAATTGCAGGTCAAGATTCCATAGAAATGGAACTCCTTTGGGCCCTGACCAGCAGTCGGGAAACGGATTGAGGAGCCAGCCCCAGGCCCCGACAACAATTGAGGCAGCCTCACGAAACCCATTCATTTCCTCATCTCGTTGCAGAACTCATCAGAGCAACCCCAGGCAGTGCAGGACTGGACCTCAGTTCCACCACCTCAACAATATTAACACCATATAGCCCCACTATAAAAATCCCTACAGGAGTTAAAAGCCCATTACTGACAGGTTTAGTGGGAATTATGTTAGACAGAAGTTCTTTAGCTATGCAAGGTCTCACAATTATCCTTGGAACAATTGACTCATATTATACAGGAGAAATCCAGATAATGATTTCACCCCCAACTAAAGCTTTCCTAATACATTGGGGACAAAGAATAGCACAGCTCTTGCTTTTGCCTTACTGCACTGCCATAGGGTATATGGCTACTCAGAGTGAAAGGCAGGAGAAAGGATTTGGGTCTAGTGATATGGTTTTTTGGTTAACAGAAATTACTCAGAAACGTCCTATGAAAACTCTTCTGGTTAATGGCAAATCTATTGTGGGGTTATTAGACACAGGAGCAGATGTTTCTTGCATTTCAGGAAAAGACTGGCCCAGCTCCTGGCCCACACATATTATTGAAAATGACTTGGTGGGGATAGGAAGAGCCCCCACAGTAGCTAAAAGTGCAAAAATTTTAGATTGGCAATTTGAGGGTACCTGTGGAACTTCTAACCTTATGTCATTCCTTCAATCCCCTTTACCCTGTGTGGGAGGGATGTGCTGTCTCAAATGGGAGTGTTACTTTTTAGCTCTGATGATAATGTGACCTCTCAGATGCTGCAAATGGGCTATGATCCATCAAAAGGATTAGGTAAACAGCAGATAGGAATAATTGAGCCAATTTGCCCTACTCCTCGACAGTTATGTACTGGATTGGGCTATCCAGATTTATAATGGAGGCCAATGTTTTTGCTGCCGACCCCATTACATGGAAATCTCAAGATCCGGTGTGGGTGGAACAATGGCCTCTGCCTGAGGAAAAAGTACTGGCAGCTAAATTGTTAATCTTTGAACAATTAGAATTGGAACATATTGAGCCCTCCAATAGCCACTGGAACACTCACTCTTATTTTTGATATTCAGAAAAAATCTGGTAAATGACGACTTTTACAGGATTTGAGGACAATTAATGTCACCATGGAGGACATGGGGGCCTTACAACCTGGGCTCCCTTCCCCAGTAGCCGTTACAGAGGGATATAATATAATTTTGATTGATGTACAAGATTGTTTTTTTTTTCACTATTCCCTTAAATCCTGAGGATAAAAAGTGATTTGCCTTTAGTCTGCCATCAGAAAATCTTAAACAGCCTTACTTACGGTTTCAGTGGAAGGTTTTGCCTCGGGGAATGAAAAATAGCCCCACCCTATGCCAGAAATTTGTTAATGCAGCTCTAGAAGATACTAGAATTAAATATGAACAGGTATATATGATTCATTTTACGGGTGATATTTTAATAGCTCATCTTGATAGAGCTCATTTGCAAACTGTCCTCCAAGATTTGACCCGGGCATTGACAGACAAAGGTCTAAAAATTGCCCCAGAAAAAAAATCAAATCTATCTGCACATAACTTACTTAGGAAGAGTCATAGATTCAGAAACAGTGACTCATGCCCCGCTGCAATTGAGAAAAAGACCATTTTATTACTTTAAATAATTATTAAAAACTTTTAGGTGATATTAATTGGATTAGACAATATTTAAAATTAACCACTGCCGAATTGAAACCTCTTTTTAACATTTTACATGGGGCTCCTGATCCAAGTTCTCAAAGACAATTAACCGCTGAGGCTCAGGAAGTCCTAAGCTAAGTAAAAGCAGCCTTATCAAATAGTTATGTAAAAGAATTGATTTGACGATGACTTGGAAGTTCCCTTGTCTAGCTACTCCAACAGCGCCTATGGGAGTTCTGTGGCAAAGCGGCCCTTTAGAATATATCCATCGTCCCGACCAAGCTAAAAAAGTCGTGGCTTCTTATCCCGGTTTAATTGCCACATTAAAGCTAAAAGGAAGAAAAAGGAGCATTTAATTGTTTGGTAAAGAGCCATCAGAGATTGTAATTCCATATAATAAGGGGCAGCTTGGTGCTCTTCTAATGTTTGATGAAGACTGGCATATTTCTATAGGGAATTATTGTGGTCAAATTTTGCATCATTTACCTTCACATGTTTTGCTAAATTTTGTGTCCAAACATCCAGTTATTTTTCCTGTTAGATGTAAACAGTTCCCTATTCCAGATGCTCAGATAGCCTTAACTGATGGGTCAGCCAATGGTAAAGCCTCCATAGTTACAAGAGATCATCAGAAAGTTTTAGAAACATAAGAAACTTCAGCTCAAAGAGCTGAAATCACAGCTGTTATTGAGGCTTTTGTTATGTTTGCAGAGTAGGAATTTAACCTTTACTCTATCAGTATGTGGTCAGGCTGTTTCCACACATTGAGACTGCAGTTCTGTCTGAAAACAAAACTGTTATCTTTCATTTGTTAACTAGATTACAGCAGCAAATTTGGGAAAGAAATCAACCATTTTTTTAATCGGCCACATTTGGGCTCATTCTGGTCTGCCTGGCCTTTTAAATGCTCTTAATGATTTCGCAGATTTGCTAACCAGAATTTCAGTGGCTTCAGTTTTCAAAGAAACCTGGGCTTCTCACTCACTTCATCATCAGAATGCCACTGCCTTACGATACCAGTTTCAAATTCCTCAAGAATCTGCCCAAGAGATTGTTCGTTCTTGCTTACATTGTCCTACTACCATGAATGTTTTGCTTTTGGGAGTTAACCCTCGCAGTCTCACACCTAATGCACTCTGGCAAATGGATATAACTCATATCTCTTCATCTGGAAAATTGCCTTTTGTTCATGTAACTGTGGATACCTTTTCTCATGTTATTATTGCTACTGCTCGTAAAGGGAAGCAGTCAAAGATGTAATACATCTTTTACATGTTTATCATATCTGGGCTTGAGAAAATCTTTAAAAATTGATAATGCCCCTGCTTACACTTCTAAATCTTTTCAGCAATTTTGTACAAGGTTTCAAATTAAACATAACACCAGCATCCCTTATAATCCACAGGACAAGCCATCGTGGAAAGAGCACATCAAACACTAAAAATCCATATTCAAAAACTAAAAGAAAGGGAATTTAAATATAGTTCCCCCATCAGATTTTGCAACATGCTCTTTTCGTAATAAATAGTTTAAATGCTGATCCATCTGGAAACACTGCAGTGCTTTGCCATTGGTTCCCGGAGCAATCGAATGCAAAACCATTAGTAAAATGGATGGACCTTCTCTCCGGACAATGGAAAGGTCCCAACCCTTTATTAACCAGCGGGCAAGGGTGTGCTTGTATTTTTCCACAGGATGCCGACTCTCCAATTTGGGTTCCAGACAGACTGATTTGCTATGTCTCAGCTCCCCGGATACCACACTCCCCTGCCACTGCAGTCTCTAAAGAGGAAGAAGCCTCCTCTTCCCCTACTCCCTCTGCCAGCACAGGAAGCGCCTCTGACCCCAGGACAGCTGACATCAGAGATCCCAGATGAGCAAGGAACAGAGCCACACACCAGAAGGATGTCACAACTTCAGATACGGGATATTGCTCCCCCTAATTCTTTGCCTCACAGGAGACCATCAGGACGCCCAGTTCAGTCAATCCAACTAGCCTCCGTACTCACCTGGGGACAGATTAAGGTGCTCTGTTGCCAGGCACAGGGGATAGTTTCCCTACAGGGATCTTCAGTCTCTCCTGAAAAGGTGTTTATTGTCATGCTTGCTTTGCTCTCTTGCCAGGTAAGCTCCTCTCCCATTCCAACCAAATATTGGGCATTTCTCCCGGATCCTCCAACTTTCCAAGTTGTTACTTGGAACAATGACCCCATACGGGTTAATATAAACCAACCTTGCCTTTTGGGAGGATCTTATACTTCCTATATAAAAGACCAATACCCTATTAATTTCAATTATACCTTTAAAGGACTAGCAGATGATTTTCCTGTTTGCTTTAATTTTCCCTCTGTCCATACAAGAAATTCCATTACCAAGAAAGGATGTGTTGGAGCCTCTAAAAAGCAGTTATGACAGATTCCCAACCTCTAAATTTGCATGTAAAGGGGATAGGTCTGTTTGGTATTACAAGCTCGTATGCCTGGGGCCCTTGACCCCTATCAGTCCTTGCCTCTCAAAGTTCCACTAGAATATCCAAATTGTGATGATGTTGCTCCCTCAGATGTCATATGGAAAACTATAGATGATCATTAAGAATATCTGACTTGGAAATTTTGTACTTATAATTCGAGAACTGATTACAAAATACCGGGAGGAAGAAATTGTACAATTCAGGACTGGAGCAACCCAAATCCAGGTCAGGACCCTGAGTCCAATGATAACTTTATCAATAATAGATTGGACAATTGGAAAGAATATTCAGTTCCTTGCCTGTTAGTCGCCACTAGATGGCATCATAACCAATTTGTTCCCCCTATGCTGTCTTAAATGGTTAAAGGTAAAACCTTTTGGCAGTCAGAAATTTGGAAAGCCCTTGCCACTACCGCCCCTATTATTTTAAACCATCCAGAAAATAACTCTATTTACTTTGTTTTAGCTTGTCTACCCTCTCCTTATGTTTTTCTTTTCACCAATGACTCTGGAAGACTTAACATATGAGTGAATTATACAGGTGGACCAAATGCAGTGTCTTGTGAACAATGTATGCTTGCATCTTGTTTAACTCCTCAATATAATGTTTGCTCTTTTACATTTTAAAACGTCCACCCTATCTCATGGTACCTGTAACTGTAACCACGTACTGGTATGATAACCATGGCCTTGCTGTGCTGCAACAACTGCAAGATTTAATCTGAACAAGACGGTTTGTGGGCTTACTTATTTTGGGAATATCCGCTTTGATAACTGCAATTAGTTCTGTTACTGTGGCAGCAATATCATTAACTCAACAAGTGCATACTGCCCAATATGTTGATACTGTGTCCAAAAATGTTTCTTTAATGCTGGCAACACAGGAAGTAATAGATAGGAAACTAGAAATGAGGCTTGATGCCCTAGAAGAAGCAATAATGCATATTGGGACTGAATTACAGAGTCTGAAGGTAAAAATGGCTCTTTCATGTCATGCCAACGACTGGTGGATATGTGTTATGTCCCTGAAGGTAAACGAGACAGATTTTGAATGGGAAAAAATCAAAAATCATATTTTAGGTGTTTGGAACAGCTCAGATATTTGTTCAGACTTAGGGAAAATTCATAATCAGATTCACACCTTGGAACACTCCCGATTAGATTTTACCACAGCAGAAGAAGCCAATGAAAGTCATTTTTCCACACTTTCTCTAACTTCATTTCTGGAAAGACTATTCTGTCTACTGTTTCAAGTTATGTTGCTCTGGGTGCTATAATCTTGCTCCTTGTTATCATTCTTCCTTGTATTGTCAGTATTCTTCAGCAGAGCATTCGGAATCTCACAACTGAACTGCACCTGATTTTTTTAAAAAATAAAAAGGGGGGATGTACCAGGAGAGAGCGTGAGGAATCCCACCCATGACAAGGTCATGTGGCAGGCCTGGTAGGCAAGGTGAGTCAAGCCTCAGGGTTTCCCCTGGTATTTCCTGAACATGTGCCCCCAACATAAGAATCTGCCTGCCTTATTTTACCCTCTGACATTCTCTGGAAAAAGTTAACTCAGGGCTTCAGTCTTCTGCATTTGAAAGGGATGTTTCAGCTCAAACCCTCTCTGATAACTCTCTAGCTTGCCTAACAGGTTTCCTGGATTTTTACATCTTGTGAACTGCTTACAGACACCCCCAATCTCCAGAGGAAGAAAGCCTAAAAACATCTTAAAGATACAGAGCCTTTTCTAAAGAGCTAAAAATCATATTGGTGATGAGTTTTCACTGTTGACTCAATAATTGCTGCCAGGTCTCCATATTCTTTATCTTTTAGGCACCTGGGAGGATATTAACCAATGTAATCGGGTTATGGAAAAAGGTATATAGTAGTTTTGATGTTAGTAACACTAGAGTTTTGAGTTAATTACTTTTCTTTTGTTATAAATTGCTGTATCATTGCTATGTAAGAATGTAATTTTATTTAGTGATTTCTGAGAGTGGCACAGACTTTGAGAAAAACAACACAAAGAAATATTGTTGACAAACTGTTATCAGAAAAAAGGCTGTGAAATGTTAATTGGCCCTTTTGGCCAAAAGATGGTGTAAATTACCTAAGACTTGTGTATACAACTAGGTATGTGGAGAGAAAAGCCTGGTTTTCATAAAAGTCTGGGCAGCTAACGCTGCATAATTTTGAGTTACCCATTGATCTCCATGTACTATCAAAAGTATAAAAAGCCTTCTGAACAATAAATGATGGACCAGTTTCTTGAACTAGTCTCACGGCCTAGTTTCTTGGGAATCTGGCTCCTCCTGTGTGTGTCTCTCCCTCCCTCTCAATTTCTGGCTGAATTCCCACTTGGAACTAGGAGGCTCACCACGTCTACTTACTTGTCCTGGCTTCTAAGACCCGTGCGAAAGGGAGCCTATGGCGGAGCACCCTTCAATATTCAAGTGGGCACTGGTGGCCTAATGTAGATGGTGCAAATCTCTGGTTCGATATTCTATTGGTTTTCCCTCTAAACCAAGTTATTCAGCAACTTTTATCGATGTAATTTTCCTACTACACTATTTCTTCTTAATCTCTTTTATATTTCTATATAAATAAGTTTTTCCCTCTCCTATCTGTCTCCCCTTTGAATCACCCTGGATCTACCAGGTCTGGATCCTGGCACCTCTCCAGGGCTGACATGGATCTCAGGGATCTGCTGGAGTTTCCACAGGATAATCAGGACTCATCTGGTGTGGAGACATGCAAGTCCACTTTCCTCTCAAGCTGGAAAAGCAGTGTCAGGATTCTTGTCGAGTTGACATGAGGATAAGTGGCTTCTCTCGAGGTGCTGCAGGCTGTCAAACCTGCCATTGTGTTTTGAGTCAATCCTCGGGGTGACCGTCAATTCAGTGCAGGGTAGTCAGGTGTATCTGGAAAGGATTGGGACATGGGTCTTTCGGAATGGTGGCATGACCCCTGGAGTTCCTCTCGAGGTTCAAGTGGAGATGGCCTACCCTTGAGGTGCAATGGGAATGCCAGGATTCTTTTCCTAATGAAGCAGGAAATGGACCCTCATCTGGAGATGAGGAGGGAAAACCGGGGCTCTTCTTGAGTTGTGACGGGACCCTCAGTGTTCCCCTCGGGTGGAGACAGGTATTTCAGGGAACTTCTTGAGTTGCCTCAAGGGTGTCAAGGACACTTTCAAGGCCCAAGAGGGAAGGTGGGATTTGCCTCATGACGCCACAGCAGAACAGAGTCTCATCTAGCATGGAGGGTAGAATCTCCTGGTTTTTCTCGAGTTGCAGCAGGAAAACTGGGGTTCCTTTCGAGTTACAATGGGGACCTCAGGGACCCGCTCATGTGTCCTCAGGAAAGTCTAGTTTCCTTGCGAGTTGCAAGGGACCTCTCGGGATTCCTCTCCTGTCGCTGCCAGGGCTGCAGTTCTCATCTGGAGTTGAGGCTGGAAACTCAGGGTTCCTCTCCAATGCTGACATGGATCTGGGGGTTCCTCTGGAGTTTCCACAGGGGAGTCAGGTCTTGTACGACCCCTGGAGTTCCTCTCGAGGTTCAAGTTGAGACCGCCTCTGCTGGGGTCCAGCCCCGGTGGATCCAGGGTGATGCAAAGCATGAATGGTGTAGGCGAGGAAAAACTTATTTATTTATTTAATTTGATATATAAGATTAGATTAGGAAGAAATAGTATAGTAGAAAAATTAAGTGGAGAAGAGTCTGAATAACTTTGTTTTCGTGGATAACCAATAAAATTTCAAGACAAGAAGTTTGCACTGTCTACGTTAGGCCACCAGTGTCCTCTTGAATATTGGGGGATGCCCTGCCTTGGGCTCCCCCTTGCGTGGATCTTAAATGCTGGGGCAATGATTAGACTAGGCGAGTCTCCTTGCCCCAGAAGGGAATTGAGCCAGAAATTAGAGGAAATATAAGACAAGGGGGAAACCAGTCCAGTGACTGGCCTGGCCTCTATTTTCTAGAAAGGCTTTTATACCTTTTTGATTGTACATAGAGACCAATGGCTAATACAAAATTATGCAGCGTTAGCAGCCCAGACTCTTGTCAAAACTAAGCTTTTCTCTCTGCATACCTAGTTGTATATACAAGTCTTAGGTAATTTACATCATCTTCCGGCCAGAGGGCCAATTTACATTTTACAGCACTATTCTGATAAGGGTTTCTCAACCAGAAGACTTTTTGTGTTGATCTTCCCAAAGCCTGGTGCCACTCTCAGAAAGCACTAAAAAGGTTACATTCTTACATAGCAAAGATACAGTAATTTATAACAAGTAAAAGGAGTACAGTGATTTATAACAAAATAAAAGTAATTAACTCAAAATATAGTATTGTTAACATCAAAATTACTATATACCTTTTTCCATATCCTGATTACATCCATGAGTATCCTCCCAGGTGCCTAAAATATAAAGAATATGAAAGCCTGGCAGAAATCATTGTGTCAACAGTGAAATCCCATCACCAGTATGATTTTTAACTATTTAGAAAAGGCTCTGTATTTTCAAGATGTTTTAAGCTTAGTGTCTCTTGCGATTGGGAGACTGTAAGCAATTCACAAGTTGTAAAAAGTCCAGTGAAAATTGTTAGGAAAGCTAAAGAGTTATCAGAGGGGTTTTGAAGTGAAACATCCCTTTCAAATGCAGAAGACAGAAATTCTGAGTTAACATTTTCCAGAGTGTGTCAGAGTAGAATAAGGCAGGCAGATTTTGGTTTCAAGGGTACATGATCGAGAAATTCCAAGGGGAAACACTGAGACTTGACTTGCATTGCACATGAGTCCTCTCCACATGATCTTGTCATGGGTGATATTTCCCGTGCTGGCTCCAAGAACGCCTCCTCTTGAGGTGTGTGTGAAGGGAACAATAGGATCCCTTTCTCGATGAAGCAGGGAAATGGACCCTCATCTCGAGATGAGGAGGGAAAAGTGGGGCTCTTCTTGAGTTGCTGTGGACACTCGGTGTTCCTCTCAAGTAGAGAGGGGTATGTCGGGGAACTTCTTGAGTTGCTTCAAGGCTGTCAAGGACCCTTTCGAGGTACAAGAAGGAAGGGGGAGTTTTCTCAACATGCTGCAGTGGAACAGGGCCTCATCTCCCGTTGAGGGGAGAATATCCTGGTTTCTCTTGACTTGCAGCTTGAAACTTAAGGTTCCTCTTGAGTTATGACGGGGACCTCAGGGACTCACTAGTATGGCTTCAGGAAAGTCCAGTCTCCAAGCGAGTTGCGAGGGGCTTCTAGGGATTCGTCTACCGTCGCTATTGGTGCTGCGGTCCTTATCTGGAGATGAGGTCAGAACCTCAGGATTGCTCTCCAGTGCTGACATGGATCTCGGGTTCCTCTAGAGTTTCCGCAGGGGAGTCAGGCCTCATCTTGTATAGAGACATGCAAGTCACCATTCCTCTCGAGCTGGAAAAGCAGTGTCAGGCTTCCAGTCGAGTTGACATAGGGAATGGTGGCTTTCTCTCCGAAGGGCCACAGGGCTGTCACACCTGCCATTGTGTTTTGAGTCGATCCTCAGGGTGACTGCCGAGTCAGTGCAGGGGAGTCAGGTGTGTCTGAAGTGGATTGGGATATTGGGGTCTTTTGGAATGGTGGCACGACCTCTAGAGTTCCTCTCGAGGTTAAAGTGGTGATGGGAACACCGGGATTTTTTTCCTGACAAAGCAGGGAAATGGACCCTCATCACGAGAAGAGAAGGGGAAAATGGAGCTCTTCTTGAGCTGTGTCAGGACCCGTGGGGTTCCTTCCTAGCGCAGACGGGTATGTCTGGGAACTTCTTGAGTTGCCTCAAATGTGTCAAGGACCCTTTCGAGGCTCAAGAAAGAAGATGGGATTTCTCTGAAGAAGCCACAGTGGAACAGGGCCTCATCTCCCATTGAGGGGGAAATCTCTTGGTTTTCCTCGATTTGCGGCAGGAAAATTGGGGTTCCTCTCGAGTTAAGATGGGGACCTCAGGGACCCTCTCGTGTGGCCTCGGGAAAGTTCAGTCTCCATGCGTGTTGTGAGGGACCTTTCAGCATTCCTCTGTAGTCACTGCCGGGGCCGCAGTCCTCACTGGAGTTGAAACCAGAACCTCAGGGTTCCTCTCCAGTGCTGACATGAATCAAAGTGTTCCTCTGGAATTTCTACAGGGGAGTCAGGCCTCGTCTCATGTGTAGACAAACAAGTCCGCTTTCCTGTCGAGATGGAAAAGCAGTGTGAGGCTTCCTGTTGAGTTGACATAGGGATCGGTGGCTTTCTCTCGAGGTGTTACAGGGCTGTCACACCCGCCATCATGTTTTGAGTCAATTCTCTGGGTGACTGTCGAGTCTGTGCAGGGGAGTCAGGTGTATCTGGAGGGGATTGGGACATCAGGGTCTTTTGGAATGGTGGCACGACCCCTGGAGTTCCTATTGAGGTTCAAGTGGAGATCACCTCTGCTGGGAGCCAGTGTGAGGAATCCCACCCATGACATGGTCATGCGGCAATGATCTGATAGGCAAGGTCGAGTCAGATCTCAGGTTTTCTCCCTGGTATTTCCTGACCATGTACCCCCAAAATAAGAGTATACCTGCCTTATTGTATTGTACTTCTCCACTCTTATGACACACTGCAAAAAGTCAGCTTGGGGCTTTAGTCTTCTGCATTTGAAAGGGTGTTTAAATCCAAAACCCCTCAGACGGCTTTGTAACCTGCCTGCAGGACTCGTACAGCTGTGCATGTGATTGTGTGAGGCCTCCTGACCGAGGGAGGCACAGGAAACTTAAACATCCTAGGAATGTAGGGACTTCCAAAGAGTCAAAATCATTAGAATAGGACTGATTAAAGGTTTCATTTGTTGAGCCAATACTTGCTGCCAAATGTTCATGTATTTTATTTGCAGATATAGTTGGTATATAGAAAAGCAGGTAGTAGACCTGTTATTAGCAACATTAGATTTTTGAGTTAAGTACATCCTTTGTTATAACCCACTGCACTTTTGTTGTACAGGAATGTAACATTATTTAGTACTGTGAGAGTGATGCAGAGTAAAGAAAAAACACTTCTAGGAAACAGAAGTTTTCTGGTTGATAGACAATTATCCAGGAAGAGAGCCTCATCTCGTGTGGAGACATAGACATAGGGATCGGTGTATTTCTCTCGAGGTGATACAGGGCTATCACACCAGCCGTCGTGTTTTTAGTTGACAATCGGACGACTGTGGAGTCAGTGCAGAGGAGTCAGGTGTATCTGGAGGGGATTGGGACATCACAGTCTTTTGGAATGGTAGCATATCCCCTGGAGTTCTTCTTGAGGTTCAAGAGGAGACCGCCTCTTGAGCTGCAATGGCAACGCCAGGATTCCATTGCCAATGAAACAGGCAAGTGGACCCTCATCTCGAGATGAGGAGGGAAAAGTGGGATTCTTCTTGATTTGTGGTGGGACATTCGGTGTTTCTCTCGAGTGGAAATGGGTATGTCAGGGAACTTCTTGCATTGCCTCAAGGGTGTCAAGGATCCTTTCAAGACGCAAGAGGGAAGGTGGGTTTTCTCTCAAGATGCAGCAGGAGAAAAGGGCCTCATCTCGCGTGGAAGGGAGAATCACCTTGCTTTTCTGGAGTTGTGGATAGAAAATTGGCATAACTCTCGAGTTACGATGGGGATATCAGGGACCCACTCGTGTGGCCTAAGGAAAGTCCAGTCTCCATGCTACTTACGAGGGGTCTATCGGGATTCCTCTCCAGATGCTGCCGGGTCCACGGTCCTCATTTGGAGTTGAAGCCAGAACCTCAAGTTTCCTCTCCAGTGTTGACATCGAACTCGGTTTTCCTCCAGAGGTTCCATAGGGGAATCAGGCCTTGTCTAGTGTGCAGACATGCAATTCCACTTCTCTCTAGAGCTGGAAAAGCAGTGTCAGGCTTCCCGTCAAGCAGACATAGGGATCGGTTGATTTCTCTCGAGGTGCCACATGACAGTCACACCTGCCATCGCGTTTTGAGTTGATGCTCCAGGATACCGTCGAGTCAGTGCAGGAGAGTCAGGTGTATCTCGAGTGGATTGTTACGCTGGGGTCTTTTAGAATTTTGGCACCACCCGTGGAGATACCCTAGGGGTTCAGCTGGAGAAGGCCTTCTCTTCCGGTGTGAGGGGAATGCCTGGATTCCTTTCCCGAAGAATCAGGGAAATGGACCCTCATCTGGAAATGAGGATGGAAAACCAAGGATCATCCTGAATTGTGGAGCCTCCCTCAGTGTTCCTCTCCTGTGGAAATGGGTATGTCAGGAAAGTTCTTGATTTGCCTCAAAGATGTCAAGGTTCTTTTCAAAAAAGATGGAAGGTGGGATTTCTCTTGAGACACCACAGCAGAAAAGGGCTTCATCTAGCTTGGAGGGGAGAATCTCCTGGTTTTTCTCGAGTTGCAGCTGGAAAATCGGGGGTTCCTCTCTAGTAAAAATGGGGACTTCAGGGACCCTCTCGTGTGGCCTTAGGAAAGTTCAGTTTCCATGCGAGTTGCAAAGGCCCTCTCAGGATTCATCTCCAGTTGTGCTGGGTTGTAGGTCCTCATCTGGAGGTGAGGCCAGTACCTCAGGGTTCCTCTCCAGTGCTGCCATGGACATTGGGGTTCCTCTGGTGTTTCCACAGAGGAGTCAGGCCTCGTCTTGTGTGGTGACATGCGATTTCTCTTTCCTCTCGAGCTGGAAAACCAGTGTGAGCCTACTAGTTGTGTTGACATAAGGATTGGTGGCTATCTCTCAAGGTGCCACAGGGCTGTCACACCTGCCATCGTATTTTTACTCAATCCTTAGGGTGACCGTGGAGTCCATGCAGGGAAGCAAGGTGTATCTGGAATGGATTGTGACATTGGGGTCTTTTGGAATGGTGGACGACCCCTGGAGTTCCTCTAGAGGCTCAAGTGGAGACTGCCTCTTCCTGAGGTGTGACGGGGTCACCGGGACTGCTTTCCCGATGAAGCACGGAAAAGGACCCCCATCTCAAGATGAGGAGGGAAAAGCAGAGCACCTCTTGGGTTGTGGCGGGACCCTCGGTGTTCCACTCATGTGAAAGCGGCTACTTTGGGGAACTTCTTGAGTTCCCTCAAGGGGTTTGAGGATACTTTCGAGACTAAAGTGGAAAGTGGGATTTCTCTTGAAACGCCACAGTGGAAAAGGGCATCATCTAGCGTGGTGGAGAGAATCTCCGGGTTTTTCTCGATTTGCGGATGGAAACTTGGGGTACCTCTCGAGTTGCGACAAGGAACTCAGGGACTGATCTTGTGGCCTAAGGAAAGTCCAGTCTCGATACTAGTTGCTTGGGGTCTCTTGGAATTTTTCCCTAGTAGCTGCCAGGGCCGTGGTGCTCATCTGGAGTTGAGGCCAGATCCTCAGGGTTTCTCTCCAGTGCTGACATGGATCTCAGGTTTCCTCTGGAGATTCTACAGTGGAGTCAGGATTTGCCTCATGTAGAGACTTGCAAGTCCACTTTGCTCTCGAGCTGAAAAAGCAGTGTCGGCCTTCCTGTCGAGTTGACACAGGAATCGATGGATTTCTCTCGACGTGCCACATGAAGGTCATACTTGCCATCAAGTTTTGAGTCGATGCTCGGTATGACCATCGAGTCATTGCAGGGGAGTCAGGTGTATCTGGAGTGGATTTGGACATCAGGGTCATTTGTTTGTTTTTGTTTTTGTTTTTCACAGTAAGGCCTATTTTTTTGTTTTTTGTTTGATTTCTTATCTCTCACTGTGGAGAACTTTATTTTTTTTTAATTACAATACTGTATTTGTTTTGCCATACATTGACACGAATCAGCCATAGGTGAACACAGGGCACCAGCCCTGGAGTTCCTCTCGAGGTTTTGTTGAGACCACCTCCTCTTGAGATGCGAGGGGAACTCCAGGATTCCTTTCCCGATGATGCAGGGAAATAACCTTCATCTGGAGATGAGGAGGGAAAACTGGGGCTCTTTTGGAGCTGTGGCAGGACCATCAGTGTTCCTCTCGTGTGGAGACGGGTATGTCAGGGAACTTCTTGAGTTGCCTCAAGGGTGTCATGTACCCTTTCAAGGCTCAAGATGGAAGGTGGGACTTCTCTCGAGACACCACAGCGGAAAAAGGCCTCATCTCCCATTGAGGGGAGAATATCCTGGTGTTTCTCGAGTTGCAGCAGGAAACTCGGGGTTCCTCTCGAGTTACCATGGGGACCTTAGTAACCCACTCGTGTGCCCTAGGACAGCCCTGTCTCCATGTGAGTGGTGAGTGACCTTTCGGGATTCCTCTCCAGTAGCTGCTGGTGCCCTCGGCCCTCATCTGAAGTTGCAGCCAGACCTCAGGATTCCTCTCCAGTGTGATAGGGATCTCGGGTTTCCTCTGGAGTTTCCACAGTGGAGTCAGGCTTTGGCCCATGTGAATGGGTGAGTCTGCTTTCCTCTCGAGCTGGAAAACCAGTGTGAAGCTTCTGTCGAGTTGACATAGAAATCAGTGACTTTCTCTCAGGGTGTTACAGGGCTGTCACACCTGCCATTGTGTTTTTAGTCGGTCCTCAGAGTCACCGTCGAGTCAAGGCAGGTGAGCCAAATGTATCTGGAGTGGAGTGGAACATTGGGGACTTTTGGAATTGTGGAACGAACCCTGGAGCTCCTCTCAAGTTTCAAATAGAGACTGCCTCCTCTTGAGGTGCGGGGGAATGCCAGGATTCCTTTCCTGACAAAGCAGGGAAATGGACCATCATCTCGAGACAAGGAGGGAAGAGCAGGGCTCTTCTTGAGTTGTGGCAGAACCCTCAGTGTTCCACTCGAGCAGAAACGTGTATGTCGGGAAATTTCTTGAGTAGCCTAATGGTGTCAAAGACCCTTTCAGGGCTCAGGAGGGAAGGTGGGATTTCTCTCGAGAAGCCTCAGTGGAAAAAGGTCTCATCACACATGGAGGGGAGAATCTCCTGATTTTTCTCAAGTTGTGGATGGAAATTTGGGGTTACTCTCAAGTTAGGACAGGGACCTCAGGTACCTGCTCCTGTAGACTCAGGAAAGTCCAGTCTTCATGCAAGTTGTGAGTGGCTGCTCGGGATTCCACTCCAGTCGCTGCTAGAGCATGGTCCTCATCTGGAGTTGAGGCTGGATCCTCAGGGTTACTCTCAAGTGCTGACATCGATCTCAGTGTTCCTCTGGAGTTTCCACAGTGGAGTCAGGCCTCATCTTGTGTGGAGACATGCATGTATGCTTTCCTCTCGAGCTGGAAAAGCAGTTTGAGCCTTCCTGTCGAGTTGACATAGGGATCGGTGGCTTTCTCTCAAGGTGCCACAGGGCTATCACACCTGCATCGTGTTTTTAGTCAGCCATCGCAGTGACCGTCGAGTCAGTGCAAGAGAGTCAGGGGTATCTGGAGTGCATTGGGACATCATGGTGTTTTGGAATGGTGGTGCATCCCTGGAGTTCTTCTCGAGGTTCAAGTGGAGACCACCTCCTGAGTTGTGATGGCAACGCCAGGATTCCTTTGCTGATGAAGCAGGCAAATGGACCCTCATCTCGAGATGAGGATGGAAAAGCAGGGCTCTTCTTGAGTTGTGGTGGGACACTTGGTGTTTCTCTCAAGGGGAAATGGGTATGTCAGGGAACTTCTTGTGTTGCTGCCAGGGTGTCAAGGATCCTTTCAAGACTCAAGAGGGAAGGTGGAATTTCTCTTGAGATGCAGCAGGGGAAAAGGCCTCATCTCGCGTGGAAGAGAGAATCTCCTTGTTTTCTTGAGTTGTGATTGGAAACTTGGTGTAACTCTCGAGTTACAATGGGGACATCAAGGACCCGCTCATTTGGCTTAAGGAAAGTCCAGTCTCCATGCTACTTACGAGGGGTTTATCGGGATTCCTCTCCAGATGCTGCCAGGTCCATGGTCCTCATCTGGAGTTGAGGCCGGAACCTCTGGGTTCCTCTCCAGTGCTGACATCGACCTCGGTTTTCCCTCCGGAGGTTCCATAGGGGAATCAGGTCTCGTCTCATGTGCAGACATGCAAGTCCACTTTTCTCTCGAGCCAGAAAAGCAGTGTCAGGCTTCCCGTCAAGCAGACATAGGGATCGGTTGCTTTCTCTCGAGGTGCCACATGACGGTCACAACTGCCATCACATTTTGAGTTGATGCTCGGGGATACCAGCAAGTCAGTGCAGGATAGTCAGGTGTATCTCAACTGCATTGTGACACTGGGGTCTCTTGGAATTTTGGCACCACCCGTGGAGTTCCCCTAGGGGTTCAACTGGAGAAGGCCTCCTGTTGCAGTGCGAGGGGAACGCCTGGATTCTTTTCCTGACGAATCAGGAAATGGACCCTCATCTGGAAATGAGGAGGGAAAACCAGGGATCTTCTTGACTTGTGGAGCCTCCCTCAGTGTTCCTCTCCTGTGGAGATGGGTATGTCGGGGAAGTTCTTGACTTGCCTCAAAGCTGGATTCTTTTCCCGATGAATCAGGGAAATGGACCCTCATCTGGAAATGAGGAGGGAAAACCGGGGATCTTCTTGACTTGTGCCTCCTCAGTGTTCCTCTCCTGTGGAGACGGGTATGTCGGGGAAGTTCTTGACTTGCCTCAAAGGTGCCAAGTTTCCTTTCAAAAAAGACGGAAGGTGGGTTTTCTCTTGAGACACCACAGCGGAAAAGGGCTTCAGCTAGCTTGGAGGGGAGAATCTCCTGGTTTTTCTCAAGTTGCAGCTGGAAAATCGGGGTTCTTCTCTAGTAACAACAGGGACCTCAGAGACCTTCTCGTGTGGCCTCAGGAAAGTTCAATTTCCATGTGAGTTACGAAGGCCCTCTCAGGATTCATCTCCAGTTGTGCCGGGTTACAAGTCCTCATCTGGAGGTGAGACTGGTACCCCAAGTTTCCTTTCCAGTGCTGCCTTGGACATCGGGGTTTCTCTGGTGTTTCCACAGGGCAGTCAGGCCTCGTCTCGTGTGGTGACATGTGAGTTCCCTTTCCTCTCGAGCTGGAAAACCAGTGTGAGCCTACCTGTAGAGTTGACATGAGGATCGGTGGCTATCTCTCGAGGTGCCTCAGGGCAGTCACATCTGCCATCATATTTTTAGTTGAACCTTGGGGTGACCGTCGATTCCATGCATGGAAGCCAGGTGTATCTGGAATCGATTGGGACATCAGGTTCTTTTGGAATGGTGGAACGACCCCTGGAGTTCCTCTTGAGGTTCAAGTGGAGACCGCCTCTTCTTGAGGTGCGACGGGATCACCGGGATTACTTTCCCGATGTAGCAGGGAAAAGGACCCCCATCTTGAGATGAGGAGGGAAAAGCAGAGCTCCTCTTGAGTTGTGGGGGGACGCTCGGTGTTCTACTCGTGTGGACACTGCTATGTTGTGGAACTTCTTGAGTTCCCTCAAGGCTTTCAAGGACACTTTTGAGACTAAAGTGGGAAAGTTGGATTTCTCTTGAAACGCCACAGCGGAAAAGAATTCACCCTCGTGCCGGATAGAAACTCTGGGTTTTTCTCGATTTGCGGATGGAAACTTGGGGTACCTCTTGAGTTGCGACAAGGACCTCACGGACCCGATCTTGTGGCCTAAGGAAAGTCCAGTCTCCATACTAGTTGTTATGGGTCTCTCAGAATTCCTCCCCAGTTGCTGCCAGGGCCATGGTCCTCATCTGGAGTTGAGGCTGGATCCTCAGGGTTTCTCTCCAGTGCTAACATGGATCTCGGGTTTCCTCTGGAGGTTCTACAGTGGAGTCAGGACTTGTCTTGTGTGGAGACTTGCAAGTCCATTTTGCTCTCGAGCTGGAAAAGCAGTGTCAGCCTTCCTGTCAAGTTGACATAGGAATTGGTTGCTTTCACTCGAGGTGCCACATGAAGGTCACACTTGCCGTCGTGTTTTGAGTCAATGCTCAGCATGACCGTCAAGTCATTGCAGGGGAGTCAGGTGTCTCTGGAGTGGATTTGGACACCGGAGTCATTTGGAATAGTGGCACCACCCCTGAAGTTCCTCTCGAGGTTTTTGTTGAGACCACCTCCTCTTGTGGCACAAGGGGAATGCCGGGATTCCTTTCCTGATGACACAGGGAAATAACCTTCATCTGGAGATGAGGAGGAAAAACCAGGGCTCTTTTTGAGCTGTGGTGGGACCATCATTGTTCCTCTCGTGTGGAGACGGGTATGTCAGGGAACTTCTTGAGTTGCCTCAAAGGTGTCATGGACCCTTTCGAGGCTCAAGATGGAAGGTGAGACTTCTCTCGAGACACCACAGTGTAAAAGACCTCATCTCCCTCCCGCTGAAGGGAGAAAATCCTGGTGCTTCTTGAGTTGCAGCAGGAAACTCGAGATTCTTCTCAAGTTACAGTGGGGACCTCAGGGACCCACTCGTGTCATAACTCGTGTCACACTCGTGTGGCCTCAGGAAAGTCCTGTCTTCATGCGAGCTGTGAGTGCCCTCTCGGGATTCCTCTCCAGTAGCTGTCTGGATCATGGTCCTTATCTGAAGTTTAGGCCGGATGTCAAGGTTCCTGTCCAGCCCTGACTTGGATCTTGAGGTTCCTCTGGAGTTTCCACAGGGGAGTCAGGCCTCGTCTCTTGTGGAGATGGGCGAGTCTGAGAGGGTAACAGGCAGGAAGGCCAGGGGTCTCCAAATGGAAGAAATAGCCTGCAAGTGTCAGACATTTTATCTCTCTTAAGTGGAAGGAGGAAACAAACTAGCGATGCTTTTTCCTTCTCTATACAAATTTAAAAGGAGGTTTCTCTTAAAATTATGTGTTGCTATAATGACACCTAGTTTCACTTAAAGTTAACCATTGCCTTTTTCTTATGGAAATGTTTATCTTAAGCTATGCTAATATACTATGTATTTACCCCAAGCTCTGTCTTCCAGTCGGTTCCGCCTTTTGGGCTCAGGCATACTTGAAAAACCAATATGTTATACTCTGATATTGTTCTTCTATGTAAATGAAAATATTTGTATGGTGATCTGCCCTTCTTCAAGATTCAAGCTAATCATTTAATGGCCCAAGATAAATCATTTGGAGCCAAGGTTATCCCAAAATACATCTTATGGGTGAAAGGCCTGGTGCCATTTTAAGTTTTGAGACATTCCTTTCTTTCATTAACAAACTGCTGGTGACTATATAACATCCAGCTAAAAACTAGCAGGGGGTACTCTTTGTGCTCCCTTCTGATGCCTATGTCAGAAGATTTCTCTATCTCCTTTATACTTTAATAAAATTTTGTTACACAAAAGCTCTGACGATCAAGCCTTGTCTCTGGCCCCGGATTGAATTCTTCTCCTCTGGGGGCCAAGAATCCCAGTGTCATGATTTAACAACAACCTTTCATCTTGGGGGCTCGTCTGGGATCCTTCAGGACAAGGTAAGGATGCTTAGAGCTCTAGTTCATTGTTCTCTTAGCAAACACGTTTTCTGCTGTGCTTTACTAACTCTACGGTGTTCTTGTGTGAATGAATGACATGCCCTGCGTGAAGCAGGTGAGGAGCCCTGCTCTGCATTTCCATGGTGATCTCATGCAGCTTATGGCAGAAACCTGTCAGGGGTTTCTACCAACCTGCCAAGGCCAAGAGGCACCCAACGTCTCCTTTGGGAACCGACCAGAAATGGGCAAAGTGTGTGGACTGAACTCTCATTCTCGGTCAAACTTTTCAGTCTCTTTGACCATTTCATAACTCCTTGGGAATTAGATGTACTAACCTAATCTATCAGATCAAACTTTTAAAGGACTTGTGATCTATACCATTACTGTGTACTGTGGCAAACTTGGGTTGGTAGTCAAGAAAGAGCCTAGCTGCTAGGAATTGAAAGTTTAGAAGCTAGATGGAACTTTAGCCCAAGAACATCTTGGAGGTTAAAGGTTACTCAGATTGGGACTGCAATGGGGGTTTTTTTTTTCCTTTGGTAACACTGGCTCTTAGTGGACCAGAGGAGGCCCTCATACTGTTGTGGTTATGCTTGAAAAGAACATCTCAGCTTTATGTTTGTATCAGTCTTATTGTGGTCATGCACAGGCACTCAGGTGATGAAGGTTTCCCCAGCGGTCTTAGCTTGGGAGGCATTCCAGAAGGTTACTCTGATTGCACCCAGCTGGCATCAGAGGCAAGCAAGGTTAAAGGTGAAGAGCTGGACATCAGGTAGAGATGCTATCAGGTCTACCCCTGGTACATCCCCACCCCATCTCGGTGGTAGAACCGAGAGGGTCGAGTTGGCACCTGCATCGGTAAGGGACAGACTGAGTCCGACCAGGAAGGAAAACCTTTTGGTGTAAAGTCTGTCTACACCCCCATCTAGAGCAGGGAGGGACGCCTCCGGTAGAAATATGGCACTGGTCGCTTTTTTTTCTCTCTTACAGATGGGAGCTAACAATTCCAGCCTCACTCCTTTGAACTCTGTCCTGAAAAACTGGGATAGATTCAATCCCCAGGGCTTAAAGAAGACACACCTGGTCTTTCTATGTGATACTGCATGGCCATGGTATCCATTGGAGGATGGCGAACGGTGGCCGGTTGGAGGGACTCTTAAGTATAATACTCTTTTACAGTTAGACCAGTTCTGTAAGGAACAAGGGAAATGGATAGAAGTAGCATATGTGTTGCCCTTTCTCTCTGCGAAATATGCCAGACTTATGTCCTAAGGGTATAGATTTGGGCGTGAAACCTTCAGCTCCCTCCTTTTCTTCTACTTTGCCCCTGTACCCAGGGCTCCAAGCTGAGCTAACTGAAAGCAAGAGAATGACAACTTTGGTCTCAGTGGAAATCCAAACTGAGATTCAAACCGCTTTGGTCTCAATGGAAAGCCAAACTGAGATTCAAACCACTTTGGTCTCAGTGGAATCCCAAACTGAGATTCAAACAGTTTTGGTCTCAATGGAAATCCAAACTGAGATTCAAACTGCCCACGTGGAGGCCCAAACAACTCCTGTCTCAGTACGACCTCAGACTACTCTGGTTTCAGTAGAAACTCAGGCCATCAGTGTTAGAGATGAGATGGAGGACAGGAGACAAAGAGAAAAAAAGAAAAACAGGTTTCTCCAGTCTATCCCTGGGATCATATGTGCAGAACAGCCAGAGAGACTGAGGCACAGCCACACAAGCTGTTGCCTCTTTCTGAAACACCCACCGGGAGAAATAATCAGTCCATGAGAGTTAGTAAGCCTTTTTCTTATCAAGAAATACAAAGAATCAAGGAGGATCTGGGAGACTATTTAGAGGACCCAGAAAAATATATTAGAGCTTTTAAAGGTGTTACTCTGCTTTATGACCTTACTTGGAAGGATGTGATGTATATCTTGGGACAAACGCTGACTCCTGACTCAAAGACTCGAGTTTTGGGGAAAGCCGTTGCTTATGGAGATGAATGGCTTGGTAATGAATCAGTAGGGAAGCGGGAGGACGAGATAGCGGCCCTCCCCACCGGGAATCAGGTGGTCCCAACTGTATAACTAGACTGGGACTACAACACAGCTAAAGGAAGATGGGATCAGAGTCATTTTGTCAGATGTATTCTTGAAGGACTCAGGCAGGCGTGTTCTAAGCCTTTAAACTATAGCAAATTGGCAGACACAGAACAGGAGGAGAAGGAAGCTCCTGGTAAATTCCTAGATAGACTAAGAGAAGCTCTTAGACTAAGAGAAGCTCTTCGCAGATTCACTGAGATTGATCCCGAAGGTGAAGAAGGAAAAGTGATCTTAAAAGATAGATTTATCACTCAGTCAGCTCCAGATATCCGCCATAAGCTACAAAAACGGGCGTATGGACCAAATCAGTCTTTAGATACTCTGGTACAACTGGCTCAGACGGTCTATTACGGTAGGGAATATGAGGAAAAGAAAGAGAGGCAAAGAAAACAAAGGAAAAGGCGGAAGCCTTCACAATGGCTATGAAAAACGTTCTTAAACAGCCGGGAAAAAAAAAAAAAGCCCAGATGGACCCAGGTGAAAAGGGATGGGCTTGCTATTCCTGTGGAAAGGAGGGGCACCTCAAGCGAGATTGCCCTCAGGCATCTAAGCCGCCCCTGGCTCCATATCCGGTCTGCAAAGGACCACACTGGAAGAGAGACTGCCATCAGAGGCATAGGTCTCCGGGCCGGACTCTCAAGACAATCAGGACTGAAGGTGCCTGGGGGTCCCCACACAAGCTCCGTCCTAATTACATCTGAGGAACCCCGGGTATTAATAATTGTGGGGGGCCAATCCGTCAATTTCCTTTTAGATACTGGGGCAACTTACTCTGTGTTTACTGAAGCCCCTGGCCCACTTTCTTCCCGATCCGCTTCCGTAATGGGACTGTCTGGACGAGCCAAAAGGTATTATTTCACTTACTCTTTATCTTGCAACTGGGATTCTGTGCTATTCTCACATGAGTTTCTGATCGTGCCAGAATCTCCCTCACCCCTTTTGGGGAGGGATGTATTGAGCAAGGTCCATGCCTCTGTTTTTATGAATATGGAGCCCTCCCTTTCTCTCCCTCTAGTTGAACAAAATGTAAATCCTAGAGTATGGGCTGATGGAAAATCTGTGGAACAGTGCAAAATGCTATTCCTGTTGTTGTCAAGCTCAATGTAAGACCTCGTGGCCTTTTCTCAGGATCTGTCACTCCAAAGACCACAGTGACTCGAATTCGATGCAGTAAGCAAGAGGATTTATTAGGCCAGCGCGCCAGGGTTCAGTCTCCTCGGGAGGAGTGAACCTCGAACGCTAATCGTGAGGGACTTTTATACAAAAAAATCACAGGCAGGTGGGAATGAGGTCAGGATGTAGGAAACAATGTGATAGGGGGCCATAGGTAAGGTGGAGACACTTGATTGGTGAGAAAGGTCTACAGGTAATTAAGTTGAAACAGTTGGCTGACCACCCTGTGGCGTTTTGTCAATTTTTACCTGGAAAAGTCTGACAAAGAGATACATTCTTGGGAGGGGGTCTCCTACACTAAGTCATAAGTCATCTGTTAAGAATCAATCAGGAGGCTCTGAGTCACCAGATAAGGGGAAAGCTATTTTCCATGAGGCATGGCCTGCCTCCCGGGCTTAAATTTTAACCTAAGTTCTTCATTCCCCTCTTCTTCTTGTTCATGATTTCAATCCTGAAATCATAGATCGAGGTCTCCTTGGGAAATTGTTGCATATTGCTGTCTCAGCATAAGCACTTGCACAGTACTTATGCGTTCCCTGATAAAGGAGACCAATCGATTGACAATGCAGGGCCCTATTTTCAAAAGGAGAAATAAGATAATTATTGGCCCCGTCAGAGTGGATATTAGGGTGGCGTACCACGGTGCCTTGTTAAACCAGGATTTAAACCATCCCTGAGTGGCTTCACTTTCTCTTTTCGGTTTTCTAGTCTCTCCTTTAATTTATTCATAGAGTCTTTGATAACCCCAGAATGATCTATGTAGAAACAGCACTCTTATTTAAGGGCAGCACATAAACCTCCTTCTTTTAGAAACAAAGATCTAAACCTCTCTGGTTTTGCATCTCCACTTCAGACAGAGAGGTTAGGGATTCTTCTAGTTTAGCAATGGTATCTTCTAAAACTTTAAGGTCAGTATCTATAGCTTGTTTCAGGCTGTCATAATAATGGGGTTGTTGTATGAGAGCGGCTGTACCGGTACCCACTCCAGCAGCCACCCCGAGACCTAACAGGGCAGCCAGAGTGATGGTTACCAGCTCTCGTTTGGCGTGGTGTTTGTCTTCATAGGCTTCTAGGAAGGCCTCATCAGTATGATAAAGAAGCCTAGGCACTAACCGCACCAGAACACAAAAATCAGCTGTCTTGTTAAATACATCCATGGACACGCAAGGAGTGAGCCCAGTGTTACATGCCCACCATCTATCTCCAGGGGGTAAAAGATACCCTGAATAATTAAGGACCTTGTCTGTGTAGCTACAGAGACGTGACTGAGAAGGGTTGGGAGCCCCTATACATAATCCCTGCCCAGAGACCACAGACAGAGTAAGTCTGACTGTCTCATGTTGCTGCCATTTGCATTGAGTATAATCAAGTGTACCTTTTATTACCCCCATTATCCCAGTGGCCTCATAGTACGGCGGAGGGACGGTGTAGCAGAGCCAGCAAGATTTGGTAGCCTCCGGGTTAGTGTCATTTAAGACTCGGTAGGCGCTGTCCCCGAGAGCCAACATCCGCTCCTGAACATCAGGAGGGCTTCCAGTGTGTATAGAGGCTTTCGTGACTGCTGATATTTCCTGGGCAGGCTGGGGCAGCTGATCACTAGGGCGATTTAGAACAGGATTAGGTCCTACCTGCTGGGTAGGCGGGGAAGTTACTTGTAGTCTAATTGTAAAAATGAGGCCGTCATGATAATGTTGCTTATACAGCCGTATACCCCAAGTGAAACCCCTTACCCATTCGGTTATTTGCACCTGTCTTGCCTTGTTAGTAAATTTAACATGGAGGTGGTGGCACCATGAAGTGCATTCGGGAACCTCATCACCAAGACGGGGCCTGGTGTAGTTAGCCTTAACCGTAATGAGGTCCCAGCTATCGGAAGGTTTCCAATAAACATCACCTGTAGTTTCACATCCCCATCCAGCACAGAAAAATGTTTCCCTCCCCCACAGGTATTTTGGTCTTGACGTTTTTCAGGGCACACATAGAAGGTGTACATTCTCAACTGGACCCTTCTGGCCTGGTTGGCACACCCCCCACCACAATCCGGACACCCTTCATCAAAGTCATCAGTGTAACCATCGAGACCCAGTTTATCGGGCCAACGCATTAACGGGGCTTGGTGCAGATCTGAGTATTTTTCAAGGTCCCATGGTTTGGGTGCTCCAACTGATAGCTTGCAAAGGTCAGGATAAAGGTCAGGCCACCAGGAGTCAGGTGGTGCTATGGTGGAGCTAGACCACACGACCTTTTCTGCCTGCGAAATTACTTGCCAAGTCAATTGTTGGGGCAAATATGGGTTTTGGTTGGATCCACTCACAGTCAGGAGGTTTAGGTAGAAGGTGATTAGGCATCCGGTGATCGACAGAGCTTGAGCCTTAAAGGGTGAGGTGTGCGGTGAGCCTTCCATTGAGGCGTCGGTTCTGGTGCAACTTTAGCGTGAGAGGCGTGGATCCAGGATGAGATTCCGTCAACCTTGATGGCAGTGGGGGTCGTGAGCAGGATGATGTAGTGTCCTTTCCACCTGGGCTCTAAATTGTGTTGCCGATGCCGATGAACGTAGATGGAGTCTCCCACCTGGAACGGATGAGCCTCTTCTAGGGTACCGGGTTGGTAGGCTGCAGCAAGCTGAGTCCACACCTCTTTCTGAACCAGCTGGAGTCCCTTTAGCCTAGCACACAGATCACCATTGTTAAAATTTCGGGGGGTCGAATCCCTCTCTAAGTGTCAATATGGGGGGGTGCCCCATACAGGATTTCAAAGGGGGTGAGTCCAAAGTGAGAGGGTGTGTTTCTCACTCGGAACAGAGCCAGAGGAAGGAGCACCGTCCAATCAGTACCGCCAGTCTCTAAGGACAATTTAGTTAGGGTCTCTTTTAGAGTTCTATTCATCCTCTCTACCTGTCCTGAACTCTGGGGTCTGTATGCACAATGTAATTTCCAATCGGTCCCCAGAAACTTAGCTAACTCCTGGCTTATTTGGGCAGTAAAAGCCAGCCCATTATCTGACCCTAACATCTTTGGTGCTCCCAAGCGCGGAAAAATTTCTTCTAGAATTTTTTTAGCTACTATGAGGGCACTTTCATTTTTGGTGGGGAATGCTTCCACCCATCCTGAGAAGGTATCTACAAAGACCAGCAGATATTTGTTGCCGTACCACGCAGGACGTACCTCGGTGAAGTCTACTTCCCAATAAGTCCCCGGCCGGTCTACACGTAGCCGTTTACCTTGGCCCGTCTTGTTCCAGCCGGCATTTACCTCTTGACAAGGTCTACAGCTCAGGACCACTTGCTCAGCCAATTTGGAAAGTCCCAGCACCTTATATCCTGCTTTAATTAAAAGAGAGACTAATCTTTTAGCTCCTAAGTGAGTCCAGTAATGCATTTGTTTTAACATCTCTCTAGCCTCCCCTTCCACCATAGTCTGTTCTTCTTTTTGCTGCAGAGAGGAACTACTTTCATCATTTGAGCATATCACCAGCAGTCCCGATGGTTTATCTTTTGTCGCCGCCTCTCGCGCGGTTCGATCAGCCATATTGTTTCCCTTTGTTACCAGAGATTGGTCTTTTTGATGTCCAGGGCAGTGGATTATACTGACCTTTTGGCAACATCAGTGCGGCCAACAATGCCAAGATTTCACCTTTGTTTTTAATCTCTTTTCCGGCCGATGTGAGTAACCCCCTTTTGTTGGTAGATAGCCCCATGGACATGCACAGTTGCGAAGGCATATCTACTGTCAGTATAAATATTGGCCTTATTCCCTCGTGACAGTTCCAGGGCCTTTGTAAGGGCAATCAGCTTGGCTTTTGGGCTGACGTGCCTTGAGGAAGGGCAGCCGCCCAGATTACCTCAGTCCCATCGACCACCGCTGCCCCTGCCCTCCGCTTACCTTCTGCGAGGAAACTGCTTCTGTCCGTGTACCATGTCACCTCAGCATCCTGGAGCGGCCGGTCTGTCAGGTCTTGGCGAACTCCATGTACCCCCGCCAGTATTTCTTGGCAGTTGTGTATCACCTCGGATTGGCTGGGGTCAGGCAGCAGCGTGGCAGGGTTGAGTCCTGTAGCCGGCGTGAACCTAATTCGCTCAGGGTTTAGGAGCAGTGTCTGATAGTGGGTCATCCTGGCGTTAGTCAACCATCTCTTGGGGGTTGTCGAATCACACTTTCTAAGGCGTGGGGCGCGGTGATGATCAGGTTCTGCCCCAAAGTCAGCTTGTCTGCATCTTTCACTAGAACTGCCATGGCCGCCACTATTCGTAAGCAATTTGGCCAACCGGCAGCCACAGGGTTCAGTTTCTTTGACAGATATGCCACAGGCCGGTTCCATGGTCCCAGTTTTTGAGTGAGGACCCCCTTAGCAATGCCATTATTTTCAGCCACATAGAGATGAAATGGCTTGTTCAC
Organism: Nanger dama; assembly: GCA_917880005.1. Lineage (NCBI taxonomy): Eukaryota > Metazoa > Chordata > Mammalia > Artiodactyla > Bovidae > Nanger > Nanger dama. The sequence continues at coordinate 126,597 of CAKJTW010000045.1, forward strand.
ATCTGGGAGTCCCAGGGCAGGAGCTGACAACAAAGCATGCTTAATGTTGTCAAAAGCCTTTGCTCGCTTTTTCCCCAGACGAAGGGTATATTGCCCTTCGTCAGGGGGTACAAGGGAGAGGCCATCTCTGCAAACCCCGGAATCCAGAGCCTGCAGAACCCTGCAGTACCCACGAACTCCCTGACTTGCCGAGGGTTCCCGGGGGCTGGTATTCTGGCCACTGCCTCTTTCCTGGCTTCCGAGAGCCATTGCCTTCCTTCCCTGAGTTGGTATCCCAGGTAATTGACCTGCTGCCGGCAGATCTGGGCCTTCTTGGCAGAGGCACGGTAACCGAGGGTGCCAAGCTCGGTTAGCAGGGTCTCAGTCCCCTTATTGCATTCTTCTGCTGTATCAGCAGCCAAGAGCAAGTCATCTACATATTGAAGTAAAGTTACCTGGGGGTTGGTGGCACAGAAATGTGCGAGGTCCTGGTGGAGGGCTTCGTCGAAGATGGTTGGCGAGTTTTTGAACCCTTGCGGCAGTCTAGTCCACGTTAGCTGTCCGGAGAGTCCTGTTAGGGGGTCTTTCCACTCAAAGGCGAAAATAGGCTGGCTAATGGGGCTAAGTCGTAGGCAGAAGAAGGCGTCTTTCTTTCCTCTCTCTCTTCCTCTGTTTCCCTTTTATTGAACACCTTATCTGCTTCTTTGATCAGATCTTGAAGAGAGAATCCCTGTAACCCATCTAATCTCTGCAACTTTCTTTTAATGTCTAAAGCTGACTGATCAATGAAAGCCATGGCCACTGTAGCCCTATGTTCCTCAGATGTGGGGTCATAGGGAGTAAATCTTTGAATGCCTCCATCAATCTGTCTAGAAATACAGTAGGTGACTTGGTAGGCCCTTGAGTCACTTTTCTTACCTTAGCCAAATTGGTGGGGCGCCTTGCTGCCCCTCGGAGACCCGCCACCAGAGCCTGGCGATAGACCCTCAGGTGCTCCCTACCTGCTGGGGAATTGTAGTCCCAATTAGGTCTCATCAGCGGGAAGCCAGCGTCTATCTCATTAGGAAGCGCTGTGGGACGTCCGTCATCTCCTGGCACATTTTTTGCGGGCTTCTAACAGTACTCGCTGTCTTTCTTCTGTGGTGAGCAAGGTCTGCAACAATTGCTGACAATTATCTCAAGTGGGCTGATGTGAGAAAACAAGAGATTCTATCAGAGAGGTCAGAGCCTGGGGGTTATCAGAAAAAAAAGGGGGTTGTTATTTTTCCAGTTGTAAAGGTCAGAGGCAGAAAATGGCCAGTATTGAAGTGGCCAAATCCCGTGGTCATCGGGGGCCCATTCTCTCGAAGGGGAAGAGCGGTGGAGTCTGGAGTAGCAGCTCTACGGCTACACGTCCCTGCCGCCGGGCCCATCTCCTCCCCTTCTCTTGGCTGTTCAGGTGGGGCAGTCGGTTGTGCCATCTGGGGTGCAGGAGGCGGGACCAGTGCCGGCGGATATGGTGGGGGAGAATCTAGGAGTAAGAGATCAGTCTGCGTGTCTGGGTATATATTTCTGACAGGAGCATTTATCTCTTCTTTTTTGCCATGGATTTTAAGGCAAAGATTCTTGTAACAGGCTCCAGCGGCTTTCCTGTGGGGAAAACAAAGGTCGGACCCACGCTGGGGGTGAACGGATTAGGTTTTCCCAAACCATAATGTATGGCACTTGGTCCGGGTGTCCGGTAGCAGCAGCAGGTCCAGGGGTGAAAATTGCAGTTTTGACCTGTTTAACCTGTTCTAAAAAACGAGCCCTCCAGCGGCCAGCTGGTGTTAAAGCTGGGCCAATCTACTGCACACAAGCTCTGCCATTTCCCTTTTTCACTGCCACTGAGAGGTCATGGGCCCGATTTTTCACTTCTGTCCAATGGTCTATTGTCAGAGACAAAAGGGTCGTTACAGTCTGTCCCATCGTCGGTTTGTCAAAACAAAGGAAAAAAAAAAAAAAAAAAACAAGCACAGAGTAAGGCAAGTAGAAGTTACCGAAGTGGCGAAAGAATTAGACAAAAGCAGCTGCTGCTGCAATTTTTGCCCTCGGCAAGCCTTTTAGACAGACGAGCTTCTCAGCTCCACAGACAGGCTATTCCAGAGACTTTGCTTAATTCAGATTCAGGATTCAGATGGAGGGGAGTCGTTACGACCCCTCTCCCAGATTGGCACCCCCGGCGTCCTGGGGTTCGCCACAGATCTGGCAGCGGACAGACAGATGCACGCGCACAGAACCTTGCTTCAGCAGCTGGAGAAAACTGAAGGAGAAAGAAGGATTATTGAGGATAGCCACCAAAAAAAAAAATCCTGCCGGGAAGGGTGGCGGCCAGAGAGGTGGACTTGTGGCGTGCTTTAAGACCACTTCTGTGCCTATATCGTTGCACGGAAGTTTTCTTGCTGGGGGCGGGGCACCCTAGCGGCTTCTAGCCTGTTCCGTGACCCCCTTAGCCTGTCACGGAGTCTTCAAGTGGCAGGCGCCCTTGCGGCTTTTAGGTGCCTGACCCGTGCCCACAATAATATTAGGCTGTATCCTCAAATGAGAGAGATAGGGAAGTTTCACCCAGCCAGGCGGTAGTTACTGGGGCACACCTGTCTTGAGGCCTTCAAAGTCCACCAGGGAGTGGCCCTGGCCGGGACTAATCAGTTGCCCCACAACCGTCTGCCTGTTCACTGAAACCTCCAAAAGATAAAGTCAAGCAACCAGAGAGGAAAGTGACACAACACAGATTTAACACAGAGCAGGCAGACTCACATAGAGACACAGAACAGAATCGCTCGAGTGTACCTCCGAATCCAGAAGCCAAAGAGTCTGAGTGAGCGAGGTAGATCCCGGACGAGCCCCCAAATGTAAGACCTTGCGGCCTTTTCTCAGGATCTGTCTCTCCAAAGACCACAGTGACTCGAATTCGATGCAATAAGCAAGAGGATTTATTAGGCCGGCGCGCCGGGTTCAGTCTCCTCGGGAGGAGTGAACCTCGAACGCTAATCGTGAGGGACTTTTATACAAAAAATCACAGGCAGGTGGGAATGAGGTCAGGATGTAGGAAACAATGTGATAGGGGGCCATAGGTAGGGTGGAGACACTTGATTGGTGAGAAAGGTCTACAGGTAATTAAGTTGAAACAGTTGGCTGACCACCCTGCGGCGTTTGGTCAATTTTTACCCAGAAAAGTCTGACAAAGAGATACATTCTTGGGAGGGGTCTCCTACACTAAGTCATAAGTCATCTGTTAAGAATCAATCAGGAGGCTCTGAGTCACCAGATAAGGGGAAAGCTATTTTCTATGAGGCATGGCCTGCCTCCCGGGCTTAAATTTTAACCTAAGTTCTTCAGTCAAGCTCAAAGACCCACACTTATCTCCACATAAAAACAGTATCCTCTGAAACCTGAGGTTAAGGAAGGGTTAAAACCCATCATTGAAAATTTAAAGGAACAGGGACTATTAATTCCCTGTAACAGTCCTTACAACACTCCTATTTTGGGTATAAAGAAACCAAATGGTAAATGGAGACTAGTTCAAGATTTACTATAATAAATGAGGCTATAATTCCTTTACACCCCGTGGTGCCTAATCCTTATACTCTATTGTCTGAAATTCCTGAAAGAGCCAAATATTTCTCAGTAATTGATTTAAAAGATACCTTCTATTCAGTGCCTTTGGCGGAGGAAAGTCAATTTCTATTTGCCTTTGAAGACCCTACGCAGCCAGCTTCTCAGTTAACCTGGACAGTTTTACCTCAGGGATTTCGTGACAGTCCTCACTTATTTGGACAAAGTTTGTCACGGGATCTACAAAACTTTAATAGCTCTGAAGTGGTGGTGTTACAATATGTAGATGATATTTTGCTCTGTGCAGAGACAGAGGAAGCTTGTTCATGAGCCTCAGAAGATTTCTTAAACTTTCTGGCAGGCTGTGGTTACAAGGCATCAAGAGAAAAGGCTCAGCTTTGTCAACAATCAGTTAGATATCTGGGTCTAATCATATCAGAAGGGACTAGGGCCATAGGCCCCGAGAGAATTAAGCCTATACTAAATCATCCCCTACCTATGACTTTAAGACAATTGAGAGGATTTTGGGGAATTACAGGTTACTGTCGCATTTGGATTCTGGGTTATGGGGAACTTGCCCGGCCTTTATATAAACTTAGAGCTGAAATTCAGCAGGCCCAAACTGACAAACTGGTTTGGTCTCCAGAAACTCAAAAGGCTTTTAAGGTTCTTCAGGCTGCTCTTCTGCAAGCTCCTGCTCTGAGCTTGCTCACAGGGTCAGAATTTAATTTGTCACTGAAAGGAAAGGCATGGCCTTGGGAGTTTTGACACAACCCCGAGGGCCTCACCAGCAACCTATTGCTTATCTAAGTAGAGAATTAGATGCAGTTTCACGTGGGTGGCCCCACTGCCTAAGAGTAGTTGGGGCAGCGGCTTTATTAGCACCTGAAGCTTTAAAAATAATTAATGGACGAAACCTTACTGTACTGACTTCTCATGATGTGAGTGGAATCTTAAATTCTAAGGTTACTATTTGGATGACAGATAGTAGGCTTCTTAAATATCAGTCATTGTTTTTAGAAGGACCAGTTACTAAGCTTAAAGTTTGTGGAAATTTAAATCCTGCCACTTCCTTCCTGAAAAGGAAAATGAAACACCTGATCACGATTGTTCTCAATTCCTAACTTTAAACTATGCAGCTCGGGAAGACCTAATGGATACCCCATTGGACAATCCTGACCTGGAAATATTTACAGATGGCAGTTCTTTTGTTCAGGATGGAAAGCGTAAAGCAGGTTATGCCGTGGTGACTGTTGAAGAGGTTTTGGAAGCAAAATCTCTCCCCAGGGAACCAGTGCTCAGTTAGTGGAGCTTGTGGCTCTGACCCGAGCTCTAGAGTTAACCAAAGGACAGCAGGTAAATATCTACACGGATTCTGAGTATGCTTACTTGACTTTGCATGCTCATGCTGCAATATGGAAAAAAGACAGTTTAAAACAGCAACAGGTGAACCTATTAAGCATTTCAGAGAGATTGAGAGACTTTTAACTGCTATATATTGTCCTAAAGAAGTAGCTGTTATGCATTGCAAAGGGCACAGCAGGGATGGGAGTAAAGTAGCTGAAGGTAATCAGCTGGCTGACTGTCAAGCCAGAAAAGAGGCACTTTATGAAACCCCTTCACTGCAGATGCCTTTGATCTGGACAGGTCCTGTGGAACAGGAAAAACCACAATAAACTGAGGAAGAATTAGAAAGATATGAAAAAGAGGAGCACAGATTACTGATAAAGGATGGTTACAGTCTGAGGATGGACGATTAATAATTTCTGAAAATGCTTAATGGAAAATTCTTAAGGGTTTACATCAGAGCTTTCATTTGGGTGCAGAGAGTACTTACCAAATGGCTTCTCCTTTGTTTGAAGGTAAAAATGTAATGAAAACTTTAAGAAATATTATCAAAAGGTTGTGAGGTTTGTCAGAAAAATAACCCAAAGACTTGAAAAGCTTGCAAAATCTGGATTACAAAGAAGTGGGAAGTATCCTGGAGAGGACTGGGAAACTGATTTTACTCATATGCCAAAAGCTAATGGATATTCTTGCTTACAAGTTTGGGGGGATACTTTTACTGGATGGATTGAGGCTTTTCCCTGTCGTAGTGAACAGGCCAAGGAGGTTATAAAGATTTTAATCCATGAAATTATCCCCAGGTTTGGGCTGCCACGGAGCCTTCAGAGTGACAATGGCTCCGCCTTTAAAGCTGCTGTAACTAACGGGGTGTCTAAAGCTCTAGGAATAGAATATCACTTACACTGTTCCTGGAGACCCCAGTCCTCAGGGAAGGTTGAAAAGGCTAATGACATTATCAAAAGACATCTGCGCAAATTAACTCAAGAGACAATTAACTCAGGACAATTGGATTAAAGTCCTACCTATAGCTTTAATGAGGGCTTGAACTGCCCCCAGAAAGGAGGGACTGTCCCCTTTTGAATGTATTTATGGAAGGCCTTTCTTACGCACAGACATTGTTATAGACCCTGAAGCCTTGGAATTAACTAGTTATGTAACTCAGCTCTCAGCTTTTCAACGGGCATTAACAGAACCTCTGAGTCAAGCAAGCGTCTATTTGAGCCAGGAACTGAGGTCCTCATAAAAACTTTGGGATCTGGGGGCCTACCCCTGGAGCCCCTCTGGGAAGGCCCTTACCAGGTTATTCTTTCTTCTCTCACAGCTGTCAAAGTGCCAGGAATTGATTCGTGGATACATCACACTCGAGTTAAGAGGTGGCACCCTGACCAAAACTAAGTGACATATTTTTATGTCTTTACTGTCTATGCTCTGACTTTGTACTTTTCAGATGGGCCTGAAAACCTGTGTGAGCTTGCTTCTTCTGACTCCAAATATCCTGAGTCTGCCGTTTGATCCTCAGGACAATGCCTTCCTGTCCTGGGCTCACTCCTACACTGCATTCCACAATCGGTCTAACTGCTGGGTCTGTGGAACACTCCCCTCTTCATCAGTGGAAGGCTTCCCATGGTGGACATCTCCACTTCAAGGAAAAGACTTTCTCCAAGTCTGTAAATACTTTTGACAACAATTACATGCGATGCCTCTTCTTCATTTGATGACATCTACTAACCCTAAAATGGACTGGTGCAACACTTTGTACTTTATGGACATAATGTGACTTTTAATTTTGATTATACATTGTCTCGGTTCAATGATTACTTTGTTACACATAAGGCAAATAAGTCTAGATCGAATGGGTTTTTACCTGACGTTTATCAAATATGGGATGAGGTTATGTGGGTAACTCCTGAAAAAGGACATTTAATATTTACTACCCCTATATGCTGGGAACAAACAGAGCCATCCCCAAAAGTTAGCCAACAACATAATTACAATGATTGGAAACAATTGGGATTTTTGCCTCAGGAAATGTGCAACATAATCATTTCCATGTTTTCCAACCCCAGTTCAGGTTCTCCTTTTGTGTGGCCAGGCACTAATTGGGACTGGATATCTCAGTCACGCTGACTTGCTCCGAATGGGACTTATTGGATATGTGGCTCTTACCTATGGGCATGGCTTCCCCCTGGTTGGATAGGGAGACACACTCTGGGCCTAGCCTTTACACATGGCTTTATATTTTCAGAGCTCCCAGAAAAGCCTGCTAATTTACCCCACCTTAAAACTCGGTGGGCAAGGTCTGTATGTCACTGGTATGATTATTTGGCTGCAGCCTCTGTTCCCTCTTTGGGAACTACAGATGTTATGCTATGAGTGGATGCTTTGACTAATTTTACTCAACAGGCATTACAAGATTCTCCAAAGGCTATTCAGCTCTTAATGCTGAACAAGCACAAATTAGAAAGGAGGTTTTACAAAACAGATTGGCTTTAGATATTCTGACAGCTGCGCAAGGAGGAACTTGTGCCATTATTCATACCCAATGCTGTACATATATACCTGATATGAGCACGAATGTTACTCACTTTACTAAACACATGAACAAGATGATTGAGGCCATGGATACTCCTGAAGCCTCAATTGCCTTACTTTGGGAGATGTTAACTAGTTCCCCATGGTGGGCAACTATCTTAACTACAATAATTCTGATTGTTTTGTTTTTACTATTTGCTCCCTGCGTCTGTAACTGTATAACTGGATTTGTTTCTAGCCACATGAAAGCTTTCAAGTTACAAATGGTTGCTCAAACTCCTGCTATTGCTGCAGCTGCCTCCAACTACTATTTGGGGCCCCTGGATCAGATATCCTCAATATGAGGTTTAGGAGAATATGTTGCCTCCCCAATTTAGGGACAACGCCCTTCTCAGCTCAGAAGCAGTTACGGAACGAAAACCATGCCCCTTTTCCCTAGGCAACATAATTCTCCTAAAAGAACAGGGGGCAATGAGAGGGTAACAGGCAGGAAAGCCAGGGGTCTCCAAACGGAGGAAATAGCCTGCAAGTGTCAGACATTTTATCTCTCTTAAGCGGAAGGAGGAAACAAACTAGCGATGCTTTTTCCTTCTCTATACAAATTTAAAGGAGGTTTCTCTTAAAATTCTGTGTTGCTATAATGACACCTGGTTTCACTTAAAGTTAAACATTGCCTTTTCTTATGGAAATGTTTATCTTAAGCTCTGATAATATACTATGTATTTACCCCAAGCTCTGTCTTCTAGTCGGTTCCACCTTTTGAGCTCAGACCTACTTGATAAACCAATATGTTATACTCTGATTTTGTTCTTCTAATCTATGTAAATGAAACTATTTTATGGTGATCTGCCCTTCTTCAAGATTCAAGTTAATCATTTAATGGCCCTAGATAAACCATTTGGAGCCAAGGTTATCCCAAAATACATCTTATGGGTGAGGGCCCTGGTGCCATTTTAAGTTTTAAGACATTCCTTTCTTTCATTAACAGACTGCTGGTGACTATATAACATCCAGCTAAAAACTAGCAGGGGGTACTCTTTCTGACCTCTTCTGATGCCTATGTCAGAAGCTTTCTCTATCTCCTTTATACTTTAATAAAACTTTGTTACACAAAATCTCTGAGAGATCAAGCCTCACCTCTGGCCCCGGATTGAATTCTTCTCTTCTGGGGGCCAAGAATCCTGGCGTCATGATTGAACAACAACCTTTCAAGTCCACTTACTTATTGATCTTGAAAACCAGTGTGAGCTTTCCTGTCGAACTGACACAGGGATCAGTCTTTCTCTCCGAGGTGCCACAGGGCTGTCACACTTGACATCGTGATGTTAGTCAATCCACTGGGTGACCGTTGAGTTAGTGCAGTGTAGTCAGGTGGAACCGAAGTGAACTGGGACAATGCGGTCTTTTGAAATAGTGTCACGTCCCCAGGAGTTTCTCTCGAGGTTCACATGGAGAGTGATTCCTCTTGAAGTGCGAGGGGAAAGCCGGGATTCATTTCCTGATGAAGCAGAGAAATGGACCCTCCCCTGAAGATGAGCAGGGAAAACCGGGGCTCTTCTAGAGTTGTGACACGAATGTCAGTATTCCTCTCTTGTGTAGGCGGTTATGACAGGGAATTCTTGGGTTGCCTCCAGGGTGTCATGGACCCGTTCCGAGGCTCAAGAGGGAAAGTTTGCTTTCTCTTAAGACACCACAGCGGAAAAGGGCCTCATCTCATGTGGAGGGGAGAATCTCCTTGTTTTTCTCAAGTTGTGGCAGGAAACTCAGGGATCCTCTCGATTTATGATGGGGAACTAAAAACCCGCTCATGTCACCTCAAGGAAGTCCAGTTTCCATGTGAGTTGTGAGAGCCCTCTTGGAATTCCTCTCCAGGCACTGCCAGAGAGTGGTACTTATCTGGATGTGAGGACGCTCCCTCAGGATTCCTCTCCAGTGCTGACATGGATACTGGGGTTCATCTGGAGGTTCCACAGAAGATTCAGGCCTAGTCTCATGTAGAAACAGGCGAGTCCACTTTCTTCTCTTGCTGGAAAACAGTGAGAGCTTTCCTGTCATGTTGACATAGGGATCGGCAGATTTGGCTCAAAGTGCCACACTGCTGTCACACCTGCGATAGTGTTTTGAGTCAAACCTCGGGGTGACTGTTGAGTCAGTGCAGTCATACAGGTGTATCTGTAGTAGATAGGGATATCGGGGTTTTGGGAAATGGTGTCACGACCCCTGGAGTTCCTCTCGAGGTTCAAGTGGAGGCCACCTCCACTTGAGTTGGGATGGGAATTCTGGGATTCCTTTCCCGATGGACCAGGGGAAATGGACCCTCATTGTGAGATGAGGAGGGAAAAGCGGAGCTCCTATTGAGTTGTGGCTGGACGTTCGTTGTTCCTCTCAAGGGGAGATGCATATGTCGGTGAACTACTTGAATTGCCTCAAGGGTGTCAAGGAATCTTTCAAAGTTCAAGAGGGAAGGTGGGATTTCTCTCGAGATGTGCAGTGGAAAAAGGCATCATCTTGCATGGAGAGGAGAATCTGGTATTTTCTTGCTGCAGCTGGAAATTTGGAGTACTTCTTGAGTTATGAAGGGGAACTCAGAGACTGCACATGTGGCCTCAGGAAAGTCCAGTCTCCATGCATGTTGTGAGGGGCCTCTCAGGATACCTCTGCAGTCAATGCCTGGGTCCCGGTCCTCACTGGAGTTGAAGCTGGAACCTCAAGGTTGCTCTACAGTGCTAACATGTATCAAAAGGTTCCTCTGGAGTTTCTGCAGAAGAGTCAGGCATCATCTCGTGTGGAGACATGCAAGTCCGCTTTCCTCTTGCACTGGAAAAGCAGTGTCAGGCTTCCTGTGGTTTTGACATAGGAATAGGTGGCTTTCTCTTGAGATGCTACAAGGCTGTCACACCTGCCATCGTGGTTTGAGTCGGTCCTCAGGGTGACCTTTAAGTAAGTGCAGGGGAGTCAGTTGTATCGAGTGGATTGGAACATCCTGGTGTTTTGGAATGGTGGCCCGACCCCTGGAATTCCTCTCGAGGTTCAAGTGGAGACCGCCTCCACTTGAGGTGTGATGGGAACTCTGGGATTACTTTTCCGATGAAGCAGGGAAATCGACCCTCATCTCAAGATGAGGACGGAAAAGCGGGGCTCTTCTTGACTTGTGGCCAGACCTTCAGTGTTCCTCTCGAGTGGAGATAGGTATGTAGGGGAACTTCTTGAGTTGCCTCAATGGTGTCAAAAACCTTTCGAGGCTCAAGAGGGAATGTGGGATTTCTCGGGAGACACCGCAGTGCAAAAGCGCCTCATCTCGCATGATGGGGAGAATCTCATGGGTTTTCTCGAGTTGCGGCAGGAAACATGGTTTCCCCTCCAGTTACGACGGGGACCACAGGGAACCGTTCATGTAGCCTCAAGAAAGTCCAGTTTCCATGCGAGTTGCGCTGGGCCTCTCAGGAATCCTCACCAGTCGCTTTCGGGTCAGTGGTCCTCCTCTGGATTTGAGTCTGGAACCTCAGGTTTTCTCTCCAGTGCTGACATGAATCTCGGGGTTCCTCTGGAGTTTCCACAGGGAGTCCAGCTTCGTCTTGTGTGGAGACATGCAAATCTGCTTTCCACTCGAGCTGGAAAAGCAGTGTAAGAAATCTAGTTGAGTTGACATAAGGATCGGTGGCTATTTCTCGAGGTACCACAGGGCTGTCACCTCGCCCTCATGTTTTGAGTCGATCCTTGGAGTGATGGTCGAGTCAGTGCAGGGCAGTCAGGTGTATCTGGAGTCGATTGTGGCATCGGGGTCTTTTGGTATGGTGGCACATGCCCTGGGGTCCCTCTCGGGTTCAAGTGGAGCCTCCATTGTCTTGACGTGCAACAGGACTGCTGGGATTCCTTTCCTGACAAAACAGGGAAATGGCCCCTCACCTCAAGAAGAGGAGGGGAAACCACAGCTCTTCTTGAGTTGTGGCAGGACCTTTGGTGTTCCTTTCAGGTTGAGCTGGTTATGTTGGACATCTTCTTCAGTTGTCTCAAGAGTGGCAAAGACCCTTTTGAGGCTCAAGAGGAAAAGTGGGATTTTTCATTTGACAGTGCAGCGGAACAGGTCCTCATCTCGAGTGCAGCAGAGAATGTCCTGGTTTGTCTCAAGTTGCTGCCTGAAACTTGGGGTTCCTCTCATGTTATGACAGTGATATCTGTGACCCCCTCGTGTGGCATCAGGAAAGTCCAGTCTCCATGCTAGTTGCGAGGGAGTCTCAGGATTCCTCTCTAGTCACTGTCTCCGCCAAGTTCCTCATCTGGAGTAGAGGCTGGAACCTCAGGCTTGCTCTCTACTGCTGACATGGAATTGGGGCTTGGCCTGGACTTTGCCCAGGGCAGTCAGTCCTCGACTCGTGGAAAGTTTCTTCTCGAGCTAGAAAAGCAGTGACAGGCTTACAGTCGAGTTGGCATAGGGATCGGTACTTTCTATAGAGATGCCACAGGGGCATCACACCTGGCATGGTGTTTTCAGTCTATCCTCAGGGTGACCGTTGAGTCAGTGGAGGCGAGTCAGGTGTATCTGGAGTGGATTCGGACATCAAGGTCTTTAAGAATGATGGCCCGACCCCTGGAATCCTCTCGTGGTTCAAGTTGAAAACAGTTCCTCTTGAGCTGTGCCAGGAATGCTGGGCTTTCTTTCCAGATGAAGTAGAGTAATGGACACTCATATCGAGATGAGGAGGAAAAACCAGGGCAGTTCTTGAGTTGTGTCTGAACCTTGGGTGTAGCTCTCGAGTGGAGACGGGTGTGTCGGGAATTCTTGAGTTGTCTCAAGGGTGTCAAGGACCTTTCGAGGCTCAAGAGTGAAGGTGGGGTTATTCTCGAGATGCAGCAGCAGAAAAGGGACTCATCTTGTGTGGAGGGGAGAATCTCCTGGTTTTTTTCGAGTTGGGGCCAGAAACTAGCTTTCTTCTCAAATTTCACTGAGGACCTCAGAGACCCATTTGTGTGGCCTCAGGAAAGTCCAGTCTCCATGCGAGTTGCGAGGGGCCTCTCAGGCTTACTCTGCAGTCGCTGCTGGGGTCGCAGGTCTCATCTGGAGTTGAGGCCGGTACCGCAGGGTTCCTGTCCAGTGCTGACATGGATCTCAGGAATCCTCTGGAGTTTCCATAGGTGAGTCAGGCCTCGTCTCATGTTGTGACATGTGAGTTGGCTTTGCTCTCGAGTTGAAAAACGAATGTGAGTTTTCCTGTTGAGTTGAGAAAGGGATCAGTTGCTTTCAATCGAGGTGCCACAGGACTATCACACCTGCCATCGTGTTTTTAGTCGATCATCAGATTGGCCATTGAGTCAGTGCAGGGGAGTCAGGTGTATGTGGAGTGGAATGGGACATCAGGGTTTGTTGGACTGGTGGCACATCCCCTGGAGTTCTCCTCCAGGTTCAAATTTGACTACCTCCTTTTGAGGTGCAACAAGAGCACCGGGATTCCTTTCCCGATGAAGCAGGAAATGAATCCTCATCTCAAGATGAGGAGGGAAAAGTGGGGTTCCTCTTAAGTTGTGGTGGAACCCTCGGGTGTTCCTCTCGAGGGGAAAAGTGTATGTCAGGAATTTATTGCATTGCCTCAAGGGTGTCAAGGACCCTTTCGAGACTCAGGGAAGTCGAGATTTCTGTCAATATTCAGCAGTGGAAAGGGACCTCATCTATCTTGGTGGGGAGAATCTCCTGGTTTTTTTCGAGTTGCAGTTGAAAATTGAGGTACCACTCCAGTTAAAACGGGGACATCAGGGAACCGCTCGTGTGGCCAAAGGAAAGACCAGTCTCCATGCAAGTTGTGAGGAGTATCTCAGAATTCATCTCCCTTTACTGCTGGGGCTGTGGTCCTCATCTGGAGTTGAGGCTGGAATCTCAGGGTTTCCCTCCAGTGCTAATGGATCTCGGGTTTCTTCCAGAGGTTCCACAGCAGAGTCAGCCATTGACTTGTGTGGAGACTTGCAAGTCCACTATGTTCTCGAGCTGGAAAAGCAGTGTCAGGTTTCATGTTGAGCTGACATAATCATAGGTTGCATTCTCTCGAGGTGCCACACGATGGTCACACCTGCCATCATGTTTTGAATCAATGCTTGGCCTGACCATAGAGTCAGTGCAGCGGAGTCAGGTGTATCTGGAGTAGATTTGGACATCGGGGTCTTTTCGAATGGTGGCACCAAGCCTTGAATTCCTCTCGAGGTACTTGTTGAGACTGCCTCCTCTTGAGGTGCGAGGGGAATGCCGGGATTCCTTTCCGGACGAGGCAGGGAAATCATCTTCATCTCGATATGAGGAGGGATAACTGGGGCCCTTCTTGAGTTGTGGTGGGACCTTCGATGTTCCTCTAGAGTGGAGCTGGTTATGTTGGAGATCATCTTCAGTTGCCTCAAGAATGTCAAAACCCTTTCAAGGCTTAAGAGGAAAGGTGGGATTTCCATTGAGATGCCACAGTGAATAAGGGCATCATCTCCCATGGAGGGGAGAATATACTGGTTTTTCTCGAGTTGCAGCAGGAAACTCGAGATTCCTCCTAGAGTCACAATGGGTACCTCAGGGACCCAAAAGTATGGACTCAGGAAAGTCCTGACTCCATGCAAGTTGCGAGTGGCCTCTCAGGATTCCTCTCCAGTAGCTGCCTGGGTCGGAGTCCTCATCTGAAGTTGAGGCTGGACCTCAAGGTTCCTCTCCAGTGCTGACATGGATCTCGGGTTCCTCTGGTGTTTCCACAGGGCGTCAGGCCTCGTCTTGTGTGGAGACAGGCGAGTCCGCTTTCCTCTCAAGCTGGAAAACCAGTGTGAGCCTTCCTGTCGAATTGACACAGGAATCAGAGGCTTTCTCTCCGAGGTGCCACAGGGCCGTCACACCTGACATCATGATTTTAGTCGATCCTCGGGGTTACCGTCGAATCACTGCAGGGGAGTCAGGTGTATCTGGAGTGGACTGGGACAATGGGGTCTTCTGGAATGGTGGCACCTCCCCTGGAGTTCCTCTTGAGGTTCAAGTAGAGACTGTCTCCTCTTGCGGTGTGAGGGGAAAGCCAGAATTCATTTCCCAATGAAGCAGAGAAATGGACCCTCATCTGAAGATGAGCAGGGAAAACCGGGGCTCTTCTTGAGTTGTGGCATGACTGTTAGTATTCCTCTCATGCGTAGACGGTTATCTCAGGGAACTTCTTGAGTTGCCTCAAAGTGTCATTGACCCGTTCGAGTCTCAAGAGGAAAGGTTTGATATCTCTTAAGACACCACAGCAGAAAAGGGCCTCATCTCAAGTGGAGGGGAGAATCTCCTTGTTTTTCTTGAGCTGTGGCAGGAAACTCAGAGATCCTCTCAATTTATGACAGGGAATTAAAAAACCCGCTCATGTCTCCACAAGAAAGTCCAGTTTCCATGCGAGTTGTGAGAGGACTTTCGGGTTTCCTCTCCAGGCACTGCCCGTGAGTGGTACTTATCTGGATGTAAGTCTGGTACCTCAGGTTTCCTCTCCAGTGCTGACATGGATATCGGTGTTCCTCTGGAGTTTCCACAGAAGATTCAGGCCTCATGTCATGTGGAGACAGGTGAGTCCGCTTTCCTCTCTAGCTGGAAAAGCAGTGTGAACTTTCCTGTGGAGTTGACATAGGAATCAGTGGCTTTGGCTCGAAGTGACACTACACTGTGACACCTGCCATCGTGTTTTCAGTTGATCCTCGGGTGACCATTGAATCAGTGCAGGTGAGACAGGTGTATCTGTAGTGGATAGGGATATCGGGGTTTTGGGAATTGGTGACACGAAACCTGGAGTTCCTCTCGAGGTTCAAGTGGAGGACTTGAGTTGGGACGGGAAAGCTGGGATTCCTTTCCCGATTTACCAGGGAAATAGACCCTAATCATGATATGAGGAGGGAAAGTGGAGCCCCCTCTTGAGTTGTGGCTGGACGCTCGCTGTTCCCCTCCAGGGGAGACGCATATGTCAGTGAACTACTTGAATTGCCTCAAGGGTGTCAAGGAACCTTTCAAAGTTCAAGAGGAAAGGTGGGATTTCTCTCGAGATGTGCAGAGGAAAAAGCATCATTTTGCATGGAGAGGAGAATCAGGTATTTTCCTGCTGCAGCTGGAAATTTGGGGTACCTCTCAAGTTATGACGGGGAACTCAAGGACTGCACATGTGGCGTCAGGAAAGTCCAGTCTCCATACGAGTTGTGAGGGACCTCTTAGGATACCTCTTCAGTCACTGCCTGGGCCACGGTCCTCACTGGAGTTGAAGCTGAAACCTCACTGTTACTCTACAATGCTAACATGGATCAAAAGTTTCCTCTGGAGTTTCCACAGCAGAGTCAGGCCTTGTGTCATGTGGAGACATGCAAGTCCACTTTCCTCTTGAGCTGGAAAGGGAGTGTAAGGCTTCCTATCATTTTGACATAGGAATAGGTGGCTTTCTCTCAAGGTGCCGCAAGGCTGTCACACCTGTCATTGTGTTTTGAGTCAATCCTCAGGGTGACCTTTAAGCAAGTGCAGGGAGTCAGTTATATCTGGAGTGGATTGGGACATCCGGGTGTTTTGGAATAGTGGCACCACCCATGGAGTTCCTCTTGAGGTTCAAGTGGAGACAGCCTACACTTGATTTGTGATGGGAACTCTGGGATTCCTTTTCCGATGAAGCAGAGAAATCAACCCTCATCTCGAGATGAGGATGGAAAAGCGGAGCTCTTCTTGGCTTGTGGCCAGACCCTCCGTGTTCCTCCTGAGTGGAGACAGGTATGTAAGGGAACTTCTAGAGTTGCCTCAAGGGTGTCAAGGAATCTTTCGAGGCTCAGAGGGGTTGTGGGATATCTCTGGAGATGCCATTGTGGAAAAGGGCCTCATCTCCCGTGGAGGAGAGAATCTCATGGTTTTTCTTGAGTTGCAGCGGGAAACATGGTTTCCTCTCCAGTTACGATGGGGACCTCAGGGAACCGCTCATGTGGCCTCAAGAAAGTCCAGTCTCCATGCGAGTTGTGCTGGGCCTCTCTGGAATCCTGACCAGTCGCTTCTGGGTCCACGGTCCTCCTCTGGATTTGAGTCTGGAACCTCAGGTTTTCTCTCCAGTGCTGACATGGATCTCAGGGTTCCTCTGGAGTTTCCACAGGGAGTCCGGCTTCGTCTTGTGTGGAGACATGCAAATCTGTTTTCCACTCAAGCTGGAAAAGCAGTGTCAGGATTCCTGTTGAGTAGACATAAGGATGTGGCTATCTCTCGAGGTTCCACAGGGCTGTCACCTTGCCCTCGTGTTTTGACTCAATCCTCGGAGTCACTGTTGAGTCAGTGCAGGGCAGTCAGGTGTATCTGGAGTGGATTCGGATGTCAGGGTCTTTAACAATGATGATCCGACCCCTGGAGTCCTCTCGTGGTTCAAGTTGAAAACGGTTCCTCTTGAGCTGCGACGGGAATGATGGAATTTCTTTCCCGGCGAAGCAAAGAAATGGACACTCATCTCGAGATAAGGAGGGAAAACCAGAGCAATTCTTGAGTTGTGGTCAGACTCTGGGTGTTGCTCTCGAATGGTGACAGGTGTGTTTGGGAATTTATTGAGTTGCCTCAAGGGTGTCCAGGACCTTTCAAGGCTCAAGAGTGAAAGTGGGATTATTATCAAGACGTTGCAGCTAAAAAGGGACTCATCTTGCATGGAAGGGAAAATCTCTTGGTTTTTCTCGAATTGGGGCCAGAAACTAGGTTTCTTCTTGCATTTCGATGAGGACCTCAGGACCATCTCGTGTGGCCTCAGGAAAGCCCAGTCTCCATGAGAGTTGTAAGGGGCCTCTCGGGCTTACTCTGCAGTTGCTGCTGGTGTCACAATTCTCATCCAGAGTTGAGGCTGGTACCTTAGGGTTCCTGTCCAGTGCTGACATGGATCTCGGGGATCCTCTTAGTTTCTATAGGCGAGTCAAGCCTCGTCTCATGTGATGACATGCGAGTTGGCTTTTTCTTGAGTTGGAAAACCAGTATGAGCCTTCCTGTCGAGTTGACAGAGGGATCGGTGGCTTTCTCTCTCGAGGTGCCACAGGACTATCACACCTGCTGTCATGGTTTTAGTCGATCATCAGGGTGGCCATCGAGTCAGTGCAGGGGAGTCATGTGTATACGGAGTGGATTGGGACATTGGGGTCTATTGGACTGGTGGCAATCCCCTGGAGTTCTTCTCCAGGTTCAAGTTTTACTGCTTTCTTTTGAGGGGCAACAAGAACGCTGGGATTCCTTTCTGGAGGAAGCAGGGAAATGGATCCTCATCTCAAGATGAGGAGGGAAAAGTCCTGCTCCTCTTGAGTTTTGGTGGGACCCTCAGTGTTCCTCTCGAGGGGAAAAGAGTATGTCAGGCAACTTCTTGTGTTGCCTCAAGAGTGTCAAGGACCCTTTCGAGACTCAAGAGAGAAGTCAAGATTTCTCTTGGTACGCAGCAGTGGAAAAGGACCTCATCTATCTTGGTGGGGGAGAATATTCTGGTTTCTCTCCGAGTTGTGGATTGAAAATTGGGGTACCACTCGAGTTAAAACGGAGACATCAGGGAACAGCTCATGTGGCCTATGGAAAGTCCAGTCTCCATGCATGTTGTGAAGGGTATGTCGGAATTCGTCTCCCTTTGCTGCTGAGGCCATGGTCCTCATCTGGAGTTGAGTCCGGAACTTCAGGGTTTCTCTCCCGTGCTGAGGGATCTCGGGTTTCCTCCGGAGGTTCCACAGCGGAGTCAGGCCTTGACTCCTGTGGAGACTTGCAAGTCCACTATGTTCTCGAGCTAGAAAAGCAGTGTTAGGCTTCATGTCGAGTTGACATAAGCATAGGTATTTTTCCCTCAAGGGGCCACACGATGGTCACACCTGCCATCATGTTTTGAGTCGATGCTCGGCCTGACCGTAGTGTCAGTGCAGTGGAGTCAGGTATATCTGGAGTGGATCTGGATATCAGGGTCATTTGGAATGGTAGCACCAAGCCTGGAGTTCCTCTCGAGGTTGTTGTTGAAACCGCCTCCTCTTGAGGTGTGAGGGGAATGCCAGGATTCCTTACCCGACGAGGCAGGGAAATAAACTTCATCTGGAAATGAGGAGGAAAAACCGGGGCTATTCTTGAGTTGTGGCGGGACCATCGGTGTTCCTCGACTAAAGCTGGTTATGTTGGAGGTCATCTTCAGTTGCCTCAAGGGTGTCAAGGACCCTTTCCGAGGCTCAAGAGGGAATGTGAGATTCACTGGAGATGCTGCAGTGGAAAAGGGCCTCATCTCACATGCAGGGGAGAATCTCATGTTTTTTCTTGAGTTGTGACACAAAACGTAGTTTCCTCTCCAGTTACGATGGGGACCTCAGGGAACCGTTCATGTGGCCTCAAGAAAGTCCAGTCTCCATGAGAGTTGTGCCGGGCCTCTTGGAATACCTCTCCAGTCACTTCTGGGTCCTTGGTCCTCATCTGGATTTGAGTCGGGAAACTCAGGTTTCCTCTCCAGTGCTGACATGGATCTCGGGGTTCCCCTGGAGTTTTCACAGGGAGTCCGGCTCCGTCTTGTGTGGAGACATGCAAATCTGCTTTCCTCTCTAGCTGGAAAAGCAGTGTCAGGATTCCTGTTGAGTTGACATAAGGATCAGTGGCTATCTCTCAAGGTGCCACAGGGCTGTCACCTCACTTTCGTGTTTTGAGTCGATCCTCGGGATGACCGTCAAGTCAGTGCAGGGCAGTCAGGTGTATCTGGAGTGGATTGTGACATCGGAGTCTTTTGCTATGGTGGCATGTACCCTGGAGTTCCTCTCGGTTTCAAGTGGAGACTGCCTCATCTTGAGGTGTGACGGGAATGCTGGGATTCCTTTCCTGACGAAATAGGGAAATGGATCCTCACCTTGAGATGAGGAGGGAAAACCTCGGCTCTTCTTCAGTTGTGGCAGGACCTTCGGTGTTCCTCTAGAGTGGAGCTGGTTATGTTGGAGATCATCTTCAGTACCCTCAAGGGTGTCAAGAACCCTTTCGAGGCTCAAGAGGAAAGGTGGGATTTCTCTTGTGATGCTGGAGTGGAAAAGGTCCTCATCTCACGTGGAGGGGAGAATATGCTGATTTTTCTCGAATTGCAGCAGGAAACTCGAGATTCCTCTTGAGTTACAATGGGGACCTCAGGGACCCACCTGAGTGGCCTCAGGAAAGTCCTCTCTCCATGCGAGTTTCGAGTGGCCTGTCGGGATTCCTCTCCAGTACCTGCCTGGGCCTCAGTCCTCATCTGAAGTTGAGACCAGACCTCAAGGTTCCTCTCCAGTGCTGACATGGATCTCGGGGTTCCTCTGGAGTTTCCACAAGGGAGTGAGGCCTCGTCTCGTGTGGAGACAGGTGAGTCTGTTTTCTTCTCGAGCTGGAAACCAGTGTGAGCCTTCCTGTCAAACTGACACAGGGATCAGAGGCTTTCTTTCGAGATGCCACAAGCTGTCACACCTGACATAGTGATTTTAGGTGATCCACTGGGTGACTGTCAAGTCAGTGCAGGGGAGTCAGCTGTATCTGGAGTGGACTGGGACAATGGGGTCTTTTGGAATGGTGGCACGTCCCCTGGAGTTCCTTTCGAAGTTCAAGTGGAGACCACCTCCTCTTGAGGTGGAGGACAAAGCTGGGATTCTTTTCCTGACGAAGCAGGGAGATGGACCCTCATCTGAAGAGGAGGGAAAACAGGGGCTTTTCTTGAGTTGTGGTGCGACTGTCAGTATTCCTCTCATGTATAGACGGTTATGTCAGGGAACTTCTTGAGTTGCCTCAAGGGTGTCATGGACCCGTTTGAGACTCAAGAGGGAAAGTTTGCTTTCTCTTAAGACATCACAGCAGAAAAGGGCCTCATCTCACGTGGAGGGGAGAATCTCCTTGTTTTTCTCGAGTTGTGACAGGAAACTCAGAGATCCTCTTGATTTACGACAGAGAACTAAAAACTCGCTCATGTAGCCTCAGGAAAGTCCAGTCTCCATGCGAGTTGTGAGAGGCCTCTCAGGATTCCTCTCTAGGCACTGCAGGGGAGTGGTATTTAAATGGACGTTAGGCTGGTACCTCAAGTTTCCTCTCCAGTGCTGACATGGATATCGGAGTTCCTCTGGAGTTTCCACAGAGGAGTCAGGCCTCGTCTCGTGTGGAGACAGGCGAGTCTGCTTTTCTCTCTAGCTGGAAAAGCATTTGAGCCTTCCTGTCGAGTTGACATAGGGATCGGTAGCTTTGGCTCAAAGTGCCACTACACTGTCACACCTGCCATCGTGATTTGAGTTGATCCTTAGGGTGACTGTTGAGTCAGTGTAGGTGAGACAGGTGTATCTGTAGTGGATAGGAATATCGGGGTTTTGGGAATTGGTGGCATGACCCCTGGAGTTCCTCTCGAGGTTCAAGTGGAGGCCATCTCTGTGAGAGACTAGCTGCCAATAGAGACCACCAGTCGGAGTTTAGAGAAAAGCAGTTTATTGGCAACTTCGGATCCAGGCCCCCACCAAGCCAATCGAAGGTGGGGAGCCCCGAACACCCGCTTTGGGAGCCTTTTATCCTATTGTGCAGGGGAGGAGGGGGGACTAGGCTACTCGGCAGAGCATGATTGGTGGGCAGGCAGGTAAGGTTTATGTAACTGTTGGTGACAATTTGCAGTTAGCGTCGAGTCCCTGTTTCCTAGAGCTAGATCCTGTTTCTTAGGTTGCAGAGCAAACAGTGCAGTGACACACCTGGTATCCATTGTTCCCTTTAATATTTTGGGGCTTTCTGTCCCAGTAAAGCTGACCTAGTATTCAACTCCCTGGGAAACATTTTACTTCCTTCTTCATTTTCTTCCTCCTTGAGAATTCCAGACTCCTCTCTCCTTGGGGACCCCTAGACTTCTTATCAACCTGCCTAGGAAATGACTCTCTTTCAATCTCCGCTTGAGTCAGGACGGGATAACCGGGATTCCATTCCCAATGGACCAGGGAAATAGACCCGGATTGCGAGATGAGGAGGAAAAAGCGGAGCTCCTCTTGAGTTGTGGCTGGAAGCCTCTCAAGGGGAGACGCATATGTAGGTGAACTACTTGAATTGCCTCAAGGGTGTCAAGGAACCTTTCAAAGTTCAAGAGGGAAGGTGAGATTTCTCTCGAGATGTGCCGTGGAAAAAGGCATCATCTTGCATGGAGGGGAGAATCTGGTTTTTCCTGCTGCAGCTGGAAATTTGAGGTACCTCTAGAGTTACAATGGGGACCTCAGGGACTGCACGTGTGGCCTCAGGAAAGTCCAGTCTCCATACAAGTTGTGAGGGGCCTCTCAGGATATCTCTTCAGTCACTGCCTGGGTCGCGGTCCTCAGTGGAGTTGAAGCTGGAACCTCAGTGTTACTTTACAGTGCTAACATGGATCAAAAAGTTCCTCTGGGGTTTCCACAGCAGTGTCAGGCCTCATCTCGGGTGGAGACATGCAGGTCCACTTTCCTCTCGAGCTGGAAAAGGAGTGTAAGGCTTCATGTCATTTTGACATAGGAATCAGTGGCTTTCTCTCGAGGTGCCACAAGGCTGTCACACCTGCCGTCATGTTTTGAGTCGATCCTCAGAGTGACCGTCGAGTCAGTGCAGGGGAGTCAGTTGTATCTGGAGTGGATTGGGACATCCAGGTGTTTTGGAATAGTGGAGTGACCCCTGGAGTTCCTTTCGAGGTTCAAGTGGAGACAGCCTACACTTGATTTGCGATGGGAACTCTGGGATTCCTTTTCCGATGAAGCAGGAAAATCGACCCTCATCTCAAGATGAGGTCGGAAAAGCAGGGCTCTTCTTGACTTGTGGCCAGATCCTCGATGTTCCTCTCGAGTGGAGACGGGTATGTAGGGGAACTTCTTGAGTTGCCTCAAGGGTGTCAAGGAACCTTTCGAGGCTCAAGAGGGAATGTGGGATTTTTCTGGAGATGCCACAGTGGAAAAGGGCCTCATCTCGCATGGATGGGAGAATCTCATGGTTTTTCTCAAGTTGCAGCGGGAAACATGGTTTCCTCTCCAGTTACGATGGGGACCTCAGGGAACTGCTCATGTGGCATCAAGAAAGTCCAGTCTCAATGGGAGTTGCACCAGGCCTCTCAGGATACCTTTCCAGTCACTTCTGGGTCCACGGTCCTCCTCTGGATTTCAGTCCGGAACCTCAGGTTTCCTCTCCAGTGCTGACATGGATCTCAGGGTTCCTCTGGAGTTTCCACAGGGAGTGTGGCTTCATCCTTCATGGAGACATGCAAATCTGCATTCCTCTCGAGCTGTAATAGCAGTGTCAGGCTTCAGTCAAGTTGACATAGCGATTGATGGCTTTCTCTAGAGGTGCCACAGAGCTGTCACACCTGGCATGGTGTTTTCAGTCAATCCTCGAGGTGACCATCGAGTCAATGCAGGGGAGTCAGGTGTATCTGGTGTGGATTCGTACATCAGGGTCTTTAAGAATGATGGCCCTACCCCTGGAGTCCTCTCGTGGTTCAAGTTGAAAACGGTTCCTCTTGAGCTGCGCCAGGAATGCTGGGCTTTCTTTCCAGACGAAGCAGAGTAATGGACACTCATATCAAGATGAAGAGGGCAATTCTTGAGTTGTTGCCAGACCCTGGGTGTTGCTTTCGAGTGGAGACAGGTGTGTCAGGGAATTTCTTGAGTTGCCTCAAGGGTGTTGAGGACCTTTCAAGGCTCAAGAGTGAAGATGGGATTACTCTCAAGATGCAGCAGCTAAAAAGGGACTCATCTTGTGTGGAGGGGAGAATCTCCTGGTTTTTCTCAAGTTGGGGCCAGAAACTAAGTTTCTTCACAAATTTCACTGAGGACCGCAGGGACCCATTCGTGTGGCCTCAGGAAAGTCCAGTCTCCATGCGAGTTGCGAGGGGCCTCTCAGGCTTACTCTGCAGTCGCTGCTGGGGTCGCAGGTCTCATCTGGAGTTGAGGCCGGTACCTCAGGGTTCCTGTCCAGTGCTGACATGGATCTCGGGGATCCTCTGGAGTTTCCATAGGCGAGTCAGGCCCTGTCTCATGTGGTGAACTGGGAGTTGGCACTCCTCTCGAGTTGGAAAATCAGTGTGAGCCTTCCTGTCGAGTTGACAGAGGGATAGGTGGCTTTCAATCGAGGTGCCACAGGAGTATCACACCTGCCATCGTGTTTTTAGTCAATCATCTGGGTGGCCATTGAATCAGTGCAAGGGAGTCAGGTGTACATGCAGTGGATTGGGACATCAGGGTCTTTTGGACTGGTGGCACATCCCTGGAGTTCTTCTCCAGGTTCAAGTTTGACTACCTCCTTTTGAGGTGCAACAAGAATGCCAGGATTCCTTTCCCAATGAAGCAGGAAATGGATCCTCATCTCAAGATGAGGAGGGAAAAGTGGGGCTCCTCTTGAGTTGTGGTGGGACCCTCGGTGTTCCTCTCGAGGGGAAAAGGGTATGTCAGGGAATTTACTGAGTTGCCTCAAGGGTGTCAAGGACCCTTTTGAGACTCATGAGGGAAGGTGAGATTTCACTCGATACACAGCAGTGTAAAAGGTACTCATATCGCTTGGTGGGGACAATATCCTGTTTTTCTCAAGTTGCAGATTGAAAATTGGGGTACCCTTCGAGTTAAAATGGGAACATCAGGGAACTGCTCGTGTAGCCTAAGCAAAGTCCAGCCTCCATCAAGTTGCGAGGGGTATCTCGGAATTCGTCTCCAGTTGCTGCTGGGGCCAGGGTCCTCATCTGGAGTTGAGGCCGGAACCTCAGGGTTTATCTCCAGTGCTGAATGGATCTCAGGCTTCCTCCAGAGTTTCCACAGCAGAGTCAGGCCTTGACTCGTGTGGAGACTTGCAAGTCCACTATGTTCTCGAGCTGGAAAAGCAGTGTCAGGCTTCATGTCGAGTTGACATAAGCATAGGTTGCTTTCTCTCAAGGTGCCACACGATGGTCACACCTGTTATCATGTTTTGAGCCGATGCTCGGCCAGACTGTCGAGGCAGTGCAGGGGAGTCAGGTGTATCTGAAGTGGATTTGGACATCGAGGTTATTTGGAATAGTGGCACCAAGCCTGGAGTTCCTCTCGAGTTTCTTGTTGAGACCGCCTCCTCTTACGGTGCGAGAGGAATGCTGGGATTCCTTTCCTGACGAGGCAGGGAAATCACCTTCATCTGGAGATGAGGAGGCAACACCAGGGCCCTTCTTGAGTTGTGGCAGTACCTTTGGTATTCCTCTAGAGTGGAGCTGGGTATGTTGGAGATCATCTTCAGTTGCCTCAAGGGTGTCAAGGACCCTTTCGAGGCTCAAGAGGAAAGGTGGGATTTCTCTCAAGATGCCACAGTGGAAAATGTCTTCATCTCCCATCGATGGGCGAATATGCTGGTTTTTCTCGAGTTACAGCAGGAAATTCGAGATGCCTCTCGAGTTACAATGGGGACCTCAGGGACCCACACATGTGGACTCAGAAAAGTCCTCTCTCCATGTGCATTGCAAGTGACCTCTCGGGATTCCTCTCCAGTAGCTTCCTGGGCCACGGTACTCATCTGAAGTTGAGACCAAACCTCAAGGTTCCTCTCCAGTGCTAACATGGATCTCGGGGTTTCTCTGGAGTTTCCACAGGGGAGTCAGGCCTCGTGTTGTGTGGAGACGGGCAAGTCTGTTTTCCTCTCAAGCTGGAAAACTAGTGTGAGCCTTCCTGTCGAATTGACACAGGGATCACAGGCTTTCTCTTGAGGTGCCACAGTGCTGTCACACTTGACATTGTGATTTTAGTCGATCCTCAGGGTGACCATCTAGTCAGTGCTGGGGATTCAGGTGTATCTGGATAGACTGGAACAATGGGGTCTTTTGGAATGGTGGCATATCCCCTGGAGTTCCTCTCGAGGTTCAAGTGGAGACTGCCTCCTGTTGAGGTGTGAGGGGAAAGCCGGGATTCCTTTCCTGATGAAGCATTGAAATGGACCTTTATCTGAAGATGAGCAGGGAAAACCGGGGCTCTTCTTGAATTGTGGCACGACTGTCAGTATTCCTCTCGTGCATAGATAGTTATGTCAGGGAACTTCTTGAGTTGCCTCAAGGGTGTCATGGAGCTGTTCAAGGCTCAAGAGGGAAGGTTTGATTTCTTTTAAGACACCACAGCAGAAAAGGGCCTCATCTCACGTGGAGGGGAGAATCTCCTTGTTTTTCTCGAGTTGTGACAGGAAACTCAGAGATCCTCTTGATTTACGACAGGGAACTAAAAACCCGCTCATGTAGCCTCAGGAAAGTTCAGTCTCCATTCCGAGTTGTGAGAGGCCTCTCGGGATTCCTCTCCAGGCACTGCTGGGGTGTGGTACTTCTCTAGAGTTGAGGCTGGTACCTCAGAGTTCCTCTCCGATGCTGACATGGATATCGGGGTTCTTCTGGAGTTTCCACAGAGGAGTCAGGCCTCATTTCGTGTGGACACAGGCGAATCGGCTTTCCTCTCCAGATGGAAAAGCAGTGTGATCCTTCCTGTTGAGTTGAGATAGGGATCAGTAGCTTGGGCTCAAAGTGCCACCATGCTGTCACACCTGACATCATGTTTTGAGTCGTTCCTCAGGGTAACCATTGAGTCAGTGCAGGTGAGACAGGTGCATCTGTAGTGGATAGGGATATTGGGGTTTTGAGAATTGGTGGCACATCCCCTAGAGTTCCTCTCGAGGTTCAAGTGGAGGCCACCTCCACTTGAGTTGGGACGGGAAAGTTGGGATTCCTTTCCCAATGGACCAGGGAAATGGACCCTCATCTCCAGATGATGGGGCAAAACTGGGGTCTTCTTGTGTTTTGTCGAGACCTTCGCTGTTTCACTCAAGTGGAGACAGTATTTTGGGGAACTTCTTGAGTTGCTTCAAGGGTGTCAAGGACCTTTTGAGGCTCAAGAGGGAATTTTGGATTTCTCTCAAGATGTTGCAGTGGCAAAGGACCTCATCTCTCATGGAGGGGAGAATCTCCTGGTGTTTCTCAAGTTTTGACAGAAAATTTGGGATTCCTCTCGAAATATGACGGGGACCTTAGGGACCCGCTTGTGTTGCCTCAAGAAAGTCAAGTCTCCATGCAAGTTTCGAGGGGCCTCTCGGATTTCTCTCCTGTTGCTTCTGGGGCCAGTGTCCTCATCTGGAGTTGAAGACAGAACCTCAAGTTTCCTCTCCAGTGCTGACATGAAGCTTGAGGTACCTATGGATTTTCAACAGGGAAGTCAGGCCTCGTCTCATGTGGAGACGTGCAAGTGCTTTCCTCTTGAGCTGTAAAAGTAGTGTCAGGCTTCCTGTTGAGTTGACATAGGGATCTGTTGCTTTCTCTCAAGACACCACTCGGCTATCACACTTGCCATGGTGTTATGAGTCGATACTCACAGTGAAAGTCAAGTCAGTGCAGGGGAATTGGGCTTATCTTGAGTGGATGGTGAGATCGGCATCTTTTCAAATAGAGGTACGACTCCTGGGGATGCGCTCAAGTTTCAAGGTGAGACTGGCATCTTCTTAAGATAAGACAGGAACGTTGGGATTCTTTTCCTCATGAAGCAAGGGAATCAACCCTCATCTCCAGTTGAGGAGAGGGAAAACATGGGTCTTCTTGATTTGTGGCATGAAACTCGGTGTTCCTCCCAAGTTAGGACGGGTATCTCAGTGGACTTCCTAAGTTACATAAAGGGTGTCAAATACACTTTTGCGTTTCAACAGGGAACTTGGTATTCCTCTCTAGACACTGCTCTGGAAAAGGACCTCATCTCACATTGAAGGGAAAATCTCCTGGTTTTTCTCGAGTTGCAGCAGGAAGCTTGGGGTTCCTCTCAAGTTGTGACAGGGACCTCACGAACCTGTTTGTGTTGCCTCCGAGAAGGCAGGTCTCTTTCCATGTTGCGAGGGGCACGTCGGGATTCCTCTCCAGTCTCTGCCAGGGAATAGGGCTATGTCTAGAGTTCTGTTGGTCAATTCAGTGTTCCTGTACAGCAGCGACGGGGATCTCGGGCTTCCTTTCAAGGTTCAACAAGTGAGTCAGGCCTCGTCTAGTGTCGGGGCATGGAACTCTGCTTTCCTCTTGAGTTATCAAAGGGGTGTCAGGCTTTATGTCATGTTCAGGTAGGGAATCTGGGCTTTTACAAGAGGGTCAGCAGGGGAGTAAGGCATCCATCATGTTGTGAGGGGATCCTCAGTGTTCCATTGGAGCTGTTGCAGGGGAATCAGGACTTATATCAAGTTGAGTGGGAATTTGGTGTCCTTTTTCCCTGTAGCAGGATCCACGGGTTTCCACTTGAGATTAATAGGTGAGGCAGGCCTCCTCTGGCCATGCGAGGGGAAGGTGAGATTCCTCTTGAGTTGAAGCAGGGAATGGGCCCTCATATCCACATAAGGTAGGAAATACGGGGCTCTTCTCGAATTGTGGCTGGAAACTCGGGTTTCCACTCGAGGTGTGATGGAGATCTCTGGGCCCACTTTAATTGCATGAAGAGAGTCAAGTCTCATCTCGAGACTGGAGAGGGCACTCAGGAGGGCTCTCTAGGCGCTTGCAGGAACAAATGGCCTCATGTCATGAGGACGGGGGGACTCTCCTGGTTTTTCTCAAGTTGCCACGAGAGGCTTGGGATTCTTCTCCAGCTATCCCGTGGAACTCAGGGGGCCTCACGTGTTGCCTCAGGAAAGTCAAATCTCCATGCGAGTTGTGACTGGCCTCTCAGGATTCCTCTCCAGTTGGTGCCTGGCCCTAGGTCCTCATCTGGAGTTGAGGCCAGAACCTCAAGTTTCCTTTCCATTGCTGACATGAATCTCAGGGTCCCTATGGAGTTCAACAGGGGAGTCAGATCTCGTCTCGTGTGGAAATATGGAACTCTGCTTTCTTCTTGAGGTGTCAAAGTAGTGTCAGGCTTCCTGTCGAGTTGACATAGAGATCTGAGGCTTTTTATCAAGGTGCCACGGAGCAGTCACACCTGCCATCCATTTGGATTTGATACTCGGGATGACAGTCAAATCAGTGCAGGGGAATCAGGTGTATCTGGAGAGGACTGGGACATTGGGGTCTTTTTAACTGTGGTATGACCCCTGGAGTTCCTCTCGACTTTCAAATTGAGACTGCCTCCTCTTGAAGTGCGATGGGAACGCCGGGATTCTTTCCCGATGAAGCAGGGAAAAAGACCCTCATCTTGAGATGAGGAGGGAAAAACGTGGCTCTTCCTAAGTTGTGGTGGGACCCTCAGTGTTTCTCTCGCGTGGGGGCATGTATATCGAGGTATTTCTTGAGTTGCTTCACGGGTGTCAAGGACCCTTTCAAGGCTCAAGTGGGAAAGTGGGATTTCTCTCCAGACGCTTCAGTGGAAAAGGGCCTCATCTCGCATTGAGGGGAGAATCTCCTTGTTTTTCTAGAGTTGTGGCAAGAAACTGGGGGTTCCTCTCAAGTTCTGACGGGGACCTCAGGGACATGCTTTTGTTGCCTCAGGAAATTCAAGTCTCCATGCGAGTTTCGAGGGGCCTCTCGAGCTACCTCTCCAGGCAGTGCAGGGGCCTATAACCTCATCTCGAGTTGAGGCTGGAACCTCAGCATTCCTCTGCAGTGGTGACATGGATATCGGGCTTCCTATGGAGTTTCAACAGGGGTGTCAGGCCTCGTCTCATTCAGAGTCATGGAAGTCTGCTTTCTTCTCAAGCTTTAAACTTAGTGTCAGGCTTCCTGTCAAGTTGACATAGGGATCTGTGTCTTCCTATAAAGGTGCCACATGGCTGTCACAACTCCCATTTTGTTTTGAGTTGATACTTGTGGTGACAGTCGAGACAGTGAAGTGGAATCATTTTGATCTGGAGTAGATTGGAACATCAGGGTCTTTTGGAATGGTGGCACGACCCCTGGAGTTCTTCTCGAGTTTCAATTTGAGACAGCCTCCTCTTGAGATGTGATGGGAACTCCGGGATTTCTTTCCCGACTGAGAAGGAAAATGGACCCTCATCTCAAGATGAGGAGGGAAAAACAGGACTCTTCTTAATTTGTGATGGGATGCTCAGTTTTCCTCTCTAGTGGAGACGGGTTTGTTGTGGAACTTCTTGAGTTGCATCAAGGGTGTCAAGTACCCTTTTGAGGCTCAAGAGGGAAGGTAGGATTTCTCTAGAGACACTGCAGTGAAAAAGAGCCTCATCTCAGTTTGAGGGGAGAATCGCCTGTTTTTCTCAAGTTGCTGCAGAAAACTGTGGGTTCCTCTTGAGTTACAATGGGAACTTCAGGGAACTGCTCGTGTTGCCTCAGAAAAGTCCAGTCTCCATGCGAGTTGCGAGGAGTTTCTCGGCATTCCTCTGCAGTCAGTGCAGGGGCCTAGGTCCTCATCTCGACTAGAGGCGGGAACTTCAGTGTTCCTCTCCAGTGCTGCCATGCATCTCGGGGTTCCTATGGAGTTTCAACAGTGGTGTTAGGCCTCGTCTTGTGTGGAGACATGGAAGTGCGTTTTCCTCTCGAACTGTAAAAGTAGTGTTAGGCTTCCTGCTGAGTTGACATACAGATCTGTGGCTTACTCTCGAGGATCCACAGGGCTTTCACACCTGACATCATGGTTTGAACTGGCACTTGGGGTGATAGTAGAGTCAGTGTGGGGAATCAGGTTTTTCTGGAGTGAATTGGGACAAGGGGGTTTTTGAATTGTGGCACGACCCCTGGAGTTCCTCTCAAGGTTACAGTTTAGACCGCCTCCACTTGAGCTGTAAGGGGAGGGGCAGGATTCCTTTCACAACGAAGCAGGAAAATGAATCCTCAACTCGAGATGAGGTGGGAAAAATGGGGCTATTCTTTAGTTGTGGCAGGACCCTTGGTGTTCCTCTCGGGAGAGGACAGGTATATTGGGGAATTTTTAAGTTGCATAAAAGGTGTCAAGTGTGAAACTGGGATTTCTCTGGAGACGATTCAGTGGAAACAGGCCTCATCTCGCTTTGAGGGGAGAATATCCTGGTATTTCTCGAGCTGCAGCAGGAAACTTGGGATTCCTCTCAAGTTACGACTGGGACTTCAGGGACCCACTCGAGTTGCCTCAGGAAAGTCAAATCTCCATGCAAGTTGCGAGGGGCCTCTAGGGATTCCTCTTCAGTCGGTGCAGGGACCTAGATCTTCATCAAGACTAGATGCTGGAACATCAGGGTTCCTCAAATTGCTGACATGGATCTCGGGGCTCCTATGGAGTTTCAACAGGTGAGTCATGCCTTGTATCACGTGGAGAGAAGGAAGCTCACTTTCTTCTTGAGCTGAAAAAGTAGTCTTAGAATTCCTGACAATTTCTCTGACATTTTCCTATGTCCCAGAGCCCACTCAGGCCTGTTTCTGCCCCATTCTGTGCTAGGCCAGCCATGTATTGAATCTTGCCTTTGGGAAGTCCCAGGGCACAAGTTCCATGTGATACCAGCCCCAGTTTTAAAGGCAGGTAGGTGTTGTAAGCTGAGAGACCAAGGCAGTAGATGAGAGATTGACCCTACTTTGCAGATGGAGAGACTAGGGAAACCCTGGGGGGCATATGGCTTGTCAAGGGCCACATCACAGATGAGAGGAGCCTGTCTGAAAGAGTTGTGTTCTCAGAGCTCAAGCCCTGGCTGCACCCAGGCCTGCAAAAGCTGTGGGGTGAGTGGTGTGGGTGTCACTGTGTCTGCACATGACCTCAGAGGGTGGGTGAACAGACAGAAACCCAGGTTCACTTGGGGAGCTTTGTGTAAGGGGCCCTAGCAAGAAACACAGGAAATGACGTCACTTCCTGGCAACAGAACCCAACAGAACATGGAGACCGGATCTCCAGGCCTCACAGTTGAGAGGAGCCCCCAGCCAGTTTGTGGGCAGCCAGGATGTTTTGCTGTTTGCCCCTTGCCAGAGGCCAGGGCCTTGGGAGAGCTCACCAGTCGGGTGTGTGGGAATGCAGTTGGTGCTGCCTCAGGACTCCCCACCCCGATCCCTAAAGGCCTCTGGCCCTTTGCCCGAAGGAACAGAAAGGTAACACAGGAGCTCTATCCAGGACAGATCCCTTCTCCCATCCCACCCAGGTAACCCCGAGTCTTTGCCTGTGTGTGTGGATGGGGGTTTCCTGGGGTATCTCTGCCTCAAGCAAGTCCCTGTGGATGTGGCTCACAAGTATGTGGGCTGGGTGTGTCCACATCCCAGGGGAGACCATGCTGGGTGGGATGGGGAGAGTCCAGGCAGCACCGGCTGCCCAGGAAGACCCCACACCCTCTGGGGTGTCTCATCGTCCAGGATGGGTACTTGAGCAGACACATGTTTCAGCTGGCAGCAAAATTTCGAGTGGGCAGAAGCAGCCACCATACTGGTCAGGCCCAGCTCAGTAGACTCCAGGCAGGGCTGGCTGTAGGTCAGTGTCATTTCAGACCTTCCCAGTCGATGTGGCCAATAAAGAGGGGCACCCCGTTCACCTCCCCGAGGGAGGCATCAGATCACCACCCCCCTGCCCGTGAGGCCCAGTGCTGGCTCCAGGTAAGCATGTCCACGGAGGGATCAGCCCATCTGGGAATGAAGAGGAAGTGGGGAAGGCCTGCTCCACACACACCACCCAGGACACACCCTGGGGCCCAGTCTCAGGCTGGGCTGCCATGGAACTCCAGCACTCCTGGCTCTGACCCTGAGCCCCGAGAACCCCTGCCTCTGAGACAGCAGGAGGACCTGGAGCCCAGCATAGCAGAGCACAGACATGAGGAGGCTGAGGTTGTGCATGTGAGTGTGTGGTGAGGGAGTGCTGAGCTACACAGGGAGAAGTCCCCCAGAGTTGGGTCTGGGCCTGGAACAAAGGCTGGCTTCACACCACCCATCTTTCACAGTGCAGTCAGACTGCATCCTATGCTGGGTATTCCTTGCAATTCTCTGGGAAGCTTTCTGTCCCCGTATACACACATCAAGCTCTAGCACTGGCCTCTCATTACAACCAGAATCCACTTCTAAGTCCTGTCCCAAGAGCAGTGGGTGATACAGGTGCAGGACCCAGGGATCCACTGATGGGAGATCAAGACCTGAGACTTCCCTTCCCAAAGACACTGGACCAGCTGGGTACTGGCCAGAACACTGAGCATATTGCACCTCTGTTCCTGCAGGACCCCCAGCCACAGGCACCAATGTCCCACTCCCTCAGCGAGGACATCCACCTCCACCTGCACCTGTACCTGCTTGGGCTTTAGCAGGAAAACCCGAGTCAGGGGATGAGTCACCACCTCTGCAGGGAGAGCCTGCCTGGCTCCTGCCCAAGACCCAGATGCCCACAATGACTGACCCACCCTTGCAGGGAGAACAGACCCCTGCTCTGGACAGAGACCCAGACCCTTTCTGGAAACATCTCGTCCAGGGGAGCGTTTGGCTCTGCAGCTTCCATCCCCACCTGCATCCTGTGGATGCCATCAACTCACTACCCACCCAGGACAGATTGAATGCTCTTCCCCTGAGCTTATTTGCATCTGGTGTGTTTGTAGATTTCTTGTAATGTTTCAATTTTTATGGCTTTATGTATTTCTTTCTATTAAGTTTCTCTTAGTAAATTTTACTTTAATTGATGCACTTTAAGAATATTAAGGCCTTCACCGTGCTTTGTAACCACCACCAATGTCTACATTTACACCTTCTCATCCTATCCCGCCACTTCCCAGCAAAGCATGGATCCATGCCAAGCACACCCCATTCCTTCCTCCCCTACCTGACAACACTTAGTCTTCTTCTTTCTCCACTTCTTCCCATTCTTTGCGTGTCTGCAATCAGTGCCAATCACTAAAATGATAGAACAATAGATTTTTTTTTTTGACAGAATGGGAACATTATAGGCTCTGAGTCTTGTTTGACTCTTTGCAGTTCCATGGTTTATACAGTCCATGAAGTTATCTAGGCCAGAAAACTGGAATGGGTAACTTTTCCATTCTACAAGGGATTTTTCTGACTCTCCACATATTGTAAGATTAAAATTGAGAATTCTCTTGTTTATTTCATTTGAAGTAGCCTTTGGGTAACTGAAAGAACAGTGTAGGTACTTTCAGGATGTCATCTGCAAAACCAAGCTCTTTCAGCAAATGTGGTCCGAACATTCCAGGTAGGCATTGCTATTGTAAATGTGACATCTCAGCCAGAAGGGAGATTCAGAGCTCTTCCTGTTCCACAAACAAATTCTCTCCAAAAGAGAGAGCTGGAAAATTAACAACACCAACGACAAAAAAGCATTCCTCATTGGACAAAGCTAGAAAAAAACCAACATATTATGTGCCAAAAACCCTCTTGGAAATGAATGTTCAGTAAGGAAGAGAAACATAAGAGGGTGGACAGGCCATGCCCATGGCCAGTGTAGTTTCAAGACGGCCTGACCTCTCAGATGAAGACACACGCCAGTCTAAACCCTTTGCAGACAGCAAAGATGGTCTTCACCGTGTAAGTGTTTAGTCTGGTGTCAATATGTCCTGGGCACCACATGAGGGAGGATACTTGGGTCTCTTTCTCTGCCCCACATCCCACCCTCAGGAAGGCAGCTGGCTCAGCCATGACCGGCGATTACCTACAGGGTAAACTACACCTTCTCTTTTCTATGCACACAGTGGGCATTCAGAATCTCAAGAAACTCGCCCTATCCCCCACTAGAGCCAGAAGCCTCCCTGGCATCCAAACGCCTGTGGAGTCACTTTGGCCCAAACCCTATTTCTGGACCCCTGGAGCCTACTTGAGCCTTTACAATGTGAATAATCGGGTCCTTTATACACAGAGTCTGATCTTTCAGATCTGAGCTTTGGATTCACAGTCAGGTCTGTCCCTCCCATGGCAGCCAGGTGGACTGCCATGGAGGCAAAGGAGCACATGAGCTGAGTTTCAAGGGAGGCACTGGAAGGACAGCAGTGGATACAACTTGTTGCAAACTGAGAAAGGGTTCCTGTGTGTCTCAGAAAAGACCTGTGGTGTGCAAGTGTGGAGGAGGGCCTCGATGGTGCAAAGGAAAGAGAGATACTCAGGGCCAAAGGCTCTTGGCCTCTCCTTTAGCAGCTCCAGTGGTAGCCTGTGAATATTGGACAGCCAATTTGTTCACATGAGCATGACTGTAATTTCCTCAGAAAGCAAAAGAAAGGGAGTAAGGTGTGGGAAGACCTGGAGGGTGTGGTGGGGTGGATGAAGGGAGGTGCCTTTCTTCAGTGCAAACTGATTTTGTGAGTCTCTGAGCTGCCAGACGACAGTTACTAAGTCAGGTCGCCATAGCACCCAGTGTGTACTGGGTGCTTTAGAAACTGTCACATGAACAAGCTTCATTATGTGCCCTCCCCCCGAGTTCTAACAGCAGGAACTTCGGGGTTTTTCTGGGTACATCCTTCCTTGTTATACCTGAGTTACCCCCTTCTTAGAGCCCCAGTTTTGTCTTCTAGAATAAGGACATCACTTGCTATTTTAGCAGGTGGTTATCATAAACCTGTGAAAACTCTTTAGTGTAATCTTAAGAGATATTGGGCTTCCCTGATACCTCAGCTGGTGAAGTATCCTTCTGCACTGCAGGAGAGCCCAGTTTGATTCCTGGGTCAGGAAATCCTGATCAGCTGCAGAAGGGTCAGGCTACCCAGTCCAATATTCTTTGGCCTCTCTGTGGCTCAGCCTGTAAAGAATCTGCCTGCATGTGGAGACCTGGGTTCGACCTCTGGGTTTGGAAGATCCCCTGGAGAAGGGAAAGGCTGCCCACTCCAGTATTCTTGCCTGCAGATTTACATGGATACTATAGTCTATGGGTTCATAAACAGTCAGACACGACAGAAGGACTTGTACCTTCACTTTCAAAACATATCCCCTGAATCCAGATTAGACTGGAGTCTACCAGTGCCATCTGGTGTTTCTTTCCTGAAGCCAGCCAAAACCCACACACTTGCTTTTGCAGGGTCTCCACTTAGCCCACTGGACATAAAAAAACAGCGTTTTTCCACAAGCTCACAGATAAGCAAGAGGACTCACAGGGAGATGTCTTCCCTCCGGTCTCAAGTGGAGCCTTGGGACCACAGCAGGAGCTAGCACTCTCAAAATATGGACTCAACAGCGCCCTCATTCTCAAGCCAGTGCCTCTGCCCTGCTGGGAGCAGAAAGGTCACCAATTGCCCAAGGCTGACCTCATTCTCTCACTTCTGTAGACTGACCTCACTAGCCCCGACCCTTCCAGCAGAACCAGAGCTCCTCTTCCCCTTGATTGCAGCCTGAGCCTCGGTCCTGGGTCCTGATTGGTCACGCCCAAGTCCTGAGCCCATCACGGTAGCCAGGGAGGATGGAACACACAGATTGGACAGATTCAGGTCGTGTGCCCATACTCTCCAGGACACCTGTGAGGGCCTCACCATATGTCAGGGGTGGAGACAGTGTGATGCCCCAAGGGCAGTTCTGAGAATCAGGTCACTGTGCCCTTGTGCTCCAAGTCCTGGGACGAGCTTGCACAATGTCTCTACACAGCACTTTATTCTCTGCAGACAAAAGATTCATGATACACCTCTTCCCTTCCCAAGCGTAGTTTCACGTAACAGTATTCAAGGGAACAAGGCCTCCTGTTTGAAGATAGGTTTGGAGATCCCCCTCCTAGCATCTAAGCTTCTTCTGTGTGTCATGGTAGAATAATTTATTCAGTGAAAAAATACCCACTAGCACCGCCACATGCTGCTCTGTGTTTTCAGGATTCTTGCCTGTTCTGAGTAGAGGACATGGTCCAGGGGCCCCTCCAATGGAGTGAATTTTGTCCGAGGAAGCACTTGAGACACTGAATCCCTCAATCACATTGCTGTACACCGGAAATTAACAAATCTTTAAAAATGCATAATACCTCAATTATAAAGTAAGGTATTCACTCATCAAAAATTGTTATAAAATTTGTCAAGTTTTCCTTTCAATTGTTGGTTCTTTGTATGTGTGTTAATTGCTATGATGGTGTTTTGTGAGGCAGGGATACAACTTAATTTCCCAATGGGGGCAAACTAGCTCCAATTGGCCTCCTGTCTTTCTTTATATTTTCAGCTCAGTTCAGTTCCATCACTCAGTCATGTCTGTGTCTCTATGACCCCATGAATCGCAGCATGCCAGGCCTCCCTGTCCATCACCAACCCCTGGAGTCCACTCAGACTCATGTCCATCGAGTCAGTGATGCCATCCAGCCATCTCATCCTCTGTCGTCCCCTTCTTCTCCTGTCCTCAATCCCTTCCAGCATCAGAGTCTTTTCCAATGAGTCAAATCTTCGCATGAGGTGCCCAAAGTACTGAAGTTTCAGCTTTAGCATCATTCTTTCCAAAGCAATCCCGGGGCTGCCCTCCTTCAGAATGGGCTGGTTGGATTACCTTGCAGTCCAAAGATCTCTCAAGAGTCTTTTCTAACACCACAGTTCAAAAGCATCAATTCTTCAGCACTCAGCTTTCTTCACAGTCCAACTCTCACATCCATACATGACCACTGGGAAAACCATAGCCTTGACTAGACAGAACTTTGTTAGCAAAGTAATTAATGTCTCTGCTTTTGAATATGCTATCTAGGTTGGTCACACCTTTCCTTCCAAGGAGTAAGCATCTTTTAATTTCATTGCTGCAATCACCATCTGCAGTGATTTTGGAGACCCCTCAAAATAATGTCTGACACTGTTTCCACAATTCCCCATCTATTTTCCATGAGGCCATGATCTTAGTTTTCTGAATGTTGAGCTTGTGCCGACGTTTTCACTCTCCTCTTTCACTTTCATGAAGAGGCGTTTTAATTTCTCTTCACTTTCTGCCATAAAGGTGTTGTCATCTGCATATCTGAGGTTATTGATAGTTCTCCCGGCAATCTTGATTCCAGCTTGTGCTTCTTCCAGCCCTGCCTTTCTCATGATGTTTTCTGCATATAAATTATAGAAGCAGGTGGACAATATACAGCCTTGATGTACTCTTTTCCCTATTTGGAACAAGTCTGTTATTCCATGTCAAGTTCTAACATTTTCTTCATGACCTGCTTATAGGTTTCTCAAGAGGTAGGTCAGGTGGTCTCGTATTCCCATCTCTTGAAAATTTTCCAACATTTTATTGTGATCCATACAGTCAAAGGCTTTGCCATATTCAATAAAGAAGAAATAGATGTTTTTCTAGAACTCTCTTGCTTTTTCGAGGATTCACCGGATGTTGGCAATTTGATCTCTGATTCCTCTGCATTTTCTAAAACCAGCTTGAATATCTGGAAGTTCACAGTTCATATATTGCTGAAGCCTCGCTTGGAGAATTTCGAGCATTACTTTACTGCAGTGTGAGATGAGTGAAACTGTGCAGTAGTTTGAGCATTTTTGGCCTTGGAATGAAAACTGACTTTTTCCACTCCTGTGGCCACTGTTGAGTTTTCCAAATTTGCTGGCATATCGAGTGCAGCACTTTCACAGCATCATCTTTCAGGATTTAAAATAGCTCCACTGGAAATCCATCACCTCCACTAGTTTCTCCATAGTGATGCTAAGGCCCACTTGACTTCACATTCCAGGATGTCTGATACTAGGTGAGTGATCACACCATTGTGATTATCTGGGTCGTGAAGATCTTTCTGGTACAGTTCTTCTGTGAATTCTTGCCACTTCTTAATATCTTTTGCTTCTGTTAGGTCCATACAGTTTCTGTCTTTATTGAGCCCATCTTTGCATGAAATGATACCTTGGTATCTCTAATTTTCTTGAAGAGATCTCTAGTATTTTCCACTCTGTTGTTTTCCTCTATTTCTTTGCATTGTTCGCTTCTGAAGGCTTTCTTATCTCTCCTTGCTATTCTTTGGAATGATGCATTGAGATGCGTATATCTTTCCTTTTCTCCTTTGCTTTTCACCTCTCTTCTTTTCACAGCTATTTGTAAGGCCTCCTAAGACAGCCATTTTGCTTCTTTGCTTTTCTTTTTCACGGGCATGATCTTGATCCCTGTTTTTGTACAATGTCACAAACCTCCGTCCATAGTTCAACAGGCACTCTATCAGATCTCATCCATTAAATCTAATTCTCGCTTCCACTGTATAATCATCAGGGATTTGATTTAGGTCATACCTGTATTGTCTAGTGGTTTTTCCTACTTTCTTCAGTTTAAGCCTAAATTTAGCAATAAGAAGTTCATGGTCTGAGCCAGTCAGCTCCCCATCTTGTTTCTGCACACTCTATGGAGCTTCTCCACCTTTGGCTGCAAAGAAGGTAATCAGTCTGATTTCAGTGTTGACCATCTGATGATATCCATGTGTAGAGTCTTCTCTTGTGTTGTGGGAAGAGGCTGTTTGCTATGTCCAGTGTGTTCTCTTGGCAAAATTCTATTATTTGCCCTGTTTCATTCCGTACTCCAAGGCCAAATTTGCCTACTATTCCATGTGTTTCTTAACTTCCTACTTTTGCATTCCAGTCTCCTAGAATGAAAAGGGCAACTTTATTGGGTGTTAGTTTAAAAGGTCCTGAAAGTCTTCATAGAACCGTTCAACAGCAACTTCTTCAGCATTACAGGTTGGGGCATAGGCTTGGATTACCTGATATTGAGTGGTTTTCCTTGGAAAGGTACAGAGATCATTCTGTTGTTTTTGAGAGGGCATTCAAGTACTGTATTTCAGATTCTTTTGTTGACCATGATGGCTACTCCATTTCTTCTAAGGGATTCCTGCCCACAATAGTAGATATAATGGTCATCTGAGTTAAACTCACCCATCCCAGTCCATTTTAGTTCGCTGATTCCTAGAAGGTCAATCTTCACTCTTGCCATTCCCTATTTGACCATTTCGACTTTGCTTTGATTCCTGAACCTAACATTCCAGGTTCCTATGCAATATTGCTCTTTACAGCATCGGACCTTGCTTGTTTCACCAGTCACATCCACAACTGGGTATTGTTTTTGCTTTGGCTCCATCCCTTCATTCTTTCTGGAGTTATTTCTCCACTGACCTCCAGTAGCATATTGGGCACTTACTGACCTGGGAGTTCCTCTTTCAGTATCCTCTCATTTTGCCTTTTCATACTGTTCAAGGGGTTCTCAAGGCAAGAATACTGAAGTGGTTTGCCATTCCCTTCTGCAGTGGACCACATTCTGTCAGCCCTCTCCATCATGACCCACCTGCCTTGGTTGGCCCCTCATGGCATGGCTAGATTCATTGAGTTAGACAAGGCTGTGGTCCATGTGATCAGATTGGCTAGTTGTCTGTGATTATGGTCTCAGTGTGTCTGCCCTCTGATGCCATCTCACAGCACCAGCCGTCTTACTTGGTTTCTCTTACCTTGGTCTTGGGTTATCTATTCACAGCTGCTCCAGCAAAGCGCAGCCACTGCTCCTTTTCTTGGACAAGGGGTATCTCATCAGGGCCACCCCTCCTGACCTTGAACGTGGAGTAACTCCTCTCGGCCCTCCTGCAGCCGCACACATCCTTTAATGGTGTTGAAACTACAAATCTGTGTGCCAACCACAAGTGAAGTGGCTAAGTCATGTCCAACTCTTTGTGACTCCATGGACTGTAGGCCACCAGGCTCCTCCATCCATGGAATTTTCTAAGCAAGTGTACTGGAATGGGTGGCTATTTCCTTCTCCAGGGGATCTTCCCATCCCTGGGATCAAACCAGGGTCCCATACTGCAGGCAGATGCTTTACCATCTGAGCCACCAGGAAATCAAGTCTTCACAAATCAAAAAGATAGTACAGTGAACAAAAGAGATGACTTGCAAGTGATGTATCTGATAAGCGGTTCTTTGTAAAATAGACCAAGAAAAACACCACTCAAGTCTCCAAGGAAAATACACCACCCTTGTCCCATCCCCCAACATCAACTCTAATGTAAATACTTGATCTCACTCTAACCTATCACTAAAATCTAACCCTACACTAACAATATCCATGTGCATTCAAAGGCATCCATCCATCCACAGGAGAGACAGAAAGAGAAAAAGGAAGACAGAGGCAGAATTTCAAAAGGAAGAGAAAAACATGTCTAGAGAGAAACACTGAACAAGAGAGAGGAAATGAGCAGATTTTACAAACCTCTTCATAAATCTGTCTGGGAGTTTGAAGCAATGACAGTGTCCATCCACTGCAGAAGTGGGAAACGACCCAAGCTTATGAGAGTGAAGGAGTAGAATGCAGGGAGCCATTATAGGCTCAGCCACCCACAGAAGCCGAGATGAGGCAATTGAACCAGAATCTTCATGAAAAAAGAGGACCAGAAAGTTGGGTCCTCTTTTACATAAGAGAAGGTGACTTTCCAGTCTCCTTTTCAGTTCTCTACTGGGGGAGACTGGACCCCAAAATAGGAAGCAAAGAGGGTGCTGTCGAGTAGCTGTAGGGATCTGTGGCTTTCTCTTGAGGTGTCACAGGGCTGTTACACCAGCCATCATGTTTTGAGTCAATACTTGGCATGATAGCTGACAATGGAGAGGAATCAGTTTTATCATCTGGAGTGTTTTGGAACACCTTGGTCTCTTGGAATTGTGGCAGTACGCCTGGAGTTCCTCACAAGTTTCAAGATGAGACCATCTCCTCTTGAGGTGCAATGGGAACACCAGGATTCTTTTCCCAACGAAGAAGGGAAATGGACCCTCATCTCGAGATGAGGAGGTGAAAATGGGGCTCTCCTTGAGTTGTGGTGGGACATTCGGTGTTCCTCTCGAGTGAGGAAGAGTATGTCAGGAAACTTCTTGAGTTGCATCAAGGGTGTCAAGTACCCTTTCAAGGTTTAAGAGGGAAGGTGGGATTTCCTTCGAGAGGCCACAGTGGAAAAGGGCCTCATCTCGCATTGAGGGGAGAATCTCCTGGTTTTCCTCGAGTTGCATCTGGAAACTTGGGGTTCCTCTTAAGTTACGACAGGGACTTGAGGGATCCACTCATGTCGCCTCAGGAAAGTCAAGTCTCTATGTGAGTTTAGAGTGGCCTCTCGGGTTTCCTCTCCAGTCGGTGCAGGGTCCTTGGTCCTCATCTCGAGTTAAGGTCAGAAGCTCAGTGATCGCCTCCAATGCTGACATGGGTCTTGTGGTTCCTAAGGAGTTTCAACAGTGGAGTCAGGCCTCGTCTCATGTGGAGACATGCAGTCTGATTTCCTCTCGAGCTGTTAAAGAAGTGTCAGGCTTCCTGTCGAGTTGCCATAGGAAAATATGTCTTTCTCATGAGGTGCCACAGGGCTGTCACACTTGCCATCATGTTTTGACAAGATACTTGGGGTGACAGTCGAGTCAGTGCAGTGGAATCAAGTGTATCTTGAGTGGATTGGGACGTTGGGTTCTTTTTGAATTGTGGCACGACCCGTCAAGTTCCTTGGGAGTTTCCAATTGATACTGCCTCCTCTTGAAGTGCCAAAGGAAAATGGGATTCCTTTCCTGATGAAGCAGGGAAAGGGAACCTCATCTCAAGATGAGTTGGGAAAAATGGGGATCTTCTTGAGTTGTGGCAGGACCCTCGGGGTTCCTCTCTTGTGGAGATGGGTATGTCAGGGAATTTCTTGAGTGGCATCAAGGGTGTCAAAGACCCTTTTGAGGTGCAAGAGGGAAGGTGCAATTTCTTTCGAGATGCCGCAGTGGAAAAGGGCCTCATCTCGCGATGATGGGAGAATCTCCTGATTTTTCTCATGTAGAGGCAGGAAACTTGGGGTTCCTCTTGAGTTATGATGGGGCCCTCAGAGACCCACTCTTGTTGCCTCAGAAACGTCCAGGCTCCATGCAAGTTGTGAGGGGCCTCTCCAGTTAGTTCTGCAGTCGGTGCCAAGTCTTAGGTCCTCAATTAGATTTGAAGCTGGAACCTCAAGTTTTCTCTCCAGAGCTGACATGTATCTCAGGGTTCCTATGGAGTTTCCACAGGGGAGTCAGGCCTCATGTCATGTGGAGTCATGGAAGTCCACTTTCCTCTCGAGCTGTAAAAGTACTGTCAGTCTTCCTATCGATTTGATATAGGAATCT
Organism: Nanger dama; assembly: GCA_917880005.1. Classification (NCBI taxonomy): domain Eukaryota; kingdom Metazoa; phylum Chordata; class Mammalia; order Artiodactyla; family Bovidae; genus Nanger; species Nanger dama. The sequence continues at coordinate 168,790 of CAKJTW010000045.1, forward strand.
GTGGCTTTTTCTCGAGGTATCACCAGGCTGTCACAGCTGCCATTGTGTTTTGAGTCGATACTTGGGGTGACAGTCTAGTCAGTGCAGGGTAATCAGGTTTATCTGGAGTGGATTGGGACATCAGTGTCTTTTGGAATGGTGGCACAAATCCTGGAGTTCCTCTCGACTTTCAAGTTGAGACCACCTTTTCTTGAAGTGTGATTGGAATGCCGGGATTCTTTTCCTGAGGAAACAGGGAAATGAACCCTTACGGGGCCCAGCCCCCACTGGATCTAGGGTATCCGAAGTGTGGACAGCGAGGTGAGAGAGATATATAGATATATAGAGAGATATGGAAAAATTTTGCAGCTAAGAGAATAGAGGACAGAAAAGAGGCTGATATTCCTTGGTTTACACAGAAAGCCAATAAAATGTCAAGGCAAGGGACTTACTCCATTCCTGTAGGCCACTGGCACTCACTTGAAAAGCAGAGAGTGTCCTGCATTGGCATCCCTCTCTCATCGGTCTTAGAAGCCCTAGCAGAGAAGTGAACACGGAGGATCCCTGCACCCCAAGGGATTAGCCTGAAAAAGAATTAAAGAGAGAAAGAAAGTACAACAAGGGAGGTCAAGCTTGTGCAAGATCCATAACTTTATTTTCAAAAGGAGCTTATATACCGTAAGTTTTACATAATGGAAAGTGCAGAGTCATGCAGGGGCAGCAGTCCTGACCCTTATTGATACCAGGCTTTCTTGCTGCATACTTTTCCATATGCAAAATGTCTTAGGTGATTTACACTATCTTCTGTCCAAGAGGCCTGTTAACATTTTATGGCTTTTTTCCTTGATGAATATTAATCAAACAGAAAACACATTTTCCCTTGAAGTGTTTTTCTTTAATCTGCATCACCTTCAAAGTAATAAATAAAGTTACATTCCTATAGGACAAAGGTGCAGTGGGTTACAAGAGAGTACTTAACTCAAAGATCTAATGTTGCTGATGCCAGGGCTACTACCTGTTTTTTCTATATACCAACTATATCAACAAATAAAATATATGAAACCTTGGCAGCAAGTATTGGCTCAACAATGAAACTCTTAACCAGTTCTATACTAATGATTTTTAACTTGTCAAAAGGCTCTACATTCCTAGGATGTTTTAAGATTTCTGTGCCTCGCACTTGGTAGGCTGTAAACAATCACATGCTTAGTTGAAAAAGTCTGGATAAACCTGTCAGGCAAGTTAGAAAGCTATCAGAGGGGTTTGAATTGAAACACTCCAATTACATGCCCAAGAGACTCAAAAAGAGAGCTCTAAGTTAATTTTCTTCAGAGAAAGGTGGTCAGGGACAGCAACCCATTGGTAAGAGAGGAGTTGGTAAAAAATAGCAGGACAGGTGGATTCCGGTTTTGGGGTAGATGCTCTAGAAAGTCCAGAGGTCCTCTCAAGCCATGACTCGTCTTTGACTGTAAGGCCTCGTTCTTGTGACCTTTCTCATGGGTGTGATTGCAGGTGCTAGCTCCGGGAAGACACTAATCTTAAGTTGAGGATGGAAAACCGGGGCTTTTCTTGAGTTGTGGTGGGACCATCGGTGTTCCTTTTGAGTTGAGCTGGGTATGTTGGGGAACTTCTTGAGTTGCATCAAGTGTACCAAGGACCCTTTTCGAGGCTCAAGGAGGAAGGTGGGATTTCTCTTGAGATGCCACAGCGGAAAAAGTCCTCATCTCTCACTGGGGGATAATCTCTTGGTTTTTCTCGAGTTGCAGCAAGAAACTTAGGGTTCCTCTAGAGTTAAGTCGGGGACCTCATGGATCATTCATGTTGCCTCAGGAAAGCCCAGTCTCCATGCATGTTGTGAGAGGCCCCTCGAGATTCTTCTCCAGTCGGTGCTGGGTCCTAGGTCCTCATCTGTAGTTTAGGCCGGAACTTCAGGCTTCCTCTCCAGTGCTGACGTGAATCTCAGATTTCCTATGGAGTTTCGACAAGGGAGTCAGGCCTCGTCTCGTGTGGAGACATGCAAGTCCGCTTTCTTCTCGAGCTGTAACAGTAATGTCAGGTTTCCTGTCGAATTGACAGAGTCTGTGGCTTTTTGTCGTGGTGCCACAAGGCTGTCACACGTGCCATCTTGATACTCGGGGTGACAGTCGGGTCAGGGCAGGGGAATCCGGTGTATCTGGAGTGGATTGGGATATCTGGGTCTTTTGGAATGGTGGCAAGACCCCTGGAGTTCCTCTCGAAGTTCAAGTTGAGACCACCTCCTCTTGACGTGCAAGGGAACGCCGGGATTCCTTTCAAGACGAAACAGGGAACGGGACCCACATCTCGAGATTAGGAGGGAAAAACATGGCTCTTCTTGAGTAGTGGCAGGACCCTCAGTGTTCCTCTAGAGTGCAGAGGTATGTCAGGGAACATTTTGAGTTGCATCAAGTGTATCAAGGACCGTTTCTTGGCTCAAAAGGGAAGGTGGGATTTCTCTTGAGACACCGTGGTGGAGAAGGGCCTCATCTCAAGTTGAGGGGAGAATTTCCTGGTTTTTTCTCGAGTTGCGTCAGGAAACTTGGTGTCTCTCTTGAGTTATGATGGGAACCTAAGGGAACCGCTCATGTAGCTTCAGGAAAGTCCAAGCTCCATGCGAGTTGCTCGGGGCACTTTGCAATTCCTCTACAGTTGGTCCCGGTCCTAGGTCCTTATCTGGAGATGAAGCTGCAATCTCAGGTTTCCTCTCCAGTGGTGACATGGATCTCAGAGTTCCCTTGGGGTTTCCTCAGGGGAGTCAACACTCGTCTCTTGTGGAGGCATGCAAGTCGGCTTTCCTTCCGAGCTGTAACAGCAGTGTCAGGCTTCCTGTCGAGTTGACATAGGGATCTGTGGCTTTCTCTCGAGGTGCCACAGGGCTGTAACACGTGGCATCGTGTTTTTAGTCGATACTCGGGTTGACAGTCGAGTCAATGCAGGCGAATCAGGTGTATCTGGAGTGGACTGGGACATAACAGTCTTTTGGAATGGTGGCAAGGTCCCTGGAGTTCCTCTCGACTTTCAAGTTGAGACCACCTCCTCTTGATTGCGACGGGAATGTTGGGATTCCTTTCCCGACTAAGCAGGGAAAGGGAACCTCATCTCAAGATGAGGTGGGAAGAAAAGAGGCTCTTCTTGAGTTCTGGTGGGACCCTCGGTTTCCTCTCAAGCGGAGACAGGTATGTCATGTAACTTTTGAGTTGCATCAATGGTGTCAAGGACCCTTTCAAGGATCAAGAGGGAAGGTGGGTTTTCTCTAGACACATCACAGAGGAAAAGGGCCTTATCTTGTGTTGATGGGAGAATCTCTTGGTTTTTCTCGAGTTGCAGCAGGAAACTCTGGGATCCTCTCGAGTTACGATGGGGATCTCAGAGACCCACTTGTGTGGCTTCAGGTAAGTCCAGTGTCCATAGGAATTGCAAGGGGCCTCTCAGGATTCCTCTCCGGTCTGTGCCATGTCCTAGGTCCTCGTCTGGAGCAAGGGACAAATCTCCGGATTCGTCTCCAGTGCTCACATGGATCTCGGGGTTCCTATGGAGTTTCCACAGGGGAGCCTTGCCTCGTCTTGTGAGGAGACATGCAAGCCCGCTTTCCTCCTGAGCTGTTCCAGTAGTGTCAGGATTCTTGTCGAGTTGACATAGGGATCTGTGGCTTTCTCTAGAGGTGCCACAGGACTGTCACACATGCCATCGTGTTGTAAGTCTATAATCTGGGTGACAGTCGAGTCAGTGCAGGGGAATCAGGTGTATCTGGAGTGGACTTGGATATCAGGGTATTTTGAATGGTGGCACGACCCCTGGAGTTCATCTCGACTTTCTATTTCAGAGCTCCTCCTCTTGAGGTGCGATGGGAATGCCGGGTTTCCTTTCCCAATAAAACAGGAAAATGGACCCTCATCTTGAGATGAGGAGGGAAAACCATGGCTCTTCTTGATTTGTGGTGGGACCCTCAGTCTTCCCCTCGAGCGAAGACGGGTATGTCATGGAACTTCTTGAGTTACGTCAAGTGTGTTTAGAACCCTTTTGATGCTCAAGAGGGAAGGTGGGATTTCTCTCGAGATGCCACAATGCAAAAGGGCCTCATCCCATGTTGAGGGGAGAATCTTCTGGTTGTTCTCATTTTGCAGCAGGAAACGTGGGTTTCCTTTCGAGTTATGATGGAGAAATTCAGGGACCTGCACATGTGGCCTCAGAAAAGTCCAGTTTCCATCCGAGTTGCGAGGAGTCTCTCGGGATGCTTCTCCAGTTGGTGCCAGGTCCTAGCTCCTCATGTGGAACTGAGGCTGCAACCTCAGGGTTCCTCTCCACTCCACTGCTGACATGGATTTTGGGGTTTCTATGGAGTTTGCACAGGGGAGTCATGCCTCGTCTCTTGTGGAGACATGCAAGTCCACTTTTCTCCTGAGCTGTAACAGTCGTGTCAGGCTTCCTGTCAAGTTGACATAGGGATCTGTGGCTTTCACTTGAGGTGCCACAGGGCTGTGACACGTGCCATAATGTAGTGAGTTGATACTCGGGGTGACAGACAAATCAGTGCAGGGGAATCAGGTGTATCTAGAGTGGATTGGGGCATTGAGGAGTTTTAGAATTGTGGCACGACCCCTGGAGTTCCTGTCGACTTTCAAGTTGAGACTGCATATTCCTCAGCTGTGATGGGAATGCCGGGATTCCTTTCCCGACGAAGCAGGGAAACGGACCCTCATCTCGAGATGAGGAGGGGAAAATGGGGCTCTTCTTGAGTTGTGCTGGGATCTTCAATGTTCCTCTTGAGTGGAGACAGTTATGTCGTGGAACTTTTGAGTTGCATCAATGGTGTCAAGGACCCTTTCGAGGATCAAGAGGGAAGGTGGGTTTTCTTTTGACACACCACAGCAGAAAAGGGCCTCATCTCACGTTGAGGGGGGAATCTCTTGGTTTTTCTCGAGTAGCAGCAGAAAACTCGATGATCCTCTCGAGTTACGACAGGGACCTCAGGGACCAGGTTGTGTGGCCTCAGGTAAGTCCAGTGTCCATGGGAGTTGTGAGGGGCCTTCAGGGTTCCTCTCCAGCTGGTGCCATGTCCTAGGTCCTCATCTGGAGCAAGGGACAAATCTCCAGATTCATCTCCAGTGTTCACATGGATCTCAGGGGTTCCTATGGAGTTTTCACAGGGGAGCCATGCCTCATCTAGTGAGGAGACATGCAAGCCCGCTTTCCTCCTGAGCTGTTCCAGTAGTGTCAGGATTCCTGTCAAGTTGACATAGAGATCTGTGGCTTTCTCTAGAGGTGCCACAGTGCTGTCACCCATGCCATCATGTTGTGAGTTTATACTCTGGGTGATAGTCGAGTCAGTGCAGGGGAATCAGGTGTATCTGGAGTGGACTTGGACATCAGGATCTTTAGAATGGTGCCACTACCCCTGGAGTTCCTCTCGACTTTCAGGTTGAAATTACCTCCTTTTGAGGCGTGCCAGGACGCCGGGATTCCTTTCCCAAAATCAGGGAAATGGACCCTCATCTCGAGATGAAGAGGGAAAAACTGGGTTCTTTGTGAGTTGTGGCAGGATCTACGATGTTCCTCTCGAGTGAAGACAGGTATGTCGGGGGAACTTCTTGAGTTGCATCAACGGTGTCAAGGACCTTTTGAGGCTCAAGAGGAATGGTGGAATCTCTCTAGAGATGCCACAATGGAAAAGGGCCTCATCTAGCATTGAGGGGAGAATTTCTTGGTTTTTCTCCAGTTGCGGCAGGAAAATTGGGTTTCCTCTGGAGTTACGATGGGGACCTTAGGGGGTCTGATTTTGTGGCCTCTGGAAAATCCAGCCAGGCAAGTTAGAAAGCTATTAGAGTGGTTTGAACTGAAACACTCAAATTACATGCCCAAGAGACTTATAAAAGAGAGCTCTAAGTTAATTTTCTTCAGAGAAAGGTGGTCGAGGACAGCAACCCATTGGTAAGAGAGGAGTTGTTAAAAAAAAAAAAATAGCAGAATAGGCAGATTCTGGTTTTGCGGTAGATGCTCGAGCAGGTCCAGAGGTTGCCTCAAGCCATGACTCGTCTTTGACTATAAGGCCTCGTTCTCGTGACCTTTGTCATAGATGTAATCTCAGGTGCTGGCTCTGGGAAGACACTAATCTCGAGATGAGGGAAAGCCAGGGCTTTTCTTGAGTTGTGGAGAGACCCTCTGTGTTCCTCTCGAGTGGAGACGGGTATGTCAGGGAACTTCTTGAGTTGCGTCAACTGTGTTTAGAACCCTTTTGAGGCTCACGAGGGAAGGTGGGATTTCTCTCGAGACACCACAGTGGAAAAGGCCCTAATCTCGCGTTGAGGGTGAATCTCCTGGTTTTCCTCAAGTAATGGCAGGAATCTTGGGGTTCCTCTCGAGTTACAGCAGATGCCAGACTCTAGCTCCAGTGGATCCAGGGTAATTCGATGAGGAGATGGCTTGGAGAGGAAAAGCTTAGTTATTTCAAAATATAAAAGAGATTAGGAAGAAATAATATAGTAGGAAATTTCCTGGAGAAAAGGTGCTGAATAACTTGGTTTACATGGAAAACTAATAAAACCTCAGGACAAGAGGTTTGCACCATCAACCTTAGGCCACTGGCACCCATTTAAATAGTGGAGGCTGCCCTGACTTGGGCTCCCTCTCACGTGGTTCTTAAAAGCCAGGGCAAGTAAGTAGACTTGGTGAGCCTCCGAGTTCCAGTTAGGAATATAGCCTTAAAATAGTCAGAAAACACATGGGGAACCAGTCTTTCCAGTGCCTGGCCCATCCTTTATTGTTCAGGAATGCTTTTATACTTTTGGTTGTACATAGAAATCAATGGATAATACAAATTTATGCAGGGTCAGCAGCCCTGACTCTTATCGAGACCAGGCTTTCTCTCTGCATACCTAGCTATATACACAGGTCTTAGGTGATTTACATCTTCTTCTGGCCAGAAGGCCAATTAGCATTTTATGGCCCTTTTCTGATAAGGGCCTGTCAACCAGAGAACTTAAAAGTGCTGTTCTTTCCAAAGTCTGGTGCCACTCTCAGAAAGCACTAAATAAAGTGACATTCTTCCATAGTATGGACAAAATTTATAACAATGAAAGAAGTACAGTGATTTATAACAAAGAGAAAAGTAATTAAGTCAAAAGTCTAGTGTTGTTAGCTTAAAAACTACTATATTCCTTTCTCTATCTCCCAATTACATTGATTAATATCCTTCAGGTTCCTAAAAGGTAAAGAACATAGAGGCCTGGCAGCAAACATTAACTCAACAGTGAAACCCTTCATCAACCTAATTCTTAGCTCTAAAAGGCTCTACATCTTTAAGATGCTTTAAGCTTTGTGCCTCTCATGGTTGGGGGCTATATACAATCACAAGTTGTAAAAGTCTGAGGGAACCTGTCAGGCAAGTTAGAAAGCCATCAAAGGGTATACACCAACACATGTTTTTATATGCAGAAGATGGTTAACTGGAGCTCTGAGTTAACTCTTTCCAGAGAAAGGTGGTGGGTGATAGTCCCCTGTGATGTCAGAAAAGTGGAAATCACAGTAAAATAAGGCAGGCAGACTCTGGCTTTGGGGGTAGATGTTCAGAAAAACCCAGGGGAAACTCTGAAGCCAGATCATGACTTTGCGTACATCAGGCTTCCTATCTCATGACCTTTGCCATGGGTGGGATTCTTCACGTTGGCTCCCAGCAGACGGGGACATCAGGGACCCACTGGAATTGTCTTAGGAAAGTCCAGTCTCCATGCTAGTTGGCGAGGGGCCTCTCAGGATTCCTCTCCAATCAGATTCAGGTACTAGATTCTCTGGAGCTGAGTCCGGAACCTCAGGTTTCCTCTCCAATGCTGACAGATCTCAGGGTTCCTATGGAGGTTCTACAGGGGAGTCTGGCCTCGTCTCGTGTGCAGACATGCAAGTCTGCTTTGGCTCGAGCTGTAACAGTAGTGTCAGTCTTCCTGTCTAGTTGACCTAGTGATCTGTGGCTTTCTCTCGAGGTGCCACAGGGCTGTCACACATGCCATCATGTTTTGAGTCTATCGTTGGGGTGACCATAAAGTCAGTGCAGGGCAATCAGGTGTATCTGGAATGCATTGGGACATTGAGGTCTTTTGGTATGGTAGCACGACCCCTGGAGTTCCTCTTGACTTTCAATTTGAAACTGCCCCCTTTTGAGTATGCTGGGACGCAGGGATTCCTTTCCCAACAACAGGGAAATGGACCCTCATCTCGAGAAGAGGAGGGTAAAACGGGGCTCTTCTTGAGTTGTGGTGGGATCTTCAATGTTCCTCTCGACTGGAGACGGGTATGTCGGGGAACTTCTTGAGTTGCATCAATGGTATCAAGGACCCTTTCGAGGCTCAAGAGGAATGGTGGGATTTCTCTCGAGATGCCACAGCAGAAAAGGACCTCATCCCAAGTTGAGGGGAGAATCTCCTGGTTGTTCTCATTTTGCAGCAGGAAATATGAGTTTCCTTTCAAGTTATGATGGGGAACTCAGGGACTTGCTCGTGTGGCTGCAGGAAAGTCCAGTCTCCATGCGATTTGCGAGGGGTCTCTCAGGATACTTCTCCAGTTGGTGCCAGGTCCTAGATCCTCATGTGGAACTGAGGCCACAACCTCAGGGTTCCTCTCCAGTGCTGACATAAATTTTGGGGTCCCTATGGAGTTTGCACAGGGGAGTCATGCCTCGTCTCTTGTGGAGACATGCAAGTCTGCTTTTCTCTTGAGTTGTAACAGTAGTGCCAGGCTTCCTATCAAGTTGACATAGGGATCTATGGCTTTCTCTCGAGGTGTCACAAGGCTGTGACACATGCCATCGTGTTGTGAGTTGATACTCGAGGTGACAGTCAATTCAGTGCAGGAGAATCAGGTGTATCTGTAGTGGATTGGGACATCAAGGACTTTTAGAATGGTGGCACGACCCCTGGAGTTCCTCTCGACTTTCAAGTTGAGACTGCATATTCCTGAGCTGCAACATGAATGCCGGGATTCCTTGCCCTATGAAGCAGGGAAAGGGACCCTCATCTCAAGATGAGGAGGGAAAATGGCCACTTCTTGAGTTGTGCCGGGATCTTTAATGTTCCTCTCGAGTGGAGACAGGTATGTCGGGGAACTTCTTGAGTTTCATCAACGGTGTCAAGGACCCTTCAAGGCTCAAGAGGAATGGTGGGATTTCTCTCAAGATGCCACAGTGGAAAAGGGTCTCATCTTGCATTGAGGGGAGAATTTCCTGGTTTTTCTCCAGTTGCAGCAGGAAAATTGGGGTTCCTCTCAAGTTACAATGGGGACCTCAGGGACCCTCTCTTGTTGCCTCAGGAAATTCCAGTCTCCATACGAGTTGCAAGGGCCCTCTTGGGATTCCTCTCCAGTCGGTGCTGGGTCCTAAGTCCTCATCTGGATCTCAGGCCAGACCTGAGGGTTCCTCTGCAGTGCTAACATGGATGTCGAGGTTCCTATGGAGTTTCCACAGGGGAGTCAGGCCTTGTCTCATGTGGATAAATGAAAGTCTGCTTTCCTCTGGAGCTGTAACAGTACTGTCAGGCTTCCTGTCGAGTTGACATAGGGATCTGTGGCTTTTTCTCAAGGTGCCACAGGGCTGTCACACTTACCATCGTGTTTTGAGTCACAACTCGGGGTGAAAGTCAAGTCAATGCAGGGGAGTCAGGTGTGTCTGGAGTGGATTGGGACATAGGGATATTTTGGAATGGTGAAACCCTGGAGTTCCTCTCGACTTTCAAGTTGAGACTGCCTCCTCTTGAGATGTGACAGGAACACCGTGTTTCCTTTCCCAGAAAAGCAGGGAAAGGAACCCTCATCTCGAGATGCAGAGGGAAAAACAAAGCTCTTCTTGAATTTAGGCAGGACACTCGGTGTTCCTCTCAAGTGGCCACTGCTTTGTGGGGTAACTTCTTCAGTTTCATCAAGGGTGTCAAGGATTCTTTTGAGACTGAAGAGAAAAGGTGGGATTTCTCTTTAGATGCAGCAATGAAAAAGGGCCTCATTTAGCATTTAGGGGAGATTCTCCTGGTTTTTTTCGAGGTGCATCATGAAACTTCGGGTTCCTCTCAAGTCACGATAGGGACCTCAAGGACCCGCACATGTTGCCTCAGCAAAGTCCAGTCTACATGCGAGTTGTGAGGGGCCTCTCGGGATTCCTCTCCAGTCGGTGCTGGTCCTAGGTCCTCATATGGAGTTGAGGCAGGAACCTCAGCGTTCCTCTACACTGTTGACATGGATCTCAGGGTTCCTACGGAGTTTCAAAAGGGGAGTCAGGCCTCATCTCCTGTAGAGACATGCAAGTTTGCTTTCCTCTCGAGCTGTAACATTAGTGTCAGGCTTCCTGTTGAGTTGACATAAGGATCCGTGGCTTTCTCTCAAGGTGCAACAGTGCTGTCACACGTGCCATTGTGTTGTCAGTTGATACTCGATATGACAGTCAAGTCAGTGTAGGAGAATCAGATGTATCTGGAGCGTATTGGTTACATCTGGGTCTTTTGGGATGGTGGCATAACCCCTGGAGTTCCTCTCGACTTTCAAGTTGAGACTGCCTCCTCTTGAGGTGTGACAGGAACACCAGGATTCCTTTCCCGATGAAGCAGGGAAATTTACCCTCATCTTGAGATGAGGAGGGAAAAACAGGGCTCTTCTTGAGTTGTGGCAGAACCCTCGGTGTTCCTCTGGAGTGGAGATGGGTATGTCGGGGAACTTTTGAGTTGCATCAAGGGTGTCAAGGACCCTTTCGAGGCTCAAGAGGAAAGATGAGATTTCTCTCAAGACGTCACCATGGAAAAGGGCCTCATCTCGCACTGAGGGAAGAATCTCCAGGATTTTCTCAGGTTGTGGCAAGAAACTTGGGCTTCCTCTTGAGTTATGAAGGAAACCTCAGGGACCTGCTCATGTGGCCTCAGGAAAGTGCAGTGTCCATGAGAGTTGCAAGGGGCCTCTCAGGATTCCTCTCCAGTTGGTGTCAGGTCCTAGTTCCTCATCTGTAGCTGAGGCTGGAACCTCAGGGTTCCTCTACAGTGCTGACACTGGATATCAGGGTTCCTAAGTAATTTCAACAGGGGAGACAGGCCTCGTCTTGTGTGGAGACATGCAAGTCAGTTTTCCTCTCGAGCTGTAACAGTAGTATCAGGCTTCCTGTCTACTTGACAAAGGGATCTGTGGCTTTCTCTAGAGGTGTCACAGGGCTGTCTCACGTGCCATCGTGTTGTGAGTATATCTTCGGTTTGACAGTCAAGTCAGTGCTGGGGAATCAGGTGTATCTGGAGTGGATTTTGACATCAGGGTGTTTTGGAATGCTGGCATGACCCATGGAGTTCCACTCGACATTCAAGTTGAGACCTCTTCCACTTGAGGTACGAAGGGAAGGCCAGGATTCCTTTCCCAACGAAGCAGAGTAGTGGACCCTCATCTCGAGATGAGGAAGGAAAAACGAGGCACTTCTTGAGTTGTGGCCGGACCCTCAGGTTCCTCTCTATTAGAGACGGGTATATTGGGGAACTCCTTGACTTGCATCAAGGTTGTCAAGAACCCTTTCGAGGCTCAAGAGGGAACGTGGGGTTTCCCTGGAGACGCAGCAGTGGAAAATGGCCTTAACTCACGTTGAGGGGAGAATCTCCTGCTTTTTCTCGAGTTGTAGCAAGAAACTTGGGGATCTTCTCAAGTTACGAATGAGAAATCAGGAATCCAATTGTGTTGCCTCAGGAAAGTCGAGCACCAGGATTCCATTCTCTACGAAGCAGGGACATGGACCTTCATCTCGGGATGAGGAGAGGAAAATGAGGCTCTTCTTAAATTGTGGCAGGACCCTTGGTGTTCCTCTCGAGTGGAGACGGGTATTTCATGGAACATCTTGAGTTGCATCAAGGGTGTCAAGGACGCTTTCGAGGCTCAAGAGCAAGGTGGGATTTCTCTCCAGATGCCGCTGAGAAGGGCCTCATCTCGCTTTTAGGGAAGAATCTCCTGATTTTTCTCGAGTTGTGGCATGAAACTTTGGTTTCCTCTCAAGTTACGACGGAAACCTCAGGGAACCACTCATGTTGCCTCAGGAATGTCCATTCTGCATGTGAGTTGTGAGGGGCCTCTCAGGATTCCTCTTCAGTCGCTGCCGGGTACTAGGTCCTCATCTGGAGCTGATGCTGGAAACTCAGTTTTCCTCTCCAGTGCTGACATGGACCTCAGGGTTCCTATGTAGTTTCAAAGGGGAGTCAAGCCTTGTCTCATGTGAAGTCATGCAAGTTGGCCTACCTCTCAAACTCTAACAGTAGTGTTAGGCTTTATGTAGAGTTGACATAGGGTTCTATGGCTTTCCCTTGAGTAACCTCAGGGCTGTCACACGTGCCATGGTGTTTTGAGTATGTTCTCGGGGTGACAGTCGATTCAGAGCAGGGGAAATCAGAGTATCTGGAGTGGATTGGGACATCGGGGTCTTTTGAAATGGTGGCACACTCCTGGAGCTCATCTCAACTTTCGAGTGGAAAGCAGGGCAAAAACTAATGAAGTTTTTCCTAGAAAATGCACTGGTCATAGCAAAAATCCGCTTTCAACAACACAAGAGAAGACTCTACAGATGGACATCACCAGATGGTCAACACCGAAATCAGACTGATTATATTCTTTGCAGCCAAAGATGGAGAAGCTCTACACAGTCAACAAAAACAAGATGAGGAGCTAGCTGACTGTGGCTCAGATCATGAACTCCTTATTACCAAATTCAGACTCAAATTGAAGAAAGGAAGGAAAATCATTAGACCATTCAGGTATGACCTAAATCAAATCCCTTATGATTATACAGCGGAAGTGAGAAATAGATTTAAAGGCCTATATCTGATAGATAGAATGCCTGATGAACTATGGAATGAAGTTCATGGCATTGTACAAAAAACAGAGATCAAGACTATCCCCATGAAAAAGAAATGCAAAAAAGCAAAATGGCTGTCTGGGGAGGCCTTACAAATAGCTGTGAAGAGAGGTGAAAAGCCAAGGAGAAAAGGAAAGATATAAGCATCTAAACGCAGAGTTCCAAAGAATAGCAAGAAGAGATAAGAAAGTCTTCTTCAGTGATCAATGCAAATAAATAAAGGAAAACAACAGAATGGGAAAGACTAGAGATCTCTTCAAGAAAATTAGAGATAGCAAGGGAACATTTCATGCAAAAATGGGCTATATAAAGGACATAAATGGTCTGGACCTAACAGAAGAAGAAGATATTAAGAAGAAGTAGCAGATAGACGGAAGAACTGTACGAAAAGGATCTTCACGACCCAAATAATCATGATGATGTGATCACTAATCTAGAGCCAGACATCTTGGAATGTAAATTCAAGTGGGCTTTAGAAAGCATCACTATGTATAAAGCTAGTGAAGGTGATGGAATTCCAGTTGAGCTGTTTCTAATCCTGAAAGATGATGCTGTGAAAGTGCTGCACTAAATATGCCAGCAAATTTGGAAAACTCAGCAGTGGCCAAAGGAATGGAAAAGGTCAGTTTTCATTCCAATTCCAAAGGAAGGCAATGCCAAACAATGCTCAAACTACCACACAATTACACTCATTTCATATGCTAGTAAATTAAAGCTCAAGATTCTCCAAGCCAGGCTTCAGCAATACGTGAACCATGAACTATGTGATGTTCAAGCTGATTTTAGAAAAGGCAGAGGAACCAGAAATCAAATTGCCAACATCCGCTGGATCATGCAAAAAGCAAGAGAGTTCCAGAAAAACATCTATTTTTGCTCTATTGACTATGCCAAAGCCTTTGACTGTGTGGATCACAAAAACTGTGGAAAATTCTGAAAGAGATGGGAATACCAGATCACCTGACCTGCCTCCTTAGAAATCTGTATGCAGGTCAGGAAGCAACAGTTAGAACTGGATATAGAACAACAGATTGGTTCCAAATTGGAAAAGGAGTACATCAAGCAGGTATTTTGTCACCCTAGTTATTTAACTTATATGCAGAGTACATTATGAGAAACGCTGGACTGGAAGAAACAGAAGCTGGAATCAAGATTGCCGGGAGAAATTTCAATAACCTCAGATATGCAGATGACACCACCCTTATGGCAGAAAGTGAAGAGGAGCTAAAAAGCCTCTTGATGAAAGTGAAAGAAGAGAGCGAAAAAGTTGGCTTCAAACTCAACATTCAGAAAACGAAGATCATGACATATGGCCCCATCACTTCATGGGAAATAGATGGGGCATCAGTGGAAACAGTGTCAGACTTTATTTTGGGGGCCACCAAAATCACTGCAGATGGTGACTGCAGCCATGAAATTAAAAGACGCTTACTCCTTGAAAGAAAAGTTATGACAATCTAGACAGCATATTCAAAAGCAGAGACATTACTTTGCCGACTAAGGTCCATCTAGTCAAGGCTATCGTTTTTCCAGTGGTCATGTATGGATGTGAGAGTTGGACTGTGAAGAAGGCTGAGTGCCGAAGAATTGATGCTTTTGAACTGTGGTGTTGGAGAAGACTCTTGAGAGTCCCTTGGACTGCAAGGAGATCCAACCAGTCCATTCTGAAGGAGTTCGCTCTCCTCTTTCACTTTCATCAAGAGGCTTTTAGCTCCTCTTCACTTTCTGCCATAAGGGTGAGATTTCATCTGAAGGAATGATGCTAAAGCTGAAACTCCAGTACTTTGGTAACCTCATGAGAAGAGTTGACTCCTTGGAAAGACTTCGATGCTGGGAGGGATTGGGGGCAGGAGGAGAAGGGTACAACCGAGGATGAGATGGCTGGATTGCATCACAGACTCGATGGACGTGAGTCTGGGTGAACTCCAGGAAATGGTGATGGACAGGGAGGCCTGGTGTGCTGCGATTCATGGGGTCACAGGGAATCGGACACGACTGAGTGACTGAAGTGAACTGAACTAACTTTTGGTGCGACAGGAACGCCGGAATTCCTTTCCTCCTTTCCCAACGAAGCAGGGAAATGGACCCTCACGTTGAGATGAGGGAAATACCAGGCTCTTCTTGAGTTGTGACAGGATCTCCAGTGTTCTTCCCAAGAGTAGACGAGTATGTCAGGGTACTTCTTGAGTTGCATCTAGGTGTCAAGGACGCTTTCAAGGCTCAGGAGGGAAGGTGAGATTTCTCTCAAGATGCCACCACGGGAAGGGCCTCATCTCTCTTGAGGCGAGAATCTTCTGGTTTTCTCGAGTTGCGGCGGGAAATGTGGGGTTCCTCTCGAGTTATGACAGGGACCTCAGGGACCTGCTCATGTTGCTTTGGAAAATCCAGTCTCCATGCAAGTTGCGAGAGGCCTCTCAGAATTCCTCTCCAGTGGGTGCCGTGTCCTAGGTCCTCATCTTGAGCTGAGTCCTGAACCTCAGGTTTCCTCTCCAGTGCTGACATTGACCTAAGGAGTCCTAAGGAGTTTCAGTAGGGGTGTCAGGCCTTGTCACTTGAGGACACATGCAATTCTGCTTTTCTCTTGAGCTGTAAAAGTAATGTCAGGCTTCCTGTCAAGCTGACGTAGGGATCTGTGGCTTTCTCTCGAGGTGCCAAAGGGCTGTCACATGTGCCATTGTGTTTTGAGTCGATACTCGGGTTAACAGTCGAGTCAGTGCAGGGGAATAAGATGTATCTGTGGTGGATTTGGAGCTCTGTGTTTCTTGCAGTTGTGGCAAGACCCCTGGAGTTCCTTCCAACATTCAATTTGAGACCACCTCCTGTTGAGGTGTGACGGGAACCCTGGAATTCCTTTCCCGATGAAGCAGGGAAATGGACCCTCATCTCAAGATGAAAAGGGAAATACAGGGCTCTTCTTGAGTTGTGGCAGGACACTCGTTGGTCCTTCGAGTGGAGACGGGTATGTTGGGGAACTTCTTGAGATGCCTCAAGGGGTCAAGGACTCTTTCGAGGCTCAAGAGTGAAGATGGGATTAATCAGTGATACCGCAGTGGAAAAGGGCCTCATCTCACTTTGAGAGGAGAATCTCCACTTTTTCTCAAGTTGCGGCAGGAAAATTGAGGTTGCTCTTGAGTTACAACAGGGACTTCAGGGACCTGTTCATGTTGCCTCAGGAAAGTCCAGTCTACATGCAAGTTGCTAGGGGCCTCTCAGGATTCCTCTCCAATTGGTGCCTGGTCCTAGATCCTCCTCTGGTGCTGAAGCCAGAACCTCACTTTTTCTCTCCAGTGCTGACATGGATCTCAGGGTTTCTATGGAGTTTCAACAGCAGAGTTAGGCTTTGTCTCATGTGGAGACATGCAAGTCCGCTTTCCTCTGGAGCTTTGAGAGTATTTTCAGGCTTCCTGTTGAGTTGACATATGGATCTGTGACTTTCTCTCGAGATGTCACAGGGCTGCACACGTACCATCGTGTTGTGAGTCGATGTTCGGGGGTGACAGTCGAGTCAGTGCAGGGGAATCCGGTGTAACTGGAGTGGATTGGGCCATTGGGGTCTTTTGGAATGGTGGCATGACCCCTGGCATTCCTCTGGACTTTCAAGTTGAGACCACCCTCTCTTGAAGTTCAACAGGAACACCAAGATTTCTTTCCCAATGAAGCAGGGGAATTGGACCCTCATCTCGAGATGAGGAGGGAAAAACGGGACTCTTCTTGAGTTTTGTTGGGACCATGGGTGTTCCTCTCAAATGGAGACGAGTACGTTGGGGAACTACTTGAGTTGCTTCAAGGGTGTCAAGGACCCTAGAGAGGCTCAAGAGGGAGGTGGGGTTTCTCTCAAAATGCCACAGCAGAAAAGGGCCTCATCTCACGTTGAGGAAAGTATCTCCTGCTTTTTCTCGAGTTGTGGCAGGAAACGTGAGTTTCCTCTCGAGATACCATGTGGATCTCAGGGACCACATGTGTTGCCCCAGGAAAGTCCAGACTCCATGCGAGTTGCAAGGGCCCTCTCGGGATTCCTCTCCAGTCGGTGTTGGGTCCTAGGTCCTCATCTGAATCTGAGGCTGGAACCTGAATATTTCTCTGCAGTGCTGACATGGATCTCGGAGGTTCCTATGTGGTCTCCTCAGGGGAATCATGCCTCGTGTCATGTGGTCATGTGGAGACATGCAAGTCCACTTTCCTTTCGAGCTCTTACAGTAGTGTCAGGCTTCCTGCCGATTTGACACAGGAATCTTGGCTTTCTCTCGGGGTGCCACAAGGTTGTCACGTGTGCCAGCGTGTTGTGAGTCGATTCTAGGGGTGACAGTCGAGTCAGTGCTGGGGGAGTCAGATGTATCTTGCATAGATTGGGACATCGGGGTCTTTTGGAAATGTGGCACGACCCCTGGTGTTCCTCTTGACTTTCAAGTTGAGACCTCCTCTTCTTGAGGTGCAACAGGAATGCTGGTATTCCTTTCCTGACGAAGTAGGGAAATGAACCCTCATCTCCAGGTGAGGAGGGAAAAACGGGGCTCTACTTGAGTTGCAGCAGGGCCTCGTTGTTTCTCTCAAGTGGAGACGGGTATGTCAGGGAACTTCTTGAGTTGCATTAAGGGTGTCAAGGATCCTTTTGAGGCTAAAGAGGGAAGGTGGGATTTCTCTTGAGACGCCACAGTGGAAAAGAGCCTCATATCGCACTGAGGGGAGAATCTCCTTGTTTTCTCAAGTTGTGGCAGGAAACTTGGAGTTCCTCTCCAGTTATGACAGGGGCTTGAGGTACACGCTTGTGTTGCCTCAGGCAAGTCCAGTCTCCATGCGAGTAGTGAGGGGCCTCTCTGGATTCCTCTCTAGTTGGTGCCGGGTCCTAGGTCCTCATCTGGAGATGAGCCTGGAACCTCCAGATTCCTCTCCAATGTTGACACGTATCTCGAAGTTCCTACTGAGTTTCAACAGGGGAGTTGCCGGGAGACAGCATAGGGAACCCCGCCTGTGGCAAAGGTCATGAGATGGAGGCTGGGCATTAAGCAAAGGTGGTATTGAGCCTCAGGAAACCCCCCGTTCCCGAGCATCTACCCCAAAACCAGAGTCTGCCTACTTTACTGTTTTATGCTCTCACCTCCATGTCTGATTTTATGGGGGCTGTTCCTCTCACCTCCCTCGGAGAAGGAATTAACTTACAGCTCCAAGATAATAAAAATTCCTGGGCATGACAAGAGTGTTTCAACTTATGAACTCCTCTGAAGATTTTCTAGCCTGCCTGAACAGGTTAGTCCGGCCACATGTGATTGTTTACAGCCTCCTAACCGTGAGAGGCACAAGATGTTTTAGACTTACTAAAGGCAGATTCTCTTAGGAAGTTAGAAATTATTAGTATAGTGGGTTAATTAGGAATTATATTGGTGAAGGGTTTTTCATTTTGGGGGCCAATATTTGCTGCTAAGTCTTCATGTTCCCAGCCCTTATAATGAATAAAACTAGCATAAAAAGAGAAATAAGTATTAACCTTTAAGATTAATCATGTTAACCCTAGGCTAAGTAAATTCCTTTCTTAATTGTAACCCACTACACCCTCACCTTATAGGAAAGCAACTTTATCCAGTATTTTCAAAGGGTGGTGCCTGGTTTAAGAAAAATCACCCCTAGAAAATAAGTTTTCTGGTTGACTGACCGTTATCAGAAAGAAAGGATCATAAAATGTTAGCAGGCCCCTGGCCAGAAGATGATGTAAAACCTCTAAGACCTTTTTGTATACGTGTATATGAAGCACCTGATTTTGATAAAGGTCAGGACTGCTGACTCCAGCATGACTTTAAAATTTCCATTTGTCTCTATGTTTAAAAAGGGGTATATAAGAAAACCTGAAAATAAAGAAAATGGATCATTTCCTGGAAAGACTGATTCTGCATTGTCTTTCTTTCTTGTTCTCCGTTTTTCTGGCTAAATTCTGCTCTGGAGTGTGGGT
Source organism: Nanger dama (assembly GCA_917880005.1). Lineage (NCBI taxonomy): Eukaryota > Metazoa > Chordata > Mammalia > Artiodactyla > Bovidae > Nanger > Nanger dama. The sequence goes on from CAKJTW010000045.1 coordinate 187,566, forward strand.
ACTTGCCAAGCCTGCTAATTTTGCCCTGGCTTCAAAGACCCACACGAGAGGGAGCCCAAGGTGGAGCACCCTCTGCTGTTCAAGTGGGCACCGGAGGCCTACATAAATGGCGCAGACTTCTTGTCTTGGAGTTTTATTGGTAATCCGTGTAAAACAACTTATTAACCTTCTTTTTCTCCACTAAATTTCCTATTACATTATTCTTTCTAATCTGTCTCTATACTTCTAATTAATTGATTTTTCATAGGATGCTGATTCTGTCTCCCGTTTGCATTACACTGGAACCACTGGGGCTGGACCCCAGGAGGGATTCCCAGAAGGGAAACGGACCCTCATCTCGAGATCAGGAGGGAAAAATGGAATTCTTCTTGAGTTGTGGTGGGACACTTGGTGTTCCTCTTGAGTGGAGACGGGTAGTTGGGGAACTTCTTGAGTTGCCTCAAGGGTGTCAAGGACCCTTTCAAGGCTCAAGAGGGAAGGTGGGATTTCTCTTGAGGCACCACAGCAGAAACAGGCCTCATCTTGCGTTGAGGGGATAATCACCTGGTTTTTCTCAAGCTGTGGCAGGAAACTTGGTGTTCCTCTCAAGTTACAATGGGGACAGCCGGGAAATGCTTCTGTAGCCTCAGGAAGGTCCAGTCTTCATGCGAGTTGTGAGGTGCCTCTCAGTATTCTTCTTCTGTCAGTGCTGGATCCTAGGTCCTCATCTGGAGCTGAGGCTGAAACCTCATGGTTCCTCTCCAGTGCTGACATGCATCTTGGTGTTCCTATGGAGTTTCCACAGGGGAATCAGGCCTCATCTCGTGTGGAGACATGCAAGTCCGCTTTCCTCCTGAGCTGTAACTGTAGTGTCTGGGTTCCTGTCGAGTTGACCTAGGGATCTGTGGCTTCCTCTCGAGGTGCCACAAGGCTGTCACACGTGCATAGTGTTATAAGTCGATACTCGGAGTGACAGTCGAGTCAGTGCAGGGGAATCTGGTGTATCAGGAGTGGACTGGTATATCCAGATCCTTTGGAATGGTGGCATGACCCCTTTTGTTACCCTCAGCTTTCAAATAGAGACTGCCTCCTCTTCAGATGTGACGGGAATGCTGGGATTCCTTTCCCAATGAAGCAGGGAAAGGGACCCACATCTCGAGATGAGGAAGGAAAAACGCGGCATTTCTTGAGTTGTGACGAGACCCTCGTTGTTCCTCTCGGGTGGATACAGGTATGTCAGGAACGTCTTGAGTTGCATCAAGGGTGTTAAGGACCCTTTCGAGGCTCAAGACGGGAGGTAGAATTTCTCTCAAGATGCTGCAGTGGAAAAGGGCCTCATTTTTATTTATTTATTTTTTTTTTTTTTTGGTCAGAAACTGTACTGCTTTATTCCCCAAATTCTACAGCAACACAGACCTGACCTAATAGATGCCTCAAACATATGTGGAATGAGAGGAAAAAAACATACAAAGCCACGCTCCCTCATGTACTCTTCTCAGGCTAGCCCTTCTCCCCAGGCTCTTCCAGGGCCATGAGGCCTCCCACTTGCATCTTCTCACTCCTCTTTCTCTTCTTCCACCCTCTGCATTTCCACAGAAAGGGAAAGAGTCTGGTCTGGACAGAGAGGCCTGAGGACCATCAGCCTCCCTACCCTCCCTGGCAAGGCCCTACACTGCTCAAGTACCAATTTCCTTCTCTCTGCCTTCACCACAAGGTCACAGGACAGGTCTGTCTAGAAATCCCCAGTGCACACAGGCACACATGCACACACGCACATGCAAAACAACTGGGGGTGGAGGAGGGGAGTTAAAAGTCTGCCATTTTAGTGTCATGTTATTGAAACTTCCCCTTCCCCAGAAGTTCAGGGCCTTCTGTGTGAAGTCTCCTGGTTTTTCTTGAGTTGCAGAAGAAAACTCGGGGTTCCTCTCGAGTAATGACAGGGACCTCAGGGACCCGCTCGTGTGGCCTCAGGAATGTCCAGTCTCCATGCGAGTTGAGAGGGGTCTCTCGGGATTCCTCTCCAGTCGTTGCAGGGTCCTAGGATCTTATAAGGACCTGAGGCCGGAACCTCAGCGTTCCTATCCAATGCTGACATGGACCTTGGGGCTCTGAAGGAGTTTCCACAGGGCTCTCAGGCCCCATCTCGTGTGGAGACATGCCAGTCCGCTATCCTCTTGAGCTGTAACTGTGTTGTCAGGCTACCTATGCAGGTGACATAGGGATCTGTGGCTTTCTCTCGAGTTGCCACAGGGCTGTCAAAACTGCCATCGTGTTTTGAGTCAATACTCGAGGTGACAGTTGAGTCAGTGCAAGTTAATCAGGCGTACCTGCAGTGGACTGGGGTATCAGGGTATTTTGGAATGGTGGAATGACTCCTGGAGTCCTCTCGACTTTCAAGTTGAGAGCATCTCCTCTTGAGGTGCGATGGAAATGCCAGGATTCCTTTCCCAATGAAGCAGGGAAAGGGACCCTCATGTCGACATGAGGAGTGAAAAACGGGTCTCTTTTTGAATTGTGGTGGAGCCCTCGATGTTCCTCTCGAGTGGAGACCAGTATGTCAGGAAACTTCTTGAGTTGCTTCAAGAGTGTCAAGGACCCTTTTGAGGCTCAAGAGGGAAGGTGGGATTTCTCTCGAGACACTGCATCAGAAAAGGGCCTCATCTCACATTGAGGGGATAATCTCCTGGTTTTTCAAGAGTTGTGGCTGAAAACTTGGGGTTCCTCTCGAGTTACCACGGGGACCTCAGGGACCCACTCATGTGGCCTCAGAAAAGTCCAGTCTCCATGTGAGTCGCGAGGAACCTCTCAGGATTCCTCTATAGTCAGTACCGGGTCCTAAGTCCTTATCTGGAGCTGGGGATGCAACCTCAGGTTTCTTCTCCAGTGCTGTCATGGATCTAGGGTTTCCTAGGGAGTTTCCAGAGGGCAGTCAAGCCTCATCTCGTGTGGAGACATCCAAGTCCAATTTCCTCTCGAGCCGTAACAGTAGTGTCAGGTTCCCTGTCAAGTTTACATAGGGATCCATGACTTTCTCTCGAGGCACCACAAGGCTGTCAAACCTGCCTTCATGTTTCAAGTCGATAGTCGAGGTGAGTCAGTGCAGGTTCATCTGGTGTGTCCAGAGTGGATTGGGACATCGGGATCTTTTGGAATGGTGGCACGACCCCTGGAGTTCCTTTTGACTTTTAAGCTGAGAGCACCTCCTCTTGAGGTGCGATGGGCACACTGGAATTCCTTTCCCCACTAAGCAGGGAAAGGGACCCTAATCTCGAGATGAGGAGGGAAAAACAGGACACAACTTGAGTTGTGGCGGGACCCTCGATGTTCCTTTCAAGAGGAGATGGGTATGTCGGGGAACTTCTGAGTTTGCATCAAGGGTGTCAAGGACATTTTCAAAGCTAAAGAGGGAAGGTGGAATTTCTCTTGAAACACCGCAACGGGAAAAGGGCCTCAACTCGTGTTTAGAGGAGAATCTCCTGGCTTTTCTCGAGTTGTGGCAGGAAACTTGGGGTTCCTCTCCAATTAGCACGGGAACCTCAGGGACCCACTCCTGTTGCCTCAGGAAAGTCCAGTCTCCATGCGAGTTGTGAGGGGCCTCTCAGGATTCCTCTCCAGTCAGTTCCAGGTCCTAGGTCCTCATCTGGAACTGAGGCAGAAACCTCAGTCTTCCTCTCTACTGCTGAACATGGAACTCAGCGTTCTCTTGGAATTTGAACAGGAAAGCCTCGTCTCATGTGGAGACATGCAAGTCCGTATTCCTCTCAAACTGGAAAAGTAGTGTCAGTATTCTTGTCGACTTGACATAGGGATCTGAGGCTTTCTCTGAAGGTACCACAGGGCCATAACACCTGCCATCGTGTTCTGAGTTGATACCCAGGGTGACAGCCGTGTCAGTGCAGAGGAATCAGATGTATCTTGAGTGGACAGGGACATTAGGGTATTTTGGAATAGTGGCATGGTTCCTGGAGTTCCTCTCGAGGTTCAAGTGGAGACCACCTCCTCCTGAGGTGTGACAGGAATGCCGGGATTCATTTCCAAACAAAGCAGGGAAATGGACCCTCATCTCGAGATGAGGAGGGAAAAATGGGGCTCTTTGTGAGCTGTGGCGGGAAACTTAGTGTTCCTCTCGAGTGGAGACGGGTATGTTGGGGAACTTCTTTAGTTGCATCAAGGGTGTCAAGGACCATTTCTATGCTCAAGAGGGAAGGTGGGATTTCTCTCAAGACACTGAAGTGGAAAAGGACCTCATCTTGCACTGAGGGGAGAATCTCCTGGTTTTTCTCGAATTCCAGTAGGAAAATTGGGGTACCTTCCTTGTTACGATGGAGACCTCAGGGACCTGCTCGAGTTACCTCCGCAAAGTCCAGTCTACATGAGTGAAGCAAGCAGCCTCTAGAGATTCCTCTCCAGTCAGTGCCGGGTCCCAGGTCCTCATCTGGAGCTGAGGCTGGAACCTCAGAATTCCTCTCCAGTACTGACATGCATTGGGTTTCCCTTGAAATTTCAGCCGTGGAGTCAGGCCCCGTCTCACGTGGAGACATGTAAATCTGCATTCCTCTCTAGCTGGAAAAGTAGAGTCAGGCTTCCTGTCGAGTTTGTATAGGGGTCTGTGGCTTTCTCTCGAGGTTCCACAGTGCTGTCACACCTGCCATCGTGTTTGGAGTTGATACTTGGGGTGACAGTCGAGTCAGTGCAGCAGAATCAGGTGGATCTGGAGTAGATTGTGACATTGAGTTCTTTTGGAATGGTGGCAAGACCCCTAGAGTTACTCTCGACTTTCAAGTTGAGACTGCCTCCTCTTGAGGTGTGTTGAGTAGCCGGGATTCCTTTCCTGATTAAGCAGGGAAATGGACCCTCATCTTGAGAAAGGGGGAAAAACGGGGCTCTTCTGAGTTGTGTTGGGACCCTCAATGTTCCTCTCGAGTGGAGACGGTTATGTCACGGAACTTCTTTAGTTGCATCAAGGGTGTCAAGGAACCTTTCTAGGCTCAAGGGGGAAGGTGGGATTTCTCTTGAGACATCTCAGTGGAAAAATGCCTCATCTTGCTTTGAGGGGAGAATCTCCTTGTTTTTCTCGAGTTCCAGCAGGAAACTTGGGGTACCTCTCGAGTTATGACTGGTACCTCAGGGACCAGCTTAAGTTACCTCAGAAAAGTTCAGTCTACATGGGAAAAGCAAGCGGCCTCTAGGGATTCATCTCCAGTCAGTGCCAGGTCCCAGGTCCTCATCTGGATCTGAGGCTGGAACCTCAGATTTCCTCTACAGTGCTGACATGGATCTCGGGTCTCCCTTGGAGTTTCAACTGTGGAGTCAGGCCTCATCTCCTGTGGAGACATGCAATTACGCTTTCCTCTCAAACTGGAAAAGTACAGTCAGGCTTCCTGTTGAGTTGATATAGGGGCCTGTGGCTTTCTCTTGAGTTTCCACAGGGATGTCACACCTGCCATCATGTTTGAAGTCAATACTCAGTGTGACAGTCGAGTCAGTGAAGGGGAATTTTGTATCTCTGGAGTGTATTGGGACATGGGGGCCTTTGGAATTGTGACATGACCCCTGGAGTTCCTCTCGACTTTCAAATGGAGGCCACCAGCTCTTGAGGTGTGGCAGCAATGCCGGGATTCCTTTCCTGACGAGGCAGGGAAATGGAACCTCATCTCGGGATGAGGAGGGAAAAACAGGGCTCTTCTTAACTTGCGGCAGGACACTCGGTGTTTCTGTTGAGTGGAGACGTGTATCTCAGGGAACTTCTTGAGTTGCATCAAGAGTGCCAAGGACCCTTTCGAGTCTCAGAGGGAAGGTGGGCTTTTTCTTTAGATGTTGCAGCAGAAAAGAGCCTCATCTCACATTGAGGGGAGGTTCTCCTGGTTTTCCTCGAGTTGTGGCAGGAAACTTGGGGTTCCTCTCGAGTTATGACAGAGAACTAGGGACCCACTTGTGTTGCCTCAGGAAAGTCCAGACTCCATGCTAGTTACTAGTGGCCTCTCAAGATACCTCTCCAGTCGGTGCCGGGTCTTGGTCCTCATCTGGAGCTGAGGATGGAATCTCAGATTTTCTCTCCAGTGCTGACATGGATCTTGGGGTTCCCTTTGGAGTTTCAAAAGGTGAGTCAGGCCTCATCTCGTGTGGAGACATGCAAGGACACATTCCTCTCGAGCTGGAAAAGTAGTGTCAGGTTTCCTGTCGAGTTGAAATAGGGATCTGTGGCCTCTCTTGGTGCCACAGGGCGGTCAAAACTGCCATCGTGTTTTGAGTTGATACTTGGGAAGAAAGTTGAGTCAGTGCAGGGGAATCAGGTATATCTGGCGAAGATTGGGACATCGGGGTCTTTCGGAATGGTGGCTCGACCCCTGGAGTTCCTCTCATCTTTCAATTTGAGACCACCTCCTCTTGAGGTGCAACAGGAACCCCGAGATTCCTTTCCTAATGAAGCAGGGAAATGGACCCTCATCTCTAGATGAGGAGGGAGAACAGGGCTCTTCTTGACTTGATATACTCATTTTCCTATTTGGAACCAGTCTGTTGTTCTATGTCCAGTTCTAACTGTTGCTTCCTGACCTGCATACAGATTTCTCAAGAGGCAGGTCTGTTGGTCTGGTAGTCCCATCTCATTCAGAATTTTCCACAGCTTATTGTGATCCACACAGTCAAAGGCTTTGTAATAGTCAATAAAGCAGAAATAGAAATTTTTCCAGAACTCTCTTGCTTTTTCCATCATCTAGCAGAATGTGGAAATTTGATGTCTTGTTCATCTGCCTTTTCTAAAACCAGCTTGAATATCAGGAATTTCAGGATTCACATATTGCTGACCTTGGCTTGAAGAATTTTGAGCATTACTTTATTAGCATGTGAAATGAGTGCAACTGCCCAATAGTCTGAACATTCTTTGGCATTACCTTTCTTTTTGTAATTGGAAATAAAACTGACCTTTTGCATTTCTGTGGCAACTGCTGAGTTTTCCAAATTTGTTGGCATATTGAGTGTAGCACTTTCACAGCATCATCTTTCAGGATTTGAAAGAGCTCCACTGGAATTCCATCACATCTACTAGCTTTGTTCATGGCGAGTCTTTCCAAGGCCCTCTTGACTTCACATTCCGGGATATCTGGCTCTAGATGACTGATAACACCATCTTGATTATCTGGGTCATGAAGTTATTTTTTGTACAGTTTTTGTGTATTCTTGTTACATCTTCTTAATATCTTCTTCTTCTGTTAGGTCCATACGATTTATGTCCTTTATCAAGCCCATCTTTGCATGAAATGTTCCCTTGGTATCTCTAATTCTCTTGAAGAGATCTCTAGTCTTTCCAGTTCTGATCTTGTCCTCTATTTCTTTCCGTTTATCTCTGAAGAAGGCTTTCTTATCTCTTTCTATTCTTTGGAACTCTGCTTTCAGACGCTTATATCTTTCCTTTTCTCCTTGGCTTTTACCTCTCTTCTTTTCACAGCTATATGTAAGGCCTCGCCAGACAGCCATTTTGCTTTATTGCATTTCTTTTCCATGGGGATGGTCTTGATCCCTCTCTCCTGTACAATGTCATGAACCTCCGTCCATGGTTCATCAGGCACTCTATCTATCAGATCTAGGCCCTTAAATCGATTTCTCACTTCCACTGTATAATCATAAGGGATTTTATTTAGGTCATACCTGAATGGTCCCGTGGTTTTCCCCTACTTTCTTCAATATGAGTCTGAATTTGGTATTAAGGGGTTCATGATCTGAGCCACAGTCAGCTCCTGGTATTGTTTTTCTTGACTGTATAGAGCTTCTCCATCTTTGGCTGCAAAGAATATAATCAATCTGATTTCGGTGTTTGACCATCTGGTGATGTCCATGTGTAGAGTCTTCTCTTGTGTTGTTGTAAGAGGGTGTTTGCTATGACCAGTGCATTTTTTTTGGCAAAATTCTATTACTCTTTGCCCTGTTTCATTCTGCATTCCAAGGCCAAATTTGCTGGTTACTCCAGGTGTTTCATGACTTCCTACTTTTGCATTCCAATCCCCTATAATGAAAAGGATATCTTTTTTGGGTGTTAGTACTAAAATGTTTTCTATGTCTTCATAGAACCATTCAACTTCAGCTTATTCAGCATTACTGGTTGGGGCATAGACTTGGATAACTGTGATATTGAATGGTTTGCCCTAGAGACTAACAGAGATCATTCTGTCGTTTATGAGATTGCATCTAAGTACTGCATTTTGAAGTCTTTTGTTGACCAATGGTGGCTACTCCATTTCTTCTGAGGGATTCCTTCCCGCAGTAGTAGATACAATGGTCATCTGAGTTAAATTCACCCATTCCAGTCCATTTTAGTTCGCTGATTCCTAGAATATCGACGTTCACTCTTGCCATCTCTTGTTTGACCACTTCCAATTTGCCTTGATTCATGGACCTGACATTCCAGGTTCCTATGCAATATTGCTCTTAACAGCATCGGACCTTGCTTATATCACCAGTCACATCCATAGCTGGGTATTGTTTTGCTTAGGCTCCATCCCTTCATTCTTTCTGGAGTTATTTCTCCACTGACCTCCAGTAGCATATTGGACACCTACTGACTTGGAGAGTTCCTCTGTCAGTATCCTATCATTTTGCCCTTTCATACTGTTTAAGGGGTTCTCAAGGCAAGAATACTGAAGATGTTTGCCACTCCCTTCTTCAGTGGACCACATTTTGTCAGACCTCTCCACCATGACCCACCCATCTTGGGTTGCCCCGTGGGCATGGCTTAGTTTCACTGAGTTAGACAAGGGTGTGGTCCTAGTGTGATTAGATTGACTAGATTTCTGTGAGTATGGTTTCAGGATGTCTGTCCTCTGATGCCCTCTTGCAACACCTACTATCTTACTTGGGTTTCTCTTACCTTGAGCATAGGGTATCTCTTTACAGCTGCTCCAACAAAGCACAGTTGCTGCTCCTTACATTGGATGAGGGGTATCGCCTCCCACCACCCTTCCTGACCTTCACATGGGATGGCTCCTCTAGGCCCTCCTGTGCCCTGGCAGCCACCATTCCTTGGGTGTGGAGTTGCTCCTCCCGGTCACCACCCTAGCCTCGGATGTGGGGTGGCTCCTTTCGGCTGCTGCCCCTGTTCTCAGACGTGGGGTGGCTCCTCCCAGCTGCCATCTCTGGCCTCAGATGCAGGGTATCTCCTCCCGGCATCACCCCTGACCTCAGACGTGGGGTAGTTCATCTCGGCCACCACCCCTGACCTCAGACGCAGGGTAGCTCCTCTGGGCTGTTCCTGCACCGTCGCAGCCTTGCACTATAGGCTGCTGCCCTTGACCTTAGATGTGGGGTAGCTCTCGGCTGCCCTTAGTGCGTTGGCCACCACCACCACCTGTGCTTGGTGCGCCGACAAAAGAGAAGACTCTACACATGGACATCACCAGATGGTCAAAACCAAAATCAGATTGATCATATTCTCTGCAGCAAAGGATGGAGAAGTTCTATACAGTCAACAAAAACAAGACCAGGAGCTGACTGTGGCTCAGACCATTAACTCCTTATTACCAATTCAGACTTAAATTCAAGAAAGCAGGGAAAACAGCTAGACCATTCAGGTATGACCTAAATCAAATTCCTTATGATGATACAGTGGAAGTGAGAAATAGATTTAAGGGCCTAGATCTGATAGATAGAGTGTCTGGTTAACTATGGAATGAGGTTCGTGACATTGTACAGGAGACAGGGATGAAGACCATCCCCATGGAAAAGAAATGCTAAAAAGCAAAATGGCTATCTGGGGAAGCCTTACAAAAACTGTGAAAAGAAGAGAGGTGAAAAGCCAAGGAGAAAAGGAAAGATATAAGCATCTGAATGCAGAGTTCCAAAGAATAGCAAGAACAGATAAGAAAGCCTTCTTCAGTGACCAATGCAAAGAACTGCAAGAAAACAACAGAATGGGAAAGACTAGATATCTCTTCAAGAAAATTAGAGATACCAAGGGAAAATTTCATGCAAAGATGGGCTCGATAAAGGACTGAAATGGCATGAACCTAACATAAGCAGAAGATATTAAGAAGAGATGGAAAAAATACACAGAAGAACTGTATAAAAGGATCTTCATGACCCGGATAATCACGATGGTGTGGTCACTCATCTAGAGCCATACATCTCGAAATATGAAGTCAAGTGGGCTGTAGAAAGAATCTCTATGAACAAAGCTAGTGGAGGTGATGGAATTCCAGTTGACCTATTTTAAATCCTGAAAGATGGAGAGAGGAGCAAAAAAGATGGCGGAGGAATAGGATGGGGAGAACACTTTCTTCCTCTCTACCTCATCAAAAGAACATTTCAACGCTGAGTAAATTCCACAAAATAACTTCTGACTGCTGGCAGAGGACATCAGGCATCTAGCAAAGCAGATCATTGGCTTCAAAACCAGGTAGGAATTATTTTAAAGGATGAAGATAGAGACAAAGGAGGTAGAGAGGGAACCCCTGCACGGGAAGGGAATCCTGTCCCAGGAAGAGACTCTTAAAAGAGAGCTTCCCTAAAATTGGGGAACTTTCTCACAGCTGTGTATGGGGCAAACCCTGGAAGCACAGAGGGCAACATAACAGGAAGGAAGAATAAATAAATAATTAAAACCAACAGATTACGAATTCAACAGTATAACCCCCAGCGGATAAGCAGTGCAAACTCCTGCGTCCGACAGCAGTGGGGGCTGGGCAGGGAGGAGCGCACCCGCGACAGTGCTTTCTAAGAATTGGGCCGTGGGAGACGTAGGCTGCAGGGCTTTTCTCGAGAATCGGGGTGTAACGGGGCCAGAATTGGGTCCACACATGGCTAGAATGATTTATCTCAGACTAGCAAACCAGACTTGGGGATAACTAACACGTGAAACGCTCGAACATAAGATACCGACAGGCCTGCACACAGAACAAAGGACGGATCAGAAATAGCCAGCTGCAGACCATCCCCCACTGGCGACAGGCAGCCAGAGCCTTAAGCACTGGAAGAGGGCAGTCGCAGCTCAAAAGAGACATTACCTACCAAATTGCAAGCAGGCTTCTTTACTGAGACTTCTGGGAGTCTATGAACAGTCATCATCTGCCTGAGAAAAAGCCCCGGTGGAGCTCCCAGAAAATTGAGCGACCCGGAAAGCCCAGGAGACGCAACAATAGTGCACGCCAAACTCCCTAGCCACTTGGACTTGGGAAGGGAACATAGCCCAGGATCAACCAAACCTGACACCCGGAGGGGACTTCCTGAGCGCCAAACCTGAGCTGCTTAGACCGGGGAAGTGCATGAAGCATAGGGCAGGCCCCACACGGTTATCCCATGGAGCGAGAAGGGGCAAGCCCAGTGCAGAGCTCACCACCACCCTCCCTGTGGCAAGACAGAAATCAGACACGGAAGAGACTAGCAAACAGAGGAAGTCAAAAAGAGGGAAATGCCTTGGTAGTGACCCCACACAGTCCACAACGACAGAGAAAGCGCCAGATATACCGTTACTACTTTTATGATCAAAAAAATTTTTTGGTGGGGGATGATGTGGAAGCGTGATTTTTTTTTCTCTTTAAAAATTTTTTTCTTTTTAAAATTTGTTCTTTCTTCTTTTCTCTTTTGTCTTTTTTTCCTAAACTTGCTTAAATTTTTAAGTCTTCTATATTTTTATTTATTATTTTTATAACCTAATATTACTTTTCAAAAAAAAAAAACCTATCGTTAAAGCCAACACTGTATATAGTCCTATTGGTGGAGGAAGTTGTCTTTTAATAATTCTGGAGTCTTTTATTATGTTTTACTTTTTCTCTATTTTTTTAAAAATTTCTCTCTCCTTCTTCTTCTCTTCAATATTCTATCTTTAAAAATACAATTTTTACTCCAGATTTTTAATCTTGGCATTTTGGTATTTGTTGCCAATTTTGTACTTTTAAAAACCTAATCTTCAGTACCCAGTTTTACATGAGTGCAAGACTACTGGCTTGATCACTCTCTCCAACTTTGGAATCTCTCTTTTCTCCACCAGGTGGCTTTTGTCTCCTCCCTCCCCCCTCTTCTTCTCTACCTAACTCTATGAATCTCTGTGTGTTCCAGAAGGTGGAGAATTCTAAGGGAACTGGTCACTGGCCGGATCTGTATCCCTCCTTTCCATCTCCCTCTTTTATCCTCCTGCCAACCTCTATCTACTTCCTCCCTCTCCTCTTCCATGTATAACTCTGTGACCACCTCTGAGCGGTCCAGACTTCGGAGCGCACACAAGAAAGTGGTTACAGTCTAGCTTGCTTTTTCCTCTTTTGATTCCACCTCATCCCAATCCACTCACCTCTAACTACTCCCTCCCTCTTCTCTCCTCCAAGTAACTCAGCGATCTTCTAGGGATGACAATCAAGGTGGAGAAACCTATCATCATTAACCTAGATGTTTTAACATTAGTGCTGAATAGATGGAGAAATCATGAGGCTATTGTAAAAATAAATCTGAAAACCAGAATCAGGAAGCGTAAGTCCAAATCCTGAGATCATCAAAGAATTCATGAATACAGGGAACATTATCCAATAAGAGCTCATCAAACGCCTTCATACCTATACTGAAATTGAGCACCGCCCAAGGGCCAACAAGCTCTAAAGCAAGACATACCATGCAAATTCTCCAGCAACACAAGAACAAGCCCCTGAGCCGCAATACACAGGCAACTCAAAATACTCCAAAACCATTGACGTCTCATAACCCATTACTTCACACGTCACAGCACTCCAGAGAGAGGAAATCCAGCTCCACCCACCAGAACTCCAACACAAGCCTCCCTAATCAAGACACTTTGACAAGCCACTGATATAACCCCAAACACAGAGAGGAAGCTCTATAAAAAGAGAATTCCACAAATTCCCAGAGTATAGAAAATCCACCGCAAATGCAGCAATATAACCAGGATGAAGAGACAGAGGAATACCCAGCAGGTAAAGGAACAGGAGACATGCCCACCAAACCAAACAAAAGAGGAAGAGATAGGGAATCTACCTGAGAAAGAATTCCGAATACTGATAGTGAAAATGATCCAAAATCTTGAAATCAAAATGGAATCACAGATAAACAGCATGGGGTCAAGGATTGAGAAGATGCAAGAAAGGTTTAACAAGGACCTAGAAGAAATAAAAAAGAGTCAACATTTAATGAATAATGCAATAAATGAGATCAGAAACACTCTGGAGGCTACAAATAGTAGAATATCGGAGGCAGAAGATAGGATTAGTGAAATAGAAGATAGATTGGTAGAAATAAATGAATCAGCAAGGGAAAAAGAAAGACGAATTAAAAGAAATGAGGACAACCTCAGAGACCTCCAAGACAATATGAAACGCTCCAACATTCGAATTATAGGAGTCCCAGAAGAAGAAGACAAAAAGAAAGACCATGAGAAAATACTTGAGGAGATAATAGTTGAAAACTTCCCTAAAATGGGGAAGGAAATAATCACCCAAGTCCAAGAAACCCAGAGAGTGCCAAACAGGATAAACCCAAGGCGAAACACCTCAAGACATATTTTAATCAAACTAACAAAGACCAAACACAAAGAACAATTATTAAAAGCAGCAAGGGAAAAACAACAAATAACACACAAGGGGATCCCCATAAGAATAACTGCAGATCTTTCAATAGAAACTCTTCAGGCCAGGAGGGAATGGCAAGACATACTTAAAGTGATGAAAGATAATAACCTTCAGCCAAGACTACTGTACCCAGCAAGGATCTCATTCAAATATGAAGGAGAAATCAAAAGCTTTACAGAGAAGCAAAAGCTGAGAGAATTCAGCACCACCAGACCAGCTCTCCAACAAATACTAAAGGATAGACTTTAGACAGGAAACACAAAAAGGACGTATAAACCCGAACCCAAAACAATAAAGTAAATGGCAACAGGAGCATACTTATCAATAATTACCTTAAATGTAAATGGGTTGAATGCCCCAACCAAAAGGCAAAGACTGGCCGAATGGATACAAAAACAAGATCCCTATATATGCTGCCTACGAGAGACCCACCTCAAAACAACGGACACATACAGTCTAAAAGTGAAGGGCTGGAAAAAGATATTCCATGCAAATAAAGACCAAAAGAAAGCAGGAGTAGCAATACTCATATCTGATAAAATAGACTTTAAAACAAAGGCTGTGAAAAGGGACAAAGAAGGCCACTACATAATGATTAAAGGATCAATCCAAGAAGAAGATATAACAATTATAAATATATATGCACCCAACATAGGAGCACCGCAATATGTAAGACAATTGGTAACAAGCATGAAGGGGAAATTAATAATAACACAATAATAGTGGGAGACTTTAATACCCCACTCACACCTATGGACAGATCAACTAAACAGAAAATTAACAAAGAAATGCAAACGTTAAACAATACAATAGACCAGTTAGACCTAATTGATATCTATAGGACATTTCACCCACAACAATGAATTTCACCTTTTACTCAAGTGCACACGCAACCTTTTCCAGGATAGATCACATTCTGGGTCATAAATCTAACCTTGATAAATTCAAAAATCGAAAATATTCCAAGCATCTTCTCTGACCATAATGCACTAAGGTTAGATCTCAATTATAGGAGAAAAACTATTAAAACTTCCAACATTTTGAGGCTGAACATCACCCTTCTGAATAGTCAACAAATCACAGAAGAAATCAAAAAGAAATCAAAATATGCATCGAAATGAATGAAAATGAAAACACAACAACACAGAACCTTTGGGACACTATAAAAGCAGTTGTAAGAGGAAAGTTCATAGCAATACAGGCATACCTCAAGAAACAAGAAAAAAGTTAAATAAATAACCTAACTCTACACCTGAAGCAACTAGAAAAGGAAGAAATAGAGAACCCCAGAGTTAGTAGAAGGAAAGAAATCCTAAAAATTAGGGCAGAAATAAATGCAAAAGAAACAAAAGAGACCATAGCAAAAATCAACAAAGCAAAAAGCTGGTTCTTTGAAAGGATAAATAAAATTGACAAACCATTAGCCAGACTCATCAAGAAACAAAGAGAAAAAAATCAAATCAACAAAATTAGAAATGAAAATGGAGAGATCACGACAGACAACACAGAAATACAAAGAATCATAAGAGACTACTATCAGCAATTATATGCCAATAAAATGGACAACTTGGAAGAAATGGACAAATTCTTAGAAAAGTACAACTTTCCAAAACTGAACCAGGAAGAAATAGAAAATCTTAACAGACCCATCACAAGCATGGAAATTGAAACTGTAATCAAAAATCTTCCAGCAAACAAAAGCCCAGGTCCAGACGGCTTCACAGCTGAATTCTACCAAAAATTTCGAGAAGAGCTAACACCTATCTTACTGAAACTCTTCCAGAAGATTGCAGAGGAAGATAAACTTCCAAACTCATTCTATGAGGCCACCATCACCCTAATACCAAAACCTGACAAAGACACCACAAAAAAAGAAAACTACAGACCAATATCACTGATGAACATAGATGCAAAAATCCTCAACAAAATTCTAGCAATCGGAATCCAGCAACACATTAAAAAGATCATACACCATGACCAAGTGGGCTTTATCCCAGGGATGCAAGGATTCTGCAATATCCGCAAGTCAATCAATGTAATTCATCACATTAACAAACTGAGAAATAAAAATCCTATGATTATCTCAATAGATGCAGAAAAAGCCTTTGACAAAATTCAACATCCATTTATGATAAAAACTCTCCAGAAATCAGGAATAAAAGGAACATACCTCACCATAATAAAAGCTATATATGACAAACCCACAGCTAACATTATCCTCAATGGTGAAAAATTGAAACCATTTCCCTAAAGTCAGGAACAAGACAAGGGTGTCCACTTTCACCACTACTCTTCAACATCGTACTGGAAGTTTTGGCCACAGCAATCAGAGCAGAAAAAAAAATACAAAGAATCCAAATTGGAAAAGAAGAAGTAAAACTCTCGCTGTTTGCAGATGACATGATCCTCTACATAGAAAACCCTAAAGACTCGACCAGAAAACTACTAGAGCTAATCAATGAATATAGTAAAGTTGCAGGATATAAAATCAGCACTCAGAAATCCCTTGTATTCCTATACACTAACAATGAGAATGTAGAAAAGAAGTTAAGGAAACAATTCCATTCACCATTGCAACGAAAAGAATAAAATACTTAGGAATATTCCTACCTAAAGAAACTAAAGACCTATATATCGAAAACTATAAAACACTGATGAAAGAAATCAAAGAGGACACTAATAGATGGAGAAATATACCATGCTCATAGGTCAGAAGAATCAATATAGTGAAAATGAGTATACTACCTAAAGCAATCTACAGATTCAATGCAATTTCCATCAAGCTACCAGCAGTATTTTTCACAGAACTAGATCAAATAATCTCAAGATTTGTATGGAAATACAAAAAAACTCGAATAGCCAAAGCAATCTTGAGAAAGAAGAATGGAACTGGAGGAATCAACTTGCCTGACTTCAGGCTCTACTACAAAGCCACAGTCATTAAGACAGTATGGTACTGGCACAAAGACAGAAATATAGATCAATGGAACGAAATAGAAGGCCCTGAGATAAACCCACACACCTATGGACACCTCATCTTCGACAAAGGAGGCAAGAATATACAATGGAGTAAAGACAGTCTCTTTAACAGGTGGTGCTGGGAAAACTGGTCAACCACTTGTAAAAGAATGAAACTAGACCTCTTTCTAACACCATACACAAAAATAAACTCAAAATGGATTAAAGATCTATATGTAAGACCAGAAACTATAAAACTCCTAGAGGAGAACATAGGCAAAACACTCTCCGACATAAATCACAGCAGGATCCTCTATGATCCAACTCCCAGTATACTGGAAATAAAAGCAAAAATAAAGAAATGGGATCTAATTAAAATTAAAAGCTTCTGCACAACAAAGCAAACTATAAGCAAGGTGAAAAGACAGCCTTCTGAATGGGAGAAAACAATAGCAAATGAAACAACTGACAAACAAGTAATTTCAAAGATATATAAACAACTTATGCAGCTCAACTCCAGAAAAATAAATGATCCAATCAAAAAAATGGGCCAAAGAACTAAATAGGCATTTCTCCAAAGAAGACATACGGATGGCTAACAAACACATGAAAAGATGTTCAACATCACTCATTATCAAAGAAATGCAAATCAGGACCACAATGAGGTACCATTTCACACCAGTCAGAATGGCTGCAATCCAAAAGCCTCAAGCAATAAATGCTGGAGAGGATGTGGAGAAAAGGGAGCCCTCTTACACTGCTGGTGGGAATGCAAACTAGTACAGCCACTATGGAAAACAGTGTGGAGATTCCTTAAAAAATTGCAAATAGAACTGCCTTATGACCCAGCAATCCCACTGCTGGGCATACACACCGAGGAAACCAGAATTGAAAGAGACACATGTACCCCAATGTTCACTGCAGCACTGTTTATAATAGCCAGGACATGGAAACAACCTAGATGTCCATCAGCAGATGAATGGATAAGAAAGCTGTGGTACATATACACAATGGAGTACTACTCAGCCCTTAAAAAGAATAAATTCGACTCAGTTCTAATGAGATGGATGAAATTGGAACCGATTATACAGAGTGAAGTAAGCCAGAAAGAAAAACACCAATACAGTATACTGACACATATATATGCAATTTAGAAGATAGTAATGATGACCCAGTATGTGAGACAACAAAAGAGACACAGAGGTATAGAACAGTTTTTGGACCCTGGGGGAGAGGGAAATGGTGGGATGGTTTGGGAGAATGGCATTGAAACATGTATACTATCTTGTAAGAAGCGAAGCGCCAGTCTATGTTCAATGCAGGATGCAGGATGCATGGGGCTGGTGCATAGGATGATTCAGGTAGATGGTGTGGGGTGGGAGGTGGGAGGGTGCTTCAGCATTGGGAGATTGTGTTCACCTGTGGCTGATTCATGTCAATGTTTGGCCAAACAAATACAGTATTGTAATTAAAAATTAATTAATTAATTAATTAATCCTGAAAGATGATGCTGTGAAAGTGCTGCACTCAATATGCCAGCAAATTTGGAAAACTCAGCAGTGGCCACAGGACTGGAAAAGGTCAGTTTTCATTCCAGTCCCAAAGAAAGGCAATGCCAAAGAATGTTAAAACTACCGCACAGTTGCACTCATCTCACAAGCTAGTAAAGTAATGCTCAAAGTTCTCCAAGCCAAGCTTCAGGAATACGTGAACCGTGAATTTCCTGGTGTTCAAACTGGTTTTAGAAAAGGCAGAGGAACCAGAGATCAAATTGCCAACATCCGCTGGATCATGGAAAAAGCAAGCGAGTTCCAGAAAAACATCTATTTCTGCTTTATTGACTATGCCAAAGCCTTTGACTGTGTGGATCACAGTAAACTGTGGAAAATTCTGAGAGAGATGGGAATACCAGACCACCTAACCTGCCTCTCGAGAAATCTGTATGCAGTTCAGGAAGCAACAGTTAGAACTAGTCCTTGAGTAACAGACTGGTTCCAAACAGGAAAAAGAGTACATCAAGGCTGTATATTGTCACTTTGCTTATTTAAGTTATATGAAGAGTACATCGTGAGAAACGCTGGACTGGAGAAACAGAAGCTGGAATCAAGATTGCCAGGAGAAATATCAATAACCTCAGATGTGCAGATGACACCACCCTTATGGCAGAAAGTGAAGAGGAGCTCAAAAGCCTCTTGATGAAAGTAAAAGAGGAGAGTGAAAAGTTGGCTTCAAACTTAACATTTTGAAAATGAAGATCATGGCATCTTGTCCCATCACTCCCTGGAAAATAGATGGAGAAACAGTGTAAACAGAATCAGACTTTATTTTTTTAGGCTCCAAAATCACTGCAGATGGTGATTGCAGCCATGAATTTAAAAGACGCTTACTCCTTGGAAGAAAAGTTATGAGCAACCTAGACAGCATATTGAAAAGCAGAGACATTACTTTGCCGACTAAGGTCTGTCTAGTCAGGGCTATGGTTTTTTCAGTAGTCATGTATGGATGTGAGAGTTGGAATTTGAAGAAAACTGAGAGCCGAAGAATTGATGCTTTTGAACTGTGATGTTGGAGAAGACTCTTGAGAGTCCCTTGGACTGCAAGGAGATCCACTTAGTCCATTTTGAAGGAGATAATCCCTGGGATTTCTTTGGAAGCAATGATGCTAAAGCTGAAACTTCAGAACTTTGGCAACCTCATGAGAAGTGTTGACTCATTGGAAAAGACTCTGATGCTGGGAGGGATTGGGGGCAGGAGGAGAAGGGGACGACCGAGGATGAGATGGCTGGATGGCATCACTGACTCGATGAACATGAGTCTGAGTGGACTCTGGGAGTTGGTGATGGACAGGGAGGCTTGGAGTGCTGTGATTCATGGGGTCGCAAAGAGTCAGACACGACTGAGCGACTGAACTGAACTGAACTGATAATAAAAAGGACATCTTTTTTGGGGTGTTAGTTCTAAAAGGTCATGTAGATCTTCATAAAACCGTTCAACTTCAGCTTCTTCAGCGTTACAGGTTGGGGCATAGACTTGGATAACTGTGATATTGAATGGTTTGCCCTGGAGACGAACAGAGATCATTCTGTTGTTTTTGAGATTGCATCCAAGTACTGCATTTTGGCGTCTTTTGTTGACCATGGTGGCTACTCCATTTCTTCTGAGGGATTTCTGACCACAGTAGTAGGCATAATGGTCATCTGAGTTAAATTCACCCATTCCAGTCCATTTTAGTTCGCTGATTCCTGGAATGTCGACGTTCACACTTGCCATCTGTTGTTTGACCACATCCAATTTGCCTTGATTCATGTACCTGACATTCTAGGTCCCTATGCAATATTTCTCTTTACAGCATCGGACCTTGCTTCTATCACTAGTCACATCCACAGCTGGGTATTGTGTTTTGTTTGGCTTCATCCCTTCATTCTTTCTGGAGTTATTTCTCCTATGATTTCCAGTAGCATATTGGGCACCTACTGACCTGAGGAGTTCCTCTTTCAGTATCCTAACATTTTGCCTTTTCATACTGTCCATGGGGTTCTCAGGGCAAGAATACTGAAGTGTTTTGGCATTCCCTTCTCCAGTGGACCACAGTCTGTCATTCAAGATTTCTGGGAGAGATATCAATAAGCAGATATGCAGATAATAGCACTCTTTTTGGCAAAAGGTGAAGAGGAACTAAAACACCTCTTGATGAAAGTGAAAGTGGAGAGTGAAAAAGTTGGCCTAAAGCTCAACATTCAGAAAACGAAGATCATAGTTCTGGTCCCATCACTTCATGGGAAATAGATGGGGAAACAGTGTCAGACTTTATTTTTTGGGGCTCCCAAATCACTGCAGATGGTGATTGCAGATATGAAATTAAAAGACACTTACTCCTTGGAAGAAAAATTATGACCAACCTAGATAGCATATTCAAAAGCAGAGATATTCCTTTGTTGATTAAGTCCATCTAATCAAGGCTATGGTTTTTCCAGTAGTCATGTATGGATGTGAGAGTTGGACTGTGAAGAAGGCTGAGTGTCAAAGAATTGATGCTTTTGAACTGTAGTGTTAGAGAAGACTCCTGAGAGGCCCTTGGACTGCAAGGAGATCCAACCAGTCCATTCTGAATGAGATCAGCCCTGGGATTTCTTTGGAAGGAATGATGCTGAGGCTGAAACTCCAGTACTTTGGCCACCCCATGTGAATAGTTTATTCATTTGAAAAGACTCTAATGCTGGGAGGGATTGTGGACAGGAGGAGTAGGGGATGACAGAGGATGAGATGGCTGGATGGCATTACTGACTCGATGGACATGAGTCTGAGTGGACTACGGGTGTTGGAGATGGACAAGGAGGCCTGGTGTGCTGCAATTCATGGGGTCGCAAAGAGTCAGACATGACTGATCGTCTGAATTGAACATGACTTGAGGCGGGACACTCGGTGTTCCTCTCGGAGTGGAGGCAGGTATGTCGGGGAACTTCTTGTGTTGCATCATGGGTGTCAAGGACCCTTTCCAGGCTCAAGAGGGAAGGTGGGATTTCTCTCGAGATGCCCCAGCAGAAGAGGTTCTCAAATCGTGTTGAGGGGAGAATCTCCTGGTTTTTCTTGAGTTGTGGCAGGAAACATGGGGTTCCTTTCAAGTTAAAACAGGGAATTCAGGGACCCACTCGTGTTGCCTCAGGGAAGTTCAGTCTCCATGTGAGTTGCAAGTGGCCTCTCGGGATTCCTATCCAGTCAGTTCTGGGACTGGAATGAAACTGACATTTTCCAGTGCTGTGGCCACTGCTGAGTTTTCCAAGTTTGCTGGCATATTGAGTGCAGCACTTTCACAGCATCATCTTTCAGGGTTTGAAATAGCTCCACTGGAATTCCATCACCTCCACTAGCTTTGTTCATAGTGATGCCTTCTAAGGCCACTTGACTTCATATTCCAAAATGTCTGCCTCTAGATGAGTGATCACATCATCATGATTATCTGGGTCGTGAAGATCTTTTTGTACAGTTCTTCTGTGTATTCTTACCACCTCTTCTTAATACCTTCTGCCTCTGTTGGCTCCATACCATCTCTATCCTTTATCGAGGCCATCTTTATATGAAATGTTCCCTTGATATCTCTAATTTTCTTGAAGAGATCTCTAGTCTTTCCCATTCTGTTCTTTTCCTCTATTTCTTTGCATTGATCACTGAAGAAGGCTTTCTTATCTCTTCTTGCTGTTCTTTGGAACTCTGCATTCAGATGCTTATATCTTTCCTTTTCTCCTTAGTTTTTCACCTTTCTTCTTTGCACAGCTATTTGTAAGGCCTACCCAGATAGCCATTTTGCTTTTTTGCATTTTTTTTCCCATGGGGATGGTCTTGATCCCTGTCTCCTGTACAATTTCACAAGCCTCTGTCCATTATTCTTCAGGCACTCTATCTATCAGATATAGGCCCTTAAAACCAATACAGTATTGTAACATAGAATGAAGTATTTTTTTAAAAATCTATTTCTCAATTCCACTCTGTAATCATAAGGGATTTAATTTAGGTCATACCTGAATGGTCTAGTGGTTTTCTTACTTTCTTCATTTTGAGCCTGAATTTGGTAATAAGGAGTTCATTGTCTGAGCCACATGAAGCTCCTGGTCTTTTGTTGTTGTTTTTGTTGACTGTATAGAGCTTCTCCATCTTTGGCTGCAAAGAATATAATCTATCTGATTTTGGTGTTGACCATCTATCTGGTGATGTCCATGTGTAGAGTCTTCTCTTGTTTTGATGGAAGAGGGTGTTTGCTATGACCAGGGCATTTTCTTGGCAAAACTCTATTAGTTGTTGCCCTGTTTCATTCCACATTCCAAGGCCAAATTTGCCGTTTATTCCAGGTGTTTCTTGACTTTCTACTTTAATATTCCAGTCCCCTATAATGGAAAGGACATCTGTTTTGAGTATTAGTTGTAAAAGGTCTTGTAGGTCTTCATAAAACCGTTCAACTTCAGGTCCTTCAGCGTATTGGTTGGGGCATCGACTTGGATAACTGTGATATTGAATGGTTTGCCTTGGAGATGAACAGAGATCATTCTGTTGTTTTTGAAATTGCTTCCAAGTACTGCATTTTGGAGTCTTTTGTTGACCACGATGACTACTCTATTTTTTCTGAAGGATTCCTGCCCGCAGTTGTAGATATAATGGTCATCTGAGTTAAATTCACTCATTCCAGTCCATTTTAGTTCACTGATTCCTAGCATTTCGACGTTCACTCTTGCCGTCTCTTGTTTGATCACTTCCAATGTGCCTTGATTCATGGACCTGACATTCCAAGTTCCTATGCAATATTGCTTTTTATAGCATCAGATCTTGCTTCCTTCACAAGTCACATCCACAATTGGATATTGTTTTTGCTTTGGCTTCATCCCTTTATTCTTTCTGGAGTTATTTCTCTACTAATCTCCAGTAGCATATTGAGCACCTTATGAGCTCGGGGGTTCCTCTTTTGGTATCCTGTCATCTTGCCATTTTATGCTGTTCATGGGGTTCTCAAGGCATGAGTACTGAAGTGGTTTGCCATTCTTTTCTTCAGTGAACCACATTATGTCAGACCTCTCCACCATGACCTGCCTGTCTTGGGTTGCCCCGCATCATGGCTTAGTTTCATTGAGTTAGACAAGGCTGTGTCCTATTGTGATTAGATTGACTAGATTTCTGTAAATATGGTTTAAGTGTGTCTGCCCTCTGATGCCCTCTTGCAACACCTACCATCATACTTGGGTTTCTCTTACCTTGGGCGTGGGGTATCTCTTCACAGCTGCTACTCCTTACCTTGGATGAGGGGTATTTCCGTACCTCTGCTGTCCTGATTTTCAACGTGGGATAGCTCCTCTAAGCCCTTCTTCACCTGTGCCACCACCGCTCCTCGGGTTACTCCTCCCGGCCACTGGCCATGGCCTCGGGCGTGGGTGGCTCCTCAGGGTCACTGCCCCTGGCCTCAGGCACAAGGTGGCTTCTCCCAGCTGCCCCTGACCTTGGACGCAGGATAGCTCCTCCTGGCCACTGCCCTTACCTCATAAAATGTGAATCAAACAAAAAAACTCATTTTCCCTTGAAATGTGTTTTCTTTAATCTGCATCACCCTCAAAGTACTAAATAAATTTGCATTCCTATAGAACAAAGGTACAGTGGGTTACAACACAGAAAGTACTTAAGTCAAGGATCTAATGTTGCTAATTATTTTCTATACACCAACTATATTAATTAATGCAATCCTGGGTACACAACAAATAAAGGGTATGAAAACTTGGCAGCAAGTATTAGTTCAACAATGAAATTCTTCACCAATATTATTCTAATAATTTTTAACTCCTCGAAAGTCTCTACATCCCTAGAATGTGTCTCTTGTGTTTGGGAGGCTGTAAACAATCACATGCATAGTTGTAAAGTCCGGATAAACTTGTCAGGCAAGTTAGAAAGCTATCAGAGGGGTTTGAAGTGAAACACTCCTATTATGGCCAGAAGACTTAATAACTAGAGCTCTAAGTTAATTTTCTTCAGAGAAAGGTGGTCGGAGGACCAAAGGTCCTCCATTGGTAATAGAGAAGTTAGTGAAAAATAGCAGGACAAGAAAATTCTGGTTTGGGGGTAGATTCTCGAGCAGGTACAGGGATTTTCTCGAGTCCTGACTTGCCTTTGCCTGTCTGCCCTCTTCCTCATGACCTTTGTCATGGGTGGGATCTCCGTGCTGGCTCCCGGCATCTCTCCCTTTTTATTTCTTAAGTCAGCCAGATGTAGTTCAGTTGTGAGCTTCTAAATGCTCTGTTGAAGAATCCTGACAATACAAGGAAGAATAATTATGAGAAGCAGAATTAGAGTGGCCACAGCAGCATAACTAAAAATAGTAGACAGAATGTTCTTTCTGGAAATAAAGTTAGAGAAAGTATAGAATAAGTCACTCGCTACTCCTGAGGCAGTAAAATCTAATCGGGAGTGTTCCATGGTCTGTATCTGACTATGAAGTTTCCCTAAATCTAAACTAATATCTGAGCTATTCCAAACACCTGAAATATGATGTTTAATCTTCTCCCAGTCATAATCAGTCTCGTTTTGTTAGACCTCACGGCCTTTTCCAGAGATCAGTCGCCCAAGAGATTGCCAAGACACGGACTCGATGCAAACCACAAGAGGATTTATTAGGCGGGTACGCTGGGGTTCGACCACCACTAGGGAAGAATGAACCCTGAACATTCGTTACAGAGCAGTTTTTAAGCACTAAAACCACAAACAGGTACAGCTAGGGTGGAGCGGCCTGATTGGTGTACAGGTCTTTGATATTTTCAGGGATAGGTCCATTTCTTATCAGGCCAAAACGGCTGAATGGTTTTTGAGGTAAACATCTCCCGGAAAGCCTCACGGAGGCTGCATTCCTGAGAGATGAGCTCCTTACACATTCTTGAGATAAAGGTCTGTCTTAAGATTAACTAGAGGGCCTGTTGCCCTAAGGCTCTAGTAAATTTTAACCTTTTTTTTTTTTTTAACCTTTCCTCTCATTCCCCTCTTCTTTTTGTCTGGATTTCAATCCTGAAATCATGGGCCAAGGTCCTCCTGAGGTAGCGCTGCATACTGTTGTCTTAGCATGAGCACCTGTACAGCACTTATCCGATCTCGGATGAATGAAATTAACTGGTTGAGAATACAAGGCCCTATAGTGAGGAGGAGGAGTAAAATAATTAATGACCCCACTAGAGTAGAAATTAGGGTGGCAAACCATGGGGTGCAGTTGAACCAGGACTCAAACCACCCTTGGGCACTCTCTCTTTCTTTTTGTCTGTTTGCCAATCTTTCTCTCAATTTATTCATGGAGTCAGTGATGACTCCAGAGTGGCCTACGTAAAAACAGCATTCCTCTCTGAGGGCCGCACACAAGCCTCCTTCTTTTAAGAACAGAAGGTCCAGGCCTCTCCGATTCTGCATCACTACCTCAGATAGAGAGGTCAGAGATTCTTTTAGTTTAGTAATAGAATATTCTAGGACTCGTAGGTCCACGTCTATGGCCTGCTGTAAACTGGCATAATACTGGGGTTGTTGGATGAGGGCTGCCGTGCCAATTCCAACCCCAGCCGCCACTCTGAGGCCCAAGAGGGCTGCCAGGGTGAGAGACACCAGCTCTCTCTTAGCTCGGTGGCTGCCCTCATAAGCCTCCAAGAAGGACTCGTCGGAGTGATAGAGGAGTCGGGGCACCAGCCACACCAGAACACAGAAGTCAGTTGATCTATTAAATATTGCCATAGACACGCAGGGTGTGAGACCTGTCTTACACGCCCACCAACCATCTCCGGGGGAATGAGATATCCCGTATAGCTGAGGGTCTTATCAATGCTTTTACAAAGGTGAGATTGGTGAGGAGCAGGTGAGCCTATACATAATCCCTGGCCCGTCACAGCCGAAAGGGTGAGTCTGACTGTTCCCTGTTGCTGCCACCTACAATGGCTGGGGGAAGGGGAGCTGTTTACCATCCCGACCATCCCTGAGGCTTCGTAATAAGGTGGGGGAGCTGTATAGCAGAGCCAACAAGACTTAGTGGCTTCCGGGTTGGTGGCATTTAAGACTCTGAAAGCACTGTCTACAAGGGTCAGCATTCTGTCCTGACTTGAGGATATGTCATAGGGAGCCACCTGGGGAGGGACTATTGTGGTTCCTTCTGCTGTTTTTGGTTTTGACCTTCTTTAGAGGGAGCCGGTTCTCGGGGGTTCAGAACTAAGTTGAGACCAACGGGTTGAGGGGGTGGAGAGTCCACTTTTAATCTAATGGAGAATATGAGGCCATGGTAATGGCTTTTATATAGCCGTAGGCCCCACGAAAAACCCCTGATCCATTCTGTAGTTTGCCTCTGTTTTGCCCTATCAGAAAACTGAATATGGAGTGGATTGCACCATGACTTGCATGTATATGCATCTTGATGATGTGTATAATTGGCCTTGACTGTAATAAGGTCCCAACTAGAAGACGGCCTCCAGTAAACATCACCTGTAGTCTCACAACCCCAGTGTCGACAATAGAAATCATCTATGTCCCCACAATTTCTTAAGGCTCGTTCTCTATGAGGCCCCGGGCATACATATAGAGTATAAGTTCTTAGCACACTCCTTCTGATTAGATTGGCGCAACCCTCCCACACAGACACACACAATTTGAGCAGCCACCACCGAAGTCATCAAACTCATTTACGTCAGGGGTGGACACCCGGGGAGCTTCGTGGAGGTCAGAGTGCCCTTTAAGGTCCCAGCCGGCAGGCGCCCCTATCGCCAGTTGGCAGAGGTCTGGGTATAGGTCGGGCCACCAGGTGGTCGGTGGGGCAATATGAGTATTAGACCACATGACCCTCCCCCACCTGTGAAACTACTTGCCAAGTCAGTTGTTGAGGCTGGTGGGGATTTGACGCACTTACAGCTGGGAGGATCAGGAAGAGGGCTGCGAGTCCAAAGATCGGCAGAGCTTGAGCTTTAAGGGGTGGGAAGTACGGCACACTCTCCATTTAGATGACGGTTCTGGAGCAGCTTTGATGTGGGAGGCGTGGATCCAGGAGGAGATTCTGTCGACATTAACGGCAGTGGGGGTGGTGAGCAGGACGATGTAGGGTCCCTTCCACCGAGGCTCTAGGTTCTGTTGCCGGTGTCAACGGACGTAAACCGAGTCCCCTACTTGGAACGGGTGGGCCTCTCCTGGGGTTCTGGGCTGGTAAGCCTCCACGAGCTGGGTCCACACTGTTCTCTGGACCAACTGGAGACCTATGAGCCTAGCACATAAACTCTTGTTATTAAATTTAGCAGGATCAAATTTTTCTCTAACAGAGAGGATTGGGGGAGGCGACCCGTACAGGATCTCGAAAGATGTTAAGCCAAAGTGGGAAGGGGTGTTTCTCACCCTGAACAGGGCGAAGGGAAGGAGCACCATCCAGTCAGTACCACCAGTCTCCAAGGACAATTTAGTTAGGGTCTCTTTTAGAGTTCTATTCATCCTCTCTACCTGTCCTGACCTCTGGGGTCTGTATGCACAATGTAATTTCCAATTTGTCCCCAGAAACCTAGCCACTTCCTGGCTTACTTGGGCGGTGAAGGCTGGCCCATTATCTGACCCTATCACCTTCAGAGCCCCAAAACGTGGGAAGATATCTTCTAAAATTTTCTTGGCCACCGTGAGTGCATTTTTGTTTCTGGTGGGGAAAGCCTCTACCCACCCTGAGAAGGTATCTACAAAGACCAATAAATATTTGTTGCCATACCTCATGGGGCGTACTTCGGTGAAGTCCACTTCCCAATAAACTCCCGGTCTGTCTCTGCGCAGCCGCTTACCTTGGCCTGCTTTGTTCTGACTAACATTTACTTCTTGGCAAGGTTTGCAGTTCTGGACTATCTGTTGAGCCAGTTTGACAAGCCCCAGCACCTCATACCTTGTCTTGTTTAAAAGGGAGACCAGCTTTTTAGTTCCTAAATGAGTCCATTGGTGCATTTGTTCTAACATTTCTTTGGCCTCTTTTGCCTCCATAACCTGTTTTCTTTTTGGTTGCAGGGAGGGGCTGCTCTCGGAGTGAGTAACTAGCAGTTCTGAAATCTCATCCCCTGTTGCCACTTCTCACGTGACCCGATCTGCCATGTTGTTTCCCTTTGTCACTGGGGACTGATTTTTCTGATGCCCAGGGCAATGGATTATACTGACCTTCTTGGGTA
The DNA here is from genome assembly GCA_917880005.1 of Nanger dama. Lineage (NCBI taxonomy): Eukaryota > Metazoa > Chordata > Mammalia > Artiodactyla > Bovidae > Nanger > Nanger dama. The sequence goes on from CAKJTW010000045.1 coordinate 215,737, forward strand.
GCATAAGGGCCGCTAGCAACTCTAGGATCTCGTCTTTATTTTTAATTTCTTTACCAGCTGATGTTAGGAGCCCCCTTTGCTGATACATGGCTCCATGCACATGCACAGTAGTGAAGGCATATCTACTGTCAGTGTAGATGTTAACCCGTTTTTCTTCTGCCAGTTGGAGAGCCTTTGTGAGGGCTATTAGCTCGGCTCTTTGGGCTGATGTTCCTTGTGGGAGGGCAGTCGCCCAAACCACACTAGTCCCATCTACCACCACAGCACCAGCCCATCGCTTACCTTCTTCGAGGAAGCTGCTTCTGTCCGTGTACCACGTCACTTCAGCATCCCGAAGCGGCTGGTCGGAAAGATCTTTGCGGGTTCCGTGGATGTCAGCCAGCACTTCTTGGCAGTTATGTGTCACCTCAGTTTGGCTGGGGTCCGGTAACAGCATGGCAGGATTGAGCCCCATCACTGGTGTGAATCTGATTCACTCAGAGTTCAGGAGCAAAGCCTGGTAGTGGGTCACTCTGGCGTTGGTCAGCCATCTCTCAGGGGGCTGTCGAATCACGCTTTCTAGGGCGTGGGGCACGGTGATGATCAAGTTCTGCCCCAGAGTCAGCTTGTCTGCGTCCTTCACTAGAATTGCCACGGCCACCACTATACGTAAGCAATTTGGCCAGCCGGCAGCCACAGGGTCCAGTTTCTTTGACAGATATGCCACAGGCCGGTTCCATGGCCCCAGCTTTTGAGTGAGGGACCCCTTTGGCAATGCCATTATTTTCAGCCACATAGAGATGAAACGGCTTGTTCACATCTGGGAGTCCCAGGGCAGGAGCTGACAACAAGGCACGCTTAATGTTGTCAAAAGCCTTTTGCTCGCTTTCTCCCCAGACGAAGGGTGTACTGCCCTTTGTCAGGGGGTACAAGGGAGCAGCCATCTCCACGAACCCTGGAATCCAGAGCCTGCAGAACCCTGCAGTACCCAGGAACTCCTTGACTTGCCGAGGGTTCCCAGGGGCTGGTATTCTGGCCACCGCCTCTTTTCTGGCCTCCAAGAGCCATTGCCTCCTGTCTCTGAGTTGGTACCCCAGGTAACTGACCTGTTGCCGGCAGATCTGGGCCTTCTTGGCAGAGGCACGGTAACCGAGGGTGCGAGCTCAGTCAGCAAGGTCTCAGTCCCCTTTCTGCATTCTTCTGCAGTATCAGCGGCCAGGAGCAAGTCATCTACATATTGGAGCAAAGTTACCTGGGGGTTTGTGGCATGGAAATGCGCGAGGTCCTGGTGGAGGGCTTCATCAAAGATTGTTGGCGAGTTTTTGAATCCTTGTGGCAGCCTAGTCCACGTCAGCTGTCCGGACAAACAGTTTACTTTCAGGGGTGTTACACATATCCACCGGTAGTTGGCATGACAAGACAATGCCAATTTTACTTTTAAAGCTTGTAATTCAGTCCCAATATGTATTATTTCTTCTTCTAAGGTGTCTACCCTCATTTCTAGTTTTCTGTCTATAACTTTCAGTGTTGTCAACATTAAAAAAACGTTGTTAGACATAGTATCAACACATTGGTAGTATGCATTTGTTAAGTCAATCATATTGCTACCAAAGTAACAGAAGTAATTGCAGTTATTAAAGCTGATATTCCCAAAATTAGTAAACCCACAAACTGTTGTGATCACATTAAATCTTGTAGTTGTTGCAGCACAGCAAGGCCATAATTATACCAGTAAGTGGTTAGAGTCACAGGCACCATAATATGGGGTGGACGTTACAACAGCACAAAACCAACATTATATTGAGGAGTCAAACAAGATGAGAGCATACATTGTTCACAAGGTACTACATTAGGTCCACCTGAATAAATCATTTGTATATTAAGTCTTCCAAAGTCATTAGTTAAAAGAAAAACATAAGGAGAGGTATACAAGCTAAAATATAGTAAATAGAATTATTTTCTGGCTGAGTTAAAGTAATAGGGGCGGTAGCATCAAGGACTTTCCAAATTTCTGGCTTCCAAAAGGCTTTACCCTTAGCCATATAAGACAGCATAGGGGAACAAATTGATTATGATGCCATCTAGTGGTGGCTAATGGCCAAGAAACTCATTATTCTTTCCAATTGCCCAATCTATCGATAAAATCACCGTTAGACAGTGGGTCCAGACTTGGATTTGGGTTGCTCCAGTCCTGAATTGTATAATTTCCTCCTCCCGGTATTCTGTAATCATTTCTTGAATTATAAGTACAAGATTTCCAAATCAGATACCCTAAACGATCATCTATAGCTTTTCATATGACATCTGAGGGAGCAACATTGTCACAATTTGGGTATTCTGGTGGAGCTTTGAGAAATAAGGATTTATAGAGGTCAAGGACCCCGGGCAAATGAGCTTGTAATATCCAAACTGACCTATCCCCTTTAAATGCAAATTTTGAGGGTGGGGAGTCTGTCAGAACTGCTTTTTAGAGGCTCCAACACATCCTTTTTTGGTGGGAGTAATAAAGTTTCCTGTATGACCAGAGGAAAAATTAAAGCAAACAGTAAGATTGTCTGTTAGTTCCCTAAAGGTATAATTGAAATTAATAGGGTATTGGTCTTTTACATGGGAAGTATAAGATCCTCCCAGAAGGCAAGGCTGGTCTTTATTAACCCTTATAGGGTCACTACTCCACATGACTACTTGAAATGTTGGAGGACCAGGGAAATAAGCCCAATAGTTTTCAGGAGTCGAGGAAGAGACACCTACCTGGCAAGATAGTAGGGCAAGCATAGCAATAAACACTTTCTCAGGGGAGGTTGAAGATCCCTGTAAAGAAGCTATCCCTTGTGCCTGGTGACAGAGCATTTTAATCTGTCCCCAGGTGGGTATGGAGGCTTGATGAGTTGCCTGAGTAGGACTTCCTGGCCCCTTCCTGTGTGGTAAAAGATTAGGGGGAGCAATATCTTGTATATGGAGTTGTGACTTCTGTCTGGTGGGTGGGTCCACTCCCTGTTCATCCAGGATCTCCGATGTCAGTCGTCCCAAGGTCAGTGGCATTTCTCATACTGGCGAAGGGAGTAGAAGTATGGGGAGGCCCCTTCCTTTTTGAGGTCGTGACAGTAGAGAAACCAGGTGTCTGGGGAGCTGCGACATGATGAATCAGTCTGTTTGGGATCCAAGTGGGTGAATCTGCGTCCTGGGAAAAATACAAGCATATCCTCAGCTGCTAGTTACAATGGATCGGGACCTTTCCATTGTCCGGAGAGAGGGTCCTTCCACTTTACCAATGGCTTTACCTTTTGTTGTTCTGGACACCAATGATGAAGCATTGCAGTGGTTCCGGATGAATCAGCATTCAGGTTATTTATTACAAAGAGAATATGTTGTAAAATCTGATGGGGGAACTATACTTAAATTCCCCTTCCTTTAATTTTTGAATTTGTAGTTTTAATGTTTGGTGTGCTTTTTCTACTATAGCTTGTCCCTGGGGATTAAAGGGATGCCCATGTTATGTTTTATTTGAACCTTGTACAAAATTCCTGGAAAGACTTAGAAGTGTAAGCAGGGGCATTATCAGTTTTTAAAGCCCTTGGCAGACCCAAATATGAAAAACAAGTAAAGAGATGTTGTTTTACTTCCCTATATGCCTCTCCAGTGCGAGCAGTGGCAACAGTAACATGAGAAAAGGTATCTATAGTTACATGAACAAAAGACAATTTTCCAAATGAGGAGACATGAGTTACACCATCTGCGAGAGAGCATTAGATCTGAGACCATGAGAGTTAAATCCCATAGACAAACTATTTATAATAGTGTGACAATGTTAACAGGAACTAACAATCTCTCAAGCAGATTCTCGAGGAATCTGAAACTGATATCTTAATGCAGTAGCATTTTGATGATGAAGTGAGTGAGAAGCTCCAGCTTCTTCAAAAACAGAGGTCACCATAAACCTGGTTAGTGAATCTGCCAAATCATTTAAAAGATTTAAAGGTCCAGGCAGTCCAGATTGAGTTCAAATGGGGCCAATAAAAATGCTCAGTTACGTTTTCAAATTTGCTGCTGCAATTTAGTTAACAAGTGAAAGATAGTAGTTTTGTTTTTGGGCAGAACTGCTGTCTCAATGTGCGGAAACAGCCTGACCATATACTGAAAGTCTGAGTAAAGGTTAAATTCCTCGTCTGCAAACATAACAAAAGTGTCTATGTTCCAACCAGTAACACAGAAGAAGCTGAAGTTGAATGGTTCTATGAAAACATACAAGACCTTTTAGAACTAACACCAAAAAAAAGATGTCCTTTTCATTATAGGGGACTGGAATGAAAAAGCAGAAAGTCAAGAAACACCTGGAATAACAGGCAAATTTGGCCTTGGAATGGTGAATGAAACAGGGAAAAGACTAATAGAGTTTTGCCAAGAAAATGCCCTGGTCATAGCAAACACCCTCTTCCATCAAAACAAGAGAAGACTCTACACATGGACATCACCAGATGATCAATACCAAAATCAGATTGATTATATTCTTTGCAGCCAAATATACAGAAGCTTATATAGTCAACAAAAATAAGACCAGGAGCTGCATGTGGCTCAGACTATGAACTCGCTATTACCAAATTCAGACTCAAATTGAAGAAAGTAAGGAAAACCACTAGACCACTCAGGTATGACCTAAATTGAATCCCTTATGATTATACAGTGGAATTGAGAAATAGATTTAAGGGCCTAGATCTGATACATAGAGTGCCTGATGAACTATGGAATGAGATTCATGACATTGTACAGGAGACAGGAATCAAGACTATCCCCATGGAAAATAAACACAAAAAATAAATTTAAAAAATGGCTGTCTGGTGAGGCCTTACAAATAGCTGTGCAAAGAAGAGAAGTCAAAAAATAAGGAGAAAAGGAAAGATATAAACATCTGAATGCAGAGTTCCAAAGAATAGCAAGAAGAGATAAGACAGCCTTCTTCAGTGATCAATGCAAACAAATAGAGGAAAACAACAGAATGTGAAAGACTAGCAGTCGCTTCAAGAAAATTAGAGATACCAAGGGAACATTTCATGCAAAGATGGCCTCGATAAAGAACAGAAATGGTATGGACCTAACAAGCAGAAGATATTAAGAAGAGGTGGCAAGAATACACAGAAGAACTGTACAAAAAGATCTTCACGACTCAGATAATCATGATGGTGTGATCACTCATCTAGAGCCAGACAGCCTGGAATGTGAAGTCAAGTGGGTCTCATAAAGCATCACTATGACGAAAGCTAGTGGAGGTGACGGAATTCCAGTGGAGCTATTTCAAACCCTGAAAGATGATGCTGTGAAAGTGCTGCACTCAATATGCCTACAAATTGGGAAAACTCAGCAGTGGCCACAGGACTGGAAAAGGTCAGTTTTCATTCCAATCCCAAAGAAAGGCAATGTCAAAGAGTGCTCAAACTACTGCACAATTGCACTCATCTCACATGCTAGGAAAGAAATGCTCAAAACTCTCCAAGCCAGGCTTCAGCAATAGGTGGACTGTGAACTTCCAAATGTTCAAGCTGGTTTTAGAAAAGGCAGAGGAACCAGAGATCAAATTGCCAACATCTGCTGGATGATGGAAAAAGCAAGAGAGTTCCAGAAATGTTCCCTTTGTATCTCTAATTTTCTTGAAGCGATCTTTAGTCTTTCCCATTCTGTTGTTTTCCTCTATTTCTTTGCATTGATCGCTGAAGAAAGCTTTCTTTTCTCTTCTTGCTGGTCTTTTGAACTCTGCATTCAGATGCTTATATCTTTCCTTTTCTCCTTGGCTTTTCACTTCTCTTCTTTTCACAGCTATTTGTAAGGCCTCGCTAGACAGCCATTTTGCTTTTTTGCATTTCTTTTCCATGGGGATAGTCTTGATCCCTGTCCCCTGTACAATGTCACGAACCTCATTCCATAGTTCATCAGGCACTCTATCTATCAGATCTAGGCCCTTAAATCTATTTCTCACTTCCACTGTGTAATCATAAGGGATTTGATTTAGGTCATACCTGAATGGTTCAAATTCATTAGTCCCTACCAACATACTTTTTACAATATATCTCAGGCCATATTTTTGGTTGGTATCTGCCTGTTTCTGGGCAAGGTCATTATATTCAGCTCTCCCAAGTACATATTGCCCTCCAGACAGGCAAGCTTAGCGACTGTCTTCCAGTCATGGGGTGACATCCATCTGGCCACTAAGGCACCTACCAATGATACAGTTTACAGGGCTGTAAGCCCATACAAAGCACAAGCTTGTTTGAGTTATTTAAACATTTTCATTGGAATAGGTTCCCAGTAGGGGGCTCTTCCTCACCACTTTCATCAAATATTATGGAAAAACAAGCCTCAAGGTGGGGATCAAATTCATCCTCGGGGCTAGAGAAAACCCTTCTCTGGCGAACTTTTATTGGAGGCCCCTCGCCCATATGGGGGTGGGGGCAGGGGGCACCATAGCATCCTATGTCTTTCTTTTCGTACTCTGGAGATCTTTTAACTGTTTGATGTTTAAATCTTACAGATGGTATAATTGGGAATGTTTCCTTAAGTTCCTGGGAGAAGATGGCCTGATTGGGGACGTTTCTCTAAAACTCCTGGGAGCATCTTCATCTAAAAGGGATCAGTCCTCATCAGAATGGTATCAAGCTGTTGTTCCCTCTAAATCTTCCTCATCCTGAGGGGAAAGCTGATACTTCTTCTCATCTCTATCTTCTGCATGCTCCTGGGCAGTCATAGACTTCCCTCATGGCTCAGATGGGAAAGCGTCTGCATTAGCTGCCGATAAGTAGGTATTTCTTCCTTTCCTCATCTTCCTCTTTTACATGTACCTTTTTCTTCACTTTCCTCTTTAACATGTACCTTTTCAGATTCAGGAGCAGAGTCTAAAACATCTCTAATCATACTCCATAAGGAAAAGGCATCAGTAGGCACCTATTCCGAACCATGCTGAGTATAATGTTTTTAGCTGTTTTCCTACTTTTTCCCAAGTATCTAAGTTAACAGTGCTCTCTTCTGGAAACCAAGGACATTGCTCTTGTACAAATGTAAAAGAAATGAATATTGGCTTTCTTAACTTTAATTCCTCTTTTATTTAACAATTGCAAGATTACTCCTATAAAAAGTTGTCATTCTTTTGACTCACTGTTATCCATGTCAGAGATTTAAGTCTTGTAAAGAAGGTTTCATTTCAACCTTTGTAAAAGGGGGTTTCTTTTCAACCTTGATAGAGAAGATTTCTTTTCAACGCATTTAAAGAAGGTTTCGTTTGAACCCTTTTCAACAATTCCTATTCCTACTCACCCTACCTATCTTATGCAGGGGTGTCCGTGACACCCTGAGTGGGGTCCTAGCCATTCCCAAAACTCAGCAATGGGGGAGACCTACCTTTGAATAGCCTGTTCTGGTCACCACTTACCGGGAGCCAGCCCTGGTTGGATCCAGGGTATCCAAAGTGTGGACGGTGTGGCAAGAGAGATATATAGATATAGAGAGAGACAAAGAAATAATTTTCAGTTAAGAGGATAGAGGATAGACGAGACTGATATTCCTTGGTTTACCCAGAAAGCCAATAAAGCACCAGACAAGGGACTTTCACTGTTCACAGAGGCCGCAGGTGCCCTATCAAATAGTGGAAGGTACCTCCACCTTGGGCACCTTCTTCAGTGGGTCTTAGAAGTCCAGGCAGGCAAGTGAACTCAAAGGGCCCCTGCACTGCAAACGAATTAGCCCGAAAAATAGATAAAGAATGAAAGATAGTATGACACGGGTAGGCCAAGCTTGTGCAAGACCCGTAACTTTATTTTCAAAAGGAGCTTATATACCCTAAGTTTTATATAATGGAAGATGCAGAGTCATTCAGGGGCAGCAGTCCTGACCCTTCTTGATACCAGGCTATCTTTCTGCATACCTTTCCATATACAAAAGGTCTCAGGTAATTTACATTATCTTCTAGTCAGGAAGCCTGTTAATATTGTATGGCTCTTTTCCTTGATACAATCAACCAAAAACTCATTTTCCCTTGAAGTGTTTCTTCTTTAATCTGCATCACCCTCAATTGAAGTGAAGTCGCTCAGTCGTAGCTGACTCTTTGTGACCCCATGGACTGCATGGACTCTCCAGGCAAGAGTACTGGAGTAGGTTGCCATTTCCTTCTCCAGGGGATCTTCCCTCAAAATACTAAATAAAGTTACATTCTTGTAGAACAAAGGTGCAGTGGGCTACAACAGAGAAAGTACTTAACTTAAAGATTTAATGCTGCTAATTATTTTTTCTATACACCAACTATATTAATTAATGCAATCCCAGGTACACAACAAATAAAGGATATGAAAACTTGGCAATGAGTATTGGATCAACTATGAAATCCTTCACCAATACTATTCTAATAATCTTTAACTCCTCAAAAGTCTCTACATTCCTAGAATGTGTCTCTCGTGGTTGGGAGGCTGTAAATAATCACATGCATAGTTGTAAAAGTACTGATAAACCTGTCAAGTATGTTAGAAAGCTATCAGAGGGGTTTGAATTGAAACACCCAATTATGCCCAGGAGACTTAATAACTAGAGCTCTAAGTTAACTTTCTTCAGAGAAAGGTGGTCGGGGACAGCCCTCCAATGGTAACAGAGGAGTTGCTGAAAAATAGCAGGACAGGCAAATTCTGGTTTTGGTGTAGATGCTTGAGCAGGTCCAGGGGGTCCCTTGAACAACTCGCCTTTGCCTGTCAGGCCTCCTCTTCATGACCTTTGTCATGGGTGGGATCTCCGTGCTGGCTCCCGGCAGCTAGGGTTGTCTTAGGAAAGTCAAGTCTCCATGCAAGTTGGCGAGGGGCCACTCAGGATTCTTCTCTAGTTGGAGCAAGGTTCTAAATCTTCATCTAGCATTGAGGGCAGAACCTCAGGGTTCCTCTTCAGTGATGACTTGGATCTCGGGGTTCCTATGGAGTTTCAACAGGAGAGTCAGACATCGTCTTATGTGGAGACATGGAAGCCCGCTTTGCTATCAACCTGAAAAAGTAGTGTCAGGATTAATGTCAAGTTGACATAGGGATCTGAGGCTTTCTCCCCAGGTGCACAGGACTGTCAAATCTCCCATCGTGTTTTGCGGCGATACTTGGGGTGACAGTCGAGTCAGTGCAGGGGAATCAGGTTTATCTGGAACAGATTGGGACATCAGGGTCTTTTTGAATAGTGGCAAGACCCCTGGAGTTCTTCTTGAGTTTCAAGTTGAGACTGCTTCTTGAGGTGCGAAGGAATACCAGGATTCTTTTCCCGATGAAGCAGGGAAATGGACCCTCATTTCGAGATGAAGAGAGAAAAACTGGGCTCTTCTTAAGTTGTGGCAGGACACTCAGTGAGCCTTTCGATGAAGATGGGTATGTCAGCTAAATTCTTGAGTTGCCTCAAGGGTGTCAAGGACCCTTTCAAGGCTCAAGAGGGAAAGTGGGATTTCACTCGAGATGATGTAGGCGAAAGGGCTTCATCTTGCATTGAGGGGAGAATCTCCTGGTTTTCCTTGAGATGCAGCAGGTAACTTGGGGTTCCTCTCGAGTTACGACAGGGACCTCAGGGACCCACGCGTGTTGCCTCAGAAAAGCCCAGTCTCTATGAGAGTTGTGAGGGGCCTCTCAGGATTCCTCTCCAGTTGGTGCAGGGTCCTAGATCCTAATCTCAAATTGAGACCAGAATCTCAGTGTTCCTCTCCAGTCCTGACTTGGATATCGATGTTCTGATGGAGTTTCAACATGGGAGTCAGGTCGTCTCCTGTGGGGACATGCAAGTCTGCTTTCCTCTTGAGCTGGAAAAGAGGTTTCAGGCTTCATGTCGAGTCTGCATAGGCATTTCTGGCTTTCTCTCGAGGTGCCACAGGGCTATCACACCTGCCATCATGTTTTGAGTCAATACTCGGGGTGACAGTCGAGTCGTGCAGGTGAATCAGGTGTATTTGGAGTGGATTGGGACATCGGGGTATTTTGGAATGATGGCACGACCTCTGGAGTTCCTATCGACTTTCAAGTTAAGACCGTCTCCTCTTGAGGATTGACGGGAACACCAGGATTCCTTTCCCGATGAAGCAGGGAAATGGACCCTCATCTTGAGATGAGAAGGGGAAAACGGGGCTCTTCTTGAGTTGTGTCGGGACACTAGCTGTTCGTCTCGAGGAGAGATGGGTGTGTGTTGGAACTTCTTGAGTTGCATCAAGCGTCTCCAGGACCTTTCAAGGCTCAAGAGCGAAGGTGGGATTTTTCTTGAGATGCTGCAACAGAAGGGCCTAACATCGCGTTGAGAGGAGTCCTTATTTTTCCCAAGTTGCGGCAGGAACCTTGGGGCTCCTCTTGAGTTACGACGGGGATCTCAGGGACCCACTCATGTTGCCTCAGGAGTCAAGTCTCCATGAGAGTTTCGAGGGGCCTCTTGGGTTTCCTCTCCAGTCGGTGTCGTGTCCTAGGGCCTCCTCTGGAGCCGAGGCCAGAACCTCAGTGTTCCTCTCCAGTCCTGACATGGATCTTGAAGTTCCTTTGGAGTTTCCACAGGGCAGTCAGGCCTCATCTCGTGTGGAGACATGGAAGTCTGCTTCACTCTCGAGCTGTAAAAGTAATTTCAAACTTCCTGTCGAATTTACATAGAGGTCTATGGCTTTCTCTTGAGATGCCACAGGGCTGCCACACATTTCCATCAGGTTTTGAGTCTATACTCTGGGTTACAGTCGAGTCAGTACAGGGGAATCATGTTTATCTGGAGTGGATTGGGACAAGGCGGTATTACTGAATTGTGGCAAGACTGCTCGAGTTCCTCTCGTGTTTCCTGTTGAGACTGCCTCCTCTTGAGGTGCGATGGGAACGCCGGGATTCCTTTCCTGATGAAGCAGGGAAATGGACCCTCTTTTCAAGATGAGGATGGAAACAGGGGCTCTTCTTGAGTTGTGGTGGGACACTCAGTGTTCCTTTCAAGTGGAGACGTATATCTCAGGGAACTTCTTGAATTGCATCAAGGGTGTCAAGAACCCTTTTGAGGCTCAAGAGAAAAGGTGGGATTTCTCTCCAGACACTGCAGTGGAAAAGGGCCTCATCTCGCATTGAGGGGAGTATCTCCTGGTGTTTCTCTAGTTGTGGCAGGAACCTTAGGGTTCCTCTTGAGTTACGATGGGGACCTTAGAGACCCGCTTCTGTTGCCTCAAGAAAGTCCAGTCTCCATGCGAGTTGTGAGGAGACTCTCGGGATTTCTCTTCAGTCGGTGCAGGGTCCTAGGGCCTCATCTCAAGTTGAAGCCAAAACCTCAGGGTTCCTCTCCAGTTCTAACATGGATCTCGGGGTTCCTATGTAGTTTCAACAGGAAGTCAGGCTTTGTCTCATGTGGAGACATGGGAATTTCGCTTTCATCTCAAGCTGTAAAAGTAGAGTCAGTCTTCCTGTTGAGTTGACATAGGGATCTGTGGCTTTCTCTCAAGGTGCCACAGGGCTGTCACATATGCCATCATTTTTTGAGTCAATACTCGGTGTGATAGTCTAGTCAGTGCAGGGTAATCAGGTTTATGTTGAGTAGATTGGGACATCAGAGTTTTTAAATTTTGGCGTGACCCCTAGAATTCCTCTCAACTTTCAATTTGAGACTGCCTCCTCTTGAGGTGCAATGGAAAACTCAGGATTTCCTTCTGAATGAAGCAGTGAAATGGACCCTCATCTGGAGATGAGGAGGGAAAAATGGAGCTCTTCTTGAGTTATGGCGGGACACTCAGTGTTCCTCTCGAGTGGAGTCGGGTATGTTGGGGAGCTTCTTGAGTTGCATGAAGGGTGTCAAGGAACCTTTCAAGACTCAAGAGAGAAAAGTGGGATTTTTCTTGAGACGCTGCAGTGGAAACGGGCCTCATCTTGCCTTGAGGGGAGAATCTCCTGGTTTTTCTCGAGTTGCAGCATAAACCTTGGGGTTCCTCTCGAGTTACCTCGAGACCCCCTGAGCGGGACCTCAGGGACCTGCTCATGTTGCCTCAGGAAAATCAAGTCTTCATGAGAGTTGTGAAGTGCCTCTCAGGATTCCTCTCCAGTCAGTGCAGGGGCCTAGGTCCTCCTGTGGAGTTGAGGCTGGAACCTCAGAGTTCCTCTCTAGTGCTGACATGGATCTCAGGGTTCCTACGGAGTTTCAACAGGGAGTTTGGCCTTGGCTCATGTGGAGACATGGAAGCTCGCTTTCCTCTTGAGCTGTAAGAGTAGTGTCAGGCTTCCTGTCGAGTTGACATAGGGATCTGTGGCTTGCTCTCTAGGTGCCACATGGCTGTCACACTGCTGGGGTCCAGCCCCCCTCCCCCAGGATCCAGGGGAACCTGGAGAAGAAACAGCATCGGTCAAGAGATTTAGAGAGAGATAAGGAAAGAATGTTGCAGATAAAAAATAGAGGAGAGAAAGAAAAAAAAAAAAAAAAAACATGGGGGAACCAGGCTTTTGTGGAACTGATCCTGGTCCATCACCTTATTTTCAGGGAAGCTTTTATATTTTGACTTGTACATAGAGGTCAATAAAAGATGCAAAATCATACAGATTCAGCCCAAACATTACATCTGTTTTGTCTTTATCAAAACCAGGATTTGTTCTGCATACCTTTCCCATAAACAATGTTGTGTACACTATCTTCTGGCCTTGGAGGCCTGTGAACATATTATGACCCTCTCTTTGATAAAGGCTGCTCAACCAGAAAACGTATTTTCCCTTGAAATGATTTTTTCTTTATATTTATAATTTATTTCAGCCTCAGAAAATGCTAAACAGAGTTACATTTCTCACAGAGCAAAGGTGCAGTGAGTTACAACGAAGAAAGAACCAATTAGCTCAAAGGTCTGATGTGATTAATTTCAAGGGTACACTTGTTTTTCTTACATTCCAACTATGTTAACAAATGCACTCTCAGATTCACAGTGGATAAGAGATATAGGAACTTAACAACAAGCATTGGTCCAATAATGAAATCCTACACCAGCACTATTCTAATAACTTTTAACTCTTTGAAAGGGTTTTAGGCAATCTCATTCCTCCCACAATTGGGAGGCTGTAAACAATCATATGACTAGCTGCAAGAGTCTGGATACCTGTATCAAGCAGGCTAGAATACTAACAGAGGGAGTTTGATTTGAAATATTCCTCTCATGTCCAGGAGATGTATAAGCTAGAGCCCTAAGTTGATTTTCTCCAGAGAAAGGTGGTTGGGGATAGAAAGAAAGTGAAGTCGTTCAGTCGTGTCTGACTCTTTGCAACTTCATGGGCTGTAGCCTACCAGGCTCCTCTGTCCATGGGATTTTCCAGGCAATAGTCCTGGAGTGGATTGCCATTTCCTTTTCCAGGGGATCTTCCCAACCCAGGGATCAAACCTGGGACTCCTACATTGTAGACAGACGCTTTACTGTCTGAGCCACCAGGGAAGTCAATGTCAGAAGAGTTGGTGAAAGTCATTAAATAATAAAACAGGCAGATTCTGGTTTGGGGGTAGATTCTCTAGAAGAAGGGCTCCTTGAGACCTGATCTTGCCTTTCCCCATCAGGCCTCTTCCTCATGACCTTTGCCATAAGTGGGATTCTCCACGCTGGCTCTCAGAATCTCCCCCATTTTTTTAATTTTTTTTTAAATTTTTTAAGACAGCCAGATGTAATTCAGTCACAAGCTTCTGAGTGCTCTGTAGAAGAGTTTTGACAATACAAGGAAGAGTAGTTATTTGAAGCAGATTTAGAGCGGCCACAGCAACATAACTAAAAATAGTAGACAGAATGTTTTTCTTGAAATAAAGTTAGAAAATGTATGGAAAAAGTCATTTGCTGCTCCTGCAGCAGTAAAATCTAATCGGGAGTGTTCCATGATCTTTATCTGATTGTGAGGTTTTTCTAAATCTAAACTAATGCTGGAACTATTCCATACCCCTGAAATGTTGTTTTTAATCCTCTCCTAGTTATAATCTGTGTCGTATACCCTCAGGGGTGTCACACAAATCTACCGGCAGTTGGCACGACAGGACAATGCCAACTCCACTTCCAAAGCCTACAATTCAGTCCCAAAATGCATCACCACTTCTTCCAGGGCATCCACCCTCATTTCTCGCTTTTTAATCTATAATTTCCTGTGCTTCCAATGTTAAAGAAACATTTTTAGACATAATATCAACATATTGAGTAATATGCACTTGTTGAGCCAACAGTATCGCTGCCACAGCAACAGTAACAGTAGTAATTGAAGTAACAGAAGTAATTGCTGTTATTAAAGCAGACATTTCTAAGATAAGTAAGCCCACAAACCATCGTGATCGCATTAAATCTTGTAGTTGTTTTAGCACAGTAAAACCATAAGTTTCATGGCAATAAGTGGTTACAGTTACAGGCACCATAAAATAGGGTGGACGTTGTAACACCACAAAGGAGCAAACATTATATTGAGGGGTCAAACAAGATGAGAGCATATATTGTTTACAAGATACTATGTTAGGTCCACCTGAATAATTTATTTGTACATTAAGTCTTCTGAGATCTCTGTTGTTGGTCATCTTAGAGTCTGTTGGACTTTACAGGTGGGTGGTGGAGGCAGGGGCAAAGGAGTGTCTTTCTTCTTTGTGGTTGAAGCAATCGGGGAACTGGATGTCTGCGGGACTGTGACATGGTGAATCAGTCTGTCTGGGATCCAAACAGGAGAAGTGGAATCCTGTAGAAACAGACAAGCATACCCTCTCCCACAAGTTAGCAACATATCTGGCCCTTTTACTCTCTGGCAAGGAGGTCTTTTACTTGACCATGGGGCAAGTCGTAGCCCCTTCAGGAGTCCAGTGCCTCATCATTTCATTCTGTCTCTGTGTGTCAATGTTTAAATGATTATGTTTAAACAAAGCATAGTATATAACATTATGTGGAGAGGAATACTTAAATTTTCCCTGTTTTAATTTAGCTATCTGATTGACCAGTGCTGGCTTGGTAAGAATAGGGTCAATCTTTTCCAGCAATGTAAGAAACATCTGCTTCAGTATCTAACAGCCCTGACATTTTATTTTTTTGAATTAAAAGATCTTTTAAAGGCCTCGGAGCTGTAATTTTCTGCACCCAAAAGGCTAGATCACTAGATCTAAATGTTTTGGGGCCCCTAGCTTGATAAAAGTTATCTTACTCTTTGAACTTTATTAATTTGCACAGTTTTGGTAGGCAGCGAGATCAAAATTTTAACTTCTCCAATATAATCAGAATCTACTACACCAGGAACCACTGAAATTCATTGAAAACAAAGCGAGCTACACCCCAGCACAAGTCTCACAATGCCCTCAGGTAGGGGGCCAGCCACTCCCAGTGGAATCGGAGCAACCGGCACATCAGGGGTTAATATTGTTGCCAAATCTCCTTTTCCCTCTGCTTCTCTCCTAGACTGGGTGAGTCCCCCCTCCCGAGGAGGGGGACACGCGTCTGCTTTTAAAGTTCCTTTGTTCAAAAAACTTTTATCTTTTTCAGCCTTAGGGAACGCTTTAAGAGGTTTTGGGAACAAATTGGGGAACTTCCGGACCCTGGGAGGTAAAAACGGAGGCGGCAGTGATTTCACCTTAAATCAGAAAGAGGTGGATAAGTTTTGAAAGGTTTGTGTAGAGGGAGAGGGGCTTGCCAGGGCGCCTGGCTGCAGCATCCTGCAAGCCCTCTCTTTCCTCCGAAGGTAGAGCACAGTGTCCCTCCTTTTCTCTGTCAATGGCAGAAAACATGATCTGCACAGAAAGTGGAGACCCAACACCATCCACCGCTATAGTATCCACCATAGGCTATCTAACAGCCTCATGACGGGGTCCAGGACCTTTCTAATCATATTCCACAGAGCAAAAGCATCTATAGGAAACTTTTTTGGCCCATGTAAAGCATAATAAGTTTTTATCTGTTTTCCTACCTTCTCCCAAATATTTAAATTAACAATGTACTCTTCTGGAAACCAAGGACATTGTTCTTATACAAATATAAAAAGGGATTGAACACTATCCTTTTAACTTTGATTCCTCTTTTATTTAACAGTTTCAAAATTACTTCTATAAAGAGTTATCATTCTTTTGATTCATTGTTACCCATGTCAGAGATTTCTGTAGGAAAGATTCAAGATTTGAGTATTGAACTCTTGTCTTATATTGCAAGAATCAAAACTTTAGGTTTCTTTCAACCTATCAACTGTGTTTTTTTCAACCCCAAACTTCCAACCCCTCTTTACCCTTCCTATCTTATGTAGGGGTGTCTGCGGCACCCTGAGAGAGCTCCTAGTCATTCCCAGTAACTACACAGTGGGGGAGAATTACCTTTTGGGTCCCTGTTCATGGCACCACTTGCCAGGGTCCAGCCCCCACAGGATCCAGGAAAAGCCAAAGGAGAATTGGCTTCAGCAAAGAGATTTAGAGAGAAATAAGGAAAGAATGTTGCAGATAAGAAAACGGAAGAGAGAAAGAAAAAAAAAAGAAGAAAAATATGGGGGAGCCAGGCTTTTGTGGAACTGATCCAGGTTCATTACTTTATATTTCAGGGAAGCTTTTATATCTTGACTTGTACATAGAGGGAAATGAATGATGCGAAGTCATACAGAGCCAGCCCAAACATTACATCTGTTTTGTCTTTATCAAAACCAGGATTTGTTCTGCATACCTTTCCCATAAACAATGTTGTGTACATTATCTTCTGCCCTTGGAAGCCTGTGAACATTTTATGACCCTCTTTTGATAAAGGCTGCTCAACCAGAAAACGTATTTTCCCTTGAAAATTTTCTTTATATTTCTAATCTATGTCAGCCTCAGAAAATGCTAAACAGAGTTACATTTCTCACTGAGCAAAGGTGCAGTGAGTTACAACAAAGAACCAATTAGCTCAAAGTCTGATGTGGTTAAATTCAAGGTTACACCTGTTTTTCTTACATTCCTACTATGTTAACGAATGCACTCCCAGGTTCACAGCAGATAAGAGATATAAAAACTTAGCAACAAGCATTGGTCCAATAATGAAATCCTACATCAGCACTATTCTAATAACTTTTAACTCTTTGGAAGGCTCTATGTTTTAGGCTTCTCGTGCCTCTCACAGTTAGGAGGCTGTGAACAATCATATGCCTAGCTGCAAGAGTATGGATACACGTGCCAAGCAAGCTAGAATACTAACAGAGGGGGTTTGACTTGAAATATTCCTCTCAAGTCCAGGAGATGTATTAGCTAGAGCCCTAAGTTGATTTTCTCCTGAGAAAGGTGGTCAGGGATAGTCCCTGTTAATGTCAGAGGAGTTCGTGTAATAAAACAGACAGATTCTGGGTTGGGGGTAGATGCTCGAGAGAGGAGGCCCCTCAAGGCCTGATCTCACCTTTCCCCATCAGGCCTCTTCCTCGTGACCTTTGCCATGAGCAGGATTCTCCACGCTGGCTCCTAGCATCACATCTCCCACCGTGTTTTGAGTCAATACTCATGGTGAAAGTCAAGTCTGCAGGGGAATCAGATGTATCTGGAGTGGATTGGGACACTGGGGTCTTTTGGAATTGTGGCACGATCCCTAGAGTTCCTCTCAAGTTTCAAGTTGAGACTGCCTCCTCTTGAGGTTCAATGGGAACGCCGGGATTCCATTCCCTATGAAGCAGGGAAAAGGACCCTCATCTCGAGATGAGGAGGGGGAAATGGGCTCTTCTTGAGTTGTGGCAGGACACTCGTTGTTCCTCTTGAGTGGAGACGGGTATGTCGGGGAGCTTCTTGAGTAGCATCAAGGGTGTCAAGGACCATTTCGAGGCTCAAGAGGGAAGGTGGAATTTCTCTTGAGATGCTTCAGCAGAAAAGGGCCTCATCTGGTATTGAGGGGAGAATCTCCTGGTTTTTCTGGAATTGTGCCAGAAAACTTGAGGTTCCTCTTGAGTTACAGTGGGGACCTCAGGGATCGCTCATTTTGCCTCAGGAAAGTTAAATCTCCATGTGAGTTGCGAGAGGGCTCTTTCAGTTCCTCTCCAGTCAGTGCCAGGGCCTAGGTCCTCTTCTGGAGTTGAGGCTGGAACCTCAGGTTTCCTCTCCAGTGCTGACATGGATTTCGGGGTTCCTATGGAGTTTGAACAGGGGAGTCAGGCCTCATCTTGTGTGGAAAATGCAAGTCTGCTTTCCTCTTGAGCTGTAAAAGTACTGTAAGGCTTCCTGTTGTGTTGACATAGGGATCTGTGGCTTTCTGGCGAGGTGCCTCAAGGCTTTCACACCTGCCATCTTGTTTTGTGTTGATACTCAGGGTGACAAACGAGTCAGTGCAGGGGAATCAGGTGTATCTGGAGTGGACTTGGACACTGGGGTCTTTTGGAATTGTGGCACAACCCCTGGAGATCTTCTAGAGATTCAATTTGAGACCGCCTCCTCTAGAGATATAACAGGAATGCCGGGATTCCATTCCCGATGAAGTAGGGAAATGGAAGCACATCTCGAGATGAAGAAGGAAAAATGGAGCTTTTCTTGAGTTGTGGCAGGACACTCATTGTTCCTCTCAAGTGGAGATGGGTATGTCGGTGAAATTCTTGAGTTGCATCACGGGTTTCAAGGACATTTTCGAGGCTCAGAAGACAAGGTGGGATTTCTCTCAAGATGCCACAGCAGAAAAGGGCCGTATCTCACGTTGAGGGCAGAATCTCCTAATTTTTGTTGAGTTGAAGCAGGAAACTTGGGGTTCCTCTCGAGTTACGAGGGGGACCTCAGGAACCTGCTTGTGTTGCCTCAGGAAAGTCAAGTATCCATGCGAGTTGTGATGTGCCTCTCGGGATTTCTCTCCAGTTTTTGCAGAAGCCTAGGTCTTCATCTTGAGTTGAGGCTGGAACTTCAGTGTTCCTCTCCATTGCTGACATGGACCTCAGGATCCCTATGGAGTTTAAATAGGGAGTCAGGCCTCGTCCCCTGTGGAGACATGGAAGTCTGCTTTCCTCTTGAGCTGTAAAAGTAGTGTCAGGCTTCCTGATACTTTTCCTGACCTTTTCCTTGGTTCCAGAGCCTATTCAAGCCTGTTTTTGCCGCATTCTGTGCTAGGTCAGCCATGAATTTAATTTTTCCTTTGGGAAGTCCCAGGGCACAAGCTCCATGTGATACCAGCCCCAGTTTGAAAGGCATGTAGGTGTTGTAGGCTGACAGACCAAGGCAGTAGATGAGAGACTGACCCCACTCTGCAGATGGAGAGACTAGAGAAACCCTGAGGGGCATATGGCTTGTCAAGGGCTACATCACAGACGAGAAGAAGGAGCCTGTCTGAAAGAGCTGTGTCCTTAGAGCTCAGGTCCTGGGTACACCCAGGCCTGCCAAAGCTGTGGGGTGAGCAGTATGGGTGTCACTGTGCCTGCCCATGACCTAAGGGGGGTGGGTGAACAGACAGAAACCTAGAAGTTCGCTTGGGGAGCTTTCTGTAAGGGACCTCGGCAATGAACCCAGGAAATGATGTCACTTCCTGGCAACAGAACCCAACAGAACACGGAAACTGAATCTCCAGGTCTCACAGAGGAGAGGAGCCCCCAGCCAGTTTGTGGGAAGCCAGGATGTTTTGCTGTTTGCCCCTTCCCAGAGGCCAGGGCCTCAGCAGAACTCACCAGCAGATTATGTCGGAACACAGTCGGTGCTGCCTCAGGACCCCCAGAGAGGCCTCTGGCCCTTTGCCCAAATAAACAGAAAGGTAACAAGGGAGCTCCAGCCTGGGTCAGGTCCCCTTTCCCATCCCACCCAGGTAACCCTGAATCCTTTCCC
Organism: Nanger dama; assembly: GCA_917880005.1. Taxonomy (NCBI): domain Eukaryota; kingdom Metazoa; phylum Chordata; class Mammalia; order Artiodactyla; family Bovidae; genus Nanger; species Nanger dama. Next base: position 235,417 of record CAKJTW010000045.1, read on the forward strand.
TGTGTGTGTGGATGGGGGTTTCCTGGGGTTTCTCTGCCTCAAGCAAGCCCCCTGCAGATGTGGCTCACAAGTCTGTGGGCTGGGTGTGTCCACACCCCAGGGAAGAGCAGGCTGGGCAGGATCAGGAAAGTCCAGGCTGCACCGGCTGCCCAAGAGGTCCCCATGACCTCTGGGGCGTCTCCTTCGTCCAGGGTGGGTACCTGAGCAGACACATGTTTCTGCTGGAAGCAGAATTTCGAGTGGGCAGAAGCAGCCGCTATACTGATCAGGCCCAGCTCAGTAGACTCCAGGCAGGGCTGGCTAATGTTCAGTGTCATTTCAGAGTTTCCTAGTCGATGTGGCCGATTAAGGGGGGCACCCCGTTCACCTCCCCCGAGGAAGGCGTCGGATCACCACTACCCTGCCCGTGAGACTCAGTGCAGGCTCCAGATGAGCTTGCCCATGGAGGATCAGCCCAAGTGGGAATGAAGAGGAAGCAGGGAAGGCCTGCTCCATACACACCACCCAGGACACACCCTGGGGCCCAGTCTCAGGCTGCCATGGAGCTCAGCACTCCTGGCACTGACCCTGAGCCCCAAGAACCCCTGCTGCTGAGGCAGCAGGAAGACCTGGAGGCCAGCACGGCAGAGCACAGAGGTGAGGAGGCTGTGGCTGTGCATGTCAATGTGTGGGGAGGGGGTGCTGAGCTACACAGGGAGAAGTCCCCCAGAGTTGGGTCTGGGCCTGGAACAAAGGCTGGCCTCACACCACCCATCTTTCACACTGCAGTCAGAGTCATCCTATGCTGGGTATTCCTTGCGATTCTCTGGGAAGCTTTCTGTCCCTGTATACACACATCAAATTGCTGGTGATGGATAACCTTCTCTCACAGCTCTAGCACTGGCCTCTCATTACAATCAGACTCCACTTCCAAATCCTTTCCCTTCATCAGTGGGTACTACAAGTGCAGGACCCAGAGATCCACTGAGGGGAGATCAAGACATGAGACTTCCCTTCCCAAAGACAGTGGGCCAGCTGGATACTGGCCAGAACACTGAGCATATTGGACCTCTGTTCCTGCAGGATCCCCAGCCACAGGCATCGATGTCCCACCCCCTCAGCGAGAACATCCACCTCCACCTGCACCTGTACCTGCTTGGGCTTTGGCAGGAAAACCCGAGTCAGAGGATGAGTCACCACTTCTGCAAGGAGAGCCTGCCTGGCTTCTGCCCAAGACCCAGATGCCCATGATGACTGATCCACCCCTGCAGGGAAAATGGGCCCCCGCTCTGGACAGAGATCCAGAACTCTTTCTGGAAACACCTTGTCCAGGGAGTGGTTGGTTCTGCAGCATCCATCCCTGCCTGCTTCCCATGGATACCATCAACTCACTCCCCATGTAGGGCAGATTGAGTGCCCTTCCCCTGAGCTTATTTGCATCTGATTTGTGTGTAGCTTTCTTGTGATGTTTTATTTTATTAAATGGCTTTATATATTTTTCTATTAACTTTTTGTTAATAAATTTTGCTTTAATTGATGCAATTTGGAAATATTAAGGCCTTCACAATGCTGTGTAACCACCACCAATGTCTACATTTGCACCTTCTCATTCTATAGCCCCAATTACCAGCAAAGCCTGGATTCATGTCAAGCACTCCCTCATTCCTCCCTCCAAACCTGACAACATTTAGTCTTCTTCTGTCTCCATTTCTTCCCATTTTTGGGTGTCCACAATCAATGCCAATCACTGAAATGACAGAAGAGTAGATTTTTTTTTTTCTGACAGAAAGGGAACGTTGTAGGTGCTTAGTCTTGTTAGACTCTGCAGTCGCATGGTTTTTGCAGTCCATGGAGTTATCCAGTCCAGGAAATTTTTCCATTCTCCAGGGGATTTGTCTGATTCTCCACATATTGTAAGATTAAACTTGATAATTCTTTTATTTCATTTGAAGTATCCTTTCGGTAACTGAAAGTAGAGTATAGGTACTTTCAGGATGTCATTGGCAAAATGAAGCCTTTTTGGCAAATGTGGTCCAAACCTCCAGGTAGGCATTGCTGTTGTAAATGTGACATCTCAGCCAGAAGGGGAGATGTGGAGCTCTTCCTGTTCCACAAACAAATTCACAGAAGAAGCCAAAAGAGATAGCTGAAAATTAACAACAGTGACCAAAACATGTTCCTCATTGGACAAAGCTAGAGAAAAATCCAACATCTTATGTGCCAAAAACCTTCTTGAAAATTAATGCTCAGTAATAAAGAGAAGAAACATGTGAAGGTGGAAGGCCGTGCCCATGGCCAGTGTAGTTTCAAGATAGCCTGACCTCTCATGTGTCTCAGATGAAGACACATGCCAGTGTAAACCTTTTGCAGACAGCAGCAATGGTAATCACCGTATAAGTGTTTAATCTGATGTCAACATGCTCCAGGTACTGCACGAGGGAGCAGACCTGGGTCTCTTCCTGTGCCCCACATCCCACCCTCAGAAAGACAGCTGGCTCAGCCATGAGCTGTGACCACCTCCAGGATAGACTCCACCTTCTCTTCTCTATGCATTGTGAACCTGCACACAGTGGGCCTTCAGAACTTCAAGAAAATCGCCCCATCCCCCCAAAGAGCCAGAAGCCTCCCCTGGCATCCAAACACCTGTGGAGTCACTTTAGCCCAAGCCCTAATTCTGGACCCCTGGAGCCTACTTCAGCCTTTACAGTGTGAATAATCAGGTCCTTTATACACAGATTCCCAGCTGTCAGAACTGAGCTTTGGATTCACAGTCAGGTCTGTCCCTCCCATGGCAGCCAAGTGGGCTGCCATGCAGGCAAGGGAGCACATGAGCTGAGGTTCAAGGGAGGCACTGAAAGGACAACAGTGTATACAACTTGTTGCAAACTGAGGGAGGGTCCCTCACATCTCAGAAAAGGCCTATGGTGTGCAAGTGTGGAGGAGGGCCTCAATATTGCAAAGGAAAGAGAGATACTCAGGGCCAAAGGCTCTTGGCCTCTCTAGCAGTTCCAGTGGTAGGCTGTTAACATTGGACAGCCAATGTGGTCACATGAGCATGACTCTAATTTTCTCAGAAAGAAAGAGAAAGGGATCAGGGTGTGGGAGGACCTGGAGGGTGTGGTGGGGTGGATGAAGGGAGGTGCCATCCCTTTCTTCAGTGCAAACTGATTTTGTGACTCTCTGAGCTGCCAGACAGCTGTTACCAAGTCAGGTCCCCGCAGCACCCAGTATGGGCTGGGTGCCTTAGACCCTGTCACACGGACAAGCTTCACCATGTGGCCTCCCTGATTTCTAATAGCAGGAACTGTGGAGTTTGTCTGGGTACACATTTACTTGCTATAACTGAGTTACCCCCTTCTTGGAGCCCCAGTTTTGTCCTCTAGAATAAGGACATCGATTGTGACCTTAGCAGGTTGCTACCTTAAACTTGTGAAGACTCTTTAGGGTAATCCTACAATTAGAAGCTGGTCTTAAGAGATATTGGGCTTCCTTGATACCTCAGCTTGTGAAGTATCCTCCTGCATTGCAGGAGAGCCCAGTTTGATTCCTGGGTCAGGAAATCCTGATCAGCTGCAAAAGGGTCAATATTCTTGGGCCTCTTTGTGGCTCAGCTGGTAAAGAATCTGCCTGCATGTGAAGACCTGGGTTTGACCCCTGTGTTTGAAAGATCCCCTGGAGAAGGGAAAGGCTGCCCACTCCAGTATTCTTGCCTGCACAGTTCTATGGATCCTATAGTCTATGGGGTCGCAAAGAGTCGGACACGATTGAAGGACTTGTCCCTTCACTTTCAAGAGATATCCCCTGAATCCAGATTAGACTGTAGTCTCCCAGTGCAATCTGGTGTTTCTTCCCGGAAGCCAGCCAAAACCCACACACTTGTATTTGAGGATCTCCACTTAACCCGCTGGACAGAAAAACCAGCGTGGTTCCACAGGCTCACAGATAAGCAGGAGGACTCACCAGCAGACGGCTTCCCTCCAGTCTCAGGTGGAGCTTCGGACCACAGCAGGAACCAGTGCTCTAAAAACCTAGGCTTGGCAGTGCCCTCATTCTCAAGCCAGTACTTCTGCCCTGCCAGGAGCAGAAGGGTCACCAGTCACCCCAGTTTGACCTCATGCTCCTCCCACTGCTGTAGACTGACCTCACCAGCCCTGCCCCTTCCAGCAGAACCAGACCTCCTCTTTCCCTTGATTGCAGCCTGAGTCCTGGCCCTGGGCACCGACTGGTCACTGCCCAAGTCCTGAGCCCATCACAGTAGCCAGGGAGGATGGAACACACAGATTAGACAGATTCAGGTCATGTATCCATACTCTCCAGGACACTTGTGAGCGCGCCTCACCATATGTCATGGTTGGAGACGGTGTGATGCCCCAAGAGCAGTTCTGAGAATCAGGTCACTGTGTCCTTGTGCTCCAAGTCCTGGGACGAATTTGCACAATGTCTCTACACAGCACTTTGTTCTCTGCAGACAAAGATTCGTGAGACACCTCTACCCTTCCCACGAGTAGTTTCATGCAACACTATTCAAGGGAGCAAGGCCTTCTGTTTGAAGATAAGTTTGGAGATCCCCCTCCTAGCATCTAGGCTTCTTCTGTGTGTCATGGTAGAAAATTGATTCAGTGAAAAAATACCCACTAGCGCCACTACATGCTTCTCTGTGTTTTCAGGATTCTTGCCTGTTATGAGTAGAGGACATGGTCCAGGGGCCCCTCTAATGGAGTGAATTTTGTCCAAGGAAGCCCCTGAGACACTGAGTCCCTCAATCACGTTGCTGTACACGTTGAACTAACAAATCTTTAAAAATGAATAATACCTCAAATATAAAGTAAGGTATTCACTCATCAAAAATTGTTAAAAATTTATCAGGTTTTCCTTTCAATTGTTCATTCTTCGTATGTGTCTTAATTGCTATGGTGGTGTTTTGTGAGGCAGGGATCCAACTTACTTTCCCAATGGGTGCAAAATGGCCCCAATGGGCCTCCTCTCTTCCATTACATATTCAGTTCAGTTCAGTTCAGTCACTCAGTCATGTCAGACTCTTTGAAACCCCATGAATGTCAGCACTCCAGGCCTCCCTGTCAATCACTGACTCCTGGAGTCCACTCAGACTCACGTCCATTGAGTCAGTGATGCCATACAGCCATCTCATCCTCTGTCGTCCCCTTCTCCTCCTGCCCCCAATCCCTCTCAGCATCAGAGTCCTTTCCAATGAGTCAACTCTTCGCATGAGGTGGCCAAAGTACTGGAGTTTCAACTTTAGCATCATTCTTTCCAAAGAAATTCCAGGGCTGCCTTCCTTCAGAATGGACTGGTTGGATCTCCTTGCAGTCCAAGGGACACTCAAGAGTCTTCTCCAACACCACAGTTCAAAAGCATCAATTCTTTGGCACTCAGTTTTCTACACAGTCCAACTCTCACATCCATACATGACAACTGGGAAAACCATAGTCTTGACTAGACGGATCTTTGCTGGCAAAGTAATTAATGTCTCTGCTTTTGAATATGCTATCTAGGTTGGTCACACCTTTCCTTCCAAGGAGTAAGCGTCTTTTAAATTCATGGCTGCAGTCACCATCTGCAGTGATTTTGGAGCCCCTCAAAATAATGTCTGATACTGTTTCCATAATTCCCCATCTATTTACCATGACATGATGGGACAGTTGCCATGATCTTAGTTGTTTTTTGAATGTTAAGCTTGAAGCCAACGTTTTCACTCTCCTCTTTCACTTTCATCAAGAGGCTCTTTAGTTACTCTTCACTTTCTGCCATAAGGATGTTGCCATCTGCGTATCTGAGGTTATTGATATTTCCCTCAGCAATCTTGATTCCAGCTTGTGCTTCTTCCAGCCCAGCCTTTCTCATGATGTTCTCTGCATATAAGTTATAGAAGCAGGGGGACAATATACAGCCTTGATGTACTCCTTTTCCTATTTGAAACCAGTCTGTTGTTCATGTCAAGTTCTAAATTTTGCCTCATGACCTGCATATAGGTTTCTCAAGAGGCAGGTCAGGTGGTCTGATATTCCCATCTCTTGAAAATTTTCTGACAGTTTATTGTGATCCATGCAGACAAAGGCTTTGGCATAGTCAATAAAGCAGAAATAGATGTTTTTCTAGAACTGTTGCTTTTTGATGATTCAGCGGATGTTGGCAATTTGATCTCTGGTTCCTCTGTGTTTTCTAAAACCAGCCTGAATATCTGTAAGTTCACAGTTCACGTATTGCTGAAGCCTTGGTTGCAGAATTTTGAGCGTCTGAGATGAGTGCAACTGTGCGGCAGTTTGAACATTCTTTGGCCTTGGAATGAAAACTGACCTTTTCCAGTTCTGTGGCTACTGCTGAGTTTTCCAAATTTGCTGGCATATCGAGTGCAGCACTTTCACAGCATCACCCTTCATGATTTGAAATAGCTCCACTGGAAATCCATCACCTCCACTAGTTTCTTTGTAGTGATGCTAAGGCCTACTTGACTTCACATTCCAGGATGTCTGATACTAGGTGAGTGATCACATCATCGTGATTATCTGGGTCGTGAAGATCATTCTAGTAGAGTTCCTCTGTAAATTCTTGCCACTTCTTAATATCTTCTGTCTCTGTTAGGTCCATACAGTTTCTGTCCTTATCAAGCCCATCTTTACGTGAAATGATCCCTTGGTATCTCTAATTTTCTTGAAGAGATCTCTAGTCTTTTCCACTCTATTGTTTTTCGCTATTTCTTTGCATTGTTCGCTCCTGAGGGCTTTCTTATCTCTCCTTGCTATTCTTTGGAATTATGCGTTCAGATTCTTGTATCTTTCCTTTTCTCCTTTGCTTTTCTGTTCTCTTCTGTTCACAGCTATTTGTAAGGCATCCTCAGACAGCAATTTTGCTTTTTACATTTCTTTTTCATGAGGATGATCTTGATCCCTGTTCCTGTACAATGTCACGAACCTCCATCCATAGTTCATCAGACACTCTATCAGATCTCATCTGTTAAATCTATTTCTCACTTCCACTGTATGATCATCAGGGATTAGATTTAGGTCATACCTGAATTGTCTAGTGGTTTTTCCTACTTTCTTCCATTTATGTTTAAATTTAGCAATAAGAAGTTCATGATCTGGGCCAGTCAGCTCTGCATTTTATTTTTGCACACTGTATGGAGCTTCTCCACCTTTGGCTGCAAAGAATACAATCAGTACGATTTCAGTCTTGACCATCTGATAATGTCCATGTGTAGAGTCTTCTCTTGTGTTGTTGGAAAAGGGTGTTCTATGACCAGTGTGTTCTCTTGGCAGAATTCTATTATTTGCCCTGCTTCATTCTGTACTCCAAGGCTAAATTTGTCTATTATTCCAGGTGTTTCTTGACTTCCTACTTTTGCATTCCAGTCCCCTAGAATGAAAAGAACATCTTTATTGGGTGTTAGTTCGAAAAGGTCTTGAAAGTTTTCATAGAACCATACAACGTTAACTTCTTCAGCATTACAAGTTGGAGCATAGGCTTGGATTACCTGATATTGAGTGGTTTGCCTTGAAAAGGAACAGAGATCATTCTGTCGTTTTTGAGAAGGCATCCAAGAACTGCATTTCAGATTTTTGGTGGACCATGATGGCTACTCCATTTTTTGTAAGAGATTCCTGCCCACAGTAGTAGATATAATGGTCATCTGAGTTAAATTCACCCATCCAAGTCCATTTTATTTCACTGATTCCCAAAATGTCAGTGTTCACCTCACCATCCCCTGGTTGACCACATTCAATTTGCCTTGATTCATGAAGCTAACATTCCAGGTTCTTATGCAATATTGCTCTTTACAACATCGTACCTTGCTTGTTTCACTAGTCACATCCACAACTGGGTATTGAGTTTGCTTTGGCTCCATTCCTCAGTCTTTCTGGAGTTATTTATCCACTGATCTCCAGTAGCATGTTGGGCACTTACCGACCTGGGAGTTCCTCTTTCAGTATCCTCTCATTTTTCCTTTTCATACTGTTCAAGGGGTTCTCAAGGCAAGAATACTGCAGTGGTTTGCCATTCCCTTCTGCAGTGGACCACATTCTGTCAGCCCTGTCCATCATGACCCGTCCACCTTGGGTGGCCCCTCACGGCATTGCCTAGTTTCATTGAGTTAGACAAGACTTTGTTCCATGTGATCAGATTGGCTAGTTGTCTGTGATTATGGTCTCAGTGTATTTGTCCTCTGATGCCATCTGAACACCTACTGTCTTACTTGGGTTTCTCTTACCTTGGTCGTGGGGTATCTATTCACAGCTGCTCCAACAAAACTCAGCCACTGCTCCTTACCTTGGACAAGGGGTATCTCACCAGGCCCGCTCCTCCTGACCTTCAACGTGGAGTAGCTCCTCTCGGCCCTCCTGCACCCGCACACAACATTTATTGGTGTTGAAACTACAAATCTGTGTGCCAGCCACAAGTAAAGTGAAGTTGCTCAGTCATGTCCAACTCTTTGTGACTCCATGGACTGTAGCCCACCAGGCTCCTCCATCCATTGAATTTTCTAGGCAAGAGTACTGGAGTGGGTTGTCATTTCCTTCTCCAGGGGATCTTCCCATCCCAGGGATCAAACCAGGGTCCCACATTGCAGGCAAATGCTTTACCATCTGAGCCACCAGGGAATCAAGCTTTCACAAATCAAAAGATAGTAAACTGAACATAACAGACGACTTGCAAGTGATGTATCTTATAAGGGGTTCCTATGTAAAATAGACTAAGAACAAACAGCACTCAAGTCTCCAAGAAAAAACACACTACCCTTGTCCCATCCCCCAACACCAACTCCAGCCTAAACACTTGATCTCACCTCTAACCTATCCCTAAAACCTAACCCTAAGCTAACAATATCCATGTTCATTCAAAGGTATCTGTCCATCCACAGGAGAGACAGAGAGAAAGAGAAAAATGAAGACAGAGACTGAATTTCGAAAGGAAAAGAAAGGCATTTATAGAGAGAGACACTGGGAAAAATAAAAGAAGAAGAAATTAGTAGATTTTACAGACATTTTCATAAACCTATCTGGAAGTTAGAAGAACTGACAGTGCCCATCCACCACAGAAGTGGGAAAATGATCCAAGCTTATAAGAATAAAGGAGAAGAATGCAGGGAGCCATTATAATCACAACCACATACAGAAGCTGAGATGGGGCACTTGAACCCAGAATCTCAGTGGAAAAAGAGGACCAGAAAGTTGGGTCCTCTTTTTAAATAAGAGAAGGTGACCTTCCAGTCTTCCTTTCAGTCCTCCATTGGGGGGCAGTGTCCAAAAATAGGCAGGAAGTGGACTGCAGTTGAGTTGCCATAGGGATCTGTGGCTTTCTCTCAAGGTGCCACAGACACCTGCCATCGTGTTTTGAGTTGATACTCAGGGAGACAGTCGAGTCAGTGTAGGGGAATCAGCTGTATCTGGAGTGGATTGGGACATTGGGGACTTTTTGAATTGCGGCACGACCCCTGGAATTCTTGAGTTTCAAGTTGAGACTGCCTCCTTTTGAGGTGCTATGGGAATGCCTGGATTCCTTTCCTGATGAAGCAAGGAAATGGACCCTTATCTCAAGATGAGGAAGGAAAAAATGGGATCTTCTTGAGTTGTTGTGAGACACTCGGTGTTCTTCCCAAGTGGAGATGGCTATGTTGGGGAAATTCTTGAGTTGCAGAAAGGGTTTCAAGGACCCTTTTGTGGCTCAAGAAGGAAGGTGGAATTTCTCTTAAGACGCTGCCGAGGTGAAGGTCCTCATCTCACGTTGAGGGGGAGAATTTCCTGGTTTTTCTCGAGTTGTGGCAGAAATCTCGGGGTTCTTCTTGAGTTAAGATGGGGACCTCAGTGAATCACTCGTGTTGCCTCAGGAAAGTCAAGTTACCATGTGGGTTGTGAGGGGCAACTCGGGATTCCTCTTCAGTCGGTGCAGGGGCCTAGGTAATCATCTCGCGCTGAGGCCAGAACCTCAGGGTTCCTCTCTAGTGCTGACATGGATCTCGGGATTCCTATGGAGTTTCAACAGGGGAGTCAGGCCTAGTCTCCTCTGGAGCCATGGAATTCTGCTTTCCTCTAGAGCTGTAAAAGTAGTGTCAGGCTTCCTGTTGAGTTGCCATAGGGATCTGTGGCTTTCTCTTGAGATGCCACAGGGCAGTTGTACCTGACATTATGTTTTGAGTCGATACTCGGGGTGCCAGTCGAGTCAGTGCAGGGGAATAAGGTTTATCTGCAGTGGATTGGGACATCTGGGTCTTTTGAATTGTGGCACGACCTCAAAGATCCTCTTGAGTTTCAAGTTGAGACTGCCACTTCGTGAGGTGGGACGGGAACACTCGGATTCCTTTTCCAATGAAGCAGGGAAATGGACCCTCATCTTGAGATGAGGAGGGAAAAACTGGGCTCTTCTTGATTTGTGGCGGGAAACTCAGTGTTCTTCTTGGAAAGGAGACGGGTATGTTGGGGTATTTCATGAGTTGCATCAAGGGTGTCAAGGACCCTTTCAAGGCTCAAGAGGGAAGATGGGATTTCTTTCGAGACGCCACAGTGGAAAAGGCCTCATCTCACGTTGAGGGGAGAAACTCCTGGTTTTTCTTACGTGGCAGCAGGATATTTGGGGTTCCTCTCGAATTACGACTGCGACCTCAGCAACCCGTTTTTATGCCTCAGGAAAGTCAAGTCTCCATGTGAGTTGTGAGGGGCCTGTCAGGATACCACTCCAGTCGGTTCCAGGTCCTATGTCATCATCTAGAAGTCAGGCCGGAAACGTACGTTTCTTCTCCAGTGCTGACATGTATCTCATGGTTCCTATGGAGTTTCACCAGGGGAGGCAGGCCTCGTCTCATGCGGAGACACGCAAGTCCGCTTTCATCTCGAGATAGAAAAGTAGTGTCAAGCTTCCTGTGGAGTTGACATAGGGATCTGTGGCTCTCTCGAGGTGCTACAGGTATGTCACACCTGCCATCGTGTTTTGAGTCAATTCTCGGGGTGACAGTAGAGTCAGTGCAGGGGAATTAGTTTTATCTGGAGTAGATTAGGACATCAGCATCTTTTGAATTGTTACACTACCCCTGGAGACCCTCTCGAGTTTCAAGTTGAGACTGTCGCCTCTTGAGGTGGGACTGGAACACCGGGATTCCTTTTCTGACGAAGCAGGGAAATGGATACTCATCTTGAGATGAAGAGGGAAAAACTGGTCTCTTCTTGAGTTGTGGTGGGAAACTCGGTGATCCTCTTGACTGGAGAAGATTATGTTGGGGAACTTCTTGAGTTGCATCAAGGGTGTCAAGGACCCTTTTGAGGCTCAAGAGGGAAGGTGGAATTTCTCTCGAGATGCCGCAGTGGAAAAGAGCCTCCTCTTACACTGAGGGGACAATCTCCTGGTTTTCCTCAAGTTGTGGCAGGAAACTAGGGGTCCTCTCGAGTTATTACAGGGACCTCAGGGACCCACCAGTGTTCTTCAGGAAAGTGAAATCTCATGTGAGTTGCGACGAGCCTCTTGGGATTCCTCTCCAGTTGGTGCCAGGTCCTAGGTCCTCATCTCAAGTTGAGGCCAGAACCTCAGTGTTCCTCTCCAGTGCTAACTTGCATCTTAGGGTTCCTATGCAGTTTCAGCTGGGGAGTCAGGCTTCATCTCCTGTGGAGACATGGAATTCTGCTTTCCTCTAGAGCTGTTAAAGTAGTGTCAGGCTTCCTGTCGTGTTGACATAGGGCTCTGTAGCTTTTTCTAGAGGTGCCACAAGGCTGTCACACCTGCCATCGCCTTTTGAGTCGATACTCTGGGTGACAGTCATGTCAGTGCAGGGGAATCATGTTTATGTGGAGTGTATCAGGGTCTTTTGAACTGTGGCATGACCCCTGGAGTTCCTCTCTAGTTTCAAGATGAGGCTGCCTCCTCTTGAAGTGTGACGGGAACGCTGGGATTCCTTTCCCAATGAAGCAGGGGAAATGGACCCTCATCTCGAGATGAGGAGGGAAAAACGGGGCTCTTCTTGAGTTGTGGCGGGACACTCACTGTTCCTCTCGAGTGGAGACGGGTACGACAGGGAACTTCTTGAGTTGCATCAAAGGTGTCAAGGACCTTTTCAAGGCTCAAGAGGGAACGTGGGATTCTCTCCCAAAACCACAACGGAAAATGGCCTCATCTCGTGCTGAGGGGAGAAACTCCTGATTTTTATCACATGCAACAGTAAATTTAGGGTTCCTCTTGAGTTAAGACGGGGACCTCAGGGACAAGTTTTTGTTGCCTCAGGAAAGTCAAGTCTCTGTGTGAGTTGTGAGGGGCCTGTTGGGATACCAGTCTAGTCGGTGCCTGGTCCTAGGTTCTCTTCTAGAATTGTGGCCTTAACCACAGGTTTCCTCTCCAGTGCTGACATGGATCTCGAAGTTCCTATGGAGTTTCAATAAGGGAGTCAGGCCTCATCTCATGTGGAGACATGCAAGTCCGCTTTCCTCTCGAGATGGAAAAGTAGTGTCAGGCTTCCTGTCGAGTTGACATAAGGATCTGTGGCTACCTCTCAAGGTACCACAGGGCTGTCACACATGCCATCATGTTTTGAGTCGATTCTCAGGATGACAGTCGTGTCAGTGTAGGGAAATCAGTATTATCTGGAGTGGATTGGGATATCTGGGTCTTTTTGAATTGTGGCACGACCCCTGGAGATCCTATCGAGTTTCAAGTTGAGACTGCTACCACTTGAGATGCGATGGGAACACCAGGATTCCTTTTCCAACGAAGCAGGGAAATGGACCCTCATCTCTAGATGAGGAGGGAAAAACTGGGCTCTTCTTGAGTTGTGGCAGGACACTCAGTGTTCCTCTTGAGTGGAGAAGGGTATGTTGGGGAACTTCTTGAATTGCATCAATGGTGTCAAGGACCCTTTTGAGGCTCAAGAGAGAAGGTGAGATTTCTCTCGAGAAATCCTTCTGCTGCAGTGGACAAGGCCTCATCTCACTCTCAGGGGAGAATCTCCTGGTTTTTCTTGCATTGTGTCAGAAATCTTGGATCTCCTCTCAAGTTTTGACGGGGTCCTCAGGAACCCGATCATGTTTCCTCAGGAAAGTCAAGTCTCCATGTGAGTTTCTAGGGGCCTTTTGGGATTCCTCTCCAGTCAGTGTTGGGTACTCAAACCTCCTCTACAGTTGATGCCTGCACCTCAGGGTTCCTCTCTAGTGCTGACATGGACCTCGGGGTTCCTATGCAGTTTTAACAGGGGAGTCAGGCCTCATCTCGTGTGGAGACATGGAAGTCCACTTTCCCTTTGAGCTGTAAATATAGTGTCAAACTTCCTGTCGAACTGACATAGGGATCTGTGGCTTTCTCTTGAGGGGCCACAGGGCATTCACACTTGTCATCAGGTTTTGAGTTAATACTTGAGGTGACAGTCGAGTCAGTGCAGAGGAACCAGGTTTAACTGCAGCAGATTGGGACATGGGGGTCTTTTGAATTGTGGCAAGGCCGCTAGAGTTCATCTCCAGGTTCATAGTTGAGATCACCTTACCTTGTGATCCCTATGTTAACTAGACAGGAAACCTGACACCCTTTAACACCCTGAGAGGAAAATGGCTTTCCATGTCTCCACACAAGGCGAGGCCTGACTCCCTGTGAGACTCCATAGGAACCCCGAGATCCATATCAGCACTGGCGAGGAACCCTGATTTTCTGGCCTCAGCTCCAGATGAGGCCCTATGCCCATGCCCTGACTTGAGAGGAATCCCAAGAAGCCCCTTGAAACTCTAAAGGAGCCTGGACTTTCCTGGACACAACACAAGTGGTCCACTGAGGTCCCTGTCACAACTCAAGAGGTACTCTGGGTTTCCTGCCACAACTCGAGAAAACCCAGGAGATTCAACGAGATGAGGTTCATTTCTACTGCAGCGTAGTGACAGAAATCCATACCTCCTTATTCAGCATCGAAGGCTACTTGATACCCTTTTGCAACTCAAGATGCTCCCCAACATACCCGTTTCCACTCCAGAAGAAGACTGAGATTCCCGTCACTACTCAAGAAGAGCCCCATTTTCCCCTCCTCATCTCGAGGCTTGACTCACTTCAGGCAACTCAAGGGGGCCCAGAGTTCCTCGTCAACCCTCTAGATGAAACCCGAATTTCCCACCACATCTCGAGGAGAACCCCGTGGTTCTCACCTCATCTGGAGATGAGGGCCCATTCCCCTGATTCAACTCAGGACAAATCCCAACTTCCCCTCACACCACAAGAAGAGGTTTGGCTCAACTACTGAATCTCGAGTGGAACCCTTAGGACCCTGCTGCAAGGAAAAAGGACATTGAGATCACCGGCATCTCAAGATAAGTCCCAATTGCCCTGTGCTGACTCCAGGGGAACACGAAGTTTCCCCTTACAACATGATGGGAGGCCTGACGCCCCTGCTGATCCTCTTGAAAATGCCCAAATTCCCCACCTGAACACAACAGGAAGCCTGACCCCCATTTGACAACTTGAGAGGAAAGCAGAGTTGCGTGCCTCAACACCAGATGACGCCTGACTCCCTAGTTGAAACTTGAGAGGAAGCCCGAGATGCCTGTTGCCAGCGGAGTGGAACACTGAGTTTCCTGACTACAGCTACAGTTTCCTGAACTCTGGCTACAGCCCTATTCGCCAGCAGAGACTCGAGAGGAAACCTGTCGTGCCCCTCCCAACTTGAAAAGAGACCTGAATTCTCAGAGCAAGACGAGCTGGTCCTTCAGGCCCCTGTCACAACTTGAGAGGAATCTCAAGCGTCCTGCAGCAGTTAGACACAAACCAAGAGATTCTCCCTCTCAACGCGAGATGAGGCCCTTTTCCAGAGCAGTGTCTCCAGAAGAATCCCACGTTCCCTCCTTAAATGCCAAAGGGTACTGGACACCCTTTCTGCAACTCCTGAATTTCCCTGAGATACCCGTCGCCACGCAAGAGGAAGACTGAGTTTCATGCTACAACTCAAGGAGAGCCCCGTTTTCCTGCTCCTCAACTCGAGACGAAGGTCGATTCCCCTGCTTCATCAGGAAAGGAATCCCGAGGTTCCCGTCGCACCTCCAGAGGAGGCCGGACTCACTTTGAAACTCTAGCACGTCCCCAGGAGTCGTGCCTCAATTCGGAAAGACCCTGATTTCTCCATCCACTCCAGCTGAGCCTGATTCCCTTGCCCTGACAACTGCAACCCCGAGTATCGAAGCAAAACATGAAGGGAGGTGTGACAACCCTGTGGAACCTCACTAAATAGCCCCAAATCCTTATGTCAACTCGACAGAAAGCTTGACATCCCCTTGACACCCCGAGAGGAAAATGGAGTTCCAACTCTCCACACGAGACGAGGCCTGACTCCCCTTTTGAAACTCCACAGGAACCTGAAATTCATGTCAGTACTGGACAGGAACACTGAACTTCCAGCCTCAGCTCCAGAGGAGGCCATATGCCTCTGCTCCAACTGGAGAGGAATCCCGAGAGGTCCCTTGCAACTTGAACAGAGCCTGGAGTTTCCTGAGGCAACAGGAGTGGGCCCCTGAGTTCCCTGTCACAACTCGAGATGTACCCCCTGTTTCCTGCTGCAACTCTAGAAAACCCAGGAGATTCTCCCCTCCACGTGAGATGAGGCCCTTTCTGCTGAGGCATCGCCAGAGAAATCCAGCCTTCCCTCTTGTGCCTCGAAAGGGTGCTTGACGCCCTTTATGCAACTCAAGAAGTTGCCCGACATACCCGTCTCCACTCGAGAGGAACACCGAGTTTCCAGCCACTAATCAAGAAGATCTCCGTTTCCCCCTCCTCATCTTGAGGAGACTTGACTCCCTTTAGGCAACACAAGGGGGCCCAGAGGGCCCCGTCAATCCTTGAGATGAAAGCAGAGATTCCCACCACAACTCGAGGAGAGCCCCGTGGTTCCCACCTCATCTGGAGATGAGGGCGCATTCCCTTCTTCAACTCAAGACGAATCCCAACTTCCCCTCACACTACAAGAAGATGCCTGTCTCACCTAATGAAGCTCAAGTGGAACCCCACGGATCCTGCTGCAATGAAATAGGACATCGAGTTCCCCGTCAGCTCGAGATAAGTTCCAATTGCTCTGTACCAGCTCCAGCGGAACATTGAGTATACCCTCACAACATGACGGGAGGCCTGATTCCCCTACTGTTCCTCTTGAAAAAGCCCTGATTTCCGGCTTGAACTCGACAGGAGGCCTGATCCTCGTTTGACAACTTTAGAGGAAATCACGGTTCTGTGCTCAACACCAGATGAATCCTTACTCCCTAGTTGCAACTTAAAAGGAAGCCTGAGATCCCTGTCACTGGCAGAGAGGAACACTAATTTCCTGAACAGCCTACTGAACTCTAGACAAGAACCTATTGGCCAGCAATGACCCAAAAGGAATTCTGACGTGCCCCTCACCACTGGAGAAGAGACCGACTTCTCAGAGGCAAGACAAGCGGGGTTCTGTGGTCCCTGTAGCAACTCCAGAGGAACCTCAAGCGTCCCACCACAACTCGAGAAAAACCACGAGATTCTCCCCCTCAACGTGAAATGAAGCCTTTTTCCAAAGGAGTGTCTGGAGCGCAACCCCACGTTCCCTCCTGAAACGCCAAAGTGTACTGGACACCCATTCCACAACTCCCAAATTGCCCCAAGATACCCGTCGCCATGGGAGAGGAACACCGAATTTAAAGCCACAACTCAAGGAGAGCCCCTTTTTCCCACTCCTCAACTCGAGACGAGGGTCGATTCCCCCACTTAATTGGGAAAGGAATCCCGAGGTTCCCATCACACCTCAAGTAGAGCCCAGTCTCACCATGAAATTTGAGCCCATCCCCGGAAGTGTGCCTCAATGCGTAAAGACCCCAATTTCCCCATCCCCTCCAGATAAGCCTGATTGTCTACCCTGACTCCACTTGAGCCCCGAGTATCAACTCAATACACAAAGGGAGGTGGTGTGACAACGCTGTGGTACCTTGAGAAATAGCCCCATATCTCTACGTCAACTCGACAGGAAGCCTGAAACCCCTTTGACTCCCCGAGAGGAAACCAGAGTTCCAAGTCTCCACACGAGATGAGGCCTGACTCCCCTTTTGAAACTTCATAGGAACTTCAGGATCCATGTCAGCACTGGAGAGGAACCTTGAGGTTTAGGCCTCAACTCCAGATGAGGTCCTATGCCCCTGCCCCGACTGGAGAGGAATCCTGAGAGGCCCCTCACAACTCCAACAGAGCCTGGACTTTCCTAAGGCAACAGGAGTGGCCCCTGAGGTCCCTGTCACAACTCAAGGGGTATCCCAAGTTTCCTGCCACAATTCCAGAAAACCCAGGAGATTCTCCCCTCCACGCAAGATGAGGCCCTTTCCACTGCAGCATGGCCTGAGAAATCCCACCTTCCCTCTTGAGCTTCCAATGGGTACTTGATGTACTTTATGCAACTCAAGAAGTTCCCCAATATACCCGTCTCCACTCAAGAGGAACATCGAGTTTCCCACTACCACTCAAGAAGAGCCCCGTTTTCCCCTCCTCATCTTGAGGAGGCTTGACTCCCTTCAGGTAACTCAAGGGGGCCCAGAGGTCCTCATTAACCCTCTAAATGAAACCTGAGTTTCCAGCCACAACTTGAGGAGAGCCCCATGGTTCCCACCTCATCTGGAGATGAGGGCCCATTCCCTGCTTCAACTCAAGATGAATCCCAACTTCCCCCTCACTCCACTTGAAGAAGCCTGTCTCACCTATTGAACCCCGAGTGCAACCCCACAGATCCTGCTGCAAGGAAAAAGAACACCAAGTTCTCCTCAGCTCTAGATAAGTCCTGATTGCCCTGTGTTGGCTCCAGGGGAACATGGAGTATGCCCTCACAACATGACGGGAGGCCTAACGACCCTCCTGATCCTCTTGAAAAAGCCCAAATTCCCTGCCTGAAAGCGACAGAGGCCTGAATACCATTTGACAACTCGAGAGGAAAGCCAAGGTCCGTGCCTCAACACCAGACGAGGCCTGACTCCGTAGTTGAACCTTGAGAGGAAGCCTGATATCCCTGTCACCGCTGGAGAGGAACATTGAGTTTCCCAACTGAACTCAAGAGATGGCCCTATTCGCCAGCAGGGACTCAAGAGTAATCCACACGTGTCCCTCACAACTCTAAAAGAGATCTGACTTCTCAGAGGAAAGAAGGGCCAGTCCCTGAGGTCCCCATCACAACTCAAGAGGAACACCAAGCCTCCCATTGCAGTAGAGAAAAACCACGAGATTCTCCACCTCAAAGTGAGATGAGGCTCTTTTCCAGAGCAGTGTCTGGAGAGGAATCCCACGTTCCCTCCTGAAACGTGAAATAGTACTGGACACCCTTTATGCCACCAAGAGAGTCTCCCAAGATAAACTTCCCCACTCGAAAAGAACACTGAGATTCAGGCCACAACCCAAAAAGTGCCCAATTTCCCCCCTCCTCAACTCGAGAAGAAGGTAGATTTACCTGCTTCGTAGGTAAAGGAATCCCGAGGTTCCTGTCACACCTCAAGAAGAGGCTGGCCTCACCTTGAAACTCGAGTGCTTCCTAGGAGTCATGCCTCAATTGGAAAAGACCCCGATTTTCACATCCACTCCAGATAAGCCTGATTCCCCTGCACTGACTCTACTGGAACCCTGAGTATCAACTCAAAACATGAAGGGAGGTGTGACAGTGCTTTGGCACCTTGAGAAATAGCCCCAGATCCCTATGTCAACTCGACATGAACCTTGACACACTTTTGGCTCCTTGAGAGGAAAGCTGAGTTCCAAGTCTCCACATGAAACGAGGCCTGACTCCACTGTGGAAACTCCATAGGAACCCCAAGATCCATGTCAGCATGGAGAGAAACCCTGAGGTTCTAGCCACAAACTCCAGATGAGGCCCTATGTCCCTGCCCCGACTGGAGAGGAATCCTGAGAGGCCCCTCACAACTTGAATGAAGCCTGGACTTTCCTGAGGCAACACGAGTGGGCCACTGAGGTCCCCGGTGCAACTCGAGAGGTACCCCAAGTTTCCTGTGACAACTCGAGAAAACCCAGGAGATTGTCTCCTCCACACGAGATGAGGCCCTTTTCTGCTGCAGTGTCATGAGAGAAATCCCACCTTCCCTCTTGAGCCTTGAAAGGGTACTTGATGCCCTTTATGCAATTCAAGAAGTTCCCCCATTTACCCATCCCCACTTGAGAGGAACACCTAGTTTTCTGCCACCACTCAAGAAGAGCCCCATTTTCCTTCTCACCTCGAGATGAGGGTTCATTCCCCTTCTTTGCCTGCAATGGAATCCCAACATTCCCATCTCACCTCAAGAGGAGGCCTGTCTCACCTTAAAATTCGAGAGGAAATCCAAGGGTCGTGCCACCGATTGAAAGCACCCCGATGTCCCCATCCACTCGACATAAGGCCTGATTCTCCTGCAGCGACTCCGAATGTCACCCAGAGTATCAACTCACAACTCAAATCAAGGCCTCAGAGCCCCATGGCACCTCTAGAAATAGCCCCACATCCCTACCTCAACTTGACGGTAGGCCTGACACCACTTTTACACCTTGAGAAAGAAGTGGAGTTCCATGCCCCAACATGAGACGACATCTGACTCCCCAGTAGAATCTCCTTAGGAACCCCATGATCCACGTTAGAACTAGAGAGGAACTCTCTGAATTTCCCTACTTCAACTCGGGATGAGGGCCTAGACCCTGGCACCAACTCAAGAGGAATCCCAGTAGACCCCTCACAACTCGAAAGGATTTCTAATTTCCCAGAGACAACATGAGAGGCTCCTTCAGGTCCCTGTCGCAACTCGAGGAAAACCAAACCTCCAGCCACAACTCGAGAAACACCTTGAGATTCCTTCTTCAATGCAAATTGAGGCCTGATTGCCCTGCCGTGACTCCAGAGCAAACCTGCGCTCCCCCTCGCAACTCGAATGAAGACTTGATTTTCTTGAGTCAAGAGGAGTGGGGCCGTGAGGTCCCTGTTGCAACTCGAGAGGAACCCCAAGCTTCCCGCCACAACTCAAAACAATCCACGAGATTCCCCTGTCAATGTGAGATGAGGCCCTTTGTTCCTGCAGAGCCTAGAAAGCAATGCCGAGTTTCCTCTCAAAACTGGAGAGGAGGCTTGACTCCCTGAATGCAACTTAAGGGGGCCCAGAGGTCCCTGTCACCCTGGAAAAGAAAATCGAGGTTCCCTACACAACTCGAGGAGAGCCTCCTGTCTCCCACCTCATCTGGAGATGAGGACCCATTCCCTGATTCAACTCAAGGGCAATCCCAACTTCCTGTCACAACACAGGAAGAGGCAGGTCTCAGCTATTGAATCTTGAGTGGAACCCCACAGATCCTGCTGCAAGGAAAAAGGACATTGAGTTCCCCCTCAGCTCGAGATAAGTCCTGATTCCACTGCACCAGCTCCAAAAGAACACCAAGAATCCCATCACAACATGATGGGAGGCCTGAGTCCACTGCTGATTCTCTTGAAAAAGCCAAAATTCCCCACCTGGACTCGACAGTAGGCCTGACACTCCTCTGACAACTGGAGAAAAAGCAGAGTTTTGTGACTCCCCACCAGACAAGGCCTGACTCCCTAGTTGAACCTTGATAGGAAGCCTGAGATCTCTGTCGCCACTGGAGAGCAACAATGAGTTTCCCAACTGAACCTAGACATGGCCCTATTCGCCGGAAATGACTCAAGAGGAATACCAACGTGTCCCTCGCCACTCGAAAAGAGACCTGACTTTTCTGAGTCAACACAAGCGGGTCCCTGAGGTCCCCATAGCGACTCTAGAGGAACCCCAAGCTTCTAGGCACAATTCAGGATAACCACTAGATTCCACTGATGCAAGATAATGCCCTTTGTTCCTGCAGAGCCTAGAAAGCAATCACGAGTTCCCTCTCAAAACTAGAGAGAAGGCTTCTCTCCCTGCATGCAACTCAAAGGGGCCCAGAGATTCCCGTCAACCCTCGAGATGAAACCCAAGTTCCCCAATACAACTCGGAGGAGAGCCCCGTGTTTCCCACCTCATCTGGAGATGAGGGCCCATTCCCTGATTCAACTCAAGACGAATCCCAACTTCCCCTCACACTAGAAGAAGAGGCCTTTCTCATCTATTGAATCTCAAGTGGAACCCAGTGGATCTGGCTGCAAGGAAAAGGGACACCGAGTTCCCCTCAGCTCAAGATAAGTCCTGATTCCACTGCACCAGTTCCAATGGAACACCAAGAATCCCATCACAACATGATGGGAGGCCTGAGTCCACTGTTGATTCTCTTAAAAGAGACCAAATTCCCAGCCTGAATTCGACAAAAGGCCTGACACCCATTTGAAAACTCTAGAGGAAAGCAGAGTTCCATGACTCCCCACCAGACGAGGCCTGACTCCCTAGTTGAACCTTGATAGGAAGCTCGAGATCCCTGTCTCAGCTGGAGAGGAACACTGAGTTTCCTACTGAACTCAATTCAGTTCAGTTACTCAGTCGTGTCCGACTCTTTGCAACCCAATGAATCACAGCACGCCAGGCCTCCCTGTCCATCACCAACTCCCGACTTCACTCAGACTCACGTCCATCAAGTCAGTGATGCCATCCAGCCATCACATCATTTGTCGTCCCCTTCTCCTCTTGACCCAATCCCTCCCAGCATCAGAGTCTTTTGCAATGAGTCAACTCTTCCCATGAAGTGGCTAAAGTATTGGAGTTTCAGCTTTAGCATCATTCTTTCCAAAGAAATCCCATGGTTGATCTCTTTCAGAATGGATTGGTTGGATCTCCTTGCAGTCCAAGGGAATCACAAGAATCTTCTCCAATACCACAGTTCAAAACATCAATTATTTGGAGCTCAGCCTTCTTCACAGTCCAACTCTCACATTCAGACATGATCAAAGGGGAAAAATAGCCTTGACTAGATGGACCTAAGTCAGCAAAGTAATGTCTCTGCTTTTGAATATGCTATCTAGGTTGGTCATAACTGTTCTTCCAAGGAGTAAGCATCTTTTAATTTCATGGCTGCAATCACCATCTGCAGTGATTTTGGAGCCCAGAAAAATAAACTCTGACACTGTTTCTACTGTTTCCCCATCTATTTCCCATGAAGTAGTGTCATCTGCATATCTGAGGTTATTGATATTTCTCCCGGCAATCTTGATTCCAGCTTGCGTTTCTTCCAGTTCAGCGTTTCTCATGATGTACTATGCATATAAGTTAAATAAGCAGAGTGACAATATACAGTCTTGACATACTTCTTTTCCTATTTGGAAACAGTCTGTTGTTCCATATCCAGTTTTAACTGTTGCTTCCTGACCTGCATACAGATTTCTCAAGAGGCAGGTCAGGTGGTCTGGTATTCCCATCTCTTTCAGAATTTTCCACAGTTTATTGTGATCCACACAGTCAAAGGTTTGCCATAGTCAATAAAGCAGAAATAGATGTTTTTTCTGGAACTCTCTTGCTTTTTCTATGATCCAGCAGATGTTGACAATTTGATCTCTGGTTCCTCTGCCTTTTCTAAAACAAGCATGAACATCAGTAAGTTCACTGTTCACGTATTGCTGAAGCCTAGCTTGGAGGATTTTGAGCATCACTTTACTAGCATGCCAGATGAGTGCAATTGTGTGGTAGTTTGAGCATACTTTGTCATTGCCTTTCTTTGGAATTGGAATGCAAACTGACATTTTCCAAGTCCTGTGGCCACTGCTGAGTTTTCCAAATTTGCTGGCATACTGAGTGCTGCACTTTCACAGCATCATCTTTCAGGGTTTGAAACAGCTCAACGGGAATTTCATCACCTCCACTAGCTTTGTTCATAGTGATGCTTTCTAAGGCCCACTTGACTTCACACTCCACAATGTCTGGCTCTAGATGAGTGATCACACCATCGTGATTATCTGGGTCATGAAGATCTTTTCTGTATAGTTCTGTGTATTCTTGCCACCTCTGCTTAATATCTTCTGCTTCTGTTAGGCCCAGACCATTTCTGTCCTTCTTCAAGCCCATCTTTGCATGAAATGTTCCCTTGGTATCTCTAATTTTCTTGAAGAGATCTCTAGTCTTTCCCATTCTGTTGTTTTCCTCTATTTCTTTGCATTGGTTGCTGAAGAAGGCGTTCTTTTCTCTTCTTGCTATTCTTTGGAACTCTGCATTCAGATGCTTATATCTTTCCTTTTCTCGTTTATTTTTCACCTCTCTTCTGCTCACACCTATTTGTAAGGCCTCTCCAGATAGCCATACTGCTTTTTTTTTGCATTTATTTTCCATGGGGATGGCCTTGATTCCTGTCCCCTGTACAATGTCACGAACTTCATTCCATAGTTCATCAAGAACTCTATCTATCAGATCTAGGCCCTTAAATCTATTTCTCACTTCCACTGTATAATCATAAGGGATTTGAGTTAGGTCATATCTGAATGGTTTGGCAGTTTTCCCTACTTTCTTCAATTTAAGTCTGATTTGGTAATAAGGAGTTCATGATCTCTGAGCCACAGTCAGCTCCTGGTATTGTTTTTCTTGACTGTATAGAGCTTCTTCATCTTTGGCTGCAAATAATATAATCAGTCTGATTTTGCTGTTGACCATCTGGTGATGTCCATGTGTAGAGTCTTCTCTTGTTTTGTTGGAAGAGGGTGTTTGCTATGACCAGTGCATTTTCTTGGCAAAACTCTGTTATCCTTTGCCCTGCTTCATTCCATATTCGAAGGCCAAATTTGCCTGTTATTCCAGGTGTTTGCTGACTTCCTACTTTTTCATTCCAGTCCCATATAATGAAAAGGACATATATTTTGGGTGTTAGTTCTAAAAGGTTTTGTAGATCTTCATAAAGCCGTTCAACTTCAGCTTTTTCAGTGTTCCTGGTTGGGGCATAGACTTGGATTACTGTGATATTGAATGGTTTGCCTTGGAAACAAACAGAGATCATTCTGTCATTTTTGAGATTGCATCCAACTACTGCATTTTGGAGTCTTTTTTGACCATGATGGCTACTCCATTTCTTCTGAGGGATTCTTGTTCACAGTAGTAGGTATAATGGTTATCTAAGTTAAATTCATCCATTCCAGTTCATTTCAGTTCGCTGATCCCTAGAATGTAAACATTCACACTTGCCATCTCCTGTTTGACCACTTCCAATTTGCCTTGATTCATGGACTTGACATTCTTGGTTCCTATGCAATATTGCTCTTTACAGCATTGGACCTTGCTTCTATCACCAGTCACATCCACAGCTGGGTACTGTTTTTGCTTTGGCTCCATCCCTTCATTATTTCTGGAGTTATTTCTCCTCTGATGTCCAGTAGCGTGTTGGGCACCTACAGACCTGGAGAGTTCCTCTGTCAGTATCCGATCATTTTGCCTTTTCATACTGTTCATGAGGTTCTCAAGTCAAGAATACTGAAGTGGTTTGCCATTCCCTTCTCCAGTGGACCACATTCTATCAGCCCTCTCCACCATGGTCCGCCCTTCTTGGGTTGCCCCGTGGGCATGGCTTAGTTTCATTGAGTTTGACAAGGCTGTGGTCCTAGTGTGATTTTATTGACTAGTTTTCTCTGAGTATGGTTTCACTGTGTCTGCCCTCTGAAGTGGGGCTTCCCTGGTGGCTCAGGAGTTAAAGTATCTACCTGCAATGCAGGAGACCTAGGATCGATCCTGGGTTGGGAAGGTCCTCTGGAGAAGGAAATGGCAACCCAGTTCAGTATTCTTGCCTGGAGAATCCCAAGGATGGAGGAGCCTGGTGGGCTACAGTTCATGGGGTCACAGAAGTCAGACACGACTGAGTGACTTCACTTTCACTTTCACTTTTGCCCTCTGATGCCCTCAACACCTACCATCTTACTTGGGTTTCTCTTACCTTGAGCATGGGATATCTCTCCACAGCTCCTCCAGCAAAGTGCAGCAGCTGCCCCCTACCTTGGACCAAGGGTATCTCCTCACTGCCACCCTTCCTGACCTTCAATGTGGGATAGCTCCTCTAGACCCTCCTGCGCTCGTGCAGCCACCACTCCTTGGACATGGGTTTGCTCCTCCCTGCCACCGCCCCCTCAGAATTGGGGTAGCTCCTCTCAGCCATTCCTGCATCATCACAGCCTGGCACTCTCAGCTGCTGCCCCTGACCTTGGACATGGGGCAACTCCTCTTGGCAGCCACCCTTTGGGTATGGTGTCCTCCCAGCTTCTGCCCCTGACTTCGGATGTGGGGTAGCTCCTTTCGGCCACGGTCACAGCTGAGCTTGCTTAGTGTGCCAGTCACAGCCACCCTGACAGAAACCTAGACACAGCCATATTTGCCAGCAGTGATGCGGAGAGGAATCCCCACTGCTCCTCACAACTGGTACTGAGACCTGACTTCTCTGAGGCAAGACAAGAGGGTCCCTGAGGTCCTGTCTCAATTTGAGAGGAACCTCATGTTTTCCACCACAACTCGAGATTATCATGTCACCGAGTTCTCCCTCAGCTCAAGATAAGTCCTGATTCCCAGCTGGCTCTAATGGAACACCGAGTATCCCCTCACAACATGATGGGACTCCCCTACTGATACCCTTGAAAAAGTCCAAATTCCCTGCATGAACTCGACAGGAGGCCTGTCACCCCTTTGACAACTCGAGTGGAAAGCAAAGTTCCAGACTTCAACACCAGACAAGGCCTGACTCCCTAGTTGAACCTTGATAGGAAGCCCGAGATCCCTGATGCCGCCTGAGAGGAATCCTGAGTTTCCCGATTGTATTCTAGAGATGGCGCTATTCACCTGTAGCGACTTGAGAGGAATCCAGATGTGCCCCTCGCAACTGAAAAAGAGACCTGACTTCTCTGAGGCAAGACAAGCGGGTCCCTGAGGTCCCCATCACAACTCGTGAGCAACCCCAAGTTTCATGCCGCAACTTGAGGAAAACCACGAGGTTCTCACCCTCAATGCACGATGAGGCCTTTGTTCCAGAGCTGTGTCTAGAGAGGAATCTCACCTTCACTCCAAAAACATGAAAGTATACTGGACAGCCTTTATCAAACTCCTTAAGTTCCCCAAGATAACCGTCCCCACCCGAGAGGAACACCGAGTTTTATGCCACAACTCAAGAAGAGCCCCATTTTCCCCCTCCTCAACTTGAGACGAAGGTTAATTTCCTGCTCCCTTAGTAAGGAATCCCAACGTTCCCATCGCACCTCAAGAGGAGGCTGGTCTCACCTTGAAATCTGAACACATCCCCGGGAGTTGTGGCTCAATTTGAAAAACAAACAAACAAACGATTTCCCCATCCACTCCAAATAAGCCTGGTTCCCCTGCCCTATCTCGACTGGAACCCCGGAGTATAGACTCACAACTCGAGTTCCCCCTCAGTTCGAGATAAGTCCTGATTCCCCTGCCCTGGGGAATGGAACACCAAGTATCCCCTCACAACATGATAGGAAGCCTGACGCTTCTGCTGATCCTCTTGAAAAAGCCCTGATTCCCTCCTGAACATGACAGGAAGCCTGACCCCCATTTGACAACTCGAGAGGAAAGAAGAGTTCTGTGCTCAATACCAGAAGAGGCCTGCCTCCTTAGTTGAACCTTGAGAGGAAGCCCAAGATCCCTGTCACCACCGGAGAGGAACACTGAGTTTCCCGACTGAACTCTGGACATGGCCCTATTCTAAAGCAGCAACTCTAGAGGAATCCAGACGTGCTGCTCGCCACTCAAAAGGAGACCTCACTTCTGAGGCAAGACGAGTGGGTCCCTGAGGTTTCCGTCGCAACTTGATAGGAATCACAAGCTTCCCTTTGCAACTCGAGAAAAACAAGGAGATTCTCCCCCTCAATGCGAGATGAGGTCCTTTTCCAGAGCAGTGTCTCAAGAGGAATCCCACGTTCCCTCCTGAAGCACAAAAGGGTACTGGACACACTTTAGCAACTCAGGAAGTTCTGGAGATAACCATCCCCACTCGAGAGAAACACTGTGTTTCAGGCCACAATTCAAGAAGAGCCCCATTTTCCCCTGCTCACCTTGAGATGAGGGTCGATTCTCTGAAGAATCCCGAGGTTTCCATGTACCTCAAGAGGAGGCAGGTCTCACTTGAAATTCTACCAACTCCACGGGAGTTGTGCCTCAATTTGAAAAGACCCCAATTTACCCATTCACTCCAGATAAGCCTGATTTTCCTGTATTGACTTGACTGGAACCCTGAGTATTGACTCAAAACATGAAGGGAAGTGTGACAGCCCTGCAGCCCCTCGAGATGTAGCCCCAGATCCCTACTTCAACTCGATGGGAGGCCTGACACCCCTATGACACCTAGAGGAGAAAGCGGAGTTCCATGTCTCCACACAAGACAAGGCCTGACTCCCCTGTTGAAACTCCATAGGAACCACGAGATCCATGTCAGCACTGAAGAGGAACCCTGAGCTTCCTGCCTCAACTCTAAATGAGGCCCTAGTCCCCAGCACCAACTCTAGAGGAATCCTGAGAGGCCTCTCACAACTGAAAAGCATTCCTGATTTCACAGAGAAACTATGAGTGGCTCCCTCAGCTTCCTGTCGCAACTCGAGGGAACACAAACCTCCTGTCGCAACTCGAGAACCTTAAGATTCCCCCTTCAATGTGAACTGAGGCCTGATTCCCCTGTCGTGACTCCAGAGCAACCCCGTGCTCCCCCTCACAACTCGAATGGAGACTTGAGTTCCCTGAGGCAACAGGAGTGGCTGCCTGAGTTCCCCGTGGTACCTGGAGAGGAATCCCAAGCCTCCCACCACAACTCAAAACAAACCACGATATTCCCCATTAATGTGAGATGGGCCCTTTGTTCCTGAAGCTCCAAGACAGCAATCCTGAGTTCCCTTTCAAAACTTGAGAAGAGGCTTGACTCCCTGCATTCAACTCAAGGGGGCCCAGAGGTCCCCATCACCCCTCGAGATGAAACCCGAGTTTCCCGCCACAACTCGAGGAGAGCCCCGTGGTTCCCACCTCACCAGGTCCATTCCCTGCTTCAACTCAAGACGAATCCCAACTTCCCCTCACACCACAAGAAGAGGCCTGTCTCACCTATTAAATCTCGAGTGCAACCCCACAGATTCTCCTGCAAGGAAAAAGGACACCGAGTTCCCCCTCAGCTTGAGATAAGTTCTGATTACCTTGCTCCAGCTCCAATGGAACACAGAGTATACCCTCACAACATGATGAGAGGACTGACTCCCCTGATGATCTTGGAAAAGCCCAAATTCCCTGCCTGAACTCGACAGGAGGCCTGACACTTCTTTGACAACTCAACCCAAAAACAGGTCAGTGCCTCAACACCAGATGAGGACTGACTCCCTAGTTGAACCTTGAAAGGAAGCCCAAGATCCCTGTCGCCACAGAAAAGAAACACTGAGTTTCCTGATTGAACTCTGTACACAGCCCTATTCACCGGCAGTGACTCGAGAGGAATACTGATATGCTCCTCACAACTTGAAGAGTCCTGACTTCTCTGAGGCAAGATGAGTGGATTTCTGAGGTCCCTTTCGCATCTCGAGAGGATCCTGAACTTCCCGCAGCAACTGGAGAAAAACCACGAGATTCCCCTATCATCATGAGATGAGGCCCTTCTTTTCCTGCAAGGCCTAGAGAGCAATCCTGAATTCCCTCTCAAAACTCCATAGGGAGAGCAACTCCATTTAGGCTACTCAAAGGGCTCCAAGAAATATCAGTCGGAAGTTAATCGGAGAGCAGAGTTCTTTGCTTCAACTCGAGATGACGCCTGATTCCCCAGTTGAAACTTGAACTAAACCCCGAGGTCCCTGTTGTCCCTGGAGAGGAACCCAGACTTTCTGGACACAAGTCTAGATGAGGCCTATTTCCCCTGCTGTGACTTGAGAGGAATCCCGAGGTGTCCGTCACAACTCACCATGAGACCTGACTTTCCTGGAAGCAATGCGAGTGGGGCCCTGAGGTCCTCATCTTAACTCGAGAGCAACCCCAAACTTCGCACCAAGCCTCAGGAAAAGCCATAGGATTCTCCCCCTCCATGCAAGATGAGGCCCTTTACACTGCAGTGTTTCCAAAGAAATTCCACGTTCCCTCTGGGAACTTGAAAGGGTACTTGCCACTCTTTATGAAACTTCAGAAGTTTCCCAAGATACTTGTCCCCATTCGAGAGGAATGTTGAGTTTCCCACCAGAATTCAAGAAGAGCCCCGTTTAACTGTCCATGACTCGAGATGAGGGCCAATTCTTTGGCTTCATCTGGAAAGGAATGCCAATGTCCCCATCACACCTCAAGAGGAGGTTGTTCTCAACTTGAGCCTTTAGAGGAACCCAGGGATCTTGCCACAATTCAAAGACACGGATTTCCCAACCACTCAAAATAAGGCCTGATTCCCTTACACCGATTCTAATGTCACCTTGAGAATCAGCTCAGAACATGAAGGGAGGACTGATACCTAGGTTTCATAATCAAGAAAATCCCCAGGTCCCAAATTCAAGTTGACTGGAGGCATGAAACCTCTTGTACACCTCAAGAGGAAAGTAGAGTTCCATGCCTCCACACAAGTCGAGACCTGACTCGCAGTTTCAAACTACATAAACATCCCAAGAACCACGTCAGAACAGAAGAATAACCCTAGGAACCCGCCTCAACTCAAGATGAGGCCACCTTCTTTGCACTGAGCCCAGAGGAATCCCGAGAGGTCCCTCACAACTCAAAAGTATTCCTGACTTCCCATAAGCACCATTAGAATATCCCTGAGGTCACCATCACAACTCAAGGGAACCCAAAGTTTCCTGATGCAACTCGATACTGACATCGAGATTCCCCTTTCAGTGTGAACTGAGGCCTGATTCCCCTGCTGTGACTCGAGAGCAATCCCACATTCCCCCTGGCAACTCCGAATGGAGACTGGACTTCCCTGAGGCAACACGAGAGGGTACCTGAGTTCCCCATCAAAACTCGAGAGAAACCCCAAACTGCCTGCCGCAACTAGAAAAAAACCACGAGATTTCCCTGTCATTGCGTGGTTGAGGCCCTTCATTTCCTGCAGGGCCTAGAGATCAATCTCGAGCTCCCTCTCAAAACTCCATAGGAGGTTTGACTCCCTTTAGGCCACTCAAAGGGATCCAAGAGATACCCGTCCCAAGTAGAGTGGAGAGCAGAGTTCTTTGCTTCAACTCAAGATGACACCTGACTCCACAGGTGAACTTTGAACACAACTCCAAGATCCCTGTCACCAATGGAGAGGAATACGGAGTTTCTGGACGAAAGTCTAGATGAGGCTTATTTCCCCTGCAGTGACTTGAGAGGAATCTCAATGTGCCCATCTCAACTCGAGATAAAACCTGACTTCCCTGAGGCAATGGGAGTGGGACCTGAGGTCCTCATCACAACTCAAGAGTACCCCAATCTTCTCGCCAAGCCCCGGCAAAAACCATGGGATTCTCCCCTCATTGCGAGATGAAGCTCTTTCCCACTGCAGTGTCTTGAGAGAAATCCCACTTTCCCTCCTTAAACTCGAAACAGTATGTGACACCCTTTATGCAATTCAAGAAGCTCCCTGACATACCCATCCTTACTCGAAGGGAACATGGAGTTTCCCAGCACAACTAATCTGAGCTCCCTTTCCCCTCCTTATCTCGAGATGAGGGTCGACTCCCCTGCTTTGTTTGGAAAGAAATCCTGACGTTCCCATCACACATCAAGAGAAGGACAGTCTCATATTGAAAGTGGAGAGGAAACCTCTTGTGTCATGCTACAGTCTGAGAGATACCGATATCCCCATCCACTCAAGATAAGGACTAATGTCCCTGCAATGATTCGAAAGTAAGCCAGAGTGTCAAGTCACAACACTAAGGGGCATTGACACTCCAATTGCATCCTCAAGAAAAAGCCACAGGTTCCAAATACAAGAGCCCTGACACCCCATGAGCAACTCGAGATGCCAGTGGGTTTCCATGCCTCAATGCAAAACGAGACCTGATTCCCCTGTTCAAACTCCACAGAAACCCTGAGATCGATGTCAGAAATGGAGAGGAACCCAGAGGTTCCATCCTCAACACAAGAAGAGGCCCTATTCATCCCTGCAGCGATGCTAGAGGAATCCCAAAGTGTTCCTTGCAACTTGAAAGGAAATCTGACTTCACTGAGGAAACACAAGCAGAGCCCCAGGTCCTCACGCAACTCGAGAGGAACACTAAGCTTCCCACCACCACTAGCAAAAAAAAAAAAAAAAAACGAAATTCTCCCCTCCATGCGAGATGAGGCCCTTTTATGCTGCAGCATTTCCAAAGAAATCCCATGTTGCCTCTGGGAACTCAAAAGGGTACCTGTCACCCTTTATGAAACTCCAGAAGTTTCCCGAGATACCCGTCCCCAGTGAAGAGGAACACTGAGTTTCCCGTCAGAACTCATGAGGAGCCTCGTTTTCCCCTCCTCAACTCGAGATGAGGGTCGATTCCCCTGTTTCTGGAAAGGAATGCCGACATCCCCTTCGCACCTTGAGAGGAAGCTGTTCTCAACGTGAAACTGGAAAAGAAACTGGACCTCTTGCCACATTTCAAGGAAATGCATTACCCCATCCACTCGAGATAAGGCCTGACTCCCTTGCATCTATTTGAATGTCACCCTGAGAATCAACTCACGACAGGAAGGGTGGACTGATACCCTGGTTGAAAATTCAATGAAAGCGCCAGGTCCCAAATTGAACTCTACTGGAGGCCTGAAACTTCTTTTAAAACTCGAAAGGAAAGCAGAGTTCCATGAATCCACACAAGTCGAGCCCTGACCCCCTATTTGAAACTGCATACATACCCTGAGATCCACTTCAGAACAGGAGAGGAACCCTGAGGGACTCACCTCAACTCGAGATGAGGCCATTTTCTTTTGCACTGAGCCCAGAGGAATCCCGAGAGGTCCCTCACAACTCAAAAGTATTCCTGACTTCCCATAGGCACCATGAGAAGCTCCCTGAGGTCACCATCACAACTCGAGGGAATCCAAAGCCATGACTAGAGAGCAATTTCGCGCTCCTCCTTGCAACTCAAATAGAAACTGGAATTCCCTGAAACAACACGAGAGGCTCCCTGAGTTCTGTGTCATAACTCAAGAGAAACCCCAAACTTCCCGCACACATTGAAAAAAACCACGAGATTCCACCGTTGTCATGAGTAGAGGCCCTTCTTTTCCTGCAGGGCCTAGAGAGCAATACTGAGTTCCCTCTGAAAACTCCATAGGAGGTCTGACGTCCTTTAGACCACTCCAAGGGTTCCTAGAGATACCCGTCACAAGTCAAGTGGAGAGCAGAGATCTTTGCTTCAAGTCTAGCCGAGGACTGACTCCCCAGGTGAACCTTGAATGAAACCCCGAGATCCCTGTCACCAATGGAAAGGAACTTGGAGTTTTTGGACACAAGTCTCAGTACAGTTCAGTCACTCAGTCGTGTCCGACTCTTTGTGACCCCATGAATCACAGCACACCAGGGGTCCCTGTTCATTACCATCTCTCACTCAGACTCACGTCCATTGAGTCCGTGATGCCATCCAGCCATCTCATCCTTGGTCATACCCTTCTCCTCCTGCCTCTAATCCCTCCCAGCATCAGAGTATCTTCTAATGAGTCAACTCTTTACATGAGGTGGCCAAAGTACTTTCAGCTTTAGCATCATTCCTTCCAAAGAAAACCCAGGGTTGTTCTCATTCAGAATGGACTGGTTGGATCTCCTTGCAGTCCAAGGGACTCTCAAGAGTCTTCTCCAACACCACAGTTCAAAAGCATCAATTCTTCGGTGCTCAGCCTTCTTTACAGTCCAACTCTCACATCCATACATAACCAAAGGAAAAACCATAGCCTTGACTAGACAGACCTTAGTCGGCAAGGTAATGTCTCTGCTTTTGAATACACTATCTAAGTTGGTCACAACTTTTCTTCCAAGGAGTCAGCGTTTTTTAATTTCATGGCTGCAGTCACCATCTGCACTGATTTTGGAGCCCAAAATATGAAGTCTGACATTGTTTCCACTGTTTCCCCATCTATTTCCCATGAAGTAATGGGACCGGATGCCATGATCTTCGTTTTCTGAATGTTGAGCTTTAAGCCAACTTTTTCAATCTCCTCTTTCACCTTCATCAAGAGGCTTTTTAGTTCCTCTTCATTTTCTGCCATAAGGGTGATGTCATCTACATATCTGAGGTTATTGATATTTCTCCCAGCAATCTTGATTCCAGCTTGTGTTTCTTCCAGTCAAGCATTCCTCTTGATATACTCTGCATACAAGCTAAATAAGCAGGGTGACAATATACAGCTTTGACATATTCCTTTTCCTATTTGGAAACAGTCTACTGTTCCACGTTCAGTTCTAACTGTTGCTTCCTGACCTGCATACAGATTTCTCAAGAGGCAGGTCAGGTGGTCTGGTATTCCCATCTCTTTCAGAATTTTCCACAGTTTATCGTGATCTGCACAGTCAAAGGCTTTGGCATAGTCAATAAAGCAGAAATATATGTTTTTTTCTGGAACTCTCTTGCTTTTTCCATGATCCAGAGGATGTTGGCAATTTGATCTCTGGTTCCTCTGTCTCTTCTAAATCCATCTTGAACATTAGGGAGTTCATGGTTCATGTATTGCTGAAGCCTGGCTTGGAGAATTTTGAGCATTACTTACCTAGCATGTGAGATGAGTGCAATTGTGCGGTAGTTTGAGCATTCTTTGGCATTGCCTTTCTTTGGAATTGGAGTGAAAACTGACCTTTTCCAGTACTGTGGCCACTGCTGAGTTTTCCAAATTTGCTGGCGTATTGAGTGCAGCACTTTCACAGCATCATCTTTCAGTGTTTGAAACAGCTCAACTGGAATGCCATCATCTCCACTAGCTTTGTTCATAGTGATGCTTTCTAAGGCCCACTTGACTTCACACTCCAAGATATCTGGCTCTAGATGAGTGATCACATCATCATGATTATCTGGGTTGTGAAAATCTTTTCTGTACAGTTTTTCCATGTATTCTTGCCACCTCTTCTTAATATCTTCTGCTTCTGTTAGGTCCATACCATTTCTGTCCTTTATCGATCCCATCTTTGCATGAAATGTTGCCTTGGTATCTCTAATTTTCTTGAAGAGATCTCTAGTCTTTGTTGCCCTGGCTCTCACAGCTGCCCACACGTAGTGCACTGGCCCGGATCTCACAGCTGCCCACACTTAGTGCATCAGCCTGGCTCTTGCAGCCACCCGTGTTTAGTGAGTCAGCCTGGCTCTGGAAGCTGCTGCACTTAGAGAGGAGCTACCCGACGTCTGAGGTCAGGGGCAGCAGCCTAGAGTGCCAGGCTGCAACGATGCAGGAATGGCCGATAGGAGCTACCCGGTGTCTGAGGTTGGGGTGGCAACCAAGAGGAGCTACCCCATGTGTGAGGCCGGTGGCGGCTGGGAGGAGACATCCTGCATCTGAAGTCAGGGGCCGCTGGGGGAGACACCCCAACATCCGAGGTCAGCGGTAGCTGGAAGAAGCCACCTCACGCCTGAAGCCAGGGGCAGTGACCCTGAGGCGCCACCCCGAGCCTGAGCCTGAGGCCAGGGGCAGCAGCTGAGAGGAGCCACACATGCCCAAGGCCAGGGCTGGCAGCCAGGAGGAGCAACCCGAGGAGCGGTGGCTGCACAGGTGCAGGAGGTCATAGAGTAGCTATTCCACATTGTAGGACACAAGTCTAGATGAGGCCTTCTTCCCTGCAGTGACTTGAGAAGAATCCCAAGGTGCCCATCTCAACTCGAGTGAGACCTCGTTTCCCTCAGGCAATGTGAGGAGGACCCTGAAGTCCTCATCGCAACTCGAGAGCAACTCCAGTCTTCCCAGCAAGCCTTGGGAAAAACCATGTGATTCTCCCCTCCACACAAGATGAGGCCCTTTTATGCTGTAACTTTTCCAAATAAATTCCATATTTCCTCGTGAAACTCAAAAGGGTACTTGCCACCCTTATGAAACTGCAAAAGTTTCCCGAGATACCCGTTCCCACTCAAGAGGAGTGCTGAGTTTCCCACCAGAACTCAAGAAGAGCCCCGTTTGCCCCTTCTCTCCTCAAGATGAGGGTTGATTCCCCTGCTTCATCTAGAAAGGAATACCGACGTCTCTGTCGCACCACAAGAGGAGGCTGTTCTCAAATTGAACCTGGAGAGGAACCCAGAAGTTTTACTACAATTCAAAAGACACGGATTTCTCCATCCACTCGAGATAAGGTCTAATTCCCTTACACCAATTTGAATGTTACCCCGAGAATCAACTCACCACGTGAAGGGAGTGATACCACCGTTGCAAATTCGAGAAACGTGTCAGATCCTAAATTCAACTAGACTGGAAGCCTGAAACCTCTTTATACCTCGAGAGGAAAGGAGAGTTCCATGCCTCCACACAAGTTGAGCCCTGACTCCCTGTTTGAAACTGCATACACACCCTGAGATCCATGTCAGAACAGGAGAGGAACCCTGAGGTCCCCGCCTCAACTCGAGATGAGGCCCTCTTCCATTGCACCGGCTACAGAGGAATACTGAGAGGCCCCTCACAACTCAAAAATATTCCTGACTTCCCATAGGCACCGTGAAAAGCTGCCTGAGGTCAACGTCACAATTCGAGGGAAATCGAAGTTTCCTTCCCCAGCAGGAGAAAGACCTCAAGATTTCCCTTTCAACGTGATTTGAGGCCAGATTCCCCTGATGTGACCCCAGAGCAATCCTACACTCCCCCTCGCAACTCGAATGGAGACTGGACTTGCCTGAGGCAATAAGAGAGGCTCCCTGTGTTCCAAGTTGTAGCATGAGAGAAATGCCAAACTTCCCATCACAACATGAGAAAAATCACGAGATTCTCATGTCATCTCAAGATGAGGTCCTTCTTTTCCTGCAGGGCTTAGGGAGCAATCCTGAGCTCTCTCTCAAAACACCATAAGAAGTTTGACTCCCTTAAGGCCACTCAAAGGGCTCCAAGAGATACCCTTCACAAGTCAAAGAGAGAGCAGTGATCTTTGCTTCAGTCCGAGATGAGGCCTGACTCCCGAGGTGAACCTTGAATGCAACCCCGAATCCCTGTCACCAGTGGAGAGGAAGACGGAGTTTCTGGACACAAGTCTAGATGAGGCCAATTTCCCCTGCAGTGACTTGAGAGGAATCCCAAGGTGCTCATCTCAACTCAAGATGAGACCTGACTTTCTTGAGGCAATGCAACTGGGACCTGAGGTCTTCTTTGCAACTCAAGAGCAACCCCAAACTTCCCACCAAGCCTTTGGAAAAACCATGGGATTCTCCCCTCATGGCGATATGAGGACCTTTTTAACTCTAGCATCTCGAGAGAAATCCCACATTTCTTCTTGAAACGTGAATCGGTACTTGACACCCTTTATGCAACTTAAGAAGCTCTCCAGCATACCCGTCCCCATTTGAGAGGAAACCCAAGTTTCACGGCACAACTCAATCTTAGCCCCTTTTCTCCTCCTCCTCTCGAGATGAATGTCGATTCGCCTGCTTTGTCTGGAAAAGAATCATGATATTTCCATTGCACATCAAAAGAAGACCGGTTTCACACTGAAACTCGAGAGGAACCCGCGTGAGTCATGCCACAGTCTGAGAGACAACAATTTCCCCATCCACTCAAGATAACTCCTGATGCCCCTGCACTGATTCAAATGTAAGCCCGAGTATCAAGTCACAACACGAAGTGGTACTGACACCCGGGATGCATCCTCCAGAAAAAGCTGCAGGTTCCAAATACAACTCAACAAGAGCCCTGACACCCTATGAACAACTCAAGATGCAAGCGGATTTCCATGGTGCAACACAAAATGAGGCCTGACTCCCCTGTTCAAACTCCACAGAAACCCCGAGATCGATATCAGAAACTGGGACGAACGCAGAAGTTCCCACCTCAACACAAGATGAGGCACTATTCATCCATGTAGTGACACGAGAAGAATCCTGAAGTGCTCCTCGCAACATGAATGGCGATCTCAATTCATTGAGGAAACACGAGTGGGTTCCCCAGGTCCCCACGCAACTCAAGAGGAACACTAAGCTTCCCGCCACCACTCGACAAAAACCATTAAATTCTCCCCTCCATGTGAGACGAGGCCCTTTTACACTGCAGCGTTTCCAAAGAAATCCCACATTCCCTCTGGGAACATGAAAGGGTACTTGCCACCCTTTATGAAACTGCAGAAGTTTCCCAAGATACTGGTCTCCACTTGAGAAGAATGCTGAGTTTCCTACCAGAACACAAGAAGAGCCCAATTTTCCACTCCTCAACTCGAGGTGAGGGTAGATTCCCCCTGCTTTGTCTTGAAAGGAATGCCGACCTCCCTGTCACTCCACAAGAGGAGGCCGTTCTCAACGTGAAACTGGAGAGGAATCTGGGGGTCTTTCCACAGTTCAAACAAACCCATTACCCCATCCACGTGAGATAAGACCTGATTCCCTTGCACCAATTCGAATGTAACCCCGAGAATCAACTCATGACATGAAGGGTGGACTTATACCCCGGTTGCGGGGTATAGAGAAAAAGGCCAGATCCCAAATTCAATTCAATTGGAGGCCTGAAAACTCTTTAACATCTCAAGAGGAAAGCAGAGTTCCATGCCTCCACACAAGCCGAGCCCTGACTCACTGTTTGAAACTGCATACACAACCTGAGATACACGTCAGAAGAGGAGAGGAATCCTGAGGTTCCCACCTCAACATAAGATGAAGCCC
Source organism: Nanger dama (assembly GCA_917880005.1). Classification (NCBI taxonomy): domain Eukaryota; kingdom Metazoa; phylum Chordata; class Mammalia; order Artiodactyla; family Bovidae; genus Nanger; species Nanger dama. The sequence goes on from CAKJTW010000045.1 coordinate 272,978, forward strand.
TCTTCCTTTGAACTGACCCCACAGGAATCCCAAGAGGCCCCTCACAATACAAAAGCATTCCTGACTTCCCAGAAGCACCATGAGAAGCTCCCTGAGGTTACCATCACAATTCGAGTGAATCCAAAGTTTCTTGCCACAACTCGAAAAAGACATCGAGATTCCCATTTCAACCCGAATTGAGGCCAGATTCCCCTTCTGTGACTCGAGAGCAATCCTGTGCTCCCCCTGGCAACTCGAATTGAGACTGGACTTCCCTGAGGCAACAAGAGAGGCTCCCTGAGTTCCCCTTTGTAACTTGAGAGAAACCCCAAACTTCCCACCACAATTTGAGAAAAACCACTGGATTCCCTGGTCATTGCAACATGAGGCCCTTCTTTTCTGCAGGGCCTAGAGAGCAATCCTGAGTTCCCTCTCAAACTCGATAGGAGGAGTGACTCCCTTTAGGCCACTCAAAGGGTTCCAAGAGATACCCATCATAGGTCGAGAGGATATCAGAGTTCTTTGCTTCAACTCGAGAGAAGACCTGACTTCCCAGGTGAACCTTGAAAGCAACTGCGAGGTCCCTGTCACCATTGGAGAGGAACACGGAGTTTCTGGACACAAGTCTAGATGAGGCCAATTTCCCCTGCATTGACTTGAGAGGAACCCTGAGGTGACAGTCACAACCTGAGATGAGACCTGACTTTCCTGAGACAATGAGAGCAGGACCCTGAGGTTCTCCTCACAACTCGAGAGCAACCCAAAACTTCCTGAAAAGCCTTGGTAAAAGCCATGGGATTCTCTCCTCAATGCGAGATGAGGCCTTTTCCTACTGCATTGTTTCAAGAGAAATCCCACGTTCCCTCTTGAAACTCAAAACCGTACTTGACACCCTTTATACCACTCAAGAAGCTCCCCGACATACCCGTTCCCACTCGAGAGGAACACCGAGTTTCATGGCACAACTCAATCTGAGCCCCTTTTCTCCTCTTCTTGAGATGAAGGTCAATTCACCTCCTTTGTCTGGAAAGGAATCCCGACGTTCCCATCGCACCTCAAGAGGAGGCTGGTCTCACATCGAAACTCGAGAGGAACCCTCATGGGTCATGCCACAATCCGAGAGACACTGATTTCCCCATCCATTCAAGATAAGTCCTGATTCCCCTGCACCGATTTTAATGTAAGCCCGAGTATCAAGTCACAACACTAAGGGGCACTGACACCCTGGTTGCATCCTCCAGAAAAAGCCCCAGGTTCCAAATCCAACTCAACAAGAACCCTGACACTCCATGAACAAATCGGGGGCAAACAGAGCTCCATGCCTCAACACAAAATGAAGCTTGAGTCCCTTGTTCAAACTCTACAGAAACACTGAGATTGATGTCAGAAATGGAGAGGAACCCAGAGGTTCCCGCCTCTACACGAGATGAGGCCCTATTCATCGCTGCAGTGAAGCGAGAGGAATCCTGAAGTGCTCCTCACAACTCAAAAGGAGATCTGACATCATTGAGGAAACACGAACAGAGTCCCCAGGTCCCCAAGCATCTCAAGAGGAACCTTAAGCTTCCTGCCACCACTCAACAAAAACCACAAAATTATCCTATCTACGCAAGATGAGGCCCTTTTACACTGCAGTGTTTCCAAAGAAATCCCACATTCCCTCCTGGAACATGAAAGGGTATTTGCCATCCTTTATGAAACTGCAGAATTTTCCCGAAATACCGGTCCCCACTCGAGAGGAATGCTGAGTTTCCCGCCACAACTCAAGAGGAATCCAATTTTCCACTCCTCTACTCGAGGTAAGGGTCGATTCCCCTGCCTCATCTGGAATGGAATGCTGATGTCCCTGTCACTCCACAAGAGGAGGCCATTCTCAACTTGAACTTGGAGGGGAACCCAGGGTTCTTGCCACAATTTGAAGGCACAATTTTCCCCATCCACTCGAGATAAGTCCTGATTCCCTTGCACCGATTTGAATGTCACCCTGAGAATCAACTTAAGACAAGAAGGGAGGACTGATACACTGTTTGCAAATTCAGGAAAAGCCCCAGGTCCCAATTTCAACTCGACTGGAGGCCTAAAGCTTCATTTACAACTCGAGAGGAAAGCATGGTTCCAGGTCTCCACACAAATCGAGACCGGACTCCCTGTTTAAAACTGCATACACACCCAGAAATCCACATCAGAACAGGAGAGGAACACTGAGGTCCCCAACTCAACTCGAGATGAGGCCCTCTTCCTTTGAACCGACTCCAGAGGAATACCAAGAGGACCCTCAAAACTCAAAAGTATTCCTGACTTCCCATAGGCGCCATGAGAAGCTCCCTGAGGTCACCGTCGCAACTCAAGGGAAGCCAAACTTTCCTGCCACAACTTGAGAAAGACCTCAAGATTCCCCTTTCAATGCAAATTGAGGCCTGATTCCCCTGCTGTGACTCAAGAGCAATCTTGCACTCCCCCTCACACTCAAATGGAGACTGGACTTCCCTGAGGCAACACGAGAGGCTCCCTGAGTTTCCCATCATAACTCGAGAGAAACCCCAATCTTCCCACCACAACTCGAGAAAAACCATGAGATTCCTCATTCATCGAGAGATGAGGCCCTACTTTTCCTGCAGGGCCTAGAGAGTAACCCCGAGCTCCCTCTCAAAACTCGATAGGAGGAGTGATTCCCTTTAGGCCACTCAAAGGGCTCCAAGAGATACCCTTCGCAAGTCAAGAGGAAAGCAGGATACTTTGATTCTTCTCTAGAGAAGAGGCCTGACTCCCCAGGTGAACCTTGAACGCAACCCTGAGATCCCAGTCGCCACTGGAGAGGAACATGGAGTTTCTGGAGACAGGTCTAAATGAGGCCTATTTCCCTTGCAGTGACATGAGAGGAATCCCGATGTGCCCATCGCAACTCAAGATGAGACCTGACTTCCCTGAGGCAATGCAATCTATCGGGGCCCTGAGGTCCTCTTCGCAACTCGAGAGCAACCCCAAACTTCCCACCAAGCCTCAGGAAAAATCAAGGGTTTCTCCACTCAATGCGAGATGAGGCCCATTCCCACTGCAGCATCTCGAGAGAAATCCCACTTTCCCTCTTGAAACTAGAAACTGTTCTTGAAACCCTTTATACAACCCAAGAATCTCCCTGACAAACCCATCTCCACTCGGAGAGGAACACAGAGTTTCCTGGCACAATTCAGTCTGAGCCCATTTTCCCCTCCTCATCTCGAGATGAGAGTCAATTCCCCTGCTTTTTCTGGAAAGGAATCCTGACGTTCCCCGTCACACCTCAAGAGGAGGCAAGTCTCTCATTGAAACTCGACAGAAACCCTCGTGGGTAGAACCACAGTCCGAGAGACACCGATTTCCCTGTCCACTCGAGATAAGGCCTGATGCCCCTGCACTGATTTTAATGTAAGCCCGAGTATCAAGTCACAACACTAAGAGGCACTGACTCCCTGGTTGCATCCTCCAGAAAAAGCCCCAGTTTCCAAATACAACTCGACAAGAGCCCTGACACCCCATGAACAACTTGATACACCAGTGGATTTCCATGCCTTAGTGCAAAACGAGACCTGATTCCCCTGTTTGAACTCCACAGAAACCCTGAGATCAATGTCAAAATTGAGAGGAACCCAGAGGTTCCCACCTCAACACGAGATGAGGCCCTATTCATCCCTGCAGCAACACGAGAGAAATCCTGAAGTGCTCCTCTCAACTTGAAAGGAGATCTGGCTTCCCTGAGGAAACATGAACAGAGCCCCCAGGTCCCCACACAACTCGAGGGGAACCCTATGCTTCCCACCACCACTCGACAAAAACCACAAAATTCTCCCTTCCATGCAAGATGAGGCTCTTTTACACTGCAGCGTTTCCAAAGAAATCCCACGTTCCCTCTTGGAACGCAAAAGGGTACTTGCCACCCTTTATAAATCTCCAGAAGTTTCCCAAGATACCCGTCCCCACTAGAGAGGAATGCTGAGTTTCCTGCCAGAACTCAAGAAGAGCTCCGTTTTCCCCTCCTCAGCTGAAGATGAGGGTTGATTCCTCTGCTTTGTCTGGAAAGGAATGCTGATGTCCCTATAACTCCACAAGAGGAGGCCATTCTCAACTTGAACCTGGAGGGGAATCCGGGGGTCTTGCAACAATTTGAAGGTGCGGTTTTCCCCATCCACTCGAGATAAGGCCTGATTCCCTTGTATCGATTCAAGTATCACCATGAGAATCAACTCAAGACATGAAGGGAAGGCTGATACCCCGGCTGCAGATTCAAGAAAAGCCCCAGGTCCCAATTTCAACTCGACTGGAGGCCTAAAGCTTCATTTACAACTCGAGAGGAAAGCACGGTTCCAGGTCTCCACACAAATCGAGACCAGACTCCCTGTTTGAAACTGCATACACACCCTGAGATCCATGTCAGAACAGGAGAGGAACCCTGAGGTCCACGACTCAACTCAAGATGAGGCCCTCTTCCATTGCATCGACCCCAGAGGAATACCAAGAGGACACTCACAACTCAAAAGTATTCCTGACTTCCCGTAGGCACCATGAGAAGCTCCCTGAGATCACCTTCACAACTCGAGAGAAGATAAAGTTTCCTGCCACAACTCAAGAAAGTCCTAGAGATTCCCCTTTCAATGCAAATTGAGGCCCAATTCCCCTGCTGTGACTCGAGAGCAATCCCGCGCTCCCTTTCGCACCGCACCTCGAATGGAGACTGGACTTCCCTGAGGCAACATGAGAGGCTCCTTGTGTTTCCCATCATAACTTGAGAGAAACCTCAAACTTCCCACCGCAACTGGAGAAAAACTATGAGATTCCCCCGTCATCACATGATGAGGGCCTTCTTTTCCTGCAGAGCCTAGAGAGCAATCCCTTGTTCCCTCTCAAAACTCGATAGGAGGAGTGACTCCCTTTAGGCCACACAAAGGGCTCCAAGAGATACCCGTCACAAATTGAGAGTTCTTTGTTTTGACTTGATATGAGGCCTGACTCCCCAGGTTAACCTTGAATGCAACTCCAAGACCCCTGTCCCTGATATCCCTCCAGATTTTCAAAGAGGGAATTTGAAAGCCATTGAGAGGAAAAGTCAGACTCCACCTGCTTCGTATTCTGAATATCCTGATGTAACTTAGAAATAACAATACTAAAATCTGAATGATTCTAGATGCCTAAAATATGATTCCTAATGCATTCCCAAGAATGTATGGACTCATTCACTAGTAGAGGGGTAACACACATCCATTTAAATTCAACAAGGCACCTTAAAGACAAGTTAATTTTTAAATTCGTAATTTCTTGCCCTATAAGCAGGACTGCTTCTTCTAAAGCAATTGACCTTATTTTCTATTTTCCTATCTATAATTTACTGTGTACTTAGAGGTACAGAGACATTTTTGGACAGCTGATCAACAAACGAGGCAGTATGCACTTCTTTTGTCAGGGCAACAGCAGAAACTGTACCTGAAGCAATTATGGTAATCAAGGCAGTTATTCCCACAATCAGAGCTGCAATGAATATCTTAGGTCAAGAAATTAAGCCATTAAATGCATATAAAACTTTCAATGCATAATCATCAAACCATTGACCCTCTAATTTTACAGGAACCATCAAATATGGTGGTTGCTTTATAATCGTCACAGCCTTATAATTACTATAATCATTCCCATCAACACAGTTTTATATAAAACAATTCACACATTCAACATTATAAACAGTTTCTCCTTCAAAAACTCCCAAATCATTCCGATTTCTGGCCAATAAAAAGGCATAGGGAGAATGTACACAGGCCCGTACAATATATCCTTGTTCATTTAAAATCACAGGTGCCATAGCAGCCAATGCTCTCCATAATTCAGGCTGCATGGAACCAGTTCCATCGAACTCACTAAAGGAGGAACACATCCACTAACATGACACCTAGTAATTGCTAAAGGATAAGGGATAAGTGAATAATTCCATACTGATCTATAAGGTTCTTCAAAAGTCAAGTTTAATCATTTATCCAAAAGATAGGGGCACCCCCATTCAGTCAGAAAATGTCTGATGGTAACAATGGGAATAGATAACTTTATGGCATACATGCATTCTTTCTAACGAGGAAAGCCAGAAATTCTGCTTATGCTTTCCCAGGCCTGTAGTCCTTGTTCATCAGAATCTGGAGGAGGGAGTGCACAGCTCAGAAAGTCCTTTAAATACGGAGCTGCCTGTTTTATGGCATCATATAGTCTTTCCTGAGCCCCCAGCATCAGCAGCTGCAAGGACCAAAAGTCTCTTTTGCCATTGCTTCTTGGAGAATCAGTAAGCATGCCTTTCAAGGAAGTGCTAACACATCCATTCAACACCAGAACTGATCCTTGTAAGGAGGAAGGTATGGCAAAACAAATAGGTGGATAAATGGACATGCCTGAAAAACTGAAGGGAGCACTGACAACTGTTTTAGCATTATTAGGATAGATAGAAGCCCCACCCAAAATAAGAGTATCATTAACAAAAACACGAATGGGCTCATTCATCCAATCAACAGGTTGGAAAGAAGGTGGATTAGGCAATGAACATTTTCTGTGCTGGATGGCCTAGGCTGACAAGCCAACACAGGAAGCATAGCCACAAACATTACCATAGGAGTGGCTTCACGTCTCACTCTTTCTATTAATTCTTCAGCCTGTTGAGTGAGATATTTCAGCTGGCCCCAAGATGGCACCATGCTAGAGATAGTTGCTTGAGTACAATAACTGTGAGGAAATGGAGTACAATACAGTTGGACTTGATCAACATGTCTCTCCTGAAGTGCCAGGTGCCTGAAGCAATGTTCTAGTGGTGAAGCCTCAGGTGAAGGGTCACTCACCCTTCAGCTTCTCCTTGCTCCCTCAGGTCCAGACTCGATGAGCTTCTGATCTCCCCATCTTTCCTCGGTCCCAGGCTCCAGGACCCCAGAGATCTCAGTGACCTCAGGGGTCTTTATGATCTTGGAGGTCTCATGGGTCTGGACATGTCGAATCAGTCAAGAATCCAAACAAGAGAAGTGGAATCCTATGGAAACACACAAGTATACCCTCTCCCACAAATTAGCAACATATCTGGCCCTCTCCATTCTCCTGTAAGGAGGTCTTTCCACTTGATCAGAGGCCTAGTTGTAGCACCTTCAGAAATCCAGAGTCTCTTCATTGCAGTCTGCCCCTGTGTGTCCATGTTTAAATGATTAATTACAAACAAAGCATGATGTAAAACATGATGTGGAGAGGAATACTTAAATTCTCTCTGCCTTAATTTATCTGTCTGATTTTTTAGTCTGGTGCACCCTTTCAACTATGGCTTGGCCTTGGGGATTATAGGTATTCCTGTTGAATGTACTATGGGAAACTGTTGACAAAATCTCTTAAAAGCAGCAGAAGTATAAGCTGGGGAATTATCTGTTTTGTTTTGTTTTGTTTTGCTTTTCTGTTCGGGGCATCCTATTTGGGAAAAGCATTGAAACAAGTGCTGATTTACATCTCTTTCTGCTTCATCTGATCTACCAGAGGCTATAATAACATGAGAAAAGGTATCCATGGTAACATGCACAAAGGACAGTTTTCCAAAGACTGGGATGTGAGTTAACATCCATTTTCCAGAGAGCATTAGGCTTAAGGCCTCAAGGATTAAATCCTAATGGTGGAGATGGATTAAATGTTGGGCAATTTGGACAAAACTTAGCTATTTGTCTAGCTGCTTTCCTAGGGATATGAAACTCATACCTTAAATAAACTCATTTTAATGGTGAATTTTGTGAGAATCTTTGGCCTTGTCAATCTTTTCATGTAAGTTTTGTTAAGGGACCAGACTTGAGCCATGACAGGCTCAACAAGCTATACTAAGCCTAAGATTCAGATTCTTGTAAAACCTGAATCATGATTTCAGGAAACCACACCCTGGGAAAGTCCCCAATGGCGCCAAACCTGAGCCAATCCGGATAAGGATGCACAATTTGAAAATTGCACAGACACGTGCGGCTCAGCCAATCATTACCCACCAGCTGTACTAAGAACCGCCTGTGTAAAAGCGCTGTGATTCAGAGCTCAGGGCTCTCGTCAAGACTCCATTGCACTGGATGAGATGGGAGCCCTAGCTTGAGCTAGCAATAAAACCCCTTTATGCTTTTGCATGGCTGTGGAGGTCTCATTCTCTGAGTTTTGGGGACTTGGACTTCAGGCATAACAGTTTAAAGCAATTACTTTAGTTAATGTATCTATCAAAGCATTTCCTTCATACAAAGGGTGGGCAAGCTGGAATGGGCTCTAATATGTCCCCAAAAATATTTTTACCTATATGTTTAATCTCCTCCTGTAAATCAGATAACAAAAAGATGGTAGTCTTATTTTCTGTAATATTTGCAGTCTCAATATGAGGAAACAACCCTACAATATGGCAGGAGTCAGTCAAAAGATTGAAGGTACAGTCTCTCAGAAGTTCAAAAGCCCAAGTAATCACGTTCAACTCAGCTCTCTGGGTCAGTGTCTCTTCAGTTACTTGAACATGGGATTTTCCATCAATAATTGTGACCACTTTACCATTAGAGGAATCATCTGTGAAAACTAAAATTGACCCTTCCAAAGGTTGAATAGAAAATTTCTTCAGGAAAATCACTGGATGTGTTTTACAAAAAATGCAAAAAGGGTCTTGAGGAAAAATGAAACAAAATTTGCCCCCTGAAATCTATCAGAGCAACTTGCCAATCATCACTATATTGTAAAAGAAATTGCAGTTGATCCTTATTGAATGAAATCAGTATATTTGCTACTTCTTTTCCAAAAAGTTCCACACTTCTTTTTCTACCTTTTATAATTAATTGTGCCATCAAGATGGGATTAAAAAACAAAACAAAACAAAACAAAAACTATTTTTCTTGGGTCACTGGTAGATGGAGCCATTCCAATGGGCCATCTTGCCACAAGCATCCTGTAGGTGTATGCTCTGTGGTGAAAATAATTAAATCCCATCCTCTGGTAATATTAATCTTAATTAACTGATCATTTAAAGCCTCATCCACTTTAACAGAAGCCAATTCGGCCTCACTAGTCAATTCTCCCTTAGAACTGGGATTAGGATCGCCTTTTAGGCAATCAAACAGAGGCTTTAAAACTTCATTGGTCAGTTTTAAATGTGGGTGTATCCAATTGATATCCCCTAATAATTTCTGGAAATCATTTAAAGTTAGTAAACAATCTCTCCGAAGCTGCAAAGGGGCATGACTTACAGTATGGGTATTCAATACCCTCCTTAAATAAGAGAAAGGAGGATTTACTTGTATCTTATCTGGAGCTATTTTTAAACCCCAGTTTTCCAAGGCCTCAATCAATTTAGATAAGACTTGTTGCAACAAGGCTCTGTCCTTATGACTTACCAAAATATTATCCATATAATGTATCAAATATAGATCTTTATACTTTTCTGTAGCATTTTGCACAGCTTGGTCTACAAATTTCTGACACAAGGTGGGGCTATTTTTCATTTCCTGAGGCAAAACTTTCCACTGAAACCTGAAAGAGATGAGAATACCAGACCACCTAACCTGCCTCTTGAGAAATCTGTATGCAAGTGAGGAAGCAACAGTTAGAACTGGACATGGAACAATAGACTAGTTCCAAATAGAAAAAGGAGTACGTCAAGGCTGTATATTGTCACCCTGCTTATTTAACTTGTATGCAGAGTACATCATGAGAAATGCTTGACTGGAAGAAACACAAGCTGGAATCAAGATTGCCAGGAGAAATATCAATAACCTCAGATATGCAGATGACACCACATTTATGGCAGAAAGTCAAGAGGAACTCAAAAGCCTCTTGATGAAAGTGAAAGAAGAGAGTGAAAAAGTTGGCTTCAAACTCAACATTCAGAAAACGAAGATCATGGCATCTGGTCCCATCACTTCATGGGAAATAGATGGGGAAACAGTGGAAACAGTGTCAGACTTTATTTTTCTGGGCTTCAAAATCACTGCAGATGGTGACTGCAGCCATGAAATTAAAAGACGCTTACTCCTTGGAAGAAAAGTTATGACCAACCTAGATAGTATATTCAAAAGCAGAGACATTACTTTGCCGACTAAGGTCCATCTAGTCAAGGCTATGGTTTTTCCTGTGGTCATGTATGGATGTGAGAGTTGGACTTTGAGGAAGGCTGAGCGCCAAAGAATTGATGCTTTTGAACTGTGGTGTTGGAGAAGATTCTTGAGAGTCCCTTGGACTGCAAGGAGATCCAACCAGTCTATTCTGAAGGAGATCAGCCCTGGGATTTCTTTGGAAGGAATGATGCTAAAGCTGAAACTCCAGTACCTTGGCCACCTCATGAGAAGAGTTGACTCATTGGAAAAACTCTGATGCTGGGAGGGGTTGGTGGCAGGAGGAGAAGGGGACGACCGAGGATGAGATGGCTGGATGGCATCATGGACTCAATGGACATGAGTCTGAGTGCACTCCAAAAGATGGTTATGAACAGGGAGGCCTGGTGTGCTGTGATTCATGGGGTCACAAAGAGTCGGACACGACTGGGTGACTGAACTGAACTGAAATGATAGCTCTATTTAAATTTAGCTGAAGGGAGACTGGCAGCAAACCGTTTACAGTCCTGAACAGCCAGGGGAATGGTAAATAATCTTGTAGCTCTATAACTATCACATTATATTGAAAGGGCACAACTACTGGGGAAGGGATACCCAGCTGAAGGGCCCCAATGTCTTCCATAGTTGCATTTATAGCTTTCAAATTTTGTAACAATCTCAATTTTCCTGATTTTTTCTTAATAACAAACATAGGAGTATTCCAGGGGCTATTAGAAGGCTCTATATGGCTCGTTGCCAGTTGTTCCATAACTAAACCCTCAGCTTCCTGCAGCTTTTCAGCTATTAAGGGCAATTGCTCCACCCATACCAGATCATCAGATTTCCAGGTCATAGGGTAGGCAGCAAGAGTAACAGCTTCTAGAATAAATTTGAATATCCCAGACCTTCTCTATTCATGTTAGGAACAGCCTCTAATGGAGAAGCAATTCCCTGATGATTATTACCAAGCCCCTTATCAGGATTATACATTTGCAGCATTTGATTAGTAACATTTTCATCTGGGCTATATAAAAGCATTCCCATCTGAGATAATATATCTCTCCCCCATAAAGAGAAAGGTAGTGAAGAAATCACATATGGACAAGAGGTGCCTTGTGCCCCCTTCTCATCTGACCATCTCAAAATTAGCAACCGAGGGCACTGACCCTATTCCTACCATGCCAACATTGGTGTCAGCCAGGACAAAGGCCAGTCTTTTCAGCAATGCAAGAGACATCTGCTCCAGTATCTAAAAGCCTTGACATTTTATTTCCTTGAATTAAAGATCTTTCAAAGGCCTAGAAGCTGTAATTTCCAGCACCCCAAAAGCTAGATCACTGGATCCAAATCCTCTGGGGCCCCTAGCTTGAGAAGTCAAGTGATTTTTTTTTTTCTGTCTGATAAAGTAAAAGCAAAAGCTGTGCTATTCTGTGACCTTTATTAATTTGCACAGCTTGGGCATGTGGTGAGATCAAAACTTTAATTTCCCCAGTATAATCAGAATTTACTACATCAGGCACTTCTGAAATTCCTTGAAGAGAGAGCAAGCTACACCCTAGCACAAGCCCTACAATGCCCTCAGGAAGGGGGCCAGCCACTCCGTTGGAATCGGAGTAACCAATTCCTCAGAGGTTAATATTGTTGTGGTGGCAGAACTGAGGTCCAGTCCTGCACTACCTGGGATTGCTCTGAGGATTTCTGAGATGGAACAAAGGGAATAAAGAGATTCAGCATGACTGCACCTATTGTTGTCTGGGGCCGAGGCTGCCCCTGCTTCCCATCCCGTTTCCCTGAAACTGGGGAAAATTACTTTCTTGTAATTGGGGGGTGAGCTTAGTCCCATCCTTATGAAATTTAGATCTACAGTCTTTTACCCAATGATACACTTTCTGGCATTGGGGGCAAAGTGCCTTTGAGGGGTTGATATTAGTCTGTATCTGCATGGCTGGTTGTCCCTGCTTGGCAGGACATTGCCAGAAAAAAAGCTCCATTTGGCTACGAGAGAAACACCTTTTATTTGTAGAATCATTTCCATTAGGATTAATATTTTTTAAAAGCCTGGGCAAGGCCCCCTGAGGGGGTTTTCTCCAAAGAGCAGGCTCTGTATATTGTGCATGCTTCTGCCTTAAAAACTCCTTTGTTTAAAAAAAAAAAAACCCTCTATCTTTCTGAGCTTTAGGCAATGCTCTGGGAGGGTTTGGGGGCAAAGTGGGGAATTCCTGGGGCCTGGGAGGTGCAAGTGGAGGTGGTGGCAAAAGTAGTGGATAAACTTTTAAAGGTTTTAAAGGGGAGGTGTCTCACCAGGGCGCCTGGAAGCTGAGTCCTGTAAGCCCCCTCCTTCCTCAGGAGGTAAAGCACAGTCTCCCTCCTTCATCAATGGCAGAAAATATGATCTGTGCAGAAGGTTGGAGACCCACCATCCACCGCTATAGCCTCCACCATAGGCTATCTAACAGCCTCATGATGGGTGTCCAGGACATCTACAGGAATCTTTTCTGGTTTATGAAAAGTATAAAATAAACGTAGAAATTTAGACAGTCTGCCTGTGCTTACTTTAATGCATCTGAGAGCTAATATATGATGTAATATTTCAATAAACATTTGTCTGTCTTAGATGCAGAGAAATCCATTTTTCTAGAGAATATTCTTATTCATTTTGTACCTTCTTCACCCTGCCTAAACTGCAGAGGGGTGCCAGCCACCCACAGGTACAATCCTAACTGTCCCACATTACAATCACAAATTACTTATTCTTCAGGCCTCTGATTCATCGTATGGAGCTACATTGGCGGACGATGATGTAGTCTCTGACTCATAGTACGGGACTACATGTTTATTTCAAGTTTCAGGTTCTCTTTTATACTTTAACAAAAACATTGGGTCAGAGGTTTGACATTTTTTGTTTTCCCCACCCAGATTTACTGTACTTAACTTGTGATTACATTGTAACTCATGCTACATTCCTCAGCTTATTGCTTGTCTTTCTAAACCCTGTTTGCCCCTAGCATCTTAAGATCATTATCTTCTAAAAAGGCTTCTAGCTATTCTTAATTAATCCTAAACCTTAAACTCAGCAAACTTCTTTTGCCATAAACATTCCCCTCACAAACAGGTCTCAGATAATAATCCTTCCCATGGCCTCAAGCTGCTGCCTTGAGCAGGGGCAAACTCACTGTGCCAAGATACTGTGAGCACATGCCAGTGTTATTTGTTTGCAGTGCTCCTCCCTCCCCACGCAAGGACTGAACAAGTGAGCTTAAAAAGTGTCCACCACTTCCTGCTTGTGGCAGGTCAGAAATTAGACTCTGAAGAGATCAGCAAACAGAAGAAGCTAAAACAAACAGAGGGAACTTCCTTGGAAGTGACAGGTGCAATAGATTAAAACTCTGTAGTTAGCACCAACTACATAGGGAGGGGTCTATAGAGCTTGAGAATTAATAGCCAGATCAAGGGCCTATCTGAATAAACTAATCCCACACTGTCCATAACAACACCAGAGAAAGTCCTAGATACATTTTTGCTATTATCATTTTTTAATTTATTTTTTTAATTTTTAAGTCCTCTATTACTCCTTTAATTTTCCTTTTTATAACCTACTATTGCTTTGAAAAAAAAACACCCTATTTTTAAAGCAAACTTCATATTTTTTAAATAATTTTTGTGACTGTTTTTTTCTTTAATTTTGTATTTTTGAAAATCCTACCTCTACTCTAGACTTTTAATATTTGTTTTTGGTATCTGTTATAAATTTTGTACCTTAGAACCCAATCTTCAGTACTATTTTTACTTGGGAGCGAGATTACTGGCTTGACTGCTCCCTCCAGCTTTGGACTTCCCTTTTTCTCATCAGGTCGCCTCTATCTCCTCTCTCCCCTTTCTATTCTCTACCCAACTCTGTGACTCTCTCTGTGTGTTCCAGACTGTGGAGAACACTTAGGGAACTGATTACTGTCAGGATCTGTCTCTCTCTTTTTGATTCCCCCTTTATCCTCCTGGCCATCTCTGTCTCCTTCTTCCCTCTTCTCTTCTCTGCATAACTCTGTGAACATCTCTGAGTGGTCCAGACTGTGGAGAGCACATAGGGAAGTGATTCCTGGCTAGCTTGCTCTCTCCTCTTTTGATTCCCCCTCTTCTTTTAATTGGAGAATAATTATTTTACAATATTGTATCAGTTTTGCCATACATCGACATGAATCTGTCATGGGTGTACACGTGTTCCCCATCCTGAACCCCCTCCCACCTCCCTCCCCATCCCATCCCTCTGGGTCATCCCAGTGCACCAGCCCCAAGCATCCTGTATCATGTATCAAACCTGGACTGGCAATTTATTTCACATATGATAATATACATGTTTCGATGCCATTCTCCCAAATCATTCCACCCTCACCCTCTCCCATAGAGTCCAAAAGACTGTTCTATACATCTGTGTCTCTTTTGCTGTCTCATTTACAGGGTTATGGTTATCATCTTTCTAAATTCCATATATATGCATTAGTATACTGTATTAATGCTTTTCTTTCTGGTTTACTTCACTCTGTATAATAGGCTCCAGTTTCATCCACCTCATTAGAATTGATTCAAATGTATTCTTTTAATGGTGAAGTAATATCCCATTGTGTATATTAACCACAGCTTTTTTATCCATTCATCTGCTGATGGACATCTAGGTTGCTTCCATGTCCTGGCAATTATAAACAGTGCTGTGATAAACATTGAGGTACATGTGTCTCTTTCAATTCTGGTTTCCTTGGTGTGTATGCCAATGGCACCCCACTCTAGTACTCTTGCCTGGAAGATCCCATGGACAGAGGAGCCTGGTGGGCTGCAGTCCATGGGGTCGCTAAGACTTGGACACGACTGAGCAACTTCACTATCACTTTTCACTTTCATGCATTGGAGAAGGAAATAGCAGCCCACTCCAGTTTTCTTGCCTGGAGAATCCCAGGGATGAGGGAGCCTGGTGGGCTTCCATCTATGGGGTTGCATAGAGTCGGACATGACTGAAGCAACTTAGCAGGATGCCCAGCAATGGCATACACGACATCATGTTGGCTCATGATTTGATTGGGTAGTTTATTTTTCTGGAATTGAGCTGCAGGAGTCGCTTCTATATTTTTGAGATTAATTCTTTATCAGTTGCTTCATTTGCTAACGTTTTCTCCCATTCTGAAGGTTATCTTTTCAATTTGCTTGTAGTTTCCTTTGTTGTGCAGAAGCTTTTAAGTTTAATTAGGTCCCATTTGCTTATTTTTGCTTTTATTTCCAATATTCTGTGAGATGCGTCATAGAGGATCCTGCTGTGATTTATGTTGGAAAGTTGTTTGCCTATGTTCTCCTCTAAGAGTTTTATAGTTTCTGGTCTTACATTTAGATCTTTAATCCCTTTTGAGTTTATACCTGTGTATGGTGTTAGAAAGTGTTCTAGTTTCATTCTTTTACATGTGGTTGACCAGTTTCCCTAGCACCATTTGTTAAAGAAACTGTCTTTTCTCCATTGTATACTTTTGCCTCCTTTTTCAAAGACAAGGTGTCCATAGATGTGTGGATTTATCTCTGGGCTTTCTATTTTGTTCCATTGATCTATATTTCTGTTTTTGTGCCAGTACTATGCTGTCTTGATGACTGTGGCTTTGTAGTAGAGCCTGAAGTCAGGCAGGTTGATTCCTCCAGTTCCATTCTTCTTTCTCAAGATTGCTTTAGCTATTCGAGGTGTTTTGTTTTGTTTTTTTTTTTTTGTATTTTCTATACATATTTTGAAATTAGTTGTTCTAGTTCTCTGAAAAAATACTGTTGGTAGCTTGATAGGGATTACATTGAATCTATGCTTTAGATAGTATACTTATTTTCACTATATTGATTATGCTGATCCATGAACATGGTATATTTCTCCACCCATTGGTGTCCTCTTTGATTTCTTTCATCAGTGTCTTCTAGATTTCTATATATAAGTCTTTTGATTCTTTAGGTAGATATATTCCTAAGTTTTTATTTTTATTTTTTCTGATGCAGTGGTGAATGGAATTGTGTCCTTAATTTCTCTTTCTATTTTCTCATTATTAGAGTATAAGAATGCAAGAGATTTCTCTGTGTTGATTTTATATCCTGAAACTTTATTATATTCATTGATTAACTCTAGTAATTTTCTGGTGGAGTCCTTAGGGTTTTCTATGCAGAGGATCATGTCATCTGCAAACAGGGAGGGTTTTACTTCTTCTTTCCAGTTTGGATTATTTTTATTTCTTTTTCTGCTGATTGTTGTGGCCAAAACTTCCAAAACTATGTTAAATAGTAGTGGTGAGAGTGGGCACCCTTGTCTTTTCCTGACTTTATGGGAAATGATTTAAATTTTTCACCATTGAGGATAATGTTTGCTGTGGGTTTGTCATACACAGCTTTTATTATGTTGAGGTATGTTCCTTCTACTCCTGCTTTCTGGAGGGTTTTTGTCATAAATGGATGCTGAATTTTGACAGAGGCTTTCTCTGCATCTATTGAGATAACCATATGGCTTTTATTTTTCAATTTGTTAATGTGGTGCAGATCTCACATCCAAGGAGCTGTGGCTGCGCAGGAGCCAGAGGGCCTAAAGGAGCTACTTCACATTCAATGTCGGGAGGGGCAGCAGTGAGGAGATACGCCTCGTCCAATGTAAGGAGTAGCAGCAGTGCTTTTCTGGAGCAGCTGTGAAGATATACCCCACGTCCAAGGTAAGAGAAGCACAAGTAAGATGGTAGGTATTGCAAGAGAGCAGACACACTGAAACCATAATCACAGAAAACCAGTCAATCTAATCTCACTAGGACCACAGCCTTGTCTAACAAGGGAACTCTTGTCTAACTCAGTGAAACTAGGCCATGTCCTGTGGGGCCACCCAAGACAGACGAGCATGGTAGAAATGTTTGACACAATGTGGTCCACTGAAGAAGGGAATGGCAAACCACTTCCAGCATTCTTACCTTGAGAACCACATGAACAATATGAAAAGGCAAAATTATAGGATACTGAAAGAGAAACACCCCAGGTCATTAAGTGCCCAACATGCTACTGGAGATCAGTGGAGAAATAACTCCAGAAATAATGAAGGGATGGAGCCAAAGCAAAAACAATACCCAGCTATGGATGTGACTGGTGATAGAAGCAAGGTCCAATGCTGTAAAGAGAAACATTGCATAGGAACCTGGAATGTCAGGTCCATGAATCAAGGCAAATTGGAAGTGGTCAAACAGGAGATGGCAAGAGTGAACGTCGATATTCTAGAAATCAGCAAACTAAAATAGACTGGAATGGGTGAATTGAACTCAGATGACCGTTATATCTACTACTGTGGGAAGGAATCCCTCAGAAGAAATGGAGTAGCCATCATGGTCCACAAAAGAGTCCGAAATGCAGTACTTGGATGCAATCTCAAAACGACAGAATGCTCTCTGTTTGTTTCCAAGGCAAACCATCCAATATCACAGTAATCCAAGTCTGTGCCCCAACCAGTAACTCTGAAGAAGCTGAAGTTGAACAGTTCTATGAAGACTTACAAAACCTTTTAGAACTAACACCCAAAAAAGATATCCTTTTCATTATAGGGGACTGGAATGCAAAAGTAGGAAGTCAACAAATACCTGGAGTAAACAGGCAAATTTGGCCTTGGAATGTGGAATGAAACAGGGTTAAAACTAATAGAGTTTTGCCAAGAAAATGCACTGGTCATAGCAAACACCCTCTTTCAACAACACAAGAGAAGACTCTCCACATGGACATCACCAGATGGTCAACACTGAAATCAGACTGATTATATTTTTTGCAACCAAAGATGGAGAAGCTCTATACAGTCAACAAAAACAAAACCAGCAGCTGACTGTGGCTCAGATCATGAACTCCTTATTACCAAATTTAGACTTAAATTGAAGAAAGTAGGGAAAACCACTATTCAGGAATGACTGAATCAAATCCCTTATGATTATACAGTGGAAGTGAGAAATAGATTTAAGTGCCTAGATCTGATAGAGTGTCTGATGAACTATAAAATGAGGTTCGTGACATTGTACAGGAGACAAGGATCAAAACCATCTCCATGGAAAAGACATGCAAAAAAAAAAAAAAGGCAATATGGCTTTCTGGGGAGGCCTTACAAATAGTTGTGAAAAGAAGAGAGGTGAAAAACAAACGAGAAAAAGAAAGATATAAGCATCTGAATACAGAGTTCCAAAGACTAGCAAGAAGAGAAAAGAAAGCTTTCTTCAGCGATCAATGCAAAGAAATAGAGGAAAACAACAGAATGGGAAAGAATAAAGATATCTTCAAGAAAATTAGAGATATCAAGGGAACATTTCATGCAAAGATGGGCTTGAAAAAGGACAGAAATGGTATGGACCTAACAGAAGCAGAAGATATTAAGAAGAGGTGCAAGAATACACAGAAGAACTGTACAGAAAAAGATCTTCATGACCCAGATAATCACGATGGTGTGATCACTCATCTAGAGCCAGACATCCTGGAATGTGAAGTCAAGTGGGCCTTAGAAAAAATCACTACGAACAAAGCTAGTGGAGGTGATGGCATTCCAGTTCAGCTGTTTCAAACCCTGAAAGATGATGCTGTGAAAGTGCTGCAATCAAAATGCCAGCAAATTTGGAAAACTCAGCAGTGGCCACAGGACTGGAAAAGGTCAGTTTTCATTCCAATTCCAAAGAAAAGCAATGCCAAAGAATGCTCATACTACCACACAATTGCACTCATCTCACATGCTAGAAAGTAATGCTCAAAATTCTCCAAGCCAGGCTTCAGCAATACGTGAACTATGAACTCCCTGATGTTCAAGCTGGTTTTAGAAAAGGCAGAGGAACCAGAGATCAAATTGTCAACATCTGCTGGATCATAGAAAAAGCAAGAGAGTTCCAGAAAATCATATATTTCTGCTTTATTGACTAATCCAAAGCCTTTGACTGTTTGGATCACAGTAAACTGTGGAAAATTCAGAAAGAGATGGGAATACCAGACCACCTGACCTGCCTCTTGAGAAATCTGTATGCAGGTCAGGAAGCAACAGTTAGAAGTGGACATGGAACAACAGATTGGTTCCAAATAGGAAAAGGAGTATGTCAAGGCTGCATATTGTCACCCTGCTTATTTAACTTATATGCAGTGTATATCATGAGAAACGCTGGGCTGGAAGAAGCACAAGCTGGAATCAAGATTGCTGGGAGAAATATCAATAACCTCAAATATGGAGATGACACCACCCTTATGGCAGAAAGTGACGAGGAATTAAAAAGCCTTTTGAAAGTGAAAGAGGATAGTGAAAAAGCTGGCTAAAAGCTCAACATTCAGAAAATGAAGATCAGGGCATCTGGTTCCATCACTTCATGGGAAATAGATGGGGAAACAGTGGAAACAGTGTCAGACCTTATTTTTGGGGGGCTCCAAATTCACTGCAGATGCTGACTGCAACCATGAAATTAAAAGACGCTTACTCCTTGGAAGAAAAGTTATGACCAATCTAGGTAGCATATTCAAAAGCAGAGACATTACTTTGCCAACAAAGGTCCATCTAGTTAAGGCTATGGTTTTTCCAGTGGTCATGTATGGATGTGAGGTTTGGACTGTAGTGAAAGCTGAGCACTGAAGAATTGATGCTTTTGAACTGTGGTGTTGGAGAAGACTCTTGAGAGTCCCTTGGATTTCTTTGGAAGGAATGATGCTAAAGCTGAAATTCCAGTACTTTGGCCACCTCATGCGAAGTGTTGCCTCTTTGGAAAAGTCTGTGATGCTGGGAGGAATTGGGGGCAAGAGGAGAAGGGGACGACCAAGGATGAGATGGCTGGATAGGATCACTGACTCGTAGGTCGTGATTCTGAGTGAACTCTGGGAGTTGGTGATGGACAGAGAGGCCTGGCTTGCTGTAATTCATGGGGTCACAGAATCAAACATGACTGAGCGACTGAACTGAACTGAACATTGATTGGTAAGTGGATATGGAAGAATCCTTTCATCCCTGGAATAAAGCCTACTTGGTCATGATGTATGATCTTTTTAATGTGTTGTTGGATTCTGATTGCTAGAATTTTGTTAAGGGTTTTTTCCTCTGTGTTCATCGGTGATATTGGCTTGTAGTTTTCTTCTCTTTCTTTGTTTCTTTTTTAATTTTTCTTTCTTACTTACCTTTTATGGTGCCTTTACCAGGTTTTTGATATTAGGGTGATTGTGGCCTCATAGAATGAGTTTGGAAGTTTCCTTTCCTTTGCAGTTTTCTTGAAGATTTTGAGTAGGATAGATGTTAGCTCTTCTCTAAAACTTTGGTAGAATTCAGCTTTGAAGCCATCTTGACCTGGGCTTTTGTTTGCTGGAAGATTTCTGATTACAATTTCAATTTCCATGATTGTGATGGGTCAGTTAAATTTTCTATTTCTTTCTGGTTCAGTTTTCGAAAGTTGTACACTTCTAAGAATTTGTCTAATTCTTCCAAGTTGTCCATTTTATTGGCATATAATTGCTGACAGTAGTCTCTTATGATCTTTTGTATTACTGGGTTGTCTGTTGTGTTCTCTCCATTTTCATTTATAATTGTATTGATTTTATTTTTCTCCTTTTGTTTTTTGATGAGTCTAGCTAATGGTTTGTCAATTTTGTCCTCTCAAAGAATCAGCTTTTGGCTTTGTTGATTTTTGCTATGGTCTCTTTTGTTTCTTTTGCATTTATTTCTGCCTTAATTTTTAAGATTTCTTTCCTTCTACTAACCCTGGGTTTCTTCATTTCTTCCTTTTTAGTTGCTTTAGGTGTAGAGTTATGTTATTTATGTGACTTTTTCTTGTTTATTGAGGTATTGCTATGAACTTTCCCTTTAGCACTGCTTTTACAGTGTTCTACAGGTTTCTGGTTGTTATGTTTTCATTTTCATTCATTTCTATGCATATTCTGATTTCTTTTTTGATTTCTTCTGTGATTTGTTCGTTATTCAGCAGCGTGTTGTTCAGCCTCCATATGTTGGATTTTTTAGGTTTTTCTCCTGTAATTTAGATCTAATCTTACTGCATTGTGGTCAGAAAAAATGCTTGGAATTATTTCAACTTTTTTGAATTTACCAAGGCTAGATTTATGGCCCAGGATATGATCTATCCTGGAGAAGGTTCCGTGTGCACTTGAGAAAAGGTGAAATTCATTGCTTTGGCGTGAAATGTCCTATAGATATCAGTTAGGTCAAACTGGTCTATTGTATCATTTAAAATTTGTGTTTCCATATTAATTTTCTGTTTAGTTGATCTATCTATAGGTGTGAGGGAAGTATTAAGTTCAGTTCAGTTCAGTCGCCTAGTCGTGTCCGACTTTTTGCGACTCCATGAATTGCAGCACGCCAGGCTTCCCTGTTCATCACCATCTCCCAGAGTTCACTCAGATTCACGTCCATTGAGTCCGTGATGCCATCCAGCCATCTCATCCTCAGTCGTCCCCTTCTCCTCCTGTCCCCAGTCCCTCCCAGCATCAGAGTCTTTTCCAATGAGTCAACTCTTCGCATGCGGTGGCCAATGTACTGAAGTTTCAGCTTTAGCATCATTCCTTCCAAAGAAATCCCAGGGCTGATCTCCTTCAGAATGGACTGTTTGGATCTCCTTGCAGTCCAAGGGACTTTCAAGAGTCTTCTCCAATACCACACTTCAAAATCATCAATTCTTTGGTGCTCAGCCTTCTTCACAGTCCAACTCTCACATCCATACATGACCACTGGAAAAACCATAGCCTTGACTAGACTGACCTTAGTCGGCAAAGTAATGCCTCTGCTTTTGAATATGCTATCTAGGGAAGTATTAAAGTTTCCCAATATTAGTGTGTTAATGTTAATTCCCCCTTTCATACTTGTTATCATTTGTCTTACATATTGAAATGTTCCTATGTTGGGTGCATATATGTTTATAATTGTTATATCTTCTTCTTGAATTGATTCTTTAATCATTGTGTAGTGTGCTTCTTTGTCTCTTTTTATAACTTTTTTTAAAGTCTATTTTATCCGATATGAGTATTGCTACTCCTGCTTATTTTTCATCTCTATTTCCATGGAATATCTTTTTCCAGTTCTTCACTTTCAGTCTGTATGTGTCCCTTGTTTTGAGGTTGGTCTCTAATAAACAACATATATAGGGGTCTTGTTTTTGTGTCCATTCATGCAGTCTTTGTCTTTTGGTTGGCACATTCAACCAATTTACATTTAAGGTAATTATTGATAAGTATGATCCCATGGCCATTTACTTTGTTGTCTTGGATTTGAGTTTATACACCCTTTCTGTGTTTCCTGTCTAGAGAAGATCCTTTAGCATTTGTTGGAGAGATGGTTTGGTGATGCTGAATTCTCTCAGCTTTTACTTGCCTGTAAAGATTTTGGTTTCTCCTTCATATCTGAATGAGATCCCTGTTGGGTACAGTAATCTGGACTGTAGCTTATTTTCTTTCATCACTTTAAGTATGTCCTTCCATTCCCTCCTGGCCTGAAAAGTTTCTATTGAAAGGTCAGCTATTATCCTGATGGGAATCTCATGTGTTATTTGTTGTTTTTCCCTTGCTGCTTTTAATATTTGTTATTTGTGTTTGATCTTTGTTAATTTTATTAATATGTGTCTTGGGGTGTTTCACCTTGGGTTTATCCTGTTTGGGACTCTCTTGGTTTCTTGGACTTGGGTGATTATTTCCTTCCCCATTTTGGGACGTTTTCAACTATTATCTCAAGTATTTTCTCATTGTCTTTCTTTTTGTCTTCTTCTAGGACTCCTATGATTCAAATGTTAGCGTGTTTAACATTGTCCCAGAGGTCTCTGAGATTGTCCTCATTTATTTTAATTTGTTTTTCCTTTTTCCTCTGTTTCATTTATTTCTACCATTCTATCTTCTTCCTCACTTATCCTATATTCTGCCTCTGTTATTCTACTGTTGGTTCCCTCCAGAGTGTTTTTGATCTCATTTATTGCATTATTCATTTCCCTGGTGGCTCAGACAGTGAAGCATCTGCCTGCAGTGTGGAGACCCTGGTTCGATCCCTGGGTTGGGAAGATCCCCTGGAGAAGGAAATGGAAATCCATTCCAGCACTCTTGCTTGGAAAATCCCATGGACGGTGGAGCCTGATAGTCTACATTCCATGGGGTCACAAATAGTCGGACACGACTGAGCAACTTCACTTCACTATTGCATTATTCATTATATATTGACTCTTTTTATTTATTCTAGTTCCTTGTTAAGCCTTTCTTGCATCTTCTCATTCCTTGTCTCCAGGCTATTATCTATAGCTCCATTTTGTTTTCAAGATTTTGGATCATTTTCACCATCATTATTTGGAATTCTTTATCAGGTAGATCCCCTATTTCTTCTCTTTTGTTTGGTTTGGTGGGCATTTATCCTGTTCCTTTACCTGCTGGGTATTCCTCTGCGTCTTCATCTTGTTTATATTGGTGTGTTTGGGGTGGCCTTTCTGTATTCTGGCAGTTTGTGGAGTTCTCTTTATTATGGAGTTTCCTCACTGTGGGTGCGGTTGGGCAGGTGGCTTTTCAAGGTTTCCTGGTTAGGAAAGCTTGTGTTGGAGTTCTGGTGGGTGAAGCTGGATTTCTTCTCTTTGGAGTGCAATGAAGTGTCCAGTAATGAGTTATGAGATGTCAATGGGTTTGGAGTGACTTTGGGCAGCCTGTATATTGAAGCTCAGGGCTTCCTGTGTTGCTAGAGAATTTGCATTGTATGTCTTGCTCTGGAACTTGTTGGCCCTTGGGTGGTGATTGGTTTCAGTGTAAGTATGGAGGTGTTTGATGAAGCTCCTATCAATTAATGTTCCTTGGAGTCAGGAGTTCTCTGATGTTCTCAGGATTTGGACTTAAGCCTCCTGCTTCTGGTTTTTAGTCTTATACTTACAGTAGCTTCAAGACTTCTCCATCTATACAGATCCAATGATAAAGCATCTAGGTTAAAGATGAAAAGTTTCTCCACAGTGAGGGACACCCAGAGACGTTCACAGAGTTACATGGAAAAGAGAAGAGGGAGGAGGGAGATAGAGGTGACCAGGATGAAATGAGAGGGAATCAAAAGCGGAATCAAGCTAGCCAGTAGTCACGTACTTATGTGTGCTCCACAGTCTGGACAGCTCAGAGATCTTCACAGAGTTATACAGAGAAGAGAAAAGGGAGGAAGGAGACAGAGGTGGCCAGGAAGATAAAGGGGATAATCAAAAGGAGAGAGACAGATCCAGCTAGTAATCAGTTCCCTAAGTGTTCTCCACAGTCTGGAACACACAAAGAGATTCACGGAGTTAGGTAGAGAAGAGAAGGGAGAGGGAGGAGATAGAGGTGACCTGGTGGAGAAAAAGGAGAATCCAAAGGGGGAGAGAGCAGTCAGGCCAGCCATCTCGATCCCAAGTAAAAATAGGTACTGAAGATTGGATTCTTAAAGGTACAAAATTGATAAATATTAAAAAAAGATTCAAAATCTAGAGTTTGGATTCTCAAAAATACAATATTAAAGAAAAAAGTCACAAAAATTATGAAATATATATATATATATGAATTTTGATTTAAAAAATAGGGTCTCTTTTTGCAAAGTAATAGTAAATTATAAAAATGAAAATTAAATTAGTAATAGAAGACTTAAATTATTTTTTAATTAAAGAATGATAATAGTAAAAATATATCTAGGACTTTCTCTGGTGTTGTTGTGGACAGTGTGGGGTCAGTTCATTTTCAGATAGTTCCAGTTTATAATTCTCAAGATCTATAGGCCCCTTCCCATATAGATGGTGCTAACTACAGAGTTTTAATCTGTTGCACCTGTCATTTCCAAGGCGGTTCCCTCTGTTTTAGCTTCTGTTTGCTGTTCTCTTCAGTGTCAAATTTCCACCCTGCCACAAGGGAGTGGTAGTGGACACTTTCGTAGGCTTACTTGATGGACTCGATGGACGTGAGTCTGAGTGAATTCCTGGAGTTGGTGATGGACAGGGAGGCCTGGAGTGCTGTGATTCATGGGGTCGCAAAGAGTTGGACACGACTGAGCAACTGAACTGAACTGAACTGATCAGTTGTGGTGTGGGGCAGGAGGTACGCTGTCAACAAATAACATTGGCATGTGCTTGCAGTGTCTTGGCACACTGGGTTTTCCCTTGTTCATGGCGTGTGTGTGTTCCCTGTCTACACTACTTAGGCTCTAGGTTGCTCTGCAGGGAACTGTCTGAGGCTGATCCTGTGTTGTATGTACTTCCCAGGTCAAAGCCACTCAGGTTCAGGTACTTGGGTACTCCTCCAAGGTGCAGATTCAGTTGGCCCTGTATTTTGTGCCCTTCCCATGCCCAAGCAGCTCAGGTGACCAGGTGTTTGGTGAATGTGGTCACTGCGACTTATCACCTCCCCCGTCCATGCCGCTGCATTTACTGGGTGTACAACCAGTACACCTTCTCAGGTGGATGTTGACCATCCAGAATCTCAAGAAGTCTTGGTTAGCAACAAAGCCTTCTTGCAGTTTGGTAGATGATGCCTCTCTGGGGCAACATTGCCCCCCTTCCGGCTCTGCCTGCCCTTGCCTGCCTGTCTCCGGAGGGGGATGGGCTAGTCCACTGTCCTTTGTTCTGTGAGCGGGCCTGGTGGTGTCTTCAGTTCAATCACTCAGTCATGTCCAACTTTATGCAACCCCATGAATCACAGCATGCCAGGCCTCCCTGTCCATCACAAACACCTGGCGTTCACTCAAACTCACATCCATCGAGTCAGTGATGCCATCCAGCCATCTCATCCTTTGTCATCCCCTTCTCCTCCTGCCCCCAATCCCTCCTAGCATCACAGTCTTTTCCAATGAGTCAACATTTAGCATGAAGTGGCCAAAGTACTGGAGTTTCAGCTTTAGCATCATTCCTTCTAAAGAACACTCAGGGATGATCTCCTTCAGAATGGACTGCTTGGATCTGCTTACAGTCCAAGGGACTCTCAAGAGTCTTCTCCAACACCACAGTTCAAAAGCATCAATTCTTTGGCACTCAGTTTTCTTCACAGTCCAACTCTCACATCCATACATGACCACAGGAAAAACCATAGCCTTGACTAGATGGACCTTTGTCGGCAAAGTAATGTCTCTGGCAGTGTCTTAGGTTAGGGCTTCTCACGTAGCTCTAGTCAGTTCTTTGTTATGTCAGTGGGCCTGGTGATATCTTAGGTTAAGGCTATCCCACAGTTTGGTTTGCTATCTCAAGTTATTTCCCTCCGATTGACGTTGGGGCATCCAGGCCTGGTCCTTACTCTAAGCAATGCAGCCCTCACCTCCCTGTCTAGCCCCCACTTGCTAGTGGCAGATGCAGGGGTCTGCACTGCTTCTCTGCTGGGAGTTACCATTGGGCATGTAATCTGTGGGGTTTAATTATTTATTTTCCCTTCTGGCTATGTTGCCCTCTGTGGTTCCGAGACTTGCCACAGACTCACCAATGAGAGTGTTTCCTGTTGTTTGGAAATTTCTCTTTTTAAGACTCCCTTCCCAGGACGAATCTCAATCCATACCTCTTTTGTCTTTCTTTTTATCTTTTATATTTTCCTACCTCCTTTTGAAGACAATGGGCTGCTTTTCGGGGGTGCCTGATGTCCTGTGCCAGCATTCAGAAGTTGTTTTGTGGAATTTACTCAGCGTTCAAATGTTCTTTAGATGAATTTGTGGGGGAGAAAATGATCTTCCTGTCCTATTCCTCCACCATCTTCTGTAGTTTTCTTTTTTGGTGGCATTTTTGTCTGGTTGAAATTAGGGTGAGGCTGGCCTCACAGAATGCCTTTTGAAGTTTACTTTCCTCTGGAATTTTCTGGAAGACTTTGAGTAGAATAAGTGTTAGCTCTTCTCTAAATTTTTGGTAGAATTTACCTGTGAAGCCATGTGGCCCTGGTCTTATGTTTGTTGGAAGATTTTTATTACTGTTTCAATTTTTGTGCTTGTGATGGGTCTGTTAAGACACTCTATTTCTTCTTGGCTCAGTTTTGAACCAGGAAGATTATACTTTTCCAAGAAATTCTCCATTTTTCCAAGTTGTCCATTTCATTGGCATATAATTGCTATTGTACTTTTCTAAGAATTTGTCCATATCTCCCCAGTGGTCCATTTCATCCAGGTTGTCAATTTTATTGGCATATAATTGCTCATAGCAGTCTTTTATGATTGTTTGTATTTTTGTGTTGTCTATTGTGATTTATCATTCTCATTTCTAATTTTATTGATTTGATTTCTCTCCTTTTTTCTTTTTCCTTGATGAACCTGGCTAACAGTTTGTTTTATTTATCTTCTCAAAGAACCAGTGTTTAGTTTTGTTGATCTTTGCTTTATTTCCTTTGCCTCCTTTGTTTATTTTTCATTTATTTCTGCTCTGATTTTAATGATTACTTTCCCTACTAACTTTGGAGCTCTTTTGTTCTTCTTTTTCTAGTTGCTTTAGGTGTAAAGTTTTGTTGTTTATTTGATGTTTCTCTTGTTTCCTGAGGTAGCTTTTATTGCTATGAACCTCACTCTTTGCACTGCTTTTACTGAATCCCATATGTTTGGGGTTGTGTTTTCATTTTCATTTGTTTGTATCCCTTGAGGGTCAGACAGTATATTTACCATCTGCCTACAGTATGAGAGACCTGAGTTCAGTCCCTGAGTTGGGCAGATCCTTTGGAGAAGGGAATGGCAACACACTTCAGTATTCTTGCCTGTAGAATTCTATGGACAGAGGATCCTGGCAGGCCCCAGTCCTTGAGGGTCACAAAGAGTCAGACATTATTGAGCGTCTTTCACTCACTCACTCACTCACTCATACATTTTTTTAAAATTTCTTCCATGTGTTATTTAGCCTTCGTATGTTTGAGTTTTTAATAGCTATTTTCCCTTGTAGTTGACATCTAATCTTACTGCACTCTGATCAGAAAAGAAGTTTGAAATGATATTGTTTTTTTAAATTTACCAAGTCTATTTCTGTGACCCAGGATGTGATCTATCCTGGAGAATGTTCCATGAGCACTTGAGAGATAGGTGAAATTTATTTTGGGGGGGTAAAATGCCCCGTAGATATTAATTAGGTCTAACTGGTCCATTGTATCATTTAAAGCTGTGTTTCCTTGCTAATTTTCTGTTTGGTAGATCTGTCCATAGGTGTGAATGAGATAT
This sequence comes from Nanger dama, assembly GCA_917880005.1. NCBI lineage: Eukaryota > Metazoa > Chordata > Mammalia > Artiodactyla > Bovidae > Nanger > Nanger dama. The sequence continues at coordinate 301,145 of CAKJTW010000045.1, forward strand.
TAAAGTCCTCCACTATTATTGTGTGTTAGTGCTAATTTCTCTTTTCATACTTGTTAGCATTTGCGTTATGTATTGAGGTGTTCCTATGTTGGATGCATATATATTTATAATTGTTATACCTTCTTCTTGACTTGATCCTATGATCATTATGTAGTGTTCTTCTTTGTCTCTTACCATGTTCTTTATTTCAAAGTCTATTTTATCTGATATGAGTATTGATACTCCTGCTCTCTTTTAGTCTTCATTTGCATGAAATGTGTTTTTCCAGCCCCTTATTTTCAGTCTGTATGTTTCCCTAGGTTTCAGGTGAGTCTCTTGTAGACAGCATATATAGGGGTCTTATATTTGCATCCATTTGGCCAGTCTTTGTCTTTTGGTTGGGGCATTTAACCCTTTTAAATTTAAGCCAATTATTCATACATATGATTCCATTACCATTTACTTTTTCATTTTTGGTTTATTTTATAAACCTTTTCTGTGTTTCCTGTCTAGAGAAAATACTTTAGCATTTGTTGAAGAGCTGTTTTGGTGTTGCTGAATTCTCTCAGCTTTTGCTTATCTGTAAAGCTTTTTATTTGTCCCTCATATGTGAATGAGATCCTTGTTGCGTAGAGTAATCTTGGTTGTAGGGTGTTTTTTTTTTCTCTTTCATCACTTTATTCATGTCTGCCATTCTCTTCAGGACTGAAGAGTTTTTTATCAAAAGATAGGCCTTTATCCTTATAGGGATCCCATTGTATATTATCTATCGCTTTTCCCTTGCCACTTTTAATATTTTCTCTTTGTGTTTAATTTTTGTAAGTTTGATTAATATGTGCCTTGGATTGTTTTACTTTGGGTTTATCCTATTTGGGATTCTCTGTGTTTCTTGCACTTGGGTGGCTATTTCTTTTCCCATTTTAGGGAAGTTTTCAACTATTACCTCCTCAAGTATTTTCTTATGCCTTTTATTTTTGTCTGCTTCTTCTGGGACACCTATGATTCAAATGTTGGAGCGTTTAACATTGTCTCAGAGATCTCTGAAGTTTTTCCCATTTCTTTTAATTCTTTTTATGTTTTTTCCTCTCTGCTTCATTTATGTCTACCATTCTATCTTCCACCTCATTTATCCTCTCTTCTACCTATTATTCTACTGCTGTTTCCCTCCAAAGTGCTTTTAATCTGTTATTACATTGTTCATTATTGATTGACTCTTCTTTATTTCTTCTATGTCCTTGTTAAACACTTTTTACATTTTCTCAATCCTTGTCTCTAGTCTATTTTTGTTGTCAGGATTTTAGATGATTTTCACTATCATTATTCTGAATTATTTTTCAGGTAGATTCCCTATTTCCTCCTCTGTTGTTTGGTTTGGTGGGGCTTTCTCATTTTGTTTAGATTCCTGTGTTTGTGGTGTGCTTTCTGCAGGTTGGAAGTTCGGGCTTCCTCTTAACTGTGAAGTCTGTTCCCTGTGGATGGAGTTGGACTAGTGACTTGTCAAAGTTTCCTGGTTGGGGGAGCTTTCATCTATATCCTGGTGGGTGGACCTGTATCTCTTCTCTCTGAAGTGCAGTGAAGTGTTCAGTAGTGAGTTCTGGGGTGTCTATGGGTTTGGCATGGCTTTGGGCAGCCAGTCTTTTAATGTTAAAAGTTGTGTTCCTGTTTTGCTGGAGAATTAGCGTGGCATGTCTTTCACTGCAACTTATTGGCTCTTGAGTGGAGCCTGGTTTCAAAGCTGGTATGGAGACTCTTGGGTGAACTCTTGTCTATTAATATTCCCTTGAGTTAGGAGTTCCCTGATGTTCAAAGTTCTGAAGTTAAGCCTCCTGTCTCTGGCTTTTGGTCCTTCCCTTACAGTAGCCTCAAGACTTCTCCATCCATATAGCACAGAAGATAAAAACCCTAGGTTAACTGTGAGAGGATTCTCCATAGCTAGTAGCACCCAGAGAGATTCACAGAGTTATATTTAGAAGAGAAGAGGGAGGAAAGAGATAGAGATGACCTGGAGGAGAAAAGGGAGAGTCAAAAGGTGAGAGAGCAATCAAGCCAGTAACCAAATCCTTAAGTGAAAATGGATAATAAATATTAGATTCTTAAAGGTACAAAATTGATAACAAATAACAAAAAGCAAAGAATAAAAATCTATAATAGATATTAAAATCTCAAAATACAATATAAAAAATACAAAACAAAATCTATCACAAAAACTTTTAAAAAATGTATATGGAATCATTTTAATAGGATTTTTGAAAGGTAGGTTATAAAAATGAAAGTTAATTGAATAAAGAACTCATTAAAATTAAAAAGTAATAGTAAAAATATATCTAGAAATTTCCCTAGATCTGTTGTGGCCAGTGTGGGTTCAGTTCAGTGATACATAGTCCCTTATTCGTGTTTGTACTTGTTCTCAAGATCTATGGTTGCCCCTCAAATGCACAATCTCAACATTAACGGATGGATTTTAATCTGTTGCATCTGTCACTTCCAGAGCAATTCCCCCATCTTTGTTTATTTTGGCTTCCTCTGTTTTCAAGTCTCTTCAGTGTCTAATTTCCACCCTGATACAATGGGGCAAATGTGGCCATTTATTTAGGCTCACTTGTTCAGTTGTACTGTGGGGGAGAGGCACTACAAACAAATATCACTGGCATGTGTGAGGAATGCTCACCATGCATAGACCAAATTGGCTTTGCCACAGCTCAAGGCATCACGTACTTCCCAGGTCCACACTGCTCAGGCTCCAGGGTGCTCTGCAAGTGCACAGCTCAAGTGGACCCTGCATTTCATGCACTTTCCAGGTCTATGCTTCTCAGGTTCTCAGGTGCTCCGTAAGGGCACAAACCCTGATGGGCTGTGTGTTTTGTGCCTTTGCCAGGTCCAAGCACCTCTGGCAACCAGGTGCTTGGTGAGTACTATCCCAGGTGGAGCTTTCATTTTATAAACCTCCCTGGTCCCAACTGCTTGGTTTCCCAGGTGTGCCATGTGTCTCCTCTGGGGAGCCATCTCAGGCTGTGACACTCCTGGCAGATGTGAACCATCCAGGATCCCAGGAAGACATGGTTAGCAACTGGGAACCTGTTGACAGTTTGGTGGAAGGTGCAGTCTCTGGGGCTGAGATTGCAGTAGTCCCTTGCCTTGTGGTTTTGGATGTTGAACACCTGCCTCTGCCATGGGGGAGGGAGGGCCTTATATGGCATCTGGCTTATGCTCCTTTGGTATTCACTCAATCTTTTGTTCCATTTTCAGAAGAGGTTTTTGTTTTTGTTTTTGTTTTTTGGTTTTGTCTCTCTCTCTGGAATCCCATGTTTTGGATTGCTGTCTCACATTAGCTCCCTCAGATTGTCCTCAGGGCATTCAGTCCAAGTCCTTACTCTAATGGTCAACAATGCAGCCCACACCTCCCTGCCTAGCTCCCACTCATTGCTGGCAAACACGAGCATCTGTGACACTTATCTGTTAGTAGTTGCAGTTAGGCACATAGTCTGTGGTGTTTATTTATTTATTTTTGTTCTTTCTCCCAGTTATGTTGCCCTCTGAGATTTCAAAGCCCCCAGAGACAAGCCTGTGGCAGGGTTTCCTACTGTGTGGGAACTTCTCCTCCTTCACAACTCCCTCCTCAGGATGGGTCTCCATACCTAAATTTGTCTCCGTTTTCATATGTAATATTTTGCCCTATCTCCTTTCAAAGGGATTGGGCTGCCTTTCTGGTGTCCTCTTCCAGTGTTCAGAAGTTGTTTTGTGGGTGTTGCTTAGGATTCAAATGATCTTTTGATGAATTTGTGGACGAGAAAGTGATCTCCCTGTCCTAATCCTCTGCCAACTTGGCACTGTGTACTATTCTGCCTTTTCTAAATCCATGTTGAACATCTGGAAGTTCTCAAATCACATATTATTGAAGCCTAGCTTGGAGAATTTTGAGCATTACTCAGCTAGCCTATGAGATGAGTGCAACTGAACAGTCGTTTGAACATCCTCTGGCATTGTCTTTCTTTGGGACTGGAACAAAACTGACATTTTCCAGTCCTGTGGCCACTGCTGAGTTTTTCATATTTGCTGGCATATTGAGTGCATCACTTTCACAGCATTATCTTTTAGAACTTGAAGTAGCTCAGCTGGAATTCTATCACCTCCACTAGCTTTGCTCATAGTGATCCTTCCTAAGGCCCACTTGACTTCACATTCCAGTATGTCTGGCTTTAGGTAAGTAATCACACCATCATGGTTATTTGGGTCATTAAGATCTTTTTTGTATAGTTCTTCCATGTATTCTTGTCATCTCTTCTTAATATCTTCTGCTTCTATTAGGTTCATACCATTATGTCTTTTATTGTGCCTATCTTTGAAAGAAATATTCCCTTGCTATCTCTAACTTTCTTGAAGAGATCTCTAGTCTTTCCCATTCTATTGTTTTTCTATATTTCTTTACATTGATCACTGACGAAGGCTTTCTTAACTGTTTGCTATTCTTTAGAACTCTTCATTCAGATGGATTTATCTTTCCTTTTTCCTTTGTCTTTAATGTCTCTTCTTTTCTCAGCTATATGTAAGGCGTCCTCAGACAACCATTTTGCCTTTTGCATTTCTTTTTCTTGGGGATGGTTTTGATTACCACTCCCTGTACAATGTCATGAACTTCCATCCACAGTTCTTCAGGGACTCTGTCTATCAGATCTAATCCCTTGAATATATTTGTCACTTCCACTGTATAATGATAAAGGATTCTATTTAGTTTGTACCTGAATAGTCTAGTGGTTTCCCCTACTTTCTTCAATTTAAGTCTGAATTTGGCAATAAAGAATTCATGATCTGAGCCAAAGTCAGCTACCAGTCTTATTTTTTACTGACTGTATAAAGCTTCTCCATCTTTGGCTGCAAATAATATAATCAATCTGATTTCAGTATTGACCATCTGGTGATGTCCATGTGTACATTCTTCTCTTCTGTTATTGGAAGAGGGTGTTTGCTATAATCAGTACATTGTTTTGGCAACACTCTGTTAGCCTTTGACCTGCTTCATTTTGTACTCTTAGCCAAACTTGCCTGTTACTCCAGATCTACTGATTTTTGCATTCCAGACCCCTATGATGAGGAAGGCATCATTTTTTTTATGTTGGTTGTAGAAGGTCTTGTAGGTCATCACAGAACCATTCAACTTCAGCTTCTTTATCATTAGTGGTTGGGGCATAGCCCTGGATTACTGTGATAGTGAATGGTTTGCTTCAAAATGAACAGAAATAACTCTGGCGTCTTTGAGATTGCAATCTAGAGCTGCATTTTGGACTCTTTTGTTTACTATGAGTGCTACTCCATTTATTCTAAGGGATTCTTAGCCACAGTAGTAGATATAATGGTCATTTGAATTAAATTCCCTATTTTGGTCCATTTTAGATCACTTATTCCTAAAATGTTGATGTTCACTCTTGTCATCTGTTTGACCATTTCCAATTTGCCTTGATTCATGGACCTAACATTTCAGGCTCCTATGCAATATTGTTCTTTCAGCACTGGGCTTTATTTCCATCACCAGTCACATACACACGGATCACAGCTTTGTGTAGCTCAATGAAACTACAAGCCATGCCATGTAGGGCCACCCAAGACAGACAGGTCATGGTGGAGGGTTCTGACAAAAAGTGGTCCACTGGAGAAGGGAATGGAAAACCACTTCTGTATTTTTGCTGTGAGAACCCTATGAACAGTATGAAAACTTCTTGAATTTGCAAAGTAACAATGGTGATTACTTTGCAGAGTGCTGTGTGAAATGAGATGATATTTATAAATTGCTAAGCATAAGACTTACCCACAGGAAATGTGTGATTCATGGTAGATTTTATTAATATGTTTCCTTGCCTGGGTCTTGGTAGTTCTTGACTTATGGTCAATTGTGCTAACTGGTGAATGATGGGAAAGTGAGTTTCTGTTTCTTAGGCTTTCTGGAACAACAACAACAAAAAAACTGGGATACTTTTGTGAACTATTCCAGTTTCCAAGTTTTCACGTTCCAGAGAGCCTAAAATTGCTTTGGGGTCCTATACGGTGAATAAGGACTCCCCTAAAGGTGTTTTTATGTTAATTGATTTTCCTCAATCAAACATTTTAGCCTGATGCAGGTAGTTATGGGCCAGGCCTGAGGACCGAACTCCTGTCCAAACAACAAATGGCTATTACATTTCAGAACATGTGGTGCAGTGAGTTGTGGTTGTTCTGACATCAGCATGGAAACAAAACCGCTACCGATGGAAAGGGGAACAAGTCCTTAAATGGTCTTAAAAACTGCAACAACAACAAAAAAATGTTCTTGAGAGGGGAACTGTGAATCTCCACACTAAGAATTCTTTTTCTCATACATTCTGCCCAGAGTTCTCTTCTGTGTGTATTTACCTCCCTCTGTAATTTGGTAAGGAGGAATTGGGTTTCAACATATATTTTCCTAAAATGTCTAATTATCTTCCTCAGAAGGAGTGAAGGTGAAAGTGTTAGCTGCTCAGTTGTGTCCAACTTCTAAGATGAAAGGAATGTCCCTGTAAGCCTGTGGTTCACTGGGCAAAACCAGCTGGCCTTCACACACTGAAGAGCACAGCAGCATCACTGCCTGACCTTCCTAAGTACCACGGACTGAAAATGAAAAATGCATTTTTATTCCTTGATGACTTTATCAAGCCAACTGTTGGGGGCTTTTGGTGCTTTTTAAAATTCTTCTTCTTCACTTTTTAAAGTGGTATAAATCTAGATAATCTTTATTACTTCTATCTGGTTTGAAGGCAAAGTATTCCAATTTTCACTTCATAGTTTGGAAAATCCAGTGAGTGGGAGAAAGGACATTTTGTATAGGCTTAAGATGTGGGAGTCAAGCTAGTTCACTCCATTTTAAGTTCTGTTTGGCCAGAAGGAAACTCTGCCTGTGCCAAGGGATCCCCAAGGGATGACAACCTGATTTCCCTTTGTCCTCTTTGTACTGATAACTGAATAAGAGACAAGAGTGAAGGAATAATAGAAAGTCTGTGAGATATCACTGTATCCAAATCACTTATGTACAAGAACATTCTTCCGGGGAGGGCAGTTGACTTGTCAGAGTCACAGAAGATGCTGGTAACAGAACAAGGCCTAGAAACTCAACCTCTTATCTTTCTATCTCACTGATACACTTTCCTTTTTGCCCCAACATACTATATGTACTTACCTATGTGCTGAATGCTAGGTATCTATTGCTGTCATTTGGTATTAACTTGTGATCGGTGCTAACCCCTCCCTGGAGAAAGTATGATACAGAAAAACCTTTAATAGGTAGGCCACACACATATTCTATAGGCACTATTTCTAGAACAATCATTGCAGGTATTTTGTGAGTTGCTTTAATCAGCTATGTAGCATTTAAGGCCTCTTACTTCATAGAAGCAGTTATTGGGATCTCCAATTAACAGATCAGAGAAGTAACAACTTGCCTAAGATCACACACAGCAAGTAGGCAAATGGTACACTGAAGATTTGAAGCCAGGCCTGGCTGATACAATATCTCACTCCTTTTCATTGCAGTTTAAAGAATATTTTAACTCAGAGGGAAGGCAGCAAGCCATACAGAGAGACTACCATTTGCCCACCCTAAATATTTTCAGGAAGATCTGGTTTTATGCAAAAAGTGATGCTTAGATACAGGGTCACATGTCATCATGGTTAAATCCATCATCACTTTGGTGTAAAATGTTTAAAAACTCCAATTAAGTGTGTTATTTCAAATATGAAATATATGACAGATTTTTTTTTTCATCAACAAGCCTAGCTACCTGGCTGAAGTTTTTGACATATTCATAAATGTTCCCATGTGAACAGACAATACATGCTTGTGGTTTCCCACTTTATAGAGGCTATAACAGAAATAAGAGATGAAAGTTACTTTTAATTTGGCCTCTGGATAAACATCCAAGTCCTCTTTTCCAGCAGCTAAGCTGATATGCTTTCTCAACAGGGTATTAATTATCTGGCTGTAGGAATATAAACAGATGGGCTGTTCTGGCAGCTTCTGCTGCCCTGCTGGCCGCAATACAATTGCTTGTGGACCCAGCAGGACTCAGAGGCTTCAACAGAGAACATTGTCCTCTTCAGTAAGCTCAGACAGGTGTACTAAGTAACTTGTTAAACACATTTATTGATTTCTTGACTGTAACCAAACACAGTGAGTGACCATTATAAACAAGAAAAGAAAGGCATTCATTTGTACTTTATGAGATCCAGTTGCACCTGGAAAGAAAAACACCCCTTACCCAGAATTTACAAGGCAAAATGCATTCTTTCAAGGGAGCATCATTGGCACGGGGGTAGAAGTTTTGAAATGCAAGGAATCTGTTGCCTGCTATCTCAGGATGAAGCTCACCTCTTATTTATGGTCAAGCCATGGAGTGGAATTAAAATTATGCTTAGCTTATCAAATGCATTCCTGATTGCCACAACTTCAGTAAAAACTCGCTGCAAATTAACAAAACATAGATGAAGGAACAAGTAAAAGCAAGAATGCAGTTGTATGAAGACAGAGCTTAGCCTTTAAGGAAGGAGACTAGATCAAAGCAAGAAAAATGAAATTAACTTGTTAAACACATTTATTGAGCTTTTAACAATAACCAAACACAATGTATGACCTTTGGAAAACAATAAACAGCAATGGATCAATCTGAACCTGGCAAATCCTAGTATAGATATATGACAAAAAGGAGAAATTTCCATTTTTTAATAGTCTGTGGTGATATATATCACACACACACACACACACACACACACACACACACACACATACACAATGTGTATCTCTTCAATATCTGTCCTTTTTCTTTTGAATTGTTGAGTAGATGGAAGAATCATAATCTAGAAATGTGTCCATGGCTAACTTTATACGGCTCACCTGTTACCAGCACCTTTAAAGGATCTTAGGACACTATCCAAGATTACTTGATGCAAAGAACAAAGTCCACTTGATGCTGTCAAAGCTGTGTTTTCTTCTCTCTCTAAGAAGAATTTTGTATGTACAAAGACTGAAAAGTCTCATTGGGTAGATTCATTTTTTCCAGAAAACAGTATCAAAATTGTACTCAGGTTAGTTGGTTATTTTCTTCTAAAACCTTTAATGAATGAGACTTTTGTTCCTGAAACTTGACTTCCTACTTTGGTTGCTGTGTGAGTGTGTTTGTATGTATATATATTTGCATGTATGTTTGTTTGTGAGTGTGTGTAAGAGATGTACTCCTCTGCCAAGGTTTTGCAGACACTTTTCATGAAGGAAGGGCCAATCCAAAGAGTGAATGAAGCTTGAAGGAGGGAGGGAGAGAGAAGAAAGAAGAGGGACATTTTAGGTTACATCAATTCACAGTCGTAGCATTTCACTGAGGTGGAATTCTTCTTGGCTTGGTTTCCTACTTGAGGAGCCATTCATTTACTGGAAAGAGAGAGAAAGAAAGAAATAAAACAAAAGGAACAACACAAAACAAGGCATAATTGGATGAATTTGCACATGGATTGGGCAACTTACTCCAAAGGAGAAGGGACAATTTTTAAATGTCTGCTTATTTGTATGTATCCCAACTGTCCTCTCACCTTTTTATGAACCTTTGGATCTGAGATATCTAATAGTATTGTCATTAGCTACATGTGGCATATATATATATAAATTAAAACTATTAGTTGCATTGTCATACTAGCCACACTTCAAATGTTCAATAGCCACATATGACCAATAGCTACCATATTGGTCAATGCAAACACAGAACATTTCCATTGTGTCAAGAAGCTATAGTGGATGGTGTTGGTTTAAACCAGAGGTGGGCAAATGACAGCTTGCAAGCCAAATCCAGCTGTGAATTGCTTTTGTGAATGTAATTTTATTAGAATACAGTCATACTGACTTATTTACATATTGTCAATGGCTGCTTTCACATTACAACATCAGAGCACAGCAGAACACAAAGCTTATATTTCTCATCTGGCTCTTTGCAGAAAATGTTAGCTGATCCCACTCAAACTATAAGTTCTTTAGGGATAGGGTCATGTCTTCATCACCTAGCTAAGTGCCTGGCACATAACAAGTGAAAGTGAAAGTCAAATTTACTCAGTTGTGTCTGACTGTTTGCTACCCCAGGGACTGTATAGCCCATGGAATTCTCCAGGCCAGTATATTGGAGTGGGTTGTCGTTCACTTCTCCAGGGGATTTTCCCAACTCAGGGATCAAACCCAGGTCTCTCATATTGCAGTCAGATTCTTTACCAGCTGAGCCACCAGGGAAGCCTATCACATAATAGGTACATAGTAAATAAATGTTGAATAAAGAAAAGTCTCAATGAATGAATGAGTTGAGTACTCCTGGATGGAAAGAAACAGAAATTATAGTTTTAGTACTCTGTATATGTCTGAAAGAGAGAGAAAATTAAAGAAATTTGGGGGAAGTTGGAGCGATACAGTGGAGGCTAGTAGTGGTAGTTGCTTCTAAAATTTGTATGGTAACACTCACAGTCCCCGTATTCAAGTAACCTATTATCAGTACAAAGGACTTCCCTATCCAGTGTCTCATTTTCTCCTCACAACAAATCATGATGTAGATGGCATAAGGACTGTAATGGGAGCCAGGGCTAGAGAGGTAAATGATTTGGCTTGTTAGTGTCAGAACCAGGCCTGGAACTCTGGTGTCCTATCTCCTGGTTGAAGACATCTTGATGACTCATCTCCACTTTCCTTACTATATTGGAATTTTACAACAATGATCAATAGGTACTTAGTGTGTAGAAAGAGAGTGAGTTGGATGTAGGTTACAGAAGGTGGGAGGCACCCTGAATAACCCCTTTAGTAGGAATTCTAATCACTTCTAGACACAAAGCACTGGAAGAAGTGTTCAGAAACATATCTCATTGGCCCTAACCACCTGGTATCTAGAGTTATTTGCTCACTTTACAAGGAAAAGGGATCTATTTGTATATAACTAAAAGTTTTAGTTCTTCTAGTTGTCCTATTTTAACACATAACTTTGGGGAAATCAGCTTCTCTGAGTTCTTCTGTAAAATGGTGATAAAAATGCTATCTTGTCTGTACCAGACAAGATTTAAAGATTTGATCTGTTTCTGATTATGACATATAATTTTTTTCAATAGAAAAGCACCACAAAAATATCATTTACAATCATGATTCCTACAAAAAGAAATAGTTGAAAACCTTTCAGAGTAGGTTTAAGTAAGAAGACTAGAGTGACTTGTGTCTACTGCCTTCTGAACCCACCTCTATACTGAAGCTTCTGCGCCCGGTTGTTTGGACAGTCCTTCCCCTGTAAACTGAAGTTGATGTTGGTGCGGATGCAGCGGTTGTTGAGTGACTGGACAGGCCTGAAATTGTCACTCATGCTCAGAAAGATCTGAGATGGTTGATTCTGGCTGAGCAGACGTAAGGAATGCATCTGAGGGGGAGAGAAACAGCTGTGAGATCCACCCATCCTCTTACATGTAGTAGGGAAGAAGTAAGACTACATAGGCCAAGGCCAGTCTGGGCAGTGCCAGCTGTATGGAAAAGGGTACCTGAGTCTTCCACAGACCCTGACCCATGGGTTCAGTGGGTGCAACCCGCTGATGCCTCCATGTTTGGAGAGAGCCTTACTTTAAGCTCACTGGTTCCTGGTGTGCCTTTGGACAAGTCAGTGATTATTCTCTGTCCTATGACACACTATCAAAGGAGGAAACCCAAATGCATATTCTCCAGAGGCTCTTCTCACTCTCATACCCTGAAGTTGAGTAATTTAAGGAATTACTTTCTGATATGAGTATTATCAAAATTATAGTGACTGGTACAGGAGTCAAAGCTAAACTAAGCTGGATTAATTATTTTTCTGTGACTATCAGGACCAAGAGCTGGAGTAAAATGCTTTCAGCAACGTTTCACCCAGGACTGTGAAATTAAGGAAAACTCTCTAGCATAGAGAATGATGAACCATGGTGCAAGGGGGAGCAGGAGAGTGCAGAGAGAAAAGGCTTCTGCAGTTTTGATTCCAGTGAATTCTTGACATCAATTTCTGATCTTAAATTCCATAAGATATCATGAGTAAATCTTTCTTTCTAAGTTCAAGTTATCCCAAAGGATTTGCTTGTCACTAAAAAAATCCCAATAAATACAGCTAGCATCAGGCACTTCAAATTGTTCAAAGTCGTCAGGTTGTGAGTACATGTCCTATAAAGGAATTTGGTTTTGCTTCCTTTGCTTGTGTTTCCTTTGAACTTTTATAGACCCTCACAATCACAGGATAGACTCATGTAATTTACCCCCCTCATTATAACGAAGAGAATTCACTTCACAGAAGAGGGGCCACAGGTTTAGGAGTACATAATGATCCATTAACAAAGCTGACCTCAGAAGCCAGGTTTCCTGATTCCCATCCAGTTCTGAGAAATGCTAGCTAGCTCAACAAGGAATACTGTGGGAAGCTCTAAAAAAATCCTACATTCAAATATGCTTATGAAATGCTACACATCATATTGCCTCCTCTTTGAGATAGACATATATTATCATTCTAAAGGCACTAAGAAGTCTCCCAGCAGCAGAAACTGATTTGGCTCTTTTTAGGTACAATTTTTTCAAGCATATTTGACAATATCATCCATTTTGCTCATCTGCTTTTTGAATACTAGAGTTGGTAGAGCACACTTTGGGAACTAATCCTTATTCCTTTCTCACTCAGGCAGGTAGGGCACATCTATAATTATTTCAAGCTCAGTCTTTCCAGATACTAATTCCTTAAACATAGGTGTGATGAGCTGAATTATCTACACCACAGATGCAAATGTTAGAGTCCTAAACCTCAGTACCTCAGAATATGACCTCATTGGGAAATAAGGTCCTTATGCTGTTCAATCACTCAGTTGTATTCAGCTATTCGTGACCCGATGGACTGTAGCACACCAGACTTCTCTGTCATTTACTATCTCTCAGAGACTGCTCAAATTCATGTTCATTGAGTTGGTGATGTCATTCAACCAACTCATCCTCTGTCATCCCCTTCTCCTGCCTTCAGTCTTTTCCAGCATCAGGGTCTGTTCCAATGAGTCAGTTACTTGTAACAGGTAGACAAAGTATTGGAGCTTCAGCTTCAGCATCAGTCCTTCTAATGAATATTCAGGATTTATTCCCTTTAGGATTGACTGGTTTGATCTCCTTGAAATACAAGGGACTCTCAAGAGTCTTCTTAAATGCCACAGTCAAAAGCATCAATTATTTGTCACTCAGCCTTCTTTATGGTCCAACTCTCATATCCATGCTGACTATTGGAAAAACCATAGCTTTGACTATATGGTCCTTTGTCAGAAAAGTAATATATCTGCTTTTTAATATGCTGTCTAGATTTGCCATAGCTTTTCTCCCAAGGAGCAAACATCTTTTAATTTCACAGGTGCAATCATCATCTGCAGTGATTTTGAAGCCCAAGAATATAAAGTCTTTCACTTTTTCCACTGTTTCCCCATGAAGTGATGGGATAGGATGCCATGATTTTGTTTTTGAATTTTGAGGATCATTATAGATATAATTAAATGAGGTTATTAAAGTGGGTCCTAATCTAATATGACTAATTGGGGTAGACCCTAATCCCATTGGACTTATGTTCTTATTAAGGAGGATTTGGACAAAGAGACACAGACATTGGGAGAATGCCATGTAAAGATAAAGGGAGACTGAGGTGATGCTTCTATAAGCTAAGGAACACCAAAGCTTTTTAGAAAACCACCAGAAACAAGGGAGAAGTATAGAAAACATTCCTCCTTACTTCATCTGAAGGAAATGTCTCTGCAGACAGCATGATCTTAGACTTAGAGCTTCCAGAACTGTGAGGTAATATGTTTCAGTTTAAGCCGCCAAATTTGTGGTATTTTGTTAAAGCAGTCCAAGCAAATAAATACAATAAGCACTCCAAAACCCAACCAGTGTTCACATCATCTTCCCCATTAGCTAAAAGACCACAGAGAAACTCACCTGCATCCTGGTTATATAAACAGGTTTGTTCATTATTATCCAGTTTGCTGTCTCATAGCAGGGTGGGATAGTCATGGACCCATCATAAGTAATGAAACTAGAGGTCTCTGGATATAGTTCTTCTATATTAAGTCCTTGTAGTAAATATGCATCATCTAAAGAATAAAATAAGCTTAAGAATTAGGACTCTTGAGAAAGTGTTGGTTATTACTGATAACTCTTTTTTTTTTTTTTTTGGTTCTTTTCAGATTCCAGTAGACTGTCAGGATAAGCTGCAGGAACAAACAGTCTCCAAAATATAATCTTTTTAAACAAAAAAATATATATTTATATTTTGCTCTAATGGAGCCACCAAAATGTTTTAGGCAGAGGAATAACATGATAAGATTCACACTTAATGACGCTTCCTCTGATGGTGGCTTGGCCATACAATATGAAATTGAATGTAATGAATAAGAAAAGGAAGCATTCAGCACATCTTTATTAAAGGTTAACATGATTTGTTTAACCTAGCTTACACTTTGACTATATTGGATACTCTACCATGCTGCTATTATTGTATTGTATTTTATTAACTGTGATAAGGAGGAGGGACTGAAGGAGACTACAGAATGAGGGGCATTCTATGCATGGTTCTAGAGTAAAGAAAAAAAATAAGGTTTTTCTGAAACTGTAATCAGCCTCTGTGTTGCATACACATTTGAGGACAGGTGTGTGTGTGTGTGCGTGTGTGTGTGCGTGTGTGTGTGTGTGTGTGTTGGGGTAGAGAGTGAAGGCTGGATCAAGAGGCTATGTTTATAGATTTAACCCATGTAAAAGGATAACAATCTGCTTCCAAAACACTGTTCAGATATCCCAGATTCTGCTGCTGTGTAGATTTTCTTTAAAAGAGTTTCCAAAGTCAGCTGAAATTAATTTAGGCTGTTTTATTTTTTTCCACTGTCAGTCTGGTTTAGTGAGAGTGTGTTATAAGATTTGGTCAGCATATGAAACCCAAACTTTCAAAGAAAGTAGAAGCTCACTAGACTATTACCATGCATTGCATGGGTCCCACACAGGAGCTAGAGTTCATTTGAGTAAACAAGCTATGTTGCTTATGTGCCCTGTGTTGTATTCACCTCGAAGATAATTTTATTTAGTATTATATTGACCTTCCTCTCACCTCCCAAGAAGCTAGATTTTACCAAAACATACCTAGGGGTAATAGAGAAACACATGTTATTAAGCACCTTGTTCATACCAGTCTTTGTCCAGGCACCTTATCTAATCCTCATCTCAACTCTCTCAACATCAGTATTAGTATCCTCATTTTATTGATGAGGAAATTACCTTAGAGAGGTTAATAAAGTTGCTTGAAGATATACAGTAAAGATATGGTAGAGCTAGGAGCTGAGATCTGCTTAGTTCTATATCTCTTCACCAGAACATAATGAGTGCTACAAGTAAAGTTGGTAGTATAGTCCTATATAGTATAGCTTTTACTAGCATGTTGGCTTCCAAAATTCACAGTCCTTTTGGCAATATTTTCCTGTTTCCTTCTTTTATGGATTAATGGCATTGATTTTCTCAACTGGCTCAACAGAATGATTTTGCACAATTCCTTTTTTCTTCCTAGTCATCTAATGTATGTTCAAATCAAGCAAATGGACAGTATGACTACTGGCTGCCATTTTGTGGTGATTTTACCCCATGATTCCATGCTAACTCCTGCCTCTTTACACCTCTTGAACAAGTTGATGAAACAGATATAGACATACAAGAGGTGGCTCAGATGGTAGAACATCTGCCTGCAATGTGAGAGACCTGGGTTCGATTCCTAGGTCGGGAAGATTCCCTGGAGAAGGAAATGGCAATCCACTCCACCACTCTTGCCTGGAAAATCCCATGGACGGAGGAGACTGATAGGTTACAGTCCATGAGGTCGCAAAGAGTTGGACACGACTGAGCAACTTCACTTTCACTTTCACTTCCAGGGTAGAATTTTAAAACTATCTTTAGAAGTGATTTACAGTGTTAGATCATGGGCATCTGAGCTGTTGTTTAAAAAATGAGAATATCAACATGAATCCCCCACAGGTGTACACAAATTCCCCATCCTGAACCACCTCCCACCTGCCTCCCCATACCATCCCTCTGAGTTATCCCAGTGCACCAGCCCCAAGCATCCTGTATCTTTCATCGAACCTGGACTGGTGATTTGTCTCATATATGATATTATACATGTTTCAATGCCATTCTCCCAAATCATCCCACTCTCACCCTTTCCCACAGAGTTCAAAACCAATACAATATTGTACATTAATTAGCCTCCAATTAAAATAAATAAATTTATATTTAAAGAAAAGCAAAAAAAAAAAAAAGAGGATATGTTTCTCTCTTCTCTATTTATTCTCTGCCATGATCTCATCCATGTTTAAATGCTATCTGGATCCAAGTGACTTCCACATTTATATCTGTAGTTATCTCTCCTGAAATCCACATACAGCTGCCTACTCTATACTTCTTCTTTGAGGCCCATTTCAAGCTTAACATATTTGAAACTTCGGATTCCCTCTCACCCATGAGTATGTTTCATCCAAGCAAATGGAGTGATTCTTTTGTTAGGAGACCATATCACTCTCTGCTCAGAGTCTTAGGTTAACTTTTCATTATGAAACATCCCCAAAGGAAAGACTGATGGGGAAGAATGACCCCATCTAGTACTAATCTCTATGTCTCCTCTGGTTTCAGTATGTGCCCAATAATGGTGATGCCACTGTCTTCCTTTGAATGACAATGATTTCACCAGTAGTCCCATGCCAAAGGAGAAGCAGGAGTTGCAGGGGGCTTGGCACCCCACTGCAGTATTCTTGCCTGGAAAATCCCATGGAGGGAGGAGCCTGGTGGGCTACAGTCCATGGGGTCACAAAAAGTCGGACACGACCG
Source organism: Nanger dama (assembly GCA_917880005.1). Classification (NCBI taxonomy): domain Eukaryota; kingdom Metazoa; phylum Chordata; class Mammalia; order Artiodactyla; family Bovidae; genus Nanger; species Nanger dama. The sequence continues at coordinate 318,030 of CAKJTW010000045.1, forward strand.
AGCTACTTCACTTCACTTAGGATGGTATGAGCCTGAAATTTCAAATTGCCCACAAATTCTGTGCTTAGTTTATGACCCTTCCAAAGTGGAAACATTGGCACAAAGCAAATAGAAGTCTCTTCAGACTTAACTAAATTTGGGATTAAAAGAACAAGCTGAGCAGCTTCATGTAATGTGAGTATTAGCAATACAACTAGTTTTAAGACCTCAGAGCTAAGCTTTCCTGGCCCATTAGGGAGGAAGGCAATAGGAAAGAAAGAGCCTATGAACATTCCTGGGACTACCTATGCTAAAATCCTACTGCCCCAATATGGATGAGTAAACTATTGTTCAGGAAATGTTCATTCTCTTCCCAGCCCCAAATCCATGGGAGTATTTTTATGTTGGGCTTGGCCATGTGACTTGCTTTGAACAGTGAACAGTGGATAGAAGTGACAGTGTCTGAATTTCAAGACTAGGCCTTAAATAACATCACGCATTTCTGACCCCCAACATGAGAGGTACTTGGTCCTAGACAAAAGAAAGCCATATTATCTGACCTTATCTGACTTGCAGATTTACAGAGTCACTCCAACCAACCCACAGATGCAGCAGTGAGAAATCAATGCCTATTGTTGAATGCTTGTTCATTATGCAGAATTTGCTGACTAATAGAGCCACTCACTAAATTTGTATCATTGACAGAGGGCTTCACTTCTTAGAGCTTTGCTTTCCTCCTCTGTAAACATGTATAGCTAGTAATACCTATTTTGGGAATAGGAGTATGTGAACACCAGGTGAGATGCTGCATGTGAAGCTCCCTGGAGTATGGAAAATGCTTAGCTAGCATTACTTCCATGTTCCTGATGCTGAAGCAGTTAGCAGAGTGTGTACACATCTGAGTGAGTATGGCAGACTGAAGCTACACTGGAGTCTAATTCTGGGTAGCAGCACAAGAATGGGTTTGTTGTGGGGGTGGTCAGGGGCCAAGGTCAGGTGTTCCTGAGTATTGTGGTTGGATAGTAGCTGGGGGGGGTCATTTCTTTCTTGCTTTCTTAAAAGGATGAAAGCAAAGGACTCCGGTAGGTGCCCCTGAGCAGGAGCTGTTGTCTACCAGAGTTCATGGGAAAATGCCAGCATAACCTGCTGTCTCCTGCTGAGCTCCTGGAGGGACTTCTCAGGCTTGTTTCCCACACTGGCTGTATACTAAGGCATGACTCCTGTTTCAGAAACTTCCTTGTTGCTCCCTTGTTTGGCCAGATTTCCACAGCCTGGCTGCCTCTAGGTGATTAGCTAGAGAGAAGAGTGTTTGCACTTTCCTGCTGAGAAAATCCACCCCTTTCAGCCACATGTCCTAGGTATTGCAGTGTCTAGGTCATTCTCACTTGTCCATGCAGAGGAAGAGCTGATGAAGGCAAATTTCCTGTCTTTGAACTCTTCAGAGTCCTTTAAATCCTCTCCTTGCATTTGTGTATGCTGTTTGGATGTCTTTCATTCTCTCCTTCCCTCCTTCTTTCCTTCTTTCCCTCTCCTTCCATTTGTGTATGCTGTTTGGAATGTCTTTCATTCTCTCCTTCCCTCCTTCTTTCCTTCCTTTCCCTCGCCTTCTTTCTCTCCCACCCCCTCCTTCCCTCTCTCTCCTTTTCTCTCCCTTCTTTCCTCTATTCCTCCCTCCCTTTCTTTCCTTCTGTCTTTCCTCACCAAATGGTTGTTCATCTATTTAGTACTTATTTAATAGCAATATCTATTTAAAAGTCTGCCATGAATTTTAGGCAGATTTTCTATGATCCCTAGAGTTCCATTTCAATTTTTAATACATTGTGCTTATTACACAAATCTTTAAGAAACACCATTATATGTCTGTCTCCCTGACTAAAGAGTGAGAGACTCATTGTTTATGTGAAAGGCCACCTTCCCATAGCATAAACCCATATGACTGGTTTTGTCTTTGGAAGCAGCTATATCACTTAATCAGCCTAGAGCTGTGAGGTGGAGTGAGTTGCAAAGTTTGACTAATGGTTGACTGCAGCTGGCAATCTCTTAGATGGTGTGGTGGGGTTTAAAGTATAATTTGACGGCTTTTCATGTTCTCTAAACTGCAAGTTCAAGATTTGAAACCATTTTATTAATTTTATGCTCTTTTAGTAAAAAAGTTAAAAAACTAACAATCTTTATGAGCAGTTATAAAATGTATTTACAACCCAACACAGAAATGTCTCCCTTTGCTAAGCAATCTAAGTTTGAGCTTAAAGGACTCTATGGGTACTTATGAGGAAGACTGGGATGGTTTTGGAGATAATTCTTCTAGCTGATTTTCCAGGCTCATTTATTGCCCCCAGCATCCCCAAACTCTTAATAGGGCCTGCTCTGTGTGGAGGGCTGGTGTCTGGCCCATCTCTATATCCCAAGAGCTTCACTTGGTGCTGTCATGGGGCAGATATGAAAGAAATGCTTGCTGAATTGATGAATAGTTGAAAAGAGAAGGGTTCTCCACACTCTTCCTTCAGCAGTCCTAGGTGAGATCTATGAGAGATTCAGTTTGTCTTTCCACATCACCATCCATAGCAGTGTCCTCCACCAAGTGAGGGCATGCCAAGGGTATGTGGGGTGTTAGAATGTTTGTGTACTGATTTTTACTTTTGCAAAAATCAGATTCCAAATCCTAGATTTAGAATGACCTTAGAAACTGAATTTCAACTTCTTTACAAAGGAGGGAACAAAGTGAGGAAGCTCTTCGCTTAAGGACAAAATCCCACTTTCTTGCTCACTTCTAATTAGTTAATTTTTTTCCTGTTGTTTTCTTTAATCCCTTTGTGTATACTATTTCCATAACTTACGGCAAGTCCTGCAACCTCTGAGATTGCTGCAGAAGACAGTGGCATCCTTTCTACTCTACTCTTTTCAACTTTGCACCATTATCTCTTTTCTGCTTACAGATTTAGGGGATTATACACTCTAGAAAACCCAAGGAAATTGGGTAGAATTTTATAGTTCATGATGTCACACATGGAAATGAAGAAAAATTCCACCTTGTCTAACATGAAAGGAAGACCCAGTGACAGAAGAGAAGATGTGGTCCAGCTGAGGGCCTTGGAATATGTTGAAGTTGGATCAAACCACCTGGTGAATGCTTTCTCAACCACATAATTGGCAAAGCCCTAAATATGGCCAGCTGATATGTTGGAGTCTGTCAGCTAGTATAGTCTCCCAGCTCATTACCAATCCATAGGATAATGATGACCATTGTCATAATAATCATTATTGCTTTAGACAGGCATGGATGAAAAAAAAAAAGCACCCTGGGGGTTTCTGCTTGAAATGAGTTGTTTCTTTTTTTCTTTTTTAAATTAAATTTATTTATTTTTTTTAATTACAATACTGTATTTGTTTTGCCATACATTGACACGAATCAGCCATAGGTGAACACAATCGCCCAATGCCGAAGCCCCCTCCCACCTCCCACCCCACATCCTCTGCCTGAATCATCCTGTGCATCAGCCCCATGCATCTTGCATCCTACACCAAACATAGATTAGCGCTTCGTTTCTTACAGGAAAATACACATGCTTCATTGCCATTCTCCCAAACCATCCCACACTTTCCCTCTCCCTCAGAGTCCAAAAGTCCACTCTATACCTCTGTGTCTCTTGTTGTCTCACATATAGGGTCATCATTACTGTCTTCTAAATTCCATATATATGTGTCAGTATACAGTTGTTTCTTAGCCAACCCTGACTCTCCAGAGTGATTTTCTACAGAACTGAATGATCATGAAGCTGAAAGAGGCCCTTGGAGATCATTAGTTCTGGCTTTCTGCCTTCAAACAAGACTAACCTTTATAGAATAGTAGCTATATAGAAAATTCAGCAAAACTTACTTTTATATGTTATTCTTGTGATAGTATCTCTGTTGAGCATTCGATTAAGAAATGGGTTTGATGAATCAGAAACCTAGGGGGAAAAGAAAATATTAATAAAAGGTAGACAGAATTTAACTTCAGTGGAAAAGGAGGAAGGGTGAAGAAAAACATATTGTGCACACATAGACATGGGAGAACTAGTCATTCTTAGGGAAGCATTTCAAGGCAGGTGAAAGTGAGAGTATGGAGGAAGGATAGGAGGTAAAGATAGGTAGGGGATAGCTCATGCCAGGCTTTGAATGTCATATTAGGGCATTTAAAGTTTATTTTCTAGGAATAGGGAACCATCAGATGGTTTTAAGTAGAGAGTAGGGAGTGACATTGGAGAAGGCAATGGCATCTCACTCCAGTACTCTTGTCTGGAAAATCCCATGGACGGAGGACCTAGTGGGCTGCAGTCCATGGGGTCGCTAATAGTCGGACATGACTGAAGCAACTTAGCACCAGCAGTAGCAGCAGCAGGGAGTGACATATTAGGAAGGGGATAGTTATCCAAGTACAGAGAGAAAGAGAAAGAGTACCCAGAGTATTTGTGCTGATGCAACCCATGAAAGCAGAGTCAAAGATAGATTGTCCTGTTTGGTAAGGAATTTGCCATGTCCTTTAATTGAGTGCCTGGGGTTCCTGGTACCTAGTGAGTCTAGGCAGAGCTAACATTACAACTAGACCCTTCTGAGCTGATTGAAAATAATTGAAAATTTTACAAAATGCACATAGGCAATTTGTGGGCTTTAGTGTGTTAACTATGTGAGTGAGAGGATAAAATATGTACTTGGTATATATGCACTTAAATAGGAAGCTAATGGTGTGTGATTGAGCAGCAATCATAGCCAAATTTCTGCTCCCTATGGTTATAGGAAAGGTGGGGTTAGAAGGGGACATTGATAAGTGAAACCTATAGATAAACAAATCTCTTATTTTAACAAACAGTTCCAACCCTTTCATGACTCAGATCTTGGCCAGTTGACATCTCAAGGGCTCAGCTGACCTAGACATCAGGCTCCTCAATTTCTGTTACTGCTTACCTTGCAGGGAACTAGGAAGGGGAGGTAGAAAGATAAGAAGAAGGGGAAGAGTGCCAGAAGCTTTGTTCATGTCATTTCTAGGTATCAGTGCCCAGAAAAGTCTGGCCTGTGTCCCATGCACAATCAGTTTGGGAATGAGTGAATGCAAGTCACAGCTCGGATGGTTCACTGTAGAGCATCTTGGAGTTGATTATGTTGGACAAAGATAGAAATGCTGTAGCTTATTTTGACATCCAGCCTGAAAGCTTCAGGTTTGCTCAGGGAAAGAGTGGAAGCATCCCTAAGTAGCAAACTGTTCTGAGAAGATGCAGGAGCTAGGGACAATCCTTTTACTGATCTCAGGGTCTGGGGCATAAGTTCATCTCAGTAACCCATAGGGAAACAATCAGGACCTGTGTCAGTAATCTAAATGGAATGAGTGTTTCTACAGAAGCCTGAAAACATTCCAGTAGTTTTCAGTTAGAAGGGTCACTTCTGGCAAATCAATCACCCTGTCAGCTGTAATGTGCCCACATTGCCAGGATGACATTCGCTGACTCGGAAACTTTGAGCAAAGTGAGGCAATGTCAGTGGCCGAGGCTGAGGCATTCATCAAAGGTCAAGAGCTGTTGGGCAGTCCATGTTGGTCATGAGAGTTACTCACAGAGAGCCTAGTATTACAGGAGATGTGAGCCCTTGGATATGTATTGCCTAATATTGTGAAATGCCTTCAGGCTGCATAAGAGTAAGTATGTCCCAGGTTGAACACAACAATAAGTTATCACTGTCATAACTGGGGCTGGTTGAGTTATATAAGTATTTGTCTTATGTTAGTGGACAGCATGGGTATGTAGGTGAAATTTTTTAAATGTTGTTTTCTCTGTTTTCCCTTCCAGCTCTATGTGAACAAGGTCATTAGTGTCAATATTAAAGTCAAGCAAGACCTGGGTTCCTTTCCTGAATGTACTATTATGAGCTTCATGAACAGGGATGTAATGTCAAAATTCTCTGTACCATTTTCCTCATTTTCCTTAGGGACACTGATGCCCACCCCACAGGTTTATTGTTAGAGTTAAATGATAAAATATGTATGTAAAGTACATGTCTCACTGCCTCACATTTAGTAATCTACTATTTATTATAACAGTGTCTGTGATGATGCCAAGAAGTATAGAGCAGGGATTGGAAGGATCTGTCTGTACCAAGACCAGTTTCCTCTGGGAAGTTTTATTAGGGATGAAGAAAGCCTAAAATCATACTTATCTGATCAAAAGCCCTTTTCTATATTTGCCAGTGACAAGCTAAAGGAAGTGGGATTGATGGTCAGTGGCAGCAGTTATGTCCAGGGTTCAGCTCTCCTGGGACCACAAAAGGCTTGATCCTCCCAAGTGAGGGAGAGGGAGAGAAGAAGTTAGGAGGCTGCATGACCAGACAGAGCAAACTGCCTCTTGTAAAAGGTGATGCTCATGAGGATGGAGGGGGAGTGGTGTCTGGGGCTGCCCCTGTGTCCATTCTGAGTGATGATGTCTTCATGAGAGCTGTGTTAATACTCCCTAGTGCCAAATCCTGAATTTCTATTGACTGTCATCAGATCTGAAGTTCTGACTGGGGCACTTCCTGTAATGGTCTGGCTAAAACTTCCCAAGGAGCTACACAATGACTGCCAACTTTTACAACTGCCACACTGCACCCCCCCTTTTTTGGGGGAGACAGCTTTTTTTAAAGAAGTTAGAAATGTTTATTTTTTAAAACAAATATTAAAACAGCAAAAATTAATTGGTGTAAAAACTAGTATCTGAAAGTGGGTGTTGCCCATTTTAGGTTTTGTTTTCATAATAATTTTTACATACTTAATATTGGCTTTGAATTCAGGCTATAGATGGAGGTTGGAAAACAATGAGGCAACGGTTAGTAGAGACTGAAAAACGATGAACCAAGTTATGACATAGAACATTTGGCAAAATTTTCATTTACAGGAACTTGGACAGAAGACCCTTTATAATACCTCTAAAAGTTCTAAGCTAAATATGAGTCCTCAGCAAGACAAATAGGCTGCTAATAATCCTAAGGACATTTTTTTTTTTCCCTACAGGAGTTTGCTGCAACCAGAGTAGAGAAAGCCCTATTTTGGAAAAAAAAAAATCGGATGCAATTCACTACTTCAGAAGTAGTGAATTTTAGGACTTATATAGAGTAGATATACATCAGATTCATATAAAATTCATCAAATTTTAAAGTCCATTACACCAATATAATAACTACCTGTTTGGACAAAAAGAATTGCAATAGTTCAAAAGAAGTTAGATTTCTGGACTTCTAACATTTTATGGATAGAAATCAGAATGAGAATAGCAGATATTTCTTACGCAAAGAAGGGAAAACCCTAGAGGTAGAGCTGAGGGATTCAGAGAATTGTGAATAAGTTAATTATCACAGGGAGCAGAAATAAAATCTAATCAAGGAACATCCTCAAGCCAAGAGTAGGAAAATGTTTTTAAAATTAATTGTTATTGGAGTATATCTGTTTTACAATATTGTGTTAGTCTCCACTGTATAGAAAAGTGAAGTAGCTATACATATGAATATATTCCCTCTTTTTGGATTTCCTTCCCATTTAGGTCACAACAGAGCCCTCACTAAGTAGCATTCCCTGAGCTATACAGTAGGTCTCCATTAGTTATCTATTTTATATATAATAACGATAGTGTATATATGTCAATTTCAATTTCTCAAATCTTCCAACCCCTCCTTCTCACCTTGGTGTCCATATATTTATATGCTACATCTGTGTCTATAGTTCTGTTTTGGAAATAAGATCATGAATACCATTTTTCTAGATAAATACATGATATTTGGTTGTTCTCTTTCTGACTTAACTGTACTTTGTATGATAGTCTCTAGGTCCATTATCTAGATGGTAATCTCTAGGTCCATTATCCAGGTCCACTATCTAGGTAAGATAGTCTCTACAAATGATCCAATATTGTTCCTTTTAATGGGTAAGTACTATCCCATTGTGTGTGTATATATTTACGGTTATTTAGATTGATTTCATGCCATGGCTATTGTAAATAGTGTTACAATGAACATTGGGGTGCATGTGTCCTTTTGAATTATGGCTTTGCCTGGGTATAAGAACAGTAGTAGTGTTGCTGGGTAATATGCTAGTTCTATTTTTTGTTTTTTTAAAGAACCTCCATATGATTTTCCATGGTGGCTGTATCAATTTACATTCGCACCAACAGCAAAAGGGTTTACTTTTCTCTACACTCTTTCCAGCATTTATTGTTTGTATAATTTTTAAAATTTTATTTTTAATTGGAGGATAATTGCTTTACTTTACAATGTTTTTTATAGTTTTTATTTTTTTATTTTTTTAATGATAGGCTTGCTGGTGTGAGGTGATACATCATTGTAGTTTTGGTTACATTTCTCTAGGAATTAGTGATGCTAAGCATCTTTTCATGGCTTTGTTGGCCATCTGTATTTTTTTTTTTTTTTTGGACAAATATTTGTTTATGTCTTCAGCTCAATTTTTGATTGAGTTTTTTTAATATTGAATGTATAAATTATATTTTAGAGATTACTCTTGTCAGTTGTTCCATTTGTAAATATTTTCTCCAGTTCTGACTGTTGTCTTCTCATCTTGTTTATAGTTTCCTTTGCTATGCAAAAGATTTTAAGTTTAATTAGGTCCCATTTGTTAATTTTTGTTTTAATTAATTACTCTAGGAGGTGGCTCAAAAAGATCCTCCTGCAATTTATGTCATAGAGTATTTTGCCTATGTTTTCCTCTAAGAATTTATATTATCCTACCTTAACTTTAGGTCTTTAAATCATTTTGAGTTATTTTTGTACATGGTGTTAGAGTGTTCTGATTTTATTATTTCACATGTACCTGTCCAGTTTTCCCAGAACAATTTCTTAAGAGGTTATCTTTTCTCCATTGTGTACTCTTGTCTTGTTTGTCAATGATAAGGTGCATGACAAGGTTCATGTGTGTGTGAGTTTATCTCTAGTTTTCTTATCCTCTTCTATTAATCTGCATTTCTGTTTTTCATGCCAGTACCATATTGTCTTGATGACTGTACCTTTGTCTATAATCTGAAGTCAGGGAGCCTGATTATACAGCTCTGCTTTTCTTTCTCAAGATTGATTTGACTTTTTAGGACCTTTTGTATTTCCATAAAAATTGTATAATTTTCTGTTCTAAGTTCTATGAAAAATGCCATCAGTGATTTGATGGGGTTTCATTGAATTTGTAGATTGCTTTGGATAATATATTCATTTTCTCCCCCCAAGGAAACATATTTCTTTTTAATTTTATTTTTACTTTATTCTACGTTAGACTACTGTATTGATTTTGCCATACATTGACATGAATCAGCCGCAGGTGTACACGATCTCCCAATGCCAAAGCCCCCTCCCACCTCCCACCCCATTTCATCTCTCTGGATCATCCCCGTGCACCAGCCCCAAGCATCCTGTATCCTGTAGTGAACATAGACAGGTGCTTCGTTTCTTACATGATAGTATACATGTTTCAATGCCATTCTCCCTAATCATCCCACCCTCTCCCTCTCCCTCAGAGGCCAAAAGTCCTTTCTATACTTCTGTGTCTCTTTTGTTGTCTCACATACTGGGTCATCATTACTATCTTTCTAAATTCCATATATATGTGTCAATATACTGTATTGGTGTTTTTCTTTCTGGCTTACTTCACTCTGTGTAATTGGCTCCAGTTTCATTCATCTCATTAGAACTGAGTCAAATTTATTCTTTTTAATGGCTGAGTAATACTCCATTGTGTATATGTACCACAGCTTTCTTATCCATTTATCTGCTGATGGACATCTAGGTTGTTTCCATGTCCTGGCTATTATAAAAAATGCTGCAATGAACATTGGGGTACATGTGTCTCTTTTAATTCTGGTTTCCTCAATGTGTATGCCCAGCAGTGGGATTGCTGGGTCATAAGGCAGCTCTATTTGCAATTTTTAAGGAATCTCCACACTGTTTTCCATAATGGCTGTACTAGTTTGCATTCCCACCAAAGAACATGACCTATCTTTCGATTTGTTCGTGTCATCTTTGATTTTTTTTTAAATCTCATCTTATAGTTGTCTGAATTACAGATCTTTTGCCTCCTTAAGGGGGTTTATTCCTAGATATTTTATTATTTTTGTTGCAATGGTAAATGAGATTGTTTTCTTGATTTCTCTTTCTGATGGTTCATTGTTGGCATATAAGGGTTCAGATTTCTGTGTATTAATTCTGTCTCTTGTGACTTTACGAAATTCATTGATTAGCACTAGGAGTTTTTGGTGGCATCTTTAGGTTTTCTATGAATAGTATGTCATCTGCAAACAATGACAGTTTTACTTTTTTTTTTTTTCAATTTGGATTCCTTTTATTTCTTTTTCTAATCTGATTGCTGTGACTAGTATACTTCCAAGATTATGTTGAATAATAATGGTGAGAGAGGACAATCCTTTGTCTGGTTCCTGATCTTAGAGGAAATGCTTTCAAATTTTCACCATTGAGGAGTTTGTTTGCAGGAGTTTTGTCATATGTAGCCTTTATTATTTTGAGGTATGTTCCCTCTATATCCATTTTCTGCAGACTTTTTTTTTTTTTTAATCCTAAATGGGTGTTGAATTTTCCCCAAAGATTTTTCTGCATCTACTGAGATGATCATGTGGGACATGGTTTTTATTTTACAGTTTGTTAATATGTTTTACCACATTGATCGATTTGCATATACTGATAAATCCTTACATCCTTTGGATAAACCCTGCTTGATCATGATGCATAATTCTCTTAATGTATTGTTGGATTCAGATTGCTAGTATTTTGTTGAGGAATAGCACATCTATATTCATTGGTAATATTGGCTGTTTTTTGGGTATATCTTTGTCTGGTTTTGGTATCAGGGTGATAGTGGCCTTGTAGAATGAGTGTGGGTATTCCTCTCTCTGCAATATTTTTGGAAAAGTTTGAGAAAAGTAAGTATTAGCTGGTCTCTAAGTGCTTGACAGGATTCATCTGTGAAGCTATCTGGTTCTGAGCTTCTGTCTATTGAAAGATTTTTATCAGAGTTTCATTTTTATTACTTGTGATTGGTCTGTTAATATTTTATGCTTCTTTCTGGTTCAGTCTTGGAAGGTTTTACCTTTTACAGAATTTGTTAATTTCTTCCAGGTTTCCCATGTTATTGGCATATAGTTGTTTGTGCTGCTCCTGCTGCTAAGTAGCTTCAGTCATGTGCGAATCTGTGCAACCCCATAGACAGCAGCCCACCAGGCTCCTTTGTCCCTGGGATTCTCCAGGCAACAATACTGGAGTGGGTTGTTATTTCCTTCTCCAATGCATGGAAGTGAAAAGTGAAAGTGAAGTCTCTCAGTCATGCCTGACTCTCAGTGACCCCATGGACTGCAGCCTACCAGGCTCCTCCATCCATGGGATTCTCCAGGCAAGAATACTGGAGTGGGTTGCCATTGCCTTCTCTGATAGTTGTTTGTAGTAGTCCCTTATGATCCTTTATATTTCTGCAGTGTCAGTTGTATTAATTTATTTGAATGAATTTTATTTAATAATCTCTCCTTTTTCATTTATAGTTTTATTGATTTGAGTCCCTTCCTTTTTTCCCCTTGAGGAATCTGGGTGAAGTTGATCAATTTATTAAAACCATATCATTGAAACATGTATACTATCATGTAAGAAACGAAGCACCTGTCTATGTTCACTACAGGATACAGGATGCTTGAGGCTGGTGCACGGGGATGATCCAGAGAGATGATATGGGGTGGGAGGTGGGAGGGGGCTTTGGCATTGGGAGATCGTGTACACCTGTGGCTAATTCATGTCAATGTATGGCAAAATCAATACAGTAGTCTAACGTAGAATAAAGTAAAAATAAAATTGAAAAAAAAATCTCAAACAATGAACTTTTTGTTTCACTGATATTTGCTATTGTTTCCTTAATTTCTATTTCATTTATTTCTGCTCTGCCCTTATAACTATTTTTTTCCTATTAACTTTTTCTTCTTTCTCTAGTTGCTTTAGTTGTAAGGTTAAGTTATTTATTTGAGATTATTCATGAATCTTGAGGTAGGATGGCATTTCTATTAACTTCCCTCTTAGAATTGCTTTTTCTGTGTCATATAGATTTCAGGTTGTTATGTTTTCATTTTTATTTATTTCTAAGCATTTTTAAATTTCTCTTTGATTTCTTCAATAGTCCTTTGGCTATTTAGCATATTATTGAAGCTCCATGTGTTTGTGATTTTCACTGTGTTTCTTTTTCCTGTAATTAAATCCTAATTTTATAGTGCTGTTATTATTGTGTTACTATTGATTTTGCTTTTATGGCTGTTAGCTTATGCTTTAACTATTAAGGTGTCCCTATATGAGGTGATTAAATAGTTACAGTTGTTATATCTTCTTCTTGGGTTGATCTCATGATCATTATGTAGTGACCTTCCTTGTCTCTTGTAACAGTTGTTATTTTAAAGTATTTTTTTTCCTGATATGATTATTTGTATTCCCACTCTCTTTTTATTTACATTTGCATGGAATATATTTTTATTCTCCTCATTTTCTGTCTGTATGTGTCCCTAGGTCTGAAGTGGACTTCTTGTGGACAGTACATATACAGTCTTTTAGAATCCATTCATCAATCTTTGTCTTTTTGATGACACATTTAATCCACTTGAATTTAAGGTGATTATCAATATGTATGTTTCTCTTACCATTTACTTAACTGTGTTGGGTTTGTTTTTTTAGTTCTTTTTTCTTTACTTGTGTTTAGCATCTAGAGAAGTTATTTTTTAGCAATTTTTATAAAGCTAGATTGTTGATACTGAATTCTCTTAGCTTTTGCTTATCTGTGAAGCTTTTGATATCTCTTTTGAATATGAAAGAGACCCTTGCTAGATAGAGTAATTTTGGTTGTAGGTTTTCTCCTTTCATTACTTTAATATATCCTGCCACCCCCTTCTGGGTTGCAGAATTTCAGCGGAAACTTTAGCTGATACCTTCAATATGTTATTTCTTGTTTTTACTTACTGCCTTTATTATTCTTCTTTTAATTTTTGTTATTTTGATTAATATATGTCTTGGTATGTTTCCTCTTGGTTTGTATCCTGTATGAAATTCTCTTTGCTTCCCAGACGTGGGTGACTATTCCTTTTCCCATGTTAGGGAAATTTTCAAATATAAATCTTTTAAAATATTTTATATGACATTTTCTCTATCTCTTTTTATCTGAGACCCCTATTACTTGTATGTGATTCTGTTTAGCATTGTCACAGAGGTATCTGAGACTGTCTTCATTTCTTTTCATTCTTTTTTCCTTATTCTGCTTTGCAGAAGTTATTTCCACCTTTCTATATTCTTTGACACTTATCCTTTCTTCTGCCTCAGTTATTCTGCTATTGATTCCTTCTAGTCTGGGGAGGCCTTACAAATAGCTGTGAAAAGATGAGAAGTGAAAAGCAAAGAAGAAAAGAAAAGATGTAAGCATCTGAATGCAAAGTTCCAAAGAATAGCAAGAAGAGATAAGAAAGCCTTTTTCAGCAATCAATGCAAAGAAATAGAAGAAAACAACAGAATGGGAAAGACTAGAGATCTGTTCAAGAAAATTAGAGATATCAAGGGAACATTTCATGCAAAGGTGGGCTCGATAAAGGACAGAAATGGTATGGACTTAAGAGAAGCAGAAGATATAATGAAGAGGTGGAAAGAATACACAGAAGAACTGTACAAAAGGATCTTCACGACCCAGATAATCACCACGGTGTGATCACTCATCTAGAACGAGACATCATGGAATGTGAAGTCAAGTGGGCCTTAAAAGCATCATTGCAAACAAAGCTAGTAGTGTTGATGTAATTCCAGTAGAGCTATTTCAAATCCTGAAAGATGATGCTGTGAAAATACTGCACTCAATATGACAGCAAATTTGGAAAACTCAGCAGTGGCCACAGGACTGGAAAATGTTAGTTTTCATTCCAGTCCCAAAGAAAGGCAATGCCAAAGAATACTCAAACTACCGCACAATTGGACTCATCTCACATGCTACTAAAGTAATGCTCAAAATTTTGCAAGCCAGGCTTCAGTAATACATGAACCGTGAACTTCCAGATGTTCAAGCTGGTTTTAGAAAAGGCAGAGGAACCAGAGATCAACTTGCCAACATCCACTGGATCATGGAAAAAGCAAGAAAGTCCCAGAAAAAACATCTATTTCTGCTTTATTGACTATGCCAAAGCCTTTGACTGTGTGAATCACAATAAGCTGTGGAAAATTCTGAGACAGATGGGAATACAAGACCATCTGACCTGCCTCTTGAGAAATCTGTATGCAGGTCAGGAAGAAACATTTAGAACTGGACATGGAACAACAGACTGGTTCCAAATAAGAAAAGGAGTATGTCAAGTCTGTATATTGTCACTGTGCTTATTTAACTCATATGCAGAGTACATCATGAGAAATGCTGGACTGGAAGAAACACAAGCTGGAATCAAGATTGCCAGGAGAAATATCAATAACCTCAGATATGCAGATGACACCACCCTTATGGCAGAAAGTCAAGAGGAACTCAAAAGCTTCTTGATGAAAGTGAAAGAGGAGAGTGAAAAAGTTGTCTTAAAGCTCAACATTCAGAAAATGAAGATCATGGCTTCCAGTCCCACAATTTCATGAGAAATAGACAGGAAACAGTGGTAACAGTGTCAGACTTTATTTTGGGGGGCTCCAAAATCACTGCAGATGGTGACTGCAGCCATGAAGTTAGAAGACGCTTACTCCTTGGAAGAAAAGTTGTGACCAACCTAGATAGCATATTCAAAAGCAGAGACATTACTTTGGAGACTAAGTTCCATCTAGTCAAGGTTATGGTTTTTCCAGTAGACATGTATGGATGTGAGAGTTGGACTGTGAAGAAGGCTGAGCGCTGAAAAATTGGTGCTTTTGAACTGTGGTGTTGGAGAAGACACTTGAGATTCCCTTGGACTGCAAGGAGATCCAACCAATCCATTCTGAAGGAGATGAGCCCTGGGATTTCTTTGGTTGGAATGATGCTAAAGCTGAAACTCCAGTACTTTGGCCACCTCATGTGAAGAGTTGACTCTTTGGAAAAATCTCTGATGCTGGGAGGAATTGAGAGCAGGAGGAGAAGGGGTCAACAGAGGATGAGATGGCTGGATGGCATCACTGACTTGATGGACATGAATCTGAGCCAACTCCGGGAGTTGATGATGGACAGGGAGGCTTGGCGTGCTGCGATTCATGGGGTCGCACAGAGTCAGACATGACTGAGTGAGTGAACTTAACTGAGTATGTTTTCAATTCCTGTTATTGTGTTGTTCATTACCGTGTTTTCTTTGCTTCATCTAAGTCTTTGTTAAACACTTCTTCTATCTTCTGTCCATGCCTCCAAGTTTAATTCTGAGTGTTGGATCGTCTTTACTATCACTACTCTGAATTATATTTCAGACAGATTGCCTAGTTCCTCTTCATTTATTTGATCTTGCATATTTACTAGTTTCACGATATTTATTATTCTTCTCATTGTATCTAACCTACTGTCTTTGAGGTCTCCTTTCTGCAGGTTGTAGGACCATTGCTCCTGTTGTTTATGGTATCTGTCCCCAGTGGATGAGGTTGGCCCAATGGCTTGAGTAGGTTTCCTGTTGGGAAGGACTGGTGCCTGTGCTCTGATGGGTAGAGCTGAGTCTCATCGCTCCGATGCGCAGGCCCACATCATGTGGTATGTTTTGGTATATCTGTCTGCTTAGCACTCTAGACATCCTGTCTGCTAATAGGTGGGTTTGTGTTCCAGTTATGCTTATTTTTTAGTGTGACATATTAAGTATCTTGGAGTCAAGGTAGAGACTTTCTGTTGAGATCTTGACAATTAATATTCCCTGGGTCTCAGAATTCTCTGGGATTTTCCAGATGATGCAGTGGTAAAGAATATGCTTGATAACAGCATTGACTCAATGGACATGAATTTGAGCAAACTTTGTGAGATAATGGAAGACAGAGGAGCCTGGGGTGTTGCAGCCCATGGGGTTGCAAAGAACCAGACGTGATTTAGTGACTGAACAACAATAAGAAGGAATTCCCCAGTGGTTCAATGTCCTGGCCTTGGCACTCCCACTTCAGAGGCTCAGGCCTAACCCCTGGGTAGGGAACCATGATCCTGCAAACCACACAGTGCAATGTAAAAAGGGTCAGGAAAGAAACTAAACAGACAAACAAAACCCAAGACAAATAGCAAAGACAAAAACAAAGAATGATAGTTTTTTTAAAAAGGAAAACAAATGAAGGAACAAATAAAACCCAAGATAGATGGTAAAAGAAGAATAAAACAGAGAAAAATGGAAACAAAAACAATGGGGGAAAAAAAAACAGAAAGCAACTAGACAAATAAAAGAACCTAAAAGCAAACTCAGAGCAATTAAAAAACAAAACTAAAAAAAAACAAGAAAAAAAGTAGAATACAAACTAAAAATAAAGTAAAATAAATGTTAAAAACAAAACAAGGAAAGAACACAGAACAATGGAAAGGTAAAGTAAAAATAGAAAAATTAAAATTGCATTAAAAATAATGAAAGCAGCAACAGAACAGAGCACATAAATATAGCAATAAGAATATTTCCCTGATGTCATCTGTCAGTGTTTTTACCCCCACTATGATCCCCAGCCAAACTCTGCTTTCCCTAGTATTCTCTAGATAGGCTTCTGGACTTGCTGTGGACAAGGTATGGACAGCTCAGACTCTGAGCTGGCGCAACATCCTATGTACTTCATCCCATCGACTGGTCTCAGTTGTGGGAACACACATTGTCCATTCATATATTCCACAGATGCAGTTTACCAAGCTGCTCATGAGGGTTTGACTTGTGGATTGTGCAATTACATGAGAAGATTTTCATTCCTCTTCCTTAATCACTCTACTCTTGGGCTTTAGCTAAGGCTTTAGCCTCACCTCTGCATGTGGGCCTCCCACAGAGTTCTGTTCCTGAGACTTCCCCAAAGCACTCAGATCTGACCTGGTAAGGACAGGGCATGGAGGTGGCCTGGCTGCTGGGTCACAGGAGCCCTGAAGACAGGTGCATGGGGGATCAGTGGCTGCAAGAGATATAGTCCAGCCAGTGAGGAAGTGCACAGGGAAGCCAATGGCCAGGAGTTCAAGAGACCCAGCTATAGTGGTAGCCTTTCCCATAATCCACTGGCTATTGTGAAAGGACCAGTCTTGCTGGCAGCCTTTCCTAGTGCCTGGTAAGAGGTGGTTCTTCTTCTTCTTCTTCTTCTTCTTCTTCGTCTTCTTCTTCTTCTTCTTCTTCGTCATCGTCGTCGTCATCTTCTCCTTCTTCTTCTTCTTCTTCTTCTTCTTTTTAATTTTCAAACCTGTTTCACCCAACAGTGGTCAAAATGTTGTATAACTTTTTAACAACTTAAACTTTTATTTATTGGAAGTCTGTTGTTAATGATGACTATAAGGAGATGTGGAGCTATTCTAGAATATCATAAGGCCAGCATTAGTGAATTTTCTTAATTATTCACAGGGATGTTTACATGAGAGAGGTAAACTGGGAGGGAAAGATGGTACTCAGAGAAATTCCTGAAAGATGGAGGGAACTGTTTAGTGCAGTGCTTGGAGGGAAGGGACATCTCACACTTTCTTTTCATCCCTTTTCCAAGGGTCATCTGATTGACAGCCCTTTAATCCTGTGGGGTATCAGTGAGAAACCATCTTCTCTTCCACTGATTCCTTCTGATTCTTCTGCATGAGTGGAATCTAGAACCTGCCCCTGGATCCAGCATCGTTTTTCTCTCTAGGACAGAAACTACCTGGATCCTCAGGCTCCAGTGCTCTAAACTCATCATTTTTGCATCTCACTGAAAGGGTCTATATTTTTCATAAACCTCATGAACATAAATATTGGACATAGATATTTCCCTTTGGTAATATCTATGCAGCATGGGTTATTTTGCTATTTTTCTAAGATTCAATGGGACTATAAACTGATATTCTGATTGTAGTGGAAATGGTAATAAGAGAAGAATGAAGGAATGCAACACACTTACTTTTATAAATATAGAAACTACCACCAATCCATTTGGGCTCTTTGCAGCTTCTGTGACATTGGTATATAGCTCGTGGTTATAGTGGATGAGCTGCACCTGGCAGGAGGAAAAAGTAATAATGTAATAATGAGAACAACAATGTAACATTAAAAGATGTGAGACACACCATAGCCACCCTACATAAAGGTAAACTGTAAAGTAAATTGTAAAACAATTGGAAAGATAATTCTATAATTGAGATTTTAGGGATATGGCATATGTCATAAAATACATGCACATGCACACACACATACAAAAATATCCATACATATTTGCATTTATTTTCTGGTAACAATCATGGCTTTAATATATTCAGTGTCCATCTGGCTCTGGCTTCATTTAAGGACATTTGTAAAGTTATGAGGTATGTAAAGTTATTTTCCCTTGTTAGAAGCAGAATTACCCTACAGAAGTGAGCCAGCTTTCCAAGATGCACCTACAGTTGCCATTAGCAGCAAGTAAATCTTACTCATGGCCATGGGCAAGCAGGGAATTGCTAGATCCTTTCAGTCAAGTGACTTTGGAGGAGACTGGCTAAACTTCAAGATGAAGTGCTCCTGAAGGAGAGGAAGTTGGTGGCTTAAGTTTCTGATGCATCAGCCTGCCCAGGTTATCTGTGCTGGACTTAACTTGCTTCTCATTGAACAGAGATCAGTAATCTGCCTGTTGAGCCTTTATGCATTTATTTCAGGATGTGGTTTTAAAACATGTTTTAACAGTATGGGGGTATAATTTTGTAATAAACTAAATGATAGAGAGATTGAAACAAAAGATCCCCCTACATCTTTCTAATTGTGGTCCAAGCAATGTGATTATTAAGAGTTTAGTACATATCCTTCCAGATATTTTGTCTTTATAACTCACACACACACAGAGTTTAAAAAATATTAAATGAGTAAATTACCAGAAACATACAACCTACCAATATTGCATCAAGAGAAAATAGAAACCTGAACAAATGTGTACAAATAAGGTAACTGAAGTCGAAATCAAAAATCTCTCAGCAAAAAAAAAAAAAAAAAAAATCCCTGGACCAGATGGCTTTGTGGGTGAGTTCCACCAGTCTTTCAAATAGAATTCATATTAATCCTTCTTAAACTCTTCAAAAGCACAGAAGAAGAAAGAACATTTCCAAATTTATTTTATTAGGCTAGAATCATCCTGACACAAAGTCAGACAAAGACACTGAAAGAAAACAGAACTAAAAAGGCCAATATCCTTAATAGAACAATCCACTTCCCAGGTGGCACACAAGTGGTGAAGAAACTTCCTGTCAATGCAGGAGACAAATGAGACGAGATGTAGGTTAGATCCCTGGTTCTGAAAGATCCCCTGGAGGAGGCAACCCACAATATAACAGAACTGAGGGCCCTGGGATAAATCCTCACACTTATGGTCAACTGATCTTCAGCAAAGGTGTCAAGAGCACATAATGATACAAGATAAACTTTTTAGTAAATTATTTTGGGAAAACTAGCTATCCCATGCAGAATAATGAAATTGGACTCTGCTTCATACCACATATAGAAATCAACTAAAAATGGACTTATGTATCAGACCTGGAGCTGTAAAATTAGTAGATGAAAGAAAACATAGGAAAAAGGTTTTTTGACATTGGTCTTGGCAATGGTTTCTTTTTATTATGACAGCAAGAAGCACAGACAATAAGCAAAAATAGAAAAGTAGAATTGTATCAAACTAGAAAGCTTCTGCAAAATAACATGGTTGTGTGCTCAGTAACTCAGTCATGTCTGATTCCTTGTAACCCATGAACTGTAGCCCTGCCAGGTTCCTTTGCCCATGAAATTTTTCATTTCTTGACATTTCCACTTCCTGTCATTTCCTACTCCAGGGATTTTCCCGAGACAGGGATCTAACCTGAACCATTTGCATCTCTTGCATTGGTAGGTGGATACTTTAGCACAACAGCCACTTAAGAAGCTCAAAGGAAGCAACCAAAACCGTAAAATGGCAACCTACAGAAAAGGAGAAAATATTTGCAAATCATGTATCTTATAAGCATTAATATCCAAAATAAACAGGTAGCTCATACAACTCAATAGCAAAAATAAAAACAGAAACCTGATTTTAAAAGTGGGAAAATAATTTAAATTGACGTTCTTCAAAACAAAACACGCAAATGTCCAATAGGTACATGAAAAAGTATACAACATCACAAATCATTGAGGAAATGCAAATCAAACCCATGATGAGATATAACCTCACACTTGTTATAAAGGCTATTAAAAAAAAAAAGACAAGGGATAACAAGTGTTGATGATGATGTGGAGAAAGAGGACACTTTCACACTGTGGCAAAAGTGTAAATTTGTGCTGCTGCTATGGAAAACAATATGGAAGTTCCTCAGAAAATGAAAAATAGAACTATTACATGATCCAGCAACACGACTGTGCATATATGGCCTGCTGCTGCTGCTAAGTCACTTCAGTCGTGTCCGACTCAGTGCTGCCCCATAGATGGCACCCCACCAGGCTCCCCCATCCTTGGGATTCTCCAGACAAAAACACTGGAGTGGGTTGCCATTTCCTTCTCCAATGCATGAAAGTGAAAAGTGAAAGTGAAGTCGCTCAGTCGTGTCCGACTCTTAGTGACCCCATAGACTGCAGCCTTCCAGTCTTCTCTGTCCATGGGATTTTTCAGACAAGAGTACTGGAGTGGATTGCCATTGCCTCCAAAAAAACAAACAAACAAATCTGATTCTTAAAAAGTTATCTGCACTCCCATGTTCATTGTATCATTATTCGCAATAGCTAAAATATGGAAGCAACATGAGTGTCCACAGATGGATGAATGGATAAGGAAAATGTGATAAATATCCCTCCCTCCCTACACACTGGAAGATTATTCAATAATAATAGTGACTGAAATCCTATCATTTGTGACAACATCAGTCAACTAGATAAGCCAGAAGTACTTTATGCTAAATGAAATATGTCAGAAACAGAAAGGCATATACTTAATAAACTCACTCATATGTAGAAAACAAAGTACTCAAACTCATAAAAGGAGAGTTTAGAATAAATGATCCAAAATCTTGAAACCAACATGGAGTTACAGATAAAGAGCCTGGAGACGAGGATTGAGAAGATGCAAGAAATGTTCAAGAAAGACCTAGAAGAAATAAAAAAGAGTCAGTCAATAATGAATAATGCATTAAATGAGATTAAAAAAACACTCTGAAGGGAACCAAGAGTAGAATAATAGAGGTAGAAGATAGGATAAGTGAGGTAAAAGATAGAATGGTACAAATACATGAAGCAGAGAGTAAAAAAGAAAAAAAAAGAATTAAAAGAAATGAGGATAACCTCAGAGACCTCTGGGACAATGTTCAACACCCCAACATTCGAATCATAGAAGTCCCAGAAGAAGAAGACAAAAAGAAAGGCCATGAAAAATACTTGAGGAGATAATAGTTGAAAACTTCCTTAAAATGTGGAAGGAAATAGTCACTCAAGTCCAAGAAACCCAGAGAGTCCCAAACAGGATAAGCCAAAGTTGAAGCATTCCAAGACACATATTAATCAAATTAACAAAGATCAAACACAAAGAAAAAAATTTAAAAGCATCAAGAGAAAAACAATAAATAACACACAAGGGGATCATCATAAGGATAATAGCTGAACTTTCAATAGAAATTCTTCAGGCCAGAAGGGAATGGCAAGATAACTTAAAGTGATGAAAGAGAAAAACCTACAACCAAGATTACTGTATGCAGCAAGGATCTCATTCAAATATGGAGAAATCAAAAGCTTTACAGACAAGCAAAAGCTGAGAGAATTCAGCATCACCAAATCAGCTCTTCAACAAATGCTAAAGGATCTTCTCTAGACAGAGAACACAGAAAGGGTGTACAGACTTGAAGCCAAAACAACAAAGTAAATGGCAACGGGATCATACCTATGAATAATTACCTTAATGTAAATGGGTTGAATGCCTCAACCAAAAGACAAAGACTGCCTGAAGGGATACAAAAACAAGACCCTTATATATGCTGTCTACAAGAGACCACTTCAAAAAAAATGGACACATGGAAAATGAAAGTGAAGGGCTGGAAAAAGATATTTCACACAAATGGAGACCAAAAGAAAGCACAAATAACAATACTCATACTATATAAAACAGACTTTAAAATAAAGGTCATGAAAAGAGACAAAGAAACACACTACATAATGATCATAGGATCAATACAAGAAGAAGATACAACAATTATAAATATATATGCACACAACATGAGAACCCTGCAATATGTAAGCCAAATGCTAGAAAGTATGAAAGGGGAAATTAACAATAACCCAGTACTAGTGGGAGACTTGAATACCTCACTCATGCCTATGGATAGATCAACTAAACAGAAAATTAACGAGGAAACACAAACTTTAAATGATACAATGCACCCTTATACCTAATTGATGTCTATAGGACATTTCACCTCAAAACAATGAATTTCACTTTTTCTCAAGTGCACACGGAACTTTTCCTGGATAGATCACATCCTGGGGCATAAATCTAGCCTTGGATTTTTTTTTAATTGAAAAATTTCCAATTATCTTTTCTGACCACAAGGCAGTAAGATTAGATGTCAATTACAAGAGAAAAACTATTTAAAATTCCAACATATGGCAGCTAAAGAACATGCTTCTGAATAACCAACAAATTATTGAAGAAATAAAAAGAAATCAAAATATGCATAAAAATGAATGAAAATGGAACCCCAACAACCCAAAAGCTATGGGACACTATAAAACAGTGCTAAAGGGAAGATTCATAACAATACAGGCTTACCTCAAGAAACAAGAAAAAGTAAAATAAATAACTGAATTCTACACACAAAGCAACTAGAAAAAGAAGAAATGAAGCACCCCAGGGTTAGTAGAAGGAAAGAAATCTTACAAATTAAGGCAGAGATAAATGTAAAAGAAACAAAAAAGACCATAGCAAAAACCAGCAAAGCTAGAAGCTGGTTCTTTAAGAAGATAAATTAAATTGACAAACCATTAGCCAGACTCATTAAGAAACAAAGTGAGAAGAGTAAAATCAGCAAAATTAGAAAGGAAAATGGAGAAATCAAACAGACAACACAGAAATAAAAGGATCATAGGAGACTTTTATCAGCAACTATCAGCCAATAAAATGGACAACTTGGAAGAAATGGACAAATACTTAGAAAAGAACATGTTTCCAATGTTGAACCAGGAGGAAATAGAAAATCTTACCAGACCCATCACAGACATGGAAATCAAAACTGTAATCAGAACTCTTCCAGCAAAAAAAAAGCCCAGGACCAGATGGGTTCACAGCTGAATTCTACCAAAAATTTAGAGAAGAGTTAACATCTTTCCTAATCAAACTATTCGAGAAAATTGCAGAGAAAGGTAAACTTCCAAACTCATTCTATGAAGCCACCATCACCCTAATACCAAAATCAGACAAAGATTCCACACACAAAAAAGAAAAAGAAAAAAAAAGAAAACTACAGGCCAATATCATTGATGAACATAGATGCAAAAATCCTTAACAAAATTCTAGCAAACAGAATCCAACAACATACTAAAAATATCTTACAACATGATCAAGTGGGCTTTATCCCAAGGATTTAAGGATTCTTTAATATCCACAAATCAATCAATGTAATACACCACATTAACAAATTAAAAGATAAAACCTTATGATTATCTAAATAGATTCAGAGAAAGCCTTTGACAAAATTCAACATCCATTTATCATAAAATCTCCCAGAAAGCAAGGATAGAAGGAACATAACTCAATATAATAAAAGCTATATATGACAAACCCACAGCAAATATTATCCTCACTGGTGACAAATTGAAAGCATTTCCCCTAAAGTCAGGGACAAGACAAGGATGCCCACTCTCACCAGTACTATTCAACATAGTTTTGGAAGTTTTAGCCACAGCAATCAGAGGAGAAAAAGAAATAAAGGGAATCCATATTGGAAAACTCTCAGTTTGCGGATGGCATGATCCTCTACATAGAAAACCCTAAAAACTCCAGCAGAAAATTACTAGAGCTGATCAATGAATATAGTAATGTTGCAGGATATAAAATCAACACAGAGAAATTCCTTGCATTCCTATACACTAATAATGAGAAAATAGAGAAATTCCATTCAGCACTGCAACAACAAAAAATAAAAATAAAATACTTAGGAGTATATCTACCTAAAGAAACAAAATACCTATATACCTATATAGAGAAAATTATAAAACAATGGTGAAAGTAATCAACGAGTACACAAATAGATGGAGAAATATACCATGTTCATGGATACTGGAAGAATCAATATAGTGAAAATGAGTATACTAAACAAAGCAAAGTGTAGAGTCAATGCAGTCAATCCGTATCAAACTACCAATGGTATTTTTCAGAGAATTGGAATAAATAATTTTACAATTTGTATGGAAATACAAAAAAAAAAAAAGCCTCGAATAGCCAAAGCAATCTTGAGAAAGAAGAATGGAACTGGAGGAGTCAACTGGCCTGATTTCATGCTATACTACAACGCTACAGTTATCAAGACAGTATGGTACTGGCACAAAAACAGAAATATAGATTAATGGAACAAAACAGAAAACCTAAAGGTAAATCCACACATCTATGGACATCTTATCTTTGACAAAGGAGGCAATAATATAAAATGGAGAAAAGGCAATCTTATTAAAGAGATTTCTTTAACAAGTGGTGTTGGGAAAACTGGTCAACCACTTGTAAAATAATGAAACTGAACACTTTCTAACACCATACACAAAAATAAACTCAACGTGGATTAAAGATCTAAACATAAGGCCAGAAACTATAAAACTCCTAGAAGAAAACATAAGCAAAACACTCTCCTACATAAATCACATTAGGATCCTCTATGATCCACCTCACCGAGTAATGGAAATAAAAGCAAAAATAAGCAAATGAGACCTAATTAAATTTAAAACTTTTTCACAACGAAGGAAACTTTAAGCAAGGTGAAAAGACAGCCTTCAGAATGGGAGAAAATAATAGCAAATGAAGTAACTGACACAGAATTAATCTCAAAAATATACAAACAACTCTTGTGGCTCAATTCTAGAAAAATAAACCACTCAATCAAAAAATGGGTCAAAAAGCTAAACAGACATTTCTCCAAAGAAGACATACGGATGGCTAACAAACACATGAAAAGATGCTCAGCACCACTCATTAGCAGAAAAATGCAAATCAAAACCACAGTGAGGTACCATCTCATGCTGGTTAGAATGGCTACTATCCAAAAGTCTACAAACAATAAATGTTATGAAAAAAAGGGAACTCTCTTACACTGTTGGTGGAAATGCAAATTAGTAAAACCACTATGGAAAACAGTGTGGAGATTCCTTAAAAAACTGGAAATAGAACTGTCATATGACCCAGCAATCCCACTCTTGGGCATACACACTGAGGAAACCTGAATTGAAAGAGACACATGTACCCCAGTGTTCATTGCAGCATTGTTTATAATGCAGCTGGGGCATGGAAGTAACCTAGATGTCCATCTGCAGACGAATGGATAAGAAAGCTGTGGTAGGTGTACACAATAGAATATTATTCAGCCATTAAAATGAATACATTTGAGTCAGTTTTAATGAGGTGGATGAAACTGGAGCCTATAATACAGAGTGAATAAGTCAGAAAGAAAAATACCAATACAGTCTACTAACACATATATATGGAATTTAGAAAGATGGTAACAATGATCCTATATGTGAGACAGCAAAAGAGACACTGACGTATAGAACTGTCTTTTGGACTCTGTGGGAGATGGGGAGGGCAAAATGATTTGAGAGAAGAGCACTGAAACATGAATATTATCACATGTGAAACAGATCACCAGTTTAGGTTCGATGCATGAGACAGAGTGCTCAGGGCTGGTGCACTGGGATGACCAAGAGGGATGGGATGGGTGGGATGTGGGTGGGGAGTTCAGGATGGGTAACACGTACATCCATGGCTGATTCATGTCAACGTATGGCAGAAACCACTACAATATTGTAAAATAATTAGCCTCTAATTTAAATAAATAATTTTTTTTAAAAGATTGGTGGTTGTCAGGGGTTGAATGGAGAGGGAAATGAGATTATTGCACTCTTGTACAAAGTTTCAGTTATGAAAGTGAATGACTTCTGGAGCTCTGAAGCACCAGAATGGTGGTGATAACTAAATATTATATTGTACACTTGGAATTTTCTGAAGTTATAGATTCTAAGTTAAATCTTATCACACATACTCACACACTGGTAACTATGTAGGGGTGATGGATAGGTTATTTAGTTTGATTCTGGTGATCTTTCACAATATATACATGTATTAAAATATCAAAGTGTACACCTTAGATGTGTATGGTTTTATACTTCAAAGATATAGCAATAAAAATTAAAAATGAAAGAAAAACAGTGGAAATGGAAATAACTGGAATAATACTCAGCCATAAAAAGGAACACATTTGAGTCTGTTCTAAGCAGGTGGATGAACTTAGAGCCTATTCTACAGATTGAAGTAAGTCAGAAAGAGAAAGATAAATATTGTATTCTAATGCAAATATACAGAATATAGAAAAAGTTATTGAATAATTTCTTTACAGGGAAGCAATGGAGAAGCAGACATAGAGAATAGACTAATGGACATGGGGAGAGGGGAAGAGAGGGTGAGGTGTTTATAAAAACTAAAAAGGAAGAAAGAAAGAGGACTTCTGAAAGCATGTACAATGTTAGTCTACATCAAAGTCCTTTTTAAAAGTTGGTGTAGGATGGCCTTGGGAGGAGCTTTTAGGATGATGTCTCATTATTATCCATATATTGTCAGAGTATTAATCGACTTAATGATAATTCTAGTATTGAACTAAAATCCTATGATGATGTCAGATGTTGTTAGGGCTTGGAGGAGCTCTTATAATAGATCAGGGGCTAGGATTTACTCTGTGATGTGCAGGGGTTTGGTGGGTTATTGTCTGTGGTCATATAAGTAGAGACTTGCAAGAAGTCCCCTACATACGAACCTTGAAGTAGTTAAGTTTCAAAAGCACGGACATGTGTAACCTTGTCCAGTCATATAAGTTAGTCCATGTCTTATGTACATTGTCACATACATCCATCCTATTTGTGTACTTAACTGTACAGTACTGTATAGTGTTCAATAGTACAGTATCTTTATTTCAAGTTCAAGATGTCCCAGAGCAAGAGGGTAGATAGAATTGAATCCAGCAAGAAACCAGAACCTGTGCCATCATCATCAGATGTGAGTGAAATCAAAGCTTGCTATCTAGCTCCTACTGCTGATGATACTTCATTTCTACCATTTCCCACCTCCTCTCCCACCTATAGTCAGTCTATAACTCTTCTTTCCTGCTCACTCAATGCCAGCACCTGTATGTCAGCGGTTGTACTGTACTGTAAGATTAAAAGTGTTTTCTTTATTTTTTGCTTGTTTTTTTTTTTTTTTTGAATGTTGAGTTTGTTTGTTTTTTTCCACTCTCCTCTTTCAGTATCATCAAGAGGCTGTTTAGTTTTTCTTCACTTTCTGCCATAAGGGTGGTGTCATCTGCATATCTGAGGTTACTGCAATTTCTCCCGACAATCTTGATTCCAGCTTATGTTTCACCCAGCTCAGCGTTTCTAATGATGTACTCTGCATATAAGTTAAATAAACAGAGTGACAATATACAGCCTTGATGTACTCCTTTCCCAATTTGGAGCCAGTTTGTTTTTCCATGTCTGGGTCTAGCTGTTGCTTCTTGACCAGTATACATATATCTCAGGAGGCAGGTAAGATTGTGTGGTATTCCCATCTCTTGAAGAATTTCCCACGGTTTGTTGTGATCCACACCGTCAAAGCTTTGGCATAGTCAATAAAGCAGAAGTAGATGTTTTTTTCTGGAACTGTCTTGCTGTTTCAGTGATCCAATGTCGAGAATACTAAAGTGGTTTGCCATTTCCTTCTCCAGTGGACCACGTTTTATTCAGAACTCTCCACCATCTTGGGTAGCCCTACAGGGCTCCACTCATTGTTTTATTCAGTTAGACAAGGTAGTTGTCCATGTGATCAGTTAAGTTAGTTTTCTATTGTGGTTTTCATTCTGTCTTCCCTCTGATGAATAAGGATAAAATGATTATGGAATCTTGCTGATTGGAGAGACTGACTGTGGGGAAAGCTGAGTCTTCTTCTGATGGGCTGGGCCATGCCCAGTAAATCTTTAATCCACATTTCGGTTGATGGGTGTGGCTGTGTTCCCTCCCTGTTATTTGGTATGAGGCCAATCTGTAACCCAAACCTCCACTGGAGACTCCTGAACACTCACAGGCAAGATTGACTTAATCTCTTATGCAGACACTGCTCCCTTCTTTTGGTTCCTGGTGCACACAAAGTTTTATTTATGCCATCCGGGAGTCTGTTTCCCCAGTCCTGTGGAAGTTTGCAATTAAATCTTACTGGCCTCCAAAGTCCAATTTGCTACATGTTCTCAGTCCTTATGCCAGATTCCCAGATTGAAAAATCTGCTGAGGGTCTTAGAAATTTCTTAACAGCATGAAAATTTATTTGCTATAATTGTTCCACAATTTTTGGTTCATCTGCTCAGTGACTATATGGTGGGGTTAATGGTGACTTCCTCCAAGAGGGCTTATACCACACACTGCATGACTCAGGTCTGCTTCAGCCAGAGTCTCTGTCTCTGTGACAGGCCACTGCTGACCCGTGCCTCCACAGTTCAGTTCAGTTCAGTCAGTCAGTCGTATCCGACTCTTTGCAACCCCATGAGTCACAGCACATCAAGCCTCCCTGTCCATCACCAACTCCTGGAGTTCACTCAGATTCACATCCATCGAATCAGTGATGCCATCCAGCCATCTCATCCTCTGTCGGCCCCTTCTCCTCCTGCCCCCAATCCCTCCCAGCATCAGAATTTTTTCCAGTGAGTCAACTCTTCTCATGAGGTGGCCAAAGTGCTGGGGTTTTCAGCTTTAGCATCATTCCTTGCAAAAAAATCCCAAGGCTGATCTCCTTCAGAATGGACTGGTTGGATCTCCTTGCAGTCCAAGGGACTCTCAAGAGTCTTCTCCAATGCCACAATTCAAAAGCATCAATTCTTCGGCACTCTGCCTTCTTCACAGTCCAACTCTTACATCCATACATGACTATTGGAAAAACCATAGCCTTTACTAGACGGACCTTAGTCAGAAAAGTAATGTTTCTGATTTTGAATAGGCTATCTAGGCTGGTCATAATTTTTCTTCCAAGGAGTAAGCACATTTTAATTTCATGGCTGCAGTCACCATCTGCAGTGATTTTGGAGCCCCCAAAAATAAAGTCTGGCATTGTTTCCACTGTTTCCCCATCTATTTGCATTGAAACAATGGGACCAGATGCCATGATCTTCGTTTTCTGAATGTTGAGCTTTAAGCCTACTTGTTCACTCTCCCCTTTCACTTTCACCAAGAGGCTTTTTAGTTTCTCTTCACTTTCTGCCATAAGGGTGGTGTCAGCTGCGTATCTGAAGTTATTGATAGTTCTTCTGGCAATCTTGATTCCAGCTTATGTTTCTTCCAGTCCAGCATTTCTCATGATGTACCCTGCATATAAGTTAAATAAGCAGAGTGACAATATACAGCCTTAATGTAATCTTTTTCCGATTTGGAACCAGTCTGTTGTTCCATGTCCAGTTATAACTGTTGATTCCTGACCTGTATACAGTTTTCATAAGAGGCAGGTCAGGTGGTCTGGTACTCCCATCTCTTTCAGAATTTTTCACAGTTTATTGTGATCCTGAGACTAAGCCTAATTGGGTCAATCAGACAAGACTTGAAATCAAAGGGGGAAAACAGCAATTTAAAAATTCAAATCACTGGGAATGCTCCCTCAGCCAAACTTTACACATAGTAAGCCTTCATCGTCTGAACAAGCAACCTTAATATACTCTCCAACTGTTTCTAACTTATTAATTGTAAGTAATTAACTAATTGCAAGTTAATTGTAACTTACTAGTTGTAAGTTTATATTGCAATGCAGATGGTAACTGCAGCCATGAAATTAAAAGACGTTTACTCCTTGAAAGAAAAGTTATAACCAACCTAGATAGCATATTCGAAAGCAGAGACATTACTTTGCCGACTAAGGTCTGTCTAGTCAAGGCTATGGTTTTTCCTGTGGTCATGTATGGATGTAAGAGTTGAACTGTGAAGAAGGCTGAGCGCTGAAGAATTGATGCTTTTGAACTGTGGTGTTGGAGAAGACTCTTGAGAGTCCCTTGGACTTCAAGGAGATCCAACCAGTCCATTCTGAAGGAGATCAGCCTTGGGATTTCTTTGGAAGGAATGATGCTAAAGTTGAAACTCCAGTACTTTGGCCACCTCATGCAAAATGTTGACTCATTGGAAAAGACTTTGATGCTGGGAGGGATTGGGGGAAAGAGGAGAAGGGGGACAACAGAGGATGAGATGGCTGGATGGCATCACTGAGTCGATGGACATGAGTCTGAGTGAATTCCGGGAGTTGGTGATGGACAGGGAGGCCTGGCATGCTGTGATTGATGGGGTTGCAAAGAGTCAGACATGACTGAGTGACTGAACTGAGCTGAACTGAACCTGGTTCATAACTAAGCTTTTAGTGAAGCATGAGAACTCCAAATTTGTCTGTTTATATCACAATATCACAGAGGTAGTGATATCTCATATTTATAATTGTACACAGATATAAACAGACTAATATTGATAGCACAATAGTATTGTGAATACTAAATGTATAAAGAATTCTATTTAATTTAAAGTGAAAACAATTACCTTTAAAGAAACTGGCCAAACTGACTTTCAAGTTCACAATACATGGGAAATATTCAATATTTAGTTGAATATTAAGTTGATACCTGGTATTAAGTTGATACATTATTGAAACCTGGTATTAATTAAAAAATAATTTATATTTAAGTTTGTTAACCTAATTAATATAGCCATGCCATTAAGAGTCATCAAAATTAAATACTTTACTGTAGCTAGGTTTAATAAATAAGACCTTATTATATCTATTGCTCAGTCATGTCTGACTCTTTGCAACCCTTTGGATGGTAGCCAACCAGGCTCCTCTGTTTTTGGGATTCTCCAGGCAAGAATACTGGAGTGGGTAGCTGTTCCCTTCTTCAGGGGATCTTCCCAATCCAGGGATTGAGCCCAGGTCTCCAAATTGCAGGCAGATTCTTTACCCTCTGAGCCACCAAGGAAGCCTGTAACCATTATAATAAGGGATTCTCTGGTGGCTCAGAGGTCAAAGAATCTGCTTACAATGTGGGAATCCTGGGCTCGATCCCTGAGTTGGGAAGATCCCCTGAAGGAGAGCATGGTAAACCATTCCAATATACTTGCCTGGAGAAACCCCATGGACAGAGGAGCCTGATGAGCTACAGTTCATGAGGTTGCAAAGAGGTGAGCATAACTGAGCAACTAAGCACAGCATAGCATATCTGTTGCAAGGAAAATAACTTGATATGATGAAACTATAAAGTAAGTGTAAATGAGATCAGAGCTTTGGGGGTAGTCTCTTTTACGTTTTAGGAACATCTACTTAAAATGTTCTTTCCAGATAGTTGGTAACTTAATCAAGAGCTGTGCTAATTTAAGTCAAGGGATGGAGGTTTATTAAATAGGAGAAGATACTGAGACATCAATTACTGAATAGAGAAACTGAAGGTATTTAGGACTATTAGCGAAAAATATTTGGTGTCACCCTGAAATGTCCTCTATAAGAAAACATTTTTTTTTATTTTAGAAATTATCACTGGTATTTATACTCACCAAACTATAAAATGCCAGTGTAAAAGCTCATAATTGCTTACTTCTCAGCTTTTACTAAAAATTAAGGTTTTAAGATTTGAGGATTCTAATTTAAACATGTAATTAAAGCTTTTAAGAATGATACAGTAACATTTCAATATATGGTAAGAAGTAAAATGTGTGTTTTCAACAAAGAAGGTATGAGGAATGGAATTACACTTTACCGAACAAAGAGAAAAATGAGCTGGTTGATTTTATTTGGATAGAAAATGAAAGACAGGGTGGATACAAAAAATGATGAGATACTGTGAAAGGGAACCCTGAGGAGGAAAAACTTTTATGCCTAGTCAGAATTAACTAAGCTTAGGTTGAAGTTAATTAAATGCATTTTGTTGAGTAAGCTAATGCAAGACTGTAGTTTGATTCCTCTTTCTGTTAAAAGTGATCCTTTATGATAACAAATTGTGTGAGTTTCTATGCCTATAAGTGATCTGTATTTATTTTTTAATAGTTATTGTGAAGTTGGTTAAATTAATAATTTTTAAGTGACCTATGATCCTGTTGTCTTTTAAAACATTTTTGATATTT
Organism: Nanger dama; assembly: GCA_917880005.1. Lineage (NCBI taxonomy): Eukaryota > Metazoa > Chordata > Mammalia > Artiodactyla > Bovidae > Nanger > Nanger dama. The sequence continues at coordinate 350,459 of CAKJTW010000045.1, forward strand.
CTAACAAACTTTCCAAATTCAAAATCTAAGTAAAGCTCTTTTAGCCTCCAGCTGACTCATATGCTTCAAAGAAACATCTCTGAGACAACTCAGAGAGGTATGTTAAACTAAGTTTATTTGGTATTTTTAATTCAGAAATGTTGTCAAGTGATTGAAAGTGAACTTTAAGTTGTAATGTATGTAAAAATGTTATTCATATATTCCAGAATTTATATGAAATTGCTAATCTGATATGTCTTAATATAATGTTATGTGTTGCGGAAATATCAAGATTTCCTGCTAATTGCATTGTACGCAAACCTTCAACCCCAGGGCATGACTGAGTAAAGCACAGCATGTACCACATATATGGCATATATGGCATAATGATAATTTTGCCTGATCTGGGATCCCAGTGCTGGGAACAAAAAATGGTCATGAAATATCCTTCAAGTACTGGTTGAATGTTTTTACCATGGTGAGGGATGAGGAATGGAGCATTTCCCTCCATATCAGTAAACAAAGATGTCACAGTCATCAGTGATTCCAGCCCTCCAATGCTTAAAGGCACTCAAGAAGGAAAATATCTGTGTTCTGGCAGCTATCAGTTCAGTTCTGAGGAACTCAGATTGTGAAAAACATAGGATACTGGTCCCAGATAGCTGAGATGCATATGAAAGGAATGATTTCAGTGAGCCTAGAATCTTGGATCTTCCCATACATAGAAAAGTGCTAAATTATTTAACTGGAGATATTTGGTTTTCTTTAATTAACAGTAAGTTTTTTTGATGTTCTGACTACCTGCCCTTTGTTGTTAGACTTGGCTCCTCCCCTTGCCTCCTCAAAGGTTACTTCAGTTGCTGTCTCCTAGGCTTGAAGTCCTAAAAATTACTACTGAATAAAACATAACTTCTATTTTTTAGGTTGTGACTATTTTTTTTTTAATGCTGCTAATAGACTGAGTTCTGATCATATTGGGTATAGACTAGGAACCAGGGGAAAATGTGAAGAGGAGATAATATAATCACTATGGACTGTAAGAGTGAGATAAGCAGGGAGGGACTGGAGATAGCTAGGATGTAATTTTTGGTGGCGGCTGCTAAGGCAGAGAATTTTCCATAGGACTTTGCAGTTTATAGGATGTGAATGTGTGTAGTGAGTGGGCATCAAGTGATCCCTCAGGCCTCAGACCAGTCAGGACCACCAGAAAACTTCAGGAGGCAACTTGACAATGGCCAGTCTTCTTGTTTCCGCCCATCAGAACACAACCTTGGCATCAAAGGCAAGAGGGACATTCATGAATCAACAGCAGGGCTTATCTGTGAAAAAGTACTGCTTCCCTTTCACATGCCTCCTAAGTCCTTGTCAGCAGCAATTGTAATTCCTATGGCTATTGATTTTGTTGTACCTTAGGCAGGCACAGTAGAGCCAATCCATTCACACTAACCACACACATCATGTATAGGTGTGGGTAGAACTAGGGGAAAGGAGTCTGCTTCTTGTCCTTCTATTAATTTGGGATTGGGAGTTGAGAAATGAAATATTTCCTGCCATGTCAATAAACAAAGATGTCACAGTCATCACCAATTCCAGCCCTCCAATGTGAGCTCTAAATGTGCTCAGGAAGGGGAATAGCTGAGATTTGGTCACTCCTTACAGTAAGCCCCAAGGGAGTTTAAGATATGAAAATCAAGTGATATAGGCCCCAGAGAGGTGAGATGCATATAAAAGGAACAATTTTAGTGAACACAAACTCTCTCATCTTCCCATACATAGAAAAGCACTACATTTCTTAACTTGAGATATCTGGCTTCCTTTTATTAACAATAATATTTTGGTGTTCAGACTACCTGCCCTTTGTTGTAAAACTTCAATATAACCTGTTTTTTTCCCCTCACCTCTTCAGAACAATTCTCTCAAGGTTACTTGAGATTGCTGTCTCCCAGGCTTAAAGTCTCTAAAAATTCCTGTCGAATAAAACATAACTCAAATTTTAGGTTGTGAATATTTTAAGTTGACAGGAGCAGCTGTGTGCAAATCTTATCCCACTAGGAAAAGAGTATAAGATTGCTGAGTGAATCTTGAAAGTGATATATGTGGATACTTTCTGTCATTTATGGGTAATATTTTAAAATCCAATCCTACAAAGTCAGAATTTTGAATCATTTGGATGACCAGTTAGCCTGTAGTTTGAACACCAACTATGGAACTCACTCAAGGTTATCAAAATGTCTGACATGAGATGGGAGATTAATAAGTGAGTGCTTGACCTTCTGAGCAAGAGTGTGAGGGAACTAGAACTTCAGGGACAATGCTAAAACTGCTTACAAGAGCAAACTTTTGTGGGCTAATGATGACATGCTAATTAAACACTACATTTAGCTATTCATTAAAGAAACACCCCAAAGGCTTCTGTTAACCTAGTTGGAATTACCATGTGAAATAGCTAAACCTTGAAAGACACGTGTACCCCAAAGTTCATCGCAGCACAGTTTATAATAGCCAGGACATGGAAGCAACCTAGATGTCCACCAGCAGATGAATGGATAAGAAAGCTGTGGTACATATACACAATGGAGTATTACTCAGCCATTAAAAAGAAAACATTTGGATCAGTTCTAATGAGGTGGATGAAACTGGAGCCAATTATACAGAGTGAAGTGAGCCAGAAAGAAAAACACTAATACATTCTACTAACACATATATATGAAATTTAGAAAGATGGTAATGATAACCCTGTATGTGAGACAGCAAAAGAGACACAGATGTATAGAACAGCCTTTTGGACTCTGTGGGAGAGGGAGAGGGTGGGATGATTCGGAAGAATAGCTTTGAAACATATATAATATCATATAAGAAACGAATCACCAGTCTAGGTTTGAAGAAGGATACAGGATGCTTGGGGCTGGTGCACTGGGATGACCCAGAGAGATGGTATGAAGAGGGAGGTGGGGGGGGGGTTCAGGATTGGGAACACGTGTACACCTGTGGTGGATTCATGTTGATGTATGGCAAAACCAATACAGTATTTTAAAGTAAAATAAAGTAAAAAAAAATAAATAAAAGATTACTATATACTAAAGAAAAAAAAAGAGCTAAACTTGATTACTGGAAATTATTTCATAATCATGACTTTTTAATTAGTTTAGACAGGTATCCTCTTCAGCCTTGGAAATGCAAGATTAAGAAACAGCTGTCTTAGACAAAGATATAAGATGTTGGTGGATTTTTCATGATGCTCAGACATGGCACACGCTGTGTTTCAGAGAATATTCTGTATCTAAGTTCTCTGAGATCTAATGTGATTCAACACTGTGTGACACTCTAATCTTGTGTTCTGATCACAGAATATGCTGCCTCACCTCAAATCTTTACAAGGACCTAGAACTAATTCATTAAAAAAAAACAAAAATTAGTGGGTCATCTATGTGCTGAAGCCAAATGAAGTGAGACTGATAAAATCCTTGCTCTCCTAGAGATCATTTCATATGATAGTAATAAATCTTTAAAATTTGATTGAAAGAAAGAAAATAAGATTTTGGTTTGCAAAATGAATTACAGTAAAGAAAATATTGGAGGATGGCATACAGGAGTGGGGACAATGTCAGGTAGTATAGCTAGTGAGGGTCTCTCTACAGAAATGACACTGAAACTGAGTTCTGCTGATGAAAAGGATCCAGGTATGGCAGGGCTAAAGGGAGGCACATATTTGGCAAACATTGCAGTCAGCACAAAGAGCCCAAGGTAGGGATAAATAGCAGACTGTGGTTGGAAAGTGTAAAGGTGCCTCAAGATAGAACTAGCTCCTACAAGGCTTTGTAGACCCTGGTGAAGAGTTTTGATTTTATTCCAAGTGCAACAGATGGTCACTGGCTTTAGGGGGAAAAAAAAAATCAATTGGTCTATTGTGCATTGCTTTGTTTGATTTTTTCTGATTTGCACTTTTGAAAATTCCTCCAGTGACTGTTAGAGGGCAAAGTTGAAAGAAGAAGCTTTGTCTACTCTTCTTTACCTTACAGTTCAGCTTTGGTTTCACCTTCCTCCAGCCACATTACATGAACCACTGACCCTGAGGATCAAATCTACCACCTCTCTGCTATCATGTGCTTTCTTTCAGTGGGCAAGTTCAAAATATCTTACAACCAGGATGGCATGAGTAGTTAGGTAATCAGAATAGATAAAAGCCATTGACAACTGGTATAGTCATATGGTATAGTGACTATACAGTATATATGTTGAATATCCTGTTGATGCTAACAGTCATCATCATTTGTTGATGATCATCACCGACATTTGTTGAGTACTGCTTTGTGCCAGAGACAATGCCAGTAGTAACATCATCTCATTTAAATCTTACAAAATTGCACAAGTTAGTGGCATTATCTCCATTTAAGTTATGGGGGCACTAGGCCACTGAGAGATTACTTTCTCAGGAAAGTGGTAGAGTTAGGATTGTGCCTAGTTCCTATGACTATAGAGTACACATGCATGCATCGTGGGATTTTGAAACTTCTTTCTTTATGTCTGTATCTACTTTTTAAAAAAATAACTTTACTCTACATTACAATACTGTATTTGTTTTGCCATATATTGACATGAATCAGCCACAGGTGTACATGATCTCCTAATGCCGAAGCCCCTTCCCACCTCCCACCCCATATCATCTCCCTGGATCATCCCGTGCACCAGCCCCATGCATCCTGTATCCTGTATTGAACATAGACTGGCGATTCGTTTCTTACAAGTTTCAATGCCATTCTCTCTAATCATCCCACCCTCTCCCTCTCCCTCAGAGGCCCAAAGTCCATTCTATACCTCTGTGTCTCTTTTGTTGTCTCACATAGAGGGTCATCATTATTATATTTCTAAATTCCATATATATGTGTCAGTATACTGTATTGGTGTTTTTCTTTCTGGCTTACTTCATTGTGTATAATCGGCTCCAATTTCATCCATCTCATTAGAACTGAGTCGAATTTATTCTTTTTAAGGGCTGAGTAGTACTCCATTGTGTATATGTACCACAGCTTTCTTATCCATTCATCTGCTGATGGACATCTAGGCTGTTTCCATGTCCTGGCTATTATAAACAGTGCTGCAATGAACATTGGGGTACATGTGTCTCTTTCAATTCTGGTTTCCTCCGTGTGTATGCCCAGCAGTGGGATTGCTGGGTCATAAGGCAGTTCTATTTGCAATTTTTAAGGAATCTCCACACTGTTTTCCATAGTGGCTGTACTAGTTTGCATTCCCACCAGCAGTGTAAGAGGGCTCCCTTTTCTCCACATCCTCTCCAGCATTTATTGCTTGTAGACTTTTGGATCACAGCCATTCTGACTGGTGTGAAATGGTACCTCATTGTGGTCTTGATTTGCATTTCTCTGATAATGAGTGATGTTGAGCATCTTTTCATGTGTTTGTTAGCCATCCATATGTCTTCTTTGGAGAAATGCCTATTTAGTTCTTTGGCCCATTTTTTTTTATTGGATCGTTTATTTATCTGGAATTGAGCTGCATATGTTGCTTGTATATCTTTGAGATTAGTTGTTTGTCAGTTGTTTCATTTGCTATTGTTTTCTCCCATTCAGAAGGCTGTCTTTTCACCTTGCTTATAGTTTGCTTTGTTGTGCAGAAGCTTTTAATTTTAATTAGATCCCATTTGTTTATTTTTGCTTTTATTTCCAGTATATTGGGAGGTGGATCATAGAGGATCCTGCTGTGATTTATGTCGGAGAGTGTTTTGCCTATGTTTTCCTCTAGGAGTTTTATAGTTTCTGGTCTTACATTTAGATCTTTAATCCATTTTGAGTTTATTTTTGTGTATGGTTAGAAAGAGGTCTAGTTTCATTCTTTTATAAGTGGTTGACCAGTTTTCCCAGCATCAAAGACAGTTAAAGAGACTGTCTTTACTCATGCCTCCTTTGTCGAAAATAAGGTGTCCATAGGTGTGTGGATTTATCTCAGGGCTTTCTATTTTGTTCCATTGAGTATACTACCCAAAGCAATCTACAGATTCAATGCAATTCCTATCAAGCTACCAGCAATATTTTTCACAGAACTAGATCAAATAATCTCAAGATTTGTATGGAAATACAAAAACCTCGAATAGCCAAAGCAATCTTGAGAAAGAAGAATGGAACTGGAGGAATCAACTTGCCTGACTTCAGGCTTTACTACAAAGCCATAGTCATTAAGACAGTATGGTAGTGGCACAAAGACAGAAATATAGATCAATGGAACAAAATAGAAAGCCCTGAGATAAATCCACACAACTATGTATCTACTTTTGAAAAAGTATCTCAAGAGCAGGGATCATCCTGGTGCCTGTCATGGGACTTGACTTAGAGGAAATTTTGGCAAATGTTTGCTGAATGACTTTGAATTCTGCATCTCATAGAACTGGGCCTTAAAGAACCCAGGCCAGCCCATTTTTCAAAATGAAGAAATTGAGATAAGAAAAGGGCTCTGCCTTGTCCAAGATTATGTAGTCATTTGTATATCCATCTGTTCAAGAAGTATTTACTAGAAATTTGTAAGGGAAGAAGAATCATATGAGGTGAAATCAAATAGGGAAGCAGGACAAGACTGTGGAGAGCCTGGCAGACTCAGGGTCTGGATTCCATTCTAAGAGTGACAGAAAATTAAGTTTATGTCCTAGAATTCTCTTAGGAACAAAAAGAAAGCTTTTCCTCTGCCCCATAACTGAAGTGAGGAGCAAGGCAAACACTGGCCTTTGGTGACGATTAACCCAGCTTTCAAGCTAATTGACAAGTACTTATATTTACTAAATGAGCAGACCTGCTGCAAGCAGGCTTCCAAGTTGACAGTAAGTTGTCCTTGTTATTCGTTAGATTCTTCACAATCTTTGGTGTAAAAGTCTCCAATCACATCTTCTCTTTGCAGCAGTGAGCTGACTTACCATTGCACACCAGGCTGTAGCTCACTTGTTCCTCAAGCCTTAGCAGATATACCAGCTGTGTTTTCAGATTGATGTATGCATTTTATTTTGTCTTTCTTAGCATAAAGTTGCATTAGCAGAAACCCCTTATTGAATTCAGGAAAGATAAGACTTGCTTAGAGGACCATACTTGACATTTGAAGTGATAACACCACACCTGAATACCCCTACTCAAACACCTCAGTGACTTGCTATGGCTTTTAAGACAAAGATGCAAATATGAGCACAGGCCTTGTGGCCCCTCACTTCTACAATAATGTTTCCTTGTTTAATGTGTTCTGGCCAGAGACACCTTCTTCTTGTCTCCTTATACACTATGCTTCCTCCTTCCTTAGAATCTGTGCATGCACTAGATATTTCCTTCTCTTCTGTGCCTGACTCCCACTTATGAGAAATTTGACTTCCATTATGAGCACTATGACTCCCAGTTATTCTCAAGTTAAGGGTCATCAGTTGAGGGAGATCCCCATAACCCAGTCTCATGGCATCTGTTGCCTTTTCCCTTTGAAAGGTATATGAGAGCTTTATTTAAATATTTTTTGTGTGATTGAGTAATGCCCATCACTTTCACTGGAACATAAGCTTCATCCAGGCAAAGACTGTATCCAATTGCCTCTTGTGATCCTCCAATTACCCAACATAGTAGCTGTCACATATGAGAGGTAGTAACATATAAATAATTGTTAAATGAATAAGGAAAAGCTTTCAGGATGAAAATAATGCAACAAAATGTGATGTTCTGAGGGACAAGGAGAGAAAGGTACTTGGCTGAGTCACTAGTGGAACAGTCTAGAATCATAAAATGTATCTCTAATGGCAACTCAGAAACTAAATATCATATTAGGGTATTTGGATTGTGAAGCCTGGCTTTGCTACTGGGTTCAGTTCAGCTCAGTTCAGTTGCTCAGTCTTGTCTGACTCTTTGTGACCCCATGGAGTGCAGCAAGCCATGCTTCCCTATCCATCACCAACTTTTGGAGCTTGCTCAAACTCAAGTCCATCAATTCAGTGATGCCATCCAGACATCTCATCCTCTGTCCTCCCCTTATCTTTCTGCCTTCAATTTTTCCAAGCATCAGGGCCTTTACAGTGAGATATTTCTTCCAATCATGTGGCTAACGTTTTGAAGCTTTGGCTTCAGCATCAGTTTTCCCAATGAATTTTCAGGATTGATTTTCTTATAGGGTTGACAGGTTAGATTTCCTTGCAGGCGAAGAGATTCTCAAGAGCCTTCTCCAACACCATATTTCAAAAGCATCAATTTTTCAGCAATCAGCTTTCTTTATAGCCCAACTCTCACATCCATACATGACTACTGAAAAACCATAGCTTTGACTAGATAGACTTCTGTTAGCAAAGTAATGTCTCTGCTTTTGAATATGTTGTCTACGTGGATCCTAGCTTTTCTTCCAAGGAGCAAGCCTTTTGAATTTCATGGCTGCAGTTACCATCAGCAGTGAAGTTGGAACCCAAGAAAATAAAGTCTCTCAGTTTCCATTATTTCCCCATCTATTTGCCATGAAGTGATGACACCTGGTGCCCTGATCTTAATTTTTTAATGTTGAATTTAAGGCAACTTTTTCACTCTCCTATTTCACTTTCATCAAGACATTCTTTAGTTCTCCTTTGCTTTCTGCCATAATGGTGCTATCATCTGTGTATCTGAGGTTATTGATACTGCTCCCAGCAATCTTGACTCCAGCTTGTGCTTCATCCAGCCTGGCATTTCAAATGATGCACTCTGCCTATAACTTAAATTAGCAGGAAAACAATATACATCCTTGATGTGCTCCTTTCTCAATTTGGAACTAGTTTGTTGTTCCATGTTCAATTCTAAATGTTGCTTCTTGACTTGCACACAGGTTTCTCAGGAGGCAGGTAAGGTGGTCTGGAATTGCCATCTCTTAAAGATTTTTCCATAGTTTGTTGTAATCCACAGAATCAAAGGCTTTGGTGTAGTTAATAAAGCAGAAGCAGATGGTTTTTGGGAACTCCCTTGCTTTTTCAATGATCCAATGGATATTGGCAATTTGATCTCTGGTTCCTCTGCCTTTTCTAAATACAGTTTTAACATCTGGAAGTTCAAGTGTGATTCATGTACTGTTGAAGCCTGGCTTGGCAAATTTTGAGCATTACTTTGCTAGCATGTGAGATGAGTGCAAGTGTGCCATAGTTTGACCATTCTTTGGCGTTGAGTTTCTTTGGGATTGGAATGAAAACTGATCTTTTCCAGTTCTGTGGCCACTGCTGAGTTTTCCAAATTTGCTAGCAAATTAAGTGCAGCACTTTAACAGCATCATCTTTTAAAACTTGAAATAGCTTAACTGGAATTCTATCACCTCCACTAGCTTTGTTCATAGTGATGCTTCCTAAGGCCCTCTTGACTTCACATTTCACGGTGTTTGGCTTAAGGTGAATGATCACACCATTGTGTTTAGCTGAGTCATGAAGATCTTTTTGTATAGTTCTTCTGTGTATTCTTGTGACCTTTTCTTTATATCTTCTGCTTCTGCTGGGTCCATACCATTTCTTTCCTTTATTGTGCCCATCTTTGCATGAAATATTCCTTAGGTATCTATAATTTTATTGAAGAGATCTCTAGTCTTTCCCATTCTATTGTTTTCCTCTATTTCTTTGCATTGATCACTGAGGAAGGCTTTCTTTTGTCTTCTTGCTATTCTTTGAAACTCTGCATTCAAGTGGGTATATCTTTCCTTTTCACCTTTGCCTTTCACTTCTCTTCATTTCACAGCTATTTGTAAGTCCTCCTTAGACAAGGCCTCCATTTTGCCCTTTGCATTTACTTTCTTGGGTATGGTCTTGATTACTGCCTCCTTGTAGAATGTCATGAACCTCTGTTCATAGTTCTTCAGGCACTCTGTCTATCATGTCTAATCTCTTAAAGTTATTTGTCACTTCCACTGTAGAATTGTAAAGGATTTGATTTAGGTTGTACCTGAATGGTCTAGTGGTTTTCCCTACTTTCTTCAACTTTAGTATGAATTTGGCATTAAGAATTTCATGATTTGAGCCAGAGTCAGCTCCCAGTCTTGTTTTTGCTGACTATATAGTGCACCTTCATCTTTGGCTGCAAAGAATATAATCAATCTGATTTCAGTATTGACTATCTGGTGATGTCCATGCGTAGTCACCCCTTGTGTTGTTGGAAGAGGGTGTTTGCTATGACCAGTGCACTCTCTCTCAACAAAACTCTGTTATACTTTGCCCTGCTTCATTCTGTACTCCAAGGCTAAATTTGCCTTTACTCCAGGTATCTCTTGACTTCCTACTTTTGCATTCCAGTCCCATATGATAAAAATGACATCTTTTGGGGGTACTAGTTCTAAAATGTCTTGTAGGTCTTCATAAAGCCATTTAACTTTCACTCCTTCAGTATTAGTGGTTGGGGTATAGACTTTGGATTACTGTGATATTGACTGGTTTGCCTTGAAAACGAATAGAGATCATTCTTTTGTTTTGAGATTGTACCCAAGTACTTCATTTTGGACTCTTTCATTGACTATGGGCTACACCATTTCTTCTAAGGGATTCTTGTGCACAGTAGTAGATATAATGGTCATCTGAGTTAATTCCACCTGTTCCAGTCCATTTTAGTTCACTTATTCCTAAAATGTCAATGCTCACTCTTGCTATCTCCTGTTTGCCCACTTCCAATTTGCCTTGATTCATGGACCTAAAATTCCAGGTTTCTATGCAATATTGTTCTTTATAGCATCAGCCTTTACTTCCATCACCAGTCACATCCACAGCTGGGGAGGTTTTGCTTTGGGTTTGTCTCTTTATTATTTCTGGAGTTATTTCTCCAATCTTCTCCAGTAGCATGTTGGGCAACTACTGGCCTTGGGAGTTCATCTTTCAGTATCATATTTTTTTTTCACCCTTTCATACTGTTCATGTGGTTCTCAAGACAAGATTACTGAAGCGATTTCCCCATTCCCTTCTCCAGTGGACCACGTTTTGTCAGAACACTCCAACTTTGTAACCCCAGACAAGGCAGGCCTCTCATCTAAAAACAGGGATGCATTGAAACATGTAAATTATCATATGTGAAACGAATCACCAGTCCAGGTTCGATGCATAATACAGGGTGCTCAGGACTGGTGCACTGGGATGACCTAGAGGGATGGATATGGAAGGAGATGGGAGGGAAGTTCAGGATAGGGAACACATGTACACCCATGGCAGACTCAAATTAATGTATGACAAAACCAATACAATATTGTAAAGTAAAATTAATTAATTAAAAATAAAAATGAAAACAGGGATGATGCAGATGGTCAACAGGCATAGAAAAGATGCCCAGCACCACTACAGGGAAATGAAAATAAAAACCACAATAAATTTTTTTTCCATTTTCTGAAACCACAAATCCCCTAACACCTAAGAGAATGGCTATCATCAAAAATAACACAAATGATGTTTGGTGAAGATGTGGAAAAAGAGAATCCTCCTACACTGTTGGTGGAAATGTAAGTTGGCATGGTCACTGTTGAAAAAGTATGGATGTTTCTCAAAAACTAAAAACAGAATTACCAAAAAGGGAGAGAAAGTGAAAGTCACTCAGTAGTGTTGGACTTTGCCACTTTGTGGACTATACAGTCTATAGAATTCCCCAGTCAGAATAGTGGAGTGGGTAGCCTTTCCCTTCTCCAGGGATCTTCCCAACCCAGGGATCAAACCCAGATCTCCCATGTTGCAGGTGGAATCCTTGCCAGCTGAGTACAAGGGAAGCCCAAGACTACTGGAGTGGGTGTTCTATGCCTTCTCCAGTGGATCTTCCTGACCCAGCAATCAAACCAGGGTCTCCTGCATTGCAGGCCAATTCTGTACCAACTGAACTATGAGGCAAGCCACATGAGGGAAGCCCCACGAGTGAAGCCCCACAGGGTAAACCCATAGAGTCATCATATGATCGAACAATTCCACTCTTTTGTATGTATCCCCCTAAAAAAATGACACTAATTTGAAAAGATGAATGCATTATCAGCGTTCATAGCAGTATTATTTGGGAAACATCCTAAGTGTCGATCAACAGATGAATGGATAAAGAACGTATGGTATATATATGAAAGGCGTTCCATTCTCCAATGGAACACTTCTAAAAAAAAATGATTTTTTTTCCATTTGCATCAACATGGATATGCTAAGTGAAATTCATCAGACAGAGAAATACAAATCCTGCATGATACCATCATATATGGATCTAAGAAATACAACAAGGTAACACATATAACAAAAGAAACAGGTTCACAGTTGTAGAGAACAAACTAGTGTCTATCAGTGGAGGTGGGGACAGGGTGCAAAATAGGGGAAGAGAAAAAGAGGTGCATACTGTTAGTTATAAAATAAGCTACCAGGATATATTGTGCTTCCTATTGGTGCTAGCAGTAAAGAACTTGCCTACTAATGCAGGAGAGATGAGGGTTCAGTCCTTGGATAGGGAAGATCCCCTGGAGAAGGGCATGACAACCCACTAGTATTCTTGCCTGGAGAATCCTATGGACAGAGGAGCCTGACAGGCTACAGTTCACAGGGTTGCACAGAGTCAGACACAACTGAAGTGACTTAGCACACATGTATATTGTACAACACGAGGAATATAGTCAATATTTTATAATAACTATAAATGGAATATAATCTTTAAAAATTATGACTCACTATATTGTACCTGCAACATACATCATTTTGTACAGCAACTATACTTCAGCAAAAAAGACATCATGCTACTAATTAATTTATAGAACTGTGGTGATGATTTTATGACACTGAATATAGAAATCTGATACTTGTGGAAATTGTTTAGTTGTGTCTAATCTTTGTGACCCCATGGGATGTAGCCTACCAGGGTCTGTCCATGGATTTCACTAGGGAAGAACACTGGCTTAGGTAGCCTTTCCCTTCTCCAGGGGATCTTACCAACCCAGGGATTGAACTCAGGTCTCCTGCATTGCAGGCAGAGCCACTAAGGAATCTAGTAAGCACTCAATGATTAGTTACTTTTGTTTTCACACTATAATTATTACATAAAGCATATATAATAGAATTTTCATCTCCTGAAGGGGTAGGTGTTTGAAGTCCCATCTTCTCGATTCTCACTTTGAGGTGTCACCTATTCACAAATTATATCAATCTCCAATACATCTTGTTTCATCTAGACATGCATGGAGCACCTACTGTGTTCCAAGTACAGGATAAGGTGAGAACTTTTAAAGAGAAATGCATCCCCAGCAGGTCATACTATAATTCAGGTAGTGGGAGACTTTCTCTGTAAAGAGTCAGTTAGCAAATATGATCATATTATCTACATGGTCTCCATTACAGCCATACAATGCTGCTTTTACATGAAAGCAGCTATAGACAAAATATAAAATACTGGGCATGGCTGTGTTCCAACAAAACTTTATTTACAAAAATGGTAGCAAACTATACTTTACTGCTAGTTTAAACTTGAGAGATGAATACAATACTTTATGCACATTTATTTTCCATAAATTATTCTATAGAGACCATGGAGGAGGGCATGGCAAACCAATCCAGTGTTCTTGCCTGGAGAATCCCCATGGACCGAGGAACCTGATGGGCTACAGTCCACCGGGTCATAACCAGTTGGGCATAACTGAGTGACTTAGAACAGCATTCTGTAGAGATAGGAGGAAAATACATATTTAAAGAATCTAAGTATTATACTCTCCCTTCCCTTTAAATTATAATGATTAGCATTTCATATTTCTATAGCCCTCTAAACCTTTCAAGGCATATATATCTCAAGTGAATTTAATAGTATGAATTTAATAGTAGCTAATATGATCAGTGCACAAGTCTCAAGTGATCACCCAATGTCAGACTCCAGAAGTCCAGAGGCAAACGCTATATATTTCCAAATCCTTGAGGAGCTCACTCATGTTACCTCATTTGTTCCTAAAATAGACAAAAGATATAAAGAAGGTACAGAGAAGTTAAGCAACTCTTTCAAGGTCACACAGCCAAATTGTGACCCTGGTCCACTTTCCTTTTGAGTGTACAACCTTTTTTTCCACAGAGATGAAAGATGTTTAATATTTGAGGGTAGATTACATTTCAACAGCTGCTGCTGGAACAACAATTATAAGCTAGAATTTATGTATGGAAAGTCATTAACAAGTTTTTCTGTGTGTAAGTGCACATACAGTCTACAGAGAAGAACAGTTTCAGATTTACCAACTGTCACATTCTCACTCTCAGTTTGACAATTATCATTGGTCTGCCTGGTGACTGATGGAATCTTGCATGATGCACAGGATGATTCAAGTAGAGGATGTGGGGTGCGAGGTGGAGGGGGCTTCGGCATTGGGAGATTGTGTTCACCTATGGCTGATTCGTGTCAATGTATGGCGAAACAAATACAGTATTGTAATTAAAAAATAAAACATAAAAATAAATAAATATAAAAATGCAATTATAGCTAAGAACAAAAAGAAGTGCTTAAGCTTCATTGAGTGAAAGTCTCCAAATGTGGTTCAGGTATCACACCACAACCTATAACATCAGAGTGATGTATGGTGTTTCCACCACCACCACCTCCTCCTCCCCAAGAAAATAGCAAAATTTGGATTTTAAAGCATGGTGTTTTTCACAGAGTTCTGCAATTTGCACAAGTATGGAATGATATGTTTGGGTGCAGGGTGATGCTAGAAAAGGCAATCCTTTGGGCCTCCTCAGATACCCTTCTGTCCAATAATCTCAGGTTAAGGACTTAGATCCTCTGTGCCTTAGTTTCTCCATATATAATATGGAGATGCATCTAACGATTGTCATGAGAATAAAACAAAATAATCTACTACACAGCCTTTCAGGAACTAAGCAGAGTATAATCAAATAAGCAAAATAAATGAGGTTACACATACAAAGAACCACACATATTAAAGGCAGTTATTAAACACTGCTTTTTCATTCCATGACACAAAGATCAAAACATACTTTCCTTCTTATTGCTTTACTGACATCAAATTTATTGTTACAAAAGAAATTGAACACCAAGAATCTTCTAGAGAGTTTTCACAACCTTCTCACATTTTTATAGAATCATTGAATTAGGATGTTTCCTTTTTTCCCTGAAATATTCTGAAAATATTAATAGCTGTTTCTAGAAGCTGATCTTTCCTCCTACAATCCTGTTTCTGAAGCAGCCATATCCCTTCCACTTCTCATAAAAGAAACTGCTGAAAGCTGGAGAAGAATGGACCTTCTGTAATGAGGTCCAGATGATACCAGAATATACCTACATGGACTGTTTGTTACCTGTCAGTATCTAAAGGTGGGGCCTGAAGGTACTTTTAGACTTTCACCTAATTTTAATTAAGGGTCTGCCTCACTGTTTCCCATAACCCAGACTTCATTTTTTCCATCTTATTTCTCTTCAACTGCCAACTTCCCACCTATGCTTTCTCTACCTTAAAAGCATCCTGGAAGAGAACATGAATGAGGATCACGTATTTGTTCTCGGAGTCTAACATCCTAGGTTCAAGTCCAGGGTTATTTAGTCTCTTTTGAGTCTCAATTCTTTCACATGTAAAAATGTTATTACAATACAACCACTGAAAGAGCTGCTGGGATGATTAAATAAGTTAAAACACGTAAATGAGATAAAGTCCATTACTGTGACAAAGCAGGCTTTAAATGCAATACATAGCATATTCCAAGTACATAAATACTCCAGTGGACAAACATATGTATGAAAATTCATCTTGCTTGATCATTATAATGCAACATATGTCCTAAAGATAAGAGAAGGGTGCTGGGCATGACAACAGTAAAAGAATACATGTACAGGTCAGGAAGAGTCCCTGGGCCTCCTGGTTGGCAGCTTGTGACCTCTGGTTTCTCATATGATAATGTTTAGGCTAAATCAAATCAAACTCAAAGAAAACAAAATACCCCAAGCCTTAGAAATTATTCCCAAGTCTTCATTCATTTATTATTTATTATATGTTATTTCAATATAGCTTATTTATATCTCCTATATACTTGGTACTTTGCTGGGTAAAAGATGATAAAAAGGTAAGATCTTAAAGGCAGAAGGAAATACATGTCCAAAGGCCCTGCAGCATGTGTAAAATGTACAGGTTGGAATGCAGAAGTTAAGGTGCCTCAGATGGTAAAGCATCTGCCTACAACGTAGGAGACCTGGGTTCGATCCTTGGGTCAGGAAAATCCTCTGGAGAAGGAAATGGCAACCCACTCCAGTATTCTTGCCTGGAAAATCCCATGGATGGAGGAGTCTGGTAGACTTCAGTCCATGGGGTTGCAAAGAGTCGGACACGACTGAGTGACTAAACTTTCGACTAAACTTTCTTAAGGGGAAACGAAGGTAAAATAATCTAAGAGTAAAAAGTAGGGGCCAGACTATTCCTGGTAAGAATTTTGCCTTTATCTTAAAAACAATGGAAAGTCATCAAAAATTTTAAGGTGCATGTGTGTGGAGGAGTGGGAATGGCGATAATTTCAGATTTACTTTTGGTGCAGATTACACAACCAAAGACTGTAGAGGGAAGTCTGTAACTACTTCACTGTAGAGAAGTCTTTTCACTAGAGAAGAGAGTCTTCACTATAGCACATTTTCTCACTATCGTGTCTGCCTCTTCCATGAATCACACTGCCAATTGCCTGCCAACTTTCCCCTATTCTTGCCCTTTCAGAATCTTCCCAGCTTTTCAGTCAGCCATGTATTCCAAATCCTAGAATCAGGTCAATTAAATTCAATAACATACCTCATGCTATGGTGTTTTAGAGGCTTAAAGTAATTTGAATACCTATCTAAATATTTTAATCATTAAAGACACTACAAGTTATTTAGTGATCCCCCCTCTTTTTTTTTTTTTTTAATTTAAGAAAGAGTAAGAAGTGATTCCTGAAGAAGGCAATGGCAACCCACTCCAGACGGAGGAGCTTGGGAGCCGGCAATCCATGGTGTCGTGAACAGTCAGACATGACTGAGCGACTTTCACTTTTCACTTTTATGCATGGGAGAAGGAAATGGCAACCCACTCCAGCATTCTTGTCTGGAGCATCCCAAGGACGGAGGAGCCTGGTAAGCTGCTGTGGGGTCGCACAGAGTCGGACACGACTGAAGCAACCTAGCAGCAGCAGCACAGCAGCAGCAGCAAGAAGGGATTCCAGTTCAAGATGGGGGAGTAAAAGGACATGTGCTCATCTCCCTCCTCTGAGAGCATAAAACTGCAACTAGCTGTTAAACAACCATTGACAAGAAGATGTTGGAACCCACCAAAAAAGATATCTCACATCCAAAGACAAAGAAAAGCAGCAATGAGATTGTAGGAGGGGCACAATCATGATAAAATAAAATTCTATACCTACCAGGTGCGTGACCCAGACTGGAGACAATAATACCAAAGAAGTTCGTGCACTGTTGTGAAGGTTCTGAACCCATCATCCTGGGGATATGACAAAGGGACAGGTAATGCACAGGGAATCTGGCTTTGAAGGTCAGCAGGATTTGATTATAAGACTTCTAGAAGACTGGGGGAAACTGAGACTCCAGTCTTGGAGGGAGAAAACAAAATTTTTCACTAACCAAGTCTCATAGGATAGAAGCAGTGACCCTACAGGAGACTGAATCAAACCAACTGCTAGTGTTGGAGGCCCTCCTGTGGAGGGGGCTTACCACAGGAACAGGGCACTGGAAGGTTCTCTGTGCCATAAATCCTCTTGTTTACCTCTTGTGCTTTATTGAGCAAGGCCCTGCCCACCAGAACAAGACCCAGTTTTCCCATTACCAGTCCCTCCCATCAAGAAGCTTCAGTTCAGTCACTCAGTCATGTCCAAGTCTTGGCAACGCCATGAATTGCAGCACGCCAGGCCTCCCTGTTCATCACCATCTCCCGGAGTTCACTCAGACTCAACGTTCATCGAGTCAGTGATGCCATCCAGCCATCTCGTCCTCTGTTGTCCCCTTCTCCTTCTGCCCCCAATCCCTCCCAGCATCAGAGTCTTCTCCAATGAGTCAACTCTTCGTATGAGGTGGCCTAAGTACTGGAGTTTCAGCTTTAGCATCATTCCTTCCAAAGAAATCCCAGGGTTGATCTCTTTCAGAATGGACTGGTTGGATCTCTTTGTAGTTCAAGGGACTCTCAAGAGTCTTCTCCCAAACCACAGTTCAAAAGCACCAGTTCTTTGGCGCTCAGCCTTCTTCACAGTCCAACTCACATACATACATGACCACAGGAAAAACCATAGCCTTCACTAGACATACCTTAGTTGGCCAAGTAATGTCTCTGCTTTTGAATATACTATCTAGGTTGGTCATAACTTTTCTTCCAAGGAGTAAGCGTCTTTTAATTTCATGGCTGCAGTCACCATCTGCAGTAATTTTGGAGCCCCAAAGAATAAAGTTTGACACTGTTTCCACTGTTTCCCCATCTATTTCCCATGAAGTGATGGGACTGGATGCCATGATCTGTGTTTTCTGAATGTTGAGCTTTAAACCAACTTTTTCGCTTTCCTCTTTCACTTTCATCAAGAGGCTCTTTAGTTCCTCTAAACTTTCTACCATAAGGGTGGTATCATCTGCAAATCTGCAGTTATTGATATTTCTTGCAGCAGTCTTGATTCCAGCTTTTGTTTCTTTTAGTCCAGCATTTCTCATGATGTACTGTGCATATAAGTTAAATAAACAGGGTGACAGTATACAACCTTGACGTACTCCTTTTCCTATTTGGAACCATTCTGTTGTTCCATGTCCAGTTCTAACTGTTGCTTTCTGACCTGCATACAGATTTCTCAAAAGGCAGGTCAGGTGGTCTGGTATTCCCATCTCTTTCAGAATTTTCCACAGTTTATTGTGATCCTCACAGTCAAAGGCTTTGGAATAGTCAATAAAGCATAACTCTTTGCTTTTCCCATGATCCAACAGATGTTGGCAATTTGATCTCTGGTTCCTCTGCCTTTTCTAAAACCAACTTGAACATCAGGGAGTTCACGGTTCACGTATTGCTGAAACCTGGCTTGCAGAATTTTGAGCCTTGATTTACTAGCATGTGAGATGAGTGCAATTGTGTTGTAGTTTGAGCATTCTTTGGCATTGCCTTTCTTTGGAATTGGAATGAACACTGACCTTTTCCAGTCCTTTGACCACTGCTGAGTTTTCCAAATTTTCTGGCATATTGAGTGCAGCACTTTCACAGCATCATCTTTCAGGATTTGAAACAGCTTCACTGGAATTCCATCACCTCCACTAGCTTTGTTCGTAGTGATGCTTTCTAAGGCCCACTTGACTTCATATTCTAAGGTGTCTGGCTCTAGATGAGTGATCACATCATCATGATTATCTGGGTCATGAAGATCTTTTTGTACAGTTCTTCCATGTATCTTGGTACCTCTTCTTAATATCTTCTACTTCTGTTAGGTCCAGTCCATTTCAGTCCTTTATCGAGCCCATCTTTGCATGAAATGTTCCCTTGATATCTCTAATTTTCTTGAAGAGATCTCCAGTCTTTCCCATTCTGTTCTTTTCCTCTATTTCTTTGCATTGATTGCTGAAGAAGGCTTTCTTATTTCTTCTTGCTATTCTTTGGAACTCTGCATTCAGATGCTTATATCTTTCCTTTTCTCCTTTGCTTTTCGCCTCTCTTCTTTTCACAGCTATGTGAATGTGGTCCACTGGAGAAGGGAATGGCAAGCCACTTCAGTATTCTTGCCTTGAGAACCCCATGAACAGTATGAAAAGGCAAAATGATAGGATACAAAAGAGGAACTCCCCAAGTTTTTAGGTGCCAAACATGCTACTGGAGATCAGTGGAGAAATAACTCCAGAAAAACGAAGGGATGGAGCCAAAGCAAAACATTACCCAGCTGTGGCTGTGACTGGTGATAGAAGCATGATCCGATGCTGTAAAGAGCAATATTGCACAGGAACCTGGATGTCAGATCCATGAATCAAGGCAAATTGGAAGTGGTCAAACAAGCGATGGCAAGGGTGAACGTCGACATTCTAGGAATCAGCGAACTAAAATAGACTGGAATGGGTGAATTTAACTCAGATGACTATTATAGCTACTACTGCGGGCAGGAATCCCTCAGAAGAAATGGAGTAGTAGTCATCATGGTCAACAAAAGAGTCCGAAATGCAGTACTTGGATGTAACCTCAAAAACGACAGAATGATCGCTGTTCATCTCCAAGGCACACCACTCAGTATCACAATTATCCAAGTCTATGCCCCAACCAGTAATGCTGAAGAAGCTGAAGTTGAAGGGTTTTATGAAGACCTACAAGCCCTTTTAGAACTAACACCCCCAAAAGATGTCCTTTTCATTATAGGGGACTGGAAAGCAAAAGTAGGAAATCAAGAAACACCTGGAGTAACAGGCAAGTTTGGCCTTGGAATGTGGAATGAAGCAGGGCAAAGACTAATAGAGTTTTGCCAAGATAATGCACTAGCCATAGCAAACACCTTCTTCCAACAACACAAGAGAAGACTCTACACATGGACATCACCAGATGGTCAACACCGAAATCAGATTGATTATATTCTTTGCAGCCAAAGACGGAGAAGCTCTATACAGTCAACGAAAAGAAGACCAGGAGCTGACTGTGGCTCAGATCATGGACTCTTTTACCAAATTCAGACTCAAATTGAAGAAAGTAGAGAAAACTGCTAGACCATTCAGGTATAACCTAAATCAAGAAGCTTACCCAAGTTTTTTAGCCTCAGCCATCAGAGGGCAGACAGGATAACCAAGAAGATGCACAGCCTCACAGCAGGTAAACCAAACCATTTTATAGAAAGTTAATCACGAAAATGAAACAGAAAGTTATGTCCCACCTGAAGGGACAGGATAAAACCCCAGAAAACTAACTAAATGAGGTGGAGATAGGCAACGTTCCAGAAAAAGAATTCATAATAATGATAGTGAAGACAACCCAGAATCTCAGGAAAAGAATGACGGCAAAGATTGAGAAGATGCAATAAATGTTTACCAAATATCTGGAAGAACTAAAGAACAAATAGAGATGAATGATACACTAGAAGGAATTCATAGCAGAATAATTAAGGCAGAAGAACAGATCAATGACCTAATGGACAGAATGCTGGAAATCCCTGTCACAGAATAGAATATAGAAAAAGAGTGAATAAAAGTGAAGACAACTTAAGAAACCTCTGGGGCAACACTAAATGCACCAACATTTGCATTATAGGTACCTTAGAAGGAGAAGAGAGAGAGAAAGGACCTTAGAAAATATTTGAAAAGATAATAGCTAAAAGCTTCCCAAACATGGAAAAGGAACCAAATCCAGGAAGCACAGAGGGTTCCAGGCAGAAAAAACCCAAGGAGAAACACACTGAGACACATAATAATCAAACTGACAAAAATTAATGACAGAGATAAAATAGTAAAAGGAACAACGAAAAATGACAAATAACATACAAGAGAACTAACTCCTATCAGGCTGTCAGCTGATTTCTCAACAGAAACTCTACAAGCCAGAAGGGAATGACATGCTTTATTTAAAGTGATGAAAGGGAAGAACCTGCAATCAAGAATGCCCAGCAAGACTCTCCTTCAGATCTGATGGAGAAGTCAAAAGCTTCCAGACAAGCAAAAGTTAAGAGAATTTGGCACCACTAACCAGCTTTACAACAAATTCTAAAGGAACTTCGTTAGGCAGGAAACACAACAGAAAGAAAAGACCTACAGAAAATAAGCCTAAAGCAATTAAGACAACGGTAATAGGATCATACATATCAAAAATTACCTTTAATGTAAATGCACTAACCAAAAGACATAGACTGGCTTGGTGGATGTAAACATGTACATGTATGCCTTTTCAATTACCACATCCCTCTGCTTGATCCCCCAGTTTGTATGCAATCATTTTATATTGTTGAGTTACTCATCTTCCCATTATGGCTTGCAACTGTATTTATCTTTTTATTATTTTTTTCTAGCTATTGATTGTGAAAACTGATAAACATATTTTACTATTGTGATTATGTAACTCTAATATTTAATACTGTAATCATTTAATACCACTGTTTCATGATTGATCAACAGAAAACTAAGAGCTTTATATCACCAAAAATAGGATCTGGTAGAAAACCTGTAATCACTTTTTTAAAAATCCAGTTGCATTCAGAATTGTCTTGAATTTTTTTTTTTTAATACAAATGCTCAGGTATTGCTTTTTTCTTTTTTTCCTCCAGAGTTCCAAATATGTTTCTAATGAATGTTCTTGTTTAAAAACAACTGGACTATATGATTCTTTATCTAGCTTTTTTTCACATTTTCTATTTCATATTCAGTGCTCCCATTTCATTTAGATTATGTTCTCCAATTTCTGTATCTCTTTTTTTTTATATTCTTTCTCAAGCCTTTATCAAGCTTTGCACAAAGGCTTTTGTATACATGTATATTAATATGTATAATGCATATATTTTAGAAAACATTAATTTTTGCCTAACTTACAACATTATGACCTTTGATTCCACTTGTTTGAACTAGTATGAATAGAATGCTAGCTTTCTAATTAAAAAAAAAAAGATTTTTGCTAGGGAACTATAGTGAATATCTTATAATAACCTATGATGGAAAATAATTTCCAAAACAATACATGTCTATTTGTATAATCAAATCACCTTGCTGTACAAACATCATAAGTCAACTATATTTCATATATATATATAATTTAAAAGAGTAAGAAAAACATATTAATCCATATTATAGGAAATGGAAGGCTATCAAGGAGTTTTTGAAAAATCAGGGATATATATGTAAGAATATTATGAAAGATGAATATAATGAGTACAAAAGAACTTTGGGAAAATACAGAGAATATCAGTTTATTTTTAAAAGTAAGATGCAGGTAATCCAATTGTTAGAAAATAATTGACAAAAGTTCCAAGAAAACCTCAGTATGTAGGTAGAAAAATACAGCAGTGATAATTCAGGAACTAATTTGCACAATGGTTCTGGCCTTTCATTGTAATGCAAATTAAGCCAAAAGCCAGTGGATAGTGGAATCTGTTTTCAGAGTACTTATAGGCCTTATAGGAGACGGGGAGCCACAAAACAGACTACATTATAGAAATAGGGGACTGTGATAAATGCAGACGAATGAGCTTATTGTCAACCTAATATAGTCTTAGAATCCATCCTTCATTCTTCAGTTCAAGCAATGTTTTATAATCAGGTAGTGGTGGACAGTTGGGTCTGGACAAGGCTTTATTGTATGTGACTGTCCCATGCATTGCAGGGCCTTTACAACCTTTGTTCCCCTCTCACTAATTGCTTCTTTACTCCTCTCCTCTGATCATGGTGAAAATCCTAAAATACTAAAGGCCTCCCATACATTTTCAAGCAACCTCTCCAGTATAAACAGCTGGAGTATGGTGGGGATGATGGTGATGTCTCTGCTTTTTAATATGCTGACTAGATTTGTCATAGCTTTTCTTCCAAGGAGCAAGTATCTTTTAATTTCATGGCTGCAGTCACCATCTGCAGTGATTTTGGAGCCCAAGAAAATAAAGTCTGTCACTGCTTCCATTTTTTTTTCCCATTTATTCACCATGAAGTGATGGGACAGGATGCCATGATCTTAGTTTTTTGAATGTTGAGCCAAACTCAACATTTTTGAAAGCAAGCTTGCTTGTAACATTCTGCATTTCACAAAGAAGTTCACAATCTGATAACCCCAATAAACTTGGAGACTCCAGACCTGGTTACCGAGCCACCTGACTCCAGCTTTGGCTGAAAATTTTGCAGAAGAAAATAATACAAGACCTCCACTGCTCTGATCCTTTTAACCTACCCCAGACCAAAAGAGCCCTGACTACAAGGCCTTTTTCTATTCCCCAGGGAAGAAGCGGCACAATTCTTGAGGTGGTAGACTGCTGTGTTCCTTCTTTGTCTGACAAAGATATAAAGCTACTTTTTCTGTTTGCCCCAAAACTCGGCCCCCTTGATTGGATGCTTGGGGATTTCTCTCCATTTTAGCCTCCCCAGGAGAGAGGAGGGTTGGAAGACCTCTCTGAGACCAGGTTGCCAGGGACTCCCTGTCATAGAGCCATGCCCCAATCACATCTGTTCCACTGACTGGGTTGCAGAACTTCAGGACTGTGGTGGAGACCAGGGAAAAGTTTGACGTAGCAGCAGCTGAGACTTCTTTGCCTTGAGGAAACTGTCTCTTCTCTTGTCTGCAATGGCTTGAACTTCCACTCTGAGGAAAACACTGACTACTGGAGCATCAGAAATAGTGCATTTGGAACTCACAATGTACCCAACAGACTCAATTTGATGAGTCACCCAGACTGGGCCTTTGACCTTGTCCATAGGGGAACCTCAATTCCAAACTTGCAGATTTCCTGAAAAGGAAAATCTTGATGTGAAATTTTCCTGAAGAGGGAAATTCTCATGTAAGGTGCTGCTTTGGGTAACAGTCCAAGTCTAGTGGGACTCAAAAGTCATGTTGGGCAGTTTTATGCCATATGTCTTTCTCTTTTTAGCATCTCTGTTGTTTCCTTTACTTGTGATTACCAGATGGTGAGGTAAAGATTTAATTCTGAGTGTGCAAACATTTAAAGTTTATTGCCAGCTACTTGAGCCGAAATGGGATGCTCTTACTATAAGGTTTCACCTTGACTTTACAGGAATCCCTTGGGGAAAGTTTTGAATGACTGGCTGATGTACAGCTATGATCCAATGACCAAAATAAATAAATAAATAAATAAATAAAAAGACTGAGATTCTCTTTGTTCAGGATTTTATCATAATCCTGTTCTTTGTGCTTTTACAATCAAAAGCCTGAGGAATCAAGAAATCTCTCTAACATTCTAAATGATGCCCTTCTAACTTCTTTCAACTCTCAGGTGGGGAGAACCAAGCTTCCCCTATTTTTGCAAGTTCCCTTACTCCTTTTGGTCAAACTAAAATGATCAAACTAAGACCCCACCTCCCTAGAGAAAAAAAAAAATCCCTGCTAGGACAATATTTCATCAGCCAGTCTGCCTATGATATTAAGGCCAATTTGAGCAGTATTTGGTGTATATGTTAGTTGTGAAACTATGACTACAGAAAGGAGAGATGACATTTTGATGCTGGATAGCCATGATATTCTTTATGATTCAGAGAAAACTGGTTATAATGAAACTCTTTGGAATTGCAAAACTGTTTCTTTTTGCATTTGCAACAAGGCTTCACTGGTGGCTCAGATGCTAAAAAAATCCCTTGGCAATGTAGGATTCCATCCCTCATTTGGGAACAATCCTTGTAGAAGAAAATGGCTACCCACTTCAGTCTTCTTGCCTGGAGAGTTCCAGGGACAGAGGAATCTGGTAGGCTACAATACAGTCCATGGGGTTGCAAAGAATAGGACATGACTGAGCAATAAATAACTTTCACTTAGCAAAAGATAGCTTCTCTTAAATACCTTTTTTTTTTTTCATAATTTTGTCCCTGGGAGAACAAAAAATATGCCTAGGAGAAGGCTTAAAGTTAACTCTTATCATGTCTTTGGTAAGAGTCCACCTTGCCTGAGCCTTCACCCTTGGGTAAAAGGAGGGTGGGGAGCAGAAGGCATTTTACACTCAAGTGGGAACTATGAAATCTTTATTTGTTTGGCAATATGCATCAGTATGTGTCTTTGTCTTTGAATAATATTGCTGAGGCTTATTTGTGAATGAGTTTAAAAGAAAAATGTTAAGTCACTCAGCTGTGTCCAACTCTTTGAGACAGGTTCCTCTGTCCATGAAATTCTCCAGGCAAGAACACTGGAATGTGTTGCCATTTCCGTCTCCAAAAGAAAAGTAAGTGCTTACAAATCAAATGACTTTAAATACAAGAGAAACATTAAAGATGTTTGGGTTTATTAGTCATGAGAAAAGAAATTGTGCCTTGGGAAAATACATGTTTTTAAAGGTTACAGAATATGTTATCCAGTTTGCTAATTTAAAACTTGCCAATAGGACAAATAGTTAACAATTGCTTTCTTATTGGTTTTCACTAAAAGTCCAGATTTTTAAAGGGTTTTAAAATTATAATATGTTACCAGAGTATTAAAGTGACAAGGGAAGTATTTCAACATGTAAACAAGTAGTTTATAGGTTGTTGGCAAAAGCAGAAATAAATACTGGAGATATTATTTTAAAGAAAATGAGGAGATTAATTGTGTCTTAGAACTAATTGTGTATAGATGGGAAGAAGTGGAACAAGTTAATATGTATCCAGAAAATGCTAAAAGGCCTGTGAAAAAGAAACACTTGGAAAAGAATTTTGTATGCCAAATTGATTAAGACTAGATTAAATTTAATTAGGCAAATAAGTTTTGCGACCAACAGTAAGTTAATAGCAGACTGGAATCTGCCCCCCCCGCTTTTAATAGCAAATTTTCACAGAGTACGAAGCTAGGCTCCCTGTACTATATAGCAACTTCCTACTATCTATTTTACACATAATAGTGAATATATGCCGACTACCTTCTCAATTCATCCCATCCTCTCTTTTCCCTACTCTGTCCACAGGTCTTATTCTCTATACATGGGTCTCCATTCCGTCTTTACAAATAGGCTCATCAATATCATTTTTGTAGATTCCATATATAAGTGTTAATATACAATATTTTTTCTCTTTCAGATGGAAGAGGGGAAGGAGGCTCAAGAGGGAGGGAATATATGTATAATTGTGACTGATTCTCATTGTTGTATGGTAGAAGCCAACACAATATTGTAAAGCAATTTTCCTACAATTAAAAAAAAAGTTAAAAAAAAACTAGCTACAATGTTAAAAATGAAAGAGAGAGAACAATTCTTCTTGGAATGCTGCTTTTCATAATAAGCTGTGTGAATTTCATTGCCTTTTGCCAACAAAGTTCTGTCTAGTCAAAGTTTTGGTTTTTCCAGTAGTCATGTATGGATGTGAGAGTTGGATTATAAAGAAAGCTGAGAACAAAAGAATTGATGCTTTTGAACTGTGGTGTTGGAGAAGACTCTTGAGAGTCCCTTGGACTGCAAGGAGATCCAACCAGTCCATCCTAAAGGAAGTTGGTCCTGAATATTCACTGGAAAGACTGATGTTGAAGCTGAAACTCTAATACTTTGGCCACCTGATGCAAAGAAGTGATTCATTGGAAAAGACTCTGATGCTGGGAAAGATTGAAGGTGGGAGGAGAAGGGGACGACATAGGATAAGATGGTTAGATGGCATCACTGATTCAATGGACATGAGCTTGGGTAAGTCCAGAAGTCGGTGATGGCCAGGGAAGACTGGAGTGCAGCCGTCCATAGGGTCACAAAGAGTTAGACATGACTGAACGTTTGAACTGAGCTGAAGTGATTTGAATTCATCTTTAAAGTCGTGTGTTATTTTGGTAAAGTGAATAATTATTATTTTACCATGATTTGTGAAGATTATGGACTTCCCTTGTGACTCAGCTGGTAAAGAACCTGCCTTCAACGTGGGTGACCTGGGTTCAATCCCTGGGATGAGAAGATGCCCTGAAGAATGGAAAGGTTACCCACCCCAGTATTCTGGCCTGGAAAGTTCCATACAGTCCATGGGGTGGCAAAGAGTTGGACATGACTGAGCAACTTTCACTTTCACTATGAAGACTATGGTACAAAATTTATTCTGCTTTTACAAAAATTAGCCCCTTATAGTGAGACCTGTGCTATCCTAATGTCCTTGTAGCATGGCAATGGGCTACTCCTAAATCAGATAATTTGAGATGGATCAGTAGGTGGTGCTAGTGGTAAAGTACCTACCTGCCAAAGCAGAGAGAGGCTGTTGGATTCCTAGGTCAGGAAGATCGCCTAGATGAAGGGATGGTAAGCCATTCCAGTATCCTTGCCAGGAGAAACCCATAGACAGAGGAGACTGGCAGGCTACAATCCACAGAGTCACAGAGTCAGATACAACTGAAACAACTTAGCACTCACACAATAGCTGTAAATTAAATAGTCAGGACAAATCCAAGATGGTCACTTGGCTCTTCCCAGATCCCTGACAAACGTTATTATTATTATTTTTTAATTTGATGGACAAGTCATACAAGCCTTAATAAAAACTTCACAAACTTCTTAAAATTATCACTGTCATTGTCATCCTTAATCATCAGGGAAAGGCAACGAAACTAATGGGAAAACTGGGTTCAAACAGAAAAAAAGATTATTAATATGGTATTAAACTAAGTGCTTGAGGGCTTCCCTGGTGGCTCAGACGGTAAAGCCTCTGCCTGTAATGCAGGAGACCCGGGTTCGATCCCTGTGTCGAGAAGGTTCCCCTGGAGAAGGAAATGGCAACCTACTCAAGTACTCTTGCCTGAAAAATCCCGTAGACAGAAAAGCCTGGTAGATTACGGTCCATGGGGTCACAAACAGTTGTACACGACTGAGCAACTTCACTTCCATTTTCAAACTAAGCATTAAGTATCATTATAAATTTTATGACTTTTTGTATTGTGGATTTTAAATCTTTGCTTCTCAGATTTTAAAAGAGAGAGAGAGAAACTTATCATAAGCTACTTATGATTTACCACAATTAAGTAATTTAAATTTAAAATATTTTTCTTTTCTCTCTGGATTGTCCCTTCAAAGACTGGAGATGCTTGAGTTCTAAGCAGTCTTATTAGGTAACTTTAAAC
Organism: Nanger dama; assembly: GCA_917880005.1. Taxonomy (NCBI): domain Eukaryota; kingdom Metazoa; phylum Chordata; class Mammalia; order Artiodactyla; family Bovidae; genus Nanger; species Nanger dama. The sequence goes on from CAKJTW010000045.1 coordinate 379,043, forward strand.
AAAAAATTAGAGTCCTCTGGACATGTACAGGAATTTCAAAATATTTTTAAAATCTCTTGAGAGAAATCCTCCAAGAATGGAAAGCCCTTGGTCTGGCTTCCTTGGCCTTGAAAGGACCTTGGGAATTTAGTCTGAGACTCCTGAGAAATTATGTGAGTCAATGTAAAGGAAACCCACATGGTCAATGGACCAAACTTATTTAAAAAACAACAACAGATAGTCTTGACTGTGTTTAATTAAAAAGAGGTAATTTAGAAAATGAAGATCATGGCATCTGATCCCATCACTTTATAGGAAATAGATGAGGAAACAGTGAAAACAGTGTCAGACTTTATTTTGGGGACTCCAAAATCACTGCAGATGGTGACTGCAACCATGAAATTAAAAGACGCTTACTCTTTGGAAGAAAAGTTATGACCACACTAGATAGCTGTTGAAAAGCAGAGACATTACGTTGCCAACAAAGGTCCATCTAGTGAAGGCTATGGTTTTTCCAGTGGTCATGTATGGTTGTGAGAGTTGGACTATGAAGAAGGCTGAGCACCGAAGTACTGATGCTTTTGAACTGTGGTGTTGGAGAAGACTCTTGAGAGTCCTTGGACTGCAAGAAGATCCAACCGGTCCATTCTGAATGAGATTAGCCCTGGGATTTCTTTGAAGAGAATGATGCTAAAGCTGAAACTCAAGTACTTCGGCCACCTCATGTGAATAATTGACTCATTGGAAAAGACTCTGATGCTGGAAGGGATTGGAAGCAGGAGGAGAAGGGGACGACAGAACATGAGATGGCTGGATGACATCACTGACTCAATGGATGTGAGTCTGAGTGAATTCTGGGAGTTAGTGATGAACAGGGAGGCCTGGTGTGCTGCGATTCATGGGGTCACAAAGAGTTGAACATGACTGAGCGACTGGACATAATGGTTTAGTGGTTTGCCCTAATTTCTTCAATTTAAGTCTAAATGTGGCAATAAGTTCATGATCTGAGCCACAGTCAGCTTCTGGTCTTGATTTTGTTGACTGTATAGAGCTTCTCCATTTTTGGCTGCAAAGAATATAACCAAACTGATTTTGGTGTTGACCATCTGTTGATGTACATGTGTAGAGTCTTTTCTTGTGTTGTTGGAATAGGGTGTTTGCTATGACCAGTGCATTTTCTTGGCAAAACTCTATTAGTCTTTGCCCTGCTTCATTCCGTATTCCAAGGCCAAATTTGCCTGTTACTCTAGGTGTTTCTTGACTTACTACTTTTGCTTTCCAGTCCCCTATAATGAAAAGTATATCTTTTGGGGTGTTAGTTCTAAAATGTCTTGTAGGTCTTCATGGAAATATTCAACTTCAGCTTCTTCAGCATTACTGGTTGGGGCATAGACTTGGATTACTGTGATATTCAATGGTTTGCCTTGGAGATGAGCAGAGATCATTCTGTCATTTTTGAGACTGCATTCAAGTACTGCATTTTTGACTTTTTGTTGGCCATGATGACTACTCCATTTCTTCTAAGGGATTCCTGCCCACAGTAGTAGATATAATGGTCATCTGAGTTAAATTCACCCATTCCAGTCCATTTTAGTTCACTGATTCCTAGAATGTCAACATTCACTCTTGCCATCTCTTGTTTGACCACTTCCAATTTGCCTTGATTCATGGACCTGACATTCCAGGTTCCTATGCAATATTGCTCTTTACAGCATCAGACCTTGCTTCTATCACCAGTTACATCCATAAATGGATATTGCTTTTGCTTTGGCTCCATCCCTTCATTATTTCTTCACAGTTATTTCTCCACTAATCTCCAGTAACATATTGGGCACCTACTGACCTGGGGAGTTCCTCTTCAGTATCCTATCATTTTGCCTTTTCATACTGTTCATGAGGTTCTCAAGGCAAGAATACTGAAGTGGTTTGCTATTCCCTCCTCCAGTGGACCACATTCTATCAGACCTCTCTACCATGACCCACCCTTGTGGCTGTGATGGTGCACAGAGTGCGGGTGGATGAGAAGGTGCACAGAGCACAGCCGAGAGGAGCTACCCCATGTCCGAAGTCAGGGGTAGAAACTGGGAGGACCCCATGCCCGTGGGGTGGCAGCCAAGAGGAGTTACCCCACGTTAAAGGTAAGGGACAGCAGCCAAGAATGCCAGGCTGCTACAGCCGTAGGAGCAGCCAAGACGAGCTACCCCATGTCTGAGGTCAGGAGCGGTGGCCGGGAGGAGCTATTCCACATCCAAAGAGCAATGGCTGTGCGGGCACAGGAGGGCCTAGAGGAGCTATTCCACGTTCAATGTCAGGAGGGGTGGTGGTGAGGAGATATCCCTCATTCAAGGTAAGGAGCAGCAGCTGCGCTTTGCTAGAGCAGCTGTGAAGAGAGACCCCACATCCAAGGTAAGAGAAACCCAAGTAAGACAGTAGATGTTTCAAGAGGGCATCAGAGAGCAGACACACTGAAACTACACTCACAGAAAATTAGTCAATCTAATCACACTAAGACCACAGTCTTGTCTAACTCAATGAAAAGTCCGTTTACCAAGACTAATTTCCTAGATAATTCTTTGCTGTGTTGTTATATTGCTGAAAGCGAAAGTGAAGATGCTCAGTCGTGTCTGACCCTCAGCGACCCCATGGACTGCAGCCCTCCAGGCTCCTCCATCCATGAGATTTTCCAGGCAAGAGTACTGGAGTGGAGTGCCATTGCCTTCTTCCATTGCTGAAAAGCTTATGGGCTCTTTTATGTTGCTGAAAAGCTTAATTAAATTATTAAAGGGTACTCTATATTTATTTCTAAAGCTTATCTCAGCAATCTGTCTTTGAATGAGGATCAGATGCCCCATAACCTGCACCAGAAGATTATACATACTGGAAAAGACATAATTTAAAGGGCTTTCTTCTACCCGGGTGGAAGGATTCTTATCAGGCACTTTTAACTAGCTCATGCACAGGGAAGCTGAAGGGAATTGACTCTTGGATTAGTTTCCATTCACAAAGGGCCCCTGCACTGAACTGGTCTATAGAGAGGATTGCTGACTTCAAAATCACCTTAAAACAGTACTCAAGCAGAGGAGAAATTACACTCACACCAGGACAAGAAGAAGACGACATCAGAAGAAAACAGTTTGCTCAAGATCCTCAGCTTGAAACATATGATCACTTCTAATGTTTTCTCGACTTCTTGGACCTTTGCTTATGATCTTATGCTAGTTTAACACAATCAATAAAATTGCTGAGGGTGTGGCAAATTACCTGTGTCTAGTACTTCTGGGTTACCTGAGTGGATTTCTCCACTTTAAGGTTCTAACTGGTTGGCTGTTAAGAAATTTATTTTAGAAGAAAATTAGAATCATGTTTAGGCTATTATTGATATTGATTTTGATTATTGATATGGATACCCTCATCTGCCAGTTAATAATACCTGCTTTGACCCTGGCCATAAATGTAAAATTCCTCTCTTATTCAAGTTCAATCAGAGCAACAAGCATAATTGCAGCTAAGAATAAAATATCCCACAAATACAGGATGAATTTATCTAGTTAATCATCAGGCTATGGTAATTTAAGTTTAAAGGCTCTTCTATGCTGGAAACAATTAAATCATACTTGGAGACCCTGATTTGATCCCTGGTCAGAAAGATCCGCTGGAGGGGGCCATGGCAACCCACTCCAGTATTCTTGCCTGGAGAATCCCATGGACAGAGGAGCCTGGTGAGTTACAGTCCATGAGGGTCACAAAGAGTGAGACACAAATGAAGCAACTGAGCATGCAGTGAACAGACTAAGTCAGACAACCTGGGATGTACTAAGCTGGACCTAATGGAAGTTCTTGGGTTAATTCTTACTTATAACTTTACTAATACTGCTAGATATGTTATTTGCATTTTTCCTGTTTTACAAGATTGTTGTTTCTTGCATTACCAAAGAAAATGTGACTGAGCCTCTAATAAAATTCTGTAGTTCCATATGAAATCAATGTTTGCTATAATGTAACTCTTGCTATGGGAAGAAGCAGTAAGAGGGGATATTTTCCTGGTCCATAAGAGACTAGTAAGACAGGGAGAGCTGACTTTTGCTCCTGCTGCTGCTGCTAAGTTGCATCAGTCGTGTCCTACTCTGTGTGACCCCACAGACGGGGAGCCCACCAGGCTCCCCATCCTTGAGATTCTCCAGACAAGAACACTGGAGTGGGTTGCCATTTCCTTCTCCAATTCATGAAAGTGAAACGTGAAAGTGAAGTCACTCAGTTGTGTCCGACTCTTCGAGACCCCATTGACTGCAGCCTACCAGGTTCCTCCATCCATGGGATTTTCCAGGCAAGAGTACTAGAGTGGGTCGCTAGTGCCTTCTCCGTTTTTGCTACTAGTCTGGACTAATCCAGTAATAGCAATTTGAGCAGCCCATCAGCAAAATCTTTTCCAGACCTAGGAATAAGCACTCTTATCACCAAGGGATGAAGTGATCATAAAATGCCCTTCCCAACTATGGTTGAATTTATGATCATCACAAGATCCTACTGATTGGAAACTGGAACTTGTGGTTTGTCTCCATAAAGATTAAACCATAGCCACTACAGCTGTTGACCTTCAAAACTCCCTAAAAGGACTTCAGAATGAAGATCAGAAATGAAGCACTCATCCTGTGCTCTAGGAAAAACTGACAAAACAGGCCTTCAGATAGATATTTTGAGGTAAGAATTTTCATGAACCCAGACTCTTAAATCATCTCATACCTAGAAAAACAATAAAGTTATTAATGATGACAATTGCTTTGGTTTATGTATTACTATCTCATCAAAGGTTGAAACTTCCTGAGATAAAATTAGACAAGTGGCTACCTGGCTACAAGTCTCCTTGAAGTGCCAGGTTTACATTAGGATTCAGGTTTATTCTCTTGAAAATAAATAAGATCTATTTTTTAATTAATATTCAGGCTGTCATTCCTCCAACTATTCCTGTATCTGCTATAACAACATCAGTCATACTGGGTTAATTTAAAAAAGACATCAAAAATAGGTATGACCGTGCCAAATGTCTCCATACCTTTGTACAGATAACAAAAGTGCTGACTCTATCTGGACCACAATAAAAGTTGCTATCAAATGTAACTTGGTGCTTCCTTCTGCTTTGGCTTCTGGTTACAATAGTTTTGTTGTTGTTTTCCTGACCTTTGGCTTCTGCCTTTTTAAAACCACTTGTTAAGTTTGTCTCTTTCAAGTTACATCATTTTCACATCAAGATAATGGTGTTGCAGAGAATCCAGCCACTCCTCAGAATAGATCCTGCTGAAATAACAACAGAAGTCACTGTAGGGTGAGTGACAGAGAGAGAGAGATCTGTGATCCAACTAGGTAGGGCCTATTAGCCCCTTGCCTGTCTAAAGAAACTACAGAAGACAGACCATCATTCCCCATCCTCAAAATAAAGATATCTAGGAGTTCTCATCTCTTGGGGTGGGAAAGGATTTGATTCCAATTTCAAAGAAAGGCAATGCCAAACAATGCTCAAACTGCTGCACAGTTGCACTCATCTGACACGTTAGTAAAGTAATGCTCAATATTCTCCAAGCCAGGGTTCAACAATACATGGACCGTGGACATCCAGATATTCAGTCTGGTTTTAGAAAAGGCAGAGGAATCAGAGATCAAATTGCCAACATCTGCTGGATTATCAAAAAAGCAAGAGAGTTCCAGAAAAACATCTATTTCTGCTTATTGACTATGCCAAAGACTATGACTGTGTAGATCACCACAAACTGTGGAAAATTCTTAAAGAGATGGGGATACCAGACCAGCTGACCTGCCTCTTGAGAAACCTTTATGCAGGTCAGGAAGCAACAGTTAGAACTGGACATGGAACAACAGACTGCTTTCAAATAGGGAAAGGAGTACATCAAGGCTGTATATTGTCACCCTGCTTATTTAACTTATATGCAGAGTACATCATGAGAAACACTGAGATGGATGAAGCACAAGCTGGAATCACGATTGCCAGCAGAAACATCAGTAATCTCAGATATGCAGATGACACCACCCTTATGACAGAAAGTGAAGAAGAACTACAGAGCCTCTTGATGAAAGTGAAAGAGGAGAGTGAAAAGGTTGGCTTAAAGCTCAACATTTAGAAAACTAAGATCATGGCATCTGGTCCTATCACTTCATGGCAAATAGATGGGGGAACAGTGGCAGACATTTTCTGGGGGAGGGTCCTCCAAAACCACTGCAGATGGTGATTGCAATCATGGAATTAAAAACACTTGCTCCTTGGAAGAAAAATTATGTAAAGCAGAGACATTACTTTGCCAACAAAAGTCCTGCTAGCTAAAGCTATGGTTTTTCCAGTAGTCATGTATGGATGTGAGAGTTGGACTATAAAGAAAGCTGAGCACCGAAGAATTGATACTTTTGAACTGTGGTTTTGAAGAAGACTCTTGAGAGTCCGTTGGACTGCAAGGAGATCCAACTAGTCCATCCTAAAGAAAAACAGTCCTGAATATTCATTGAAAGGACTGATGTTGAACTGAAACTCCAGGACTTTGGCCACCTGATGTGAAGAACTGTCTCATTTGAAAAGACCCTGATACCATGAAAGATTGAAGGTGGGAGGAGAAGAGGATGACAGAGGATGAGATGTTTGGATGGCATCACTGACTCAATTGACATGAGTTTGAGTAAACTCTAGGAGTTGGAGGTAGAAAGGGAGGCCTGGAACGCTGCAGTTTATGAGGTCGCAAAGAGTTGGGGACAAATGAGTGACTGAACTGAACTGAACTGATGCCCTCCACCAGGTTGGATAGATGGTGTTTGTCAAATGAAGTAAAACTGAAGTTTTGTCCTCAGTAAGATGAGAAGGATGCCCTTTTCCTTTCTCCATTGAAATGGTGGGAATGAACTAGCAGTGAGTAATTTGTTGCAGCAAAAATAGAACTGAGTCAACAGTCTACGGCACTAACCAACCAAATATGCTGCAAGAGTTAAGCAATTTTGGTTATTCTTTAGCTGTTACTTCACTAACAAACACTTGTATTTAGACTTGTCTTTCATAAAGCTAATTATTCTGAACACATATGAATTATACTCTGCACCTTGCATTCTTCTCCCTGTACACTCCCTTGTAGCATCCTGCATTTCAGAAATAAATTTGATAGCTGATAACCTCAGATACACCAGACCCAGATACTGAGCTGCCTGACTCTCTTTCATCCAAAACTCTCTGTCTGTATTTCTACTTGACAGAAAGCCAAGATTTTGGCAACACTATCTTGCCTGATCTTCAATTTTGAAAATATTAAGGGAACTATTACACAGTCTTTTTATGAGCCAGCAGGGTCCTGAATGCCTCTCATTTAATGCTTGTAACAACTATACCAGCAGCAATTTCCCCCCAGTTAACAGATGAGGAGACTGAGATCAGAGAGGTGGAATGACTTGCCTGAAGTCCTCCAGCTAGTGGAATGTGGAGCCATGAATCAAACCTACTCTTTGGCCTTAGGTGCAGCCTCTGATTCTACATGGTTCTTGTGATAGTCTTGACTGCTTAGAGCCTCCTTGATCATTCTGGTCTGCATTCCTTTTTCTTCCCTGAACCAATGGGATACCAGCTCATGTGTGAACATGAGAGACTGAATGATACCTGAAACCCCTCCAGCTCTGCCTTTCTCTGGCTGTATCTGGACTGATCATTCTGCTCTCAAATTTCCATCTGTTTATCTCATATCCTCAATGAATAATGACAGGAACACTTGTGAACATTATTACTGAGCCTGTAGTTGAGCCAGGACTGTGTTAGCTCATTCACATATTTTGTCTAATCTTCACAAAAACTTCATGCATGAGAAAATTATCATTACCTCCAATTTACAGAAAAGGAAACTAAGGCATAGAGATGTTAAATAATATGTTCAAGTCTCACAGTTATTAATGTATCAAACAAGATGCCAAAGACAAGATGTTAACTGTAAAGTCATGTGGCCTCCAAATGGATGTAAACTCTTTCAGACTGGGAATGACCATTCAGGTTTGAGGGATTGGCTAAACAAATTACTCATTATGGAGCGAAGACCACTGATACTGCGTGTTACTTAGTATTAGTTGTGGAGAAAAGACTCAGAGTTCCATTCTCTTTCTTCATCCTCCATTCTCAGCTCCAGCTGCCTGAGATCCTATCTCTAAGGTTGGGAGGAGAGATTCTGTGTGTCAATCTGTTGTGTTTCAGGTTCTGTCTTTCCTGGGCAGGAGATACTCCAGACACACTGCCAATCACTCCCCTGCAAGTTCTGGCCTGGGATCAGCCTTTCAGCTTTTCCCTACTGCTAATGCTGTCTCATTCTTCCTACCTCCAGGCCTCCCTGCCCTTTGTTGGTTCTCAGAGTTTCCACAGCCCCGTCAGCTCTAGCATTCTCTCACACTCTCCTCTACCCTTTTCCCCTGACCCCAACTAATCATGCAAGGATCTCCTGGCTGCTCCCCCATGCACTGAATAGTTTCACACAGCTTGGCCTTCTGCCTGTGCTGCTGGTCTTCACCTGGAATGGCCGTTTTCTTAAGCCATCTTTTTTGCCAATTGAAAGACCCTCCTAACTGCCATGTTCTACATATTAGCTTTCTTGATTTCTCTGTCTGAATTTGTTCTCTCTCCTTTTTTTCTTTTTAATTCTTATAGCACTAAACGTTGGCTTTTATGTTTTAAATGATAACTTTTTTATGTTTGTAAAAATCCCCCAAAATCTCTGAGTAGTGGAAAGAATTGTAAATCTGATCCTGGCCCTGGCTTTATCTCTGTGACTTAAAGCCAGTCAGTTAACTTCTATGAACTTGAGGTTCTTCTATTTTTAAGGTAGGGATTGTTGTTCTTGTTCAGTTGCTAAGTTATGTCCAACTCTTTGCAACCCCATGGACTTCAGCACTCCAGGCTTCCTTGTCCTTCACTGTGTCCTGAAGTTTGCTTAGACTCATGTCCATTGAGTCAGTGATGCCATGCAACCATCTCATCTGCTGCTGCCCCTTTCTCTTTCTGTCCTCAATCTTTTCCAGCATCAAGGTCTTTTCCAATTAGTCGGTTCTTCACATCAGATGGTCCAGTTATTGGAACTTCAGCTTCAGCATCAGTCCTTCCAATGTATATTCAGAGTTGATTTCCTGTAGGATTGACTGATTTGATCTCCTTGCTTTCCAAGGGAATCTTAAGAGTCTTCTCCAGCACTACAATTGGAAAGCATCAATCCTTTGGCACTCTTCTTCTTTATGTTTCAACTCTCATATCCATATACCACTAATGGAAAAAAAAACATACCTTTGACTAGATGGAACTTGGTTGGCAAAGTGATCTATCTGCTTTCTAATATACTGTCTAGATTTGCCATAGTTTTCCTTCTAAGGAGCAAGTGTCTATTAATTTTGTGGCTGCAGTCACCACAGTGATTTTGGAGCCCAAGAAAAGAAAATCTGTTTTCTTTCCACTTTTCCCATCTATTTGCCATGAAGTGATGATAACAGATGCCATGATCTTATTTATTTATTTTTTGAATATTGAGTTTTAAGCCACTTTTTCACTCTCCTCTTTCACTCTTATCAAGAGACTCTTTAGTTCCTCTTTGCTTTATGCCATTAAATTGGTGTTATCTGCATATCTGAGGTTATTGATATTGATCCCAGTAATCTTGATTCCAGCTTGTGATTCATCCTGTTAAATAAGCAGGGTGACACTATACAACCTTGATGTACTCTTTTCCCATTTCTGAACCAGTCCATTGTTCCATGTCTGGTTCTAATTGTTACTTCTTCACCTGCATGCATATTTCTCAGGAGACAGGTAAAGTAGTCTGATAAAACTTATTTCTCTAGTTTCTCAACTTATTAGCAAGTGATTATATAAATTAATGCATATAAAATACACAGCACATGCCAGGCATATACTGGGCATTCAACAATCTTAATTTCCCTTCAACTCCACTTTTTATTACCTCTTCCCCAAAGTACAAATATACCTACATACACACATACCACCTCCATCACCACCACTGCTGTGATCATGAAGATGGCTGCAATGTACATGGGATCACAGCATGTCTGAGCTGTAAGTTTCATTAGCATTCATTGTTTTAAATATACGTTACTAATACGTAGGTTACAGATCAGGTGCCCTCAGTTGCCCTAAGTTAGTATAGTAATATAACTGACACTTATTGATTTCCTAGTATATACTAGATGTTGTACTTGGTGATTCACAAATATCATCTTATTTAATCCTCTCAATGAATCCCCTGTGAGGCCATGTAATAACATTTTCATCATCCCCTTTACAGAGGTGGGGTGGAACTAGGGTTTCTCTGGTGGCTCAGTGAGAAGAATCCATTTTCAATGCCTTCAAAGCAGATGACATGGGTTTGATCCCTGAGTCAGAAAGATCTCCTGGAGGATGGCATGGCAACCCACTCCAGTATTCTTGCCTGGAGAATCCCTGGACAGAGTGGCCTCATGTGTTAGAATCAATAGAGTTGCAAATAGACGAACATCACTGAAGTGACTGAGCAGGCATGTATGCACACATTCAAGGAACTAAGGCTTAAAGAAGTTACATAGCTTTTCCAATATCCCATTATGATAATATATTTAAGAGCTAGAATTTAAATCCCATAACCTATTTCTATTTCCAGCTCTTAACCAGAAGCCAAAATAAAGCTGGACTCCAGAGATCTTGTTTTCTTTCCAGAACCCTCTCCGGTGCTTCAGGTAGGGCTGCAAGAATTCAGGCAAAGTTCATTTTCAAATACCTCTGCCAGAGCTATTTTCCCAGCGCTGTGCAGTAGATCTGAATTGAACAGAAGTAACTCCTGAATTAAACAGAAATAAGTGGAATTTATTTCAGATCTCTTGCCCTTCTGTCACTTCCTTCAATAGATAAAATGAGTTTCCTCAAAGATTGGTTGCTTTCTGTGGGGAGTTCCTATAAGCTTTACAGGAGAGGAAGCCTGGAAGGAGAACTGGAACAACTTAGGTTTTTCTGTGGTACACCCTTATGCCTGCCCAGGAGACAAGAACGTTAACTTTGTCTGGTACTGACACAAAAGCACATACCTCTCTTGCAGGTAATTGTGTTGAACATGCCTCATGCCTCATGGCCTGTTGAATTGAATGGGTTCCAACAAGGACTATTCTTTCTTTCTAGGTCAGTGAATGTAGAGAGAGGTAGAGCAGCGATGAGCAAACACAACCTCCCAGTAACAGCCCTGAAGCTTCTTATGAGCTTCTTATGCTCATTCTCATTTTTCAGCATTTAAAAAGCAGAACGCCTAAAACCCCAGATGGGAAAGATACAGGGCCAACAAAAGGCAATCCCATACGGCTTCCCCAACTGGCTGTGGAAAATTGTTGCATCTAGGCAAGGGAAACTTTTGAGCTCTTGCAGGCAATTTTATGTTCTAAGCTGCATCTTATATTAAATCATGCTCACAGTCCCACCACTTGGACTTCTCTTGGATCTGCTCCTCTTGCAAGCCCCCTAACAAGGCCATCATCCAGCCAGCACTGTACTGATACACTTGCAATAGATCTGCTTAGGAAGAATCTTGCTTTCATTATTCCTGGCAGTCATAAAGTCCTCTAGAATATCAGGAATATTTCTTTTTTATGTTTGATCAGTTATTACATTTTATTTTTTTAATTTTTATTTATTCATTATTTTTAAATTACAATACTGTGTTTGTTTTGCCATACATTGACATGAGTCAGCCACAGGTGAACACAATTTCCCAATGACAAAGACCCCTCACACCTCCCACCCCACATCATCTACCTGAATCATCCTGTGCACCAGCCCCATGCATCCTGCATCCTGCATGAAAATAGACTGGCGCTTCATTTCTTACAAGAAAGTATACATGTTTCAATGCCATTCTGCCAAACCATCCCACCCCTTCCCTCTCCCTCAGAGTCCAAAAGTCCGTTCTATACCTCAGTGTCTCTTTTGTTGTCTCACATAGAGGGTCATCATTATTATCTTCTAAATTCCATATATATGTGTCAGTATACGGTATTGGTGTTTTTCTTTCTGGCTTACTTCACTCTGTGTAATCGGTTCCAATTTCATCCATCTCATTAGAACTGAGTCAAATTTATTCTTTTAAGGGCTGAGTAGTACTCCATTGTGTATATGTACCACAGCTTTCTTATCCATTCATCTGCTGGTGGACATCTAGGTTGCTTCCATGTCCTGGCTATTATAAACAGTGCTGCAATGAACACTGGGGTACATGTGTCTCTTTCAATTCTGGTTTCCTCGGTGTGCATGCCCAGCAGGGGGATTGCTGGGTCATAAGGCAATTTTTTAAGGAATCTTCACACTGTTTTCCATAGTGGCTGTACTAGTTTGCATTCCCACCAGCAGTGTAAGAGGGTTCTCTTTTCTCCACATCCTCTCCAGCATTTATTGCTTGTAGACTTTGGATCACAGCCATTCTGACTGGTGTGAAATGGTACCTCATTGTGGTCTTGATTTGCATTTCTCTGATAATGAGTGATGTTGAGCATCTTTTCATGTGTTTGTTAGCCATCCGTATGTCTTCTTTGGAGAAATGCCTATTTAGTTCTTTGGCCCATTTTTGATTGGATCGTTTATTTATCTGGAGTTGAGCTGCATAAGTTGCTTGTATATCTTTGAGATTAGTTGTTTGTCAGTTGTTTCATTTGCTATTGTTTTCTCCCATTCAGAAGGCTGTCTTTTCACCTTGCTTATAGTTTCCTTTGTTGTGCAGAAGCGTTTAATTTTAATTAGATCCCATTTGTTTATTTTTGCTTTTATTTCCAGTATACTGGGAGTTGGATCATAGAGGATCCTGCTGTGATTTATGTCGGAGATTGTTTTGCCTATGTTCTCCTCTAGGAGTTTTATAGTTTCTGGCCTTACGTTTAGATCTTTAATCCATTTTGAGATTACTTTTGTGTATGGTGTTAGAAAGAGGTCTAGTTTCATTCTTTTACAAGTGGTTGACCAGTTTTCCCAGCACCACCTGTTAAAGAGACTGTCTTTACTCCATTGTATATTCTTGCCTCCTTTGTCGAAGATAAGGTGTCCATAGGTGTGTGGGTTTATCTCAGGGCTTTCTATTTTGTTCCAAGAATATTTCTAATAGTTCTTTTAATTATCCCTGTCCTCTTTTTCCCAACATCACTACTTCAGTTCTGGGCCATGCCTAACCTTACCAGGATTATTACATAACTTCCTAACTAGCATTGCTGCTTCCAAACTTACCTAGCTCTAATCCAGTCTGGGCATTATGGTGACTTAAGCCTAAACATTTTACTCTGCTGTTTAGGGAATTCTTCTAACATCTCATTCTCCTTAGGGAAACATCTAAGCTTTTTGTATCACTGAAAATCCTTTCACAATTTTGAACTTTTCATTCTTTCTGAAAACCATATATGCTAACCCTATGCAGTTTCCTAGACAGACCCAACTGCATATCTACAACTCTGAAGATGCTTTTTTCCCCCACCTGACCTGCTTCCTGAGCACTGTGTAGGCAGGTCAAGAAGCAACAGTTAGGATTGGACATGGAACAAGACTGTTTCCAAATAGGGAAAGGAGTACATCAAGACTGTATATTGGCACCCTGCTTATTTAAATTATATGCAGAGTACATCATGAGAAATACAAGCTGGATGAAGCACAAGCTTGAATCAAGATTGCCAGGAGAAATATTAATAACTTCAGATATGCAGATGACACCACCCTTATGACAGAAAGTGAAGAACTAAAGAGCCTCTTGATGAACGTGAAAGAGGAGAATGAAAGTTAGCAGTAAGCTCAACATTCAGGAAACTAAGATCATGGCATCTGGTTCCATTCAGTTCAGTTCAGTTCAGTCCAGTCGCTCAGTCGTGTCCGACTCTTTGCGACCCCATGAATCGCAGCACGCCAGGACTCTCTGTCCATCACCAACTCTTGGAGTTTACTCAGACTCACGCCCATCTAGTCAGTGATGCCATCCAGCCATCTCATCCTCTGTTGTCCCCTTCTCCTCCTGCCCCCCATCCCTCCCAGCATCAGAGTCTTCTTTAATGAGTCACCTCTTCGCATGAGGTGGTCAAAGTACTGGAGTTTCAGCTTCAGCATCATTCCTTCCAAAGAAATCCCAGAGCTGATCTCCTTCAGAATGGACTGGTTGGATCTCCTTGCAGTCCAAGGGACTCTCAAGAGTCTTCTCCAACACCACAGTTCAAAAGCATCAATTCTTTGGTGCTCAACCTTCTTCACAGTCCAACTCTCACATCCATACAGGACCACAGGAAAAACCATAACCTTGACTAGACGGACCTTAGTCGGGAAAGTAATGTCTCCGCTTTTGAATATGCTATCTAGGTTTGGTCATAACTTTCCTTCCAAGGAGTAAGTTCCTTTTGATTTCATGGCTGCAGTCACCATCTGCAGTGATTTTGGAGTCCCCAAAAATGAAGTCTGACACTGTTCCATAGTTTCCCCGGCTATTTCCATGAAGCAATGGGACCAGATGCCATGATCTTCATTTTCTGAATGTTGAGCTTTAAGCCAACTTTTCACTTTCCTCTTTCACTTTCATCAAGAGGCTCTTTAGTTCCTCTAAACTTTGTGCCATAAAGGTGGAGGTGGTGCCATCTGCATATCTGAGGTTATTGATGTTTCTCCCGGCAACCTTGATTCCAGCTTGTTTTTCTTCCAGTCCAGCATTTCTCATGATGTACTCTGCATATAAGTTAAATAAGCAGAGTGACAATACACAGCCTTGATGTGCTCCTTTTCCTATTTGGGACCAGTCTGTTGTTCCATGTCCAGTTCTAACTGTTGCTTCCTGACCTGCATACAGATTTCTCAAAAGGCAGGTCAGGTTGTCTGGTATGCCCATCTCTCTCAAATTTTTCCACAGTTTATTTTGATCTGTACAGTCAAAGGCTTTGCCATAGTCAATAAAGTAGAAATAGATATTTTTCTGGAACTCTGTTACTTTTTCCATGATCCAGCGGATGCTGGCAATCTGATCTCTGGTTCCTCTGCCTTTTCTAATACCAGCTTGAACATCCGGAAGTTCATGGTTTACATATTGCTGAAGCCTGTCTTGGAGAATTTTGAGCATTACTTTACTAGCATGTGAGATGAGTGCAATTGTGCGGTAGTTTAAGCATTCTTTGGCATTGCCTTTCTTTGGGATAGGAATGAAAACTGACCTTTTCTAGTCCTGTGGCCACTGCTGAGTTTTCCAAATTTGCTGGCATATTCAATTCACTTCACTTCAGTTCAGTCGCTCAGTCGTGTCCGACTCTTTGCGACCCTGTGAATCACAGCATGCCAAGCCTCTCTGTTCATCACCAATTCCCAGAGTTCACTCAGATTCACATCCATCTTGTCAGTGATGCCATCCAGCCATCTCATCCTCTGTCATCTCCTTCTCCTCCTGCCCCAATCCCTCCAGCATCACAGTCTTTTCCAATGAGTCAAAGTTTGCATGAGGTGGCTAAAATACTGGAGTTTCAGCTTTAGCATAATTCATGGCAAAAAAAAAAAATGGGGAAACAATGGAAATAGTGAGAGTCTTTATTTATTTTCCTAGGCTCCAAAATCACTGCAGATGGTGACTGCAGGCATGAAATTAAAAGACTCTTGCTCCTTGGAAGAAAAACTATAACCAACCTAGACAGTATATTAAAAAGCAGAAAGATTACTTTGCCAACAAAAGTCCATCTAGTCAAAGCTATGGTTTTTCCAGTAGTCATGTATGGATGTGAGAGTTGGATTATAAAGAAAGCTGAGCACTGAAGATTTAATGCTTTTGAATTGTGGTGATGGAGAAGACTTGAGAGTCCCTTGGACTGCAAGGAGAACCAATCAGTCCATCCTAAAGGAAATCAGTCCTGAATATTCATTGGAAGGACAGATGTTAAAGCTGAAACTCCAATACTTTGGCCACCTGACGTGAAGAACTGTCTCATTTGAAAAGACCCTGATGCTGGGACAGATTGAAGGTGAGAGGAGAAGGGGACATCAGAGGATGAGATGGTTGGATCACATCACCACTCAATGGACATGAGTTTGAGTGGACTCCAGGAGTTGGTGATGGACAGGGCGGCCTGGCATGCTGCAGTCCATGGGGTTGCAAACAGTCAGACACGACTGAGTGACTGAACTGAATTGAACTTCTCTCCACCAGATATATCCTTCACTACTGTGTCCAACTCTTACTCATTCTTTGAAACCTTGCCCAGGCTTCACTTTCCAGGTGGGAATGCTCTCCTGTGCCTCTGTGTTACCTTTATTCCTACAGCATAGTTTATTTACAACATAAACTAAGACATTTAGCACTCCAAGTTACAATTATTGTTTATATAAACATCTCTCCAGAATGATGAGCATTACTGGAAGGCAGAATGTGGTTTACAGATTTTCTCTCCAGGAGCTAACATAGCCCCTCTTGCATCAGTGATTACTAAATGCACTTTGTTGATATAGATGATTTTCCTGAATTATCGAGCTGGTTCTTCTTACAAATTGCAATGATCAGAGGGAAGAATTGTCCTCTTATGAAAAAAATTACTTGACATATCCTAAAACTATAAAATCTTTGAACAAGTATGTTATTCTTCTTTTGCAATTTTTTTTTCTTTTCTACTGTGTGGATGTGGTCTACATAAGTTGCCTGAGTTTTATTCATTTTCTTATCTCTGATCATCTTGGGGGTGGGGTGGAATGAAACAACAAATGATACATTGTAGCTTTTCTTAATTTCAGAAGCATATAGAGCAGCTTCTGAGGAAGTCATTACATTGGGAAAGATGCTGTTATATGCATTTAATTAATTAATCCATATATCTACCTGTCATTATTTCTTTTCTATGGCCTTCCACACAACAGTGGTGCACACTTCTGCTGTTGGTAAATTGGCATAATAAATCTATTGGACCCACCTCTGTTTCCAGCAGTTAATTTAGCATTTAATCACATGGTTATGATCTCAGGATTGAAGTCAGTTTTAAAGATTAATACCATTTAATCATCTACCTAGAAGGAGGATGCCAGAAATATGTTTAAAGTCTTGCTATTCATACCTTCATTTCCTTTGTGTTTATATTGTGATAAGCATAAACATCCTTTTAGGCTACTGCTAATAACTACTTAAAATGATTAAAGTAACTAGTTATTCCCTGTAAGAAAATTGTTCTGCTGTTATTAACATGAAATTAACACAACTCTCATTTCATTTTTTGTGAGCTTCAGCTCAGACTATTGCCTTCCAGTTGCCTTGAATAAACTTTAGAACCATCTCAAGGAAGATGCTCCATCATAAAAGATGAGCTCTAAAGAGGTATGAAGGTCAGAAATTGTAGCTTTGAAGAGGACACTATGATAGAGGCAGCTGCTGGGAGGGAACACTTGGCTTACTTCTGCCTCATAAGCACATCCCCCTAACCTGCCATGGAGTTTGCTGAAGTAAAACTGACATAATTAGCATAATCATCATTGTTCTTGTAGCCTGAGCAATATGAATGGGATCTGTGACTCTTTGAATATCCCAAATCTCTGGGCTAATGGTTTTAATTTTTTTTTATTTTTAAATTCATTCATTTATTTTAATTGGAAGCTAATTACTTTACAAAAAATCAACCAAATCTTTTAAATCTGTTCTATACAACTGTGTCTCTTTTGCTGTCTCACATACAAGGTTATCATTACCATCTTTCTAAATTCCATATATATGTATTAGTATACTGTATTAGTGTTTTTCTTTCTGGCTTACTTCAGTCTGTATAATCGGCTCCTCTCTAACACAAATCACAGCAGGATCCTCTATTGTCCACCTCCCAGTCTACTGGAAATAAAATAAAAAATAAACAAATGGGATCTAATTAAAATTAAAAGCTTCTGCACAACAAAGCAAACTATAAGTAAGGTGAAAAGACAGCCTTCTGAATGGGAGAAAACAATAGTAAATGAAGCAACTGACAAACAACTAATCTCAAAAATATATAAGCAACTTATGCAGCTCAACTCCAGAAAAATTAATGATCCAATCAAAAAATGGGCCAAAGAACTAAATAGGCATTTCTCCAAAGAAGATGCATGGATGGCTAACAAACACATGAAAAGGTGCTCAACATCACTCATTATCAGAAAAATGCTAATCAAGACCACAATGAGATACCATTTCACACCAGTCAGAATGGCTGCGATCCAAAAGTCTACAAGCAATAAATGCTGGAGAGGATGTAGAGAAAAAGGGAACCCTCTTACATTCTTGGTGGGAATGCAAACTAGTACAGCCACTATGGAAACCAGTGTGGAGATTCCTTAAAAAATTGCAAATAGAACTGCCTTATGACCCAGCAATCCCACTGCTGGGCATATACACCAAGGAAACCAGAAGTGAAAGAGACACATGTACCCCAATGTTCATTGCAGCATTTTTTATAATAGCCAGGACATGGAAACAACCTAGATGTCCATCAGCAGACGAATGGATAAGAAAGCTGTGGTACATATACATAATGGAGTATTACTCAGCCCTTAAAAAGAATAAATTTGAATCAGTTCTAATGAGATGGATGAAACTGGAGCTGATTATACAGAGTGATGTAAGCCAGAAAGAAAAACACCAATACAGCATACTAACATATATATATATGGAATTTAGAAAGATAATAACGATGACACTGTATGTTAGACAACAAAAGAGACACAGAGGTATAGAATGGACTTTTGGCCTCTGAGGGAGAGGGAGAGGGTGGAATGATTTGGCAGAATGGCATTGAAACATGTATACTATCATGTAAGAAACAAAGTGCCAGTCTATGTTCAGTACAGGATACAGGACGCTTGGGGCTGGGGCACGGGGATGATCCAAAGAGATGATATGGGGTGGGAGGTGGGAGAGGGTGTGGCTGATTCATGTCAATTTATGGCAAAACCAATACAGTATTTTAACGTAGAATAAAGTAAAAATAAAATTTAAAAAATAAATATAAAATAAATAAAACAAAATCTCATTACAAATCAACATTAAATATGAACATTCATAGTCAATTGTGATGATAAGAAACAGTAACTTTAAACTCCAATTAAGTAAAATGTTATTCTTCTCATTAGCAAACTTTTACTATTTAAAAAATAATCTTATCATTATTGACATTGTATTTTTAATTTCATCAAGAAAAACTGTGGAAATGTTTTTAAAAGTGTTGATAATGCCTGCTACATGGCATAATATTTGGCCAATAAATAGTGGTTATCTTATTATTAATCCTTGTTGTTGGTAACTCTCCACAGTGCTTCTGCCCTCCTCTCCTTCTTGTTACATTTTAATAATAATAGTACATAGAAAATACATGGAAAGAGGAAGATAATTAAAGTGGAGGAGGAAGAATAAGAGAGGCACAACTGTCATGGATTCCTAAAGACTGCTTGGACTACTTTGGTCCTCTGGTTTCCTCCTATCTCTAGGTGGTTTTTGTTTTGTTTTGTTTTGTTTTGTTTTTTGTTCAAAGTGCTCTGTGAACTCTAGCTCAATGCTTGGCATAAGATAAATAAATGCCCTGCAAAAATACAGTAAAACAATTTTGCAGTTCCTCAAAAACTGAATCATATAATTATCATATAACTCAGCAACTCCACTCTTAGGTGAATATACAAAAGAATAAAAACTAGGTATTCAAACAAAAACCTGTATATGCATATTTATAGCCATACTATTCATAATAGACTAAAGGTGTAAACAATCCAAAGGTCTGTTAATAGGCAAATGGATAAACAAACTGTGGCCTGTTCATATCATGGAATATCATTCAGTCAAAAAGAGGAATAAAATATTGATACATGCTACAACAGATATGAAACGGGAATATTATGATAAGTGAAAGAAGCTGACAGACCCCAAAAGTCATGTGTTGTATGATTCCATTTATATTAAATATTCAGAATAGTTAAATCAACATCAGAAAGCAGATATGTGGCAGTCAGGGGTTTAGGGAGGGAAAAATGGGGAGTAATTTTTAGTAAGTACAAGCTTTCTTTTTGGGGTGATGGAATTGTTTTGAAACTAAATAAAAGTGGTGTTTGCACAACATTATCAGTGTTCTAAGAGCCATGGAATTGTTCACTTTAACATGGTCAATTTAATGTTGCTATAAATTAAAGAATATTTATGAATGTATATTTAAAGAACAAAAAGAGATGAAAGGTTGAGCCTGTGTGATTTATGTAGTTATTCCTTAAAAACACAACCATTTTAAAAGATTCTGCTGCTCCCTGCTATAACTAAAAATCCCTTGATCCATGTGGGGATCTCAGTGAAGGATGAGTGGCTTCCAGCATGTGTTCGTGGTTACAAAGTTGACCTTGCTAGTCCAGGAATTTCATGTAGAAATCAGGAGCTATGAAAGTTGTTAACAATTCAGCTGCTTCTAAAAGAGGCGAACATCTAGTATAGGGTCAGAAAAATGATTTAATGCACCCAAGAGAAAAATATGAAGGCACAGCATACAGGCAAGCCCTTCTGATAGACACATCAGGAGCATAAAATTGGCAATTCTTCTCCGATCACAATTAGGGGAGATCTGAAATCTACAAGATTCTGCCTCTCGGAGGAGGGAAAAAGATGGCGGAGGAATAGGATGGGGAGAACACTTTCTCCTCTCTACCCCATCAAAAGAACATTTCAACGCTGAGCAAATTCCACAAAATAACTTCTGACTGCTGGCAGAGGACATCAGGCATCCAGCAAAGCAGATCATTGGCTTCAAAGCCAGGTAGGGAATACTTTATTTTATTTTAAAGAACGAAGTTATAGACAAAGGAGGTAGGGAGGGAACCCCGGCACGGGAAGGCAATCCCGTCCCAGGAAGAGACTCTTAAAGAGAGAGGTTCCCTAAAATTGGGGAACTTTCTCACAGCTGTGCATGGGGCGAGCCCTGGAAGCACAGAGGGCAACATAACAGGAAGGAAGAATAAATAAATAATTAAAACCAACAGATTACGAATTCAACAGTATAACCCCCAGCAGATAAGCAGCGCAAACGCCTGCGTCCGACAGCAGTGGGGGTTGGGCAGGGAGGAGCGCGCCCGCGACAGAGCTTTCTAAGAATTGGGCCACGGGAGACGTAGGCTGCAGGGCTTTTCTCGAGAATCGGGGCATAAAGGGGCCAGAATCGAGTCCGCACGTGGATAGAACGATTTATCCCGGACTAACAAACCAGACTGGGGGTAACTAACACGCGAAACGCTCGAACATAAGACACCGACAGGCCCGCGCACAGAACAAAGGACGGATTGGAAATAGCCGGCTGCAGACCATCCCCCATCAGCGACGGGCAGCCAGAGCCTTAAGCGCGGGAAGAGGGCAGTCGCTGCTCAAGAGAGACATTACCTACCAAATTGCAAGCAAGCTCTTTATTGAGACTTCTGCAACAATAGTCCGCGCCAAACTCCCTAGCCACTCGGACTTGGAACCAAACCCGGCACCCGGAGGGGACTTACTGAGCGCCAATCCTGAGTGGCTTAAACCGGGGAATTGCATGAAACACAGGCCAGGCCCCACACGGTTATCCCGCGGATTGGGAAGGGGCAAGCCCAGTGCAGAGCTCAGCACCACCCTCCCTGAGGCAAGACAGAAATCAGACACGGAAGAGAGCAGCAAACAGAGGAAGTCAAACAGAGGGAACTGCCTTGGTAGTGACCCCACACAGTCCTCAACGACAGAGAAAGTGCCAGATATGCCTTTTCTACTTTTCGGATCAAAAAAAAAAAAAATTTTTTTTGGGGGGGATGATGTGGAAGAGTGATTTTTTTTCTTTTTAAGAATTTTGTTTTCTTTCTTTAACAATTATTTTTTTCCTTTTTAAATGTTTATCCTTTTCTTTCTCATCCTTTTTCTCCCCTAAACTTCCTTAAATTTTTAAGTCTTCTATATTTCTAGTTATTATTTTTAGAACCTAATATTACTTATAAAAAAAAAAAACCTATCGTTTAAGCAAACGCCGTATATAGTCTTATTGGTGAAGGAAGTTGTCTTTTAATAATTCTGGAGTCTTTTATTATATTTTACTTATTTTTTCCTTTTTTCTTTCTCTCTCTTTTTTATTTTTAAATTTCTCTCTACTTCTTCATCTTCTCTTCAATAATCTATCTTTGAAAATCCAATCTATACTCCAGAATTTTAATCTTGGCATTTTGGTATTTGTTGCCAATTTTGTACTTTTAAAAACCTAATCCTCAGTACCCAGTTTTACATGAGTGCAAGACTACTGACTTGACCACTCTCTCCACCTTTGGAATCTTCCTTTTCACCACCAGGTGGCTTTTGTCTCCCTCCCTCCCCTCCCCCCCTCTCTACCCAACCCTATGAACCTCTGTGTGTTCCAGAAGGAGGAGAACTCTAAGGGAACTGGTCACTGACCGGATCTGTATCCCTCCTTCCCATCTCCCTCTTTTATCCTCCTGTCCACCTCTATCTACTTCCTCCCTCTCCTTTTTCATGTATAACTCTGTGACCACCTCTGAGCGGTCCAGACTTCGGAGTGCACACAAGAAAGTGGTTATGGGCTAACTTGCTTTTCCCTCTTATGATTCCACCTCATCCCAATCCACTCACCTCTAACTACTCCTCCCCCTTTTCTCTCCTCCAAGTAACTCACCGATCCTCTAGGGACGACCCTCAAGGTGGAGAAACCGATCATCATTAACCTAGATGTTTTAATATTAGTGCTGAATAGATGGAGAAATTATGAGGCTATTCTAAAAATAAATCTGAAAACCAGAATCAGGAGGCGTAATTCCAAATCCTGAGATCATCAAAGAATTCCTGAATACAGGGAACATTATCCAATTAGAGCTCATCAAACGCCTTCATACCTATACTGAAATTGAGCACTGCCCAAGGGCCAACAAGCTCCAGAGCAAGACATACCACGCAAATTCTCCAGCAACACAAGAACAAGCCCCTGAGCCTCAATACACAGGCAACTCAAAATACTCCAAAACCACTGATGTCGCATAACCCATTACTTCACACGTCACAGCACTCCAGAAAGAGGAAATCCAGATCCACCCACCAGAACTCCAACACAAGCCTCCTGACCAAGAAACTTTGACAAGCCACTGATATAACCCCAAACACAGAGAGGAAACTCTATAATAAAGAGAACTCCACAAATTCCCGGAATATAGAAAAGCCACCCCAAAGACAGCAATATAACCAGGATGAAGAGACAGAGGAATACCCAGCAGGTAAAGGAACAGGAGACATGCCCACCAAACCAAACAAAAGAGGAAGAGATAGGGAATCTACCTGAGAAAGAATTCCAAATACTGATAGGGAAAATGATCCAAAATCTTGAAATCAAAATGGAAGCACAGATAAATAGCCTGGGGTCAAGGATTGAGAAGATGCAAGAAAGGTTTAACAAGGACCGAAAAGAAATAAAAAGAGTCAACATATAATGAATAATGCAATAAATGAGATCAGAAACACTCTGGAGGCTACAAATAGTAGAATATCGGAGGCAGAAGATAGGATCAGTGAAATAGAAGATAGAATGTTAGAAATAAATGAATCAGCGAGGGAAAAAGAAAGGTGAATTAAAAGAAATGAGGACAACCTCAGAGACCTCCAAGACAATATGAAACGCTCCAACATTCGAATTATAGGAGTCCCAGAAGAAGAAGACAAAAAGAAAGACCATGAGAAAATACTTGAGGAGATAATAGTCGAAAACTTCCCTAAAATGAGGAAGGAAATAATCATCCAAGTCCAAGAAACCCAGAGAGTGCCAAACAGGATAAACCCAAGGCAAAACACCATAAGACATATTTTAATCAAACTAACAAAGACCAAACACAAAGAACAATTACTAAAAGCAGCAAGGGAAAAACAACAAATAACACACAAGGGGATCCCCATAAGAATAACTGCAGATTTTTCAATAGAAACTCTTCAGGCCAGGAGGGAATGGCAAGACATACTTAAAGTGATGAAAGATAACAACCTTCAGCCAAGACTACTGTACCCAGCAAGGATCTCATTCAAATATGAAGGAGAAATCAAAAGCTTTACAGACAAGCAAAAGCTGAGAGAATTCAGCACCACCAAACCAGCTCTCCAACAAATACTAAAGGATAGTCTTTAGAAAGGAAACACAAAAAGGATGTATAAACCCGAAACTAAAACAATACAGTAAATGGCAACAGGAGCATACTTATCAATAATTACCTTAAATGCAAATGGGTTGAATGCCCCAACCAAAAGGCAAAGACTGGCTGAATGGATACAAAAACAAGATCCCTATATATGCTGCCTACAAGAGACCCACCTCAAAACAACGGACACATACAGACTAAAAGTGAAGGGCTGGAAAAAAGATATTCCATGCAAATAAAGACGAAAAGAAAGCAGGAGTAGCAATACTCATATCCGATAAAATAGACTTTAAAACAAAGGCTGTGAAAAGGGACAAAGAAGGCCACTACATAATGATTAAAGGATCAATCCAAGAAGAAGATATAACAATTATAAATATATATGCACCCAACATAGGAGCACCGCAATATGTAAGACAATTGCTAACAAGCATGAAAGGGGAAATTAATAATAACACAATAATAGTGGAAGACTTTAATACCCCACTCACACCTATGGACAGATCAACTAAGCAGAAAATTAACAATGAAACACAAACGTTAAATGATACAATTGACCGGTTAGACCTAATTGATATCTATAGGACATTTCACCCCAAAACAATGAATTTCACCTTTTACTCAAGTGCACACGGAACCTTTTCCAGGATAGATCACATTCTGGGTCATAAATCTAACCTTGATAAATTCAAAAAATTGAAATTATCCCAAGCATCTTCTCTGACCATAACGCACTAAGGTTAGATCTCAATAATAGGAGAAAAACTATTAAAAATTCCAACATTTGGAGGCTGAACAACACCCTACTGAATAATCAACAAATCACAGAAGAAATCAAAAAGAAATCAAATTATGCATCGAAACAAATGAAAATGAAAACACAACAACACAGAACCTTTGGGACACTTTAAAAGCAGTCCTAAGAGGAAAGTTAATTGCAATACAGGCATACCTCAAGAAACAAGAAAAACTCAAATAAATAACCTAACTCTACACCTAAAGCAACTAGAAAAGGAAGAAATAGAGAACCCCAGAGTTAGTAGAAGGAAAGAAATCCTAAAAATTAGGGCAGAAATAAATGCAAAAGAAACAAAAGAGACCATAGCAAAAATCAACAAAGCAAAAAGCTGGTTCTTTGAAAGGATAAATAAAATTGACAAACCATTAGCCAGACTCACCAAGAAACAAAGAGAAAAAAAATCAAATCAACAAAATTAGAAATGAAAATGGAGAGATCACGACAGACAACACAGAAATACAAAGAATCATAAGAGACTACTATCAGCAATTATATGCCAACAAAATGGACAACTTGGAAGAAATGGACAAATTCTTAGAAAAATACAATTTTCCAAAACTGAACCAGGAAGAAACAGAAAATCTTAACAGACCCATCACAAGCACGGAAATTGAAACTGTAATCAGAAATCTTCCAGCAAACAAAAGCCCAGGTCCAGACGGCTTCACAGCTGAATTCTACCAAAAATTCTGAGAAGAGCTAACACCTATCTTACTGAAGCTATTCCAGAAAGTTGCAGAGGAAGGTAAACTTCCAAACTCATTCTATGAGGCCACCATCACCCTAATACCAAAACCTGACAAAGACACCACAAAAAAGAAAGCTACAGGCCAATATCACTGATGAACATAGATGCAAAAATCCTCAACAAAATCCTAGCAATCAGAATCCAGCAACACATTAAAAGATCATACACCATGACCAAGTGGGCTTTATCCCAGGGATGCAAGGATTCTTCAATATCCGCAAGTCAATCAATGTAATACATCACATTAACAAACTCAGAAATAAAAATCATATGATTATCTCAATAGATGCAGAAAAAGCCTTTGACAAAATTCAGCATCCATTTATGATAAAACTCTCCAGAAAGCAGGAATAGAAGGAACATATCTCAACATAATAAAAGCTATATATGACAAACCCACAGCTCACATTATCCTCAATGGCGAAAAATTGAAACCATTTCCCTAAAGTCAGGAACAAGACAAGAGTGTCCACTTTCACCCCTACTCTTCAACATCGTACTGGAAGTTTTGGCCACAGCAATCAGAGCAGAAAAAGAAATACAAGGAATCCAAATTGGAAAAGAAGAAGTAAAACTCTCACTGTTTGCAGATGACATGATCCTCTACATAGAAAATCCTAAAGACTCGACCAGAAAACTAGTAGAGCTAATCAATGAATATAGTAAAGTTGCAGGATATAAAATCAACACTCAGAAATCCCTTGCATTCCTATACACTAACAATGAGAAAGTAGAAAAAAGAAGTTAAGGAAACAATTCCATTCACCATTGCAACGAAAAGAATAAAATACTTAGGAATATTCCTACCTAAAGAAACTAAAGACCTATATATCGAAAACTATAAAACACTGATGAAAGAAATCAAAGAGGACACTAATAGATGGAGAAATATACAATGCTCATGGGTCGGAAGAGTCAATATAGTGAAAATGAGTATTCTACCTAAAGCAATCTACAGATTCAATGCAATTCCCATCAAGCTACCAGCAGTATTTTTCACAGAACTAGATCAAATAATCTCAAGATTTGTATGGAAATACAGAAAGCCTCGAATAGCCAAAGCTATCTTGAGAAAGAAGAATGGAACTGGAGGAATCAACTTGCCTGACTTCAGGCTCTACTACAAAGCCACAGTCATTAAGACAGTATGGTACTGGCACAAAGACAGAAATATAGATCAATGGAACAAAATAGAAAGCCCTGAAATTAACCCACACACCCATGGACACCTTATCTTCAACAAAGGAGGCAAGAATATACAATGGAGTAAAGACAGTCTCTTTAACAGGTGGTGCTGGGAAAACTGGTCAACCACTTGTAAAAGAATGAAACTAGACCCCTTTCTAACACCATACACAAAAAATAAACTCAAAATGGATTAAAGATCTAAATGTAAGACCAGAAACTATAAAACTCCTAGAGGAGAACATAGGCAAAACACTCTCCGACATAAATCACAGCAGGATCCTCTATGATCCAACTCCCAGTATACTGGTAATAAAAGCAAAGATAAACAAATGGGATCTAATTAAAATTAAAAGCTTCTGCACAACAAAGGAAACTACAAGCAAGGTGAAAAGACAGCCTTCTGAATGGGAGAAAAAAATAGCAAATGAAACAACTGACAAACAACTAATCTCAAAGATATATAAGCAACTTATACAGCTCAACTCCAGAAAAATAAATGATCCAAGAAAAAAAAATGGGCCAAAGAATTAAATAGGCATTTCTCCAAAGAAGACATACGGATGGCTAACAAACACATGAAAAGATGCTCAACATCACTCATTATCAGAGAAATGCAAATCAAGACCACAATGAGATACCATTTCACACCAGTCAGAATAGCTGCGATCCAAAAGTCTACAAGCAATAAATGCTGGACAGGGTGTGGAGAAAAGGGAACCCTCTTACACTGCTGGTGGGAATGCAAACTAGTACAGCCATTATGAAAAACAGTGTGGAGATTCCTTAAAAACTTTCAAATAGAACTGCCTTATGACCCAGCAATCCCACTGCTGGGCATACACCGAGAAAACCAGAATTGAAAGAGACACATGTACCCCAATGTTCATTGCAGCACTGTTTATAATAGCCAGGACATGGAAGCAACCTAGATGTCCATCAGCAGATGAATGGATAAGAAAGCTATGGTACATATACATTATGGAATACTACTCAGCCCTTAAGAAGAATAAATTTGACTCAGTTCTAATGAGATGGATGAAATTGGAACCAATTATACAGAGTGAAGTAAGCCAGAAAGAAAAACACCAATACAGTATACTGACACATATATATGGAATTTAGAAGACAGTAATGATGACCCTGTAGGTGAGACAACCAAGAGACACAGAGGTATAGAGTGGACTTTTGGACTCTGAGGGAGAGGGAAATGGTGGGATGGTTTGGGAGAATGGCAATGCAACATGTATATTTTCGTGTAAGAAACGAAGCGCCAATCTATGTTCAATGTAGGATGCGGGATGCATGGGGCTGATGCACAGGATGATTCAAGTAGAGGATGTTGGATGGGAGGTGGGAGGGGCTTCGGCATTGGCAGATTGTGTTCACCTATGGCTGATTCGTGTCAATGTATGACAAAACAAATACAGTATTGTAATTTAAAATAAATAAATAAATAAAAGATTCTGCCTCTCTCTTTATCTTAATTAACAAAGAAAAGACTTGTTCTCTTTCCCTAATGGATTATCCAGAAACTAGAAAATCAAGCTTTTGGGAGAGACAGATAATAAAAAGAGAGAAGGGAAAGAGAGAAAAGGGCAGCCTAAAGACCAAGAGGTATATGAATTAAGCTTTCACAATCCATTAATTCATTCACTGTCAAAAGCAAACATAGTCCTTTTTTGTGTGTGAAGTGTAAAGAATCAAAGATATATATGACAGACATATTTGCCATCACAGAGTTTACTGTCTACTGTGGGGAGGTGGGAGGTGAGCGTGTGTACACAAACAATTAATAAGGAAGCCTTATCAATGTGTATAGACTGTATTGGGTACATAAATCACTTGAAAATCTCATTAAAATGAGGATTCTGATTCATTATACATGGGATTCTGAATTTCTCAAAGGACTGAAGTGAAATCCATCTTGCTGGCCTGAGAACCCCACTTGACATGGCAAGGAGCTAGAATGTGATAAACACAAAAGAAAGTGATGATACAAAGCAAGTTTCAGCAAATGATGGCCTGTGGTCAGATATGGCTTGCTGCCTATTTTTGTATGACCTGTGAACTAAGTATGGTTATATACTTTTAAATGGTTGGGAAAAAACTGCTATCTCATGAAAACTATATATATATATATATATATATATATATATATATATATATATAATTCAAATTTTAATGTCATAAGTAGTACTTCAATGGAACATGGCCACACCCATTCCTTTACATATAGGGTTGTGACTGCTTCCCTACTACAAAGGAAACATTGAGCAGTTACAATTGAAACCATACGGCCTGCAAAACCTAAAATATGTATTCTTTGGCCTTTTACAAGAAGATTTTATTTTCCACTGGTATAATATATTAAAGGATTTCAGGGGAGAAAGAGAGACCAGATTCTGCTTGATTAATCAGGGGAAACCTCAAGGAGAAAGTGCATCTGAATGGTAACTGCATCTGATTTGGAAGTACATTTGAGTAGTTAGGAATAGATAGACAGGGGAGATTGCAATGGCAACCCACTCCAGTACTCTTGCCTGGAAAATCCCATGCACAGAGGTGCCTGGTGGGCTGCAGTCCATGGAGTCACTAAGAGTCAGACATGACTGAGCGCCTTCACCTTCACGTTTCACTTTCATGCACTGGAGAAGGAAATGGCAACCCGCTCCAGTGTTTTTGCCTGGAGAATCTCAGGGATGGAGGAGCCTGGTGGGCTGCCGTCCATGGGGTCGCACAGAGTCGGACACGACTGAAGCGACTTAGTCACAACAGCAGCAGACAGGGCAGGACCTGAACAGCTGTGTTTAGGGAAGAAAGTATTCTAGTAGGTACAAAGTCTTGAAAATGGGAAAACCGGAGGGTGTGACTGCAGATCTCAGTGTCAAAACATAAACAAACCAGGCAACTGACCAGAATGCCCATGTGACAGCATCCTTAAAACTTCCCTTTGAATAAGAAAGAGAAATGATCTGACACAATGAAACCCCATTCCCAACTCTAAGAAGATAAAACATCTGAATTACACATGTATCTTTGAGCAACAAAAAAGCACAGGCATAACATTGGAGTGAGAACTTGGGACCCAATATTCTCAAAGTTGGGTAGTGACACTGCCCCCTAAGGGAGTGTTGGGGTATGTGTGTTTTGGGCTGTCACAATAACTGGAGAATATCTGTTGACATTTACTGCCCAGGTGCCAGAGATGCTAAAAGCAACTATAATGAAAAATAGAGGACTGTAATTCTGGGCAACATCAATTTTTTTTTTCTTTCTAAATATCAATAGCACTCCCACTAACAATTTCAGGCAAGGACTCTGCTATGGTGCAGAAAGTCCATGGGTTGAGGAATAAAAAAAAAAAAAAAAAAAAAAACTGGATGAAGGGAATGCCACTCATATGGATACTGATGCTAATGCTTGGCTGAAACGCTTTTATTTTCCCCCTCAGATTCCAAGGAAAGCCAAAATGCCAGATAATGCACAAATTCAAAGGGAGCCTATGTTTTATGTGATAATTACAGTGCCCATGAAAGATAAGATTTGGGTAGGGATAAAGGTCTATGGCTAACATTTACCCATGATCACTGTGCACAGTGGCTAGATCGCTGGCCTTAAAATCAGAAAGAGCTTGGTATGATTTCAGTTTTGTCCTTTTTGAGCTGAGTAACCCTTAGTCAATTATTTAAATATTCTTAACCTTATTTTCCTGGCCTGTAAAATGGGTATGGTGAAGGATTGTTAAAAAGATTGACTGAAATAAACTTTGGGACAGGCTTAGCACAATATTTGGGCCCATAGTGATGCCCAGTAAATGTGTTTCTTCTTTCTCTGCTTTGATGACCACATATGTTTTTGTTTGTTTGTTTTCTGCTAAAAAAGTTGCTGTTTCAGGCTGATTGGCAAAATTAGATGGGAATCAATTTTAGCCAAGCATGACAATTGGTGTAAGGCAGTGTTTCCTTATCTTAGTACTATTAACTTTGGTTAATTTAGTATTATTAATTTTGGGCTCGACAATTATTTGTTGTGAGGCTGTCCTGTGCATTGGGGTATTTTTAGAAGCATCCTTGGCATCTACCCTCCTCTGGGGGAGCAAAATTGTGCATGGTTGAAAACCACTGGTTAGGGGTGAGTGAAATGAGTTATAGTTGTTTTGAATGAAAGGAGAAACATGAATTGCTCTCTCTCTCTATATTTTTTTTCCTAAATCAAAATTTTGACTACAGATCTGAAAACTCTGTGGCCTGTAAATACCACAACATGCCCCATTTTCATTCTGTCCCAGCCACAGTACTTGGTCCTGGGGACAAGTCATGGCTGCTGTACTTTAGGTGAAGATAAGCTGCTTCGCAGAGTCTAAGATCATGGCATCTGATTCCATCACTTCATGGCAAATAGAAGGGGAAAAGTGGAAGCAGTGAAGAATTTTCTTTTCTTGGTTTTTAAAATTCTTAAGTCACTGTGGATGGTAACTGAAGTCATGAAATTAGAAGATGTTTGCTTCTTGGAAG
The DNA here is from genome assembly GCA_917880005.1 of Nanger dama. Lineage (NCBI taxonomy): Eukaryota > Metazoa > Chordata > Mammalia > Artiodactyla > Bovidae > Nanger > Nanger dama. The sequence continues at coordinate 410,428 of CAKJTW010000045.1, forward strand.
GAAAACTATGACAAAGCTAAACAGTGTATTAAAAAGCAAAGACATCATTTTGCTTACAAAGGTCCATGTAATTGAAGCTATGGTCTTTCCAGTAGTCATGTACAAATGCGAAAATCAGGCGATAAAGAAGGAAGAATACCAAAGAATTGATGCTTTCAAACTATGGTGCTGGAGAAGACTCTCGAGAGTCCATTGGACAGCAAGGAGATCAAACCAGTCAATCCTGAAGGAAATCAGCCCTGAATATTCACAGGAAGGACTGATACTAAAACTGAAGCCCCTTAACTTTGGCCATCTGATACAAATAGCCAACTCATTGAAAAAGACCCTAATGCTGAGAAAGATTGACAGCAAGAGGAGAAGGGAATGACAGAGAATGAGATGGTTGGATGGCATCACCAATTCAATGGATGTGAACCTGGGCAAACTCTGAGAGATAGTGAGGGACAGGGAGGCCTGGCATATTGCACTCAATGGGATCACAAAGAATTGGACACAACTTAGCAACTAAACAACAGGAAAGAAAGTTCTTCAAACTCTGACCACCAAGCAGCTATTAATTTTCCAGGTAATGCCTGTCACCATGTCTCTGGAAAACTTTTGGTTGGGCATCTGAACCGATATGATAGGAGAGTAGGTAGATTTATGCTCATGTTTTATTTGAAAGGGAATGGCTACTCACTCCAGTATTCTTTCCTGGAGAATTCCATGGACAGAGGAGCCTGGTGGGTTACTGTCCATGAGGTCACAAAGAGTCAGACATGACTCAGCAGCTAACATTTGTTTACATTCATTTTTAATCTGAATACTGGGACCCTCTGGCAAAATGGAAGTGAGGATAGATTTATCTTAGAGGATGTAGTTTGTTTAATAGGAGAGATTATGTGGGTGTGTATTGTTTATATACGTGCAAAACACTCAGAGCTCAAGGCAGAAGGTAGGTTTTATAAATCAGTAGACAAGTAAAATAAATGCATTAATCTAGATATTCCTGCTCCTTGAATAAGAGTGAAAAGTTAAGAGAATTATAGAAACTTAGTGGATTCTTCTTCAAACTACCCAAACGCTTAACTTCCACCCTGAACCAATGCCATGTTCTCTATGAGAAAGTTCCAGAATTTTGGCATTGGAAGCTGAATATTGCCTTCTTAATACCAATAATCAAAAGTAAAGAAATAAAAAAAAAACAGAACACGACTTTGATGAAGGCATGGAGAAGAAATCTAAGGTTTAGAAAAGGCTGTTTTGTACCAAGTGCTTGATGCATACATCATCTTATTATATTTAATTGAAACAAAAAGTCCGTGGGCCAAACATTTCTAAGCTTATCTGCTAGTAAGAGCTATCATATATGTTTATTATAAATTTATATTTGAGTTCTACCCTCAGACCTTCTGAATCTGACTTTCTGGGGGAAAAGGAAAATGTGCATTTTTAACTATCACCTCAGGAGTTTTAAACAGCAAACTGTAATTTATCATCCCTAGTTATAGATGTGGAAACTGGGTATTGCCTGAATTCTAATTCTAAATCCTTTCTGTGGCTTCACCCTGCTTGCTTAGAAATGACAGGCCCACTTTAAACAGAGAAAGTGTTGTTGTTTAGTCGCTCAGTGCTGTCCAACTCTTTGCTACCCCATGGACTGAAACATGCCAGGCTTTCCTGCCCATTTTCTAGAACTTGCTCAAACTCATGTCCATTGAATCAGTGATGCCATTCAGCCATCTCATCCTCTGTTGTTTCCTTCGCCTGTTGCTTTCAATCTTTCCCCAACATCAGAGTCTTTTCCAATGAGTCAGCTCTTTGCATCAGGTGGCCAAGTACTGGAGTTTCAGCATCAGTCCCGTCAGTGAATGTTCAGGGTTGATTTCCTTTAGGATTGACTGGTTTGATCTCCTTGCTGTCCAAGGGACTCTCAAGAGTCTTCTCCAACACCACAGGTTGAAGGCATCAATTCTCCAGCACTCAGCCTTCTTTATGGTGCAGCTCTCACAACTGTACAAGACTACTGGAAAAACCATAGCTTTGACTATACAGATCTTGGGCCTTCCCTTGTGGCTCAGTTGGTAAAGAATCCACCCACAATGCAGGACACCTGGATTCAATCCCTGGATTTGAAAGACCCACTGGAAAAGATAATGGCTACCCATTCCAATATTCTGGCCAGGAGAATTCCATGGACTTTCACTTTCATACGGACCATGGTTGTCAGAGTAATGTGTCTGCTTTGTAATATGCTGTCTAGGTTTCTCATAGCTTTTCTTCCAAAGAGCAAGTGTATTTTAATTTCATGGCTGCAGTCACCATCTACAGTGATTTTGGAGCTCAAGAAAATAATCTGTCACTCTTTCCTTTGTGTCCCCTTCTATTTGCCATAGATGCCATGATCTTAGTTTTTAAAATGTTGAGTTTTAAGCCAGCTTTTTAACTCTCCTTTTTCACTTTCATCAAAAGGCTCCTTAGTTCCTCTTTGCTTTCTTCTGTAAGTGTAGTGTCATCTGCATATGTGAAGTTATTGGTATTTCTCCCTGTAATCTTGATTCCAGCTTGTGCTTCATCCAGCCTGGCATTTGGCATGATGTAGTCTGCATATAAGTTAAACAAGCAGGGTGACAATATACAAGCCTTGATGTATTCTTTTCCCAATTTGGAACCAGTCCATTGTTTCCTGTCTGATTCTGTTGCGTCATGACCTGCATACAGGTTTCTCAAGAGGCAGGTAAGATGGTCTTGTATTCCTATCTCTAAAAATTTTACACAATTCATTGTGATCTACACAGGCAAAGGCTTTAGTGTAGTCAATGAAGCAGAAATATATATTTTTCTGAAATCCTCTTGGTTTTTTAATGATCCAATGGATGCTGGCAATTTGATCTCTGGTTCCTCTGCCTTTTCTAAATGCAGCTTGAACATCTGGGCCTTCTCAGTTCATGTACTGTTGAAGCCTAGCTTGGAGAATTTTGAGTGCTATTTTGCTACCATTACTTTATTTAAAGAAGATGGCCTTGAAATTTGTTACTGCTTTGCATATCAGCTCCTTAGAGCTTTGAGATCCCATGTGGAGGATAAGACAGCACCTGTGACTCCTAGGGCTGAAACTCCAACCTTGCACATTATTTATTCTGTAACCTTGGCAAGTTAACTAAAGTTCTCCTGGTCAGAGTTTTTATTATTATTTTTTTAAAGGTGATAAAAAATAATACTTGCTCCAACTGCTTCTGGATTCATTGTGTAGACTGAACAAGATAATGTATAAGAAAGAGTTTTGCAAATGGCAAACTCTGTGAGGAATTAACATTACAGAGTTCTGATTACATTTATTCCCAGTTATCCACAAACCAGTTTTTATTTGGGCAAAGCTTATGTAAAGATTGAACTTTCCTTTTCATCTTTCAGTCACTTTCCATTGTCTAGTAAGTGTGAGAAAAGAAATTCATACTTCAGTTCAGTCACTTACTCATGTCCAATTCTTTGTGACATTATGGGCTACAGCACTTCAGGCTTCCCTGTCCATCACCAACTCCTGGAACTTATTCAGACTCATTTACAATGAGTCAGTGATGCCATCTAATCACTTCTCCCTACCTTCAATCTTTTCCAGCATCAGAGTCTGTTCCAATGAGTCAGTGCTTTGCATCAGGTGGCCAAAGTATTGGAGTTTCAGCTTCACCATAAGTCCTTCCAATGAATATTCAGGGCTGACTTCCTTTAGGATGCACTGGTTGGATCTCCTTGCAGTCCAAGGGACTCTCAAGAGTCTTCTCCAACACCACAGTTCCAAAGCACCAATGCTTCGGCACTTAGCTTTCTTTATAGTCCAACTCTCACATCCATACATGACTACTGGAAAAACCATAGCTTTGACTAGACAGACCTTTGTTGGCAAAATAATGTCTCTGCTTTTTAGTATGCTGTCTAGGTTGGTCATAGCTTTTCTTCCAAGGAGCAAGAGTCTTTTAATTTCATGGCTGTTGTCAACATCCTCAGGGATTTTGGAGTTCCCCATCCCCCGCCTCCAAAATAAATTCTCTCACTGGTTCCATTTTTTCCTCATCTATTTGCCATGAAGTGATGGAACCCGATATCATCATCTTAGTTTTCTGAATGTTGAGTTTTAAGCCTACTTTTTCACTCTCCTCTTTCACTTACGTCAAGAGGCTCTTTAGTTGTTCTCCACTTTCTGCCATAAGGGTGGTATCATCTGCACATCCGAGGTTATTGATATTTCTCTCAGAAATGTTGATTAAAGCTTGTTACTGACAGATACAAGAAACATGAATAGCATTCCCACTGAAGCCTGTTACTCAACATAAGAAACCCAGGGTAGCCATTTGTTGCAACATGGATAGGCCTAGAGATTGTCAGACTGAGTGAAATAAGTCAGATAGAGAAAGACAATATCATGTGGAATATAGAAAAATGCTACAAATGAATTTACCTACAAAGCAAAAATAGAGTCACAGATGTAGAAAACAAATTTATGCTTACCAGGGCTTAAGGAGGAGTGAAGGGGAAACTTGGGAAATCAGGACTGACATATACACAATAGATAGTTATCTACTGTGTAGCACAGGGAACTCTACTTGGTACTCTGTAATGGACAATATGGGAAAATAATTTTTTTTTTAAAAAAGAGTGGATATATGTACATGCATAGCTGATTCACTTTACTGTACACTTGAAACCAACACAACATTGTAAATCAACTATATGCCAATTTAAAAATAATAATAATAATAGGTTCATCCACCCTCCAATGCCATCTGTGTCGAGTTCTGAAACTCCTGACATGTGGCAGAAAATTTTCCAGTGGTTTAATCTGGATATTGAATATTAACCAAATTTAGGAAGAATAGTTGAGTGTTGTCTGCATGCTCTAGTGGATGAGGCTGTCAATGCGCCTTCAGACATGTAGACTTTCATCTTCCCTGTTTCAGGCAGAATAATTCCCCCCCCATGTCCCTGTCTGATCTCTGAAATCTGATCTGTTACTCTACATAAAAAAAAAAATGACTTGGCAGATGTCATTAAATTAAGGATCCTGAGATGGATAGATTATCTTGGATTATCACAGTTGACTCATTTATCAGAAAGGTCTTTGTAAGTGAAAGAGGGAAGGAGGAGAATAGAGAAGGAGATGTGCTATTGGCAGCACAAAGTATAGTGATCCAGTGTGAGAGACTCAACAGACCACTGCTGGCTTTGAAGAAGAATCCTTCCTTAGAGCCTCCAGAGAGAACACAGCACTATCAAAGTCTGAATCTTAGGCCAGTGAAGTTCATTTTAGACTTCTGATCTCCAGAATGGTAGATAATACATGTATGTTATTTATAAGCACTAAGGCTGTATATTGTCACCCTGCTTATTTAACTTATATGCAGAGTACATTATGAGAAATGCTAGACTGGAAGAAACATAAGCTGGAATCAAGATTGCCAGGAGAAATATCAGTAACCTCAGATACGCAGATGACACCACCCTTATGGCAGAAAGTGAAGAGGAGCTAAAAAGCCTCTTGATGAAAGTGAAAGAGGAGAGTGAAAAAGTTGGCTTAAAGCTCAACATTCACAAAACGAAGATCATGGCATCCGGTCCCATCACTTCATGGGAAAGAGATGGAAACAGTGGAAACAGTATCAGACTCTATTTTGGGGGTCTCCAAAATCACTGCAGATGGTGATTTCAGCCATGATATTAAAAGATGCTTACTCTTTGGAAGAAAAGTTATGACCAACCTAGATAGTATACTCAAAAGCAGAGACATTACTTTGCTGAGTAAGGTCTGTCTAGTAAAGGCTATGGTTTTTCCTGTGGTCATGTATGGATGTGAGATTTGGACTGTGAAGAAGGCTGAGCACCAAAGAATTGATGTTTTTGAACTGTGGTGTTGGAGAAGACTCTTGAGAGTCCCTTGGACTACAAGGAGATCCAACCAGTCCATTCTAAAGGAGATCAGCCCTGGGATTTCTTTGGAAGGAATGATTCTAAAGGTGAAACTCCAGTACTTTGACCACCTCATGCGAAGAGATGACTCATTGGAAAAGACTCTGATGCTGGGAGGGATTGGGAGCAGGAGGAGAAGGGGGCAACAGAGGATGAAATGGCTGGATGGCATCACGGGCTCGATGGATGTGGGTCTGAGTGAACTCCGGGAGTTGGTGATGAACAAGTAGGTCTGGCGTGCTGCGATTCATGGGGGTCACAAAGAGTCGGACATGACTGAGCAACTGAACTGAACTGAAGTTTGTGGTCATGTGTTAGAGCAGCCATAGGAAATCAATGCATGCTATCTCTGAGTGTTTATCAGTTGGCAGGTTAGTGCAGGTTGGTCTTGAGCATTGCAAGACATCTACAGTCTGCAGGATGTTAATGTCAGCTTCCCTCTCAAGTCACTGTGATCATCCCAAACATACCCACATATGCCCAAATTCTTCATGGCATTGGCCCAGTTGAGAACAGAAACTTATACAGCTGAGGCATCTGAGGAGTAAAGGCGCATGTGGGAGCAGGCTTTGGAAAAGTAGAATTAAAAGCATATACAGTTAAAGCTCAACAATTTTCATTAGCATTATTGGCACAGCAGTCTACTGGAAACTTCTTCATGCTTCTACGACCTCTGCACAGCAGGGCACACCACTTGGTTGAGAGTACTGCTTTTTAAGTGTTTGTGAAGAAAATAAATAAGCTATTTCATTAATTATTTCTCAGGCCTCCAAGAAGTTTTTATTGTGCCATAAAATATTAAAACGTATAAGCCAGAAATAATGAATTAAACCTCATTAAAAGGAGCAGAGGAAGAGATGTCCTGGTGCCTAGGGTGGGAAAGAGGAAGGATAGGGTTTGAGGTCCTGTTTCTGAGCACCACTTTTGGCCCTGTATTCTTGACTACAAAAGTTAGACAGGCAACTGCCACTTAAATTTCTTTGTAGGTCTTATGTGAGGATCATTGTTGAAACATAGGATATGTCAGTAATGACATTGTTTATCAGCTATGGTGTATGAAGACTTAAATGTTGGAAATGCAAATATGTTTGATGTCCAGAAATGTTCCTTAAAATTATGTGAGAGATGCTTGGAAAATGGACCTAGCTTAATAAGAAATAGCCAGAGGCATGCTGGTTTGGCTTCTCGGGGTCACCACCGCTGGCCTTGGGCTCAAGGTGGCTTCTTCCGGCCACCCCTGACCTTGGATGTGGGGTGTCTCCCTCCGGCCGCCCCTGACCTTGTACGCGAGTGTCTCCTCCTGGCTGGCCTGGCCTCAGAAGTGACTGTCTCCTCCCGGCCGCCCCTGGCCTTGGATGCGGGGTAGCTCCCCCCAGCGGCCCCTGACCTCGGACGCGGGATGTCTCCCCCAGCCGCCCCTGGCCTTGGACGTGAGTCTCTCCACCCGGCCACCCCTGGCCTTCGATGCAGTGTAGCTCCTTCCAGCAACTGCCCCTGACCTCGGACGTGGGGTACCTCCTCCTGGCTGGCACTGACCTCGAACGTGGGGTAGCTCATCTCGGTAGCCGCCTGACCTCAGACACAGGATAGCTCCTCTCGGCCATTCCTGCGCTGTCACAGTCTAGCACTCTAGGCTGCTGCCCCTGACCTCGGACATGGGGGTAGCTCCTCTCGGCCGTGCTTAGTGTGCCAGCCTGGCTCTCACAGATGCCCATGCTTATTGCCCTAGCCCGGCTTTCACAGCCACCTATGCTGCCCGGAGGCCAGGGGTGGCAGCTGAAAGGAGCCACGCACGCTCGAGGCCAGGGCCAGCAGCTGGGAGGATCAACCCAAAGAACGGTGGCTGCAGGAGAACCTAGAGGAGCTATCCCACATCGAAGGCCAGGAACCACAGTGGTAAGGAGATACCCCTCATTCAAGGTAAGGAGCAGCAGCTGTGCTTTCCTGGAGCAACCGTGAAAAGATACCCCACACTCAAGGTAAGAGAAACCCAAGTAAGATGGTAGGTGTTGCAAGAGGGCATCAAAGGGCAGACACACTGAAACCGTACTCACAGAAAACTAGTCAATCTAATCACACTAGGACCACAGCCTTGTTTAACTCAGTCAAACCAAGCCATGCCTGGCGGGGTAAGCCAAGACAGTTGGATCATGGTGGAGAGGTCTGACAGAATGTGGTCCACTGGAGAAGGGAATGGCAAGCCTTCAGTATTCTCGCCTTGAGAACCCCATGAACAGTATGAAAAGGCAAAATGATGAGATACCAAAATAGGAACTCCCCAGGTCATTAGGTGCCCAATATGTTACTGGATATCAGTGGAGAAACAATTTCAGAAATAATGAAGGGATGGAGCCAAAGCAAAAACAATACACAGTTGTGCATGTGACTGGTGATAGAAGCAAGATCCTATGCTGTAAAGAGCAATATTGCATAGGAACCTGAAATGTCAGGTCCATGAATCAAGGAAAACTGGAAGTGGTCAAAAAAGAGATGGCAAGGCTGAACGTCAACATTCTAGGAGTCAGCAAAGTAAAATGGACTGGAATGGGTGAATTTAACACAGATGACCATTATATCTACTACTGCGGGCAGGAATCCCTCAGAAGAACTAGAGTAACCAACATGGTCAACAGAAGACTCCAAAATGCAGTACTTCGATGCAGTCTCAAAAAGACAGAATGATCTCTGTTCATTTCCAAGACAAACCACACAGTATCACAGTTATCTAAGTCTATGCCCCAACCAGTAATGCTGAAGAAGCCGAAGTTGAACGGTTTTATGAAGACATTTTAGAACTAACACCCAAAAAAGATGTCCTTTTCATTATAGGGGAATGGAATGCTAAAGTAGGAAGTCAAGAAACATCTAGAGTAACAGGCAAATTTGGCCTTGGAATGTGGAATGAAGCAGGGCAAAGACTAATAGAGTTTTGCCAAGAAAATGCACTGGCCATAGCAAACACCCTCTTCCAACAATACAAGAAAAGACTCTACACATGGACATCACCAGACGGTCAACACTGAAATCAGATTGATTATATTCTATGCAGCCAAAGATGAAGAAGCTCTATACAGTCAACAAAAACAAGACCAGGAGCTGACTGTGGCTCAGATCATGAACTCCTTATTACCAAATTCAGACTTAAATTGAAGAAAGTAGGGAAAACCACTAGACCATTCAGGTATGATCTAAAGCAAATTCCTTATGATTATACAATGGAAGTGAGAAATAGATTTAGGGACTAGATCTGATAGATAGAGTGCCTGATGAACTATGGAATGAGGTTCATGATATTGTATTGGAAACAGGGATCAGGACAATCCTCATGGAAAATAAATGCAAAAAGCAAAATGGCTGTTTGCAGAGGCCTTACAAATAGCTGTGAAAAGAAGAGAGGAGAAAAGCAAAGAAGAAAAGGAAAGACATAAGCATCTGAATGCAGAGTTCCAAAGAATAGCAAGAAGAGATAAGAAAGCCTTCCTCAGTGATCAATGCAAAGAAATAGAGGAAAAGAACAGAATGGGAAAGACTAGAGATCTCTTCAAGAAAATTAGAGACACCAAGGGAACATTTCATGCAAAGATGGGCTTAATAGAGGACAGAAATGGTATGGACCTAACAGAAGCAGAAGATATTAAGAAGAGGTGGCAAGAATACACAGAAGAACTGTACAAAAAGATCTTCACGACCCAGATAATCATGATGATGTGATCACTCATCTAGAGCCAGACATCTTGGAATGTTAAGTCAAGTGGACCTTAGAAAGCATCACTGCGAACAAAGCAAATGGCGGTGATGGCATTCCAATTGAGCTGTTTCAAATTCTGAAACATGATAGTGTGAAAGTGCTGCACTCAATATACCAGCAAATTTGGAAAACTCAGCAGTGGCCACAGAACTGGAAAATGTCAGTTTTCATTCCAATTCCAAAGAAAGGCAATGCCAAAGATTGCTCAAATTACCACACAATTGCACTCACCTCACATGCTAGTAAAGTAATGCTCAATATTCTCCAAGCCAGGCTTCAGCTATACGTGAACTGTGAACCACCTGATGTTCAAGCTGGTTTTAGAAAAGGCAGAGAAACCAGAGATCATATTGCCAACATCCGCTGAATCATTAAAAAAGCAACAGAGTTCCAGAAAAACATCTATTTCTGCCTTATTGACTAATCCAAAGCCTTTGACTGTGTGGATCACAATAAACTGTGGAAAATTCTGAAAGGGGGGGAAAGATGGTGGAGTAATAGGATGGGGAGAACACTTTCTCCCTCACTACTTCATCAAAAGAACATTTCAACGCTGAGTAAATTCCACAAAACAAGTTCTAACTGCTGGCAGAGGACATCAAGCATCCAGCAAAGCAGATCATTGGCTTCAAAACCAGGTAGGAATTAATATATATGACGAAGATAGAGACAAAGGAGGTGGGGAGGAAGCCCTGCCCCAGGAAGGGAATCCTGTCCCGGGGAGGGAATCCTGTCCCAGGAAGAGACTCTTAAAAGAGAGATTTCCTAAAATTGGGGAACATTCTCACAGCTGTGTATGGGGCGAGCCCTGGAAGCACAGAAGGCAAAATAACAGGAAGGAAGAATAAATAAATAAATAAATAAAACCAACAGATTACAAATTCAACAGTATAACCCCCAGTGGATAAGCAGCGCAAACGCCTGCGTCCGACAGCAGCGGGGGTTGGGCAGGGAGGAGCGTGCCTGCGACAGTGCTTTCTAAGAATTGGGCCACGGGAGACGTAGGCTGCAGGGCTTTTCTCGAGAATCAGGGTGTAACGGGGCCAGAATTGGGTCCGCGCGTGGCTAGAAAGAGCTATCTTGGTCTAGAAAACCAGACTGTGGGATAGCTAAGATGCGAAACGCTGGAACATAAGACACCGACAGGCCCGCGCACATAACAAAGGACGGATAAGCAATAGCCGGCTGCAGACCATCCCCTCCGGCGACAGGCAGCCAGAGCCTTAAGTGCTGGAAGGGGGCAATCGCAGCTCAAGAGTGACATTACCAACCAAATTGCAAGCAGATCTCTTTGTTATTGAGACTGCTGGGGGGCCCTGAACAGTTATCATCTGCCTGAGAAAGAGCCCCGGTGGAGCTCCCAGAAAATTGAGCAACCCAGAAGCCCAGAAGTTGCAATACCACGCGCCAAACTCCCTAGCCACTCGGACCTGGGAAGGGAACAAAGCCCCTGTTCAAACAAATCCAAGTCTTGGAGGGCTTCCTGACTGCCAATCCGGGAGTGCCAAACCTGAGCAACATAGACCGGGGAAGTGCATGAAGCATACGGCAGGCCCCACAAGGTTATCCCAAGGAGCAAGAAGGGGCAAGCCAAGTGCAGAGACCACCCTCCCTGTGTCAAGACTGAAATCAGACACGGAAGGGACCAGCAAACAGAGGAAGTCAAACAGGGAACTGCCTTGGTAACGACCCCACACAGTCCACAACCACAGAGAAAGCGTCAAATATACCGTTCCTACTTTTATGATTAATTTTTTTTTGAGAGGGTGGATGATGTGGAAGCGTGATTTCTTTTTAAAGAATTCTTTTTCTTTCTTTAAATTTTTTTCTTTTTAAAATGTTTTCTCTTCTTTTCTTTTTCTTCTTTTTCTAAACTTGCTTAAATTTTTAAGTCTTCTATATTTCTATTTATTATTTTTATAACCTATTACTTTTCAAAAAAAAAAAACTATCTTTAAAGCAAACGCCGTATATAGTCCTATTGGTGGTGGAAGTTGTTTTTTAATAATTCTGGAGACTTTTATTCTATTTTATTTTTATTTTTATTTTATTTTATTTTTTCTCAATTTTTTTAATTTGTCTCTCCTTCTTCTTCTTATCTTTAATATTTTATCTTTGAAAATCCAATCTCTACTCCAGATTTTTAATTTCAACATTTTGGTACTTGTTGCCAATTTTGTACTTTTAAATACCTTATCTTCAGTACCCAATTTTACATGAGTGTGAGACTACTGGCTTGACCACTCTCTCCCCTTTGGAATTTCTCTTTCTCCACCAGGTGGCTTTTGTCTCCTCCCTCCCCCTCCTCTTCTCTACCCAATTCTATGAATCTCTGTGTGTTCCAGAAGGTTGAGAACTCTCAGGGAACTGGTCACTGGCCGGATCTGTATCCCTCCTTTGCATCTCCCTCTTTTATCCTCCTGTCCACCTCTATCTACTTCCTCCCTCTCCTCTTCCATGTATAACTCTGTGACCACCTCTGAGAGGTCCAGACTTCGGAGCGCACACAAGAAAGTGGTTACGGGCTAGCTTGCTTTTTCCTCTTTTGATTCCACCTCATCCCATTCCACTCACCTCTAACTACTCCCTCCCTCTTCTCTCCTCCAAGTAACTCACCGATCCTCTAGGGACGACCCTCAAAGTGGTGAAACCTATCATCATTAACCTAGATGTTTTAACATTAGTGCTGAATAGATGGAGAAATCATGAAGCTATTGTAAAAATAAATCTGAAAACCAGAATCAGGAGGTGTAAGTCCAAATCCTGAGATCATCAAAGAATTCCTGAATACAGGGAATATTATCCAATAAGAGCTCATCAAACGCCTTCATACCTATACTGAAACTGAGCACCGCCCAAGGGCCAACAAGCTCCAGAGCAAGACATACCACACAAATTCTCCAGCAATACAAGAACAAGCCCCTGAGCTTCAATACACAGGCAGCTCAAAATACTCCAAAACCATTGACGTCCCATAATCCATTACTTGACACTTCACAACACTCCAAAGAGAGGAAATCCAACTCCACCCACCAGAACTTCAACACAAGCCTCTCGAATCAAGAAACTTTGACAGGCCACTGATATAACACCAAACACAGAGAGGAAGCTCCATAATAAACAGAATTCCACAAATACCAGAATATAGAAAAGTCACCTCAAACACAGCAATATAACCAGGATGAAGAGACAGAGGAATACCCAGCAGGTAAAGGAACATGCCCACCAAACCAAACAAAAGAGGAAGACATAGGGAATCTACCTGAGAAATAATTCCGAATATTGATAGTGAAAATGATCCAAAATGTTGAAATCAAAATGTAATCACAGATAAACAGCCTGGGGTCAAGCGTTGAGAAGATGCAAGAAAGGTTTAACACGGACCTAGAAGAAATAAAAAAGAGTCAACATATAATGAATAATGCAGTAAATGAGATCAGAAACACTCTGGAGGCTACAAATAGTAGAATATCGGAGGCAGAAGATAGGATTAGTGAAATAAAAGATAGAATGGTAGAAGTAAATGAATCAGCAAGGGAAAAAGAAAGACGAATTAAAAGAAATGAGGACAACCTCAGAGACCTCCAAGACAATATGAAACGCTTCCACATTCGAATTATAGGAGTCCCAGAAAAAGAAGACAAAAAGAAAGACCATGAAAAATACTTGAGGAGATAATAGTTGAAAACTTCCCTAAAATGGGGGAAGGAAATAATTACCCAAGTCCAAAACCCAGAGAGTGCCAAACAGGATAAACCCATGGCGGAACACCCCAAGACATATTTTAATCAAACTAACAAAGACCAAACACAAAGAACAAATATTAAAAGCAGCAAGGAAAAACAACAAATAACACACAAGGGGATCCCCATAAGAATAACTACAGATCTTTCAATAGAAACTCTTCAGGCTAGGAGGGATTGGCAAGACATACTTAAAGTGATTAAAGATAATAACCTTCAGCCAAGACTACTGTACCCAGCAAGAATCTCATTCAAATATGAAGGAGAAATCAAAAACTTTACAGGCAAGCAAAAGCTGAGAGAATTCAGCACCACCAAACCAACTCTCCAACAAATACTAAAGGACAGACTTTAAACAGGAAACACAAAAAGGACGTATAAACCTGAACCCAAAACAATAAGGTAAATGGCAACAGGAGCATACTTATCAATAATTACCTTAAATGTAAATGGGTTGAATGCCCCAACCAAAAGGCAAAGACTGGCTGAATGGATACACAAACAAGATCCCTATATATGCTGCCTACAAGAGATCCACCTCAAAACAACGGACACATACAGACTGAAAGTGAAGGGCTGGAAAAATTTATTCCATGAAAATAAAGACCAAAAGAAAGCAGGAGTAGCAATACTCATATATGATAAAATAGAGTTTAAAAAAAAGGCTGTGAAAAGGGACAAAGAAGGCCACTACATAATGATTAAAGGATCAATCCAAGAAGAAGGTATAACATTTATAAATATATATGCACCCAACATAGGAGCACAGCAATATGTAAGACAATTGCTAACAAGCAATAATAGGGAAATTAATAATAACACAATAATAGTGGGAGACTTTAATACCCCACTCACACCTATGGACAGATCAACTAAACAGAAAATTAACAAAGAAACGCAAACTTTAAATGATACAATAGACCAGTTAGACCTAATTGATATCTATAGGACACTTCACCCCCAAAACAATGAATTTCACCTTTTACTCAAGTGCACACGGAACCTTTTCCAGGATAGATCACATCCTGGGTCATAAATCTAACCTCGATAAATTCAAAAAATCGAAATTATTCCAAGCATCTTCTCTGACCATAATGCACTAAGGTTAGATCTCAATTACAGGAAAAAGCTATTAAAAATTCCAACATTTGGAGGCTGAACAACACCCTTCTGAATAATCAACAAATCACAGAAGAAATCAAAAAAGAAATCAAACAATGCATCGAAATGAATGAAAATGAAAACATAACTACACAGAACCTATGGGACACTATAAAAGCAGTGCTAAGAGCAAAGTTCAAAGCCATACAGGCATACCTCAAGAAACAAGAGAAAAGTCAAATAAATAACCTAACTCTACACCTAAAGAAACTAGAAAAGGAAGAAATAGAGAATCCTAGAGTTAGTAGAAGGAAATAAATCCTAAAAATTAGGGGCAGAAATAAATGCAAAAGAAACAAAAGAGACCATAGTAAAAATCAACAAAGCAAAAAGCTGGTTCTTTGAAAGGATAAATAAAATTGAAAAACCATTAGCCAGACTCATCAAGAAACAAAGAGAAAAAAATCAAATCAATAAAATTAGAAATGAAAATGGAGAGATCACGACAGACAACACAGAAATACAAAGAATCATAAGAGACTACTATCAGCAAATATATGTCAATAAAATGGACAACTTGGAAGAAATGGACAAATTCTTAGAAAAGTACAACTTTCCAAAACTGAACCAGGAAGAAACAGAAAATCTTAACAGACTCATCACAAGCATGGAAATTGAAACTGTAATCAGAAATCTTCCAGCAAACAAAAGCCGAGGTCCAGACGGCTTCACAGCTGAATTCTACCAAAAATTTCGAGAAGAGCTAACACCTATCTTACTGAAGCTATTCCAGAAAACTGCAGAGGAAGGTAAACTTCCAAACTCATTCAATGAGGCCACCATCACCCTAATACCAAAACCTGATAAAGACACCACAAAAAAAAGAAAACTACAGGCCAATATCACTGATGAACATAGATGCAAAAATCCTTAACAAAATCCTAGCAATCAGAATCCAGCAACACATTAAAAAGATCATACACCATGACCAAGTGGGCTTTATCCCAAGGATGCAAGGATTCTTCAATATCCGCAAATCAATCAATGTAATTCATCACATTAACAAACTGAAAAATAAAAATCATATGATTATCTCAATAGATGCAGAAAATCCTTTGACAAAATTCAGCATCCATTTATGATAAAAACTCTCCAGAAAGCAGGAATAGAAGGAACGTACCTCAACATAATAAAAGCTATATATGACAAACCCACAGCTAACATTATCCTCAATGGTGTAAAATTGAAACCATTTCCCTAAAGTCAGGAACAAGACAAGGGTGTCCACTTTCACCACTACTCTTCAACATCGTACTGGAAGTTTTGGCCACAGCAATCAGAGCAGAAAAAGAAATACAAGGAATCCAAATGGGAAAAGAAGTAGTAAAACTCTCACTGTTTGCAGACGACATGATCCTCTATATAAAAATCCTATAGACTCGACCAGAAAACTAGTAGAGCTAATCAATGAATATAGTAAAGTTGCAGGATATAAAATCAACACTCAGAAATCCCTTGCATTCCTATACACTAATAATGAGAAAGTAGAAAAAGAAGTCAAGGAAACAATCCCATTCACCATTGCAACGAAAAGAGTAAAATACTTAGGGATATACCTACCTAAAGAAACTAAAGACCTATATATCAAAAACTGTAAAACAGTGATGAAAGAAATCAAAGAGGGCACTAATAAATGGAGAAATATACCATGGTCATGGGTCGGAAGAGTCAATAGAGTGAAAATGAGTATACTACCCAAAGCAATATACAGATTTAATGCAATTCCTATCAAGCTACCAGCAGTAGTTTTCATAGAACTAGATTGAATAATCTCAAGATTTCTGTGGAAATACAAAAACCTCGAATAGCCAAAGCAATCTTGAGAAAGAAGAGTGGAACCGGAGGAATCAACTTGCCTGACTTCAGGCTCTACTACAAAGCCACAGTCATTAAGACAGTATGGTACTGGCACAAAGACAGAAATATAGATCAATGGAACAAAATAGAAAGCCCTGAGATAAACCCACATGCCTACGGACACCTTATCTTCGACAAAGGAGGCAAGAATATACAATGGAGTAAAGACAGTCTCTTTAACAGGTGGTGCTGGGAAAACTGGTCAACCACTTGTAAAAGAATGAAACTAGACCTCTGTCTAACAGGATACACAAAAATAAACTCAAAATGGATTAAAAATCTAAATGTAAGACCAGAAACTATGAAACTCCTAGAGGAAAACATAGGCAAAACACTCTCCGACATAAATCACAGTAGGATCCTCTATGATCCACCTCCCAGTATACTGGAAATAAAAGCAAAAATAGACAAATGGGATCTAATTAAAATTAAAAGCTTCTGCACAACAAAGGAAACTATAAGCAAGGTGAAAAGACAGCCTTCTGAATGGGAGAAAACAATAGCAAATGAAACAACTGACAAACAACTAATCTCAAAGATATACAAGCAACTTATCCAGTTCAACTCCAGGAAAATAAACGAACCAATAAAAATGCGCCAAAGAACTAAATAGGCATTTCTCCAAAGAAGACATACGGATGGCTAACAAACACATGAAAAGATGCTCAACATCACTCATTATCAGAGAAATGCAAATCAAGACCACAATGAGGTATCATTTCACACCAATCAGAATGGCTGCAATCCAAAAGTCTGGAAGCAATAAATGCTGGAGAGGATGTGGAGAAAAGGGAACCCTCTTACACTGCTGGTGGGAATGCAAACTAGTACAGCCACTATGGAAAACAATGTGGAGATTCCTTTAAAAATTGCAGATAGAACTGCCTTATGACCCAGCAATACCACTGCTGGGCATACACACGGAGGAAACCAGAATTGAAAGAGACACATGTACCCCAATGTTCATTGCAGCACTGTTTATAATAGCCAGGACATGGAAGCAACCTAGATGTCCATCAGCAGATGAATGGATAAGAAAGCTGTGGTACATATACACAATGGAGTACTACTCAGCTCTTAAAAAGAATAAATTCGACTCAGTTTTAATGAGATGGTTGAAACTGGAGCCGATTATACAGAGTGAAGTAAGCCAGAAAGAAAACCACCAATACAGTATACTGACACATATATACGGAATTTAGAAAGATAGTAATGATGACCCTCTATGTGAGACAACAAAAGAGACTCAGGGGTATAGAATGGACTTTTGGACTCTGAGAGAGAGGGAGAGGGTGGGATGATTTTGGAGAATGGCATTGAAACATGTATACTGTCTCGTAAGAATGAAGCACCAGTCTATGTTCAATACAGGATACAGGATGCCTGGGGCTGGTGCATAGGATGATTCAGGGAGATGATATGGGGTGGGAGGTGGGAGGAGGCTTTGGCATTGGGAGATCGTGGACAACTGTGGCTGATTCATGTCAATGTATGGCAGAACAAATACAGTATTGTAATGTAGAATAAAGAATTAAAAATGAAAATAAAAATACTGAAAGCAAAAAATAAAAAATAAATAAAATAATAAAAAGAAATGAAAAGAAAAGAAAATTCTGAAAGAGATTGGAATAACAGACCACCTGACCTGCCTCTTGAGAAATCTGTATGCAGGTTAGAAAGCAACAGTTAGAACTGGACATGGAACAACAGACCAGTTCCAATTAGGAAAAGGAGTACGTCAAGTCTGTGTATTATCACCCTGATTATTTAACTTATATGAAGTGTACATCATGAGAAATGCTGGACTGGAAGAAACACAACCTGGAATCAAGATTGCCAGGAGAAATATCAATAACCTCAGATATGCAGATGACACCACCCTTAAGGCAGAAAGTGAACAGGACCTAAAAAGCCTCTTGATGAACGTGAAAGAGGAGAGTGGAAAAGTTGGCTTAAAGCTCAACATTCACAAAAGGAAGATCATGGCATCCAGTCCCATCACTTCATGGGAAATAGATGGGGAAACAGTGGAAACAGTGTGAGACCTTATTTTTGGGCCTCCAAAATCACTGCAGATGGTTACTGCAGCCATGAAATTAGAAGACGCTTTCTCCTTGGAAGAAAAGTTATGACCAACCTAGATAGTATATTCAAAAGTAGAGACATTACTTTGCCGACTAAGGTCCGTCTAGTCAAGGCTATGGTTTTTCCTGTGGTCATGTATGGATGTGAGATTTGGACTGTGAGGAAGGCTGAGCAGCAAAGAATTGATGCTTTTGAAGTGTAGTGTTGGAGAAGACTCTTGAGAGTTCCTTGGACTACAAGGAAATCCAACCAGTCCATTCTGAGGGAGATCAGCCCTGGGATTTCTTTGGAAGGAATAATGCTAAAGCTGAAACTCCAGTACTTTGGCCACCTCATGCGAAGTGTTGACTCATTGCGAAAGACCCTGATGCTGGGAGGGATTGGGGGCAGGAGGAGAAGGGGACGACAGAGGATGAGATGGCTGGATGTCACCACGCACTCGATGGATGTGAGTCTGAGTGAACTCCAAGAAATGGTAATGAACAGGGAATCCTGGCGTGCTGCGATTCATGGGGTCGCAAAGAGTTGGACATGACTGAGTGACTGAACTGAACTGAATGCTGGTGTGAATGGTTTACATAGCAAGGGAAGGAGAGAGTGGGATGGACTGAGAGAGTAATATTGATATGTATACACTTCATGCATGTGTGAGAAGTTGCTTCTGTCTTGTCCAACTTTTTGTAGCCCACCAGTCTCCTCTGTATGTGGAATTCTCCTGGGAAAAATACTGGAGTGGGTTGCCATGCCTTCCTTCAGGGGATCTTCTCAACTCAGGGATCAAACTGGTATCTCTTTTATCCTGCATTTGCAGGCAGGTTCTTTACCACTGAGCTACTTGGGAAACGCATATATACACTACCACATGCAAAATAGCTAACTAGTGGGAAAGTGCTGTATAGCTCAAAGAGCTCAGCTCAGTGCTCTGTGATGACCTAAAGAGAAGGGATGGAGTTGGGGAGGGAGGGTGGCTCAAGAGGGAGAAAATATATGTATACATATAGCTGATTCACATGGTTGTACAGCAGAAAGTAACACAGCAATGTAAGGCAATTATACCTCCACTTAAAAAAAAAAGCAAATGATAGATTGAAAAAAGAAAAAAATTATTAATATTTTGAAGTCTATGGATGCCAGGGAGAATGGCATGAAGAATCAGTGCTGAAACTTGTGAACTGTTAGAGACATTCTGAGTCTCGGTACATGCCAGGAAGGAAGCCCAGAATAAGGTGGGTTAGAAGAGGGCTTCAGAGAAGGCAATGGCACCCCACTCCAGTAATCTTGCCTGAAAAACCCCATGGATGGAGGAGCCTGGTAGGCTGCAGTCCATGGGGTCGTTAAGAGTCGGATACCACTGAGCGACTTCACTTTCACTTTTCACTTTTATGCACTGAATATGGAAATGGCAACCCACTCCAGTGTCCATGTCTGGAGAATCCCAGGGATGGGGGAGCCTGGTGGGCTGTCATCTATGGGGTCACACAGAGTCAGACACGACTGAAGTGACTAGCAGCAGCAGCAGAGGAGGGCTTGGATGTCACTGTGTTTTCCAGAAAAATGAACAGATCCATACCTAACGTGTTTCTTCCTGCCTCTACAAAGCTGCCTTTGTGTTACTGATGCTAATGACTCACATAATGGCTCTGCTAGAAGAATTTTAAATCTGCAAATGACAGCTTTTGCAGGCCCAGCAAATCACCAAATCTTATAATCAAACACAGAGGGGCCAAGATAATTGAAGGATTTGGCATATTGGGTGATAAAATGCAGTTTAACGTGGACATATGTGGAATAATATGTCTTGGAACAAACAATCGAAAGTAGGAACATCTGCTAAATGAATTGCTTTGCATTACACTGACCAGGGAATAGAAATGGACCTGAGCAGCAGCCAAAGAGATAACAGAGAGGAAGGCTGGAGAAGCCAGTCTCCTTTGCTGAAAAAGCCTCAGAAAAGCCAGAGGGAGAATAATGATCAGATTAATGCCTGCCTTGCAGGTACCCTATGCTCCACAAAGACAAATGACAAATGAAAATTGCCTGCTGACCATTCTGTGAGTTAAGTCTCAGCTGCTGCTTGTCATGCTCTTTCACCAGCTCCTTTGGTCAGTCTCTAAACATTGATGTGCCCCATGCTTTGGTGCCACTTGAAGGCTTGGACCTTAATCTTCTCCAGTCTCACTACCTTTGCAAAGAATCTCAATCAGTTCCTTGACATTAAGTATCATCTATAATCTGTTGACATTTAAAATTAAATCTATAATTAGCCTTTCTAGCCTTTCTCTGAAGCTCTTGGTCAGTGAGTCTCAAAGTTATCTAAATAATGGAATCACCTGATGGTGATATTTGTAAAAATCTCAACATTCTGACCACACCCTAGACCAATTAGTCAGAATCTTAGGGGATGGAACCCAGGCATCAATGAGTTCAATGTGCAGGTGATTCCAAAGTTCAACCAAGTTTGAAAACCTCTGCTTTAGACTTCTTTACTCAGTTCAGTTCAGTTCAGTCATTCAGTCATGTCAGACTCTTCACAACCCCATTGCCTGCAGTATGCCAGGCCTCCCTATCCATCACCAACTCCCAGAGCCTACTCAAACTCATGCCCATCACATCGGTGATCCCATCCAACTATCTCATCCTTTGTCGTCCCCCTCTCCTCCAACCTTCAATCTTTCTCAGCATCAGGTCTTTTCCAATGAGTCCAATCTTCACATCAGGTGGAGTTTCAGTTTCAACATCAGTTCTTCTAATGAATATTCAGGACTGATTTCCTTTAAGATTGACTATAATTGGTGTCTCAAACTTAACAGGGTCAAACACAGTTATATTCCCCACCCTATGCCTGGTTCTGTCCAGGCCTCCCCATCCACTAAACTTTATTCTTATTCTTGCTCTTTTGCTCTTTCTCTGAGTATCTATATCTAAGATACCAGCAAATTCTTCACATCTAACGTGAAAATAACAACAGCCTCTAACAATCTAGCCTAAACTGGATCATTTAATATCTGCTTATTTTTAATGTTTATTTATTTATTTTTGGCTGTGCTGGATCTTCATTGATGCATGTGGGCTTTCTCTTAGCTAAGGCCACTCTCAAGTCATGATGTGTTGGCTTCTCATTGTGGTGGCTTTTCTTGTTGTGGAGCACACACTTTAGACTGCAGGTTCAGTAGCTATTGTATCTGCAGCATGTGGGAATTTCCTGGACCAAGGATCAAAGCCATTGTCCCCTGTATTGGCAGGCAGACTCTTAACCAATGGACCACCAGGTTCTGTCTGCTTATATTGGCTTCTCCCTCATCTATTCTCCTTTTGATATCCAAAGTGGTATTACAGTTAAAACCAGGCCATATCATACTCTGCTTAGAAACCTCTGATGACTTCCATTCATATATAATAAAATCCAAGCTAATTATCCTGAATTTCGAAGTCCTCCATGACCATTTGCATCTCATCTTTATAATTTCACCATGAGGCCTCGACATTCTGATCTCAAACATCAAGTTCATTCCCATATTTGGGATCCTGCACCAACTGTTTCATCCACACAGAATGCAATTTTTTTGATCTTCACGTGGTTCATGTGGTCTCATGACTTGTAGAGGCTGAGCTCTATGGCCTATACCAGTGGATTTCAGACCCTCCAGTGTCTATTTAAATTTTATTCTGAGGATTAAATGTTTCAAATGTCCTACACAACCTAGACCTTCCATTCCTTTCTGAACTTATTGTGACCTGTCCCAAGGTCACAAGTGCAAGACCTTGCACCAAGGCCACAGAGGCAGAGCCTAGAACAAGTTGTGAAAAGTCACCCTGATCATCACCAACATGGTTTTTGACCTCAAATTAGGCAAAAATGTTCACACCAGTAGTCACCCTAAAGCACTATAACAGAATAGCAACTTTCAGCAGCAATTTTCTTTGTCTTGAGGCTATAAAAATTGACTGCTAACCCATGAAAAGCATAAACTCTCCCTGGTCTGTCATGTGGTCAGTGCACTGTGTGCAGGGCACATTCATTATCTCTACTCTTTATTTTTAATAAAATAACTCACTCCCTTCTGAAATGCTCTATGTCTGGAAAGCCTTTTCCAACCTGCCCTCAGACTGCCATGACATTTAATTCTATGATATCCTTCCATTCCACACTCATCTCCAGCTGCATTGACCTCCTGGCTATTCCTCAAACTCATCAGGCAAACATCTACATCAGAGACTTGCACCAGTTTTTCCCTTTGCTCAAAACATGTCTCACTCAGATACCCAGTGTCTTACCTCTTCAAATGTTGGCTTGCACGTTTCCTCTTCCATGATATCTATCTTGACTACACTAATTAGTTCTGCACCCTATTCCACACATTCCTGAGACCATTTGCTTTGCTTTTTCTGGCTGATGTGTCCCTGACAACTAGAAGAAAGCCTGGCATATAGTACATATGCTTAGTCACTCAGTCATGTTGAACTCTTTGCAACCCCATGGATTGTAGCTCACCAGGCTCCTCTCTCCATAGAGATTCTCTAGGCAAGAATACTGGAGTAGATTGCCACACCCTCCTCCAGGGGATCTTCCCAACCCAGGGATCAAACCCAGGTCTCCTATATTACAGTCAGATTCTTTACCATCTGCGCCACCAGGGAAGGCCACCACAAATATCTATTGAATGAAAGGATGATAAGTAAATATATATTCAAGAATGAAATCTTTCAGTGACTGCAGTGAAATTAGCTATTATTGATGCATACCCCACTTCTCCAGTTTTCTTCATCCTGGGATTATGAACAATTCTAATGCTCCAATTTTACTACTGACACCCCTGTACAGCAGCAGGACCTCAGCTCCCTCTTCTGACACTCTTACATCTTCTGTAGTCACTTATGAGACTCTAAAGGAGTCACGACAGAGTGACTGAACTGAACTGAACTCAAAGGGGTCCCTGAAGAAGGAAATGACAACCCACTCCTGTACTCTTGCCTGGAAAATCCCATGGATGGAGAAGCCTGGTGGGCCCCAGTCCATGGGGCCATGAAGAGTCGAACACAGCTTGAGTGACTGACACAACAAAATAAAGTGGTCCCAGTTACCAGTCTGCTCCTATTCTCCAGCTCCAGAGTTAAAGTGGTTTCAGATACTTGAAGTCATGAGGAGCTCTCCAGGGTATACTGCTTCCCTGCCATCCTCCTGACCCAGCAGGCCCTGTCGCTGCTTTCTCATTGCCCAGCACAGTATCTATTGCTACTGCTCTTCCATCATTGATTCTGACTACTATCTCTTTGTTTTCCCCCAGAAAGGAAGAAAATGTTCCTTTCCTCTACTCTCTATTGCCAAGGCTCACCTGGACCCTGAAGCAAAACAACTTGTGCTCTAAGCCTTTCAAGACTGTGTGACAAATTGTGTGTCCTTTTCAGTTTTACTTAGGACTTAGAACAAACATATGACAGATGTGAACCTATTCCACATTGTCACCTTTCCTCTGGTCTTTGCTCCAAGCTTCATTTGAACCAACCTTGTCCCTCTTCCTTCAGAGATGTGGGCAGCTCCCAGGGCCTCAATTCATGTGAGTACCTGTCTGCTAGCAGGTATCCTCTGACCTCACACCCTTCCTTCACTTAGCTTTAACTAAGACATCTCTCCCAAGCATTGAGAACAAAAATAGTCTTCATTAAAAATAAAAACAGCCTTATAGAAGAATCCAATGTGTTAAGTTACAATATGTTGGTAAACCACCATCCCATCTGAATGTACAGTTCTGCATGAAAAGGCCATATTCCCAGCCCAACATATGGCCTATAGCAACAAGGTGTCACTGATTTTTAAAAATAAATTATATTAAATGATAAATCATTCCCAGTTATGTGTACACCAGTTTCATCTCCTCATAGAAATCAGTCTATTCATTTACAAGTTATTTTAGCAGCATTTATAGGCCGATGGTTGCAGGGTAAAGAGAGGTGACTATTATTAGTAATATTTCCAGTCACTTGCATTTATCTAGTGCTTTATGCTTTTAATGCTTCCATAGTCGTTCCTTCATATGATTTCTGCAATATCCCTAAGAGGTAGACATTAGAGTTGAGGGCAATGAAACCCAGGAGTTCATGCAAAATGAAACCCTTCTTTCCTTGCCAGGTTTCAGAGCCAGTTTACATCAAGTCTGTGGTTAGAAACCAGACCTTTGGATGATGGGCCTGCTGGGTGATTGATGCTGAGGAGAGAAACAGACAGGGAACACCAGCTCTGTCCCCTAACCAGCAGGGTCTTGCTGGGGAAACTGGCAAAGATCTCTGCACAGGGAGTCCTCTTAGCTGAACTGCTGTGGTGGCCTCTAACAAGTTCCCTCCTTGTATCCTTCCCTTGCTTCCATCTGTTCTCAATGCAGCAGAAAAGTGAGCATTTTCAGTCCTCTTCCAGACTATGTGAATGCTACTCTCAGAACCATCCCACAGCTTCCTACCCAAGTCCACTTAAGAGTATAAACCCTGGCAATGGCCAACAGGGCCGTGCCATGATCTGACCACATGGTCACCTCTGGTTGCTCATGCTCCTGTCACATTGGCATCCTTGGTTTTCCTCAAATGTGGCACACTCCACCACATCTGCTTCCTGCCTGGCATAGTCATCTCCCATCTTTGCTTGGCTCACCTTACGCCTTCAAGTTTTGCATATGTCCCACCTTCTACAAGCTCCCTGCCCTACTTTATTTAGACCTGCCTTGCCTGCCCACCTGCCCTCTTCCTTCTTCATCCTTCTCATCATGCTTTATATATTACTTTTCCCTGTAGAACCTACCATCTTTCAATATACTACATGTATTAGCTTCCTCAGGCTGTCATAACAAATTACCACAAACTAAAAACAATAAAAATTTATTACAGCAATATATTTAAAAAAAATCAGATCTGTGTTCTTAAGTAAAGAAAATAAAAGCAAAAATAAACAAATGGGACCTAATGATACTTAAAAGCCTTTGTACAACACAGGAAAACATTGACAAAACAAAAAGACAATCTACTGAAAGGGAGAAAATATTTGCAAGAGATATGACTGATAAGGGATTAATATCCAATATATATATAAACAGCTCATATAACTCAACATCAAAAACAAAAACAACCTGATTAAAAAATGGCAGATGAACTGAGTAGACATTTTTCCAAAGAGGAAATGCAGATGTCTAACATGCATATGCAAAGATGCTCAACATCACCAATCATCAATTCAGTTCAGTTTCTAAGATGTGTTCGACTCTTTGCAACTCCATGGACTGCAGCTAATAATTAGGTAAATGCAAATCAAAATCACAATGAGATATCACTTCACACCAACTAGAATGATTATCATCAACCAGAACAGAAATAACAAATGTTGGTTGTTGAGAAAGGGAATACTCGACATTGTTGGGAATGTAAATTGGTGCAGGCACTGTGGAAAACAGCATGGAGGTTTCTCAAGAAACTAAAAATAGAGCTACCATATGGTCCAGCAATTCCACTTCTGGGTGTACATTAAAAAAAAATAAAATAATACTAATGGGAAAAGATACATAGATCCCAAAGATGATAGCAGCACTTTTACAATTGCCAAGATATGAGAGTAGCCTAAATGTCCATCAACAGAAGAATGGATATATATATATATATATATATGGATATAAATTTATATATGGATATATATATATTTATATATAAATATTATATATTTATTTTATATATATTATATATATATATTATATATATATATATATATACCACAATGGAACACTACTCAGCCATTTAAAGAAATAAAATTTTGTCATTTGCAGTAACATGAATTTGGAGGGCATTATGCCAAATAGGAAAAGGAGTACGTCAAGGCTGTATATTGTCACCCTGATTATTTAACTTATATGCAGAGTACATCATGAGAAACGCTGAGCTGGAAGAAACACAAGTTGGAATCAAGATTGCCAGAAGAAATATCAATAACCTCAGATATGCAGATGACACCACCTTTATGGCAGAAAGTGAAGAGGAGCTAAAGGGCCTCTTGATGAAGATGAAAGAGGAGAGCGAAAAAGTTGGCTTAAAGTTCAGCATTCAGAAAACGAAGACCATAGCATCTGGTCCCATCACTTCATGGGAAATAGATGGGGAAATAGTGTCAGACTTTATTTTTTTGGTCTCCAAAATCACCGCAGATGGTGACTGCAGCCATGAAATTAAAAGACGCTTACTCCTTGGAAGAAAAGTTATGACCAACCTAGATAGCATATTCAAAAACAGAGACATTACTTTGCCAGCAAAGGTCCGTCCAGTCAAGGCTATGGTTTTTCCAGTAGTCATGTATGGATGTGAGAGTTGGACTGTGAAGAAGGCTTAGCGCCGAAGAATTGATGCTTTTTAACTGTGGTGTTGGAGAAGACTCTTGAGAGTCCCTTGGACTGCAAGGAGATCCAACCAGTCCATTCTGAAGGAGATCAACCCTGGGATTTCTTTGGAAGGAATGATGCTAAAGCTGAAACTTCAGTACTTTGGCCACCTCATGCGAAGAATTGACTCATTGGAGAAGACTCTGATGCTGGGAGGGACTGAGGGCAGGAGGAGAAGGGGGCAACCAAGGATGAGATGGCTGGATGGCATCACGGACTCGATTGATGTGAGTCTGAGTGATCTCCGGGAGATGGTGATGGACAGGGAGGCCTGGTGTGCTGTGATTCATGGGGTCGCAAAGAGTCAGACATGACTGAGTGACTGAACTGAACTGAACTCAATGCTGAGTAAAATAAGTTCAAAAAAGAAAGACAAAAACTATAATATCATTTATAAGTGGAACCAAAAAGTACAACAAACTACAGAACATAACAAAAATGAAGCAGACACAGATATAGAGAAAAAGCTAGTGGTTACCACTAGTGGGGAGAGGGAAGGAGGAAGACCAATATAGGGGTAGAAGATTAAGGGTATAAACTATTAGGTGTATAATCTAGTCAAGGCTATGCTTTTTCCAGTAGTCATGTATAACTACTGGAGAGTTGGACTATAAAGAAAGCTGACCACTGAAGAAGTGATGCTTTTGAGCTATGGCATTGGAGAAGACTCTTGAGGGTCCCTTGGACTGCAAGGAGATCCAACCAGTCTATCCTAAACACCCAGACCAGCCCTGGGTGTTCATTTGAAAGGGCTGATGTCAACATGATGAACTCCAATACTTTGGCCACCTGATGTGAAGAGCGGAATCATTTGAAAAGATCTTGATGCTTGGAAAGATGGAGGGCAGGAGGAGAAGGGGACGACAGAGGATGAAATGGTTTGATGGCATCACCAACTCAATGGACATGGGTTTGGATAAAGTCCAGGAGTTGGTGATGGACAGGGAGGCCTGGCATGCTGTTGTTCATGGGGTCGCAAAGAGTCAGACATGGCTGAGTGAGTGAACTGAACTGAAGCTATCAGTATATATTGTACAACACGAGAAATATAGCCAATTTTTTTTTTTGTTGTTGGTGTTCAGTTGCTCAGTCGTGTCCAACTCTGTGACCCTCTGGTCTGCAGCATGACAGGCTTCCCTGTCCTTCACTGTCTTCTGGAGTTTGCTCAAACTCACATCCTTTGAGTCAATAATTTCATCCAACCATTTATCCTCTGTCACCCTCTTCTCCCACCTTCAATCTTTCTCTGCATTAAGGTCTTTCCCAGTGATTCCACTCTTTGCATCAGGTGGCCAATATATTTGAGCTTCAGCTTCAGCATCAGTCCTTCCAATGAATATTCAGGGTTGATTTCGTTTAGGATTGACTTGTTTGATCTCCTTGCTGTCCAAAGGACTCTCAAGAGTCTTCTCAGCACCACAGTTTGAAAGCATCAATTCTTCAGTGTTCAGCCTTCCTTAGGGTCTAACTCTCACATCTGTACCTAGCTACTGGAAAAACTATACTTTTGACCGTAAGGATCTTTGTAGGCAAGCTGATGCCTACAAACTGATGCCTTTTCTTTTTAATACAATGTCTAGTATTCTCATGACTTTCTTTCCAAGGAGAAAGCATCTTTTAATTTCATGGCTGCAGCCATTGTTCATAGTGATTTTGGAGCCCAGGAAAATAAAGCCTGTCACTGTTTCCACTTTTCCTCCCATCTATTTGCATGAAGTGATGGCACTATTACAATATTTTGTAATAACTATCAATGGTGTATAACATTTTAAGATTGTGAATCACCGTATTGTACTCTTGTAACATGTATAATATTTTACAGCAACTATCCTTCACGGTTCTGGAGACTAGAAGTCCAAACTTAGGTGTGGGCAGGGTTGACTCCTTTTGGTGTCTTTGAGGAAGATTCTGACCCATGCCTCTCTTTTACTTTCTGAAGAAAGCCAGCAATTTTGGCAATACTGTGTTGTGGCAGCATAATTCCAGTCGCTGCCTCTGTCTTCATGTGGCTATTTTTTGTTTGCATGTGTCATAATTTCCCTCTTCTTATAAGGACACTAGTCCTTAGATGAAGGCCCATCCTGATGATATCACTTTAGTTAGAATGATTAAATCTGCTTAGATCTTGTTTCCAAATAATGTCATATTCACAGGTACGGGAGTTAGATCTTGAACATAACCTTTTGGAAGCTACAATTCAAGCCATAATAATAATTTAATTTATATATATATTTCTTGTTTATTGTCTGTTTCCCTAAGCTTTTGTTTATTGCCTACTTTCTCTAAGTAAAGATTGGGACCTTTGTTATGTGCACTGGTTGAATCCCAAGATACTTAACAAACGTCAATTTCCTTCCCTCAAGTTCTTAATCTTTAAAATAGTATTTTTAACCCTAAATGAAATTTTCATAATAACTAATTATCAAGTATCTATCCATATATGGAAACTGACCAATAAATGTAATTTCACAGTAATTTTTCTAATGTATTGCCAGAAGAATCTTACTTTGACAAATTGGACATTCTATCAAAGTTTCTAGCTTATATTCAAATTTCATTTACTAGAGGCTGCCACAACTTGCTGAAGTCTGTATGAAGAGAGATACAGTTTTTAGATGAATTACCTCCATTCAGAACACTTCTTTCTGCAGAGCTTGCAGTCACTGTTCCCTTTCCCTGTCCTGCTTCAGATTTTTTCCTCAGCTTATTTCCTCCTTCAGATGTCCTTTCTCAGAACTTGGTAATCAGTCTAGTGAATCAGACTCCTATCACCCAAAAGCTAGAGGGATACTGGTAATCATTAATTCATTCACATCATAATATATTTCTTGAACATCAACTATGTACCAGGCATTACGAATTTCCCTTTCTATCACCTTAAAATCTCATAGTGCACGTTAGGTGGACATTATGACCTCGTAGTACTGCCTTGAAACCCAGCTCCTTATCATTCAATTTGAAGAGGAGAAAAGTAGATCTTACTCTGCCTCTTCTTTTATATCACTCTCACCCCTTTGGGGGTCACACTAAATAGCATATAGCGGGATGATGACAGCTCTTATTCTCAAGCTAGTTAATTAATAACTTTTTACTAGTTTGGCATTCTCTGTGTTACAGGGCACCTATCCCTCCATGGACATATTACATTTGCATGCAGTTAGAGCAGGTGCTGTGTTCTGGTGGCTTCTATTTGTGCCTCCAGAGCCCCTCTCCATCATTCTACACTCTACCTGGGGAGACCAACTTGTGCACTGCACCAATTTGAACCTCACATGCCCTATAGCTATCTTGGGGTTCCATTTAATAGCAGCCCTGGGAAAAAAATCAGAGGGAAGAGGTCAGGGAGATCAGGTCCTTATGCCCCTGTTTCCTGCCCTGTGAAGTTATCTCGAGCTGGCTGTGTCCCAAAGGTACAGTGGTTCTTTCAGGGCTGCCAACCTTACAAGAATGTCTCTCTTACCAGCTTCTAGTAACTTCTCCCCCTCTTTATCCCTTTGTGCCTCCAAGCAATCCCTGGATTAGTGTATTATTCCAGGAGGCCGCCTCATATACATGTCTTTATAAACGGTCTTTTTGTAAAATACATTTCTTAAATAATCCAATTTTGAGTGCTTTGTGTATATCTTATTGGGAATTTCCCATGTACAAATTACTATGTCCATTTGGTAGAAGACGAGACGGAGGTTTATGTGGAGAAAGTAGCTGACTAGGAGTTGGAATAAGGTCTCCAGTATAGTGCTCTGAGGACAAAGAAAAACGTCCAATCGGTCCGAGATAAACCTCTGGTAGGATACCCTGTATCTAATAGATCAATTAATGTTGGCTGATGACAAGTTGTGAAGTATGAGTCCCACTAAAGGAAAATGACTTATCTTTCAAGTGTTGTGGCAGCCGGGAGGAGCCACCATGCATCCGAGGCAAGGGGTGGCAGCCGGGAGGAGCCACAACACCAGGGGCAGTGGTCAGGAGGAGCCACCATGGACCCGAGGACAGGGGCGGCGGCTGGGAGGAGCAACCTTATGTCTGAGGCCATGGGCAGTGACCGGGAGGAGCCAACCCACATACAAGAAGTGGTGGCTGCACAAGAGGGCCTAGAGGAGCTATCCCACGTTGAAGGTCAGGAAGGACAGTCATGAGGAGATACCCCTCATCCAAAGTAAGGAGCAGCGGCTGTGCTTTACTGGAACAGCCATAAAGAGATACCCACGCCCAAGGTAAGAAAAACACAACTAAGATTGGAGGTGTTGCAAGAGGGCATCAGAGGGCAGACACACTGAAGCCATACTGACAGAAAACTGGTCAGTCTAATCACACTAGGACCACAGCCTTGTATAACTCAGTGAAACTAAGCCATGCTTGTGGAGCAACCCAAGACAGGTGGGTCATGGTGGAGAGGTCTGACAGAATGTGGTCCACTGGAGAAGGGAATGGCAAACTATTTCAGTATTCTTGCCTTGAAAACCTCATGAACAGTATGAAAAGGCAAAATGATAGGATACTGAAAGAGGAACTCCCCAGGTCAGTAGGTGCCCAATATGCTACTGGAGATCAGTGGAGAAATAACTCTAGAAAGAATGAAAGGATGGAGCCAAAGCAAAATTAATACCCGGCTGTGGATGTGACAGGTGATAGAAGCAAGGTCCAATGCTGTAAAGACCAATATTGCATAGGAACCTGAAATGTCATTTCCATGAATCACCTGGAATGTCAGGTCCATGGATCAAGGCAAATTGGAAGTGGTCAAACAAAAGATGGCAAGAGTGAACGTTGACATTCTAGGAATCAGTAAACTGAAATCGACTGGAATGGGTGAATTTAACTCAGATGGCCATTATATCTACTACTGCGGGCAGGAATCCCTCAGAAGAACTAGAGTAGCCATCATGGTCAACAAAAGAGTCCAAAATGCAGTACTTGGTTGCAATCTCAAAAAGACAAAATGATCTCTGTTCATTTCCAAGGCAAAACATTCAATATCACGGTAATATCACAAGTTTATACCCCAACCAGTAATGCTGAAGAAGTTGAACGGTCCTATGAAGACCTACAAGACCTTTTAGAACTAACACTCCAAAAAGATGTCCTCTTCATTATAGGGGACTGGAATGCAAAAGTAGGAAGTCAAGAAACACCTGGAGTAACAGGCAAATTTGGCCTTGGAATGTGGAATGAAGCAAGGCAAAGACGAATCGAGTTTTGCCAAGAAAATGCACTGGTCATAGCAAACACCCTCTTCCAACAACACAAGAGAAGACTCTACACATGGACATCACCAGACGGTCAACACCGAAAACAAATTGATTATATTCTTTGCAGCCAAAGATGGAGAAGCTCTATATAGTCAACAAAAAACAAGACAAATAGCTGACTGTGGCTCAGATCATGAACTCCTTATTACCAAATTCAGACTCAAATTGAAGAAAGTAGGAAAAGCAGCTAGGCCATTCAGGTATGACCTAAATCAAATCCCTTATGATTATACAGTGGAAGTGAGAAATAGATTTAAGAGTCTAGATCTGACAGATAGAGTGCCTGATGAACTATGGATGGAGAGTCATGACACTGTACAGGAGACAGGGAGCAAGACCATCCCCATGGAAAATAAATGCAAAAAAGCAAAATGGCTGTCTGAGTAAGCCTTAAAAATAGCTGTGAAAAGAAGAGACACTAAAAGATCATACACCATGACCAAGTGGGCTTTATCCCAGGGATGCAAGGATTCTTCAATATCCGCAAGTCAATCAATGTAATTCATCACATTAACAAACTCAGAAATAAAAATCATATGATTATCTCAATAGATGCAGAAAAAGCCTTTGACAAAATTCAGCATCCATTTATGATAAATACTCTCCAGAAAGCAGGACTGGAAGGAACATACCTCAACATAATAAAAGCTATATATGACAAACCCACAGCTCACATTATCCTCAATGGCGAAAAATTGAAACCATTTCCCCTAAAGTCAGGAACAAGACAAGGGTGTCCACTTTCACCACTACTCTTCAACATCGTACTGGAAGTTTTGGCCACAGCAATCAGAGCAGAAAAAGAAATACAAGGAATCCAAATTGGAAAAGAAGTAAAACTCTCACTGTTTGCAGATGACATGATCCTCTACATAGAAAATCCTAAAGACTCGACCAGAAAACTACTAGATCTAATCAGTGAATATAGTAAAGTTGCAGGATATAAAATCAACACTCAGAAATCCCTTGCATTCCTATACACTAATAACGAGAAAGTAGAAAAAGAAGTTAAGGAAACAAAAAAACAAAAACAAAAACAAAAACAAAAAAACAAAACAAACAAAAAAAACGGAAAAAAAGAATAAAAAAAAATAGTCAATAAAACAATGGTTAGAAACTCAAGAATCTAGGTCAGATAACCTTGGTTTGAGTGCTCATTCTGTAATTTAATTGGCTATATGGTCTTGGGCAAGTCACTTTTCTCTAGGCCAATTTTTTCATCCATAAAATAATAGCTCAACTACCGATCTGAGATCTTTCCCAGGTCAGACACGGTAAGAGTCTACATCCAGATGAATTCAGTGTAAAATAAGCTCATCACAGAAATGCAAATACTGCAATAATATAGTAAATAGTCTCCTTTGTACACTTACCCCCTTAAATCTACTTCCTATAGTGTAGGCAGAGTGAGAAAGAGTGGGCCCTTCCAAAGAAAATCTGTCTTGTTTCTCTTAATTTGTCCTCTGAGGAGGGATTCCTATTCTTCTTAGGCTAAAGATCAACATGCTTAAGAAGGCCTTTATTACCTTTTCTAACACTTAGTTTTACAGCAAGTCTTGATTTCCTTTCTTTGCTCCTTAAACTCTTAGTCCTTTTGTAACAAGGCCTCTGTATGAACCACTTGTATTTTTCCCATCTTGTGCCCAGGAAGAATCAATCATTTTTCAGTGAAAAGCTTACCCACCATTCTTCTGGGATACTTTCTTTTATCTCTCAAGCAAACCCAGCTCCTTTGTTGTAATATATACATGTATTAGTTGTTCAGTCTTGTGCGACTCTTTACAAACCCATGGACTGTAGCCCACCAGGCTTCTCTGTACATGGAGTTCTCCAGGTAAGAATACTTCAGTGGGTTGCCATTCCCTTCTTCAGTATATATACATAATTGTGTTTTCTCTCCTTAGGGCACAAACCTTAATCTTATCCTAAGCCTTAATAAAGGTCTTTTGATTTCATCTTTAGCTCCCCTATTAGCGTCTCAGTCTCATGAGAGCTTAAACACTGGTTGGGAGCATGAATCTGGAAGTTGAACAGGGGTTGTTGAAGTAGTCGTTGTTCTAGCACTGGGGCAGTCACTTTGCTCTACGTTTCAACTTCTTCCTCTATGAAAACTATTGTATATTTATTACTGGGTTGTTGGAAGAGGAAAATGAAATTATGAAGGCTAAGAGCTTAATACAGAGTCCAGAATGTATTTGGTGCTCCATACATAGAAGTGTTATCAATGAGGTTAATTTTCCATTTTTGTGCTTTTGTTCTCATGGTTATGGGTCCATCTGGTCTGCATTTGACTCCTGAATGAATCTGCCAGTATCTGCCAGAATTTGCCAGAAAAGAACTCTCATTGGAACTGAGACTCCCGAACCTCAGTTACAATGAGAGTTGGATTGAGGGTCAGAGAAGACTGACTCTTCTCCTCTCTTTATAGCATACAAATTCCATCACCACCAGAGCTGGCTGTCCTTTCAAAATGTATACAGAGTTCAACTGCTTCGTCTATGCTTCTGCTGCTAATACTCAGTTCTAAGCTGCCAGCAGCTCTCACTAGATGATTGCAGTGGTCTCCTAACTGGTCTCCCTGACTCTGCCTTTATCTTCTAATCTTTTTTCTGGTACAGTAGTCAGAACAAGCATACTAAAATCTAAATTGAATCATGCCACTCCTCTGCTGGAAAACATCTTTAGTGCTCATCACACTTAAAATGAATACCATTTTCTGCCCTTCAAAACCTTCATGATTTTTTCCAATCTGGATTCCTTTTATTTCTTTCTCTTCTCTGATAGATAAGGTTAAAACTTCCAAAATATGTTGAATAGTACTGGTGAGAGTGGGCACCCTTGTCTTGTTCCTGACTTTAAGGGAAATGCTTTCAATTTTTCAACACTGAAGATAATGTTTGCTGTGGCTTTATCACATTTGGTTTTTATTAGGTTGAAGTGCGTT
Source organism: Nanger dama (assembly GCA_917880005.1). Taxonomy (NCBI): domain Eukaryota; kingdom Metazoa; phylum Chordata; class Mammalia; order Artiodactyla; family Bovidae; genus Nanger; species Nanger dama. The sequence goes on from CAKJTW010000045.1 coordinate 445,563, forward strand.
CCCTCTATGTTTGCTTTCTGGAAGGTTATTTTTTTTTATCATAAATGGATGTTGAATTTTGTCAAAGGCTTTTTCTGCAACTATTGAAATAATCATATGGGTTTTATCTTTCAATTTGTTAACACAGTGTATCACATTGATTGATTTGAAAATATTGAAGAATCCTTGCATCCCTGGGATAAAGTCCAGTTGGTCATGGTGTATGATCATTTTAATATGTTTTTGGATTCTGATTGCTAGAATTTTGTTAATGATTTTTGCATCTATGTTCATCAGTGATATTGGCGTGCAGTTTTCTTTTTTGTGGACTCTTTGTCAGGTTTTGATATTAGGGTGATGGTGGCCTCATAGAATGAGTTTGGAAGTTTAACTTCCTCTGCAATTTTCTGGAAGAGTTTGAGTAGGATTGGTGTAAGCTCATCTCTAAATTTTTGGTAGAATTCAGCTGTGAAGCCGTCTGGACCTCGGCTTTTGTTTGCTGGAAGATTTCTGATTACAGTTTCGATTTCCATGCTTGTTATGGGTCTGGTAAGATTTTCTATTTCTTCCTGGTTCAGTTTTGGAGAGTTGAACTTTTCTAAGAATTTGTGCTTTTCTTCCAAGTTGTCCGTTTTATTGGCATATAATTGCTGATAGTACTCTTCTTATGATCCTTTGTATTTCTGTGTTGTCTGTTGTGATTTCTCCATTTTCATTTCTAATTTTGTTGATTTGATTCTTCTCCCTTTGTTTTTGGATGAGTCTTGCTATTGGTTTGTCTATTTTATTTATCTTTTCTAAGAATCAACTTTTAGCTTTGTTGATTTTGGCTATGTTCTCCTTTGTTTCTTTTGCCCCAATTTTTATTATTTTTTTCCTTCTACTAACCCTGGGGTGCTTCATTTCTTCCTTTCTAGTTGCTTTAGGTGTAGAGTTAGGAAATTTATTTGATTTTTCTTCTGTTTCTTGAGGCAGGCTTGTATTGCTATGAACCTTTCCCTTAGCAGAGAAGGCAATGGCAACCCACTCCAGCACTCTTGCCTGGAAAATCCCATGGACTGAGGAGTCTGGTAGGCTGTGGTCCACAGGGTCGCTAAGAGTCGGACACGACTGAGCGACTTCACTTTCATTTTCCACTTCCATGCACTGGAGAAGAAAATGGCAACCCACTCCAGTGTTCATGCCTGGAGAATCCCAGGGACGGGAGAGCCTGGTGGGCTGCTGTCTATGGGGTCACACAGAGTCAGACATGCCTGAAGTGATTTAGCAGCAACAGCAGTTCCCCTTAGCACTGTTTCTACTGAATATCATAGGGTTTGGGCTGTTGTGTTTTCATTTTCAACATCTCTATGCATATTTTGATATCTTTTGGATTTATTCTGTGATTTGTTGGTTATTCAGAAATGTGCTGTTTAGCCTGCATATGTTTGTATCTTTAAATAGTCCCCCCCACCGTTGTTGACCTCTAAATCTTACCACATTGTCATCAGAAAACATGCTTGAGGTAATTTCTTTCTTTCTTTTTTTTTTTTTGAATTTACAAAACACTAGATTTCTGGCCCAGGATGTGATCTATCCTGGAGAAGGCTCCGTGTGCACTTGAGAAAAACATGAAATTCATTGTTTTAGGGTGAAATGTCCTATAGATATCAATTAGGTCTAACTGGTCTGTTGCATCATTTAAAGTTTGTGTTTCCTTGTTAATTTTCTGTTTAGTTGATCTATCTATAGGTGTGAGTGGGGTATTCAAGTCTGCCACTATTGTTGTGTTATTGTTATCTTCCCCTTTCATACTTGTTACCATTTGCCTTACATATTGCAGTGTTCCTATGTTGGGTGCATATATATTTATAATTGTTATATCTCCTTCTTGGATTGATCCTTTGATCATTATGTAGTGTTCTTCTTTGTCTCTTTTCACAGCCTTAATTTCAAAGTCTATTTCATTCGATACAGTATTGCTATTCCTGCTTTCTTTTGGTCTCCATTTGCATGAAATATCTTTTTCCAGCCTTGCACTTTCAGTCTGTATGTGTCCCTAGGTTTGAGGTGGGTCTCTTGTAGACAGCATGTATAGGGGTCTTGTTTTTGTATCCATTCACCCAATCTTTTTTGGTAGGGGCATTCAACCATTTACATTTAAGATAATTATTGATCAGTATGATCTCCTTTCCATTTAATTTGTTGTTTTGTGTTCAAGTTTATAAACCTATTCTTAGTTTCTTTTCTAGACATGATCCTTTAGCATTTATTGAACAGCTGGTTCAGCGGTGCTGAATTCTCTGAGCTTTTGCTTGTCTATAAAACTTTTGATTTCTTCTTCATATTTGAATGAGATCCTTGTTGGGTACAGTAATATTAGTTGTAGGTTCTTTTCTTTCATCATTTTAAGTATGCCCTGCCATTTTCTTCTGGCTTGAAGAGTTTCTACTGAAAGATAAGCTGTTATCCTTATGGGAATCCTTTGTGAGTCATTTGTTGTTTTTCCCTTTTTGCTTTTAATATTTTCCATTTTTGTTTGATCTTTTTAATTTGATTAATATCCAGATTGAAAAAGAAGTAAAATTCTCATTGTTTGTAAATGACATGATCCTCTACATAGAAAACCCTAAAGACTCCATCAGAAAGTTACTAGAGCTTCTCAATGAATATAATAAAGTTGCAGGATATAAAATTAACACACAGAAATCTCTTGCATTCTTATACACTATCAATGAGAAAACCGAAAGACAAATTAAGGAATCAGTTCCATTCAGCATTGCAACAAAATAATAAAACACTTAGGAATAAATCTACCTAATGAAATAAAAGACTTATATATAGAAAACTATAAAACACTGATGAAAGAAATCAAAGATGACACAGATCGATGGAGAAATATGCCATGTTCATGGATCAGAAGAATCAATATAGTGAAAGTGAGTAGACTACCCAAAGCAATCTACAGATTCAATGCAATCCCTGTCAAGTAACCAACAGTATTTTTCAGAGAACTAGAACAAATAATTTCACAATTTGTATGGAAATAAAAAAAAAACAAACCCTCTAATAGCCAAAACAATCTTGAGAAAGAAGAATGAAACTGGAGAAATCAACCTGCCTGACTTCAGACTATACTACAAAGCTCCGGTCATCAAGACAGTATGATACTGGCACAAAGACAGAAATACAAAGCAATGGAACAAAATAGAAAGCCCAGAGATAAATTCACACATCTATGGACACCTTATCTTTGACAAAGGAGGCAAGAATATGCAATGGAAGAAAGAAAATCTCTTTATCAAGTGGTGGTGGGAAAACTGGTCAACCATTTGCAAAAGAATGAAAATAGAACATTTTCTAACATCATAAACAAAAATAAACTCAAAATGGATTAAATATTTAATTGTAAGGCCATAAACTATAAAACTCTTAGAGGAGAACATAGGTAAAACACTCTCTGACTTAAATCACAGCAGGATCCTCTATGACCTACCTCCCTGAGCAATGGAAATAAAAGCAAAAATAAACAAATGGGACCTAATTAAACTTAAAAACTTTTTTCACACGAAGGAAACTTTAATCAAGGTGAAAAGACAGCCTTCAGAATGGGAGAAAATAATACCAAATGAAGTAACTGATAATGAATTAATCTCAAAAATATACAAACAGCTTATGCATCTCAATACCAGAAAAGTAAATTACTCAATCAAAAAATGGGCCAAAGAACAAAACATATTTCTTTACAGAAAACATATGATGGTTAATAAACACACACACACACAAAAATGTTTTATCACGCACTATCAGATAAATGCAAATCAAAACCACGAGGTACCATTTCATGCCAGTCAGAATGGCTGCGATCCAATCGTCTATAAGCAATAAATGCTGAAGAGGGTGTGGAGAAAAGGGGACCGTCTTACACTGTTGGTGGGAATGCAAACTAGTACAGCCACTAGGGAGAACAACGTGGAGATTATTTAAAAACTGGAAATAGAACTGCCTTATGACCCAACAATCCCACACTGCTGGGCATACACACCAAAGAAATCAGAATTGAAAGAGATATCTGTACCCAAATATTCATTGCAGCACTGTTTACAATTGCTAGGACATGGAAGCAACCTGGATGTCCACTGGCAGATGAATGGATAAGAAAGCTGTGGTAGATATACACAATGGAATATTACTCAGCTGTTGAAAATAATACATTTGAATCAGTTCTAATGAGGCGAATGAAACTGGAGCCTTTTATACAGAGTGAAGTAAGTGAGAAAGAAAAACACTAATACAGTGTTTTAATGCATATATACAAAATTTAGAAAGATGATAATTATGACCTTGTGTGTGAGGCAGCAAAAGAGACACAGAAGTAAGGAACAGACTTTTGGGCTCTATCGGAGAAGGCGAGGGTGAGATAATTTGAGAGGATAGCACTGAGTCATGTATATTGCCATATGTGAAAGAGATCGCCACGTAGGTTTGATGCACGAGACAGTGCACAGGACCATTGCACTGGGATGACTCTGAGGGATCGGATGGGGAAGGAGTTGGGAGAGATGTTCAAGATGGGGGACACATGTACACCCCTGGCTGATTCATGTCAATGTATGGCAAAAATCACTACAATATTGCAAAGTAATTAGCCTACAATTAAAATAATAAATTAATTAAAAATACTGACAATGAACCCCTATCTTCAGAGGTTCTTAATTAATTTATCTAAAGATGGAGCATAAAGCAATACCGATGTCTAGCCAGGCTTGCAATCCATATGTCTAGACCAGAAGAAAAATGCAATAGAGTATCATGTGCAAAAGTCCTGAGGTATGGAAAAGGTTGGGGTGTTCCCAAAGCAGAACAAAAGGAGGCTGTGTCTGGAGGGAGGGACAGAATTGTAAAAGAAGCAGACCAGAGTGAACTGCTGAGCTTGCTATAGCTCTAGACCTGCACTCTGTAGTGAAGTGAAAGTCGCCCATATGAGTGTGACCTTTTGTGGCTCTATGGACTATACAGTCCATGAAATTCTTCAGGCCAGAATAGTGGGACAGGTAGCCTTTTCCTTCTCCAGATTTTCCCAACCCAGGGATTGAATTCTGTTCTTCCGCATTGCAGGCAGATTCTTTACCAGCTAAACCACAAGAGAAGCCTCTGCACCACTTAAGTCCATTAAAAAAATAATAAAAGGCTCCTGTCCACCTACAGATGAGAACATTGTCTTAGAGGCAGTCAGGGAGCCAGTGTGAATGTAGGGAGAAAAATCTCCCATATGTTACTTCTTCAGTGTCATCTCATAGCAAACTAATCTTAACTATATAATTTCTCTGGTGATAAGCTGGTGGTTTTTCTGGGGTGATAAATCTATGACAGATTTCCAACTTTTGTTAAAACTGACAGTTTCTCACAAATAGCACAGAAATTACTTTCCAGAGAAAGAAGTTCAATAATTAAAGTGAGTCAGCACGGAGGAACTGGAGGGTGGTTTGATCTAGTTTGATTTAGTTTGACACATATTTTCTTAGCAGAGAAATGCAATATCCATAATACATTGTTTTTTGCAGAACAGAAGTTAACTAGAACAGAATTGTCTCAGGAGAGACCAATGACAATTTGGTAAAAGTAAAATCTTTTTGAAGGCAACAGGAAACCTAGATTTCAAAAGTTGAAGTTGAGAAATGGTCTTAGGATCATATCTCAGGTGCCTGCAGTTTGAGGGCACTCCCAAGAGCTGTTCTGCCACACCCCTCCCCTCTGCTTGGTGAAACTCTGGGGGAAGATAAACACAATTCCTGTGCTGTCTGAACACCTGAAGTTCATAAGTCTGGTCTCCATCCTCACAATCAATAGAAATACCCCATCAATGTTCGGAAGCTCTTATCCTAAGAATGAGGTTTACATTTGCCTGGGGTCATACTACAGGAGGTGGGGGGTTGTGGTGACTTTATTCATTTTTCTAAGAAAGGAAAAGGTGTTAAAAGAAGAAAATCACTTTCTATGGGTGGCAAGTGTCCCAGTAAAGCATCCTCCACTGAGTTTAATGAAGAATGAAATCTGCCAAACTGGTAAATGCCTTGGATAGAAGTCCAAGTCCTGGCGGAAGGTTGCAAGAATATCCTCTCTGTGCTTGCTGCACAATCTTTCTTCTTGCGGCTGACTTTCCAGCTTCAAAGGAAACAGAAATTGGCTCCATTCTGTCTCCATAATTTTATACAATTTGTGTTAGATTATGCCAAGGATCCACACAGTCAAAGGCTTTTGCATAATCAATAAAGCAGAAATACACGTTTTTGTAAAATCTCTTCATTTTTCAATGATCCAGTAGATGTTGGCAATTTGATCTCTGGGTTCCTCTGCCTTTTCTAAAACCAGCTTGAACATCTGAAAATTCACGGTTCACATATTGCTGAAGCCTGACTTGGAGAATTTTGAGCATTACTTTACTAGCAAGTGAGATGAGTGCAATTGTGCAGTAGTAGCATTCTTTGGCATTGCCTTTCTTTGGGACTGGAATGAAAACTCACTGTTTCCAGTCTTGTGGCCACTGCTGAGTTTTCCAAATTTGCTGGCATATTGAGTGCATCACTTTCACAGCATCATCTTTCAGGATTTGAAATAGCTCAAGTGGAATGCTCTCACCTCCTCTAGCGTTGTTTGCAGTGAAGTTTTCTAAGCCCCACTTGACTTCATATTCCAGGATGTCTGGCTCTAGGTGAGTGGTCACACCATCATGATTATCTGGGTCGTGAAGTTCTTTTTGTACGGTTCTTCTGTGTATTCTTGCCACCTCTTCTTAATATCTTCTGCTTCTGTTAGGTCCATACCATTTCTGTCCTTTATCGAGCCCTTCTTTGCATGAAATGTTCCCTTGGTATCTCTAATTCTCTTGAAGGGATCTCTAGTGTTTCCCATTCTGTTATTTTCTTCTATTTTTTTTTGGATTGATCAGTGAGGAAGGCTTTCTTATCTCTCCCTGCTATTCTTTGGAACTCTGCATTCAGATGCTTATATCTTTCCTTTTCTCCTTTGCTTTTCACTTCTCTTCTTTTCAAAGCTATTTTTAAGGCCTCCTCAGACAGCCATTTTGATTTTTTGCATTTCTTTTCCATGGGGATGGTCTTGATCCCTGTCTCTTGTACAATGTCACGAACCTCATTTCATAATCAGGCACTCTTTCTATCAGATCTAGGCCCTTGAATCTATTTCTCACTTCCACTGTATAACCATAAAGGATTTGCTTTAGGTCATACCTGAATGGCCTTGCAGTTTTCCCTACTTTCTTCAATTTGAGTCTGAATTTGGTAATAAGGAGTTTATGATCTGAGCAACATTCAGCTCCCAGTCTTGTTTTTGCTGACTGGGTACGGCTTCTCCATCTTTGACTATCTGAATCACAATAAACTGTGGAAAATTCTGAAAGAGATGGGAATGCCAGACCACTTGATCTGCCTCTTGAGAAATCTATATGCAGATCAGGAAGCAACAGTTAGAACTGGACATGGAAAAGCAGACTGTTTCCAAATAGGAAAAGGAGTATGTCAAGGCTGTACACTGTCACCCTGCTTATTTAACTTATATGCATAGTACATCATGAGAAACGCTGGGCTGGAAGAAGCACATACTGGAAAAAGATTGTGGGGAGAAATGTCAATAACCTCAGATATGTAGATGACACCACCTTTATGGTGGAAAGTGAAAAGTGAAAGTGAAAATGAAGTCACTCAGTCATGTCCGACTCTTTGTGACCCCATGGACTGTAGTCTATCAGACTTCTCAGTCCACGGAATTTTCCAAGTAAGAGTACTGGAGTGGGTTGGCATTTCCTTCTCCAGGGGATCTTCCCAACCCAGGGATCAAACCTGGGTCTCCCTCATTGCAGGCAGACGCTTTACCGTCTAAGCCACCAGGGAAGCAGAGAGTGAAGAGGAACTAAAAAGCCTCTTGATGAAAGTGAAAGAGGAGAACGAAAAAGTTGACTTAAAGCTCAACATTCAGAAAACGAAGATCATGGCATCTGGCCCCATCAGTTCATGGGAAATAGATGGGGAAACATGGGAAACAGTAACAGATTTTATTGTTTTGGGGCTCCAATATCACTGCAGATGGTGATTGTAGCCATGAAATTAAAAGATGCTTACTCCTTGGAAGGAAAGTTATGACCAATTAGATAGTATATTAAAAAGTAGGTCCATCTAGTAAAGGCTATGTTTTTTCCAGTGGTCATGTATGGATGTGAGAGTTGGACTGTGAAGAAAGCAGAGCGCCCAAGAATTGATACTTTTGAACTGTGATGTTGGAGAGTCCCTTGGACTGCAAGGAGATCCAACCAGTCCATCCTAAAGGAGATCAGTCCTGGGTGTTCTTTGGAAGGACTGATGCTGAAGCTGAAACTCCAATACTTTGGCCACCTCATGCAGAGAGTTGACTCATTCAAAAGACCCTGATGCTTGGAGGGATTGGGGGCAGGAGGAGAAAGGGACAGCAGAGGATGAGATGGCTGGATGGCATCACTGACTCAGTGGACATGAGTTTGAGTGAACTCCAGGAGATGATGATGGACAGGGAGACCTGACATGCTGTGACTCATGGGGTCACAAAGAGTTGGACACGACTGAGGAACTGAACTGAACTGAACTGATACCAAGGATTAAACAACATTTTCCTTTTTAAAATTTTTTTGCTTTACCAACAATAGTCCAGGAAAACTTTCAATTAGATTAACAGAAAATACTTATTAGAATCAATCAACACCTCTAAAAGTTTAAATACTTAAGTTAATTAAATGGTTCAGTAAACCTGAAACTAATCTTGTAAACACAATTGGAATATATAAAAGGATTCTCAGATTAAAACAGATAATTGTCTAACAAGATCAACATCAAACTCACCAAGGCTCTGTTGTTCATCAATTTTCATGTAGTTCACACTAGCTTTAAAATTATTATCCAAAACCAAAACGTGTGACTCTTATCAGTAGATGTGATATTCTCACAAAGAACTGATTTAAACATCTAAATTTTGGACTCTGTGGGAGAGGGCGAGAGTGGGATGATTTGGGAGAATGAATTGAAACATGTATAATATCATATGTGAAACAAATCGCCAGTCTAGGTTTGATGCATGATACAAGATGCTTGGGGCTGGTGCACTGGGATGACCCAGAGGGATGGTATGGGAAGGAAGGTGGGAGGGGGGTTCAGGATGGGGAACATGTGTGCATCCGTGGCAGATTCTTGTTGCTGTATGGCAAAATCAATACAATATTGTAAAGTAATTAGCCTCCAATTAAAATAAATAAATTTATATTAAAAAACAAAGAAAGGAACTCACACACACACAAAAGAACTGATTTAGAGATAGATTTTTGGGAAATTGACAATGACCATGTGATTTTTAAATAGTCCTGAATGTTGTAAGAGAACACTATTTTCTTACCCTCTATACAAATAAAGCCATGCAAAGGTAAATAGATTTTGCTTATTTTGTTTAATTTTAGGAGAAGCTCCAATTTGAATGAGTGAAAAAATAATGTATGGATTATTTTCAAAGGCTTTTTTTCCCAACTCCTCTGCTACAAAATAAAGTCAAACTATCTACCTTTGGTTGTGTTCCCCTAGACAAGACCTGAGATGAGAAGTCTAGTTCAAGTAATTTATTGGGAACATGTTCCCTAGACAAAGGGAGGAAGGAAAGCAAGACAGCTGGAACAAATATCTAAGCAAGGCTGTCAACTCAGCTGGAGATTGCTTCACTCTGAGCCTTAGAAAAGTGCTAGAGTGTGGGTTACACAACAGAAGGAGCTCCACCTGAGGCACGGATTCATTATGCTCTTGCCCTGTATACATCAGTCACTAGCTGTGGGCTTCTGCTGGGTATGGGTGAGAGTGTTGGGCATGATCTCTTGCACACTAGCAGGAGACAACTTCCCAGGAACAGGAAGCTCTCAGATGCAATCAGACAGTCACAACCACTTGGGGATGTGCTCAGGGCTACTAGATAGGATTTGGACACTGATACTACTCTGCTGGACCAGGGAATTTCTGTCTCATAGAGAGTACTGGGTGATTTTAGATAAGGACAGGGCTGAAAGCTACCTTTGATGACAAGTTCATTCTAAAGTGGAAGCCACTCCAACACTGTCCTGTTCACCTCTGAACATATGAGTCATTTAACAAATGTTTGTTAAATGAATGGTAAACAGATCACTAATAATGTTAACTGTAGATGCAGCAGTTTCCATGTCCTTTCCAAACATTTGATAAATATCCATGGGGAATACAATAATAATACACTTCTTGAATTTCACTCTCATTAGAAATCATGGGTGAGAGCTCTAGTGTAACTTTTCATTAAGTATGTAGCTTTGGACCTCAGTTGTCCAATCTTTAAGTCAGGTACATAAATAAAATTTTGCAAGCCTTTTATGAAGATTAATAGAAATGGCACATACAAATACTTAGCAATTTGGCATTTTCTCATAAAATGCTCTTCTTTAACAGACAGGCTAGAGTTAAGGAGTAGAGACACTTAAAGCTAAAGGATTAAAATGCTTTAATTCTTTTTAAAAAGAATACTGTTTAACGTTAAAAACCAATACAGTGTTGTAAACAAATAAAATTAATTTAAAAATTTCTAAAAAAAAAAAAAAACTATACTGGAACCTTGCTGTAAATTGATAGGCACAATGGATTAATATTAATCTATAGAACACAATTTTAGAAATGAAGCTACTTTATAAAGCTAGGTAGACCTAGAGTAAGTGTCTCATTGTTTATTGCTCAGCATAGTTTGAAGCTCAGGCCCTGAACTCCTCTTAATTAGAGAAATGGTGAGTTTCAGGCTGAACATGAGTTTCCCATGTGTTGACCACTTGTAGGGTCTCTGTGCACATATACATAATACCTACTAACCTCTTAGATTATCTCATGTGACTTTTGGGGGTTGCAAAACACCCCTATCACCTGCCAGGAAGGCAAAAAGAAAGCAAGAGGGATTTTCAGGTTAGGGCATGGTACTGCAGACACTCTCTGCCTTGGTGTTATAGCTTTCTCTCTTGACCTCTACAGACTCTCCTTTTCTGTCCCTGATGGACAACTGTTCATGGGTCCAGAACAGAAGGCTATTATAGAGATTCAGCCAAACTCTAAGTCACAGGTTGGATTTTTAATTATTTGAAACATGAACATGTCAATTGTCCAACTGGGTGACTTCTACATAATGTGTTACTATTTTACAGTTCCAAAATAATTTAGAACTGCTGTTCAGAATGACCTCTCATACACATCGAATGTTTTGAACACTATTCCTCTTGTCATTGACTAGGGACAGGACTAATGGTTGGACTTCAGGTATGGTCAGTAAGAGGAAGGAACATATGATTGGTTATTTCTTGACTTGGTCATGACCACAGTAAGGAAATAGAAACCTAATGTGCAGGTATAAGAAGACAATTAAAATCATCCATTGACTGACCCCATCAAAGATGGGGACAGGGGGAGCATCTGAGGACAATGGTGATGGTGAAGTCTTTTACCATCATGAAAAGATTAGGTCATAAAGAATATAAAAATGCTGCATATGGTTCCTAGCTGTCATTCAAGCCTAGAAGCTAAGACTAGATTCCTTGACCCCTAGGTTTACTTAGACCAGAGCAAAGAATAGAGTATGGATAATGATTTTTTTGTTGTTGTTTCTATTCTACCCAGAATCTATCTATTCTCCCCATCTCTCTTGATAATAGCATCCTCCCTTTCCTTTGGAGAACTGCCCCTGCCTTATTGTCTATGATAGGTGGGAAAATACCAGTCCTGGTTCATGACCTCACAAGTTAGGCTAGATTCAGTCTCCTAGGAATTTGAATTATAAGTGGAGTGAAGTATGGCTGGTGCATGATTAAGATAAGACAATTTGATGGCAATGCTCAAAAAGACTAAGTCTGAGATCCTTTGTGCTGACCTTATGTTCCTGACCATCTTGTGTCCTTGGATCATCATTTTTCAAAAGTTAATTTAATCATTAAGTTTGCAACGGTGGTTTTCTGCTGTTTATAACCAAGGAAAAATTAGTGCTTCAGTATAGAGGGGAGTAGCATATCAAAAGAGACAAATGTCAATCTCTCTCCATCTCTCTTAGCTTTTTCTGTATATGCATGAACTTGTGCTGGTGTAAGCACTGACGAGCTTCTTACACCTCCATGAAGTTTACTTCAGACTTTGTGTCAGTTTGAAAGGTAAGGTGTGATATTATGTTCTGTCATCCATTTCTGTCTCAAAGAGGCACAGTGGATTGAGTACATATTTTGAAATCAAAAAACCTGGATTTGACTGCCAGTTCTATCATCTGTAATTTGTGCAACTCTGGACGTTATGCATCCTTTTACTTTCCCTACCTGTAAAAGTGGGACAATAACAGCTATCTTCTCATTGAGTGGTGTGAAAGATAAAAAAGGCAATCCTTATAAAGGACCAAATATTGCCATTTTCACTAGAACAAATGGTTCCCTTCCTCCCTTTTGAGCTCTCTGGGAAGTGGATTGTAATCTTCATCATCATCGTTATTTCAGTGTTGAACCTTGTCAGGATATTAGATGAGGTCACATTCAGGTGGATGAGCAGAGACTGTCTGTGGTTTCAAACACTGGAGATTTGATTGGAAAGGTGATACATACTCTCACTAAGATAATGCACTTAAAAGGTGATGGGAGAAGCTTAATTTAGATGTAAGCAATAGTGTGCTCAGATGGAGAGAGTAAAAGGGGTCTACAGACAGAAACATATTCAGAAAATAGATTTCAACTCTATTTACGTGAGACAGTTTCAATTAGTAGCCTGACAAGAGAGTGGGCAAGTAGGAATTAGAATTAACAGATCCCTTTCTGCTCTTGATCCTGGCTATATAGCTGCTAATTGTTCAGAGAATGGAAAAGCAGCATAGTCTGTTAGCACAAGAACACTTCTCTCAAATTCTCACTATTTTAGAAAAGTTCTAGATTGTCAGTAATCATATTTCTTTTAGGTTTACATTATTTTATTATCAGTTTGTCATAGGGAAATGAATAAAATTAATGGGGTGGGGAAACAATTAAGGAAGACAGTTTCCAAATAAGCTCCTCTGATAGCTCAGTTGGTAAAGAACCTGTCTACAATGGAGGAGCTGCTGCTGCTGCTAAGTCGCTTCAGTTGTGTCCGACTCTGTGCATCCCCCTTAGACGGAAGCCCACCAGGCTCTCCCATCCATGGGATTCTTTAGGCAAGAACACTGGAGTTGGTTGCCATTTCCTTCTCCAATACATTAAAGGAAAAGTGAAAGTGAAGGTGCTCAGTCATGTCCAACTCTTAGGGACCCCATGGACTGCAGCCTACAAGGCTCCCTCCATTCATGGGATTTTCCAAGCAAGAGTACTGGAGTGGGTTGCCATTACCTTCTCCAGCAATGCAGGTGACCCCAGTTCAATTCCTGGGTCAGGAAGGTCTGCTGGAGAAAGGATAGGCTACCCACTCCAGTATTCCTGGGCTTCCTTTGTGGCTCAGCTGGTAAAGAATCCACATGCAATGTGGAAGATTTGGGTTTGATCCCTGGATTGGGAAGACCCTCTAAAGAAGGGAAAGGCTACCCACTCCAGTATTATGGCCTGGAAATCCATGGGGTTGCAAAGAGTTGGACAGGACTGAGAGACATTCACTTTCCAAGAAATTTCATTCAGAATTTTGTGTTATTATTTCTTGACTTAATAAATGCTATTGAAAACAATGTAAAAAATGGCTCTGCTTTATTTCTCGTACTCCTCATCTGAGAACAGTCCCTTGGGCCACCTCACTCAGGGGTTTTCCCTACAGATTTGATATAGCAAATGAGGTTTACACAGGACATCTCCTTGCATCATTTTCAGAGGAATTTGGTTGGAGTGGGGAGAGTTTGGAGCCTGAAAGTGATAAGATTAAGGAAATATTTTGAGGGAGAAGAAATGTACCTGAGTAAGAAACAATATCCAAAGAAAGGATGTCTAGAATACTCACAGTTCCCTCTTTTTGCATCAAAAGGTCACACTTATTCAGAGGAAAAAAAGAGAGAAAAAAGAAAAAAATGCCGATGTTGTTCCTTTGGATCCTTTCTCCTTCTCCTCTTCTCTCTCCATGATTGAACCTTTGCTGGTGAAAGTAACAGAGCTGCCCTTTCAGGTGATGTCAGTACCATGGTTTAAGTAATACCTCACCAGTTGCTAAATGTATAAACTTGGGAACCTCATTTTTCCCCACTAGCTGTAATTCCTTCCATATTATTTGTAGAGGGGTATTTTAAGCATATGCTACCTCCTATACTAAATTATAAGCCTCAATAAATGTTGAACTGAATATAAAATCTGTTCCTTTATACACCCTTCAGGATTGCTGCTGAAAAATTGCTTTTACCTTTGACAAAAAGTCCAAGATTCACCAGGTTCATGGTGGGCCCAGTACTTGCTTATCAAGTTGTGTTGTTTCAAGCTTTGACAATGCAGGCACTAGGATCTTAAGTAGGATGTAGACATGGAAAATTGATTACAGTGTTATGGAAGGAATTCATGAAATCTAAGCTGCCATTTTTGGAAACTTACTTCAGTGAGGAAGGCTTTTGTACCTCTCTCCCTCTTTTTTTTTTAGCACAGCATTGTAAACTGGAAGCAGTAGGCAGTCCCCAGAAAGGTCACACTTTTCCTCTGATCTCACTCTAGTCTCTTTTTTCCTTCTGAGAGCTCATCTAAGGATACCGCATTTCAGCATGCATGCAAAACTACATTATGGAGAAGAATTTGATGAATTATAAAATTTCACACAGCACTGGAGAGAATCCAAGATAAATGGGCTTTCAATAAATAAATGTCACCAAACCCCTACATAAATGATGCATGACATTGCAAATTGAAGCATGAAAATTTAAACTCCCAGATGGCTCCCATCCTTTTTCTTTTTAGCTTATCCTCACAAAAACTTGTGCAATAATTATATCAACCATCACTGAATTTAGATGACACTTGAACTCAGCCTATTGCTGAAAGCCAGACTGGGAAGTTGAATCACTGAGAATTTAAAGGCAAGATCTATGTTGTGTTTCTCCCTGTAATCTCAAAATCTAATATAGAATAGGGATACAGTAGGTGTCAGTAGTTATTTTTCTTGAATGTTTCTAAATGTAAAGGAGAGCTGTCTCTGTCTTAGAGAGGTTAAAACCCTTTTGCAGATGTCTATCGTTCATGACTTAAGAGGTAAGTATATGTGACGGGAGATGAACCTGAATTTTCCAGCCTTTTAAAGAAGTGATGAGGTGGCTGTTGAGACTAGATAGACTGAAATTTGGTTCTGAGCTTTGGAATAGGGTAAGTATGTGATCTCTGAGTTCTAGTTTTCTACCATTGAGATGAATGCAGCGGAAGTAATAGTAATAACAATAACAATCAAGTATACCTTCACAACATTATTCCAAAGACTGAGCTAATAATAATGTGCCAAGAATGACAGATCACAACAGACACTATGCAAATGCTTGTTTATGCTCAGGTTTCCTCAACTCTTTCAGTGATTTCGCCAGATTCCACTAGACCAAGTTTTTACTCCAATGTCAAGGTCAATTCCAATCTTGTGGGTTTGTGACATTTTTTCCTTTACAAGTACCTTCCATCAGGGCAGATGTGGGTATTATTTTAATCCAGGTCTATTTTGTATGATTTGAAAGTTTAATTGAAGAAATGAAAAAGAGGGATGTATATTCACCATCTCAGTTCGTGTAACTCTGCTAAATCTTAGGCTGTGGGATGGTGTCAGACTTTATGCCCACATATCAACATTTAAAGTATATTGTGGTCTTTCAGCCACTTTCTTATTTGACACTCACAATAGCCCTGGGAGGAAGTTTGGACTAGGTATTAACACTATTTTCCAAATGAGAAAATGGAATCTCAAAAAGACACATTGGTAATAAAAGAATCAAAGCATATTGAACCTGGAGGGTGTCTTGGAGATCATGTAGCAAAACTCATTTTATGATTGGAAGATCAGGAAATGAGGGACTTGTCCAATGCCTCATGGTCTTTGGTAGTTTGAAACCCATCTGTCGTGATCCTTATTTTGTTACATCTCTCCTTTGGTTACATCAATTATGTCTCTCTCTCTTTTAAATAATAAATGGCTTATTCCCCTTACACCACAGTCTATGAAGTAAAGACAACTCCTGAAGTTAGGTCCCCATCTGATGAGACAAAGAGTGAATAGTTGATTGAAAAAAAAATTAGACCAACAACAATAACTCAGCTTTATCAATGAGCCTTCTAAGATGGTTTCTGGTTCCTAATTATAAGATTGGGCCAAATGAGTAAGTTGCCATTTACATAGGTTAGTGGTAGATGAATGCCAGAATGAATCAAACCTGGGTATGTATCTATTCAGGCTATCCCAGGATATATCTTTTGCTGGAGTATTTGAATTGTGATAAGCAAGATCAGGGTTGTAGCTAGAAGATAAGTGCCAAATGTCAAGTTCAAAGAGGGAAGCTAGGGATGAAAATTTAGAATGAACCATGCAGGTGATACCAAGAGGCTCAAGAGTAGAATGAAGAACAATGTTCAGAACCAAGGATGTGAATGGTCACTAAGTGCTATCAATGCCTGGAATATGGTGTGGGGACAAGCATGCTGCCTGGCAGTAGCACACAGGACTGGACATGATGTCCACTGAATGATCCTGTGAGTGTCATCTATAGGAAAGACATCACTTTCAGGAAGTAAATAGTCATAATTTCAAAGAATTACAGTTTTTAGGTCGCTGGGGAAGTTTACTTCATAGTCCAACTCTCAGATTCATATATGACTACTGGAAAAACCATAGCTTTAATGAGACAAACCTTTTTGGCAAAGTAATGTTTCTTCTTTTTCATATGCTTTCTAGGTTGGTCATAATTTTTCTTCCAAGGAGCAAGTGTCTTTTAATTTCATGGCTGCAGTCTCAATCTGCAGTAATTTTTGCTGCTGCTGCTGCTAAGTCGCTTCAGTCGTGTCCGACTCTGTGCAACCCCAGAGATGGCAGCCCACTAGGCTCCTCTGTCTCTGGGATTCTCCAAGCAAGAACACTGGAGTGGGTTGCCATTTCTTTCTCCAATGCATGAAAGTGAAAAGTGAAAGTGAAGTCGTTCCGTCATGTCCGACTTTTAGCGACCCCATGGACTGCAGCCCACCAGGCTCCTCCATCCATGGGATTTTCTAGGCAAGAGTACCAGAGTGGGGTGCCATTGCCTTCTCCACAGTAATTTTAGAGAACCCCAAAATAAAATCTTTCACTGTTTCCCTTATTTCCCCATCTATTTGCCATGAAGTGATGGAAACAGATGCCATGACCTTAGTTCTTTGAATGTTGAGTTTTAGTCAGCTTTTTCACTCTCTGTTTCACTTTCATCTAGAGGCTTTTGAGTTCCTCTTCACTTTCTGCCATAAGGGTGGTGTCATCTGCATATCTGAGGTTATTGATATTTCTCCCTTGACTTTTCTTGATCCCTTGATACCTTGATATTTCTCCCTGCAGTCTTGATTCCAGCTTGTGCTTCATCCATCTTAGCATCTCTCATGATGTACTCTGCATGTAAGTTAAATAAGCAGGGTGACAATACACAGCCTTGACGTACTCTTTTCCCGATTTGGAACCAGTGTGTTGTTCCATGTCCAGTTCTAACTGTTGCTTCCTTACCTGCATACAGATTTCTCAGGAGGCAGGTCATGTGGACATCTCTTGAAGAATTTTCCAGTTTGTTTTGATCCACACAGTCAAAGGCTTTGGCATAGTCAATAAAGCAGAAGTAGATGTTTTCCTAGAACTCTCTTGCTTTTTCAAAGATACAACAAATGTTGGCAATTTGATCTCTGGTTCCTCTGCCTTTTCTAAATCCAGTTTGAACATCTGAAAATTCAAATGTGGTTCATGTACACCTGTGTAAGCCTGGCATGGAGAATGTTGAGCATTACTTTGCTTTTGTGTGAGATGAATGAAATTGTGTGGTAGTTTGAGCATTCTTTAGCATTGTTTTCCTTTGGGATTGGAATTTTCCAGTCCTGTGGCCACTGCTGCATTTTCCATATTTGTTAGAATATTGAGTGCAGTACTTTCACAGCATCATCTTTTAGGATTTGAAATAGCTCAACTGGAATTCCATCACCTCTACTAGCTTTGTTTGAAGTGATTCTTCTTAAGGACCACTTGACTTTGCATTACAGGGTATCTGGCTCTAGGTGGTGATCACATCATCGTGATTACCTGGGTTGTGAAAAATCTTTATATATATATATATATGTGTGTGTGTGTGTGTATATATATATATATATATATATATATATATATATATATATATATAATTTCTTCTATGTATTCTTGTCACCTCTTCTTAATATCTTCTGCTTCTGTTAGGTCCATACCATCTCTGTCCTTTATTGTACCCATCTTTACATAAAAGATTAAAATATTTTTGATAAATAAATTTAATAAATAAACTTAATAATTTAAAGATTTATTGAGCATGGCACCGCCCATCAGAACAAGACCCACTTTTCCCCTAGGTCAGGCTCTCCTATCAGGAAGCTTCCATAAACCTCTTATTCTTTTCCAGCAGAGGACAGATAGACTGAAAACCACAATCACAGAAAACTAACCAATCTGATTACATGGACCACAGCCTTGTCTAACTCAATGAAACTATGAGTCATGCCATGTAAGTCCACCCAAGATGGACGGGTCAAGAAGGAGAGTTCTGACAAAATGTGACCCACTGGAGAAGGGAATGGCAAACCACTTCAGTACTGTTGCATTGAGAACCCGTATGAACAGTATGAAAAGGCAAAAAATAGGACACTGAAAGATGAATCCCTGAGGTTGATATGCTACTGGAGGTCAGAGGAGAAATAACTCTAGAAAGAATGAAGAGACAGAGCCAAAGCAAAACAACATCCACTTGTGTATATGACTGGTGATGGAAGTAAAGTCTGATTCTGGAAGAGCAATATTGCATAGGAACCTGGAATGTTAGGTCCATGAATCAAGGCAAATTGGAAGTGGTCAAACAGGAGGTGGCAAGAGTAAGCATCATCGTTTTAGGAATCAGTGAACTAAAATAGACTGGAATGGGTGAATTTAACTCAGATGACCATTATATCTACTACTGTGGGCAAGAATTTCTTAGAAGAAATAGAGTAGCCATCATATTCAACAAAACAGCCCAAAATGAAGCACTTGGATGAAATCTCAAAAAACAGGATGGTCTCTGTTAGTTTCCAAGAAAAACTATTCAGTATCACAGTAATCCAAGTCTAAACCATTACTGATAATGCTAAAGAAGTTGAAATTGAATGGTTCTATTAAGATCTACAAGAACTTCTAAAACTAACACCCAAAAAGATGTCCTTTTCATTATAAAGGACTGGAATGCAAAAGTAGGAAGTCAAGATATACTTGGAGTAACAGACAAATTTGAACTTGGAATACAGAATGAAGCAGGGCAAAGGCTAATAGAGTTTTGCCAAGAGAACAAATTTGTCATAGAAAACACCCTCTTCCAACAATACAAGAGAAGACTTTACACATGGACATCATCAGATGTTCAATTCCAAAATCAGACTGATTATTTTCTTTGCACCCAAGGATGGAGAAGTTCTTTAAAGTCAGCAAAAACAAGACCGGGAGCTGACTGTGGCTCAGATTATGAATGCCTTATTGCCAAATTCAGACTTAAATTGAAGACAGGAGAGAAAACCACTAGACCATTCAAGCATGAGCTAAATCAAATCCCTTAGTATTGGGGGGGTCAAAAAAGATGGTGTTGGAATAGGATGGGGAGAACACTTTCTCCCTCACTACTTCATCAAAAGAACATTTCAACGCTGAGTAAATTCCACAAAACAACTTCTGACTGCTGGCAGAGGACATCAGGCATCCAGCAAAGCAGATCATTGGCTTCAAAACCAGGTAGGAATTAATATATATGACAAAGATAGAGACAAAGGAGGTAAGGAGGGAGCCCCATCCCGGGAAGGGAATCCTGTCCCAGGAAGAGATTCTTAAAAGGAGAGATTTCCTAAAATTGGGGAACATTCTCACAGCTGTGTATGGGGCGAGCCCTGGAAGCACAGAAGGCAACATAACAGGAAGGAAGAATAAATAAATAAATAAATAAAACCAACAGATTACTAATTCAACAGTATAACCCCCAGAGGATAAGCAGTGCAAACGCCTGTGTCCAACAGCAGTGGGGGTTGGGCAGGGAGGACCACCCCAGCGACAGTGCTTTCTAAGAATTGGGCCATGAGAGATGTAGGCTGCAGGGCTTTTCTCAAGAATCGGGGCATAATGGGGCCAGAATCGGGTCTGCGCGTGGCTAGAAAGAACTATCTTGGTCTAGCAAATCGGGCAGTGGGATAGCTAACACGCGAAACGCTTGAACATAAGACACCGACAGGCCCACGCACAGAACAGAGGATGGATTGGCAATAGCCGGCTGCAGACCATCCCCCTCCGGCGACAGGCAGCCAGAGCCTTAAGTGCTGGAAGGGGGCAATCGCAGCTCAAGAGTGACATTACCTACCAAATTGCAAGCATGGTTTCTTTGCTATTGAGACTGCTGCGGGGCTCTGAACAGTCATCATCTGCCTGACTAAGAGCCCTGGCTGAGCTCCCAGAAAATTGAGTGACCCAGAAGCTCAGAAGTCGCAAGAGCGCACGCCAAACTCCCTAGCCACTCGGACCTGAGAAGGGAACAAAGCCCCTGTTCAACCAAATCCAAGTCTTGCAGGGCTTCCTGACCACCAATCCCAAGCGGCATAGACCGGGGAAGTGCATGAAGCATAGGGCAGGCCCCACAAGGTTATCCCAAGGAGCAAGAAGGGGCAAGCCCAGTGCAGAGTCTACCACCACCCTCCCTGTGTCAAGATGGAAATCAGACACGGAAGGGACCAGCAAACAGAGGAAGTCAAACAGAGGGAACTGCCTTGGTAGCGACCCCACACAGTCCACAACAACAGAGAAAGCGCCAGATATACCGTTACTAATTTTATGATCAGTTTTTTTTTTTTTTTTGAGGGGGAGGGGATTATGTGGAACCGTGATTTTTTTAAGAATTTTTTATTTTTTTCTTCTTAAAATTTGTTTTCTCTCCTTTTCCTCTTCTTTTTTTTCTAAACTTGCTTAAATTTTTACGTCTTATATATTTCTATTTATTATTTTTATAACCTATTATTACTTTTCAAAAAAAACCCCTATCTTTAAAGCAATCGCCGTATATAGTCCTATTGGTGGTGGAAGTCGTTTTTTAATAATTCTGGATTCTTTTCTTTTCTTTTATTTTCTCATTTTCTTTTTAGATTTTTCTCTCCTTCTTCTTCTTATCTTTAATATTTTATCTTTGAAATTCCAATCTCTACTCCAGATTTTTAATCTCAACATTTTGGTATTTGTTGCCAATTTTGTACTTTTAAAAACCTAATCTTCAGTACCCAATTTTACATGAGTGCGAGACTACTGGCTTGACCACTCTCTCCTCCTTTGGAATCTCTCTTTTCTCCACCAGGTGGCTTTTGTCTCCTCCCTCCCCCTCCTCTTCTCTACCCAACTCTATGAATCTCTGTGTGCTCTCAAAGGTGGAGAATTCTCAGGGAACTGGTCACTGGCCGGATCTGTATCCCTCCTTTGCATCTCCCTCTTTTATCCTCCTGTCCACCTCTATCTACTTCCTCCCTCTTCTCTTCCATGTATAACTCTGTGACCACCTCTGAGAGGTCCAGACTTTGGAGCGCACACAAGAAAGTGGTTACGGGCTACCTTGCTTTTTCCTCTTTTGATTCCACCTCATCCCATTCCACTCACCTCTAACTACTCCCTCCCTCTTCTCTCCTCCAAGTAACTCACCGATCCTCTAGGGACGACCCTCAAAGTGGAGAAACCTATCATCATTAACCTAGATGTTTTAACATTAGTGCTGAATAGATGGAGAAATCATGAGGCTATTGTAAAAATAAATTTGAAAACCAGAATCAGGAGGTGTAAGTCCAAATCCTGAGATCATCAAAGAATTCCTGAATACAGGGAACATTATCCAATAAGAGCTCATCAAACGCCTTCATAGCTATAATGAAACTGAGCACTGCCCAAGGGTTAACAAGTTCCAGAACAAGACATACCACGCAAATTCTCCAGCAACACAGGAACAAGCCCCTGAGCTTCAATACACAGGCAGCTCAAACTACTCCAAAATCATTGACGTCCCATAACCCATTACTTGACACTTCACAACACTCCAGAGAGAGGCAATCCAACTCCACCCACCAGAATTTCAACACAGGCCTCTCTAATCAAGAAACTTTGACAAGCCACTGATATAACCCCGAACAAAGAGAAGAAGCTCTATAATAAAGAGAATTCCACAAATTCCCAGAAAATAGAAAAGCCACCCCAAATGCAGCAATATAACCAGGATGAAGAGACAGAGGAATACCCAGCAGGTAAAGGAACAGGAGACATGCCCACCAAACCAAACAAAAGAGGAAGAGATAGGAAATCTACCTGAGAAAGAATTCCAAATACTGATAGGGAAAATGATCCAAAATCTTGAAATCAAAATGGAATCACAGATAAACAGCCTGGGGTCAAGGATTGAGAAGATGCAAGAAAGGTTTAACAAGGACCTAGAAGAAATAAAAAGAGTCAACATATAATGAATAATGCAATAAATGAGATCAGAAACACTCTGGAGGCTGCAAATAGTAGAATATCGGAGGCAGAAGATAGGATTACTGAAATAGAAGATAAAATGGAAGAAATAAAAGATTCAGTGAGAGAAAAAGAAAGACGAATTAAAAGAAATGAGGACTACCTCAGAGACCTCCAAGACAATATGAAACGCTCCAACATTCAAATTATAGGAGTCCCAGAAGAAGAAGACAAAAAGAAAGACCATGAGAAAATACTTGAGGAGATAATAGTTGAAAACTTCCCTAAAATAGGGAAGGAAATAATCACCCAAGTCCAAGAAACCCAGAGAGTGCCAAACAGGATAAACCCAAGGCGGAACACCCCAAGACATATACTAATCAAACTAACAAAGACCAAACACAAAGAACAAATATTAAAAGCAGCAAGGGAAAAACAACAAATAACACACAAGGAGATCCCCATAAGAATAACTACAGATCTTTCAATAGAAACTCTTCAGGCTAGGAGGGATTGGCAAGTCATACTTAAAGTGATGAAAGATAACAATCTTCAGCCAAGACTACTGTACCCAGCAAGAATCTCATTCAAATATGAAGGAGAAATCAAAAGCTTTACAGACAAGCAAAAGCTGAGAGAATTCAGCACCACCAAACCAGCTCTCCAACAATAGACTTTAGACAGGAAACACAAAAAGGACGTATAAACCTGAACCCAAAACAGTAAAGTAAATGGCAATAGGTGCATACTTATCAATAATTACCTTAAATGTAAATGGGTTGAATGCCCCAACCAAAAGGCAAAGATTGGCTGAATGGATACAAAAACAAGATCCCTATATATGTGCTTACAAGAGACCCACCTCAAAACAACGGACATATACAGACAAAGTGAAGGGCTGGAAAAAGATTTTCCATGAAAATAAAGACCAAAAGAAAGCAGAAGTAGCAATACTCATATCCGATAAAATAGACTTTAAAACAAAGGCTGTGAAAATGGACAAGAAGGCCACTACATAATGATTAAAGGATTAATCCAAGAAGAAGATATAACAATTATATTTATATATGCACCCAACATAGGAGCACAGCAATATGTAAAACAAATGCTAACAAGCATGAAAGAGGAAATTAATAATAACACAATAATAGTGGGAGACTTTAATACCCCACTCACACCGATGGACAGATCAACTAAACAGAAAATTAACAAAGAAACACAAACTTTAAACGATACAACAGACCAGTTAGACCTAACTGATATCTATAGGCCATTTCACCCAAAAACAATGAATTTCATCTTTTGCTCAAGTGCACACGGAACCTTTTCCAGGATAGATCACATCCTGGGTCATAAATCTAACCTTGATAAATTCAAAAAAATCGAAATTATTCCAAGCATCTTCTCTGACCATAATGCACTAAGGTTAGATCTCAATTATAGGAGAAAAGCTATTAAAAATTCCAACATTTGGAGGCTGAACAACACCCTTCTGAATAATCAACAAATCACAGAAGAAATCAAAAAGAAATCAAATAATGCATCAAAATGAATGAAAATGAAAACATAACTACACAGAACCTATGGGACACTATAAAAGCAGTGCTAAGAGCAAAGTTCAAAGCAATACAGGCATACCTCAAGAAACAAGAAAGAAGCCAAATAAATAACCTAACTCTACACCTAAAGCAACTAGAAAAGGAAGAAATAGAGAACACCAGAGTTAGTAGAAGGAATGAAATCTTAAAAACTAGGGCAGAAATAAATGCAAAAGAAACAAAAGAGACCATAGCAAAAATCAACAAAGCAAAAAGCTGTTTCTTTGAAAGGATAAATAAAATTGACAAAACATTAGCCAGACTCATCAAGAAACAAAGAGAAAAAAAATCAAATCAATAAAATGAGAAATGAAAACGGAGAAATCACGACAACACAGAAATACAAAGAATCATAAGAGACTACTATCAGCAATTATATGCCAATAAAATGGACAACTTGGAAGAAATGGACAAATTCTTAGAAAAGTACAACTTTCCAAAACTGAACCAGGAAGAAATAGAAAATCTTAACAGACTCATCACAAGCATGGAAATTGAAACTGCAATCAGAAATCTTCCAGCAAACAAAAGCTCAAGTCCAGATGGCTTCACAGCTGAATTCTACCAAAAATTTCGAGAAGAGCTAACACCTATCTTACTGAAGCTATTCCAGAAAACTGCAGAGGAAGGTAAACTTCCAAACTCATTCTATGAGGCCACCATCACCCTAATACCAAAACATGACAAAGACACCACAAAAAAGAAAACTACAGGCCAATATCACTGATGAACATAGATGCAAAAATCCTTAACAAAATCCTAGCAATCAGAATCCGGCAATACAGTAAAAAGATCATACACCATGACCAAGTGGGCTTTATCCCAGTGATGCAAGGATTCTTCAATATCCACAAATCAATCAATGTAATTCATCACATTAACAAACTGAAAAATAAAAATCATATGATTATCTCAATAGATGCAGAAAAAGCCTTTGACAAAATTCAACATCCATTTATGATAAAAACTCTCCAGAAAGCAGGAATAGAAGGAACATACCTCAACATAATAAAAGCTATATATGACAAACCCACAGCTCACATTATCCTCAAAGGTGAAAAATTGAAACCATTTCCCCTAAAGTCAGGAACAAGACAAGGGTGTCCACTTTCACCACTACTATTCAATATCGTACTGGAAGTTTTGGCCACAGCAATCAGAGCAGAAAAAAAAATACAAGAATCCAAATTGGAAAAGAAGAAGTAAAACTCTCACTGTTTGCAGATGACATGATCCTCTCCATAGAAAATCCTAAAGACTCGACCAGAAAACTACTAGAGCTAATCAACGAATATAGTAAAGTTGCAGGATATAAAAATCAACACTCAGAAATCCCTTGCATTCCTATACACTAATAACGAGAAAGTAGAAAAAGAAGTCAAGGAAACAATCCCATTCACCATTGCAACGAAAATAATAAAATACTTAGGGATATACCTACCTAAAGAAACTAAAGACCTATATATTGAAAATTATAAAACACTGATGAAAGAAATCAAAGAGGACACTAATAGATGGAGAAATATACCATGCTCATGGGTTGGAAGAGTCAATATAGTAAAAATGAGTATACTACCCAAAGCAATCTACAGATTCAATGCAATTCCTATCAAGCTACCAGCAGTATTTTTCACAGAACTAGATCAAATAATCTCAAGATTTGTATGGAAATACAAAAAACCTTGAATAGCCAGAGAAATCTTGAGAAAGAGAATGGAACTGGAGGAATAAACTTGCCTGACTTCAGGCTCTACTACAAAGCCACAGTCATTAAGACAGTATAGTAATGGCACAAAGACAGAAATATAGGTCAATGGAACAAAATAGAAAGCCCTGAGATAAACCCACACACCTATGGACACCTTATCTTTGACAAAGGAGGCAAATGGAGTTAAGACAGTCTCTTTAACAGGTGGTGCTGGGAAAACTGGTCAACCACTTGTAAAAGAATGATACTAGACCTCTGTCTAACACCATACACAAAAATAAACTCAAAATGGATTAAAGATCTAAATGTAAGACCAGAAACTATAAAACTCCTAGAGGAAAACATAGGCAAAACAATCTCCGACATAAATCACAGCAGGATCCTCTATGATCCACCTCCCAGTATACTGGAAATAAAAGCAAAAATAAACAAATGGGATCTAGTTAAAATTAAAAGCTTCTGCACAACAAAGGAAACTATAAGCAAGGTGAAAAGACAGCCTTCTGAATGGGAGAAAACAATAGCAAATGAAACAACTGATAAACAACTAATCTCAAAGATATACAAGCAACTTATGCAGCTCAACTCCAGAAAAATAAACGAACCAATCAAAAAATGGGCCAATGAACTAAATAGGCATTTCTCCAAAGAAGACATACGGACAGCTAACAAACACATGAAAAGATGTTCAACATCACTTATTATCAGAGAAATGCAAATCAAGACCACAATGAGGTACCGTTTCACACCAGTCAGAATGGCTGTGATCCAAAAGTCTACAAGCAATAAATGCTGGAGAGGATGTGGAGAAAAGGGAACCCTCTTACACTGCTGGTGGGAATGCAAACTAGTACAGCCATTATGGAATACAGTGTGGAGATGCCTTAAAAAATTGCGAATAGAACTGCCTTATGATCCAGCAATCCCACTGCTGGGCATACACACCGAGGAAACCAGAATTGAAAGAGACACATGTACCCCAATGTTCATTGCAGCACTGTTTATAATAGCCAGGACATGGAAGCAACCTAGATGTCCATCAGCAGATGAATGTATAAGAAAGCTGTGGTACATAGATACAATGGAGTACTACTCAGCCCTTAAAAAGAATAAATTTGACTCTTCTAATGAGATGGATGAAATTGGAGCCAATTATACAGAATGAAGTAAGCCAGAAGGAAAAGCACCAATACAGTATACTGACACATATATATGGAATTTAGAAGGATAGTAATGATGACCCTCTATGTGAGACAGCAAAAGAGACTCACAGGTATAGAATGGATTTTTGGAGTCTGAGGGAGAGGGAGAGGGTGGGATGACTTGGGAGAATGGCATTGAAACATGTATACTATCTTGTAAGAACGAAGCATCAGTGTATGTTCAATACAGGATGCAGGATGCATGGGGCTGGTGCACGGGGTGATTCATGGAGATGATATGGGGTGGGAGGTGGGAGGAGGCTTCGGCATTGGGAGATCATGGACACCTGTGGATGATTCATGTCACTGTATGGCAAAACAAACACAGTATTGAAATGTAGAATAAAGTATTTAAAAAAATCCCTTAGTATTATACAAAGAAAGTGAAAAATAGACTCAAGGAATTAGATCTGATGGACAGAATGCCTGAAGTACTATGGATGGAAATTCATGACCTTGTACAGGAGGCAGGGATCGAGACCATCCCCAAGAAAAAGAAATGCAAAAAGGCAAAATGGTTGTCTGAGGAAGCATTACAAATATCTGTGAAAAGAAGTGAAGTGAAAGGCAAAGGAAAGATATACCCATTTGAATGCAGCGTTTCAAAGAATAACAAGGAGAAATAAGAAAAACTTCCTCAGTGATCAATGCAAAGAAACAGAGGAAAACAATACAATGGCGGAAGGCTAGAGATCTCTTCATGAAGATTAGAGATACCAAGGGAACATTTCATGCAAAGATGGGCACAATAAAGGACAGAAATGGTATGAATCTAACAGAAGCAGAAGATATTAAGAAGAGGTGGCAAGAATACACAGAGGAAATATATTAAAATTATCTTCATGAGCCAGATAACTACGATGGTGTGATCACTCACTTAGAGCCAGACATCCT
Organism: Nanger dama; assembly: GCA_917880005.1. NCBI lineage: Eukaryota > Metazoa > Chordata > Mammalia > Artiodactyla > Bovidae > Nanger > Nanger dama. Next base: position 473,632 of record CAKJTW010000045.1, read on the forward strand.
GAAGTGCAAGGGCAAGTGGGCCTTAGGATACATTACTACGCATGAAGCTAGTGGAAGTGATGGAATTCCAGTTAAGCTATTTCAAATCCTGAAAGATTATATTGTGACAGTGCTGCACTCAGTCTGCTAGCAAATTTAGAAATGCAGCAGTGGCCATAGGGATTGAAAAGGTCAGTTTTCATTCCAATCCCAAAGAAAGGCAATTGCAAAGAATATTCAAACTACCACACAATTGCAGTCTTCTCACATGCTAACAAAGTAATGCTCAAAATTATCCAAGCCAGGCTTCAACATTACGTGAGCCATCGACTTTTAGATGTTCAAGCTGGATTTATAAAAGGCAGAAGAAACAGAGATCAAATTGCCAACATGTTGGATCATTGAAAAAGCTAGAGAGTTCCAGGAAAAACATCTATTCCTGCTTTATTTACTATACCAAAGCCTTTGACTGTGGATTACAACAAACTGTGGACAATTCTTCAAAAGATGGAAATACCAAACTACCTTACCTGCCTCCTGAGAAATAGGTATTCAGGTCAAAAAGCAACAGTTAGAACTGGACATGGAACAACACACTTGTTCCAAATTGGGAAAGGAGTACATCAAGGCTGTATATTGTCACCCTGATTATTTAACTTATATGCAGGGTACATCATGAGAAGTGCTAGACTGGATGAAACACAAGCTGGAATCAAGATGCTGGTAGAAATATCAGTAGCTTCAGGTATGCAGATGACACCAGCCTTACAGTAGAAAGCAAAGAACTAAAGAGCCTCTCAGTGAAAGTTAAAGAGGAGAGTGCAACAGTTGGCTTAAAATTCAACATTCAGAAAACTAAGGTCATGGCCTCTGGTTCCATCACTCAATGGCAAATAAATGGGAAAACAATGGAAACAGTGACAAACTTTATTTTGGGGTGGGAGGGGGGAGTATAAAATCACTGCAGATGGTGACTGCAACCACGAAATTAAAAGATGTTTGCTCCTTGCGGGGGGGAAACAAAACAAAAAAACAAAAACTATGATCAACTTAGACAACCTATTAAAAAGCAGAGACATTACTTTGCCAACAAAGGTCCATCTAGTCAAAGTTATGGTTTTTCCAATAATCATGCATGGATGTGAGATTTGGACTATAAAGAAAGCTGAGCACCAAAGAATTGATGCTTTTGAAATATGGTATTGGAGAAGACTCTTGAGAGTCCCTTGGACTGCACGGAGAACCAATCAGTGCATCCTAAAGAAAATCAGTCCTGAATATTCATTGGAAGGACTGATGTTGAAGCTGAAACACCTATACTTAGGCCACCTGATGTGGTCTTTTCCCATTTGAAAAATCCCGATGCTGGGAATGATTTAAGGTAGGAGGAGAAGGGGATGACAGTGGATGAGATGGTTGGATGGCATCAGTGATTCAATGAACATGAGTTTGAGTAAGCTCCGGGAGTATGGGATGGACAGGGAAGCCTGGTGTAGTGCAGTCCATGGGGTTGCAAGGAGTGGTACATGACTGAGCGACTGAACTGAACTAAACTTGCATGAAACAGAATGCATATCTTTCACCTTTCTAGAAAGTTTGACTGTCAAGATTTCCTTTTCCAGAGCCATGCATCTCAGGAGAAATGTGCTCAATTGCTCAGCATGTCATCAGGTTAAGGGGACTTTCCTAGTAACCCTCTCGATGATAAGGCTAGTAGTGAGCCATCCTGGGTGTCCCCGGTCCTTTGTAGCAAGTAGAAGTAACACAAGAAAGGTACCCTATAGCCACTCACTGGCTGATAGGGGAAGGATGATTTTTTCTATCTCCTTCTCTAGCATCAAAGAAGGTATGTTTGCTCATTGAGAGGGGTGTCTTTTCTCTTAAAACTTCTCTGTGGTTTTTTTTTTTCTGTATTCATCCTGATCCCTGTCCCTCAGGTTTAATTAGGTGATAGATACTAATGGTCAGCTGTATTTGGTTCAGAATTTGTTCCTACACTCTCACTCACTCATCCACTCATCTACACAGTGTCTATCCTCTGATGGGCCTCACATTTTTACTGGAGATAGGTAAGAAAAACAGAGACCTTGAAAAGTCTTGGATATGTAAAGACCCTCTGAGTATTAAAAAAAAACAACAACAAAAACTGTAGTATGCAACAAGGACACATATCAAGATCCTGTGGGACCCTAAGGAGAGTAAGTCCACCTGGGAGTGGAAATAATGATACTGGCAAGGCACGGGCACAGAGAGGACTTCAGAGATGTGGTGGACGTCTGGACTGAATCTTGGAGGAGAAGTAGGATTTGACAAGCCTATAAACAGGGCAAGAGAGTTGAGTGTCTGTGCAGAGGAACTGCCTACTCAAAAGCCTGGAAATGCAAAAGAACATTGTTGTCAGAGAAATGACTGAAAAACGACTATTTTGTTTTCTGTTTATGTAAATATGATGCATCTTTTCAAGTCCCCTCTAACTCTCACTTTTGTAAGAAGTGGACCTAGACCACCTAAGGAACACTCTGAATATTCATTGGTAGGACTGATGCTAAAGCTGAAGCTCCAGTACTTTGGCCACTGATGTGAAGAGCTAACTCATTGGAAAAGAGCCTGATTCTGGGAAAGATTGAAAATAAAAAGAGAAGAGGGCTGCAGAGGATAAAATGGTTAAATAGTATCATCGTTTCAATGGACATGAACTTGAGCAAACTCAGAGATAGCAGAGGACAGGGAAGCCTGGCGTGCTGCAGTCCATGGAGTCACAAAGAGTCTGACGTGACTGATCAACAACAACAAGGGAATCCTTGGCTTCCTTTTAAAAGAATCTTATAGAATTATTTGTCAACACCTATTCATCTAATGCCTTCTATTGTTACTTAACTTTTCAAGGTATGTCTCTTTTTTCCCTGACTATACTGCTGGTAGCTTTTGGAAAGCATTAAGAATATCCTATGCATATTCTGTTGCCTTACTATGACAAGCATAGTACAGAACTCCTAGAAATATTTAATATGAACTTTGAATAAGCCAGACAAGGACTTACTAGGTTTTCCAGAGATCTGTCTTCATTTGACAGATAAGAGGAACAGAGAGAGGAAATGAATTGCCTACATTTATGAAACCATTTGATGTGATCAGACCCAGGTCTTCCTGTTCTCAGGTGTCAGTCTGTCTGTTCTATCATCTGCTTCTTTAGTTACTGAATAGCTGGGTGTATATATGGATGGTGGATACCACAGTGCTTGATGTATGTCAACTGCACCTTTGTCTTGATGTGGCTCACTCTTCAGTCACTTGCTAAGCCCTTTTACCCTTTATCCTAGTGCCCCCAACTATCAGGGCTGAGAGGAGCTTATATTTCCAGAAGCTGAGATTCTTCATCGATAGATTATCTTCGATCTGAGCCTTCTGAGGATAATTTTTGCAGAGAAGCTGGCATTTAGCGGTTAAAAGAGGAAGGAAGAGGAAATAATCTCCTGCTTTTAATTTTATATCTCATAAAAAACATTCTTCCCCTTGTTTTTGGCAAGCGTTTTCAGGGTAACAATCAGCTGTGTAGTAGTATTCCACATATTCTTAATAATCTCAGATTAATAAAATGTCAGAAAGATGATGATTTTAAAAATTAATTTAAGTTTTCTTGTCTCAAAGTTTCTGAGTTGGAGAATCTTTATGAACAGAGTTGGCTGCAGGTCTGTGATGCCCAGTAGTGTCTTGACCCCATATAGTGGCTTTTAGTGGCCCTGGACTAAGCTGTCGCTTTTAGCAGCTCTGCCCCCAAGAGATGAGCAGTCTTTCACCCATTTCAACATGAAAATGGAATAATAATGATATCCCCTTATGTTTGTAAAGAGCTGACTGCAAAATACTTTGCATTTGGCAAAGCATTTTGTTTTCTTCATTTTTTAAACACTTTCATTATTGAGTTGATTGAGTATCCATCCTAATTATTTACTGAATATTTATTGAGGTCCTAGTACCACCCTAAATATTAGGGTCAAAGTACTGAAAAACAGACAGTGTTTCTAATACTGCAGAGCTGGCTCTTTAAAATATGTTTTATTTGGAAATAATTTTGTATTTTATGAAGAGTTGCAAAGATACTAGAGAGAGTTTGCATATACCTTTCATCTGTCATCCCTTAGTGTTACATAACTGTGGTAATTTTATTAATACTATAAAATTAACATTGGCACAAAACTATTAACAAAATTAGAGACTGCATTCAGATTCTACCAACTTTTCTGCTACTGACTTTTTTCTCTTCCAGGTCCAATGCAGGATCCCACATTCATTTAGTTGCAATCTCTCCTCAGTCTCTTCCAATCTGACATAGCTCTTTAGTCCTTGTTTTTTCAGCATATTACATACACTATTTCTCAATTTGGATTTGTCTGAAGTTTTCCCATGATTATACTGGGATTATGGAATTTTGTTTGCAAAAATGACAAAGATAAAGTGCCCTCCTCATCATGTCTCAGGAGTACCTGATACCCACATGATTTTCCTGCTGATGTTACGCTGATCACTTGTTTTGGATTTTTCTTCTGTGAAGTTACTATTTCCCCTTTCAGCTCTCTATTATTTGGAAGCAAGTCTCCAAGTTCTGTCTCCACTCAAGAGGTGGGGAATTAGAGTGAAGCTTCCCTTTTTAAAATTATTTTATTATTTATTTGTCTGCACCGGGTTTCAGTTGCAGCACCTGGGATCTTTAATCTTTGCTGCAGCATGCAGAATCTTTAACTGCTATATGAAACTCTTAGTTGTGGCACACGGGATCTAGTTCCCTGACAAGGGATCAAACTCAGGCCCCCTGCATTGGGAGTATGTAGCCTTAGCCACTAGACCACCAGGGAATTCCCAGGTGGACTGTGTTTTTAATGAAAAGAGATAGAAAACTTCAAGTAAATGAGTAAACAAAAACAAACAAAATTATCATCGGTGACTCAAAACAATGATCTCAGATTTAAAACAGTCATTCTGTCACTGAGTGACTGGGCAACTGCAATTGAGATCTGAATAATAAAAAGAAGTGAAAAAGCTGGGGGAAGGGAATTTAAGGAGAGGGAAGCTTCTAATGCAGGAACAAGGGCAGCATCATTCCACATTTCACTCTCTTACAATTCCTTTCCACCCAGAGGGCATGCCAAACCTCTTCCACTGGCCCATAAATTTCCACTCTTTGTCCTTCCCACCACTATTTCTCTGACCTCATGCCTCTTCTACTAGACCCTACTGACTGCATTAATGTCCCTCAAAAGCATCAAGCATACTAAGGCATCATACCTATGTCTTGGCACTGGCCCATTTCCTCCAGGGAAATTCTCTTCCTCCTCAGCACTCACAGCCAGCCTCCTAACTTCCTTTAAGGTTTTGGCTGAAATGTCATCTTTTTAGTGATGCCTACCTTGATCTTCTTATCAAAAATAGCAGCATGAGCCTTCACTGCTGCTAACTTCAAGATGCCTCATCTGCTTTCTTTTTCTGTATCAGCTTTAAATTGCAACACACACACACATAACAAAACACACTCAAGACCCAGTGAGTGAGTAGGTTCCCCTGTTACTTGGGACATCAGCACTGAGTCAGAGGGAAGTCTCACATAAAATCATGCACTGGTCACTTTCTTTAGTTGACTAGGCCTGCATGGCAAGCCAATAGACAACCATGACTGTTTAATTTCCACCACCTTTGCTGCTTTTTATTTTTAAGAGTTATCACTGCCAGGTTTTCAGGTTTACCCTTTCCTTGCTTCAGAAACTGCATACAGTTCTAAATGCACACTGGCATTTAAATTATCATACACAGGCATTAATGCATTCTTTTGCTCTCTCTTAATTTGCTAAAGGGGCATCTGCATCACGTTTCTTACCAACCTATGCATGAAAAACGTATTTTGAGGAGAAAGTGACATTTTGAGTGAAAGTTTCCAGTATTTCTAAAGGAGACAGAATCCAGGATTTCTAAAGCTTCCTATACAGTCATCATTTTGGTCCAATTTTTGCCCACCCAATAAACACCTAATCCTTGTAACCCTCACTGGAAGCATTCCAGCAGGATAGACAAAGCTGGCCTTTTAGTAGCTATGCTGTGATGGTAGAGAAAGGATAACTGGAAAGACCAGGCAAGTAGCCTGAAAACTTCAGCTGGCATCTGTTGTACTGTATAATTTCATTCCCGCTAACTCTCACAAAACTGTTTTCTCTAATTATGTTGATATTGAGATGACATTTATTTTAAGAAAACATAAAAGTCAACTCAACCCACATGGTCAGTAATGGGATATGTCTTGAACAGACCTCTCTCTCAAATGACCAATGAATCAGTACAAAAAAATCAGTAAGGCATAAGTCGGCATCATTATCATTCCCATTTTATAGATGAGAAAACTAAGGCAAGGACTGATAAATAAAATCAAGTTCAAGGAAGCCATGTCAGTGGCTTTAGTACAGATAATAGCAATCTTCTCTGTTTTCCTACTACAGGCAGTGCTTTATCCTAGCACAAAATTAACTTGCCAAGAAGGACTGTAAATATCTCCTTACTAGAATGGAAGCTCCTGGAGGATATGGATTGTTCATTATTCATATTTGAAATTAAAGGTTGGCAAAAAAGTTTACTCAGGAGAAACTCAAATGTGTGTCTATAAGGAATACATGTAATCCGTTACAGAGAGTTTTTGGAGTATTCATTATTTTGGATTAAGCATTCTAGCTCCTTTTTTTCTTTTTAATTTTTATTTTTACTTTATTTTGCTTTACAATACTGTATTGGTTTTGTCATACATTGACATGAATCAGTCACGGGTGTACATGATTTCCCAATCCTGAACACTCCTCTCACCTCCCACCCCCTATCATCTCTCTGGATCATACCTGTGCACCAGCCCCAAGCTTCCTGTATCCTGTATCAAACATAGACTGGCGGTTTGTTCCTTGCATGATAGTATACATGCTTCAATGCCATTCTCCCACATCATCCCACCCTCTCCCTCTCCCACAGAGTCCACAAGTCCGTTCTAAACATCTGTGTCTCTTTTGCTGTCCTGCATACAGGGTTATCATTACCATTTTTCTAAATTCTATATATATGTGTTAATATACTGTATTGGTGTTTTTTCTTTCTGGCTTACTTCACTCTGTATAATCGGCTCCAGTTTCATCCACCTCATTATAACTGATTCAAATTTATTCTTTTTAATGGCTGAGTAATACTCCATTGTGTATATGTACCACTGCTTTCTTGTCCATTCATCTATTGATGGACATCTAGGGTTTTTTCCATGTCCTGGCTATTATAAACAGTGCTGCGATTAACATTGGGGTACATGTGTCTCCTTCAATTCTGGTTTCCTCGGTGTGTATGCCCAGCAGTGGGACTGCTGGGTCATAAGGCAGTTCTATTTGCAATTTTGTAAGGAATCTCCACACTGTTCTCCATAGTGGCTGTACTAGTTTGCATTCCCACCAACAGTGTAAGAGGGTTCCTTTTTCTCCACACCCTCTCCAGCATTTATTGATTGTAGACTTTTGGATTGCAGCCATTCTGACTGGTGTGAAATGGTACCTCATTGTGGTTTTGATTTGCATTTCTCTGATAATGCGTGATGTTGAGCATCTTTTCATGTATTTGTTAGCCATCCATATGTCTTCTTTGGAGAAATGTCTGTTTAGTTATTTGTCACATTTTTTTGATTGGGTCATTTATTTTTCTGGAGTTGAGCTGGATAAGTTGCTTGTATATTTTTAAGATTAGTTGTTTGTCAGTTGCTTCATTTGCTGTTATTTTCTCCCATTCCGAAGACTGTCTTTTCACCTTGCTTATAGTTTCTTTTGTTGTGTAGAAGCTTTTAATTTTAATTAGATCCCATTTGTGAAGAAGTTATTAGGCACACCAGTCAAGAACATATTCTCCTTTGATTCTTTTTCTGAATTTGTTGGCCATTGTTTCCTAATATAAATGTTTTGTAAATCTGGCCTTGAAATTGAGACTTAAACAAGGTTAAAGAAATCAATGTGTATTTGCGGTGAAGAAAATCATACTATAGCTTGCAAAACCAGTTTTGCAAATTTAACCCGGATCCCTAGCTCTTAACTTGAACAAACTCTTTTTCCTTTTAAAGAAGAAATTGAATACATGCCAATATTAAAACAAACAAGAAAAAGGCATCTTCAATATTAAAGTTCTATTGGAACTGAACTTTTCTTTTAATAAAATACTGAATCACTATGCTAGATACCTGAAACTAGAACAATACTGTAAATCAAAATACTTCAATAAAAACTTTTTATGAACTACAACTAATTTAAGTTCATATGTAAAAAACAACAATATTACACATTATAATAAAACAGAATGAAAATGGGGTTAAAGATAAGTGTATTGATATATTGACACAAAAACAAAGCACCAACATTAAGTAAGATAACCTGCGATGTTGGTCAAACTCAACATTAAGTCTGATTAACATTAGAAACTGTGTATTTCTAAGCTGTTGGAATTTTTCAAAACATTAATAATGAGAAAACTTTCAATGTGGATATCCAGGACTTCAATATTCAAACAAGTTTTGGAGAAGACCCTACATCTGAGACTCAGAGTTAAGTCAGTGCAAGGGATTTAATAATTTGTGGGGTTGTCACAGTGCCTTGGAAGGGACAGGTACTACATAATAGTGAAGCAAGAGATGAGAATATGTCTCAAGGCACATTGATTATGTTGATAAACTTCCTACTTTTTTGTTTGGTGAGGTGGATCTTATTTTAAATATTCTGTTCCAATTTATCCCACATATCCATCCCCAAGTCTGCATTTTTAAAAATTCAAGACACTCATCAGTCCACCAAAAGAGAAGAAAAGAAAATAGAGAGAGAAGGGGCTGAAAATATTCTTGACATTTTCTCTCTGCCAGACACAATACTAAGATTCTTTACTTTGCACTTTCTATTTTATCCAAACAACCCTCTGAGAAAGATATTATTATTACCATTTTTTTCTCATTTAGGAGGAATCTACATAAATTGTTAAAGGACACACAATTAAGAGGCAGAATTGCCACTTGAATACTACCCTACCCCGTAGATAATTTATTTGAGCTCAGCTTGTGACTTGTGATTTGGCAGAAGCAAAGAAGGAGAAGAACAATGTCACCAGCCAGGAAGGTGAGTGACACTGTTGTGATGTGCTCCTAATGTCCCTGTGATGTATAAGGTTGCTGTGGCTCTCAATTACAGGGTGCAGAACCCTTTGAATGCACAATATGAATTGACTAAAGTTATTCTTTCCATTTAGAAGTGATAGTCTTATATGCCTGGGATGCTTGCATCTTATTACTCATACTATTCTTTTAAAATGCTGCTCGGCTCAGATGGTAAAGCGTCTGTCTACAATACGGGAGACCTGGGTTTGATCCCTGGGTTGGGAAGATCCCCTGGAGAAAGAAATGGCAAGCCACTCCAGGACTATTGCCTGGAAAATCCCATGGACAGAGGAGCCTGGTAGGCTACAGTCCATGGGGTTGCAAAGAGTCGGACACGACTGAGCTACTTCACTCACTCACCTGAGAAAGCCTTCTCCAAACCCTAGATTTGAAACAAATATGTCCATAGAACTTTAGTACTTTTGTTGAGCTGAACAGAAAATAACTGTTTTTTTGTTTTTGTTTTTCCCACCACAGTAAACATTTTAGGGGATGTGTATATAGCATACAATTCCTGTATTCTCCATATAATTGCTACTCCAACTATAGGGGCTACTTTGGCCACCTCATGTGAAGAGTTGACTCATTGGAAAATACTTTAATGCTGGGAGGGATTGAGGGCAGGAGGAGAAGGGGATGACAGAGGAAGACATGGCTGTATGACATCACTGACTCGATAAACGTGAATCTGAGTGAACTCCAGGAGTTGGTGATGGACAGGGAGGCCTGGCATGCTGCCATTCATGGGGTCGCAAAGAGTCAGACATGACTAAGAGACTGAAGTGAACTGAACTATAGGGGCAAGACTTCTAAAACTTGTTTATCTACATGACCTCACCCTACCTACATAGCTGACTCAATTAGAGAGAACTTCAGGTCTGGAAAAATAAAATCTCTTCTTTGGAGATTTTGAAATTGGGATGAATAGTCTGCCAGCCATCCAGTCTAGGATGATTTTCATCCAAAGTGTAAGGGAGCTTAAGGGGGTAGAGTATTTAAAAATCTCCATGTGCACAGTAAATCAGACAAAGTAATGCTTATGGAGAAAATGAGAATAAAGCAGCCAATGCAGAGATAAGAAATGGGATAGGAGTAGTTTCTGGGGTCATGGCCTTGTTCCATTTCTGGATGCCAGTTTATTTACTGGGTCAACAGCTCTTGGGGCTTGTGATACATCCTAGACGACTTCCATTAAATTTCCCTGGTACCTTAACCCAGCTTGCGTGAGTTTCTATATTTGTACAGCAAAGCACCATAGCTAAGAGCCTCTTGGAAATTTCAACTCTATGTGGCCAGGTTTGTTCATTTGTGTAGACTTAAGCTGGCACAGTTCTTGGCTTAACTCCATGAATATTTGTCAAGTTGTGCTTACTGAATACAACTTTTTAAATCTAAAAGATAGAGATAATACTACTGATCCTTCCCTAAATTATCATATGCTCTAGAAAATTAAATGAATTGAAATCAAGGAAAAGTAGTTTCCATTGAAAAGCAGGCCTTGCTTTGCTGTTGCTCCACTTTGTTTCCAGTTGGAGGAGGCAGGTGCAATGAAAGCTGAAAAGCACTCAGAGAGAGAACATTAGAAGATAGTGACAAGTGAGGCAGGGTATGAAAGGGAATTCTTTTTGTTGTTGTTCCTATGTGCTTTGAAGTTAACTTATTCTTTAATTAAGGAGAAAAAAAAATCACCCTCCAGCTAATAAAGACAGCCTTAAGAAAATTAAAACAATGTAAATCAGGTTAAATGAATACTGCAGAAGCAGTATTAGGGGATGTTGGGATGAAGTGTTCAGATGCCCCTGAGGTTTCAAAATCAAAGCCTGCATCTACTTTTTGGAGCAGAAACACTCTCCATTTTGTATGTTAGTAAAGGAGGCTAAATGCTGACACCAATAGGGATTTATGAAAGAGTTTAATGTGACAGAATTTTCTTGCTGTTCTGACTCTAAAGACCACAATTGAAACAAAGTCTAAATGGATGCTGATGACAATTCCTGGGGTTTCTTCCCAGGAGTTCTCAGTATAGAGAAATAACTGGAATGATAATTAAAATATACAAAAAATGGTTCAAAGGTAACTGTTAGGTTTAGTAAAATACCTTATTAACCTGAGAAATATTTAAATTTGGAAGCAGTTGAATGACTGATGTGTGACTGTGTGTGTGTGTGTGTGTGTGTCTGTGTGTGTGTGTGTGCTGGTAGCCTGGTGATGGCAGGGACATGAATAAGAAGTTCAATATTTCAAGCATCATAACAAGTAATGGTGACATATCCAAGAGAGTAGAACAATCTGAGTTTTAATTTTTGGTATTATATCAAATGACTGAATTTTCAAAGTTTTCAACTTAAAGGGATGTATGATGGAGGCTATTTTTAAGGTATATATTTAATCTTTGAGAGAGCCTATCAAATATAAAATAAAATTTTTATTACAGACCAATGTTTCTGACTCTCCAGACAGCACAATGATCCACTCACTCATTGTTTATAGGTGATGATAAAATTATGCAGTAGTATTTTTCTTCCCTAGATTTTTGGTGTTAAGAGAGCCCTGGTTGAGCAACTCTTAAATGGATGGGAATAGCAGACCACCTGACCTGCCTCTTAAGAAACCTATATGCAGGTCAGGAAGCAATAGTTAGAACTGGACATGGAACAACAGACTGGTTCCAAATAGGAAAAGGAGTACGTCAAGGCTGTGTGTTGTCACCCTGCTTATTTAACTTATATGCAGAGTACATCATGAGAAATGCTGAACTGGATGAAGCACAAGCTAGAATCAAGATTGCCAAGAGAAATATCAGTAACCTCAGATATGCAGATGACACCACCCTTATGGCAGAAAGCAGAGAAGAGCTAAAGAGCTTCTCGATGAAAATGAAAGAGAAGAGTGAAAAAGGTGGCTTAAAACTCAACATTCAACAAACTAAGATCATGGCATCTGGTCCCATCATTTCATGGCAAATAGATAGGGAAATAAGGGAAATAGTGGCAGATTTTATTTTTTGAGGCTCCAAAATCATTGCAGATGATGACTGCAGCCATGAAATTAAAAGATGCTTACTCCTTGGAAGAAAAGTTATGACCAACCTAGATAGCATATTAAAAAGTAGATATATTACTTTGTCAACAAAGGTGTGTCCAGTCAAGGCTATAGTTTTTCCAGTAGTCATGTATAGATATGAGAGTTGGACTAAAAGGAATGCTGAGCACCGAAAAATTGATGCTTTTGAACTGTGGTGTTGGAGAAGATTCTTGTGAGTCCCTCGGAATGCAAGGAGATCCAACTAGTCCATCCTAAAGGAAATCAGTCCTGAATATTCATTGGTAGGACTTTGATGTTGAAGCTGAAACTCCAATACTTTGCCACCTGATACGAAAAACTGACTCATCTGAAAAGGCTTGGATGCTGGGATAGATTGAAGGCGGGAGGAGAAGAGGACAACAGAGGATGAGATATTTGGATGGCATCACTGACTCAATGGACATGAGTTTGAGTGAATTCCAGGAGTTGGTGATGGACAGGGAGGCCCAGCGTGCTTCAATCCATGGGGTCATAAGAGTTGGACATGACTGAGAGACTGAACTGAACTGAATTCTTTAATTTTCTGGATAGCGAAAAGGAGAGTCAGAGAGGTTAGTTGCTTATTTAACTAAGGTTATATAGACAGAGGGTAACCATTTTATTGATAGACTGTGCAAACTGCAACACTGTTGAGAATAAAAGGGGGTCCTGTTATATATGATGACACCAGGACCAACTGGCATCAAGCTGGACTGTCCCAGGCAAACCAGGGCATGTGTTCATCCTGTGTCAACAGCTCAAATTTTGCCTTCTACTCACAGGGAGTGAGAAAGCATGCCATTTGCTGATACCCTTTGTAAGAATGAGTTATTATCTGAGGGTGACAAAGGTGCTCCTAGTAGCCCAGGATGGGGGTAAACTTCCTTGTACTTGTTCAATCTGATGAATTTTCCCTGTAAGTCTAAGATGGTGTTAGTAGGGGTTTGATTGGCCTATTCAGAGCCTGTGTGAGTATTAGGAGAAGGTGCAAATCTGCTAAGGACAAATACACAAAGTAGGGGATGGTGACGTGTAGTATATGCTTTGTTAATGTTCTAAGGAGTATTAAAACTGGTAAGAAAATGGCAACCAGGAAGGACCTCAGACCCATCTTCTTAGAGAAAGAGTTTATGGAATCAATTCCCAATGGCTGATGGAATTTTTAGAAATATTACCTCCCACACAGATGCCATTCTGGACTCTTGTTAAATGTTGAAGGATGGAAAATAACTCTATATCATGAGCGTTTCTGTTAGTCTCATTAACAAGGGAACTGAGACACAAGCAGATTGAATAACTTGTCTAAGGCCACAGCTGATAAGTGACAGTTGAAGATTCAAAAACAGGAATGAAAAATTGCATCAATATTAACTCCTGCAATTAACAGCTGCTCATACAAGTAAGTCTCTGCTGCCCACCCGGACAAGAAACACAACAGTCCTAGGGAGACAGGCACAGCACGGAGGAAATGTGCCCTCCACAAAGGCCCTTACAGAGACAGCAGCTGCTCTGAGGTGGCCACATGGGCTCACCACAGTGAGTCTTTCTTGAAGCAGATAATTATTTACTTTGAAAAACTAGTATACGGACACTGAGTCTTGAGGCAGAAATCTGGCCCCTGGGTCTCTCCCTTCTTCTGGTTGGTAAAGTGGTTTAAAACCTCCTGGCTATGCTCATTTTGTCAAATAGCTCCTGTAGGATTCAGTTTCAAGGCTCAATCCAGAAATTTCTGGCTCAGCAAATAGATCCAGAGCAAGAAATTGTATTCACACAAGCTACTTGTGAGACTAAGGAATACGGTTTCTCATGTTTTGTAGAGGGAAACAGATGTGTTTTTATACAACCAATTCACAGATATATATTACCTTGCTTATCATATCTCAAAGAAGTGAGAGAAAAACATATGTATCTGTATGAAACTTTCCAGTTGCTGTCCATTTGAGAAGGCAAATGAAGCTATTATTGTTCTCAGAAGGCACTCGAAATGATTGTGTCATATTTTACATAGCAATTCTGCCACTTGGAGAAATAGGCTTCTGCCTCATTTTACAGTCAGAAAAAGTACAGGTTACTCTTAAGGCTGGTATAGAACTGGGAGAGGCCAAAAGATCATTTCAGGTAGCAGATATAATAATTTGTGATTAGAAAGAAAAGACAGTATGATCAAGAAGCTACTTAAAGACATAACTAAAGAGGTGATCTGACCTATATCTAAGGTCATTCAGTACATTGTTGGGCTCAAATCCTCGCTCTTCTCCATACCAACCAACTGACTGAAAGCAGGCTCTTTGATCTTCCCAATTTTCCTTCCTTCTTTGTAAAATGGTGCTGATGAGTGTTACCTCACAAATTTCCTGTGAGGATTGGGTGCAGTAAGGCACTGAGTAAAAGCTGGAACATAGTGCATGCTCAATAAATGAAATCTGATGGTAGTTATAACATCAGTACATTGTATCTTTATATGTTTTATCTGTGAGGATATTGGACTATATGAGCACTACTGGCTAATAACTGACTTGCACAGCACTTTCTAAGGCCCAATCTCAGATTTTGTTTGTTTGTTTGTTTTTACATTACACAATCACCCTATAGTGTTTATAGATAGAACTGGCATTATTACCCCTTGTCACAGCTTAAAAGGTTAGGGAAGTCCAGAGACTTGCCCAGTTCTGCCTTTACCAAGCTCATACAGCTAGTAAGTGACAGAATAGGGTCTCGAAGTCAGATCTACTTCAAAATGTTGCCCTCTGACTCATGGTCCCAGTGTCTGTCTCCTGGGCCAAAGTTCTTTCCTCAGGATGCGTTTGTCTCTGCTTTTCTGCAGCTCTTTTCCAGACCAAGGCAATGACTGCTCTTGGAGACTGCCTCTAACAAGCTCATTCAATGAATAATCATAAGAACAATTCTATTTTTGCACTTTTACTACTTAGATGGGGACAGATTTATAGAGGATGAGTCTGGCTGGTATTTGGGAATGGATAGTTACCATCACTTACTATATCCTAGGCTGCTTTGGCTAAAATAATAACTGTCCAGAAACCTGTCCTTTCCAATCAGTTCTGAATGTGAGCACATCACAGGCAACTAAGTGGCGTAATTCATTTGAGGTGACCATAAATCTAAGACTTCTGCCAGAAATGATGCAAAGAATTAATGGAACATGAAATCAATTACATGAAATTGAGTAGAGTAATTAGTTCATATTTTAATCCTCAGGTCTGTTTATTATCCATCAACTGGTGAGCAAGTAAGTTGGCACCTCTGAAATGATTAGCTTTGTTTCAGCAAAAGTTTATTGATATGTCAGAGCAAATGAATCTGGAGGTTTTAAATGGCTTTATTTTGAATTGCATAGCAGCACAGCCATGGATCAGCTAGACATCTAATTATTTAATTTTGCAATATTATTAATTATATTACTTATATTTAGTATTACTGAACTTATAATGTTCTAGATATTTATTGAGAAGAGTGGGTAAGAAGAATGATTCAAACTGTAAAAAGCATGGCTTGTATCCTTGGATTCTTAATGTAATAGTAAGGTTGCAGCGTCCTATTGAGACAAAAATGAAAGATCTTTAAGGCATTTCATTTTTAGTTTGATCTTCTAAACTTTTATTTCCATACTTCTTGCAATCAGGGAATAAAAGGTTCTCAGACTGATGATATATTGGTTGAACATTCATCATTGCCTGTGTTTGTAAAATAATCTGTCAATATCTTTGCTTTTATGAGTTTGATTGTATAAGTGCCCTTGTGATGGGGTTCTGCTCACTGAAGCAGTAAATCTGAATATGACACTACACTTGCCTTCCTGGGCAACTAAACCAACTGACCTAAAAGGGACTTTTGAATCTTAGGATATCATATAACTGAATTTTTATTTGGGCTTCCCTTGTGGCTCAGCTGGTAAATAATCTTCCTGCAATGTGGGAGACCTGGGTTCAATCCCTGGGTTGGGAAGATCTTTTGGAGAAGGGAAAGGCTACCCACCCCACTATTCTGGCCAGGAGAATTCCATGAAATAGTCCATGGGGTCTCAAAGAGTCAGTTGCAAAAGGGTCTTTTGAATCTTAAGATTTTATATAATTGAGTTTTTATTTAAAATATTAAAAAATCTCAAAGTAGGAGCCAAGAAACTTGGGGCAGGTCTTTTGCCCTCCCTGACTCTAATTTTTTCTGTGTAAGTAAGAAAGTGTAAAGAAATGATCTCAGTGGGGCCTGAAACACTGATAATTTAGATTGAGGCTTTGTGGAGACTTCTTTATAATAGTATGCATGCATTTTGAAGAGGAGATATGATCTTTGGTGAAAATTTTACAAATTTTAATGAACATTGACATTGGTCATATTAGTAGTAAACAAGTCATTTTAACTTGCATTTTCATTTCCAGTTGATTTTATTCCTGTGGCTTTGGAAATTGATAAAAACATACCAATAAGAAGAGGTGGCAAGAATACACAGAACTAAAAGAAGAACAACAACAAAAAATCTTAATGATCCAGATAACTACGATGGTGTGATTACTCACTTAGACATCCTGGAGTGTGAAGTCAAGTGGACCTTAAGAGGAATCGCCACCAAAAAAAAAAAAAAAAAAACAACAACAACAACAACAACAAACAAACCTAGTGGAGGTGATGAAATTCCAGCTGAGCTATTTCAAATCCAAAAAGATGATGCTGTTAAAGTACTGTACTCAATCAATATGTCAGTAAATTTGGAAAACTCAGCAGTGGCCACAGGACTGGAAAAAAATCAGTTTTCATTCCAATCCCAAAGAAGAGAAATGCCAAAGAATGTTCAAACTACTGCACAATTGCACTCATTTCACAGGGTAGCAAGGTAAAATCCTTCAAGCTAGGGCTCAGCAGGATGTGAACTGAGAACTTCCAGATGTACAAGCTGGGTTTAGAAAAGGCAGAGATCAAATTGCCAAAATCTGTTGGATCATAGAAAAAGTTAGTAATAGTAGTGTTAGTTGCTCAGTCGTGTCCAACTTTTTGTTATCTCACAGACTGTAGCTTGCCAGGATCCTCTGTCCACAGGATTCTCCAGGCAAGAATACTGGAGTGGACTGTCCCTTATCCAGAGGATCTTTCTGACCCAGGGATCTAACCTGGGTGTCCTGCATTGCAGGCAGATTCTTTACCATTTGAGGTACACAATTCCAGAAAAAGCATTCATTTCTGCTTCATTGACTACGTTAAAGCCTTTGACTGTTGATCACAGCAAACTATGGAAAATTTTGGGTCTTCCAGTTAAAGGTGATGAAATAGAAAGATGTGTGCTCAGCTCCTGCAAGAGTAGCAATATGCAGCTAGCTGTTGAACAACCATCAACAGGAGAATGCTGAAATTCATCAGAAAAATATACCCTTGTCCAAAGACAAAGAAGCTGCTGTTAGATGGTAGGAAGGGCACAATCACTACCAAATCAGATCTCATGTCCTCTGGCTGGGTGACCCACAGACTGGAGAACAATAACACCAAAGGAGTTTTCATACTATTGTGAAGGTTCTGAACCCCACATCAGTCTTCCCAGACCAGGAATCTGACAAAGGAGCTGGGAACACTCAGGGAATATGGCCTTGGGGGCCAGTGGGATTTGATTATAGGCCTTCCAGAGGACTGAGGGGAAAAAAAGACTCCAGTCTTGGAGGGCAAAAACAACATTTTTTTTTTTTTTGCTCCCATAGGAGAGGAGCAGTGACTTCACAGGAGACTGAACCAAAGTTACCAGCTGGTGTTAGAGGGACCCTTGTGGAGGCATGTGTCAGCAGGGGCTCACCACAGGGACAGGGCACTGGAAGGTCCCCCTTGTTGTAAACCCTTTTGGAGTCCCCCATTAAACCTATCATAGACCCATTAAGCCATAGACCCCATTAAGCCCATAGACCCCAGTATTGGGTCATCTCAGGCCAAACTACCAGGAAGGAAGCACAACCCCACCCATCAGCAGATAATTGGATTAAAGCTTTTCTGAGCAATGCTCTGCACATCAGAGCATGACCCAGTTTTCCCATCACCAGTCCTTCCATCAGGAAGCTTACACAAGCCTCTCTGGTTCAAACATCAGAGGGCAGACAAAAGAAGCAAGAAGAAGCACACCCTCACAGGAGGCAAAACAAAAACCATATTACAGAAAGTTAATCATGATGATAAAGCTGAAAGTTATGTCTCAGTTTAAGGGAAAAGATAAAATCCCAGAAAAACAACAAAATGAAGTGGATATAAACAAACTTCTAGAAAAATAATCCATAATAACAATAGTGAAGATGATCCAGGATCTTTGAAAAAGAATGGAGGCAAAGATTGAGAAGATACAAGAAATGTTTACAAAAGACCTAAAAGAACAAAAGAACAAACAAACAGAGATGAATAATACACTAGGAAGAATCAAGAGCAGAGTAACAGTGGACAGAATGATGAAATTCCTGCCACAGAACAGAATATAGAAAAAAGAATGAGAAGAAATGAAAACAGCCTAAGCGACCTCTGGCACACCAACTTTTGCATTATTGGGGTCCCAGAAGGAGAGGAGAGAGAGAAAGCACATGAGATAATATTTGAAGAGATAATAGCTGAAAAGTTCCCAAACATAGGTAGCCAAGTCAAGGAAGCACAGGGAGTCCAGGAAGAATAAACCCAAGGAGGAACACACTGAGACATACAGTAATCAAATTGACAAAAATTAAAGACAGAGTTAAAATATTAAAAGGAGCAGGGGAAAATGACAAATAGCATACAAGGAACTCCCATTAGTCTATCAACTGATTTCTCAAAAGAAACATTATAAGCCAGAAAGGAATGGCATGATATATTTAGTGATGAAAGGGAAGAACCTACAACCAAAAATACTCTACCCAGCAAGAATCCGGTTCAGATTTGATGAAAAATAAAAGTATTCCAGACAAGTAAAAGCTAAGAGAACTCAGCACTACCAACCAGCTTTACAACAAATGCTAAAGGAACTTCTCTAGGCAGGAAACACAAGAGAAAGAAAAGAAACAGAAAATAAACCCCTCAAAATTACAAAAATGGTAATAGGATCATTCATACCAATTACCTTAAACATAAAAGGTTTCAATGCACCAACAAACATAGACTGGCTAGGTGGATGAAAAAATGTGCATGTGTGCACTTCCACTTACTATATCAGTCTGCTTGATCCCCCAAATTGTATGTACTTATTTTATATTGTTAAGTTAATCATATTACCATTATGTCTTGCAATTGTAATCATCATTGATTTTTTTGTCTGGTTATTGACTGTGAAAGCTGATAAACATCTTTTACTATTATGATTATGTAACTATCACTCTCTTAATACAACTGTATTATGATTGATCAACAGAAAAAATAACAGAACTCTAAATCACCAAGTTTAGGATCTAATGGAAAAACCTGTAATCACTTTTTAAAAATCCAGATATATAACATAATTGTCTTAATTTTTTTTGAAAAATACAAATGTTAAAAAAAGTTCAGGTATTGTCTTTTTCTCCAGAGTTCCAGACATGTTCCTAATGAGCAGTCATGTTTAAAAATAACTAGACTATATCATGATCTTTTATTTTTATTTAGTTTTTTTCACTGTTTGCATTTTACATTCAGTGCTCCAATTTCATTCAGTTTATGTTCTCCAGTTTCTCCATTTCTTCATTTTTTGATGTTCTTTAAGAAAACTTTATCAATTGAAAAGTTTTTATATACGTATGAAAATATGATATATATATATATATATATTAGATAACATGAATTTTTGCCTAACTAAAAATATTATGACATTTTGATTCCACTTGTTTGACTTAGTATGAATAGAATGCTAGATTTCTAATTTAAAAATAGTTATTCAACAAAAAATAAAGGTTTACTATATAGCACAGGGAACTATAATCTATATATTTAAATAACTTATAATGGAAAATATTTTCAAAAAATAATATATGTGCATTTGTATAATGAGTCACCTTGATGTGTACCAGTACACTGTCACCATGCTTATTTAACGTATATGAAGATTATATCAGGCAAAACACTGGGCTGGATGAAGCACAGACTGGAATCAAGATTGCAGGAAGAAATGTCAATAACCTCAGATATGCAGATGATGCTACTCTTATTGCCAAAAGCAAAGAGGAACTAAAGAGCCTCTTGATGAAGGTGAAAGAGGATATTGAAAAAGCTGCCTTAAAACTCTACATTCAGAAATGAAGATCATGGGATCCGGTCCCCTCACTTCAAGTCAAATAGGTGGGGAAACAGTGGAGATAGTGACAGACTTTATATTCTTGGGCTTCAAAGTCACTGTGGACAATGACTGCAGCCATGAAATTAAAAGAAGTTTTCTCATAGGAAGAAAAGCTATGACCAACCTAGACAGAGTATTAAAAAAACAGAGACATCACTTTGCCTACAAAAGTCTGTATAGTCAAAGTTATGATTTTTCCAGCACCCATGTATGAAATGAGAGCTGGACAGTGAAGAAGGTTAAGCGCCAAGGCATTGATGCTTTTGATCTGTGGTGCTGGAGAAGATTCTTAAGAATCCCTTGGACTGCAAGGAGATCAAACCAATCAATCCTAAGGAAATCAGTCCTCAATATTCATTGGAAGGACTGATGCTGAAGCTGAAACTCCAGCACTTGGCCACCTGATGTGAAGAGCTGACTAACTGAAAAGATACTGATGCTGGGAAAGATTGAAGGTAGGAGGAGAAGGGGATGACCGAGGATGAGATGATTTGATGGCATCTCCAACTCATTGCATATGAGTTTGAGCAAACTCTAGGAGATGGTAAAGGACAGGGAAGCCTTGCATGCTGCAGTCCATGGGGTCACAAATAGCTAGACATGAGTGAGCTACTAAAAAAATAACACTATTTATTTCAATGGTGTCAGCTTAAGTGCTTGCCAGTAGATGGTTCATGGAAGTGTTAAAAGCAGTTGTTGTTTGTTGTTTAATCATTCAGTCATGTATGATTCTTTTAAGATCATCATGAAGAGGACAGATAAGAATCAAGTACAGGAAGATGGTGGCTGCCATAATACCATCCTGGCAGGACCAGGTTAAATTAAGCTGCAGGTTAGGATAGAATCAATGGGATAATGAGTTGATCTCAGCAATTTGTCTTCAAATGTAGTGTCTTCTCTTTTAGGCAGCCACAAAGTGTCCATCTGAAATTGTAATCCAAGAAGCTACTAACTGGACTGGGCTGTTCATTCCCTGAAGTAATTATAAAAATGTCCAAAGGGAAAAGTGCCTATACTTGCATCAGCATTATCACCTGCTTGCTGATACCATCATAATTAGCTTTACTTCTGTTTGCTTAAAGGCCAGTTTGCTTGCTGAGTAGGAATGGTTCCTGGAATCCAGAGCTTTGATATCTAACACTGGCAAAGGCAAGTTCTCTTGTCTGATCTTACCAGTAATTCCAAGACTAAAATGAGGAATATAAACGAATTTTTCTAGCATACCAGCTATCAATTTTCCATTGCTTCTTACAAGTATATCAAAAATTAATTTACTTCATATTTGTAAATAATTTGATATAAACACCAAGAACTTCTATTAATAATGCCATTGATTTTATTAAGTTTGCCTTTAAGACTGCAGAATTTATTTTATGACATAACAGGCATAAACTATACCTTCTGAAAATTACAATCTTGGATCACAACAAACTGAAAATTTTTAAAGAGATGGGAATACCAGAAGACTTAATCTGTCTCCTGAGAAGCCTGTATGCAGGACAAGAAGCATAAGTTAGAACTCGAGATGGAATGACAAATTAATTCAAAACTGACAAAGGAGTACAGCAATGCTGTATATTGTCACTCTACTTATTTAACTTCTTTGGAGAGTACCTCATGTGAAATCCTGGCTGGATGAATCACAAGCTGGAGTCAAGATTGTTAGGAGAAATATTAGCAACTTCAGATACACAGATGAGATGCCACTGTAATGTCAGAAAGTGAAGAGGAAGTTAAGAGCCTCTTGATGAAGGTGAAAGAGAAGAGTGGAAAAACTGGCTTAAAAGTCAGCAGTCAGAAAACTAAGGTCATGGCATCGTGTCCCATCCATTCATGGTAAGTAGAAGAGGAAAAAGTGGAAACAGTAGCAGGTTTTATTTTCTTGGTCTCCAAAATCATTGTGGATAGTGACTTGCAGCCATGAAATTAAAAGATGCTTGCTCTTTGGAAGAAAAGCTATGACAAACCTAGACAGAGTATTAAAAAGCAGAGACATCATTTTGCTGACAAAGGTCCATACAGTCAAAGCTATTATTTTTTTCCCCAAATAATCCTGTACAGATGTTAGAAGAGGACCATAAAGAAGCCTGAAAGTGAAGTCATAGTGTTAGTCAACCAGTCATGTCTGACTCTTTGTGACCCCATGGACTGTAGCCTGCCAGGCTCCTCTGTACATGGGATTCTCCAGGCAAGAATACTGGAGTGGGTTGCCATTCCTTCTTTACTACTAAGCCACAATTGGGCAGGAAAGAAGGCTGAGCATTGAGGAATTGATAGTTTCAAACTGCGGTGCTGGAGAAGACTCTTGAGAGTTCCCTGGACTTCAAGGATGTCAAATTAGTTGATCCTAAAGGCAATCAACCCTGAATATTTATTGGAAGCACTGATGCTGGAACTGAAGCTCTAATACTTTACCCACCTAATGCAAAGAGCTGACTCACTGGAAAAGACCCTGGTGCAGGGGAAAGATTAAGGGCAAGAGGAAAAGAGGGAGACAGAAGATGATATGGTTGGATGGTATCTCTGACTCAATGGACAAGTTTGAGCAAACTCCAGGAGATAGTGAAATATAGGGAAACCTGGCATGGGGTCACAAAGTTGGACACAACATAGTGATTGTACAACAAAAACTTTTAAATGACATTCATTTACCCATTCAACCTACTAAGTTTCTGTCACATGTATGGGAAAATATTACAAAGTACAACCTACTCTATGGCTGAAGGGATTTAACAGTCTGTGGGAAAATGGGATTTTCCAGTAGGTTAAATACTCCTTAAAGGCAGGTGCATGGGGTTACAAAACCGTTAGACATTAGTTAGTGACTAAACAACAACACCCAGGCTTAGTCATCTTATAGGCAAGATTTTTACCTATTTTATTTATGGTAGCACATGGTAGGCTCTCATTCATTATTTGTTAACTAAGAGAATAAATGAAAATAAGTCACAATGTATATAAATAATGACTAGATGTTAGAGTGAGAATCTGTAGTCACCTACAGATGTGACTAAATAAGTTCTGGGTTGCACCGCACAATAATTGATTCATGTCTGTACCTTATCTTTCCAATGGATATAAAATTCCTCCAGGATGATACAATTGTTCAGCCCCTTTCTGTTCTTTACCACATTTAGAATAGGATTACGTTAGTGCCCTTTAAATACACTTTGAATTTCTCAAAACATACCTCTTTCTCAGAGCCTGTCTTAGTAATTACCTTAAACTACCAAATGGTTGGGATAGAGGGGAAGAGTTTAAGACTGTCAGAGAGTGAAGTAACTGATCTGTGACCATCTGAATGGAATGAGAAACATGTAGAAACTATGTTGTGGCCCTACATATCCCAGACGGGGATTCAAATCTAGGAGCTGAGAGTGGGACTGGAGAGCAGTACCAGGGCATAGAGTGCTGATGGCTGTGGGGAGACAGCCTGAGGGGACAGGAGGGAGAACATCTGTGGTGGGACGTGCCCTCGGAGGAAAGACAGGCAGCCACGGGGCAGGGCGCTACTGCTGAGTCAGGTGCAGGTGGTGCAGCCATCACTGAATCCTCTCTCTCCTCACACACTGGCCCTGGCAGCTGACCAATAGAGAACCTGTCACACTGGGCAATAGAGAAGGACCCCAGCCAAGGCTGCCTTTTGAGTGCCTCCTGTGCTAAGCAGTAGAAAAAGACCAGCTAGAAAGGTCCTTTGAATGTCAGCTGCCAGAGGCTAGAAAATAATTCTGGTAGTGCCATATCTTCTGCACCTCTGACCACTGACTTCCCTGTGCATGTGGAGCCACCGGGATCCATGCAATCCAAGCAGTTGTATCACCTCCACACTAAATCCTCACTGAGGCAGACCCAAGTCCTCAAGGGAAGACTCAGGAAAAAACTCCTGTAGATCACCTACATACAGAGATGAATATGAAATAACAGTTGAGATTTTGGGGTGGAGTGACTAAGGAAGAAGACTGAAAAACTTTCCACCATCTCAATACACTGCAGATTAAATCCACATGATCAAATAGGTAGACTCTGACTCTATGGAATATATAAAAGGACAATGAATGCTCCCACAAGAAAATGTTCTAGCTCTGGCAGCTGGGGACATTGGAGGCAAGAACATACAGGAGTAGGGCCAGGTTAGTCTGAGCTGTCTCCACAGCAGGTCCAGAGACCAGCCCTCCCCAGCAGGTCCAGAGACTAGCCCTCTCCAAAATGAATCAAATAATAATAATAATATCATTATTATACAGAGGGGGGAAAGATGTTAACAGTTGAAATCAAAGAAAAATATTTATTATTATTATAGTTTGAGTTATTCTGTTAATTGGCTCTGGATTTTTTTTTTTCTCTTCTTTTTCCCTCTATTGCTGTGTTTGTTATTTTTATTTTCATTAAATCTCTATTCAGCCTTTTGGGAATATTTTTAAAATCATACTTTTAATTTTTTAAATCGTACTCTTCTCCTTTGGCTTTCTTTTTCTTTCTCTCTCTCTTTTTTTAACTTTATTTTACTTTACAATACTGTATTGGTTTTGCCATACATCAACATGAATCTGCCATGGTTGTACAGGAGTTCCCAATTCTGAAGCCCTCTCCCACCTCCATCCCCATACCATCTCTCTGGGTCATCACAGTGCACCAGCCCCAAGCATCCTGTATCCTGCATCAAACCTTAGTTTAGGTTCTTACATTCATGTCTTACATAATGTTCTACATGTTTCAATGCCATTCTTCCACATCATCCCACCCTATCCCTCTCCCACATAGTCCAAATGTCGGTTCTATAAATCTGTGTCTCTTTTGCTATCTCGCATACAGGGTTGTCGTTACCATATTTCTAAATTCCATATATATGTGTTAGTATACTTTATTGGTGTTTTTCTTTCTGGCTTACTTCACTCTGTATAATTGGCTCCAGTTTAATCCACCTCAGTAGAACTGATTCAAATGTGTTCTCTTTAATGGCTGAGTAATACTCCATTGTGTATAGGTACCACAGCTTTCTTATCCATTCATCTGCTGATGGACATCTAGGCTGCTTCCATGTCCTGGCTATTATAACAGTGCTGCAATGAACACTGGGGTACACGTATCTCTTTCAGTTCTGGTTTCCTTGGTGTGTATGCCCAGCAGTGGGATTGCTGGGTCATAAGGCAGTTCTATTTGCAATTTTTTAAGGAATCTCCACACTGTTCTCCATAGTGGCTGTACTAGTTTGCATTCCCACCAACAGTGTAAGAGGGTTCCCTTTTCTCCATACCCTTTCCAGCATTTATTGATTGTAGACTTTTGGATCACAGCCATTCTGACTGGTGTGAAATGATACCTCATTGTGGTCTTGATTTGCATTTCTTTGATAATGAGTGATGTTGAGCATCTTTTCATGTATTTGTTAGGCATCTGTATGTCTTCTTTGGAGAAATGTCTATTTAATTCTTTGGCCCATTTTTTGATTGGGTCATTTATTTTTCTGGAATTGAGTTTCATGAGTTGTTTGTATATTTTTAAGATTAGTTGTTTGTCTGCTGCTTCATTTGCTATTATTTTCTCCCATTCAGAAGGTGGTTTTTTCACCTTGCTTGTAGTTTCCTTTGTTGAGCAGAAGCTTTTAATTTTAATTAGATCCCATTTGTTTATTTTTGCTTTAATTTCCAGTATTCTAGGAGGTGAATCATAGAGGATCCTGCTGTGATTTATGTTGGAGAGTGTTTTGCCTATGTTCTCCTCTAGGAGTTTTATAGTTTCTGGTCTTACATTTAGATCTTCAATCCATTTTGAGTTTATTTTTGTTTCTGATGTTAGAAAGTAATCTAGTCTCACTCTTTTACAAGTGGTTGACCAGTTTTCCCAGCACCACTTGTTAAAGAGACTGTCTTTACTCCATTGTGTATCCTTGCCTCCTTTATCGAAGACAAGGTGTCCATAGGTTTGTGGATTCACCTCTGGGCTTTCTATTTTGTTCCACTGATCTATATTTCTGTCTTTGTGCCAGTATCATACTCTCTTGATGACTGTGTCTTTGTATTAGAGCCTGAAGTCAGGCAGGTTGATTCGTCCAGTTCCACTCTTCTTTCTCAAGATTGCTTTGGCTGTTTGAGATTTTTTGTATTTCCATACAAATCTTGAAATTATTTGTTCTAGTTCTGTGAAAAATACCACTGGTAGCTTGATAGGGATTACACTGAATCTGTAGATTGCTTTGGGTAGCGTACTCGTTTTCACTATATTGATTCTTCTGATCCATGAACATGATATATTTCTCCATTTATTACTATCCTCTTCGATTTCTTTCAGCAGTGTTTCTTCTTTGGCTCTCTATGTTTCCATGTTTTGTCTTGTTGTTGCTATTTTCTTATGGTTTTTCTTTAATATATATGTAGATTTTTTATGTACTTCTATTTAATACTGCTTTTCTCTTTTGTTTTTTTTTCTGTTTAACATTTTTTTGCTTGCTTTACTTTATTCTTCATATGGCACTTTATTTTGTTCTTGTTTTCAGTTTTGTGCTTTAATTAGTTTTGTTTTTAATTGGCTGATATTATTTCTGTTTTCTTTTGCTTGCTGGATAACTCTCTAGTACTTCCTTTGGTCTGTTTTGGTTCATGCGTATGTATGTGTGTGTGTTTGTTCCTTTGTTTTGATTTTTATTTGTCTGATTTTACTTTTACCATTTGTCTGGGGTCCACTTTTTTGTTTCTTTTTGCTTGCTTGTTTGCTTTTGCTTGTCTGTTTTAATCCCCTTTATTGTCATAACAAACAGTTTGCATGGTCTTGGTTCTCCATCCAGAAGTAGAGCCTGAGCCTCTAGGGTAGGAACAGTGAGTGCTTGGCAATAGACTAACAGAGATCTCTTGACCCCTGAGAATACTAATCAGTGAAAACTCCCATGAAGGCCTCCACTTATATCCAAGACCCAGCGCCATCCAATTGCCTGTGGCAAAAGTGCAGACAATTTTACCCAAACGACAAGCAAGATAATAATATAAACCAAATCATCAACAGACATGCCTCACACAGATGCCCCAAAATAAGCCACATCACATGGCTCTGCTCATCAGCTGAGAAAAACTCACTTCCTCCACCAGACTGCATGCATGAGTTTCTTCCAACATGAAGCCTACAAAAGCCACCAGACCAACTTCACCTACTGGAGGCAGAGATCAAAAACAAGAGGAAATACAAACCTATAGCTTGGGGAAAGGACACATCAAACACAGTAAATTATACAAAATAAAAAGGCAGAGAAATATTATGCAGATGAAGGAACAAGGTAAAAACCGATAATAAAAAATAAATTAAGAGGAAATAGGCAAATTACATGAAAAAGAATTTAGAGTAATGAAGAAAAGATGATCAAAAATCTCAATAATAGAATCTAGAAAATGCAAGAATCATATAATACATTTAATAAGGATCTAGAAGAAATAAAGAATAAACAAACAGTGATGAACAGCTTGATAACTGAAATTAAAAACATACCAGAATGAATCCATAGCAGAATAACTGAGGCAGAAAAATGGGTACATGACAAAGAAGATAGCAAGGTAGAAATAGCTGCTGAGGAGCAGGATTTAAAAAAAAAAAAGAATGAAAATAACTGAAGACAGCCTCAGAAATCTCCGGGACCACAATAAATATATCAATGTTCAAATTATGGAGGTTCCCACAATAAGAAGAGGAAAAGAAAGGGTCTGAGAAAATGTTTGAAGTGATTATAGTTGAAAACTTCCATAACATGGGAAAATAAAATAATCAAGTACAAGAAGCACAGAGAGTCCAATGCAAGTTAAACTGGATAACTCAAGGGGAAACACACCAAGACACATATTAATCAAACTAATAAAAATTAAACATAAAAATTATTAAAAACAGCAAGGGAAAACCAACAAGTAATATACAAGGGACATCTCATAAGGTTAACAGCTGGCTTTCACCAGAAACTCTGCAGATCAAAAGGAAATGGCAAGATATATTTAAAATAGTGAAAGGGGAAATTTGCCAACAAAGTTACTGTAGCCATCAAGGATCTCATTTAAATTGATGAAGAAATCAGAAACTTTACAGACAAGCAAAGTTAAGAGAATTCAGCACCACCAATTCAGCTTTATGACAAATGCTAAAAGGACATAGAGGGAGAAAGCACAAGAGAAAGAAAAGATCTACAAAAACAAATCCAAAACAATTAAGAAAATGGCATTGGGAACATATATTCAATGCTTACTTTAAACGTAAATGAATTAAATGCTCCACCCAAAAGATACAGATGACTGCACGGATAAAAAATCAAGACCCTTTATATGTTGTGTACAAGAGATCCACTTCAGACATAGAGACATATGCAGACTGAAAGTGAAAGAATGAAAAAAATATTTCATGGAAATGGAAACCAATAGAAAGCTGGAGTAGCAATTCTCATATTAGACAAAATAGACCTTAAAATTAAGAGTACCACATGAGATAAGGAAGGGCACTATACAAAGACCAAGGGATCGATCCAAGAAGAAGACATAACAATTGTAAATATTTATGCACCTAGCAAAGAAACACCTCAATACATAAGGCAAAAACTAACAGCCATAAAATGGGAAATCAACAGTAACACAATAATAGTAGGGGATTAAACATTCCACTTACACCAATGGACAGATCATCTAGATAGAAAATAATAAGGAAATATAAGCCTTAAATGACACTAGACCAAATGCACCTAATTGATTTATTTGGGACAGTCCATCCAATTGTAGAATATACTTTCTTCTCAAGTACACATTAAGCAATCTCCAAGACAGATCATATCTGGGGTCACAAATCAGGCCTTGGTAAGGTGTTTTTTTTTTTTTTTAAAATGGAAATATATCAAGCACCTTTTCTGACCAAAACACTGTAAGATTCGTTATCAACAAGAGGGGAAAAACACACATGCACATACATACAAATGTATGGATGCTAAATAATACAATTCTGAATAACCAAAAAGTTACTAAAGAAATCAAGAATTAAAAAAAAAAAAACTATTTGAATATAAATGACCACAAAAACACTATGACTCAAAACCTATGGCATGAAGCCAAAACAGTTCTAAGAGGAAAGTTTATAGCAATGCAGTCTTACCTCAAGAAATAAGAAAAACATCAAAGAGACAACTTTACCTTATACATAAAGTAACTGGAAAAAGAAGAACACAAAATCCCCAAGTTAATCGAAGAAAAGAAATAATAAAGATCACAACAGAAATAAATGAAAAAGAAATGGATACAACAGCAAGATCAATAAAATTAAAAGTTGGTTTCTTGAGAAGCTTAACAAAATATTAGCCAGACTCATCAAGGAATAAAAAGGGAAAAGGTTAAAACCAACATAAGTAGAAATGAAGAAGGAGAAGTTATAAAAGACAAAACAGAAATAAGGATCATAAGCGACTAGTAAGAGCAACTAAATGCCAATAAGATGGATAACCTAGAAGGAATGGACACATTCTTAGAAAATTTCAACCTTTCAAGTCTGAACCAGAAAGAAATAGACATTATGAACAGACAGATCACAAGCACTGAAATTGAAATTATGATAAAAAAAATCTCCCCCAAAACAAAAGCCTAGGGACAGGTGGTTTCACAGGTGAATTCTATTAAACATTTAGAGAAGAGATAATGCTTATTTTTCTCAAACTCATCCAAAAAACTGCAGAGGGAAGAACACTTTCAAACACATTCTATGAGTTCACTACCACCCTGATACCAAAACCAGACAAAGATATCACACACACACACAATAAGTACAGCCCAATATCACTGATAAACATAGATGCAAAATTCTAGCAAACAGAATACAATGACATATTATAAGGATCAAACACCATGATTAAGTTGGGTTTATCCCAGAGGTACAAATATTCTTTAATACATGCAAATAAATCAATTTGATACACTGTATTAACAAATTGAAAGATAAAATATTTACATGATAATCTCAATAGATACAGAAAAAGCTTTCATAAAAGTTCAGGACCAATTAATGATAAAAATTCTTCAGAAAATAAGGATAGAAGGAACCTACCTCAACATAATAAAGGCTATATATGATAAGCCCACAGTAAACATTACTGTCAATGATGAAAAACCAAAAGTATTTCCTATAATTTCAGGAACAAGCCAAGGGTGCCCATTCTCATTACTATTATTGAACATAGTTAAAGAAGTCTTAGCTATGGCAATCAGAGAAGAAAAAAAAAAAAATCCAGATTGGGAAAGAAGAAGTAAAACTTTCTCTGTTTGCAGATGACATGATGCTATACATAAAAACCTCTGAAGATACTTTAAGAAAATTACTATGCTCTCTGTCTCCCACATGGGGGGTGCTCTTCTCTTCCTGTCTTTGGATCGACATGCCCTCATGCCTCGAAGATGAATTTTCCTGCTATCTTCTAAATAAAATAGACAAGGTGGCGGAAGAATAGGATGGGGAGAACACTTTCTCCCTCACAAATTCATCAAAAGAACATTTCAATGCTGAGTAAATTCCACAGAACAACTTCTGAATGCTGGCAGAGGACATCAGGCACCCAGAAAAGCAGATAATGGTCTTCAAAAACAGGTAGGAAAAAATATAAAAGATGAAAAAAGAGACCAAGGAGGTAGGGAGGGAGCTCCATCCTGGGAAGGAAGTCCCATCCCGGGAAGGGAATATTAAGAAGAGAGGTTTCCAAACACATAGAAACACTCTCGCTGTGGAGTCTGTGGAGAGCCTTGAAAGCACAGAGGGCAACATAGCAGGAAGGAAAAATAAATAAATAATTAAAACCAACAGATTATGAGCCCAACAGTAACTTCCCCAGTGGAGAAGCAGTGCAGACGCCTGCATCTGCCACTAGCAAGCAGGAGCTGGGCAGCGAGGCACGGGAGGTGCAGGCTGCAGTGCTTTTTAAGAATTGGGCCGGGAACGCCCCGTGCGTAACCAGAATGAACTAATTTGGGCTAGCAAACCAGACTGTGGTATAGCTACCA
Organism: Nanger dama; assembly: GCA_917880005.1. Classification (NCBI taxonomy): domain Eukaryota; kingdom Metazoa; phylum Chordata; class Mammalia; order Artiodactyla; family Bovidae; genus Nanger; species Nanger dama. The sequence continues at coordinate 505,118 of CAKJTW010000045.1, forward strand.
CACGAAAAGCTCAAACATAAGACACTGCTAGGACCACACACAGAACAAAGGAAGGAACAGAAGTAGCCAGCTGCAGACCATCCCCCTCCAGTGACAGGCAGCCAGAGCCATAAGGGCTGGAAGGGGGGTGATCACAGCCCAAGAGAGACATTACCTACCAAAATGCAAGCAGGCTTCTTTGCTAACTAAGACTTCTGGAGATTCTGGACAGTCATCATCTGCCTGAGAAGGGACGCCAGTGGTACACCCAGAAAACTGAGCAGCAGGGATGGAAAATGTGATAAGTTGCAGCGACTGCACTCGCCAAACACCTGAGCTACTCGGACACGGGAGGCCCAACTGAATCTACACCTCTGAGGGCTACCTGAGCACTGAGCCTGAGTGGCTTAGACCGGGGAGGCACATGCAGCCTAGGGCCAGCATCAGACAGCTCCCGGCAGAGCAATGTAGAGCCTGAGTACTGTGCGCTGCGAGCAGGGGCAGGCCCAGCGGGGCTGAGATACTGCAAGCACATGCCAGTGTTATTTGTTTGCAGCATCCCTCCCTCCCCACAGTGCGACTGAACAAGTGAGCCTAAAAAAACAAAAGGTGTCCACCACCGCCACCTCCCCCACCACCCCCGTGTCAGGGAGGAAATCAGACATTGAAGAGACCAGCAAACAGAAGAAGATAAACAGAGGGAACTGCCTTGGAAGTGACCCCACACTGCCCACAACACCAGAGAAAGGGCCAGATATATCTTTACTATTTTTACAATCATTCCTTTTTTTTATGTTGTTGTGTAATTATTTTTCTTCTTTTTTAACATTCTAAAATTTTAAGTCCTCTATTTCTCCTTTAATTTTTATTTTTATAATCTACTATTACTTTTCAAAAAAAAGAAGACCCTATTTTTAAAGCAAACGCCGTATATAGTTTTTTGTGGTTGTTGTTGTTGTTTCTTAATAGCTCTTGTGGCTTTTTTTTCTTCTTCTTTTCTTTAATATTGTATTTTTGAAAATCCAACCTCTACTCTAGATTTTTAATCCTTGCTTTTTGGTATTTGTTGTCAATTTTGTACATTTAAAACCCCAATCTTCAGTAGCCAATTTAACCTGAGAGCGAGATTACTGGCTTGACCACTCTCTCCTCCTTTGGACTCTCCTTTTTCACCACCAGGTGGTCTCTGTCTCTTCCCTCCCCCTTCTCTTCTTTACCCAACTCTGTGAATCTCTGTGCTCCAGATGGTGGAGAACACTTAGGGAACTGGTTACTGACTGGATCTGTCTCTTTCCTTTTCATTTCCCTCTTTTATCCTCCTGGCCACCTCTGTCTCCTTCCTCCCTCTCCTCTTCCCTGTATAAATTCGTGAACACCTCTGAGCAGTTCAGACTGTGGAGTGCACATAAGGAAGTGATTACTGGATAGCTTGTTCTCTCCTCTTTTGACTCCACCTCATCTCATTCCAGTCACATCTAACTACCCCCTTCCCTCTTCTCTTCTCCATGTAACTCAGTGAACCTCTCTGGGTGTCCCACAATGTGGAGAAAATTTTCATTTTTAACCTAGATGTTTTATCATCAGTGATGTATAGATGGAGAAGTCTTGAGGCTATTGTAAAAATAAAACTGAAAACCAGAAGCAGGAGGCTTAAGGCCAAATCCTGATAACATCAGAGAACTCCTGAATCCAGAGAACATTAATCGATAGGAGCTCATCAAATGCCTCCATACCTACACTGAAACCAAGTACCACCCAAGGGTTCAACAAGTTCCAGAGCAAGACATACCATGCAAATTCTCCAGCAACACAAGAACACACCCCTGAGCTTCAATATACAGGCAGCTCAAAGTTACTCCAAAACCATTAATGTCTCATAACCCATTACTGGTTACTTCATTGCACTCCAGAGAGAAGAAATCCAGCTCCACCCACCAGAACTCCAACACAACCTCCGTAACCAAGCAACCTTGACAAGGCACTGATACAACCCCACCCACAGTGAGAAAACTCCATAATAAAGAGAACTCCACAAATTCCCAGAATATAGAAAGGCCACCCCAAACGCAGCAATATAACCAAGATGAAGAGACAGAGGAATAACCAGCAGGTAAAGGAACAGGAAAAATGCCCAAAAAACCAAACAAAAGAGGAAGAGATAGGGAATCTACCTGACAAAGAAGTTCAAATGATGATAGTGAAAATCATCCAAAATCTTGAAATCAAAATGGAATCACAGATAAATAGCCTGGAGACAAGGATTGAGAAGATGCAAGAATGGCTTAACACAGACATAGAAGAAAATTTTTTTAAAAAGTCAATATATAATGAATAATGCAATAAATAAGATCAGAAATACTCTGGAGGCAACAAATAGTAGAATAACGGAGGCAGAAGATAGGATTAGTGAAATAGATGATAGAATGGTAGAAATTAATGAATCAGACAGGAGAAAAGAAAAACGAATTAAAAGAAATGAGGACAATCTCAGAGACCTCCAAGACAATATGAAACGTTCCAACATTTGAATTATAGGAGTCCCAGAAAAAGAAGACAAAAAGAAAGACAATGAGAAAATACTTGAAGAGATAATAGTTGAAAACTTCCCTAAAATGGGGAAGGAAATAGTCACCCAGGTCCAAGAAACCCAGAGAGTTCGAAACAGGATAAACCCAAGGTGAAACACCCCAAGACACATATTAATCAAATTAACAATGTTCAAACACAAAGAACAAATATTAAAAGCAGCAAGGGAAAAACAACAAATAACACACAAGGAGATTCTCATAAGGATAACTGCAGATCTTTCAATAGAAATGCTTCAGGCCAGGAGGGAATGGCAAAACATACTTAAAGTGATGAAAAAAAAAATAACCTGCAGCCCAGATTACTGTACCCAGCAAGTACCTTATTCAAATATGAAGGAGAAATCAAAAGTTTTACAGACAAGCAAAAGCTGAGAGAATTCAGCACCACCAAACCAGCTCTCCAACAAATACTAAAGGATAGACTTTAGACAGGAAACACAAAAAGGACATATAAACCTGAACCCAAAACAATAAAGTAAATGGCAACAGGTGCATACTTATCAATAATTACCTTAAATGTAAATGGGTTGAATGCCCCAACCAAAAGGCAAAACTGGCTGAATGGATACAAAAACAAGTTTCCTATATATGCTGCCTACAAGAGACCCACTTCAAAAGAAGGGACACAGACTGAAAGTGAAGGGCTAGAAAAAGATATTCCATGCAAATAGAGACCAAAAGAAAGCAGGAGTAGCAATACTCATATCCAATGAAATAGACTTTAAAACAAAGGCTGTGAAAAGAGACAAAGAAGGACACTACATAATGATTAAAGGATCAATCCAAGAAGAAGATATAACAATTATAAATATATATGCACCCAACATAGGAACACTGCAATATGTAAGACAAATGACAACAAGAATGAAAGGGGAAATTAACAAAAACCCAGTAATAGTGGGAGACTTTAATATCTCACTCACACCTATGGACAGATCAACTAAACAGAAAATCAGCAGAAACACAAACTTTAAGTGATACAATAGACCAGTTAGACCTAATTGATATCTATAAGACATTTCACCCCAAAACAATGAATTTCACCTTTTCTCAAGTGCACATGGAACCTTCTCCACGATAGATCACATCCTAGGCCATAAATCTAACCTTGATTAATTCAAAAAAATCTAAATCATTCCAAGCATCTTTTCTGACCATAATGCATTAAGATTAGGTTTCAATTACAGGAGAAAAACTATGAAAAATTCTAATATATGGAGGCTGAACAAGACGCTGCTGAATAACCAACAAATCAAAGAAGAAATAAAAAAAAGAAATCAAAATATGCATAGAAACAAATGAAACTGAAAACACAACAACCCAAAACCTGTGGGACACTATAAAAGCAGTGCTAAGAGAAAAGTTCATAGCAATACATGCATACCTCAAGAAACAGGAAACAAGTCAAATAAATAACCTAACTCTACACCTAAAGCAACTAGAAAAGGAAGAAATGGAGAACCCTAAGGTTATTAGAAAGAAAGAGATCTTAATAATTAGGGCAGAAATAAATGCAAAAGAAACAAAAGAGACCATAGCAAAAATCAAACAAAGCAAAAAGCTGGTTCTTTGAAAGGATAAATAAAATTAACAAACCATTAGCCAGACTTATCAAGAAACAAAGAGAGAAAAATCAAATCAATAAAATGAGAAATGAAAATGGAGAGATCACAACAGACAACACAGAAATACAAAGGATAATAAGAGATTACTATCAGCAATTATATGCCAATAAAATGGACACTGTGGAAGAAATGGACAAATTCTTAGAAAAGTACAACTTTCCAAAACTGAACCAGGAAGAAATAGAAAATCTTAACAGACCCATCACAAGCACGGAAATTGAAACTATAATCAGAAATCTTCCAGCCAACAAAAGTCCAGGTCCAGATTGCGTCACTGCTGAATTCTACCAAAAATTTCACAAAAAGCTAACACCAATCTTACTTAAACTCTTCCAGAAAATTGAAGAGGAAGGTAAACTTCCAAACTCATTCTATGAGACCACCATTACCCTAATACCAAAATCTGACAAAGATGCCACAAAAAAAGGATAACTACAGGCCAATATCACTGATGAATATAAATGCAAAATATCCTCAACAAAATTCTAGCAATCAGAACCCAACAACACATTAAAAAGATCATACACCATGACCAAGTGGGCTTTATCCCAGGGATGCAAGGATTCTTCAATATCCGCAAATCAAACAATGTAACTCAGTACGTTAACGAATTGAAAAATAAAATAAAGCCACATGATTATCTCAATAGATGCAGAGAAGGCCTTTGACAAAATTCAACCTCAATTATGATAAAAAAAAAAACTCTCCAGAAAGTAGGAATAGAAGGAACATATCTCAACATAATAAAAGCTATATAAGACAAACCCACAGCAAACATTATCCTCAATGGTGAAAAATTGAAAGCATTTCCCTAAAGTCAGGAACAAGACAAGGGTGCCCACTTTCACTGCTACTATTCAACATAGTTCTGGAAATTTTGGCCACAGCAATCAGAGAAGAAAAAGAAATAAAAGGAATCCAAATTGGAAAATAAAAAGTAAAACTCTCATTGTTTGCAGATGACATGATCCCCTACATAGAAGACCCTAAAGACTCCAGAAGAAAATTACTAGAGCTAATCAATGAATATAGTAAAGTTTCAGGATATAAAATCAGCACACAGAAATCCCTTGCATTCCTATACACTAATAATGAGAAAGTAGAAAAAGAAGTTAAGGAAACAATTCCATTCACCATTGCAATGAAAAGAATAAAATACTTAGGAATATATCTACCTAAAGAAACTGAAGACCTATATATAGAAAACTATAAAACACTGACAAAAGAAATCAAAGAGGACACTAATAGATGGAGTAATATACCATGTTCATGGATCAGAAGAGTCAATAGAGTGAAAATGAGTATACTACCGAAAGCAATCTACAGATTCAATGCAATCCCTATCAAGCTACCAGCAGTATTTTTCACAGAACTAGAACAAATAATTTCAAGATTTGTATGGAAATACAAAAAACCTCAAATAGCCAAAGCAATGTTGAGAAAAAGAATGGAACTGGAGGAATCAAGCTGCCTGACTTCAGGCTCTAATACAAAGCCACAGTCATCAAGACAGTATGGTACTGGCACAAAGACAGAAATAGAGATCAATGGAACAAAATAGAAAGCCCAGAGATAAATCTACACACCTATGGACAACTTATCTTTGTCAAAGGAGGCAAGAATATACAATGGAGTAAAGACAGTCTCTTTAACAAGTGGTGCTGGAAAAACTGGTCAACTACTTGTAAAAGAATGAAACTAGATCACTTTCTAACACCAGACACAAAAATAAACTCAAAATGGATTGAAGATCTAAATGTAAGACCAGAAACTATAAAACTCCTAGAGGAGAACATAGGCAAAACACTCTTGACATAAATCACAGCAGGATCCTCTATGATTCACCTCCTAGAATACTGGAAATAAAAGCAAAAATAAACAAATGGGATCTAATTAAAATTAAAAGCTTCTGCACAACAAAGGAAACTATAAGCAAAGTGAAAAGACCACCTTCTGAATGGGAGAAAATAATAGCAAATGAAGCAGCAGACAAACGACTAATCTCAAAACTATACAAACAACTTATGCAGCTCAATTCCAGAAAAATAAACGACCCAATCAAAAAATGGGCTAAAGAACTAAATAGACATTTCTCCAAAGAAGACATATGGATGGCTAACAAACACATGAAAAGATGCTCAGCATCACTCATTATCAAAGAAATGCAAATCAAGACCACAATGAGGTACCATTTAACACTAGTCAGAATGGCTGTGATCCAAAAGTCTGCAAACAATAAATGCTGGAGAGGTTTTGAAGAAAAGGGAGCCCTTTTACACTGTTGGTGGGAATGTGAACTAGTACAGCCATTATGGAGAACAGTGTGGAGATTCCTTAAAAAATTGCAAATACAACTGCCTTATGACTCAGCAATCCCACTGCTGGGCATACACACCAAGGAAACCAGAACTGAAAGACACACATGCACCCCAATGTTCATTGCAATACTGTTTATAATAGCCAGGACATGAAAATAACCTAGATGTCCATCAGCAGAGGAATGGATAAGAAAGCTGTGGTACATATATACAATGGAGTATTACTCAGCCATTAAAAAGAATAAATTTGAATCAGTTCTAATGAGGTGGATGAAACTGGAGCCGATTATACAGAGTGAAATAAGCCAGAAAGAAAAACACCAATATAGTATACTAACATATGCATATGCAATTTAGAAAGATGGTAATGATAACCCTGTATACAAGACAGCAAAAGAGACACAGATGTATAGAACGGACTTTTGGACTCTGAGAGAGAGGGAGAGGGTGCGATGATGTGGGAGAATGGCATTGAAATATATATACTATCATGTAAGAAATGAAGCACCAGTCTATGTTCCATACAGGATACCAAATGCTTGGGGCTGGTGCACGAGGATGACCCAGAGAGATGATATGGGGTGAGAGGTGAGAGGGTGATTCAGGTTTGGGAACTCATGTACACCTGTGGCAGATTCATGTCAATGTATGGCAAAACCAATACAGTATTGTAAGGTAAAATAAAGTAAAAATAAAAATTTAAAAGAAAATAAATAAATAAAATAGAGCTGTAAAAACAAAAAGAAAATTACTACAAATTATCATTGAATTTAGTTTAATTTCAAGATTCAAAATCAATACAAAGAAATCCCTTAATTTCTATATGACTAACAATGAAAAATCAGAAAGATAAGTTAAGGAATCTGTCCCAACCACACCATTGCAACAAAAAATTAAAATACTTAGGAATAAGCTTACCTAAGGAGACAAAGACCTGTATACAGAAAACTACCAGACACTCATAAAAGAAATCAAAGAAAATACAAACAAATGGAGAGATGTATCCTGTTCTTTGATTGGAAGTATAAATATTGTGAAAATGACTATACCACTCAAAGTAATCTACAGACTTGATACAACCCTCATCAAATCACAAATAACATTTTTCACAGAACTAAAACAATTTTTCTTTTTCTTTCTTTTTTTTTTTTTTTACAGTTTGGATGGAAACATAAAAGACCTTGAATACCCAAAGCAATTTTGAGAAAGAAAAATGGTGCTGGAGGAGCCAACTCTCCTGACTTCAGATTATACTACAAAGCTACCGGCATCAAGACAGTATGGTACTGGCACAAGTACAGAAATGTAGACCAATGGAACAAAATAGAAAGCATTGAGATAAATCTAAGCACCCATGGGCAACTTTGACAGAAGATGCAAAATATACAATGAAGAAAATACAGTCTCTTCAATAAATAGTGCTAGGAAAACTGGACAGTTACATGTAAAAAAATGAAATGAGTAAACTTCCTAACATCCTACACGAAAGTAAACTTTAAAAAGTCCTAAATGTAAGAACAGAAACTATAAAACTCTTAGAGGAAAACATAGGCTTTGACATAAATTGCAGCAAGATCCTCTGTGACCCACCTCCTAGAGTAATGGAAATAAAAATGAAAATAAACAAATGAGACCTAATTAAACTTAAAAACTATTGCACAGCAAAGGAAACTATAATCAAGGTGAAAAGACAACCTGCAAGCGAAGAGAGAAAAATAACAAATAAAGCAATTGAAATGGGATGAATTTCCAAAATATACAAGCAGCTCATGCCTATCATAAATAAATAAATAAATAATGGACAGAAGACCTAAACAGACATTTCTCCAAAGAAGGTATCTGTAATGGCCAACAAATACATCAAACGATGCTCAACATCTCTTGTTATTAGAGAAATGCAAATCAAAACTACAATGAGGTATTACCTCCCACTGGTCAGAATGGCCATCATCAAAAAATCCACAAAATAAAAGAAAAGGAATCCCCTTGCACTATTGTTGAGACTGTAAATTGATAGAGCCACTATGGATAACAGTAAGGAGATTTCTCGAAAAACTAAGAATAAAACTACCATATGACCCTGCAATACCACATTAGGCATATACTCCAAGAAAACCATAATTGAAAAAGACACATGTACTCCAATGTTCATCACAGAACTATTGACAATAGCCAGGACATGGAAGCAACCTAGACATCCATCGACAGATAAATGGATAAAGAAGTTATGTTACACATATACAATAGAATGTTACTTAGCCATAAAAATAATGGATTTGAGTCAGTTGAACAGAGGTGGATGAACCTAGAGGCTGTTACATGAAGTAAATGAAGTATGTGAATGAAGTATGTCAGAAAGAGAAAAACAAATATCATATATTAATGCATTTATATGGAATTTTGAAAAAATGGTACTGATGAACCTATTTATAGGGCAGGAATAGAAATGCAGGCAAAGAGAACAGACTTGTGGACTGAGCCAGTGGAGACTTGGATCGCATGGATTGAGAGATCAGCATTAACACATATATATTACCATGTGTAAAATAGAGAGTTAGTGCCGCATAACACAAGGAGCTCAACCCAGAATTCTGTAACACTTAGAAAGGTGAGATGGAGTGAGAAGGTGGGTGGAAGGTTCAAGAGGGTGGAGACACATGTATACTTGTGGCTGATTCACACTGTTGTTTGGCAGAAGCCAATACAACATTGTAAATAATTTTCCTCCAATTAAAAAAAAAATTAAAAAGCAGAAAAATGTTTCAAATCCTAAAATGCAAGCTCAGTAGCTTCAGTCATGTTCAATTCTGTGCAACCTTATAGTCTACAGCTTGACACGGTCCTCTGTCCATGGGATTCTCCAAGCAAGAATAGTGGAATGGGTTGCAATGCCCTCCTCCAGGGGATCTTCCCTACTCAGGGATCAAGCCTGCATCTCTTAAGGTCTACCTGCATTGGCAGGCAGGTTATTTACCACTAGCACAACCTGAGAGTTACTGATTCAGTGACTGAATGATTCATTTCACAAACAGCAATTATTTTAGGAACTGTGCTATGCTAGGTGCATGGCATACAAAGATGAATAGCAACAACAACAAAAATCTGTCATTGAGAGAATTACCAAAATTATTTATTCCTTAATTCAGAAAACATTTATTGACTCTGCTGTCATGTGAGAGTTTAAGGTTCTGGGAATACAGTGATGATTAAGATTAAATTACTATTAACAAAGAACTATGTTTCTAGAAATGAGAATAAACAGCTATAAAATGAATAGTGATGGGTAGTTTAATAGAATTAAGATCAACAAATTTTTTTCTCTAAATGGTCAGGTAGTAAATATTTTGGCTGTGGAAGCCACACATGATCTCTGTTGCATATTCTTCTTTTTCAAAAAAGCCATGCTTTAAAAGTGTAAACCATCCTTAGCTCTGCGGCTATGCTTGTCCCATAGTCTATGGTTTGTGGACTTTTATAATATAGATGAATACAGGATTTTCTGGAAATCAAAAGGAGACAACAACACTTTACAGGCTGGGCGGAGGGAAGAGGGCTTGGAAAACAAATGGATGAGCTGTGCTGGATATAGAGGGAGGGAGACAGTAATCAGAGTAGAGGGAAGAGCTTTACCATGGCACTCAAGTAGCTCTTTCATGTTTATTACTTGCATATCTTTTATTTTTAAATATTCCAATTTTAATTCCCCCTCAAATCTCCAATCATGCTAATGGATCACCCCAATCAGGAACTTCCAGGCTCCCATAGAGTGCTAGTTCGATTTCTGTAGTACCTCCACCAAGAAATATTCAGTACCTCACCAGGCTCTGGTGCTCAGGCATGTGCACTTCAGCACTTTCTTTCTTTCTTTTTTCAAGTCTTTATTGAATTTGTTACAATATTTCTTCTGGTTTTTTATACTTTGTATTTTTGGCCATGAGGCATGTGGGATCTTAGCTCCCCAACCAGGGACTGAACCCTCACTTCCTGCATTGGAATGTGGAGTCTTAACCACTGGACCACCAGGGAAGTCCCAAGCACTTTCTTACCCTTGCACACTTCAGGAAAATTTGGTTTTAGTTGCTTATTCTTACAAATTTGTGTTACTTTAATGAAATGAATCTCTCAAAGATGCAAATAACTGATTTTAAAAGGATAAGGCCTGCATTATCTGTTGTTTACTCTTACTTGTTTGTTCTGAGATACTTATTTCTCTGATTCAAAGTCACAAAAATACATATTTTACATGGGACATTTATTTCTCTTTTTAATTAAACAGATCTTATCCACATAGCAACAGTTATAGACTTTTCCATCTTCAAATATGTTTTAATAGAATCAAGATTCAAGAAACTGGATCTGGCCAGGAACTGGCCACAAGAATCCCATGAAGTGGCTGGTACAATTCTCAGTGTACCACCTTAACCCTTTGAAATGAAGACCTTAAAGAAGGTTTTCAAAATGATTACTTCCAGTTCCCCAAAACTATAAAGATTCTTCTTATTTAGCCTCACTACTATAACTTAATCCATAGGAATGATTATTTTCAAATATTATCTTTTTCAGGTTAATGTATTTTTACCTTTCATTAATACCTTACTATATATTGGACATTAATTTAATGACTGAGAATTGATTAGCAAGCTAAAGTTCTTACTTATTAAAAATGGTTAATTTTCCTATCTTAAAATATCTAGATATTTGAATATCTGAATATGCTCATTTATCATCAACCCCCAACAAACCATCCAGGGCTTATTGTGTAGAACATGAATAATTTTTGTAAAAACACAGTTACTGACTGTGTCATACATCCATGCAGTTTTATAAAACAAAGCAAATGATTGCCATCAATTAAAATAACCTCTTTAGACAAGACTGCAATTAATCAACATCTCTTCAGATAAATGACTGTTCCACTGTGTCAAGGAAAATGCTTGACATTAATTGACTTAACATGATCTGTAATGATAGATGGTGCAGATGGCAATGTGATTATTCACCATCAACAAAATAAACACATGTTTTGTTGCTGAGGTGTCTACTTGGGCCCTCTCAGAGGATAACCCCAAATAGAAACCAAAGGAGGCTCTGAAAATAGCTCAAAATAAAAATAAAATGTTAACATACAGGATGGAATATAGTTAGTTCACTGAGGCTAACCCTCAGCAGAATCCAACTGAAAAACAATTCCTGTAAGGAAATCATAGGTTAGGTAGGATTTTGGCATTAGAAGGTGCAGCAAAGCCCATGTCCCTTTGGAAGACAACCCAAATTACTCCTAGAATTGTTTCCTACAGATGTAGGAAGGAGAGTCATAGTCCTGCTCAGCCTGGATCCTCTAAGCAGCCCTTACTAATAGATCACAGATGAAATCCATGTGTAGCTTCCCCCATGCACAGTGCCTTGACACATCATAAGGTCTTTGCTGTCCCTCATTTCCTGCTTTATCTTTACTGTCTATCAACTATTGAGTACTTTTGGTGCTCCTTACATCTTTAATCCCACTTAATTTTCAAAACAACCTAGAGAGATGTTTAAACTCAGCTTTAGAAGGATCAAGTAACCATATAAAAGTCACACAATTAGTGTGTACCTTTTCACTCCCAAACTTAAAATTGTTTTATATTGCTTCTCTTCTCAGCCCAGTTCAAAGGGCACCTCCTCCGTGAAGCTTACTCTTAACTCTTCAATAAAAATGTGTCACTTCTTCCTTAAAGTTAGGCAGGGCCTTGTTACATCTCCATTACAGCAGACAGTGTGGGCATGCTCAATCGTGCAGTTTTGTCCAACTCCTGTGACCCCATGGGCTGTAGCCCACCAGGTTCCTCTGTCCATGTAATTTTCCAGGCAAGAATACTGAAGTGTGTTGCCGCTTCCTACCCAAGGGATCGTCTCAATCTAGGGACTGAACCCATGTCTCCTGCACTGGCAAACAAATTCATTACCACTGCATCATCTGGAAGACCCTACAGCATGGCATTATACTTTACTGATTTGAAGATAGCATTTCTTTGAGCTCCTCTGTGGTAGGAGCTCTGTCTTTATTTTATTTTTAATGTCAATGTCCCTGGTAACTAGCACAGTACCTAGTTAGGTCCTCAGTTGATATATTTTGAATGATCATGAAAATCTGGCCACTGTCCTCATTAAGCTTGTGGATCTCTTTCTCAGTATATGAACTTACTATACTAAAAACAATGTCAAGTTTAAACATGATTTGATTAAAAATATTAATCAATGTTAGTCAAGATCAAATCAATAGTGAGATACACACTTCTGTTGTTTCAATACCCTCTTGACATCAGTTATTGAGCACTCTTAAACAGAAACCTAGTTACAGGACACTTAGTATATCAGGATGCCTGACCTCTAATGATAACCACCTTCAAGTGGAATTAACTACACCCTGCTTGTCAAGTGTCATAACACATATGATATTCATTTAAATTGTAGCTCTTGTCTATAACTGAAGGAGTAATTGGCTCACTGATATGGTCTGAATTCTCTCTGGGTTAATGAACATGATGATACTCACCATTAATGGTGGCACCCAATGACCTTTCCATTCTATGGAAACTCAGACTATTTAGCTCCCTGACATTTACTTTGCTATAAGTTACAGTTTTGTGCAAAGAAGACCCATTCTACCATAAGGGAGAATTATGGAATTTATGTGAGCATATGTGACACAAAGACTAATTGCCCAGATAGGGTGAACATTAGTGAAAGCATACATAGAAGGTGAGGGTTTAGGGTTGAAATAATGTTCTGGTGATATCTTAGGGCATTAGTCAAAAGGAGCTTTACCAATGTCTCGGGAGGAACTTTCAAGTATCACTGTGGTCTTCCCTGGAGAACACTGGAAGCTCATTGTAAACATCTGTATCAACTTGCAAAAGACAGATGGAGAAAGGAGGCACAGATATTCTTATTTCATAGATGCAAGAGCAGTCTTTCAATCTGTCATCCCACCTTGGATATAAATCAGCATCAAATTTTATTAATTGGCACTTACTCATACTACTTCAGTAACCCCACATACCTCCCCAGAGAAGGCTTGTCCATTGAGGAGGTGCTCTGACCCTTGACTATCCTCACTCCCAAAGTGTAGCCGGATCTCCTCCAGCCGATGGCTGTATGTCATTGGCCCTCCTGATATGTTGACCAAGTGCTCCTTGTCCAGACGCAAGGACACATGTCTTCCAGTGTTGTACATGGTTCCACTGACCTGCAAGACAATGGGAAACAGCTCAAAAAGGCTCTTCTTCCATTTCTCAGTTTCTCATTCAACCCAGCATGGTGTGTAGACCATTTTGCTTCTTTTTGATAGTAAGACACTAAGCTAAGTCCACATATGGAGTAGGAAGTGACAGGTTTTCTAGAGGTCATTCCTGTCTTACATGGCTTCTATGGTACTTTCTGTGAGGCACAAGCCACACTGTCAATTAGGAATCTGAGGTAGAAATTCAAAGGAGACCTTATCAATTGTGACTAATATTTTGGGCACCACACCTCACAAAGAATTAACTTGGCTTCTTGCCATAAATATTTGGAATATAAAGATGCTGCAAAAGTTAAAATCTCAGGTATGAGAAATTGAAGAAAGCAATTAGTAAGGATGAGATGTTACCAAGAGAGAGATGAGGAAGATAAAATGAGTGAATAGGAACAAACTCTAGGGGGAGACTGAGGTCTGAAGTCTCAAGCATCCAGTCTGGAGTGTCTTGTTTTAGGTCTTCTCTTACCCTGTACAGAGTCAGAACTTTGATCTGTCCTCACAACTCATGGCTTCAAGGTTGAGCTAAAAGTTTCATACAAGTTTCTAACTTCACAGATTCTTATTCTCTTTTGCTTCAGCTTGTGAAAGCAGCTAACCTTACTACTTAAGGTTTCTTTTCCTTCTTTCCTCTTTAACTTGATGCTCACTTTCATTTTCTTGACTATGACCTTAGTGCCTCTTAACACTTGATTCTAAAACACTGTATCCTATCTGGAACTGCATTGCCTTTGTCTCCTTGGTCAACCTAACTTTAGGAGCAGATTGAAAGCTTAAAGGAAACTTTGAATGGGTCTGGATAATATGCTTCTAGGCTACTGGTTGCTGAGCTTTTGGATTTTCTACCTAGTTACTCTGACTTCTTTGGGTTCAGTCCTAGTGACTGCTTAAGCAATTCACATAACTTCTGATAACTTCATTAGATAGGTTTTTCATATATTCACTCTATAGCATTAGCTTTACTTGCCCCTACAGTTTCCTAACACCAGTCCTGTGAATGATTAGTTATTTTAGTTCTATAGATTTCTCACTGTGGCAGAGATAGCAGTGCTCATTAACTGCTTCACTGACTTATTATCACCCTATCTTGCTATAAGGTAGCGCTCATGTGGCTGATTTTGGCCATGGTCTCTGAGGGGCCATGACAAGTGCAATTTCCAGGCTGAAACAGTGAAAAGCTTATGCAGAATTCTCCAGTTTATTTCTTCACCTGCTGTATCAATCAAGGGGGCAATATGGAAATATATAAATGTGGTACAGCTACAAGATGAAACCTGTGTCAGCTTGGGTCCTTGGCAGATTATTGGCAAATTGCAAAAATGGTTAAAATTCTTCCTCTCCCTGTAATTACACTACTTAAAATGTGATCTTGTAGCTACTCACATCAAGATAGGAGGAGCTTTCTCCTTTACCCCTTGAATTTGGATACTGGTTTCAAATAGGGAAAGGAGTGCGTCAAGGCTGTATATGGTCACCCTGCTTATTTAACTTATATGCAGAGTAAATCATGAGAAAGGCTGGACTAGAAGAAACACAAGCTGGAATCAAGATTGCTGGGAGAAATATCAATCATCTCAGGTATGCAGATGACACCACCCTTATGGCAGAAAGTGAAGAGGACCTAAAAAGCCTCTTGATGAACGTGAAAGAGGAAAGTGAAAAAGTTGGCTTAAAGCTCAACATTCAGAAAACGAATATCATGGCATCCAGTCCCATCATTTCATGGGAAATAGATGGGAAAACAGTGGAAACAGTGTCAGACTATTTGGGGGGGCACCAAAATCACTGCAGATGGTGACTGCAGCCATGAAATTAAAAGATGCTTACTCCTTGGAAGAAAAGTTATGATCAACCTAGATAGAATATTCAAAAGCAGAGACATTACTTTGCCGACTAAGGTCCATCTAGTCAAGGCTATGGTTTTTCCTGTGGTCATGTATGGATGTGAGAGGCTGAGTGCTGAAGAATTGATGCTTTTGGACTGTAGTGTTGGAGAAGACTCTTGAGAGTTCCTTGGACTGCAAGGAGATCCAACCAGTCCATTCTGAAGGAGATCAGCCCTTGGATTTCTTTGGAAGGAATGATGCTAAAGCTGAAACTCCAGTACTTTGATCACCTCATGTGAAGAGTTGACTCATTGGAAAAGACTCTCATACTGGGAGGGATTGGAGGCAGGAGGAGAAGGGGACGACACAGGGTGAGATGGCTGGATGGCATCACTGACTCGATGGACATGAATCTGAGTGAACTCCAGGAGTAGGTGATGGACAGGGAGGCCTGGCGTGCTGCAATTCATGGGATCGCAAAGAGTCAGACACGGCTGAGCAACTGAACTGAACTGGACTGTCACTTGTTGGATACAATATTCTAAGAGCAAGCTTTCAGAGACCTTGCATTGTCCTTACTCCTTTTCAGAAACTTGAGGCCAACATGCAAACAAGCTTGGGCTAGCCTGCTAGAGCATGACACCAGAATGAGGAGAACCATCCCAGTAGAAGCCATTTTAGACTAGGCCATTCTATGACTGATCCATCAATTGCCTGGCTTATTCTAACCTAAACCAGAAGAATTTTCCACAGACCATAGCTTTCTATGCCCTGTGGAGCTAAAACAATTGACTCTTCTCAGTACTTAAGCTTTGAGATTTGTTATACAGCAAAATACAATTGACATATATTAGTCAATCATCTTCTCTGTCCTTGAGTCTGAAACTATCAACAAAACTCTGAACAGTATAGAGTAGCTGAACTAGAAAGTCACTTGGGGCTCAGATAGTCTGCTGATCAGCTAGAAAGTCTTACCAGAGCAAGAGAAGAAGGCAGTAGATATGCCAACAGTGGCAGAGGAAACTATGCAAAGAGAGAGAATTAGACATAATATCTACTTTACCTTCAGAAATCCCTTGCACATCTTTGTTCCAGTCCCTTCATGAAGCCCAGGTTGCACTTCCTCTGATACTTTGTATCTTACAAAGGATTTATTTTTGTAAGTTATCTATTCCTTGAACCAAATGATGCATATCAAAGACTCTACTTCTTATTCCAATCTCAAGTAAATGTATATTTAGTCAATGTTCCATAACAAGAGCTTGTGTTCTTTTCTTGTCAGTTTAAGGCTTTCTTTGCAATGAAATGGTAGAGATAGATTTATGTTTGACGCTGTTTTCACCTTTCAGCAAAACTTATTTTTTCTACTTACTAAGATAATACATAGGCATTATACATGAGTAGGAAGATACAGAACAGTACAAGAAAACAAAAATCAGTCACAATTACACAGCTAACCAATAATTAACAGTAACATTTTGGTATATTCCTCTTCATGCTCATAACCATATATGCCTATATTTTAATGAGATAATTTTATGTATGTAATAAATTATTTTCACATGGATTGTCTATGTATATAAATATATTATATAAAAATATATATTTAATATATTATATACAACTATCATGTATAGTAATTTAATATATCTATTACATATCATTTTATGCTAATATATAGTAAACATATATTGGTTTTAGTCATTTGAATATTTTGAGATTATTAACCATTCTGCTGCAGTATCACCTTGCAATGGTTTTATAATATTACACTGTAAAAATATATAACTTACTGTTGAATCATTACACTTTAACTTTACATTTTACCTTTTCATTATTGCTAAAAATATTGCAATGTGGTTACCAGTGGGGAGAGGGAAGGAGGAAGAAGCAATATAGGAGTAGAAGAGAAAAGAGATTAATATGGGATTATTTGAAGTCATTTGTGTGAAAACTGTATAGCACTACAACTGGATCTTTGATTCAACAACAACAAAATACTGCAGTGAGCATCCTTATGGAAAAACGTTTTTACTAGTTCAGAGATATTTCATTACACAAACTCTGGGTTAAATGGTGTACGCATTATTACAGTGCTTGTCTATTGCCAAATCAATCTGTTGTCGAGAGTCGATCCCACAAAGCAGAACTGGATCTCAAATTCTTTTCAAATGACCTTAATTCAACTGGCAACATTCATGAAGTATGCAAGCTGCATGCAGGAGCTACCTCAAATTTTCATAGGATATGTGCTCTATTCAAATAAACAAGTATATTTGACTTCCCCGCACTTCTAAAAATCATCTCAGTGTATTTGTAGAACTTTCGTAAGAAACTTATTGCCCTCTGAAGCAAAGCAGAGACCATGTCCTATGTTTGTCTGTACTTTCCAAGTACTTAGAACACCCTGACACAAAGTAGAGACAAGAATAAAGGGCTCTTGAGTCAAAAGATTCCCAATATGCCTCTTGGTTACTTGGGTAGTTCAGTTAATTTCTTGAAGCTTCAGTTTCCTTAATAGTAAAATAGAAACAAGAGAATTTCGCCTATGAAAGTGTGGGATTAAAAAAAAATGAGACATATAGAACGAATACCAAAATGATAGAAATAAGCTCTTCAGTAATTATTTCAAATATAAGTGGATTCCACTTATATGAGGTACCTAGAATAGTCAAAATCATGGAAATAAAAAGCAGAATTATGGTTACCAGGGGTTGGGGAGGAGGGGCAGAGAAGAATGGAAGTTACTGCTTAATGGGCATAGAGTTATACCCATTGAGATGGGCAAGACAAAAGAGTTCTAGATATGGATGGAGGTTGTACTTAATACTGCTGAATGTACAAGTTAAGGTTAAAATGTAGTTTTAAGATGTGTGTTAAGATGTGGTTACGATGTGATTTTTACACATATAAAAACTGGGGAAAATTCCTCCATGAGTTTGTTGTGAGATTTAATACATGTGATGATCAAACATTTTAATTCTTTTCCTTCGTTACTTTTGACAGTGGGTGCTTAGCTGATGTGAAGGGACCTGACGTCGAGTGGAATATAGTGCCACTTTCTAAAAGTCACAGTGAAGAACTTTTACTGACTTGTGCATTGTGATGATTCAGTTGCCTGTCATTTTGGATTTTAAAGCTTTGGATATGGGAAATATTCAAGATCATTCTGAAAGCCATGAAGCAAACTTGAAACCAGGATAACCAGGAATAAACTAGTGTGTCTTCTAATTCTTCCTCTCCATACTTCCAGACTTCTTCTACTTCCAGGGCTCTATTTTTATTCACTTCTCTGGCTGTGTGCTAGGATCCGGGGACAGTGTGGTGAGTAAAACCAGGAATGGTCGCTGCCCTCAAAGAGGTCACAATCTCCATTATTATAGAAACCAGAGTGAGGGAAGGAAGTTATGGGCAATCCATCTGAAATTGTACCATTTGCTTATGTATTCTAACAATTAGAGACAACAACCCTATTTCCCCACCGTTCCCCCAGACACTGATTAAAAAAAAAAAATGTGTATCCAAGGTAATGATGTGTTTCACTTTAATTTAAAAATAGAGGCTTGACAACATTATATATGATATCTAATGGTACATCTGCACTGTAGTAATTAACATTGCAGTAGTGTCATCTTACCTGTAATGCTAATTTATAGTGTTCCCAGTGTACTTCTTTGATGCACAGCATGTTGGAAAAAGTTGTATTATGTAGACCAGGAAACTGAGTTCAGATCATTCAGGAAATAAGTTGAAACTGCAGGAGATATCCAGGTTGCCTCTGGCTGCCTCACAGTTCTCCTTTTTGTTTTATTTTAATTCACTACAAAATGAGATGAGAGATGTCATGCCCATTTTGTAAGTGAGAGAAGTAAGTGTGGTTGGCGAATGCTCAATATCTTGTCTCCTGATTCCAAGTCTAATGATCTTGATGTGAGCAAATGCTCACATTGTAAAGTTGTCTGTTATAATATGGCAGATACAGTATTTTGTGGAAGTTCACAATTACCCAGGGCCTCTTATTAATGGACTCATTTCCTTTTTCATTCTGCTGGCATTGCAGCATTAGAAGGAAAAAAAAATTCAGCCACTATTTTTAAGGGGATTTTTAATTCTTTGAAAATAAGCAACAATCCTATTTATAACACTTGGCATCTTGGTTTGAATCCTTAATTGGTGTCAAATATGGTGCTAAGTACAGGCTTCCTGGATAGCTCAATGGTACAGAATCCACCTGCAATGCAAGAGATACAGGAGACTCAGGTTTGATCCCTGGGTCAGGAAGATCCCCTGGAAGAGGAAATGGAACCCCACTATACTACTCTTGCATGGGAAATCCCATGAACAGAGGAGCCTGGCAAGCTACAGTCCATGGGGTTGTAAAGAGTTGAACATGACTGAGCAGGTATGAGTGCACACATGGTTCTAAGTACTGAATCTGAACTTAATTAATCTTCACAATTTCTCCATCACCAAATCCAATGTGGTACTTAGATCTATGCTGTTTACTTCCTCTTGGATGGGAAACTATGGGGCCAAGCCTGCATAGTGTGGAGGCCTTCCACAGGCATACCTGTTCTCCTTGGTCTCTGTGGCTTCTTCACATCTTGAGACAAAGAGAACAAGGGAGCCAGAGCTTGATTACACATGTCTCTGGCTCTAAAGCCTATACTTTTAACCACTGGGAACTATTAGATCACACACTGATTACCTACCAATGCATTCTTCAAATATGGATTGATAGACTAGGAAACTCTCACTGGTTCAGAATTCATAAGGTCTGGGGTTATTTATTCTATTAGGGTTTTCCAGAGAAACAGAATCAATACAATGTAGAAAGAGATTTACTTTAAAGAATTGGCTCACGTGATTATGGAGACTGGTGAGTCCAAAATCTGAAGGGTGTCCTGGCAGGCTAGAGATCTCAGAAGTAACTGATGATGTAGTTCAGGTCCTAAGGTCAATTACTGCGTGGCATTCCTTCTTGCCTGGGGAGGCCAGTCTTTTGTTCTACTCAGATTTTCAACTGATGCAATGAGACCCAGACAAATTATGAGGGGAAATCTGCATTATCCAAAGCCCACTGACTTAAAAATTTATATCATACAAAACTACCCTGACAGTTTAGTCAGTCAGTCACTTCAGTAGCTCATTCCTGTCCAACTCTTTGTGACCCCATGAACTGCAGCACGTCAGGCCTCCCTGTCCATCACCAACTCCTGGAGTTTACTTAAACTACCCTCACAGAAACATCCAAAATAGTGTTTGGCCAAGTATCCAGGCACCATAACTCAGTAAACTTAAAACATAAAATTAACCATCATATTTATCTTCAAATCCCATTTACTTTCTTTACTACATCTTCCTTAAACAGCTCTTAAGCAGCTATGTTAATATGACACATAACAGGTTGATATATGTAATATAATAGTATGTGTTTTTTGTGGGCCTCCCTGGTGGCTCAGCAGTAAAGAATCAGCCTGCAATGCAGGGGCCACAGGGGATATGGATTTGATCCCTGGGTTGGAAAAATCCCCTGAAAGAGGGCATGGCAATCCACTCCATATTCTTGCCTGGAGAATCCCATGGGCAGAGGAGCCTGGTGGGCTACAGTCCATAAGGTCACAAAGAGTCTGAAGTGATTTAGCATACATGCACACACAATTTATATATTATATAGTTTAAAAACTATACTATACTATAGTATATACTATATATACTATACTATACTATAGTATACTAAACTATACTAAATTTGTCCTCCAAACATCAGTCATATTGGAGGAGGGCCAATTTGTAATAATGTATGTTTGAATTATAGAACAATTAAAAAGAAACAATTTATTAATAACTTTTAAAATAATTTGCTTTTAATAAATTGGTTATACACACAACAAGATAGCTTTATCTTTGAGTTTGCATGGGAAATTAGAGATGATTCTGTTCAAGTCCTTCAGGTTGTCAAACTTCCTATTATCGGATTATGGAAAAAAGAGAAAGTGCATCTTTTTAAAAGCTCTAATTCACAAAATAAATATGTTGACAATCTTTTGGCTTAACAGAGATAGCACTTGTATTGTTGGTGTCTACTATGGACAGCTAAGCTTGAATGAATCTCACTTTCAGAAATTAAAAAAAAATTCAATAGTTACTTGTTTGGTGTGTTACAAAGCTTATGTGACATTTTTATTCTATTCTATTTCTATTGTTTCTCAAAGCAGTCTGACTGAAATCTCCTCTAAATACTCAGAAATAATTCCCCACAGCATTCATGGAAATGCAACACTATAAATAGAGTATAGAACAGGAGACAGATTTCCAGCTGTGTACAAGGAAAGACTGTCATCTGATGAACAAAGGTTGATTCTTAGCACAGATGGATGGCAGAGTCAGGGTAGGAGACACACAAGAATTTTGAGAACTTATTATATGTCACATACCATGTCATATTTTGGTTCATAAAACTAGGTATAAATAAAAGCTGAAGACTATTTAAGGTTATGTGAGGAGCAAGAGAGGGTGCTACCACTCAAAAGACTTTATGAGCAAAAGCTCATGGTCTTCCTACTGTCTTAAACAGCTTCAAAGCTACCATAGAGATGCTGCACTCCATTTCTCAATGATCCTGCAAACTTTAGAATTTAAGTATTTTAGGAGGAAAAAAGATGGCAGAGGAATAGGATGGGGAGAACACTTTCTCCCTCTCTACCCCATCAAAAGAACATTTCAACGCTGAGCAAATTCCACAAAATAACTTCTGACTGCTGGCAGAGGACATCAGGCATCCAGCAAAGCAGATCATTGGCTTCAAAGCCAGGTAGGGAATACTTTATTTTATTTTAAAGAACGAAGTTATAGACAAAGGAGGTAGGGAGGGAACCCCGGCACGGGAAGGCAATCCCGTCCCAGGAAGAGACTCTTAAAGAGAGAGGTTCCCTAAAATTGGGGAACTTTCTCACAGCTGTGCATGGGGCGAGCCCTGGAAGCACAGAGGGCAACATAACAGGAAGGAAGAATAAATAAATAATTAAAACCAACAGATTACGAATTCAACAGTATAACCCCCAGCAGATAAGCAGCGCAAACGCCTGCATCCGACAGCAGTGGGGGTTGGGCAGGGAGGAGCGCGCCCGCGACAGAGCTTTCTAAGAATTGGGCCACGGGAGACGTAGGCTGCAGGGCTTTTCTCGAGAATCGGGGCATAAAGGGGCCAGAATCGGGTCCGCGCGTGGATAAAACGATTTATCCCAGACTAACAAACCAGACTGGGGGGTAACTAACACGCGAAACGCTCGAACATAAGACACTGCCAGGCCCGCGCACAGAACAAAGGACGGATTGGAAATAGCCGGCTGCAGACCATCCCCCCATCAGCGACGGGCAGCCAGAGCCTTAAAGCGCGGGGAAGAGGGCAGTCGCTGCTCAAGAGAGACATTACCTACCAAATTGCAAGCAAGCTTCTTTATTGAGACTTCTGCAACAATAGTCCGCGCCAAACTCCTAGCCACTCGGACTTGGAACCAAACCCGGCACCCGGAGGGGACTTACTGAGCGCCAATCCTGAGTGGCTTAAACCGGGAATTGCATGAAACACAGGCCAGGCCCCACACGGTTATCCCGCGGATTGGGAAGGGGCAAGCCCAGTGCAGAGCTCAGCACCACCCTCCCTGGGGCAAGACAGAAATCAGACACGGAAGAGAGCAGCAAACAGAGGAAGTCAAACAGAGGGAACTGCCTTGGTAGTGACCCCACACAGTCCTCAACGACAGAGAAAGCGCCAGATACGCCGTTTCTACATTTCTGATCAAAAAAAAAAAATATTTTTTGGGGGAATGATGTGGAAGCGTGATTTTTTTTTCTTTTAAGAATTTTGTTTTCTTTCTTTAAAAATTATTTTTTTCCTTTTTAAATTTGTTTATCCTTTTCTTTTTCATCCTTTTTTCCCCTAAACTTCCTTAAATTTTTAAGTCTTCTATATTTCTAGTTATTATTTTTAAAACCTAATATTACTTAAAAAAAAAAAAACCCTATCGTTTAAGCAAACGCCGTATATAGTCTTATTGGTGAAGGAAGTTGTCTTCTAATAATTCTGGAGTCTTTTATTATATTTTACTTTTTTTTTCTTTTTCTTTTTCTCTATTTTTTTTTAAATTTCTCTCTACTTCTTCATCTTCTCTTCAATAATCTATCTTTGAAAATCCAATCTATACTCCAGATTTTTAATCTTGGCATTTTGGTATTTGTTGCCAATTTTGTACTTTTAAAAACCTAATCCTCAGTACCCAGTTTTACATGAGTGCAAGACTACTGGCTTGACCACTCTCTCCACCTTTGGAATCTCCCTTTTCGCCACCAGGTGGCTTTTGTCTCCTCCCTCCCCCTCCCCATCTCTACCCAACCCTATGAACCTCTGTGCATTCCAGAAGGAGGAGAACTCTAAAGGGAACTGGTCACTGACCGGATCTGTATCCCTCCTTCCCATCTCCCTCTTTTATCCTCCTGTCCACCTCTATCTACTTCCTCCCTCTCCTCTTCCATGTATAACTCTGTGACCACCTCTGAGCGATCCAGACTTCGGAGCGCACACAAGAAAGTGGTTATGGGCTAACTTGCTTTTCCCTCTTATGATTCCACCCCATCCCATTCCACTCACCTCTAACTACTCCCTCCGTCTTCTCTCCTCCAAGTAACTCTCTGATCCTCTAGGGACGACCCGCAAGGTGGAGAAACCTATCATCATTAACCTAGATGTTTTAACATTAGTGCTGAATAGATGGAGAAATCATGAGGCTATTCTAAAAATAAATCTGAAAACCAGAATCAGGAGGCATAACTCCAAATCCTGAGATCATCAAAGAATTCCTGAATACCTGAATACAGGGAACATTATCCAATTAGAGCTCATCAAACGCCTTCATACCTATACTGAAATTGAGCACTGCCCAAGGGCCAACAAGCTCCAGAGCAAGACATACCACGCAAATTCTCCAGCAACACAAGAACAAGCCCCTGAGCCTCAATACACAGGCAACTCAAAATACTCCAAAACCACTGACGTCGCATAACCCATTACTTCACACGTCACAGCACTCCAGAGAGGAAATCCAGATCCACCCACCAGAACTCCAACACAAGCCTCCCTGACCAAGAAACTTTGACAAGCCACTGATATAACCCCAAACACAGAGAGGAAACTCTATGATAAAGAGAACTCCACAAATCCCCGGAATATAGAAAAGCCACCCCAAAGGCAGCAATATAACCAGGATGAAGAGACAGAGGAATACCCAGCAGGTAAAGGAACAGGAGACATGCCCACCAAACCAAACAAAAGAGGAAGAGATAGGGAATCTACCTGAGAAAGAATTCCGAATACTGATAGTGAAAATGATCCAAAATCTTGAAATCAAAATGGAAGCACAGATAAATAGCCTGGGGTCAAGGATTGAGAAGATGCAAGAAAGGTTTAACAAGGACCGAGAAGAAATAAAAAGAGTCAACATATAATGAATAATGCAATAAATGAGATCAGAAACACTCTGGAGGCTACAAATAGTAGAATATCGGAGGCAGAAGATAGGATCGGTGAAATAGAAGATAGATTGGTAGAAATAAATGAATCAGTGAGGGAAAAAGAAAGGCGAATTAAAAGAAATGAGGACAACCTCAGAGACCTCCAAGACAATATGAAACGCTCCAACATTCGAATTATAGGAGTCCCAGAAGAAGAAGACAAAAAGAAAGACCATGAGAAAATACTTGAGGAGATAATAGTCGAAAACTTCCCTAAAATGGGGAAGGAAATAATCACCCAAGTCCAAGAAACCCAGAGAGTCCCAAACAGGATAAACCCAAGGCGAAACACCCCAAGACATATTTTAATCAAACTAACAAAGACCAAACACAAAGAACAATTACTAAAAGCATCAAGGGAAAAACAACAAATAACACACAAGGGGATCCCCATAAGAATAACTGCAGATCTTTCAATAGAAACTCTTCAGGCCAGGAGGGAATGGCAAGACATACTTAAAGTGATGAAAGATAATAACCTTCAGCCAAGACTACTGTACCCAGCAAGGATCTCATTCAAATATGAAGGAGAAATCAAAAGCTTTACAGACAAGCAAAAGCTGAGAGAATTCAGCACCACCAAACCAGCTCTCCAACAAATACTAAAGGATAGTCTTTAGAAAGGAAACACAAAAAAGGACGTATAAACCCGAACCCAAAACAATAAAGTAAATGGCAACAGGAGCATACTTATCAATAATTACCTTAAATGCAAATGGGTTGAATGCCCCAACCAAAAGGCAAAGACTGGCTGAATGGATACAAAAACAAGATCCCTATATATGCTGCCTACAAGAGACCCACCTCAAAACAACGGACACATACAGACTAAAAGTGAAGGGCTGGAAAAAGATATTCCATGCAAATAAAGACCAAAAGAAAGCAGGAGTAACAATACTCATATCCGATAAAATAGACTTTAAAACAAAGGCTGTGAAAAGGGACAAAGAAGGCCACTACATAATGATTAAAGGATCAATCCAAGAAGAAGATATAACAATTATAAATATATATGCACCCAACATAGGAGCACCGCAATATGTAAGACAATTGCTAGCAAGCATGAAAGGGGAAATTAATAATAACACAACAATAGTGGGAGACTTTAATACCCCACTCACACCTATGGACAGATCAACTAAGCAGAGAATTAACAAAGAAACGCAAACGTTAAATGATACAATTGACCGGTTAGACCTAATTGATATCTATAAGACATTTCACCCCAAAACAATGAATTTCACCTTTTACTCAAGTGCACACGGAACCTTTCCCAGGATAGATCACATCCTGGGTCATAAATCTAACCTTGATAAATTCAAAAAAAATGGAAATTATCCCAAGCATCTTCTCTGACCATAATGCACTAAGGTTAGATCTCAATTATAGGAGAAAAACTATTAAAAACTTCAACATTTGGAGGCTGAACAATACTCTACTGAATAATCAACAAATCACAGAAGAAATGAAAAAGAAATCAAATTATGCATCAAAACGAATGAAAATGAAAACACAACAACACAGAACCTTTGGGACACTTTAAAAGCAGTCCTAAGAGGAAAGTTCACAGCAATACAGGCATACATCAAGAAACAAGAAAAAAATCAAATAAATAACCTAACTCTACACCTAAAGCAACTAGAAAAGGAAGAAATAGAGAACCCCAGAGTTAGTAGAAGGAAAGAAATCCTAAAAATTAGGGCAGAAATAAATGCAAAAGAAACAAAAGAGACCATAGCAAAAATCAACAAAGCAAAAAGCTGGTTCTTTGAAAGGATAAATAAAATTGACAAACCATTAGCCAGACTCATCAAGAAACAAAGAGAAAAAAATCAAATCAATAAAATGAGAAATGAAAATGGAGAGATCACGACAGACAACACAGAAATACAAAGAACCATAAGAAACTACTATCAGCAATTATATGCCAATAAAATGGACAACTTGGAAGAAATGGACAAATTCTTAGAAAAGTACAATTTTCCAAAACTGAACCAGGAAGAAACAGAAAATCTTAACAGACCCATCACAAGCACGGAAATTGAAACTGTAATCAGAAATCTTCCAGCAAACAAAAGCCGAGGTCCAGACGGCTTCACAGCTGAATTCTACCAAAAATTCCGAGAAGAGCTAACACCTATCTTACTGAAGCTATTCCAGAAAACTGCAGAGGAAGGTAAACTTCCAAACTCATTCAATGAGGCCACCATCACCCTAATACCAAAACCTGACAAAGACACCACAAAAAAAGAAAGCTACAGGCCAATATCACTGATGAACATAGATGCAAAAATCCTCAACAAAATCCTAGCAATCAGAATCCAGCAACACATTAAAAGATCATACACCATGACCAAGTGGGCTTTATCCCAGGGATGCAAGGATTCTTCAATATCCGCAAGTCAATCAATGTAATTCATCACATTAACAAACTCAGAAATAAAAATCATATGATTATCTCAATAGATGCAAAAAAAGCCTTTGACAAAATTCAGCATCCATTTATGATAAATACTCTCCAGAAAGCAGGAATAGAAGGAACATACCTCAACATAATAAAAGCTATATATGACAAACCCACAGCTAACATTATCCTCAATGGCGAAAAATTGAAACCATTTCCCCTAAAGTCAGGAACAAGACAAGGGTGTCCACTTTCACCACTACTCTTCAACATCGTACTGGAAGTTTTGGCCACAGCAATCAGAGCAGAAAAAGAAATACAAGGAATCCAAATTGGAAAAGAAGAAGTAAAACTCTCACTGTTTGCAGATGACATGATCCTCTACATAGAAAATCCTAAAGACTCGACCAGAAAACTACTAGAGCTAATCAATGAATATAGTAAAGTTGCAGGATATAAAATCAACACTCAGAAATCCCTTGCATTCCTATACACTAACAATGAGAAAGTAGAAAAAGAAGTTAAGGAAACAATTCCATTCACCATTGCAACGAAAAGAATAAAATACTTAGGAATATTCCTACCTAAAGAAACTAAAGACCTATATATCGAAAACTATAAAACACTGATGAAAGAAATCAAAGAGGACACTAATAGATGGAGAAATATACCATGCTCATGGATCGGAAGAGTCAATATTGTGAAAATGAGTATTCTACCTAAAGCAATCTACAGATTCAATGCAATTCCCATCAAGCTACCAGCAGTATTTTTCACAGAACTAGATCAAATAATCTCAAGATTTGTATGGAAATACAAAAAGCCTCGAATAGCCAAAGCAATCTTGAGAAAGAAGAATGGAACTGGAGGAATCAACTTGCCTGACTTCAGCCTCTACTACAAAGCCACAGTCATTAAGACAGTATGGTACTGGCACAAAGACAGAAATATAGATCAATGGAACAAAATAGAAAGCCCTGAGATTAACCCACACACCTATGGACACCTTATCTTCGACAAAGGAGGCAAGAATATACAATGGAATAAAGACAGTCTCTTTAACAGGTGGTGCTGGGAAAACTGGTCAACCACTTGTAAAAGAATGAAACTAGACCCCTTTCTAACACCATACACAAAAATAAACTCAAAATGGATTAAAGATCTAAATGTAAGACCAGAAACTATAAAACTCCTAGAGGAGAACATAGGCAAAACACTCTCCGACATAAATCACAGCAGGATCCTCTATGATCCAACTCCCAGTATACTGGAAATAAAAGCAAAGATAAACAAACGGGATCTAATTAAAATTAAAAGCTTCTGCACAACAAAGGAAACTACAAGCAAGGTGAAAAGACAGCCTTCTGAATGGGAGAAAACAATAGCAAATGAAACAACTGAGAAACAACTAATCTCAAAGTTATATAACCAACTTATACAGCTCAACTCCAGAAAAATAAACGATTCAATCAAAAAATGGGCCAAAGAACTAAATAGGCATTTCTCCAAAGAAGACATACGGATGGCTAACAAACACATGAAAAGATGCTCAACAGCACTCATTATCAGAGAAATGCAAATCAAGACCACAATGAGGTACCATTTCACACCAGTCAGAATAGCTGCGATCCAAAAGTCTACAAGCAATAAATGCTGGAGAGGATGTGGAGAAAAGGGAACCCTCTTACACTGCTGGTGGGAATGCAAACTAGTACAGCCATTATGGAAAACAGTGTGGAGATTCCTTAAAAATTGCAAATAGAACTGCCTTATGACCCAGCAATCCCACTGCTGGGCATACACACACGAGGAAACCAGAATTGAAAGAGACACATGTACCCCAATGTTCATTGCAGCGCTGTTTATAATAGCCAGGACATGGAAGCAACCTAGATGTCCATCAGCAGATGAATGGATAAGAAAGCTGTGGTACATATACACTATGGAATACTACTCAGCCCTTAAAAAGAATAAATTTGACTCAGTTCTAATGAGATGGATGAAATTGGAACCAATTTTACAGAGTGAAGTAAGCCAGAAAGAAAAACACCAATACAGTATACTGACACATATATATGGAATTTAGAAGACAGTAATGATGACCCTGTATGTGAGACAACCAAGAGACACAGAGGTATAGAGTGGACTTTTGGACTCTGAGGGAGAGGGAAAGGGTGGGATGGTTTGGGAGAATGGCATTGAAACGTGTATTTTCGTGTAAGAAACGAAGCGCCAATCTATGTTCAATGTAGGATGCAGGATGCATGGGGCTGATGCACAGGATGATTCAAGTAGAGGATGTGGGGTGGGAGGTGGAAGGGGGCTTTGGCACTGGGAGATTGTGTTCACCTCTGGCTGATTCGTGTCAATGTATGGCAAAACAAATACAGTATTGTAATTTAAAATAAATAAATTAATTAATTAAAAAATAAATAAAATAAAATCAGGTTGATTTAAGAGAATAAAAAAGAATTTAAGTATTTTATCATTTTTCAGTTGCTCAGTCGTGTCTTACTCTGCGACCCCATGGGCTACAGCACTTCAGACTTCCCTGTCCTTCACCATCTCCTAGAGCTTGCTCAAACTAATGTCCTTTGAGTCAATGATGCCCTCCATCCAACAATCTCATCCTCTGTCGTCTTATTCTCCTCCTGCCTTCAATCTTTCCCAGTATCATGTCTTTTCTACTGAGTCAGCTCTTCACATCAGGTGGTCAATATTAAACCTTCAGCTTCAGCATCAGTCCTTCCGATGAATATTCAGGGATGATTTCCTTTAGGATGGACTGGTTGGATCTCCTTGCAGCCCAAGTGACTCTTAAGAGTCTTCTCCAGTACCACAGTTCAAAAACCTCAATTCTTTGGTGCTTAGCCCTCAGTCCAACCCTCACATCCACACATGCCTGCTGGAAAATACATAGTTTTGACTAGACAAGCATTTTTCGGCAAAGTAATGTCTCCTATTTTTACTATACTGTCTAGATTTGTCATAGGTTTTCTTCCCAGGAGCAAACATCTTTTAATTTAATGTCTACAGTCAACATCTGCAGTGATTTTGGAGCCCCCAAAATAAAGCCTGTCACTGTTTCCCTTGTTTCCCAATCTATTTGCCATGAAGTGATGGAACCGGATGCCATTATCTTCATCTTTTGAATGTTGAATTTTAAACTAGCTTTTTCACTCTCCTCTTTCACCTTCATCAAGAGGCTCTTTACTGCCTCTTGACTTTCTGCCGTAAGGCTGATGTCATCTGCATATCTGAAGTTATTAATATTTCTCCTAGAAGTTTTGATTACAGCTTGTGCTTTATCCACCCCAGCAATTTGCATGATGTACTCTGCATATATGTTAAATAAGTAGGGTGACCATATACAACCTTGTCATGACCCTTTCCCAATTTTGAACTGTTCCATTGTTCCATGCATGATTCTAACTATTGTTTCTTGACCTGCATACAGGTTTCTCATGAGGTAGGTAATTTGTTCTAGTATTCCCATCTCTTTCAGAATTTTCCACAGGTTGTTGCAGTCCACACAGTCAAAGGCTTTAGCATAGTCAACGAGGCAGATGTAGATGTTTTTCTGGAATTCTCTTTTATTTCTATGAGTCAACATAAGTTGGCAATTTAATCTCTGGTTCCTCTGCCTTTTCTAAATCCAGCTTGAAAAAATAAATAAATAAATACAGCTTGAACATCTGGAAGTTCTTAGTTCACATACTGTTGAAGCCTAGCTTGGAGAATTTTGAGCATTACTTTACCAGAGTTTGAAAAAAGTGCCTTTCTGTGCTAGTCTGATTATTCTTTGGCTTTGTCTTTCCTTGGGATTGGAATGAAATTTGACTTTTCACAGTCCTATGGCCACTGTTGAGTTTTCAAATTTTGCTGGCATGTTGAGTGTAACACTTAACAGCATCATCTTTTAGGATTTGAAATAGCTCAGCTGAAACTCCATCATCTCCAATAGCTTTGTTCATAGTGATGCTTCCTAAGGCCCACTTGACTTTGCCCTCCAGGATGTTTGGTCTAGGTGGGTGATCACACCATCGTGGTTATATGGGTCGTTAAGATATCTTTTTTATATAGTTTTTCTCTGTATTGTTGCCACCTCTTCTGAATATCTTCTGCTTCTGTTTGGTCTATATCATTTCTGTCTTTTATTACATGTAATGTTTGAAATCTTTGCATGAAATGTTCACTTGGTATCTGCAGTATTCTTGAAGTTATCTCTAGCTTTTCATATTCTATTGTTTATCTCTAGTTCTTTGCATTGATCACTGAGGAGGGCTTTCTTATTTCTCCCTGTTATTCTTTGGAACTCTGTATTCAGATGGGTATATTTTTCCTTTTCTCATTTGCCTTTAACCTCCCTTTTTCCTCAGTTATTTGTAAGGCCCCCTCAGACAATCATTTTGCCTTTTTGCATTTTTTTTTTCCCTTGGGAATTGTTTTGATTACCACCTCCTGTACAATGTTATGAACCTCCATCCATAGTTCTTGCAGGCATTCTGTCTATCAGGTCTAATCCCTTGAATCAATTTGTCACTTACATTGTAGAATTTTAATAATAGTATCAATTTATTTTCCCATATAGAACTGGCAGAAACCCATCTCACTCCTAACAGAAGTGGTGGTACTCTTTCCTTTAGAATTCAGTCTTCTATAGCAGGTTGTTTTTAACAGTAATTTTACTGAACGCACTGGGCTGATGCCTATAACCCTAACATCCACGACAATATCAGTGATTATGTTGTGTACTAGGGCTTGAGTTACTGTCTCCACTTAATCTTGTGCTGCCTATGTGAGGAAGACCTTAAGGTCCATGTTATACAAGGAGGAGATGGAGGCTCAAGGAGCTACATGACCCTATCTAAAGCTGTAAGTTTAGAAACTGGCAGAGTCAGAATGCATCCCTGGGTTGTCTGATTCCAAATTATACAGCTCTTAAAAGAGAAAAGGGCAGGAGTTGGCAGAAAAAGTGTTTTGGAAATCATTTAGCTTATAAGTAGCTGCTGGAATTGGAGAAAAAATCTTAAAATCCAAACATGATTTCCCACAGATGTGAGAGGTTGTGTTTAATTTTTTTGGCAAGGCCTGGCCTAAATATCCTTGGGGATTTCTTTACCATCCAGGCAACAGGAGAAACCCCAGTAAATACTTGCTGGTTGCTGAGATATGGATTCATACTTGATTATCCTAGTGTTGGCTTTATTGACTAGGTGATCAAACTCATAATGTTTGAAAGTAATTAGTGAGCCCAAGAAATTTAAGAACATCACTTAGTCTGGTTTCCTACAGAGTAGCTCAAGATGCCAAAGGGTTGACTTCTATAGGCTGAATTCATGAAGCCAGTCAGCTTATTGTTCATATAGACACTCTGGAGGCATCCATGGAAGAATAAACAATGTGGCAGAAGCAATTGGAGTCAAATTATTGGCCTCACTATAATGTACATGTACATAGACTGGCAAAATTGAGGTGGGTTTTAGAGTGACAGGGATTTCACAGATAATCTAGCCAACATTTCAATAAATGAATCTGGAAACTGGGACACAGAAAGGTTGAGAGCTTTATCTAAGATTGTATAGCAACTAAGTTGCAAACCCAAGACTAGAAATCAACCAGTTAACTCTGCTTCTTGCTCTGTGCAGCACATCAGCCCTTCCTCTTATTCTTTTATTTGCCTTTTAAATTGTTTTACACTGAGGGTACACCAGAATACAAACTCAGAAATGTCAGAGCACTGAGAGGTGTATACACAGCTACCACAGTCAATAAAAAAATAGGAAACAAAATGCCCGACACCTGAATATATCCTTTACATGATATCACTCATCTGGATATAGAGCTTCTCTCAGTGGTTGTTCAAATGTTTTGTCCCATGACTTTAGAGCACTAGGTACAAATGAAGGGTGTTAGATGCTGAGAGGGGATATGAAGGTACATGACACACGGTATTAGAAACAGGCATTTTTGCAATGTACCTTTGAAAGAAAGAGAAGATAAATGTTTGGAGCTTGCAAGTTGGAGTAGTTAGAAAGGGAGTTACTAAGATGTGGGTAAAAAGAAAAAGGAGCTGGACTAGAATGATGAGCTTTGAGTTGGCATAGATGGAGTAACTCAGGGAGGTTAAAGTATAGTCTCACCCACCACTCTTAACGCTGCCGGGAGGATAGAGGTTTTATTCCCTAGGAATGCTAGTTTACTTGTCTCCCTGTAACCCATCCATCTAAGTCACTCTGTTCTTCCTATATGAAGAGACTGGGAGTCTGGAGTCAATATAGAAAAACTGGATGCAATGATCAAATGTGTTTCTTATAATTATACTAATCCTATTATTATTATTAAGATAGAAATTTAACCTATGTATGGTAATACTGACTCATCAAATGACAGATGATATTTTTCAATTTGCATACTTCAGGATTGCTAGGCTGCAGTAAAGCATCCCTTAACATGATTGGTGCTAGTGGTGATGACAAGAGGAATTAAGAATATTGTGAAAGATGCTGCCTGATCTGCAAAGATATAGGCTATGTAAAGAGAATGTTCTTTGTCCTCCGTCTCTCTTAAAGGGACTATAGGCAGGTAGCTGGCATTAGGCTTGGCATGTTCTTGCCTTACATAGTTGTTGGCATTGAAGCCTATGCCCAAGGTTTGCACAGTATCTGACCAGGGAGAGGGAAGCAGAAAGATGTGTCTGGAACGAGCTTTTCCACTATAACCCTGGTGTATAGATTTCCAGGCATGAGTCCTATATATTGCTTGTTTACTGAGACATTGCTGCTAACTAATGATTTTATTAGTTTAATGTTATTTGAATGATTTAATCTTATGAGTAAAATTTTAATTTTGATAATTTTACTTCTGTATCTTATGAACATTTTAAACCCTTACACAAAATCTGAAGGTAGATGTGACCTTCCAATTTTCCAGATGAGGAAATTGAAACACAGAAGGCTTGTAACTTGCTCACTGACATTACAGCTAGTGGGCTAAAGAGTCAGAGATTGGGTGCAAACTGTCTGATTTCAAGGTTGGTCTCTTTTTCCTCCAATGTGCTTCTCCTAGCCCTTAAAAAACCAGCCTTGTCTGTATCATTGTGGTTCAGTATTGGGTGAAAGATTAGTTCTCCAATTCTCTTAGTTGGACTAGAACTCTAAATCGGCATGCTAGGCATTTGAATGCTTAGAGAATTCTTGCCAAGCATCTCATTTGTATTGAAATTTTGGGATTCTCTAGAGAGTGACCAATTGTATAGAGTAATCAGAATCAAGGTGGTATCAGCTGATTGACCAGCAGTGCTGCCCTCTTGGAAATATTTGCTCCTCTGTTCCTTTTGATGAAGGTGAAAGAGATGACTTTAAAAACCGGTTTAAAACTGAACATTAAAAACTAAGATCATGGCATCCAGTACCACTTCATGGCAAATAGATGGGGAAACAATGGAAACAATGATAGATTTTATTTTCTTGGGCTCTAAAATCACTGCAGCTGGTGACTGCAGCCACAATTGAAACATTCTTAACCCTTGGAAGAAAAGTTATGACAAAATTAGACAGTGTATTAAAAAACAAAGACATCATTTTGCTTACAAAGGTCCATATAATCAAAGCAGTGGTTTTTCCAGTAGTCAGGTACAAGTGTGAGAGTTAAACCATTAAGAAGGCTGAACGCTGAAGAATGCTTGCTTTTTTTTTTTTTTTTTTTAATTAAATTTATTTATTTTTAAAATTACAATACTGTATTTGTTTTGCCATACATTGACACGAATCAGCCATAGGTGAACACAATCTCCCAATGCCGAATGCTTGCTTTTGAATTGTGATGTTGGAGAAGACTCTTGAGAGTCCCTTGGACTGTGAGGAGATCAAATCAGTTAATCCTAAAAGGATCTGCCTTAAATATTCATTGCAAGGACTGATGCTGAAGCTGAAATTCCAGTTCTTTGGCCACCTGATGCAAAGAGCTGACTTATTTGAAAAGACACTGATGTTGAGAAAGATTGAAAGCAGCAGGAAAAGGGGACAACAGAGAATGAGATGGTTGAATGGCATTAGTGACTCAAAGGACATGAGTTTGAGCAAACTCCAAGATATAGTAAAGGACAGGGAAGCCTGGCATGCTGCAGTTCATGGGATCTCAAAGAGTCAGACATGACCTAATGACTGAACAACCACTACTCCTTTAGGGGGTTGTGTGATAGCTCAAATTAAGCTTAGCTTGAGTACATGCCTATAAATGGAAATAATTTTTGGTAGGGAGGGGAATAATATAGACATGTTTCTCTGTATTTACCTTTCATACTTCCTGTTGTATACCTAGTACCTCAATACTGCTTGATTTTTATTTATAGAGAAGAAATGGACAAGATCATATTCTGAGCATATCTGGATGCTGTCCCAGGTCCACCCTCAGACTGACCCAAAATGTCTGCTGTGGGACTCAGGAAACTGCCATCTTCTTCTTCTAGATTGCCCTTAATGTTCATTTTAAGAAAGGCAGACATATTCAGTACTGGTGAGGGTGCACAGCAGTACAGTATAATTTTCTTTATCTTTTTCCTATTCTTTATGTTTCAAGGAGTTTCTTTGATAATTATAAAGATGATAGCAAATTCAACACCCATGTATGATTAAAAAAAAAAAACCACTCTCCAGAAAATGGGCATAGAAAGAACCTACTGCAACATAATAAAGGTCATATACATAAACCCACAGCAAACATTATTCTCAACAGTGAAAAATTGAAAGCATTTCCTCTACGATCAGGAACAAGACAAGGGCACCACTCTTGCCATTATTATTCAATATAGTTTTCGAAGTTCTAGCCATGACAATGAGAGAAGAAAAAGAAATAAAAGGAATCCAGACTGGAAAAGAAGTAAGACTCTCACTGTTTGCAGATAACATGATACGATACACAGAAAAATCTAAAGATGCCACCAGAAAATTAATAGAGCTATTCAGAGAACTTAGTAAAGTCATAAAATATAAAATTAATACACAGAAATATTTTTGGATTCCTATACAGTAATAACAAAACAGAGAAATTAAGGAAAGGATCCCATTCACCACTGCAAGAAAAAGAATAAAATACTAAGGAATAAGCCTACCTAAGGAACTAAAAAGCCTCTTGATAAAAGTGAAAGAGGAACCCGAAAAAGGTGGCTTAAAGCTCAACATTCAGAAAACAAAGATTATGGCATCCGGTCCCATCACTTCATGGGAAATTGATGGGTAAACAGTGGAAACAGTGTCAGACTTCATTTTTGGCCGCTCCAAAATCACTGCAGATGGTGACTGAAGCCATGAAATTAAAGATGCTTACTCCTTGGAAGAAAAGTTATGACCAACCTAGATAGCATATTCAAAAGCAGAGACATTACTTTGCCGACTAAGGTCCATCTAGTCAAGGCTATGGTTTTTCTTGTGGTGATGCATGGATGTGAGAGTTGGACTGTGAAGAAGGCTGAGCACCAAAGAATTGATGCTTTTGAACTGTGGTGTTGGAGAAGACTCTTGAGAGTCCCTTGGACTGCAAGGAGATCCAACCAGTCCATTCTGAAGAAGATCTGCTCTGGGGTTTCTTTGGAAGGAATGATGCTAAAGCTGAAACTCCAGTACTTTGGCCACCTCATGTGAAGAGTTGACTCATTGGAAAAGACTCTGATGCTGGGAGGGATTGGGGGCAGGAGGAGAAGGGGACGCCAGAGGAAGAGATGGCTGGATGGCATCACTGACTCGATGGACGTGAATCTGAGTGAACTCTGGGAGCTGGTGACGGACAGGGAGGCCTGGCGTGCTGCAATTCATGGAGTCACAAAGAATTGGACTCGACTGAGCGACTGAATTGAACTGAACTGAACTGAAGGATACAAACACCTGTATTCAGACATCTCCAATACTGATGAAAGAAATCAAATACAGCACAAACAGATGGAGAGATATACCAAGTTCTTGGATGGGAAGAATCAGTTCTGTGGCAATGACTATACTAACCAAAGCAATCTGTAAGTTCACCGCAGTCCCCATCAAATTCCCAATGACATTTTTCACAGAACTAAAACAACAAAAATTTACAATTTGTATGGAAACATAAAGTACCTCGAATAGTCAAAGCAAATTTGAGAAAGGAAAACAGCTGAAAGAGCCAACCTTCCTGATTTCAGACTATACCAAAAAGTTACAATAATTGAGACAGTATAATACTGTCACAAAATCATACATATAGATCAATGGAACGAGATAGACCAGAGATAAACCACTCACTTTTGGTACATTATCTTTGACAAAGGAGGTAAGAAAGTACAATGGAGAAAAGACAAGTTCTTCAATAAATGGAGATG
The DNA here is from genome assembly GCA_917880005.1 of Nanger dama. Lineage (NCBI taxonomy): Eukaryota > Metazoa > Chordata > Mammalia > Artiodactyla > Bovidae > Nanger > Nanger dama. The sequence continues at coordinate 543,049 of CAKJTW010000045.1, forward strand.
GGAAACTGGACTTGTATTAGAACACTTTCTAACAGTACTGCTGCTGCTACTAAGTTGCTTCAGTCGTGTCTGACTGTGCAACCCCATAGATGGCAGCCCACCAGGCTCCCCCATCCCTGGGATTCTCCAGGCAAGAACTTTGGAGTGGGTTGCCATTTTCTTCTCCAATACATGCTAAGTCGTTTCAGTCATGTCCGACTTTGTGTGATCCTATGGAAAGCAGCCCACCAGGCCCCTCTGTCCACAGGATACTCTAGGCAAGAGTACTGAACTGGGTTGTCATTTCCTTATCCCTCCTAATGGTATAAACATAGGTAAACTCAAAATGGATTAAATACATAATTGTAAAAGCAGAAACTATAAGACTCTTAGAGGAAAATATAGGCTTAACAAACTTTGACATAAATCATAGCAAAATCTTTTTGGCCCACATTATAGACTAATGGAAATAATAATAAGTAAATGGGGCTCAATTAAAATTAAAAGCTTTTTCAAAAGCAAAAGAAACTATGAACAAGATGAAAAGAAAGCCTTCAGAATGGGAGAAAATAATTGCAAACAAATCAACTAATAAAGGATTAATTTTCAAAATGTGCAAATAGTTCATGCAGCTCAATATCAGAAAACAAACCCCAATCAAAATATGGCCAGAAGACCTAAACAGACATTTCTCTAAAGAAGGCATCTGTAATGGCCAACAAGCACATCAAAAAAATGTTCAACATTACTCATTATTGGAGAAATGCAAATCAAAACTACAATGAGGTATCACTTCATACCTGTCAGAAGTCCCATTAACAAAAAAATCTAAAAACAATAAATGCTGGAGAGGGTGTGGAGCAAAGGGAACCCTCTTGTACTGTTGATGGGAATGTAAATTGATACATCTGCTATGGAAGAAAAAACTAGAAATAAAACAACAGTGCCAGAATGTATTGAGTCACTTCAGCCATGTCTGACTCTATGTGACCCTATGGGTTATAGCCTGTTAGGCTCCTCTGCCCATGGGATTCTCCAGGCAAGAATACTGGAGTGGGTTGCCATGCTCTCCTACAGGGGATCTTCCCAACCCAGAGACTGAATCCACGTCTCTTAAGTCTCCTGCACTAGCAGGCCGGTTCTTTACCACTAGTGCCAGTATGACCCAACAATCCCACTACAGGGCATAAACAATAATTAAGAAAAATATAACTGAAAAAATATGAAAATTAATACATATATATATAATGTATATGTAAATGAATTACTCTGATATACATCAGAAACTAACATAACATTGTCAATCATCTATACTTCAAGATTAATTAAGCAATTAAACATATATTATATTTTAAAAGGCATATGTACCCAAATATTTATTGCAGCACTAATTACAATAGCCAGGATATGGAAGCAACATAGATGTCCATTATCAAATGAATGGATACAGAAGTGGTACATATATACTATGGAAGATTACTCAGTCAAAAAAGAATGAATTTGAGTCAGTTGAACTGAGGTGGGCAAGCCTAGAGCCCATTACACAGAGTGAAGTAAGTCAGAAAGAGAAAAACAAATATCATATATTAATGCATATATATGGAAAATAAAAAAATGGTACTTATAAACCTATTTGCAGGGCAGGAATAGAGACACAGATATAGAGAATGGACTTGTGGACACAGCAGTGGAAGAATAAAGTGAGATGAATTCAGAGAGTAGCTTTAAAATATATACATTACCATGTGTAAAATAGATTGCTGGTGAGAAGCTGCTATATAATAACATAGGGATCCCAGCCTTATGTTCTGTGATGACCTAGAGAGGTGAGATGAGGGAATGGGAGGGAGGCTCATGAGAGAAGGAATATATGTATGCTTGTAGCTGATTCACATTGTTGTATGGCAGAAAGCAACCCAACATTATAAAGCAATTACTCTCCAATTAAAAATAAAAATTAAACAAAGATATTTCCAAGAAAGACAATAGTATAAAATCTCTTTCTAGACATATATTGAATCATTTTCAGGATATCATTTATCCTTACTCTGAAAATTCAAGGTTAGTCCACCTTAATTAACATATTAAAACGTCTTAGAAAAGTATTTCTAGCTTAATGCCACTTAATTCAATTTCTGATTCACAGGCTTTAGCCAAGTAACTCTGCATCTGCAGTTAATTGGTGTCCAAAGAGAAAAATGTTGAAACCAAGCCATGACTGCGGGACAACCCAAGATGGGTGGGTCATGGTGGAGAGGGCAGATAGAACGTGGTCCACTGGAGAAGGGAATGGCAAGCCACTTCAGTATTCTTGCCTTGAGAACCCCATGAACAGTATAAAAGGCGAAATGATAGGATACCAAAAGAGGAACTCCCCAGGTCATTAGGTGCCCAATATACTACTGGAGATCAGTGGAGAAATAACTCCAGAAAAAAGAAAGGGATGGAACCAAAGCAAAAACAATACCGAGTTGTGCATGTGACTCGTGATAGAAGCAAGATCTGATGCTGTAAAGAGCAATATGCATAGGAACCTGGAATGTCAGGTCCATGAATCAAGACTAATTGGAAGTGTTCAAACAAGAGATGGCAAGGGTGAACATCAACATTCTAGGAATCAGCGAACTAACATGGACTGGAATGGGTGAATTTAACTCAGATGACCATTATATCTACTGCTGCAGGCAGGAATCCCTCAGAAGAAATGGAGTAGCCATCATGGTCAACAAAAGAGTCCGAAATGCAGTACTTGGACTTGGATGCTATCTCAAAAATGACAGAATGATCTCTGTTTCCAAAGCAATCCATTCAGTATCACAGTTATCCAAGTCTATGCACCAACCAGTAATGCTGAAGATGCTGAAGTTGAACGGTTTTATGAAGACCTACAAGATCTTTTGGAACACACAAAACAGATGTCCTTTTCATTATATGGGACTGGAATGCAAAAGAAGTCAAGAAACACCTGGAGTAACAGGCAAATTTGGCCTTGGAATGTGGAATGAAGCAGGGCAAAGACTAATCGAGTTTTGCCAAGAAAATGCACTGGTCACAGCAAACACCCTTTTCCAACAACACAAGAGAAGACTCTACACATAGACATCACCAGATGGTCAACACAGAAATCAGATTGATTATATTCTATGCAGCCAAAGATGAAGAAACTCTATACAGTCAACAAAAACAAGACCAGGAGCTGAATGTGGCTCAGATCATGAACTCCTTATTATCAAATTCAGGCAAAAATTGAAGAAAGTAAGGAAAACAGCTAGACCATTCAGGTATGACCTAAATCAAATCCCTGATGATTATACAGTGGAAGTGAGAAATACATTTAAGGGCCTAGATCTGATAGATAGAGTGCCTTATGAACTCTGGAATGAGGTTTGCAACATTGTACGGCAGACAGGGATCAAGACCATCCACATGGAAAAGAAATGCAAAAAAGCAAAATGGCTGTTTGCAGAGGTCTTACAAATAGCTGTGAAAAGAAGAGATGTGAAAAGCAAAGGAGAAAAGGAAAGATATAAGCATCTGAATGCAGAGTTACAAAGAATAGCAAGAAGAGATAAGAAAGCCTTCTTCAGCGATCAGTACAAAGAAATAGAGGAAAAGAACAGAATGGGAAAGACTAGATATCACTTCAAGAAAATTAGAGATACCAAGGGAACATTTCATGCAAAGATGGGCTTAATAGAGGACAGAAATGGTATGGACCTAACAGAAGCAGAAGATTTTAAGAAGAGGTGGCAAGAATACATGGAAGAACTGTACAAAAAGATCTTCACAACCCAGATAACCATAATGATGTGATCACTAATCTAGAGCCAGACATCTTGGAATGTGAAGTCAAGTGGGCCTTAGAAAACATCACTACAAACAAAGCTAGTGGAGGAGATGGAATTCCAGTTGAGCTGTCTCATATCCTGAAAGATGATGCTGTGAAAGTGCTGCACTCAATATGCCAGCAAATTTGGAAAACTCATCAGTGGCCGCAGGACTGGAAAAGGTCAGTTTTCATTCCAGTTCCAAAGAAAGATAATGCCAAAGAATGCTCTAACTACCGCACAACTGCACTCATCTCACATGCTAGTAAATTAATGCTCAAAATTCTACAAGCCAGGCTTCAGCAATACATGATCCGTTAACTCCCTGATGTTCAAGCTGGTTTTGGAAAAGGCAGAGGAACCAGAGATCAAATTGCCAACATCCGCTGGATCATGGAAAAAGCAAGAGAGTTCCAGAAAAAAAAACATATTTTTATGCTTTATTGACTATTTCAAAGCCTTTGACTGTGTGGATCACAATAAACTGTGGAAAATTCTGAAAGAGATAGGAATACCAGACCACCTAACCTGCCTCTTGAGAAATCTGTATGCAGGTCAAGAAGCAACAGTTAGAACTGGACATGGAACAACAGACTGGTTCCAAATAGGAAAAGGAGTACGTCAAGGCTGTATATTGTCACCCTGCTTATTTAACTTATATGTAGAGTACATCATGAGAAAAACCAGGCTGGATGGAGCACAAGCTGGAATCAAGATTGCCGGGAGAAATATCAATAACCTCAGATATGCAGATGACACCACCCCTATGGCAGAAAGTGAAGAGGAGCTAAAAAGCCTCTTGATGAAAGTGAAAGAAGAGAGTGACAAAGTTGGCCTAAAGCTCAACATTCAGAAAATGAAGATCACGGCATCCAGTCCCATTACTTCATGGGAAATTGATGGGGAAACAGTGGAAACAGTGTCAGACTTCAATTTGGGGGCTCCAAAATCACTGTGGAAGGTTGACGGCAGTTGAAATTGAAAGACGCTTACTCCTTGGAAGAAAAGTTATGACCAACCTAGATAGTATATTGAAAAGCAGAGACATTACTTTGCCAACTAAGGTCTGTCTAGTCATGGCTATGGTTTTTCTTGTGGTCATGTATGGATGTGATAGTTGGACTGTGAAGAAGGCTGATCGCTGAAGAATTGATGCTTTTGAACTGTGGTGTTAAGACTCTTGAGAGTCCCTTGGACTGCAAGGAGATCCAACAAGTCCATTCTGAAGGAGATCAACCTTGGGATTTCTTTGGAAGGAATGATGCTGAAGCTGAAGCTCCAGTACTTCGCCACCTCATGTGAAGAGTTGACTCACTGGAAAAGACTCTGATGCTGGGAGGGATTGGGGGCAGGAGGAGAAGGGGACGCCAGAGGATGAGATGGCTGGATGGCATCACAGACTCGATGGACGTGAATCTGAGTGAACTCCGAGAGATGATGATGAACAAGGAGGTTTGGCATGCTGCGATTCATGGGGTCGCAAAGAGTCGGACACGACTGAGCAACTGAACTGAACTGAAGAAGAGCTTGGAGGGAAGCAATGGCACATAGGCACCAAAAAGCACACAGACCACCTTCTTAGCATTCTTCCACATGGGTGTCCTGGGTCCCACTGGTTGGGTTAGAAACCTTGATGTCAGTTTTTCAAAAAGTTAAAAATAGTAAATTTTTGGAAAGTATTTAGAGAATAAGTAATTTGATTCATTCCTCATGCCATTGTAGGCAAGTATTTATTTAACATTTATCTCTCACCATGTTCTTGACCCTTTGGACTCTTGTTTATCAAGAGCTGCTACCTTCTAGGACATACTCAAATGCCCACAGTGATCAATCGGCAACATAAATAAGTGAGGTAGGTGAGGTGTGATGGAAATGGTGGGGGCAACTGGGGGTAGTGTCCTGGGTATCTCTGGAAGGGTGTACAAGATAAATCGGGTGATGCTTGCCTCAGGGGGAGAAAACAGTGGGAATCAGGGAAAGAAGAGGCAGAGGACACAAAATTCACTTTGCACTTTTGTGCTTTTGGTATTGTTTTAAATTTATAAGTTAAAAAATGATTTTTAAATTGAAATAAGATACACTTTGGACAATCACATCAAATGGTAAATCTTGGATGAGGTACAATAGTTATGATGTGGGCCCAGGAGCTAGTCTAGAGTAGCTGCCCATAGAAATAGAAAGCAAAATTACATTTACAATCTTAAATTTTCTAGTAGTAAAAAGTTACATGTAAAAAGAAAAAAATTAAGAACATATTTTGTTTAATCCTATATATCCAAAATATTACTTCAACATGTAACTTATACACAAATATTAATGAGATGTTTGACTTTACTTTTTAATAATATCTTTGAAATTCGGTATGTATTTTACACTCAAAGAACATAATTCAGACCTGCCACATTTCAGGTATGCAATAGCCACATGTGACTGCCTTTTTGGACAGGGTATCATAGTCAGTCTTCTTTTCCAACCTGTTCTTTCTCATAGTTTCATATTAAGGACTGAGCAAACTGGGCAGCTGTTGGAGATGCTAGACTCAGGAGTACTAAACACCCTAGGAATAAATTAGGAGCATGGTATTAGTAAGTTGTATCTGCTTCCCACCTGCATACACAGTTCACTATCTGTTCAGGTTTTTCTTTTCCTCTCCTCTTATTTTTTAATGATTCATATAGTAAAATTTATGAAGCAACCATGCATGAAAGTAGACAAATGACAGTCACCTGGGCTGGTGTTTAGAATCTACTGTCCTTGAAACTCAGATATGCATTGCCTAGCACTATTCACTAAGGATGTATAACGCCCTGTTATCTAAATTGTAAACCTTTTAATACTCCTCCTAAGAAGTTGGCTGAACCTGCCTGGAAATCATGAAATAAAATAAGAAGATAAATTACATAAAAGTGGGAAACCTTTTTTTCTCAAAGGTGTATTGGTGAATACAAATGGGAGAATTCCCAAGTGCTGCTATCCCACTGCTTCTTCTCCACCCAGGAATAGATAGCCTTTGTTTTATACATGAAAGCCATTTATTAATTAAAGTATTAATTAAACTGTCTTGTCAGTTAACAACTGTGCAGTTGGGATTTCATATTGTCCAGTTTTTATGTGCTTTGCAATTTTCAGTGGCTCTACAACCATAGTGAACCTTTCCTGTACCATGGAAGGAAGACTTAAGGTCTTTGGCTGATAAGTAAATATAATCCACAAGCGAAATTCAAGGACGACTGATACAATCCAATATTTTATTGGATTCATACTGCTGTCATTGACTGCTGTAGCCCCTAAAAAGTGAAGTGTGACTGTGAAAAAAAAGACACCAATTTCTAGAAACAGAATGGGTCCTATCTAGAAACAGGCAGTCAAGACAGTTACATTTTCTGACTAGAGCTCACATCTAGATCTACGGTGAGGAATGTATCAGCATCACTCTCATCTGTCAAGCCTCTGTGTCTATTGCTGTGCATGCATTAACAACTTGATCCTTGCTGCTGCCCTGAGAGACAGATTTTTATATTATTATTATCAGCATTTTGATGAAGAAATTGAGGCCCAGTGAGAAAGGGAAAATATGTCACAGAACTGTGAATCTCAGAGATGGTAAATGTGAAATAGCCCATGTGGACTGCATACATTGGCTTTGAGGAGGAAGAAATGATTTCTATTCAGGAGCACCAGTGATGTTTCCTAGAGGAGCTGGCACTGAAATGAACCTTGTGGATGGGCCTTGGGGATGTCCAGACATACTTAGAATAGCAGAGACCTGGGGATGGGAAAATATAATAGATGCGAAAGGGAATGGAAGAAAGAAATAGTATTCCTTGAGTGACTGAGACAGGAGCAAGCATGGGATGACATGGTCAACCTGCGACGGAGGTGTGACAGACTCCTAACTAATGCCTTACACAGATAAAGAAAAACTGGACTCAGAGATGTTCAGGGATTTGTTGAGTCTGCACAGCCAGCGAGCAAAGAAGTAAAGATTTGAGTGCATATCTGTCCCACTCTTTCCAATATACTGTGAAATTATGTTAAAAAGTACATTTTTCTTTAAAAAATAATTTCCTGCTGGCATACCCTGTTCTACTATACTGATTCTTCTGATTTGCCACATTTCTGTCTCTCTCTCTCCTCTGTAATGCTTATCATTATGCCAATGACCATTCCCACCCTTGTAAACCCTCTTCTTCTTCCCCAGTCTTTGACTAACAGAAATAAATTTAAAAATCACCAGTGCTTAAAAGCCCAAAATAAATATTTAAGTGGTTGACAGTACCTACTAGAATCTCACCTTAGGGATGATATGATAAATACTGCAATAATAACAATATCTCAGAAATATGTGGCTCAATTTTATGCAACTGATATTCTATTTCACGGCTCCAAAGCATCATTTACATGAGCTAATTTGGATCCTTAATATAGTAAAATGCCTACTGAAGGAAGACTGTGCAGTGTGTGTGCTGTGAGGGTGAAGATTATTTGTAATGGATCCTAAAATTATCTCTCTGGGTATTCAGGATAGGGAAGCAAATAGTACCTTTCAATTTCAAATGAATGGCTCAAAAGTTATTTGTACAACTGAAGTAGCTGATATTAGAAGAGCATATTCACAGATGAATTTGAGCAAATTAAAGGCAGTGCTATGCTCCTGTTTTCTATAGGGAGAAGGCCATCTTAAACCCAGAGGGCCAAAAGAAATCATCCAGTTCTTTCACACATGCCTTCCCTGTTCTGCTTCTATCATCCTACCCACTGAAAACTTATGCATATTTCTTTTTAATGAGGTGATTTTAGAGCACCTTTCTGTTATGCAACCCCCCTACTGGTGGCTCAGAAGGTAAAGGGTCTGCCTATAATGAGGGAGACTGGGGTTTGATCAACCTCTTGGTTGAGAAGATCCCCTGGAGAGGGAATGGCTACCCACTAAAGTATTCTTGCCTAAAGAAATCCATGGACGGAGGAGCCTGTCAAGCTACAGTCCATGGGATTGCACAGTGTCAGACACGACTCAGTAACTAATATACCTCTTTTAAAAAGAACCTGTAATAGGGCAAAACCTCTTTTTACTAGTTTCTTCTAACTGTTGCCCCCCCAACCCATACACACAAGAGGAACTCTCCTCATCTTTGTCTCTGACATACAACCATTCAACAATTATTTTAAAAATCTCACCTCCCCAAAGTCTCTGTAATCTGTCCCCTTCTCTCTGCACCCTAGGATATATAGTTCTGTTCCTATATCCCTATGTTTTATGTTGTTATTTCCTTTCTACCCCTCACTCACTGCCTAATCTAAACATTTATTTTACTGTATTTTCTTAAATCTCAGATGTCATAGATTTTTAAATGCACCATAATTTTATGTCTCACAATGAAAAGAAAAAAAAATGAATAAATTGACAAGCACCACCTTTATAGAACACATCCCAAACAGATACTAAAATATGAAAAATAAAATGTGTATCTTTAAAATTGACACACAGTTTCTCAACTAAACACTTAAAATTATCTCCTAATCACTCATAGGGGAAGAGCAGCCCCTACACAATCAGACAATGAGTTATGTCCCCTTTTCTTCTGACTGGAGGTGGTAACGAATAAGGTGTAATGTAAACGATGGAGTTGCAGATGAAGTTTTGCTCACTCATCCATAGTTCACCTCTGTTGTGGATGCCTGATTCCTAACAGGCCACAGACATAGTGGTCCATGGCCTGGGGTTTGGGGACTCCTGCTTTATAAACATGGTGATGAAGCTGTCTTGTCCAGAATTCCCATGGCATTCTGTGTAAAAATACATACACGCTGCTTTGTAATTATCAGCCTATGAATTACCCTCCAAGGACTATGAGGAATTTTAGGACAGGCTTCATGTCTTATTCACCTCAGTATTCCAGATCCTTGGCACAGGGTAGGTCCTGGGCTAGATACTACTGAATCCAGATGAGGAATGTATGGTGCTCATAGCTTCTGGTAACAGCAACTAGAGGGCAGTGTGGAACCATTCAGTTCAATCATTTGCTCAACCATGTCTGACTCTCTGTAATCTCATGGACTACAACAAGCCAGGTCTCCCTGCCCATCTGCAACTCCTGGAGCTTACTCAAACTCATGCCCATCGAGTTGGTGATGCCATCCAACCATTTTATCCTCTGTTGTTCCTTCAATCTTTTCCACACCAGGATCTTTTCAAATGAGTCAGATCTTCACTCCAGATGGCCGAAGTATTACAGCTTCAGCATCAGTCCTTCCAATGAATATTCAGTACTGATTTCCTTTAGGATAGACTGATTAGATCTCCTTGCAGTCCAAGGGACTCTCAAGAGTCTTCTCCAACAGCAATAATTCAAAAGCAATAATTCTTCAGTGCTCCACTTTCTTTATAGTCCAACTCTCACATCCATACATGACTACTGGAAAAAACATTGCTTTGACTAGACGAACCTTTGTTGGCAAAGTAATGCCCCTGCTTTTTAATATGCTAAGTTGGTCATAGCTTTTCTTCCAAGAACCAATCGTCTTTTAATTTCATGGCTTCAGTCACCATCTGCAGTGATTTTGGAGCCCAAAAATATGAAGTCTGCCACTGTTTCCATTGGTTCCCGATCTATTTGCCATGAAGTGATGGGACCAGATGCCATGACCTTAGTTTTCTGAATGTTGAGTTTTAAGCCAACTTTTTCACTCTTCTCTTTCACTTTCATCAATAGGCTCTTTAGTTCTTCTTCACTTTCTGCCATAAGAGTGGTGTCATCTGCATATCTGAGGTTGTTGATAGTTCTAGCAGTCTTGATTCCAGCTTATGCCTTATCCAGCCCACCAGGAATTGCTGTTCTCCAGGAATATAGGTTTCAGAGATTAAAGGAAGCCAGCCTCCTGTGGGAAAACTGGCTGAGAGCCTCACAGGCTATAAAGCTCCACGAACACCTCACTGTTCTGCAGGACCTCCTTTGAGGATGCTTCTCACATCTCCCTGTCCCTGGTCAGCCCGCTTACTAGGTGTTTCCAGGTGGCTGCCTCAAAACTTTAATAGGAGCCAAATGCTCTTTCCAGCTTTCCATCCAGGGCAAAAGGAGGAGGCCATAGAGAGGGAAAAACATTCTTCCTTAACATCTCCATTCTCATTTCTAATAAAAACAGCCTTGCCATGAACTGCCTGAAGTATAATTGCTTCACTTTGAAATACAACAGGTAGCAGCATCAATATTTGATTTTTTTTTAAAGTTGTAACAAATACAGATGAATTAAAAGAAAAAAAAAGGCTGTTTGAACACTTTTAAATATTAAAGGTAAAGGCAAAGACTCAGATTGATTTTCATGTTATCAGCTGAAGCATTTTAAATGGAAAAAATGATGCTAATGAGCAAAATAAGACTGCCCAGCAAATGGTATCAGGTTACAATAAACCAAAATCATTTTGAGGTGGGAGAGGGGAGCAAAGGGTGGCAAGCAGTATTTGCACTGGGAAAGTTTTCTGTTCATTATCTCTTTAATGAGAGATGTACAGTGGAACCCTGCCAGAGTAACTTACTTCTAGATCATTGTGGGCTGTTTAGCTCCATCAGTGAGTGGTCTGGGACAGGATCTGAGGAAACCTCATAAATTAACTACACAACTTCCTAGATAATGATCCCAATATGTCAATTTCCAGTGATCAAAATAATGCAGTTCAATACAGCACAGTTCTTTTTATAAGGAAATATACTTTTAATATGGAGAACTGCAGGGTCCTGGTCTTCATGAGATAACTATGGGTGAGAGTTAATGAAGGCATGGAGCTGTACTTACTATCTGGAGATATCCCACCGGGTTTGTGTGGCAGAGAGTATTTTTCAAAGACAATAAATTCCTTCATTACATTTCCATTACTGTATCAATGTGGCAATCTCCGATTTACTTGTAACAAGAAGGCTGGTTATTCCTAAAAGTTGGTATTTAATGCTAATGAGTGTTTGCAAGTCAGATAGCTGTGTCTGTGTGTGTGTGTGTGTGTCTTGGGCTCAGGCAATCCACTAGGAAAGTCAGGAAGCTGTGAGGGCTCTAGGAAAGTTTTCGAAGGGCTGAGGTGACTCAAGTCAGACAACAAATACATACCTGGAAAAGTCAAGAATATATTGTCTGAGAGCCCTGAAATCACACTTGAATAAAGAAGCTGAGGTTACTACTAGGTAAGTAGTATCAAGCGTGAAATCTGAACTGAAGATGCATGGGATATTTTAGGTAAGGTAAGTGAAATTCAATCATAAAACAGGATTGCTGGATGGGAAAAGGTGCAGAATCTAGGCTGGGAAGCAAGAAAAGATGCTTGGAATTAAAACTGATTTGGAGTTGCCCATACAGTGTATGAAGAACCAGGCACTTAGTGGTGATGGGGGCAAGGGCAACCTAGCCCAGTGGGTATCTTTTAAGAAGTCTCACATTCAGTAGCTCCTTTAAGAGCAAGGTCTTCATGGTCAGCCTTGCTAAATTCTATAATCTACATTCAAGAGTAAAAAGATAAAACTATTTGATTTTAAATACAGAAGTAAATGGAATAAATTTTTCACAAGTCTACATGCAGGAGTAGTTGATCCTCTGACATGCTGCCCAATCGTGTTGGGAAGCTTTGACTTGGAGGGAAAAACCAGATATGAGAGACGAGTTCACTAGTATCCTTCAGCTTGACTCAAGGGGAGAGGACAGGTAACACAGAGGAAAAAGAACAGCTCTAAAATTCAGGTTCAAGATATTTCTCTACTCATAGCTGGGTGGTATTGGGCAGGTTGCTCAACTTATCTGAGCTGTAGTTTCCTTAAATGACATTTAATTTGTTTGGCAGTCTATCCATTTCAAAGGAGATTGGAAGATAAATAAGTACCAGTTTGCTTATTTTTGCTTTTTTTTTTCCCTATTTATTTCTCAAAAACCAGATAGAATAAAAAATAAAAATCAGAATTCTTTCCCTTGAAGCAAATTCTTACCTAGAGAGGAACTTATTTAGGAAAGTAAAAAAAAATTAAAGAGAAAGTGAAGTCACTCAGCTGTGTCTGACTCTATGTGACCCCATGGACTATAGCCTACCAGGCTTCTCTGTCCATGGGATTTTCCAGACAAGAGTACTGGAGTGGGTTGCCATTTCCTCCTCCAGGGGATCTTCCCTACACAGGGATTGAACCCGGGTCTCCCACAGTGCATACAGATGCTTTACCATCTGAGTCACCAGGGAAGCTCCAATTAAGATTGCTGTTAATTCAAATAACTTGGAAATAAATTTGTGGAAAAAGAATATTTCCATATGTCAAAGGGTTCTAATAATAATACATTAATTGGGGTGTTTATTTAAAGTGAGAAATGGATTGTGCCAAATTCAAATTATTGCCAAAAGTCCCTGATGGGCAACACTGGCAATGCCTTTCAATGTTTCTTGTCCTTGAAATGAGATTTTCCTGGTTGTCTAGAAGATATGGGACATGGTTTGACAAAGGTTTCCCAGATTTAATTTTAAAAATATATATCTCTTTCAGTTTTTTATACTTATCTTGGTCTTTACTAAATTCAACTAATGTACACTGGATATTTACTATCTGTAAGTTTGTTTTATCTGTTATGTCATTTAATCATTAGATTAATGATTAGATGAAGATTGTTTAATTATGACTCTATGTTTTTAAAGATGAAAAAACTAAGGCTCAGGTAGGTTAAGAACTTAAGCAGAGGGACAGCAAATAACAGGAGAGGGGAACACCATATCCATGCTTTGGCTGGATCCCATGTCTCATATTCTTTATTGTATTTCATTTCTCTTCCTCAGTGATTTCTGGATTCGATCCTCTTAGATTTTTAAAATAATCTTTAAATTTGGGAATAAGTTTAGGATTAGGGAAAAGTTGCAAAGAGAGAATAGAGAGTTCTTGTAGCAGTTCAGTTCAGTTCAGTCGCTCAGTGGTGTCCGACTCTTTGCGATGCCTGAATCGCAGCACTCCAGGCCTCCCTGTCCATCACCAACTCCCGGAGTTCACTCGGACTCACATCCATCGAGTCCGTGATGCCATCCAGCCATCTCATCCTCTGTTGTCCCCTTCTCCTCCTGCCCCCAATCCCTCCCAGCATCAGAGTCTTTTCCAATGAGTCAACTGTTCACATGCGGTGGCCAAAGTGCTGGAGCTTCAGCTTCAGCATCATTCCTTCCAAAGAAATCCCAGGGCTGATCTTCAGAATGGACTGGTGAGATCTCCTTGCAGTCCAGGGGACTCTCAAAAGTCTTCTCCAACACCACAGTTCAAAAGCATCAATTCTTCAGGGCTCAGCCTTCTTCACAGTCCAACTCTCACATCCATACATGACCACAAAAGAAACCATAGCCTTGACTAGATGGACCTTAGTCGGCAAAGTAATGTCTCTGCTTTTGAATATGCTATCTAGGTTGGTCATAACTTTCCTTCCAAGGTGTAAGTGACTTTTAATTTCATGGCTGCAGTCACCATCTGCAGTGATTTTGGAGCCCCCAAAGTCTGACACTGTTTCCACTGCTTTCCCATCTATTTCCCATGGAAAGATGGGACTGGATGCCATGATCTTCGTTTTCTGAATATTGAGGTTTAAGCCAACTTTTTCACTTTCCACGTTCACTTTCATCAAGAGGCTTTTCAGTTCCTCTTCACTTTCTGCCATAAAGGTGGTGTCATCTGCATATCTGAGGTTATTGATATTTCTCCCAGCAATCTTGATTGCAGCTTGTGTTTCTTCCAGTCTGTTTCTCATGATGTGCTCTGCATAGAAGTTAAATAAACAGGATGACAATATACAGCCTTGATGTACTCCTTTTCCTATCTGGAACCAGACTGTTGTTCCATGTCCAGTTCTAACTGTTGTTTCCTGACTTGCATAGAGGTTTCCCAAGAGGCCGGTCAGGTGGTCTGGTATTCCCATTTCTCTCAGAATTTTCCACAGTTTATTGTGATTCATACAGTCAAAGGCTTTGGCATAGTCAATAAAGCAGAAATAGATGTTTTTCTGGAACTCTCTTGCTTTTTCCATGATCCAGAGGATGTTGGCAATTTGATCTCCGGTTGTTCTGCCTTTCCTAAAACCAGCTTGAACATCAGGAAGTTCACAGTTCACATATTGCTGAAGACTGGCTTGGAGAACTTTGAGTGTTACTTTACAAGCATGTGAGATGAGTGCAGTTGTGCGGTAGTTTGAGCATTCTTTGGCATTGCTTTTCTTTGGGATTGGAATGAAAACTGACCTTTTCCAGTCCTGTGGCCACTGATGAGTTTTCCAAATTTGCTGGCATATTGAGTGCAGCACTTTCACAGCATCATCTTTCGGAATTTGAAACAGCTCAACTGGAATGCCATCACCTCCACTAGCTTTGTTCATAGTGACGCTTTCTAAGGCCCACTTGACTTCACATTCCAGGATGTCTTGCTCTAGATGAGTGATCACACCATAGTGATTATGCGGGTCGTGAAGATCTTTTTGCACAGTTCTTCTGTGTATTCTTGCCACCTCTTCTTAATATCTTCTGCTTACGTTACTCCCACCCAAATTTCTTTAATGTTAACATCTTATATAACCACTGTACACTTGTCACAGCTAAGAAATTAACATTGATACATCATTACTAACTAAACTATAGGCTTTATTTGGAATTCACCAGATTTTCCACTTGTGCCATTTTTCTGTTACAGAATGCAATCTAGGATCAGTGCAGTTGAGTTGCACAGTATGTCTGATACTTTGCAAACCCATGGAATGCAGTCTGCCAGGCTACCTTATTCATCACCAACTTCCAAAGCTTGCTAAATTGCATGACTGTCAAGTCGATGTTGCCATTCAACCTTCTCACCCTCTGTCATCCCTTTCTACTCCTGCCTTTAATCTTTTTCCAGCATCAGAGTCTTTGCAATGAGTCAGATCTTCACATCAGGTGGCCAAAGTATTAAAGCTTCAGCATCAATCCTTCCTGTGAATGTTCAGAACTGATTTCCTTTGGGATTGACTGGTTTGATCTCATTGTTGTCCAGAGGACTCTCAGGAGTCTTCCCCAACACCACAGTTAAAAAGCACATATTGTTTGGCTGTCAGCTTTCTTTATGATCCAACTCTCACATACATACATGACTACTGGAAAAACCCTAGCTTTGACTAGGTGGACCTTTGGCAGCAAAGTAATGTCTCTACTTTTAAATATGTTGTCTAAGTTTGTCATAGCTTTTCATCCAGGAACAAAAGGCTTTTAATTTCATGGATGCAGTCAACATCTGTAGTGATTTTGGACCCCAAGAAAATCAAAGTGTCAAAGTTTCCATTGTTTTCCTGCCTATTTGCCATGAAGGAACAGGACAAGATTCCATGTTCTTCATTTTTTGATTGTTGAGTTTTAAGCCATCTTTTTCACTGTCCTCTTTTACTTTCATCAAGAGGCTTTTTAGTTTCTCTTTACTTTCTGTCATAAGGGTGGTTCCATTTGCATATCTGAGGTTATTGATATTTATCTGTGAAATCTTAATTTCAGCTTGTGCTTCATCCACTCTGGCATTTCCCGTGATGTATGCTGCACATAAGTTAAATAAGCAAGGTGACAACACAGCTGTAACATACTTGTTTCTCAATTTGGAACCAATCTTTTGAGATTGTAATAAAAATTGTCATGTTCCAGTACTGTGGCCACTGCTGAGTTTTCCAAATTTGCTGGCATATTGAGTGCAGCACTTTCACAACATCATCTTTTAGGATTTGAAATAGCTCTAATTTCATCACCTCCACTAGCTTTGTTCATAGTGATGCTTCATAAAGCCTAGTGGACTTTGCACTCCAAGATGTCTGTTTCTAGGTGAGTGATCATACTATTGTGGGTATCTGGGTCATGAAGATCTTTTTGTATAATTCTTCTGTGTATTCTTGCCTTCTCTTCTCAATAGCTTCTGCTTCTGTTAGGTCCATAGCATTTCTGTCCTTTATTGAGCCCATCTTTGGATGAAGTGTTCCCTTGATATCTCTAATTTTGTTGAAGAGATCTCTAGGTTTTCCAATTCCATTGTTTTCCTCTATTTCTTTGCATTGGTCACTGAAGAAGGCTTTTTAAATCTCTCCTTGCTATTCTTTGGAAGTCTGCATTCAGATTGATATGTCTTTCTTTTTATCCTTTGTCTTTAGCTTCTCTTCTTTTATCAGCTATTTACAACACCTCCTCAGATAACCATTTTGCCATTCTTTTTCTTGGGGATGGTTTTGATCACTGCCTCCTGTACAATGTTACAAACCCCTATCCATAGTTATTCAGGCACTCTATCTATCAGATCTAATCCCATCAATCTATTTGTCACTTCCACTGTATAATTGTAAGGGATATGATTTAAGCCATACCTGAATGATCTAATGGTTTTCCCTACTTTCTTAAGTTTATCCCTGAATTTGACAATAAGGAGTTTATGATCTGAGCCACAGTCAACTTCTGGTCTTGTTTTTTGATGACTATATAGAGTTTCTCCATCGTTGGTTACAAATATATAATCAGTCTCATTTTGGTATTGATTATCTGGTGATGTCCATGTGTAAAGTCATCTCTTATTATTGTAGGAAAAGGGTTTTGCTATGACCAATGCATTCTCTTGGCAAAACTTTTTAGCCTTTACCCGGTTTCATTTTCTACTCCAAGATCAAACCTACCTGTTACTCCAGGTATCTCTTGAATTCCTACTTTTGTGTTCCAGTTCTATATGATGGAAAGGACATCTTTTTTTGGTGTTAGTTCTAGGCGGTGTTTAGGTCTTCACAGAACCATTCAACATCAGCTTCTTCAACACTAGCGGTTGATTAACATCATTGTTTTTGAGATTGCACCAAAGTACTACATTTTGGACCCTTTGTTGACTCTGAGGACTACTTCATTTCTTCTAAGGGATTCTTGCCCACATTAGTAGATATAATGGTCATCTGAATTAAATTCACCCATTCCATTTCATCTTAGTTCACTGATTCTTAAAATATTGATGTTCACTCTTGCTGTTTCTTGTTTGATCACGTCCAATTTACCTTGATTCATGGACCTAACATTGCATGTTCCTATGAAATATTGTTTTTTACAACCTTGGACTTTACTTCCATTAACAGTTGCATCCACAACTGGGCATTGTTTTCACTTTGACTCAGCCTTTTCATCCCTTCTGGAGCTATTTCTACACTCCTTTCTAGTAGCGTATTGGACACCTACCAAGTTCATCTTTCAGTGTCATGTCTTTTTGCCTTTTCATACTGTTCATGGGGATCTCGACGCAAGACTACTGAAGTGGTTTGCCATTCCCTTTCCTTCTGGTCCCTTCCCAGTGGACCACATTTTGTCAGAACTCTCCACCATAACCTGTCCATCTTGGGTGACCCTACACAACATGAGTCAGACAAGGCTGTGGTCGAAGTGACTATGAGTTTTAATTTGTTTCAATTTCACTAGGGAGATGGTTGGCAAAGGGATAAATTTAAAGGCTAATGTTTTTGTATGCTGTACTCGCTTGTAAAGATAAATTAGTTTTTTGCTTGTTTTTTTTTTTTTTAATTTTGATTTTGGTAGAAGCACGTCTGAAAACTTACTGCAAATGACAGTTTCATTTTGTCTAGGAATGTTGACTTGCTTTTACTGTGGCAATGAAGGTTTGAAATTGAGATTCAGCTTTCAAAAGTAACTCTCCATCACTGTCTTCTTTCAAGGATGGAAAATTTCAAGTCAGTTTTGGGCTTTAGTATTCACTGCACCAAACATTTCTGAAGTTTCCACACTTGTCTATAAAGAAGACATTCCATCATCTTTAAAATGTCAAAACTTCTAATAAACTGAATTTCATAAAATATCGCTCTATTGATCTTAGTGCATATCTTTCTATTGAAAATTTCTGACTGGGACTTTTCTGTTGTGTACTTACACAGATAGAGACATTTATGATGTCAGGTTCCTGACTCTAAATTCAGAGCCTGGCATTAAATCAAATCCAAACTGATTATAGGAACATTTTCCTCACTGCTGCCACGTTAACTTTGTAGTAAAATTTCTTTAATGTTTTCAAAATAGTGTAGAGATGAGCCCTGTGAATCTACACTATGGCTAGTACATAGTACATAGTAGGTATATAATTTGTGCTTCCTTTTGTCTTAGAATGAAAGAAAGTCAAACTTGTCTCAGAACTCAATTTTGAGAGATAATTTTTTTATAATTTTTTATTTTTTAATTTATTTTTATTTTTTAATACTTTATTCTATGTTACAATACTGTATTTGTTTTACCATACATTGACACGAATCAGCCAAAGGCCATTGTGGAAAACTGATGCTAGGACCAGACTGAACAGGGAAAATTCAAGACAAACTGTTTCTCTCCACACCAACTTTCCCAGGGCTGCTCTCAAAATAGTCTGCAGTTATGTGAAGGTTCTTTTTATTTTTTTTAAAGAAAATAACATTTTTATAACTTTATAATGAACGCCATCTGTTCTTGCCATTTGTTAGGGCAACTCAATGAGAAAATAATTATTTGGATAGTTGTTGTTATTTAATCACTCAGTCATATCCAACTCTTTGTGACCCGATGGACTGTAGCACACCAGGCTACCATCCCTGTCCTTTACTTTCTTGGAGTTTGCTCAAACTCAGGTCTGTTGAGTCAATGATGCCATCCAACATCTCATCCTCTGTGGCCCCCTTCTCCTCCTGCCCTCAATCTTCCCCTGCATCAAGCTCTTTTCCAATGAGCTGGCTCTTTGCATTGGGTGGCCAAAGTATTGGAGCTTCAGCTTCACCATCCATCTACCAATGAATATTCAGAGCTGATTTCCTTTAGGATTGACTGGTTTGATCTCCTTGCTGTCCAAGAGATTCTCAAGAGTCTTCTCCAACACCACAGTAAGAAAGCATCAGTTCTTCAGTGCTCAGCCTTCCTTATGGCCCAAATCACACATCTGTACATGACTACTGGAAAAGCCATAGCTTTGACTTTATGGACCTTGTCAGCAAAGTGATATCTATGGCTTTAATATGCTGTCTAGTTTTGTCATAGCTTTTCTTTCAAGGAGCAAGTGTTTTTGCTTGTGTGTTTTGATTTGATTTTTTTTTTTATTTTAATTTCCTGGCTGCAGTCACTGTCCACAGTGATTTTGGAGTCTAAGAACATAAAGTCTGTCACTGTTTCCATTTTTCTGCATTTATTTGCCCTGAAGTTATGGGAACAGTTACCATGATCTTCATTTTTGACTGCTGAAGTTTAAACCAGATTTTTCACTCTCCTTTTCACTTTCATCAAGAGGTCCTTTAGTTTTTCTTCAGAAAGTGATATCACTTTTTAGAGTGATATAATCTGCATATCTGAGATTATTGATATTTCTCCCAGCAGTCTTGATTCCAGCTTGTGCTTCATCTAGCCCAGCATTTTGCATGATGTACTCTGCATATAAGTTAAGTAAGCAAGATGACAACATACGGCTTTAACATACTCTTTTCCCAGTTTTGAACCAGTCCATGGTTCTATGTTCTGTTCTAACTGTTGCTTCTTGGCCTGCATACAGGTTTCTCAGGATGCAGGTAAGGTGGTCTGGTATTCCAATCTCTTTCAGAATTTTCCACACTTTGTGTGTGCAGTGTGTGTGTGTGTGTGTGTGTGTGTGTGATGCACACAAAGGCTTTAGCATAGTCAATGAGACAGAAGTAGATGTTTTTCTGGAATTCTTTGCGGTTTTTCTATGATCCAATAGATGTTGCCAATTTGATCTCTGGTTTCTCTGCCTTTTCTAAGTCCAGCTGTACATCTGGAAGTTTTGTTTCACATACTGTTGAAGCGTAGTTTAAAGTATTTTGAGCATTACCTTGTTAGCATGTGAAATGAATACAATTGTGCAGTAGTTTGAACATTCTTTGGCATTGCCTGTATTTGGTATTGGAATGAAAACTGACCTTTTCCAGTCCTTTGGCCACAGCATTATCTTTTAGGATTTGAAATAACTCAACTGACTAGTATTAATATTTACCTTGTTCATAATATTTTAAAAGGGTTAATGGCTTTCTTTGGGATAATACCCCAGGGTATTGGGTGCTAGAGGGATGGGAGCACTAAAAGGTGAGTTTTGCCACCATTGCTTCATCCAACATACTATGCTGTCTTTATGCTCTTTCTTCACTGGGGTGGACTCATGTGCTTCAAGGCAACCTCAAGAGCAAACTCTTGTGGGTGGCCCACACATAGATGTGGGATTGAAACCACACAGCTATACTCCAGGGGACATACAGCTAAGGAATAAAAGCTGAAATCATTTCTCACAGTTGCCCAAGTAATGAACTGACACCCCTGTGACTGTCCTTGTGAACTCATTGCCTACAGAAGATCTAAATGGACAATAAATGCTCTTGCAACCAAGATGCAAATAGCTTTAAGCTTTAGCATTTGGGGACTTTGTGGGCACATACACATGAGGGTTGGGTCAGGACAGAGTCAGAGCTGCCCTCATAACACCAATAGCAGGTTCAGATCCATGACTGTTGCAATCCTGAGACTTGACTTCATTTGAATCTATGCTGGTGGCCTGGTGAAAATAACACTTATAGTCAATTGCTGTTAAACCATAGTTAAGGTGGGACTGAGAGAAGTCCCAACAATAGTATAATCTGAGAGCTCACACAACAAGTGAAAGGTGACAACAGAATATACCCACAGTTGAACAACTCCACAAAAGGAATACTCAGCACCTTCCCTTCCAGTTGGAGCCCCAGTTTCACCTACCTATCACTGCAGATTAGAAGCACAGAGAGACTGATATGAAGGCTTCTACTCCAACAACTAGGGAGCAGAACCCACCCCTGACAGGGTAGTGACAACCACATAGTAAAAGAAGAGGCCCTTATCAATACCCAGAGCAAGCTTGGGTCACAATATGTTATTGTATTGTTTATCTTTGTTGGTTTGTTCTTTAAATTTTCTAACTTCTTGTTAAACTTTTCTTGTATCTTCACTTTCTGTGCTTTCACATTATCCCCTCCTACAAAGGGGATAATGGCCAGCATAGACTGAGTAAAGAGGTGGCAGACATTAATATCATTTAAAAACCTCACACCAAAAAATAAACCCTACACAGATATTTTCCCACATAAAATAGTCTTCCAAGGAAGTCTGAAGATCTGATATCAGGCAGAGTAACCCCAGAACATTCAATGTTGAAGACAAATAGATCTTGAGTGCATGAACTCCACAGGGCTGGGTGAAACAGAGACTCCACTCTTGGAGGATGCACACAAGTTCTCATATACACTGGAACCCAGCACAAAGCAGTATCTGCATAGGAACCTGGGCTACACCTACCTAAGGATCTTAGGGGTTCTCCTAGAGAGGTGAATGTCAACTATCACTCACTGTGAGGGCAAGGACAAAGCAGAAGCTCCAGGGGATATTGATCAGAGTGAGATCTAGAGGTCTACATTTCAGCACCAAGACCAGGCCATGCCTAAACCTACAGGCTCAAGAGCTAGAAAGCCTCTGACCAAAAAACACCAAGACAGGAACACAGCCCCACCCATCAAAAGACAGGCTGCCTAAAGTCATACAGGGTTTACAGTCACCTCAAAAACACCATTTGACACTTCCCTACCTATCAAAGGGACAAGATCCAGTTCCAACAATGAAAGAGTAGGAACCAAGAAGCCTACACAGGTCCCTGGATCAACCTCACCTGGCAGGGAGCAGACATCAGAAGCAAAAGGAATTATGATGCTGCAGCCCATGGAAAGTAGACTGCAAACACCAAAATTCAGACAAATGAGTCAACAGAGAAATATGCTTCAAACAAAGGAACAAGGTAAATATGTGGAAGAATAACCAAATGAAGCAGAGATAAGCAATGTATCTGAAAACAAATTCAAATAAATAATAATAAAGATGATCCAAAATCTCAGGAAAAAGTGTGAAAGCACAGAGAGTGAAGATACAAGAAAAGTTTAACAAGAAGTTAGAAAATTTAAAGAACAAACCAACAGAGATAAACAATACACTAACTGACATGAAAAATATAGTAGAAGGAGTTAATCGCAGAATAACTGAGGCAAAATAATAAGTGAACTGGAGACAGAGAAGTGGAAATCACTGCCACAGAATAGGATAAAGAAAAAGAAATGAAAAGAAATGAGGACAGATTCATTCAGAGATTTCTGGAACAATATCAAATGCATTAATATTTGCATTATATTGGTCCCAGAAGGACAGAGAAAGGGTCTGAAGTAGTTATAATCTAAAACTTCCCTAATGTGAGAAAGAAAACAATCAATCAAGTCCAGGAAGTGCAGAGTCCCATACAGGATAAACCCAAACAGAAACAAGTTAAAACACATTTTAATCAAGCTAACAAAAATTAAACACAAAGAAAAAAATATTAAAAGAAGCAAGGGAAAAATCAGCTAATAACATACAAGGGAATCCACATAAGGTTAACAGATGATCTTTCAACAGAAATTCTGCAGGCCAGAGTGGAGTGGCAGAATATATTTAAAGTAATGAAAGAGAAAAACCTACAACCAAGAAAATTCGGTACCACCAGATGAGATTTTGGAGAAGGCAATGTTGCTCCACTCCAGTAATTTTGCCTGGAAAATCGCAGGGATAGGGGAGCCTGGTGGGCTGCTGTCTATGGGGTCGCATAGAGTCAGACACAACTGAAGTGACTTAGCAGCAGCAGCAGCAGACCAGCTTTGCAACAAATGCTAAAGGAACTTCTCTAGTCAGGAAATACAAGAGAAGGAAAAGATTTATAAAAACAATTAAAATGGTAATAGGAATATAAATGTTGATAATTACCTTAAATGTAAATGGATTCAATATTCCAAACAAAAGACACAGAATGGCTGAGTGGATACAAAAATAAGATATGTATATATGCTATCTGTGAGACCCATTTCAGACCCAAGGACACACACAGATCAAAAATGAGGGGATGGAAAAAGATATTCCATGCAAATGGAAATCAAAAGAAAGTTGGAGTAGCAATACTTTTATCAGACTAAATAGACTTTAAAATAAAGACTGTTAAAATAGACAAAGAAAAGACACTACATAATGATCAAGGGATCAATCCAAGAAGATATAAAAATTCTAAATACTTATGGACCCAACATAGGAGCACTTCAATACATAAGCTAAGTCATATCTGACTCTGCTTAACCCCATAGAAGGCAGCCCACCAGGCTCCCCCATCTCTGGGATTCTCCAGGCAAGAACACTGGAGTGAGTTGCCCTTTTCTTCTTTAATGAAGGAAAGTGAAAAGTGAAAGGGAAGTCATTCAGTCGTATCCAACTCTTTGCGACCCCATGGACTGCAGTCTACTAGGCTCCTCCATCCATGGGATTTTCCAGGCAAGAGTACTGGAGTGGGGTGCCATCGCCTTCTCTGACTTCAATACATAAGGCAAAGGTTGATACATAATAATAACATATATGCACATAAATGTTTATAATAATAATGTATATAATAACACTAATAATAATAAAACAAATCCATAAAAGGGGAAAGCAACAGCAACACAATAGTCGATGAGTTTAACACCCAACTTAGGCCAATGGAAATTTCCTCCAGACAGAAAATTATTAAGGAAATACAAGTTGCAAATAATACAAGACTTAGCTGATATTTAAGTAGACTTAATTGATATTTACAGGGTACTTCATATAGAAGTAGCAAAACATGCTTTCTTCTTGAGAGCATGTAAAGCTTTCTTCAGGACAGATTACATCATGGGTCACACACACACACAAAAATCCTTGAAGTTTAAGATAATCGAAATCATCTCAGGGATCTTTTCTGGCCACAAAGCTATGAGGTTAGATATCAGTTACTGAGGGGAAAATAAACCTTAATAAACACAAACACATGGAGGCTAAACAGTGTGCTACTAAATAACCAAGAGATCACTGAGGAAATCAAAGAGAAAATTAAAAAAAAAAACAAAACCTAGAGACAAATTGCAGTGAAAACATGATGAATCAAAATGCATGGGATACAGTAAAAGCAGCTCTAAGAGGAAAGTTAATAGCAATACAATCCTACTTCAAGAGGCAAGAAAAATCTCAAATAAATAACCAAACCTTATAGCTAAAGCAATTAGAGAAAGAAAAACAAAAACCCAGTAAGGAGAAGGAACAAAATCCTAAAGATCAGTTCAGAAATAAATGAAAAAGAAATGAAGGAAAAAAGAGCAAAGATCAATAAAACTAACAGCTGGTTCTTTGAGAAGATCAGCAAAATTTATGAATTGTTACCAGGCTCATCAAGACAACAAGAGAGAAAACTCATATCAATCAAATTAGCAATAAAAAAAAAGAAAATTTACAGCTCTACCACAGAAATGCAAAGGATCATAAGAGACTACTAGAAGCAACTATATGCCAGTAAAATGGACAACTTGGAAGAAATGGACAAATTCTTAGAAAAGTATAACTTTCCAAGACTGAACCAGAAGAAAATAGAACCTCTAAATAGATCAATCATAAGTACTAAAATTGAAATGGGGCTCAAAATCTTCCAACAAGCTAAAGTTCAGGGCCATGTAGCTTCAAAGGTAAATTTTATCAAATATTTAGGAAAGAACTAGGATCTATTGTTCTCAAACTCGTCCAAAAATATTTCCGAAGACAGAACACTCCCAAATTCTTCAAGCTCACCATCATCTTGACACCAAAATGAGACAAAGAAATCCACACACACACACACACACACACACACACACACACACACACACACACTACAGGACAATATTACTGATGAAAGTAAATTTTAAAATCCTCAACAAAATAGTAGCAAGCATAGTCAAAAACACATAAAAAGAATCATGCATCATCCTCAAGTTGTGTTTATCCCAGGGATGCCATCATTCTTCAAAATCCACAAATCAGTCAATGTGATATACCATGTTAACAAACTGAAGGATAAAAGCCATATGACCATCTGAATAGATACAGAAAAAACTTTTGACAAAATTCCACACCCATTTATAATAAAAACTCTCTGGAAGTGGACATCGAGGGAACCTACCTCAACATAATAAATGCCATGTATGAAGAACTCACAATCAACACTATTCTCACTGGTGAAAACCTGAAAGCATTTCCTCTAAGATCAGGAATGAGACAAGGATGTTCACTCTTGCTACTATTGTTCAATGTAGTGTTGGGTGTCCTAGACATGACAATAAGAGAAGAAAAATAAATAAAATGGATTCAAATTTGAAAAGAAGATGTGAAACTGTCAGTTTGCAGATGTCATGATCCTATACTTAGAGAAGCCTAGATGTGCCACCAGAAAATTTATAGAGGTAATCAATGAATTTAGTTAAGTTGCAAAATACAAGAGTAATGCATAAGAATCTCTTGCATGCCTATACACTAACAACGAAAAATCATAAAGTGGAATTAAGGAAACAATCCTACTTAGCATTGAAACAAAAAGAATAAAATACCTTTGAATAAACTTACCTAAAGAGACAGAAGACCTGTATTCTGATAAGTGTAAGACACTAATGAAAGAAATCAAAGATGACACAAACAGATGAAGAGATATATTGCGCTTTTGGATTGGAAGAATCAATATTGTGAAATGACTACCACTGAAAGGCATTAAATACTACATATTTAATGCAATCTGTATCAGATAACCAAAGGAGTTTTTCACAGAACTAGAACAAAATTTTTACAATTTGTGTGGAAACATGAAAGATCCAAAATAGACAAAGCTATCTTGAGAAAAAAAAAAAAGGAGCTGGAGAAATCAGGTTATCTGACTTAAGACTATACTACAAAGATAGTCATCAAGACATGGTACTGGCACAATACCAGAAACAGAGATTAATGAAACAGGAAAGAAAGCTCACAGACAAACTGACACACCTAATGGGCACCTGATATTTGCCAAAGGAGGCAAAAATGTACAACAGATAAAAGGTAGTCTCTTCAATAAATAGTGCTCAGAAAACTGGACGGCTACATGTAAAAAAATGATATTAAAACACTTCTTAACTGGAAGTAGCAACATGAACTAAAATGCATTAAATACCTAAATATAATGCCAAAGAATGTAACTATTAGAGGAAAACATAGAACAGTCTTTGACATACAAATATTTAACATAATTACAGCAAGATCCTCTTTGACCATCCCCACCTTCTAGAGTAATGGAAATAAAGATAAAATAAACAAAAGGGGCCTGATTAAATTTAAAAGCTTTTTGCATTGAAAAGTAAGCCATAAACAAAACAAACAAACAAATAAACCAGCCCTCAGAATGGGAGAAAATATTTGCAAATGAAGTAACTGACAAAACATTATTTTTTTTAATGTATTAAAAAAAAACTCATGTAGTTCAATATCAAATAAACAACCCAATAAAAAATTAGTGAGTGACCTAAATAGATATTTCTCCAAAGAAGACATACAAATGACCGACAAATATATAAAAGTGTGCTCAACATCACTAATTACTAGAGAAATGCAAATCAAAAGTACAATAAGATACCACCTCACACTGGTTAGAAGTGCCATCATTAAAAAATCTACAAACAATAAATGCTGGAGAGAGTGTGGAGAGAAGGGAACGTCCTACACTGTTGGTGGTAATATAAATTAGTTTAAAAAACTAAAAATAGAGCTACCATATGATCTAGCAATCTCATTCCTGGGCATATATCCAGAGAAAACTATAATTTGAGAAGATGCATGCACCCAACCTAAATGTTCATCAACAGAGGAAGAGATGAAGAAGATGTAGTACATATATACAGTGCAACATTGCTCAAGCATAAAAAGAATGAAATAATGCCACTTGCAGCAACATGAATGGACTTGGAGATTGTGGTATTGAATGAAATAAGTCAGACAGAAAGACAAAAGTCATATGATATTGTTTATATGTGGATTCTTAAGGGTACAAATGAACTTATTTACAAAATGGAAATAGAGTACCAAATTTAGAAAACAAATGTATGGTTATCAGGGGGCAACTGGGGGAGGGATAACTTGGAATATTGGCATTGACATATACACACTACTATATATAAAATAGATAACTAATAAGAACCTACTTAATAGCACAGGGGAATTTTAAATACTTTGTAATGACCTAAATGGGAATATAATCTAAACAAGAGTGGATATATGTGTATATATAACTAGCTCACTTTGCTGTATAGAAGAAACTGACAAAACATTGTAAATCAACTATATTCCAATAAAAAAAATAATCTAAAAAGAACACATATTGTCTAACCTAAGCAAATCTCAAGGATTTCACATGTAGTCAAAGAAAATATTATTAATAGGATGTCTCACATATGTTTTTAAATCCATGTGTACTTACTGTATAGTTACAGGACATTTCATTTTGAATAAATATCAACTTATATTTGAAAATACTTGATAAGAGTTTATATTTCATAAAAGTTATAATAGAGAAAGTAGATTCTTACTCCTAGATTGTAAACATAGTTAGAAATTTCCCAATTACTGAATTGAATGTAAGGTTTTACTTGAATCTCCCCGGGACCCATCAATTGTATGTGTTTGGTCAATATGTGTCAAGTTCAATGTGAGGTTCACAGGCAACTCTCCCAGGACTCCACTGACATCAGAGGAGGACCAGTGGCACAATCTGCAAGTCCTCCAGATTCAGTGTTTTTTGGAAGTCAAGTATAGCTGGCTGGCTTGTGGGCTTGGCAGTTGATTCAGTGACAGGACCAAAACTATTTTAGAACAGGACAACTCAAGGTGACACAGACAGTGAAGTCTTACGGGATTTCACACTTTGTTAGAACGCTTTATTCCATCCTTAGATGATATTAGATGATATCATTTAGATGATATTGCAGAAAACACACCTTGACCGCATAATAATGGTCATGATAGCTGTAAAATCACATCTAACATCTTTATACAAAGGAAATAGTCCATTGCTTAATCATTTGTTCATGTCGAAGCTTTAAAGCACTGACGTTTTCCCAAGGCCTTGTGCTAAGGAATGGGGGCCCAAGGCTGAGCTGTTTTTACTTCTGCTCCGGAGGCAGAATCAATAAACAGACAATCATGGTAGAATGTGTTAGAAGGTTTGATGGAGGGAATCACACATGTGAGGCTTCCAGCTACAGCTGTGTAGGGAGGAAAATATGGGGAAATTTTCTTGAAGAAAGTAACCTATGATGAGACTGTTGATGAAACAGAAGCTCTGAAGTCTCATGTTGTCAGGTCAAAGAGTTGAGGGGAGGCGGGTCCTGGGAGTCGTGAACTCCATTTCCCATCTCCTGCAAGTGGCAGTCATGCATCAGTTGTTTGAACTGTGTACTTTTTGATTCACAAAATCAAAAACATAGATAGAGAACTTGTGGCAGGAAGTGCTGAATCTGGAGTTGTAAGGAAACTGAAAACCATTAAGTGGCCAGAGCCAGAGAGAGTTAACAAATGGAGAGAGGTCTAGGGACAGGTAGTCACAGACCTTGCTTTCCATTTTCCAAAAATGGGGAAATGTTAGTAGTGGCTGGATTGAGAGCCCTGCTGAGGGTTTGGCATCTCAGGTTTCCTGCCTATCTAGCAGCCTCCCCTGTCCTCTACCCTTCAAGACAGGATTCTGGCCTTCAGATGAACACTGAATGGTTTTATAATTTAAAAAATATTAAATTAGTCCACAAATGATTTATTACAAATTCTGTGCCCATGAACTGTATTAATAGTGATTAAGAAACCAGTGCTCTCAGATTCAATTAGCAAAACTGCAAGTACTCACAGAGGCTTATACTGGAAAACTGGGGAAAACATGCAGGTGTGCAAATGCGACCTACCTTCTGCAGAAGAGCTTGAAAAATGCTTCCCCTTCAGCAAGTGCTTTACTTGTATTGCCACTTTCTTTTTGGGTGGCAAATGCAGCTGATGATGAGGACAGTGGAAATTTAAGCTTGGACTCACACTCTTAAATCAGGATTCCCAGACTTGCCTGTTGAATTACTGCTTGTGAATTTATAGATTCCTCAACCCCACTTCTGGTGATTCAAGTTCAAAGAGTTTAGATATGGGGCTTAGAAATCTATAGCTTAAAAGTAACTCTAAAAAAAAAAAAAGTAACTCATGACTCTTGTCATAAGACAAGTTTGGGGAATGTGCTCCAAGTAGAAACTGGAGCTGATCATGGCTGTGAAATGCCATCTGTGAGGATGGATAATAATGGGACATGGGGATGCCATTTACTAGTCCTTTCTGGTTTGTTTTTGCCAAAGATAATGTAGAAGACTATCTCTCTCTGTAGATTCTGAATGAGTAGTAGTTTAATCCAGTAAACATGAAAACAAGAAGAAGGCATCATGACTTGCTAATTAATTATCTCTCTTTTATATAAATAAGAGAAAACAAATGGCTTTGGGAATGTAATCATATAAACCCAACCTAGAGTTCTGGAACATTCTTGGTATTCTTGCAAATAAAACCTTCTTTGACAAGAAAAGAGGAGAGTTTGTGACTTAAATGTCTTCATGGCTCATAGAATTTTTAGGACAAAAAAAGACATTGGAGAGAATGGAGTTTAATACCTTCATAGTGTGGATGAAAGTCTGCTAACTCAGAGAGATGAGGCACCTGCTCAAAATCACTCAAGTGATGAAATGAGCTATCTAAAGACAGGAGAAGTGACACCATGTTTCCTGAATCTTGGCTTCTGGCTTCCAGTGCCTACTTCTGTCATAACTATAGCCTTTAAAACACTCTCATTATGTAGCTACAATATGCTAGAGGGCAGAGAAGGAAGGAAGAGCTGCAATTTGTTTCAATAAATATTAAATAAGAACCTAATATATTAGAGGAATTTGGTGGCATGGTAGATATGTTGTTGTTTAGTCAGTAGATCATCTCCTAATCTTTGTGGTCCCACGAATTGCAGCACAAC
Organism: Nanger dama; assembly: GCA_917880005.1. NCBI lineage: Eukaryota > Metazoa > Chordata > Mammalia > Artiodactyla > Bovidae > Nanger > Nanger dama. The sequence continues at coordinate 573,770 of CAKJTW010000045.1, forward strand.
AGGCTCCCCTGTCCTTCAAAATCCCCTAGAGTTTGCTCAAATTCATGTCCACTGATTTGGTGATGCTATCTAACCATCTAATTATCTGCCACTCCCTCCTACATTTGCCTTCAATTTTTCCCAACATCAGGGTCTTCATCTGTTCACGTCAGGTGGCCAAATGATGGGAGCTTCAGCTTTAGCATAAGTCCTTCCAATGAATGTGAAAGTGCAAGTCTCCAGTCATGTCTGACTCTTTGTGACCCCATAGATTATACAGTACATGAAATTCACCAGGACAGAATACTGGAGTGAGTAGCCATTTCCTTCTCCAGGGGATCTTCCCAACCCAGGGATTAAACCCAGGTCTCCTACATTGGAGGCAGATTCTTCACCAAATGAGCCACCAGAGAACCCCTTCCAATTCAGTGTTGATTTCCTTCAGAATTGATTGGTTTGATCTCCTTACAGTCCAAGGGATGCTCAAGAGTCATCCCCAGCACAATTTGAAAGCATCTGTTCTTCAGCGCTCAGCCTTCTTTATGGTCCAACTCTCATATCTGTAACATGACTACTGGAAAAACCATAGCTTTGACTATGGTTTGATGGTTTGACATGGTTTGATGACTTTATCATCAAAATGATGTCTCTTCTCTTTAATGTGCTTTCTAGGCATGGCAGATATACAGATGTATAAAATACGACTGCTGTCCTTTAGATCACAAAGGCATATAAATGAATAACTGAAATATAGTGGGACAGACGCTAAGCAGAAATGTATGTAGAACAATGGTAACTCCAGAGAGGAAGAAAAGAACTTCTTGAGAAATCAGAAAATGTCAGAGGGCTTTGAGTCAGAAGTTAAAGTTTGTCATCCTGATGGAAGAAATAGCACATCTGGCAGAAAGCAAATGTTCAAGAGGCTGAAGGAGAGAAAACTCTAGAGTAGATGTCATAAACATTTTCTGTGAAGAGCAAGGAAATAAAAATTTTAGACTTTGTGGGTCACAGGTTTTCTGCTGCAACTGCTCTAAACTGTCAGTCACAGAAAATGTGCAAGCAAATGGGCATATCCCTGCTTTAGGCTGTGCTTAGTTACTCAGTTTTGTATAACCCTTTGTGATTCATTTCAGGTAAAAATACTGGAGTGGGTTGTCATTTCTTTCTCCAAGGGATATTCCCAACCCATGGATTGAATCTGCATCCCCTGTGTCTCTTGCTTTACAGGCAGGTTCTTTACCTGCTGTATCATCAGGGAAGCCCATAAAATTAGGCAGTTAGCCAGATTTGGCCAGTGGGATATAGTTTGCATGCCACTCTAAAGTGTAAAAGTAATTAACAATGAAAAGTATGACAAAAGAGGAACCTATTTAGCTTCAGTTCAGTTTGGTTCAGTTACTCAGTCATGGCCGACTCTTTGCAACCCCATGGACTGCAGTACACCAGGTTTCCCTGTCCATCATCAACAACCAGAGCTTACTCAAATTCATGCCCATGAGTCGGTGATGCCATCCAACCATCTCACCCTCTGTCATTCCCTCTTCTCCTGCCTTCAGTCTTACCCAGCATTAGGGTCTTCTCCAATGTGTCAGTTCTTCACATCAGGTTGCCAAAGTATTGTGGCTATAGCTTCAGCATCAATCCTTCCAATGAATATTCAGGACTGATTTCCTTTAGGATTAATTGGTTTGGTCTCCTGGCAGTCCAAGGGATTCTTAAGAGTCTTCTTCAACACCACAGTTCAAAAACTTAATTTTTTTGGTGCTCACCTTTCTTTATTGTCCAACTCTCACATCCATACATGAATACTGGAAAAGCCATAGCTTTGACTAGATGGACCTTTGTTGGCAAAGTAAAGTCTCTGCTTTTTAATATGTTGTCTAGGCTGGTCATAGCTTTTCTTCCAAGGAGCAAGTGTCTTTTAATTTCATGGCAGCATTCAATATCTGCAGTGATTTTGGAGCCCAAGAAAATAAAGTCTGTCACTGTTTCCATTGTCTCCCCACCTATTTGCTATGGAGTGATGGGACTATCTGCCACGATCTTAGCTTTTTGAATACTGAGTTTTAAACCCATGGTTTTTTGTTGTTGTTGTTTTGTTTTGTTTTGTTTTTCCACTCTCATCTTTCATTTTCATCAAGAGGCTCTTTAACTCATCTTCAGCTTGTGTCATAAGGGTGGTGTTATCTGCATATCTGAGGTTATTGATATTTCTCCTGGCAATCTTTATTCCAGTTTGTGCTTCATCCAGCCTGGAATTTTGCATAATGTACTCTGCATATAAGTTAGATGAACAGGGTGACAATATACAGACTTGATATACTCCTTTCCTGATTTGGAACCAGTCTGTTATTCCATGTCTGTTTCTAACTGTTGCTTCTTGACCTGCATACAGATATCTCAGGAGGCAGGTATGGTAGTCTGGTATTCCCATCTCTTTAAGTATTTTCCAGTTTGCTGTAATCCGCACAGTTACAGGCTTTGACATAGTCAATAAAGCAGAAGTAGATGTTTTTCTGGAACTCTTTTGGCTTTTCTATGATCTTAGATTGGTAAGGACCAAATTAAGAAAGGATTTGCATGGTAAAGACTTGCTTGCACGAGTCACTTATCTTCTCCGAGCCTTAGCATCTTCACCTGTGAAATAGCAATCAAAGTAACTCCCCAAGAAAGACTGTTGTGAATATTATCTGAGATAAATATAGCACAATTCCTGGCATTTTGCTATAAAATAATAGTTGCTAATGCTCTACAAATAGGATACATTTAGAGATGGGAATGTTGATTTGCCGTGGCTTCAGAGTTGCCTCAAGAAGCAAAGTACTTGTTTCCAATAGCAGGTTAATATGGAGAAAGGCTGTTTAGCTATAAGTTCAGAGGGGAATTCTTCAATGGAATATTTTTCCACTGAGGCTCCAGATCAAATGGCCTCTTATTATCTGAACTTACTTAGACTTCCAGGAGAAATATCAGTAACCTCAGATATGCAGATGGCACCATCCTAATGGCCAAAAGTGAAGAACTAGAGAACCTCTGAACGAAAGTGAAAGGGGAGAGTGAAAAAGTTGATTTAAAGTTCAGCATTCAGAAAACTGAAATCATGGCATCCGTTTCCTATCACTTCATGGAAAATAGATGGGGAAACAGTGGAAACAGTGGTAAACTTATTTTTGGTAGCTCCAGAACCACTGCAGATGATGACCAAAGCCTTGAAATTAAAAGAAGTTTGCTCCTTCGAAGAAAGGTATGACAAATCTAGACAGTGTATTAAAAGGCAGAGACATTATTTTGCTGACAAAGGTTTATCTAGTTCAAAAATATGATTTTTCCAGTAGTCATGTATGGATGTGAATGTTGGACCATAAAGACTCTTGAGAGTCCCTTGGACAGCTAGGAGGTTAAGTCAGTCAATCCTATAGGAAATCAACACTGAATGCTCATTTGAAAGACTGATGATGAAGCTCCAATACTTTGGCCACCTGATGTGACGAGACAACTCATTGGAAAAGACTGTGATGCTGGGACAGATTGAGGGCAGAATGAGAAGGGGGCGAAGAAATGGTTGGATGGCATCACTGACTCAATGAACACGAGTTTGAGCAAACTCCATGAGATAATGAAGGAGAAGGAAGCCTGTGGTCACAAAGAGTCGAACATGACTGAGTAACTGAACAACTTATATTAAGCCCAGTGGAAATCTACAAATATCCTTGCAACAAATTTTCTTTTTGCTTGTTTTATTTCTTCCACTGGATGTGAGCATCTTGAAAGTGGAACATTCATCTCTGTATCCATGGTATCTTGCAGCCAGTAGAGCCCAGTGTTTGATAGAGATGCCTTATATCCATCATTCCATCTGCATGCCTTCTTTCTTTTCTCCTCTTTAAGTTCTACTTTCATTCTTGTGCCATGTAGTCTTTTGATCTTATAACAGTAATGATATATAACATTTTTGACTTCTTACTATATTCAAGGCATTATCCTCAACAATTTTTGTACTTCAGTTCCATTTCTTCTATTACATGAAGTAGATATTATATAATGATGTGGTTATATAACAGTGATGTAACTATTGTTATTACTCTTATTTTTCAGATGAGAAAAGTGGGGCATATAATACGTTCTCCAAATTTTATAGCTACCAAGTGAGAGGACTGGGATTTGAGTGAGATTTGTCTGATTTTAAAGCATATAATTGTGCCCTGGAAGGATACTTATTTATGCACTATCTTTTGATGTTCCAAGTTATTCATTGTAAGTCAGCCTCTTTCCTCAACCAGACTGTGTTTCTGAATATTTTTTTCCCTCAGTACCCAATTTAAGATGGAAAAGTTAATATTTATTAAATTCCTGAAGATTTATTTTGAAAAATCGTTTGTCCCACTGTCACTTGCATTGTTCCAAAGAATGCATTATTAACTCATTCTTGGCCTTTGAAAATTACCACTCTTTTGACATATGGCAAGAGTGGAAATAATTTTCTCTGTTTATGTGCTAAGCACCCTTATAACAGCTGCCTGAAAATATTTGCCTACCAATCATAACATAAGCTCCTAGATATTTTAATTACAGAAGACAAGTCCACCCAGAAGTGAAGTCTCTCTGTTGAGGAGACCTGATACTCAGTATCTTCTTGGAGAAAATACCTTCTCAGTTACAAATCATGGGGAACAGTCCTAAGATGGTGGAGGAATAGGACAGGGAAACCACTTTCTCCCCCACAAATTCATTGAAAAAACACTTGAACGCTGAGCAAATTCCACAAAACAACTTCTGAATGCTGGCAGAGGACATCAGGCACCCAGAAAGACAGCCCATTGTCTTTGAAAGGAGGTAGGACAAAATATAAAAGATGAAAAGAGAAACAAATGAGGTATGGATGGAGATCCATCCCAGGAAGGGACTCTTAATAGAGGAGTAGTTTCCAAACACCAGGAAAGAGTTTCACCAGCAGATCTGTGGGGAGTTTTGGAAACTCAGAGGGCAACATGACCAGGAGGAAAAATAAATATATAAAACCCACAGATTATGTGCCTAACGGCAACTCTCAGCAGAGAAGTAGCCCAGATGCTCGCATCTGCCACCAGCAAGTGAGAGTTAACAGGAAGGTGTAGGCTGCATTGCTTAGGGTAAGGACTGGGCCTGAATGCCCTGGAAGGCAATCTGAGGGGAACTAACCTGAGACAACAACCCAAACTGTGGGATAGAGAGAGAGAGGAAAAGAAAAAAAAGAGAGAGAGAACTGTCCCCCAAAAGCCCTAACCTAGGGCATTGCCAGGCCTTCTCACAGAACAAAGGGCTGAGTGGATAGCAGAGGAGAGCTAGCCGGCTACAGACTGGCTCATCCCCCACTGGAGGCAGGGAGGCAGGTGGGTGACAGTCAGAGCCAGAAGGCAAGGGGTAAACTCAGCCCCAGAGATGGCATTCCCTACCAAACTGCTAATGGGCTTCCAGTTGCTAACCACTATTTCCTGGGATTCTGGATGGTTGACATCCACCGGGAGGGTTGCAGCCAGAGATCAGCTCCCCAGAAGAGATACAGGACACACCTGAGACAGGCACGCCAGCGGACACCCAGGAAACTGAGAGGCTGGGACCAGACCGAGGAGGTGATAAGACTCACTCCTCACCTGGGGAGACTGCACTTGCCAAGCACCTGGTCACCTGAGCTGCTTGGACCTGAGAAGGGCACAAAACGCAGGCCCAAGTGAGCCTGCGCCTTTGTGGAGTACCCAATAACCTGAACCTGAACCTGAGCAGTTTAGACCTAGGAAGTGTAGGCAACACAGGGCTCACCTAGGGCAGTTCCCCCAGCAGAGCAACCTAGAGCCTGAGAAGTGTAGACTGGGAAAGCACATGCGCTGTGAGCGGGGGCAAATCCAGTGTGGCTGGGACACTGAGAGCACTTTCCACACATGCCAGTGATATCTGTTTGCAGTGTTCCTTCCTCCCCACAGGACGACTGAACAAATGAGCCAAAATAAGTGACTACCTTCTTGCCCTTGTGTCAGAGTGGAAATAAGACACTGAAGAGACCAGGAAACAGAATAAGCTAAAATAAACAGAGGGAACCACTTTGGAAGTGACAGGTACAGCAGATTAAAACTCTAGTTAGCACGAACTACATTGGAAGGGGCCTATATCTCTTGAGACATAAGCCAGATCAAGGAACTATCCAAAACTGAACTGAACCCACACTGCCTGCAACAGCTCCAGAGAAATTCCTAAAAATGTTACTATTATCACTTTTCAAATTTAATTTGTTTTATTTTTTAAGTCCTCTATTACTACTTTAATTTTCAGTTTTATAACCTACTATTATCTTGCAAAAAAAAAAAAAACTACCTTAAAAGCAAACTTCATATATATAAATATATTATAATTTTTGTGACTTTTTTAAATATTGTATTTTGGGAGTCTAAACTGTACTCTAGATTTTTAATCTTTGCTTTTTGGTATTTGTTACCAAGTTTGTACATTTAAGAACCCAATCTTTAGTACCCATTTTTACTTGGGAGTGTGATTACTGGCTTGATTGTTATCTCCCCCTTTTGACTTTCTGTTTTCTCCACCAGGTTGCCTCTACCTCCTCCCCTCTCCCCTTCTCTTCTCTACCCAACTCTGTGAATCTCTTATGTGTTCTGGGCTGAGGAGAACATTTAGGGAACTGAATACTGGCTGGATCTGTCCCTTTCATTTTGATTCCCCCTTTTCTCCTTCTGGTCACCTCTATCCCCTTCCTCCCTCTTCTCTTCTCCATGTAACTCTGTTAACCTCTTTGGGTGTCCCTCGCTGTGGAGAAGCTTTACATCATTAACTTAGATATTTTATCATTGGTATTGGATAGATGGAGAAGTCTTGAGGTTACTATAAGAATAAAACTTAAAACCAGAGGCAGGAGGCTTAAGTCCAAAACCTGAGAACACCAGAGAACTCCTGACTCCAGGGAACATTAATCAATAAGAGCTCATCCAAAAGCCTTCATACCTACACTGAAACCAAGCACTACCCAAGAGCCAATAAGTTCCAACCAAGACATATCACACAAATTTTCCAGCAAATGCAGGAACATAGACATAAACGTCAGTATACAGGCTGCCCAAAGTCATATCAAACCTACAAAAAACATCTGAAAACTCACTACTGGACACTTCATTGCACTCCAGAGAAAAGAAATCCAGCTCTACCCACCAGAACACCGACAGAAGCTTCCCTAACCAGGAAACTTTGACAAGCCACCTATCCAACCCCACCCACAGCAAAGAACTTCCTCAATAAAGAGGAACCACAAACTGCCAGAATATAGAAAGGCCACCCCAAACACAGCAATCTGAACAAGATGAAAAGGCAGAGAAATACTCAGCAGGTAAAGGAACAGGATAAATGCCCACCAAACCAAGAAAAAGAGGAAGAGACAGGTAGTCTACCTGAAAAAGGATTCAGAATAATGATAAAAACAATGGTCAAAAATCTTGAAAACAAAATGGAGTTACAGATATATAGCCCAGAGACAAGGATTGAGAAGATGCAAGAAATGTTTAACAAGGACCTAGAATAAATAGAAAAAAAAGTCAATCAATAATGAATGATGCAATAAATGAGATAAAAACACTCTGGAGAGAACCAACAGTAGAATAACGGAGGCAGAAGATAGTATAAGTGAAGTAGAAGGTGAAGTGAATAGCCTTCCAGGCTCCTCTGTCCATGGGATTTTCCAGGCAATAGTACTGGAGTGGATTGTCATTTCCTTTTCCAAGGGATCTTCCCAACCCAGGGATTGAACCCGGGTCTCCCTCATTGTAGACAGACACTTTACCATCTGAGCCACCAGGGAAGTAGAACGGTAGGAATAAATGAAGCAGAGAGGAAAAAAGAAAAAAAGAATTAAAATAAATAGGACAACCTCAGAGACCTCTGGGACAATGTTAAACGCCCCAACATTCGAATCATAGGAGTCTCAGAAGAAGAAGACAGAAAGAAAGGCCATGAGAAAATACTTGAAGAGATAATAGTTGCAAACGTTCCTAAAATGGGGAAGGAAATAGTCACCCAAGTCCAAGAAACCCAGAATCCAAAACAGGATAAGCCCACGGTGAAACACTCCAAGACACATATTAATCAAATTAACAAAGATCAAGCACAAAAAAATAAATATCAAAAGCAGCAAGAGAAAAACAACAAACAACACACAAGGGGATTCCCATAAGGATAACACCTGATCTTTCAATAGAAACTCTTCAAGCCAGAAGGAAATGTCAAGACATACTTAAAGTGATAAAAGATAAAAGCCTACAGCCCAGATTACTGTAACCAGCAAGGATCTCATTCAAATATGAAGGAAAAATCAAATGCTTTACAGACAAGCAAAAGATGAGAGAATTCAGCACCACCAAACCAGTTCTTCAACAACTGCTAAAGGACTTTCTTTAGACAGGAAACACAGAAATGATGTATAAACTTGAAGCCAAAACAACAAAGTTAATGGCAATGGAATCATAAATGGGTTGAATGATTGAACCAAAAGACAAAGATTGGGTGAATGAGAAATAAATCTAGCCTTGGTAAATTAAAAAAAAAAAAAAATCATTCCAAGCATCTTTTCTGACCACAATACAATAAGATTAGATGTCAATTACAGGAGAAAAACTATTAAAATTTCCAACATATGGAGGCTAGAAAAAATGCTTCTGAATAACCAACAAATCACAGGAGAAATCAGAAAAGAAATCAAAATATGTATAGAAATGAATGAAAATGAAAACACAACAACCCAAAACCTATGGGACACTTTAAAAGCAGTGCTAAGGGGAAGGTTCATAACAATACAGGCTTATCTCCAGAAACAAACCAAAAATAGTCAAATAAATAACCTAACTCTACACCTAAAGCAACTAGAAAAGGAAGGAAATAAGCACACTAAGGTTAGTAGAAGGAAAGAAATCTTTAAAACTATGGCAGAAATAAGTGCAAAGGAAACAAAAAAGAGAATAGCAAAAATCAACACAGCTAAGAGCTGGTTCTTTGAGAAGATAAATAAAATTGACAAACAATTAGCCAGACTCAGCAAGAAACAAAGGGAGAAGAATCAAATCAACAAAATTAGAAATGAAAATGGAGAAATCACAACAGACAACACACAAATACATAGGATGATGAGAGACTACTATCAGCAACTATTTGCCAATAAAATGGACAACAACTTGGAAGAAATGGACAAATTCTTAGAAAGGTATATCTTTCCAAAATTGAACCAGAAATAAATAGAAAATGTTCATAGACCCATCAGAAGCATGGAAATTGAAACTGTAATCAGAAATCTTCCAGCAAACAAAAGACCAGGACAAGACAGCTTCACAGCTAAATTCTACCAAAAATTTAGAGAAACGCTAACACCTATCCTACTCAAACTCTTCCAGAAAATTGCAGAGGAAGGTAAACTTCCAAACTCATTCTATGAGGCCACCATCACCCTAATACCAAAACCTGACAAAGACACCACACAAAAAAAAAAAAAAGAAAGAAAGAAAGAAACTACAGCCCAGTATTACTGATGAATATAGATGCAAAAGTCCTTAACAAAATTCTAGCAAACAAAATCTCACAACATATTAAAAAAATTATTCACCATGACCAAGTGGGCTTTATCACAGGGATGCAAGGATTCTTCAAAATTCACAAATCAATCAATGTAATTTACCACATTAACAAATTGAAAGATAAAAACCATATGATTATCTCAATAGATGCAGAGAAAGCCTTTGACAAAATTCAACATCCATTTTTTATAATAACCTTCCAGAAAGCAGGAATAGAAGGAACATACCTCAACATAATGAAAGCTATATATGACAAATCCTCAGCAAACATTATCTTCAATGGTGAAAAATTGAAAGCATTTCCCTAAAGTCAGGAACAAGACAAGGATGGCAACTCTCACCACTATTAATCAAAATAGTTTTGGATGTTTTGGCTACAGCCATCAGAGCAGAAAAAGAAATAAAGGGAGTTATATTGGAAAAGAAGTAAAATTCTCTATTTGCAGATGACATGATCCTCTACATAGAAATCCCCTAGAGATACCACCAGAAAATTAGTAGACCTAATCAGTGAATATAGTAGAGTTGCAGGATATAAAATAAACTCACATAAATCCCTTGCATTCCTATACACTAGCAATAAGAAAAGGAGAAATTAAGGAAACAATTCCATTCACCATTACAATGAAAAGAATAGAATACTTAGGAATATATCTACCTAAAGAAACAAAAGACCTATATATAAAAAACTATAAAATACCAATGAAAGAATCAAAGAGGACACAAATAGGCGGAGAAATATACCATGTTCATGGAATGGAAGAATCAATATAGTGAAAATGAGTGTACTACCCAAAGCAATCTGTAGATTTGATGCAATCCTTATTGAGCTACCAACAGTATTTTTCACAGAACTAGAACAAATAATTCCACAGTTTGTATGGAAATACAAAAAACCTCTAATAGTCAAAACAGTCTTGAGAAAGAAGAATGGAACTGGAGGAATCAAGCTGCCTGACTTCAGGCTATTCTACAAAGCTAGAGTCATCAAGACAGTATGGTACTGGCACAAAGACAGAAATATAGAGCAACAGAACAAAATAGAAAGCCCAGAGATATATCCACATACCTATGGACACCTTGTCTTTGACAAACAAGGCAAGAATATATGATGGAACAAAGACAATCTCTTTAATAAGTGGTGCTGGGAAAACTGGTCAACCACTTGTAAAAGAATGAAACTAGAACACTTTCTAACACCATACACAAAATAAACTCAAAATGTATTAAAGTTCTAAATGTAAGACCAGAAAGTGTAAAACTCCTAGAGGAAAACATAGGCAAAACACTCTCTGACTTAAATCACAGCAGGATCCTCTATGACCCACCTCCCAGAGTACTGGAAATAAAAGCAAAAATAAACAATTGGGACCTAACTAAAGTTAAAAGTTTTTGTACAACAAGGAAACTATAAGCAAGGTGAAAAGACAGCCTTTGGAATGGGAGAAAATAATAGCAAATGAAGCAATTGACAAAGAATTAGTCTCAAAAATATACAAGCAACTTCTGCAGCTCAATTCTAGAAAAATAAATGGCCCAATCAAAAAATGGGCCAAAGAACTAAACAGACATTTCTCCAAAGAAGACATACAGATGGCTAACAAAAACAAGAAAAGATGTACAACATCACTCATTATCAAAGAAATGCAAATCAAAACCACAATGAGATACCATTTCACGCCAGTCAGAATGGTTGCTATCCAAAAATCTACAAGCAATAAATGCTGGAGAGGTTGTGGAGAAAAAGGAACCCTCTTACACTGTTGGTGGGAATGCAAACTATTACAGCCACTATACAGAACAGTGTGGAGATTCCTGAAAAAAACTGGAATAAAAATGCCATAGGACCCAGCAGTCTTACTGCTGGGCATACACACTGAGGAAACCAGAACTGAAAGAAACACGTGTACCTCAATGTCCATCACAGCACTGTATAATAGCCAGGACATGGAAGCAGCCTAGATGTCCATCAGTAGACGAATGGATGAGAAAACTGTTGTACATATACACAATGGAATATTGCTCAGCCATTTAAAGGAATACATTTGAAGCAGTTGCAATGATGTGGATGAAATTGGAGCCTATTATACTGAGTGAAGTAAACCAGAAAGAAAAATGGCATTTCAGGATACTAACACATATATATGGAATTTAGAAGGATGGTAATGTTAACCCTATATGCAAGACAACAAAAGAAACACAGATGTATAGAAAAGTCTTTTGGACTCTGTGTGAGAGGGTGAGGGTGGGATGATTTGAGAGAACAGCACTGAAACATGTATATTGTCATATGTGAAACAGATTGCCAGTCCAGGTCCGATGCACGAGACAGGGTGCTCGGGGCTGGTGCACTGGGATGACCCTGAGGGATAGGATGTGGAGGGAAGTGGGAGGGGGGTTCAAGATGGGGAGAACATGTATACCCATGGCTGATTCGTGTCAATGTATGGCAAAACATTACAATATTATAAAGTAATTAGCCTCCAATTAAAATAAATTAATTTAAAAAATTCAAATCATGGGCCATTGAAATGTACTTCTTTTTTAATAGTGGTGATGATGTCAAGCACTGATCCATTATTTTCTGGTAAGAAAACACCATGGTTATTTTTTTCATCTCTCCATTCTCCATGGAAACAGGATGCACGATAGACCTAGTATGGTTTTCTGATTATTTAAAACCCAAGTCCTCTAAGAGGGAATCTCTCTCTTCTCCCGTGTATATGGTCTTGGCAAGAGAGCAGGTCCCAGTGCCTGTCTTTATCTCTAGAAGCCCGAGGCTTAGATTCTTGCAATATTCCCTACAGCCAGGAAGTAGGAGACTGCATTTCACAATAGTAAATAGTGACCTGACAGTGGTGAACTTATCCTAGTGATGGTGCAACAGTGATGGCAACAATGACATTTCAGAGTCTTTGATGGCCTCCTGACCAGAAGTGGTTGTTCCAATGCTTGATATCTCTTATTCCATGTCTTCTCCTCTTAATATCCTTCCAACAAATATCCTTTTTGCTAAGACAGCCAGTTATTTCTATTTTTTGCAACCAAGAATCCTGGGTGACATAGTTTGGAACATAGTTTTACTGACAAACTCCCAGTTATTTGTTGTCTAAAATTTTTTTTCCCCCAGAGCTGCTTCACTGGCTGATGGGAAACTTTTATTTCTTCCCTTTCTTCCCAATTCAGAGATGCTGATGAACAAGATGTCCGCAAAAAAGAACTTATGTGGAAATGAGTACTTATTCAAGTGGCCCACTAGAGAAGTATGAAAGCTAGTGTTTTCTTCTCTCATTGCTCTGTGCCTGAAATGTAGAACAATGTTTTGAACACACTGAGTACTCAACCAATATATATTTGACCACTTAATGAATGAATTGCATGTGTGCTAAGTCACTTCAGTTGTGTCCTACTCTTTGCAACTCTATGAACTGGAGCCTCCCAGGCTGCTCTGTCCATGGGATTCTCCAGGCAAGAATACTGGAGAAGGTTGCCATGCATTCCTCCAGGGGCTCTTCCCAAATCAGGGATTGAACCCATATCTCTTACATCTCCTGTATGGGCAGGAATTTCTTTACCACTAGTGACACCTGGGAAGCACAATGAATTAAGTAATTGGTCCTTATTAACAGACCCAAACAGGTCCTTATTAATAGATAAAAACCCAGGTATTTTCACATTTGGTATTTTTTGTTGTTGTTACTATATGATTCTATTCATGTTAAGTTTCAGGACAAACAACGCTAATTTAGATTGGTGATTCTCAACCAGGATGAATCCCCACCCTTCACTGAGGGACATTTGGCAATGTCTGAAGACATTTTTTGCTTTCATAGCTGGTAGAAGGAGGTGGTTTACTACTGGAGTCAAGTGGGTAGAGCCTAGGGACACTGCCAAATACCCTATAGTGTGTGAGACAGCCCCTGCAATAAAGAATTATCTTGTCTCAAATGTATTCGTGCCAAGGTGAACTCATTCTATGAAAATATAGAAGTCAGAAAAGTGGTTACGTATTGGGGAACGCTGACTGAAAGGTCTACAAAGGAACTTTTCAGGTTGATAGAAATGCTTTATACTTGTGTTGTCTCGAAGAGTAACTACCAGGCACATTACATTTAGTCTTCATAAACAAAACCCAAGCACTATATTATCTACATTAGACAGAAAAACTGGAACTCAGCAAGGTTAAGTCATAATTTCAAGGTCTAATAGAGAAGCTAAAATTCACAATAAGAGTTATTACTAAGTCCATCTAGTTCATGCTGTACTGCTCTCCATCCTGAGGCAGGGGAAAAGACAAGATACAAAGGAAGAGAAGATAAAAAGAAGAGAGAAGAAAAGAGAAGGTAATAAAGTGAATAAAAGGCCTGGTAGATTTCAGAATGAGTCACCTTACTGGGGCAACTGAGAATTTCCTGAGGTATCCTTTTCTATTTGCAAACAGAGGGCAAGGGCAGCTTGTGCTGGGTGCTTATGTTGGTGTTATAGAATACAGGAGGCTATTATGGGAATTAGATAGGTTTTCACTTAAAATATGTTGGTTTTAAAAGATACCTATCAAAATCTACTATGGAGAATTGCCAGGGAACCCCATTTCTCCTCCTCCTGGAAGATTTTCCCTGACCATTCTACTGGGGCTTAAAAAATGAACAGACCCAGGTCCAATTCCAGGCTCTATTCCTAATTATCTGTTTGATTCTGGGCAAGTTACTTACCTGCCTGAGTCTCACTTTCCTCTTCTGAAACACTTCAATGAAAGAAAAACCTACCTACATAGAATATATAACTGAAGAATAACTAAATAAATCTAGTTTTCCCTCTTATTTTCCCTTTCCTCTGACATTCAGTGGCATTTGCAGTAGTTGTCATATAATTTATTTCTCAATTAGGCAGTTTTCTAATAAAAGACATTTATCTTATTGTAATACTATAATGCTGCATTTATTTGTAATTCACCTTTTTCTATCAGATTAGAGCCTGTAGCTTAAAGGAACAGGTTCATTACATTTGCCATTAGCTTCTTCAGTGCACCAGAGACAAATCTTGCTGTGATTCTGCCATTGCAGGAAACACTCCAATATATATTGCATGGTTTCTGGCTCCCAGGTGTAACCCTCTGTCAGTGTGTGCACACGGTATTTCCCCTGCTGGGAAACCAGCTGCTCTGCCCACTCTCATCTCCCCTGACTTCCATCTGGCTAACAATTTTTAGGGAGGTGGTCCCTTAGCCCCAACTTTCAATGGCTCCATAAGCCTACTTCACATGCTAGGCATCCATACACAGGTAGAGTTTACACCCCCATTTGCAGACTCATTTGTCACTTTCCATTATAAGTGCCTAGAATGGTAGATTCTCTCGTGTTCTACCTGTGAATCCCAGAAAATGGCTCTGGTTCTTAGCCTTAGGTGATACTGGGGGAGATGACTCTGAAAGATGAAGATAGGTGGCTTCTCTAGACACACCTCTTCTCATAATAAGATATATGTCCTACTTCCCTTTGATGGGCCCACAGTTTACACCAGCAGCAGCCAGCTCCATCCCTGCTCTGTTAAGTAAAGCCTGGTCAGTAGTTGACTTAGCTGCTTCCTTACTTGCTGGCTGTGGGAGGAGCCATTGTAAATCACATGCTTGTACAGGCCAATGAGTGAGAAAAAGGGCTCATTCTAGGTGGATGCCTGGGACTTGTCTTAATGTGCTGCTCCACTAGAGCCCTGACATCTGACTTTGGCTTCTTCTCTGTGCTGGGCACAATTCTTTTCCTAAATTTACCAAAAATAGATTTTAATTTTTTTTTGCTTAAAGATGTGTCTTCTCTCACACATAAGGTCACCATTACTATCTTTCTAAAAGAGACACAGAGGTATAGAACGGACTTTTGGCCTCTGAGGGAGAGGGAGAGGGTGGGATGATTTGGGAGAATGACACTGAAACATGTATACTATCATATAAGAAACGAAGCACCAGTCTATGTTCAATACAGGATACAGGATGCTTGGGGCTGGTGTACGGGATGATCCGGGGGAGACTGTGTGGGGTGGGAGGTGGGAGGGGGGTTTTGGCATTGGGAGATCATGTACACATGTGGCTGATTCATGTCAATGTATGGCAAAACCAACACAGTATTGTAAAGTAGAATAAAGTATTAAAAATAAAAAATAAAAATAAAATATAGAACAACAACAACAACAAAAATCTTTTATCCTATATTCTACTAATAACTATGAAAAATGGACTGGGGGTTATATGACTTTATTCTATAAATAAATAAACCATGGATCATTAAAAAAATGTGTCTTCTCTACTAAGTTGTGAAAAACTTGATTTTAAATTCATTCTGTTACTATGAAAAGGTTAGATTAATAGGTGGATCAATTTTAAATGTTCTACTAGCCCTGTGAAAATGATACTGTGAAAGTGCTGCACTCAATACACCAGCAAATTTGGAAAACTCAGCAGTGGCCACAGGACTGGAAAAGGTCAGTTTTCATTCCAATCCCAAAGAAAGGCAATGCCAAAGAATGCTCAAACTACTGCACAGTTGCACTCATCTCACAGGCTACCAAAGTAATACTCAAAATTCTCCAAGCCAGGCTTCAACAATATATGAACCATGAACTTCCAGATATGCATGCCCGATTTAGAAAAGGCAGAGGAACCAGAGATCAAATTACCAACATCTGTTGGATCATAGAAAAAGCAAGAGAGTTCCAGAAAAGCATCTATTTCTGCTTTATTGAGTATGCCAAAGCCTTTGACTGTGTGGATCACAATAAACTGTGGAAAATTCAGAAAAATATGAGAATACCCGACCACCTGACCTGCCTCTTGAGAAATCTGTATGCAGGTCAGGAAGCAACAGTTAGAATTGGACATGGAACAACAGACTGGTTCCAAATAAGAAAAGGAGTGGTCAAGGCTGTATATTGTCACCCTATTATTTAAATTATATGGAGAGTACATCATGAGAAATGCTGGACTGGATGAAGATCAAGCTGGAATCAAGATTTCCAGGAAAAGTATCAATGACCTCAGCTATCCAGATGACATCACCCTTATGGCAGAAAGCGAAGAAGAACTAAAGAATCTCTTAATGAAAGTTAAAGCAGAGAGTGAAAAAGTTGGCTTAAAATTCAACATTAAGAAAACTAAGATCATGGCATCCAGTCCCATCACTTCATGGGAAATGGGGAAACAGTAGACACAGTGGCTGACTTTGCTTTTAGGGGCTGCAAAATCACTGCAGATGGTGACTGAAACCATGAAATTAAAGGACACTTACCACTTGGAAGAAAAGTTATGACCAATCTAGATAGCATATTCAAAAGCGGAGACATTACTTTGCCAACAAAGGTCCATTTAATCAAGGCTATGGGTTTTCCAGTAGTCATGCATGGATGTGAGAATTGGACTATAAAGAAAGCTGAACGCCAAAGAACTGATGCTTTTTATTTATTTTTATTTTTTTACTTTACAATACTGTATTGGTTTTGCCATACATTGACATTAATCCACCACAGGTGTACATGAGTTTCCAACCCTGAACTACCTTCCCACCACCCTCCCCATATCATCTCTTTGGGTCATCCCAGTGCACCAGCCCCAAGCATCCTGTATTCTGTATTGAAACTAGACTAGCGATTCATTTCTTACATGATAGTATACATGTTTCAATGCCATTCTCCCAAATCATCCCACCCTCTGCCTCTCCCACAGAGCCCGACATCTGTGGGCTCTTTGCTGTCTTGCATACAGGGTTATCATTACCATCTTTCTAAATTCCATATATATGTGTTAGTATTAGTGTTTTTCTTTCTAGTTTACTTCATTCTGTATAATCAGCTCCAGTTTCATCCACCTCATTAGAACTGATTCAAATGTATTCTTTTTAATGTCTGAGTATTGATGCTTTTGAACTGTGGTGTTGGAGAAGACTCTTGAGAGTCCCTTGGACTGCAAGGAGATCCAACTAGTCCATCTTAAAGAAAATCAGACCTGAATATTCATTGGAAGGACTGGTTTTGAAGCTAAAACTCCAATACTTTGACCATCTGCTGCAAAGAATTCACTCATTTGAAAAGACCCTGAAGCTGGGAAAGGTTGAAGGCAGGAGGAGAAGGGGACGATAGAGGATGAGATCATTGGATGGCATCACCAACTCAATGGACATGAGTTTGAGTAAACTTCCGGAGTTGGTGATGGACAGAGAGGCCTGATGTGCTGCTGTCATAGGGGTCACATAGAGTAGGACAGGACTGAGTGATTGAATTGAACTAGCTTTGTATCTTGGTCATATTGATGCTAACAAGGTACTAAATGCTACTTGTAATAATTATCTGTATACAGTTTTCCAACACATCATCACTTTCATAGATATTATCTCCACTTCTGGGGCAAGGAGCAGTATCCACTTCCATGGAAGCAACACAACATGTTGGTCAGGAGGAAAAACTATGGTTTGAGGTTTAAGTCCAGGCTCTCTCAGCTATGTAACATGTGTCTTTGGGCAAGTTACCTGTCTTTATATAGCTTTAGCTTTTATATCTGGAAATGATAACCAAGATTTATACCTTGAAGAACTTTAGGAAGAATAGTGTTGATTATGTAATTATTGAGAATATAGTTTCTCTTGTACACTGTAATAGTATAGTGAATCACATACTTAGAAAACAGTAGAGGTAGACTAAGCCCTATATAATCCATTCATGGTTTGCTTATTTTACTAGTCTAATGCTGCTAATAAAGTGTATGTCATTTTGAATTCCCACTCAAAACAGCTCATGTGATCAAATAACAATATACAATGAATTCTTAAAATTCTATCTTTAGATACAAAGGTACAATTAATATCTTATTTATATATTTTTGATTTGAAATGTACAGTGCCTGTACACAATAGATATTCAACTAATGTTTGTTAAATACAACACCCTGTGGATTCTTAGCTCCTTTTCTTGCAGCTTCTAAACTTTCTCACTGACTACACCAGAAGGATGTTGATATGACCTTTTGGATTGCCTAATCCAATCTTACTCTCTCTGGCTCATGCATATGTGCTCAGTAACTAAGTCATGTCTGACTCTTTGGGTCTCCATGGACTGTATCCCCCAGGCTCCTCTTTGCATGGGATTTCCCAGGCCTACTGGAGTGGGTTGCCATTTCCTTCTCCAGGGGATCTTCCCAGTCTAGGGATTGAACTCATATTTCCTGCATTGGCAGGAAAATTATTTACCACTGAGCCACCAGGGAAGTGCCTCTCTGACTCATATTAGGGCAAAATAGTATTCCATTATATATATATATATGTGTGTGTGTGTGTGTGTGTGTGTGTGTGTGATGTCATCTTTATCTGTTCACCTGTCGATGGACAATTAGGTTGTTTCCGTGTCTTAGCTATTGTAAAGAGTGCAGGAACTTAAGTTTTTTTCTTTTAGTAAAAGGAATATAGATAGTAGAAGCGAAGTCAGAAATTGTAGCCCTGGGTTCAAGTTTCACACTTGTCCCTTAGTGTTCTATGTCACCCTGGGCAAGCCATCTCCCATCTCAGGCTGTCAGACCCCTGAATGTAGAATGAAGGAATAGGAAAGACTTCAGAGGGCTCCTGCAACCCATATAACCCATGACTACTTTCAGGACTATGTCTTAGCCCCTCCTCAGAAACACTTTCATGCCTTTCTCTCTACTGTGCCATGTTTACTTCCTTCTCCAAGGAGCCTTTCTTGTTTCACTGAACCCTGAATAATGATACCATGAGTTCTGGCATTAGATTAAACAGGGATCCAAACCAACCTTTATCCTACTCACTAGCTGAGTGAGCTTGAGCAAACCTTTGTTTCCTCATATGTGAAATAGTATAGTTGAGCCTTACAGGGACACTGGAAGGAGTAAATGAAACAATTTAAACAAAGGACAAAGTGATTATCTCTTAGTAGGCCACAAATGAATTCTTAATGGTGCTGCGGTATAATCAGCTCTTCTGGGTTAACTACGTAAGTGAATATTCTCGCCTTGCCACTTGTTAGAATTCTGGTAGCCTTTGAAGGGAATTTAGTCTTTTCATTTCAGGTATTATGCACTTCAACTGTAATGCTATAGAACTTGGTTTGAACCTCTCTCTTTATAACCATTCAATTCTGCGTTGCATGAAAATTACTTGGGTATATCTCTATATTTTCTACTAGATGATAAATTCTTGAAAATAAGCACTATTCCTATCTACACAGAAACATCACACATGATGTGCAGAGAGAGAACTTGAAGGATGAATGAGTAGAAAAATATGACATTGTACCTGCTCTTAGTTTAGGTATTGTGACCGGTACTTAAAACTTGGGCTTCCCAAGTGGTGCTAGTGGTAAAGAACCTGCTTGCCAACGCATGAGACACAAGAGATGTAGGTTCATTCCCTGGGTCAGTAAGATCCCCTGAAGGAGGGCATGGCAACCCACTCCAATATTCTTGTCTGGAGAATCCCATGGACAGAGGAGCCTGTAAGCTACAGTCTACAGGATTGCAAAGTGTCAGACACAACTGAAGCAATGTAGGATGTACTCACACATTTAACATATATTACGGGTATTTCTCACCTGAGAGATAGATATCACTTCTCCAGTTTTACCAAAGAGAAAACAGGCACTGAGAGGTTAGGCAACTTTCTCTGAGTAATGACAACTACAATTGTGTAGTTAGAAATAGAGCCCAATTTTGTTTGACTTCAAAGCCTGTTTTTTCATTTTATGAGCTACCTCCTAATGTTTTGCTTAAAAGCTTAGTAATTGTTGTATTATGACCTGATAAACACAATAACAGATAGAGGGTATGTAATCACAGTTAAACATAATCAAATCCTATTTAACAACTTCAAAGTACTTGAGCAGTGAAAGATGGGTGACATCATATGTTTATCAAGTAACTACATTATGAAAAGCCAATTCATTAAAATAGGAAGCAAAGACTGAACTAAAAATGAACTCTAGTGTAGAAGCTCAGCCTCAGTTGCTATATATATGTAAAGCCATCGTGATAGCATTCTGCTAAATACGTTTATGTACACCTGTGGCTGATTCATGTCAATGTATGGCAAAACCAATACAGTATTGTAATGTAGAATAAAGTAAAAATAAAAATAAAAACCTGACTAGTAGCTATTTTATGTCTTAATCCACCTAGAAAAAAATAAATAAAGAAAAATGAACACCAGCACCAAAAGATCTAATGAAGAGGCTGGTCTGTAATGATGCAAATAAGAGTCATAAATCATGTGCAAGTAAACTTTAGGGATGATTAATGTCTTTCCCAAAAGTTACTATTACAACTACAATAATATCTTATGTTTATGCATCTACTTCTAGCTTAAATATAATGCCAAACCCCTTATCAATTTTAATCATCAAACAACACTATAAGGTATGTCTTATCACTCTCACTTCACAGGTGAGGAACAGGCTTGTCCAAGGCTGTCAATAGTTAATTGGAAAGCAACAGTGAGAATGCACACCTTCAAGGTACTGCCTTTCTTCAGTTTCTTTCTCCCTAGTGATGTTCATGAAGAGAACTGGTTATCTAGTCACTTTATTTCCATCTTCCATCCTTTCTTCATGGCCCATGCTACTGAGGAACCAGAATGCCTTGTATCTGAGTCCATCTATATTGAAGAGATAGCAAATGATGATTTGTGTTTTAAAATAAACTTGGAGTAGAAGAAGGGGCAGAGAGAATTCTGTGCCACGAACTGAATTACTGACAAATTCCTTGGATCAGAGGCCATTTGGGGGAAAATTCAGATAAACAAAAACCAGGATGCCTCTTTTGCCAGCTATATAGCTGTAGATTTATGTGATAAGGTGGTCTAAGATTATTTGCCTGCCACATTAGTCACATGACAAATATATATATTAAAATCCAGAAGTGATTACTAGCTGAAAAATGGGGGAAAATATAGATTATGTCAATTCTGCCCTGTGTTAAAACTGCTTGGTCAAGACAGAAAGATAAAACAAATAGTTTTGACTATATAAAACAAATAGTTTTTGAATAAACCTCATAAATAGGTTTAGACAAATTTACTGAAACATTTCTTTTGTATGATGAAACAGTGGAACACCAAAGAGTTTCTTTGTAAATTAGTGCACAGACCTACATGGTACATATGTTCAGTTCAGGTCAGTTGCTCAGTCATGCCCAACTCTTTGTGACCCCATGGACTGCAGCACGCTCACCTTCCCTGTCTTTCAACAACTCCAAGTGCTTTCTCAAAATCATGTCCATTGTGTTGGTGATGCCATCCAACCACCTCATCCTGTGTCATCACCTTCTCTGCCTTCATTGTTTCCCAGCTTCAGTGTCTTTTCCAATGAGTCAAATTTTCACTTGTAGTGGCCCAAGTATTGGAGTTTCAGCTTCAGCATCAGTCCCTCCAATAAATACTCAGGACTGATTTCCTTTACAATGTACTTGTTTGATCTCCTTGCAGTCAAAGGAACTCTCAACACTCTTTTCCAACACCAGAGTTCAAAAGCATTAACTCAGATTTCTTTTATAGGCCAACTTTCACAACCATACATGACTAATGGAAAAACTATAGGTTTGACTAGTCAAACCTTTGCCATCTAGGTTAGTTATAGCTTTTTTTCCCCCAAGGAGCAAGCATTTTTTAATTTCATGGCTGCAGTCACCATCTGCTGTGATTTTGGAGCCCTCCAAAATAAAATCTGTCACTGTTTCCATTATTTTCCCATCCAATTTCCATGAAATGATGCGACTGGAGTCAGTAAACTTAGTTTTCTGAATGTTGAGTTTTCACTCTCTTCTTTCACTTTTACCAAGAGGCTCTTTAATTCTCCTTCACTTTCTGCCATAAGCTTGGTGACATCTGCATATCTGAGGTTGTTGATATTTCTCCCAGCAATCTTGATTCTAATTAGGGTTTCATCCAGACTGGCGTTTTGATGGATATTCTGTGGATATAATTTAAATAAGCAGGGTGACAAGACAGAACCTTGACATACTCCTTTCCCAATTTGCATCCAGTCTGTTGTTTCATGTCCAGTTCTAACTATTGATTCCTGAACTGCATACAAATTTTTCAGGAGGCAGGTAAGGTGGTCTGGTATTCCCATCTCTTGTAGAATTTTCCACAGTTTGTTATGATCCATGCAGTTAAAAGCTATGTTATAGTCAAGAAAGCAGATGTTTTTCTGGAACTCTTGCTTTTTTGATGATCCAGCGGGTGTTGGCAATTTGATCTCTGGTTCCTCTGACTTGAACATCTGGAAGTTCACATTTCACATACTATTAAAGACTGACTTAGAGAATTTTAAGCCTTACTTTGCTAGCATGTGAGATGAGTGCAATTGTGAGGTAATTTGAACATTTTTTTGGTATTGCTTTTCTTTGAGATTGGAATGAAAACTGACCTTTTCCAGTCCTGTGGCCACAGCTGAGATTTCCAAGTTTGCTGGTATATAGAGTCCAGGAATTTCACAGCATTATCTTTTAGGATTTGAAATAGTTCATCTGGAATTCCATCACCTCCACTAGCTTTGTTCATAATGATGCTTCATAAGGCCGACTTGACTTCACATTTCAGGATGTCTGGCTCTAGGTGGATGGCCACACCATTGTGGTTATATCGGTCATGAAGTTTGTTTGTTTGTTTTTTGTATAGTTCTTCTGTGTATTCTTGCCACCTCTTCTTGATATCTTCTGCTTCTATTCAGTTCAGTTCAGTTTAGTCACTCAGTCACGTCCGACTCTTTGCAACCCCATGAATCACAGTTTTCCAGGCCTCCCTGTGTCCATCACCAACTCCCGGAGTTCACTCAAACTCATGTTCATCGAGTCAGCGATGCCATCTAGCCGTCTCATCCTCTGTTGTCCACTTCTCCTGCCCCCAATCCCTCTCAGCATCAGAGTCTTTTCCAATCAGTCACCTCTTTTCATGAGGTGGCCAAAGTACTGGAGTTTCAGCTTTAGTATCATTCCTTCCAAGGAACACCCAGGACTGATCTCTTTTAGAATGGACTGGTTGGATTTCCTTGCAGTCCAAGGTACTCTGAAGAGGCTTCTCCAACCCCACAGTTCAAAAGCATCAATTCTTCGGTGCTCAGCTTTCTTCACAGTCCAACTCTCACATTCATACATGACCACTGGAAAAACCATAGCCTTGACTAGACGGACCTTTGTTGGCAAAGTAATGTCTCTGCTTTTGAATATGCTATCTAAAATGGCTATAAGTTTTCTTCCAAGCAGTAAGCGTCTTTTAATTTCATGACTACAGTCACCATCTGCAGTGATTTTGAAGCCCTAAAAATAAAGTCTCAGACTGTTTCCAGTCTTTCACCATCTATTTCTCATGAAGTGATGAAACCGGATACCATGATCTTCCTTTTCCTAAATGTTGAGTTTTAAGCCAACTTTTTCACTCCTCTTTCACTTTTATCAAGAGGCTCTTTAGTTCCTCTTCACTTTCTTCCATAAGGGTGGTTCCATCTGCATATCTGAGGTTATTTATATTTCTCCCGACAACCTTGATTCCAGCCTTTGCTTCTTCCAGCCCAGCGTTTTTCATGATGTATTCTCATAGAAGTTAAATAAGCAGAGTGACAATATACAGCCTTGACATACTCCTTTTCCTATTTGGAAACAGTCTGTTGTTCCATGTCCAGTTCTAACTGTTGCTTCCTGACCTGCATAGAGGTTTCTCAAGAGGCAGGTCCGGTGGTCGGGTATTCCCATCTCTTTCAGAATTTTCCACGTTATATTGTGATCCACACAGTCAAAGGCTTTGACATAATCAATAAAGCAGAAATAGATGTTTTTCTGGAACTCTCTTGCTTTTTCCATCATCCAGCGGATGTTGGCAATTTGATCTCTGGTTCCTCTGCCTTTTCTAAAACCAGCTTGAAGAAAGTTCACAGTTCATGAATTGCTGAAGCCTGGCTTGGATAATTTTGAGCATTACTTTACTAGAGTGTGAGATGAGTGCAATTGTACAGTAGTTTGAACATTCTTTGGCATTGCCTTTCTTTGGGATTGGAATGAAAACTGACCTTTTCCAGTCCTGTGGCCACTGTTGAGTTTTCCAAATTTACTGGCACATTGAGTGCAGCACTTTCACAGCCTCGCCTTTCAGGATTTGAAATAGTTCCACTGGAATTTCCTCACCTCCACTAGCTTTGTTCACAGTGATGCTTTCTAAGGTCCACTTCAGTTCAGTTCAGCCGCTCAGTTGTTTCTGACTCTTTGTGACCCCATGAGTTGCAGCACGCCAGGCCTCCCTGTCCATCACCAACTCCTGGAATTCACTCAGACTCATGTCCATCGAGTCAGTGATGCCATTCAGCCATCTCATCCTCTGTCGTCCCCTTCTCCTCCTGCCCCCAATCCCTCCCATAAGGTGGCCAAAGTACTGGAATTTCAGCTTTAGCATCATTCCTTCTGAAGAAATCCCAGGGCTGAAACTTAGTTCCATACAATTTCTGTCCTTTATTGTCCCCATTTTTTTCTTGAAGAGATCTCTAGTCTTTCCCATTTTATTGGGAAAGACTATTTATATTCCCCTTTTCTGTTTCTAACCACAGAAAGTATGAAGAGACAGAGCCAAAGCAAAAACAATACCCAGCTGTGAATGTGAATAGTGATAGAAGCAAGGTTAGATGATGTAAAGAACAATATTGCATAGGAACCTAGAATGTTAGGTCCATGATTCAAAACAAATTAGAAATGGTAAACAGAGGATAGCAAGAGTGAACATGGACATTTTAGGAATCAGTGAAATAAAATGGTCATGGTCTGGCATGGGTGAATTTAACTCAGATCACCATTATATCTACTACTGTGAGATAGAATCCCTTGGGGGGGATGGAGCATCCCTTGTAGTCAACAAAAATTCCAAAATGCAGTTCTGTAATTCAGTATAAAAACAAACAAACAAACAAAGAAAAATAATCTCTGTTGGTTTCCAAGGCAAACCTTTCAATATCCCAGTAATCCAAGTATATGCCCCAACCACTAGTGCTGAAAAAGCTGAAATTGAATGGTTCTATGAAGACCTACAAGACCTTCTAGAACTAATACCCCAAATATGTCCTTTTCATTACAGAGGACTGGAATATAAAAGTAGGAAGTCAACATATACCTGGAGTAACAGGCAAATTTGGCCTTGAAATAAAGAATGAAGCAGGGCAAAGGCTAACAGAATTTTGCCAAGAGAACGTACTGGTCATAGAAAGCACCCTCTTCCAACAACACAAGAGACGACTCTACACATGAACATTTCCAAGTGGTCAATATCGAAATCAGATTGATTATATTTTTACAGGCAAAGATGTAAAATCTCTATATAGTTAGCAAAAATGACTGGGAGCTGATTGCGTCTCAAACATGAAATTCTTATTGACAAATTCAGACTTAAATTGAAGAAAATGGGGAAAACCATTAGATCTTTCAGGTATAACCTAAATATAATCCTTTACTACTATACACTGGAAGTGACAAATAGATTCAAGGGATTAGTTCTGATAGAGTGCCTGAAGAACTATGGACAGAGGTTCATGACATTGTAAAGAGGCAGGGATCCCCCAAGAAAAAGAAATGAAAAAACACAAAATGGTTGTCTGAGGAGGCCTTACAAATAGCTGAGACAAGAAGAAAATGAAAGGCAAAGGAGAGAAGGAAAGCTATACCCATTTGAATGCAGAGTTCCAAAGAATAGCAAGGAGAGATAAGAAAGCCTTCCTCAGTATCAATGCAAATAAATAAAGGAAAACAATAGAATGGGATTGCCTAGAGATCTTTTTAAGAAAGTTACAGATACCAAAGGAACATTTCATGCAAAGATGAATATATATGTAGGAAAGATCATCTCCCCCCCGCCCCCAGTCATCTTTCAGACATGTTTTGCATTCCTCATGCTTTCTTTCTTTACCACCTCATTTCTGACCTTTCTTTGCTGACTCTTCATTCAAGGTATGGGTAAACCTGCTGCACTTCCATCTGCCCTAGAACATTTGTGTATGCCAAGATTCTTCACATCCAATGCAATCTGATGAGGATTTGCTTTTCAGATTATTTTCTCTTTGTACACAATAAGTGAAACACCAAATGGTGACTGCAAGACCCATGTCTGAAAAGTCAACAGGTGCTGATAGTTGTTTGGAGAAAAGCTGAATTGAACTAGGCAATACAGATATTTGAAAATTAAAACAGCCTCTTTTTGGCCAGGGTTTTTTTGTTGTGTCTTACAAGGCTCAAATATAGAAGTTAATTAAACCAGTCACCTGGAATTTCTTGAGTATCTCAAGAGGGAAAGGTACATTTTTAGTTTGTTTCTTGTTCTCTTGTTAACCAGAATGAGTACGTAAACAGGGAATTATGCTTCCTGGGCACCTACAAGTATAGATATAGCATAGAGCTGGAAGACAAGTGCTGGAAGGATGATCTCCATTTCACCAGGAGAAAATTGAAGTAAGAAAGGTTACATTCTTGTTTCAAGTTCATACAGGTAACTGCTGGCAGAGATGGAAGTGGAGACTAGATCTTTTTATCCATGATCAGAAGATGTCATCTAACTATATTGTATTCATTTTAATTTCTAGGCACTGGGCTCTAACGCACCTTCTCTTACTAAGGCAGTGTTCTTTTTATATACAATTTAAATTCAATTGTATGATATTTAAAAATTGATATCAAATAGAAACAAACATCATGTATAATATATATGCTGCTGCTGCTAAGTCGCTTCAGTCATGTCCAACTCTGTGCGACTCCATAAATGGCCTTCTACTAGACTCCTCTGTCCCTGGGATTCTCCAGGCAAGAACACTGAAGTGGGTTGCCATTTTCTTCTCCAATGCATGAAAGTGAAAAGTGAGAGGGAAAAGAAGAGGGAAAAAAAGATGGCAGAGGAATAGGACGGGGAGAACATTTTCTCCCTAACTACCTCATCAAAAGAACATTTCAACGCTGAGTAAATTCCACCAAACAACTTCTGACTGCTGGCAGAGGACATCAGGCATCCAGCAAAGCAGATCATTGGCTTCAAAACCAGGTAGGAATTAATATATACGATGAAGATAGAGACAAAGGAGGTAGGGAGGGAGCCCCCGTCCCGGGAAGGGAATCCCGTCCCGGGATGGGAATCCTGTCCCAGGAAGAGACTCTTAAAAGAGAGATTTCCTAAAATTGGGGAACATTCTCACAGCTGTATATGGGGCAAGCCCTGGAAGCATAGAGGGCAACATAAAAGGAAGGAAGAATAAATAAATAAATAATTAGAACCAACAGATTATGAATTCAACAGTATAACCCCCAGCGGATAAGTAGCACAAACGCCTGCCTCCAACAGCAGTGGGGGTTGGGCAGGGAGGATCACGCCAGCGACAGTGCTTTCTAAAAATTGGGCCATGGGAGACGTAGGCTGCAGGGCTTTTCTCAAGAATCAGGGTGTAACGGGGCCAGAATCAGGTCCGAGCGTGGCTAGAAAGAACTATATTGGTCTAGCAAACCAGACTGTGGGATAGGTAACACGTGAAATGCTTGAACATAAGACACCAACAGGCCCGCACACAGAACAAAGGACAGATCGGCAATAGCCGGCTGCAGACCATCCCCCTCCGGCGACATGCAGCCAGAGCCTTAAGTGCTGGAAGGGGGCAATAGCAGCTCAAGAGTGACATTACCTACCAAATTGCAAGCAGGTTTCTTTCCTATTGAGACTGCTAGGGGCTCTGAACAGTGATCATCTGCCTGAGAAAGAGCCCCAGTGGAGCTCCCAGAAAACTGAGCGACCCGGAAGCCCAGAAGTCGCAATAGCGCACCAAATTCCCTAGCCACTCGGACCTGAGAAGGGAACAAAGCCCCTGTTCAACCAAATCCAAGTCTTGGAGGGCTTCCTGAGTGCCAAAACTGAGTGGCTTAGACCAGGGAGGTGCATGAAGCATAGGGCAGGCCCCACAAGGTTATCCTAAGGAGAGAGAAGGGCAAGCCCAGTGCAGAGTCCACCACCACCATCCCTGTGTCAAGACGGAAATCAGACACGGAAGGGACCAGCAAACAGAGGAAGTCAAACAGAGGGAACTGCCTTGGTAGCAACCCCACACAGTCCACAATGACAGAGAAAGTGCCAGATATACCGTTACTACTTTTATGATCAATTTTTTTTTGGGGGAGGGATGATGTGGAAGTGTGATTTTTTTTAAGAATTTTTTTTCATTATTAAATTTTTTTCTATTTTTAAATTTGTTTTCTCTTCTTTTCTTTTTCGTTTTTTTCCCCCTAAACTTGCTTAAATTTTTAAGTCTTCTATATTTCTATTATTATTTTTATAACCTATTATTACTTTTCAAAAAAAAAAAACCCTATCTTTAAAGCAAACGCCGTATATAGTCCTATTGGTGGAGGAAGCTGTCTTTTAATAATTCTGGAGTCTTTTATCTTATTTTATTTTTTTTCAATTTTTTTTAAAATTTTTCTCTCCTTTTTCTTCTTATATTCAATATTTTATCTTTGAAAATCCAATCTTTACTCCAGATTTTTAATCTCAACATTTTGGTATTTGTTGCCAATTTTGTACCTTTAAAAACCTAATCTTCAGCACCCAATTTTACATGAGTGTGAAACTACTGACTTGACCACTCTCTCCCCCTTGGAACTCTCTTTTCTCCACCTGGTGGCTTTTGTCTCCTCCCTCCCCCCTCCTCTTCTCTACCCAACACTATGAATCTCTGTGTGCTCCCGAAGGTGGAGAATTCTCAGGGAACTGGTCACTGGCCAGATCTGTATCCCTCCTTTGCATCTCCCTCTTTTATCCTCCTCTCCATCTCTACCTACTTCCTCCCTCTCCTCTTCCATGTATAACTCTGTGACCACCTCTGAGAGGTCCAGACTTTGGAGTGCACACAAGAAAGTGGTTACGGGCTACCTTGTTTTTCCTCTTTTGATTCCACCTCATCCCATTCCACTGACGTCTAACTACCCCCTCCCTCTTCTCTCCTCCAAGTAACTCAGCGATCCTCTAGAGACAACCCTCAAAGTGGAGAAACCTATCATCATTAACCCAGATGTTTTAACATTAGTGCTGAATAGATGGAGAAATCATGAGGCTATTTTAAAAACAAATCTGAGAACAAGAATCAGGAGGCATAAGTCCAAATCCTGAAATCATCAAAGAATTCCTGAATACAGGGAACATTATCCAATAAGAGCTCATCAAACTCCTTCATACTTATACTGAAATTGAGCACCACCCAAGGGCCAACAAGTTCCAGAGCAAGACATACCACGCAAATTCTCCAGCAATACAAGAACAAGCCCCTGAGCTTCAATACACAGGCAACTCAAAATACTCCAAAACCATTGACGTCCCATAACCCATTACTTGACACTTCACAACACTCCAGAGAGAGGAAATCCAACTCCACCCACCAGAACTTCAACACAAGCCTCTCTAATCAAGAAACTTTGACAAGCCACTGATATAACCCCCAAACACAGAGAGGAAGCTCTATAATAAAGAGAATTCCACAAATTCCCAGAATATAGAAAAGCTACACCAAACGCAGCAATATAACCTGGATGAAGAGACAGAGGAATACCCAGCAGGTAAAGGAACAGGAGACATGCCCACCAAACCAAACAAAAGAGGAAGAGATAGGGAATCTACATGAGAAAGAATTCCAAATACTGATAGGGAAAATGATCCAAAATCTTGAAATCAAAATGGAATCACAGATAAATAGCTTGGGGTCAAGGTTTGAGAAGATGCAAGAAAAGTTTAACAAGGACCTAGAAGATATAAAAGAGTCAACATATAATGAATAATGCAATAAATGAGATCAGAAACACTCTGGAGGCTACAAATAGTAGAATATCGGAGGCAGAAGATCGGATTAGTGAAATAGAAGATAAAATGGTAGAAATAAATGAATCAGTGAGGGAAAAAGAAAGACAAATTAAAAGAAATGAGGACAACCTCAGAGACCTCCAAGACAATATGAAATGCTCCAACATTCGAATCATAGGAGTCCCAGAAGAAGAAGACAAAAAGAAAGACCATGAGAAAATACTTGAGGAGATAATAGTCGAAAACTTCCCTAAAATGGGGGAGGAAATAATCACCTAAGTCCAAGAAACCCAGAGAGGAGAGTGCCAAACAGGATAAACCCAAGGCGGAACACACCAAGACATATACTAATCAAAGTAACAAAGACCAAACACAAAGAACAAATATTAAAAATAGCAAGGGAAAAACAACAAATAACACATAAGAGGATCCCCATAAGAATAACTGCAGATCTTTCAATAGAAACTCTTCAGGCTAGGAGAGAATGGCAAGACATACTTAAAGTGATGAAAGATAATAACCTTCAGCCAAGACTACTGTACCCAGCAAGAATCTCATTCAAATATGAAGGAGAAATCAAAAGCTTTTCAGACAAGCAAAAGCTGAGAGAATTCAGCACCACCAAACCAGCTCTCCAACAAATACTAAAGGATAGACTTTAGACAGGAAACACAAAAAGGACGTATAAACCCGAACCCAAAACAATAAAGTAAATGGCAACAGGTGCATACGTATCAATAATTACCTTAAATGTAAATGGGTTGAATGCCCCAACCAAAAGGCAAAGACTGGCTGAATGGATACAAAAACAAGATCCCTATATATGCTTCTTACAAGAGACCCACCTCAAAACAACGGACACATACAGACTGAAAGTGAAGGGTTAGGAAAAAGATATTCCATGAAAATAAAGACTAAAAGAAATCAAGAGTAGCAATACTCATATCTGATAAAATAGACTTTAAAACAAAGGCTGTGAAAAGGGACAAAGAAGGCCACTACATAATGATTAAAGGGTCAATCCAAGAAGAAGATATAACAATTATAAATATATACGCACCCAACATAGGAGCACCACAATATGTAAGACAAATGCTAACAACCATGAAAGGGGAAATCAATAATAACACAATAATAGTGGGAGACTTTAATACCCCACTCACACCTATGGACAGATCAACTAAACAGAAAATTAACAAAGAAACACAAACTTTAAATTATACAATAGACCAGTTAGACTTAATTGATATCTATAGGACATTTCACTCCCAAAACAATGAATTTCACCTTTTACTCAAGTGCACATGGAACCTTTTCCAGGATAGATCACATCCTGGGTCATAAATCTAACCTTGATAAATTCAAAAAAATCAGAATTATTCCAAGCATCGTCTCTGACCATAATGCACTAAGGTTAGATCTCAATTACAGGAGAAAAGCTATTAAAAATTCCAACATTTGGTGGCTGAACGCCTTTCTGAATAATCAACAAATCACAGAAGAAATCAAAAAGAAATCAAATTATGCATGAAAACGAATGAAAATGAAAACACAACTACACAGAACCCATGGGGCACTATAAAAGCAGTGCTAAGAGGAAAGTTCATAGCAATACAGGCATACTTCAAGAAACAAGAAAAAAAGCCAAATAAATAACCTAACTCTACACCTAAAGCAACTAGAAAAGGAAGAAATAGAGAACCCCAGAGTTAGTAGAAGGAAAGAAATCCTAAAAATTAGGGCAGAAATAAATGCAAAAGAAACAAAAGAGACCATAGCAAAAATCAACAAAGCAAAAAGCTGGTTCTTTGAAAGGATAAATAAAATTGACAAACCATTAGCCAGACTCATCAAGAAACAAAGAGAAAAAAATCAAATCAATAAAATTAGAAATGAAAATGGAGCGATCACGACAGACAACTCAGAAATACAAAGAATCATAAGAGACTACTATCACCAACTATATGCCAATAAAATGGACAACTTGGAAGAAATGGACAAATTCTTAGAAAAGTAAAACTTTCCAGAACTGAACCAGGAAGAAATAGAAAATCTTAACAGACCCATCACAAGCATGGAAATTGAAATTGTAATCAGAAATCTTCCAGCAAACAAAAGCCCAGGTCCAGACAGCTTCACAGCTGAATTCTACCAAAAATTCCGAGAAGAGCTAACACCTATCTTACTGAAGCTATTCCAGAAAATTGCAGAGGAAGGTAAACTTCCAACCTCATTCTATGAGGCCACCATCACCCTAATACCAAAACCTGACAAAGACACCACAGAAAAAGAAAACTACAGGCCAATATCACTGATGAACATAGATGCAAAAATCCTTAACAAAATCCTAGCAATCAGAATCCAGCAACACATTAAAAAGATCATACACCATGACCAAATGGGCTTTATCCCAGGGATGCAAGGATTCTTTAATATCCGCAAATCAATCAATGTAATTCATCACATTAACAAACTGAAAAATAAAAATCACATGATTATCTCAATAGACGCAGAAAAAGCCTTTGAAAAAATTCAACACCCATTGATGATAAAAACTCTCCAGAAAGCAGGAATAGAAGGAACGTACTTCAACATAATAAAAGCTATATATGACAAACCCACAGCTAACATTATCCTCAGTGGTGAAAAATTGAAACCATTTCCCCTAAAGTCAGGAACAAGACAAGGGTGTCCACTTTCACCACTACTATTGAATATCGTACTGGAAGTTTTGGCCACAGCAATCAGAGCAGAAAAAGAAATACAAGGAATCCAAATTGGAAAAGAAGAAATAAAACTCTCACTGTTTGCAGATGACATGATCCTCTACATAGATAATCCTAAAGACTCGACAAGAAAACTAGTAGAGCTAATCAATGAATATAGTAAAGTTGCAGGATATAAAATCAACACTCAGAAACCCCTTGCATTCCTATACACTAATAACGAGAAAGTAGAAAAAGAAGTCAAGGAAACAATCCCATTCACCATTCCAATGAAAATAATAAAATACTTAGGGATATACCTACCTAAAGAAACTAAAGACCTATATATCGAAAACTATAAAACACTGATGAAAGAAATCAAAGAGGACACTAATAGATGGAGAAATATACCATGCTCATGGGTCGGAAGAGTCAATAGAGTGAAAATGAGTATACTCCCCAAAGCAATCTACAATTCAATGCAATTCCTATCAAGCTACCAGCAGCATTTTTCACAGAACTAGATCAAATAATCCAAGATTTGTATGGAAATATAAAAAACCTCGAATAGCCAAAGCAATCTTGAGAAAGAAGAATGGAACTGGAGGAATCAACCTGCCTGACTTCAGGCTCTACTACAAAGCCACAGTCATTAAGACAGTATGGTACTGGCACAAAGACAGAAAAATAGATCAATGGAACAAAATAGAAAGCCCTGAGATAAACCCACACACCTATGGACACCTTATCTTCGACAAAGGAGGCAAGAATATACAATGGAGTAAAGACAGTCTCTTTAACAGGTGGTGCTGAGAAAACTGGTCAACCACTTGTAAAAGAATGAAACTAGACCTCTTTCTAACACCATACACAAAAATAAACTCAAAATGGATTAAAGATCTAAATGTAAGACCAGAAAGTGTAAAACTCCTAGAGGAAAACATAGGCAAAACACTCTCCGACATAAATCACAGCAGGATCCTCTATGATCCACCTCCCAGTATACTGGAAATAAAAGTAAAAATAAACAGATGGGATCTAATTAAAATTAAAACCTTCTGCACAACAAAGGAAACTATAAGCAAGGTGAAAAGACAGCCTTCTGAATGGGAGAAAACAATAGCAAATGAAACAACTGACAAACAACTAATCTCAAAGGTATACAAGCAACTTATGCAGATCAACTCCAGAAAAATAAACGAACCAATCAAAAAATGGGCCAAAGAACTAAATAGGCATTTCTCCAAAGAAGACATACGGATGGCTAACAAACATGAAAAGATGCTCAACATCACTTATTATCAGAGAAATGCAAATCAAGACCACAATGAGGTACCATTTCCCACCAGTCAGAATGGCTGTGATCCAAAAGTCTACAAGCAATAAATGCTGGAGAGGATGTGGAGAAAAGGGAACCCTCTTACAGTGCTGGTGGAAATGCAAACTAGTACAACCAATATGGAAAACAGTGTGGAGATTCCTTAAAAAATTGCAAATAGAACTGCCTTATGATCCAGCAATCCCACTGCTGGGCATACACACCAAGGAAACCAGAGTTGAAAGAGACACATGTACCTCAATGTTCATTGCAGCACTGTTTATAATAGCCAGGACATGGAAGCAACCTAGATGTCCATCAGCAGATGAATGGATAAGAAAGCTGTGGTACATATACACAATGGAGTACTACTCAGCCCTTAAAAAGAATAAATTCAACTCAATTCTAATGAGATGGATGAAATTGGAGCCAATTATACCGAGTGAAGTAAGCGAGAAAGAAAAACACCAATACAGTATACTGACACATATATATGGAATTTAGAAAGATAGCAATGATGACCCTCTATGTGAGACAACAAAAGAGACTCACAGGTATAGAACGGAGTTTTGGACTCTGAAGGAGAGGGAGGGGGGGATGATTTGGGAGAATGGCATTGAAACATATATACTATCTTGTAAGAACGAAGCGTCAGTCTATGTTCAATGCAGGATGCAGGATGCATGGGGCTGGTGCATGGGATGATTTAGGGAGATGATATTGGGTGGGAGGTGGGAGGGGGCTTCAGCATTAGGAGATCGTGTACACCTGTGGCTGATTTATTTCAATGTATGGCAAAACAAATACAGTATTGCAATGTAGAATAAAGTGTTAAAAAAAGAAAAGAAAAGAAAAGAAAAAAAAAGAAAAGTGAATGTTTACTTTTTCAGTCATGTGTGACTCTTAGCGACCTCATGGACTGCAGCCTATGAGGCTCCTCCATCCTTGGGATTTTCCAAGCAAGAGTACTAGAGTGTCATCACCTTCTCTGATAATATATATTTATACTAAATGTAATATGCATTTTCATAAATTTCTTCATTATTTCAATCAATGTTTATTTAGGGCCTTTCTATAAACTCTGGCATATAGTCAAAAATTCAATATAAGAAATCTATAATATAAATATTATGATAAATTTATAATAGAGTGAAAAAGTAGAGAAGAAAGTAAGGAAAGAAAAAAAAGTAGAGAGTGTGACCCCCAAAATATATTGATTACAGCAAAATCAAGAATATTTCTACAAATATAAAACAAGATACTTGAAACTTTTAAAAAAATCTAAAAAATGCTCACTTTATGTAGGATTTATGATGAAATCTCATTTAACTAGAAGAAAATTATCTAGAACTCTCAATTAATCACAATTGAGTTGCTAGTTCTACTATGGAAGAAAGACAAAAACCATAAATAATACAGGATGTACCAGGTAGGATGGCATCTAGAAAGTACGTGGATTCAAATCCAGATTTTCCAAAAGCTTTAACTTTTCTGCTGTTCAGTTTCATTGTTTGTAAAAGGTCAATGTAAGGCTTAACTGTTGGATTGGGATGATGCAATGTATGCAGAATTCCCAGCCTAGAGGCTGACACATAGCATATGCTTTGTAAGTCTTCTTGCTTTTCCTCACTTCTAAAAGTGAACTTCCAGAAGGCTTTCTTGGGTTTGATTCATACTCAGAATTGTGTCTGGCATCATTTTCCTCATAAGATGAGACAGAACCAACATTCAGAATTATGTGACAAGGTTCCAGGGGAGCCACAGCCATCTAATAAAGATCCCATTCTCACTGGTGTTTTCTACTTAACAAAAGATAATATTTTTATTAAGAAAGACTTTTAGCCATTGAAAAGTCAATCAGAAGATTCAACTAACATGGTTGCTGTAAGAATTGAGGGTGCATGAGGTTTTGTTTTGTGGTAACCTAACATAAGTGTCTTTAGATGAAGGTCTG
The DNA here is from genome assembly GCA_917880005.1 of Nanger dama. Taxonomy (NCBI): domain Eukaryota; kingdom Metazoa; phylum Chordata; class Mammalia; order Artiodactyla; family Bovidae; genus Nanger; species Nanger dama. Next base: position 610,159 of record CAKJTW010000045.1, read on the forward strand.
TTTCTTGGTATCAGCTTCCTCTGGGAGGTAAAGGACCTGAGTGTCCTTTCTAAAAATAGTTGTTCCAGGATGGGACTAGTGCTGACAGAGCTCAGGGCTGATCCCAGTATGGCACAAAGTGTCCTCTTCAAGGTCCTTACCCACACTCATGGTGGTCAGAGGGCAACGTTGTGCTGGGCACTTGTAAGGAAGAACTGGTAAGCATATATGTTAATGATTCTGAATGTGTAAAATACTCTCTGAGTGAGTAAGTGAAAGTTGCTCAGTTGTGTCCAACTCTTTGCAACCCCATGGACTATGGAGGCCATGGAATTCTCCAGGCTAGAATTCTGGAATGGGTAGTCTTTTCCTTCTCCAAGGGATCTTCAGTGAAGGGGCTGAACCCAGTTCTCTCACATTGCAAGTGGATTCTTTACCAGCTAAGCCACAAGGGAAGCCCAAGAATAATGGAATGAATAGCTTATCCCTTCTCCAGTGGGTTTTCCCAATCCAGGAATTGAACCGGGGTCTCCTGCTTTGCAGGTGGATTCTTTATTATCAAGGAAGCCCACTTTTCAAAAATTTGATATGGAGAGTTGAGGCCAGAATCCAAAGAACTAGAAAATTATGTGATAAAAGTGTTGTAGAAAGAAACCAATCTGAAAAGGCTGCATTCTATATGATTACAACCATATGTATACATGTATGTATGTTTGCTTAGTCTATATGTACACATGCTTGTTCAGTTGTGTATGACTCTTTGTGGCCCCATGGACTGTACTCTATCAGGCTCCTCTGTCAAGGGGATTTTCCAAGCAAGAATACTGGAGTGAGTTCCATTTCTTCCTCTGCGAGATCTTCCTGATCCAGGGATAGAACCTGTGTCTCCTGCATCTCCTGCATGGCAGGCAAATTCTTCACCAGTGAGTGAAGTAAGAAGCCCAATTATAACTATATGACATTCTGAAAAAGACAAAATTTGGTGGAAGTAATAAGGTTGTGGTTACCAGATTTGGAGTGAAAAGAGACACACAGGCAGAGCACAGAGGATGTTTAGAGTAGTGAACATATTTTATGATATTACAATGATAAATACCTATCATTATATATACATCCAAACTTATAGAATATGCTACACAAAGAGTAAACCCTAATTATTGCAAGCTATGAACTATATGATGTATCATTATAGGTTCATTAATTGTAACAAATATATTACTTTAGTGGGGAATGTTGATAAAGACATATATGGGTAGTGGCAGAGGGTCCACAGGAAATTCTGTACCTTCCTCTCAATTTTTCTGTGAAACTAAGACTGCTCTAAAAAATAAAATATTATTTTTTGGTAAAGTCCTAGAACTCAGACAAATTTATCTAGATATTTTATTTTATGGAATCCAGAAAGAGACAATGGTTTCTAGTAATGGCAGCAATGGGATCAGAATATTGCCATCTCTAACAACCTGGATATTCAGAGAAACCTTCTCCCTTTGTGGTAAAGAAGATAAGGAGTAGATTAAGTCAACAGCCTAGATGAGGAGACCTACAGTCATGTTGTTTAAATCTTTTTGGGTGGGTAATTCAAATAAAATTCATGAGATCTGGACCACTCTAGCTTGGGAATAAAGCTAAATTCACAATAGTCATAACAGTGTGTTACTGTGGGTTTTTCTCTTCCTAGAGTTGCCTGAAGCACTTCAAATTAGGGAAGCCATCCCCCAGTTACAGTGTAGTATCTGTTATTTTGTGTCTTCCTCTCCAACTCCCCAAACGTTTGTTTGATGCTTTCCCTAAAGTTATCAAAGCTTGGGAAGGTCTTTGCAAAGCAAATTCCCATAGCTGTTGGCATTTTTTTTAATCTATAAAGGATAGAATAAGTGTCTCTAAAATTGAGGATGATGACCTTGTTAACAATTATTCAGTCATTACCCTCGCCTTTAAAGACATATATTTTTTTATTCTTTTCCCCAGAAGCATCCTAGAAGTATCCTAGAAGATGCATATCTCACCTACAGACCATCTGCCAACTGTGTCTGCCAGAAAAGCTGCCCATCAGCTGAAAGTAGAACCTAGAGAGCCTTTGCACAACTCTAGCATCAGGGAGGCAGGCAGACCCGTCACAGACAGCCCCAATTATTGGTGGCTGGCAGCCAATTTGGGCATGGAATAGCTATTGAGAGCAGACAGCATGAAATTGGACCTGCATTTGTCTGTACTATGTGAAGTGATGATGCTTTTGTGGATCTTCCAAGTGCATGTACAGACACATTGTTATTACTGACTTGAGGTGTGATGGTTCTAGATCTGGCTTTAGGATCATTTAATACAATGGTTCTTACACTTGACCATGTCTACTGACCAAACTAACCACCTGGGACCTTTTAGAAATTACAGATTACTGGATCCCACCCTCTGACCTAGTAAATCAGAATATTGAAAGGTAAAGAAAAAAAATCTATATATGAACACCTTTCCAAATGATTTGTATGTAGTCAGTTCATCATGCATCCATGGATTAGAATTTTATAATCAGTGATTATAGTTCACATGCCTCCTTTTCACCAGAATAATTTTTATTGAAGAGGATACCACAGCCTTGGGAATAGACCTGTGCTGGACCCATGGCAAAGCCCTGACAGACATGGATCTAGAGGCAAATCAGTGATTTATTATGTCTTTGCTTCTTCTTACAATACATATTACGTGTTTCTCTGGTGACTTAGTGGTAAAGTATCCACATGCCAATGTAGGAGACATGGATTTGCTCTCTGGGTCAGGAAGATACCCAGGAAAGGAAAAGGCAACCCACTCCAGTATTCTTGCCTGGGAAATCCCATGGACAGAGGAGCCTGGTGGAATACAGTCCATGGATTCATAAAAGAGTAAGACATGACTTAGTAACTAATCAACAACACCAACAAATACTGCCCCATCCTCTATTAATGGCCAAACTAGTCTATCTATTTTATCCTGTTCACAACACAATATATGTGCATATGACTAAGCAAACATATTTATTGATAAAAATATATTTAATCTAACTTGACCTCCCTTTGGAAGTTCATCTTTCTACAACATGAATCCCTTAGGTAAGAGAATGAAAGGCTTTAGAGAAACTCTGAGTCTTTAGAGATTAGCCTCTAAAAATGTATAAATATTTCTGTATAAACACATCTCTGCTTTTTTTTGAAGAAGGTTAATAGCTTTCACCAGATATTTAAAAAGATCTACCTTCTACCTAAAATGACTTGAACCTCTAGCATATAATATCCACGTTAAGAAGCTGCTTTTCTACTGTTTTGAAAGGGATGGCTTAGAACTTTAAAAAAAAAAAGAAAGAAAGAAAAAGGAAAAAATCTACTTTAGGAAGTTAGCTTAACCTACTGGGTTTTGACACATCTAGCTATGCTAAGAATAATGAAAGTGTTTGATAAAGTGTCAACATAGAGGACATGAACATAAAAGCTAATGCAACTTGACAGAAAAAGTTAGGTTGACTTAAAATTGCACTGTCACTAATATGAAGCAAAAGTATGGCCAAGCCAAAAATCTCAAGGAAAAGACAAGTAAAGCCAGAGAAAGATTAAGACACAGACTTAAAAAGATAATGAGACTTTTATCAGGGCAGAACTTGGGAGAAATACGAAGCAGTAATTTTTAAATAAAGTTATGCTAGTGCACTAATTTGAGTAACCAAGATTTATAATTAAAATTTTGTACCAACTCTTCACATTGCCAAACATTTTTAATGACTCCAGGAGGAACATGATGAATGTATAGGATACATTGCACTGAACATCAAGGAAGAGTCAAATGCACAAGGTGGAGAAAATGATGGGAAGTTTTGTCACTTAAACTCCTAAAACCTCTTATGCAAAATGGATGTTGATGTCTGTTTGGTTCAAAGAGTATTCATATGTCTTTCATAGCACAGATTGAACTATATTATTACTCTATGGCATTCCAAATTACAAATTACTCTATGGCCTTTCCAAATTAATTCAATACAGTTTCCTGAGGGCAAGAACAGTGTTTTTCATTTTCTATTTCTATTCTCAGTACTTAGGATACTGTCGTGTATTAATTATCTGGTCCCATAATAATGCTGCAAAATGGCCACAAACACTCAGCGGCAGGTAACATTAAGCATTTATCTAACTCATGAGTCTTAGGGGTTCAGATGATCTGAGCTGAATTTCTTCATGTATCTCTAGTTAGCTCCAAGTCAATTAGACAGCTCTGCCAAATTTACTGGGTTCATTCACATGTCAGGGGGTTACCTGGCTATTGGGCATAATAATAGTCTTGGTTGGGATGATTCAGCCCATCATCCCATATCTGGTGCTTCAACAAACTAGACTGGCTAAGAATCTCCTAATATCTCACTGGACAAAGCAAGACATATGTTTAAGTTCTGAGTCCAAATGATAGGGTACTTCCAAATCGGTACTACCAAGTACTGAATTAATTGGAAAGGGTATGAATACAGATAGAAGTAAAGAACTGAGGCCATTAATATTATCAGTCTCTCACATGCCTCAAATATGGTAAAAGCTCAATTAAAAGTTTGTCAAAACAAAACTGGTAAACTACTTGTAAAAAAATAAAACTAGAAGACTTTCTAACACCATATATAAAAATAAACTCAAAATGGATTAAAGATCTAAATGTAAGACCAGAAACTATAAAACTCCTAGAGAGAAACATAGGCAAAACGCTCCTTGACCTAAATCACAGCAGGATCCTCTATGACCCACCTCCAAGAGTACTGGAAATAAAAGCAAAAATAAGCAAATGTGGTCTAATTAAACTTAAAAGCTTTCATACAATGAAGAAAGGTGAAAAGACAGTGTCCAGAATGGGATAAAATAATAGCAAATAAAGCAACTGACAAAGAACTAATCTCAAAATATACAAGCAGCTCACGCAGAGCAGCTCAGTACCAGAAAAATAAACCACCAAAAAAAAAAAGGCCAAAGGACTAAATAGACATTCCTTCAAAGAAGACATACAGATGGCTAACAAACACATGAAAGATGCTCATTGTCACTCCTTATCAGAGAAGTGCAAACCAAAACCACAATGAAGTACCATCCCATGCCGGTCAGAATGGCTGCTATCTGAAAGTCTACAAGCAATAAATACTGGAGAGGGTGTGGAGAACAGGGAGCCCTCTTACACTGTTGGTGGGAATGCAAACTAATGCAGCCACTCTGGAGAACAGTGTGAAGATTCCTTAAAAACTGGAAATAGAACTGCCATATGACCCAGCAACCCCACTGCTGGGCATAAACACTGAGGAAACTAAAAGTGAAAGAAATATGTGTACTCCAGTGTTTATTGCAGCATTGTTTTCAATAGCTAGGACATGGAAGCAACCTAGATGTCCATCAGTAGACAAATGGATAAGAAAGCTGTGGTACATATACACAATGCAATATTACTCAGCCATTAAAAAGAATGCATTTACGTCAGTTCTAATGAGGTGGATTAAACTGGAGCCTATTGTACACAGTGAAGTAAGTCAGAAACAAAAACATCAATACAGTATATTAATGCATAAATATGGAATTTAGAAAGATGGTAACAATGACCCTATATGTGAGACAGCAAAAGAGGCACAGAGATTTAAAAAACAACAACAACAACAACAACAACAAATAAAACAGACTTTTGGACTCTGGGAGAAGGTGAGGGTGGGATGATTTAAGAGAATAGTATTGAAACATGTATATTACCATATGTGAAATAGATCACCAGTCCAGGTTTGATACATGAGATGGCACTCAGGGCTGGTGCACTGGGATGACTCTGAGGGATGAGATGGGGAGGGAGGTGGGAAGGGCATTCAGGATGGGGGACACATGTACACCCATTGCTGATTCATGTCAGTGTATGGCAGAAACCACTACAATGTTTTAAAGTAATTACCCTCCAGTTAAAATAAATACATTGATTATTAAAAAAAAAAAAGTTTGTCACAACAAATGAATTGAATGTTCTCTAAAGTAGATATACATATGGCCAATAAGCATGGGGAAAAAATGCTTGACATCATTAGTCATTGTTGTTTAGTAACTCAGTTGTGTCTGACTCTTTGTGACCCCATGGACTGTAGCCAGCCAGGATCCTCTATCCATAGGAATTTCCAGGCAAGAATACAGCAGTGGGTTGCCATTTCTTTCTCCAAGGGAGCCCCTGATCCAGGGATCAAACTCTTGTCTCCTGCAAGTCTCCTTTACTGCAGGAGATTTTTTATCACTGAACCACCTGGAAAGCCAAATCAAAACCAGAGTGACATGTTATTTCATGTGTACTGTGTTGACTAGCAACAAAACGTCAGATATTTACAAGTATTGGCAAGGACCTGGAGAAACCGGAGCACTCATATATTGTTTATAGGAATGTAAATTAGAGAAATCACTTCAAAAAACAGTCTGGATGTTCTTCAACAAGTTAAACGTTGATTTGCCATTTGACCTAGCATTTCCACTTCATGAATATACCCAAGACAAATGAAAACATAAGTCCATGCAAAAACTCATGAACAAATATTTGTAGCCTCATTATTCATAAGAGCCAAAGGGTGGAAACAATCCAAATGTCCATCAATTGATGAACAGATAAAATGTAACATACTCATACAATAGAATAACTTGTCCATAAAAAGGAATTAATTAGTTAATTAATTAATTAGTTCACATACTACAACATGCATAAGCCTTAAAAATATGTTAAATGAGAAAAGCCAAACACAAAGGGCCACATATGATATGGTTCCATTTATATGAAATGTCCAGAATAGGCAAATATATAGGGTTGGAAAGCAAATTTGTTGCCTAGAGTGAGGTGAAATGGAAGGGACTTCTATATGGTAAAATTTTTCTTTATGATATGATGAAAAATGTTATAAAATTGTAGTGATACAGCACAATTCTGTAAATATAAAAAACAACAACACTGAATTATAAACTACTTGGGTGAATTGTATGGTATCTCAGTAAAGCTTCTACTAGAAAACATAAATTAAATACGTTAATGCCTATGAAGTTACCAGTATAGTACTTGGCCATGTGACCATACTTCATGAAAACTGTGATGCTGTAGATTGTAATATGCACCATTATTTTATGTATCACCAAGAAAGAAAAAATACTGACAAATTAACTACAACATATAATTATAATGTGCATTCTGATTTCAGAGATGTGCTTAGATGCTCAGTCATGTATGACTCTTTGTGACCCCATAGACTGTAGCCCGCCAGGCTCCTTTGTCCATGGGGATTCTCTAGGCAAGAATACTAGAGTGGGTTGTCATGCCCTCCTCCAGAGGATTTTCCCAACCCAAGGATTAAACCTACATCTCCTGCACTGCAGACAAATTCTTTACCAGCTGAGCCACCAATGAAGCCCTCAGAGATTTTAATTGTAGAAAAATATGTGTCTTAGAATTAATAAAACACAATTCAAGTTAAAGAAATGTTTGTAGCATCTGAAATTAAATCTATTCAACAAAATCATAGATCTTTCATTCTTCAAAATTCAAATTTTATGCTCACACACAATGCCTAGATTAATGGTCTTTAGGTATCCAATTCATGACTTCCCGTCTCCATCAACTTCAACAAGTGTGACCAGGTGAAGTACCTGCCCTCCTTAGTCCAACCTGCCCTGCCATTTCATTGTATCCCTGTCCTAGGAGTCCCTGGACTTCCTGAGTATCTCTTGACTCGTTACAGGGAGGGGGGCCTGGTCATAGAATAAGCTTACCTTTCCCTCAGTGACTGGTGGTAATTTCTACCTTTGAGGTCCTTCAGGCATCTTTTATTTCCCCCATGACAGGATGTGACTGGGATGTGTTGTGGAGACAGACACCTTGCTCCTGGTGGCAGATTCCATTAAAGAGAGAGTGAAAAACCACATACATATTCATTCTGGGCAGTCAGAGCTATTGACTGACAGACAATGGAATGAATAAAAAGTACTACCTATCAATCTTTTGATTATCAGTAATCTGCAGTCCCCCTTGGGAACTGGCAAAAATTATTTTCTCCCTCTTAAAATTCACCAGTCTCTTTTAGGACAGATAAGACAAATTCATTATAGGCAGGCTCTCTGGCACTTTCTTAACAGTATAAATATTCTTTATTTCTAATTTTAACAGAAGAGGAGAAAAAAAATATGCTCTTAAATTCTATCTTCCTTATATACAAACCTTGTGTGAATTATAGAATGTTCTTGTGAGGAAAGACAAGAAAAATAGTAAAAAGAAGCAATCTCTCTCAGAAACAAAATCTAGAAAGAGCAATGAGCAAATCTAGAAGAGCATTGTGGATGTCATGTCTGCTTTATGTTCGTTCTCTTGGATCTGACATTTTGTTCTGAATGATTCCAGATTTAGAGTATAACTTCACAAAAATTAGGGTGACATAAGAGAAAGGCTTTCTAGTGAAAGACAACCCATGTTTTCCAAAAAGTATCTAACTCAATGACATCAGCAAGCTTTAATCTTGGTGTCTGAGGTATATAATTGAGAGTTCCTTGGACTGCAAGGAGATCAGTCCTGAATGTTCATTGGAAGGACTGATGTTGAAGATGAAACTCCAATACTTTGGCCACCTGATGTGAAAAACTGACTCATTTGAAAATACCCTGATGCTGGGAAAGATTGAAGGCAGGAGTAGAAGGGGACAACAGAGTATGAGATGGTTGGATGGCATCACCAACTCAGTGGACATGAGTTTGAGTAAACTCTGGGAAATGGTGATGGACAGGGAGTCCTGGCAAGCTGTGATTCATGGGGTCACAAAGAATCAGACACAACTGAGTGACTGCACTGAACTGAATTGTCATAACAGTATTCATGCTTGAAGCATGTAAGATTGTCATTCTGAAGCCTTAATTAGAGCCTTACTAGAGATATTCCTTAGAGAACAAACTATAAAGAACACAATCGACTAAGCTTCAGGGAAGGATTCCAAGGTATGGTCCACAGGATCTGCATAGTTGTTATCACCTATCCTCATAGTTGGGTATCACAACTCAGAGGTGGCAAATAGTTTCATTTTTCAATAGAATTCTAAATGATGGGAAGTAGCTGCATGGCATGCCATGGTAAGAAGCATTCAGAAGCTGCTTCAAAACTTTAATTGGAAAAAGTGCACTATTATTGATTATGCCTACTTAGCAGAGACTGGGAGTAAGACTGGTCTTATGGTATGACCAGTAGGTCTGCTGTTTATGTTTCTTATCAGTTTTCCTAAGGGAGACAGCATCCTAGAAGGAAAGATTTGGAATCAATCACACATGTTCTAAATCCTGGTTTTGTATTTTATATCCCTGAGGCTTCATTTTTTTCATTTAAAGTGGGGGTAATAATAATTGTGATCTGCTATATATTACTTATTTAGTGCCATAGGTTTTGCCTGGGCTTTACTTAGTGACATGGGCTTAGTTCAAAAGGGATTTGAGTATTACAACTCATGTGATTCTCACAAGTGCCCAGTACAGTCAGTCTCTGGTATTGTAGAAGAAAGATACTTTCCACTTTGGAAAAACAGTCCTCCTCAGTCCAGTATATTTGAACTCCACCTAATGTACTAGTCAGGATCTGCTTGAAGGGAGGACTTGTACATGAAATTTGAAGACCCAAAAGAGCTTCACATGATCCAAAGGACATCTGAGGATTAATTTTAAGTTGAGAGGGGATTGATGAATCTGCTGCTAAGTTGCTTCAGTTGTGTCTGACTCTGTGCTACCCCAAAGATGGCAGCCCACCAGACTTCCCTGTGCCTGGGATTCTCCAGGCAAGAACATTGGAGTGGGTTGCCATTTCCTTCTCCAGTGCATGAAAGTGAAACGTAAAAGTTAAGTCGCTCATTTTTGTCTGACTCTTCACCATCCCATGGGCTGCAGCCCACCAGGCTCTTCCATCCATGGGATTTTCCAGGCAAGAGTACTGGAGTGGGTTGCCATTGTCTTCTCTGGATAGATGGCTAGGGGTATCCATAGAGTGTCCCCACCACCAGTTAATGTGCAGATAATACTAGAAACTGTTGTGATGAAGGACCTGGCTACTCCATTTCATGCCCATTATTGCATTAAGACATAATACTAGAAGTCTGCAATCTTTGCCTGGTTTTAGCAGGTTCTGTAACCTTCTTTCAAGTAACCAAGTTATATTCACTTTCAGATTCTGCTAAATATCTTCCATATTTACATGCCACTATCCCTTCACCAATAACAGTGGAACTGCTATCTTACTGTTTTTTTATGAAAAATTTTATTTTAATGAACTAGTGGTAAACAAAAATGTTGGGTTTGGCTATGTGAATATACTAAGTTCTTCAGAGTGTTTGAAAACACTGGAAAGGTAAAGCAACTAATTAAACATACTCTTTTGAGATTTCAGATTTTTGTTCAATTTAACACTTTGGTCTAATCAAAACTCTTGACTGACAAGTACCCCTATCGTGGCATGTTCAATCACTAAAAACATCTATCTCTGTTGAGAGATTGACAGTAGAACTTCTATCTTATTAACACTAAATTTAGAGTAACAGACTGTGAGACTCATAGCCTAACATCTCAGGACCCTGCCAGTCATTCCCAGACATCCTTCTGGCTAAGGGATTGACATGCTACTCCAAGTTTAAATGGGGAATAAACCTGTCACAGTACAAGCCAGTGTTTCTCTTACTTTCTCTGACATCTCTTGAAATTGTACCAGAAATGAATAATCCTCAAACCTCTGGTAGGAAACTAATACAGTCTAGCCAAAAGGGCTCTTCAGGAAGGTTAGTCTGAAGTTTGGCTCTGAGAAGCTGATACGGTTGGAGAACCCTGTCCAAGTTTTTCTGAAGAAGAAGTAGCCCTGCCTTCCATCCTCCTGAGACTGAGTCTTTCCCCTCTGAGCCTTCACTGTTCCGAAATGGCAGGCAGAAATGGTCAGCTGCCCTACTGCTTCTTTCTTCCCAGCCTTCCTGTGTTCTAGTCCTTCACCAGAGACCTCGTTTCCTTTTACTCTTTCTTTCCCTCTAATCCTGATTGCTGTATCTCTTTCTCCACTATAAACTCTAACCCAACAATGTTTTCATGGAGACTTTTTTTAATGGAGACTTCAAGTCTTGGAAATTTTGGTTTGTTTCTACCTTTTCTATTTTTTTAATTCATTTATTGGCTGGGGGCAGGTAAATTGGCATGGAGGAAAAAACAAAAATGACTACAATTTAGGAAAAGCAGAGATGTTTATTTTTAATCACCAATTTTAGTCAAATTAAGAGCATATGGCTACTTTACTACTCAGTTTGCTAATTAAGTGGTGATTGGTATATTAAATTTTAAAGTAGAATTTAGTCAGACAATAATTACCAGTGAACTACTTAAATTTACTTTTCAGTGTTTTCAATTTTCAGCACAAATGGAATTTTAAGTTACTAAGTTGTAATGATTCTAGCATCTTTCTTTGTCAATAAATAAAAAGCAGGCAAGACAAAGATGATAAAAGAAATTTCCTTCCCACATTGTATCTTATAGGAAACATGTGTTGCAGGGAAGAGCCAATTCTGACTCAATGCTGGACCTTTGTTTTTGTTCACTAAAAGGGTATTTTTTATAAATAATCGCCTGCCTTGGGGAACCCTGCCCCTCTACTTAATGTTATATTAAAGAGTCTTTGTTCAGGACCCTGTCTACTTATAGGTAGTTATAGGAAGCAAGAAATTAACACAACTGCTCCCCAAGGCTTGCCATTCTAGGAGATATTTGCAAGATTTTTTTTTTTTTTAACTTCATTTCCTCACCTCCCCTCATCTCTGTTCCATAAAAGAATCTGGCATCAGCAGGCTTTCCAAATAAAGTCATATTCCATGCCTTAACACTCTATCTCTTGGATTTATTGACTTGTTGTGCAGTAAGCAGAGTGAGCTTGGACTCAATAGGTTGGTGAAAATGCAATTGCAGCTTTGGACTGTGAATTTTAAATCACTGTAACTAGGCTCAAACACACCTTTATTAATCAAAATAGGAACCATTACAATTAACCCACTTTTGCCAACGAAAAATAAGTTTGTTTTTTCCTGTAGTGTAAAATTCCATGCTTTGAGATTCAAAAACTCTTGGAAAGCACTTTCTGCATCCTGCTGGCCGTGGAAGCATTTTCCCTGCAAAAAGTCAAGACATTGAAGAAGTGGTGGTCAGTTGATGAGAGGCCCAGCAAATATGGCAGATGAGGCAAAACTTCACTGTTCAATTTGTTCAACTTTTGAAGTGTTGGTTGTGTGATGTGTGGTCGGGTGTTGTCATGGAGAAGAATTGGGCCCTTTCAGTTGACCAATATTGGCTGTAAGCATTACAGTTTTTCAGTGCATTTCATCACTTTGCTGAGTATGTTTCTCAGATGTAATGGGTTTGCTAGGATTCAGAAAGCTGTAGCAGATCAGACGGGCAGCAAAACACCACTGTGACCCTGACCTTTTTTTTTGGTGCAAATTTGGCTTTGGGAGTGCTTTAGACCATCTCCTCAGTCCAACCACTGAGCTGGTCACCGTCTTGTCACATAAAGTCCACTTTTCATTAGGTGTCACAATCAAGAAATGTTTCTTTATTGTTATGGAGAATAAGAGAAAACAACACTTCAACGATTTTTCTGATTTTCAGCCATCTCAAGAGGCATGCACTTATTGAGATTTTTCACCTTTCTTATTTGCTTCAATGTCAAGTGATTGTAGAATGGTCAATGTTGAATTCTCTCACAACTTCTCATGTAGTTGTAGGAAGATCAGCTTTGATGATTGGTTCAACTGGTTGTTGTCAACTTCTGATGGCCATCTACTATGTTCCTCATTTTCAAGTCTCTTGCCTCCTTTGTAAAACTTCTTGAACTTCTTGCTGTATTGAACATTCATTAGCAGTTCCTTTGCCAAATGTGTTGTTGATGTTCTGAGTTGATTTCACTGCTTTATGACCCATTTTGAACTCAAATAAGAAAATCACTTAGATTTGTTTTTTTGTCTAACATCATTTCCATAGTCTAAAATAAATACAAAAAAAAAAAAAGTAATGTCATTAGCAAAACCCCCAAGGCTAGAGATGTGCATTAAAATGATGTGCAATATAATCACAATAGCCACATTTATTTACGAATATATTCCAATATCAAAAGCAAATTTCAACAATGCAAAAATCACAGTTACTTTTGCACCAACCAAAATAGTTAAGTTTAGAGACCTAGGAGCTATGTTTGGTTCAAAGCTTGATTTAGACACTGTGTGATCTCGACCAAATTACTGAACTTCTTTGTGTCTCAGTTTCTTCATATTAATCAGTGCCTATCTCACTGGGTTATCATGAGAAACAAATAAATTAATTCTTAAAAAAATTAAATGTTTCCTGGCACATACTAAGTGCTAAATTAGTGTTATCTATAAAGATTTTGAAACAATTCTTACTCTTTCTAAACTTATCTCTTCAAATGTCACGCCTATTCAAAAATACAAATTTCTAGAAATGAATCTGGGGAAAAAGAATAAGAGCATAAATTCATTGATGATAGCATCTGCCACACATGACTAGCCAATTATTCTTAATTTGTGACATATCACTGTCCATATTTTTCCTTCCTATCTTCTCTTGTCTCCTTCATAGATTCTCACAACTGAAGTTTTGCAGGTGACTACAGTTGATGGTTCATTTCTCGATTTGGATCAGGTAAAGATCTTCTTGTGAACAGTTACAGAGGTCATGGAAAGACAGAGCATTACAATCTAAAATACTTGAGTTACCTCCACAATAGATCAGTTTCTTCTATAAGCCTTCGAAATAGGGAGGAATGTAGCACTGCCAGGAGATGGGATAGAAAAGAAGAAAAGGCCTTGGCCACCTTGTTTTAGGAAGATTTAGTCAGAGTCACAGTTTGCACTTCTAGCTGCGTTCTTAGTCATGCACTGGGGGTTATCGTCCCAGCATCAGGTGTAAATATGTTAGTTGCTTGGTAATTCACATCACAATCTGATTAATAAACTGCTAGCATAATCTAATTAAGGTATAAATATTCCCTGGCCTCAGGAAGAGTTCAAATCCTTTCTGACAGGCAGACTTGACCCTTGCAAACATGTTTACCATTATAATTATCATGGCATTATGGCACCCCACTCCAGTACTCTTGCCTGGCAAATCACGACTGAGCGACTTCCCTTTCACTTTTCACTTTCATGCATTGGAGAAAGAAGTGGCAACCCACTCCAGTGTTCTTGCCTGGAGAATCCCAGGGACGGGGGAGCCTGGTGAGCTGCCGTCTATGGGGTCACACAGAGTCGGACACGACTGAAATGACTTAGCAGCAGCAGCAGCATTGCACCTGAATAGATTTGGTATGTAACTTACTCATATTTGTAGAGAAAATTATTTTACTTTCTACAAAAATTTGATTGGGTATCACATATCCATAAATCTTGGATATATACAAAGAAATACACATACATTTCTTCCTTAACATATGAGTCAGGGTTTCTGTGGACTTTTTTTTTTTTATAGCAAAGTTAATCTGCTATTGACAGCTCTTATAATCATTAACATTTGTGAAAAACCTTTCAAGAATTAATACAAAATTTTTGCAGCTTTCATTGTCCTCTTCTTGGCCTTTAACTTGATCTGGTATGAATTTTAATTGTCGATTCTTAGTTACTGTTGTAGACAAATGTTGCCTCACGATTCTATTAGAAGACCTAAGGTCAATTTCCTTTTTAAGAAATCAGATAATTATGTTTAGTCACAAAGGAAAAGCTCTTCTTCTTAGCTTACATGTTGATGATCTTAAATAGCTTTACAATCACCTGCACACAAACTGTTCAGGCATTGAAATTAGGATTGTCTTCTATGATACCACATTTTGCTGCTGAAACTGATCAATGGTTTTGCTAAATAACTATTCACAGATGTTTGCTTGGCTCTCAACTGTACTAAAAGTTAAAATCACTATTGGTCAAAGATATCCTCCAAAGCATAATTGGATTATTTTCACTAACTCTGTTCAATAGGTCAATTGGTTGTTAGCTATCTTTCTTTTATTCCTGGGTCTTAATTTTAAGCCCAAGTGGTCTGCAGTAACATGGACTAGCAGAAAATACTTAAGCCAGGGAATTGGGATAAGGAGCACCAATGACAATCATATATGCAGAAAACAAACAAACAAACAAAAAGATAGCTTGCTTAGCTCTGGACAAGTCCTATCCCAACTTGTTCTATCCTATCTATACTCTTTATCCAAGATCTCTCCGGTCCTAGACTCTCATTCTTATTTATGGGTCCTCTCCTAAGAGTCAAAAGAATCAACTTTTGACCTCATTTTGGACATTGTGGTTTCTTCTCATCAAAATAAACCTCTCTTTATATTTATATTCTCAGTCCTCACCAAGTGTTGGGTGAAGTTTCATCTGCAATCTTCTAACTTGGATGGAACACCAAAGAGTAAAAATAATTTGCTTTCCTAGGAGGCAATTTCCTGTAACAATGTAAAATGAAGTTACATCTAATTTAAATGGAAGAAGAAGAGCTTGAAAACTTTCTTGACTGTTTTTACTATTTAAATATATATGTACCATCTTTTGTTTTATATTTTATTATTTAGCTATCTGTCTGATGCTCTGTACCAGTGAATGTAAAATGCCCATTTGGTTTCCACAGGTTTACAGATAAGACCTTTTTCCTTAACTTTATTTTTGCAATAATGTCTTTTTTCCCGTTTTATTGAGATATCAGTTCAGTTCAGTCACTCAGTCATGTCCAACACTTTGAAACCCCATGCACTGCAGCAGGCCAGGCTTCCCTGTCCACCATGAACTCTAAGAGCTTGCTACTCATCCATCAAGTCGATGATGCCATCCAACTATCTCATCCTCAAAGGGACTTTCAAGAGTCCTCCAAAACCAGTTCAACAGCACCAATTCTTTGGTGCTCAGCTTCCTTTATAGTCCAACTCTGACATCATAAACATAGCTTTGACTAGATATAGATTTGTTGGCAAAGTATTGTCTCTGCTTTTTAACATGCTGTCTATGTTGGTCATAGCTTTTCTTCCAAGGAGCAAGACTCTTTTGATTTCATAGCTGCCATCACCACCTGCAATGATTTAGGAGCCCCTCAAAATAAAGTATCTCACTGTTTCCATTTGTTCTCAGTCCATTTGCCATGATGTGATGGTACCAGATCCCATGATCTTAGTTTTTCTGAATGTTGACCTTTAAGCCAACTTTTTTCACTTTCCTTTTTCACTTTCATTGAGAGGTTCTTTAGTTTTTTTTCACTTTCTGCCATAAGTGTGGTGTCATCTGCGTATATGAGGTTATTGATATTTCTCCCAAAAATCTTGGTTCCAGCTTGTGCTTCATCTAGCCCAGCATTTCACTCTGGGCTGATGATGTACTCTGCATATAAGTTAAATAAGCAGGGTGACAATACACAGCCTTGATGTAGTCCTTTCCCGATTTGGAACCAGTCTTTAGCTCCATGTCCAGTTCTGACTGATTATTCCTGAACTGCATATAGATTTCTCAGGAGGCAAGTAGAGTGGTCTGGTATTCCCATCTTGAAGAATTTTCCACAGTTTATAGTGATCCACACAGTCAAAGGCTTTGGCAAAGTCAACAAAGCAGACAGAAGTAGGTGTTCTTCTGGAACTCTCTTGCTGTTTTGATGATCCAACGGATGTAGACAATTTGATCTCTGGTTCCTCTGCTTTTCCTAAATCAAGATTGAACAACTGCAAGTTCACGGTTCATGTACTGTTGAAGCCTGGCTTGGAGAATTTTGAGCCTTATTTTGCTAGCATGTGAGATGAGTGCAGTTGTGAGGGTAGTTTGAACATACTTTGGCATTGCCTTTCTTTGGGATTGAAATGAAAACTGACCTTTTCCAGCCCTGTGGCCATTACTGAGTTTTCCAAATTTGTTGGCATATTTAGTGCAGCACTTTCACAGCATCATATTTTAGGATTTGAAATAGCTCAACTGGAATTCCATCACCTCCACTAGCTTTGTCTCTGGTGATGCTTCCTAAGACCCATTTGACTTCACATTTCAGGATGTCTGGCTCTAGGTTAGTGGTCACACCATCATGATTATCTTGGTCATGAAGATCTTTTTGTATTGTTCTCTGTGTATTCTTTCTACCTCTTCTTAATATCTTATGCTACTGTTAGATCCATACCATTTCTGTCCTTTATTTTGTCCTTTATTATTTGTAGATATAATTGACATATAACATTGCATAAGTTTAAGGTGTGCAACATACTGACTTTATATATGTCTATATTGCAAAAATGATCACCATAATAAGATTAGTTAATACATCCAACACCTCATATAGTTTCAGTTTTGTGTGTAATGGAGACTTTTATAATATACTACTTAATGACTTAGTAATGTACAAAATGGTGTAACAATAGTCATCATGCTATATGGTACATCTCCAGAATTTTCTCATCTTTTAATTGGAAGTTTGTAGCATTTGACCACCTTCACCCATTTCTCTCACTCCTTGCCCCTGAGAAATGAAATATTCTCTGCCATGTCAGTAAACAAGGATGCCACAGTCTTCAGCAGTTGCAGCCCTTCAGTGTGAGCCAGTGAGCCTAGAGGATACTCAGAAAGGAGAAGAAAATCTGCCATTTAGCAGCCATAAGACTGCTATGATGAGACCTCAAAAACTCAGGATGTGAAAATGGGATACTGGCCCCAAAGAGTTGAGGTGCATATCAAAAGGATGATTTCAGAGCCCAGACTCCTACATCTTCCCATAAATAGAAAAATGCTAAATTTTTAAACTTGAGATAGCTGGTTTTCTTTAATTTACCAAAAATCTTTTGATGTTCAGACTACCTGCCCTTTGTTGCAAAACTTCTGTATAACTTGGCTCCTCCTCTCACTTTCTTGGAGCAATTCTCTCAGAGTTACTTAAGATGCAGTCTCCCAGGCTTCAAGTCCTAAAAATTTCCCACCAAATAAACAGAACTCTCAACTTTAAAGTTGTGAATATTTTTAGGTTGACACCTCTGATAAACAGCAAACTTTTCTGTTTTTGAGGTTTTTTTTTTTTTTTTTAGATTCCACATAAAAGTGAGATTATACAGTATCTATCTTCTTCTGTCTGATTAATTTAATTTAGCATAATGTTCTCAAAGTCTACACAATTTGTGAAAAATGGCAGTGTTTTCATCTTTTTGTGGCTGAATAATATTCCATTGAATTTGTATTTCACATTTTCTTTACCCATTCACCTATTAATGGACACTTATTTTGTTTACACATCTCCATATCGCAACTGTATGAACATAGTAGTGCAGATATTTCTTGAGATAGTGACAACAGGCCTTGAAATCCTCAAATATAAAATTTCCTACACTGAGGGTGTCAGTAAGGGGAAAGACAGTACTTTCCCCTGAACTCTCCATTCCCATATTTCTGGAATCCTTTACTGAACATTTCTATTTTCTGTGTTTGAAGTCTTTCCACACTGCTTTGCAGAACTATGAGACCAGTCCCTTTCAGTACTGACTGAATGAATCTTATATACATATAGTTCCAGTTCTATATTTGCCAATCTGGTGATAGTGTGCCATGTTATAGCACCATGTTATTTGTGTTTCTGTGCCTTAGAAAGGGCTTTCCCTCTGTCTTCCAATTTTATATTTATTTACTTAATAAACATATAAGAAGTTACTGTATGTTTAAGATGCTGGAAGTTCAAAGTAGATCCAGTAAAAGACTCTTCATTAGGGAACTTTTACTTTGTATGGTCGGGATTACTGAATCAAGTAAGCAACTCAGTAAACAATATAATTACAGTGCTATGAAGGTAATAATCAGGGTGATAAGACAGAATAGTGGTTCTCAATTATGTCCAAACATTAGAATCAACTGGAGAGCTTTAATAATTTACAGGTGCTTAGGCCTCATCTCCAGAATTACTAGGAATGAGATACATGTATTTTTAAAAACTGCCTGAGTAATTTTTTAAAACAGCTTTATTGAAATATAATTTATATTACCCATTGTAAACATATAGTTTGATGATTTTTAGCAAACAACAAAGTTGTGCAACTATCCTTAGAGTTCAGTTTTAGAACATTTCCATTCATGGCAAATAGATGGGGAAAAAGTGGAAACAATGACAGACTTTATTTCTTTGGGCTCCAAAATCACTGTGGATGGTGACTGCAGCCATGCAATTAAAAGATGCTTGCACCTTGGAAGAAAAGTTATGACAAACCTAGATAGCATATTAAAAAGCAGAGCCATCACTTTGCTGACAAAGGTCTGTCTAATCAAAGCTATGGTTGCTCCAATAGTCACGTATGGATGTGTGAGTTGGAACATAAAGAAGGCTGACTGCCAAAAAATTGATGCTTTCTCACTATGGTGCTGGAGAAGACTCTTGAGAGTCTTGTGGACAGCAAGATCAAACCAGTCAATCCTAAAGGAAATCAACCATGAATATTAACTGGAAAGACTGATGCTGAAGCTGAAGATCAAATACTTTGGCCACCTGATCCAAAGAGCTGACTCACTGGAAAATACCCAGAGGCTGGGAAAGATTGAGGGCAGGAGGAGAAGGTGGTGACAGAGGATGAGATGGTTGGAAGGCATCATTGACTTAATGGACATTAATTGAATTTGAGCAAACTCCAGAAGAAAGTGAAGGACAGGGCAGCCTGGCATGCTGGTGCTGCAGTTCATGGGGTCACAAAGAGTTGGACACAACTGAGCTACTGAGAAACAAGAATACTTCTGCTCCTTTGATTCATTCTCACCTCCAGTCTTAAGTAACCCTTGATCTACTTTCTACAGATTTGCCTTTTCTAGACATTTGCCAGATAGTTTTAATGTGCATGATGGACTGAGAAACACTAGGCAGAGTAAATAAGGGGTGGGAATAGCTATGCTAAATTGCAAGGATGAAAATAAACCATTTTTACAAGGAATGTGGATAATAGCTCTCTTGATTGAGAGAAGTGCACAAACTGGTCCTCCTTGGAGGAGGGAAAGAGCTTTGTATGGTTCAGGAGCAAAATGGAGGCCACTGTGCAAAATGAACAAGGGTGAGAACAGAGCAGGAGGCAGGATCCAGAATGTTCCAGGCTTTGTTGCATGGTGAGTGCTTGGGTTTCCTTTGAGAGCATGAGATATCACTGAAGGTTTTATGTAGAAGTACAACATGCTATGATTTTCCTTTTCAAAGATTTCTATCAGTTTTGCAGAGCTGAGTTCAGAGAGGGCCCAAAGAGAAAAGCAGAAAGATAGAAGCCTATGTGTATGTGGCTGATTTCTACTCATCCTTTAAGATTTGATTAAATGTAACCTACTTTGCTTGGCTTTCTCTGTGCCCCAACTTTTGTTCCCATAGAGCTCTATCCATAATTTCACTAAAAACCAATTATAAGGGATTATTAATAATCTACTTGTCTATCTCATCTCTACGTTATGCATGACTTTTGTGGATTACTTGGCAGGGAAACACTCACCAATAAGTAAATTAATGGAAAAATAACAAACAACAATAAGATAGCAAAAAGAATAACGTGTTATTTATCTTTTTATTATGCACACCTGGCATGATGCGTGATCAAACAACAGGTGCTCAGGAAATAAATATTTGTTGAATTGAATAAAACATTTCTTCAAGGGCTGAGGCCATGCCTCATGTTTTGAATCTCTCAGCAAGTAGCATATTTAATGCACAAGAGAAGCAATGTATAATTTCAATTGCATAAATTAATCTAACTTGAGATTTGATTCCATCAGCACATGGACTACAAGGTGAGATAATAATGGAAGTCAACATTTGTATAACAATATAAATATAGCTTTCAAAGGATTTTCATTCATTCAGGAAATTCTTTCTGAGTACCTGCCTTGTACCAGGCACTGTACATGGGTGGTATAAGATTTGACAAGTTAGTAAAAGTCTCTCTGCTTGGAGAAAGCTGAAAATCACAATATCATACAATAGGCTTGAGAGGAGCATAAGTCAGACTTAATTATCCTCATTTTACAGATGGGGGAAAAAAAAAGGAATCTTGAGGAGCATGCCTAAAATACGAACTGAGACTCTAATCTGTGACTTTTGCCTCTAAATCCCTTTGCTGAATGGTGGATCTTGGAAAGAATTGCTAGTTCCATGACACTTAGGTGTGTTCCTGTGGAAAGTAATGATTATCTCTGGAATGCAGAAAATATCAGATTATTTTTAAAGATGGAATTTCAGATGGAAGGGACCTTAGGGAGCATTTGGTTCACCTACTTTATTTTACAGATAAGTAAATCAAGACCTTTTGGCCACTGGAAGAGTTGACTCACTGGAAAAGACTCTGATGCTGGGAGGGATTGGGGGCAGGAGGAGAAGGGGGACAACAGAGGATGAAATGGCTGGATGGCATCACTAACTCAATAGACGTGAGTTGGAGTGAACTCCAGGAGTTGGTGATGGACAGGGAGGCCTGGCGTGCTGCAATTCATGGGGTCACAAAGAGTCAGACATGACTGAGCGACTGAACTGAACTGAAATCAAGACCTAGGGAAATGAAATTACTTTCCTTCATTTTACAAAAGTATTTAGTCAGAAAGTCATGAACTCTCAGAGTGAAAAGTCCTCATCCATTTTTCTATTGAGCAAATTTGGATCCAGAGATGTGAAGTGATTTGCATAAAATTATATACCTAGAAGGGGCTTCCTTGGTGGCTCAGAGGTTAAAGTGTCTGCCTGGAATGCAGGAGATCTGGGTTCAATCCCTGGGTCGGGAAGATCCCCTGGAAAAGGAAATGGCAACCCACTCCAGTACTCTTGCCTGGAGAATCTCATGGAGGGAGGAGCCTGATAGGCTACAGTCCATGGGGTCCCAAAGAGTCGGACACGACTGAGTGACTTCACTTAGCAAACTTACATACCTAGAAAATGGCAGAACTCCCAAAGGAATCTGGGTCCCTTAAATTTTGGTCCACTGTTCTCACCACTAGCTTGGAAAAAACTTAAAAGCTTATGCTTTTTGTTCACCAAAAGACTTGTAAAAATGTCCATAATGCCTTTAAGCATAATGGTCAAAAAGTAGATAAAGCAAAAATGTCCCTTGTGGTAGAATGGATATAGTCACATAATAGAATAAAGCAATGAAAAAGAGTGAGCTACCGTTTCACAAAACAATGTCAGAAAATTTTAACATAGAAAAGAGGTCAGGACAAAAAAGAGTCCATATTGTATGATTTTATTCAAATGAAGTTTAAAAACAGGCAAAATAGTGACAGAGGTTAAGTTAAATAGGGTTGAGATGGGGCATGAAGGAATTTTCCAGTGTGTTGGATATGTTCTTTGTTTTGATCTGAATGGAGGTAACAAAGGTGTAAACATATATAAGTCCTCAAATTGTCCCTTTAACATCTGTACATGTATCTGAATACAAGTTACTTCTCAACAGATTTGATGAATGAAAAAATAATGAAAAATTCTAATTGTCATCTCCTGTTCTCTTATTACAGCTCTGAGAAGTAAGACCAGGCTTGGGAGTATTAAGCTCAGGGAGTTTTATGACCAATTGCACTGTTCGTGAAACATGCTGCCCAGCCACAGTTCTGCTTGGAAGGCTGTTGATTTCAAGACTTCAGTCAATAAACATCTTTAACCTTCCTATAGACTAGGGGTATCCAACCCCTGGATCATGGGGTTTGGTAATGGTCTGTGGCCAATTAGGAACCAGGCCGCACAGTAGGAGGTGAGCAGTAGGCAAGCAAGCAAAGCTTCATCTGTATTTACAGCTGTTCCCCATCTATTGTATTCTCACCTGAATTCCGTCGCCTGTCAGAGAAGCAGCAGCATGAGATTCTTACAGAAGCATGAACCGTGCTGTGAACTGTGCACATGAGGGATCTAGATTGCCCGTTCCTAATGAGATTCATTCCAAAACTATCCTTCCCCCAACACACACTCCCTTTCAGAACCATGGAAAAACTGTTTCCACAAAACTGATTCCTGGTGCCAAGAAGGTGGGGATCACTGCTATAGACTATACATGTGTCAAGATTTTGTACTACAATAAACAGTATCTAATGGGTTTGGATTAGACAATATACTCAACTTGTTAATTCCCAATTATCCCCTGAAATTATTTTCTGATTTCTCAACCTGTATCAATGAATACAACAGAGTTTGGATCTAAGAGATTGTTTTCTGAAAAATACTTTATATAGTTTGCTTTACAGAAAAAAAGTTCTAGAGGCAATTTCAGATTTACATCTGCATCACAATTTCTTGAATTCATTATTTTGTTTTGTTTCTGAGGTAGAACATAAACACAAACACCAGTTGCAGCGTTATTTAGAATAGAAACTTATAGGAAACAAATAAATATTCAATGATAGGGAATGCCTATGTGAACTGTGGTGTATCTATTAAATGGAATATAATGCAGACATTAAAATTTAAACAATAGCTTGGAAAAGTTCTTTTGGCATGTTAAGGGAAAACGTAAATGAAATTTCATGTACAGTATGTTTCAAGTACTCAACAGTATACATGTTTATTAAAATGCACATACACTCAAGTGTCATCATGAGCTGATTATGTTTAGATGGGAGAACTAGAATATTGCTCTTCTTCCTACTCTTCTATAGTTCTTAAATTTTAACGAGTGTGCATTATATTTATAACTTAAAGAATTACATCTTAAGACAAAACAGATCAATTTCCAATATCTTTGATGTGTATTTTCAGATGGTGTCTATTTTTCAGAGCTACCAATGTCTCTAACAACATCACATTCTTAAACCAGTAAACTGAGGTTTATTAAGCCCTAACTTTGTGTCAAAGACTTCTCATAGCACTATGAGGAATAAAATTAAAATACAACAGTGTAAATAAAAGGAACAAAAAACATATGGGAAAAAAAGACTAATGTAAGTGTAAAGACTTATTAGAGTTTATTTTGACCTATTTCCTATTAGACATTTGATATCAATTATATGAAAAAATTCCTTGATGAAAGTGATTATGATCATTTCCATCCATTGAACCCCTAAACATTTACAAACATCTAATATGTGTCATACTGTTCTAGTGGTTCTCAAGCCAAGAATACTGAAGTGGTTTGTGATGGACAGGGAGGCCTGATTTGCTTCAGTCCATGGAATCACAAAGAGTCAGGCACGACTGAGCAACTGAACTGAACTGAATGTGTGTCAGGCATTGTGTTCAGTGCTGGTGACAGAGTTAGGGTAAAGGGACAAAGTAGGTGATTAAACAGTTAATCCCACTAGAGGATTGTAAATAGAAAAAATATGGGAGACCCTTGTGAGTGTGTGTGTGTACGTGCTCATTCACTTCAGTTGTGTCTGACTCTTTGTGACCCCCATGGAGCATAGCCCACCAGGCTCCTTTTTCCATAGGATTCTCCAGGCCAGAATACTGTTGAGCATTGCCATGCTCTCCTCCAGGGGATCTTCCTGACCCAGAGATGAAACCCATATCCTTGCATCTCCTGCGTTGCAGGAGGATTCTTTACTGCTGAGACATTTGGGAGTCACTTTGGAGATCCCTGTAATTAATGATTACTTGCTTAGCAACAAAACCCTGCAACAGAAGCACAAGATATGCCCCAAAACAATAAAATAATGGTGACATGAGACGCATATCCTTCCCAGTGAGCTCAGTAAGTTATTGATCCCGGAGGACATCCTCTCTGCACACATAAAAACAATGATTTCTGGACCTAGTTTGACCACGTAGAGACAAGCAAATGCCCCTGCTCAACCTGGAGGAGGAGCTGATGGTGAAATCACGACATCTACTCAAGAAAGGCAAAGAAGTACTTCTTCCCCTCCTCATTTTTTTTTTTTTTTAATTATAAAACTAAAGCTCAGTGAGGTCTCAGGGAGTGGCACACCCTTGCCCACCCACTTGTAAGCCTCACAAGCATCCTATTCTAATAAATCACGCCTTAACTGTTAGGTCAATCATGTCCTACTCTTTGTGCCCCCATTGACTATGCAGTCCATGGAATTCTCTGGGCCAGAATACTGGAGTGGGTAGCCTTTCCCTTCTCCATGGGATCTTCCCAACTCAGGGATGGAGCCCAGGTCTCCCACATTGCAGGTGGATTCTTTACAAGCTGAGCTAGAAGATAAGCCCAAGAATACTGAACTGGGTAGCCTATCCCTTCTCCAGCAGATCTTCCTGACCCAAGAATTGAACCGGGGTCTCCTGCATTCCAGGCAGATTTTTTACCAACTGAGCTATCAGGGAAGCCCCACAAGAATAATAAATCACTTCTCAACTATCAGTTTGTCTCTCACTGAATTCTTTCTGCACTAAGACCTAAAGGACTATGGTACCGGAACTCTTCAGAGCCCCAGGAAACAACACTCATCAGTTTCACTGGGGATATAAAGATAAATAAGATACAGTTCTTAAGGCTCTATGTAAATTATATGTAAAGAAAAATGTATCACAAGGGAGCTTATCCACTGAACATAGGTAAAAAACACTGAGAAGTTAAATGACTTGTCCAGTGTCCTACAGAAAGACAGTGCTGGGGCCAGGAATCAAGTTGCTCATCTGCAACATCCTGGTTTTGAGAATAATTGTGTGATGTGGGTTACAGATGCTGCAGGACTGCCAAAGTCTTCAGCAGCCATCAAAACATTCAGGGAAGGGACAACCTCACTAGGCTTCACCATGGATGAGATTTGGGTACCTGGAGGTGACAGGGGAGATCCCAGCAACTCAAAAGCCCAAGAGATAAAAATGATCCCATGCTCTTATAGTATTGTAAGGAAATGGGTCCCCAGTAAGGTAATAAGGCCACAATATGCTTCAAGCTATTTAGTCACTTGGATTTCAACCTCAGATTGTCACCTCTACAGTAAGGCCCAATCTCAGCCAGTCTTTTCCTAGAACCCAATTATAAACATAAATTAGTACTGGTGTGTCTCTTATTTAGTAGCTTTTAAAAGAGATTGACTATCTCTGTCCATCAGAATGTGAAATTCAAGAGAACGCAGACGATGTCTGCCTTATTCCTAGCTGAATTCTTAGAGCCTAGAACAAAGCCTGGAAAATAAACTTTCATGAAATATTTGTTGAATTAATTAATTGATGTTATGGGAGCACCAAGGAAGTTTTCCAGCTTGGATAGAAATAGGGGTGGATGTCAAGAAGGCTTTCTGTGGGAGGTGGCAATTAAGATAGGCTTCAAAGGATGAATAGATTGTCTGCAGGGTCTGAATAGAAATGGGAGGGCTGAGGGAAGTGAGAGAAGACATTGTTGAATATGGGAATATCACAGGAATGACATGGAGAAAAACCGCTGGAGAGGAGCTGGAAAGTGTCAAACTGGTACCTAAAGATGATGCTCAAAATGAGGCAGGGACTAGATTCCACCAGGACTTGTAAGCTTCCATTTTATTTGGATTTGATTTAAAATAAATCAATAGGATGATTTTAAGTGGGAATGGTCACAACTGGATCTTTGTTTTAGAAAGTCTGACAGTATGGAAAGACACTTTTGGGTGACACAAGATGGGTGACGATTTCAGCTGGGAAATGGAACAGTAATTCCTGACCTCTAGGACCTGGCTGGGACTTTCAGTCAGAACTTGATGTTCCCCTGATAAACATAAATGTCTTCACAGACCACAAGAGAGATGGCCACTCTGCCCATGATGGGTCAAGTAAAAAAAAAAAAAAAAAAAAGACCACTTCATAATCTTATCACACAGACACAAAGCACAAACATTTTCCTAACTATAAAAATGACCAAACATCCCCCTTTCCTGTTAATGTCAGCCACTGATGCTGCTTTACCAATTATACTTTTCACTCTGTTTCATTCTTCCAGTATTATAGATAAGATATACAGTCTCAAGATTATCTCCATTTCTTGACAACACACAGTTCAGAGCTGCTTCCTCTTCCTTGAACCCTCCTCTGAAGCACCCAACACAAGTTTAAATCCTATAATAAATCCTTCTTAGCACCTGATATTGAGAAGCCCGATGATACCCATTCTGCCTCATTGGTAAGAGCAATAGACCAGATTTGTTCAACTGAATATGTGTTCCTGGTGGCCTTTGGCTGGAAGGCAATAACGTAGCTAAAAGATTGTTACAATTAAAGTGCTACAGTCCACCTGTACCAGTTTGTGAGAGCTTATTGTTAAATTTTAGGAATTTTGCAAGTTGTTAAATACATCATTATTGATAATTAAAATCTATAAATTCTCCATTACATTTAATTATATTGAAACAATAGCAATGCATCCTCAAAACTCATTACTTCTAATTTTTTTATTACATTTTATTATTTTCTCTGCTCTGGAGATTATTAGAATCATATTTTTTTATCTTTTATGATAGAAATAGTACTAAATGATGTGCCACTGTGCCTCATTCTTACTCCATGTTTAACGATATCTTTCATATTGTTAGCTGGAGATTTGCCATAACAGAAATAGTTATAACATGGAAATTGACAAACACTACAAGTCAAAGCTTCTCTCTATCTCCAGATGTTTGGTAAACCAACAGCTAATCCACAAATGTTGAGGCCTTGCACTGAAGCACTAAAAGCAGGGCAGGGGATCACTGAGGCGATTCAAGAACTAGACAGTTGACAAAAGATCTGACAGAGAAGGGAATTAATTATATGCATTTTTCTTCTACTCTCTGGTATGAAACCTATGACACTTGGGCTTCCTTGGCTTAAAGAGTCCTGTTTTTAGTTACCAAGATATGCTTTCCTGATTCTCCTTCTACTTCCCTGAGCCCTACCTGCTCCCAGGCTGATTTCTGGCCTTTGGTTTGAAAGGCAAGAAAAAGCTCAGGGAAGTTCTGCTGCCCTCGGAGCAGTGACAGGGAGCTGCCAGGCTGAGGGCATCATGCTTAGTAATCTTCCATACTGTTAATCATAACCTAAGAGGAAAAACACAACTTTATGTCTTAAATTATTTACTTCGGTTATGGCTTAGAAATAAAGATGTATTGAAATATGTATATTACCACATGTAAAATAGATGACCAGTACAAATTTGATACATGAAGCAGGGCACTCAAAACCAGTGCTCTGGGACAACCCAGAAGGATGGGGTGGGGAGGTGGGAGAAGGGATCAGGATAGAGGGTCACATGTGCACCCATGTCTGATTCATGTCAATGTATGGCAAAAACCATTAAATATTGTAATTATCCTCCAATTAAAATAAAATGAAAAACCAAACAAAGAAATAAAGATGTTTAACTTTTTAAGAATTTTAATTGCCATTAAACTTTCACTTATACAAATCAGATAATAAAAAGTAGAGAGCAGATAGAAAATATTAAAAAGAGTGTCATATAGAACAGGTTAAAATTTTACCAATTGGGGAGGAACAAGAATTCTGTGCTCTGAAGGAGGGGCCTTCCTAAAATGATTGTCTCTGGCAGACAGTCCGTGTAGTTAATGGTTATAAAATACTTTAAAGGCCTAAAGTACTTCATCAATGCTGAGATGTAATTGTGCCATTTCATCAGGACCTGTTTTATTACTCATATTCACAGTGGAATTCTCAAATAGGTTTCAGTGCTGTAATCTTGGCATCAATACATTGGTTTGTTCCATACACAGATTGCTCACCTGGGCAGCTGTGGTGAGGGCCAGGAGTGTGAGGAAGACTAGGCCTATACTTACATGTGAAGAGGGAAGGGTCAGTACAAGTACCACCTCCTGCAGGGAGCCCTTTTAGATAGACCAGTAAGTTCTCTTCAGAACCCCAGCAACTCTCACTCTACCCCTTGAGTCTCCCTCAGGTCAATGTTGTTTTGCATAGTCATTCACACGTTTCACCTGGAGGTCTGGAATTGTGCCCTTGCCTCTGTTGCATCCTCTGCATAGGGTCTGTCCATTATAAAGTTGTAGTCTTTAGAGGATTCTCCAAAAAGTTGCATGCAATTTCAAGGTAAGAGTTAAAGCTTTCTCTTACAAATACTCTTCAGTCCCCACACTATAACCCACTACACCAATCCTGATACCCCATGGATATTCCAATGCTTGCAAGCACTATGGAAGGTGAAAGCATTCTGGAAGGTGAAAGAAAATGAAAGTGAAAGTCACTCAGTCATGTCCAACTCTTTGCAATCCAATGGATATACAGACAATGGAATTCTCCAGGCCAAAATACTGGCTTGGGTAGCTGATCCCTTCTTCAGTAGATCTTCTCAACCCAGGTTTTTTTTTTTTTTTTTTTTTTAATTAAATTTATTTATTTTTTTAATTACAATACTGTATTTGTTTTGCCATACATTGACACGAATCAGCCATAGGTGAACACAATCGCCCAATGCCGAAGCCCCCCTCCCACCTCCCACCCCACATCCTCTACCTGAATCATCCTGTGTATCAGCCCCATGCATCCTGCATCCTACACCAAACATAGATTAGCGCTTCGTTTCTTACAGGAAAATACACATGCTTCACTGCCTTTCTCCCAAACCATCCCACCCTTTCCCTCTCCCTCAGAGTCCAAAAAGTCCACTCTATACCTCTGTGTCTCTTGTTGTCTCACATATAGGGTCATCATTACTGTCTTCTAAATTCCATATATATGTGTCAGTATACTGTATTGGTGTTTTTCTTTCTGGCTTACTTCACTCTGTATAATCGGTTCCAATTTCATCCATCTCATTAGAACTGAGTCAAATTTATTCTTTTTAAGGGCTGAGTAGTATTCCATAGTGTATATGAACCACAGCTTTCTTATCCATTCATCTGCTGATGGACATCTAGGTTGCTTCCATGTCCTGGCTATTATAAACAGCGCTGCAATGAACATTGGGGTACACGTGTCTCTTTCAATTCTGGTTTCCTCGGTGTGTATGCCCAGCAGTGGGATTGCTGGGTCATAAGGCAGTTCTATTTGGTTTTGAACCCAGGTCTCCCACATTGCAGGCATATTCTTTAACAGCTGAAGCCAAGAATACTGGAGTGGGTAGCCTATCCCTTCTCCAGAGTATCTTCCTGACACAGGAAGGTAGATGTCATTTAAATAAACAAACAAAAAACTTTCATTTTGTAGATTGGAGAACAGAGGTCAAATAGCTTACAGAAGAGCCATGTTCTGACTCAGTCTACTGTCCTTTACTCATTAATCCCAAGTTTCTGGATGTCTTTTGCCACTATCTGATTTCCTACTGCCTTATTTACCACTACAGTCAAAATAATAACCACCCCAACAACAAAAGCAACTGACACTGCAGAGAGCACTTTCCTCAGCTCAGAGTACATCCGTATAGTGACCTTAACTTATATGCACTGTAGCTCCATTTCTAGCGACACAACCTTGGGCAAGACCTTAACCTCTTGGGATCTCTGCTGCTTCAATTATCACATATAACAACTCAGCATCTAATTGAGGTAGGAAAAATTTTATTAATAGTAAATTGTTAATAAATATGCATTAATATTGACCTCTTAAACTCTTTAGAGTTTACAAAGCACTTTCTCAAATGTTTTCTCATGTTCTTCTCCCAATAGCTCTGTAAGGTCAGCATGGCACACAGTCTTGCCCCCACTGTAAGAGTGAAGAAACTGAGACCTAGAGAGATACCAGCAGTATTTTATAAAGTATATTTTGGGGAGCATATTAATCCCTGGAGATATTGTATGAGTGGGGGGAGATGAGTGGGAAATACTGTATACTGTATCTTTGCTTAGAAAGTTAAAAGTGCAAGGCACATTAAAGGCTCTGGTAAGTTCTACAGCAAGAAAACAAAATGATCTTACTTAAATACTTGCTAAAATGTATATATATATATATATATATATATATATATATTTTGCACATATAATGCATATATCTATATCTATATCTATCTATATATGTGTGTGTATATATGTGTGTGTGTATATATGTGTATATATATATATATATATACATACATGCATTCATGTATGCTAAGTCACTTCAGTAGTATACTACCCTTTTAGACCCTATGGATTGACCCCAGGCTTCTCTGTCCATGGGATTTTCCAGGCAAAAATACTGAGTGGGTTACCATGCGCTCCTCCAGAGGATCTTCCTGACCCAGAGATTGAACCTGTGTCTCTTAGTTCTCTTGCATTACCAGGGTCATCTAGGAAGTCCATATATATATATATGAAAAATAGCCTCCCTCTCTGAAAACCTATTAATATTTTGTGAAACTAGGTTTCTGAGGAGCTCATGATCTGTAGAATTAACTAATCTTTAGGAGAATCTGGATTAAACTACTTAATCAAGGTAGTGTGACTGTGAGAGCTGATATTCTGTCTCTGAGTCAGTACACAGTGGTAGGGTAATCAGTAGGGGTATTTCAGCTTTCTGTTTTAACTTGTTGCCCATGAAATGGTGAGTTGCTAGTGCACTAAGCTAACTTCATATCACTGCATGGCTGGCCCTGACTTAAACATCCAGCAAAAATACAGGAGTGGGAGTTTGTGAAAAGGTGTATGGGGGCTTCTGTGCCCCAGTCTAAAAGGATCATGCATTGTAAATATGACTTCGGGGATCTCATTGCTTTTTCTTTCCAAGCAATTCTGAACATTCCAGAGATATACTCCAGATACTGAAGAGGGAGAATTGGGTAAGGGGAGTAAAGCAGCAGCTTCTAAACAGGAGCAATCCACCCCAAGTTTCCCCTGTTAAGAGACATTTGGTGATACTTAGAAAGCATTTTAGGAGGTGCTACTAAATCTAGTGGGTAAAGGCCAAAATTGCTACTAAGTGTTCTTTGAAGCACAGGACATACCCCAAATGTAATTCAAAGTGTCAATAGTGCTGGCCAGCAAATTTGGAAAACTCAGCAGTGGCCATAGGACTGGAAAAGGTCAGTTTTCATTCCAATTCCAGAAAACGGCAATGCCAAAGAATGCTAAAACTACCGCACAATTGCACTCATCTCACATGTTATAAAGTAATGCTCAAAATTCTTCAAGCCAGGCTTCAGCAATGCGTGAACCGTGAACTTCCTGATGTTCAAGCTAATTTTAGAAAAGGCAGAGGAACCAGAGATCAAATTGCCAACATCCGCTGGATCATTCAAAAAGCAAAAGAGTTCCAGAAAAACATCTATTTCTGCTTGATTGACTATGCCAAAGCTTTTGACTGTGTGTATCACAAGAAACTGTGGAAAATTCTGAAAGACATGGGAATTCCAGACCACCTGACCTGCCTCTTGAGAAATCTGTATGCAGGTCAGGAAGCAACAGTTAGAACTGGACATGGAACAACAGACTGGTTCCAAATAGGAAAAGGAGTACATCAAGGCTGTATATTGTCACCCTGCTTATTTAACTTTTATGCAGAGTACATCATGAGAAACACTGGACTGGAAGAAACACAAGCTGAAATCAAGATTGCCGGGGAAATATCAAGAACCTCAGATATGCAGATGACACCACCCTTATGGCAGAAAGTGAAGAGGAACTGAAAAGCCTCTTGATGAAAGTGAACGTGGAAAGTGAAAAAGTTAGCCTAAAGCTCAACATTCAGAAAACGAAGATCATGGCATCCAGTCCCATCACTTCATAGGAAATAGATGGGGAAACAGTGGAAACAGTGTCAGAATTCATTTTTGGGGGCTCCAAAATCACTGAAGATAGTGACTGCAGCCATGAAATTAAAAGATGCTTACTCCTTGGAAGAAAAGTTATGACCAACATAGATAGTATATTCAAAAGCAGAGACATTACTTTACTGACTAAGGTCCATCTAGTCAAGGCTATGGTTTTTCCTGTGGTCATGTATGGATGTGAGATTTGGACTGTGAAAAAGGCTGAGCCCTGAAGAATTGATGCTTTTGAACTGTGATGTTGGAGAAGACTCTTGAGAGTCCCTTGGACTACAAGAAGATCCAACCAGTCCATTCTGAAGGAGATCAGCCCTGGTATTTCTTTGGAAGGAATGATGCTAAAGCTGAAACTCCAGGACTTTGGCCACCTCACGCGAAGAACTGACTCACTGGAAAAGACTCTGATGCTGGGACGAACTGGGGGCAGGAGGAGAAGGGGACGACCAAGGATGAGATGGCTGGATGGCATCACGGACTTGATGGACATGAGTCTGAGTGAACTCCGAGAGATGGTGATGAACAGAGAAGCCTGGTGTGCCGCGATTTATGGGGTCGCAAAGAGTCGGACACGAATGAGTGAGTGAATTGAACTGGCTTCTAAACTTCTTGAAAATAATATCATCTATTCACAGAATGGTTGGGAAGAGTAAAAAGGAGAACATGTATGTCATGTGCTTCTGATGAAGAGATTATTATGAATTACCAAGTAAGGCTGCTTTTCCCTAAATCGAGAAAATGCAAACAATGACTTATCTGTTTTTGTAAGTCATGTTTTATTGGAACACAGGTCTATCATTTGTTTACATATTGTCTGAGCTGCTTTCCCAGCAAAAGTGAGGCAAAGACCAGAAGGCCTGCAAACCTAAAATATTTGCCATCTGGCTCTTTGAGGAAAAGTTTGCTACCTGCTGCCCTGGGCCCTGCTTTTCTCATTTAGATGGTGGTGGGAGGGAAAAGTAGCAGCCTCTTTGTATGGATGGAAAACCTGGAGAGATGTTATCTTCTAATCCAATTAGGAAGCTTCAAGGGCACACATAGCAGTTCCTGTCACCTAAGGGCATTGACTAAATTCTAAGCCAGAACTGGCAACCCTTCTGGCATCTGCTTGAACTCCTTCAATATACTGATGCTTCTTTTGGGTTATTTCTTTTGATCAAGTAGACAAATATCCTCATATATGGAGGGATGCATGATGCAGATTAACAAAGGCAGTTTGTTCCATATCCTTCCAGTGATATTGAAGGAGCAAACAGAACAGGCTCTATCTTGAAAGCAGGACTCCATCTTGGGCCGGACTGTGGACTTTGAGCTATATGCCCAGTATCTATGGAAACGAAATATCAACTGGAAAACCTGGCCCCACCCTGGGAAGGAAGAGTGCTAGGGCTCTCCATTGCTAAAAGAATATCCTAATTATCTGTGTAACTGAATAGAATCATGCATTCTATTTTGGTTATTGGGGTATAATTGTCCACTGTTAACTATCTAGGCTTAAAGCATATGATCATGGGTTAACTTTGATTGTATTTTTCTTTTTCCTTTGTTCAGACTAGTTTCAGAAAACCTTATACACTTAGGGTATATAAGGTTTTCACAAAACCTGTTGGGGTCCTTGGCTAAGAGGAGATTCTACTTTGGGCCCACCGATGTAATAAACTGCACTGCACTATCTACATTGTCCTTCTGAGTAAGTTTGTTTCCCAGAAAGTGTGGCTACAACAGTATATCTACAAATAGCAATGAAGATATGATCACAACCTGTTTACAGTTAATGAAACTGAATCATAAGAAGTTAAGGGAATGTGAGACAGGAACTACCATCATGCAATCATCATATATATTTCTTAAAACCCTACTATGTGGAATGCAGGAACTGGGTAGTGGGAAGCAGGATAAATCATAAGATTTGCCCAAGTTAGTATAAATAGTAAATTGCAGAGCTGGGCTTTTAACCCAGCTTGGTTCCATGCCCACTGCAAAGTATACTGCCCAATATTGCTCTCTGCCATCATGTCCACTGCCAGCAGCCTCATTATCAAAAGACTTTCATGTTACGGATATGTTTACTCAGTGACAAAGTATCTGACATTTGCCAATTCAGAATGGTCTTTCAAATGATACATGGTGAATGCTTGTTTGTCCTCTGCTGTTGAGTTGCTGTGTGATCCTAATTAATTCATTAACCAAAATGAGCCTC
Source organism: Nanger dama (assembly GCA_917880005.1). NCBI lineage: Eukaryota > Metazoa > Chordata > Mammalia > Artiodactyla > Bovidae > Nanger > Nanger dama. The sequence continues at coordinate 644,954 of CAKJTW010000045.1, forward strand.
AGTTTATTCAACTGTAAAAACAAAATGATAATTTAATCCTACTTGATGGGTAATTTAAAACTCACTGAAAGAAGAAAGGAAATAAATATTTGAGTTGATTTTTCCTTTTTAATCTTGCACTGGAGAAACATATTTTTCTTTGAAAGACTCACAAACCTGAGAGCTGCCAAACTTTGCATCTGACTTTTCCTTTTTAAAAATATATATTTTATTTGATTCCATTATTCGACACATCATATAATGGTAGAATGCCAGAGCTAGAAGGGAGTTAAGAGATCTTTCTAAGCTAATTCTTCTTTCAGCCATTGAGGAAACATGGATGCCAGGAGGCAGTTATTTGCTTTGTGTGTCCCAGAATCTATGGGCTGAGACTGAAATTCTAGTCCATGATTCCCAGAAACTATGTTCTCCACAATACTTCCTTGCCTTCTAAAGGAGGGTCCTGTTCAGGGCACCCAACTTGAAGGATTATTGTTTAAGCTTAAAAGTCATAATCATCAATGTGTCTATTTCCTGTGGGGGGTAAGTGTGCAATGCTAAATCTGCCAGCTTTGGTTTGAAGATGGTCTAGTTTTGAATGCCACTAGCAAATGAGACATTGAGCTTGCTGCTTCCTTTTTCTGTAAAGTCTTTCTTTCCTTGCTTGTAAAAGAGAGATAGCAATAAAAAATAGTACTCAACTTACATGTTTTTGACTTTATGATGGAGCAAAAATGATGTGTATTCACGATAAACTATACTTGGAATTTTGATTTTTCTCATTTCCAGGCTAATGATATTGGGGATGACACTCTCATGATGTTGAGCAGGGCAGCAGCCGCAGCTCCCAATCAGCCATTTGGTCACCAGGGCAAACAACCAATATGCTGATAACTATTTGTGTACCCAGACAACCATTTTGTTTCTCACTTTCAGTACAATATTCAACAAACTACATGAGATATTCAACACTTTATTATAAAATAGGCTTTGTCTTAGATGATTTTGCCCAACTATAAGCTAATGTAAGTGTTCTGAGCATGTTAAAGGTAGGCTGGGCTAAGCTACAATATTTGGTAGGTTAGGTGTATTAAATGCATTTTCAACTTACAGTACTTCCAAATTACAATGTGTTTATCAGGATATAACCCCCGTGTTGAGGAAGACCTGTAGTACCTACCTCATAGTGTATTGGGTGTTAAAGTCCATGGAATATAATAAGACTTGATAAATGTTAGCTAAATTATGTCTATTGTTCTAGCAACCTAAAGTAAGGATCCTATGCCTAGTACCTCCTAGTGCACTCTCTGTGATGTGCCATCTGGAGATCTACAAAAAGAATGCTAAGAAACAAGGTATTAGTAGCCATGGCTATCTGCCCACTTATTATTTAGAAAAGCTTCGTTCAAGAAAATCACTGTAAACTTAGGTCTCTTAATTGATATCACTAAATGGGATTTTAAATATGTATTTTTTTTCTCACATTTTTATGTCAGCAAGTATGAGTACTGAAGCAATCACCCATAAACAACTTAAACTTCCTGAGGTAAATCTTCTGCCACTGTTTTCTCTCCGGCCACATGTTGCTCCTTGACAACTGATTTAATCTGCACTTGGGTCCCCTCAGAGGCAGCCTCCTTCTGACCACAGGATTGGTCTTCAGCACTTGATGACTTCCTTGGATCCAAGGCCACGGCAAATCCTTACTAACTCTGAAATGTTTTTAAGCATTAAGCTCTGATAAGACTGATGCCCAGAAAGCAGGCTTCTTAGCCATAAACACAGGTCCCAGGCTCATTGTTTTATAAACAATCAAGCTTTCCATGGAGCACTGGGAAAATTTGCTGTTTGGGGCTAATTACCTGCCTTAAGAAACCCTTGACGAGCAAATGGAACTGAAACGTAGTCACCCTCTGAAACGACTTAGCAGATGTACAACTTGAACATATTTTCCAGCAGTTTCCAAAGGCCTCAAAGTCCCACATTCATATTTCCTCCATGAAGAAGTGATACAGATGCAGCCTTCCTCCTGAGCCTGGAGCCTAGGGCTTCGGGTGCCCCTTTGTACTTTCTTTTATTTATTCATTTTTAAAATTTTATTTTTACTTTATTCTACTTTACAATACTGTATTGGATTTGCCATACATTGACATGAATCAGCCATAGGTGTACACGTGCTCCCAATCCTGAAACCCCCTCCCACCTCCAAATCTCTCTGGATCATCCCTGTGCCCCAGCCCCAAGCATCCTGTATCCTGTGTTGAACACAGACTGGCGCTTCATTTCTTACATGATAGTATACATGTTTCAATGCCATTCTCCCAAATCATCCCACCCTCTCCCTCTCCCTGAGAGGCCAAAAGTCCATTCTATATATCTGTGTCTCTTTTGTTGTCTCACATACAGGGTCATCATTACTATCTTTCTAAATTCCGTATATATGTGTCAGTATACTCTATTGGTATTTTTCTTTCTGGCTTACTTCACTCTGTTTCATCCATTTCATTAGAACAGATTCAAATTTATTATTTTTAAGGGCTGAGTAATACTCCATTGTGTACATGTACTACATCTTTCTTATCCATTCATCTGCTGATGGACATCTAGGTTGTTTCCATGTCCTGGCTATTATAAACAATGCTACAATGAACATTGGGGTACATATGTCTCTTTTAGTTCTGGTTTCTTTGGTGTGTATGCCCAGCAGGGGGATTGCTGGGTCATAAGGCAGTTCTATTTGCAATTTTTTAAGGAATCTCCACACTGTTTTCCATAGTGGCTGTACTAGTTTGCATTCCCACCAGTAGTGTAAGAGGGTTCCCTTTTCTCCACATCCTCTCCAGCATTTATTGCTTGTAGACTTTTGGATCACAGCCATTCTGACTGGTGTGAAATGGGACCTCATTGTGGTCTTGATTTGCATTTCTCTGATAATGAGTGATGTTGAGCATCTTTTCATGTGTTTGTTAGCCATCCGTATGTCTTCTTTGGAGAAATGCCTACTTAGTTCTTTGGCCCATTTTTTGATTGGATCACTTATTTTTCTGCAGTTGAGCTGCATAAGTTGCTTATATAATTTGGAGATTAGTTGTTTGTCTGTTGATTCATTTGCTATTATTTTCTCCCATTCCGAAGGCTGTCTTTTCACCTTGCTTGTAGTTTCCTTTGTTGTGCAGAAGCTTTTAATTTTAATTAGATCCCATTTGTTTATTTTTGCTTTTATTTCCAGTATTCTGGGAGGTGAATCATAGAGGATCCTGCTGTGATGTATGTCGGAGAGTGTTTTGCCTATGTTCTCCTCTAGGAGTTTTATAGTTTCTGGTCTTACGTTTAGATCTTTAATCCATTTTGAGTTTATTTTTGTGTGTGGTGTTAGAAAGTGATCTAGTTTCATTCTTTTACAAGTGGTTGACCAGTTTTCCCAGCACCACTTGTTAAAGAGACTGTCTTTACTCCAGTGTATATTCTTGCCTCCTTTGTCGAAGATAAGGTGTCCATAGGTGTGTGGATTTATCTCTGGGCTTTCTATTTTGTTCCATTGATCTCTATTTCTGTCTTTGTGCCAGTACCATACTGTCTTAATGACTGTAGCTTTGTCATAGAGCCTGAAGTCAGGCAGCTTGAGTCCTCCAGTTCCATTCTTCTTTCTCAAGATTTTTTTGGCTATTTGAGGTTTTTTGTATTTCCATACAAATCTTGAAATTATTTGTTCTAGTTCTGTGAAAAATACTGCTGGTAGCTTGATAGGGATTGCATTAAATCTGTAGATTGCTTTGGGTAGTATACTCATTTTCACTCTATTGACTCTTCCGATCCATGAACATGGTATATTTCTCCATCTATTAGTGTCCCCTTTGATTTCTTTCATCAGTGTTTTATAGTTTTTGATACATAGGTCTTTAGTTTCTTTAGGTAGGTATATTCCTAAGTATTTTATTCTTTTCTTTGTAATGGTGAATGGAATTGTTTCCCTAACTTCTTTTTCTACTTTCTCATTATTAGTGTATAGGAATGCAAGGGATTTCTGAGTGTTGATTTTATATCCTGCAACTTTACTATATTCCTTGATTAGCTCTAGTAGTTTTCTGGTGGAGTCTTTAGGATTATCTATGTAGAGGATCATGTCATCTGCAAACAGTGAGAGTTTTACTTCTTCTTTTCCAATTTGGATTCCTTTTATTTTATTTTTTTTTCTGCTCTGATTGCTGTGGCCAAAACTTCCAGAACTGTGTTCAATAGTAGTGGTGAAAGTGGGCACCCTTGTCTTGTTCCTGATTTTAGGGGAAATGCTTTCACAAAACCTGACAACAGCACCACAAAAAAGAAAACTACAGTCCAATATCACTGATGAACATAGATGTAAAAATCCTTAACAAAAATTCTATCAATCAGAAACCAACAGCACATTAAAAAGATCATACACCATGACCTAGTGGACTTTATCCCAGGGATGTAAGGATTCTTCAATATTCTCAAAACAATCAATGTAATTCACCATATTAACAAATTGAAAAATAAAAGTCATATGATTATCTCAATAGATGCAGAGAAGGCCTTTGACAAAATTCAACATCCATTTATGTGTCCTACTCTTTATGACCCTATGAACTATAGCCCACTATGCTCTTCTGTCCATAGCATTTTCCAGGAAAGAGTATTGGAGTGGGTTGCCATTTCCAACATGAAATGGTCATAATTAAATCTGCCCAGGGGAAAATACAATAAGCTATGTAAAGCTGTGATAAAATCAACATATCACTTCATAGCTTATAAAACCCTTTACGTCTTCTTCCATTTGCATGTCACAATAGCCCCATGAGGTACAAAGAGGAAGAGTAATTCTTCATATTTTCCACATAATGAAACCATCTTTCCCACATCTGGGCTTCAAAGTTCTGGTTGGGACTTGTAGGTAGAATTTCCTGGAACCAACATCCCGCCCCTGCCCCCTGCGCCCTGCCCAGATGCAAATTTTACCATGTACATGACACACTTTACTGATGGTGTCCCAGCAAGGTCATTTCCATGGCAGGATGTTATTAGTCAGTTACTGCTACACTTTTCAGTAGTTAGTACCCTTCACTTCCTCTTTATTTATATGGCATTTCATACTCTCTGGGGCTTCCCTGGTGGCTCAGACAGTAAAGAATCTCCCTGCAATGTGACAGACCCAGCTTCAATCCCTGGATCAGGAAGATATCCTGGAGAAGGCAATGGAAACCCACTCCAATATTCTTGCCTGGAGAATTCCATAGGCTGGAAAATGTTGAGTTATAGTCCATGGATTGCAATGAGTCTGACATGACTAAGAGAATAACACATACACATGCACAAACAGTTCCTATTGATTGCATAGAAAGGTCATGGAAAATCTACAGAATCCTCTGACTGCCCAGGAGCTAGAACTACTGGGCATAATCATTCCTCTATTCCTTCTCCTACATGTATTTATTACTATGCTATTTTGTACAATGAAAAAATGAAATTCCAATAAATTAAGAGAGATCACATGTGTGTTGAGTTAAAGAACAATAAAATTTGAAGGGTAGACAAACAAAGTACTGTTAATTGTTCTGGGAAAGATAGATTACTTCTATTAATAGCTTGTCAAGGAAGGCACCATGAAATGGTAGATTGTTTTTCTGAGCCTTGGAAAAGGCTAGGATCAGGATCATCAAAAATGGGAGAAGTCTTGGCCAGGGCACTGCTTCTATATGTAAGGCTTACTGAATTAAGAACAAAAGTAAATTCATGCAAAATATATGAAGTAGAACTACATGTAACTTAAGAGGTTTGATGTCTTTTAGGCTGGGATTCTGGAGTCATACCACCTAGATTCACATCCTATCTCTGACACTCATTAATTGTAAGGTCTTGGGCAAATTACTTAGCTTCTCTGAGCTTGTTTCCTCATCTGTAATAATAACAATGTAAAAAAAAAAGATAAAAGGGATAATATTAACCCTTGCTCCTTAAGGTTGCTAGTCGGATTGCATGAGCAAACACATGTAAATTGCCTGGCATATAATACGTTCTAGGTTAACCATTATAATGATATATAAAGATATTCCCAGAAAGACTAAAAAAAAAAAAAAGAATCAACTGTGATTAAACCTCACTTTTTGAGAGAGTCTTTGATAATGCAGCTTTAACATTTTTATGCATTCTTTAATCCTGTTCTTTCTTTCCACTTGTGAACACATGGTCAACAGACAAATGCAGCAAGACTTTGAAAGACACTCAGAAAGTGTTGCAGACAGATGCTTTACCATCTGAACCACTAGGGAAGAATTTTAGCATGCTTACTGACTTCCAATTTTTGTTTTAATTAGGTTAGTTTATAAAACTTACATTTCCTCTCACTAGATTCAGCTCTTTCAATTTTCCATGTTTCACTCATATTCACAAAATAATAAGGGAAATGCAAAGAAATAATCCAGTAATTGAGCAAGGTGGCAGTACAGATAATAGTTCTGACAAACAGAACTAGTAGCTGATAACTGAAGTCAACAAACCCTTTCCAGAAGTCATTGGTTAGTAAGATGAAGGGATCAGAATTTGTGGAGGCAATAGTGTACAAGAGATGTCACATAGTACTATGTGATCTATCCACCGTGGTTTAGAGAGATATATTAAAAACACCAAACTGCCAGTGGTTCAAGAGGCACATATCTCAAAGTCCATGAGGATTTGAACAAGACCTGGAGAGCAGAAGTACCTGGAGAAAAAGAGATTTAACATACCACTCTGACTAGAAGGCAGGGTAGGAGTTAGGGTAATGTCAATGTTTTAAATAAAGATGGGTCAGTGCTGGATTGAACCACATTGGAGCCTGAGACAAAAGGAAAAATCAGTAATGCTGTTCCTTTATTTATAATTTTGAAATTTTATTTACCATGTGTTTTTCAGCATGATTTTTAAAATTTTTAATAGGGCAGTAAAACATTTATTTTGATTATTGGATTATTTGGTGCCTCCTTAAATTGTGCAGAAATGATTGCCTCACTTGCTCACCCTAACACCGGTTCTGCTAGAATGTAGGGTGTGTAAAAAGACATATTAAGAAATGTGTCTTTGAAGTCGGATGGCCTGGGATCAAATCTTGGCTCAACTCTACTCTCAACCTTATCCTGAGTATGTTATCTTCCCCTTTGATTGGTTTCTTCCTTAAATGCAATAAAACCTACTATATTGGTGTTTTTCTTTCTGACTTACTTCACTGTGTATAATAGGCTCCAGTTTCATCCACCTCATTAGAACTGATTCAAATGCATTATTTTTAATAGCTGAGTAATATTCCATTGTGTATATGTACCACAGCATTCTTATCCATTCATCTGCTGATGGGCATCTAAATTGCTTCCATTTCCTAGTTATTGTAAAAGTGCAGTGATGAACATTGGGGTACACATGTCTCTTTCAATTCTGCTATCCTTGGTGTGTGTGCTCAGCAGTGGGATTGCTGGGTCGTATGGGAGTTCTATTTCCAGTTTTTTAAGGAATCTCCACACTGTTCTCCTTAGTGGCTATACTAGTTTGCTTTCCCACCAACAGTGTAAGAGGGTTCCCTTTTCTCCACACCTTCTCCAGCATTTATTGTTTGTAGACTTTTTGACAGCAGCCATTCTGACTGGCTTTTGGATTCTGTGGGAGAAGGAAAGGGTGGGATGATTTGAGAGAATAGCATTTAAACATGTATATTATCATATGTGAAACATATCACCAGTCCAGGTTCGATGTATGAGACAGGGTGCCCAGAGCCAGTGCCCTGGGATGACCCTGAGGGGTGGGAAAGGGAAGTAGGTTCACGATGGGGGACACATGTACCCTCATAGCTGATTCATGTCAGTATATGGCAAAAACCACTGCAATATTGTAAAGTAATTAGCCTCCAATTAGAATAAATATGTTAATTTTTAAAAAGGGGGAAAAAAACCTAAGGCATTTATTGAGCACCTATTATGTTAGAGATGTAGCAGTTATCAGAAACAAAACAAAATGCTTAAAGTATTTTTATTTTAGTTTGGGGAGTAATGCTCAGTAAAAATAAATACATAATATTATGTAGCATAGTTATGATATTTTCTTAAAAGAAAAATGAATCAGGGTAGAGTGACTGAGAGTGCTGACAACAGAGGTAAAGAAAGAGGGGGGACTAGTTTAGAGAAAGGTTACTGAGAGGAACAAAGGAGATAATTCTCTCTATGTGTATCATAATATCTAACACATCTTAATGCCTTAGTAAATGATTATTATTTATCTTGATGAAGTAGGGAAAGATAAGTTTGAAATGGGAGGGGGACCAATCTATATGCCTTTAAAGCTGAAACTCCAGGATTCTGGACAATTCTACCATAAAATGTACTGATACAGCATTAAAGTGTTAACAGCTATCTTCATCACTTAGTTCAGATGGGGAGTCTCTGACCTTGAGGCCCAGAAAATTCAGTTATCTGCAAAAAGCTTTACCGTTCTCTCCCTCCATAGTGAGCACATTTGGGTTTCATCTTTATTCCTAGCAGCAAATGGAGAAGAAAGACCATATATCCATTTATGTTGAAGAAGTAAAAGAGATGAGAAGAACTACAAGTCAGCTCTTTGGTAACTGGGTGTACCAGAGTGAACATAATTCGTTTCCAAAGAAGCAGCCAATCATGGCAGAAAACATCAATAAAGCTACTTCACTTCATTAGAGCTGGAGCCCTCTTCCCTACCCCCTCACTTCCTGTGGGTTGGATGGTCTGGCCTGGTCTGGTCCACATGGCCCTTTGCCAGTACTCTGGATGTGGCTATCTGGCATTTCACCAAATTATTTTATGGTGTTTGGGTTCTGGTAAAACAGCATGTAAAGAAAGAAATAAACATTTTCTTTTCTCAACCTGGAATTTTTATTTTATTTATTTATTTTTTTTTTGCCTTTTAAAAACAAAGGAAGACAAAACAAAAGTAAAGAAAACAAAGTGCTACCTAGTTTAGGAAAAGTAGGGCTCATAAAAAAAAAATTTTAAAATATCTTGGTTGACAAAACCTCCCTAGTAAATTATTAGGGATCAAAAGAAGATGAGGATGATGAGAATAAGTCTACATCTCTTCCTTACACTATGGCAGAAGGATTCTGTCCTTCTTATCATCTAGAATCACTTAAAGTTACCCAAATACATCACGTTTTTTCTTATTTAGGATCTTTGCACATAATATTTGCATTATCCATTGAATTTCAAACTATGCAGGGCTAGTGCATAGTTTCTCTATTTTCTGTCTGGCTAATATTATCTTTTAATTTTTATAAACTGAGAACAGATGGCACCTTTTCCAGAAGGGACTTATGACTCCTCCCTCTGCCTCATCAAGTCCTGCAGGCTGTCCCCTTTCTGAGTCTCTGGCTTACCACCCTTTACATTCTATCTGTCTATATTTGCTGAGCACTTTCAGTGAGCCAGACATACTTTTACACACTAGGAAAACATCAGGCAGCCAGACAGACATCACAGAGCTTCCATTTCATGAGGAAGAAGATAGAAAACACCTGAATAATTAGATATATGTCCAACTACATTAAGTCCTTAAAAGAAAAATTAACAGAAGGGCTTGCATAATTCAATGAAGCTATAAGCCATGACATGCAGGGTCACAAGACAGATTGGTCATAGTGGAGATATCTGATAAAATGTGGTCTACTGGAGGAGGAAGTGGCAAGCCACTCTAGTAATCTTCCCATGAGAACCCCATTAACAATAACAGTATGAAAAGGCAAAAATATATGACACCAAAAGATGAGCCCCTATGTTGGAAGGTATCCAATATGCTACTGAGGAAAAATGGAGGGGAATTACTAATGGCTCCAGTAAGAATGAAGTGACTGGGTCAAAGCAGAAACAACACTCAGTTATGGATATGTCTGGTAGTGAAAGTAAAGTCTGATACTGTAAAGAACATTGCACAGGGACCTGGAATGTTGCACAGGGACCTGGAATGTTCAATCTCTGAATCAAGGTAAATTAGAGTTGCTTGAGCAGGAGATGACAACACTGAACATCAGCATCTTAGGAATCAGTGAACTAAAATGGATGGGAATGGGTCAATTTAACTGAGGACCACTATATTTTCTACTGTGGCCAAGAACCCCTTAGAAGAAATGGAGTAGCTATCATAGTCAACAAAATACATACTTCCCTAAGTGCTGCACAGTTTGAAATACTGTCCTTGGGTATTTCAAAAACAACTGAATGAGCTCAGTTCATTTACAAGGCAAGTCATTTAACACCACAGTAATCCAAAGCTGCACTCCAAACACTGATGATGAATAAGCTTAAGTTGACTGGTTCTGTGAAGACCTGCAAGACCTTCTAGAACTAACACAAAAAAAAAAAAAAAAAGTCGTTTTCATCATAGAATTTTGAATGCAAAAGTAGGAAGTCAAGAGATACTTGAGGTAACAGGCAAGTTTAGTCCTGGAATACACAATGAAGTGGGGGAAAGTCTTACAGAGTTTTATCAAGAGAACACTGGTCATAGCAAACACTGTTTACCAACAGCACAAGAGATGGTTCTACACACAGACATCACTAAATGATCAATACTGAGATCAGTTGATTATATTTTTGCAGCAAAAATTGGAGGAGCTCTATATAGTCAACAAAAACAAGAACTGTAGCTGCGGCTCAGATCATGAGCTCTTTATTGCAAACCTCAGGCTTAAATTGAAGAAAATGTAGAAAACTACTAGGCCATTCAGGTATGACCTAAATCAAATCCCTTATGAGTCTACAGAAGAGGTGATGAATAGACTCAAGGGATTCGATCTGGTAGACAGAATCCCTGAAGAACTGCAGACAGAGGTTTATAAAATTGTGCAGGAGGCCATGACCAGCATTGCAAAGAAAAGGAAATGCGAAAGGGGAAAGTGGTTGTCTAAGGAGGCTTTACAAATAGCTGAGGAGAGAAGAAAAACAAAAAGCAATGGAGAAAGAGAAACATATATCCAACTGAATGCAGAGTTCCAGAGAATAGCAAGGAGAGATGAGAAGGTCTTCAATGGACAGGGCAAATAATTAGAAGGAAAGAATAGAATGGGAAAGACTAGAGATTTCTTCAAGAAAATTGGAGTTATCAAGGGAATACTTCATGCAAGGAAGGAGACAAGTAAGGACAGAAACAGTAAGGACCTAACAGAGGCACAAGACATTATGAAGAGTGACAAGAAAGGACAGAAGAACTACAGAAAAAGAGTCAAAATGACCTGGATAGCCAGGATGTTATGGTCACTCACCTAGAGCCAGGCATCCTGGAGTATGAAGTCAAGTGGGTCTTAAGAAGCATTACTAAGAACAAAGTTAATAAAATTGATGGAATTCCAACTGAGCTATTTTGAGCCCTAAAAGATGATGCTGTTAAAGTGCTGCACTCAGTATGTCAGCAAATTTGGAAAACTTAGCAGTGGCCACAGGACTACAAAAGGTCAGTTTTCATTCCAAGCCCAAAGAAAGATAGTGCCAAAGGATGTTCAAATTGCCAGACAATTGCACTCATTTCATAATCTAGTAAACTCAAAATCCTTCACTAGGCATTAGCAGTAAATGAACCAAGAAATTCCAGATGTGGAAGCTGGGTTTAGAAAAGGCTGAGGAACCAGAGATCAAATTGCCAAAATTTGTAGGATCATAGAGAAAGCAAGGAAATTCCAGAGAAACATCTTCTGCTACACTGACTATGTGAAAACCTTTGACTGTGTGCATCCCCCCAAAAAAAAGAAAGAAAAAGAAAACTGGAAAATTCATAAGGAGATGTGAATACCATACCGCTTTGCTGCCTCATGAGAAACCTCTATGTGGCTCAAGAAGCAATGGTTAGAACCAAACATGAAAAAACTGACAGGTTCAAAATTGGGAAAGGAGTAGAACAAGGCTATATGTTGTCACCCTGCTTATTTAATTTTTATGGAATTGCTAGGCTGAATGAATGACAAGCTAGAATCAAGATTGCTGACAGAAATATCAGCAACCATAGGTACGCAGATGATACCACTGTAATGGCAGAAAGTGCAGAAGAGCTAAATAGCCTCTTGATGAGGGTAAAAGAGGTGAGTGAAAAAGCCAGATTAAAACTGAACATTCATCTGTGATGTACCTGTTCTTATTCCTTTCCTATTTTTCAGATATTTTATTTCCATTGTTCTTACTAAAGAATACGTTCACTTTCATTAGTAATCAAGAAACTAGAAACTAAAACAAAAACTGATATTTAAAAATTCATCAAATAAGCAAAAACCAATAGCAAATAATCTGTAGGATTTATAGGAATTGGGAAAGGACATTATTTTATATTTTTGCTGGGAGTGTAGATTGATACATCCTTTTTCTGAGGACAAATTGACAGTATCTATTGAAATTTAAGATGCATGTACCCTCTCATACATTAATGTTACCTTTAGGAATCTGCACCATAGAAAAACAGAGGTGTATAAAAATATATGTGCTAAGATATTCACTGCAGCATTAGTTGTAGTGCAGAAAATTATAATTGAGCTAAAATATCTAGCAGTATGGAAATAAAAAGCAAAAAACTATGGTCATATAATGCAATATAAAAGCAGCAGCAAAATCTACAGCACTGACATGGCAGCACGTGGATGTATGTTCATGAGTGAATAAATCAAATCAAGGAACATGCATATATACCATGATTTAATTGGGGATGCAAAGGTGGAGTAGAGGTGGATGTAGTATGTGTATATACGTGTTTGCACATCAAAAAATAAAAACAGTCTGGAAAAATAAACAATGACTTTCTGAAAATAATTACAAATCTGAGATCCTAAAGTGCTGGGATAAGGGGAATTTCAATTTTTTGTTAATGTACTTATGCAATGTTTCCAGTTATTTTTAACTATAATGATTTTATAATGTTAAGAAAGAATATATGTGTCAGTATACTGTATTGGTGTTTTTCTTTCTGGCTTACTTCACTCTGTATAATCGGTTCCAATTTCATCCATCTCATTAGAACTGAGTCAAATTTATTCTTTTTAAGGGCTGAGTAGTATTCCAATACAGTATACTGACACATATATATGGAATTTAGAAGACAGTAATGATGACCTTATATGTGAGACAACCAAGAGACACAGAGGTATAGAGTGGACTTTTGGACTCTGAGGGAGAGGGAAAGGGTGGGATGGTTTGGGAGAATGGCAGTGAAGCATCTGTATTTTCCTGTAAGAAACGAGGCGCTAATCTATGTTTGGTGTAGGATGCAGGATGCATGGGGCTGATGCACAGGATCATTCAGGTAGAGGATATGGGGTGGGAGGTGGGAGGGGGCTTCGGCATTGGGCGATTGTGTTCACCTATGGCTGATTCGTGTCAATGTATGGCAAAACAAATACAGTATTGTAATTAAAAAAATAAATAAATTTAATTAAAAAAAAACAAAAAAAAAAGAAAGAAAGAATAAAAAAGAAAGAAAAGAAATTATAAATGCTAAACAACTCAATCTTTGAGCAAAAAGAATAAATTTTGGCTGAAAGAATTGCTTTGCCTAATGAAATTTAAATAAACAAACAGGAAAAAACTCAAAAAAACCCACAAAAAACCTTAACATCCAAAGAACTAAGATCATGACATCTGGTTCCATCACTTCATGGCAAACAGAATGGGGCAAAGTGGAAACACTGACAGATCTTATTTTCCTGGGCTCCAAAATCACTGTGGACAGTGACTGCAGCCATGAATTTAAAAGAGCATTGCTCCTCAGAAGGAAAGCAATGACAAATGCATATAGCATATTAAAAAGCAGAGACATCGTTTTGCTAAGAAAGATCTGTCTACTCAAAGCTATGATTTTTCCAGTGGTCATGTATGGATGTGTGAATTAGACCATATAAAAGGCTGAGTGCTGAAAAACTGATGCTTTTGAATTTTGGTGCTGAAGAAGGTTCTTGATAATCCCTTGGATATCAAGGAAATTAAACCAATAAATCCTATAGGAAATCAACCCTGAATATTAATTGAAAGGACTGATGCTGAAACTGAAACTCCTGGTCATAGCAAACACCCTCTTCCAACAACACAAGAGAAGAGTCTATACACATGGATATCACCAGGTGGTCAATACTGAAATCAGATTGACTACATTATTTGCAGCCAAAGATGGAGAAGCACTATACAGTCAGCAAAAACAAGCTGGGAGCCAACTGCTCTCAGATCATGAAATTCTTATTGCTAAATTCAGATTTAATTTGAATATAGTAGGGAAATCTACTAGACCATTCAGGTATGACATAAATCAAATGACTTACAGTTATACAGTGGATGTGACAAATAGTTTCAAGGGATTATATCTGATAGACAAAGTGCCTGAAGAACTACGGACAGAGGTTCGTGACAATGTACAGAAGGCAATGATCAAGACCATCTCCAAGAAAAACAATGCAAAAAGGCAAAATGGTTGTCTGAGGAGGTCTTACAAACATCTGAGAAAAGGAGAGAAGTGAAAGGCAAAGGAGAAAAGGAAAAATATACCCATTTGTATGCAGTTCCAGAGAACAGCAAGGAGAGATAAGAAAGCCTTCCTCAGGGATCAATGCAAAAAAAAAAAAAAAAGAAAAAGAAAAGAAAAGAAAAAAAAGAAAAAAGAGGAAAACAATAGACTTGGAAAAAACAGATTTTTTCAAGAAAGTTAGTTATATGATGGGAACATTTCATGCAAAGATGGGCATATTAAAGGACAGAAATGCTATGGACCTAACAAAAGCAGAAGATATTAAGAAGAGGTGGCAAGAATACACAGAAGAACTATACAAAGAGAGCATAATGACCCAAATAACCATGATGGTGTGATCACTCATCTAGAGCCAGACATCCTGAAATGCAAAGTCAAGTGGGCCTTAGGAAGTATCACTACAAACAAAACTAGTGGAGGTGATGGAATTCCAGTTGAGCTATTTTAAATCCTAAAAGATAATGCTATGAAAGAGCTGCACACAATATGCTAGCAAACTTGGAAAACTCAGCAGTGGCCACAGGACTGGAAAAGGTCAGTTTTCATTCAAATCCCAAAGAAAGGCAATGCCAAAGAATGCTTAGACTACTGCATAACTGCACTCATCTCACACATTAGCAAAGTAAGGCTCAAAATTCTCCAAGCCAGTATTCAAGCCAGGTTCATGGTACAGGAACCATGAATTTCCAGATGTTCAAGCCTGATTTAGAAAAGGCAGAGGAACCAGACATCAAATTGCCAACATCTGCTGGGTCATCCAAAAAGCAAGAGGGTTCCAGAAAAATATCTACTTCTGCTTTATTGAGTAAGCCAAAACCTTTGACTGTGTAGATAACAATAAACTATGGAAAAATTTTCAAGAAATTATATACCAGACCATTTTACCTGCCTTCTGAGAAATCTGCATGCAGGTCAAGAAGCAACAGTTACAACTGGACATGGAACAACAGATTGGTTCCAAATCATGAAAGAAGTGCATCAAGACTGCATATTGTCACCCTGCTTATTCAATGTATATGCAGAGTATATCTTGCAAAATGCCAAGTTGGATGAAGCTCAAGCTGCAATCAAGATTGCCAGGAGAAATATCAGTAATCTCAGATACATAGATGACACCACCCTTATGGCAGAAATCGAAGAACTAAAGAGCCTTTTGATGAAATTACTGACAAAAGTCAGTCTAGTCAAAGCTATGGTTTTTCCTGTAGTCGTGTATGGATGTGAGAGTTGGACTATAAAGAAAGCTGAGCACCAAAGAATTGATGTTTTTGAACTGTGGTGTTGGAGAAGACTCTTGAGAGTCCCTTGGACTGCAAGGAGATCAAACCGGTCAATCCTAAAGGAAATCAGTCCTGAATATTCATTGGAAGAATTGATGCTGAAGCTGAAACTCCATAACTTTGATCACCTGATGCAAAAATCTGCCTCATTGGAATAGACCCTGATCCTGGGAATGATTAAAGGCAGGAGGAGATGAAGACAGTGGGTGAGATGGTTGGATGGCACCACCTACTCCATGGACATGAGTTTGAGCAAGCTGTGGGAGCTGGTGATGGACAGGGAAACCTGATGTCTATGGGGTCACAAAGAATCCACACCACTGAGTGAATGAACTAAGTTGTATCAAACAAGATTTTTATCTTCAAAGAGTTTAAAACCCATGGAGTCATGGAACAAATATTTATTGAGTGCCTACTATGTGTCAGTTGAAAGTGCCTTTTTGAGTGTCTTCTATATGCCATACAAAACAAACAAGGAAACACTGAAGTAGAGATGGATGGTGTAGACTCAGTCTGAGGATAGTCTAAGTGTTTACAGCTGAGGTGAGTGTTACATGCAGATTTCAGGTTCTGGAGTCAGATTTTTAGGTTTTAAATTCTGACTGTGTCACTGGCTAGCTGTCTACTGGCTAGCCAGGAGAAATATCAGTAATCTCAGATACAGGGATGACACCACCCTTATGGTAGAAATCGAAGAACTAAAGAGCCTCTTGATGAAACTGCTGACAAAGGTCCATGTATTCAAAGCTATGGAACTTGAGAAAATCAAATTAACAACTCTGGGTGTCATCTATAAAACAAGAATGCTGACAGTGACCACTTTATAAAATCCTTATAATGGTTAACTGAGAAGATGGATATGAGAACTCATCCTAGGGTAAATTGTTAAACAAGGACAGAAAGAGTGAGAGTGCACACTTCTGGCAACAAATAGGATTTGAGTGGAACTCTGGAGGTTGGATCTAAATTCATGAAGAAGACAGACAATGAAATTCCACTGGACAGAATTCTCAATCTAAAAGAAAGTACAGGTAATGTCTCTCTTGAGCAGCGGCTGCCCTCTTCCAGCGCTTCAGGCTCTGGCTGCCCGTCGCTGATGGGGGATGGTCTGCAGCCGGCTATTTCCAATCTGTCCTTTGTTCTGTGCGCGGGCCTGTCAGTGTCTTATGTTCGAGCGTTTCGCGTGTTAGTTACCCCCCAGTCTGGTTTGTTAGTCAGGGATAAATCGTTCTATCCACGCGCGGACCCGATTCTGGCCCCTTTACACCCCGATTCTCGAGAAAAGCCCTGCAGCCTACGTCAGGCTCTACTACAAAGCCACAGTCATTAAGACAGTATGGTACTGGCACAAAGACGGAAATATAGATCAATGGAACAAAATAGAAAGCCCTGAGATTAACCCACACACCTATGGACACCTTATCTTCGACAAAGGAGGCAAGAATATACAATGGAGTAAAGACAGTCTCTTTAACAGGTGGTGCTGGGAAAACTGGTCAACCACTTGTAAAAGAATGAAACTAGACCTCTTTCTAACACCATACACAAAAATAAACTCAAAATGGATTAAAGATCTAAATGTAAGACCAGAAACTATAAAACTCCTAGAGGAGAACATAGGCAAAACACTCTCCGACATAAATCACAGCAGGATCCTCTATGATCCAACTCCCAGTATACTGGAAATAAAAGCAAAGATAAACAAATGGGATCTAATTAAAATTAAAAGCTTCTGCACAACAAAGGAAACTACAAGCAAGGTGAAAAGACAGCCTTCTGAATGGGAGAAAACAATAGCAAATGAAACAACTGACAAACAACTAATCTCAAAGATATATAAGCAACTTATACAGCTCAACTCCAGAAAAATAAATGATCCAATAAAAAAATGGGCCAAAGAACTAAATAGACATTTCTCCAAAGAAGACATACGGATGGCTAACAAACACATGAAAAGATGCTCAACATCACTCATTATCAGAGAAATGCAAATCAAGACCACAATGAGGTACCATTTCGCACCAGTCAGAATAGCTGCGATCCAAAAGTCTGCAAGCAATAAATGCTGGAGAGGATGTGGAGAAAAGGGAACCCTCTTACACTGCTGGTGGGAATGCAAACTAGTACAGCCATTATGGAAAACAGTGTGGAGTTTCCTTTAAAAATTGCAAATAGAACTGCCTTATGACCCAGCAATCCCATTGCTGGGCATACACACCAAGAAAACCAGAATTGAAAGAGACACATGTACCCCAATGTTCATTGCAGCACTGTTTATAATAGCCAGGACATGGAAGCAACCTAGATGTCCATCAGTAGATGAATGGATAAGAAAGCTGTGGTACGTATACACTATGGAATACTACTCAGCCCTTAAAAAGAATAAATTCGACTCAATTCTAATGAGATGGATGAAATTGGAGCCAATTATACCGAGTGAAGTAAGCCAGAAAGAAAAACACCAATACAGTATACTGACACATATATATGGAATTTAGAAGACAGTAATGATGACCCTGTATGTGAGACAACCAAGAGACACAGAGGTATAGAGTGGACTTTTGGACTCTGAGGGAGAGGGAAAGGGTGGGATGGTTTGGGAGAATGGCAATGAAACATGTATATTTTCGTGTAAGAAACGAAGCGCCCATCTATGTTCAATGTAGGATGCAGGATGCATGGGGCTGATGCACAGGATGATTCAAGTAGAGGATGTGGGGTGGGAGGTGTGAGGGGGCTTCGGCATTGGGAGACTGTGTTCACCTATGGCTGATTCGTGTCAATGTATGGCAAAACAAATACAGTATTGTAATTTAAAAAAAAATTAAAATAAAAATAAAAATTCTAAAAAAAAATAATAATAATAATAAAAAATAAAAGAAAGTACACATTAGCACTGCTTTTATAGTGTCCCACAAGTTTTGGGTAGTTTTCTTTTCTTTTTCATTCATTTTTACGCATATTTTGATTTCTTTTTTATTTCTTCTGTGTTTTGTTGATTATTCAGAAGGGTGTTGTTCAGGCACCAAATGTTGAAATTTTTAATAGTTTCTCTCCTGTAATTGAGATCTAACCTTAGTGCATTATGGTCAGAAAATATGCTTGGAATGATTTTGATTTTTTTGAATATATCAAGGTTAGATTTATGGCCCAGGATGTGATTTATCCTGGAAAAGGTTCAGTGTGCACTTGAGAAAAAGGTGAAATTCATTGTTTTGGGGGTGAAATGTCCTATAGATATCAATTAGGTCTAACTGGTTTATTGTATTACTTAAAGTTTGCATTTCTTTGTTAATTTTATGTTTAGTTGATCTGTCCATAGGTGTGAGTGGGGTATTAAAGTCTCCCACTATTATTGTGTTATTATTAATTTCCCTTTTCATGCTTATTAGCATTTGTCTTACATATTGCAGTGCTCCTATGTTGGGTGTATATATATTTATAATTGCTATATCTTCTTCTTGGATCAATCCTTTAATCATTATGTAGTGGCCTTCTTTGTCTCTTTTCACAGCCTTTGTTTTAAACATAGTTGCAAAAATCCATAACAAATTTTAGCAATCAGAATCCAACAACACATTTAAAAGATCATACACCATGACCAAGTGGGCTTTATCCCAGGGATGCTAGGATTCTTCAATATCCGCAAATCAATCAATTAACAAATTAAACAAAATACATTAATACATTAAACACATTAACAAATTAAAAAATAAAAGTCACATGATTATCTCAATAGATGAAGAGAAGGCCTTTGACAAAATTCAACATCCATTTATGATAACAAACTCTCCAGAAAGCAGGAATAGAAGAACAGACCTCAACATAATAAAAAGTATTTATGACAAACCCACAGCAAACATTATCCTCAATGGTGAAAAATTGAAAGCATTTCCCTAAAGTCAGGAACAAGACAAGGGTGTCCACTTTCACCACTACTATTGAATACAGTTCTGGAAGTTTTGGCCACAGCAATCAGAGCAGAAAAAAAAAATAAAATAAAAGGAATCCAAATTGGAAAAGAAGAAGTAAAACTCTCACTGTTTGCAGATGACATGATCCTCTACATAGAAAATCCTAAAGACTCCACCAGAAAACTACTAGAGCTAATCAAGGAATATAGTAAAGTTGCAGGATATAAAATCAACACTCAGAAATCCCTTGCATTCCTATACACTAATAATGAGAAAGTAGAAAAAGAAGTTAAGGAAACAATTCCATTCACCATTACAAAGAAAAGAATAAAATACTTAGGAATATACCTACCTAAAGAAACTAAAGACCTATGTATCAAAAACTATAAAACACTGATGAAAGAAATCAAAGAGGACACTAATAGATGGAGAAATATACCATGTTCATGGATCGGAAGAGTCAATAGAGTGAAAATGAGTATACTACCGAAAGCAATCTACAGATTCAATGCAATCCCTATCAAGCTACCAGCAGTATTTTTCACAGAACTAGAACAAATAATTTCAAGATTTGTATGGAAATACAAAAAACCTCAAATAGCCAAAGCAATCTTGAGAAAGAAGAATGGAACTGGAGGACTCAAGCTGCCTGACTTCAGGCTCTATGGCAAAGCTACAGTCATTAAGACAGTATGGTACTGGCACAAAGACAGAAATAGAGATCAATGGAACAAAATAGAAAGCCCAGAGATAAATCCACACACCTATGGACACCGTATCTTCGACAAAGGAGGCAAGAATATACAATGGAGTAAAGACAGTCTCCTTAACAAGTGGTGCTGGGAAAACTGGTCAACCACTTGTAAAAGAATGAAACTAGATCACTTTCTAACACCACACACAAAAATAAACTCAAAATGGATTAAAGATCTAAACGTAAGACCAGAAACTATAAAACTCCTAGAGGAGAACATAGGCAAAACACTCTCCGACATACATCACAGCAGGATCCTCTATGATCCACCTCCCAGAATATTGGAAATAAAAGCAAAAATAAACAAATGGGATCTAATTAAAATTAAAAGCTTCTGCACAACAAAGGAAACTATACATAAGGTGAAAAGACAGCCTTCTGAATGGGAGAAACCAATAGCAAATAAAGCAACAGACAAACAACTAATCTCCTAAATATACAAGCAACTTATGCAGCTCCACTCCAGAATAATAAACGATCCAATCAAAAAATGGGCCAAAGAACTAAGTAGGCATTTCTCCAAAGAAGACATACGGATGGCTAACAAACACATGAAAAGATGCTCAACATCACTCATTATCAGAGAAATGCAAATCAAGACCACAATGAGGTACCATTTCACACCAGTCAGAATGGCTGTGATCCAAAAGTCTACAAGCAATAAATGCTGGAGAGGATGTGGAGAAAAGGGAACCCTCTTACACTGCTGGTGGGAATGCAAACTAGTACAGCCACTATGGAAAACTGTGTGGAGATTCCTTAAAAATTGCAAATAGAACTGCCTTATGACCCAGCTATCCCCCTGCTGGGCATACACACCGAGGAAACCAGAACTAAAAGAGACATATGTACCCCAATGTTCATTGTAGCATTGTTTATAATAGCCAGGACATGGAAGCAACCTAGATGTCCATCAGCAGATGAATGGATAAGAAAACCATGGTACATGTACACAATGGAGTATTACTCAGCCCTTAAAAAGAATACATTTGAATCAGTTCTAATGAGATGGATGAAACTGGAGCTGATTATACACAGTGAAGTAAGCCAGAAAGAAAAACACCAATACTTTACATTGACACATATATATGGAATTTAGAAAGATAGTAATGATGACCCTGTATGTGAGACAACAAAGAGACCCAGAGGTATAGAATGGACTTTTGGCCTCTGAGGGAGAGGGAGAGGGTGTGATGATTTGAGAGAATGGCATTGAAACATGTATAGTATCATATAAGAAATGAAGCGCCAGTCTATGTTCAATACAGGATACAGGATGCTTTGGGCTGGTGCACGGGGATGATCCAGAGAGATCATATGGGGTGGGAGGTGGGAGGGGGTTTCAGGATTGGGAGCATGTGTACACCTGTGGCTGATTCATGTCAATCTATGGCAAAACCAATACAGTATTGTAATGTAGAATAAAGTAAAAACAAAAGTAAAAAAAAAAGAAAAAGGCTGCTAAAAAGTTTAAAGTGAAAAAAAAAAAGAGTAGGATACAACTTAGTGATTAAACCAAACCACCAATCCAGGTTCTCTTGCCCTCTAAATTCCTCCTTGTGATGGATACTCTGCATTATCCCTCTTGATCCTGCCTCTACCCTTTCCCAATGTCTCTGCTGTATAACAATGAGCCTTATGGCTATTATCATCTTCCATTACATATTTGCATATGCTTTGATTTGACCAATGAAAAACCTGAAAGGACACTGGGTCAAAAAGGAGTAAGAGGCCAGAAGACTTATCCCATCATCTATTCCTCACTCTCAGGGTCCCAGTAGGGCTGACTATGTCCTTCAACTGTCACTGTCTCTTTAAGGCAGCCCCCTCTGCTTGGCCCTCTCCTCCATTTTTTCCTTCCAGTCGAAGGGCAGTGACTGTCAATTCTGGGCACTGCCTGTAATGTCTGTACACTAGGCACACATCAAAGCTTTCTCAAGTTATTTTCATTTGTGTTATAGTTTCCTACTGGGACCCTCATTGATTCATCTGCTTCTCAAGGTATTACCTTCTTCATGAGGCTGTCTTTTGTTGTTTTGTTGTTCAGTTGCTAAGTGATGTCCATCCTGATATTTTACAAACCCATGTACTGTAGCACACCAGGCTCCTCTGTCCTCCACTATTTCCCACAGTTTCCTCAAATTCATGTCCAATGAGTTGATGATGCCATCCAACCTGCTCATCCTCTGTTGCTCTTTGCCTCCTGCCCTCAATCTTTCCCAGCATCAAGATTTTCTCCAATGAGTCAGCTTTTCACAAGTCACCAAAGTATTGGAGCTTTAGCTTCAGCATCAGTCCTTCCAAAGAATATTCAAAGTTTATTTCCTTTAATATGGTTTGATCTCCTTGTAGTCTAAGAGACTCTCAAGAGTTTTCTCCAGAACAAAAACTTGAAAGAATCAGTTCTTCAGCACTCCACCTTCTTTATGGTACAACTCACATTTGTACATAACTACTGGAAAAACCACAACTTTGACTATACAGAGTTTTTTGGAGGAGTGATGTCTCTGCTTTTTAATATACTGTCTAGGTTTCTTGTAGCTTTTCTTCCAAGGAGCAAGCATTAAAATGTCATGGCTGCAGTCACCATCTGCAGTGATTTTGGAACACAGGAAAACAAAATCTGCCACTCTTTCCACTTTGTCCACTTCTATTTGTCTTGAAGTGATGGGGCCATATGCCATCACCCTAGTTCTTTGAATGTTGAGTTTTAATCCAGCTTTTTAACTTTCCTCTTTCACCATCATCAAGAGACTCTTTAGTTCTTCACTTTCTGCCTTAGAGTGATAGCATCTGCATATATGAAGTGGTTGATATTTCTGTCAATAATCTTGATTCCAGTTTGTGAATTATCCAGCCCAGGTTTTCACATGATGTACTCTGCATATAAGTTAAATAAGCATGGTGACAATACACACGTTGTTATACTCCTTTCCCAATTTTGAATCAGTCAATTGTTCCATGCCCATTTCTAAATGTTGCTTCTTGACCCACATGCGAGTTTCTTAGGAGACTGGTTAGGCTGTCCTATAAAACCCCAATCCAGCAGCCAGCTAATGTACCTTGCTCCAAACTCAAATCTCCCTTTGTTTATATTTTTTGCCAACTTTTGCCAAAGTGAATATTGTGGAATGAATATTTGTTCTAATGGATATTAGTGACATTAAAAAGTTTTTTTCATGTTCTGATACTTTTGGGACTCGGGTTTAACAAAATACACTCCATCAACTCCCTTTTTAACTGTAAGACTTTAAGAGCCTTTAATTTGCTAGTTTGCGTGTTACATACCACCAGGAGAGAACACATACACACATGCACATGCACAAGCTGTGTAACTGTAAGAAACCATCTACTGTAAAATGTATTAATATTTCACATGTTAAAATATGAAAAAAGTGTTCTTTGAACATGGAATATAAGATTATGCACATCTTTCAATTGTTCTTTCTTCAGGATCACTCTCTGAGTAGAAAAATTTCATCAGAATAGAGCACTATGGAACATATTTTGGGAAACTCTGGTGCATGCCTTTTACTAGCCAATGAAATATATAACTCCTGAGCATTTCTTTTATTATTGAATTGTTGTTTATCTGTAAATTGGTTTTTAGTCTACTGTTTGGCAGTTAATTAACACCATCTGCAGACATACAAATAATATCTTAGGAGTGGTTGACTGAGTTCTGTGACAGAGGCTGGCTCACTGTTGGCTAAGCCAAGGCCAGTTCTGTTTCCTCCTGTGCAGACAACTAAATGCATTTCTCAGTCTTCCTCACAGGTGTGGCATATGAGTTCCTAATAGAATGTAGTCAGAAATAATATGTGCTTTCAATTTTCTCTCCGCTTCCTGCTCTCTTCTCTCATCAACTGGTGGAATGGCAAAGTTGGAGGCCATATATTGAACTTGCAGACATATCATTAGCCTACGTTTTTTAATGCACAAATTCCCTCTGTGTCCAACCTCCTATTAACAGTTTCAATTTTGACTAAGCAAGAAATATATTTCTATTGTACAAAGTCACTAAGACTCTGGGCTTCATCTGCTTCATTTTGTGGCTGGTTTTACATAAACTAGCACAACACCCCTGTGCCTAGGGAGTGACTGGGTTTAGGAGTGTTGCCTGGGGCTAGACATTGTACACAACATTGGCCAATGTTGTAAACTCAGGACATATGTCCACACCCAGGCTTCCCTTATTTGATATCTTCCCCATGTTTCACCAAGTGCTAGCTGCTCCCTTGCTTACTCTGCCTGGCCCTTTGGGCATAGTTTTTCTAAAATACTTATAAAGTTGCATTTCATGTCTCTATGTCTGTCTCCCTCTTTTGCCACAAGTTCCATGAGGTCAAGGACACCATATAGTGGCTGGCGTTGAGTGTATATTAAAAAAAAAAAAAAAAAGCATTTTAATGGATTACTCAAACTCTGTATAGTCAAATAAGTCATCTTGGGACCTTTCTCACATATTTAGTGTATCTCCAAGTAAATCCCACCATTTGAATAAATATAAATAAAACTAATCCAAGACTTCAAGAGGAATCAGATTTTGAGGAACACTTTGAAAACAAAGCAAAAAGAATTATTTCATCCACAGGCTTTCCAAAGGGCTATTTTGTAGCTAAATGCATTTTGTTCATTAAATTAAGCAAGATTTCATTGTTAAAATATGGGTTTTCCAGGTGGCTTCCTCACCCAGATTCCAGGTGAGGAATCTGCCTGCCAACTCAGGAGACCCAAGTTACATTCCTGCATTAGGAAGATCCCCTGGAGTAAGAAATGTCAACTCACTTCAGAATTCTTCCTGAAAAATTCTAAGGACAGAGGAGCATGGCAGGCTATAATCCACAGAGTTGCAAAAGAGTCATGCACGACTTAGTGACTAAACAACAACAAACAAGATTCCAAAGACTGTTGGTGATAGTTTAAGACTGTGTTTTTGGAAACTAATCAGATGTGTGCTACTAAGAGGCTTAATCTTTTTCTCATTTGTAATATGAGAATATAACAATAAAAATATATAGTTGTTGTTTTGCATTTTCTCAGTCATGTCCGACTCTTTGCAACTCCATGGATAGTAGCACAGCAGATGTACTTCACCATCATCCAGAGCTTGCTCAAACTCATGTCCATTGAGTCAGTGATGCCATCCAACCATCTCGTCCTCTGTCACCCCTTACTCTTCTACCTTCAATCTTTCCCAGCATCAGGGACTTTTCTAATGAGTCAGCTCTTCACATCAGGTGGCCCAAGTATTGGAGATTCAGCTTCAAAATCAGTCCTTCCAGTGATTATTCAGGACTGATTTCCTTTAGTATTGATTGGTTTGATCTTCTTGAGGTCCAAGGAACTCTCTAGAGTTTTCTCTAACACCAAAGTTCAAAAGCATCAACTCTCTTCAGCCTTCTTTGTGGTCCAGCTCTCACATTCATACATGACTACTGGAAAAACCATACCTTTGACTATACAGACCTTTGTTGGCAAAGTAATGTCTCTGCTCTTTAATATGCTGTCTATGTTTGTCATAAATTTTCTTCCAAGAGGCAAGGATTTTTAAGTTCCATGACTGCAGTCACCATCTGCAGTGATTTTGGAGCACAGTATAATAAAATATGCCACTGTTTCCAATCACTTCCCCATTTATTTCCCATGAAGTGATGGTCCCAAATGCCATGATCCTCAGTTTTGGAATGTTGTGTTTTAAGCCAGCTTTTTCACTCATATATTTCACCTTCATCAAGTGCCTCTTTAGTTCTTCTTCACTTTCTGCCATAAGGGTTGTGTCATCTGCACATCTGAGATTACTGATATTTTTGCTGGCAATCTTGATTCCAGCTTATCAGTCATACAGCCTGGCATTTCACATGATTCTCTATGCA
The DNA here is from genome assembly GCA_917880005.1 of Nanger dama. Classification (NCBI taxonomy): domain Eukaryota; kingdom Metazoa; phylum Chordata; class Mammalia; order Artiodactyla; family Bovidae; genus Nanger; species Nanger dama. Next base: position 671,256 of record CAKJTW010000045.1, read on the forward strand.
TAGAAATTAAATAAGCAGAGTGACAATATACAGCCTTGACGTACTCCTTTCCCAATTTGGAATGAGTCTGCAGTGCCATGTCCCATTCCAACTGTTGCTTCTTGATCTGTACACAGGTTTCTCAGGATGAAGGTAAGGTGGTCTGGTTTTCCCATCTCTCAAAGAATTTTCCATAGTTTGTTGTGATCCACACAATTAAAGGCTTCAGTATAGTCAATGAAGCAGAAATATATGCTTTCTTGGAATTCTTATGCTTTTCCTATGATCCAGCACATGTTGGAAATTTGAGCTCTGTTTCCTCTGCCTTTTCTAAATCCAGCTTGAACATCTGGAAATTCTCCATTCACATATTGTTGAAACCTAGATTAGAGGATTTTTAGCATTACCTTGCTAGCATGTGAAATGAGTGTAATTGTGCCATAGTTTGAATACTCTTTGGCATTGCTTTTCTTTGGGATTAGAATGAAAAAATGACCTAGTTTCAACGCATTGTGTAACTTTGGGTAACTACATGTAAAGTGCTGAAAATAGTGCACAGCATACAGTAAGTAATCATTAAATGTTAGCTATTTTTATTATTTCATGGGCTAGGGGTTTTATTCACTGATTTAATTAAGATGTCTAACTCTCACCTGGGTCCACAAACTAAGTTCCATTAGTCAGGTCCAGCTCACTGCCTGTGTTTGTATATCTGCATAAGCTAAGAATAGTTGTTATCATTTTAAGGTATACAACAAAGACATAGATAAAGCAGAATGTGCATTGGGCTGTATGTTTCCAGCACAGTCTAAAATATTTACTCTCTGATCCATTATAGAAAACATTGCCAATCTCGGCTTCAGAGTAACAGCTATTTACTTATGGAAGTGGCAATGTTGTATCTTCTTAGAAGATAGTTGTGAAAAGCTCTATGGATATTGGATTCAAACTCTTGACTCCAGTTATATAAGTTTGGACAAATGATATAATTTTTCTGAACCATATTTTCCTCACTATAGGTATGTAAAGTATAATTTTATCCTTGTAAATAAGGGTGTTTTGCCTAATTCAGGGGACTATTTTAAGAATTAACCATGAGAATATTTGTCTACATGCCTAGTTGAAGGTTTCACTAAGAATCAAATATCATTTTATTTTCCCCTCATACCAGCACTGTTCTATTGGGCCCCGGTATCCAAAAATTATTTTTAACCAGCAAAATTGTTGATTCAGAGCACAATACAAGCCTTGTGCAAATATCATTGCTGGGCGTGAAGGTGAAGCTATAAGCAACTACAGAAACTCCATGTCAGAGACCTCTAATGTTATAGGACCTAGGAGGACAACAGGAGTCCCAATATTATAGTCCAGCAAGCACCCTTCTGAGAATTTATCTCCAGCTCTTTTTGGTTCTTTCTCATTTTCTTGATACACATAATCCTTCTTGAAAGTCTAAGTGAATTTACAGGAATGAAAGTTGTAGGCAGCAGAGATTTATGTTATTAAAAGAGTATCCCCATATGTCTTTTGAACCTTTCTGACATTGCCCCCTTTAATTTTTAAAGTGTTTTAAATCTTTACTAAGTTAATAGCTTCAGTGATTGTAAACATTTGTTATATACATGGATTGCTGAAGCTTCAATTCCTGCTCCTATCAAACTCAAGCACTGTATGTCCGGAGCTTACTGTGAGGGGCTGGGCTGAAGAAGGACAGGAGAGCAGTGAAGGCTGGGTTCAATGGGGGATCAAAGAGAGGTCCACACAAATAAAGGCAGCAGCAAGGAGTGACAGTTGAATGTTTCATGCTAATACTTAGGACAAGAAGTTACAAGAGACATATATGCAATTGCAAACCAGTACAATGTCAGAAGAGTGGCTTATTTCCATGGTGGCTTATTTGGTAAAGAATCTGCCTGCAAATGCATGACTCCCAGGTTTGATCCCTGGGTCAGGAATATCTTCTAGAGAAGAAAATGGTAAACCACTCCAGTATTCTTGCCTGGGAATCACAAGGACAGAGGAAGCTAGTGGACTATAGTCCATGGGGTGGAAGTTAGTGAGTATACCACAATCACCACCACAATGCCAGAAGAACTACAGAGGGAAAGGAAAAGAGAATATAAACTAGCATTTGTTTAGGTGCTTACTATGTGCCAGGCATCATTCTAGAGTTCTTCATTACTAGGTTCGCTTTTTAACTTTCATAGTGGCCCTGTGAGGTAGTTTTAACTGTCACTCCAACTTTACAAACCAAGAAACTGATTTAGAGACAAGTGGCTTGCTAAAGATAATTCAGACAGAACATCCAGGCTAAGTTGATTTCCAAGCTTTTGTTTATTTTGAAAACTTAAGATGATTGAGACACCATCATGAAATTCTGGAATGACCCTCACAATAAGGTAGAAAGGGTCTTTGTAAATATAAATAAGTCAAGAAGATGCACATGGGCAGTTCCAAAATGCACACAATTCACCTCATGTATAATAGAATGAGGATGCCTTTATCACTCTCTTTCTTTCTTTCTCTCCCCACAGAAATCTTTTGCTTTTCTATACAATAAATATGAATGATCAGAAAGAGATATTAAGAAAATAATCCTATCCACCATTGCATCAAAAACTATTAAAATATACAGAAATAAACCTACCTAAGGAGGCAAAAGACCTATATTAAAGAAAACCATAAGATACTGATCAATAAAGGAAAGATGACACAAACAGATGTATAGATATTCCATGTTCCTGGACTGGAACATTGTCAACATGATTATATTACCCTAAGCATTCTACATATTTAATTCAATCTCTATCAAATTAGTAAAGACATTTTTCACAGGTTTAGAACAAAATAGTTTTATAATTTGTATGGAAGTATGGAAAAACAAATGACTCTGAATACCCAAAGCAATCTCAGGAAAGAACAATGGAGCTGGAGGAATTTGGTTCTGACTTCCGACTCTACTACGTAGCTACAGTAATCAGAACAGTATGGTACTGGCACAAAACCATAAATAGAGATAAATGGAACAGGACAGAGAGCCCAGAAATAGACCCAGGCACCTGTGGTCAACATATCTTTGACAAAGAAGACAAGAATATACAGTGGAGAAAAGACAATCTCTTCAATAAATGGTACTGGGAAAACTGGACAACTACAGGTAAAAGAATGAAATTGGAATACTCCCGAATACCATATACAAAAATAAATTGAAATGGATTAAAGATCTAAATATAATTCTGGAGAATCCAATGTTTTTAGAGGAAAACACATGCAGAAAGAATGCTTTCTGACATAAATCACAGCAAGATCATTTTTGACCCACCTCCTAGAGTTTTGAAAATAAAAACAAAAATAAGTAAATAGAGCCTAATTAAATTTAAAAGCTTTTGCACAGCAAAGGAAAGTATCAAAAAAAAAAAAAGAAAGAAAGAAAAGAAAAGAAAGAAAAGAAAAACAATCCTCAAAATGGGAGAAAATATTTGCAAGTGAAGTGACTGACAGATTAATCTCCAAAACATACAAATATCTTATGCAGATCAATATAAAATAAAAAATTAAAAAATGGGTGGAAGATCAAGATAGATATTTCTCCAAAGAAAACATAGATATGGTTAAAAAGCACATGAAAGCATGTATAACATCACTAATTACTAGAGAAATGCAAATAAAAAAAGTAAAGTGAGGTATCACCTCACACTTGTCAGAGTAGCCATCATTAAAAAATTATAAGCAATAAATGCTGGGGAAGATATGGAGAAAAGAGCACCCTCCTACATTTTTGGTGGGAATATAAATTGGCACCACAATTACACAGAATAGTATGGAGATTCTTTTAAAAAAGAATCTCTAAAAATTGAGATACTATATGATTCAATAATCCCATTCCTGGGTATATGTCTGGAGGAAACTAAATTTCAAAAAAACTGCATGCACACAATGTTCACTGCAGCACTATTTACAATAGCTAGGCCTTGAAAGCAACCTAAATGTTCATCAAGAGGAATAGATGAAGATGTGTTACATATATAATGGAATATTACTCAGCCATAAAAAATGAAACAATGTCAGTTTCACCAACATGTATAGATCCAAAGATTGTCATATTGAGTGAAGTAAGTTATACAGAAAGACAAACACCATGTGAAATTGCTTACACGTGGAATCTATAAAACTTGTACAGAACAAAAAGAGAGTCACAAATGTAGAAAATGAACTTATGGTTATGGACATTGGGATTAAGTGGGGGATAGGCTTCTCAAATGGCTGAGTGGTAAAGAATCTGCCTGCCCATGCAGGAGATGCAGGAGACACAGGAGATTCTTCTTCAGTCCCTGGATCTGGAAAATACCCTGGAGAAGGAAATGGAAACCCTCTATAGTACTCTTGCCTAGGAAAAGCCCCTGCAAAGAGGAGTCTGGTGGGATACAGTACATAGGGTCACAAAGAGTTTGACACAACTGAGCAACTGGGCACACATACACAAACACAAGTGGTGTTTAGGGATACACTGGGAGACTGGTATCAGCAATACACTACTATAGGTTAGGAAGATCCCCTAGAGAAGGGAATGGCTACCCACTACACTATTCTTGCCTGGAGAATTTAAGGGACAGAGGAGCCTGGCAGGCTACAGTCCATGGGGTTGTATAGAGTCAGACTTGACTGAGAAACTGACACCTTCACTTTTGCAGTTATAGAATAGAAAGCTAGTAAGGACCTATTGTATAGCACACAAAACTTTACTCAATCCTCTGTAATGGGTTATATGGGAAAATAATCTAAAAAATAGAGGATATGTGCATATACATATATAACTGATTTACATTGCTGTACACCCAAAACTAACACAACATTTAAATCAGTTGTACTCTAATAAAAATAAAAAGTAAAATGCACCTGATTTACAGATTGTTATGCTTTTTAAGAAACCATTTCTGAGATTCATTCCAGCATTACAGTTCTATGCTTTTATGCTTTCCTGTTATCCTTATTTATGAAAAGTTTTTATCTGCTAATGCAAATGAGGTATGAATCTTGAAAAGTTTAGGATTTCACCTCGTTAAGTGGCTTTTGCACAGGCTTGAGCAATCATGAATGCACCCCAGGTGTTCCAGAGATAGAAAGATGATGCTCTGCTTCAGGGAGGGTCACAGTGTGCAACCTCTCTGCTTACTTTGCACCTCATGGAGAGAAGGAAGCCAAGAAATAGAATATTTGACTGATACTGCTTTAAGAGATGATGCCATGGGATTGTCTCACTTTACTGGCTATTTGTCTCTTGTCATTGTCCCATATCTTCTCTATATGTTGGTTGTATTTCATATTACAAGTACATAAAACTTGTATTCCCAGACTCCCTTGCAGCTAGAGTATAGGTCTGTGACTGGGCTTCTTCCAATTGGTTGTATCCATGTAAGACTTGGGTTCAAATGTGAGCAATGTGAGGAAAGAACTAGGTGTGGGCTCTCATTATGCTGGTGATCATTGTGATGTAGGCTTCTCCTTCTTCAGACCTTCTAGCATTCAGGCATGAGCGGCATTGAAGATGAGGGGTAATGACTATGACAGTGATGTCTTCACTAAAATAAAACAGTTTCCCTGACATGGTTAGACATTATTTTTATCTCTACATTTTCAAAGCCCAGCTCTCTAGTCCTCCTTCAGAGTCTGCAAGTCAGCTAACATCTTTTAAAACTTAGGTTTTTACTCAAACTAACTACAGTGGATGCTGTGATTTTGTAATTTAGAGCCCTGACCAGCACTATCAAGTGATAAGCAATAGATGACTCTAGCATCAGACCAACAGCTTAAAGTATGATTAAAAATTCAGTCTCTGTCCTCCCAAGTTTTGTGTGCTCACTTTTTATCTTAAGGTTGGTTCAATGGCTCCCAACATGTCTTCACACTTTGTTTTTCCAAGTTGAAAATAAATGAATGGGAAGAAAAGAAGCTTTCCTTTGTTAATTAATTTTTATATAAAATATGAAATATTTTCTAGAAGCTTCTACATTTTTTTTTCATCTACCAGAAATGGGTCATAAGAATATCAAAGGGAGCATCAGACCAAAAGAAATATAATGGCTATTAAAAGTCTAGACCAAATATGATTTAATGCCAGGGGCTAGAAAATCCAAGAAAAAAGAGAGTGGCTTCTGGATAAGTAACTGATGTGTACCACATTTACATACCAAGTTTACTCTCCCTTTGACCAGAACTGGCAATAGAAATCTGCTCCTATAAGAGGAAGCTTTACTCCTAGATTATGTTTCCATTTTCCCCAGGACAGCTTCTAGATGCTTCAGAACTTTCCAATGGACCCACTATCAGAGAGATTGGGGTTTGAGTCATGGCTCTGTCATTTACCCAGTGTGACCTGGGCAATAACTTTCTCACTTCTACTTCTTCATCCATAAAATAGAGGCAGCAATAGTGCTGCCTCATGGGTTAACGTGAAGCTGTAGTAACACACAATTCCTTGAACATGATGAATAATAATTTAGAGGGAGGAGGAATACTAATGTGGGATGATCTGACACACAACCCTCCTAGGGAGAGTAGCTTGACAATGTATAACTTCGTGATTTTAAAACAGATAGTTTCATACCAACCACAGGGTGAGATGTTTGCCAAATGTGTGTTTACAAGTATGTTATAAAAAAAAATGTTACACACATTATCTCCTTTGATTTCATACAATCCCTCTGAATAGCTGAGGCATTAGACACTTAGAGATGCTCATGATAAACACGAGGGTACATTTGGTAAGCAGCAGGGGCAGAATTAGTCACCAGGTGTATGTGTCTCTTTTCATTTTACCTTGGCACATGCAAACTGAGCAGCAAGGTCAACAGCAGATTGCTTGATAATCACTGAGGATTAATCTGAAGAACTCAGGAGCATTATGCTGGCTGTCTTTAAACATCAGTGGACTGGCTTATAAAATAGTGATTTTGCTTATAATTTTAGGTTCCACAGATTGAAGTCAAGAATCGTACTGTTAAAGATAAATTATGAACCACATAAGAAAAAATATGCAGTATGAGCTAAGCAACAGGGTAATTAATGATGTTGTAGAGAAGTGAATTTCCTGTTATGGGAGGTAATCAAGCAACCCTGATCTCCTGTAGAGATAACTAGTACTTTGGATGGAGGCATGAAAATATGACTGGATGATTCTGAGAACTTTTTAGTTCTGAGATCCATGATTTTGCGAGATACAAGATAGGCCAACACCAACCTCATAAGAGGCTCTGGAATGGGTAGAATCTACCTTTTCAGCAGAATCAAAATTCAGAGTTGATTAACTTGCACAGGAATCTTGGAGTCATACAGGCTTGATCTTTCTTCCCTCTCCCTCATTTCTCTGAGCCCTTGCTGGAAAGTGACAGTCAAGTATTTCGGGTAGCCAGGTTTCTACCTTGGGCATTAGTGAGAGAGGCTTGCTCTGAAAGGAAAGCAGGATGACTCTTGTTCTCACTGGCAGATCTCAGTAATGCCACCACCCAAGATGCCAAAACAAGTTAAGGCATTCTGTTCTTCTCCTGTCAGCACTCTTTCCTCCAATGTGCCATAGATTAAGAGTGTTCTTTTCAATAGGCTTTGGTGCATTTTTAAGCACTTACCCTGAGGATTATTTCTTTCTATCCCTGTTTTATCCTCCCAACTTCCAGCCAGCTGATCAAATTTCTAAGTTCAAACACTCGTTCAAACTGGACTACTTAGAATGAAGCAAAACACACTAAATTTACTAAATGTCTAGCACTTTTAATTAATCTTTGAATAATACTTCACTAATTTTCAATGCTACCTTTGAAACATGGAGCTATGTTTCAACTTCAGACTCATTATCTTATCTTTTTGAAAGGCTAGGATGTCTGCCAAAGAATACAAAAGAATGTGGTGTAAAAACCAACTTGAAAGTTGGCTTTGTAAAACCTGCATTGATAGACAGATGTACTCATTATATATATATATATATATATATATATATATATAACTGTTTCAAAAAAGAAAGAAAGAAAAAAAAACTAAGAATCAGTTAGGAGAAAATAATAATAATACAGGGTAAAATGATATCTTGCCGTGTTGATATTAATTTATCTTTGTTATTTATCCTAAAGGGGTCCTCTTGTGGCTCAGAGGGAAAAGAATATTCAGTTTCTTCCATCCCTAGGTTGGGAAGATCCCCTAGAGGAGGGCATGACAACCCTCTCCAGTATTCTTGCCTGGAGAATCCCATGGACAGAGAAGCTTAGTGGACCCAAGTCCATAGGGTCACAAAGACATGAATGAAGTGAGTGAGCATGCATTTATCTTAATTATTTTATGGTTTTATTGGTGAACCACCTTACTAAAACTGTGATTTGTAATTAAATTTTCACTGTGTGAGTACAGAGAAGTCATTGGAGTTATCATAATGACCAAAGAACAGCGATAGTAAGACCATGAAAAAAGATACAAAGATGATTTATGTAATTTTCTTTCCCTATTTTCAATTCATTAAATCACTCTCTTCTCACAATGACCATGTGAAAATTAAAGCACTTCTGAGAAGAGTTTGGAGTTCAGCATCATCAGTGGAAAAGAAATGGGTGCCTTGATGAATCTGACTGCAGAAATCTACAGAACACAACTCAGCAGTTTCTACATTGATCTTAGATGCTCAGAGGCAGGTTTAAGATTGAACAAATATTTTTAATGCATACTATTTTCCTTTGAAAAGCAATGTGTAATACATGAGAATGATTTAGAGATTAGCTCAAACTTTAGTTTCACAAAGTAAAATTGCACATAGCACTTTCAAGGTTTTCATAGAAAATGAAAAGAGAATGGATACTCTTCAAGAATCTGTCTCTTTCCATAGATTCTCTGTCTATGCTTCCCAAAAGCATTATACATACAATGGCATTTACTTAGAAGAAAGAGAAACTACCTGTTGTCCAAATAATCATAATGAAGTTTGGCCGCCGGTGTTTCACTTCCTTTTAAACTGCAGGTTCAGAGAGACCAGCTGAGTGAATACATTTGAAATGGCAAGAGTATCCTTTTCTCCCATAGTATAAGATTTCTCATCTTTGAGGAGAGTTCATTTTAGTTCACTTGCTTACTTGTGTCCAACTATTTGTGATTCCACAGAATGCAAAACAACAGGCTTCCCTGACCATTACCAACTCCCAGTGTTCACTCAAACTAATGTCCATCAAGTCAGCGATGCCATCCAACCACTTCATCGTCTGTCCCCCCTTCTCCTCTTGCCTTCAATCTTTCCTGGCATCAGGGTGTTTTCCACTGAGTCAGTTCTTGGATCAAGTGGCCAAAGTATTGAAGCTTCAGCTTCAGCATCAATCCTTCCAATGAACACCCAGGACTGATCTCTTTTAGGATGGACTGGTTGGATCTCCCTGCAGTCCAAGGGACTCTCAAGAGCCTTCTCCAACACCACAGTTCAAAAGCATCAATTCTTTGGCATTCAGCTTTCTTTATAGTCCAACTTTCACATCCATACGTGACACTGGAAAAACCATAGCCTTGATAGATTTACTTTTGTTGGCAAAGTAATGTCTCTGTTTTTCAATATGCTGTCCAGGTTGGCCATAGCTTTTCTTCCAAGGAGCAAGCATATTTTAATTTCACGGCTGCAGTCACCATCTGCAGTAATTTTGGAGCCCCAAAAAATAAAGGCTCTCACTGTTTCCTTTATTTCCCTATCTGTTTGCCATGACTTGATGGGACTGGATGTCATGATATTAGTTTTCTGAGTGTTGAGTTTTAAGCTAACTTTTTCACTCTCCTCTTTGACTTTCATCAAGAGACTCTTTAGTTCTTCACTCTGCCATAAGAGTGGTGTCATCTGCATATCGGAGGTTATTGATATTTTTCCCAGCAATCTTGATGCCAGCCTGTGTTTCCTCCAGTCCAGCGTTTCTCATGATATACAGCGCATATAAGTTAAATAAGCAGGGTGACAATATACAGCTTTGACAAACTCCTTTCCAATCTGGAACCAGTCTGTTGTTCCATGTCCAGTTCTAATAGTTTTTCTTGACCTACATACATGTTTCTCAGGAGGCAGATGAGGGGACATATGCAATATGAGGCAGGAGGCAAAGACACTAAGGCTTTGGTGCCTGGACTTGAACACTTCCTCCTCCATCTACTAGGAGTCCTTGAGAAAGTTGCTTAAATTAGTTGCACTCTAGTCAGCTCCTCAGCTGCTAAAAGGGGCTGATGAAACACCTCTCATATGGCTATGGATGGAATTAAAGTTAGCCAGTGATGGGGACTGGACATAACAGAAATCATTCCAATATCATGCAAAAGCAGATTTTATTGGGGGAATTTATAAGCAGAGGATACACAAGATCAGTCCCCATTCTTTCCTTTATGTATAGAACTGTCCAGGGGCCAAGCTAACTGGACATTATGTGAGATTGTCCTTTCGAGGTAGGACACCCTGTTACTCTATCATTATTTTAGGTAAAGTCTGAGAGTACTCTGAAAAGACTGACAAAAATGATTTGTTCTTGCATCACGGTTATTCAAGAGGGCTGAGAAAAACATCTTTCAGCTGGACATAAGTTCTTCAGGGGAGTTGTTTATTCCTGGCATGTTATCAACTCTACTTGTGGGAAGTATAAACCTCTTTCACTTGTAGACATAACAGCCAACAACCAAAGGTGATATGTGCTGGAAACAGAGTTCTGAAAAATTGTTGAAGAGTAGGTGATAAGGTTTGGATTGGAGCTGAAGCTGTGCCTTGGATTTTATGTTTGAGAAGAGAGGCTACTTTGCATTGATACATATATCAATATTTTGAAAGTCAGTATTTACTTTAGGGTTCCTCAAAACTGGAACCATGGTCTGCTGACAATAAACTATACTTAAACATCCCTTATGATTACACAGTGGAAGTGAGAAATAGATAAAGGGACTGGATCTGATAGACAGAGAGCCTGATGAACTATAGATGGAGGTTTGTAGTATTGTATCAGAGACAGGGATCAAGATCATCCCCACGGAAAAGAAATGAAAAAAAAAAAAAAGATTGTCTGAGGAGGCCTTACAAATAGCTGTGAAAAGAAAAGAAGCAAAAAGCAAAGGAGAAAAGGAAAGATATAAGCATCTAAATGCAGAGTTCCAAAGAATAGCAAGGAGAGATAAAAAAAAAAAAAAAAAGACATCATCAGTGATCAATGCAAAGAAATAGAGGAAAACAACAGAATGGGAAAGACTAGATATCTCTTCAAGAAAATTAGAGATACCAAGGGAACATTTCATGCAAAGATGGGTTCAATAAAGGACAGAAATGATATGGACCTAACAGAAGCAGAAGATATTAAGAAGAGGTGGCAATAATACACAGAAGAACTGTACAAAAAAGAGCTTTATGACCCAGATAATCATGATGGTGTGATCACTCACCCAGAGCCAGACATCTTAGGAAGTGAAGTCAAGTAGGCCTTAGAAAGCATCACTATGAACAAAGCTAGTGGAGGTGATGGAATTCCAGTGGAGCTATTTCAAATCCTGAAAGATGATGCTGTGAAAGTGTTTCACTCAATATGCCAGCAAATTTGGGAAACTCAGCAGTGGCCACAGGATTGGAAAAGATCAGTTTTCATTCAAATCCCAAAGAAAGGCAATGCCAAAGAATGCTCAAACTACTGAACAATTGCACTCATCTCACATGCTAGTAAAGTAATGCTTAAAATTCTGCAAGCCAGGCTTCAGTAGTACATGAACCGTGAACTTCCAGATGTTCAAGCTCGTTTTAGAAAAGGCAAGGGAACCAGATATCAAATTGCCAGCATCCGCTGGATCATGGAAAAAGCAAGAGAGTTCCAGGAAAACATCTATTTCTGCTTTATTGACTATGCCAAAGCCTTTGACTGTATGGATCACAATAAACTGTGGAAAATTCTTCAAGAGAAGGGAATACTAGACCACCTGACTCACCTCTAGAGAAACCTATATGCAGGTCATGAAGCAACAGTTAGAACTGGACATGGAACAGCAGACTGGTTCTGAATAGGACAAGGAGTACGTCAAGTCTGTGTATTGTCACCCTGCTTATTTAACTTACATGCTGAGTGCATCATGAGAAACGTTGGACTGGAAAAAGTACAAGCTGGAATCAAGATTGCTGGGAGAAATATAAATAACCTCAGATATGCAGATAACACCACCCTTACGACAGAAAGTGAAGAGGAACTAAAAAGCCTCTTTGTTAACTGCACCAAAAAGCAAGGCATTCTTCCTGTAGGCTGAAGGTTGGCTATCAACCTCTCATCTGTTATTCTTGCTTGTCAAGGTAAACACACTATAGAAGAAATAGTGTCATTATTTCTCCTGGGATTTTTTTTTTTTTTCTCCAAGATCCTATAACTCCTTTGTAAATTCAGTGACATGCTTTATGTAAAAGCACTTTGTAAAAAAACACCAGCATCCAGTATGCGGGCAAAGTCAGTGTTGTAAAGAAGCCGAAGTCCACTTATTCAGTCAGAGTTCCCAGTGTGGAGGTGGCCATGGCCAAGCAGTCTAAAAACAGAGATGAGGTAGCAAGAAGACAGGCTATGTGGCATATGGAGAACCCAGGTCTTCTCCACACTAAACTGCAGGGAATCTAACTTAGTATCTTGCCAACATCAATTTCCACAAGAGAGTAACACAGAGTCAAGAAAAATAGATATGTTCATTCATTCACTCAAAGCAATAAAATTTGTAGAATGTCTGTGCCAATTTCTCTGGATACCATGGTCAAAGATCTCTCAGTGTGTGAGAAAATTGGACATATAAAAAAAATTGTATATTATATGTGCCAAATGTTAAGAAACAGTGATAGAACAGAAACAGAAAATTGAAATAACTGGTGGGCTGGAATTTGCCAGGATGTGAAAAAAATCTCCCCAAAAGTGAACATATGAGAGTATAAAGGAGGGAGGAGATTGTCTTTTGTTTTATTTTTTATTGTATATGCTTAGTTCTATTCACTGTAATGTTTTACTGAAGAAAAACAGAGTAAAAGTATAATAAAAGCAGGAAGGGGAATATAAGGCTGGGGAATAGGAAGCAAAATGTTGTGTGAGATTTTATATTATCATAATAAGTGGTGCATATATATACTGGTTTGAAGTCGAATCACACACACACACAAATAACTTTGGAAGCAAGTCAGTGAAAGGATTTTGTGTAAGACTCAACATTTCAGGAAAATTCTTCAAAGAAGCAGCACTGAAAGAATAGAAACAGAAACCTTTGTACAACTTTCCTTTGCAAACGGAGTTTATAGAAGGTATGAGTCTCCTCTTACAGTATTATCATGGCAAATGATATGGAAGTAGAATCCTACACTGCCAATTACAGTAGGGTTGAAGAGGTGAGATCTCATATTTCTGATGATCCACCCTTTGACAGAGGCTATAAAATTTTTATTGAATTCTTATAACACTGTATAAACATTAGGCATGAAAGGTTACATTCATTCTATCAATGGCTGGAAATTGTTTCTTGGAGTTTAGAAATTCTGTTTCATAGTTTATGCAGCTGGTATGTAAGATCTCTTTTATGCCAAAGCATATGCTTTGTCCACTATATGACACTACTCTGAAAAAAGTGAACACCATTCTTTAAAGAAATAGTGTTTTATGTGTACATAACACAGTCAAAGGCTTTGGCATAGTCAATAGAGCAGAAATACATGTTTTTTCTGGAACTCTCTTGCTTTTTGGATGATCCAGTGGATGTTGGTAATTTGATCTCTGGTTCCTCTGTCTTTTCTAAAACCACCCTGAACATCTAGAAGTTCACAGTTCACGTATTGCTGAAGCCTTGTTTGGAGAATTTTGAGCATTACTTTATTAGCGTGTGAAATACATGCAGTTGTATGGTAGTCTGAGCATTCTTTGGCATTACCTTTCTCTGGGATTGAAATAAAAACTGACCTTTTCCAGTCCTGTGGGCACTGCTGAGTTCTCCAAATTTGCTGACATACTGAGTCCAGCACTTTCATAGCATCAACTTTTAGGAATTGAAATAGCTCCACTGGAATTTCATCACCTCCACTAGCTTTGTTAACAGAGATGCTTCCTAAGGCCCATCTGACTTTACATTCACATTAAACTGTGGAAAATTCTTAAAGAGATGGGAATACCATACCACCTGACCTGCCTCTTGAAAAACCTGTATACAGGTCAGGAAGCAACAGTTAGAACTGGACATGGAACAACAGACTGTTCCTAAAAAGGAAAAAGAGTATGTCAAGGCTGTATATTGTCACCCTGCTTATTTAACTTATATGCAGAGTACATCATGGGAAACGCTGGGTTGGAGGAAGCACAAGCTGTAATCAAGATTGCCAGGAGAAATATCAATAACCACAGATATGCAGATGACACCACCCTTATGGCAGAAAGTGAAGAAGAACTAAAGCCTTTCTTGATGAAAGTGAAAGAGGAGAATGAAAAAGTTGGCTTAAAGCTCAACATTCAGAAAACTAAGATCATGGCATTGGTCCTATCGCTTCATGGCAAATAGATGGCGAAACAGTGGCTGACTTTATTTTTCTTGGTTCCAAATTCACTGCAGATGGTGATTGCAGCCATGAAATATTAAAGATACTCACTCCTTGGAAGGATAGTTATGACCAATCTAGATAGCACATTAAAAAGCTGAGACATTGCTTTGTGAACAAAGGTCTGTCTAGTCAAGGCTATGGTTTTTCCAGTAGTCATGTCTGGATGTGAGAGTTGGACTATAAAGATAGCTGAGAGCCAAAGAATTGATGCTTTTGAACTGTGGTGCTGGAGAAGACTCTTGGAAGTCCGTGGACTGCAAAGAGATCCAATCAGTCCATCCTAAAAGAAGTCAGTCCTGGGTGTTCATTGGAGGCACTGATGTTGAAGCTGAAACTGCAATACTTTGGCCACCTGATGCAAAGAAATGACTCATTTGAAAAGACCTTGATGCTGGGAAAGATTGAGGGCAGGAGGAGAAGGGGACAACAGAAGATGAGATGGTTGGATGGCATCACTGACTCAATGAACATGGGTTTGCATGGACTTTGGGAACTGGTGATGGACAGGGAGGCCTGGCATGCTGCTGTTCATGGGGTTGCAGAGTTGGACACAACAGAGTGACTGAACTGAACTGAACTGAATCCAATGTGAGAATGAAAGTTATTGAATATATATAAAATACATCTATATGAGGATTATTTTTCATTACTTCATTGTCATTGTCATTGAAAACTTTTCATTATTTACAACTTCTAATTGTTTTTTTAAATCTGGTTCATTGGGAAGCTAGATTATTGGAGTTCTTAACCTGTTAACTCCCACTCCAGTGTTCTTGCCTGGAGAATCCCAAGGGATGGGGGAGCTTGGTGGGCTGCTGTCTATTGAGTTGCACAGAGTTGGACATGACTGAAGCGACTTAGCGGCAACCAGCTAATTATTTAATAGAATTGCATTGTAACACCTATGGTTCTGGTTAATATTTCTTCTTTCTTGGTCAAGAACAAATTTGTATAATGGAAGAAAATATATTCCTAGACTCTGAAATCCTGCTTTACTTACTATGCTAAAGCCTTTGACTGTGTAGATCACAACAAACTGTGGACAATTCTTAAAGAGATGGGAATACCAGACCACTTTATTGCCTCATGAGAAACCTATATGCAGCTAGAGAAGAAACAGAACCAGACATGGAACAATGGACTGGCTCGAAATTGGGAACGGAGTATGTCAAGACTGCATATTGCTGGCCTGCTTATTTAACTTACATGCAGAATAAATCATGCAAAATGTTGGGCTGGATGAATCACAAGCTGGAATCAAGATTGCCAGGAGAAAAACCTCAAGCATGCAGATGACACCACCCTAATGGCAGAAAGCGAAGAGGAACTAAAAAGCCTCTTGATGAAGATGGATGAGAAGAGCAAAAATGCTGGCTTAAATCTCAGCATTCAAAATACAAAGATCATGGCATCCTGTCCCATCACTTCATAGCAAATAGATGGAAATAAAATAATGACAAATGACAAAATGGGAACAGTAACAGACTTTATTTTCTTGGGCTCTAAAATCACTGCCCATGATAACTACAGCCATGAAATTAAAATATGTTTGATCCTTGGATAAAATGCTATGACAAACCTGCTGCTGGTGAAGCGCTTCAGTTGTGTCTGACTCTGTGACCTAACAGATGGCAGCCCACCAGGCTCCCCTGTCCCTGGGATTCTCCAGGCAAGAACACTGGAGTGGGTTGCCATTTCCTTCTCCAGTGCAGGAAAGTAAAAAGTGAAAGTGAAGTCGCTCAGTCATGTCCGACCCTCAGCGACCCCATGGACTGCAGCCTTCCAGCCTCCTCCATCCATGGGATTTTCTAGGAAAGAGTACCGGAGTGGAGTGCCCCTGACAAACCTAAACAGCATATTAAAAAGCAGAGATACTACTTTGCCAACAAAAGTCCACCTAGTCAAAGCTATGGTTTTTTCAATAGCCATGTATGGATGTGACAGCTGGAACATAAAGAAGGCTGAGCATTTAAGAATTGATGCTTTTAAAATGAATGCTTTAGAAAGGACTCTTTAAAGTCTCTTGCACAGCAAGGAGATCGAACCAATCAATCCTGAAGGAAATCAACCCTGAATATTCATTGGAAAGACTGATTCTGAAGTTGAAGCTCCAATACTTTGGCCACCTGATGTGAAGATCCTCACTGGAAAAGACCCTGATGCTGATAAAGATTGAGGGCAAGAGGAGAAGAGGATGATAAAAGATGAGATGGTAGGATGTAATAATTAACTCAATGAATATGTCTGAGCAAACTCCAGAAAGTGAAAGTGAAAAATAGAGAAGCCTGGTGTGCTGCAGTGCAAAGAGGAACAAAGAGTTGGGCATAATGGAGTGACTGACCAATGAACAACAAAATCTTGACAGTGATATTTATCACTAAGAATTTTCAAATTGGAATACAAATGTCCTGAAACATTTTATCTTTTCAAATGTATAATTAATTAGCTTATTTAAAACTCTTTTGAAGCAGGTGGTGCAAGTATTACTATCCTTATCTTACATTTTTATCCATTATTTCATTCACTTTACAAATATTTATTAACATTTTAAAAATCTAAGCCCTCTGAGTCAACAGAAGAAGCAAATGACAGACTGAAATCAGGAATCCTGGATCTGGGTTCTGAATCTGGGGCATTTCTCACTAAACTGCCTTGTCTCAGTTTTGGTTATTGTCCATGAGGCTTCCCTGGTGGCTCAGAGGTTAAAGCGTCTGCCTCTAATGCGGGAGTCCTGGGTTCGATCCCTGGGTCAGGAAGATCCTCTGGAGAAGGAAATGGCAACCCACCCCAGCACTCTTGCCTGGAGAATCTCATGGATGGAGGAGCCTGGTGGGCTACAGTCCATGGGATCACAAAGAGTCAGACACGACTGAGTAACTTAACTAACTAACTTTAGACATATATTCATGCTGTCTTAGTTAATTTATTATAGGAAAAATTCTGATGGAAAAGTACCTTCTAAATCAATTCCCATTTACCTCCAAACTCACAAAGAAATATGTCTTTTGGAACTGCTCTAAGCTTCAGAAAATTCTAAGAAATGCATGCAGTAAGTTGTATTCACGGAACAACAGACTGGTTCCAAATAGGAAAAGTAGAACATCAAGGCTGCATATTGTCAACCTGCTTATTTAACCATATGCACAGTACATCATGAGAAACGTTGGGCTGGAAGAAGCGCAAGCTGTAATCAAGACTGCCAGGAGAAATATCAGTAACCTCAGACATGCAGATGACATCACTGTTATGGCAGAAAGTGAAGAGGAACAAAAAGCCTCTTGATAAAAGTGAAAGAAGTGAGTGAAAAAGCTGGCTTAAAGCTCAACATTTAGAAAACTAAGATCATGGCATTTGGTCCCATCACTTTATGGCAAATAGATGAGGAAACAGTGGAAACAGTGAGAGATTTTATTTTGGGGGCTTCAAATTCACTGCAGATGGTGATTGTAGCCATGAAATTAAAAGATGCTTACTCCTTGGAAGGAAAGTTATGACCAAACTAGATAGCATATTCAAAAGCAGAGACATTACTTTCTGAACAAAAGTCCATCTATTCAAGGCTATGATTTTTCCAGTGGTCATGAATGGATGTGAAAGTTGAACTGTGAAGAAAGCTGAATGCCAAAAAATTGATGCTTTTGAACTGTGATGTTGGAAAAGACTCTTGAGAGTCCCTTGGACTGCAAGGAGATTCAACCAGTCAATTCTAAAGATCAGTCCTGGGTGTTCTTTGTAAGGAATGATGCTAAAGCTGAAACTCTAGTACTTTCTCCACCTCATGAGAAGAGTTGACTCATTGGAAAAGACTTTGATGCTGGGAGGGATTGGGGGCAGGAGGAGAACGGGATGACAGAGGATGAGGTGGCTGGATGGCATCACTGACTCGATGGACGTGAGTCTGAGTGAACTCCGGGAGTTGGTGATGGACAGGCAGGCCTGGTGTGCTGCAGTTCATGGGGTTGCAAAGAGTCGGACAAGACTGAACTGAACTGAAGTTGTATTCTAACTCAGTTATAAGGTATGGAACTGCTTAATTACTATGAGGGACTGAATGCAGTTATTACTCAGAGTGAAAGGGACTTGTTTCTTGTTTGAAGACTGACTTTTTTTTTTTTTTTTTTTTGCTGAATGACTTGAGGCATTATCAGAACTTCCACAGAAATTCAATGAGACATCCCACAGCCGAGCAAGTACCCCCACCATTACATAGCAAACATTTCTACATACATACCCTGTACTTCTCAACAGTAAACATTTGAGAATACACAACTCTCCTCTAGAGAGTCTTTAGATTCACTCTTTATCACCTTCTGTGACCCTGCTCTTGCCTCTCTCTTCTTGCCATCCACCACCGCTGTGCCCTTTATAGAACTCTATGAATAGTAGTTATTTTAATTTCTTATATTTCCCTACAAAATTGAGTACATATATCCTAATGACAGATATATTATTTTATTAACATTTGTAGCCTTGATACCTAACAGAGTACCCTACAAAACAGAAGGCCCTCAAAAATGTTAGAGGGAGACATAAGTGTGTGAAATCTGGGATTCATAGACCTTGTTTAATTATATATTCCATATTGATTAAAAAAGCAAGAATCAGAAGGCTCTGAATATATCCTATGCTTTCCTACCATGTACAGAATGATGCAGTTTAAAAAGCTCTGTCTTTTAGAAGAGGTAAGTTAATATGTAAATAACAAAAATCACTGATTTGTTCATCAGATGTTAGGCAAATTGTTACTGTGGTCCAGATATGCAATAATGACTATGTATAAAAAGGAAATGACAAGGTTATGGAGGGTCTTATAGGCTGGACTAGAATCAAATAACTTAAATAAAGTAAACCAAAAGCCTAAATATAAAGGAAGAATTAAACAGAAAGAAAATTGGAAAACTTTGAAAGAAATACAAAATAGAGCTCTAACAAAGGAACTGAAATGAAAATCAATTATGGAAATCAGCAAAACACAGCCAAGCAATGAGCCATGGGGTCCCTACCATTTAGATTAATTGTTCCTCAGTGTCATACAGGGTGGTACCTTCCTTGTACTGTATAACTTATCCATTACACTAAACCTGGAAAATAAACACTTGGATTTCTTTTATGAATAAAAATTTGGGATCACAGGGATAAAGTAGATACAATATAGTATTAAGAAACCAGCTTTGGTGTCTGGCAGAAATGGGTTTGAATACTGAATCCAAAATTTAACTGTGTGGGCTTGTAAAAACATGCTAATCTTCAGGATTTTTACCTGCAATATAGGGGCAAATGATAGTACCCATCTCACTGATGGGGCAGGTAAATCACTTATTAGTACAGTACCCTGTATAGAACCCATTACCTATTGACTGTTTCTTTAGTTCAAGACTGTAATCTAGCAAGGCAGAATTACTACATCCAGTTCTCTTTATTCTAAACTGATATTCCTTCATATTTGCTGTCTTTCTGGGTGATTTGACACACATTCATTAGATGTCTAACATGAACCAAAAGGCAGAGCACAGCTCTTCTGATCGCATTATTAGGACCTTTTGTTCAACTTGAACTTTGAATTCTATCCCAACTCTCACTGAGTTTAGACTCAGGTTAGGACAAAAATGCCCTAACAAAACTTTCTTGTGGCTTTACTGATAGTGTTGGTAAATTATAGGTAAAAGAAGGACTAATTATAGCCCTTTCTTATGTTTTTTTAATTTGGAGAGTAAGTCCAAGCCTAAGGATAAGAAGGATGATCTTAGTTTTGAATATATTGGTTTTGAGATTCCTATGCATTATACCAGTACAGAGGAAAGTACAAATGAGAAAGACATCATAAAGGCATTGTGAAGAGCAACTGACTACATGAGGGAGAAAGCTAGGAGGCTTTGAGTATAGAAGCAAATCACCAGAACCACAGTCCAAGAATGTGTGCTATAAGTATAGATAGCTTAAATGAAACAGATCAACCTTGAAATCAAAGCAGCAGCACAGGGAGATCTTGTGAGAATAAACTCACAGTTTATCAGTTGAGAAAGAGAAAGCAAAACAGAGCCGAGCTCATGGCAAAACAGACCTGAATCCTCTTCATGAGACCCTTGTGGTTGCTCAGAAGTAGAGACAAATTAATACTCTGAAGGGTTAAGTGATAGTGGTAGAGGCAGATGGTACTGGCCTTCATTTCCATAAGTCCAACAGTCAGACTTTCCTGGAGAGGACCAGATTTTTATATGATATACAATTCCTTTTGTTCACTCTCAAGAAGGATTTGTTCTTTTGTTCCTCTTCAATTTATTGTATCTGCAAAAAGTCAAGGCTTAACCTTCCTTGTAGTTCGGTCACTAAGTTAGGTTCAACTCTGTTCTTCCCTATCTTCTGGAGTTTGCTTAAACTCATGTCCAGTGAGTCAGTGATGCCATCCAACCATCTCATTCCCTATCTTCCCCTTCTCCCCCTGCCCTCAATCTTTCCCAGCATCAAGATCTTTTCCAATGAGTCAGCTCCTCCTATCAGGTGGCCAAAGTATTGGAGCATCAGCTTTAGTATCAGTCCTTCCAACGAATATTCAGGGATGGTTTCCTTTAGGATTGATTGGTTTGATCTCCATGAGAATCTCAGGAATCTTCTCCAGCACCACAGTTTGAAAGAATCACTTCTTCAGTGCTCAATCTTCTTTGCAGCCCAACTCTCACATCCATACATGACTACTGAAAGAAAAATATCTCAACTAGATGGACGTTTGTTGAAAGAGTAATGTCTCTCTTAAGCTGTCTAGGTTTCTCATAGCTTTTCTTCCAAGGAGCAAGCATCTTTTAATTTTGTGGCTGCAGTCACCATCCCCAGTGATTTTGGAGTCCAAAAATAAAATAAAATAAAATCTGTCATTCTTTCCATGTTTTTCCATTCTATTTGCCATAAATTGATGTGACTTTACGTGATTCTGTAATCTTAGTACTTTGGATGTTGAGTTTTAAGCCAGCTTTTTCACTTTTTTTTTTTTTTACCTTCATCAAGAGGCTGTTTAGTTCCTTTTTGCTTTTGCTTTCTGCCATTAGAATGGTATCATCTGCATATCTAAGGTTATTGATATTTTTCCTGACAATATTGATTCCAGCTTGCGATTCATCCAACCTGGCATTTCGCGTGATATGCTCTGCATATGGGCTTCCCTGGTACCTCAGCTGGTAAAGAATGTGTCTGCAATGCAGAAGATCCTGGTTTGATTCCTGGGTCAGGAAGATCCCCTGGAGAAGGGATAGGCTACCTACTCTAGTATTCTTGGGCTTCCCTGGTGGCTCAGAAGGTAAAAATCTGCCTGCAATGCAGGAGACCTGGGTTTGATCCCTGGGTTGGGAAGATCCCCTCAAGGAGGGCATGACAATCCACTCTAATATTCTCATCTGGAGGATCCCCATGGACAGAGAAGTCTGGCAGTCCACACTCCACAGGGTCACAAAGAGTCAGACATGACGGAGCAACTCAGCATGGCACAAGAATCTGCATTTAAGTTAAATAAGCAGGGTGACAATATACAGGCTTGACATCCTCCCTTCCCAATTTTGAACCAGTCCATTGTTCCATGTCTGGTTCTGACTGTTGCTTCCTGCCCTGAATACAGGTTTTTCAGGAGACAGGTGAGTTGATTTGGTATTCCCATCTCTTTACTACTGTTTGTTGTGATCCAGATCCAAAGGCTTTCATGTAGTTAGTGAAGCAGTTTGCTTTTTGGAGTCCCCTTGCTTTTTCTCTGATCCAAAAGATGTTTGCAATTTGATCTCTGGTTCCTCTGCCTTTTTAAAATCCAACTTGTACATCTGAAGTTCTTGGTTCACGTACTGTTGAAGCTTAGCTTGAAGGATTTTGAGTATCACCTTGCTAACATGTGAAATGATGCAATTGTACAAAAGTTTAAACATTCTTTGGCATTGACTTTCTTTGGGATTGGAATAAAAACTGAATTTTTCCAGTCCTGTGACCTCAGTTGGGTTTTCCAAATTTGCTGGCATATTGACAGCAGCACTTTCACAGCACCATCTTTTAGGATTTTAAATAGCTCAGCTGGATTCCATCACCTTCACTAGCTTTGTTCACAGTAATAATTCCTAAGGCCCACTTAACTTCATACTCCAGGATGTCTAGCACTAGTTGAGTAACCACACCATCATGGTTTTCCAAGTCATTAAGATATTTTCTATAGAGTTATTCTGTGTATTGTTGCTGCCTCTTCTTAATTGCTTCTGTTAGGTTCTTGCTGTTTCTGTCCTTTATCGTGCCTATATTTGCATGAAATATTCCTTTGGTATCTTTACTATTCTTGAAGAGCTCTCTAGTCTTTCACATTCTATTACTTTTCCTCTATTTATGCACTGCATACTTAAGAAGGCTTTCTTATCTCTCCCTGATATACTCTGGAACTCTGCATTCAGTTGAGTATATCTTTTCTGTCCCCTTTGCTTTTAGCATCTTTTCTTTTGTCAGCTATTTCTAAGTTCTCTTCAGACAACCACTTTGCCTTCTTCCAATTCTTTTTCTTGGGGAAGGTTTTGGTCACCAGCTCCTGTATAATGTTACGAAACTCCATCCATAGTTCTTCAGGCACTCTATCTTCCAGATCTTCTCCCTTGAATCTATTCATCACCTCCATGTATAATCATAGGGATTTAATTTAGGTCATACATGAATGGTCTAGTGGTTTTCCCTACTTTCTTCAAGTTGAGCCTATATTTTGCTAAATAGTTCATGATATGAGCTACAGTCAGCTCCAGTTTGTTTGTTTGTTTTTTTTTTGCTTATGGTATAGAGCTTGCCTATCTTTGGATGCAAAGAATATAATCAATCTAATTTTAGTATTGATACCTCCTACCCCAGCATTGAATCTTCAGTTCTTGTGTCACTTATATTTGCCATCATATGTGACTTTAATTGTGTGTATGCACTGAGAGTTAGATTTTATAGTCTCTTTTGCTGGCCTCATAACATTTACACATATCCATTCTACATATTACCTCTAATTCTCACAGCATATTTTCTGATAAACCAGTGAACATAGGAATTCACCTTCTTTGCTGGTAAATATTTTATTGAGTCATGTTCCTGGTACTATTTCTGGAACAAATCTGACTTCTGTAAGAAAATTTGTAATGTGAATTTGTCTGAAACCATAAGCAGGCAAATTCATAAAGATGTACCAGTAAATAGAATAACTAGCAGGATATTTGCACAAAAAGTTTCAAGATAAATTTGATGAGGCAATGGTTCATTCCACTCTGAAGACTAGGCATCTTGGTTTGTAGGACTAGGCACCTGTCCATGTAAACATGGAAAGAAGCTCCTCCAAGCAAAAGACACAGCATGCATTGATTTATCCTTCTGGCTACATTGGCAGAAAACCTGTACCTGGTCAAATTAAGTTAAAGGAGATTTATTATATCACAGTGCAAGCCATCTATATGCGGGGGAGGGCTCCAGGCAGGGTGCATCAGGGCACTGACCTCACTTCTTTGTGGCCCTGTCTTCCTTTGTGGGTTTTGCTTCATCAGCAGTTCCAGGCAACATACCCAGGCATGTCAATGACTAGAGAAAAAAATAGTATTGTCTCCCCCTTATATCTGTTTTTAAGAGCAAGAGAACATTTCCCATGAGTGCCTTCTGTGAATTTCTCAACTCTTCAGCCTGGACAAGGTCACATAATCACCTCTAAGTTAGTCACTTATAAGTGGTATGAGATTACAATGATTATCTTGGGCTTTGCCTATTGAGTAGTCATATTTATTGAGAGAAAGCACCTTAACAAAACAAGTACTCTGCCAATGAAGGTAGAAATGAAGACAGATTTAAAGTGGGCGGCTGAGAGGGTCTACTCTACAACCTATTCTTTGTATATAATATATTTTATTTTAAAAGAAAAAAGACAGAAATATAAACAAAGAATGTTATTAGAATAGGACAAGGATCAATAAGATTGACTAATTCTGGACAACTGATTCTGGTTTTGTATAGCTTGATACCATTAGAAACAAAACCTGAAAATATAAGGTGCTGGATGTCATGATCAGCAGCTGCAGAAATACCAAAATAGCTCATGCATCCATTAGACACAACTGTGACTGAGCACTGCAAAGTCAGATAACTCTGCACTTACTCTCAGAATGTGTGCAATGTTAGAGTTAAAACTTACTATGATCTGTATTATATGTAAGTATAGAGTTGGTAGTTATTAGATTTACCCCATTGGAAACTTTTCCCTGTAAAGTGTAATGCATCAAACATGCATTGGCACAAAAGTCTCTCTTACATATAAACTTACACAGATAAATAAATATATGCATTATAATATTATATAATATCCACATATATATAACTAATAACATTTTTCATGCATATTAAATAATTTTTCTTTTAATAAAATTTGCATCAATAGGCTTCCAGTTCAAGATGGTGGAGTAGAAAGATGTGCTCTCATCTTCTCTTATAAGACCATCAAAATCACATTTAGCTGTTGACCAACCATCCAGAGGAGGATGCTATAACCCACCAACAATAAATGAAAGGGCAGAAAAGGAAAGAACCCATAACCAAGAATACACTACCGACCAAGATTCTCCTTCAGATTTGATGATGAAATCAAAACCTTTCTGGACAAACAAAAGTTAAGAGAATTCAGCACTATCAAAGCAACTTTACAACAAAAGCTAAAGGAACTTCTCTAGGAGAAAACACAATAGAAGGCAAAGACCTACACAAAATAAACCCAAAACAATAAAATGGTAATATGATCATACATATCAATAATTAATTTAAATGTAAATAGATTAAACACACCAACCAAAAGACATAAACTGGCTTGGCTGATGAGAATGTGTGCATGTATGTACTTCCACTTAGCACATCACTCTACTTAACCCCCAAGTTGTATGTAATTATTTTATATTGTTAGGCTAATCATGTTTCCACTATGGCTTGCAATTATAATTATCTTTTGTCTGGCTATTGACTGTGAAAACTAATAAATGTCTTTTACTTCTGCAATTTAAAAAATAAAGTCACTCAGTCTTATGTGACTTTTCATAACCCTATGGACTGTAGTCCACCAGGTTCCTCCAAATTTTGGATCTCCAGGAAAGAATACTTGATTGGGTTGCCATTTCCTTCTCCAAGGGATCTTCTCAACCCAGAGATCAAACTCAAGTCTTCCTCACTGCAGGCAGGCTCTTTACCGGCTTTTCTGGTGGCACTCAGCTGTTAAAGAATCCACCTGCAAATGGGACACCTGGGTTCAATCCCTGGGTTGGGAAAATCCCCTGGAGAAGGAAAAGGCTACCCACTGCAGCATTCTGGCCAGGAGTCCATGGGTTCTCAAAAAGTAGGACACAACTGAACAACTTTCACTTCAGTACTGTGATTATGTAACTGGTTAACAAAAAATAAAATTCTCGATCACTAAAAGTACCATTTAATAGAAAAAACCTGTAATCACTTTTTAAAATTCAAATTTGCTTTTGAAAAATACAAATGCCCAAGTATTGGTTCTTTTCTCCAAAGTTCCAAATGTGTTTCTAATGAGCAGTTATGTTTAAAAACAATTGGACTATATGATCAGTTTTTATATTCACTCAAAACTTTGATATGGTTCTATGTATTTTAGAATCTAGTATTACTGCTAAAAATAAAAATGTTATTATTTTAGTGATTTTTAAAAATTGAATGAAACTTGAAAATTCTAATCAAATTCTGAGAATATAAAGAAATGCTATGTTGTAAAAAAACAAAACAAAACAAAAATCAAAACAGGAAATTAACATGAGATACAGTACTAAAATACAGATTTTGATCAAATTTCACAAAATTTTATGCTAGTGTCCATTGTTTGTTTTCATACCTTATTAAGACTCCATATTTTATTTACTTGCATTCAGCAGCTTTGACTTTATGCCTCAAATTCTGGTAAATTCTCTTTTATTTTTATTATGCTACAAATATTTTTTAATTTTCTTTCTTTTGACTTTAACTTCATTTAAAAGTAAATATTTAACTTCCAAATACATGGGAGTTTTAAAGTATCTTTGATATTAATTTCTCAATTAAATGCTTTCTTCTCTGCAATCACTTGCTGTGTTTTTTCAGACCTTTAACCTCACCGAGAGTGTCAATGGCGAAGTCAAAGATCTCTTTTGGTAAATGTCACATTGCACTTGAAAATATGTGGGTTATTTTCAGATATCTTTTGATATTGATTTCTAAAATAATTCCACAGTAATAATAGAACAGACTCTCTATGATTTCAGTACCTTTAGATCATAAATTTTTGCACCTTTTTTATGTCCCTGGATATGTTCCAGTGTCTCCTAATTCATAGTCTATGGAATCTTGAATAGAATTCATATCCTACAGTTGTGTTCACCCTATTGTGTGAACCATATGTAACCTTGTTCTGTATTTTTAAGTCTCCTGTATATGTGCTATCATACTTTCATAATTTAAAAAAGAAGAAAAAGTTACATCAATAAATCGATAAGTAATTAAAGTTTAAACATTCTGTCTGGAATCATAAAACTTGGCTCTCTATCTGAAGATAGGCTTTCAGTTTTTACAAACAAAGCTATAAAACAGAAGCAAAAACATGTTTCTGTTGCAGGAAAATGAGCAGAGTAAGGACTGCAAATGCACTATTTACAGAGGCTGAGCAAGAGGGATGCTTATAAGAGAGCTTTGTTAAGTTACCTGTGAATGATAAGTACTATGATTGCATTCATTGCTGAAAATATATTGTGTATTCAAGAAAGATGGAATTGATGGAGACATAAAGTGTGCAGACAAGTTTATCCAGAGTTAAGCTAGAGTGAAAGTATAAAAATAGCTACAGAAGAAATTAACCATGGGAATATCTGCCAGAGCAGATACAGTCTCTTCCTTGAAAGGAACTCCAAGCCCCTAGAACATTCCAAGTTGGCAGGTGGAGACTTCAGTGGGCTGCTTTGGAAAAGAGCCATTGTCTTTAAGGTGTTGGTGACTTATGATATCTGGCTAACATCTGACTCAGAAAAATTTCTCTATTTGACAGTGATCTAAACACATTGCCTTTGAATAAATCATTGCACTTGTAAGATAAGACGAATTTTTATTTTTTATTTTTTGTCATTTTAATTGCCTTGAACATTGGATCAAGACTTGGGCTTAAAGGAACTTTCAAAGAACAGTTTCAGACGTCTGTTACAGGGAAGGGTAAATTAGACTCCTCTGATGCTGATTTACTTTTCCTCCCACAGGAAGACTCTTAGACCCAAGACATTGTACTACCTTCTGGTTATCTGAAATGATATTGGTCC
Source organism: Nanger dama (assembly GCA_917880005.1). Classification (NCBI taxonomy): domain Eukaryota; kingdom Metazoa; phylum Chordata; class Mammalia; order Artiodactyla; family Bovidae; genus Nanger; species Nanger dama. The sequence goes on from CAKJTW010000045.1 coordinate 699,117, forward strand.
ATCTTCAGTAAAGAAATTTCTGAGGTAATGAAGTCCTACTAACAGTCCTTTTCTTACAACAATATACCAAAGTAATTCTAATGTTTTGTTTTTCACAGTATTGCTTTAAAGAAGACAAAAAGGTCTTAATGATATTTTAGTGTGATGAGGAATGGAGTTGTAGAAGAGGGTAAAAAGATCAGAGAGTCTTTGTTGTTTGGGTATTTGTGACTGGAGGCTCTATTTAAAAGTTCTTAGAGAGAGACTTATATGCAGAGTACATCATGAGAAATGCTGGGCTGTAGAAAGCACAAGCTGGAATCAAGATTGCCTGGAAAAATATCAATAACCTCAGATATGCAGATGACACCCCCTTATGGTAGAAAGTGAAGAGGAACTAAAAAGCCTCTTGATGAAAGTGAAAGAAGAGAGTGAAAAAGTTGGCTTAAAGCTCAACATTCAGAAAACTAAGATCATGGCATCCAGTCCCATAACTTCATAGCAAATAGATGGGGAAACATTGGAAACAGCGAGAGACTTTATTTTGGGGAGCTCCAGAATCACTGCAGATGGTGACTGCAGCCATGAAATTAAAAGATGCTTGCTCCTTGGAAGAAAAGTTATGGCCAACCTAGAAAACATAAAAAGAAAGCAGAGAGATTTCTTTGCCAACAAAAGTCTGTCTAGTCTAGGCTATGGTTTTTCCAGTAGTCATGTATGGATGTGAGAGTTGGGAGTATAAAGAAAGTTGAGCACCGAAAGTTTGATGCTTTTGAACTGTGGTGTTGGAGAAGGCTCTTGAGAGTCCCTTGGATTGCAAGGAGATCCAACCAGTCCATCCTAAAGGAAATCAGTCCTGTGTGTTCATTGAAAGGACTGATGAAGCTGTAGCTCCAATACTTTGTCCACCTGATGTGAAGATCTGACTCATTTGAAAAGACCTTGATGCTGGGAGTGGTTGGGGGCAAGAGCAGAAGGTGACGACAGAGGATGAGATGGTTGGATGGCATCACTGACTCAATGGACATGGGTTAGAGTAGACTCCAGCAGTTGGTGATGGACAGGGAGGCCTGGCGTGCTGCGGTTCATGAGGTCGCAAAAAGTCGGACATGACTGAGTGACTGAACTGAGAGAGAAATACCATCACAATTATATGAACATATCTATTACCAAATGGACCACTTATAATCTACAATACTCATTCAAAATCAGTCCTTAAACTATAGCCTAAATCAGTGTCATTATAAATCTCTCATTGACTCCAAGAAAGTTTAAAAATATACTTTGTAAACTGATTATAAAGTAAATTTAAAATTTTGCCTCAAATGAAATATTTCACGAAGTAAAAAAAAAAAAAGTACTGTTGAAGAACAGCTAGAAACACAGGAAGAATTATTATTGAATGATGTGACAGAAACATAAGTAGGCATTATTCAAAAAAGAAGAAATCCTCAAGCATAATGATAGCCTTGTCATTATAGAATAGAATGAGATTAATAACAAATAAATTAGGGAATAATGAAAAATCCTTTAATTTTTCAAAAACAATATTTTTTATGACTTTACTGTGAAGTCAATCTAAAACTGTAGGAACTGTTGTGAAAATTGCATGGTTTTGTTGGAAAAATTAAACCAAAGTGAGAAACAAAACCAGATAATTCTTTAAGAATTAGTACTGTTATATTTTCACTTATTTGCTTTTTCAATTTAAGTAAAATACATGTATTCTAATTATTTTTCATTATAAAATCCAAGATATTTTTTCATTTATTTTTCAAAAGAAAATTTGTTCTCCATTAAAAAAATTCACTTTGAATGTTCATTTTCAAATATCAATTTTTCTTAAATAACATGGAACTTCAGAAAACATTCTTTTTATTCTGGACCACATTATTGCATATGAGACTAGAAAAGCCCAGTATGAAGGACATCTGGTATGGAAGCATGACTTTGTCCTTGTGGTATTTTAAAAATATACCCAACCATTTTTCAGATACTTTTTTTCTTTAAAAGGCATAGTCTAATTTCTCTGATCTTGAGTGTGAGCTGATTAAAGACTTGCTTCTAACAAACTGAATAAAACAGAAGTGATGATGAGGGTACTGGGTTGAATACATACTCCTCCTCACAACAGAAAATTTGTGTTCACCCAAAACTTCAGAATGTGACCTTATTTGCGTATAAAATCTTTGCAGATATAATCCCACGTCCAAGGTCAGTAGTGGCGGCTGTGTTTTGTGGGAGCAGCTGTGAGGAGATACCCCACATCCAAGGTCAGAGAAACCCCAGTAAGATGGTAGGAGCTGAAGTGGCTGTGAGGAGACACCCCCTGTCCAAAGGCAAAGGAGAAGCCCCAACAAGATGGTAGGAGGGGCGAATTCACTTTTACTATCAAACTCCATTTCTGCCAGAGACACTCAGAGGGCTCAAACAAACCTTGTGCACACCAGGACCCAGGGACCCCACAGAGACTGAGACAGAACTGTGTTTGAGCATCTCCTGTGGAGGTATGGGTCAGCAGTAGGCTACCACAAGGGCAGGGCCTCTGGGTGCAGCAGACTTTGGTATGGCATAAGCCCTCTTGGAGGAGGTTGCCATTAATCTTGCCATAGAGCTGCCAGAACTTACACAGGACTGGAGAATATACTCTTGGAAGGCACAAACAGAAACTTGTGCGCTGGGACTCAGGAGGAAGCAGCAATGACCCCACAACAGACTGACTCAGTCTTGTCTGTGAGTGTCCAGGAGTCTCCAGTGGAAGCATGAGTTGGTGGTGGCCTGCTGCAAGGCTGGAGGCATTGAGTGTAGCAGTATATGCAAGGGATCTTTTGAAGGTCATATCTTCCGGGGGCTTCCCTGGTGGCTCAGAGGTTAAAGCATCTGCCTCTGATGCAGGAGACCTGGATTTGATCCCTGGGTGAGGAAGATCCCCTGGAGAAGGAAACTGCAACCCACTCCAGTATTCTTGCCTGGAGAATCCCATGGACCAAGGAGCCTGGTGGGCTACAGTCCATGGGGTCGTAAAGAGTCGGACATGACTGAGCGACTTCACATACACACCATTATCTTCATTACCTCCACCATAGTTTGGCCCCAGGCAAATAGCAAGGAGGGAACACAGCTCCACCCATCAACGGGAAATTGGATAAAGATTTACTGAGCATGGTCCCGCCCATCAGAACAAGACCCAGTTTTCCTCTCAGTTAGCCCACAATCACAGGAAATTAACCAATCTGATTACATGGGTCACAGCCTTGTCTAACTCAGTGAAATTATGAGCCATGCCGTTGGGGATCACCCAAGATGGGTGGGTCATGGTAGTGAGTTCTGAAAAACCTGGCCCACTGGAGAAGGGAATGTCAACCATTTCAGTATTCTTGCCCTGAGAACCCCATGAACTGTATGAAAAGGCAAAAAGACAGAACTCTGAAAGATGAACTCCTCAGGTCGGTAGGTGCTCAATATGCTACTAGAGATCAGTGAAGAAATAACTCCAGAAAGAATGAAGAGACAGAGCCAAAGCAAAAACAACACCCAGATGTGAATAAGAAAATATGGAAGCAAGGTACAATGCTATAAAAAGCAACATTGCATTGGAACCTGGAATGTAAAATAAATGAATCAAGGCAAATTGGAAGTGGTCAAACCCACAGGAGAGCAAGAATGAACGTCAAAATTTTAGGAATCAGTGAACTAAAATGAACTGGAATTGGATTAATTTAACTCAGGTGAGAAGAACCACCCCATGTCCAAGGAGCAGTGCCTACATGGGAGCAGGAGGGCTGAGAGAAGCTACTCCACATTCAAGGTCAGGAGGGGTGGCTGTGAGGAGATACCCCTTGTACAAGGTAAGAGAAACCCAAGTAAGACTGTAGGTGTTGTGAGAGACATCAGAGGGCAGACACCCAAACCATACTCACAGAAATCTAGTCAATCTAATCACACAGACCACAGACTTGTCTAACTCAATGAAACTAAGCCATGCCCTGTGGGGACACCCAAGACAGGTGGGTCATGGTTGAGAGGTGTGAGAAAAAATGGTCCAGTGGAGAAGGGAGTGGCAAACCACTTCAGTATTCTTGCCTTGAGAACCCCATGAACAGTATGAAAAGGCAAAATGATAGGATACTAAAAGAGGAACTCCCCAGGTCCATAGGTGACCAATATGCTAATGGAGATCAGTGGAGAAATAACTCCAGAAAGAATGAAGGGAAGGAGCCAAAGCAAAAACAATATCCAGTTGTTGATGTGACTGGTGATAGAAGAAAGGTCCGATCCTATAAAAACAATATTGCATAGGAATCTGAAATGTTAGGTCCATGAATCAAGGAAAATTTGAACTAGTCAAACAGGAGATGGCAAGAGTGAATGTCGACATTCCAGGTATAAGCAAACTTAAGTGAACTGGAATGAGTCAATAAAACTCAGATGACTATTATATTTACTACTGTGGGCAGGAATATCTTAGAAGAAATGGAGTAGCCATCATGGTCAAAAAGAGTCTGAAATGCAGTACTTGGATGCAATCTCAAAAACGACAGAATGATCTCTGTTCGTTTCCAAGGCAAACCATTCAGTATTACACTAATCCAAGTCTATGACCCAACAGGTAACCCAGAAGAAGCTGAAGCTGAATGGTTCTATGAAGACCTACAAGACCTTTTAGAACTAACACTCAAAAATATGTCATTTTCATTATAGGAGACTGGAAAGCAAAAGTAGGAAGTCAAGAAACACCTGGGGTAACAGACAAACGTGGTCTTGGAATTTGGAATGAAGCACACAAAGGAAATAGACTTTTGCCAAGAGAACACACTGGTCATAGTAAACACCTTCTTCCAACAAGACAAGAGAAGACTCTACACATGGACATCAGCAGATGGTCAACAGCAAAATCAGATTGATTATATTCTTTGCAGCCAAAGATGGAGAAGCTCTATACAGTCAGCAAAAAACAAGACCAGGAGCTGACTGTGGCTCCAGTCATGAACTTCTTATTGATAAATTCATACTTAAATTAAATAAAGGAGCAAAAACTACTAGACCATTGAAGTATGACCTTAATCAAATCCCTTATGGTTATACAGTGGAAGTGAGAAATAGATTTAAGGGACTAGATCTGGTAGAGAGTGCCTGATGAATTATGGATGGAGGTATGTGACACTGTACAGGAGACAGGGATTCAAGACCATCCTCATGGAAAAGAAATGCAAAAAGCAAAATGGTTGTCTGAAGAGGCCTTAAAAATAGCTGTGAAAAGAAGAGAAGCGAAAAGCAAAGGAGAAAAGGAAAGATATAAGTATCTGAATGCAGAGTTCCAAAGAATAGCAAGGAGAGATAAGAAAGCCTTCCTCAGTGATCAATGCAAAGAAACAGAGGAAAACAATAGAATGGGAAAAACTAGAGATCTCTTCAAGAAAATTAGAGATACCAAGGGAGAATTTCATGCAAAGATGGGCTTGATAAAGAACAGAAATGGTATGGACCTAACAGAAGCAGAAGATATTAAGAAGAGGTGGCAAGAATACACAGAAGAACTATACAAAAAGATCTTCACAACCAAGATAATCATGATGGTGTGATCCCTCACCTAGAGCCAGACATCTTGGAATGTGAAGTCAAGTGGGCCTTAGAAAGCATCACTACAAACAAAGCTAATGGAGGTGATGGAATTCCAGTTGAGCTGTTTCAAATCCTGGAAGATGATACTGTAAAAGTGCTACACTTAATATGCCAGCAAATTTGAAAAGCTCAGCCGTGGCCACAGGAAAAGGTCAGTTTTCATTTGAATCCCAAAGAAAGGCAATGCCAAAGAATGCTCAAAATACTGAACAATTGCACTCATCTCACCTGCTAGTAAAGTAATGTTCAAAATTCTCCAAGCCAGGCTTCAGCAATACATGAACCATGAACTTCCAGATGTTCAAGCTGGTTTTAGAAAAAGCAGAGAAACCAGAGATCAAATGGCCAACATCTGCTGGATCAAAGAAAAAGGAAGAGTGTTCCAGAAAAAAAAAAAAATCTATTTCTGCTTTATTGACTATGCCAAAGCCTTTGACTGTGTGGATCACAATAAACTGTGGAAAATTCTGAAAGTGATGGGAATACCAGACCACCTGACTTGCCTCTTGAGAAACTTATATGCAGGTCATGAAACAACAGTTAGAACTGTACATGGAACAACAGACTGGTTCCAAATAGGAAAAGGAGTGCGTCAAGGCTATATATTGTCATCGTGGTAATTTAACTTATATGCAGAGTACGTCATGAGAAATGCTGGGCTGGAAGAAGCACAAGCTGGAATCAAGACTGCTGAGAGAAATATCAATAACTTCAGATATGCCGATGATACCACCTTTATGGCAGAAAGTGAAGAGGAACTAAAAAGCCTCTTGATGAAAGTAAAAGAGCAGAGTGAAAGAGTTGGCTTAAAGCTCAACATTCAGAAAATGAAGATCATGGCATCTGGTCCCATCACTTCATGGGAAATAGATGGGGAAACAGTGGAAAAAGTGTCAGACTTTACTTTGGGTGGCTTGAAAGTCCACAGCCATGAAATTAAAAGACACTTATTCTTTGGATCAAGACGTTTTTGACCTCTCTTCCCTTCCCTCTCTCTTTCCTCTCCTTAACGTTTCCTATCCTTTCCTGTTTTTCTAGTCTCCCGGTCCTGGATGCAGGAATCTGGTCAAAGGGCCCTCAGCCTAAGCTGAGGATTGGAGAGTGATCACTTCTTCTTGGCAGATAACTTGAATTCTGGTTCTGGTCTGATCTGATTTCTGGTAGGGCCAAGTTCCAGTCCTCCCTTCTCTGGAGGCCCAGGGAAAAGAACCATAACACCTGGGTATCTGTAGATGGCAGGAGACATCTGTAAGGTCACCCCTTTCACCTCCCCTCTCCCACCTCCTCCCCCTTCTTTCGAACTGGCTTCCTTTTCTTCCTTGAAATCTTTGATGTTAGTACTTGGATTCTTGTATTTAAGGGCTTCTCTGGTGGTATATAGGTTAAAGCATCTGCTTGCAATGTGGGTTCGATCCCTGGGTCAGGAAGATCCCCTGGAGAAGGAAATGGCAAACCTCTCCAGTATTCTTTCCTGGAGAATACCATGGATGGAGGAGATTGGTGGGCTACAGTCCACGGGTTGCAAAGAGTCTGAAACAACTGAGCGACTTCACTTTCACTTTTCACTCTTTGAAAGGAAAGTTATGACCAACGTAGATAGAATATTCAAAACCACAGACTTACTTTGCCAACAAAGGTCCGTCTAGTCAAGACTATGGTTTTTCCAGTGGTCATGTATGGATGTGAAATTTGGATTGTGAAGAAAGCTGAGTGCTAAAAAATTGATGCTTTTGAACTGTGGTGTTGGAGAAGACTCTTGAGAGTCCCTTGAACTGCAAGGAGATCCACCCAGCCCATTCTCCAAAGGAGATCAGTCCTGGGTGTTCTTTGGAAGGACTGATGCTAAAGCTGAAACTCCACTACTTTGGCTACCTCATGCAAAGAGTTGACTCATTGGAAAAGACTCTGATGCTGGGAGGGATTGGTGGCAGGAGGAGAAAGGGACGACAGAGAATCAGATGACTAGATTGCATCACTGACTTGGTGGACATGAGTTTGTGTGAACTCTGTGGGTTGGTGATGGGCAGGGAGGCCTGCATGCTGCAGTTCATGGGTTCGCAAATAGTTGGACACGACTGAGCGACTGAAATGAACTGGACTGAACTAAACTCAGATTACCATTATATCTACTACTGTGGGCAAGAATCCCTTAGAAGAAATGGAGTAGCCATAATAGGCAATAAAAGAGTCCAAAATGTAGTACTGGGATGCAGTCTCAAAAACGACCTAATGATATCTGTTCATTTCCAAGGCTTACCATTCAAAATCATAGTAATCCAAGTCTATGCCCTGACCAGTAATGCTAAAGAAGCTGAAGTTGAACATTTCTATGAAGACCTATAAGATCTTTCTGAAAAAACATCCCCCCCAAAAAAAATGTTGTTTTCATCATAAGGGATTGGAATACAGAAGTAGAAAGCCCCAAAACACCTGAAGAAACAGTTAAATTTGGTCTTGGAGTACAGAATGAAGGAGGGAAAAGTCTAATAGAGGTTTGCCAGGAGAATGCATGGGCCATAGCAAACACCATCTTCCAACAACACAATAGAAGACTCTACACATGGACATCACCAGATGATCAACACCAAAATCAGATTTATTATATTCTTTGCAGCCAAAGACGGAGAAACTCTATACAGTCAGCAAAAACAAGACCAGGAGCTGACTATGGCTCAGATCATAAACTCCTCATTGTCAAATTCAGAATTAAATTGAAGAAAGTGTGGAAAACCACTAAACAATTCAGGAATGACCTAAATGAAATGCCTTATAATTATACAGTGGAAGTGACAAATAGATTTAAGGGACTAGATCTGATACACAGAGTGCCCAAATAACTATGGATGAAAATTCATACATGAGACAGGGAGCAAGACCATCCCTAAGAAAGAAATGCCAAAGAGTAACCTGGCTATCTGAGGAGGCCTTACAAATAACTGAGAAATTAAGAGAAGCAAAAAGCAAAGGAAAAAAGAATAGATATACCCATTTGAATGCAGAATTGTAAAGAATAGCAGGGAGAGATAAGAAAGCCTTCCTCAGTGATCAGTGCAAAAAGAGGAAAACATTAGAATGGGAAAGACTAGATATCTCTTCAAGAAAAATAGAGATACCAAGGGAAAGTTTCAGGTAAAGATGGTCTCAGTAAAAGACAGAAATGGTATGGACCTAACAGAAGCAGAAGATATTAGGAAGAGGTGGTAAGAATACACAGAAGAACTGTACAAAAAACATCTTCATGACCCAGATAATCACGACGGTGTGATCACTCGCCCAGAGCCAGACATCCTGGAAGGCAAAGTCAATTGGGTCTTAAGAAGCATCACTACAAACAAAGCTATTGGAGATGATGGAATCCCAGTTGAGCTCTTTCAAATCCTACAAATGACGCTGTGAAAGTGCTGCACTCAATATGCCAGAAAATTTGGAAAACGCAGCAGTGTCCACAGAACAGGAAAATATCAGTCTTAATTCCCATCCCAAAGAAACACAATGCCAAAGAATGCTCAAAAACTGCACAATCACACTCATCTCACCTGCTAGTAAAGTAATGCTCAAAATTCTCCAAGACAGGCTTCAACAATATGTGAACTGTGAACTTCCAGATGTTCAAACTGGTTTTAGAAAAGGGAGAGAAACCAGAGATCAAATTGCCAACATTCACTAGATCATTGAAAAAGCAAGAGAATTCCAGAAAAGCATGGATTCCTGCTTTATTGAATATGTGAAAGACTTTAACTGTGTCGATCATAATGAACTGTGGAAAATTATTAAAGAGTTGGGAATAACAGACCACCTGACGTGCCTCTTGAGAAAATTTGTATGCACGTCAGGACCAAGAGTTAGAACTCAAAATGGAAAGGAGTACATCAAAGCTGTATATTGTCACCCTAAAGTAATGCTCAAAATTCTCCAAGACAGGCTTCAGCAATACGTGAACCGTGAACTCCCTGATGTTCAAGCTGGTTTTAGAAAAGTCAAAGGAACCAGAGATCAAATTGCCAACATCCGCTGGATCATGGAAAAAGCAAGAGAGTTCCAGAAAAAACATCTATTTCTGCTTTACTGACTATGCCAAAGCCTTTGACTGTGTGGATCACAATAAACTGTGGAAAATTCTGAAAGAGATGGGAATAACAGACCACCTGATCTGCCTCTTGAGAAATCTGTATGCAGGCCAGGAAGCAACAGTTAGAATTGGACATGGAACAGACTGGTTCCAAATAGGAAAAGGATTACATCAAGGCTATATATTGTCACCCTGCTTATTTAACATCAATGCAAAGTACATCATGAGAAACGCTGGACTGGAAGAAACACAAGCTGGAATCAAGATTGCTGAGAGAAATATCAGTAACCTCAGATATGCAGATGACACCACCCTTATGGCAGAAAGTGAAGAGGAACTAAAAAGCCTCTTGATGAAAGTAAAAGAGGAGAGTGAAAAAGTTGGTTTAAAGGTCCACATTCAGAAAACGAAGATCATGGCATCCAGTCCCATCACTCCATGGGAAATAGATGGGGAAGCAGTGGAAACAGTGTCAGACTTTACTTTTTGGGCTCCAAAATCACTGTAGATGGTGACTGCAGCCATGAAATTAAAAGGTGCTTACTCCTTGGAAGAAAAGTTATGACCAACTTAGATAGTATATTCAAAAGCAGAGACATTACTTTGCCGACTAAGGTCCATCTAGTCAAGGCTATGGTTTATCCTGTGATCATGTATGGATGTGAGAGTTGGACTATGAAGTAGGCTGAGTGCCAAAGAATTGATGCTTTTGAACTATGGTGTTGGAGTAGACTCTTGAGAGTCCCTTGGACTGCAAGCAAATCCAACCAGTCCATTCTGAAGGAGATCAGCCATGGGATTTCTTTGAAAGGAATGATGCTAAAGCTGAAACTCTAGTACTTTGGCCACCTCATGAGAAGAGTTGACTCACTGGAAATGACTCTGATGCTGGTAGGGATTGGGGGCAGGAGGAGAAGGAGACAACCAAGGATGAGATGGCTGGATGGCATCACAGACTTAATGGACGTGAGTCTGAGTGAATTCTGGGATATGGTGATGAAGAGGGAGGCCTGGCTTGCTGTCATTCATGGTGTTGCAAAGGGTTAGACATAACTGAGCGACTGAACGGAATTGATTATTTAAGTACATCATGTAAGAGTACATTAAGTACACTAAGCAGAGTACATAATGCAAAACACTGGGCTGGATGAAGCACAAGCTGGAATTAAGATGGCAGGGAGAAATATCAATAACTTCAGATATGCTGGTTACATCACCCTTAAAGCAGAAAGTGCAGAACTAAAGAGCCTCTTGGTAAAAGTGAAAGAGGAGACTGAAAAAGTTGGCTTAGAACTCAACGTTCAGAAAACTAAGATCATGGCATACAGCCCTATCATTTAGTGGCAAATAGATGGGGAACAGAGGAAACAGTGGCAGATTTTATTTTTGGGGGGCTCCAAAATCAGTGCAGATGGTGACTGCAGCCATGAAATTAAAAGACACTTGCTCCTTGGAAGAAAAGTTATGACCAACCTAGACAGCATATTAAAAAGCAGCGACATTACTTTGCCAAAAAAGGTCCATCTAGTCAAAGCTATTGTTTTTCCAGTAGTCATGTATGGATGTGAGGCTTGGAGTATAAAGAAAGCTGAGCACCAAAGAATTGATGCTTTTGATGTGTGGTATTGGAGAAGACTCTTGAGAGTCCCTTGGACTGCAAAGAGATCCAACCAGTCCATCCTAAAGGAAATCAATCTTGAATATTCATTGGAAGAACTGATGTTGAAGCAGAAATTCCAATACTTTGGCCACCTGATGTGAAGGTATCACTCATTGTAATAGACCCTGTAGATGAGAAAGAGTGAAGGAAGGAGGAGAAAGGGACGACAGAGGATGAGATTGTTGGATGGCATCACTGACTCAGTGGACATGAACTTGAGTAAACTCTGGGAGCTGATGATGGAAAGGGAGGCCTCGTGTGCTGCAGTCCATGGGGCCGCAAAGAGTCAGACATGACTGAGCAAATGAAGCGCACTGAACTGAACTGAAGATGAAGTCAGAATGGATTAGGATAGACCTTCTTCCAATATCTAGTGTCTTATAAGAAAACAGACATACAGAGAGAAGAGAGCCTTGTAAGATGAAGGCAGAGACTGGATTATTACCAATGGTCAATTTTGAAATCAGACTGATCATATTATTTATATTCAAGGATGAACAATCCTTATACAATCAGCAAAAACAAAACTAGGAGCTGACTGTGGATAAGATCCTTCTTTCAAAATTCAAACTTAAACTGAAGAAAGAAGGAAAAACCACTAGGTCACTCAGGTATGACCTAAATTAAATCACTTATGATTACACAGTGGAAGTGACAAAGAGATTCAAAGGATTAGATCTGATATAGTGCATGAAGAACTATGGCTGAAGTTTCATAATACTGTATGAGAGATGGTGATCAAAAGGATCCCCAAGAAAAAGAAAATCAAAAAGGAAAATGGTTGTCTGAGAGAGCCTGACACATAGCTGAGAAAAAAGGAGAAGAGATGGGGAGGGAGGTGGGAACTCATGTACACCTAGGGTGGATTCATGTCATGAATGGCAAAACCAATACAGTATTGTAAAGTTAAAAAAAAAAAGCAGGAATATTATTTTGCCAACAACAAAAAAAGCAAACAGAAAACTAAGACATGGTGGAATGATTAAAAAAAAAAAAAAAAGGAAATGTACACTCATCTGAATGCATAGTTCCAGAAAATAGCAAGGAGAGACAAGAAAGCCCTCCCTCCAAAGTGAACAATGAGGGATGGGATAGGGAGGGAGGTGGAAGAGGGGTTCAGGATGAGGAAACCATGTACACTCACGGTGGATTCAAGTCAGCGTATGGCAAAACCATTATAATATTGTAAAGTAAAATAAATAAATAAATAAATGAAAAGTGAAAAATGCAAAGAAATAGAGGAAAATAATACAATGGGAAAGATTAAAGATCTCTTGAAGACAGAACGAAATAGAAAGCCCTGAGATAAATCCACACACATATGGACATCTTATCTTCGACAAAGGAAGCAAAAATATACAATGGAGTAAAGACAGTCTCTTTAACAAGTGGTGCTGGGAAAACTGGTCAACCACTTGTAAAAGAATGAAACTAGATCACTTTCTAACACCACACACAAAAATAAACTCAAAATGGATTAAAGATCTAAACATAAGACCAGAAACTATAGAACTCCTAGAGGAGAACATAGGCAAAACACTCTCTGACATAAATCACAGTAGGATCCTCTATGATCCACCTCCCAGTATACTGGAAATAAAAGCAAAAATAAACAAATGGGATCTAATTAAAATTAAAAGCTTCTGCACAACAAAGGAAACTATAAGCAAGGTGAAAAGACAGCCTTTGGAATGGGAGAAAACAATAGCAAATGAATCAATTGACAAACAACTAATCTCAAAGATATACAAGCAACTTATGCAGCTCAACTCCAGAAAAATGAATGACCCAATCAAAAAATGGGCCAAAGAACTAAATAGGCATTTCTCCAAAGAAGACATACGGATGGCTAACAAACACATGAAACGATGCTCAACATCACTCATTATCAGAGAAATGCAAATCAAGACCACAATGAGGTATCATTTCACACCAGTCAGAATGGCTGTGATCCAAAAGTCTACAAACAATAAATGCTGGAGAGGATGTGAAGAAAAGGGAACCCTCTTACACTGTTGGTGGGAATGCAAACTAGTACAGCCATTATGGAAAACAGTGTGGAGATTCCTTTAAAAATTGCAAATAGAACTGCCTTATGACCCAGCAATCCCACTGCTGGGCATACACACCGAGGAAACCAGAACTGAAAGAGACATGTGTACCCCAATGTTCATTGCAGCATTGTTTATAATAGCCAGGACATGGAAACCACCTAGATGTCCATCAGCAGATGAATGGAAAAGAAAGCTGTGGTACATGTACACAATGGAGTATTACTCAGCCCTTAAAAGAAACATTTCAATCCATTCTAATGAGGTGGATGAAACTGGAGCCGATTATACAGAGTGAAGTAAGCCAGAAAGAAAAATACCAATACAGTATACTGACACATATATATGGAATTTAGAAAGATAGTAATGATGACCCTCTATGTGAGACAACAAAAGAGACACAGAGGTATAGAACAGACTTTTGGCCTCTGAAGGGGAGGGAGAAGGTGGGATGATTTGGGAGAATGGCATTGAAACATGTATCGTGTCATATAAGAAACGAAGCGCCAATCTATGTTCAATACAAGATACAGGATGCTTGGGGCTGGTGCAAGGGATGATCCAGGGAGATGATATGGGGTGGGAGGTGGGAGGGGGCTTCGACATTGGGAGATCGTGTACACCTGTGGCTGATTCATGTCAATGTATGGCAAAACCAATAAGTATTGTAACATAGAATAAAGTATTAAAAATATATTTAAAAAAACAACAACAACTAGATATACCAAGAGAACATTTCATGCAAAGGTGGGCTCAATAAAGGACTGAAACAGTATGGACATAACAAAAGCAGAAGATATTAAGAAGAGGTGGCAAGAATACACAGAAAGAACTACATAAAAAATCTTAATGGCCCCCAATAACCATGTTGGTACGATCACTCACCTAGAGCCAGACATCCTGGAGTGTGAAGTCCAGTGGGCCTTAGGTAGCATCACTAGAAACTAGGCTAGTGGAGGTGATGGCATTCCAGCTGAGCTATTTCAAATCCTAAAAGATGATATCATTAAAGTGGTGAGCTCAATATGTCAGCAAATTTGGATAATTCAGCAGTGGCCACAGGATTGGAAAAGGTCAGCTTTCATTCCAGTCCCAAAGAAAGCCAGTGCCAAAGAATGCTCAAACTACTGTACCATTGCACTTATTTTGCATAATAGTAAGGCAATACTCAAAATCCTACAAGCTAGGCTCCAACAGTACGTGAACTGAGAGTTTCCAGATGTACAAACTAGATTTAGAAAAGACGGAGGAACCAGAGATGAAATTGCCAACATCCATTGGATCATAGAAAAGGCAAGAAAATTTCAGAAATAAATCTATTTTTGCTTCATTGACTATGCTAAAATATTTGTGTGAGTCACAACAAGCTATGGAAAATTATTAAATTGATGAGAATACCAGACCATCTAACCTGCCTCCTGGGAAACCTGTATGCAGGTCAAGAAGCAATGATTAGAACCAGATATGGAACAACAGATTGTTTCAAAATTGGAAAAGAAGTATGTCAAGACTGTATATTATCACCCTGCTTATTTAACTTTTATGCAGTATGCATCATGCAAAATGCTAGGATGGATGAATCACAACCTGGAATCAAGACTGCTGGGAGAAAATATCAATAACCTCAGATTGGCAGATGATAACACCCTAATGACAGAAATAGAAGAGGAACTGAAGAACCTCTTGATGAAGGTGAAAGAGAAGAGTGAAAATGTGGCTTAAAACTCAACATCCAAAGACTAAGATCATGCCATTCAGTTCCATCATTTCATGGCAAATGGATGGAGAAATAGTGACAGCTTTTATTTTCATGGCCTCTAAAATCACTGCGGATGGTGACTGCTGCCATTAAATTAAAAGACCTTTGCTCTTTAGAAGAAAAGATATGACAGACCAAGACAGCATATTAAAAAGCAGAGACATTAGTTTCCCAACAAAGGTCCATCTAGTCAAAGCTATGGCTTTTCCAGTAGTAATGTACAGTTGTGAGATTTGGACCATAAATGAGGTTAATCACTGAAAAATTGATGCTTTCAAACTGTGGTGTTGGAGAAGACTGTTGAGAGTGACTTGGACTGCAAGGAGAACAAACCAGTAGATCCTAAAGGAAATCAACACTGAATATTCATTAGAAGAGCTGATGCTGAGGCTGAAGCTCCAATACTTTGGCCACCTAATAAAAATAACTGACTCATTATAAAAGACCCTGATGGTAGGAAAGAATGAAGTTAGGAGGAGAAGGTGATGAGACGAGGAGATGTTTGGATGACATCAGCGACTCAGTGGACATGAGTTTGAGAAAGCTCCAGGAGATGGTGAAGGACAGGGAAACCTCACATGTAACAGACCACAATGTAGCCCATGAAGTAGGACACACTCTGAGCAACTGAACATCAAGAGACTTTGGGTGCATACTGAAGTCAAGAACTGATAGTGTTGTTGGCAGCTATAAGAAACTAAGAATAGTCAAGAAATGAACTCTTCCCTCGATTCTTTTAGATAGCATGACCCTGCTGACAGCTTGACTTTGGAATTCTCACCTCCAGAAATGTGAAAAAATAAGTTTCTATAGTTTTAAGCCACCCAGTCTGTGGTTCTTTTCAAAGGCAGCTCTAGGAAACTAGCATAGGATGCCTTTGGAGACTGAATCATAGAAGGCACTGAAGCATTCTCTTTGTTCACTATCTCTCTTGGACCTCTAACACCAGGGCAAGTTAACTGCCATGTCATGAAGACACTCAGCCTACAGAGGGGACCCTATGGTGAGGAGCCAAGGCCTCCTTTCAATGGCCATGTGGACAATTTAACTTAAGGGTGAACCATTCAGCCCCAGCCAAGCCTTCACATGACTGCCACCTCTGCCAACATGCTGACTGCTGTTCCCTGAGAAACTCTCAGCCAGAATCCCAAGTAAGTGAATTCTGAATTTTTATTCACAGAAACTGAAAATAAGTATTCATTGTTTCAAGCCACTGAACCTTTGTATAATTTTTTTATGTAGCAATGAACAACTAATACCTTTGCTCCCTCAGATCTAATTTCCCTGCCTCCAAAGTTTCTGGGTTTCCCAGGTTTCACTCGTAAAGGAGTGCCTGCCAATATAGGAGATATAAGAGATGCAGGTTTGATCCCTGGGTTGGGAAGATCCCGTGGAGGCAATCCACTCCAGTATTGTTGCCTAGAGAATCCTATGGACAAAGAAGCCTGGCAGGTTACAGTCCATACAGTCACAAGAGTTAGAAGTGATTTAGCATGCATGCAAATTTCCTGAAGATGCAACTACAATCACAATGCATTTAAAATTGAACAGAGATTTCTCCCCTAAGGCCATCATAATTTTCTATAACTTCATTTACACTACTTACTCATCTCTTATTTCTGAAATATTAAAAAGTGGGCTTCTTTCTACCATAGAATTAACTAATAAAGCTCTATCATCTCTGAGATATAAAAATTCTTAATAAAGAGTGGCTGCCACATTCATAAAAGAGATTTATTAGTTTTATTACCTCAGCTATTTCAAAGATCATCTAAAATGTCTTATAATCTCCTTGAAAAATGCCCTTAAATGCAAATTCCAACACTGGCATTCTATTCAGTAAGCTTTAGAGGATGTTCAAGGTTTGTATGCATTTCATATTTGGTCTCTGGTCTCTCTTCTCAAAAAATTCAGTGAAGGCTGCTTTATGGCTCTGGTAGCCTTACCAGTGAATATACAAAGAGGGAGAGGTATACTTTGTATACCAGAGTATACAAAGAAGGGAGGAGATTCCTGAGATCTGAGCCCCCACAAGGATGTGACACAGGTCTATAGAGTCAGTCATTGGTCATTGCTTAATATGCTAGATCCATCCAGTTCCTGAAGTGCACCAAGAACAGGTACTCAGGTCCTGAGCAGGCAAGGTAAATAAGATAAAGACCTAAGATTGTCCATCAAGGAGATGACTCGATAAAAAGATCATCACATGCAGTATGGTGAGGAAAATAATGTAAACATGTACACATGTCAATAGGAAAAAAAGAAGAGATGAGCTGAGTCTGCCAAATGCTTTTTCACTCCAGAATATATTTGCCTACAGGTTCATTCACCATTAGAAATTGGATGGGAACCCTCTTCACGATGATAACTGCACTCATCACTGTTGAAAGAGGGGGAAAAACAAGAGAGAAGAAACAAATCAACTTATACTGCAAGCTCAGTACCATAGGCTCATACCATTGGAATGAATGAAAACATTTGATCATCTATATGTGGTAATCCTGTGCTGGAGCTGCCTGTGATCAGAACTGCTAGCAAACACCAAGTACTATAGGGTGTCCTAGGTGTTTTAGAAGTATTAGCTCATTCAGTTCACTTCAGTTCACTTCAGTTCAGTCGCTCAGTTGTGTCCATGAAGAGACCCCATGAATCGCAGCACACCAGGCCTCCCTGTCCATCACCATCTCCTGGAGTTCACTCAGACTCAGGTTCTTCGAGTCTGTGATGCCATCCAGCCATCTCATCCTCTGTCATCCCCTTCTCCTCCTGCCCCCAATCCTTCCCAGCATCAGAGTCTTCTCCAATGAGTCAACTCTTCGGATGAAGTGGCCAAAGTACTGTAGTTTCAGCTTTAACATCATTCCTTCCAAAGAAATCCCAGGGCTGATCTTCAGAATGGACTGGTTGGATCTCCTTGCAGTCCAAGGGACTCTCAAGAGTCTTCTCCAGCATCACAGTTCAAATGCATCAATTCTTCTGTGCTCAGCCTTCTTCACAGTCCAACTCTCACATCCACACAAAACCATAGCCTTGACTAGAAGAACTTTAGTCGGCAAAGTAATGTCTCTGCTTTAAATTCTCCTAATAACTTGAAGAGATAGGTATTATTACTATCCCCACTTCACAAAAAGTTGAGATACAGTAAGGGGCAAAGCTGGATTTAAACCTGGGCAATCTATCTTCAAACAATGCCCCTCCATATTAATCTCTCTTTACTAAAGCTAATTTGGAATTTTGATAAAATTTGGCACAAGGCAGAATTTTAGGACTTTTAAGCAAATCATATAGGTCTAACCCTGGTGAGCTTGCAGTTACAACATAAAGCTGGCTTGTGTCTGTGCTTGGTAGATATGTACAAACAAGAATTAAAGATGAGGAGGCAGACAGCTGTTTTGTGACCATTTTTGAAAATAGGAAGTCAGTGCTGATTTGGATCAGTGCATCATTGTGTATATTTTAAGTATAAGTAAACTTTAAAGTAACACATTTATCTGCTAAGGAAAATAGATTTTGAGTCTCAAATCAGCTGTAATGTATCTTTCCTTTCCTCCTTATTGTGTGGCCCGAGATAACTCTGTAGATAGATAAACTTCTTACAAATAGCTGAGAAAAGAAGAGAAGCGAAAGGCAAAGGAGAAAAGGAAAGATATACCTATCTGAATGCATAGTTCCAGGGAAGACAAGGAGAGATAAGAAAGCCTTCTTAAGTGAACAGTGCAAAAAAAAAAAAAAAAAAAAAAACACACAGAAAAACAATAGAAAGGGGAAGGCTAGAGACGTTTTTAATAAAATTAGAGATACCAAGGGAATATTTCATGCAATGATGGGCTCAATAAAGGACAGAAATGGTACAGACCTAAAAGAAGCAGACGATATTAAGAAAGGGTGGCAAGAAAACACAGAAGAACTATACCAAAAAAAAAAAAAAATCTTAAAGGCCCTGATAACCATGATGGTGTGATCACTCACCTAGAGCGAGACATCTGGAGTGTAAAATCAAGTGGGCCTTAGGAAGTATTACTAGAACAAAGTTAGTTGAGATGATGGAATTCCAGTTGAGCTATTTCAAGTCCTAAAACATGATGCTGTGAAAGTGCTTCACTCAGTATGGAACCAAATTTGGAAAACTCAGCAGTGGCTACAGGACTGAAAAAGATCAGTTTCCACTCCAGTCCCAAAGAAAGGTAATGCCAGCATTCAAACTATCACACAATTACATTCATTTTTCATGCTAGCAAGGTAATGCTCAAATTCCTTCAAGTTAGGCTTTAACAGTACACGAACTGAGAAGTTCCAGATATTCAAACTGAATTTAGAAAAAGCAGAGGAACCAGAGATCAAATTGCCAACATTCGTTGGATTATAGGAAAAAAAAAAAAAAAGAAGAAGAAGAAGAATTCCAGAAAAACAACTTCTGCTTCAATGGTTATGCTAAAGTCTTTGACTGTGTGGATCATAAAACATTGTGGAAAATTATTAAAAGATATAGGATACCAGACCACCATACCTGTGTCCTGAGAAAGCTTAATGCAGGTGAAGAAGCAACAGTTAGAACACGACATGCAACAACTGACTGGTTGAAAATTGGAAAAGGAGTACATCAAGACTGTATATTGTCACCCTGCTTATTTAACTTATATGCAGAATACATCATGTGAAATGCCAGGCTGGATGAATTATAAGCTGTAGTCAAGATTGGCAGGAGAAATATCAATATTCTCTGATACACAGATGACACCACCCTAATGGCAGAAATTGAAGAGGGACTGACTGAAGAACCTCTTGATGAAGGTGAAAGAAGAGAGTGAAATAATCAGCTTAAAAATCAATATTTAAAAAAAAAAAAAAACTAAGATCATGGCATCCAGTCTAATCACTCAGAAATTAGATGAGGAAACAATGGAAACAGTGACAGACTTTATTTTCTTGGGCTCTCCAAAATCACTGCAGAAAGTGACTGCTGCCATGAAATTAAAAGATGCTTGCTCCTTGAAAGAAAAGCTATAACAATCCTAGACAGAGTAGTAAGAAGCAGATACATTACTTTGCCAACAAAGGTCCATATAGTCAAAGCTATGGCTTTTTACAGTAGTCATGTATGGATGTAAGAGTTGGACCATAAAGAAAGATGAACGCTGAAGAATTGATGCTTTCAAACTGTGGTGTTGGAGAAGACTGTTGAGAGTGCCTTGGACTGCAAGGAGATCAAACCAGTCAATCCTAAAAGAAATCAACCCTGAATATTCATTGGAAAGACTGATGTTAAGCTGAAGCTCCAATACTTTGGCCAGCTATTGTGAAGAGCTGACTCATTGGAAAAGACCCTGATGCAGGGAAAGACTGAATGCAGGAGAAGAAGGTAATGACAGAAGTCATGCTCTGAGTGGATGGTATCACCGATTTAATGGACATTAGGTTGAGCTAACTCCAAGAGATAGTGAAAGACAGGGAAGCCTGTTGTGCTGCAGTCCACGGGGTGGTGAAGATTCAGACACACCTAAATGAATGAAAAACAAAAACTTCTTAACTCCATGAAAAATAGCATAACCAGAAGACTAATACTGTAATATCTTCTCTTTTGGAGAAATATCTACAAAGCACAAATGAAAGTCTCCTTCCTAAGCATCCTCTAAGTTAAGTCGCTCAGTCGTGTCCAACTCTTTGTGACCCCCTGAACTGTAGCCCACCAGGCTTCTCCATGCATGGGATTCTCCAGGCAAGAATACTGGAGTGGGTTGCCATTTCCTTCTCCAGGATATCTTCCCGACCCAGGGATTGAACCCAGATCTCTCCTCATTGCAGGCAGACGCTTTAACCTCTGAGCTACCAGGGAAGGTTCCAAGCATCTTCTACCTTTCTGGTAGATTAAAGTTTGTCTAATTGAAGGCATGGCATCATCTTTTAATGAACTGAGCCTAATGAATGGATTTCTGAATGCTGAAATATACAGAATACCAAAATTATTTTCATATATCACTGCAGTGTACCCTTGTATAGACTCTCCCCAAACTTTTTCAATATCGCAGCCACTTGAAATATGATAATATAATATTTCTATCCCATTCCAAGAGGCACTTATTTTGGACAGTGTAAAATCTCTGAGGTTGGTATGTACCTTTCAGTTATTAGCACCTTCCAGTTGCTGTTATCTTGGGGGCAGCAGTGACATGGTACATAAGATCATGCCGCTTCATATAACGGGAGGAATCTTGGTGTTCAGCTGATTATGGCATTTGTAAATCATGCTAAAGTAAACGCATGAAGCTGATTCAGGCTGGAGGCTAGTAGGCTAGGGGCTCTAGGTTCTGGCTAGCACTCCTTGGGAGCTAGGAGCTGAGAAAATGAGTATCTTAGTTAGACCTGGTACATTTCTGAGACTCTAAGAAAATAGTATTGCCTCATCAAATACCACCCATACAGTCTGTAGAATATATCACAAAAATATCTTCCTGATAAGAAGCTTTTCTAGGTCTTCTGAATTTATATATATAAAACATTATCCCTATAATATGAAAGAATCTTTATTACTGCTGTTGGTTTTCTGGGACCAGGGTTAAGGGGAGGCAATTGAGGCCTGGCCTTGGATGTAACACTTAAGAGGAGCCAAAGTATCGGTTAACAAGATGAGTAATACTTTCATGCAATATATATCTTTTAAAAATTAAGACTAATAAAAAGTACAAGATGCAGAATAAAAACAAAATTTTAAAACAAAAGCAAAATCTGGGTCTTCACCTGGGTGATACACCTCATTGTCTTACCCTAATCTATCCTCTGTTGGACCCTGTCAAGATTATTCAAAATGTTGTATGAAAATATTATATACCTTGATTTATGAATTTTTCAAAAAAATTTTGCCCCTGAGGCTAGTGCCTCACTTTGTTTATCCTAGGCCCAACTTTGGTTACATTTCTGAGATTAGACTGATTGTTTCTAATTGTGCCTAAATTGATTTTATGGCAATTCTCTTTTCACTCACATCCTCATTCAGCAAGCCCCTGATCTTTGCCAGGTGCTGTATCAGGCTGTGGCCACAGATACACACAGACATGAGCAATATATTCAACAGGAGTATAGTAAATGCATCCATTCATTGATTCATCCCACAGTGTTCAATGAGAACATCCTCTGTATGTGCTAGGTACATAATATGTACCAGGTATAACAGTGAACTCTGGAAGTGAATAATCAGTTTTATGTGGGTCAGTATTTTCTTGTGTCAATAAAAACACTCATTTGCAGTGACATACCAAGACTATGAAAC
Source organism: Nanger dama (assembly GCA_917880005.1). Taxonomy (NCBI): domain Eukaryota; kingdom Metazoa; phylum Chordata; class Mammalia; order Artiodactyla; family Bovidae; genus Nanger; species Nanger dama. The sequence continues at coordinate 721,521 of CAKJTW010000045.1, forward strand.
CATCCCGAAGATAAAGAAATTCAAGAAGGTAAACTGATTGTCTGAGAAGGATTTATGAATAGATGAGGGAAGAAGAGAAGCAACAAGCAAGGGAGAAAGGGAAAGATATACCCAATTGAATGCAGAATTTCCAGGAATAGCAAGGAACGATGAGAAGGCCTTCTTAAATAAACGATGCAAACAAAAACAGTAAAATGGGAAAGACTAGAGATCTCCTCAAGAAAATTGGAGACATCAAAGGAACATTTCATGCAAGGATGGTGATGATAAAGGAAAGAAATGGTAAGAACCTAACAGAAGCATAAAATATTAAGAAGTGTCAAGAATACACAGACGATCTCCCAATGCCGAAGCCTCCTCCCACCTCCCACCCCACACAGTCTCCCGAATCATCCCGTACACCAGCCCCAAGCATCCTGTATCCTGTATCGAACATAGACTGGTGCTTCATTTCTTATATGATACTATACAAGTTTCAATGCCATTCTGCCAAATTATCCCACCCTCTCCCTCTCCCTCAGAGTCCAAAAGTCCGTTCTATACCTCTGTGTCTCTTTTGTTGTCTCACATACAGGGTCATTATTACTATCTTTCTAAATTCCATATATATGTGTCAGTATACTGTATTGGTGTTTTTCTTTCTGGCTTACTTCACTCTGTATAATCACCTCCAGTTTCATCCACCTCATTAGAACTGAGTCAAATTTATTCTTCATAAGGGCTGAGTAATACTCCATTGTGTCTATGTACCACAGCTTTCTTACCCATTCATCTGCTGATGGACGTCTAGGTGGTTTCCATGTCCTGGCTATTATAAACAATGCTGCAATGAACATTGGGGTACACGTGTCTCTTTCAATTCTGGTTTCCTCGGTGTGTATGCCCAGCAGTGGGATTGCTGGGTCATAAGGCAGTTCTATTTGCAATTTTTAAGGAATCTCCACACTGTTTTCCATAGTGGCTGTACTAGTTTGCATTCCCACCAGCAGTGTAAGAGGGTTCCCTTTTCTCCACATCCTCTCCAGCATTTATTGCTTGTAGACTTTTGGATTGCAGCCATTCTGATTGGTGTGAAATGGTACCTCATTGTGGTCTTAATTTGCATTTCTCTGATAATGAGTGATGTTGAGCATCTTTTCATGTGTTTGTTAGCCATCTGTATGTCTTCAACTAAATAGAGAAATGTCTATTTAGTTCTTTGGCCCATTTTTTGATTAGGTCGTTTATTTTTCTGGAGTTGAGCTGCATAAGTTGCTTGTATATATTTGAGATTAGTTGTTCGTCAGTTGCTTCATTTGCTATTGTTTTCTCCCATTCAGAAGGCTGTCTTTTCACCTTACTTATGGTTTCCTTTGTTGTGCAGAAGTGTTTAATTTTAGTTAGATCCCATTTGTTTATTTTTGCTTTTGGCTGATTCATGTATGGCAAAACCAATACAGTATTGTAAAGTAGAATAAAGTATTTAAAAAATAAAATTCCTACAGATAAGGAAGAAAAAAAGATAAAAATGAAAACATTTTAATCTGAAAAATACTGTTAAAACTTTTTTAAGTCCTACTAGAAGAATTTATTCACAAATCACATGTCTGGCAAAAGACTTGTATTCAGAATGTATAAAGCACTCTCAAAATTCAAGATTTGAAAAAAAAATCCAACTTTATAATTGAGAAAAATAAAATGCGTATACATTTCACCAAAGAAAATATACAAACAGAAAACAAGATCAACATCATTAGTCATTGGGAAAACAAAAATTAAAATCTGAAGCAGATAATACTACACATCTATTTGAAAAACTAAAAGCAAAAGATCTAACAATACCAAGTCTGGCAAAAACATGGAGCAATTAGAACACTTATACACTGTTGGTAGGAATGTAAAATGGTCCAGCCATTCTGAAAGTCAGTTTGACTGTTTCTTACATAAATATACACTTGTCACATGACACAGCAATCCCATTTGTAAATATTTATACAAGGAAAACAAAAGTTTAAGTTCACAAAACAGGTGTAAGCTAATGTTTAAAAGCATTTATTCATAGTTGCTAAAATATAGGGACCTCGATTGATAAAACTGTTGAACACACATTCAATGCAGTATTACTCAGCAATTAAAAGGGTCTAACTACAGATCGTGTGACAACATAAATGAATTCCGAAAGCAAGACACTAAATGAAAAAACCAGACCTAGAGACCACATCCTGGATCATTTTAAGTAACAACCATCAGTCAAGAAACAGATCATCACTTGCCAGGGGCTAGAGAGAAAGGAAGGTGATGTACAAGAGGCAGCACAAGGGAAAATAATTTTATGGTGTTGCAACTTCAGCATCTTGATTGTGGTGGAAGCCACAAGATTCTATGTGTTAGCAAAACTTAACAGCACTGTACAGAAGAAAGGAAGGAAGGAAAGAAAAGGAGGAGGGATGGAAGGAAGTTTGTTGTAAATGTAATAAATTTAAAAATAAAACTTTAAAAAGCGAAAAAAAAAGAATACACAGACGATTTATTAAAAAAAAAAAAAGAAGAAGTTTTAATGACTGGGATACCCATGAGGGTGTAGTCACTTACCTAGAACCAGGCATCCTGGAGTGTGAAGTCAAGTGGGCATTAGGAATTATTACTAAGAACAAAGTTAGTAGAGATGATAGAATTCCAGCTAAGCTATTTCACATACTAAAAGATGATACTGTTCAAATGCTGCACTCGATATGCCAGCAAATTTGGAAAATTCAGCAGTGGCCACAGGACTGGAAAAGGTCAGTTTTACTCCAATCTCAAAGAAAGTCAATGCCAAATAATGCTCAAACTATCATACAGTTACACTCGTACCACATGCTAGTAAGGTTAAGCTCAAAATCTTTTGAGTACTTCAGCAGGATGTGAACTGAGGACATCTAAGGCACAAACTGGGTTTAGAAAAGGCTGAGGAACCAGAGATCAAATTGCCAATATCCACCGTGTCATAAATAAACGAACCAATAAAAAAATGGGCCAAAGAACTAAATAGGCAGTTCTCCAAAGAAGACATACGGATGGCTAACAAACACATGGAAAGATGCTCAACATCACTTATTATCAGAGAAATGCAAATCAAGACCACAATGAGGTATCATTTCACACCAGTCAGAATGGCTGTGATCCAAAAGTCTACAAGCAATAAATGCTGGAGAGGATGTGGAGAAAAGGGAACCCTCTTACACTGCTGGTGGGAATGCAAACTAGTACAGCCACTATGGAAAACAGTGTGGAGATTCCTTAAAAATTGCAAATGGAACTGTCTTATGACCCAGCAATCCCACTGCTGGGCATACACACCAAGGAAACCAGAGTTGAAAGAGACACGTGTACCCCAATGTTCATTGCAGCATTGTTTATAATAGCCAGGACATGGAAGCAACCTAGATGTCCATCAGCAGATGAATGGATAAGAAAGCTGTGGTACATAGACACAATGGAGTACTACTCAGCCCTTAAAAAGAATAAATTTGACTCAGTTCTAATGAGATGGATGAAATTGGAGCCGATTATACAGAGTGAAGTAAGCCAGAAAGAAAAACACCAATACAGTATACTGACACATATATATGGAATTTAGAAGGATAGTAATGAAGACCCTCTATGTGAGACAACAAAAGAGACTCAGAGGTATAGAACAGACTTTTGGGCTCTGAGGGAAAGGGAGAGGGTGGGATGATTTGGGAGAACGGCTTTGAAACATGTATACTATCTTGTAAGAATGAAGCACCAGTCTATGTTCAATACAGGATGCAGGATGCATGGGGCTGGTGCACGGGATGATTCAGGGAGAGGATGTGGGGTGGGAGGTGGGAGGGGGCTTTGGCTTTGGGAGATCATGGACACCTGTGGCTGATTCATGTCAATGTATGGCAAAACAAATACAGTATTGTAATGTAGAATAAAGTATTAAAATTTTTTTACTTTCTATAATAATATTAACTAAAAAAAAAAAAAAAAAAGAAAGAAAGCAAGGGCATTCCAGAAAAGTATCTACTTCTGCATCATTGACTACACTAAAGCCTTTGACTGTGTGGATCACTAGAAACTGTGGGAAATTATTCAAGAGATGAGAATACCAGACCATCTTACCTGTCTCTTGGGAAAACCTTATGAGAAGCAAAAGTTAGAACCAGACATGAAACAATGGACTGGTTCCAAATTAGGAAATGAATACGACAATGCTGTATATTGTAGCCCACTTACTTAACTTACAACCAGAGTGCATCTTGTGAAATGCTGGGTGGGATGATTCACAAGCTGGAATCAAGATTTCTGGGAGAAATATCAACAACTTCAGATCTGCAGATCATACCACTCTAATGGAAGAAAGCAAAGGGGATCTAAATAGCCTCTTGATGAGGGTGAAAGAATAGAGTGAAAAAAAGCTAGCTTAAGACTCAACATTAAAAAAAAAGAAAGACGAAGCAGATCAGGGCGTCTGGTCCCATCACTTCATGTCAAATGTGAAATGCTGCTGCTACTCCTAAGTCGCTTCAGTCGTGTCCGACTCTGTGCGACCCCATAGCCCCATAGACGGTGGCCCACCAGGCTCCTCCATCCCTGGGATTCTTCAGGCAAGAACACTGGAACACTGGAGTGGGTTGCCATTTCCTTCTCCAATGCATGAACGTATACAACTTCATGATGCCAAGAGCTGCACAAGGAATTTTAAATGGTTCCTCACGTAAGTGGATTCTCATCTCTGGTGGTCTAAGCAGAACCTAGTGACTATTGTGGGGACATCATAACCTAATGATGCAATCCTATTATGTACAGGTATTCTGCATTTCTCATCTCTAAGTCTCACAATAGCCCTGTAATAAAGATATTATCCTCCATAGTATAAATTCGGAGAAGGCAACGGCACCCCACTCCAGTATTCTTGCCTTGAAAATCCCATGGACAGAGGAGCCTGGTAGGCTGCAGTCCATGGGGTCACTACTAGTCGGACACAATTGAGCGACTTCACTTTGACTTTTCATGCCAAATAGAAGGGGGAAAAGTGAAAACAATGACAGATTTTATTTTCTTGGGATCCAAAATGGTGACTGCAGCCATGAAATTAACACACTTGCTCTATGGAAGGAAAGTTAAGGCAAGGCTAGACAGTATATTAAAAAGCAGAGACATCATTGCTGATCAAAAAAAAGTATAGTCAGTGCTATGGTTTTCCCAGTAGTAATATATGGATGTGAGAGTTGGACCATAAAGAAGGCTGAGTGTGAGTGCTAAGAATTAATTCTTTCAAATTGTGGTGCTGGAGAATACTCGAGAGTCTCTTGGAAAGCAAGGAGACTTGCTGTCAATCCTAAAGAAAACCAACCCTCAATACTCATTTGCAAGACTGATGCTAGCTGCTGGAGGATTGTGACTGTTCTTCCTTCTCTGTCTGTCCTCTGGTGGACAAAGCTAAGAATCTTGTAGAAGCTTTTTGATGAGAGGAACTCAGTTCAGTTGTCACTCAGTTGTGTCCAACTCTTTGTGACTCCATGGACTGCAGCACACCAAGTTTCCCTATCCATTACTAACTCCCAGAGCTTGCTCAAACACATGTTCATCATGTCAGTGATGCCATTCAACCATCTCATCCTCTCCCCTATTATCCCTTTCTATTTCTGCCTTCGATATTTCCCAGCATCAGGGTCTTTTCCAATGAGTCAGTACTTTGCAGAAGGTGGCCAAACTATTATAGCTTCAGCTTCAGCATCAGTCCTTTCAAGGAATATTCAGGACTGATTTCCTTTAGGATTAACTGGTTTGATCTACTCGCAGTCCAAGGGACTTTCAAGAGTCTTCTCCAACACCACAGTTCAAAAGCATCAATTGTTTGGTGTTCAGCTTTCATTATAGTCCAACTCTCACATCCACATATGATTACTGGAAAAATCATAGCAATGACTAGACAGACCTTTTTGGCCAGGTAATATCTCTGCTTTTTAAAAGATGTCTAATTTAGTCTTAGCTTTTATTCCAAGAAGCAAGCATCTTTTAATTTCGTGGCTGCAGTTACCATCCTCAGTGATTTTGTAGCACCGCCTCCCCCAAAAAAATAAAGTTTCTGACTGTTTCCATTGTTTTCCCATCTATTTACCATGATCTGATGGGATAGGATGCCATGATCTTAGTTTTCTAAATGTTGAGCTTTAAGCCACCTTTTTCACTCTCCTCTTTTACTTTCATCAAGAGGCTCTTTAGTTCTTCACTTTCTGCCATAAGAGTGGTGTCATCTGCATATCTGACGTTATTGATACTTTCCCTGGCAATCCTGATTCGAGCTTGTGCTTCATCCAATCTGGCATTTATCATGATGTACTCTTCATATAATTTAAGCAGGGTGACAATATACAGCCTTGACATGCTCCTTTCCAAATCTGGAACTAGTCTGCTGTTCCATGTTTGGTTCTAACTGTTGCTTCTGACCCTCATAATGTTTCCCAAGAGACAGGCAAGGTAGTCTGGTATTCCCATCTCTTGAAGAATTTTCCAGTTTGTGATGATCCACAGAGTCAACAGAGAAGGCAATGGCACCCCACTCCAGTACTCTTGCCTGGAAAAATCCCATGGATGAAGGAGCCTGATGGGCTACAGTCCATGGGGTCGCTAAGATCTTGTCGGACATGACTGACGGACTTCACTTTCACTTTTCACTTTCATGCATTGGAGAAGAAAATGGCAATCAACTCTGGTGTTCTTGCCTTGAGAATCCAGTCTCTCCAGTCTGATGGGCTGCCATCTCTGGGGTTGCACAGAGTCAGACACGACTGAAGCAACACAGCAGCAGTACACAGTCAAAGGCATAATAAAGCAGAAGTAGAATATTTTTTTTTCTTTTCTGAAACGCTCTTGCTTTTTCAATGATCCAATGGATGTTGGCAATTTGATCTCCAGTTCCTCTGGGTTTTCTAAATTCAGCTTGAACATCTGGAAGTTCACAGTTCACGTACTGTTGAAGCCTGGCTTGGAAAATTTTGAGCATTCCTTTGCTACTGTGTAAGATGAATGCAATTGTGTGGTAATTTGAACATTCTTTGGCATTAACTTTCTTTGGGATTGGAATGAAAACTGACCTTTTCCAGTCCTGTGGCCATGGTTGAGTTTTCCAAATTTGCTGGCTTACTGAGAGTAGCACTTTAACAGCATCATCTTTTAGGGTTTGAAATAGCTCAACTGGAATTCCATCACCTCCACTAGCTTTGTTCACAGTAATGCTTCTTAAGTCCCATTTGACTTTTCATTCCAGAGTGTCTGGCTCTAGGTGAGTAATCACACCATCATGATTATCTGGTCATGAAGATCTTTTTTTTTTTTTTGGTATAGTTTTGTATATTCTTGCCACTTCTTAACATCTTCTGCTATGAGAGGAACTGGTGGTTGGAAAAACTGTGTGTTTCTCTGCTTGCAAGGCTGTGCTCGATAAAACTTCAATTCAGTTATCTGCTGATGGATGGGGTTGCATTCCCTCTTTGTTAGCTGTTTGGCCTGAGGCATCCAAGCTCTGGGGTTTAGGGCTATTATGGTAGTGTTAATGGTGACCTTCAAGAGGACTTAGTCCAAGAAGCCCCTTCCAGGACCGCAGCTGCCAGTGCCCTTGTCTCCACAGCAAGTCACTTCTGACACACACTTTCACAGGAGACCCTCCAACATTAGCAGGTAGTTCTGGTTCAGTTTATCAAGAAGCTATTTATAAAGACCCCAGTTTGGCATCTTTCTTAGAGATGTCAGTCCATTTGTTGCTGTCTTGTAGAACAGATTTGGATTATTCATGTCCCATATCCATAGTGTTTATGGGGTATTAATGCAAAGAGACTAATAGCTGCCATACAACCTCACTGTGCTGTTGTATCCAGCTCTTTACAACCCCATGGACTGTAGCCCACCAGGCTCCTCCATTCATTTCTATTCTTCAGGAAAGAATACTGGAGTGAGTGGCCATGACCTCCTTCAGGAGATCTTTCCAACCTAGGCATGGAACACTGGTCTCCCACATTGGAGGTAGATTATTTAATGCCTGATCCACCAAGGAAGCCCCCAAAACCTCACTGCACTCTGCTTAGTTGTTCAGTCAGGTCCGACTCTTTGAGACCCCATGGACTAGACGACCAAGCTCCTTTGTCTATGGGATTCTCCAGGCAAGAATATTGGAGTGTGTTGCCATGTTTTCTGCCAGTGAATCTTCCCAAATCAGGGATGGAACCAAGGTCACTCAGATTGCAGGCAGATTCTTTACCATCTGAGCCACAAGGGAAACCCCAAACCTCACTACCCCTTCTCCAAATTATTTTCCTTGCCTGAGATAGACTCAGGCTTTTTGACTTGCACTTTCCATCAAATTCTGAAACAAAATGGAAGAGAAAGAAATGTACGTCTATTGAGCATCTCCTATGAGCCAGACTCAAAACACTTTGAAGAGCTATAATCTCCCTAAGGACTTGAAAATTTGGCGGCATTAACCTTATAGAAGAAATTATTCCTGATTGATTAATTAAACTGACCTAGGTCACACCAAGTTCCACCAATAGCTGGTAAGTTGTGAAGCCAAGCTTCAGATTCAGATCTATTAATTGCAAAGTTTGATTCTCTCTGTTGTACCAAGCCCACAAGCATCCAAGACAAAAAAAAAAAAAAAGGGAATTCCAGGTGGGCAGAGCATAACTTATTATCTCCATCTACTCTGACAAATACATTAGTTTGAACAGTCATTTTTCAAATATTTAGTTACTGTTTCTTATGTGGTAGGCACTGTAGTAGTTGCTGCATTTGAAGTAGTCATAGCAATTTTTAAATTCCAAAAGAATTTCTGTCAACATTCTCCTGGTTGTTGTTATTGTTCAGTCACTAAGCCATGTCCAATTCTGTGACTCCACGGTCTGCAGCATGACATGCACCCATGTCCTTCACTAACTCCTGGAGTTTGCTCAGATTCATTTACACTGAGTCCAGTGATGCTATTTAATCATCTCAGCCTCTGCTGCTGTGTCCTCCATTTGCCTTCAACCTTTCCCAGCATTAGGGTCTTTTCTAATATGTAACTTTTTGCATCGGGTGGCCAAAGCATTGGAGCTTCAGCTTCAGCATCAGTCCTGCCAATGAATATTCAGGGTTGATTTCCTTTAGGATTGACTGGTTTTATCTCCTTGCAGTCCAAGGGAACCTCAAGGATTTGCCAACAACACAATTTGAAAGAATCAATTCTTCAGCATTCTGTCTTCTTTATGGACAAGTTCCCACAGCCATACATGACTACAGGGAAAACCAGAGGTTTGTCTACCCTCTTTTTTTTTTTATTGTTGCTATTCAGCAGCGATGTCTCTGCTTTTTAATATGCTGTCTAGGTTTCTCATAGCTTTCCTTCCAAAGGGCAGCCATCTTTTAATTTCATAGCTGCAGTCACTGTCTGCAGTGATTTTGGAGCCCAATAAAATAAAATCTGTCATTGTTGCCACTTTTTCCACTTCTATTTGCCACGGAGTGGTGGAACCAGGTGCCATGCTATTTGCTTTTTTTTTTTTTTTTTTTTAATATAATGTTGAGTTTTATGCCAGCTGTTTTTGTTCTCCTCTTTCACCTTCATCAAGAGGCTCTTTAGTTTCTCTTCACTTTCTGTCATTAGGGTAGTGCCATCTGCATTTGAGTGATTTATATTTCTCCTGGCAATCTTGATTCCAGCTTGTAATTCATCCAGCACAACATATCATGAGATGTACTCTGCATAGATGTTAAATAAGCAGGGTAGCAATATACAGCCTCAGTGTATTCCTTCCCAATTTTGAATCATTCCACTGTTCTATGTCTGGTACTAACTTGCTTCTTGACCTGCATACAGGCTTCTCAGAAGGCGGCTAAGGCAGTCTAGTATTTCCATATCCTAAAGAATTTCCCACAGTTTGTTGTGGTCCACACAGTTTATTCAGTTTATTAACTTTTTACAACCCTCCAAAAAATACACTACAATGAATTATTAGCATAATAACTAATGCAGAAGAATGGTTAAGTGACATAGAGGGAAGAAAGATATAAATCACTGCCACAGAACAGAATACAGAAAAAAAAAAAGGGAAAAAAATGATGACAGGCTGAGACCTCTGGGATATTAAACACACCAAATTCTGCATTAAAGGGGTCCCAGAAGGTGAGCAGAGAGAGAACACCCCCCCAAATTTGAAGAAATAATAGCTGAAAACTTTCCTAACTTGGGAATAGTCAACCAAGTTCAGGAAGCATAAAGTCCCAGTCAGGATAAACCCAAGGAAGAACACAACAAGATACATAAGAATCAACTGGATAAAAATTAAAGATAAATTATTAAGAGCAACAAGGAAAAACTGACAATGTATAAGGGAACTCCCATTAGTTTATAAGCTGATTTCTCAACAGAAACTCTGCATACCATAAGTGAACGGCACACTATATTTAAAGTATGAAAGGGAGGATTCACAAACAAGAATACTCTACCCAGCAAAGGGAATTCTCTAGCAGGAAACACAAGAGAAGGGAAGGAGCTACACAAAATAAACCCAAAACAATTAAGTAAATGGTAATAGGATCAGACATATTAATTACCTTAACTTTAAATTGATTAAATGCATCAACCAAAAGACATAGACAGGCTGGCTGATGAAAACATGTGCATCTATGTATTTCCAATTACCACATCACTCTACTTAACCCCTAAACTTTATGTAATTAGTTTATATTGTTAGGTTAATCTTATTTCCATTATGGCTTGGAATTGTAATTATCTTCTATTTTTTGTCTACCTATTGATTGTGAAAACTGGTAGGTATCTTTCACTGTTGTGATTATGTTTATTTTCTTAATATCACTGCATCATGATTGACCAACAAAAAATAACAGAATTCTATATTACTAAAACTACCATTTAATAGAAAAACTTGCAATCACTTTTTAAATACAGATTCAAAGCAGAATTATCTTAGAGGCTTTTTGAAAAATACAAATGCCCAGGTATTGTTATTTAAAAAAAAAAAAAAAAAAAGAAACCTTCAGCAGTAGTTTTTGTTCAACTACCAGAAAGCTAAATGCTCATTGATTGCATTGGCCATGATAAAATCAAGATACATTTTCTTAAAAATGTAATATTCAAACATAGAAGACTTAATTTTATACAAAATGATTAATAATTGGCTGTTGGGTTGGGGGCGGGGTTTGCTTTGTTATACTTTTTCCAAGTAGTCATAGAAGTAGAAAATCTCACTTTTTCAAGGAATTATGGCATGTAGCTTAGACACAGCTTGCTCCAAAGAACCCTCTACCACCTTTAGGAAAATTTTCTCTAACTAAAATGAAAGTTTTTTATTCATTCTATACTTGACTACATTTTACTATGCTTAGAGGCACAATCTTTTTGTTGTCTATTTCTCTATGCCTATATCTGTCCCTGTTCTTAGCGTACTGAAATATTTTTAAATTATACGGGACAATATGTAGCATGCTTTTTCCCTACAAGGATCGGTCCCCGACATTTTACTTGAGTTAAGGTCATTCTCTTCAGCTAGTTGAGGAGACAGGGACACTCATATTTACTTCTGATCATTAACAATAGGGAAAAAATTACATAATATGAAAAGAATAGTAAAGGTTCCTCTTTGGGAAAGGAAAACACAAAATTAGACAAAGAAAATTAGACATAAAAAACCAGAAGCTGTCTTTGCAAACTATTACATATAAGATGGATAAACAAGGTTCTACTATAATACAGGGAACTATATTCAATATCCTGTAATAAGTAATAATGGAAAAGAAAATGAACATATGTGTATATAACTGAGTCATTTTGCTATACAGCAGAAACTAAACACGAGTTTAAATCAACTATATTCAAAAAATATTTTTAATGAAAAAGAAAGTAGCTTCTTGATGAAACGTGGGCCTGAAAATATGCTTTAAGGAGTAACATATGTGCTACAAGCAGAGAACTCTTGAGTGCTAGAGCAAAGATGTAAATTGGGGCTATGTCATGAAAACAAAAGTTAAACCATAAAATGTGACTTCCGATGCAATTTAAGAGAGATCTATTAGAAATAAACTTCAGAAAACTGCTCACATACATCAGTGTATTACCGATGCCTGGCAAAACATTTCTGTGAAAATGCACAATATATCATATGGATAAACCTGTCCTGAGTTTTATGGTTCCATATATAAACTCATTGTGTATATAAAGTAGAGCAACATAGAGCAGTAGTTCATTGCTCTAATCCATGTTGATCGAGTGAACTTGAAATAGTCTATCAACTTTGTGTAGGAGCAACAAGTACAATCACCATCTCAGAAGGATTCAAATAAGTAGCATATGCAGCTCTGATCATATTTATGTTATAGGGGTAGGTGGGTGGAGAATAGACCAAGATTTCTTGACTACATGCAATAGGCCAGGTGTCTGCAAAGCACATTACATTATCTCATTTTGACTTCTCCATAATTCTGAGTCAGATACCACTGTCCTCATTTCACATTTGAAAGAATTAACACCGACAGAGGTTGAGTTACATAAGCAAGGATACATAAGAAGCGGATACTACATTGGAATAGAAGCCTCACAAAAGAGTCTTGTATATCACTGTACTCTCAACTCTTAAAACACTGCATGACACTGACCCCACCACTTGCCCACACCATTTCTCCAGACTATCCTATACTGAATGTCCCTTCCTGTGCTCTGAAAGTGGTTTATGAGGAGCAAAATAGAGGCAGCCTGGCATCTAGAAATCCTAGTAGTGTGCTCAGAGACAACAGTTCTAGGCTAGACTCAGTTCTAGTCCTAGACTCAGTTCTAGGCACAGTCATTTACTACAGTTATGACTTTGGAGATGTCATTAGGCCCCTCAAATCTCAATCTTCTTATCTCCAAAAAGAATATAATACCCATCTTATTATCTTTATACAGCTTCATAGGCTATATGCTGCACAACTCCAGACTCTGTAATCTGTGAGTAAAACTGTGTGCTGTGAAGCTCTTATACAGTAGTCCTGCTTCTGAATGAAGGAACTTGGGCACAGGAGAAAGAAGCCAGAAATGGAGCAAAACAACAACAACAACAACAAAACACCTGAATTCAAGTCAGCACTACCACTCTCAAGGTATGCAGGCTGTTCCAACTTCTTCACTTGTAAATAGTAACAGAAGTATATACCTCATAGGGTTGTTCTGAGGAATACATGTAAAGCACTCGGAGCTTGTAGTCAGTGCTTCAGTATTTTGGTCACCTATTGCAAACAGTCAACTCATTGGAAAAGATCCTGATGCTGGGAAATATTGAAGGCAGAAGAAGAGAGTGACCGAGGATGAGATGGTTGGATGGCATTACCAATTCATTGGACATGAACTGAGGCAAATTCCAAGAGATGGTAAGGGACAGGGAGGCTTGACATGCTGCAATCCATGAGGTTGCGAAGAGTCAAATATGACTTGGTGATTAAACAAGAGCAACAGTCAGAGTTTAAGAGACAGTCAATTATTATTTTTTATCATGCTATATAGGAAAAGGAGTACGTCAAGGCTGTATATTGTCACCCTGCTTATTTAACTTCTGTGCAGAGTACATCATGAGAAACGATGGACTTGAAGAAGCACAAGCTGGAATCAAGATTGCCAGGAGAAATATCAATAACCTCAGATATGCAGATGACACCACCCTTATGGCAGAAAGTGAAGAGGAACTAAAAATCCTCTTGATGAAAGTGAAGGTGGAGAGTGAAAAAGTTGGCCTAAAGCTCAACATTCAGAAAACGAAGATCATGGCATCCGGTCCCATCACTCCATGGGAAATAGATGGGGAAACAGTGGAAACAGTGGAAACAGTGTCAGACTTTATTTTGGGGGCTCCAAAGTCACTGCAGATGGTGACTGCAGCCATGAAATTAAAAGACGCTTACTCTTTGGAAGAAAAGTTATGACCAACCTAGATAGTATATTCAAATGCCAGAGACATTACTTTGCCAACTAAGGTCCATCTAGTCAAGGCTATGGTTTTTCCTGTGGTCATGTATGGATGTGAGAGTTGGACTGTGAAGAAGGCTGAGCGCTGAAGAATTGATACTTTTGAACTGTGGTGTTTAAGAAGACTCTTGAGAGTCTCTTGGACTGCAAAGAGATCCAACCAGTCCATTTTGAAGATCAGCCCTGGGATTACTTTGGAAGGAATGATGCTAAAGCTGAAACTCCAGTACTTTGGCCGCCTCATTGGAAAATACTTTGATGATGGGAGGGATTGGGGGCAGGAGGAGAAGGGGATGACAGAGGAGGAGATGGCTGGATGACATCACTGATTCAATGGATGTGAGTCTGAGTGAACTCCTGGAGATGGTGATGGACAGGGAGGCCTGGTGTGCTGCGATTCATGGGGTTGCAAAGAGTCGGACATAACTGAGTGACTGAACTGAACTGAATTGAACCATTTTTAAATTCTGTATTAAGCATATTTTATGGTCAGTTTTCCTGACTAGACTGGTATAGAAGGTAAGTCTGGTACAGAAGGTAAGTCTGTGACCACTTATCCTTCTATCATCATTCTCCAAATGCTGAGCACAAACTGGGCTCCTGATAAATATTTTTTGCACAAATAGAACAAGCTGTTAGCAAATAGAAAAACTGAGTCATTTTAACCATATCTCATGCATTGTCCTCTTCAAAATGGGAAATTCTAGCCAAATACCTCTTATCTCAGTTAAAAGGATTGGATTTCACTAAACTTTTTCCCCACCCTTAGTTATAACTCAAATCTTTTTGTTTTTAGAGATATTAAGATTTTTCTATTTGACTGCCAGTCCAAAACCCACACTCAACAATTGAATTTTTTATGTATTCTTCTTCTTTGGATTATATAATTAAGTGGAAGAAATAGATAAGCAATCCATGCTATCCAGGACCTAGCATAACAGAGTCTTTAAAACTTAAGGGGCCAGAGATGGAGTCAAGATCACACAGCAGTGAGCTTGTCCATGTTTGTTGACAGCATAGAGATGGATGAACCCTCAACCATGACCACAGCCTGGTTCCACTTGAGAAGATGCCTGGTTCGCTGATTTGCAGAGGAGAAAATCAGGTTTGTTCTTGGTTTTCACACTAATGTAATGAATGGAGGTAACTGACTTCCAGGGACACTTAAGGCTATATATATATTTTTTTTCTCAATTACAGTTGGCCCTTGAACAATTTGAGGACTAGGAGTGCCAATCCTTTGTGCAGACAAAAATCCTGTAAGAAGATATGGGCTGGAGGAGATGTATTGAAGATGGTGGAAGAATAGGACAGGGAGGCCACTTTCTCCCACACAAATTCATCAAAATAACATTTCAATGCTGAGTAAATTCTATAAAACAAGTTCTGAACACTGGCAGAAAAGCAGATCATTGTCTTCAAAAACAGTGAACCTCTCTGGGTGTCCTTCAATGTGGAGAAATTTTCATCTTTAACCTAGATGTTTTATCATCGGTGCTGTACAGATGGAGAAGTTTTAAGGCTACTGTAAAAATAAAACTTAAAACCAGAAGCAGGAGGCTTAAGGCCAAATCCTGAGAACATCAGAAAACTCCTGAATCCAGGGGACATTAATTGATAAGAGCTCATCAAATGCCTCCATATCTACACTGAAACCAAGCACCACTCAAGGGCCAACAAGTTCCAGAGCAAGACATACCATGCAAATTCTCCAGCAACACAGGAACACACCCCTGAGCTTCAATATACAGGCAGCTCAAGTTAATTCAAAATCATAGACATCTCATAATACATTACTGTACACTTCATTGCACTCCAGAGAGAAGAAATTCAGCTCTACCCACCAGAACTCTGACACAAGCTTCCCTAACCAAGAAACCTTGACAAGCCATGGATACAACCCCACCCACAGTGAGGAAACTCCATAATAAAGAGAACTCCACAGATTCCCAGAATAGAGAAAGGTCACCCCAAACGCAGCAGTATAAACAAGATGAAGAGACAGAGGAATACCCAGCAAGTAAAGGAACTGGAGAAATGCCCAACAAACAAACAAAAGAGGAAGAGATAGGGAAACTACCTGAGAAAGAATTCCAAATAATGATAGTGAAAATGATCCAAAATCTTGAAATCAAAATGGAATTACAGATAAATAGCCTGGAGAAAAGGATTGAGAAGATTCAAGACAGGTTAAATAAGGACCTAGAAGAAATAAAAAAGAGTCAATATATAATGAATAACACAATAAATGAGATCAGAAACACTCTAAAGGCAACAAATAGAATATCAGAATAGTAGAGGCAGAATGGGATGTAGTGAAATAGAAGAATGGGATTAGTGAAATAGAAGATAGCATGGTAGAAATAAATGAATTAGAGAGGAAAAAAGAAAACTGAATTAAAGAAATGAAGACAATCTCAGAGAACTCCAGGACAATATGAAATGCTCCAACATTCGACATATAGGAATCCCAGAAGAAGAAGACAAAAAGAAAGACCATGAGAAAATACTTGAGGAGATAATAATTGAAAACTTCCCTAAAATCGGAAAGGAAATAATCACCCAAGTCCAAGAAAACCAGATAGTCCCAAACAGGGTAAACCCAAGGCAAAACACACCAAGACACATTTTAACAACAAAGATCAAACACAAAGAACAAATATTAAAAGCAGCAAGGGAAAAACAACAAATAACACACAAGGGGATTCCCATAAGGATAACTGCAGATCTTTCAATAGAAACACTTCAGGCCAGGAGGGCATGGCAAGACATACTTAAAGTAATGAAAGAAAATAACCTACAGCCCAGATTATTCTACCCAGCAAGGATCTCATTCAAATATGAAGGAGAAATCAAAAGCTCTACAGACAAGCAAAAACTGAGAGAATTCAGCACCACAAAACCAACTCTCCAACAAATGCTAAAGGATATTCTTTAGACAGGAAACACAAAAAGGGTGTATAAACCCGAACCCCCAAAAATAAAGTAAATGGCAATGGGATCATACTTATCAATAATTACCTTAAACATAAATGGGTTGAATGCCTCAACCAAAAGACAAAGACTGGCTGAATGGACAAAAAAACAAGATCCCTATATCTGCTGCCTACAAGAGACCCACCTCAAAACAAGGGAAACATACAGACTGAAAGTGAAGGGCTGGGAAAATATATTTCACTCAAATAGAGACCAAAAGAAAGCAGGAGTAGCAATACTCATATCCAATAAAATAGACTTTAAAACAAAGGCTGTGAAAAGAGACAAAGAAGGCCACTACATAATGATCAAAGGATCAATCCAAGAAGAAAATATAACAATTATAAATATATATATACACCCAACATAGGAGCACCGCAATACATAAGACAAATGTTAACAAGTATGAAAGGGGGAAATTAACAATAACACAGTAATAGTGGGAGAATTTAATACCTCACTCACACCTATGGACAGATCAGCTAAACAGAAAATTAATAAAGAAATTCAAACTTTAAATGATACAATAGACCAGTTTGATCTAATTAATATCTATAGGACATTTCACCAAAAAACAATGAATTTGACCTTTTTCTCAAGTGTTCATGGAAACTTCTCCAAGATAGATCACATCCTGAGTCATAAATCTAACCATGATAAATTCAAAAAATTGAAATTATTCCAAGCATTTTTTCTGACCATAATGCATGAATACTGGATCTCAATTACAGGAGAAAAAATATTTAAAAATTCCAACATATGGAGGCTGAACAATATGCTGCTGATAACCAACAAACCACAGAAGAAATTAAAAAGGAATCAAATTATGCATAGAAAAATTAAAATGAAAACACAACAACCCAAAACCTGTGGGACACTGTAAAAACAGTGCTAAGAGGAAAGTTCATAGCCATACAGGCATACCTCAAGAAACAAGAAAAAGTCACATAAGTAACCTAACTCTACACCTAAAGCAACTAGAAAAGGAAGAAATGGAGAACCCCAGAGTTAGTAGAAGAAAATAAATCTTAAAAATTAGGGCAGAAATAAATGCAAAACAAAAGAGACCATAGCAAAAATCAACAGAGCCAAAAGCTGATTCTTTGAAAGGATAAATAAAATTGACAAACCATTAGCCAGACTCATCAAGAAATAAAGAGAGAAAAATCAAATAAATAAAATTAAAAATGACATTGGATAGATCACAAAAGAAAACACAGAAATACAAAGGATCATAAGAGTCTACTATCAGCAATTATATGCCAAAAAAAAAAAAAAATGGACAACGTGGAAGAAATGGACAAATTCTTAGAAAAGTACAACTTTCCAAAACTGAACCAGGAAGAAATAGGAAATCTTAACAGACATATCACAAGCACGGAAATTGAAACTGTAATCAGAAATCTTCCAGCCAACAAAAGCCCAGGTCCAGATGGCTTCACAGATGAATTCTACCAAAAATTTAGAGAAGAGCTAACACCTATCCTACAGAAAATTGCAGAGGAAGATAAACTTCCAAACTCATTCTATGAGGCCAGTATCACCCTAATACCAAAACCTGACAAAGATGCCACAAAAAGCAAACTACAGGCCAATAACACTGATGAATATAGAGGCAAATATCCTTAACAAAATTCTAGCAATCAGAATCCAACAACACATTTAAAAGATCATACACCATGACCAAGTGGGCTTTATCCCAGAAATTAAAGGATTCTTCAATATCTGCAAATCAATCAATGTAATTCACCACGTTAACAAATTGAAAAATAAATGTCATATGATTATCTCAATAGAAACAGAGAAGGACTTTGACAATATTCAACATCCATTTATGATAAAAACTCTCCAGAAAGCAGGAATAGAAGGAACATACCTCAACATAATAAAAGCTATGTATGACAAACTCACAGCAAACATTATCCTCAAGGGTGAAAAATTGAAAGCATTTCCCCTAAAATCAGGAACAAGACAAGGGTGCCCACTTTCACTGCTACTATTCAACATAGTTCTGGAAGCTTTGGCCACAGCAATCAGAGCAAAAAAGAAATAAAAGGAATCTAAATTGGAAAAAAAGAGTTAAACTCTCACTGTTTGCAGATGACACGATCCTCTACATAGAAAACACTAAAGATTCCACCAGAAAATTACTAGAGCTAATCAATGAATATAGTAAAGTTGCAGGATATAAAATCAACACACAGAAATCCCTTGCATTTCTATACACTAATAATAAGAAAGTAGAAAAAGAAATTAAGAAAACAATTCCATTCACCATTGCAAGGAAAAGAATAAAATCTTAGGAATATACCTACCTAAAGAAACTAAAGACCTATATATCGAAAACTATAAAACACTGATGAAAGAAATCAAAGAGGACACTAATAGATGGAGAAATATGCCATGTTCATGGATTGGAAAAATCAATATAGTGAAAATGAGTATACTACCTAAAGCAATCTACAGATTCAATACAATCCCTTTCAAGCTACCAGCGGTATTTTTCACAGAGGTAGAAGAAATAATTTCACAATTTCTATGGAAATACAAAAATCCCGAATAGCCAAAGCAATCTTGAGAAAGAAGAATGGAACTGGAGGAATCAACCTGACTGACTTCAGGCTCTACGACAAAGCCACAGCCATCAAGACAGTATGGAACTGGCACAAAGACAGAAATATAGATCAATGGAACAAAATAGAAAGCCCAGAGATAAATCCACACACATATGGACACCTTATCTTCGGTAAAAGAGGCAAGAATATGCAATGGATTAAAGACAATCTCTTTAACAAGTGGTACTAGGAAAACTGGTCAACCACTTGTAAAAGTATGAAACTAGATCACTTTCTAACACCACTCACAAAAATAAACTCAAAATGATTAAAGATCTAAACATAAGACCAGAAACTATAAAACTCCTAGAAGAGAACATAAGCAAAACACTATCCAACATACATCACAGCAGGATCTTCTATGACCCACCTCCCAGAATACAGGAAATAAAAGGAAAAATGAACTAATGGGATCTAATTAAAATTAAAAGCTTCTGCACAACAAAGGAAACTATAAGCAAGGTGAAAAGACAGCCTTCTGAATGGGAGAAAATAATAGAAAATAAAGCAACTGACAAACAATTAATCTCAAAATATACAAGCAACTTATGCAGCTCAACTCCAGAAAAATAAATGACCCACTCAAAAAATGGGCCAAAGAACTAAATAGACATTTCTCCAAAGAAGACATACGGATGGCTAACAAACACATGAAAAGATGCTCAACATCACTCATCATCAGAGAAATGCAAATCAAAATCACAATGAGGTATGATTTCACACCGGTCAGAATGGCAGCGATCCAGAAGTCTACAAGCAATAAATGTTGGAGACGGTGTGTAGAAAACAGAAGGAACCCTCTTACACTGCTGGTGGGAATGCAAACTAGTACAGCCACTATGGAGAACAGTATGGCGATTCCTCAAAAAACTGCCAATATAACTGCCTTATGAGCCAGCAATTCTACTGCTGGGCATACACACCTAGGAAACCAGAAATGAAAGAGACACATGTACCCCAATGTACATCACAGCACTGTTTTTAATAGCCAGGACATGAAAACAACCTAGATGTCCATCAGCTGATGAATGGATAAGAAAGAGGTGGTACATATACACAATGGAGTATTACTCAGCCATTTAAAAGAATACATTTGAGTCAGTTCTAATGAGGTGGATGAAACTGGAGCCTATTATACATAGTGAAGTAAGCCAGAAAGAAAAACACCAATACAGTATACTGACATATATATATGGCATTTAGAAAGATGGTAATGATAATCCTGTATGTGAGACAGCAAAAGAGACACAGATGTATAGAATGGACTTTTAGACTCTTTGGGAGAGGGAGAGGGTGGGATGATTTGTGAGAATGGCATTGAATCATGTATACTATCAGGTAAGAAACAAATCACCAGTCTATTGTTGATACTGGATACAGGATGCTTCGGTCTGGGGCATGGGGATGATCCAGAGAAATGATATGGGGTGGGAGGTGGAAGGGGTGTTCAGGATTGGGAACTCATGTACACTCGTGGCTGACTCATGTCAATGTATGGCAAAACCAATACAGTATTGTAAAGCAGAATAAAGTTAAAAAAAAAAAGAAGAAGAAGAAGAAGAAAAAGAAGATATGGGCTGGACCTGTAATACCTGATGTACTGTGTCCTTGATAACTTAGAGTAGGCCTTCCCTACTTGTGAGTCCTCTCTATCCAAGGTTCCACTGAATCTGTAATTCCTCATACATGGATACTATATACTTGAAAAATTCCTATGTATAAGTGAGAGAGTCGATTCCTAGGCAGGTTTATAGAAGTCATGGGTCCCTGAGGAGGAGAAAGGAGTCTGGGGCTCTCTAAGGAAGAGACAAGGATCTGGAATTCTCAAAGAGGAGGAAAGGACAAAGTTTTTTTTTTTTTTTCTTTCCCACATTCCTTAGTAAGGATTATATAACAATAATGTATCCTGCTTGAGGATATATTTTTCCTTTCTGAATACCTTCTGACTAATCCTGTCATATTAAAATGTATGTAGTGGGTGTGGGTCTAGTAAGATGTTTACAACCTTGAGACAATCTTTTGATTTATTGTAATTAATTAAAAACATATATAACTCCCTTTCTAACACTAGCAAGCAGGCAATCTCTGCTCCCTTCTGATGTCCATGTCAGAAGCTTTCTCTATCCCTTTTTCACTTTAATAAAACTCTGCCACACAAAAGTTCTTGACTGATCAAGCCTGGTCCCTGGTCCCAAAGCTAAATCTTCTTCTTTGGAGATCATGAATCTGAAATCTTCCACTGTAAGCTATCATAAGTGTGCCTGTTTAGTTTAAAACCATTTTGTTAAAGGGTCAACTGTATTTAGGAATATAGGAACCATTTTTTTTTAAGTAGTAAATTCATGTCAATTATAGGTAATTTTAGTACTGGGCACTTGCTTGTATATTATTTAATTTAGTCAACACAGAAACTGAGGTAGTAGTAATGAACCTCCAGAATGCAGACCCAGAGCAGTTAAGTACCTTGCCTAAAAATCACACAGCTGAAAATAAAATGCTGGTTTAAATCTATATACCATGTCCAGGAGTAAGTATTTGGGCTCTGGAATCAGAAGGATCTAGACTTAAATGCTAGGCAAACCTCTCAAGACTTATTTTGTATTATGGAATCTACTAAAAATGTGTTTAAGCCTATGTTCTACCTTATGTAAAATGAGAATAACTGTATTCATCTTATGGAGCTGTACTAAAGGTTAAATGAGATATGCCATCTGATTCATTGAGATTCATCTGATTTCTGTCTACCACAAAGTAGGTGTTCCATCAAGTATATTTACCACTACATTTTAAATTTAATACTCCTGCATCATGTTTATGTAATACAGATGTCCCCCCTTCCCTTTATTCTTAAGAGAATAATGGCTTTACAAGTTCTTTTAAATTTATAACATCTAATTTCCCTCACATGTTTTATTTAACTGAGAACATAGCTTAATGAGAAATGTAGGGGGAGAGACGAAAAAAAAGGGTGGAGGAATAGGAGGGGGAGGACATTTTCTCCCTCACTACTTCATCAAAAGAACATTTCAAAGCTGAGTAAATTCCACAAAACAACTTCTGACTGCTGGCAGAGGACATCAGGCATCCAGCAAAGAGGATCATCGGCTTTAAAACCAGATTTTTAATCTCAACATTTTGGTATTTGTTGCCAATTTTGTACTTTTAAAAACCTAATCTTCAGTACCCAATTTTACATGAGTGCGAGATTACTGGCTTGACCACTCACTCCTCCTTTGGAATCTCTCTTTTCTCCACCAGGTGGCTTTTGTCTCATCCCTCCCCCTCCTCTTCTCTACCCAACTCTATGAATCTCTGTGTGCTCCCAAAGGTGGAGAATTCTCAGGGAACTAGTCAATGGCCAGATCTGTATCCCTGCTTTGCATCTCCCTCTTTCATCCTCCTGACCACCTCTATCAACTTCCTCCCTCTCCTCTTCCATGTATAACTCTGTGACCACCTCTGAGAGGTCCAGACTTTGGAGCGCACAAAAAAAGTGGTTACGGTCTAGTTTGCTTTTTCCTCTTTTGATTCCACCTCATCCCATTCCACTCACCTCTAACTACCACCTCCCTCTTCTCTCCTCCAAGTAACTCAGCGATACTCTAGTGATGACCCTCAAAGTAGAGAAACCTATCATCATTAACCCAGATGTTTTAACAATAGTGCTGAATAGATGGAGAAATCATGAGGCTATTGTAAAAATAAATCTGAAAACCAGAATCAGAGGCGTAAGTCCAAATCCTAAGATCATCAAAGAATTCCTGAATACAGGGAACATTATCCAATAAGAGCCCATCAAAGGCCTTCATACCTATACTGAAATTGAGCAGCACCCAAGGGCCAACAAGCTCCAGAGCAAGACATACCATGCAAATTCTCCAGCAACACAAGAACAAGCCCCTGAGCTTCAATACAGAGGCAGCTCAAAATACTTCAAAATCATTGATGTCCCATAACCCATTACTTGTCACTTCACAACACTCCAGAGAGAGGAAACCCAACTCCACCCACCAGAGCCTCAACACAAGCCTCTCTAATCAAGAAACTTTGACAAGCCACTGATATAACCCCAAACACAGAGAGGGAGTTCTATAATAAAGAGAATTCCACAAATCCCCAGAATATAGAAAAGCCACCCCAAACGCAGCAATATAACCAGGATGAAGCGACAGAGGAATACCCAGCAGGTAAAGGAACAGGAGACATGCCCACCAAACCAAACAAAAGAGGAAGAGATAGGGAATCTACCTGAGAAAGAATTCCGAATACTGATAGTGAAAATGATCCAAAATCTTGAAATCAAAATGGAAGCACAGATAAATAGCCTGGGGTCAAGGATTGAGAAGATGCAAGAAAGGTTTAACAAGGACCTAGAAGAAATAAAAAAAAAGTCAACATATAATGAATAATGCAATAAATGAGATCAGAAACACTCTGGAGGCTACAAATAGTAGAATATCGGAGGCAGAAGATAGGATTAGTGAAATAGAAGATAAAATGGTAAAAATAAATGAATCAGAGAGGGAAAAAGAAAGACGAATTAAAAGAAATGAGGACAACCTCAGAGACCTCCAAGACAATATGAAATGCTCCAACATTCGAATCATAGGAGTCCCAGAAGAAGAAGACAAAAAGAAAGACCATGAGAAAATACTTGAGGAGATAATAGTTGAAAACTTCCCTAAAATAGGGAAGGAAATAATCACCCAAGTCCAAGAAACCCAGAGAGTGCCAAACAGGATAAACCCAAGGCGGAACACCCCAAGACATATACTAATCAAACTAACAAAGACCAAACACAAAGAACAAATATTAAAAGCAGCAAGGGAAAAACAACAAATAACACACAAGGGGATCCCCATAAGAATAACTGCAGATCTTTCAATAGAAACTCTTCAGGCTAGGAGGGAATGGCAAGACATACTTAAAGTGATGAAAGATAATAACCTTCAGCCAAGACTACTGTACCCAGCAAGAATCTCATTCAAATATGAAGGAGAAATCCAAAGCTTTACAGACAAGCAAAAGCTGAGAGAATTCAGCACCACCAAACCAGCTCTCCAACAAATACTAAAGGACAGACTTTAGACAGGAAACACAAAAAGGACGTATAAACATGAACCCAAAACAATAAAGTAAATGGCAACAGGTGCATACTTACCAATAATTACCTTAAATGTAAATGGGTTGAATGCCCCAACCAAAAGGCAAAGACTGGCTGAATGGATACAAAAAAAAAGATCCCTATATATGCTGCTTATAAGAGACCCACCTCAAAACAACGGACACATACAGACTGAAAGTGAAGGGCTGGAAAAAGATATTCCATGTAAATAAAGACCAAAAGAAAGCCGGAGTAGCAATACTCATATTCGATAAAATAGACTTTAAAACAAAGGCTGTGAAAAGGGACAAAGATGGCCACTACATAATGATTAAAGGATCAATCCAAGAAGAAGATATAACAATTATAAATATATATGCACCCAACATAGGAGCACCGCAATATGTAAGACAATTACTAACAAGCATGAAAGGGGAAATTAATAATAACACAATAATAGTGGGAGACTTTAATACCCCACTCACACCTATGGACAGATCAACTAAACAGAATATTAACAAAGAAATGCAAACTTTAAATGATACAATAGACCAGTTAGACCTAATTGATATCTATAGGACATTTCACCCCAAAACAATGAATTTCACCTTTACTCAAGTGCACATGGAACCTTTTCCAGGATAGATCACATCCTGGGTCATAAATCTAACCTTGATAAATTCAAAAATATCGAAATTATTCCAAGCATCTTCTCTGCCCATAATGCACTAAGGTTAGATCTCAATTACAGGAGAAAAGATATTAAAAATTCCAACATTTGGAGGCTGAACGACACCCTTCTGAATAATCAAGAAATCACAGAAGAAATAAAAAAGAAATCAAATTATGCATCGAAATGAATGCAAATGAAAACACAACTACACAGAACCTATGGGATACTTATAAAAGCAGTGCTAAGAGAAAAGTTCATAGACATACAGGCATACCTCAAGAAACAAGAAAGAAGCCAAATAAATAACCTAACTCTACACCTAAAGCAACTAGAAAAGGAAGAAATAGAGAACCCCAGAGTTAGTAGAAGGAAAGAAATCCTAAAAATTAGGGCAGAAATAAGTGCAAAAGAAACAAAAGAGACCATAGCAAAAATCAACAAAGCAAAAAGCTGGTTCTTTGAAAGGATAAATAAAATTGACAAACCATTAGCCAGACTCATCAAGAAACAGAGGGAAAAAAATCAAATCAATTAAATTAGAAATGAAAATGGAGAGATCACGACAGACAACACAGAAATACAAAGAATCATAAGAGACTACTATCAGCAACTATATGCCAATAAAATGGACAACTTGGAAGAAATGGACAAATTCTTAGAAAAGTACAGCTTTCCAAAACTGAACCAGGAAGAAATAGAAAATCTTAACAGACCCATCACAAGCATGGAAATTGAAACTGTAATCAGAAATCTTCCAGCAAACAAAAGCCCAGGTCCAGACGGCTTCACGGCTGAATTCTACCAAAAATTTCGAGAAGAGCTAACACCTATCTTACTGAAGCTATTCCAGAAAATTGCAGAGGAAGATAAACTTCCAAACTCATTCTATGAGGCCACCATCACCCTAATACCAAAACCTGACAAAGACACCACAAAAAAAAGAAAATTACAGGCCAATATCACTGATGAGCATAGATGCAAAAATCCTTAACCAAATTCTAGCAATCAGAATCCAGCAACACATTAAAAAGATCATACACCATGACCAAGAGGGCTTTATCCCAGGGATGCAAGGATTCTTCAATATCCGCAAATCAATCACATTAACAAAGTGAAAAATAAAAATCATATGATTATCTCAATAGATGCAGAAAAAGCCTTTGACAAAATTCAACATCCATATATGATAAAAACGCTCCAGAAAGCAGGAATAGAAGGAACGTACCTCAACATAATAAAAGCTATATATGACAAACCCACAGCTAACATTATCCTTAATGGTGAAAAATTGAAACCATTTCCCCTAAAGTCAGGAACAAGACAAGGGTGTCCACTCTCACCACTACTATTCAATATCATAATGGAAGTTTTGGCCACAGCAATCAGAGCAGAAAAAGAAATAAAAGGAATCCAAATTGGAAAAGAAGAAGTAAAACTCTCACTATTTGCAGACAACATGATCCTCTATATAGAAAATCCTAAAGACTCGACGAGAAAACTACTAGAGCTAATCAACGAATATAGTAAAGTTGCAGTATATAAAATCAACACTCAGAAATCCCTTGCATTCCTATACACTAATAATGAGAAAGTAGAAAAAGAAGTCAAGGAAACAATCCCGTTCAACGAAAAGAATAAGATACTTAGGAATATACCTACCTAAAGAAACTAAAGACCTATATATCGAAAACTATAAAACACTGATGAAAGAAATCAAAGAGGACACTAACAGATGGAGAAATATACCATGCTCATGGGTTGGAAGAATCAATATAGTGAAAATGAGTATACTACCCAAAGCAATCTACAGATTCAATGCAATTCCTATCAAGTTACCAGCAGTATTTTTCACAGAACTAGAACGAATAATTTCAAGATACGTATGGAAATACAAAAAACCTTGAATAGCCAAAGCAATCTTGAGAAAGAAGAATGGAACTTGAGGACTCAAGCTGCCTGACTTCAGGCTCTACTACAAAGCCACAGTCATTAAGACAGTATGGTACTGGCACAAACACAGAAATAGAGACCAATGGAACAAAATAGAAAGCCCTGAGATAAACCCACACATCTATGGACACCTTATCTTCAACAAAGGAGGCAAGAATATACAATGGAGTAAAGACAGTCTCTTTAACAGGTGGTGCTGGGAAAACTGGTCAACCACTTGTAAAAGAATGAAACTAGACCTCTTTCTAACACCATACACAAAAATAAACTCAAAATGGATTACAGATCTAAATGTAAGACCAGAAACTATAAAACTCCTAGAGGAGAACATAGGCAAAACACTCTCCGACATAAATCACAGCAGGATCCTCTATGATCCAACTCCCAGTATACTGGAAATAAAAGCAAAAATAAACATATGGGATCTAATTAAAATTAAAAGCTCCTGCACAACAAAGGAAACTATAAGCAAGGTGAAAAGACAGCCTTCTGAATGGGAGAAAACAATTCCAAATGAAACAACTGACAAACAACTAATCGCAAAGATATACAAGCAACTTATGCAGCTCTACTCCAGAAAAATAAACGAACCAATAAAAAAATGGGCCAAAGAACTAAATAGGCATTTCTCCAAAGAAGACATACGGATGGCTAACAAACACATGAAAAGATGCTCAACATCACTTATTATCAGAAAAATGCAAATCAAGACCACAATGAGGTACCATTTCACACAAGTCAGAATGGCTGCGATCCAAAAGTCTGCAAGCAATAAATGCTGGAGAGGATGTGGAGAAAAGGGAACCCTCTTACACTGCTGGTGGGAATGCAAACTAGTATAGCCACTGTGGAATCCAGTGTGGAGATTCCTTAAAAAATTGCAAATAGAACTGCCTTATGACCCAGCAATCCCACTGCTGGGCATACACACTGAGGAAACCAGAATTGAAAGAGACACATGTACCCCAATGCTCATTGCAGCACTGTTTATAATAGCCAGGACATGGAAACAACCTAGATGTCCATCAGCAGATGAATGGATAAGAAAGCTGTGGTACATAGACACAATGGAGTACTACTCAGCCCTTAAAAAGAATAAATTTGACTCAGTTCTAATGAGATGGATGAAATTGGAGCCGATTATACAGAGTGAAGTAAGCCAGAAAGAAAAACACCAATACAGTATACTGACACATATATATGGAATTTAGAAGGATAGTAATGAAGACCCTCTATGTGAGACAACAAAAGAGACTCAGAGGTATAGAATGAACTTTTGGACTCTGAGGGAGAGGGAGAGTGTGGGATGATTTGGGAGAACGGCATTGAAACATGTATACTATCTTGTAAGAATGAAACGCCAGTCTATGTTCAATACAAGATGCAAGACGCATGGGGCTGGTGCACGGGATGATTCAGGGAGAGGATGTGGGGTGGGAGGTGGGAGGGGGCTTTGGCATTGGGAGATCGTGGACACCTGTGGCTGATTCATGTCAATGTATGGCAAAACAAACACAGTATTTTAATGTAGAATAAAGTATTAAAAAAATAAAAAAAAGAAAACAAGTAACCTGAAGAACAAGATAGCAACATTGTAAAAAAAGAAAAAAAAGAAATGTAGGGGCTTTATTGTTTGCCTTTAGAAATACTGAAAAGGGGAAAGTGGATCCTAGGGCTTACCTGGTGGATCAAAAATATGCCCAAACTACCACACAGTTGTATTCATTTCACATGCTTGCAAGATAATGTTAAAAATCCTTCAAGCTAGTCTTCAACAGTACATAAACCAAGAACTTCCAGATGTACAAGCTGGATTCAGAAAAAGCAGAGTAACAGAGATTGAATTGCCAACATCAGTTGGGTCACAGAAAATGTCAGAGAATTCCAGAAAAGCATATATTTCTGCTTTATTGACTATGCTAAATTCTTTGACTGTGTGGATCACAACAAACTGTAGAAAATTCTTAAAGAGATGGGAATACCAGAATACCTTACCTACCTCCTGCAAAGCCTGTATGTAGGTCAAGAAGCAACAGTAAGAACCAGACATGGAACCATAGATTGCTTAAAAATTGGAAAAGGGGAACATAAAGGCTATATAATGTCACCCTGCCTATGTAACATATGCAGAGTATATCAAGTGAAATACTGGGCTGGATGAATCATAAACTGGTATCAAAATTGTCAGGAGAAAATATCAGTAACCTCAAATATGCAGATGACAACCCTCTAATAGCAGAAAGTAAAGAGAAACTAAAGAGCTTCTTGATGAAGGTGAAAGAAGACAATAAAAAAGTTGTGACTTTTTTTGCTTTGCTTTGATATTGTATTTTTGAAAATCCAACCTCTACTCCAGGTTTTTAATCTTTGCTTTTTGGTATTTGTTATCAATTTTGTACCTTTAAGAACCCAATCTTCAGTACCCATTTTTACTTGGGAGTGAGATTACTGGCTTGACTGCTCCCTCCCTCTTTGGATTCTCCTTTTTCTCCACCAGATCCTCTCTATTGCCTCCTTCCCCCTTGTTTTTTTAACCCAACTCTGTGAATCTCTTTGTGTGTTCCAGAC
Organism: Nanger dama; assembly: GCA_917880005.1. Lineage (NCBI taxonomy): Eukaryota > Metazoa > Chordata > Mammalia > Artiodactyla > Bovidae > Nanger > Nanger dama. Next base: position 751,388 of record CAKJTW010000045.1, read on the forward strand.
GATGGAGAACACTTACAGAACTGATTGCTGGCTGGATCTGCCTCTCTCCTTTTGATTCCCCCTTTTATCTGCCTGGCCACCTCTGTCTTCTTCCTCCCTCTTCTCTTCTCTGTATAACTCTGTGAACATCTTTGAACAGTCCAGAATGAGAAGTGCACATAAGGAAGTGATTACTGGCTAGCTTACTCTCTCTTCTTTTGAGTCCACCTCATCTGATTCGGGTTACCTCTAACTTCCTCCTCCCTATTCTCTTCTCCATGTAACTCTGAACCTCTCTGAGTGTCCCTCACTGTGGAGAAACTTTTCATCTTTAACCTAGATGTTTTATCAACGGTGCTGTATAGAAGGAGAAGTCTTGAGGCTACTGTAAAAATAAGACTGAAAACCAGAAACAGGAGGCTTAAGTCCAAATCCTGAGAACACCAGAGAACTCCAGGGAACATTAATTGACAGGAACTCATCAAACACCTCCATACCTATACTGAAACCAAGCACCACACAAGGACGAACAAGTTTCAGAGCAAGACATACCATGCAAATTTTCCAGCAACACAGGAACACAGCCCTGAGCTTCAATAAACAGGCTGTCCAAAGTCACTCCAAACCCACGGACACTTTATAACTCATTACTGGACACTTCACTATACTCTAGAGAGAAGAAATCCAGCTCCACCCAACAGAACATTGACTCAAACTTCCCTAAACAGGAAACCTTGAAAAGCCACCTGTACAACCCCACTGACAGTAAGGAAACTCCACAATACAGAGAACACTACAAACTGACAGAACACAAAAAGGCTACCCCAAACACAGCAATATAAACAAGATGAAGAGACAGAGGAATACGCAGCAGCTAAAGGAACAGGATAAATGCCCACCAAACCAAACAAAAGAGGAAGAGATAGGGAATCTACCTGATGAAGAATTCCGAATGAGGACAGGGAAAACGATCCAAAATCTTAAAATCAAAGTGGATTCAAAGAAAAAGAGCCTGAAGACAAGGATTGAGAAGATGCAAGAAAGGTTTAACAAGGACCTAGATGGCTGCATGGGAGCAGGAGGGCCTAGAGGAGCTATCCCATTTTGAAGGTCAGGAAGGGCAGCAGTAAGGAGATATTCTCTCGGCAAAGGTAAGAAGCAGCAGCTGTGCTTTGCTGGAGCAGCCAAGAAGAGATACCCCACGCCCAAGATAACAGAAACCCAAGTAAGATGGTAGGTGTTGTAAGAGGGCATCAGAGGGCAGACACAATGAAACCATACTCACAGAAAACTGGTCAATCTAATAACACTAGGACCACAGCCTTATCTAACTCAACGAAACCAAGCCATGCCCGCAGGGCAACCCAAGATGGGTGGATCACGGTGGAGAGGCTGACAGAACATGGTCCACTGAAGAAGGGAAAGGCTAGCCACTTTAGTATTCTTGCCTTGAGAACCCCATGAACAGTATGAAAAGGCAAAATGATAGGATACTGAAAGAGGAACTCCCCAGGTCAGTATGTGCCCAATATGCTACTGGAGATCGGTGGAGAAATAACTCCAGAAAGAATGAAGGAATGGAGCCAAAGCAAACACAATACACAGCTTCGGATGTGACTGGTGATAGAAGCAAGGTCCAATGCTGTAAGAGGAATATTGCATAGAAACCTGGAATGTCAGGTCCATGAATCAAGGCAAATAGGAAGTAGTCAAACAGGAGATGACAAGAGTGAACGTTGACGTTCTATGAATCAGCGAACTGGAATGGGTGAATTTAACACAGATGTCCATTATATCTACTACTGTGGGCAGGAATCCCTCAGAAGAAATGGAGTAGCCATCATGGTCAACAAAAGAGTCTGAAATGCAATACTTGGATGCAGTCTCAAAAACGACAGAATGATCTCTGTTCGTCTCCAAGGCAAACCATAAAAATATCACAGTAATCGAAGTCTATGCCCCAAACAGTAATGCTGAAGAAGCTGAAGTTGAACGGTTCTATGAAGACTTTTAAGACCTTTTAGAACTAACACCCAAAAAGATGTCCTCTTCATTATAGGGGACTGGAATGCTAAAGTAGGAAGTCAAGAAACACCTGGAGTAACAGGCAAATTTGGCCTTGGAAAGCAGAATGAAGCAGGGCAAACACTAATAGAGTTTTGCCAAGAAAATGCACTGGTCATAGCAAACACCCTCTTCCAACAATACAAGAGAAGACTCTACACATGGACATCACCAGATGGTCAACACTGAAATCAGATTGATTATATTCTTTGCAGCCAGAGATGGGGAAGCTTTATATAGTCAACAAAAACAAGAACAGGAGCTGAATGTGGCTCAGATCATGAACTCCTTATTACCAAATTCAGACAAAATTTGAAAAAAGTTGGGAAAACAGCTAGACCATTCAGGTATGACCTAAATCAAATCCCTTACGATTACACAGTGGAAGTGAGAAAGAGATTTAAGGGCCTAGATCTGATAGACAGAGCGCCAGATGAACTATGGAATGAGTTTCGTGACATTGTACAGGAGAGAAGAATCAAGATCATCCCCATGGAAAAGAAACGCAAAAAAAAGCAAAATGGCTGTCTGGGGAGGCCTTAAAAATAGCTGTGAAAAGAAGAGAGGTGAAAAGCAAAGGAGAAAAGGAAAGATATAAGCATCTGAATGCAGAGTTTCAGACAATAGCAAGAAGAGATAAGAAAGGCTTCTTCAGTGATCAATGCAAAGAAATAGAGGAAAACAACAGAATGGGAAAGACTAGAGGTCTCTTCAGGAAAATTAGAGATACCAATGGAACATTTCATGCAAAAATGGGCTCAATAATGGACAGAAACGGTATGGACCTAACAGAAGCAGAAGATATTAAGAAGAGGTGGCAAGAATACATGGAAGAACTGTACAAAAAAGATCTTCACAACTCAGATAATCATGATGGTGTGATCACTAATCTAGAGCCAGACATCTTGGAATGTGAAGTCAAGTGGGCCTTAGAAAGCATCATTATGATCAAAGCTAGTGGAGGTGATGGGATTCCAGTGGAGCTATTTCAAATCCTGAAAGATGATGCTGAGAAAGTGCTGCACTCAATATGCCAGCAAATTAGGAAAACTCAGCCGTGGCCACAGGACTGGAAAAGATCAGTTTGCATTTCAATCCCAAAGAAAGGAAATGCCAAAGAATGCTCAAACTACCGCACAATTGCACTCATCTCACATGCTAGTAAAGCAATGCTCAAAATTCTCCAAGCCAGGCTTCAGCAATTTGTGAACTGTGAACTCTCTGATGTTCAAGCTGGTTTTAGAAAAGGCAGAGAATCCAGAGATCAAATGGCCAACATCTGCTGGATAATGGAAAAAGCAAGAGAGTTCCAGAAAAAAAAAAAATTCTATTTCTGCTTTATTGACTATGCCAAAGCCTTTGACTGTGTGGATCACAATAAACTGTGGAAAATTCTGATAGGGATGAGAATACCAGACCACGTGACCGACCTCTTGAGAAATCTGTACACAGGTAAGGAAGCAATGGTTAGAACTGGACATTGAACAACAGGCTCGTTCGAAATAGGACAAGGAGTACCTCAAGGCTGTATATTGTCACCCTGCTTATTTAACATCTGTGCAGAGTACATCATGAGAAACGATGGACTGGAAGAAACACAATCTGGAATCAAGATTGCTGGGAGAAATATCAATAACCTCAGAATGCAGATGACACCATCCTTATGGCAAGAAGTGAAGAGGAGCTAAAAAGCCTCTTGATGAAAGTGAAAGAGGAGAGTAAAAAAGTTGGCTTAAAGCTCAACATTAAGAAAATGAAGATCCTAGAATCCGGTCCCATCACTTCATGGACAATAGATGGGGAAACAGTGGAAACAGTGTCAGACTTTACATTTTGGGCTCCAAAACCACTGCAGATGGTGACTGCAGCCATGAAATTAAAAGACTCCTGCTCCTTGGAAGAAAATTTATGATCAACCTAGATAGTATATTCAAAAGCAGAGACATTACTTTGCCGACTAAGGTCCATCTAGTCAAGGCTATGGTTTTTCCTGTGGTCATGTATGGATGTGAGAGTTGACTGTGGAAAAGGCAGAGCACTGAAGAATTTATGTTTTTGAACTGTGGTGTTGGAGAAGACTCTTGAGAGTCCCTTGGACTGCAAGGAGATTCAACCAGTCCATTCTGAAGGAGATCATCCCTGGGATTTCTTTGGAAGGAATGATGCTAAAGCTGAAACTCCAGTATTTTGGCCACTTCATGGGAAGAATGACTCATTGGAAAAGACTCTGATGCTGGGAGGGATTGGGGGCAGGAGGAGAAAGGGACCACTGAGGATGAGATGGCTGGATGGCATCACGGACTCGATGGACGTGAGTCTGAGTGAACTCTGGGAGCTGGTGATTGACAGGGAGGCCTAGCTTGCTGTAATTCATGGGGTGGCAGAGTTGGACACAACTGAGTGACTGAACTGAACTGAGAAGAAATAAAAAAGGTTCAATATAATAATGAATAATTCAATAAATGAGATCAAAAACACTCTGGAGGGAACCAACAGTAGAATAACAGAGGCAAAAGAGAGGATTAGTGAAGTAGAAAATAGAATTGTAGAGATAAATGAATCAGAGCGGGGAAAAACAAAGAATTAAGAGTAATGACGGCAATCTCAGAGCCTTCCCAGACAATGTTAAACACTCAAACATTCGAATCATATGAGTCCCAGAAGAAGACAAAAAGTAAGACCATGAGAAAATACTTGCGGAGATAATAGTTGAAAACTTCCCTAAAATGGGGAAGGAAATAATCACCCAATTCCAGGAAAACCAGAGAGTCCCAAACAGGATATACATAAGCTGAAACTCCCCAAGACACATATTAATCGAATTATATTATATATATTAGTCACTCAGTCATGTCTGACTTTTAGCATCCCCATGGACTGTAGCCTGCCTGGCTCCTCTGTCCATGGGATTCTCTAGGCAAAAATACTAGAGTGGATTAAGAAAGATCAAACACAAAGAACAAATATTAAAAGCAGCAAGCGAAAAAAAAGAAAAAAAAAGAAAAGAAAAGAAAACCTGTGAGACACAAGGTGATTCCCATAAGGATAACAGCTAATGTTTCAATAGAAACTCTTCAGGCCAGGAGGGACTGGCAGGACATACTTAAAGTGATGAAAAAGTAATCCACAGCCCAGATTACTGTATTCAGCAAGGATCTCATTCAAATATGAAGGAGAAATCAAAATCTTTACAGACAAGCAAAAGCTGAGAGAATTCAGCACCACCAAACCAGCTCTCCAACAAATGCTAAAGATTCTTCTCTAGACAGGAAGTATAAAAAGGGTGTATAAACTGGAACCCCAAACAATAAACTAAATGGCAATGGGATCATACTTATCAATAATTACCTTAAACAAAATGGATTGAAAACCCCAACCAAAAGACAAAAACTGGCTGAAAGGATACAAAAACAAGAACCCTATATATGTTGTTTACAAGAGACCCACCTCAAAACAACGGACACATACAGACTGAAAGTGAAGGGCTGTACAAAGTTATTCCATGCAAATAGAGACCAAAAGAAAGCAGGAGTAGCAATACTCATATCCGATAAAATAGACTTTAAGACAAAAGCTGTGAAGAGACAAAGAAGGACACTACATAATGATCAATGGATGAATCCAAGAAGAAGATATAACAATTATAAATATATATGCACCCAACATAGGAGCACTGCAATATGTCAGACAAATGATAACAAAAAGTATGAAAGGGGAAATTAACAATAACATAATAATAGTGGGAAACTTTAATACCCCACTCACACCTATGGATAGATCAACTAAATAGAAAATTAACAAGGAAACACAAACTAAATGATGCAATAAACCAATAAGACCTAATCATTTCACCTCAAAACAATGAATTTCACGTTTTTCTCAAGTGCTAACGGAAACTTCACCAGGATAGATCACATCCTGGGCCATAAATCTAGCCTTGGTAAATTCAAAAAAATGAAAATATTTCCAAACATCTTTTCTGACAACAATGCAGTAAGATTAGATGTCAATTACAGGAGAAAAACTATTAAAAATTCCAACATATGGAGGCTGAACAACACCCTGCTGAATAACCAACAAATCACAGAAGAATTAAAAAAAAAAAAAGAAATATAACTATGCATAGAGTGATGTTGAGCATCTTTTCATGTGTTTGTTAGCCATCCGTATGTCTTCTTTGGAGAAATGCCTATTTAGTTCTTCGGCCCATTTTTTTGACTGGATCGTTTATTTTTCTAGAGTTGAGCTGCATAAGTTGCTTGTATATTTTTGAGATTAGTTGTTTGTCTGTTGCTTCATTTGCTATTGTTTTCTCCCACTCAGAAGGCTGTCTTTTCACCTTACTTATGGTTTCCTTTGTTGTGCAGCATCACTCATTATCAGAGAATGCAAATCAAGACCACAATGAGGTACCATTTCATATCAGTCAGAACGGCTGTGATCCAAAAGTCTACAAGCAATAAATGATGGAGAGGATGTGGAGAAAAGGGAACCCTCTTACACTGCTGGTGGGAATGCAAACTAGTACAGCCATTATGGATAACAGTGTGGAGATTCCTTAAAAATTGCAAATAGAACTGCTTTATGACCCAGCAATCCCACTGCTGGGAATTCATCAAGAAACAAAGAGAGAAAAATCAAATCAATAAAATTAAAAATGACATTGGAGAGATCACAACAGACAACACAGAAGTACAAAGGATCATAAGAGACTAGTATCAGCAATTATATGCCAATAAAATGGACAACGTGGAAGAAATGGACAATTTCTTAGAAGAGTACAACTTTCCAAAACTGAACCAGGAAGAAATAGGAAATCTTAACAGACCCATCACAAGCATGGAAATCAAAACTGTAATCAGAAATCTTCCAACCAACAAAAGCCCAGGTCCAGCTGACTTCACAGATGAATTCTACCAAAAATTTAGAAAAGAGCTAACACCTATCCTACTCAAACTCTTCCAGAAAATTGTGGAGGACGGTAAACTTCCTTATTCTATGAGGCCAGTATCACTCTAATACCAAAACCTGACAAAGATGCCACAAAAAAAGCAAACTACAGGCCAATATCACTGAAGAACACAGATGCAAAAATCCTTAACAAAATTCTAACAATCAGAATCCAACAACACATTGAAAGATCATACATCATGACCAAGTGGGCTTTATCCCAGGGATGCAAGGATTCTTCAACATCCGCAAATCAATCAATGTAATACACTACATTAACAAATTGAAAAATAACAGCCACATGATTATCTCAATAGATGCAGAGAAAGCCTTTGACAAAATTCAACATCCATTTATGATAAAAGCTCTCCTGAAAGCAGGAATAGAAGGAACATACCTCAACATAATAAAAGCTATGTATGACAAACTCACAGCAAACATTATCCTCAATGGTGAAAAATTGAAAGCATTTCTCCTAAAGTCAGGAACAAGACAAGGGTGCCCACTTTCGCTGCTACTATTCAGCATACTTCTAGAAGTTTTAGCCACAGCAATCAGAGCAGAAAAAGAAATAAAAGGAATCGAAATTGGAAAAGAAGAAGTAAAACTCTCACTGTTGCTATTCTTTTTTAATTTTTATTTTATTTTTAAAATTTTATTTTTACTTTATTCTACTTTACAATACTGTATTGGTTTTGCCACACACTGACATGAATCAGCCACAGGTGTACATGAGTTCACAATCCTGAAACCCCCTCCCACCTCTCACCCCATATCATCTCTCTGGATCATCCCCGTGCACCAGCCCCACACATCCTGTATCCTGTATCGAACAGAAACTGGCACTTCATTTCTTACACGATAGTATACATGTTTCAATGCCATTCTCCCAAATCATCCCACCCTCTCCCTCTCCCTCAGAGGCCAAAAGTCTGTTCTATACATCTGTGTCTCTTTGTTGTGATGACCCTCTCTCACATACAGGGTCATCATTACTATCTTTCTAAATTCCATATATATGTGTCAGTATACTGTATTGGTGTTTTTCTTTCTGGCTTACTTCACTCTGTATAATCAGCTCCAGTTTCATCTATCTCATTAGAACTGAGTCAAATTTACTCTTTTTAAGGGATGAGTAATACTCCATTGTGTATATGTACCACAGCTTTCTTATCCATTCATCTGCTGATGGACATCTAGGTTGTTTCCATGTCCTGGCTATTATAAACAATGCTGCAGTGAGCATTGGGGTACATGTGTATCTTTCAATTCTGGTTTCCTCAGTGTGTATTCCCAGCAGTGGGATTGCTGGGTGATCACTGTTGCTATTCTTTGTAACTCTGCATTTAAATAGGTATGTCTTTCCTTTTCTCTTTTGCTTTTCACTTTTCTTCTTTTCACAGCAATTTGTAAGGCCTCCCAGAAAGCCATTTTGCTTTTCTGTATTTCTTTTCTTGTAGATGATCTTGATCCCTATGTTCTGTACAATGTCATGAACTTCCATCCATAGTACATCAGGCACTCTGTCTATCAGATTTAGTCCCTTACATCTATTTTTCACTTCCACACTCTATAACCATAATGGATTTGATTTAAGTCAACCTAAATGGCCCAGTAGTTTTCCCTACTTTATTTCAGTCTGGATTTGGCAATAAGGAGTTCATGATCTGAGCCACAGTCAGCTCCCAGCTAAAGACAATCCAGAAACTAATCCCACTGAGCCATGTGGCAGAACAGTTCTCCTGGTCCTACTGCTCTCTGACCCAGCACCCTTTCCCAATAAAACCTCTTGCTTAGTCAGCATAAGTGTCTCTTCAGACAACTCATTTCCATGTGTTAGACAAGAGCTCAGTTTCGGGCCTTGGAAGTGGCCCCTTCCTGCAACACTCTGACCTTGCTTCTAACCTGCTTGGACAATGTCCTGATTGGAAATGACTTTGAGTGACTGACTGCTGTGAGTGCAAGATTTGCAGCACCATAGATAATACGAGGGAGGAATCTTGAGATTGAGAGGAATCTTGAGAGGAACCTTGAGACTTAGTCTTGAGTCCCTGGAGAGGGCATGACCAACCAAGTTCCAGGTTTAACAAGATTTCAAATTTCACATGAGAAAACCAACAGCATTAACATGAGATCAGGCTCGAAATTTGGTCACAGATTGATGATCACAGTTTGAGTCCACCCTGGGATTAAAAGTGGGAATCCCCGAACTGTATCTTTGAAGTCTCACCCACTGAGTGGACATGCTACCTGGGACCTTTTCGCAACTGGAACTCTGGACTGCTGTCACATGGGACTTCCTAGCACTGTTTAAGTCTGGGGGCCATTTGGTGATGTCTGTACTGTTTCTCTACTCTGCAGTTCTATGTCTTTTGTTTCCTTTGTAATGTACTAACATTGCAAGAAGAGTAGATAGTTCTCTAATAAGAATTTGTATTGTTTATCTGTATATAACAAGTGACTTATTTTGTTAACAAATCCTTTAAACCTGAGTCGAAAGTGAAAACTTTTGGCAAAACATCCAGTCCCATCACTTCACGGGAAATAGATGGGGAAACAATGGAAATAGTGACACACTTTATTTTCTTGGGCTCCAAAATCACTGTGGGTGGTTAACTGCTGCCATGAAATTAAAAGATGCTTGCTCCTTGGAAGAAAAGCTATGAGAAACCTAGACAGTGTGTTGAAAAGCAGAGACATCCCTTTGCTGACAAAGGCCTGTATAGCCAAAGCTGTGGTTTTTCCAGTAGTCATGTATGGATGTGAGAGCTGGATCACAAAGAAGGCTGAGCACTGAAAAAAAAAAAATAGTGCTTTTGAACTGAGGTGCTGGAGAAGACTCTTGAGAGTCCTGTCAACTACAAATTGGCACTAACCAAGAGCATTGCCAATGACTGAACAATGATGGCATTTGCCATCTGTCACTGCAGAGACTGAACCTGGTGCTGCTATAGCTGTTGATCTTCACCAGCCTCTGAAGGAGTTTAATGAGGCAATCTGTGCTCCAGGGAATCTGAAGGGACAGGTCTTTAGATAGTTGGATGTTTTTTGGAACAGATTTTATAATCTCAATCCTTGCATCTCCTCATATCTAAATAAGCACTAAGTCCCTTCATGGTGACATCAGTTCCTTATGACTAACAAAAATCTTTTGTAAAATGAGTGCATAATGGTATTGAACTCCCTCTTCACAAAAACCTTATATATTGGCCTTCCCCCACTGCCACTTTGGGGCAGTCTCTCAGAGCTATGTGAGATGCTGCCTCCCTGGCTGCAACCTTCATTTTGTTCCAAATAAAATTTAACTCAAAACTCTCAAGTTGTGCATATGTTTTAGTCAACAGTCCCTTGGACTTCAAGGAGATCAAATCAGTCATTCCTAAAGGAAATCAACCTTGAATATTCATTCGAAGGACTGATGCTGAAGCTGAAGCTCCAACACTTTGGCCACCTGATTTGACTAGTTTACTCATTGGAAAAGACTCTGATACTGGGAGAGATTGAGGATGATAGAGAAGGGAACAACAGAGGATGACATGGTTGGATGGCATCATCTGCTCAGTGGACATGCGTTTGAGCGAACTTCTGGAGATAGTGAAGGACAGGAAAGCATGGTGTTCTTCAGTCCATGGAGTTGCAGAGTCAGACATGACTGAGCAACTGTACAACAACAACATATAATAAAGAATCTACCTGCAGTGCAAGAAACCCCGGTTTGATCCTTGGGTTGGGAAGATCACCTGGAGAAGAGAATGGCTACCCACTCCAGTATTCTCACCTGGACAATCCCATGGAGAGAGGAGCTTGTGGACTATAGTCTGATGGGGTATCAAAGAGTCAGACATGACTGAGCAACTAAGCACACACATATATAAGTGGATACTGAATAGAGCTTGATTCTGCTTTACTGCAAGACACTAGCCTGAATAATAATATATTATTTTTAATAAAAAAGAATATTAAAAAGGCCCCAATAATATTTAGCTATATAATAAAACTCACAGAAACAACTAGATAGAGCATGGGGTGATGAAATACATCTGCAATCTAATACTGTAATGTTGTAGGGCATTATATTGCCTCCAAGACTATGTTCCCAAGTCCACAGTTCCCCTCCAGCTCTCTTAGAAGTGTGCACACAACACAGGACATCTCAGAGGCTTCTGGGAATATGGCTGATAGAAAGAGCTGGCAGTCATTTCTAAGATGAGGATGATATCCAAAAGGGACACAGAAAACAAAGGAGTGACATTATCATTGGTGACATATTTCACATCATTAAAACATTAAAAGAGAGGAACTATTATTCGGGTATCCAAAGTGGAGCCAGGTGGCCATTGTGAATGTTGTTTTAGACACATCCCTGTTATCACTGAGAACTTGAGTTTTCTGAACTGTATCAAATTCAAGGCCATCGCCAGACATTTTCAAAGCAATATCTGCTAGCAGAGTTGCCAGTTGCGAACTTGTAGTTTCAAAAATACCCCTTAACTTTGCAACTATGTAATAATTTTGAACCCCAAAGAACTTTTGCTTAAAAAAATACCCCTAGGTCCTGTCAGCTCCAGTCATACTTCTTGACAAACAATTTGCAGTTTTTTGCCTTTAAAAACTTCCTCACTTTCTAACACCACACACAAAAATAAACTCAAATGGATTAAAGATCTAAATGCAAGACCAGAAACTATAAAACTCCTAGAGGAGAACATAAGCAAAACACTCTCCGACATAAATCACAGCAGGATCCTCTATGATCCACTTCCCAGTATACTGGAAATAAAAGCAAAAATAAACAAATGGGATCTAACTAAAATTAAAAGCTTCTTCAAAACAAAGGAAACTATACGAAAGGTGAAAAAACAGCCTTATGAATGGGAGAAAACAATCGCAAATGAAATAACCGACAAACAACTAATCTCAAAAATATACAAGCAACTTATGCAGCTCAACTCCCGAAAAATAAACGATCCAATCAAAAAAATGGGCCAAAGAACTAAATAGACATTTCTCCAAAGAAGACATACGGATGGCTAACAAACACATGAAAAGATGCTCAACATCACTCATTATCAGAGAAATGCAAATCAAGACCACAATGAGGTACCATTTCACACCCATCAGAATGGCTGTGATCCAAAAGTCTACAAGCAGTAAATCTGGAGAGGGTGTGGAGAAAAGGGAACCCTCTTACACTGTTGGTGGGAATGCAAACTAGTACAGCCACTATGGAAAACAGTGTGGAGATTCCTTAAAAATTGCAAATAAAACTGCCTTATTACCCAGCAATCCCACTGCTGGGCATACACACTGAGGAAACCAGAATTGAAAGAGACACATGTACCCCAATGCTCATTGCAGCATTGTTTATAATAGCCAGGACATGGAAACCACCTAGATGTCCATCAGCAGATGAATGGATAAGAAAGCTGTGGTACATAGACACAATGGAGTATTACTCAGCCCTTAAAAAGAATAAATTTGACTCAGTTCTAATGAGATGGATGAAACTGGAGCTGATTATACAGAGTGAAGTAAGCCAGAAAGAAAAACACCAATACAGTATACTGACACATATATATGGAATTTAGAAAGATAGTAATGATGACCCTGTATGTGAGACAACAAAAGAGACACAGATGTATAGAATGAACTTTTGGACTCTGAGGGAGAGGGAGAGGGAGAGGGTGGGATGATTTGGGAGAACGGCATTGAAACATGTATACTATCATGTAAGAAATGAAGTGCCAGTTTATGTTCAATACTGGATACAGGATGCTTGGGGCTGCTGCACGGGATGATCCAGGGAGATGATATGGGGTGGGAGGTGGGAGCGGGCTTTGGCATTGGGAGATCGTGTACACCTGTGGCTGATTCATGTCAATGTACGGCAAAACCAACACAGTATTGTAACATAGAAGAAAGTAAAAATAAAATTAAAAAATAAAAAATAAAAACCTCTTCAAGTCAACTGGAACACTATTCACGTGTTCTTTGCTTTTAAAAACCTCTTCCAGTCCACTGGAAGACAATTCAAGTGTTATTTGAATCTGTGTCTTACAGGTTGCAATCCTAACAGACCACAGATAGATGTCAGTTTATTTCAAGCGGGTCTCCATTTCCAAAATTTTGGTTAATATCACTCACATTTACTTAACCCATGGTGTGTGACTCCACCTCCATCCCAGGATCAGTGTTTTATATAGTTCATCTCCTTAAATTCTCACAACTGCCTATAGGAAGATCCTATTTTCATCCCCATTTTACAGATGAGGCACAAAATGGTTGAGTAACTTGTACAAGGTCACTTGAGAGTTTGTGCTCTTATGCTGCTTATTTTGCCACCCGTTTGACTCTAGGATTGAGAGCAAAACTCAGTAGGAGTAGAAGAGGATAGAATTTCAGGTTTGTATTAAAGCTGGCTTGGGTGTGGTTATAGCTCTATATCCTACTACTTTTGTGAGTTTTACAAATTTATTTTATCATTTTCCTCTTCTATGAAATGGAGGATAATGCCAGCTGGAAGCCATTATGAAGAGGGGATAAATTATTTAGTATGACACATCAAGCCCACAGTGGCTGACACACAGAGCATTCTATATGTGTTAGCTCTTATTATTTTATAGGAAGGCACTTTATACAATTTGAAATATGAATATTTTTATTTCCACAATGGCAAGACAGTAACATGAACCATCATTTAAGAAAATATACTGACAAACTGTCACACATGATTGACTATAAGAAACATCTCAGATTCAGTGATGCTAAAATGCTAAATACAGTGTAGTATACCTATGGAAAAACAACTTAAAAGAACCTAAAAACAACCTAAAAGAATCCCCGCCCACTCTCATCACCCACAACAAGGAAAGAAAGCAATACAAACAGAGGGTCAATTTTATGAGTAGCCAGGACCACAAAGGAACCAAAGAACAAAACACAGGTGCTCACTGGCAAGCTCTCTGCTGGTAGGAGGTGATTTTAGGCAATTAGACCACACCAGTCTCTTCATTTGTGGAGCCACAGAGTTCAATAATGGCAAAGTCTGGCTGTACCTCTCAACTTAAAAAGAGGCAATGGTAAAGTCAGTGACTAATTCCTTAGATGAACCTTGAAAATAACACAATTTGAATTGTGTGAGTAATCCATGAACTGGAAGAGACTACTGTGTGTATCACAGCAAACTGGAAAATTCTATAAGAGATGGGAATGTTAAACCACCTTACCTGCCTCCTGTGAAACCTGTATGCAGGTCAAGAAGCAACAGGTAGAACCGCACATGAAACAGGACTGTTTGCAAATTGGGAAAGGAGTATGTCAAGGCTGTATATTGTCACCCTGTTTATTTAACTTCTATGCAGAGTACATCATGTGAAATGCTGGGCTGGATGAAGCACAAACCAGAGTCAAGATTTCCAAGAGAAAAATATCAGTAATCTCAGAAATGTAGAGGAGACCACTCTCAGTAGAAAATGAAGACAAATAAAAGAGCTTCTTGAGGAAAGTGAAAGAGGAGACTGAAAAAGCTGGACTAAAACTCAACATTCAAAAAAAATGAAGATCATGGCATCCGTTCCCATCACTTCACGGCAAATAGATGGGGAAACAGTGAAAACAATGACAGACTTTATTTTCTTGGGCTCCAAAATCACTGAGAATGGTGATTGCAGCCACGAAAAGGCACTTGCTTCTTCGAATAAAAGGTATGACAAACCTAGAACACATATTAAAAAGCAGACATTACTTTGCTTACTAAGGTCCATATAGTCAAAGCTATGGTTTTTCAAGTAGTCATGTATGGATGTGAGAGCTGGACAACAAAAAGGATGAGCACCAAAGAACTGATACCTTCGAACTGTGGTACTGGAGAAGATTCTCAAGAGTCTTTTGGAAAGCAAGGAGATCAAACCATTCAATACTAAAAGAAATAAACCCTGAATATTCATTGGAAGGATTATGCTGAAGCTAAATCTCTTATACTTCAGCCATCTGATGTGAAGAGGTGACTCATTGGAAAAGACTCTGATGCTGGGAATGATTGAAGGCAGGAGAAGGGGATGTCAGAGGATGAGATGGTTGGATGGCATCACTGACTCGAGGGATGTGAGTTTAAGTAAACTTTGGAAGACAGTGAAGGACAGGGAAGCCTGGCATGGTGCAGCCCATGGGGTGGCAAAGAGTCAGACACCAGTGAACAACAGCAACATTAATGATAACAGGACGTAGGAGAGGTAAAAGCAGTGCACTCAAAGCCTGGAGACTCTTGTCCTGGTCTCCAGCTTTCTCCCTAATTTCCTACAGGACTTGGGCTGGTTCATTTACCTTTGAACATCACTTACCTGGCTACCACTAAAGGGCTGAAGAATGAAACAATGAGGTATTTTGGGACTCTGAACAAGTATGCGTCTTCACTGAATGCTACTGTAAAACAGCTAAACTAAAGATGGTATTAGGAAACTGGACTTTCCAACACTTCAAGCATTTCTGACCTGTCCCCTGGACATTTCTGGCCTTTTGCTGCCTGAGCCTTCCACCTGAAAATAAACTAACAAACCAGAGCAAAATTTCTTCCTAAAGCAGATCCAATCCTAATATATCTGAGATCCTTCTTTCATCCATAAAGTAGCAATGGAAGAGATGTTACATTGCAAAATCTTGTTTTAGTTTGTTTTCCTATTGTTAATGTTGGTTATTTAAAGGGTCACTCACAAGGAAACAGATGAGAGCGATATTTCAGCAAAACAACAAAAATAACAATTTCTAAATTCTTGAATGAGTCCACAAATTGTCAAGAAGTGACTATATAAAAGGACTGATATTTGTAAAGTAAGTGGCTGTCAAGGAGCATGAAACAATCAGACACAAATCACAAATAAAGTATTGAAAAGTTCAGAACAGAGATAGGAGCTTCATACACATTGAACTTCAACTCAAATTTATATCCATTTACTTGGTCCATTGCTGGGAGGAATGCAAAGGTGAATATGTCACAATTCTTGGGCTGGTGGATTCTCGCATTCTTGTGAGGCAGAGAAAAAGCAGAAAGACTCCTTTACTACATAGCTGCCGGTGTAGAGCACTAAGGTAGAGGTATTAATACAACAAAGATTACTTGAAGAAGCAGAGAGCCTTAATTTGAGCTGAAGGCGTTGTGAAAAGACCTGTGGAGAAGAATACAAGAGTGGAATAGTTTTTAACAGTTCAACAGGATGAGAGAAGAGGAATTGACATTCTAAGTGACTGAGGCAGGAGCCAAATCCCTGATTCAGGAAAATAATCCAGAGGATGATGACTCCGCAATGGATTTCATGTCTATAAGTGTGTTGTAAAAGAGAGAGACAGATGCAGAGAGACAAGAAAGACAGAGAGAGACAGACAGACAGATGTACATACACACACACAGAAAATAACTGTATTGTATATGCAGTGCAAAACAATCAATTTGTTTTGAGGAGGGAAGTGACATGACAAAATTAAAAGCTATTGTCTTCCAAATGAACCAAAGCCATTGCTATTCTCCACAAAACTATACACTCTTTGATAACAATACTAAAGCACTATTTACTGATCATTTACCATTGCCAGCATTTTACAATTGTGTCCCACTTATTCATCACCACAACCCATCTTAAACATATTATTATGCCCATTTTGTAGATGAGGCCACTGAGGTTCTGAGAAAAGATATATCTGTCTATCATGGTAGAGGAGCAAGAACTAAAGAAAAGTCTATCAGAGTCTAAAGACTGCTTTGTCCCACCTGCAGTATACACTTTTTACCAAGTGCTACTGATTTTATCAGAAAAAAAAAAAAATCACCTATTTTAACAAAGAGCCTTGGATGAGAAGTACCATCCAAGAGCATGGCTCTTCATGGTTTTCTCATAATCCTGAGTACAATACCATAAGTTTTAAGGTAATAAATTGTTCCAGATAAGGGTATTCCCCTAATTTACCTGCCATGATATGGCTCAATCAATTATGATTTTCTCTTTTTTTTTCTTTTTATTCCAACAACGAACTATTGTTGGGTTTGGAGGAAGTACAACAATATCACATTCTGTTCTCACAGTCATTCTTATAGGCTGCTGCTGCTGCTAAGTCAATTCAGTTGTGTCCGACTCTGTGCAACCCCATAGACAGAAGCCCACCAGGCTCCCTATCCCTGGGATTCTCCAGGCAAGACTACTGGAGTGGGTTGCCATTTCCTTCTCCAATGAGTGAAAGTGAAGTCGCTCAATCATCTCTGATTCTTTGCGACCCCATGGACTGTAGCCTACCAGGCTCCCCTGACCATAGGATTTTCTGGATCAGGTTGCCATTGCCTTCTCCCATTCTAATATAAAAGGGCGAAAAATGAAGTGGTCTGTATTTGTGATCTGACTGTTATTAAGGGCAGCAGGCAAGACAGGCATATTATTCTGCTCCCAAGCGCAGGTTGTGGCAGTGGCGGCTGAAAGCTACCCCACGTCCGAGGTCAGGGGTGGCAGCTGAAGCCAAGGGCAGGAGCAGGAAGGAGCAACCCCACGTGCGAGGCCAGGGCAGTGACTGGGAGGAGCAATTCCAAGGCTAGGGGTGACGGCTGGGAGGAGCAACACTCGTCCAAGGAGTGATGGCTGTGCAGGTGCAGGAGGGCATAGAGGAGTCATCCCATGTTGAAGGTCAGGAAGGATGCTAGGAGGAGATACCCCTCTTCCAAGGTAAGGAGCAACAGCTGTGCTTTGCTGGAGCAGCCGTGAAGATATAACCCATGCCCAAGGCAAGAAAAACCCAAGTAAGATGGTAGGTGTTGCAAGAGGGCATCAGAGGGCAGACACACTGAAACCATACTCACAGAAAACTAGTCAATCTAATCACACTAGGACCACAGCCTTGTCTAACTCAATGAAACCAAGCCATGCCCACAGGGCAACCCAAGATGGGCGGATCATGGAAAAGGTCTGACAGAATGTGGTCCACTGGAGAAGGGAATGGCAAACCATTCAGTATTCTTGCCTTGAGAACCCCATGAACAGTATGAAAGGCAAAATGATAGGACACTGAAAGAGGTACTTCCCAGGTCAGTAGGTGCCCAATATGCTACTGGAGGTCAGTGGAGAGATAATTCCAGAAAGAAAGAAGGGATGGAGCCAAAGCAAACACAATACCCAGCTGTGGATGTGACTGGTGATAGAAGAAAGGTCCGATGCTATAAAGAGCAATATTGCATAGGAACCTGAAATATCAGGTCCATGAATCAAGGCAAATAGGAAGTGGTCAAACCAGAGACGGCAAAAGTGAACGTCGACATTCTAGGAATCAGTGAACTATAATGGACTGGAATGGGTGAATTTAATTCAGATGACCATTATATCTACTACTGTGGGCAGGAATCCTTCAGAAGAAATGGAGTAGCCATCATGGTCAACAAAAGAGTCCAAAATGCAGTACTTGGATGCAATCTCAAAAACGACAGAATGATCTCTGTTCATTTCCAAGGCAAAGTATTCAATATCATAGTAATCCAAGTCTATGCCTCAACTAGTAACTCTGAAGAAGCTGAAGTTGAACGGTTTTATGAAGACCTACAAGATCTTTTGGGACTAACATCCAAAAAGATGTCCTCTTCATTGTAGGGGACTGGAATGCAAAAGTAAGAAGTCAAGAAACACCTAGAGTAACAGGCAAATTTGGTCTTGGCATATGGCATGAAGCAGGGCAAAGACTAACAGATTTTTGCCAAGAAAATGCACTAATCATAGCAAACACCCTCTTCCAAAAACACAAGAGAAGACTCTATATATGGACATCATGAGATGGTCAACACCAAAATCAGATTGATTATATTCTCTGCAGCAAAAGATGGAGAAACTCTAAACAGTCAACAAAAACAACACCAGGAGCTGACTGTGGCTCAGATCATGTACTCTTTATTACCAAATTCAGACTGAAATTGAAGAAAACAGGGGAAACCACTAGACTATTCAGGTATGACCTAAATCCAATCCCTTATGATTATACAGTGGAAGTGAGAAATAGATTTAAGGGCCTACATCTGATAGCTAGAGTGCCTGATGAACTATGGAATGAGGTTCGTGACATTGTATGGGAGACAGGGATTAAGACCATCCTCATGGAAAAGAAATGCTAAAATACAAATTAGCTGTCTGGGGAAGCCTTACAAATACTTGTGAAAAGAAGAGAGGCGAAAAGCAAAGAAGAAAAGGAAAGATAAAAGCATCTGAATGCAGAGTTCAAGACAACAGCAAGAAGAGATAAGAAAGGCTTCTTCAGTGATCAATGCAAACAAATAAAGGAAAACAACAGAGTGGGGAAAACTAGGGATCTCTTCAAGAAAAGGAGAGATATCAAGGGAATATTTCATGCAAAGATGGGCTCGATATAGGACAGAAATGGTATGGACCTAACAGAAGCAGAAGATATTAAGAAGAGGTGGCAAGAATACACAGAAGAACTGTACAAAAAGGATCTTCATGATCCGAATAATTATGATGGTGTGATCACTCACCTAGAGCCAGACATCCTGGAATGTGAAGTCAAGTGGGCCTTAGAAAGCATCTCTACGAACAAAGATTTTGGAGGTGATGGAATTTCAGTTGAACTGTTTCAAATCCTGAAAGATGATACTGTGAAAGTGCTGCACTCAATATGCAAGCAAATTTGGAAAACTCAGCCATGGCCACAGGACTGGAAAAGGTCAGTTTTCATTTCAATCCCAAAGAAAGGCAATGCCAAAGAATGCTCAAACTACCGCACAATTACACTCATCTCATATGCTAGTAAAGTAATGCTCAAATTTCTCCAAGCCAGGCTTCAGCAATTTGTGAACTGTGAACTCTCTGATGTTCAAGCTGGTTTTAGAAAAGGCAGAGGAACCAGAGACCAAACTGGCAACATCTGCTGGATCATGGAAAAAGCAAGAGAGTTCCAGAAAAACATCTATTTCTGCTTTATTGACTATGCCAAAACCTTTGACTGTGTGGATCACAATAAACTGTAAAAAATTCTGAGAGAGATGGGAATACCAAACCACCTAACCTGCCTCTTCAGAAATTTGTATGCAGGCCAGGAAGCAACAGTTAGAACAGGACATGGAACAGCAGACTGGTTCCAAATAGGACAAGGAGTACGTCAAGGCTGTGTATTGTCACTCTGCTTAGTTAACTTCTATACAGACTACATCATGAGAAATGCTGGACTGGA
Organism: Nanger dama; assembly: GCA_917880005.1. NCBI lineage: Eukaryota > Metazoa > Chordata > Mammalia > Artiodactyla > Bovidae > Nanger > Nanger dama. The sequence goes on from CAKJTW010000045.1 coordinate 771,584, forward strand.
AGAAACACAAGCTGGAATCAAGATTTCTCGGAGAAATATCAATAACCTCAGATATGCAGATGACACCACCCTTATGGCAGAAAGTGAAGAGGAACTAAAAAGCCTTTTGATGAAAGTAAAAGAGGAGAGTGAAAAATTGGCTTAAAGGTCAACATTCAGAAAATGAAGATCATGTCATCCAGTCCCATCATTCAATGGGAAATAAATGGAGAAACAGTGGAAACAGTACCAGACTTTATTTTGGGGGCTCTGAAATCACTGCAGATGGTGATTGCAGCCATGAAATGAAAAGACGCTTACTCCTTGGAAGAAAAGTTACGACCCACCTAGATAGTTTATTCAAAAGCAGAAACATTTCCTTGCTGACTAAGGTCCATCTAGTCAAGGCTATGGTTTTTCCTGTGGTCATGTATGGATGTGAGAGTTGGACTGTGAAGAAGGCTGAGTGCCGAAGAACTGATGCTTTTGAACTGTGGTGTTGGAGAAGACTCTGAGTCCCTCGGACTGCAAGGAGATCCAACCAGTCCATTCTGAAGGTGATCAGCCTTGGGATTTCTTTGGAAGGAATGATGCTAAAGCTGAAACTCCAGTACTTTGGCCACCTCATGAGAAGAGCTGACTCATTGGAAAAGACTTTGATGCTGGGAGGGACTGGAGGCAGGAGGATGAGATGGCTGGATGGCATCACTGACTCGATGGATGCAAGTCTGAGTGAACTCCAGGAGTTGATGATGGAAAAGGAGGCCTGGCATGCTGATTCTAGTGGTTGCAAAAACGTTAGACATGACTGAGCGACTGAACTGAACTGATAGTTTATGATTTTCTGTCTAGTCTGCAGGGATAAGTATGATAACAATCCTGATTTTGTGATAGGTTCTTACCTTAGAAAACACTCATTTTTATCACAGTTAAGGTTAAGATTGAATGGGAAACTAAGGACTTATTCATTAGCTGGCATTACTGAATTAGCTGTGAGGCCTAATTTCCGAAACTCAGATAAAAGGAGCTCAATAGGTTCATATTATCCTTTTCAGAATAGTCATAACTGTGACCTGCATCTATAGATATTAATATGTAAACCATGAAAATGAGGAGGGAAGAAACTGCCTATCAAAGATCTCTGTGGAAATCTCCATCACAAATGCAAATCATGTAAGTTTTTGAATTCTACGTGGGCACCTGGAATCGTATAGTTTTGTAGCTTGTAGTTTTTTTAAGGGAAGATTAAAAATAAAATATGCATGGTCTCTTGCTGTCCTGCATGGGGGAGGGGGGTCATCGTTACTGTCTTTCTAAATTCCATATATGTATTTTAATATACTGTATTGGTGTTTCTCTTTCTGACTTACCTCACTCCATATAATAGGCTCCAGCTTCATCCATCTCATTACAGAACAGCACTGAAACATGTATATTACCATACATAAAACAGACGACCAGTGCAAGTTGAGACAGGACACTCAAAGCTGGTGCTTTGGGACAACCCAGAAGGATGGGGTGGGGCGGGGGAGGTGGGAGGGGGTTTCAGGATGGGAGGACCCATGTACACCCATGGCTGATTCTTGTCAATGTATGACCAAAACCACCACAATGTTGTGAAATAATTGATCTCCAATTAAAATAAATCAATTATAAAAATAAAATAAAACTGTTCTCCACTTTGGTCTTTTCTGATGGCTCAGCTGGTAAAGAATCTGCCTGCAGTATGGGAGACCTGTGTTCAATCCCTTGGTTGGGAAGATCCCTTGGAGAAGGGAAAGGCTATTCACTCCAGTATTCTGGCTTGGAGAACTCCATGGATTGTATAGTCAACACGATTGAGTGACTTTCACTTTTACTTTTTCACTATATTCTCCATTTTAGTGAGCAAGAGAGAAGGTCCAATGACATTAAAATCAGAAGTGAAACATGCTGATAAGAGCTTCATTTTATGCTGAGAAGGCACAGTGTGATTTACCTGGTATTCTTATCTTGCTTGCTTTATGCAGGCCATTCCCACTGGGATAGACAGAAACCATGACCTTGCAAAGGCAAGGAATCCCCACAGCTCACCCTTTCCACCGATTTTCATGTTTCCAGCTACAAAACTCTCAATTGCTGTGCTCCAGTTATAGCTGAAAATGTTAGCCCTTTTATTATACACAGTCCAAAAGTGGAATACAAAAGTTGTTTACAAGGGCCAGCCAAGACATAATTCTGAAAGATGACTTTGAGAACTCCTTCTACCTTTGCACATTTTCATTCTTTGAACCTGAAGCAGAGTCTTATTTTTATAACAGCTAGCACAGGAAGATATTAAAACACTTTGCTCCCATGTACCTTGGGCATGCCATTTCATGCAGAAGGTCTGTAAGGATAAATATCTGAGGCAAAGAACTGACTGGTGAAGGGGGTCACATAGAATTGAGTATGACTGAGCACACACAGAAGAATATTGGTGGTGGTTGTTTAGTTGCCAAGTTGTGTCTGACTCTTTGTGACCCTATAAACCCTAGCCCATGGGATTCCCATGCAGGAATACTGGAGTGGGTTGCCATTTCCTTCTTTAATGGATATTCCTGATTGAGAAATTGAGCCTGCCTCTGCCACAGTGGCAGGAGGATTCTTTATTGCTGAGCCACTGGAAGAAGCCACTGTCCCTAGTGTTAGCAGTCCCAAATAGTTATCAATAATGCCAAACTTGGAGGACCACCAGCAAGTGTGCTTTTTCTACCTCCTAGACTTTACCCATGTAGCAGAAACACATTATAAACTTGGTAAACATACAATGATACATATGCAAATGTCAGCATAGCAGCTATTGATTTCTCTTCTTCATTAAAATACTGGGACTATTCAGTCACTCTCTATGAAGCTTACACAAACCACTGGACCAACCTTAGGATGGCAGAAACCAAAAGGAAGAAATAATTCAACCTTCTTCAAGGAAAGAATCCAGCTTTCCTTGAATCATGGGTAAAGGAGACATCAAACAAAATAAGTTAGAAAATAACAGTGTAAAGGCAGAGAAAGACTACACAAATGAAGGAACAAACTAGAAACACAGAAGTCCAAATAAATGAAGAGGAAATAGGCAAACTACCTGAAAAAGAATTCAGAATAATGATAGTAAAGATTATCAAAACCTTGAAAATGAAATGGAGAAAATGCAAGAATCAATTAATAATGACCTAGAAGAATTAAAGAATAAACAGACAGAGACACACAACACAATTACTGAAACTAAAAATACTCTAGATGGAATCAAAATCAGAATATCTGAAGCAGAAGAACAAATCAGTGAGCTGGAAAATAAAATGGTAGAGATAACTTCTGAAGAGCAGAATAATTTTTTTTTTTTAAATGAAAAGAACTAAGAATAATCTCAGAGACCTCTGGGACAATATTAAACACTACAACATTCGAATTATAAGGGTCCCAGAATAAGAGAAAAAAAAAGGGTATGAGAAAATTTTTGAAAATTAAAATTTAATTTTTTAAATTAAAAATTTCTCCAGCATGGAAAAGGAAACGGTCAGTCAAGTCCAAGAGGCATTAACAGTCCCATACAGCTTAAATCCAAGGAGAAACATGTCAAGACACATACTAATCAAACTAAAAAAACTAAACACAAGGAAAGAATATTAAAAACAGCAAGGGAGAAACATCAAGTAACATAGAAGGGAAACCCCATATGCTTAACAGATCATCTTTCAGCAGAAACTCTACAGGCCAGAGGGAATGGCAGGATATATTTAAATTATTGAAAGTGAAAAATCTACAACCAAGATTACTGTAACCAGCAAGGATCTCATTCAAAATTGATGGAGAAATAAAATGTTTTTCAAACAAGTAAAAGTTAAAAGAATTCAGTACTACCAAACCAGCTTTACAACAAATGATAAAGGGACTTACACAGACAAGAAATACAAGGGAAGAAAAAAATCTACAAAATCAACCCCAAACAATTAATACAATAGCAATAGGAACATATATATCAATAATTACTTTAAGTGTAAATGAATTAAATGCTCCAGCCAAAAGGCACAGACTAGCTGAATGGATATAAAAACAAGACCCATATATATGCTGTTTACAAGAAACCAGCTTCAGACTTAAAGATATATACAGACTGAATTTGAGAGGATGGAAGAATATATTCCATTCAAATAGCAAGCAAAAGAAAGGTGGAGTAGCAATCCCCATATTAAACAAAATAGACTTTAAAATAAAGAATATTACAAGAGATAAGGAAGGAAACTACATAATGATCAAGGGACCAATTGAGGAGGAAGACAGAGCAATGATAAATATCTATGCATCCAACATAAGAGCACTTTAATGTATAAGACAAACACTAACAGACATAAAAGAAAAAAATTGACAGTAACACAATAATAGTAGGAGACTTTAACACCCCAATTACACTGAAGAAAGCAGAAAATAAGGAAACACAAGTCTTAAATGATACATTAGATGAGATGGATCTCATTGATATCTTTAAGACATTCCATCCAAATGCAGAATATACCTTCTTCTTGAGTGCACATGGAACATTCTCTGGGATAGACCAAATCTAGGGTCAAAAATCAAACCTCAGTAAATTTAAGAAAATTAAAATCTTATCAAGCATCTTTTCTGACCACAACACTGTGAGACTAGATATCAAGTACAAGGGGAAAAAAAAAACACACACACACACACACTGAAAAAAACACAAACACAAGGAGATTAAACAACATGTTTCTAGGTAACCAACAGGTTACTGAAGAAATCAAAAGGGAAATCAAAAAATTCTAGAAACAAATGACAATGCAAACATGACAACTGAAAACCTGTAGGGTGCAGTAAAAGCAGTTCTAAGAGGGAAGTTTATAGCAATACAATTCTACCTCAAGAAACAAGAAAAACATCAAATAGACAACTTAATTTTGCACAGAAAACATCTGGAAAAAGAAGAAAAAAACCCCAAAATTAGTAGAAAGAAAGAAAGAAATCATAAAGACCTAAGCAAAAATAAGTGAAAATAAAATGAGATAAACAATAATGAAGATTGATAAAACTACAAACTAGTTCTTTGAGAAGATTAAAAAAAAAAATGACAGGCCTTTAGCCAGACTCATCAAGAAAAAAAAAGAGAGAGAGAGAGAGGAGTCAAATCAACAAAATTAGAAATGAAAAAAAGATATGTGACAACAGACAATGCAGAAATACAAAGAATTATAAGAGCCTGCTATGAATAACTATATGGCAATAAAATAGATAACCTGAAAGAAATGTCCAGATTCTTTAAAAGTTTCAATCTTCCATGGCTGAAAAAGGAAGAAATAAAAATTATAAACTACCCAATCACAGCACTGAAATTGAAGCTGTGATCAAAATTTTCCCATAAAACAAAAGCCCAGAACCAGATCGCTTCACAGGAGAATTCTATCAAACATTTAGAGAAGAGTTAATGCCTATCCTTCTAAAACTTTTTTAAAAATTGAAGAGGAAGGAACACTTCCAAACTCATTCTATGAGACCACCATCACCCTGATACTGAAACCAGAAAAAGACAACAGGAAAAAAAAAAAAGAGAGAGAGAGAGAGAGAGAGAATTACAGGCCAATATCACTGATGAACATAGTTGATAAATACTCATCTAAAAACAAAATTATAGCAAACAGAATTCAGCAACACATCAAAAATCTCATACACCATGATCAAATTGGGTTTATCAGAGGGATGCAAGAATTCTTCAGTATATAAATCAATCAGTGTGATACACCTTATCAACAAATTGAAAGATAACATACACACCGAGGAAACCAGAATTGAAAGAGACACATGTACCCCAATGTTCATTGCAGCATTGTTTATAATAGCCAGGACATGGAAACAACCTAGATGTCCATCAGCAGATGAATGGATAAGAAAGCTGTGGTACATATACACAATGGAGTATTACTCAGCCCTTAAAAAGAATACATTTGAATCAGTTCTAATGAGGTGGATGAAACTGGAGCCGATTATACAGAGTGAAGTAAGCCAGAAAGAAAAACACCAATACAGTGTACTGACACATATATACGGAATTTAGAAAGATGGTGATGATGACTCTGTATGTGGGACAGCAAAGTAGACACAGATGTGTAGAATGGACTTTTGGCCTCTTGGGGAGAGGGAGAGGGTGGCATGATTTGGGAGAATGGCATTGAAACCTGTGTACTATCATGTAAGAAACGAATCGACAGTCTATGTTTGATACAGGACACGGGATGCTTGAGGCTGGTGCACGGGGATGATCCAGAGAGATGATATGGGGTGAGAAGTGGGAGGGGGTTTCAGGATTGGGAGCTCATTTACACCTGTGGCTGATTCATGTCAGTATATGGCAAAACCAATACAGTATTGTAAAGTAGAATAAAGTAAAAATAAAATAAAAAAACAACATATGATCATTTCAATAGAGATGAAAAACTCTTTGACAAAAATTAAGCACACATTTATGAGTAAAACTCTTAAAAAATGAGTATAGAAGGAGCCTACCTCAACATAGTAAAGGCCATATATTTTAAGACTATGGCAAATATTACTAGCAATGGTGGAAAATTGAAAGCATTCCCCTAAGACCAGGAACAGGACAAGGGTATACACTTTCACCACTATTATTCAGCATAGTTTTGGAACTTCTAGCTATACAGCAATCAGAGAAGAAAAACAAATAAAAGGAATCCAGATCAGAATGACATTATATTGTACAAAGAAAACCCTAAAGATATGTCAAAAAATTATTAGAGCTAATCAGCGAATTTATCAAAGTTGCAGGATACAAAATCAATAGACAGCAATCACTTGTACTTCTATACTAACAATGAAATATCAGAAAGAGAAATTAAGGAATCTATACCCTTCACAATTGCAACGAAAATACTTAAATATCTAGGAATAAACTTATCTAAGGAAACAAAAGAACTGTACATAGAAAATTATAAGAAACTAATGAAAGAAATCAAAGATGATATAAACAGATTGAGAGATAGTCCATGTTCCTGGATAGGAAGAATCAAAATTGTGAAAATCACTATGCTACCAAATGCAATCTACAGATTCAATGCAATTCCTATCAAATTACCAATGGCATTTTTCACAGAACTAGAACAACAACAACAAAAAAATCATAACTCATGTGGAAACACAAAAGATCCCAAATAGCCAAAGCAGTCTTGGGAAAGAAGAATGGAGCTGGAGGAATCAACCATCTTGACTTCAGGTTATACTCTGGAGACGGTAACAGGAGGAAGACCAAACTTAGGAAATAGGCTGCAAATTTCAGACATTTTTATATCTCTCTTAAGTGGCAGGAGGAAACAAAATAGTGTTATCCGCCCCCCTTCTCTATACAAAATTAAAAAGAGGCTTCTCTTAAAATTCTATGTTGTCATAATGACAACTGGTTCCACCTGAACTTAACTTTTCTCAAACCTTGAGCTGTTCAATGCATTTTTCTTATGGAAATGTTTGTCTTAGACTATGTTAATGTACTATGCATTTACCCTAGACTCTGTTTTCAGGTTGGTTCTGCCTAAAGACTCAGAACTGACTTGACAAACCGGTATGTTATATATTGTTCTCCTAATCTATGTTAATAAAACTATATGTTTGTATGGAAATCTGCCTTTCTTTAAGATCCATGTCAATCGCTTTATGGCCAGGGATGACTCACCTGGTGCCAATGTTTTCTCAAAATGCATGTTGTGGGTGAGGGGCCTGTTGTCATTCTCTGAGGTTTGAGACATTTCCTTCCTTTAATCAGAAGACTGCTAGTAGCTATATAGCATCCGGCTTGGGAGAAAAGATATGACCAACCTAGACAGTATATTAAAAACAGAGACATTACTTTATCAACAAAGGTCCATCTAGTCAAGGCTATGGTTTTTCCAATAGTCATGTATGGATATGAGAGTTGGACTATAAAGAAAGCTGAGGACTAAAGAAGTGATGCTTTTGAACTATGGTGTTGGAGAAGACTCTTAAGAGTCCCTTGGACTGTAAGGAAATCCAACGAGTCCGTTCTAAATGAAATCAGTCCTGACTATTCATTAGAAGGACTGATGTTGAAGCTGAAACTCCAATACTTTGGCTACCTGATGCAAAGAGCTCACTCATTTGAAAAGACCCTGATGATGGGAAAGAATGAAGGTGGGAAGAGAAAGGGATTATAGAGGATGAGATGGTTGGATGGCATCACTGACCCAATGGACACGAGTTTGAGTAATCTCTGGGAGTTGGTGATGGACAGGGAAGTCTAGTGTGCTGCAGTCCATGGGGTCGCAAAGAGTCAGACAGGACTGAGTGACTGAACTGACTCATTGACTAAGACTAGCACAAGGACACTCTATCTGGCCCCTTCTGATGTCTGTTCAGAAGCTTTCTCTATTTTAAACTTTAATAAAACTTTATTACACAAAAGCTTTGAGCGAATAAACCTCATCTCTGGCCCTGGATTGAATTCTTCTCCTTTGGAGACAAAGAATCCTGATGTCTTACATGATTCAGCTACTACCTTTCACTACAAAGCTACAGTCCTCAAGACAGTATGATACTGGCACAAAAACAGAAATACAGACCAATGGAACAAGATAGTAAGCCCATAAATAAACCCATGCACTTATGGGTACCTTATTATTATTATTATTTTTAACAAAGGAGGCAATACTATATAATGGGGTAAAAACAGCCTCTTCAGTAAATGGTGCTGAGAAAATTGGACATCTGCATGTAAAAGAATGAAACTAGAACACTACTTAACACCAAACACAAAGATAAACTCAAAATGGATTAAAGACCTACATGTAAGACCAGAAACTATGAAACTCTTAGAGGAAAACATAGGCAGAACTTGATGACATAAATCAAAGCAAGATCCTCTATGACCCACCTCCTACAGTAGCAGAAATTAAAACAAAAGTAAACAAGTCGGACCTGATTAAACTTAAAAGTTTTTGTACAGGAAGGGAAACTAGAAGCAGGGTGAAAAGAGAACCCTCAGAATGGGAGAAAGTAATAGCAATGGAAAAAACTGACAAAGGATTAATTTCCAAAATATACAAGCAGCCAATAAGAGAAAAAAAACAAACAACCCAATCAAAAAGTAGGAAAAAAGACCTAAACAGACATTTATCCAAAGAAAACATACAGATGTCTAACAAGTCCCTGAAAAGATGCTCAACATTGTTCATTATTAGAGAAATGCAAATCAAAATTACAATGAGATATCACCTCACACCAGTCAAAATAGCAATCATCAAAAACTCTACAAGCAATAAATTTTGGAGAGGGTATGGAGAAAAGGGAATGCTATTGCACTGTTGGTGGGAATGTAAATTGATACAGCCACTAAAGAAGATGGTATAGAGATTCCTTAAAAACCTAGGAATAAAACCACCATATGACCCAGCAACCCCACTCCTAGGCATATACCCTGCTGCTGCTGCTGCTGCTAAGTCACGGCAGTCATGTCCAACTCTGTGTGACCCCATAGATGGCAGCCCACCAGGCTCCCATCTCTGAGATTCTCCAGGCAGGAATACTGGAGTGGATTGCCATTTCCTTCTCCAGTGCATGAAAGTAAGAAGTGAAAATGAAGTCGCTCAGTCATGTCTGACTCTTCATGACTCCATGGACTGTAGCCTACCAGGCTCCTCCATCCATGAGATTTCCCAGGCGAGAGTACTGGAGTGGGTTGCCATTGTCTTTTTCAAGGCATATACCCTTAGGAAACCAAAATTGAGAAAGACACACGTATCCCATTGTTCATTGCAGCACTATTTATAATAGCTAGAACACGGAAGCAACCTAGATGTCTATGGACAGATGAATGGATAAAGATGTTGTGGTACATATGCACAATGGAATAACACTCAAGCATAAAAAGGAACACATCTGAGTCAGTTCTAATGAGGTGGATGAACCTAGAACCTATTAGCCAGAGTGAAGTACGTCAGAAAGAGAAAGATAAATATCGCATTCTAAAGCATAATCTAGAATCTAGAAAAGTGGTACTGAATAATTTATTTTCAGGGCAACAATGGAGAAATAGACCTAGTGAATAGGCTTATGGTAATGGGGAGAGGGGAAGAGAGGGTAAGATGTATGAAAAGAATAACATGGAAACTTACATTACCATATGTGAAACAGCCAACTGGAATTTGCTGTATGACTCAGGAAACTCAAAGAGGGGCTCTGTGTCAACCTAGAGGGGTGGGATGGGGAGGGAGATGGGATGGAAGTTCAAAAGGGAGAGGATCCATGTATACGTATGGCTGATTCATGTTGCAGTTTGACAGAAAGCAACAAAATTCTGTAAAGCAATTATCCTTCAGTAAAATATAAATTAATTAAAAAATACTGAGAGTATTCAGACTATAAACACTAGCAATAGCCAACTTAAGTGGAAATTACAGGGGAAAGAGACTAAGAATGGTATCGAGAGATATTGCACTAAACACTTGATTCATTCCTCTTCTTCACTACTCATGAGCTATTTGTGATCTCTTATTAAATCAGATAGACACTGTACTTACTGAAATTTTAACATAAAACAACTTCCATGCCATGCTTGTGTGTGTAATACTTTTTATAGTAGAACAGTGATTATCAAGTTTCCTGCAAAGTTGTTATATAAACCAATATCATTAAATTCGGAGATTTAGGAAAACAAAATTGGCAGCTTTATCTTTTTGTTGTTGTTGTTTTGCCATTTAAAATTAGCAGGAATAAAAAGGAGACTACTTACCTTTCTTTTAGGCTAGAGAATAAAGGACTTGGAAAGAGCAAAGGGGACTTAAGTCCTTTCGTTTTCCGAGCTCTGAAGTAGATGAGGAATAAGGCATGATTTTAGTGACCCAAGATAGGAGAAAAGGAGTAATTTTTCTTAGGAGAAACATTGATTTTATAAAAGTGAGAAATACAAAGGGTTACTGCTTAGGGAAAATGTGAATTCCCTATCAGGTGAGAAGGTGGGATATGGGAGGTGGGAACAGTCAGAGGTAGGTGTCTGCTAACGTACAAAGACTGGATGTTTTTTCTTTCAAATCCAGTGCTATTTAATATTCTGATTTTAGTCTAAGTTTACTAAATTAACAGGTTAAAATTGCAAAGGTGGAAAAATGAGGACGAGAGAAAATGTTGGACAGATGCAAAGCACAAGGTTAGAAAGGCAGTAGAAAAGAATTACACCTGTGAAAAAGTCACCCCACCCCCACCCTCCATGACTTTTTCCCCTCCTTGTTATATTTTAAGCTTGTTGAACTGAAAAATTGAGAAACAAGTCACAATGTGTAGGGGTTTTTTGAAATTATTTGGGTCAACTTTCTAAATAGCAACTTTATAAGGCAACTCTTTGCATAGCAAAGGGAGAACATAATTAAAAATTCAAGAAAGGAAAAAACAACTATAATCAATGTAGAATAAACCTTTGAAAGTTAGCCAATTAAACTGGATTGTTTTGTTGTTGTTTCTTCATATCTAGGAACTTGATTTATGTAAAAGAAGTCTAATGTGAACAACGAACACATACACAGAAAATAAGAGTTGAATAAAAGATTATTTATGTATATTACTATACAATTCAAAGGCTCATATTGAAAGAGGAATAACTAGAAGCTACATCTGAAAAGCTCTCCAGAACTATGACCTTCTTAATCGATAGCCAGTGAAAATTTTCCATTTGATGCAGAGAGCTTGAACCCAGTACTGTGACAACAGATTGGATGGGATGGGATGAGAGGCAAGATGTAGGTTCAAGATGGAGGGCAAGTGTGTATACTGTATGGCAGAAACCAACACAATATTATAAAGCAATCGTTTTCCAATTAAAAAATATACAAAATTAAATTAAATTTAAAAAGAGACTTTAAAAACATGCTGAATGGACTCTGAAAGGCTAGTGTGAAATGGAGTATTTTCTACCATATCAATAAACAAGGATTTCACAGCCATCAGTGTTGCTGATCGTTCATATATGAATTTCTTAGCCTGGAGAATGCCCAGGAAACACAGTGTCTGCTATCTGACAGCTATTGAGCTGCCTTGCCAGCACTCCCTACAATAAGCACTGAGGAGTTTGGGGAGGGAAAAGACAGGATGCTGACTACAGATAGCTGAGATGCATATGAAATAAATGATTTCAGTAGGCCCAGAGTCTTCTATCTCACCATATATAGAAAAAACACTAAATTCCCTAACTTGAAATATCTGGTTTTCCTTAATTAATAGTAATCTTTTCATATTCAGACTACTAGTCCATTGCTGCAAACTTCTGTATAACCTGACTTTTTCCCTTTCTTCCTTTCCCCTCATCGGACCACCCCCCTCCTCAGAATAGTTCTATCAGTTTACTTCAGATGCTATCTCCTGGACGTGAAGTCTGAAAAATTCATTTAAGTTCAGTGCAGTCAGTCAGTCATGTCCGACTTTGCGAGCCCATGAATCACACCACGCTAGGCCTCCCTGTCCATCACCAACTGCCAGACTCATGACCATCGAGTCCGTGATGCCATCCAGTCATCTAATCCTCTATCCTCCCCTTCTCCTCCTGCCCTCAACCCCTCCCAGCATCTGGGTCTTTTCCAATGAGTCAACTTTTCGCATGACATGGCCAAAGTGGAGTTTCAGCTTCAGCATCAGTCATTCCAATGAACACCCAGGACTCATCTCCTTTAGCATGGAATGCTTGGATCTCCTTGCAGTCCAAGGGACTCTCAAGAGTCTTCTCCAACACCGCAGTTCAAAAGCATCAATTCTTCGGCTCTCAGCTTTCTTCACAGTCCAATTCTCACATCCATACATGACCACTAGAAAAACCATAGCCTTGACTAGATGGACCTTTGTTCGCAAAATAATATCTCTGCTTTTGAATATACTATCTAGGTTGGTCATAACTTTCCTTCCAAGGAGTAAGTGTCTTTTAATTTCATGGCAAGAATTACCATCTGCAGTGATTTTGGAGCCGCCAAAAATAAGATCTGACACTGTTTCCACTGTTTTCCCATCTATTTCCCATGAAGTGATGGAATCGGATGCCAGGAACTTCGTTTTCTGAATGTTGAGCTTTAAGCCAACATTTTCACTCTCCTCTTTCACTTTCACCAGTTCTTCTTCACTTTCTGCCATAAGGGTGGTGTCATCTGCATATCTGAGGTTATTGATATTTCTCCCAGCAATCTTGATTCCAGCTTGTGCTTCTTCCAGCCCAGTGTTTCTCATTATGTACTCTGCATATAAGTTAAATAAGCAGGGTGACAATACATAGCCTTGACGGACTCATTTTATTATTTGAAACCAGTCTGTTGTTCCATGTCCAGTTCTAACTGTTACTTCCTCATCTGCATACAGGTTTCTCAAGAGGCAGGTCAAGTGGTCTGGTATTCCCATATCTTTAAGAATTTTCCATAGTTTGTGGTGATCCACACAGTCAAAGGGATTGGCATAGTCAATGAAGTAGAAATAGATATTTTTTCTAGAACTCTTGCTTTTTTGATAATCCAGCAGATATTGGCAATTTGATCTCTGGTTTCTCTGCCTTTTCTAAAACCAGCTTGAACATCAGGAGTTCACGGTTCATGTATTGCTGAAGCCTGTCTTGGAGAATTTTGAGCATTACTTTACTAGCGTATGAGATGAGTATAACTGTGCAGTAGTTTGAGCACTCTTTGGCTTTGCCTTTCTTTGGGATTGGAATGAAAACTGACATTTTCCAGTCCTGTGACCACTGCTGAGTTGCCCATATTTGCTGGCATATTGAGTGCAGTACTTTCACAGCATCATCTTTCCGGATTTGAAATAGCTCAACTGGAATTCCATCACCTACACTAGCTTTGTTCATAGTGATGTTTCCTAAGGCCCACTTGACTTCATCTTCCAAGATGTCTGGCTCTAGGTGAGTGATCACAACATCATAATTAACCGGGTCATGAAGATCCTTTTGTACAGTTCTTCTGTGTATTCTTGCCACTTCTTCTTAATAGCTTTTGCTTCTGTTAGGTCCATATCATTTTGGTCCTTTATTGAGCCAATCTTTTCATGAAATGTTCCCTTGATATCTCTAATTTTCTTGAAGAGATCTCTAGTTTTTCCCGTTCTATTATTTTTCTCTCTTTCTTTGCATTGATCGCTGAGAAAGGTTTTCTTATTTCTCCTTCCTATTGTTTGGAACTCTGCTTTCAAATGGATATATCTTTCCTTTTCTTCTTTGCTTTCATGTCTCTTCTTTTCACAACTATTTGTAATGCCTCTTCAGAGAGCCAGTTTGTTTTTTTGCATTCCCCCCCGCCCCCAGGGATGGTCTTCATCCCTGTCTCCTGTACAGTGTCACAAACCTCTGTCCATAGTTTATCAGGCACTCTGTTTATCAGATCTAGTTCCTTCCAACCTATTTGTCACTCCACTGTATAATTATAAGGGATTTTATTTAGGTCATACCTGAATTGTCTAGTGGTTTTCCCCACTTTCTTCAATTTAAGTTTGAATTTGGCAATAAGGTGTTCATGATCTGAGCCACAGTCAGTTCTTGATCTTATTTTTGCTGACTGTATAGAGCTTCTCCATCTTTGGTGCAAAGTATGTAATCAATCTGACTTTGGTGTTGGCCATCTGGTGATGTCTATTTGTAGAGTCTTCTATTGTTTGTTGGAAGAGGGTGTTTGCTATGACCAGTGCATTCTCTTGGCAAAACTCTATCAGCCTTTGCCCTGTTTCATTAGGGTACGCCAAAGCCAAATTTGCCTGTTACTCCAGGTGTTTCCTGACTTCCTACTTGCATTCCAGTCCCCTATAATGAAAAGGACATTTTTGGTGGTGTTAGTTCTAAAAGGTCTTGGTCAGTTCAGTTCAGTTGCTCATAAAGCACATTTGAGTTGTGTCCGACTCTTTGCAACCCCATGAATCACAGCATGCCAGGCTTCCCTGTCCATCACCGTCTACTAGAGTTCAATCAAACTCACATCCATCGAGTCAGTGATGCCATCCAGCCATCTCATCCTCTGTCATCCCCTTTTCTTCCTGCTCCCAATCCCTCCCAGCATCAGAGTCTTTTCCAATGAGTCAGCTTGTCACATGAGATGGTCAAAGTACTGGAGTTTCAGCTTTAGCATCATTCCTTCCCAAGTACACCCAGGGCTGTAGGTCTTCATAAAACCGTTCAACTTCAGCTTCTTCAGTGTTACTGGTCATTGCATAGACTTGGAATTTTATTTGGTGGGGAGCTGGGAAAGTTATCTTTGAAAGTTGGTTTCAAGAGGAGGTACCTGTGTTGCTCAGTTTAAACACTGTGTGTGGACACTCTCAGTGTAGAAGGCACTAGGACGATTTTGCTTGAGCAGGTGTAGAGAAATAGCAATTATCCAAGATGGCCTGGTCAGGTTTTCTTGTCATATGTTCTGTAAACAATGTCTTCACATCATTATATAATAGCTGAGATCATTTATAACAGTGCAAATGTGCATCATGTGGTAAGCCCTTGGCCATGTGCCCGCTTTTGTTCTGTGTATGTATACAAACACAACCTGAAAATTTCTTGTGGCTGTATTAGCCACTGTGAATAAAGTATGCCTGCCTTGCTTCTGTGTAAATGATTATCAAGTAATCATATAGCTTCTCATATTTTCTTCAAGCCTCTGTGCTTGAGCCTTGTCTACCCTGGATTCAATGATCAGCAAGACAACTGGCATAGCCAGTAGTATTCATTAGGTAGGGGAGCCTGAGGCGCCAATGGATAGAGGAAGCCAGTGACCACTGCATAACATGTGGTACCTGGTGGCCACGGTCCTCTCAGTGGGGTTCTTGGTGGAAGACTGGGAGTCAATGAATGGGTCAATGGTTAGCCTTGAAAAGGTGTTTCAGGTGGTGAGCTCCTGTTTGCCCAACAAAGCAGCACATACTCCTGCTACTACCATGGGGTGGATTTTCCTGACTGGCCTAAAGGCTAACATGGATAATGTCCTCCATGATTCTGTGCAAGTGCATAAACTGCAGACAAGGGGGGAATTACTAGAAGAGCATACGTGTTTATTGGAGCAAGAAATGCATAGCCTTGATGAACCCAGTGCCTAAGACAATGTGGTAATCAGGGATAGTGACAATGAACATTATGAGACCACAGGTCCCTGCTTATTAGCAAGGCCTGTTGTGCAACAGAAGATGAAATATGAGCAACCTTTGGCCCGGGGTGGGGGGCATCCCCAAGAAGCCTCCAGTGTGACTGAGTATATGACTTATTGACCATATTCTGAGGTGAAATTGGTTGATTTGGGTAAGCAATTTTAGCAGCAGCAAGAGGAATTCTTGGAAGTTTGACTTGTGCAACCCTGGGGCACAGGGTTGATGGTATTATTTGTTCCAGGGATAAAATGGAACAGTTGGCATCTATAACCACTAACCTCTCTTTGAGACAAAGATCACAGAATGCTTGGTGACTCAGGTAGGGGACACCTAACCAAACACATACCCTGATGGAATGGATTAGCACTGCCATCTGATCTGTGTGGACAAATGTAGGAGAAATCCCAGACACTGTGAGTAAGTGGCATACCTTTTGCCAAGTTAACCCAAGGTGAGAGAGAATTGTGCATGAAACAGGCTATGTTTAACCTAAATATTCAAGGCCATGATAATGAGTATTTTACAGGTGGCATGTGAGATGCCATTTTGAACAATGCCTTGTCTACCACTTTCAGGTCCTTTACTGCTATTATTAAGCCCTATGTGGGCTGCGCCATCTACAAAGTGACCTCGATGTTAGCAAGTTTGAGAAAAGTAGAGGGATGGTGGCAGACAAAGGGGATTAGAAGCATTAAGACCCTGAAGGAGGGCCAAGCTGGTAAAGGCCCCATCTGGGTGATGCAAATGTGGGGCAATTTTCCAGCAGTGGGAGTTGACAAAAATAAAATTGATCAACAGCCCAATGCTATACTTCTAGAGCTATGGAGGCAACTGAGATCAAGCAGCAGTTTACCAAGTGTGAGAAGCATTCACAGCAAGAGATACAGGTGGTTTATTTAGAAGATTATATGGTGCCCATGGATGTTGTTTCACATGTCCTTTTCCACTTTGAATGGGGGTCAGGCCAATGTGCCAACCTGAAAAGCCCAAATGAGGACCAAAGACCCCATGCAGAGCTTGCAATTCTCTGTCACAGGCTAATGCACAGAGAGTAATGGCTCTGGTTGACTCTTGTTGAATGCAATCTTATATACAGCAAGCCAAAGCAGTTTCCCAGTCCTAGTGCACAAATTGATAGCTATGGCAGGCAAACAATTACAACTGTGTCTTTACCTTTGAGACTGGACAGCTCCCTGTGCAGAGTTATACTGTAAAGACTGTGTTCTTACCTTTGGAAATTGGATGACTCCCTGTGCAGATGTATGCTGTGTATGTACTACCCAATCCTGGAATATATCTTGGGTATAGATGTTCTACAAGGCCTAATGATGCAAATCTCTGTGGAGGGATTTTGCCTCCGAGTGCATAGGAAAAGGCTGCTGTGAGAGGATACATGAAGCATACCTCACAGTTACTGCCAGAACCGTGGAGGTTAACAGCTATGAGACAGGATTGTCTACCAGTTGGCCATGAAGAAATAGGAGCCATCATTGTGCTGGCAAAAGTGAGCATTGTATGGCCTTCTCATAGGCTAACTCCCCCATCTAGCCTATTCAGAAACCTGATGGATCATGGTGAATGACCATCAACTACAGAGAATTGAATAAGGTGGTGCCACCTGTGCATGCTGACATGCCACTGATTTCTGATTTGATGGATCTATTTGTGGATGTATTGACCACAGCACTGGGCACTTATCACTATGTGGTGTCCTTAGCTAATGCTTTTTTTTTCTATAACTATAGATGATGAGAGCCAATATCAATTTAAATTCACTTGGTAGGGAAGCCAATGGACATTTCAGGTCCTTCCCCAAGGATATTTGCACAGCCCAACAATATGTCACAGCCTGGTTGCAGAAGAGTTGGTGAAATGGAAGCATCCAACATCAGTGAAATTGTTCTATTATATTGATGATGTGCTACTAACCTCTGATTCTCTTGCAGATTTAGGACAGTGTGCACCAGAGCTTATAGAATATTTGGAATCATGTGAGTGGGATGTGAAAGCAATAGCAGTCCCCTCTTTCAAGTGAAGGGTTCAGTGCTGAGAGAGGTTTTTCTTTGGGTCCTTAATGAAAAGCCCTGCAGGTGTGCAGTTGCCCCTTTGGAGGTCTCTCCTGCATCCCACTACTGGCTCCAACTGGTCACAGATAGTGGGCTGAACTTGGCCATGGACGATAAAGCACCCCACATGCAGTGGGTGACTCTTCTAGCCTTGTGGGGCAAGGACTGCAACATGAGTTCCAGGTTGTACACTGGGTAATGAGTGTCTGGTCCCTTGTGAAAAAGTCAAATTTACAGTACTTGGAATTGGGTTTTGCTATGTACTGGAGGTGTAACGTCCACCCTAGTAGTTTGTTGCTGTGGTATGTTGGTCCAAGGGTCAGTGTTATTTGTCAAGTGGGCATTGTGGAAGATAGACTGCACAAAGATTGCAAAGAGAGAGACCCTGAAGGGTAGAATGTAGAGAAATAAAAAATTAGCCAAGATGGCAGTGGTCTCGCTCCCTCGACCCATATTCTGTAAACAATGCCTTGAGGCTGCATTAGTCACTGTGAATATAAAGCGTGTCTGTGGTTCCTAAGGTTCCTCATATTTTCTTCCAGCTTCCTGGCTCATGCCTTGACAGCAGGGAACCCTCAGTGTGAAAACACTGGGAAGACTCAGTTTGGATACTGGGTGGTTAGTCTCACTTTAGCAACTGGGAAGTCTGGCTCAG
This sequence comes from Nanger dama, assembly GCA_917880005.1. Taxonomy (NCBI): domain Eukaryota; kingdom Metazoa; phylum Chordata; class Mammalia; order Artiodactyla; family Bovidae; genus Nanger; species Nanger dama. The sequence goes on from CAKJTW010000045.1 coordinate 790,427, forward strand.
TTTAACGCTGAGTAAGGTGGGTTGCTAAGAGTGAAGACTGGCCTATTGTTTTTCCTTGAATTCGCTACATTAAGAGAGTTTTTTGAAATAAAACTGAAATCTTACGAGAGCTTCTGAGCTCCAAAGAAGGGACTCTCTCCTCCTGGGCTGCAACAGTCTTCTTAGGCGACTGAGACACTTGCGGGAGTGGTTGAGGCTGGATCTTATACTGCATAGCTTGTCCATGTAGGGAAACCCACTCATATAATTAGCGGCCTGATTAACCAGGGACACACATAAGAATTGGCCATTTCATGATCCAAGCACCCGTGGAAGTCTTATACTCCCCTGGGAGACCCAAAGAACATAAGATGGGGGCTAAAGCAACCCTGGAGCAAAAACAGAGAAGTTAAGCTGCCAAACATCACACATTGGCCCACCATGAAATCATCATTAGCAATTTTATTTCAACAAACTGACATCAAAATGGAAAATAAAGATTTCAAAATAAAAAAAAAAAAGAATGACAGATTGCCGATACTCCAGCTGCATAAATATACATGAAAATTTTACAAATCTTTGCTTGATTGGAAACTGGAGAAAATATTGTCCTGGAAATTAAGGCTTGTTTGTTTTGTTTGTTTTTTTCCCATTGTGTATGCAGTTAAACTTAAAAGCTGGCTTGGTAAAACATTAAATAAAGGTCTTCTAGGGGAATGCACACATTTCTCTGTGTCATTGAGATGTATTTCTTTTCTTCAAGCTGATCTTCCTAGGCCATTTTATGTTTGTGTGTTTTGTTTGTTCAGGTTTTTCAAAATTTGGCCTTGAAAGTAAGACGCCCTGAATTTAGGTTAAATCCTCCCAGACTCTCTTATGGGGAGGATTTTTCATCTTAAGGGCTTCCCTTGTGGCTCAGCTGATAAAGAGTCCACCTCAATGTCAGAGACTTAGGTTCAGTCCCTGGGTTGGGAAGATCCCCTGGAAAGAGAAAGGCTACCCACTCCAATAAGAACACTTAGAGAGAATTCCATGGACTGTATAATCCATGGGGCTGCAAAGAGTTGGACACGACTGAGCAACTTTTATTTCACTTTATACCTAAATAGTCTGAATCTCTGTTGAGATATATTTTGTGTGCTAAGTCACTTCAAAAGTGATAAGTCATGTCCAACTCTTTGCAAACCTATGGACTGTAGCCCATCAGGCCCCCTGTCCATGGGATTCTCTAGGTAAGAGTACTGGAGTGGATCGCCATGAACTTCTCAATGGATCCTTTTTAAAATTGGAGAGACTAATGAACTGGTCAATCTTGAGCACTCTCATTGTAAACAACTGCATAATTGATACATATAAAACAAAAGTCAAATTAACGATGTGAAAATTACAACAATTAACCAGAAAACTTCCATAGTTTTAAAACAAGTAAGGAGAGGATGGGGAAAAGATGGCGGAGGAATAGGATGGGGAGAACACTTTCTCCCTAACTACTTCATCAAAAGAACATTTCAACGCTGAGTAAATTCCACAAAACAACTTCTGACTGCTGGCAGAGGACATCAGGCATCCAGCAAAGCAGATCATTGGCTTCAAAACCAGGTAGGAATTAAAATATACGACGAAGATAGAGACAAAGGAGGAGGGAGGGAGCCCCGAGCCAGGAAGGGAATACCGTCCTGGGAAGGGAATCCTGTCCCAGGAAGAGATTCTTAAAAAGAGAGATTTCCTAAAATTGGGAAACCTTCACACAGCTGTGTATGGGGTGAGCCCTGGAAGCACAGAGGGCAACATAACAGGAAGGAAGAATAAATAAGTAAATAATTAAAACCAACAGAGTACGATTCAACAGTATAACCCCCAGCGGATAAGCAGCGCAAACGCCTGCGTCCAACAGCAGTGGGGGTTGGGCAGGGAGGATAGCGCCAGCGACAGTGCTTTCTAAGAATTGGGCCACGGGAGACGTAAGCTGCACGGCTTTTCTCGAGAATCGGGGCATAACGGGGCCAGAATCGGGTCCGCGCGTGGCTAGAAAGAACTATCTTGGTCTAGCAAACCATACTGTGGGATGGCTAACACGGGAAATGCTCGAACATAAAACACCGACAGGCCCATGCAGAGAACAAAGGACAGATCGGCAATAGCTAGCTGCAGACCATCCCCTCCGGCAACAGGCAGCCAGAGCCTGAAGTGCTGGAAGGGGGCAATCGCAGCTCAAGAGAGACATTACCTACCAAATTACAAGCAGCTTTCTTTGCTATTGAGACTGCTGGGGGCTCTGAACAGTCATCATCTGCCTGAGAAAGAGCCCCTGCAGAGCTCCCAGAAAATTGAGTGACCCGGAAGCCCAGAAGTCGCAATAGCACGCGCCAAACTCCCTAGCCACTCGGACCTGAGAAGGGAACAAAGCCCCTGTTCAACCAAATCTAAATCTCGGAGGGCTTCCTGACCACCAATCCTGAGCGCCAAACCTGAGCGGCATAGACTGGGGAAGTGCATGAAGCATAGGGCAGGCCCCACAAGGTTAACCCAGGAGCGAGAAGGGGCAAGCCCAGTCCAGAGTCCACCACCACCCTCCCTGTATCAAGATGGAAATCAGATACTGAAGGGACCAGCAAACAGAGGAAGTCAAACAGAGGGAACTGCCTTGGTAGCGACCCCACACAGTCCAAAATGACAGAGAAAGCACCAGATATACCGATACTACTTTTATGATTTTTTTTTTTTGGGGGGATGATGTGGAAGAGTGATTTTTTTTAAGAATTTTTTTCTTTAAAATTTTTTTTCTTTTTAAATTTGTTTTCCCTTCTTTTTTTTTCATTTTTTTTCTAAACTTGCTTAAATTTTTAAGTCTTCTATATTTCTATTTATTATTTTTATAACCTATTATTACTTTCCAAAAAAAAAAAAAACCCCTATCTTTAAAGCAAAAGCCGTATATAGTCCTATTGGTGGTGGAAGTTGTCTCTTAATAAATTTGGAGTCTTTTATTTTATTTTATTTTATTTTATATTTTCTCTCAATTTTTTTAATTTTTCTCTCCTTCTTCTTATCTTTAATATTTTATCTTTGAAAATCCAATCTCTACTCCAGATTTATAATCTCAACATTTTGTTACTTGTTGCCAATTTTGTACTTTTAAAAACCTAATCTTCCGTACCCGATTTTACATGAGTGCGAGACTACTGGCTTGACCACTCTCTCCCCCTTCGGAATCTCTCTTTTCTCCACCAGGTGGCTTCTGTCTCATCCTCCACCCCCTCTTCTCTACCCAACTCTATGAATCTCTGTGTGCTCCCAAAGGTGGAGAATCCTCAGGGAACTGGTCACTGGCCAGATCTGTATCCCTCCCTTTGCATCTCCCTCTTTTATCCTCCTGTCCACCTCTATCTACTTCCTTCCTCTCCTCTTCCATGTATAACTCTGTGACCACCTCTGAGAGGTCCAGACTTTGGAGTGCACACAAGAAAGTGGTTATGGGCTAGCTTGCTTTTTCCTCTTTTGATTCCACCTCATCCCATTCCACTCACCTCTAACTACCCCCTCCCTCTTCTCTCCTCCAAGTAACTCAGCGATCTTCTAGGGACGACCCTCAAAGTGGAGAAACCTATCATCATTAACCCAGATGTTTTAACATTAGTGCTGAATAGATGGAGAAATCATGAGGCTATTGTAAAAATAAATCTGAAAACCAGAATCAGGAGGCGTAAGTTCAAATCCTGAGATCATCAAAGAATACCTGAATACAGGGAACATTATCCAATAAGAGCTCATCAAACGCCTTCATACCTATACTGAAATTGAGCACTACCCAAGGGCCAACAAGTTCCAGAGCAAGACATACCACGCAAATTCTCCAGCAACACAAGAACAAGCCCCTGAGCTTCAAGACACAGGCAACTCAAAATACTTCAAAACCATTGATGTCCCATAACCCACTACTTGACACTTCACAACACTCCAGAGAGAGGAAATCCAACTCCACCCACCAGAAATTTGACACAAGCCTCTCTAATCAAGAAACTTTGACAAGCCACTGATATAACCCCAAACACAGAGAGGAAGCTCTATAATAAAGAGAACTCCACAAATTCCCAGAATATAGAAAAGCTACCCCAAACGCAGCAATATGACCAGGATGAAGTGACAGAGGAATACCCAGCAGGTAAAGGAACAGGAGACATGCACACCAAATCAAAAAAAAAAAAAAAAAGAGGAAGAGATAGGGAATCTACCTGAGAAAGAATTCCGAATACTGATAGTGAAAATGATCCAAAATCTTGAAATCAAAATGGAATCACAGATAAATAGCCTGGGGTCAAGATTTGAGAAGATGCAAGAAAGGGTTAACAAGGACCTAGAAGAAATAAAAAGAGTCAACATATAATGAATAATGCAATAAAAGAGATCAGAAAAACTCTGGAGGCTACAAATAGTAGAATATGAGAGGCAGAAGATAGGATTAGTGAAATAGAAGACAGAATGGTAGAAATAAATGAATCAGAGAGGGAAAAAGAAAGACGAATTAAAAGAAATGAGGACAACCTCAGAGACCTCCAAGACAATATGAAATGCTCCAACATTTGAATTATAGGAGTCCCAGAAGAAGAAGACAAAAAGAAAGACCATGAGACAATACTTGAGGAGATAATAGTTGAAACCTTCCCTAAAATGGGAACGGAAATAATCACCCAAGTCCAAGAAACCCCGAGAGTGCCAAACAGGATAAACCCAAGGCGGAACACCCCAAGACATATACTAATCAAACTAACAAAGACCAAACACAAAGAATAAATATTAAAAGCAGCAAGGGAAAAACAACAAATAACACACAAGGGGATCCCCATAAGAATAACTGCAGATCTTTCAATAGAAACTCTTCAGGCTAGGAGGGAATGGCAAGACATACTTAAAGTGATGAAAGATAATAACCTTCAGCTAAGACTACTGTACCCAGCAAGAATCTCATTCAAATATGAAGGAGAAATCCAAAGCTTTACAGACAAGCAAAAGCTGAGAGAATTCAGCACCACCAAACCAGCTCTCCAACAAATACTAAAGGATAGACTTTAGACAGGAAACACAAAAAGGAAGTATAAACATGAACCCAAAACAATAAAGTAAATGGCAACAGGTGCATACTTACCAATAATTACCTTAAATGTAAATAGGTTGAATGCCCCAACCAAAAGGCAAAGACTGGCTGAATGGATACAAAAACAAGATCCCTATATATGCTGCTTACAAGAAACCCACCTCAATACAACGGACACATACAGACTGAAAGTGAAGGGCTGGAAAAAGATATTCCATGCAAATAAAGACCAAAAGAAAGCAGGAGTAGCAATACTCATATCCGATAAAATAGACTTTAAAACAAAGGCTGTGAAAAGGGACAAAGAAGGCCACTACATAATGATTAAAGGATCAATCCAAAAAGAAGATATAACAATTATAAATATATATGCACCCAAAATAGGAGCACCGCAATATGTAAGACAATTGCTAACAAGCATGAAAGGGGAAATAAATAATAACACAATAATAGTGGGAGACTTTAATACCCCACTCACACCTATGGACAGATCAACTAAACAGAAAATTAACAAAGAAACGCAAACTTTAAATGATACAATAGACCAGTTAGACCTAATTGATATCTATAGGACATTTCACCCCAAAACAATGAATTTCACCTTTTACTCAAGTGCACATGAAACCTTTTCCAGGATAGATCACATGCTGGGTCATAAATCTAACCTTGATAAATTCAAAAATATCGAAATTATTCCAAGCATCTTCTCTGCCCATTATGCACTAAGGTTAGATCTCAATTACAGGAGAAAAGCTATTAAAAATTCCAACATTTGGAGGCTGAACGACACCCTTCTGAATAACCAACAAATCACAGAAGAAATCAGAAAAGAAATCAAATTATGCATCAAAACGAATGAAAATGAAAACACAACTACACAGAACCTATGGGGCACTATAAAAGCAGTGCTAAGAGGAAAGTTCATAGCAATACAGGCATACCTCAAGAAACAAGAAAAAAGCTCAATAAATAACCTAACTCTACACCTAAAGCAACTAGAAAAGGAAGAAATAGAGAACCCCAGAGTTAGTAGAAGGAAAGAAATCTTAAAAATTAGGGCAGAAATAAATGCAAAAGAAACAAAAGAGACCATAGCAAAAATCAACAAAGCAAAAAGCTGGTTCTTTGAAAGGATAAATAAAATTGACAAACCATTAGCCAGACTCATCAAGAAACAAAGAGAAAAAAATCAAATCAATAAAATTAGAAATGAAAATGGAGTGATCACGACAGACAACTCAGAAATACAAAGAATCATAAGAGACTACTATCAGCAACTATATGCCAATAAAATGGACAACTTGGAAGAAATGGACAAATTCTTAGAAAAGTACAACTTTCCAAAACTGAACCAGGAAGGAATAGAAAATCTTAACAGACCCATCACAAGCATGGAAATTGAAACTGTAATCAGAAATCTTCCAGCAAACAAAAGCCCAGGTCCAGACGGCTTCACAGCTGAATTCTACCAAAATTTCGAGAAGAGCTAACACCTATCTTACTGAAGCTATTCCAGAAAATTGCAGAGGAAGATAAACTTCCAAACTCATTCTATGAGGTCACCATCACCCTAATACCAAAACCTGACAAAGACACCACAAAAAAGAAAACTACAGGCCAATATCACTGATAAACAGAGATGCAAAAATCCTTAACAAAATTCTAGCAATCAGAATCCAGCAACACATTAAAAAGATCATACACCATGACCAAGTGGGCTTTATCCCAGGGATGCATGGATTCTTCAATATCCGCAAATCAATCAATGTAATTCATCACATTAACAAACTGAAAAACAAAAGTCATATGATTATCTCAATAGATGCAGAAAAAGCCGTTGACAAAATTCAATATCCATTTATGATAAAAACGCTCCAGAAAGCAGGAATAGAAGGAACGTACCTCAACATAATAAAAGCTATATATGACAAACCCACAGCTAACATTATCCTCAAAGGTGAAAAATTGAAACCATTTCCCCTAAAGTCAGGAACAAGACAATGGTGTCCACTTTCACCGCTACTATTCAATATCGTACTGGAAGTTTTGGCCACAGCAATCAGAGTAGAAAAAGAAATAAAAGGAATCCAAATTGGAAAAGAAGTAAAACTCTCACTGATTGCAGACGACATGATCCTCTACATAGAAAATCCTAAAAACTCGACCAGAAAACTACTAGAGCTAATCAAGGAATATAGTAAATTTGCAGGATATAAAATCAACACTCAGAAATCCCTTGCATTCCTATACACTAATAATGAGAAAGTAGAAAAAAAAAATTAAAGAAACAACTCCATTCACCATTGCAACGAAAAGAATAAAATACTTAGGGAATATACCTACCTAAAGAAACTAAAGACCTATATATTGAAAACTATAAAACACTGATGAAAGAAATCAAAGAGGACACTAATAGATGGAGAAATATACCATGCTCATGGGTTGGAAGAGTCAATATAGTGAAAATGAGTATGCTACCCAAAGCAATCTACAGATTCAGTGCAATCCCTATCAAGCTACCAGCAGTATTTTTCACAGAACTAGATCAAGTAATCTCAAGATCTGTATGGAAATACAAAAACCTCAAATAGCCACAGCAATCTTGAGAAAGAAGAATGGAACTGGAGGAATCAACTTGCCTGACTTCAGGCTCTACTACAAAGCCACAGTCATTAAGACAGTATGGTACTGGCACAAAGACAGAAATAGAGATCAATGGAACAAAATAGAAAGCCCTGAGATAAACCCACACACCTATGGACACCTTATCTTCGACAAAGGTGGCTAGAATATACAATGGAGTAAAGACAGTCTCTTTAACAGGTGGTGCTGGGAAAACTGGTCAACCACTTGTAAAAGAATGAAACTAGACCTCTGTCTAACACCATACACAAAAATAAACTCAAAATGGATTACAGATCTAAATGTAAGACCAGAAACTATAAAACTCCTAGAGGAGAACATAGGCAAAACACTCTCCGACATAAATCACAGCAGGAGCCTCTATGATCCACCTACCAGTATACTGGAAATAAAAGCAAAAATAAACAAATGGGATCTAGTTAAAATTAAAAGCTTCTGCACAACAAAGGAAACTATAAGCAAGGTGAAAAGACAGCCTTCTGAATGGGAGAAAACAATAGCAAGTGAAACAACTGACAAACAACTAATCTCAAAGATATACAAACAACTTATGCAGCTCAACTCCAGAAAAATAAACGATCCAATCAAAAAATGGGCCAAAGATCTAAATAGGCATTTCTCCAAAGAAGACATACGGATGGCTAACAAACACATAAAAAGATGCTCAACATCATTTATTATCAGAGAAATGCAAATCAAGACCACAATGAGGTACCATTCCACACCCGTCAGAATGGCTGTGATCCAAAAGTCTACAAGCAATAACTACTGGAGAGGATGCGGAGAAAAGGGAACCCTCTTACACCGCTGGTGGGAATGCAAACTAGTACAGCCACTATGGAAAACAGTGTGGAGATTCCTTAAAAAATTGCAAATAGATCTGCCTTATGACCCAGCAATCCCACTGCTGGGCATACACACTGAGGAAACCAGAATTGAAAGAGACACATGTACCCCAATGTTCATTGCAGCACTGTTTATAATAGCCAGGACATGGAAACAACCTTGATGTCCATCAGCAGATGAATGGGTAAGAAAGCTGTGGTACATATACACAATGGAGTACTACTCAGCCCTTAAAAAGAATAAATTTGACTCAGTTCTAATGAGATGGATGAAATTGGAGCCGATTATACAGAGTGAAGTAAGCCAGAAAGAAAAACACCAATACAGTATACTGACACATATATATGGAATTTAGAAGGATAGTAATGATGACCCTCTATGTGAGACAACAAAAGAGACTCAGAGGTATAGAATGCACTTTAGGACTCTGAGGGAGAGGGAGAGGGGGGATGATTTGGGAGAATGGCATTGAAACATGTATACTATCTTATAAGAACGAAGTGTCAGTCTATGTTCAATTCAGGAGGCAGGATGCATGGGGCTGGTGCACGGGATAATTCAGGGAGATGATATGAGGTGGGAGGTGGGATGGGGCTTCGGCATTGGGAGATCGTGGACACCTGTGGCTGATTCATGTCAATGTATGGCAAAACAAATACAGTATTGTAATAAAGAATAAAGTATTAAAAAAATAAAAAAAATCGAACAAGTAAGGAAAAACTGGTTTGAGAAGCTTCATCTGTGGTCTTTGCTTCCACTCACTGGCTCTTAGAGATGCTAATAAGAACATTAGAATAATTATAATGTTAATAGTAAAACTTGAAAGGAAGTCTGCCTATAATTTCCAACAAGATACATTTTAAAAGGAGTTATCTCAAATGAATAAAGAAGTCTTTGAACAGTTATTTAGAATGGGATAAGTAGACATTTATATAATTAAAGCAAGAATTGATATTACTACACTGCTGTTGCTGCTGCTTCTAAGTCACTTCAGTCTTGCCCAACTCTGTGCGATCCCATAGACGGCAGCCCACCAGGCTCCCCCATCCCTGAGATTCTCTAGGCAAGTGGGTTGCCAGTGTCTTCTCCACCTAAGGTTAAATGGACCAAAAAGGACCTCTTACTAGTCCCCAACAATAAAAACCAAATGAGATTGTTCTATTTATCCCAGTTTTTAAAAATATATATTTAAGAAGCATGAAAAATTCACACTATTTGACCAGCAGTTATTTGGGACAAATGAGCCAAAAGGCCTTACCTTCTTGGCTCAACCCCACTCTGGGGATTACAGAGCTTTTATATAAAGTAGATAAATGGACAGTGAACAACAACAACAACTAACTTCTAAAACCCCTCTTCAAAACCAAAACTTATGGATAGGATCCTAATGAAATCCTAATCCTCAAGTTAATGGCTTGCAAGTTAACAGAATTTAGGCAAAACTATTATGACCAACCTAGACAGCATATTAAAAAGCAGAGACATTATTTTGCCAACAAAGGTCCATCTAGTCAAGTTCTTCCAGTAGTCATGTATGGATGTAAGAATTGGACTGTAAAGAAAGGTGAGCACGGAAAAACTGATGCTTTTGAACTGTGGTGTTGGAGAAGACTCTTGAGAGTTCCTTCGACTGCAAGGAGGTCCAATCAGTCTATCCCAAAGGAAATCAATCCTGGGTGTTCTGATCTCCTTTAGGATATAATTGGAAGGACTGATACTAAAGCTGAAACTGCAATACTTTGGCAACCTCATGCAAAGTGTTGACTCTTTGTAAAAGACCCTGATGCTGGGAAAGATTGAGGGCAGGAGGAGAAGGGGATGACAGAGGATGAGATAATTAGATGGCATCACTGACTCAATGGACATCAGTTTGGGTAGACTGTGGCAGTTGGTGATGGACAGGGAGGCCTGGCATGCTGCAGTCCATGGGGTCACAAAGAGTCGGCCACAACTGAGTGACTGAGTTGAACTGAAATGATTCAACAATATAATTAAACAAGAGCAGAAACCATGTTATATAAAACCCGTTTTAAAGACATCAATTTTATATCAGTCCAGTTCAGTTAAGTCACTCAGTCGTATCCGACTCTTTGCGACCCCATAGAGTGCAGTATCAGTCCTTGAAATGAATATTCAGGACTGATTCCCTCTAGGATTGACTGACTTGATTTCCTTGCTGTCCAAGGGACTCTCAAGAGTCTTCTCCAACACCACATTTCAAAAGCATCAATTTTTCCGTGTTCAGCTTTCTTTATAGTCCAACTCTCACATCCATATATGACTACTGGAAAAACCATAGCTTGACTAGACAGACCTTTTTTTTTTCGTAAAGTAATGCCTATGCTTTTTAATATGCTGTTTAGGTTGGTTATAGCTTTTCTTCCAAGGAGCTAACGTCTTTTAATTGTTGGCTACAGTCACCATCTGCAGTTATTTTGGAACCCAAGATAATAAAGTCTCTCACTGTTTCCATTGTTTCCCCATCTATTTGCCATGAAGTGATGGGACTAGATGCCATGATCTTAGTTTTCTGAATGTTGAGTTTTAAGCCAACTTTTTCACTCTACTCTTTCACTTCCATCAAGAGGCTTTTTAGTTCTTATTTATTTATTTTTTTATTTAGTTACTATTTATATATTTGTTTTTATTGGCTCTTTTTATTTATTTTTTAAATTGTGGAATAGACAAGATATATAGACTGTTACCAATAAAAATATCCCATGGAGAGAGGAGACTGGCAGGCTACAGTCCATAGGGTTTCAAATAATTGGACACAACTTGGCGACTGAGCAAACATATGAAATGTTAACTAAACGTACTGAGGAAGCAAATAGGTTTCCTGAGCCATACAAATGCATAAAAACTGAGAACTAACATGCAAGGGCCAATAGAAAGAAAAATAATGATTTTGCTTTTATTTAATTTTTAAACTGAGAAAGATCTTTGCTGAATGCTTCAAGTAAACTTTTAAAGGTGTGATAAACTAAATTTCTAGAACCTGCAATTCATATAATAAGTTTCAGTTTAGTTAGAAATCTTGTCATTGATTTTTGTAACTTTAGGCGACAGAATTAGAACTGTTCTTTGGGAAACTAAAACCAATTGCCTTTGTCTTGCAAGCGTCTAAAAACCAGAAATATAAATGCTGGCCAAAAGGACCTGAATTAGTTCAAATAGGCAAAATCTAAAGCCAAGGGGAAAACAAAGTCTTTTAAAATTCAAACCACTGGAAATGTTCTCTTAGCCAAAATTATAGATAGTAAGTTTTAGTTATCCTTGCAAGCAAATTTAATGCATTCTGTAAACTAGTAGATTTATATTGTAATATATGATTCATATATAATCTTTAATTAAGCCATGCAATCTCTAGTTTGCCTGTTTGTCTATATGCATGTAGGGCTTCCCTGATAGCTCAGTTGGTAAAGAATCCACCTACAATACGGGAGATCCCCAGTTAATTCCTGGGTTGGGAAGATCTGCTGGAGAAGAGATAGGCTACCCACTCCAGTATTGTTGGGCTTCCCTTGTGGCTCAGTATGTAAAGAATCCACCCACAATGTGGGGAGACCTTGATTCGATCCCTGGGTTGGGAAGATCCCCTAGAGAAGGGAAAAGCTACTCACTCCAGTATTCTGGCCTAGAGAATTCCCTGGACTAGACTTGGACACAACTGAACAACTTTCACTTTTATACCTCATGCACATGAGATATCTCAACTTCTAAAAAGTACTACCAAAATGAAATTTATAAAGAGCTCTATTCAATTTTAATAAAAAATGCCTGCATTTGCAGAAACTGGCCAAAATGGCTTTCAGATATATGTGAACTGGGAAATATTCAATATTAAGTTGATACCTGTCATTAATGTTTGGACTTCCCTGAGGGTTCAAAGGTTAAAGCATCTGCCTGCAATGAGGGAGACCTGGGTTTGATCCCTGGGTCGGGAAGTTCCCCTGGAGAAGGAAATAGCAACCCACTTCAGTATTCTTGCCTGGAGAATCCCAAGGACGGAGGAGCCTGGTGGGCTACAGTTCATGGGGTCGCAAAGAGTCGAACACGACTGAGTGCCTTCACTTTGGCTTTTCATTAATATTTAAATATGTTGATCTAATTAATGTGACATGTTGTTTATTATTATACAAGGTTTAATACATAAGACCTTATTAGATAACTTGCAGTGAAAATAACATGGTGAAATTTTAAAGTAGATGTACATGAAATAACTATGGAATAAAATCTTTAAAGTAATTATATTTTAGAAAAGTGTACTTAAAATGATATTTCCAGCTATTTGGGAACTTAAAATTCTAGAGCTGTGTAAATTTATTAAACAGCTAAAAGATACCGAGGCATCGATTACTAATTAGAAAAATTAAATATATTTGGGAATACTAATGAAAATATTTGCTATCACCTGAGATGCTCTCTATAAGAAAACAAATGCTTTTAGATATTATGACTGCTGTTTATAGTCACCAATCAATGTCGATGTAAAGCTAGCTCATAATTGCTTACTTCTTAGCTTTACTAAAAATTAAGGTTTTAAGAGTTGAGGATTCTACTTTAAACATGTAATTAAAGTGATTAGGAGTAGTACAGTAACATGTCAGTATACAGTAAAATTAGAAGATATGTTTTGAGTAAAGAAGGTATGAAGAATGGAATTACTGAGTTTATTGAGGAAACAGAAAAGAATGGTTGATTGTATTTGGATGGAAAATGAGAAACAGGCTGGATATTGAAAGTGATGAGAGTCTGAAGAGGAACCCTGATGGAAAGGGTTTTATATATAGTAAAGATTGACCGAATTTGGATTGAACATGACTAAGCATATTTTGTTAAGTAAGCTAGTGAACGACTGGAGTTTGTTTTTTCTATTGAAAGTGCTCCTTTTGATGACAAACTGTGTGAGTTTCTGCACCCTTAAGAGGTCTATATTTGTTTCCTTTGGTTGTTTTATGATTTTAGCTAAATGAACATTGTTTAAGTGACCTATAATCCTGTGGTGTTTTAAAGCCTTTTTGATGTTTTTAACAAACTTCCCAAATAACAAAATCTAACTAGGCTCTTTTAGCTTTCAGTTAGGATAGATGCGTGGATAAAACAGCTCTGAGACATCTGAGAGAAGAATGTTAAACTAAGTTCATTTGGTACTTTTAATTCAGAAGCATTGCCAAATTATTGTAGGTTAATTTTGGGGTATAATGTAAGGATAAATGTCATTAATATAGACACTACCAAACTTTATATGGAAACCTTAACATTTTATAAGTCTGGTAAAATGTTATCAGTTATAATTTGATTATGCTAAAACATTATATGTTATAGAAATATCCAAGTTTCCTCCTAATTGCATTTTAATTGCCTTTAGTTTTTAAAGTAATTTATCTGTTTTAATTGGAGGCTAATTACTATACAATATTGTGGTAGTTTTTGCATATATTGACATGAATAAGCCATGGGTGTACATGTGTTCCCCATCGTGAACTCCCCTCCCTCTTCCCTCTGCATCCCATTCCTCAGGGTAATCCCAGTGCATCACCCATGAGCACCCTGTCTCATGCATTGAATCTGGACTGGTGATCTCTTTCACATACGATAATATACATGTTTCAGTGCTATTCTCTCAAATCATCCCACCCTCACCTTCTCCCACGGAGTCCAAAAGACTGTTCTTTATATCTGTGTCTCTTTTGCTATCTCTCATATAGGGTCATCGTTACCATATTTCTAAACTATATATATATATATATATATATATATATATATATATATGCATCAGTATACTGTATTGGTGTTTTGTTTCTGACTTACTTCACTCTGTATAACAGGCTCCAGTTTCATCCACCTCATCAGAACTCATTCAAAAGCAATCTATTTAATAGCTGAGCAATATTCCATGGGGAGAAGGAAATGACACCCCCACTCCAGTACTCTTGCCTGGAAAATCCCATGGATGGAGAAGCCTGGTGGCTACAGTTCATGGGGTCGCTATGAGTCAGACACGACTGAGCGAGTTCACTTTCACTTTTCACTTTCATGCACTGGAGAAGGAAATGGCAATCCACTTCAGTGTTCTTGCCTTGAGAATCCCAGGGACAGGGGAGCCAGGTGGGCTGCCATCTATGGAGTCTCAAAGAGTTGGACAAGACTGAAGTGACTTAGCAGCAGCAGTAGCAGCAGCAATATTCCATTGTGTATAATTAGTACAGCCACTATGGAGAACAGTGTGGGGATTCCTTTAAAAACTGGAAATAGAACTGCCATGTTTAAGTCTTTAATAATGCTATGAAATTAAAAGACGCTTACTCCTTGGAAGAAAAGTTATGACCAACCTAGATAGCATATTCAAAAGCAGAGTCATTACTTTGCCAACTAAGGTCTGATTAGTCAAGGCTATGGTTTTTCCTCTGCTCATGTATGGATGTGAGAGTTGGACTGTGAAGAAGGCTGAGCGCCAAAGAATTGATGCTTTTGAACTGTGGTGTTGGAGAAGACTCTTAAGAGTCCCTTAGACTGCAAGGAGATCCAATCAGTCCATTCTGAAGGAGATCAGCCCTGGGATTTCTTTGGAAGGAATGATGCTAAAGCTGAAACTCCAGTACTTTGCCCACCTCATGCGAAGAGTTGACTCACTGGAAAAGACTCTGATGCTGGGAGGGATTGAGGGCAGGAGGAGAAAGGAACGACAAGGATGAGATGGCTGGACGGCATCACTAACTCAATGAACGTAAGCCTGAGTGAACTTCAGGAGTTGGTCATGTACAGGGAGGCCTGGTATGCTGTGATTCATGGAGTCGCAAAGAGTTGGACACGACTGAGTGACTGAACTGAACTGAATGCTATTTTGTTTTGTCCTTTCTAGGCTATTATAATTTTACACTATTTTTATAAAATGAAGGTTTACAAGAATACTCATGATTGGAACTTTTAAATAATTGTATTTCTGATAGGCTTTAGATAATGCCCCTGAAATGAGTAACAAATGACAAACTGTAATGAAAACAAAACAAAACAAAACCTTATTATTTCATGTGGATGAACAGGAATCAATTACTTGGGACTGGATAAATTGATACAAATGATTTATAATTCTGATTTTAAAAACTTGCTAACTTAAGTCCATTTTCCAGTAAAATATTTTTCTGTTTTGTTGTAACCTACAAATTGATAAAGTATGCTTTTGTAAGCAAAGATGAAGCATTTATCTTTTTCTTTCTACCTTATCTTGCCAAAATGTAGCTTTCCAACTGGCTTTCCTTTGGAATTGAGGGTTTACTACAACTGGATTACAACAGGTTATACTAATAATTGTTTAATTTATTGTTTCCAAATTATTTATGCTTCTGTCTCTCTGGCACACTTTGACTTTGCCAGTGTTACTAGCTACGTTACTTATATCTATTTTATAAGATTGTTGTCTCTGATAGTGTGTAACCAGACCTCCAAAAAATGTAATGGTGACTAGATGACTTAAAGTAATTGATCAGTTATAAGTTTTATATACAATAAATGATTGCTTAATAGTGTGATTCTAGGTCAGGCAGCTGCGAGAGCAAGGCTGGAGCACTAAGTGCAGGCGGCTGCGAGAGCCGGGCCAACATGCTAAGCACAGGCAGCTGCGAGAGAGCTCCCCACGTCTGAGGTCAGGGGCAGCAGCCTAGAGTGCCAGGCTGCAACAGTGCAGGAATGGCCAAGAGGAGCTACCCTGCGTCTGAGGTCAGGGTGGCAACCTGGAGGAGCTATCCTGCATCTAAGGCCAGTGGGGGCGGGGAGGAGACATGCCACGTCCGATGTCAGAGGTGGCCAGAAGAAGCCACCTCACACTTGAGGCCAGGGGCGGTAACCCTGAGGAGCTACCCTGAGCCCAAGCCGGAGGCCAGGGGCAGCAGCTGGGAGGAGCCACCCAAGGAGCGGTGGCTGCACAAGCGCAGGAGGGCCTAGAGGAGCTATCTCACATTGAAGGTCAGGAATGGCTGTGGTAAGGAGATACACCTTGTCCAAGATAAGGAGCACTGGCCGTGCTTTGCTGGAACAGCCGTGAAGAAATACCCCACACCCAAGGTAAGAGAACTCCAAGTAACATGGTAGGTATTCCAAGAGGGCATCAGAGGGCAGACACACTGAAACCATACTCACAGAAAACTAGTCAGTCTAATCACACTAGAACCACAGCAATGTCTAACTCAATGAAACCAAGCCATGCCTGGAGGACAACGCAAGACACGCGGGTCATGGTGGAGAGCTCTGACAAAATGTGGTCCACTGGAGAAGGGAATGGCAAGCCACTTCAGTATTCTTGCCTTGAGAACCCCATGAACAGTATGGAAAGGCAAAATGACAGGATACCAAAAGAGGAACTCCCTAGGTCATTAGGTGCCCAATATGCCACTGGAGATCAGTGGAGACATAACTCCAGAAAGAATGAAGGGATGGAGCCAAAGGAAAAACAATACCCAGGTGTGCATGTGACTGGTGATAGAAGTAAGATCTGATGCTGTAAAGAGCAATATCACATAGGAATCTGGAATGTCAGGTCCATGAATCAAGGCAAATTGGAAGTGGTCAAACAGGAGATGGCAAGGGTGAACGTCGACATTCTAAGAATCAGCAAACTAAAATGGACTGGAATTGGTGAATTTAACTCAGGTGACCATTATATCTACTAATGCGGGCAGGAATCCCTCAGAAGAAATGGAGTAGCCATCATGGTCAACAAAAGAATCTGAAATGCAGTACTTAGATGCAATCTCAAAAACGACAGAATGATCTCTGTTTTGGTTTTCCAAGGCAAAACATTCAATATCACAGTTATCCAAGTCTATGCCCCAACCAGTAATGCTGAAGAAGCTGAAGTTGAATGATTTTATGAAACCTACAAGACCTTTTAGAACTAACAACCCAAAAGACATGTCCTTTTCTTTATAGGAGACTGGAATGCTAAAGTAGGAAGTCAAGAAACACCTGGACTAACAGGCAAATTTGGCCTTGGAATGTGGAATGAAGCAGGGCAAAGACTAATAGAGTTTTGCCAAGAAAATGCACTGGTCACAGCAAACACCCTCTTCCAACAACAGAAGAGAAGACTCTACATGTGGACATCACCAGATAGACAACATTGAAATCAGATTGATTACATTTTATGCAGCCAAAGATGGAGAAGCTCTATACAGTCAACAGAAACAAGACCAGGAGCTGACTGTGGCTCAGATCATGAACTCCTTACTATCAAATTCAGACAAAAATTGAAGAAAGTAGGGAAAACCGCTAGACTACTCAGGCATGACCTAAATCAAATCTCTTATGATTATACAGTGGAAGTGAGAAATAGATTTACGGGCCTAGATCTGATAGATAGAGTCCCTAATAAACTATGGAATGAGGTTTGTGACATTGTACGGGAGACAAGGATCAAGAACATCCCCAAGGAAAAGAAATGTAAAAAAAGCTAAATGGCTCTCTGAGCAGGCCTTACAAATAGCTGTGAAAAGAAGAGAGGTGAAAAGCAAAGGAGAAAAGGAAAGATACAAGCATCTGAATGCAGAGTTAAACAGAATAGCAAGAAGAGATACGAAAGCCTTCAGTGATCAATGCAAAGAAATAGAGGGAAAGAACAGAATGGGAAAGACTAGAGATCTCTTCAAGAAAATTAGAGATACCAAGGGAACATTTCATGCAAAGATGGGCTCGATAAAGGACAGAAATGGTATGGACCTAACAGAAGCAGAAGATATTAAGAAGAGGTGGCAAGAATACACAAAGAACTGTACAAAAAAGATCTTCACGACCCAGATAATCATGATGATGTGGTCACTAATCTAGAGACGGACTTCTTGGAATGTGAAGGCAAGTGGGCCTTAGAAAGCATCACTACAACCAAAGCTAGTGGAGGTGATGGAACTCCAGTGGAGTGGTTTCAAATTCTGAAAGATGATGCTGTGAAGTGCTGCACTCAATATGCCAGCAAATTTGGAAAACTCAGCAGTGGCCACAGGACTGGAAAAGGTCCGTTTTCATTCCAATTCCAAAGACAGGCAATGCCAAAGAATGCTCAAACTACGGCACAATTGTACTCATCTCTCATGCTAGTAAAGTAATGCTCAAAATTCTCCAAGCCAGGCTTCAGCAATACATGAACCGTGAACTCCCTGATGTTCAAGCTGGCTTTAGAAAAGGCAAAGGAACCGGAGATCAAATTGCCAACATCCGCTGGATCATGGAAAAAGCAAGAGAGTTCCAGAAAAACATCTATTTCTGCTTTATTGACTATGCCAAAGTCTTTGACTGTGTGGATCACAATAAAGTGTGGAAAATTCTGAAAGAGATGGGAGTACCAGGCCACCTAACTTGCCTCTTGAGAAATCTGTATGCAGGGCAGGAAGCAACAGTTAGAACTGGTCATGGAACAACAGACTGGTTCCAAATAGGACAAGGAGTACGTCAAGGCTGTATATTGTCACCCTGCTTATTTAAGTTATATGCAGAGTACATCATGAGAAATGCTGGACTTGAAGAAACACAAGCTGGAATCAAGATTGCCAGGAGAAGTATCAAGAACCTCACAAATGCAGATGACACCACCCTTATGGCAGAAAGTGAAGAGGAGCTAAAAAGCCTCTTGATGAACGTGAAAGAGGAGAGTGAAAAAGTTGGCTTAAAGCTCAACATTCAGAAAATGAAGATCATGGCATCCAGTCCCATCACTTCATGGGAAATAGATGGGGAACCAGTGGAAATAGTGTCAGACTTTATTTTTTGGGCTCCAAAATCACTGCAGATGGTGACTGCAGCCATGAAATTAGAAGACACTTACTCCTTGGAAGAAAAGTTATGACCAACCTAGATAGTATATTCATAAGCAGAGACATTACTTTGCTGACTAAGGTCCGTCTAGTCAAGGCTATGGTTTTTCCTGTGGTCATGTATGGATGTGAGAGTTGGACTGTGAAGAAGGCTGAGCACCAAAGAACTGATGCTTTTGAACTGTGGTGTCGAGAAGATTCTTGAGAGTCCCTTGGACTGCAAGGATATCCAACCAGTCCATTCTGAAGGAGATCAATCCTGGAACTTCTTTGGAAGGAATGATGCTAAAGCTGAAACTCCAGTACTTTGGCCACCTCATGTGAAGAGATAACTCATTGGAAAGACTCTTTTGCTGCGAGGAATTGAGGGCAGGAGGAGTAGGGGACAACCGAGGATGAGATGGCTGGATGGAATCATGGACTCGATGGACGTGAGTCTGAGTGAACTCCGAGACATGGTAATGAACAGGGAGGCCTGGCATGCTGCGATTCATGGGGTCGCAAAGAGTTCGACACGACTGAACAACTGAACTGAACTGAATGTGATACACCATATTCAAATAATTAAAAGATAAATATCACATGATTATAGATGCATAAAAATAGTTCAACAAAATTCAGCACTCATATATGACTAAAAACTCTTCAAAAAATGAGTATACAGGGATCTGCCTCAACATGATAAAGGATATATGATAAACCCACAGCAAATATTATTCTCAGTAGTGAAAAACTGAAAACATTCTGTCTAAGATCAGGAACAAGAGTGATTGTGTGCAGTCTTGTCAACATTATTCAACATTGTTTTGGCATTCTTAGCTATGACAATACCAGAAAAAAAAAAAAAAACTATTAAGATTGGAAAAGAAGACGGAAAATGCTTTGTTTGCAGATGACATGATACTATACATAGAAAACCCAAAGGTAGTATCAGAAAATTACTAGAGCTAACCATTGAATTTATTAAAGTATCAGGATACAAATCAATACACAGAAATCACTTGCATTCCTAAACACTTACAAAAATATTCAGAAAGAGAAATTAATCAATTCCATTTACCATTGCAACAAAATGAATCTAATACCTAGGAATAAGCCTACTTAAAGAGACAAAAGATGTATATACAGAAAACTGTAAGACACGAATGAAAGAAATCAAATATAATATAAACAGATGGAGAGATACCCCATTTTTCTTTGTTGGAAGAAACAATGTTGTGAAAATGACTAACCTAACAAGTGTAATCTACAGATTCAATGCAATCCCTATCAAATTACCAATAACATTTTTCACATAACTAGGAAAAAATTTTTCACAATTTATATAGAAACAAAAAAGACCCCAGAGAGCCAATAAAATGTTGAGAAAGAAGCATGGAGCTGGAGAAATCAACCGCCTTGATTTAAACTAAATACAGAACTACAGTCATCTATACAGTTATGGTATTGGAAAAAAAAAACAAACAGAAATATAGACCAATGAAAGAAGATAAAAAGCCCAGATATAAGGCCACACAGCTATGGGCACCTTATCTCTGACAAAGGAGGCAAGAATGTAGAATGGGGAAATGATAGTCTCTAAAATAAGTGATGCTGGGAAAACATGACAAGTGCAAGTAAAAGAATTAAATTAGAATACTTCTTAACCCCATACATAAAGATAAACTCAAAATGGATTAAAGACCTAAATGTAAGACTAGAAACTATTAAAATCTTAGAGGAAAACAGGCAGAATACACTATGATATAAATTACCACAAGATTTTCTATGACCCACCTTCTAGAGAAATGGAAATAAAGACAAACAAGCAAGCAAAAAAAAAAAAAAAAAAGGAAAGAAAAGAAATGTAATTAAACTTAAAAACTTTTGCAAAGCAAAGGAAACTATAAACAAGGTGAAAAGACAATACGCAGAATGGGAGAAAACAATAGCAAATGAAAAAAATGATAAATGATTAATTTCCCAAATATACAAGCAACTCATGAAACTCAATATCAGAAAAACAACTAGCCCAATTAAAAAGTGGTCAGAAGACCTAAACACATTTCTCAGAAGAAGATATACAGATGGCTAATGAACAATGAAAAGATGCACAGTATTGCTCACTATTAGAGAAATGCAAATGAAAAATACAATAAGATATCACTTTAAACCAGTCAGAATGGTCATCATCAAAAGACCTCTAAACAATAAATGCTGAAGAGGGTGTACATAAAGTTCAACCATCTAGCACTGTTGATGGAAATGTAAATTGATACAGCCATATGGAAGACAGTATTCTGTTGTCATTCAGTTGCTCAGGCATGTCCAAATCTTTGCGACCCAATGGACTGCAGCATGCCAGGATTCCCTGTCCTTCACTATCTCCCAGAGTTTGTCCACATTCATGTACAATGGGTCAGTGATTCCATTCAACAACCCCATCCTCTGTTGTCCCAATCTCCTACTGCTCTCAATCTTTTCCAGCATCAGGGTATTTTCCAGTGAGTTGGCTCCAAGCTTCAGGTGGCTGAAGTACTGAAGCTTCAGCTTAAGCATCAGTCCTTCCAATGAATATTCAGGCTTAATTTCCTAGAGGATTGACTCGTTTGTTCTCCTTACTGTCCAAGAGACTAGCAAGAGTGTTTTCCAGCACTGCAGGTTGAAAACATCAATTTTTCTGCACTCGGCATTTTTAAAAGTTCAGCTCTCACATTCATATAAGACTATTGAAAAAAATCACAGCTTTGACTATACAGACCTTTGAAGGTGGGCTTCCCAAGTGGTGCTAGTAGTGGTAAAGAACCTACCTGCGAATGAAGAAGATGTAAAAGACATGGGCTTGATCCCTGGGTTGGGATGAGCCCCTGGAGAAGGGAATGCATCCCACACCAGTGTCCTTGCCTGGAGAATCCCATGGAGGTAGGAGCCTAACAGGCTATAGTCCATGGGGTTGCACAGAGATGGACATGACTGAAGTGACTTAGCATGCACACACACCTTTGAAGGCAAAGCAATGTCTCTGCTCTCTAGGTTTGTCATTGCTTTTCTTTCAAAGATCAAGCATCTTTTAATTTCTTGGTGACATTCACTGTCTTCAGTGATTTTGGAGCCCAAGCAAATAAAGTCTGTCACTGTTTCCATTTTTTCCCCAGTTGCTTGGCCTGAAGTGATGGGACTGGATGTTTTCTTCATTTTTGAATGTTGAGTTTTAAGCCAGCTTTTTGCTTCTCCTCTTTCACCTTCATCAAGGGTTTTTTTTTAATTCCTTTTCACTTTCTGCTATAAGGATGGTTGTCATCTGCATATCCGAGGTTATTGATATTTCTCCCATCAAGCTTGATTCCAGCTTGTGCTTCATCCAATCCAGAATTTCACATGATGTACTCTGCATATGAGTTAAATAAGCAGGATGACAATCTACTTCTAACTGTAGCTTCTTGACCTGCATACAGAATTCTCAAGAGGCAGATAAAGTGGTTATATTACCATCTTTTGAAGAATTTTCTGGTTTGTTGTGGTCTACACAGTCAAAGGCTTTCGTGTAGTCAATGAAGTATAAATAGATGTTTCTCTGGAATTCTCTAGCTTTTTCTACAATGGTTTGCAATTTGTTCTCTGGTTTCTATGTCTTTTCTAAATTCAGTTTATACATCTGAAAGTTCTTGGTTCAGATTCTGCTGAAGCCTAGCTTTAAGGAATACAGTATGGAGATTCCTTAAAAAACTAGTAACAAAACAACCATATGATCCAACAATCCCATTACTGGGCATATACTTTTAGAAAATCATAATTTAAAAAGACATATATAGCCCAATGTTGATTGTAAAACTATTTACAGCAATTAAGACACAGTAGCAACCTAGGTGTTTGTCAATAGATGAAAGGATAAAGAAGCTGTAGTACATATATACAATGGAATGTTGCTGTTCAGTCCCTCACTTGTGTCAGACTATGACTCCATGGAGTGTAGCATGTCAGCCTTTGCTGCCCTGCACTTCTTCCCTCAGTTTGCTGAAACTCATATCCATTGAGTCAATGATGCCATACAACCATCTCATCCTCTGTTACTTACTTCTGCACCTGCCCTCAATCTTTGCCAGCATTAGGGTCTTTTTCAAAGAGTCAGCACTTCATATCAAGAGGCCAAAACATTGGCAGTTCAGTTTCAGCATGAGTCCTTCCAATGAATATTCAAGATTACTTTAGGATTGACTAGATATCCTTGGTCTCCAAGAGTCTTCTGAAGCATCACAGTTTGAAAGCACTAATTTTTCAGTGCTCAACCGTTTTTACGGACTACTGGAAAAACAATAGTTTGACTATACAAATCTTTGTTGGCAAACTGATGTCTCTGTTTTTTAATAACCAGTCTAGATTTGTTATTTTTTCCCCATCTATTTGCCATGAAGTGATGGGACCAGATGTCATGATCTTTATTTTTTGAATGCTGAGTTTTAAGCTTGCTTTTTCAGTCTCCTCTTTCACCTTCATCAAGAAGCTCTTTAGTTCCTCTTTGCTTTCTGCCATTAGGGTGGTGTCATCTGCATATCTGTGGTTATTGATATTTCTCCTGGAAATCTTGATTCCAGCTTGTGATTCATCCAGACTTGTAGTTTGCGTGATATACTCTAAATAAAAATGAGCAGGATGACAATACACAGCCTTAACATACTCCTTTCCCAATTTTTAACCAATCTTTCCATGTCCTGTCCTAGCTGTTGCTTCTTGACAGGCATGCGGGTTTCCAGAAGGCAGGCAAAGTGGTCAGATATTCCCATCTCTTTAAGAATTTTCTACAGTTTGTTGTGATCGACATGATCAAAGGCTTTAGTATAGTCAATGAAGCAGAGGTAGATGTTTTTCTGTAATTCTTGTGCTTTATCTACTATCCAGTAGATGCTGGAAATGTCATCTCTGGTTCCTCTCCATTTTCTATATCCACCTTGTACATCTGGTCATTCTCAGTTCATGTCCTGTTGAAGCCTAGTTTGAATGATTTTGAGCATTACCTTGCTATCATGTGAAATGAATGCATTTGTGCAGTAGTTTGAACCATCTTTAGTGTTTCTTTTCTTTGGGATTGGAAATGAAAACTCACCTTTTCCAGTCTTATGGCAGTTGATGAGTTTTCCCAATTTGCTGGCATATTAACTGTAGCATTTTAACAGCATATTTTAGGATTTGAAATAATTCAGCTGGAATTCCATGAGCTTTCTTTGTAGTAATGCTTCTTAAGGCCCACTGAGTTCACACTCCAGGATATGTGGCTCTAGGTGAGTGACCACACCATCATGGTTATCTTGGTCATTTGTACAGTTCTTCTGTGTATTTTGCCACCTCTTAATCTCTTCTGCTGTTGTTATGTCCTTGCTGTTTCAGCCCTTTTGTGTGCCTGTCTTGCATGAAATTTTCCTGTGGAATCTCTAAATTTTTAAAATATATCTCTGGTCTTTCCCATTCTATTGTTTTTCTCTACTTGTCTGAATTTTTCATTTAAGAAGACTTCCTTATCTCTCCTTGCTATTCTCTGGAACTTTGCATTCATTTGGGCATATCTCTTCCTATTTCCTTTGCTTTTACTGTCTCAGCTATTTGTAAGGGTTTGTCAGACAACTATTTTGCCTAGGTGTGTGTGTGTGTGTGTGTGTGTGTGTGTGTTCTTGTAGGCCATTTCACTTTGCCCTCTTGAATTTCTTTTTATTGGGCACTGTTTTGATCACTGGTTCCTGTAAAATGTCATGAATCTCTCTATATAGTTATTCAGGCATTCTGTCTATCAGATCTAATCCCTTGAATCTATTTCTCACCTCCACTATAAGGGGTTTGGTTTAGGTTATACACGAATGGCCTATTGGTTTTCCTTACTTTCTTTACTTTCCTTATTTTCTTTGAGCCTGAATTTTCCAATAAGGAGCTGATGGTCTGAGCCACAGTCAGCTCTAGGTCTTTTTTTGTCTGTATAGAGCTTCTCCATCTTTGGCTGCCAAGAATATAATCAGTCTGCTCTCAGGATTGACCTTCTGGTGGATGTCTCCAAGTAAAGTCTTCTCTTGTACTTAAGAGGGTTTTGCCATGACCAGTGTGTTCTCTTGGGAAAACTCTGTTAGCTTTTACCCTGCTTAATTTTCTACTCCAACATCGACCTTGCCTGTTACTTCAGGTATCTCTTGACTTTCTACTTTTGCATTCCAGTCCTTTATGATGAAAAGGACATCTTTTGTGGTGTTAGTTGTAGATGGGCTTGAAGATCTTCCTAGAATCACTCAACTTCAGCTACTTCTGCTTTAGTGGTTGGGGTATAGATTTGGATTACTGTGATGTTGAATGGCTTGCCTTGGAAACGAACTAAGATCATTCTTTCATTTTTGAGACTTCACCTAAGTACTGTATTTTGAACTATTTCTTGGACTCTGAAGGTTACTCCATTTCTTCTAAGAGATTCATGCCCACAGTAGTAGATATGATGCTCATCCAAATCATATTTGCTCATTCCTGTCCATTTTAGTTCACTGATTTCTAAAACATTAATGTTTACTCTTACCATTTCCTGTTTGACCATATGCTATTTACCTTGATTCATGGACCTAACATTATAGGTTTCTATGGAATATTGTCCTTTACGACATCAGAGTTTACTTTCACCACCAGACACATCCACAACTGGACTTCCTTTCCACTTTGGCTCAGCCTCTTCATTCTTTCTATAGCTATTTTCTGCATCATCACTGCTACCGGCCACCATGGGGACAATCTACAATGGGGATTTCCTTTTATAGGGACCCATCTGAGTCAGTCCTAATGAGGTGGGTGAAGCTAGAATTTATCATACAGAGTCAAGTAAGTCAGAAAGAGAAAAAAAATTATATTTTAATACATAATGAAATCTAGAAAGATGGTGCTGATGAACCTATTTGCAGAGAATCAGTGGAGACACAAACATAGAGAACATACTTGTGGACTCAGAGGGGAGAAGGAAAGTGTGGGATGAATGGAATGAGTAGCACAAAAACATATACACTATTATATGTAAAATAGCCAGTGAGAATTTTCTGTATGACTCAGAGAGCTCAAACTTGTGTTCTATGATAACCTAAAGGGATGGGATAGGGTGGGAGGTGAGAGGGAGTTTCAAGAGGGAGGGGGCATACATATACCTATCACATATATCTATGATTCATGCTGATGCATGGCAGAAAACAACACTATGTTGTAAAGTAATTATCCTTCAATTAAAAATCAATTAAGGAAAAAAGACATGATGATGTGTAAGGCTGGGGTTACATGCCCCTTTGCACCATTCACAGAATGCTGGACAGGGCAGATGTAAAAATGCTGCCATGAATGAGCTATTGGATTCCCTCATTTTGTTTATCTACTTGGACATTTACTGTCATGAAAGATCAAAGGAAAAAACTCTCACTTTCCTGATCTGAGCTAAGAAAGCCCCAGTGAGCCACTAGGTTAGACCCCTGAGGCACTTCTCTAACAGGGAGAAAGTGAAAGTGAAGTCGCTCAGTCGTGTCCAACTCTTTGCGACCCCATGGACTGTAGCCCACCAGGCTCCTCCATCCATGGGATTCTCAAGGCAAGAAAACTGGAGTGTGTTGACATTTCCTTCTCCAGGGGAAGCTTCTCAACCCAGAGCTTGAACCTGGGTCTCCCGCATTGCAGGCAGAGAGGGCTCTGAAATTAGTATGCTGTCTCCATGCCTTGCTTAAAGGTAGACTGGAGTTCATGTAATGTCCTCTCCACATAACTATTCTTCTCCCTCCTGGCAGCTTATTTTTATTATAGTTCTCTCTTGTATACACTTTATCTGGCTTTTTCTAAGATTGGACCATGTTTCTAGCATATCCCCAACTACCAGGTTTCTCTGGACCTAGAGCAGAAGAGTCTTAGCTCCTTCTGCACCCTGAAAATCATATGACTGGCACTCAAAATACCCCCTGGCTTTATGACTATCAGATTCTCCTTTAGAGGTAACAGGAAGACATTCTTTTTGATTCATTTATACCCCAGCCTATATCAAATCACCTTCAGGAGGGCCAGCCAGAGAGCATGGAATTGATCCCAGAATGTCTTCTAACATAGTCACATAATCATATGTTATGTGACATATGATGTTTACTTTCTGAATTTTAGTAGAAATGTAGCCTTATTTAATGGTTTTTAAATCTCATGAATAAACACTGAAAATATTTTAATGCAAGTTAAATTACTAGTAGAACTATTAGTAGAAAAATAAAAGGGACAATTTGAAATAATGGTAAGACACATAGTTCCTCAAATAGTTCCCTAGATTAAAAAGGTAAAACTCAAAAATACCTGGTATCTCCAAATGATGCATATGACACAATGATTTATTTCCAATTGGTTGGCAATAAGGATGACATTTCTTTGGCTTCCCTATGCTATTAGAAAAAGTCCTGTAAAACAGACTACTGACCATTTTGGTAAGAAATGAGTCCTCATGTCTACATAGAATGTAAGTAAGCTTTGATGCAAAATTGATTAGCAACTGCAATTGCATTAAGATCCTCTCTGATGCTGGGAATGATGATTTGTGGCATACTGAGAGAAAAAGTATGATTTGCAGGGACATGGGATTCCCAGTATTAAGGCTGGATCTATAAGTACCCAAATTGAATAGCAAGTAACCTAACCTAATTATTGAATGAAATAGTAGGGTGTAATAGTTAAGAGCATGGGCTTTAGAAGGAGACAGATCCGACTTCCAAGGAAAATTTTAATCTGTATTCATTTGCTGACATGTAACAAGTTCCTCAAATTCTGTCTCTGCCTCTTCTACAATAAAGTGGGAATGCTAATAGTGTTTACTTCTTTAGGTGACTGTGAGGATTAAAAGAGACAGTGCAAGTAAAGCAATGCTTGTGTCTCTCATACTGCAGGTGCTAAACAAACAAACAAACAAAAAACCTGGTTCTATTAGTTTACCAGAAGCTCTAGTTACTGGAAGACAACCATCCAATGGTCCACTGAAGCAAAGTCAGCCTATGAATGAGATTCACTTTTGTGAATGATTAGATTCAGATTTAGAGGCAACTGTCAATCTGTGGTCCCCCAGTGCATATTCTGAGGTTCTGTCCTGTAAACTCAAGCTGGAAATAGTAGAGGAAATCTTCCCAGAAAGTGAAATGTAAAAGTGAAATGCCAAGGTTGCCTAATTATTTCCAACATATTCTTAAAGCCTTTCAATGTGAATGATGCATAAATGTTTGATGATGAGCCACAGTTTCTACATTATTCAGTCTTTTAAATGCAAATAAATTTGAGTTTTCCTTAAACAATTGTATCAGGATTCAAACAAACAGGTGTAAGATGAGATGTGGAAAAAAAGTTATGGAAAGATACTCTATTTTTTTATTTCTGCTGCATCTGGGAAAGGATTCATCTTATCTGTTGCTCTTTCCCTCTCTCTCTTTTTTATTATACATTAATCTGCACAGATAGTGAATCATGGTATTCTCTGCTACTAGCTGCAGAGAGGAATTTCTAGTGAAATGAGAATTTAAAGATTTTACATGAAGCATTAGAATCTCTTCTACTTTTTCTCATAATGCTCAAATTATTTTTACTGTTGTGAGTTACAAATGCATGATTGTAATCATCAATGTACTGTTCCTGGAAAAAACTGATCTACTCTTTAAAAAGGTTCTTATGACCTAAAGCAGCTATCTTCTGCCCCACCCAGTTGAGGGTGCCAAGTCTCCAGTAAAAGGCATTAAAGTGGCTAAGATATAAGATTCATCCCTGAACTGACCTTATTCCACACTATGAGCCCTACCTAATCTTTGTCTAACTTTTGTTGGTATACCTCCTGATCATCTAGCCTCCCTTTTAATAAATTCAACAAGGCCGTGGCCTTGATTTAGCTGCATCTCTAATCTCCAACTAAAATATTTCTTTCTTTTTTTTTTTTTCCTCCTGGCCCAGCACCATTCAGCCTAACCACTTGGTATCTTGGCATCTCCTGTTTGACCTTAAGACACCCCTCCCCTCCCAAATAACATTCATAAGCAGCTCTGTTGGACACAGCTCAGTGTTTGTATAATCACTCATCCTCCTCAAGTCTTGCCCAAGAAGGTTGATATTGAACATTAACGATCATTCTCAAAGAAATCTTATAGGAAGAAATTACAAGTTAGCTATGAAACCTAAGACTTACAAAAACACAAACATATATACAAAATTGAAAGTCAAATAATGTCTAATTTGTTCTAATCACATTTAATAGGAACACACTACTTTATAAAAAGACATACCCCTCTAAAGACATTCAAAATACACTGACACAAAATGATGCTAATGCTTATAATACATTAGCTTTTAAAACTAAAATGCAATAGTGAAAAAAGTATAAAAGAAACTCTATACAAAAGGAAAACTATTAATTAGTCAATATTAATAGTTAATAATAAGAATACTATTAATAATTAAGGCCAGGTACAAAAAATTAATACAATCTTAAGGTTAAGAAGTTCATCTCTATTGAAGTTAAACTGTATAATCTCAGTATTGAACAATGAATTCTCATGTATACCCCTTTGATGACCACAAACCACTTAAAATGCACAAGGGGAATCTTTGAGGGCAAAGAAAGGAGATCAGAGGGAACCCACTGTCATAGGAAGACTAAGTGTTTTAAGATCAGGAAGCTTGGAATCTGGTCTTAGTTCGGCCATGAACTCTCTGTGAACTTTTTGGGCCTCAGTTTATACTTATAAATTGTATAAGACACACAGCATTCAAGTTTGGTTAATAAAAGAGATTATCAGGAAACAGTGAAAAACTTACCTGGAACTTAAACAAGAGTGCCTTTTCAAGATACTTGGCATTATTTCATATGATGACCATGTATAAGGCAGGTTTCAGGATTCTGGACAGCTATTATGACTCAGGATATTAAAAAGAGTAAAAGGAGTTTATCTGATAAAGTAGGGGGTGGGAATCAAGGGATGAGAAAGTCTGGATGTCAAATCTTTGGGAAACTGGCCTCAACTACCTCAGATGAAGTTTGTCATTGCACTGCTTGGGTTCCCCTATCACTTTAGAGAGATGTCTATGAGAACCCATTTAGCATCTCTGGAAAGATCAGAAGTTTCATAAAGCAAGCCCCTTGAGGTTTAGTGCCCATTTGAGCCCTCTCTCTAGAGATTCCCATATTGCATAATCACTCTCAAGTGAGTCTGAAATGCACTGGTATTAAGTTTTAGAAAGAGAGTACATGTCTTATCAAGTGTCTGGAACCTACTAGACCACTGAAAAGAATGCTAAAACATGTACTGAATGAATTAATGTGTCTCAGATACTGCAATCTAGCACAAACATAGGACAAGTTACTCTAGGAATCAGGCAAAGTTTCAGAGGCTACACCAAACTACCACAATTTTTTTTTAATTTTTTAACTAATTTACTTTATTTTATTATTTTATTTTTTTGTTTGTTTTTATTTTTATCTATTTTTTATTTTTTACTTTCCAATACTGTATTAGTTTTGCCATACATTGACATGAATCCGCCATGGGTGTACATGAGTTTCCAATCCTGAACCCTCCTCCCACCTTTCTCCCCATATCCTCTCTCTGGGTCATCCCAGTGCACCAGCCCCAAGCATCCTGTATCCTGTATCGAACATAGACTGGCACTTCGTTTCTTACATGATAGTATACATGTTTCAATGCCATTCTCCCAAATCATCCTACCCTCTCCCCCTCCCACAGAGTCCAAAAGTCTGTTCTATACATCTGTGTCTCTTTTGTTGTCTCACATACAGGGTTATAATTACCATCTTTCTAAAATCCATATATATATGATAGTATACTGTATTGGTGTTTTTCTTTCTGGCTTACTTCACTCTGTATAACAAAATAGAAAGCCCAGAGATAAATCCACATACATATGGACACCTTATCTTTGACAAAGAAGGCAAGAATATACAATGAAGAAAAGACAATCTCTTTAACAAGTGGTGCTGGGAAAACTGGTCAACCACTTGTTAAAAAAAAAAAGTGAAACTAGAACACTTTCTAACATAATATACAAAAATAAACTCAAAATGGATTAAAGATCTAAATGTAAGACCAGAAACTATAAAACTCCTAGAGGAAAACATAGGCAAAACACTCTCCGACATACATCACAGCAGGATCCTTTATGATCCACCTCCCAGAATACTAGAAACAAAAGCAAAAATAAACAAATGGGATCTAATTAAAATTAAAAGCTTCTGCACAACAAAGGAAACTATAAGCAAAGTGAAAAGACAGCCTTTGGAATGGGGGAAATAATAGCACATGAAGCAACTGACAAACTAATCTCAAAAATATACAAGCAACATATGCAGCTCAATTCCAGAAAAATAAACGACCCAATCAAAAAATGAGCCAAAGAACTAAATGGACATTTCTCCAAAGAAGACATACGGATGGCTAAGAAACACATGAAAAGATGCTCAACATCACTCATTATCAGAGAAATGCAAATCAAGACCACAATTAGGTACCATTTCACACCAGTCAGAATGGCTGCGATCCAAAAGTCTACAAGCAATAAATTCTGGAGAGGGTGTGGAGTAAAGGGGACCCTCTTACACTGTTGGTGGGAATGCAAACTAGTACAGCCAGTATGGAGAACAGTGTGGCGATTCCTTAAAAAACTAGAAACTAAACGGCCTTATGACCCAGCAATCCCACTGCTGGGCATACACACCAAGGAAACCAGAATTGAAAGAGACACGTGTACCCCAATGTTCATCACAGCACTGTTTGTAATAGCCAAGACGAAAGCAACCTAGGTGTCCATCAGCAGACGAATAGATAAGAAAGAGGTGGTACATATACACAATGGAGTATTACTCAGCCATTAAAAGGAATACATTTGAATCCATTCTAATGAGGTGGATGAAACTGGAGCCGATTATACAGAGTGAAGTAAGCCAGAAAGAAAAACACTGATTAATTTGTTTTATTTTGAGGATAGTTACTTTACAATATTGTGATGGCTTTTGCTATACATCAATATGAATCAGCCATGGATGTGCATGTTCCCCCACTCTGAATCCCTCCCTACTCCCTCCTCACCCCTTCCCTCTGGGTTGTCCGTCAGATAAGATAATCTGAGGTCACACCATGGGGAGAAGGATGGGTGGTTATACTACTACAAATAAATATCCTTTGTCTTAGGGTACAAGATCATTCCCCTTAACCAGTTAAACACTAGGGCATCAAAAAGATAAAGATGCAAAACTTTGGAGTTTAGGAGTTGTTCACCAAAACTGAGAGTGAAGAAGAGTTCGGGTGTTATCCAAAGTGAAACCTCAGACCTTCCTACCCATATCATTCTTTAATTAGTATTTATTTAGACTGTTCCACTGGTGTATGGACTTTTAGGATTCTAGGGTCTTACCTACCATCACTATGCTCTGTCCTTCACTATCCCTATAATGAAGTTAAAATTTAGAAGAAAAGAATCACATAGAATTGAACCCAGTGATACAGTTATGGTAATGACTGACTATATTTATACAATTAGCAGTCTCTTCAAGAGACTGATCTGCTGATTCAGGAATCACCACTAGATTCTCTAAAGCCATAGCTTTATAATACATGCTATGCTATTTTACCCATCATGAAAGGGCTGGCAGTTCGCGAATCATCTGAGGGCAGGAACACACTGTGAAATGACTTGAATATATGATTTTTTGTAAGTTAATGTGTTCTTCCTACAGCCAGGCTGTCATTAAAACACTGCTGCTGCTTAGTCTCCAGTTGTGTCTGACTCAGTGCAACTCTATGGACTGCAGCCTGCCAGTCTCTGTCCATGGGATTCTCTTGGCAAGAGACCTAGAGTGATCCAGTCACTCTATGCCCTTTTCCAGTCATTAAAACACTTGGTCAAATCAAATAAATCCATCAAGATGCTATAAAATATGCATGCAAAGAGAATGGGTGTGATGTTGAGAATAATAAAATAGTCCATGCATGTTAACTTGCTTCAATGTGTCCAACTCTTTGTGATCCTGTGGACTATAACCCAGCAGGCTCCTATATCCAAGGGATTCCAGACAAGAATACTGGAGTGGGTTACCATGCCCTCCTACAGGGGATCTTCTTGACCAAGGGATCAAACACACATCTCTTAAGTCTCCTGCATTGGCAGGTGGGTTTGATGCCACCTGAGATGCCCAAAATAGTCCATAAAAGTTATGAAATAAATCAGCTGTTCTTTCAGCCATGGAAAATGAACCATATACATCCAATGTATTATAAATATTATAAGCACACATATATTATACAATGAGCACTTATTGATGTACCGAGAGAAACACAAAGTGATGAAGGCGTTTTCATCATAGAAGCATTTTCTATCAAGGAGGCACTGGCACATTGACTGAAACAATGCTTTAGCATCTAGTCGAGGGCTTTTCCAAGGACAATCACTCTGGTGAATAATTTTCATGGAGAATATGTATATCACTAGAAAGATGATTCACAAATAGTAAATACAGAGAGACACACTTATATCATGAAAGAAGCTTCTCAAGTAGGTAGCTCTAAGATGTTCTAAATGGATTTTTTGCTTTCCTCTAAAATCACATTTTTAATCTCAGATCATGGGGGAAAATGTACCCCCAACTTTGAGCCAAATAATGAGTTGGGAGGTAAACATTCTTTCTTCTTTCCTTCATATCCCCTTGTCCTCTCTCCCTTCTTTCCTCCCTCCTTAATATCCTCCCCTTTAGCTTCCTCCCAGTTTGTTTTCTGGAAAGTGCATCAGATCCTCCTATTCACACTATATTAGCAATGCCAGCATTCTTAGCGATCATTTGCTTATGTAAGCAGAGTTGCAGATACAAATGAGCTGCCACTCCTGCTATTAGAGAGTTCACTAACTATTATCAAAAATCACATGTAGGAAGTTAATAAAAATACCAGTAAAAACAAAATATGTCATTAAAAAATATAAGCAAAGGAAAGAATGACTAATTTCAAATCTAAAGACTTTGAGAAACTATACTGTACAAGACAGCATTTGAACTTTGACTAAGAGATTTTTCACCAGTAAGGAAATAGGGGAAAAAAAAAAACACCAGCTAGGAAATAGCATGTGAAAGAGAAAGGCAGTGGTTGTACTCCATCTTCTTTGTGAAGCACTAAGGCATTGCTGGTGCTCACATGAGTTTCTGGAATGAAACTACCTCCTCCTCCTTCTAGCAAAAAGGATAGAAGCTAGTCCAAACAGTGACATGGAAACTTAGTCATAGAGCTTAGTCAGCTTCATCATTTATTTACTCCCTTAGAAAGTGTCCTGGAAACTTAAAAAAAAAAAATCCATTTTATTTCTTTTCTCGTGCTTGTTAAACCAAGAGAATTAAACCAGAGAAATTAAAAAATAGCATCTAATCACTGTTCCCTCAGATATTATCAATTCCATCCGGATAGGCTCATGCTTAATTTAGTATTTTCCCCCTCAGAGATCTCTTAGTCTTTTCTTGCTATCTTGCTGTCTGTCATCTATCAGAACATCTTCAGCATTTAAGACGTCTCAATAAATGTCAGAAATTCAAATATAGAAAAGGATTTAAGTTTTCATGTAAGGGTATCCTGAGTTCTGAATAATAAAGGCTTTGTGGTGCTATTTGGATCTCGCTCACTCTGGATTTGCCAGA
This sequence comes from Nanger dama, assembly GCA_917880005.1. Lineage (NCBI taxonomy): Eukaryota > Metazoa > Chordata > Mammalia > Artiodactyla > Bovidae > Nanger > Nanger dama. The sequence continues at coordinate 825,459 of CAKJTW010000045.1, forward strand.
TCCAATTGCTAAATAGTCAGACATTTTGTGAGCTTGTTAATATCATATAGCACTTGAAAACTGATCAGAGTGGGAGTATTTCAGTTTAGTTCAGTCGCTCAGTCATGTCCGACTCTTTGCAACTCCATGAATCGCAGCAAGCCAGGCTTCACTGTTCATCACCATCTCCCGGGGTTCACTCAGACTCACATCCATCGAGTCCGTGATGCCATCCAGCAAGCTCATCCTTGATCGTCCCCTTCTCCTCGTGTTCCCAATCCCTCCCAGCATCAGAGTCTTTTCCAATGAGTCAACTCTTCACATCAGGTGGCCAAAGTACTGGAGTTTCAGCTTCAGCATCATTCCTTCCAAAGAAACCCCAGGGTTGATCTCCTTGAGAATGGACTGGTTGGATCCCCTTGCAGTCCAAGGGACTCTCAAGAGTCTTCTCCAACACCAAAGTTCAAAAGCATCAATTCTTCAGCACTCAGCCTTCTTCACAGTCCACCTCTCACATCCATACATAACCACAGGAAAAACCATAGCCTTGACTAGACGGACCTTAGTCGGCAAAGTGATGTCTCTGTTTTTAAATATACTATCTAGGTTGGTCATAACTTTTCTTCCAAGGAGTAAGTGTCTTCTAATTTCATGGCTGCAGTCACCATCTGCAGTGATTTTGGAGCCCAAAAAAATAAAGTCTGACACTGTTTCCACTGTTTCCCCCATCTATTTCCCATGAAGTGATGGGACCGGATGCCATGATCTTAGTTTTCTGAATGTTGAGCTTTAAGCCAGTTTTTTCACTCTTCTCTTTCATTTTCTTCTCTCCTCTTCACTTTCTGCCATAAGGGTGGTGTCATCTGCATATCTGAGGTTCTTGATATTTCTTCCAGCAATCTTGATTCCAGCTTGTGTTTCTTCAAGTCCAGCATTTTTCATGATGTACTCTGCATATAACTTAAATAAGCAGGGTGACAATATACAGCCTTGACGTACTCTTTTTCCTATTTGGAACCAGTCTGTGTTCCATGTCCAGTTCTAACTGTTGCTTCCTGCCCTGCATTCAGATTTCTCAAGAGGCAGGTTAGGTGGTCTGGTATTCCCATCTCTTTCAGAATTTTCCACAGTTTATTGTGATCCACACAGTCAAAGGTTTTGGCATAGTCAATAAAGCAGAAATAGATATTTTTCTGGAACTCTCTTGCTTTTTCCATGATCCAGCGGATGTTGGCAATTTGATCTCTGGTTCCTCTGCCTTTTCTAAAACCAGCTTAAACATCAGGGAGTTCACGGTTCAGGTATTGCTGAAGCCTGGCTTGGAGAATTTTTAGCATTACTTTACTAGCATGTGAGATGAGTGCAATTGTGCGGTTGTTTGAACATTCTTAGGCATTGCCTTTCTTTGGAATTGGAATGAAAATGGACCTTTTCCATTCCTGTGGCCACTGCTGAGTTTTCCAAATTTGCTGGCATATTTAGTGCAGCACTTTCACAGTATCATCTTTCAGGATTTGAAACAATTCCACTGGAATTCCATCACCTCCACTAGCTTGGAAACTGGCAAAGACTCCAAGCTTTTGAATCTTATTTTCAGGGAGTAATTTATTAAATTTTTACCATACCATACTGAATATTTTGCTTTTTAAGAGTCCCCAAGTATTTCACATCAGTTAACTATGAGCACACAAAGACTTTCAGAGGATTATCACCAGTCTATGATGAATGGAATGTTGATGTCCAAAGAAGTTCCTTGATAAATGGATATCAACAGGGGTGCTAGTCAAAAGCCTACTGTACTAGTCAAGACTATGCATGCTGCAGTGGAAAGAGTAGAAGCATTGAACTACAGCATCTAAGAACACCAGCTCTATTCCTAATTGACTGTGTGCTTTATGGAAGTTTATTTATGTTTATCTATGTCTCTGTATTGTGTTGTTCTCATCTGAAAAATAGGGATCCTAATATTTATGTAACAGAGATATAAATATTAAATAGGATGATATGTGAAGGCAATCAGAATAATGTATAAATAGAATGAAATAAAAATAAAAGTGCTAATCTCTCAGTCGTGTCCAACTCCTTGTGACCCCATGGACTGCAACAAGCCAGATTCCTCTGTCCATGGAATTCTCCAGATAAGAATACTGGAGTGGGATGCTATTTCCTTCTCCATGGGATCTTCTTGAACCAGGGACTGAACTTGGGTCTCCTACACTGCAGGCAGATTCTTTACCATCTGAGCCACGAGAGAAGCCCATATAGAATAGAATAAGCACCCAATAAATAACTTTGGTAACAGACTAATGTAAGTTCAAATGTTAATACTACTGCTTCCCAGCTTGTATAATCTTGTTGCTATTGTTGTTCAGTCATTCCGTACTGTCTGACTCTTTGTGACCTCATGGATTACAGCACTCCAGGCTTCCCTGTCCATCATTAAATCCCAGAGCTTGCTCAAACTCATGTCCATTGAGTTAGTGATGCCATCCAACCAACTCATCTTCTGGCATCCCCTTCTCCTCCTGCCTTCAATCTTTCCCACCATCAGAGTCTTTTCCAATCAGTCAGTTCTTTGCATCAGGTGGCCAAAATATTGGCTATCACTTTCTGCCATGAGGGTGGTGTCATCTACATAACTGAGCAATGATGTTGGCAATTTGATCTCTTGTTCCTAAATCCAGTTTGTACATCTGGAAGTTCTTGGTTCACAGACTATTGAAGCTTAGTTTGAAGGATTTTGAGGATTATCTTTGTAGCATATAAAATGAGTGCAATTTTGTGGTAGTCTGAACATTCTTTCACAATGCCTTTCTTTGAGATTGAAATTAAAAATGACTTTTGCAGTCCTGTGGCTACTGCTGAGTTTTCCAAATTTTCTGGCATACTGAGTACAGCACTTTAACAGCATTATCTTTTAGGATTTGAAATAGCTGTAATTTCATCACCTCCATGAGCTTTATTTGTAGTAATGCTTTCTAGGGTCCATTTGACTTCACATTCCAAGATTTCTGGCTCTATATGAGTGATCACACCATCGTGGTTATCAGGGTCATTAAGACCTTTTTGTACAGTTCTCCTGTGTATTCTTTCCACCTCTTCTTAATATTTTCTGCTTCTGTCCACAGTGCTTATGTCCTTCATTTTGATATCTTTTAATGAAATGTTTCCTTGAAATCTCTAATTTTCTTAAAGATATCTCTAGTGTTTCCTGTTCTGTTGTTTCCCCCTCTTTCCTTGCATTGTTCACATAAGAAAACTTTCTCATCTATTCTTGCTATTCTTTAGAACTCTGCATTCAGATGGATATTTCTTTTGGAAGAGATGTTTGAAGGAAGGTGTTTGCTACAATAGTGAGTTCTCTTTGCAAAACTGTTAGCATTCGCCCTGCTTGATTTGTAATCCAAGGCCAAACTTGCCTGTTACTCCAAGTATCTCTTGATTTCATACTTTGCATTCCAATCCCCTATGATGAAAAAGACATCTGTGTGTGTGTGTGTGCCTGTGTGTTTGTTAGTTCTAGAAGGTCTTGTTGGTCTTCATAGAACCATTCAACTTCAGTTTCTTCTGTATTAACAGTTGGGGCATAGGCTTGGATTACTGTGATACTGAATGGTTTGCCTTGACAACTAATCAAGATCATGTTGTCATTTTTGAGGTTGCATCCAATTACTGTATTTCGTTCTGTTTTGTTGACCATGAGGGCTACTCCATTTATTCTAAGGGATTCTTACCCACGTTAGTAAATATAATGCTCATCTGAATTAAATTTGCCCATTTACATCCATTTTAGTTCACTGATATCATTGTGTCAATGATTCATTGATGTTAATGTTCATTTTTGCCATCTCCTACTTTACCACTTCCAATTTACCTGGTTTCATGAACCTAACATTCCAGCTTCCTATGCAATATCATTCTTCATAGCATCAGAGTTAACTTTCACCACCAGACACAGCCACCACTGGGCATTTTATCCATTTTGGCCTCACCATCTTCATTCTTTCTGGAGCTGTATCTTGTTAAAATTATCTAACTTCTCTGATCTTCCTTTTCTTCATCTCATAGCATTGATACTTCACAGGGTATAGTGAATTAGGTAGCAGGAACTCCAGATCATTCTGCTCTCAGTATTGCAGGGCTACAAGGCAAAAATTATACTTACCAGACATTCCTGCAGCTAGCATTTAGATGTGAATTATATTCTACCAATAAGATGCACCTGTGTAGGACTTGGAATGGAGATGTAAGGCAGAAGCCAATTTTTCATTTCTTGGCTCATGTTGTTAAGTATGGTTGTGGAGACACTTGGCTTTCCTGCATGAGAGTTCCAGTGTTCATGATTGGCAGTGGTTGGGGTTGGGGCTGAGAGGCAATTGTGCTGGATGCAGTGGACCTCTGATTCCTTTCTTTCTGTCTGTGCAGCAGGCGCATCTCCCCTGGTGTCCACAATATTGTTCCTGAAACTCCAGCCTAAAGTCCTCCTCCAGCCCTTCTAAGGATGTTTCAAGTTGTGTTAAAAAACTTCAAGTGACCAATCAGTTGTTTGTGTTCTTCAACTGTACCATGACTAATAAACATGGTTTGGGGAGGAATTTACAGGAACATAGTACAGTGACTCTTAAACATCTAGAATTGTGTCTGGCATGAAATAATTACTTAGTAAATGTGAATCTCTTTTTTTCTTTTCATATTAATCAATCCTAAAGGATGTTAATCAATTTTACAGGACTGTGGCTTTCATGGAGAGAATTACACAGTAGCTGCTGAACTTGAAAGATAAGATCATTCCTTTTAAACTGAGAGAAGATGGCATTGCTTGGAAAAGTTTTGTTTGAACTCTAAGATTCAGTTTTGTGTTCATTTATGATTAATCCTAGTGGAGGTAGCATTGAACCCCAACATTTATTTATTAATTACATTCTAAAACTGCCATCTTAGCACCCACTCTAGGAGTAATTATTTTCAAATATCCAAAAATCCCTTTTCCTTTCTGTGTTCTTTTACTAAACTCATTTCCAAGTTATTTCCTAAGCAATAATACTTGTTTCAACAATCAAAATATCAGGAGGTGAACAGAGATGATTAGAATAGACTCTGATCACATGCACCAAAGAAATCAAATGAGACAGAGAGATGGGTTCTTGAATATCATCTCATTATTAGCAAGGTGTATTATATTAATCTTGCTCCAAAAGTAAAACATGCTGACAACATTGTCATTCAGCTCTTCCTTGCATTGTTTATGGCACCTCAGGCAACTGTTCATTATTAGAGATAAAAGTTGTAAGAGTATTACAAACCAGAAGCCTGACAAATAAAATGTAGATGTGAGTTGAAATAACACTAAAACATGAAGTTTGGTGCTTCTATCACTCCTACAGCCTAAGTACTATATGTAAGGATACTGCATCTTGAACTGGATCACTCCCTTGTTGGCATGTTCCACACTTATCCTTGGGCATCCTGTATGAGTAGTGTGAGTGGTTGCAAGCATTACTACAAAGCAAGCTAGTAGTGGAATGGTGATGAAATTCCAGTTGACCTATTTCAAATCCTAAAGAGTGATGCTGTTAAAGTGTTGTACTTAATATATCACCAAATTTGGAAAACTCAGCAGTGACCACAGGACTAGAAAAGGTGTTTTCATTCCAGTCCCAAAGAATGACAATGCCAAAGAATGTTCAAACTATTCTAAAATTATGCTCATTTCACACACCACTAAGGTTATTCTCAAAGTCCTTCAAGCTGGGCTTCAGCAGTACATGAACCAAGAACTTCTAGATGTATAAACTGGATTTAGAAAAGGCAGATGAACCGAAGATCAAATGGCCAACACTCATTATGTCATGAAGAAAGGAAGGGAGTTCCAGAGAACATCTACTTCTGCTAGATTGACCATATTAAAGCTTTTGACTATGTAGACCATAATCAACTGTGGAAAATTCCAAGAGGTGGGAATACCAGAAAACCTTACCTGTCTCCTGAGAAACCTGTGTGAAGGTCAGGAAGCAACAGTAAGAAGCAGACATAGAACAAAAGACTGGTTCAAAATTGGGAAAGGAGTATGACAAAGCTGTATATTGTCACGATGCTTATTAAACTTATATGCAGAGAACCTCATGCAAAACGATGGGCTAGATGAATCACAAGGTGGAATCAAAATTGCCAGGAAAAATATCAACAACCTCAGATATGCAGATGATACTACTCTAAAGGCAAAGTAAAGAGGAATTAAAGAACCTCTTGATGATGAAGAAAGAGGGAATGAAAAAGTTGGCTTATAACTTAGCATTCAGAAAACAAAGATCACGGCATCTAGCCCCATCATCCCATGGAAAATAGAAGGGGATAAGTGAAGCAGTTACAGATTTTAATTTCTTGGGTTCTGAAATCTCTGTGGATGATGAATGCACCCATGAAATTAAAGAGACTTGTCCTTGCAAGGAAAACTATGATAAACCTTGACAGCATATTAAAAATAGAGACATCACTGTGCCAACAAGTCTGTCTAGTCAAAGCTATAGTTTTCCCAGTAGTCATGTATGGATGTGCAAGTTGGACCATAAGGATAGCTGAGCATTGAAGAACGATGCTTTCAAATTGTGGTGCTAGAAGTGAGTCTTGAGAGTCCCTTGGATGGCAAAGAGATCAAACTAGTCAATCCTAAAGGAAATAAACCCTGCATATTCACTGGAAAGCATGATGTGGAAGCTGAAACTCCAATATTTTGGCCACCTGATGTGAAGAGCTGACTCACTGGAAAAGACCCTGATGCTGGGAAGATTGATAGAAGAAGGAGAAGGGGTGACAGAGGATGAAATGGTTAGACAGCATCAGTGAGTCAATGAAATTGAATCTGAGAAACCTTTAGGAGATAGTGAAAGACAGGGGAGTCTGATGTGGTTCAGTCTATGGGGTCACAAGGAGTCAGACATGACTCAGTGATTGAATAACACCATCACCTCAAGGTTTATGCCACAGACAAATCTCCATGTCTTGCTTCATGTTTCTTTACTTTTCAAAATGTTTTCCATTTAAAAAATGATTTATGAACAATAAAACTCCATTTTCGGGGGGTGTATAAAGTACACTGAATATTAGCATATGTATGAATTTGTATACCACCATCAATACAGATACATTAACAATTCCATTGTCTCCAATATTTTCCTCATATAGCTCCTTTGTACTGACACTCACTTGCTTAGTGTCAGCCAGTTTTTACCTTGGCAACTATTGCTCTCTATCCTTATAGTCTTGTCTTTTCCATAATGTCATATAAATGAAACACAATAAGCAACTTTCTGATACTGGTTTCTTCTGCTTAGTAGAACATATTTGAGGTGTCCATGTTGTTGGAAGAGTCAGCAGTTCATTTCTTTTTATTTCCAAGTAGCATTTCATTTTATGAATGTAGCACAGTTTGTTCATCCATTTATCCACTGAAGGACATTAGGTTGTTTTCCATTATTATGGATAATGTTCTGATGAGCACTCATTTATAGCTTTTATGTGAATATGTTTTTATTTCTTTAGTGTAGAAATTTTCAATCCACTTACTAAGTAAGTGGATTTTTAAGTGGGGTAACTTAAGAGGCTTTTATTAAGAGGTTTAATATAAGAAGCAGCCTGCTCATTGCAGATATTTAGCAGCATTATTAGTAGTGTCCATTGACTTAGTGTGACAACCTAAATTTAAAATATATATATATATATATATCTTTACATTGGCAGATGCTTCTTGAAGGCAATATCACCTCCAGTTGAAAAACAAAGCTCTAGGGTAAAAACTCATAAAAGTGATATCTGGTCAATATGGTAAGCATATGTTTAACTGTAAAAGAAACTATAACATTTTTTCAAGGTTATTTTTCTGTACCATTTTGCATTTCAACCAGGAATGGATAAAAGATCGAATTGCTCCACATCTTTGTCAGCACTTGGTATTATCAGGTTTCTGAAATTTTAACTGTTTTAGTAGTTGGGTTCTTCTTTCACTTTAAAATAAATATGACAATAAAATATTATGGCAGATATTAGTACAGCTCTCAAATATTCCCAGCTCTTTGACTCATTACTTGAGAAAATTTCATTTCCTGCTTCCATTAGGTTGCATTTGACTATGTTAATTGCTTTAGCCAAAAGGTAGAAGTGGGGAGGCTCTCTTCAAGGTAGCCACAAAGAATAGTTAATGCACTCTTCTCTGTCTTCCCTTCTTTAAGTTTAAGCAACCTGTTACATTCCAAATGGTGAGGACTTCATCAGCCAGTGCCTTTGAGTGAGAATGACATGGAAGAGTCCTCTGCCAAACTTCAAGTGAACATGAAGTATTAGCAAGAAACTAACCTTTGTCATTGTGAAGTGAAAGTTACTCAGTTGTGTCCGACTCTTTGCAACCCCACAGACTATACAGTCCATGGAATCCTCCAGGCCAGAATACTGGAGTGGGTAGACTTTCCTTTTTCCACGGGATCTTCCTAACACAGGAATCATTTGTCACTGCTATTTTGGGATTGTTTGCTACTCATCATATCCAGCCTAGCTTGACTAAAACCAATTCCTATGGGTTCATTGTAAGTATTTATGAAATATATGTAGTTAATGCACTTAAGCACAGTACTTGGCTCAAAATAAGTGCTCAATGTGTGTGTGTGGAGTTGCTCAGTTGTGTCCGACTCTGTGATCCCATCCTCCATCCATGGGGTTTTCCAGGCAATAGTACTAGAGTGGGCAGCCATTTCCTTCTCTGGGGATCTTCCCGGCCCAGGGATTGAACTTGGGTCTCCGCATTGTAGACAGAAACTTTATCGTCTGAGCCACCAGGGAAATCCAATAAATGTGCTCAGTAAATGACTCCTATTATTATAAGTATTTACTTTTCCTTGACCATACTACTGCATAGTGATTCTTCTATTTATAAAATCACAGCTTTTATTCTCTGTAATGACTTAACAGAACTAATTCAGCTCCTTCAAGGTACCCTGAGAATAGAATGCTGTCATAGAGTCAGAATGAAGCAAGCACATACCTCATTGGACACCTATCTCTCAGGTGTGGTGATACATCATCCAGGGTTCAGGACATAGCATTAACTGTGATGCTGCAAATACATTGTTTTGAATGACAATGATATTGGGTCATTTAAAAACCTGCCTCCTATAAGTCATTGTCTGTTGTGAAGGTCTTATTTAGTCAGCTAGACTTTTCACATTTACTGTCCAGTATTTATCCATTTCCCAAGAATGCAGAGAAGTAACAAGGTATAAAAACACAGTGGTTCCCAAAGTTGATGGTACATCAGAATTATCTGCAGAAATTTGAAAATTATGATTCCAAAACATAATCCCACTGAGATTTCAAAGCCATAGATTTAGGGTAAGGCATCGGATTTGTGTGAGTTGGACTTCTACTTACAAAAGTCTTTGATCCAATATCTTCTGTAATTCAAAGATTTCTTTGATCACCCAACAAGATTGTTGCATGAGTTGAGGAACTTCTGCTTTACCAGGGTTTTAGGGTTTTAGTGCATGACATGGGCCCAATAAATGTTTTTCAAATTTGTCCATTCACTCACAAACACTCTGCCTGGAGTGAGAGTCTCATTCAGCTTTGAAATTCATGCTATGAGGAATATTGTTTTTATATATATTATTACTTATAGCTCTGTTCCCCCTCCCCATGATAGACCATTAGAATTGGAATCATTAGGAACTCAAATACTACAAACAGTTGAACAGTGCAACTTCTGAATGATCTCCATTCTCCTTTTCCTTACTTCTGCCAATACTATCTTCCTAACACATCGATTTTATCCCTTCCCTCTTCCATTTGACTAAACCTATGGTGGGATCCCTGTATAAGATCATGCATGTTCAAGAGCACATCTTTACTTATCCCAATATCCCAATATTATTAAAATGAACAAAGGAGTATAAAGCAAAGAATTAAATCTATTAAAACTCTGGAATATTGTAATGAACATAAATCTTGAGGAATTTCTGAATAATAAAAAACAAATAAGATAAGTTCAGCAGGAAGTAAAGACTAGAAAACAGGGAGGCCTAGAAGAGACCAAAGAGAATCTCCTTTCATAGAGGAGAGTCAATTGCTTCCAGCAGAATCCTGGAGGAATTTCACATGGACATCAAGTATGACCAGCAGGAATGGAATACAATGAATCTCCCAAACATCATATTAAAGAGATTAATTATTTTAAAAAAGAAAGCCAGTGAAACATGTACAGAAATGAAATTCACTGAGGTTGGCACTCCTTGAGTAATGGGCACTAACTATGTTATTTATATTTTGTATTCTGATACTTTGATATCCGGGCCCTTGTTGATTTTCCAAGGTTAGTCAATTCCTAGGTAATAAACAACTTGCCTGTGAGTGTGCTTTTCATATGCAACTCAACTACTCCAGAGTTTATACCTCTAATACCTCCTTTATTAGACTCTCAGAATCAGGGTCACTATCTATCTGCTCTAATCACTCATGGTCAGATAAAAGACAACTAGGAATAACCCTTATGCCCAAGAGTCTACTGATTTTATTCAAACTAGCCCAACTTCAGTCTTACCCTGAGTCCCTAGTTCTTTCTTGGAAACCATAATAAGGGCGTTTGCCCACAATTCCCTCCTTCTTATTGGCCTACTTGTCAACTACAAATTGGCATTTATCATGTGAGCTTGCCATCTACCTTTACAAGGATCAGATCATGTGCTGTTGCAGTTCCTGATTTTCAATGCCCCCCCCCGCCCGCCCTCACACCACAGAAAGGAGTTTAGAATCGAGAGCAGAAGAGAGACACTCTGTGCTCAGGGAAAAATTGGCAGAACAGGTCTTAAGATAATTAGATGTTATCAGAAGCTGATTTTATGAGCCCAATTCTTATATTTCCTCATATCTAGAAAATCACTAAAATCCTTCAGGGTGCTGACTATTCCTCAAGACTAGTAAAAGCTTCACAAGACTTGCAGAAGCCTTCTGTAAAATACGTGCTTGATTGCATGTATTCTCTCTTCACCAAAATCACATATACTGACATTCCCTCCTGCCTCTTTGGAGCAATTTCTCAGAGGTACCTGAGGTGCTGTCTCTCGGACTGAAGTCTTCCATTTGCCCCAATAAAACTTAACTCAAAACTCATAACTTGTGTGTTTTCTAAGTTCCTGATAGACCTTGGTGCTCCCCATGTGGCTCCCTATTATGTGGCATGCCCACTTCCCTTGAGAACTGTGAATAACAAATTATCTTTTCAATGGCATTTGACTTCTGATCAGTTAGTTTTCTTGTAGTTTTCTATTAATATATTATATTTTAGGTCAGAAAATTTTCTTACTGTGGTACTCCTGGTCATTTGAAATTGACTACCAAATTTCTGCAGAAAATTGGACTGTCAGTCTTCTGTAGAAAGCCCTTCTTGACATATTCAGTAGTTTTAGGTAATAAAAAATAAATAAGTAGGTAAAATACCTATGTAGAAGCAAGATTTTTTAAAAGTTAGAGGTGAAAACATATCAAATGATAAGACAGCAACAATTAACCCTGTGATATTGGTAAATGAATAGATGAAGAGAGAAACTAAAAGAGAAAGCATAGTACAGACCCACCTACACAGAGGAACTTAGTCACATTTCAAATTATTGATGATACATAATTCATTCAATAAACTAAGTAACTGGGAAATGTTAGGCAGATTACTTCACCATGAAATAGACTAATTCTGAGATGTAAAAAAAAAGAAAAGAAACAAACAAATGAAAAACACAATGACTAAATTAATAGAATAATGTTCTTATAATCTTATGCTAAAGAAGGCTTTCCAAGCAAGGACAAAACCAGAAACCACAAAGGAAAAGAATTACAGATTCTATATCTTAAAAGTGGAAGTTTCTCTATGCCAGCAAAGGTCACTAAAAATATATTTTGTCAAAAGTTGATAAAATAGGAAAAAAATTGCAACATCTAAAACAGAAAAAGGGTTAATATTCACAATGTATAACAAACTGACAAACAATATGAGAGGCTTATCTAATAGAAAAATAAAGCAAGGTTTAAGAATAGATAGACAAGTCATTGAAAATACAGAAAGCAAATAAACATATTAAAAGGTGATGAACCTCACTAGCAATCAGGAAAAGGCAAATTCAGTCAACAATGAGACCATTTTTTACATACCAGATTAGCAAAAATTTTAAAAACTGATAATATCCAGGCTGGCAAGGCTAAAGGCCAGAAGAAACCTCTTATACAGTTCTGATAAACAGGTCAGGGAAGAACAATTCAGCAGAATCCATCACAATTACAAGTTTGTGAATTTGGCTCTGTTGGGATGCCTGCTCAAATGCAAAATGTTATAAGAAATATTGGTTGTATTAATAAAGCAGATGTATTCTAAAGGCTCATTAATAGGAACATGTTGAACACTGTGGACTACTTTCACAGTTGCTGAAAAGAAAGAATAGACATATTTGGTCTGACTTTAAAAAAAGGTACCTATCTTATGCTTTTGGCTAAAAAAAGAAAAGAAAAAACAGAATGAAAGAAAATTGCAAAATAAAATGACACATGCAGTATTAACTATGTTATAAATGTGTGTATATATTTTATATATGTAAAGATACGTTTATATATGCATAATGTCTATATTTTATGTATACAAACATAAAAATATAAATAAATGAATAAAAAACTTTCATGAATTCATAGTATTATATCATCATACCTCTATTTTCCCCAGTTGATCATTAAAAAAAAAAACCCATCTCATATATCTTAGGGCAAGGAAATCCACCATCTCTCTCACTTTTGGTTGCCCATCCTCTAAGTTGTCCTAAAACCTTAGAGCCTCATGAATGCCAAATGTGAACTGTGCATGTATGTGTTGTGTGATTTGTGTGTGTGTACATGTGTGCATGTAAATAGGTGTTGGGAGACGATATCAGTCTAGCTTCCAGCTTCAAATGATACAACTAAATGTGGCTGACTTTCGTAAGATGTGACTGTTAAGACTGACTTCTCACAGTTAGGTTTATGATGATGATACATGTCTATAATGATGTCCCTGAACTAGATATCTATACTTGGTACTCAATGAAGGATATTTCCCATCCCTTTCAAACTCAGATCTGCTAAGACTGTGGCTATCCATGGGGAAGAGCAGAGTCAAGACTGGAATCGACCAGCTCAGACATCCAGTGTTGCCACCATCTTCCATTTCTAGGTAATACACAAAGTGGTTCCAGCAAACTTTCCTTTAAAAACCTCAGATATCATTATTTATTCTCCTTTCATGGAACAAAATATTAGCTTGGCACTTCTTTTAGAGGAGAGTTGTACTGCCTACAAATGTAATTCTTCTCAGCCCATCTTAATAACAGTTAAGGTACTGGGAACACTTCATTGAGTGCATACTACAGATCAGGAAGGATTCTCATCAAACTATTATGGGAAGGTGAGGAATGGAAGTTTAAAAAAGTACTGTCATTTTTAAAACATGGATTTTTGAAATAACTAAAATTTGATTTGATTTTGTTTGGGGAAGATCAATGAACTTGTATATATATATATGTGTGTGTGTGTATATATATATGTATATATACACACACACACACACGCACACATACACACACATACATAGAAAGGGCTGGTTACAAGATGGTAGAGGAATAGGATGGGGAGACCACTTTCTTCCATACAAATACATCAAAAGATCGTCAGCATTTGGACCAACTTCCACAAAACAACTTCTGAACCTAGAAGAGGACCCTAGATAACTGCCCTGGGGAGGAAGTCATGAAGGAAAACTTTCCCTACAGTGCTCCAAAATCACTGCAGATGGTGACTGCATCCATGAAAATAAAATATGCTTACTCCTTGGAAGGAAAGTTATGACCAACCTTTCGACAGAATATTAAATGACAGCATATTAAAAAGCAGAAACATTACTTTGCCAACAAAGGTCCATCTAGCCAAGGCTACAATTTTTCCTCTATCATGTATGGATGTGAGAGCTGGAGTATAAAGAAAGTTGAGTGCTGAAGAACTGATGCTTTTGAACTGTGGTGTTGGAGACGACTTTTGAGAGTTCCTTGGAATGCAAGGATTTCCAGTCAGTCCATCCTAAAGGAGATAGTTCTGAGTGTTCATTGGAAGGACTGATGTTGAAGCTGAAACTACAATACTCTGGCCACCTGATGCAAAGAGCTGACTCATTTGAAAAGATCCTGATGCTGGGAAAGACTGAACGTGGGAGGAGAAGGGGACGACAGAGGATGAAATGGTTGGATGGCATCACAAACTCAACGGACATGAGTTTGAGTTGAACAGAACTGAATTGAACTAAGGAAACCTTCTCACAGTCAGGGTCAGTGGGAGCTTTGGAATCTCAGAGGGCAGCATAACTGAAAAAAAAAAAATCACCACAGAATTTGCACTGAAAAATTACGTCAGAAAGTGGCTCAGATGCTTGCATCCACTCATAGCAAGGGGGACTGGGTGTGGAGGCATGGGATTTATAGTCGGACTTTAGAGAAAGGACAAGAGTTGAATGCCCTGAGGACACTCTTAGGGGACTAATGTGACACAAATAGCAACTCAACAGCAACCCAAACTGAGGGAATGCAGGAGAGACAAAGGAAAACAAAAGACCTTTCCAGTGGGAAGGTTCTAATGCCACAATGTGACCCCTGGCACACTCACAGAACAAAGGATTTCTCCCTAGTGAATATCAAAGAACAATCTAGCTGCCTTTTACAGCCCTCCCTGGAGGCAGAGAGGCAGGTGTGTGACAGTCAGAAGAGGAAGGCAAGGAGCAACTGCAATCTCAGCCCCAGAGGCTTCATCTCTCACTAAGCTGAGAGCAGGTTGCATCACTAACCACATCTTCCTGGGATCCTGGTTGGTTCATACCTGCCAGAATGTCACAGCTTGAGACCAGCTCCCATGGGGAGATACACAGCCCACCTGAAATCATGCCTTTGGGGTGCACTTAGGGACCTAAGCAGTTTGGACCTGGGAAGGGCATTAGACACGTGGCCCACATGGGACTTTGCCCTCATGGAGCACCCAGAAGCCAGAGTGGCATGGGCCTGGGAAGTCCACACTGCCTTGGATTACAGAAATACCCATGTTGTTCATCCACTGCAAGTGCTCCCCACACATCTTAGTTCAGTTAGGTCACTCATTCCTGTCTGACTCTTTGTGACCCCAGGGACTGCAGCACACAAGGCTCCTCTGTCCATCACCAACTCATAGAGTTTACTCAAACTCATATCCATTGAGTCAGTGATGCCATCCAACCATCTCCTCTTTTGTCATCCCCTTCTCCTGCCTTCAATCTTTCCCAACATCAGGGTCTTTTACAGTGAGTCAGTTATTTGCATCAGGTGGCCACAGTATTGGAATTTCAGCTCAGCATCAATCCTTCCAATGAATATTCAGGGCTGATTTCCTTTAGGATTGACCGGCTTGATTTCTTTACTGTCCAAGGGACTCTCAAGAATCTTCTCCAACACCACAGTTAAAAAACATGTTTCTCAGTGCTCAGCCTTCTTTAGGGTCCAACTCTCACATCTATGCAAGACTACTGGAAAAACCATAGTTTTGACTATATGAACCTCTGTCGGTAATGTCTCTGCTTTATTTTTAAATTTAATTAATTTTAATTGGAAGATAATTACTTTAAAATATTGTAGTGGTTTTGGCCATACACTGACATGAATCAGCCATGGGTGTACATGTGTTCCCCATCCAGAACTCCCTTCCCACCTCCTTCCCCATCTCATCCCTCAGGGTAATCTCAGTTTACAAGCCCTGAATCCCTGTCTCATGCATGCTGTCTAGGTCTGTCATAGCTTTTTTCCCACGGAGCAAGCACCACATATCTCAACAGAGTTTGTTTGCAGTGTCCCTCCCTCTCCACAGCACAACTGAGCAAGTGAGCCTGAAGAAGTGGGAACTTTCACTCCCCTTATGCCAGGACAGAGATTAGAAACTTAAGAGACTGAAGCAGAGGCAGCCAGCTTGAGCACAGAAACGAAAGGGATCATTCCAGAAGTGGCAGGTGTAACAGATTAAAATCCTGCAGTTAAGCTGAGACTGTGCTTTTGATGGGCAACTGTAGACACTGAGAACAAGTACAAGCCAGAACAAGAGATTATCTGATACAGAACTGACCCCCACATGGCCCTCAAATGCTCCAGAGAAATTCTTAGATATATTTCTCTATACTATTATATTTAATGTTACATAATTTATTATTTCTTTAATATCTTTTAATTCTTCATTCTTTTTGTTATCATTTTTTAAAAACGTCCTTCCCTGTCCTTTTTCCCTTTTCTCTCATATCCTACTTATAAGGTTCTTTATTTTTTTATTTTGTTTTCTTATATATTGTACTTTTGAGAGTCTAATTTTTATTCTAGGTTTTTAAGTTTTTGCTTTTTGATCTTTTGTTATTAAATTTGTACTTCTAAGAGTTTAATATTTAATATCCATTTTCACTTAGGGCTATGCTTACTGGCTTGATTACCCTCTTGTCTTCAACTCTCCCTTTTCTCCTCCTGGTCACCTCTATCTCCTCCCTCCCTCTTCTCTTCTCTATATAACTGTGAATCTCTTTGGGTGTTCCTGGCTGTGGAGAGTTGTTCCACCATTAACCTAAGGGTTTTTTTCTTTGCTATGTGGACAGAGAAGTCTTGATGCTACTGTAAGTGGTTAGAGCCAAAGCTCAGAGACAGGAGGCTCATTTCCAGAACTTTGGACCATTATAGATCTCCTGACCCCATGGAATATTAATAGACGAGAGCCCATTCAAAAATTTCCATACCTGCACTGATATCAACCTCAAACCAAAAGTCAGAAATCACAATAAAAAGTGGATAGGCATTTCTTCAAAGAAGACATACACACAGATAATAAACACATGAAAAGATGCTCAACATCACTCATTATTAGAGAAATCCAAATCAAAACCATAATGAGTTATCATCTCATGCCAGTCAGAATGTCCATCATCAAAAAGTCTACAAACAATAAATTCTAGAGAAGGTGTTGAGAAAAGCCAACACTCTTACACTGTTGGTGGAAATGCAAACTGGTTTAGCCACTATGAAGAACAGTGTGGAGATTCCTTAAATAACTGGGAATAGAACTGCCATCAGTTCAGTTCATTTCAGTTCAGTCACTCAGTCATGTCCAATTCTTTGCGAACCCATGGATCGCAGCATGCCAGGCCTCCCTGTCCATCACCAACTCCCAGAGTTTTCTTTAATTCATGTCCATCCAATTGGTGATGCCATCCAGTCATCTCATCCTCTGTCGTCCCCCTTCTTCTCCTGCCCCCAATCCCTCCCAGCATCAGAGTCTTTTCTAATGAGTTAACTCTTTGCATGAGGTGACCAAAGTATTGGAGTTTCAGCTTTAGCATCAGTCCTTCTAATGAACACCCAGGACTAATCTCCTTCAGGATGGACTGGATGGATCTCCTTGCAGTCCAAGGGACTCTCAAGAGTCTTCTCCAACACCACAGTTCAAAAGCATCAGTTCTTCAGTGCTCAGCTTTCTTCACAGTCCAAGTCTAACATCAATATATGATCACTGGAAAAACCATAGCCTTGACTAGATGGAACTTTGTTGGCAAAGTAATGTCTCTGCTTTTTAATATGCTGTCTAGGTTGGTCATGACTTTCCTTCCAAGGAGTAAGCATCTTTTAATTTCATGGTTGCAATCACCATCTTCAGTGATTTTGGAGCCAAAATAAATAAATGAATAGTCAACCACTGTTTTCACTGTTTCCCCATCTATTTGCCATGAAGTGATGGAACCAGATACCATAATCTTAGTTTTCTGAATGTTGAGCTTTAAGCCAACTTTTTCACTCTATTTCACTTTCATCAAGAGGCTTTTAGTTTCTCTTCACTTTCTGTCATAAGGGTGGTGTCACTGGCATATCTGAGGTTATTGATATTTCTCCCAGCATATGACCTAACAATTCCACTGCTGGGCACCCCAAAGAAACTAGAATTGAAAGAAAAACAATGTACCCTAAAGTTCATTGGAACACTGTGTACAATTGCTATGACATGGAAGCAACATAGATGTCCATCAGCAGATGACTGAATAAGAAAACCATGGTACATATACATAATGGAATAGTAACTATAAAAAGGAACACATTTGAGACAATTCTAATGAGGTGGATGAAACTGGAGCCTATTATACAAAGTGAAGCAAGTTAGAAGAGAAATACAAATACTGTATATTAATGCATATATTTGGAATTTAGAAAGACATTAATGATGATTGCATATGCAAAGCAGCAAAAGAGACAGAGGTAATAAACAAACATTTGGAGTCTGTGGAAGAAGATGAGGGTGGGATGATTTGAGAGAATAGCATTGAAATATGTATATTGCCATATGTAAAATAGATGACCAGTGCAAGTTTGATGCATGAAGCAGATTATCCAAAACTGGTACTCCAGGACAATCCAGAGTAATGGGGTGGGGAAGGAGGAGGGAGAGGACACATGTACACCCATGGCTGATTCATGTCTATGTATGGCAAAACTGTCACAGTATTGTAAAGTAGTTATTCTATAATTAAGTTAAACCATTTTTTATTTTGTTTTATTTTTTTGTCTTTTTAATAAAGGTTTTATTTACTTATTTTTTAAGTTTATTTTTACTTTATTCTACTTTACAATACTGTATTGGTTTTGCCATACATTGACATGAATCAGCCACAGGTGTACACGAGCTCCCAATCCTGAAACCCCCTCCCACTAAAAACTCACTAAGCTCCAGTGCAAGACACACCACACCAGTTCTCCAGCAAAATAGGATCATAACCTTGAACATTAAAGACAGAATGCCCAAAGCCATACCAAACCCAAAGACACTGCAAAACTCATTACCAGACACTGCACTGCTCTCCAGAGAGATGAGATACAGCTCCATCCATCAGAACACAGATACAAGTTCCTACAACCAGAACATCTTTAAAAGACACTGCTCCAACTCCACCAAAAGGATGCAGATTCCAAAGTTTAAAGGAACTATGACTCTCCAGTCTCCAGAAAGGAGGCTTCAAACACAGCTAATTAAACAAAATGAAAGGGAAGAGAAATAGCCAACAGGTGAAGGAACATGATAAAAATCCATCAAACCAAAGAAAAGAGGAGGAGATAGGGAGTCAGGCTGAAAAATAATTCAGAATAATGACAGTAAAGATGATCCAAAATATTGAAAACAAATGGAGATATAGATGACTAGAGACATGTATTGAGAAGATGCAAGAAATGTTTAACAAGGACCTAGAAGAAATAAACAATAGTCAACAAGTAATTAACAATGCAATAACTGAGATTAAAAACACTGAGAGAGCCAATATCAGAGTAACTGAGGCAGAGAAAGCATAACTGAGCTGGAAGATAGAATGTTGGAAATAAATGAAGCAAAGCAAGGGAAAAAAAAGAATGTAAAGGAATGAAGATAGCCTCAGAGACCTCTGTTCAGTCGTTCAGTCATGTCCAACTCTTTGTGACCCCATGAATCGCAGCACGCCAGGCCTCCCTGTCCATCACCAACTCCCGGAGTTCACTCAGACTCATGTCCATTGAGTCAGTGATGCCACACAGCCATCTCATCCTCTGTCGTCTCCTTCTCCTCCTGTGCCTAATCCCTCCCAGCATCAGAGTCTTTTCCAATGAGTCAACTCTTCACATGAGGTGGCCAAAGTACTGGAGTTTCAGCTTTAGCATCATTCCTTCCAAAGAAATCCCAGGGCTGATCTCCTTCAGAATGGATGTGTTGGATCTCCTTGCAGTCCAAAGAACTCTCAAGAGTCTTCTCCAACAACACAGTTCAAAAGCATCAATTCTTTGGTGCTCAGCCTTCTTCACAGTCCAACTCTCACATCCATACATGACCACAGGAAAAATCAATAGCCTTGACTAGATGGACCTTAGTTGGCAAAGTAATGTCTCTGCTTTTGAATATGCTAGCTAGGTTGGTCACAACTTTTCTTCCAAGGAGTAAGCATCTTCTAATTTCATGGATGCAATCACCATCTGCAGTGATTTTGGAGCCCCCCAAAATAAAGTCTGACACTGTTTCCACTGGTTTCTCCATCTATTTTCCATGAAGTGATAAGAGTGGATGCTATGATCTTCATTTTCTGAATGTTTAGCTTTAAGCCAATTTTTTCACTCTCCTCTTTCACTTTCATCAAGAGGCTTTTTAGTTCCTCTTCACTTTCAGCCATAAGGGTGGTGTCATCTGCATATCTGAGGTTATTGATATTTCTCCCAGCAATCTTGATTCCAGCTTGTGCTTCTTCCAGTCCAGCATTTCTCATGATGTACTCTGCATATAAGTTAAATGAGCAGGGTGACAATATACAGCCTTGACGTCCTCCTTTTCCTATTTGAAACCAGCCTGTTGGACAGTGTTAAATATCTCCACACTTGAATCGAAGAAGACAAAAGAAAGGGCATGTGAAAATATTTGAGGAGATTATAGTAAAAACTTCCTTAAAGTGGGAAAGGAAACAGCCAACCAAGTCCAAGAAGCCCAGAGAGTCCCACACAGGATAAACATAAGGAGAAACATGCCAAGGCACATGTAAATCAAACAAACAAAAACTAAACATGAAGAACAAATATTAAATGCAGCAAGGGAAAAGCAACAAATTCCATACAATGGAATTCCCATAAGGATAACAGCTGATTTTTCAACAGAAACTCTGCAGGCCAGAAGGGCCTGGCAAGGTATCCTTAATGTGCTGAAAGGGAGAAAGCTACAACCAAAATTACTCTATCCATCAAGAATCTCATTCAGATTAGAAGTAGAAATCAAAAGTTTCACAGACATGCAAAAGCTAAGAGAATTCAATACCACCAAACCAGCTCTTCAACAAATGCTAAAGGTTCTGCTCTAGACAGGAAACATAGTAAAGGTTAATAAAAATGAACCCAAAACAATAAAGTAAATAATAACAGTATCATAGGGCTTCTCTAGTGGCTCAGTTGGTAAAGAATCTACATTCAATGTGGGAGACTTGGGTTTGATCCCTGGGTTTGAAAGATCCTCTGGAGAAGGGAACAGGTACCCACTCCAGTATTCTGGCCTGGAGAATTTCATGGACTATATAGTCCATGAGGTCACAAAGTGTTGGACACGACTGAGTGACATTCACAAATGGTTTAAATTCTCCAACCAAGACAAAGACTGACCGAGTGGATACAAAAACAAAATCCTTATAAATGCTGTCTAAAAGAGTCCCACCTCAAACCTAGGGACACATGCAGACTGAATGTGAGGGGGCTGGAAAAAGATATTTCAAGCAAATGTAGACAAAAAGAAAGAGGGAGTAGCAATACTCATATCAAACAAAATAGACTTTAAAATAAAGACTTATAAGGGACAAAGAAGAACACTACATAATTATCAAGGAATCAACCCAAAAGGAGATACAGCAATTATAAATATATATGCACCAAACATAAGGGCGCCTAAATATATAAGGCAAATTCTAACAGCTATTAGAGGCAAAATTAACAGTAACCCAATAATAGTGGCAGACTTTAATACTCCCCTCAAACCAATGGACAGACCACCTAGACAGAAAATTAACAACAAAACACAAGCTTTAAATGACACATTGGATCAGTTAGACCTAATTGATATCCACAGAGCATATCATCCAAAACCAATGGGTTCACCTTTTCCTCAAGTGCACATAGAGCATTCTCCAGGATAGATCGCATCCTGAGCCACAAATCTAGCCCTAGAGCATTAAAGAAATTAAATCATTTCAGCATTTTTTTCTGATCACAATGCTGTAAGATTAGATATCAACTACTGGAAAAAACATATAAAAACACAAACATATGAACACCAAACAACACACTTCTAAATAACCAACAGATCACTGAGGAAATAAAAATATCAAAATATGCACAGAAATAAATGATAATGAAAACATGACAGCCCAAAACCTGGGGGAATCAGTAAAAGCAGTGCTAAGAGGGAAGTTCAGAGCAAAACAAGCCTACCTCAAGAATCAAGAAAAACATGAAATAAAAACCTGACCTTACACCTAAATCAACTAGAAAAAGAAGAACAAAAACACTCCAAAGTTGGTAAAAGGAAATAAATCCTAAAAACCAGAGTAGAAGTAAATGAAAAAAATGAAGGAAACTATAGTAAAGATTAATAAAACTAAAAGATAGTTCTTTGAGAAGATAAACAAAATTGACAATTATTGACTCATTAAGGAAAAAAAAAGAAGATTCAAATCAATAAAATTATAAATGAAAAAGGGAAATTTATACAAGACAATGCAGAATACAAAGAATCATAAGAGACTACTACAAGCAACTCTCTGACAATAAAATGGGCAAACTTGAAGAAAAGGATGAATTCTTATAAAAGTATAACCTTCAAAAATTTGAACCAGGAAGAAATAGAAACTGTGAATAGACCAATCACAAACATGGAAATTAAAACTTGAATTAAAAATCTTCCAATAAAAAAAAATCATGTCCAGATTGCTTCACAGGTGAATTCTACCAAAAATTTAAAGAAGAGTTAAAACCTATCCCATTCAAACTCTTCTAGAAAATTGCAGAGGAGAGAAAATTTCCAAACTCATTCTATAAGTCTAGCATTAATTGGATACCAAAATGGGATGAAGATACCACAAAAAAAAAATTAGAGGCCAATATCATTGATGAACATAGTGATATTGTTCATCATAATGATATTGAGAAAAAAATCCTCAACAAAATTCTAGCAAACAGAATTCAGCATAAAAAGATAATACATCATGATCAAGTGGGCTTTATCCCACGGATGCAAAGATTCTTCAATATAGGCAAGTCAATCAGTTAACAAATATTAACAACAATGAGCAACATATTAATAAATTGAAATACCAAAACACACACACACACACACACACACACACACACACACACACACACACAAACATGATCACCTCAATAGATGCCGAGAAATCTTTCCACAGAATTCAACACCCATTTATGATAAAAATTCTCCAGAAAATCAGCATAGAAGGAACATGCTGCTGTTGCTGCTGCTGCTGCTAAGTCACTACAGTCGTGTCTGACTCTGTGTGACCCCATAGATAGCAGCCCACCAAGCTCCTCCCTCCCTGGGATTCTCCAGCCAAGAGTACTGGAGTGGGGTGCCATTGCATTCTCTGTAAAAGGAACATACTTCAAACAATAAAGGCCATACAAAACAACCCCACAGTAAACATTATTCTCAGTGGTCAAAATCTGATGCTCAACATCACTCACTATCAGAGAAATGCAAATCAAAACCACAATGAGGTACAATTTCATGCCAGTCAGAATGGCTGTGGTCCAAAAGTCTATAAGCAATAAATGCTGGAGAGTGTGTGGAGAAAAGGGAACCCTCTTACACTGTTGGTGGGAATGCAAACTAGTACAGCCACTATGGAGAACAGTGTGGAGATTCCTTAAAAAACTGGAAATAGACCTGCCATATGACCCAGCCATCCCACTGTTGGGCATACACACCAAGGAAACCAGAATTGAAAGAGACACATGTACCCCAATGTTCATTGCAGCACTGTTTATAATAGCCAGGACATGGAAGCAACCTAGATGTCCATCAGCAGACAAATGGATAAGAAAGTGGTGGTACAAACAATGGAGTATTACTCAACCGTTAAAAAGAATACATTTGAATCAGTTCTAATGAGGTGGATGAAACTGGAGCCTATTATACAGAGTGAAGTAAGCTGGAAAGAAAAACACAATACAGTATACGAACACAAATATATGGAATTTAGAAAAATGGTAATGATAACCCTGTATGCAAGACAGCAATAGAGACACAGATGTATAGAACAGTTTTTGGACTCTGTGGGAGAGGGCAAGGGCAGGATGATATGGGAGAATGGCATTGAAACATGTAAATTATTACATGTGAAATGAATTGCCAGTCCAGTTTTGATGCATTATACAGGGTGCTTGAGACTGGTGCATTGGGATAACCCAGTCATCCCAATGACTGAGATGGGGTGGGGGAGGGAGGTGTGAGAGGGATTCAGGATGGGGAACACATGTACAACCATGGTGGATTGATGTCAATGTATGGCAAAATTAATACAATATTGTAAAGTAAAAACATTAATTAATAAATAAAACTGGGGAAAAAAAAAAAAAACCTCCAAAAAGAGAAAATTTGAAAGTAGTTCCTTTAAGATCAGCAACAACACTACATGCCCACTCTTGCTGCTATTATTCAACATAGTTCTGGAAGGTTTAACCACAACAATCAGAGAAGAAAAATAAATAAAATTAATCTAGATTGGAAAAAGGGAGTAAAATTCTCACTATTTGCAGGTGACATGATACTATACATAGAAAACCCTAAGGAAGTTTCCAGAAAATTACTAGAGCTAATCAATGAATATAGTTAAGTCACTGTGTATAAAATTAATACACAGAAATCCCTTGCATTCCTGTGCACTAACAACAGAATTCAGAGAGAAATTAAGAAAAGTATTCCATTCATCATTGCAAGAAAAATGATAAACTATTTAGGTGTAACCTTACCTAGAGAGACAAAAAATATGTATGCATAAAACTATAAGAAACTGATGAAAGAAATGTAAGAAGATACAAACAGATGGAGAGATATATCATGTCCTTGAATTAGAAGAATCAATATTGTGAAAATGACTATACTGTCCAAAACTACCAATGGTACTTTTCACAGAACAGGAACAACAACAATAACAAATACATATATGTATACACACACACACACACACACACACACACACACACACACACACACACACACATATATATATCACAATTTGTATTGAAACACACCAAAAAACCCAAAAGTCAAAGTAATCTTGAGGGAAAAACAAAAAAACGGAGCTGGAGGAATCAATCTTCCTGACTTCAGACTATTCTAAGCTGCAGGCCTCAAGATAGCATGGTAGTAGCACAAAAACAGAAATACAGGCCAATTGAACAAGATAGAAAGTGCAGAGATAAACCCAAACACCTATGGGCATCTTATCTTTGACACAAGTGGAAAGAATACACAGTGGAATAAAGACAGTCTCCTCAATAAGTGGTTCTGGGATAACTGCACAATTACATGCAAAAGGATGAAAGTAGAATATGTCCTAGAACCATACACAAAAATAAACTCTAAGTGGATTATTCAAATATAAGTCCAGAAACTATAAAACTTTTAGAAAAAAATATAGTCAGTACACTCTTTGACATAACAAAAACACATATGTCTTTTTGACATAACACAGTAAGATCTTCTTTGACTCACCTCCTAGAGTAATGGAAATAAAGGCAGAAATAAACAAATGGGAACTGATTAAACTTAAAAGATTTTGCACAGCAAAGGAAACAATAAACAAGATTAAAACACAATCCTTAGAATGGGAGATAATAATTGCAAATGAAACTGACAAAGGATTAATATCCAAAATATATAAGTTGCTCATACTGCTCAATATCAGAAAAACAAACAACCCAATTAAAAAGTGAGCAGACCTAAATATACATTTCTCCAAAGAAGACATACAGATAGCAAATAAACATATGAAAAGATGCTCAATGTCACTAATTATTAGGGAAATGCAAATTAAAACTATAATGAGATTAACACCTCACATCACTCAGTATGGCTATCATAAAAAAATCTACAAACAATAACTGCTGGAGGGGATGTGAAAGAAAGGGAGCCCTCTTGAACTTTTGGTAGGAATGTAAATTTATACAACCACTATGGAAAACAGCATAGAAATTCTGTTTAAAAAAAAAAAAGGACTAAAATTACCAAACAATTCCACTACTGGGTATTTAGCTTGAGAAAACCATAATTGAAAAAAGGAAATGCAACCCAATGTTCATAACAGCACTATTTATAATAGCAAGGACATTCAAAAAACTAAGATCATGGCATCTGGTCCCATCACTCTATGGCAAATAGATGGAAAAGCAATGGAAGCAGTGACAGACTTCATTGTTTGGGTTCCAAAATCACTGGAGATGGTGACTGTGGCCATGAAATTAAAAGATACTTGCCCCTTTGAAGAAAAGCTATGGCAAACCTAGACAGCATATTAAAAAGCAGACATTTCTTTGCTGACAAAGGTCTGTATAGTCAACGCTATGCTTTTTCTAGTAGTCCTGTTGGATGTGAGAGTTGGACTATAAAGAAGACTGAGCTTCAAAGAATTGATGCTTTTGAATTGTGATGTTGAAGAAGATTCTTAAGAGTCTCTTGGACTGTAAGGAGATCAAATCAGTTCATCCTAAAGGAAATCAGTCCTGAATATTTATTGGAAGGACTGATGCTAAAGCTGAAGCTCCAATACTTTGGCTACCTGATGCAAAGAGCCAACTCATTAGAAAAACCCTGATGCTAGGAAAGATTGAAGGCAGGAGGAGAAGGGGACAACAGAGGACAAGACGGTGGGGTGGCATCACTGATTCAATGGACATGAGTTTGAACAAGCTCTGAGAGATAGTGAAGGACAGAGAAGCCTGGTGTGCTGCAGTCCATGGGGTTGCAAAGTCAGACGCAACTGAGCAACTGAACAACAACAGCATAGGACATGGAAGCAACCTAGATGTCCATCCACAGATGAATAGATAAAGAAGATATGATACATATATACATTGGAATATTACTAAGCCATAAAAATGATAAAATTTGAGTCAGTTCTAGTCAAGTGGATGAATCAAGAATCTGTTATATAGAGTTAAGTAAGGCAGAAGCAAAAAACATATATCACCTATTAATGTGTGTGTGTATATATATATATATATAATCTAGAAAAAGTGATTTTGATGAACCTATTTGTAGGGAAGAAATGGAAACACAGATGTAAAGAATGGACTTGTGGACTCAGTGGGGGAAGAATAGAGTGGAATGAATGGAGAAAGTAGCATTGACATATATATGACACCATAAGTAAAAGAGGCCGCCCTAAAAGCTGCTATATAACACCCAGGAGCCCAGACTGCACTCTGAGATTATCTTGAGGGGCAGGTTAGGGGGAGAGGAGCGAGGCTCAAGAGAGAGGTTGCTGTGCCTTGTGTTAGATCCTGGTGATACAGAGTAAAGAATATTTGATCTTTATCTTCAAGAATTATCATCTACTGGAGATGACAGAATGAAACAGACTTAAAACAGACTTACACTACAAAAGAAATGTAATAAATGTGACAAAGTGTAGTTAATCAGTGTTGTAAAAAGCACGTGGTCTATACCTTTTATTCAAAGGAGAGTTTCTTTGCAGCACTCTAACAGAAATTGTGAAAATTTCTATTTCCTCAAAGCCTTGGACATTCTGAGGATAGTTTTCAGATACGGATTGGAAGTAGTCTGATTTGTAATGTTTTTTTACCTTTATTATAATAATTTGATAGATTCACTATTACTTATCATAATGTGACTTTATTCTCTCCTTCCCCACCATTTTGTATAGTAGATGATTATCCTCTTGTCCTCAGTTTATGAATGGAGAATAATTTGGATTGTTCCTCTTTTCCCAACAAGTCACAAATGCATTCCTAAAGAGAAAATTGCAGTTATATCCATATTATTCATTATAAAGCATTGCCACCTAATCTGAAGCATCTTCCACTGAAGGAAATAGATAACACTGGAATACTTACATTAGAAGAAATGAAAAACTGATTATATTCTCTTCTTTGACCATTATAGAGGAAGAGGCTAACTATTCATAGAAACATCAGAGATAGTTCTTATTATAAACTGGCTCATTAGTGCAAATTCCCTACTTTTCTTTCACCATCTTGCTTCTGCTCTGACCCTGATCTTTATCACATCTTAGCTACCATGCTTACATCCTCACTGCTTCTGAGGTGAATGAAGTAAATTGTTCATTTCAGCAGAGAACAGTCTCTTTGGCTCATCAATTCTCTGTTCATGAAGCAGGGCCAGAGGTCCTTTTACATTTTCTAGGGTTTTTTTAACCAGAGGACAGAGAAAATATGAGATTCATTTTTAATTGAAATATAGTTGATTTACAATATTACAGGTGTACAACATAGTGATTCAAAATTTTTATGGATTATAAACTTTCAAAGTGTTAAAAAAAAGACAAAAAATCTCACAATGTAAATGTACGTTTGGAGCAATGGAACAGTCAAGACAGTGGAGGAGCAGGAAGTCATGGAATTCATCTCTTCCCACAAACACAAGAAGAATGCATCTACAAATGGAAAATTTTCACAGAGGACCTGCTAAGCACGAACAGAGGACCTCAGTCACCTAAAAGAAAAATAAATAAAGACTCTATGCAATCAAGTAGGATGAAGGAAAGAGGAAAGGAAAAAGAAGTGGGGAGGAAGTAGGATGGGAGTGGCATCCTCGGGGGGGGGAAGCTGCAAGTGAGGAGTGGTTCCCACTTATGGGAAAGCCCTCTCATTAGCAGGGAAATCAGTTGAGACAAAAGGAGAGATTCAGGGCTATCAGAAGAGTGCATCAACTGGTCTGTGGCAGGCAGAACAGAGTGAGATCTACACAGATGGTCCATGCACAACCCTGCATTCCCCCAACCTGAGATGTGTGGTCATGGGTGCACATGGGGGCTTGGTGCTGGCATGTGGGTTTAGAGAGCAGACCCAGGGAGATGACTGCTATTGGTTGTGAGGTGACAGCCTTGGGATGGGAGTGCAGATCTCTGCAATTGAGAATTCTTGGGGAGGAAGTCTAGTTCTCCACAGAAGAAAAGTGCCTTTATTGAGTGACACACAAAGGACAGGGTCACCATTGCAGGTTCTCTTTTAATCATAGGTCACTATATCCAAGGGCACCAGACAGGGCTTATACTGGGATGGCTTGCAAGCCCCTGGTCAGCATCTCCTCTTCCCCCTCTACCTTGGTGGCCCACATTCCCCAGTTATCATCTTGGCTCCATCCTGTGTGATGGGGTTGCACATACTACAAGCCATCCTGGCACTGTCCCACCTAGACAACCCAGGCACCCTGATTGCTGCCTTCACCTCCTTCTACCTGACATGGGTTTATGCTCCAGCAGTCTTGGGAGCAGATGCCAGTGGGTGGCCCACATGCAGAGGAGAATCTAAAAAAAAAAAAAAAAAAAAAACACACACACACACAAACAAACTGAGGCCTAGGGGCCATGTGACTAAGAAAGAATAGTTGAAATCTCTCCTCATGGCTGCACAAAACATGGAGGGACACCTCCACTGATGGCTTCATCAATTTAGCACCTGATGAACATCTAAATGGACAACAAGTGCTCCTGCAGCTGAGACAGGTTTAGCTTTAGCAACTGTAGGTTCTGTGGGCATGTACACATGGGTTGTGTCAGGCCAAAATCTGAGCTGCCTCCACAGCTTCTACAGTGGGTACAGGTGCAGGACTACTGCCATACTGGGACCTGATTTCAGTAGATTTGAGCTGGTGACATGGTAAAAACAAGGCCTGAGAGTCATCAGGGTCAGTTGCTGGCATACGTATTGTTAAGGTGGGACTAAGAGTGAGCCTGGACAACAGGTGAAAGGTGACACACAAAGCGTACTCACAGGTAAGCAGCTCAAGAAGAGGAATACTCAGTGTCTTCTCTCCAATTAGGAGTGTAACAATCCCACCTCGTCCCTGTGGCAGATCAGAAACAGCTAAGAAACATATCTGAAACATCTACTGCAAGAACTAGGGAGTCGACATCCAAAGAGCAAAGGGGAAGCCCTGCTCAATATCCAGAACAGTCTGGTCATCACAACACCAGTCAAACCACCTATCAATGGGATAATGGCCATACATTGAGGAAAGCAGTGGCAATCATCCATAATAAAACAGCCCTTACAACAAAAATGAACAAACATAGGCTACACAGGGATATCCCTACATAAAAATAGCCCTACAAGAAAGCTGGCATTGGGAGAAAGAACTTAGATCATTTAGCCTGGAAGGCCAGAAGGACTTGAGCTCAGGAGCCCCACAGGGGTGGAGAAAACAGAGATTCCACTCTTGGAGGGTGCACACAAAGTATCACATGCACTGGGACCCAGTACAAAGCAGCAGCATCATAGGACACTTGCCTTGACGTACCGAGGGGTCTTGAAGTGTCTCCTGAGTAGGTGAAGGTCAACTGCATCTCACTGGGGGAAAAGACACTGACAGCAGAGGCCCAATATATATTGGTTGGAGTGAACTCTCTCAGTAGTCCCCATTTTGGCACCTATATCCAGCCCCACCCAGCAACCTGTAGGATACAGTGCTGGAAACGGGATCCTGTGCAAGACAAACAGTAGCAAGATAGGAAGACAGCCTCATCTATCAGAGGACAGGCTGTTTAAAGTTTTCTTGAGCTTGCAGTCATCTCAAACCTCAAACATTGTCATAGGCCTTCCAAACAGAAGGACAAGACTCAGTGCCACCCACCAAAAGCAAGCACCAGTTCCAACCATGAAGAAGCCTGAACAGTGCTGAGGACCACCCTCACCCACCAGGAAACAGACATCAGAAGCAAGAGGAGATATGATCCTGCAGCCTGTGAAAAACAGACAAAACACAAAAAATTTATAGACAAAACAAAAACATCAAAGAAATTTGTTGCAGACAAAGGAGCAACACTAAAACCTATAAGAACAACTACATGAAGAAGAGATAGGCAGCCTACTTAAAAAATAACTGAGTAATCACAGTAAAGATGGCTCAAAATCTCAGAAAAGTACTTAAGTTTCACATTGAGAAGATACAAGAAATGTTTAACAAAGAACTAGAAGAACTAATGGAGAAGGCAATGGCACCCCACTCCAGTACTCTTGCCTAGAAAATCCCACGAGCAGAGGAGCCTGGTAGGCTACAGTCCATGTGGTCGCGAAGAGTTGGACACGACTGAAGTGACTTAGCAACAGCAGCAGCAGAAGAAGAACTAAAGAACAAGCAAAGGAAGATAAACAATACAATAACTAAAATGAAAAACATGCTAGAAGTAATCAATAGAATAATTGAGGTGGAAGAACAGATAAGGGAACTCTAAGATAAAAACGTAAAAATAACTGCCATGGAAGAGAATAAAGGGAAGAGAATGAAAAAATGAGGACAGTCTCAGAGACATCTGGGACAATGTTAAACACACCAACAGTCACATTATAGGGGATTTTTAACACTCCATTTACACCAATAGACATATCATCTAAACAGCAAATTAATAGGGAAACATAAACCTTAAATGACATATTAGACCAGATAAA
Source organism: Nanger dama (assembly GCA_917880005.1). Lineage (NCBI taxonomy): Eukaryota > Metazoa > Chordata > Mammalia > Artiodactyla > Bovidae > Nanger > Nanger dama. The sequence goes on from CAKJTW010000045.1 coordinate 856,736, forward strand.
CTTAATTGATATTCATAGGATGTTCCATACAAAAGCAACAGAATAATTGTCTTCAGGTGCAAATGAAACATTCTCAAGATGGACCACATCATGATCAGAAATCAAGCGTCCATGAATTTAAGAAAACTGAAATAATATGAAGTACATTCTCCAACCACAACATCATGAGTTTAAAAATACATTAAAAGAAAGAAATTGTAAAAACCACAAACACACGGAGTCTAAACAATATATTGCTAAACAATTAATGGATCACTGAAGAAATGAAAGAGGAAACATAAATTAACAACAACAACACTAGAGAGATACAACAATTAAAACACAATGATCCAAAACCTATGGAACACAACAAGAAAAGTTTAAGTAGGAAGTTTAACTCAGGAAACCAGAAAAACCTCAAATAAAGAACCTAACCTTAGACCTAAAGCAACTAGCAAAAGAAGAACAAACGAAACCTAAAGTTGATAGAAAGAACAGACTCATAAAAATAAGAGCACAAATAAATTAAACAGAGATGAAGAAAATAATAGCAAGATAAAAGAAACTAAAAGCTGTTCTTTTGTGAAGATAAATCGATACACTTTTAACCTGACAAATCAAGGGAAAAAAAATAGTACTCAAATCAATAAAATTAGAAACAAAAAATAATTACAAGTGACACAACCGGAATACAAAGGATCATAAGAGACTACCATATGCACTATGTATATTCAATAAAATGTATAACCTAGAAGAAATGGAAAAATTCTTAGAAAAGTACAACCTTTCAAAACTGAGTGAGGAAGAAATACAAAATATGAACAGACATATCAAAAGTATTAAAATTGAAACTGTGTGATTTTAAAACTTCCAGGAAATAGAGTTCTAAGACCAGGTAGCTTCCCAGGCAAATTCTATTAAACATTTAGAGAAAAGTTAAAATCTTTCTTTCTGAAACTCTTACAAAAAATTGCAAAGAAAGGAACACTCCCATACTCATTCTATGAGGACATAATCACCCTGATACCAAAACCAGACAAAGATGTCAAAAACAAGAAAATTATAGGCCAATATCACTGATGAACATAGATGCAAAACATGATCCAGTGGGATTTATCCCAGGGATGAAAGATTTCAATATATGCAAATAAATCAGTGCGATACACTATATTAACAAATTGAAGAATAATGATCATATGATCATCTCAATAGATGCAGAAAAAGTTTTTGACAAAATTCAGTATCTTTTATGACAACAACAGCAACAGAACTCTCCAGAAAGTGGGCATAGAGAACCTATCTCAATATAATAAAAGCCATATGTGACAAACACATGGTAAACATCATTCTCAGTGGTGAAAAATTGACAGCATTTCCTCCAAGGTCAGGAACAAAACAAGGATGTCTACTCTCATCACTTTTATTCAGTATAGTTTTAAAATCCTAGCCATAGCAATCAGAAAAGAAAAATAAGTGAAAGAAATTCAAATCAGAAAAAAAGTAAAATTGCCCCTGTTTGCAGGTGACATGACACTATACATAGGAAATTCTAATAAAGTTACCAGAAAATTTAGAGTTCATCAATGAACTTGGTGAAGTTGCAGAATACAAAATTAATACTCAAAATTTTTCTTGCATTCTTATATACTAACAGTAAAAAGTCAGAAAGAGAAATTAAAGAAATAGTTTCATTTACCATCACATGAAAAATAGCAAAATAACTAGGAAAAAATCTACTTAGCGACTAAAGATCTGTACTCAGAAAACTATAAGATGCTGATAAAAGAAATTAAAAATGAAATAAACACGTGAAGAGATATAACATGTTTCTGGATTGGAAAAATGAATATTGTGAAAATGACTATACTACCCAAAGCAATTTACAGATTTAATGCAATCTGTATCAAATTACCAATGTCATTTTTCACAGAATTAGAACAAAACTTTACACTTTATGTGGAAATATAAAAGACTACCAAAAGACAAAGCACTGGAGAAAAAAAATGAAGCTGGGGAGAATTGACTCCCTTAATTCAGACAGTACTATAAAGTTACTGTAAAAACAAACAAACAAAAACCTGTTTGACATTGGCAAATATATATATACATATATATATAGATAGACAGATAGATAGATAGATACATAGATAGATAGAGATCACAAGAATAGGATAAAAAGTCCAGAGATAAACCCACACATGTACAGATACCATATCTTTGACAAAGGAGGTAACAATATAGCAATGGAGAAAAGATTGCCTCTAAAATAAGAAATGCTGAGAGAAATGGACAAACATGGAAAACATAGACTATACGCTCTCTGACATAATCACAGCAAGAAAAATTTTGACACATCTTTTACAGTAATAAAGATAAAAACAAATAAACAGTTCAGTTCAGTTGCTCACTCAGGTCCAACTCTTTGCAACCACATGAATTGCAGTACTCCAGGCCTCCCTGTTCATCACCAACTCCCGGAGTTCACTCAGACTCACATCCATCGAATTGGTGATGCCACCCAGCCATCTCATCCTCTGTCATCCCCTTCTTCTCCTGCCCCCAGTCCCTCTCAGCATCGGAGTCTTTACCAATTACTCAATTATTTGCATAAAGTGACCAAAGTACTGGAGTTTAAGCTTTAGCATCATTCCTTACAAAGGAGATCACTCAGGACTGATGTCCTTTAAGATGGACTGGTTGGATCTCCTTGCAGTCCAAGGGACTCTCAAGAGTCTTCTCAAACACCACAGTTCAAAAGCATCAATTCTTCAGCACTCAGCTTTCTTCACAGTCCAACTCTTACATCCATACATGATCACTGGAAAAATCATAGCCTTGACTACATGGATCTTAGTTGGCAAAGTCATGTCTCTGCTTTTGAATATGCTATCTAGGTTGGTCATAATTTTCCTTCCAAGGAGCAAACGTCCTTTAATTTCATGGCTGCGATCACCATCTACAGTGATTTTGGACCCCCAAAAAATAAAGTCTGACACTGTTTCCAATGTTTCCCTATTTATTTCCCCTGTTTCCCTATTTATTTCCCAAAAGTGATGGGACAGATGCCATTATCTTTGTTTTCTGAATGTTGAGCTTTCAGCCAACTTTTTCACTCTCTTCTTTCACTTTCATTAAGAGGTTTTTAGTTCCTCTTCACCTTGTGCTACAAGAATGGTGTCATCTGCATATCTAAGGTTACTGAGATTTCTCCCTGCTATCTTGATTCCAGCTAGTCCTTCTTCCAGGCCAGCATTTCTCATTTACTCTGTATACAAGTTAAATTAGCAGGGTGAAAATATATAGCCTTGAGGTACTCCTTTTCCTATTTGGAACCAGTCTGTTGTTCCATGTCCAGTTCTAACTGTTGCTTCCTGACCTGCACACAGATTTCTCAAGAGGCAGGTCAGGTGGTCTGATACTCCCATCTCTTTCAGAATTTTCCAGTTTATTGTGATCCACACAGTCAAAGGCTTTGGAATAGTCAATAAAGCAGAAATAGATGTTTTTTTTTTTTTCTGGAACTCTCTTGCTTTGGGGATGATCCAGCAGATGTTGGCAATTTGATCTCCGGTTCCTCTGCCTTTTCTAAAACCAGCTTGAACATCAGGAGTTCACGGTTCACATATTGCTGAAGCCTGCCTTGGAGAATTTTGATCATTACTTTACTAGCGTGTGAGATGAGTGCAATTGTGCAGTAGTTTGAAAATTGTTTGGCATTGCCTTTGCCTTGAGAACCTGATGAATAGTATGAAAAGGCAAAATGATAGGATACTGAAAAAGGAACTCCCCAGGTCGGTAGCTGCCCAATATACTACTGGAGATCAGTGGAGAAATAACTCCAGAAAGAATGAAGGGATGGAGCCAAAGCAAAAACAATACCCAGATGTGGATGTGACTGGTAATAGAAGCAAGGTCTGATGCTGTAAAGAGCAATATTGCATAGGAACTTGGAATGTTATGTCCATGAATCAAGGCAAATTGGAAATGGTCAAACAGGACGTGACAAGAATGGACATCGGCATTCTAGGAATCAGTGAACTAAAATGGACTGGAATGAGTGAATTTAACTCAGATTACCATTATTTCTACAACTGCAGGCAGGAATCTCTTGAAGAAATGGAGTAGCCATCATGGTCAACAAAAGAATCTGAAATGCAGTACTTGGACGCAATCTCAAAATAATAAAGTAGGACCTAATCAAACTTGAAATCTTTTGCATAGCAAGTTCAGTTCAGTTCAGTCGTTCAGTTGTGTCTGATTCTTCGAGACCCCATGAATCGCAACACCCCAGGCCTCCCTGTTCATTACCATCTCTCAGAGTTCACTCAGACTCACGTCCATCAAGTCCGTGATGCCATCCAGCCATCTCTTCCTCGGTCATCCCCTTCTCCTCTTGTCCTCAATCCCTCCCAGCATCAGAGTCATTTCCAGTGAGTCAACTCTTCGCATGAGGTGGTCAAAGTACTGGAGTTTCAGCTTTAGCATGATTCCTTCCAAAGAAATCCCAGGGCTGCTCTCCTTCAGAATGGACTGGTTGGATCTCCTTGCAGTCCAAGGGCCTCTCAAAAGTCTTCTGCAACACCACAGTTCAAACACATCAACTTGTCGGTGCTCAGCCTTCTTCACAGTCCAACTCTCACATCCATACATGATCACAGGAAAAACCATAGCCTTGACTAGAGGGACATTAGTCGGCAAAGTAATGTCTCTGCTTTTGAATATACTCTCTAGGTTCGTCATAACTTTTCTTCCAAGGAGTAAGCATCTTCTAATTTCATGGCTGCAGTCACCATCTGCAGTGATTCTGGAGCCCAAAAAATAACGTCTGACACTCTTTCCATTGGTTTCCTATCTATTTCCCATGAAGTGATGAGACCAGATGCCATGACCTTTGCTTTCTGAATGTTGAGCTTTAAGCCAACTTTTTCACTCTCCCCTTTCACTTTCATCAAGAGGCTTTTAAGTTCCTCTTCACTTTCTGCCATAAGGGTGGTGTCATCTGCATATCTGAGGTTCCTGATATTTCTCCCAGCAATCTTAATTCCAGCTTTTGTTTCTTCCAGTCCAGCATTTCTCACGATGTACTCTGCATATAAGTTAAATAAGCAGGGTGAAAGGAAACCATAAACCAAATGAAGAGACAACCCTCAGAATGGGAGAAAATATTTGTCAATGAAGAAACTGACAAGATATTAATCTTCAAAATACGCAAACAGCTCATGCCACTCAAAAAAAAAAAAAAAAGAAAGAAAGAAAGAAAAAAAAAAAAAGAAATCAACCCAATCCACAAAATGGTATGGTGACCTAAAAGGTATTTCTCTAAAAAGGTATCAGTTCCGTTGAACTGCAGCATGCCAGGTCTCGCATCCATCACCAACCCCGGGAGTTCACTTAGACTTACATCCATCTAATCAGTGATGCCATCTAGCCATCTCATCCTCTGTCGCCCCCTTCTCCTCCTGCTCCCAATCCCTCCCAGCATCAGAGTCTTTTCCAATGAGTCACCTCTTCAAATAAGGTGGCCAAACTACTGGAGTTTCAGCTTTAGCATCAATCCTTCCAAAGAAATCCCAGGGCTGATCTTCAGAATGGACCCGTTGGATCTCCTTGCAGTCCAAGAGACTCTCAAGAGTCTTCTCCAACACCACAGTACAAACGCATCAATTATTCAGTGCTCAGCTTTCTTCACAGTCCAAAACTGATATCCATACATGATCACTGGAAAAAACATAGCCTTGAATAGATGGATCTTTGTTGTCAAAGTAATATCTCTGCTTTTGAATATGCTATCTAGGTTGCTCATAACTTTTCTTCCAAGAAGTGTCTTTTAATTACATGGCTGCAATCACCATCTGCAGTGGTTTTGGAGCCCCCTCAAAATACAGCCTGACTCTGTTTCCACTGTTTCTCCATCTATTTCCCATGAAGTGATGGAACTAGATGCCATGGTATACAGATGGCCAATAGGCACATGAAGATATGCTCAACATCACTAATAGAGAAATGCAAAAGTGGTAACACTGCACACCAGTCAAAATGGCCAAAATCAAAATGTTTACAAACAATAAATGCTGGAGATAAAAAAAGATAAACCTCCCCACATGGTTGGCGGGTATGTAAATTATTACAACAACTATGGACATCAGTATGGAGGTTTCTTTTAAAAAAAGAAAAGAAAAACTAAAAATATAGCTACCATGAGATCCATCAATTCCATTCTTGGGCATATATCTAGATAAAACCATAATTTGAAGATGCATGCACCTAAATATTGGAGAAGGCAATGGCAACCCACTCCAGTACTCTTGACTGGAAAATCCCTTGGGCACAGGAGAGTGGTGGGCTGCAGTCCATGAGGATGCCAAGAGTCGGACACAACTGAGTGACTTCACTTTTATTTTCACTTTCATGCATTGGAGAAGGAAATGGCAATCCACTCCAGTGTTCTTGCCTGGAGAATCTTAGCGACAGGGGAGCCTGGTGGGCTGCCGTATATGGGGTTGCACAGAGTAGGACACAACTGAAGTGACTTAGCAGCAGCAGCAGCAGCACCCAAATATTCATTGAAGTACTATTTACACTGGCCAGGGTATGAAAGTAACCTATTAACGGAGGAATGGATGAAAAACATGTGGTACATGTATACAACAGAATATTGCTCAGCCAAAAAAAAAAAATAATAATAATGAAATAAATTTTTGATCCAGCAACATAAATCAAACTGGAGATTGTCTTTACTGAGTGAAACAAATCAGACAGAGAAAGATAAATATAATATGGTATAGCTTATATGAGGAGTCTAAAAAATAGTACAAATAAACTTATTTACAAAACAGAAGTAGAATCATAAGCATAGAAAACAAATTTATGGTAACCAAAGGGAAAAGGAGAAAAAAACAAACAGAGCTTAGCAATGATATATAAACACAATTACATATTAAATAATTAATGATGGCATGGCATTGCATAGGACAGTCCACTTAATAGTCGGAAATAACCTATATTAGAAAGGAAATAACTAATATTAGAGAATGAAATCTAAAAAGGGTGGATATATGTATATGTATAATTTATTCACTTTTCTATTCACATGAAATTAACAACATTGTTAAAAAAGTATAAGTCAATAAGCTTTTCTAGGAAAAAAATAGTACTGAAGGAAAAATAATGTATTTTTGGATTTATCAGAATGGGAAAGACTAGAGATCTCTTCAAGAAAATTAGAGATACCAAGGGAATATTTCTTGCAAAGATGGGCTCGATAAAGAACATAAATGGTATGGACCTAACAGAAGCAAAAGATATTAAGAAGAAGTGAAAAGAATACACAGAAGAACTGTACAAAAAGATCTTCATGACCCAGATAATCATGATGGTGTGATCACTCATCTAGAGCCAGACATCCTGGAATGTGAAGTCAAGTGGGCCTTAGAAAGCATCACTACGAATAAAACTAGTGGAAGTGATGGAATTCCACTTGAGCTATTTCACATCCTGAAAGATGATGCTGTTAAAGTGCTGCACTCAATATGCCAGCAAATTTGGAAAACTCAGCAATGGCCAGAGGACTGGAAAAGATCAGTTTTCATTCGAATCCCAAAGAAAGACAATCCAAAGAATGCTCAAACTACCGTACAATTGCACTCATCTCACATGCTAGTAAAGTAATCCTCAAAATTCTCCAAGCCAGGCTTCAGCAATACGTGAACTGTGAAATTACTGATGGTCAAGCTGGTTTCTGAAAAGGCAGAGGAACTGGAGATCAAATTGCCAACATCCGCTGGATCATGGAAAAAGCAAGAGAGTTCCAGAAAAACATATATTTCTGCTTTATTGACTATGCCGAAGCCTTTGATTGTGTGGATCACAATAAACTGTGGAAAATTCTGAGAGAGATGGGCATACCACACCACCTGACCTGCCTCTTGAGAAATCTGTATGCAGGTCAGGAAGCAACAGTTAGAACTGGACATGGAACAACAGACTGGTTCCAAATAGGAAAAGGAGTGTGTCAAGGCTGTATATTGTCACCCTGCTTATTTCACTTTTATGCAGAGTACATCATGAGAGACACTGGACTGGAAGAAACACAAGCTGGAATCAAGATGCCAGGAGAAATATAAATAACCTCAGATATGCAGATGATACCACTCTTGTGGCAGAAAGTGAAGAGGAACTAAAAAGCCTCTTGATAAAAGTGAAAGTGGAGAGTGAAAAAGTTGGCTTAAAGCTCAACATTTAGAAAACTAAGATCATGTCATTCAGTCCCATCACTTCATGAGAAATAGATGGGGAAACAGTGGAAACAGTGTCAGACTTTATTTTTGGGGCTCCAAAATCACTGCAGATGGTAATTGCAGCCATGAAATTAAAGGACACTTACTCCTTGGAAGGAAAGTTACGACTAACCTAGACAGTATATTCAAAAGCAGAGACATTACCTTGCCGACTATGGTCCATCTAGTCAGGGCTATGGTTTTTCCAGTAGTCATGTATGGATGTGAGAGTTGGACTGTGAAGAAGGCTGAGCATTGAAGAATTGATGCGTTTGAACTGTGGTGTTGGGAAGACTCTTGAGAGTCCGTTGGACTGCAAGGAGATTCAACCAGTCCATTCTGAAGGAGATCATCCTTGGGATTTCTTTGGAAGGATTGATGCTAAAACTGAAACTCCAGTACTTTGGCCACCTCATGTAAAGAGCTGAGTCATTGGAAAAGACTTTGATGCTGGGAGGGATTGAGGGCAGGAGGAAAAGGGGACGACAGAGGATGAGATGGCTGGATGGCATCACTGATTCAATGGACTTGAGCCTGAGTGAACTCCAGTAGTTAGTGATGGACAGGGAGGCCTGGCATGCTGCAATTCATGGGGTCACAAAGAGTCGGACACAACTGAGCAACTGAACTAAACTCAATAATGTTATGAGAAATCCTGAACCAACCTTTTGCCCAACCCAAATTATGCCGCAAGTTTAATCTCAGGTCAGTTCAGTTCTGCTCAGTTCAGTCACTCAGTCATGTCCGATTCTTTGTGACCATATGGACTGAAGCATTCCAGGCTTCCCTGTCCATCACCAGCTCCTGGAGCCTGCTCAAACTCATGTCCTTTGAGTCAGTGATGCCATCCAACTATCTCATCCTCTGTTCTCCCCTTCTCCCGCCTTCAATCTTTCCCAGCATCAGGGTCTTTTCCAATGAGTCAGTTCTTCACATCAGGTGGCCAAAGTATTGGAGTTTCAGCTTCAGCATCAGACCGTCCAATGAATATTCAGGACTGATTTCCTTTAGGATTGACTGGTTGGATCTCCTCGAAGTCTAAGGGAATCTCAAGCATCTCCTCCAGAACCACAGTTCAAAAGCATCAAATCTTTGGCACTCAGATTTCTTTATAGTCCAACTCTCACATCCACACATGCTGCTGCTGCTGCTAAGTTGCTTCAGTCATGTCCGACTCTGTGCGACCCCACAGATGGCAGCCCACCAAACTCCTCCGTCCCTGGGATTCTCCAGGCAAGAACACTGGAGTGGATTGCCATTTCCTTCTCCAATGTATGAAAGTGAAAAGTGAAAGTGGAGTCGCTCATTAATGCTGGACTCTTAGCAACCTCATGGACTGCAGCCTACCAGGCTCCTCCATCCATGGGATTTTCCAGGCAAGAACACTGGAGTGGGTCATCCATAGATGACTACTAGAAAAACCATAGTCCTGATTTTATCTACCTTTGTTAGAAAAGGAATGGCTCTGCTTTTTAATATGCTATCTAAGTTGTTCATAGCTTTTCTTCCAAGGAGCAAGCATCTTTTAATGTCATGGCTGCAGTCACCATCTGTAGTGATTTTGGAGCCCAAGAAAATAAACTCTGTCACTGTTTCCATTATGTCTCCATCTATTTGCCATTGAGTGATGTGATGGGATGCCATGATCTTAGTTTTTTGAATATTGAGTTTCAAGCCAGCTTTTTCACTGTCCTCTTTCACTTTCATCAAGAGGCTCTTTTATTACTCTTCACTTTCATCCATAAGGATGGTGTCATCTGCATATTTGAGGTTTTTGATGTTTCTCCCAGCAATCTTGATTCCAGTTTGTGCTTCATCCAGCCTGGCATTTCATGTAATGTACTCTGAATATAAGTTAAATAAACAGGGTGACAGTATACAGCCTCGGTGTATTCCTTTCTCAATTTGGGAACAGTTTGTTGTTCCATGTCCCATTCTAACTGTTGCTTCTCATCCTGCGTACAGATTTCTCAGGAGGCAGGTAAGGTGATCGGTATTCCCATCTCTTTAAGAATTTCCACAGCTTCTTGTCATCTACACAGTCAAAGGCTTTGGCTTAATCAATAAAGCAGAAGTAGATATTTTTTGGACCTCTCTTGCTGCTTCTGTGATCCAATTGATGTTGGTAATTTGATCTCTGGTTCCTCTGCCTTTTTAAAATCCAATTTGAATATCTGGAAGTTCACGACTCATGTACTGTGAAGCCTTTCTTGGGGAATTTTGAGCATTAATTTGCTAGTATGTGAGATGAGTGCAGTTGTGCAGTAATTTGATCATTTTTGGCATTGCCCTTCTTTGGGATTGGAATGAAAGTGACCTTTTCCAGTCTTGTGGCCACTGCTGAGTTTTCCAAATTTGCTAACATATTGAGTGCAGCACTTTAACAGCATCATCTTTAGGATTTGAAATAGCTCAGCTGGAACTCCATCACCACCACTAGCTTTTTTTGTAGTGATACTTCCCTAGGCCCACTTGACTTCTCATTCCAGGATGTCTGGCTCTAGATAAGTGATCACACCATCGTAGTTATATGGGTCATGAAGATCTTTTTGTATACTTCTTTGTTTTCATGCCACCTCTTCCTAATATCTTCTGCTTCTGTTAGGTCCATGCCATTTCTGTCCTTTATTGTGCCCATCTTTGCATGAAATATTCCCTTGGTATCTCTGATTTTCTTGAAGAGATCTCTAGTCTTTCCCATTCAATTATTTTCTTCCATTTTTGCATTTATCATGGAGGAAGACTTTCTTATCTCTCCTTCCTATTCCTTGGAATTTGGAATTTAGGTGGGTATATCTTTTTTTCTCCTTTGCCTTTCACTTCTGTTCTTTTCCCAGCTATTTGTAAAGCTTCCTGAAGCCATAATTATTCCTTTTGCATTTCTTTTTCTTGAGGATGGTCTATTTGTCACTTCCACTGTATAATATTAAGAGATTTGATTTAGGTCATATCTGAAGACTTCAGTAGTTTCCCTACTTTTTTCAATTCAAGTCTGAATTTGTAAATAAGCAGTTCATGATCTGAGCCACAGTCAGCTCCTGGTCTTGTTTTTACTGGCTGTATAGAGCTCCTCCAGTTTTGACTGCAAAGAATACAATGAATCTGATTTCAGTCATGAACATCTGGTGATGTCCATGTGTAGAGGCTTGTCTTGTGTTGTTGTACAAGGCTGTTTAGTTTCCTTATTTTCTAATTGCATACCTGACAGTGTTAATCCCTTCTCTAACCAATCCCCCACCCCTCTTTGCTTCTGTTATTTGCAGGCTTAATGAAGATGCCTCTCTTCTAGGCTCCTTCCACTTTTCGTGGCTGTAGGAGGCAATGAATGTAATATAAACCACATGGGTTTGGTGCTCTCTCCCTGTTCAGAATTTGTTTTAGATCCCGGTTCTTCTGCTTTCTAGTTGAATATGCTTGGATGAAATACTTCATCTCTCTAAAATTTATGTTACTCATAGAAACTTAAAAATATTAAAAAGTAATATTTACCTGTTCCAAACCACTCCAGTATTCTTGCCTGAAAAATTCCATGGACAGAGAAGCCTGGTGGAATACATTCCTGGGGTCAAAAAGAGTCAAACTCAACTGATCGATTAACAGTTTCACTTTCAACCCCCAAGAAGACAGCTTGGTTTGCTTCTGTTTTTACCATGAGAGTTAATTATGAAAAACCCAAGAACTGCAACAATTAAAGATACAAGCAAGTTCTTTATATTTTTTCTTCATTAAGGCAAATAAAGGTTGAAGATTTTCCCTAAGGTGGGAAACAAAAAGTTATTCATCAGTGCCCCAGCAATTGCAGTTGATTCTCCCCTATGGCACTGAGGCAACAGCAGAATTGGAAAATTGAGCTTACATATGGAGTTAGAAATATCTGGGCAAATATCAGGTCTCAAACGGGGATAATTCCCTCTCAACCTCTCAGGCTTATGAGAATTAAGAATGGATCTAAAAGCATGGGACACAGAGAAAATACTCAATCACTCTTAAGTTGGGCAGACTTAATTTTCCATTTTAGCAAAAGGAATCAAAGGCTTACATGGTTAAAACATAGCATTTCTATCACTCCTTGGCTTCTCTTCTTACTTGCTTAGGATCCAATGTATTACCATAATCAGTGCATTTCCCATAACTTAATTCCTTTGTTTCTCTCTCCTTTCATCACACTCATTTGGTGCACCCTATAGTTGCTTGGATTTAGCATTATGTCTACATTTTTCCTGACCCAACTCAAATGAATTTGAAAGTGAAAGAAAGCGAAGTCGCTCAGTCATGTCCGACTCTTGTGACCTCATGGACTATAGCGTATCAGGCTCCTCTGTCTATGGGATTTTCCAGCCAAGAGTGCTGGAGTGGATTGCCATTTCCTTCTCCAGGGGATCTTGCCCACCTAGGAATTGAACCCGGGTCTCCCACATTGCAGGCAGATACTTTACTGTCTGAGCCACAGGGAAGTTTGGCCCAAATGAATTTGGATTCATACAAATATAAATATACAACTATATTTTCTTTTGTAGCATAAATGTATGCTCAGCATTGTGGGGATTTTCACATTGCTTTGGTCAGTTCGTTGTTGCTGTTGCTCTGTCACTCAGTCATGTCTGACTCTTTGCATCTCCATGTACTGAAGCACACCAGAGTTCACCGTACTTCACCATCTCCCAGAACTTGCTCAAACTCATGTCCTTTGAGTCAGTAATGCCATCCAACCATAACATCGTCTGTCATCCTCTTCTCCTTCTGCCTTCAGTCTTCCCCTGCATCAGGATCTTTTCTAATGAGTTGGCTTTTTGCATCAGGTGGCCAAAGTATTGGCCATTACCAACTCAGGTAATGGCCAATTCAGGGTTGATTTCCTTTAAGATTGACTGGTTTGATCTCTTTGAGGTCCAAGGGTCTCTCAAGAGTCTTTGACCGAACCACAGTTCAAAAGCTTCAGTTCTTCAGAACTCAGCCTTCTTCGTGGCCCAATAAAGCTATAGTTTTTCGAGTAGTCATGTATGGATGTGAGAGTTGGACTATAAAGAAAGCTGAGCGCCAAAGAATTACTGCTTTTGAAGTGTGGTGTTGGAGAAGACTCTTGAGAGTCCTTGGACAGCAAAGAGATCCAACCAGTCCATCCTAAAGAAATCAGTCCTGAATATTCATTCAAGGACTGATGTTGAAGCTGAAACTTCAATACTTTGGCCACCTGATGTGAAGAATTGATTCAATGGAAAAGATCCTGATGCTGGGAAAGATTGAAGGCAGGAGGAGAAGGGGAGAACAGAGGATGAGATGGTTTGATAGCATCACCGATTCAATGGACATGAGTTTGAGTAAACTCTGGTAGCTGGTGATGGACAAGGAGGTCTGGCGTGTGGCAGTCCATGGGGCCGCAAAGAGTTGGACCTGACTGAGTGACTGAACTGAACTGAACTCTCAGATCCATCCATAACAATTAGAAAAACCGTAGCTAAAAAAATAAAAAGAAGAAGAAGAAAAACCATAGATTTGATTTGACAGACCTTTGTCGCAAAGTAATGTCTCTGCTTTTTAATATGCTGTCTCGGTTGGTCATAATTTTTCTTCCAGGGAGCAAGTGCCTTTTAATTTCATGACTGCAGTCACCATTTGAAGTGATTTTAGAGCCCTCAAAAATAAAGTCTGTTACTGTTTCCCTTATTTCCCCATCTATTTGCCATGAAGTGATGGCACCAGGTGCTATCATCTTAGTTTTTTGAATGTTGAGTTTTCAATCATCTTTTTCACTCTCCTCTATCACTTTTATCAAGAGGCTCTATGATTCCTCTTCACTTTCTGCCTTAATGGTTGCGTTATCTGCATTTGTGAGGTTGTTGATATTTCTCCTGGCAGTCTTGATTCTAACTTGTGTTTCATCCAGCCTGGTATTTTTCATGATGTAGTCTGCACTTATAAGTTAAATAGCAGGGTGAAAATATACAGCCTTGATATACTCCTTCCCCAATTTGGAACCAGTCCATTGTTCCATGTCTGGTTCTATTGTTGGTTCTTGACCTGCATACAGGTTTCTGCATGTAAGGTGGTCTGCTGTATTCAGGGATACCTATTTTATATCCTATCCTCACCCTCATCAAAGTATCCTTCCCATTTTCACTCTTAATTTATGCCCTTGATTATTTTTAAAATTTTAATTAGAGGATAATGTCGTTACAGTACCATGAGGGTTTGCCATGCATCAGTATGAATTTCCTGCCCATAGGTTTGTCCTCTGCATCCTGAACCCCCCACCCACTCCTCTCCCCAGGGCATCTCTGGGTTTTCACAGAGCATTGGCTTTGGATGTCCTGCTTCATACATCAAACTCACACTGTTTACATATTTTATACATGATAATGTAATGCTCTTCTCTCAAATCATCCCACCTCTCCTTCTCCCACTGGCATGTACAGTGAATCTAGAAAGATGGTACCAATGATTCTATGTACAGGACAGCAAAGGAGACGCAGATGTAAAGCCCTTGATTATTTGACTCATAACATAAAACAATCGCATATAAAGCTTCTTTATTTTCCCATAACCCTGCATTCTCCCTCAACTGCATCCACACCTAGACCTTTCTCATCCCTCTAACCATGGGAGTGATTTATCCCTTCACATGCTGATGGCTAGTACCTCATTTTTCACAGTGGATCCCACCTTTTGCTTGCAGGACAACTTGAAACCTACAGGTAACTTATCTTTCCTTAGCATTATAAGTGAATTGGATTATTCCCATCAACATATAAATATGTCTTAATTTTTCCTGTATGGAAAACAAAGCTTAATTTGATCCCCATTCATCTCTAACTCCCCTTCTCTCATACATATACATTTTTACATCTACAATTGCTGTGAGAACAGCTGTTGGGAGTCCTCAGCTGCCAGAATTGCTTTTAGCAGGTAAAATCTCCTGTCCAAAGCCATGCTGCCTTCCTAGATAACCCTCAGTCATGTACTGAAACAAAGGTGAGAGCCCCTCACGTTAGTGGGGTACCATTCCGAAGGGCCTCTCAGCTTCAGAGCTCACTATAGGTTCACCTTCAGCCTTTGTTGAGATAGTGTAAGAGTCCTTCTTCTCCCTCCACTCAGTCTTTCTTCCTTCCTTTCATAAGAGTTAAACTTGAAATCTCTCTTGAATAAACTTCTTGCACACAAATGTCAATCTCAGAGTCTTTCCTTGGAGAATCTGACCTGCAACACTTCCATTAAAAGATAAGCTCCACCAGTGATGGGACTTTATCTGTCTAGTTTTCAGCTATATATACAGCCTAGAACAGTGCCTAGAACACAGTAGGTGTTCAATAGATAGTTGCCAAACAAATGAATAAAGTGGCAGAACTGGTAATAGGTCCAGTTCTGTAAGATTTTAAGGCCAATGTTCTCTGCCTCACAAACACTACTGTCAAGGCATTTACCCATAACCTTGAAATTCAGTCAAATTTGAAATACTGCCTTCGTTTCTGCATGTGCTTGGTGCTAGATGAGACTTGCAGTTAGCTAAGGTATAGGGATAAATTGAAAGAACTCATCGTCACAAATGGCACACCTGGGAGACCTCATGTGTGGCAGTGTAATTACTACATGGCATCAATACACCAGAAAGCCCCTGGAGAATCTAGACCCAGGCTCAACCTGACACATTTCTATCTTAATTTTGAATTTCCTTGGGCCTCTCTCACTTGAAGTCAAGCAACATCATTTTAACAAATTTTGAGTGTGTGAATAATTTTCCCCTTTCTTCTGCCCTGATATTAAACCAATATTAAAGACTAGAATATTTATCATGTTGACAACTCCTGCCTGCTAAATTAGATTTTATCAGGAAAGTGAATTTTCCTCTGAGAGCATTCAACTCTATGTCTCCTCTATTCTTGACTTCCACTTAAGATACTTTTTGTATTAGCTAGCTTTATGCCAAAATAAAATGGGAGGCAGCCAATAGAAATAGTTGAGTATATTCAACATTTTCATTCCAAACTATCTGACAAAAACAAAATAAGTTATGAAATAAAATGCCTGTTTATGAAATAAAAAGCCTGTTTGGTTAAAGAATGATGCTGTATCTTCCAAATGACTCCTGTAGCATCTTCTGGATTAAAACTCACAGCATCACAGATCATATTCCAGTGATGTGTTTAGAACCCTACTTTAACAAATCACTAGAAAAGTTATGTGCTGTGGTATCTGTCCAAATGCAGACAGAATCAAATTCTGATTATGCTAATCTGATATCAATGCAAGGACATTAGTGAAATAGGCTACTCTCATTGAATAAAATGCCCTTGGATTTCATAACCACTTTGTTTACATGACTTCATTTGGTTCTGTGAAAAAGCAAGGGATACAGCTTCCTTTGTATTTCAGGGAAGACCATAACTCAAGTGAATGCATCATAAGCGCACACTTTTTTTTTTTTTTAAGAGCAGCTATGCTGTCGTTTCTACAGTCAGTATATATTTGTAGTCACTTCCAAGTATCATAAATGGTGTACCGAGATAGCTCTTCCCTGGCCTGTGTATATTAAAAAAAAAAAAAAAGATAAAACTGACTTTCCAGTTAAAGCAACACTAAATAAGACTAGATGCCATCTCTGTTTTGCAAAATTACAGGGTAGGAAGTTCAAGTTTCTCTGAAACTAGAGGTCAGGTTTTCAGAATTAGTTACTACTTATCTCCAAACTGAGCATAGAGCTTCTTACCATGATCTCAGGAAATGAAAGCCACACAAGGCAGGTGAAATTCAGAGATAAACTCTATCAGTTAGAAAAGAGGAAAATATTGTGTCCTCTGCTCTTTCTTTTGAGATATTTTGAGACATGGGAAGACACTTCAGAAGCATAGAAAACACTAAAAATGAAAAGCAACACCTTTTGAAATGGGACTGAACCTCAATCATCCACTCAAAGGACAACAAGCCCATTTCAGGAAATCTTCTACAGATTTTTTTTTGATAACTTTTACTTCAAAAGTCACCTGGAGGCTCATATTTTTATAATTTGATTTCCCGGGGGTTAGGGGGAGAACAAAAACATATTCTTCTCTTAGAAAGTTATTTAGTACCCTTGAAATTTACAGGATTCATTCTTGTGCAATGTGCTCACCTCATTGATGCTAACCACAAAAATAAACTAAGTGTGATAAGAAATATCCCTCTCCTCAACAGCCAGGAGGCCAACTCATAGCTCCCTCCTCCATTTTCACTGCACTGGGTCTTTGAAACTATTGCACTTTCTTCCACTCCATATGCAACCGGGAATATTTTCCACTTTAAATTTTGAAATTGTAGACATGAATAAAATGTTGTAGTGCTTTGGTTAATCTGCTCCACTTATATATATTATGATTTCTTTTCAAATTCTGATGACTGAATCTATTTAAACCAGATCCACCAGTCAGAAGCAGAGTGACAAGTATTAACAGGAGAAATAAAAGCTCACATCTTTTTGTGGGTTTGGGTTGGAAGGAGGGGAGAAGGGAGGCTTATAGAGAGGATAGTGTCTTGTGGGAGCCTTAGAAAAAATGCACAGAAACCCCTTTGATCTTACACTTCAGCTCTTTTGGAAAGCTTAATCTCCAAAGATCTAGTTTAATTTTTATTATAAACAAAATATTTTCCTATCAATGGTAAGTAATAAAAGTAGAAAAACAGACCAGCTGGTTTCCCTCTTCTTAATTAGGTACTCTTGACAATGCATAACTTTATTTAATTATTTGCTTTGTTCTTCCATCTTTCCTCATTCCACAAATGACTTAATATAGGTTATAGAAAAAAAATGCATATAACATTTCAAATAGCAAAAGAATCAAATAAAGCAAAAAAAAAAGAGTAGAACAGCAAGATCCAGAAAGGAAGTCAGCAGGTTATAAAGTCCCACTGACTTTATAACAGGTAAAAACTTGGTTCTGAAAATCTTGACCCTCAAAGAGAAATGAACAACACAATCACAAATTTTCATGGTGGAAAAAATGAACATCAATTGTACAGAAGAAGCAAAGTTTTCCCAAGCAGTTAATATTGAAATTTCTTACCTAGAGTTTCCTTCAGGAAGACCCAATGACACAATGTCCTTTACAAAATGCCAGCAGCCATTTAAGAGTAGATTTTTCCCCTAAATTGCTCCCAAATTTGAGTTTTACAAAACAATATAAACCAAGCATGTTTGTGACTGGGGCAGGGGGCAGATTTTGGTAAGTTGTAGTCCTTCAATTTATTACCTTGTTAATTTTGGACTGTTTTATGTGAAATTTTCTCACAAAAAGGCACCCAGTGGAGAGAATGTATTGGAAACTATGGACGGGCATTCAATATGGCCAGTGGAATATGAGTGGAAGTCACAGTAGGCCAGTTTTTCATTTAAGGCTTCTGTGGCCTTATACGCTTTATTTCCTGACTGGAAACGTCTGCTCTCAGCCAAAAGAACAGACTGCAGGCACCCACCTAGGGCTGCCACTTCAGCTTGGGTCACAGAACATATCTGACTTTTCCTTGGAACATCAATGAGTTCTGTTCCAGAAGACCTGAAGGCCCATGTGCAAGAAATACATGTGTGTTTTATACCACTGCGATTTTGTAGTTTTTTGTTAAATGACATTGTAGTTTTTGTTAAATAGCATTATTGAGGCAATAGCCTTCCAATATCCTACCTGGACTACTTCAAAAGGTTGTTATGAAGATTAAATGAGAGAAATGATCAGGGATGTTATTTATATATTCACAGTTAATGGGTAAATTATAATAGCTGTGATGTTTATTCCAATATATGCACTTATAGAATTTTCAAGAGGTTGACCTGATGCTTGGTGGAGAATGAACTGATCCTGGGATAGTCAGGGATCCAGGAAAATATTGTGAAAAAATTGGAGCAAGAGAATAGTAGAGGATGTGATTCATTATGCCAAGCAATACCAGATATAGTAGTTGACATTTTATGTGGACTGTAAGTATTGCAAAAGACACTGCATATATCATGTATGAATAGGGGAGTAAATTGAGACTACTGGTTTGAATGATACAAACTGACAATCCAGAAGGAGCTCAAAGAACTCTGATAAAATAGCAATGAGACACCAAAAGGAGTTTGGAAACTCAAGTGGAAGGCTGGCTGGTCTACAGTTAAGCACTAATCATTTGATGTGATTGATATTACTTTATTCAATCAGTAAAATTCTGAATTATCCCCTTGTCTTTTTCCAGAGGTATGTCTTTTTCATTGGAGTTGTGATAGCAACCACATTTGTGGATATTCTTATTTTACCTACTTTGGTCACCCTGCTGCTGCTGCTGCTAAATCCTAGCCCAAATTAAATACAATAAACATTAATCAAGCACCAACCAAAAATCTCAGTGTGTACTTACTGGGCACCTTCTATGTCACAAATAAAATATGGTTTCAGGGGTAAGCAAGCAGACTACCAGACATGGTTAAATTATATGCCATATTATACAATACATAAGAACTGTACTTCATAAAAACTATAAAGTATAGATATCATTCATGGCAAACAAATCATGCCAACTCAAAGAAAACCACTTTGCATAAAAATCATTTTAGGCTGAATGCATTTGTGTTCCCAAAACCTCTTATTTGCCAAAAGCATAGTCTTCCCAGAGAACTCAATTGTTATAACCCCCTAGCAATTACAGTCTTCTCTTTGCGACAGTACCAGACTCATAGGCAGACTATTGTCACAAACTAATATCTCCCATCAATTCTCCCAAGGGCCCATTTATCCTTCCAAAAGTACTTTGCTTTTCAATAAGTGCCCTATCTCCTCCTCTTTCCCCTATTAGGCTAGTTCTATAGACCCCAAATTCTAAAACCGCCTTTGAGTTAGTCACCTCTGGGTATTACAAAGTGATAAAAGTCTCCAAGCACATTTGAATAAGCTTCTGTTTGCTTTTCTCTTGTTAATCTGTCTTTTGTCAGTATAATTTATAAGGCCCTTGCTGGAGAACCTAGGAAGACAGGAGAAAAAAGATATACATTTCTTCTCCGCTCTTAGTGGCTCAGATGGTAAAGAATCTGCCTGCAATTCAGGAGACCCAGGGTTCGATCCCTGGGTCAGGAACATTCCCTAGAGAAAGGAATGGCAACCCACTCCAGTATTCTTGCCTGGAGAATTCCATGAACAGAAAACCTGGCTAAAGTCCATGGACTTTCAAAGAGTCGGACAGCACTGAGCAAGTAACACATTACAAAACTTGTAATCTATCATATATTTTTCCATATTATAGTTAGCTTTTTTTTTTTACCTCTCTTGTGAACCAAAGGTATGGCATAAATAAAATTAATTTTAAATCAAGAACATATTATTACATGGGTAGCACTTTAATAGCATCATCTTTTAAGATTTTAAATAGATCAGGTGGAATTCCATCACCTCCATTAACTTTGTTCATAGTAATGCTTCTCAAGCTCCACTTGACTTCACACTCCAGGATGTCTGGCTCTAAGTGACAGACCACATTGTCCTGTTTAACTGGGTCATTAAGAGCTTTTCTGTACATTTCTTCTGTGTATTCTTGTACCTTTTCTTAATCTCTTCTGCCTGTATTAGGCTCTTGATATTTTTGTCCTTTATTGTGCCTATCTTTGTATGAAACGTTCCTTTGGTAACTCCAATTTTCTTAAAGAGTTTCCCCCATTCTATTGTTTTCCTCTGTTTCTTTGCATTGGTCACTTAAGAAGGTTTTCTTTTTCTCAGCTATTGTAAGGCCTTCTCAGACACTATTTTGCCTTCTTGCATTTCTTTTTCTTGGAGATGGTTTTGATCATCACCTCCTTTACAACATTATTAACCTCCATCCATAGTTCTTCAGGCACTCTGTTTACTAGATCTAGACTCTTTGTATTGGTCATCAGTTCAGTTCAGTCGCTCAGTCATGTCCGACTCTTTGCGACCCCATGAATTGCAGCACTCCAGGCCTCTCTGTTCATCACCATCTCCTGCAGTTCACTCAGACTCATGTCCATCGAGTCCGTGATGCCATCCAGCCATCTCATCCTTGGTCGTCCCCTTCTCCTCCTGTCCCCAATCCCTCCCAGCATCAGGATATTTTCCAATGAGTCAACTCTTCTCATGAGGTGGTCAAAGTCCTGGAGTTTCAGCTTTAGCATCATTCCTTCCAAAGAAATCCCAGGGTTGATCTTCAGAATGGACTTTTGGATCTTCTTGCAGTCCAAGGGACTCTCAAAAGTCTTCTCCAACACCACAGTTCAAAAGCATCAATTCTTCAGTGGTCAGCCTTCTTCACAGTCCAGCTCTCACATCCATACATGACCACAGGAAAAACCATAGCCTTGACTAGACGGACCTTAGTCGGCAAAGTAATGTCTCTGCTTTTTGTCATCAGCACTATATAATTATAAGGGATTTGATTCAGGTCATAACTTAATAGCCTAGTGGTTCCTCCCTGCTTTCTTCTATTTGAGCCTGAATTTTGCAATAAGGAGCTGATGATTTGAGCCACAGTGAGTCCCAGGTCTTGTTTTTACTGACTGTATAAAGCTTCTCCATTTTTGGCTGCAAAAATATAATCAATCAGATTGCCAAAATATGCTGGATCATAGAAAAAGCAAGGGAATTCCATAAAGACATCTACTTGTGCTTCATTTTTACTGTGTGGGTCACAATAAACTGTGTAATATTCTTAAAGAGATGGGAATACCAGAGCACCTTACCTTCCTCCTGAGAAACCTGTATGTAGGTCAAAAGCAACAGGTAATGGAACAATGGACTGGTTCAATATTAGGAAAGGAGTACTTCAACTCTATATACTGTCACTGTGCTTACTTAACTTCTATGCAGAGTACCTCATGCAAAATGCTGGGCTAGGTGAATCACCAGCTCGGATCAAGACTGCTGAGAGAATTATCAACAACCTCAGTTATGTAGATGATACCACTTTAATGGCAGAAAGTGAAGAGGAACTAAAGAGCCTCTTGATGAAGGTGAAAGAAGAGAGTGGAAAAGCTAGTTTAAAACTTAACATGCAAAAAAATCAAGTTCATGGCAACTGGTCCTATCACTTCTTGGCAAATATATAGGAAAAATGTGGAAACAGTGTCCTTTCATTTCTTTGGGCTCCAAAATCAATGCAGACAGTGATTGCAGTCATGAAAATAAAAGATGCTTGCTCCTTGGAAGAATAGCTATGTCAAACCAAGACAGTGCTTTATTTATTTATTTTTTTACAGTTTTTTTTTTAAATTATTATTATATCTTACTTTATTCTATGTTACAATACTGTATTGGTTTTGCCATACATTGACATGAATCAGCCACAGGTGTACACAATCTCCCAATGCTGAAGCCCCCTCCCACCTCCCACCCCATATCATCTCTCTGGATCATCCGGTGCACCAGCCCCACACATCCTGTATCCTGTATTAAACATAAAATGGCACTTCGTTTCTTACATGATATTATACATATTTCAATGCCATTCTCCCAAATCATTCCACCCTCTCCCTCTCCCCAAGAGGCCAAAAGTCCATTCTATACTTCTGTGTCTCTTTTGTTGTCTCACATACAGGGTCATCATTACTATCTTTCTAAATTCCATATATATGTGTCAGTATACTGTATTGGTGTTTTTCTTTCTGGTTTACTTCACTCTGTATAATCGGCTCCAGTTTCATCCATCTCATTAGAACTGATTCAAATGTATTCTTTTTAAGGGCTGAGTAGTACTCCATTGTGTATATGTACCACAGCTTTCTTATCCATTCATCTGCTGATGGACATCTAGGTTGTTTCCATGTCCTGGCTATTATAAACAGTGCTGCAATGAACATTGGGGTACATGTGTCTCTTTCAATTCTGGTTTCCTCAGTGTGTATGCCCAGCAGTGGGATTGCTGGGTCATAAGGCAGTTCTATTTGCAATTTTTAAGGAATCTCCATACTGTTTTCCATAATGGCTGTACTAGTTTGCATTCCCACCAACAGTGTAAGAGGGTTCCCTTTTTCTCCACATCCTCTCCATCATTTATTGCTTGTAGACTTTTGGATCACAGCCATTCTGACTGGTGTGAAAAGGTACCTCATTGTGGTCTTGATTTGCATTTCTCTGATAATGAGTGATGTTGAGCATCTTTTCATGTGTTTGTTAGGCATCTGTATGTCTTCTTTGGAGAAATGCCTATTTAGTTCTTTGGCCCATTTTTTTGATTGGATTGTTTATTTTTCGGGAGTTGAGCTGCATAAGTTGCTTGTATATTTTTGAGATTAGTTGTTTGTCAGTTGCTTCATTTGCTATTGTTTTCTTCCATTCAGAAGGCTGTCTTTTCACTTTACTTATAGTTTGCTTTTGTGCAGAATCTTTTAATTTCAGTTAGATCCCATTTGTTTATTTTTGCTTTTATTTCCATTATACTGAGAGGTGGATCATAGAGGCTCCTGCTGTGATTTATGTCGGAGAGTGTTTTGCCTATGTTCTCCTCTAGGAGTTTTATAGTTTCTGGTCTTACATTTAGATCTTTAATCCATTTTGAGCTTATTTTGGTGTGTGGTGTTAGAAAGTGATCTAGTTTCATTCTTTTACAAGTGGTTGACCAGTTTTCCCAGCACCACTTGTTAAAGAGATTGTCTTTACTCCATTGTATATTCTTGCCTCCTTTGTCGAAGGTAAGATGTCCATAGGTTGTGGATTTATCTCTGGGCTTTCTATTTTGTTCCATTGATGTCTATTTCTGTCTTTGTGCCAGTACCATACTGTCTTAATGACTGTGGCTTTGTAGTAGAGCCTGAAGTCAGGCAAGTTGATTCCTCCAGTTCCATTCTTCTTTCTCAAGATTGCTTTTGCTATTCGAGGTTTTTTGTACTTCCATACAAATCTTGAGATTATTTGTTCTAGTTCTGTGAAAAATACTGCTGGTAGCTTGATAGGGATTGCATTGAATCTGTAGATTGCCTTGAGTAGTATACTTATTTTCAATATATTGACTCTTCCGATCCATAAGCATGGTTTATTTCTCCATCTATTAGTGTCCTCTTTGATTTCTTTCATCAGTGTTTTATAGTTTTCGATATATAGGTCTTTAATTTCTTTAGGTAGATATATTCCTAAGTATTTTATTCTTTTCGTTGCAATGGTGAATGGAATTGTTTCCCTAACTTCTTTTTCTACTTTCTTGTTATTAGTGTATAAGAATGCAAGGGATTTCTGAGTGTTGATTTTATATCCTGCAACTTTACTATATTCATTGATTAGCTCTAGTAGTTTTCTGGTCGAGTCTTTAGGATTTTCTATGTAGAGTATCATGTCATCTGCAAACAGTGAGAGTTTTACTTCTTCTTTTCCAATTTGGATTCCTTTTATTTCTTTTTCTGCTCTGATTGTTGTAGCCAAAACTTCCAGAATTATATTGAATAGTAGTGGTGAAAGTGGGCACCCTTGTCGTGTTCCTGACTTTAGGGGAAATGCTTTCAATTTTTCACCCTTGAGGATAATGTTTGCTATGGGTTTGTCATATATAGCTTTTATCATGTTGAGGTACTTTCCTTCTATTCCTGCTTTCTGGAGAGTTTTTATCATAAATGGATGTTGAATTTTGTCACAGGCCTTCTCTACATCTATTGAGATAATCATACGATTTTTATTTTTCAATTTGTTAATGTGGTGAATTACATTGACTGATTTGTGGATATTGAAGAATCCTTGCATCCCTGGGATAAAGCCCACTTGGTCGTGGTATATGACCTTTTTAATGTATTGTTGGATTCTGATTGCTAGAATTTTGTTAAGGATTTTTGCCTCTATGTTCATCAGTGATATTGGCCTGTAGTTTTCTTTTTTTGTGGCAAAAGACAGTGTTTTAAAAGCCACGCTGACAATGGTCTATAGAGTCAAAGCTACTTGTTTGTTTGTTTGTTTCCATTAGTCATGTATGGATGTTAGAGCTGGACCTTAAAGAAGGCTGAAAACCAAAGAACTCATGCCTTTGAAGTGTGGTGTTAGAAAAGACTCTTGAGAGTTTCTTGGACTACAAGGAGAACAAACCAGTAAATACTATAGGAAATCAACTCCAAGTATTCATTGGAAGGACTGAAGCTGAAGCTCCAATACTTTGGCCACGTGGTGTGAAGAGCGGATTCATTGAAAAAAACCCTGATGGTGTGAAAAATTGAGGGCAAGAGGCAAAGGGGACAACAGAGGATGAGATGATTGGACAGCATCACTGACTCAATGGACATGAGTTTGAGGAAACTCAGGCAGATAGTGATGGACACAGAAGCCTGGCATGCTGAAGTTCACGGGGTCACAACAAGTCGGACATGACTTAGTGACTGAATAAAAACAACAGTGCTCAGTCATTTATGACTCTTTCTGGCCCCATGGACTCATTCTGGCCCACCAGGCTCCACTCTCCATGGAATTTTCCAGTAAAGAATAGTGGAGTAGGTTGTCATTTCCTATTCCAAACCTAAGGACTGAATGAATGTCTCTTGCATCTCCTGAACTGGCAGGTGGATTCTTTACTAGTGTGCCACTTGGATGTGTGTGTGCTTACTCACTCAGTCATGTCCAACTCTGTGACTCCATGGACTGTAGCCCATCAGGCTCCTCTGTCCATGGGGTTTCTCCAGGCAGCAATACAGGAGTGGGTTGCCACACACTGCTCCAGGGGATCTTCCCAACCCAGGGATTGAATCTAGTTCTCCTGCGTTGCAGGTGGAGTCTTTACCACTGGACTACCAAGGTAGACAATGCTGAAATAATTTCCAGGATCAGCTATTTCTCTATTAAATCACAAATAAATTATGGAAACATGATGTATTAGGCACAATAACGGGACCATCTCAATAAATTATGACCATCACCAAATATTGCTTTTTTAAAAAAATGAAGTATAGTTAATTTATAAATTTACATTTGATTCATGTGTGCAACATATTCCCTGTGCTGTGTATTATATATTTGTATCTTATTTAATAAAATGAGTAGTAGTTTGGAGCTCTTAATCTCCACCCACTATTGTTATCTTCTCCCATCTGTCCCCCCCTTTGATAACCACAACTTTGTTCTTTGTATTTATAAATCTGTTTCTGTTTTGTTATGTTCATTCTTTTTTTTTTTTCAGATTCCATATATAAGTGAGACCATACATTATTTGTCTTTGAGTTACTTCATGAAGTATAATACACTACAATACTCAAAGTTTATATATATATATATATATATATATATGTGTGTGTGTGTGTGTGTGTGTGTGTGTGTGTGTGTGTATACATATATATATATATAACGACATGGCATATATACTATGTGGTATATATGGTATATTCCATATGTATCATGTCTTCCTTATCAATTCATCTGTTAATGGACACTTAGGCTGCTATGGTGGCTATTGTAAATAATGCTACTCTGAACATTGGACTGCATATATTTTTTAATTAGAGTTTTCATTTATTTCACACATTATATCCAGGAGTAGAATTGTTTAATAATGTTCTTTTTTTCCCCCCTTAGGAATCCCATAGTGCTTTTTATAGTCAATGTACCAACTCATATTTCCACCACAGTGAATTAAGGTTCGCTTTTCTCTACATCCTAACCAACATTTATTTTTGTAGTAGTTTTCTCAACAGCCATTCTGACAGGTGTGACGTGATATCTCTCTTTTTTTAAATTTGCATTCCCATGATGATTAGTGATGTTGAGCATCTTTTCCTGTGCCTCTTAGCCATCTCTGTGTCATTCTTATTACTATTGCTTTGAACTTTATCAGCAAATTACTTACCTTTGTTTAATAAGGGTTTTTATTCTTGTTCTTTTATTTGAAACATAGCCTCTGTCTTCTCACTTTGTTTTACTTTCTCTTTCTATGAAATTACTTCCCTGATGGCTCAGACAGTAAAGCATCTGTCTACAATGCGGGAGACCTGGGTTTGATCCCTGGGTCGGGAAGATCCCCTGGAGAAGAAAATGGCAATCCACTCCAGGATTATTGCCTGGAAAATCCCATGGACAGAGGAGCCTGGTAGGCTACAGTCCATGGGGTCGCAAAGAGTCAGACAGGACTGAGCGACTTCATGATGATGAGATACTTATTCTAGTCTTGAAGGCATGTCCTTGTGTGGAAATGGCCCTGTGTGTGCCCAGTGGTTTTGTAGAAGAGCTCGATTTGAAATGAGCATCTTCACACTTAAGGTGTGCTGACAAGTAACTCCTTCGTGGGGAGAATGGCTAGAGTTGGAAAGGCTACAATAAGAGTAATAGGCAAGCCAGGGTTTCTCTTATGTTCAACGGCTGTCACCACCTTATAGGGAGTGGGTGGCAAAGCCTGTAGAGATGGAGTAGGGAGGTAGTTGGGTTTCACCTGGGTGTGAGGGCAGCCACTGCCTTTATTTGGCATGTGTTCAGGGCTTGAGGGCTTGGGGTTATTCTTTTGTGTTGTCTTTATTCTATCCACCCTCAAGTGTGTGAGCCTTGGTTAGAAGCTACATGGGGACCAGAAGGTTTTATACCACTGAGCTGGCTCTGCCCCCACCCAGATGTACACGGATGTGTTCTCCAACCTGAAGTTAGCCTTTCTCCCTCCTACAGTGCACAACAACATGGTTCCCTGATTATAGTGGTCTCTGCCAAGGAGCTAATCTCAGTCTCTTCTGAGTGTGTGTGCCAATGCATGCACATGCAATGTCTGCTTCCACTCTGTCCAGAGGCAGGGCTAGGGTCCAAGCAGGCTCTGTTACCTCACGTGTGAACACTCTCGTTGACAATTACAGCTTCCACTTTAGTGAGGAGCAGCACTTGAACCAGAGGGGCTAGAGCAGGGACCAGGAACAGACTGGCCCTGTTAGGGCAGCACTTCCAAGCTAGCCTCAGCCCCAGGCTGTTTAAAATTTGCTGTCTCTGCTCTGTGACAAAGAGTAGGCAAGTATGCCTTCACTTTTTATGAGTAGAGTCTCAGTTACTTACAACCCTCTAGCAAGCCCCATTGGTTTTCAAACCAGTTAAGGGGTTTGGATCACAGGGATGAGATGCTTAATATGTAGTTTAAACTCCTTGCTCCCCAGACAGGATCACGAACCTGTGATAACCCCCTCCTCTTCTGTTCTGCCCCCTAGGGGCATGGTTCCCAAACAGATTGCTTTCCTCCCCCTTCTACCTGAGTCCATGTAGATTTTTCTCTTTGGCCTTGGTTGAAGAAAACGTGTTCATCTAGTCCCCATATCAATTTCAGTGAGAGTCATTCTATATGTAGCTGTAGCTTTGATATGTTCACGAGGGAATGTGAGTTCAGCATCTTCCTACCTCACCACCTTGATCTTAAGTCCTTCCCTCAATTCTTTAATATCAACTCTACCTTATTGCTTAGAAAACAGACTCAAGGAGATAAAGTAACTTGCTTAAGGACTGTCAGAGTCCCAGTTCTTCTCTCTAAGCATCTTGCTACCTTCATAGTTTATTTATTCTGCTCCATATGCTGTAATCATTAAAAAGCAATGGCAAACGGGGAAGGAAAAAAAAATAAAAACTTTGCCTGCTATATCTCTTCTTTATAGCTAGAGTTTACTAACATCAGTGTCAATGATCATGAAGCAAAAATGTCTGAAAAGTTAAATTTTCTTTTCAAATACCACTATTTCAAGGGTGATTACCTGAGTCCAATGATATGCTTCAAAACCAGCACTGTGCCTGAAATGGGAGGGAATATTTTCATCCATTATAAGAGACTGTTAGGGAAACATCTTCCTGGTATCATACCCAAAAGAACAGCATGTGAAGCAACATTATCATATTTTACTGAACTTTCAAATATTCCAAAAAGTATAAAGTATATTTTATTGCTTGAAAAGCCTTGGTAACAAAAGAATAAAATATCCATCTAAAACACAAAGTGTATTCTAATAATGTTACCTTCACATTAATAACATTAAAAAATTCACTAGCTCACCAGTCTGTCCTAGGAACGAATATCCCTCATTTACAGAAGGAAAAGCTTAACCCTGTGACTCTGCATTCTTTGTAGCACAGGAAATATGGAAGTTTAAGGGCAGAGTAGAGGCCACTTATTTATAAAGGCTTCCTTTCAATTAGCAAGATGGTGAGGTAGAGTGGATTTCTTGTGCACAGGGAGTTAAAAACAGTTGGCCTTTGACATTGGTTCTGAAGAACTTAGATTGAACTTAGATTAAAAATTTAAGCTCGGGAGGCAAGGCCATAGCCTCCCAGAAAATAGTTTTCTCCTTATCGGGAGGCAAGGACATAGCCTCCCAGAAAATAGCTTTCTCTGTTTCAACTTAGTTGCTTTCTGTAAGTTTTCCCACCAATCAAGCATATCCCCCGCACCTATGGCCTCTACTTCAATGTATCCCATAACCCAACTCCATCCCCACCTGCCTGTGATTTTTTTGTATAAAAACCCCTCACTACTGACACTAGGGGTTCACTCCTCCCGAGGAGACTGAACCCCGGCGCGCCAGCTAATAAATCCTCTTGCTTATTGCATCGAATTCGAGCCATTGTGGTCTTTGGAGCGACAGGTCCTGAGAAAAGGCCACGAGGTCTTACATTTGGG
The DNA here is from genome assembly GCA_917880005.1 of Nanger dama. NCBI lineage: Eukaryota > Metazoa > Chordata > Mammalia > Artiodactyla > Bovidae > Nanger > Nanger dama. Next base: position 886,525 of record CAKJTW010000045.1, read on the forward strand.
GGCTCGTCCGGGGATCTGCCTCGCTCGCTCAGACTCTTTGGCTTCTGGATTCGGAGGTACGCTCGAGCGATTCTGTCCTGTGTCGTGTCTCTGTGTGAGTTTGTCTGTTCTGTGTTAAATCTGTATTGTTTTACTTTCCCTTCCTGCCGTTTGACTCTATTTTTCGGAAGTTTCAGTGAACAGGCAGACGTTGTGGGGCAACTGATTAGTCCCGGCCAGGGCAACTCCCTGGTGGACTTTGAAGGCCTCACAACAGGTGTGCCCCAGTAACTACCGCCTGGCTGGGTGAAACTTCCCTGTCTCTCTCATTCGAGGATACGGCCTGATATTACTGTGGGCACGGGTCAGGCACTTAAGAGCCGTTAGGGCGCCTGCCACTTGAAGACTCCCGTGACAGGATAAGGGGGTCACAAAACGGGCTAAAAGCCGCTAGGGCGCCCCCCCAGCAAAAAAACTTCCGTGCAACGATTTAGGCACACGAGTGGTCTTAAAACACGCCATAAGTCCACCTCTCTGGCCGCCACCTTTCCCGGTAGGATTTTTTGGTGGCTATCCTCAATAACCTCTCTCTCTCCTTCAGTTTCCTCTAGCTGCTGAAGCAAGGTTCTGTGCGTACGCATCTGTCAGTCTGCTGCCCCATCTGCGGCGAGTCCCGAGACGCTGGGATCGCCAATCTGGGAGAGGGGTCGTGACGACTCCCCTCCATCTGAATCTGAATTGGGGGCGCCAATCTGGGAGAGGGGTTGTGACGACTCCCCTCCATCTAAATCTGAATTAAGTGAAGTCTCTGAAATAGCCTGTCCATAAAGCTGAGAAGCTTGTCTGTCTAGAAGACTTGCCTAGGGCGAAACTTGCAGCAGCTACTTTTGTCTAATTTTTCTGCCACTTTGGTAAATTTTACTTGCCTTACTCTGTGCTCCGGTATTTGTTTGTTTTGTTCTTTGTTTTGACAAACCGATGATGAGACAGACTGTAACGACCCCTTTGTCTCTGACAATAGATCATTGGACAGAAGTAAAAAATCGGGCCCACTGGCTCTCAGTGGCAGTAAAAAAAGCAAATGGCAGAGCTTGTGTGCAGTAGATTGGCCCGGCCTTAATACCGGCTGGCCGCCAGAGGGCTCGTTCTCTTTAGAACAGGTTAAACAGGTCAAGATTGCAATTGCTGCTACTGCCGGGCACCCGGACCAGGTGCCATACATTCTGGTTTGGGAAGACTTAATCCGTACCCCCCAGCATGGGTTCGACCCTTTGTTCTCTCCGCAGGAAAGCCACCGGAATCCGTTACAGGAATCCTTGCTTTAACTTCCACAGCAAAAACAAAAACAAACAAAAAAAAACCAAGGACTCCTGTCAGGAATATATATCCAGATACACAGACTGATCTCTTGCTCCTAGACTCTCCCCCACCTTATCCGCCGGCACTGATCCTGCCTCCTGCGCCCCAGGTGGCACAACCAACTGTCCTGCCTGAACAGCTTAAAAAGGAGGGGAGATGGGCCCGGCAGCAGGGACGCGTAGCCGTAGGGCTGCTACCCCGGACTCCACCGCTCTTCCCCTTCGAGAAAATGGGCCCCCGATGACCACGGGATTCGGCCACTTCAATATTGGCCATTCTCTGCCTCTGACCTTTACAACTAGAAAAATAATAACCCCTCTTTTTCTGATAACCCCCAGGCACTGACCTCTTTGATAAAATCTCTTGTTTTCTCACATCAGCCCACTTGAGATGATTGTCAGCAATTGTTGCAGACCTTGCTCACTACAGAAGAAAGACAGCAAGTACTGTTGGAGGCTCGGAAAAATGTGCCAGGGGATGACGGATGTCCCACAGCGCTTCCTAACGAGATAGACGCTGGCTTCCCGCTGACGGGACCTAATTGGGACTACAATTCCCCAGCAGGTAGGGAGCACCTGAGGGTCTATCGCCAGGCTCTGGTGGCAGGTCTCCGAGGGGCAGTGAGGCGCCCCACCAATTTGGCTAAAGTAAAAAAAAGTGACTCAAGGGCCTACTGAGTCGCCTACTGTATTTCTAGACAGATTGATGGAGGCATTCAAAAGATTTACTCCCTATGATCCCACATCTGAGGAACATAAGGCTACTGTGGCCATGGCTTTTATTAATCAGTCAGCTTTAGATATTAAAAAAAGTTGCAGAGATTAGATGGGTTACAGGGATTCTCTCTTCAAGATCTGGTCAGAGAAGCAGATAAGGTGTTCAATAAAAGAAAAACAGAAAAAGAGAGAAAAAAAAAAGATACGAGAGCAGAATAAACAAAAAATTAAAAAAAAAGACAAAAGCCTAGCAAAAATTTTGACCACAGTAATTAAAAAAAAGAGAGATGATAAAACTGAGTTGAGAGACCACAACAAAAGCAGGGCAGGGGCCAGACCATCATTAGATAAAGATCAGTGCACATATTGCAAAAAAAGACACTGGCTCCGGGAGTGCCCCCCAAAAAAGAGGAAAAATCCTCCACCCCAGACAAAGTTTTAACTCTTAAAGATTAGGGAGACGGGGCTCGGATCCCCTCCCCGAGCCTAGGGGTAACTTTAAAGGTGGAGGGGAAGCCTATACAGTTCCTGGTAGACACGGGAGCCCAGCACTCCGTCCTATTACAATCAGAAGAGACGCTGTCTGCAAAAAGGCATGGGTGCAGGGCGCTACAGGGTATAGACAATACCCATAGACTACCCGAAAAACAGTGGACCTCGGCGTGGGCCGGGTATCCCACTCGTTCCTGGTGATCCCTGAATGCCCTTACCCCCTACTGGGACGGGACTTGCTCACAAAAGTGGGGGCTCAGATTCATTTTCACACCCTTCGTCTGAGAAAAAAATAAACGAAAGGCTTTTGACAACATTAAGCGTGCCCTGTTGTCAGCTCCTGCCCTGGGACTCCCAGATGTAAACAAGCCATTTCATCTCTTTGTGGCTGAACATAATGACATTGCAAAGGGGTCCTCACTCAAAAACTGGGACCATGGAACCGGCCTGTGGCATATCTGTCAAAAAAAAACTGGACCCTGTGGCTGCCGGCTGGCCCAGTTGCTTGCGAATAGTGGCAGCTGTGGCAGTCCTAGTAAAAGATGCACACAAGCTGACCTTGGGACAAAACCTGGTCATTACTGCGCCCCACGCTCTAAAAAGTGTGATTCGACAACCCCCGAGAGATGGCTGACCAACGCCAGAATGACCCATTATCAGACACTGCTTCTAGACTCAGAGCGAATTAGGTTCGCACCGGCTACGGGACTCAACCCTGCCACGCTGCTGCCTGACCCCAGCCAATCCGAGGTGATACACAACTGCCAAGAGATATTGGCAGGGGTACACGGAGTTCGCCAAGACCTGACAGACCAGCCGCTCCAAGATGCTGAGGTGACATGGTACATGGATGAGAGTAGTTTCCTTGCAGAAGGTAAGTGGCGGGCAGGGGCGGCGGTGGTAGATGAAACTGAGGTAATCTGGGCGGCTGCCCTTCCTCAAGGCACCTCAGCCCAAAAAGCCGAGCTGATTGCCCTCACAAAGGCCCTAAAACTTTCACGGGAAAAAAAGGCTAATATATACACTGACAGCAGATATGCCTTTGCAACCGCACATGTCCATGGGGCTATTTACCAACAGAGGGGGTTACTCACGTCAGCCGGAAAAGAGATTAAAAACAAAGATAAAATCTTGGCATTGTTGGCTGCGCTGATGTTGCCAAAAAGGGTCAGTATAATCCACTGCCCTAGACATCAAAAAAGACCAATCCCCCGGTAACAAAGAAAAACAATATGGCTGATCGAACTGCACGGGAGGTGGCGACAAAAGATAAACCATCGGGGCTGTTGGTGATATGCTCAAATAGTAAAAACAGTTCCTCTCTGCAGCAAGAAAAACAGACTATAGTAAAAAAAAGAGGCTAAAGAGATGTTAAAACAAATGCATTACTGGACTCACTTAGGAGCTAAAAGATTAGTCTCTCTTTTAATTAAAGCAGGGTATAAGGTGCCGAGACTTTCTAAATTGGCTGAGCAAGTTGTCCTGAGCTGTAAACCTTGTCAAAAGTAAATGCCGGCCGGAACAAGACGAGTCAAGGTAAACGGCTACATGGAGACCGGCCGGGAGCTTATTAAAAAATAGACTTCACCGAGGTACGTCCTGCGCAGTATGGCAACAAATATCTGCTGGTCTTTGTAGATACCTTCTCAAGATGGGTAAAAACATTCCCCACCAAAAATGAAAGTGCTCTTATAGTAGCTAAAAAGATTTTAAAAGAGATTTTTCTGCGCTTCGGAGCGCCAAAGACGTTAGGGTCAGATAATGGGCCGGCTTTTACTGCCCAGATAAGTCAGGAATTAGCTAAGTTCCTGGAGACCAGTTGAAAATCACATTGTGCATACAGACCCCAGAGTTCAAGACAGGTAAAAAGATAAATAAAACTCTAAAAAGAGACCCTAACTAAATTGTCCTTAGAGACTGGCGATACTGATTAGACGGTGCTCCTTCCTCTGGCTCTGTTCCGAGTAAAAACACACCCTCTCACTTTGGTCTCACCCCCTTTAAAATCCTGTATGGGGCACCCCCCATATTGACCCTTAGAGAGAGATTCGACCCCGAAACTTTAACAATGGTGATCTGTGTGCTAGGCTAAAGAGACTCCGGCTGGTTCAAAAAAAGTGTGGACTCAGCTTGCTGCAGCTTACCAACCCGGTACCCCAGAAGAGGCCCATCCATTCCAGGTGAGAGACTCCATATACGTTCGTCGACATCGGCAACACAATCTAGAGCCCAGGTAAAAAGACCCTACATCGTCCTGATCACGACTCCCACCGCCATCAAGGTTGACGAAATCTCATCCTGGATCCACGCCTCCCAAGTCAAAGCTGCACCCAAAGCTACTTTAGATATTGCCCAAACTGCTAAAAATTTTGTAAAAATCTGTTCTCTCACTTTCCCAGTCTTAATTCTGTGTGGCAGAACATGGTGGCTGTGGGTGTCATATCAGCTACTATCCTGGCCCTGATGTGTCTTGCGCCATGCCTAATTAGAGACATTGTAAAAAAATTTCTGCACATAAAGATGCTCGTTCACCGCAACACGCTACAGCATCATCATCTTCTAGAGCTTCTAAAAGATAAAAAAAAAGACTGCGGAGGACAACCTGTAATGGGTTAAGTCCTGGGAGCTGCTTGGCCTGGTACCTGCTATACTTCGAAGGCAGGGGTACTATGTTCTACACACAATAATGAGAGCCTGGTAACTGTTTTTCTGATAATGATGTAAATGCTAAAAACCATGTAGACTTGATTGTTTATTACCCTATATATGCAGCAATCCCCTAAAAACTTCGATCTGTGATTTCAAGATTGAAATCATAAACAAAAAGAAGAGGGGAATGAAGAACTTAGATTGAACTTATTGAACTTAGATTAAAAATTTAAGCTCGGGAGGCAAGGCCATAGCCTCCCAGAAAATAGTTTTCTCCTTATCGGGAGGCAAGGACATAGCCTCCCAGAAAATAGCTTTCTCTGTTTCAACTTAGTTGCTTTCTGTAAGTTTTCCCACCAATCAAGCGTATCCCCCACACCTATGGCCTCTACTTCAATGTATCCCATAACCCGACTCCATCCCCACCTGCCTGTGATTTTTTTGTATAAAAACCCCTCACTACTGACACTAGGGGGTTCACTCCTCCCGAGGAGACTGAACCCCGGCGTGCCCGGCTTAATAAATCCTCTTGCTTATTGCATCGAATTCGAGCCATTGTGGTCTTTGGGCGACAGGTCCTGAAAAAGGCCTCGAGGTCTTACATTTCCAGGAATCCCCATGAATAACAAAATCTGCTCAAGTCTCATATATAAAATGGCACAGTGCAATGAACATAACCATCCACAGCTATGAAACCCAGGAATACCAAAGGCCAACCGTACAAGATTGGCTTAATTTGTCTATTACTCTAGAATCACAGGAGTATTGATCCTGGTTTCTAAGAATGCATCTGCATAAAGCTTTCAGGTCATTCTCAAGAAATCACCAAAGAGAACTTTGAAACTGACAGTAAGAATCTCAAGTAAAACAAGGAGAGAAAATGTACCAATTTTTGGTAGTTGGGGAATTGGAGGCTGGGTGAATCACTCTGAGGCAGAAGAGATTCTTAAAAAATGGCCTTGGTGAGACATCTTTTTGTTGGTAACTGAGAACAGTACTTCTAGTTTCCACCAGACATGGCCATTCAAACAGCTTACATACAAGTCCCCAGGCTCTTCTTTCAAACTTTTTGTCAGAGACTCCTATGAAATTATAATATTGATATATATTCTGAGAAACTCAAAAAGAATGAAGTCCCTTCCAGGTCAGACAAATTTTAGGTTGAGAAAAACTCTGTTTGCTTTGGAGGAATACACTGAGAGGAGGAGAATAATAGTACCATGTTTCAGCATCATTTGTGAGAGAAGGATATAGAACTAGTGAATGAGAGAAGCAGAAGTGACCCCCATCTCCATATGCATTCCACTTCCAGGAAGTATATGTTACCCCACCACATGCATAAAGAGAAAGTAGGAGGCTGGGGTAAGCTCCAGCAACGCTCCTGAGTGCAGATAATGGGCTAACATTGGAATTGCAGCCCTTTGATTTAATTGCTTTATTCCTGGTGTAGTTTTAACACTGGATAGAAGAATAACCTAAAATTTCCATTCATTATTATCATTATTATCCACAGAGAACTATGAGCAGTCTGAGGAAGGAATAACAGCAATATGCCAGGTTCCTTTTTAAATTATAAATATCATAATGACTGAAAGGATGGCTGCCTAGGAAAAACAGGGAGAGCATTTACACTAGCCAGTCTTTTGAGGCTCATAACTTTAAACCTTTTTTTTTTTATTAGGTGTTCTGAGCTGTGCAGAACTTGGAAATAAGCCAATCAGGATTTCCACAGTACAATTCATGTTCTTTAGGGAATAGTCCAGCAGCAGAAACACCAAAGCGTGTCCTCAGCACAATGTAAGAGACAACAGAAGAGAGAGAAGACACAGAAAATACTTCCACCCTCTATACAGAGAGAAAGTGCCCATATTTGTGTTGTAGAAATGAAAACTGTAGACAGTTCCCTTAGTCAATAGCTTCCAGATCTAGTACAGTGATGATAATAACTATCTTGGGCATGGTACTTTTTGTTTGAAAGATGTAGGAAAATTACCTATACAGAAGCAACATTCAATGCATGCTTTGCCCACGTGCCAAGGAAAAGAGTGCCAGCCAAATAATAAAGCCAACCTATAGCACCACCTCTAAGGATAAAGTATGTATCACGCTAGAGCCAAAACAAATAGGCCTCAGAGATGAGTTAACAGGCTGAACATGGTGAGAACCTGGTGCAGGGCACCACTTTCCCTCATTCTTTTAAATTATGAAAAAGAGAAGGAAACTGGCTGAAGGTCAGTGTTCTTCTAATCCTATGCCTTCTTCTTCCTAAATCCTTAATGGAAATGGAAAATATTCTCCTTTGTCTTTAGCTTTTAGTGCAAGATTCTGGAAAGGAACACTGTGTTGGAGTCAGAAAACCTAAAGGTTGAAACTTAGCTCTTTTTCCTGTCCTTGTGACTCTGAGGTAAACTATGTTACAAATGTAGATGTCAATTTCCTGGTCTGTAAAACTAACCATTTCAAGTTGTTCAGGGAATTAAACACACACACACACACACACACACACACACATATATATGCATGTGGTAGTTACTTAATATATTTATTATGTGAGAGTTACTTAATCTATTTATTTCCTTTCTCTTTTCCATCTATTTGTAATTCCAGGATCTGGGGTGCTTTTTTTTTTCCACTCATTTATCATTTCACTCAATGAACATTTATCAGATGCTTCTTTTTGCCATGTACTTGGCTACAAACCAAAAGCTGTAAACCATGGCCATTAAAAAAAAAAAAATAGTAGGCCAAAGGAAACCATACTGTAAGTTGAAAAATGTCACTCTTATCCAAGATCCTGTGCCTCCTCCTTGGGAGAAATGCCATACCACATAGTAACTGGCAAGGACAATATGTTCATCCAAAGAGATTTTGTTGTTCCCTCTTGAATATGGATCAGAGGACTCTGACTGTTGTTAATTCACCTCAAAAGGTGATTAGCACATACACTTTCTCTTTCTGCTGTATAGGTCCCAGTCTATGAAAAGGCAAATTAAGGGCTTTACTAAATGTGGAATAGTAAGTGTTGTGGAACATCTTATCTTCCTGATTTTTTTACAATCCTGTTAATTTTTATTTCTAGTCATAGAGGGTAGCAATATGGAATTAACAAAATGGTTTGACTATGTTAGTAAAGTCACATATTTATATATTATCTGGGCTTAGATACTTTCACCCTTTACAGTCTTCTAAGTGGGTAACGTACAGTTATTATCTTTCAGGAAGCCCCTATATATCAGAGCATCATACCATTAAACTTTTAAGAAATTCATCACCAATCAGTATACAAGTGACATTGATGTCTTATTCATTCCTTCTGGGCCATTTCAGCAGGTCATTTTTCATATCTCTGCAGTGCTGAAATATGGCTCACTATGTATCTGTCCACTTTGTAATCACAAAAGGAAAGCTTGGCAGTTATCATATACTACACTCGAGAAAAATGCTAATAATACTTTGAACTGATTGAACAGTGTGGTCTCAAAACTGCCTGGCACAAGGCTATTTTTTTCACACTCTTACTTACATTAAAGAAAAATCTTACCTTTTGGATTCAGAAACTGAAATAATCATTAAAAGACTAAATCTTGAAAAAAATATTAATAATCTTACTTGGAAAAGCCTATAAGCTTCTCCCTAGCTCTTTCTGTTGGACTTTCCAGCTTGCTTCCGATATGGGTTTAAAGTGTTGTATGCAATGCCTTCAGTGTTGCTAGAAACATAATTTCAGTTCAGTAGCTCAGTGGTGTCTGACTCTTTGCAACCCCATGGACTGAAGCATACCAGGCATCAGTGTCCATCACCAACTCCCAGAGCATGCTCAAACTCAAGTCCATCCAGTCAGTGATGTCATCAACCACCTCATTCTCTGTCATCCCCTTCTCCTTCAGTCTTAAATCTTTCCCAGCATCAGGACCTTTTCCAGTGAGTCAGTTCTTCACATCAGATGGTCTAAGTATTGAAGGTTCACCTTATGAATATAGCCCTTCTGATGAATATTCAGGACTGATTTCCTTTAGGATTGACTGGTTTGATTTCCTTGTTGTCCAAGGAACTCTTAACAGTCATTTTTCCATGTCCAGTTCTAACTGTTGCTTCTTGACATGCATACAGATTTCTCAAGAGGCAGGTCAGGTGGTCTGGTATTCCAATCTCTTGAAGAATTTTCCACAGTTTATTGTGATCCACACAGTCAAAGGCTTTGGCATAGTCAATAAAGCAGAAATATATATTTTCTGGAACTCTCTTGCTTTTTCCATCATCCAGTGGGTGTTGGCAATTTGATCTCTGGTTCCTCTGCCTTTTCCAAAACCAGCTTGAACATCAGGGAGTTCATGGTTCACAAATTGCTGTAGCCTGACTTGGAGAATTTTGAGCATTAATCTACTGGTGTGTGAGATGAGTGCAATTGTGTGGAAGTTTGGGCATTCTTTGGCATTGCCTTTCTTTCAGATTGGAATGAAAACTGACCTTTTCCAATCCTGTAGCCACTGCTGAGTTTTCCAAATTTGCGGGCATATTGAGTGCAGCACTTCACAGCGTCATCTTTCAGAATTTGAAACAGCTCCACTGGAGTTCCATCACCTCCACTAGCTTTGCTTGTAGCGATGTTTTCTAAGGTCCACTTGACTTCACATTCCAAGATGTCTGGGTCTAGATTAGTGATCACATCATCATGATTATCTGGGTGATGAAGATCTTTTTTATACAGTTCTTCCATGTATTCTTTCCTCCTCTTCTTAATATCTTCTGCTTCTGTTAGGTCCATACCATTTCTGTTCTTTATCGAGCCCTTCTTTGCATGAAATATTCCCTTGGTATCTCCAATTTTCTTGAAGAGATCTCTAGTCTTTCCCAGTCTGTTCTTTTCTTCTATTTCTTTGCATTAATCACTGAAGAAGGCTTTCTTATCTCTCATTGCTATCTTTGGAACTCTGCATTCAGAAGCTGATATCTTTCCTTTCCTCCTTTGTTTTTCACCTCTCTTCTTTTCACAAGTATTTGTAAGGCCTCCTGAGACAGCCATTTTGCTTTTTTGCATATCTTTCCATGGAGATTATCCTGATCCCTGTCTCTGGTACAATATCACAAATCTCATTCCATAGTTCATCAGGCACTCTATCTATCAGATCTAGGCCCTTAAATCTATTTCTCACTTCCACTTATAATAATAAGGGATTTGATTTAGGTCATACCTGAATGGTCTAGCAGTTTTCCCTACTTTCTTCAATTTAAGTCTGAATTTGGTAATAAGGAGTTCATGATCTGAGCCACAGTCAGCTCCTGGTCTTGTTTTGTTGACTGTATAGAGCTTCTCCATCTTTGGCTGCATAGAATATAATCAATCTGATTTCACTGTTGACCATCTAGTGATGTCCATGTGTACAGTCTACTCTTGTGTTGTTGGAAGAGGGTGTTTGCTATGAGCAGTGCATTTTGTTGGCAAAACTCTATTAGTCTTTGCCCTGCTTCATTCTGCATTCCAAGGCCAAATTTGCCTGTTACTCCAGGTGTTTCTTGACTTCCTACTTTTGCATTCCAGTCCCCTATAATGAAAAGGACCTATTTTTTGGGTGTCAGTTCTAAAAGGTCTTGTAGGTCTTCATAAAACCGTTCAACTTCAGCTTCTTCAGCATTAGTGGTTGGGGCATAGACTTGGATAACTGATATTGAATGGTTTGCCTTGGAAATGAACAGAGATCATTCTGTCGTTTTTGAGATTGCATCCAAGTACTGAATTTTGAACTCTTTTGTTGACCATGATGGCTACTCCATTTCTTCTGAGGGATTGTTGCCCGCAGTAGTAGATATAATGGTCATCTGAATTAAATTCACCCATTCCAGTCCATTTTAGTTCACTTATTCCTAGAATGTCGACATTCAAACTTGCCAGCTCTTGTTTGACCACTTCCAATTTGCCTTGATTCACGGACCTGACATTCCAGGTTCCTATGCAATATTGCTCTTTACAGCATCGGATCTTGCTTCTGTCACCAGTCACATGCAAGTCACTGTAAGAATAGTAACGCTCTAATAAGTGTTTATCACCTAGCTCTCCAGATTGATAAACCAAGATCCTGGTGTGTGGCATGTCCAGATTTCTGTAGTTAAACATTCCTACCACAGTGGATTTTACGTTATTAACTTTAAGTCACTGAGTGCAAATGAGGGAAGAGACACACAAGATGGGCTCTTGAAAGTTAATGTAAACCTGTTTCTCAAGCCCAGCATTTTGAAAAGCTGTTTTGCCTGGGGATTCCAAAGAGGTTAGATTCAGTTTAAGTTGTTTCCTTAGCCCCAGGGATAGATGGGAGACAGATAAAACTGTGATGGCATTCATGCTAAAGAACTCCCTGTGAGATCAGGCTCCAGTTGAATTCTAATTGGACCCATATTTTGCTGAATTTCTTCCAGTGCCCTGCCTCCCCCATTCCATTGCAGCTTTCCCTTGAAAATACTTCCTTTGGAAATCATTTGCATGAGAATCTCTATCTCAGGCTCTAAATATGGCCTTGAAGAACATTAGACTACAAAAAGTTGATGCAACACTTATATTGAATAATAATTTTGCTAAAATCTTATTATATCAGAGTTTCTCCAGCTCAGAATAAATAATTTAGGAGTCACTGAACACTGAGCTGATTTCTACATTCATTCCTACCTAACAAATGAGCACTAAGCAGCAATGTGCTGTCCATAATATCCCCTCTCTTCATCACAGTATATGCAATGTCTTTTTCTTACATTGAAAAATTAGGAAAACTAATTGTCTAAAAATTGAAACAGTAACTTTCTTTCAATTAAAAATAAACATTTTCTGAATATTTTAGACAAAAATTCAAACTACAGGAAAAAAATCTCTGTTTCTTCTGTTGTGGTGTGAAGCATATTTGTATGAAAGAAAACAGTTTCAGGCAGCTGAGATGTTGCTACTTTGATAGGATTGCATTCAGTATGATACAACAAACTGTGAGAGTGTATGTTTTCACTTATTGGTAAAAATGAGATCATATGTACTAGGATGTACTAGGGTTTGTTTACGGTCAGAGAATGGGTGTTTCAGGGATAGAATCTGACTAAATGTCATATTAAATATCACATCTGATGAAGATCTGAGGAAAAAATATGAAAAGAATCTGTTTAGCACTTTAAATGGATGCTAAATGAAACACATTTCTAAATTGAACTGAACTGAATAACTGACTCTTGAGAGTCCCTTGGACTGCAAGGAGATCCAACCAGTCCATCCTAAAAGGAGGTCAGCCCTGGGATTTCTTTGGAAGGACTGGTGCTAAAGCTGAAACTCCAATACTTTGGCCACCTCATGCGAAGAGTTGACTCATTGGAAAAGACTCTGATGCTGGGAAGGATTGGAGGCAGGAGGAGAAGGGGACGACCGAAGATGAGATGGCTGTATGGCATCACCGACTCATGGACGTGAGTCTGAGTGAACTCCAGGAGTCGGTGATGGACAGGGAGGCCTGGCGTGCTGCCATTCATGGGATCACAGAGTCGGACACAACTGAGAGATTGAACTGAACTGAATTGAACTGAGCAACTGAACTGACTGATGAGATACTGAAAAGAAATGGATTTGTCATTTAGTTATTCTTAATCATTCAGGCAACTTTAATAAATTTGCAGCTATATCACAATAAACTTTCATAAAAATTGTCTGATAGTTGCTCAAATGTTTAATTGATTATGATGTAGAGTTCAGTTCAGTTAGTCATGTCTGACTCTTTGTGACCCAGTGGACTACAGCATGTCAGACCTCCCTGTCCATCACCAACTCCAAAAGCATGCTCAAACTCCTGTCCATCAAGTCAGTGATGCCATCCAACCATCTCTTCCTCTGTCATCCCCTTCTCCTCCTGCCTTCACTCTTTCCCAGCATCAGGGTCTTTTCCAATGAGTCAGTTCTTCGCATCAGGTGAGCAAACTACTGGAATTTCATATTCAGCACCAGACATTCCAATGAATGTTCAGGGATGATTTCCTCTAGGATTGACTGCTTGGATCTCCTAGCAGTCCAAGGGACTCTCAACAGTCTTCTCCAACACTAGAGTTCAAAAGCATCAATTCTTTAGCACTCCATTTTCTTTATAGTCCAACTCCCACATACATACATGACTGGAAAAATCATAGTTTTGACGAGGTGGACATTTGTTGGCAAAGCAATGTCTCTGCTTCTTAATGTTTTCTAGGTTGGCCTTACTTTTTCTCCCAGGGAGCAAGTGCTTTTTAATTTCATGGCTGCAGTCACCATCTTCAGTTTATGATGTTGAAAGTCCCCAAATCATACTTTTTATTCTATATTTTCAGTGTTAATCTAGTTCTTTTGTTTTAGGAAAACAGAACTTAGAAGAAAATTAGCATTTTCTGAAGTTCATTGGACAGAACATACTTCTTTATTTTTTTTATTCTGAAGTGATAAAAAATGCATTTTGTTTCTATATTCAGACCAAAGTTTTCTAGGTTGTGATAGCCCTTAAACAGGTTTCAAATTTTAATGTTCGTGTAGGGACAGCTTTGCTGATTTATCCAGCAAAATGATCAGTTTTATGAGGAGTAGGCTGCCCAATCTGAGAATATTTTATTCAAGAAAACACAACTAATAACCAGATTCTTAACATCAAAATTCAGAAGTTCACTGTATGTGTGACTGTTTCTATGTTACCCAGTTGCTCTGTCAGTTTTATCTTCTTGATTGTGATGGAGACACTTATTCTGAAATGCTTGAGATAAGACTATCTTGGAAGAAGTTTGTAAAAATTAGGTCATCTCCCCCCTTTGCTCCTCTTCTCCCTCATATTTAGATGGATGGGGAGAAAACTGAGCTGCAGGCAGTGTATGTGAATCAGATGCTTTATTGTCTCTTTTTGAAAGAGCAATTAATTTGGAAAATGTTTTGTTATTTGGTTATTCTTAATCTTCCATGCAACATTAATAAAGTTGCAAATATATCACATTAAATTTTCATAAGAAAAATTAAAAGTCTGATAATTGCTCAAATATTCGATTATGATGTTGAAACTCCCCAAATCATATTTTTTTTATTCTAGATTTTCAGTTTTAATCTAGTTCTTTTGTATTGTCTGTGGAATACCATAACCAAAAAATATGCATGTAACAGATATTTAACAGATTACTGAAGGAAAAATTTCCTTCTAGAAATTCATCTGTTTAAATTTCATTAAACACCTGCAGTTAATTCTCCCTGTATCCTTTTATAAGAGTTGTGTTTGGTTCTCAGATAACTAGAGTTTTGTCTCATTTATGTATTGTCACCCAAATCACACAATTTCAATCCTTCTAAAATGTATGAAAGAGTAAAACCTATTCCACTTTGGTGCAGAGAGAGAGGCACAGGTTCCTTAGTCAAACGTACTCAGGAAGAGAAAGGAGAGAAGAAAGGAAGGAGAGGACAGAGGTTTAGGAAAAGGTGAAGAGCAGAAAGAAAATTGGAGAGTATTGGAGAGGGGAAGAAAGGATAAGATAACAAGAAAGAATAAGAGATGGAGAAGAATGAGGGAGATGAGTAGAGAGAAAGAGCAAAAACACAAGAAGCAGGAGGAGAATGCAAAGTCTATTAAAAAAAAAAAAAACAACTCACCAGAACACTAAAGAATGAGATCTAGATATATTTATTTAAAAACAAACGAACAAACAAACAAAAAACTAAAGCCAGTATTCAGGTGTTTCTTTGGGAGACTTGCCTAAAGACTCTGCATTGATTTACTTACTGGGAGATGTCAAGAAGTACATTTTTACATGAAATTTCCAAGACAGTGTGCAATAATCCTCAGCCCAGATCTAAGCTAGGCAACCATGTACCAGAACCTGGTATCAACAACAGAACATCTTTACTCTAAACCTGTTTCCCAACTTAGAATACAGCATCTTAGCATTTCTCATTTGGCTTAATTTTTATCACTTTTCAATATTATGCTCTGAAACCTTCCACTGCTTGCCAAAACTCTGCACATAAACATAATTATTTTGGCCTCATTTTTTAAACCATTAATCAAAATCCTTTCATTTGTTTTGTCCTTAATTCTCCATTCTAGCTACTCAGAGAAAAATATCTTAGAGGAGAAAGAGTCCTGCATTCAAAATTATGAAGAATAATTTTGATAGAAGATAAGAAGAGAAGAATGAAAGTTTCTTCCAAACCAATACTAGAGCTTTAAAGGGAGACTTCATTTAAACTAGAGAGTTTACATCATAGTTAGATCATCATTTCAGGATCAGCTTCAAAGAAATATATTCTTTGTGTCCTGTCTAACAACCATTCATATAAAATCAAAGAGTTTCCAGATTGGAAGTGGATTCCCAGGACAAGAGTCTTATTTGATGCTTGAGCATCTTCTACAGTCTCAAGTGGCATCGTTCCTTCCAAGAACACTTTTTGGAATACAATCCACAATGAAATACATGTAGGTAATTAATTTTTCACATATCTGGAACCAGAATATCTAATATTTAAAAGATCCTCCTCCAAATAATACTTCATTCTGTTTGATGTTCCATGCTAGTTCATATACTAGCACCCCCATAAAGCCTGATTTAAAAATTCAAATTCTTGACTCTATAAAAATGAATGGTATCCCTCTGTCTCTTCCACTCTTTCTTCTGGTTTCCTGATGGTGCTATTGCTAATTAGGCCACTTTTCATAAAGGAGAGGTGTCTTCTTTTGCCAGAAATTTTGCTTGTATGAAGAAGACTTCAAGGAGATTAGAGAGATCAGATACTGGAGTAAAAGTGTGGTCTCACTTCCTCTCATAAAACACCAAAATCACAACTGCTAAATGACCATAGACAAAAGACAAGATCTTATCAAAAAGACCAGTTACATCCAAAATAAAGAAGCAGCCAAAATGAGATGGTAGGAGAAGCACTTCTGCAGTATAGTCATATACTGGAAAATAACTTTTATCAGAAACGTTCTTCCACAAGGAGTGAGAGTTCTGAGTACCACGTCAGGCATCCCTCTCTGGGAGTCTAATATCAGGAGAAGACCCTATATAATTGGCTTTGAAGGTGAGCAGGGAGTGAAGGAGCTGCAAAGGACTGGGGGAACAGAGATTCCACTCTTAAATTTTACACACAAGGTTTTACATGCACTGGGACTCAAGGCAAAGCAGTGATGCCATAGGAAACTGTGTCAGATTTACCTGTGGTCTTGGTGGTTCTCTTGGGGTGGTGGAGGTTGAATGTCTCTCACTGAGAGGGAAAGAACTCTGGTGGTAGATGCCCAAGGGAATATTCATCAGTGTGAGCTCTCCTGGAGTTTCTCATTTTAGCACCTGGACATACCTAACAGCCTGAAGCTTCCTGTGCTGGGACACCTCAGGCCAAATAATCAACAGGGTGAAAAGACAGCTCCACTTTTCAGCAGAAAAACTGCCCAAAGTCATCCTGAGCAAACAGATGTTTCTAAATACACCCACTGATACAGTCCAACCCACCAGAGGATAAGACCCAGCTCAACTCCATTAGGCATGCACCAGTCCCTCCCCCAGTAAACCTGCATAAACCCCTGGACCAACCTCACTCAGCAAGGGGAAGACACCAGAATCAAGAGCTACACACCTGTAGCCTGAGAAAAAGAGGCTAAAGACACAGAAAGTTAGACAAAATGAGATGTCAAGAGAAATGTATTCCACATGAAGGACAACTAGAAGAAGTGTATTCCAGAAGAACAACCAAGTGAAAATCAAATAAATGAAGATTAAAAACAAAACAAAACAAAACAAAATAAATAAATGAAAAATACTATAGAAGGTATCAATAGTAGACTAAAACATGCAGAATAATGAACAATGAATAAAAAGAATGATGGAAATCATTACTGTGGAACGGAAGAAATGAAACAATTTTTTTTTTTTTAATGAGTACAATCTCAGGGACCTCTTGAAAAAAATCTCAACTGTATCAACATTACCATTATAGGGGTTCCAGAAAATGAAAACAAAAAGAAAGAGCTAGGGGAAAAAATGGAAAAGGTAACAGCCATCAACTTCCCTAACATGGGAAAAATAAATAAATAAATAAATAAAAACACTCATTCAAGTCCAGAAAGCTCAGAAAGCCCCATACAGGATAAACCGAAGAAGTATACCAAAACATATATTAATCAAATTGACAAAAATTCAAGGCAAAGTTAAAATATTAAAAACAACAAGCAAAAATCAGCATGCACCAGACAATGGAATCCCCATATGGTTAACAGCTGATTTTTAGCAGAAACCTGTAGGCAGAAGGGAGTGGCACAATATATTTACAGTGATGATAGGGAAAAATCTACAATCAAGAATGGTCTATAGGAAGACGCTCTTTTAGATTTGATGAAGAAATCAAAAGCTTTACAGACAAGCAAAAGCTAAGAGAATTCAGCATCATCAAACCAGGTTTATAACAATTGCTAAAAGTTCATCTGTTGTCATAAAAAGTCACAACTAGAAACTAAAGAAATTATGAATGAGAAAGCTCATCACTAAAGGCAAACATATAATAAAGGTAAGAAATCATCCACACACAAATATGATATCAAAACCAGCAATCATGAGGAGAGTACAAATATTGGATATTGGAAATGCATTTGAAATTAAGATACCAGCGACTTAACACAATCTTATACATACATACATACATATATGCAATATACATATCAATAATTGCATTAAATGTAAATGGATTAAGTGTTCCAACCAAAAGTCATAGACTGTCTCAATAGAAACAGAAAGTAAGAACAGAACAGAAATAGAAAGTCTACAAGAAACCCACTTCAGATTTAGGGACACATACATACTGAAAGTGAGGTAATATAAGAAGGTATTCCATGCAAATGGAAATCTAAGAAAGGTGGAGTAACAGTACTCAGATCAGACCAACTGGGTTTAAAATGAAGACTATTACAATAGGCAAAGAAGAAAACTACATAATGTTCCAGGGATCAACCCAAGAAGAAGATATAACTATTATAAATATACATGCACACAACATAGGAGCACATCAATATATAAGGCAAATAAAAGAAGAAATTTATTATAACACAATAATGGGAAACTTTAACACTTCACTTATGTCAATGGAAAGACCATCCAGACAGAAAATCAATAAGGAAACACAGGCCTTAAGTAACACATTAGACCAGAGGGACTTAATTTATATGTACAGAGCATTCCATCTGAAGGCAGCAGAATACACATGTTCTTTTCAAGTGCACTTAGAACATCCTCCAGGATAGACCAATATGCTGGCCACTATGCAAATTTTGATAAATTTGACAAAATTTAAATAATATCAATCATCTTTTTCAACTACAATATTGTGAGATTAGAAATACACTTGAAAAAAAATGTCAAAAATAAACAATATGTTCCTAAACAACAAATAGAGCACTGAAAAAAATCTAAGAGGAAATTAAAAAGCACCTTGAGGCAAATAAAAATAAAAACATGACATTTAAACCTATGGAACACAACAAAATCAGCTTCAAGATGGACGTTTATAGCAATACAACCTTAACTTGGGAAATAAAAAAATAATCTCAAATAAATAGCCTAAACATATCTAAAGCAACTAGAGAAATTAAGAACAAGCAAAATCCAGGGTTAGTAGAAGAAAATAAATCATAAAGACTGGAGCATAAATATTTGAAATAGAGAAAAAGAAAACAATAGCAAAGATCATGGAAACTAAAAACTGGTTCTCTGAGGAGATAAATAAAACTGATAACTGTTTAGCCAAATTCATCAAGAAAAAAAAAGGGAGAAGACTCAAATCAATAGACTTAGAAATGAAAAAGATGTTACAATTAATACCACAGAAATACAAAAGATTCTTAAGTGACTACTACCAGCAATTATATACCAATAAAATGGACAGCCTAGAAGAAATGATCAAATTGTTAGAAATATAAAACCTTCTAAGACTAAAAAAGGAAGAACTATTAAATATGAACAGATGAATGACAAGTACTAAAATTGGAACTGTGATTTAAAAATTTTGAATAAACCAGATGACTTCACAGGCTAATTCTACTGAATATTTAAAGAAGAGCTAAAATCTATGCTTTTGAAACTATTCCAAAAAGCTGCAAAGGATTAAATACTTTCAAACTCATTTTATGAGGTCACTGTCATTTTGATATAAAAACCAGACAATGATACCAAAAATATAGAAAAGTACAGATCAATATCACTGATAAACAGATGCAAAAATTCACAACAAAATGCTAATAATATAATTCCAACAATTCATTAGCCAAATCACGCAGCACAATCGAGTTCTTCCCCACATATGCAAGGTTTTTTTTTAATATCTTGTAATCAATCAGTGTGATACATCACATCAAAAAATGAAGACTATAAATCATATAGTCATGTCAACAGATATAGGAAAAAGGTTTGACTTAATTCAATAACCATTTATGATTAAAAAATTAAAAAAAAAAACATACGCACACAAAACAAAGTTCTGCAGAAAATGGGCATAGAGGGACCTATCTCAACATAATAAAGGTCCATATGACAAACCTACAGCTAACATCATTCTCAGGGTAAAAGTTGAAAGTATCTCAACTAAGATCAGAAACATAAAAGGACATCCATTCCTCAGTTTTATTCAGTATAATTTTGAAAGTCCTAGCTATGGTAATCAGAGAGAGGAAAAAAAAAAAAAAGAAATGAATCCAAATTGGAAAAAAAGTAAAACTGTCACTGTTCATAGATGCCATGATGCTATGTAAAGTTAATCCTCAAGATGCTACCAGAAAACTACTGGAGTCCATCAATGAATTTGGTAAAGTTGCAGGATAAAAAATTAATACACAAAAAATCTCTTGCATTTCTATACACTAACAACAAAGGAGTATAAGGAGAAATTAAAGAAATAATCCATTTTAACATCACTTCAAAAAGCATAAAATATCTAGGAATAAGCCTACCTAAAGAGACAAAATAGGTGTACTCTGGAAACTATAATACTGATGAAACAAATCAAACATGACACAATCAGATGGGGAGATGTTTTCTTCGACTGGAAGAATCAATATTGTCAAAGTTACTATACTACCCAAAATAATCTACAGAATCAATGTAACCCCTATCAAATTACCAATGGCATTTTCCAAAGAACTAGACCAAAAAAATAAAATCTTAAATTCGTATGGAAACACAAAAGATTCAGAAAAGTGAAATCATCATAAGAAAGAAAAACGAACTGGAGGAACCATTCTCCCTGACTTCAGGCTATACTACAAAGGGACAGTAATCAAAACAGTTTCATACATGCTACATGGTGCAGAATAAATAAATAAATAAAAAGGGTACTGGTAATGGAACAGGATAGAAAGTTGAGAGATAAAGCCATGCTCTAATAGTTACCTAATCCATGACAAAGGAGATAAGAATATATAATGGAGAAAAGTCTCTTCAGTAAGTGCTGCTGGGAAAACTTGATGGCTACATGTTAAAGAATGAAATTAGAACATTCTCTAATACCATACACAAAAATAAACTCAAAATGGATTAAAGACCTACATGTAAGACCAGATACTACAAAATGCTTAGAGGAAGACATAGGCAGAATACTCTCTGACATAAATAGCAGCAATATCTTTTTGGATATAACTTTAAATTAATTAAAGTAATAAAACTTTTAGTGAATAAACAAATGAGACATAAACTTAAATGCTTTTGTGCAGCAAAAGGAATAATCCATTTTACCATCACTTCAAAGAGCATAAAATATCCAGGAATAAACCTATCTGAGGAGACAAAATAGCATTTCTCAGGACTAAACAAAATGGAAAGACAACCTACAGAATAGGAGAAAATATTTACTAATTAAATGACCTACAAGGGATTAATCTCCAAAATATACAAACAGCTCATGAAGCTCTATATTAGAAAAAACAAACAAAAACAGATCAATCAAAAGATGGACAGAAGGCCTAAATAAACAGTTCTCCAAAGAAGACATTCAGATGACCAAGAAGCACATGAAAATATGGCTCAGCACCACGAATTATGAGAGTAATGCAAATCAAAACTACAATGATGTACCACCTCACACCAGTCAGAACAGCCATTATTAAAAACTTTGCAAACAACAAATGCTGGTTAGGGTGTGGAGAAAAGCAAATGCTCCTATAATTTTAATGTGAATGTAAATTGGTGCAACCACCGTGGAGAACAGTATGGAGATTACTTAAAAATTAAAGTTACCATTCTTGTTCAGTTGCTAAGTTACATCCAACTCTTTGTGACTCTATGGACTGCAGCACATCAGGCTTTCCTGTCCTTCACTATTTCCCAGAGATTTTTCACACTCATGTCATACTGATGTCATTGAGTCAGTGATGCCATCCAACCATCTCATCCTCTCTCACCCCCCTTGCCATATCCTTCAGCAATCCCACTCCTGGGCACTGATCCAGAGAAAGGCATAATTTAAAAAGATATATGCACTCCAAAGTTCATAATCCCACTCCTGGGCACTGATCCAGAGAAAGGCATAATTTTAAAAGATATATGCACTCCAAAGTTCATAACATTCATAAAAAATAACTAAGATATAGAAGCAAACTAAATACTCATTGACAATTGACTGGATAAAGAAGGTGTTGTATGCATATATAGTAGAATATTACCCAGCTATCAAAAATAATGAAATAATGTCCTTTGCAGAAACATGGAATGAACTAGAGATTATCCATACTAAGTGAAGTAAGTCATAAGAGAAAAAGAAATATCACTTTTATATGGTATGTTAAAAAAAATGGTACAAATGAATTTTTTACAAAATATAACCAGATTAATTGGCTTCCAGCACAAACTTATGGTTACCAAAGTGGAAAAGCAGACAGAGGAGGAATAAATTTGGAGTTTGGAATTAACATATACACACCATTATATATAATCTAACCAACAAGGATCTATTGTGAAGCACAGGGAACTCTACTCAATATTCTCTTATAATCTATTGATACATGGGAAAAGAATCTGAGAAAGATTGGGTATATGTATGCTGCTACGTTGCTTCAGTCGTGTCCAACTCTGTGCGACCCCATAGACGGCAGCCTAACAGGCTCTCCCATCCCTGGGATTCTCCAGGCAAGAACACTGGAGTGGGGTGGCATTGCCTTCTCCAGTGCATGAAAGTGAAAAGTGAAAGTGAAGAAGTCTCTCAGTCGTGTCTGACTCTTAGTGACCCCATGGACTGCAGCCTACCAGGCTCCTCCGGCCATGGGATTTTCCAGACAAGAGTCCTGGAGTGGGGTGCCATTGCCTTCTCCAGAGTATATGTATATGTATATGTATACCCAAATTACTTTGCTATACACCTGAAATTAATGCCACAGTGTAAATCAACAATACCCCAGTTTAAAATAAAAATCAAATTGGAAAAATTGATGCCAATATGATGGATTTGACAGTTTATGATTTCCATAATTATGGAAAAATAGTTATTTAATTCAAGTAACCTCCATAGGGCTTCCCTAATAGCTCAGTTGGTAAAGAATCTGCCTGCAATGCAGGAGACCCTGGTTCAATTCCTGAGTTGGGAAGATCCCCTGGAGAAGGGAAAGGCCACCCACTCCAGTGTTCTGGCCTGGAGAATTCCATCGACTATAGTCCATGGGGTTGCAAAGAGTTAGACATGACTGAGCAACTTTCTGTTCACTTCACTTCACTTCTTCACTTTAACATCCATTTAACTTCTGTATATCTATGTTCACTTTTAACCTTTAATGACATTTATTGTTTTATTTATAATTTTACAAGAAATACATTTTCATTGAAGGTAACAACATACATAAGAAAACAAAGCAAACCCAAACTATCACCTATAATCCCCATCTCTGCAGAGAAAAACATCATTAGCATTTTGATGCATTTCCTTCAAGTGTCTACATACTATTTTTCTAATTGACATAAAATAAACATGTTATGTTAGTTACAAGTGACAAAATATTGATTTGATGTTTCAGTACATTAAAAACTATCCTCACATGTCTAGTAATCATCTGTCATCGTACAAAGATATTAAAATATAATTGACTATATTTCCCACACTATACATTACATTATATGACTCATTTTGTAATTGGAATCTTGTACATTGAATCACCCTCAGCTATTTCACTCATCCCTCCACACATTTGTTCTCTGGTAACTACCAATTTTTTCTCTGTATTTATTAATCTGATCTGTGGTTTGTTGTGTTTTTTGTTTTTTTTTAAGTTTGTTCATTGTTTTTAGATTCCACATATAAATGGAATCACGTGATATTTTTCTTTCTGTGACTAATTTCATTTAGCATAGTGCACTCTAGGTCCCTTTTATGGCTTTCCATTGTACAGTTATACCTTATCTTTTTCATGTATCTATCAGTTCAGTTCAGTTGCTTAGATGTATCAGACTCTTTGCGATCCCATGAATCGCAACACACCAGGCCTCCCTGTCCATCACCAACTCCCGGAGTTCACTCAGATTCATGTTCATCAAGTCAGTGATGCCATCCAGCCATCTCATTCTCTGTCATCCCCTTCTCTTCCTATCCCCAGTCCCTCCCAGCATCAGAGACTTTTCCAATGATTCAACTCTTCACATGAGGTGGCCAAAGTACTGGAGTTTCAGCTTTAGCATCATTCCTTCCAAAGAAATCCCAGGGTGGATCTCCTTCAGCATGGACTGGTTGGATCTCCTTGCAGTCCAAGGGACTCTCAAGAGTCATCTTCAACACCACAGTTCAAAAGCATCAATTCTTCGGTGATCAGTCTTCTTCACAGTCCAACTCTCACATCCATACATGACTACTGGAAAATCCATAGCCTTGAATAGACGGACCTTAGTCGGCAAAGTAATGTCTCTGCTTTTGAATATGCCATCTAGGTTGGCCATAATTTTTCTTCCAAGGAGTAACCGTCCTTTAATTTCATGGCTGCAGTCACCATCTGCAGTGATTTTGGAGCCCCAAAAAATAAAGTCTGACACTGTTTCCACTGTTTCCCCATCTGTTTCCCATGAAGTGATGGGACTGGATGCCATGATCTTCATTTTCTGAATGTTGAGCTTTAAGCCAACTTTTTCACTCTCCTCTTTAATTTTCATCAAGAGGCTTTTAGTTCTTCCCTTTCTGCCATAAGGGGTGGTGTCATCTGCATATATGAGGTTATTGATAGTTCTCCCAGCAATCTTGATTCCAGCTTGTGTTTCTTCCAGTCAGCGTTTCTCATGATGTACTCTGCAGATAAGTTAAATAAGCGGGGTGACAGTATACAGCCTTGGCGTACTCCTTTTCTTATTTATAGATGGACACTTAGATTGCTTCAACTATCTTGATTATTGTAAACAATCTACAATAAACATAGAGATGCACATATCTTTTCAAATTAATATTTTGTTTGTCTTTGTAAAAATACTCAGAAGTAGAATTGTGGGTTTAATTTGTGTTTCTCTGATGATTAGTGATGTTTAGTATCTTTTCATGTATCTGTTGGCTATCTCTATGTCTTCTTGGGGTAAATATCTATTCAGGTTCTCTGCCTTTTTTAAAAAAATTGGATTGCTTTTTTTTTTTAATACTGAGTTATAGAAGTACTTTGTATATTGTGAATATTAACCCTCATCAGATATATTATTTGCAAATATTGTCAGTGGCTTTTTCATTTTGTTGAGAATTTTGTTCTCTGTGGAATAGCTTTTTAGTTTCACATAATCTAGTATGTTTAATTTTTCATTGTTTCCCTTACCTAAGGAGACATATGCAAAAATATATTGCTCAGGCCAATATCAAAGAATATATTACCTATCCTTTCTTCTAGTTTTGTGCTTTATGATTCTACGTTTAGGTCTTTAATCCACTTCGAATTTATTTTTGTGTTTGGTGTAAGAAAACAGTTTCCTTTGACTCTTTAGTATGGAGCTGCTCAATTTTCCCAATGTTATTTACTGAGGAGACTGTCTTAATCCATAGTTTATTCTTGTTTCCTTTTCATATATTAATTAACCACAGGTGCATGGATTTATTTCTGGGCTTTCTATTCTGTGCCATTGATTTATGTTTCTGTTTTTGTGCCAGTATCATACTATTCTGACTACTACAGCTTCAGAGAATGGGTGAAAATCAGGGTGCGTGAAACCTCCTGATTTGTCCTTTTTTCAAAATTGTTTTCATTATTTGAGGTCTTTAGTGTTTCCATACAAATTTAGCAATAATTATTTGTTCTGGTTCTATGAAAAATGCCATTTGTATCTTTGATAGGGATTGTATTGAATCTGTAGATTGATTAGGCGTTATACTCATAACAATATTAATTCCAATCCATAAATATGATATATCTTCCCAATTGTTTTTGTCATGTTCAATTAGTTTAGTAAATGTCTTTCAGCATTTCAAGTATAGATCTTGTACCTTTTTTATTAGATTTATTCTTAAGTATATTATTTTTTCAAGCAGCTGTAAATGAGGTTGTTTTCTTAATTTCTCTTTCTGATAGTTCATTTTTAGTTTACAGAAATACAACACAGTTCTGCATATTGACAATATATCTTGGATCCTTAATGAATTCATTTTTAGTTGTCATTTTTTGTTGGTGTCTTTAAGACTGTCTCTATATACTATCTTATCAACTGCAAATAGTGACAGTTTTACTTCTTTCCAGTTTGAACTCATTATTTTTTTTCTGATTGCTGTGACTAGAACTTCCAAAATGTGGTGATAGAGGGCACCCTCATCTTCTTCCTGATCTTACAGGAAATGTTTTCAGCTTTTACCACTGAGCATATTAGCTGTGGGCTCATCATATATGGCCCTTATTGTGCTGTGGTATCTAACCTCTATACACACATTATTGGCAGTGTTTATCGTAAATCATTGTTGAATTTTCTTAAATGCTTTTCCTGCATCTATTAAGATGGTCATATGATTTTTCATTCTTTGTTTTGTTTATGTGATATATCATGTTGATCAATTTATAGATATTGGGCCATGCTTGAATTCCTGGGACAGAGTCCACTTGATCATGGTGCATGATCCTTTCAATATATTGTTGAATTTGGTTTGTTAATATTTTGTTGAGAAATTGTCTGCCTATTTTCTTCAGTGTGATATTTGATACTAACATTCTTTTGCCATGGAGTCTTCCTCTGCTTTTCGTATCAGGGTGATGTTGATCTCATAGAGTAAGTTCAAAGGTCTTCCTTCCACTACAATTATTTTATAATAGTTTGAAAAAATAGTTGTTAACTCTCCTTTAAATGTTTGATAGAATCCAGCTATGAAGTCATCTGGTTCATCTGTGAAGCCACTTTGTTTTTTGGGAATTGTTTAATTAGTGATTCAAGTTTATTACTAATAATCAGTCTGCTCATATTTCCAATTTCTTCCTAATTTAGTTTAGGAGAGTATTCATTTCTAGAAATGAATCCATTTCTTCTAGGTTATCCATTTTGTCGGCATATAATTTTTCATAAGTTTTTACTTCTTTGTATTTCTGTGGTGTCAGTTTGACTTCCTCTCTTTTATTTTTATTGCTTTGGTTCACCTCTCTTTTTGATGATTCTTGGTAAAGTTTATCAGTTTTCTTGTCTCTTCAAAGAAAACCATTTCTTTCCCTCTATTTTATTTCTGTTATGACCTTTGTTATTCATTTCCTTCTACTACCTTCATTTCTTTTTCTTTTTCTAGTTCCATTACATGTACAGATGAACTGTTTATTTGAGGGTTTTGTTTGTTTGTTTCCTGAAGAAGCCTGCATCACTACAAATTTTCCTCTTAACTTCTTTAGTTGGGTCTCATAGATTCTTGACTGTGTATTTCTCATTATGTGTCTTCAATTTTTTTTTTTTTACATTTCCTTTTAATTTTTTTCAGTAACCAGTTGGTTGTTTAGTATCATATGGTTTAGACTCATTGTGTTTGTGACTTCTGCACTTTTTTCTTCTCCTTTTAGTTGATCTGTAGTCTCAAACTCTTGTGGTCAGAAATAATGCTTGATGTGATTTAAAACTCAAGGTTTTTTTTTGTTTGTTTGTTTTTTGGCCTAACATATGATCTATTATCAATTATGTTCCATGTGAGTTTGAAGATAATGTGTGTTATGCTACTTTCAGATGAAACGTTCTATATATATCTTTTAATACTATCTTGTACAGCATATTATTTACAGCCAGTGTGATTAATTTTCCATCTGGATGATCCATCCACTTCTGTAAGTGGGATGTTACAGTCTCCTATTATCATTGAGTTACTGTCAATTTTTCCATTTATATATATTTGGTTTATGCATATATGTGCTCCTATTTATGTTAGGAGCTTCTATCTAGTTTAGAAAATTGTTATATCTTCTTATTTAAGCCTTGATCATTATATAATGTTCTTCTTTGTCTCCAGTTACAGTCTTTGTTTCAAACTCTATTTTTTTCTGATGAAACTATAAGCATGCCTGTTTTTCTTTCCTTTTAATTGCACAGAACATTTTTTCTATCCCTCATTTTTAGTTTGTGTGTGTCTTTAGATCTGAGGTAGGTGTCTTGCAGGTAGAAAATATATGGGACTTGTTTTTTATCTGTTTACCCATTGTATGATTTCTGATTGAAACATTTAGTGCATTTAACTTTAAGGTAATTATTGTGAAGTATGCAAGCATCACCATTTTTAAATATTATTTTGGGATTGTCTTTTGTGGTTCTTATTTGTTCCTTTCTTCTTTTGATCTCTTATCTTGAGAATTGATGACAATATTTAGCACTATGCTTGGATTCCTTTATTGTGTGTGTGTGTGTGTGTGTGTGTGTGCATGTATCTGCTATCAATTTTTGGTTTGTGGTTACCATGAAGTTTTTATATAGCAATATATGATTATTTTAAGATGATGAGTTCTTTACTTCAAATGCATTGTAATAACCTTCCTTTTTACCCCCAATACTTAATCTTTTTACCTCATATTT
Organism: Nanger dama; assembly: GCA_917880005.1. Lineage (NCBI taxonomy): Eukaryota > Metazoa > Chordata > Mammalia > Artiodactyla > Bovidae > Nanger > Nanger dama. The sequence goes on from CAKJTW010000045.1 coordinate 914,682, forward strand.
TATAGCTTTCTGGTCTGTGGATTTCTTAACTATTAATTATGGATATAGATAAATTTATTACTTTCACCTTTTAACATTCCTACTAACTTTCTACAAGTAACACCACCCCCCTCAAATGCATTTCATCATAGAGGACTGAAAAGAAAAAGTAGGAAGTCAAGAGTTACCTGGTGTAACAGGCAACTTTGGTCTTAGAGGACAAAATGAAGCAGGGCAAAGGCTAACAATTTTGGCAAGAGAACACCTGGTCACTGCAAACATCTACTTCCAGCAGCACAAAAGAGAAGTGTACACTTGGATATCACCAGATGGCCAATACCAAAATCAGATAGATTATATTCCTTGCAACCAGAGATGTAGAAGCTCTATACAGACAACAAAAACAGGACTTGAAGTTGACCGTGTCTCAGATCATGAACTCTTTATTGCAAAATTGAGATGTAAATTAAAGAAAGTAGGGAACACCACTAGGCCATTCAGGTATGACCTAAATCAAATCCCTTACCACTGTACAATGGAGGTTGACAAATAGATTCAAGGGATTAGATCTGATAGACAGAGAGCCTGAAGAACTATTGATGGAGGTATGTAACATTGTACAGGAGACAGTGATCAAAACCATCCCCAAGAAAACTAAATTCAAAAAAGCAAAATGGTTTTCTGAGGAGGCCTTAAAAATAGCCGAGAAAAGAAGATATCTGAAAGGCAAAGAAATAAATGAAATATATATACCCACCTGGATTCCAAAGAATTCAGAGTTTCAAAGAATAGCAAGGAGAGGTAAGAAGGCCTTCCTATGTGAACAGTGCAAAGAAATACAGGGAAACAATAAAATGGGAAAGACTAGAGTCCTCCTCAAGAAAATTAGGATACCAATGGAACATTTCATGCAAAGATGTGCACAAGAGAGAACAGAAACTGTATGGACCTAAAAGAAATAGAAGATATTAAAAAGAGTTGGGAGGCACACAGAACTATACAAAAAAAAAAGATCTTAATGACTCAGATAACAATGATAGTGTGATCACTCACCTAGAGTGAGTCATCTTGACTTATGAAGTCAAGAGGGCTTTAGGAAGCATCACAATGAACAAAAGTAGTGGAGGTGATAGAATTTCAACTGAGCTACTTGAAATCCTAAATGGTGATGCTCTTAAAGTGCTGCACACAATGTGCCAGAAAATTTGAAAAACTGAGCAGTGTCCATATGACTAGAAAAGGTCAGTTTTCATTCCAATTCCAAAGAAAGGTAATGGCAAAGTATGCTGAAACTACCAAAAATTGCACTCAGTTCACACGCTAGCAAAATAATGCTCAAAGTTATCTAACTAGATATTCAAGCTGGATTTTGAAAAGGCAGAGGAACCAAAGATCAGATTATCAACATCCATTGGGTCACAGAAAAAGCAAGAGAATTGCAGAAAACCATCTGCCTCGGTTTCATTGACTATGCTAAAACCTTTGACTATGTGGATCACAACAAACTGTGGAAAATTATTAAAAAGATGGGAATACCAGGCAATCTTAATTGCCTCCTGTGAAACCTGTATTTAGGTCAAGAAGCAACAGTTAGAACTGTACATGGTTCCAAATCAGTAATGGAGCATGTCAGGCTGTATATTGTAACCCTGCTTACTTAATTTCTATGCAAAGGTACATGAAGAGAAATGCTGGGCTGGATGAAGCAAGTTCAAATAAAGATTACCAGGAGAAATATGAATAACCTCAGATATGCAGATGACATTACCCTTATGGCAGAAAGTAAAGAAGAACTAAAAGCCCCTGATGAAAGTGAAAGAGGAGAATGAAAAAGCTGGTTTAAAACTCAACATTAAAAAACTAAGATCATGGCATCCAGTCCCATCACTTTATGACAAATAGATGTGAAAACATTGGAAATAGTGACAGACTTTATTTTCTTTGCTCAAAAATCACTGGAGATGGTGACTGCAACCACGAAATTAAAAGAAGCTTGCTCCTTGGAAGAAAGCCTATGACTAATCTAGACAGCATATTAAAACACAGAAAAATTACTTTACTGACAAACATCCGTCTAGTCAAAGCTATGTTTTTTCTGGTAGTCATGTATGGATGTGAATGTTGAGCCATAAAAAGTCTGAGTGCAAAATAAGACATGATGCTTTTGAAATGTGATGTTGGAGAAGACTCAAGGGTCCCTTGGACTGCAAGGAGATCAAACCAGTCAATCCAAAAGGAAATCAGACCTAAATATTCCCTGGAAGGCCTGATGCTGAAGCTTCAGATTTTGGTTATCTGATATGTAGAGCCAATATGTTTCAAAAAGCCCTGATGTTTGGAAAGTTTGAAGGCATGAGAAGAAGGGGACAACAGAGGCTGAAATGGTTGGATCATATCACTGACTCATTGGACTTGAGTTTGAGAGAGCTCTGGGAGATGTAGACAGGGATGCCTAGTGTGCTGCATTCCATGGGGTCACAAAAAGTCAAACACGACTGAGTGACTGAAAAGCAACAAAAATAGGTAGTTTTATTAATGGTTGATCTCTTTTCTTTATAGTACATTTTCCTTTGCCAATGAGATTTTTCCTTTTGCAATGTTCATATTTTTATCTTTCCTTCTTAGATAAGTCCCTCTAACATATCTTGTAAAAACAGTTAATAGTGCTGAACTCTTTTTGTTTTTCTTGTCTCTAAAATTCTATCGTCTTCAAATTTGAATGATAGTCTTGCTGGGTAGAATATTTTCGCTTGTAGGGTTTTTCCTCTCATCACTTTGAACATATTGTTACACTCCCTTCTGGCTTACACAGTTTCTGCTGAAAAGTCAGCTGATAGACTTAGGAGAAGTCCCTTATATGTAACTAGTTGCTTTTATCTTGTTACTTTTAATATTCCCTCTTTATCTTTATATTTTGCTATTTTAATTACAGTGTTTTAGTGTGGTCTTCTTTCTTCTTACCTTCTTTGGAATTCCTTTGCTACTTGGACCTGAATCTGTTTCCTTTCACAGATTAGGGAAGTTTTCAGCTATTATCTTGAAGAGAACTTATCTTCAAATAAGTTCTCTGCCCCTTTCTCTCTTTTCTTCTTCTTCAGTCCCCTATACTAATGGTCTTGAGACCCACTAGTATAGGGGGCCCACTAGAATATTAGAGTGCTTGATGTTGTCTTAGAGGTATCTTAAACTACTTTCATTTTATAAATTTTTTAAAAACCTTTTTTGTTCAGTTAGGGTGATTCCCACTGCTCTTTTCCAGTTAACTGATCCATTCCTCTGTTTCATTTAATCTAATGTGATTCCTTCCACTGTATTTTTAAATTTAAATTGATTTTTAATCTTTTTAAATTGTATTTTTAAATTAAATTGCAGTTCCACTTGGTTCTTTATATTTTCTAATTCTGTTACATTTCTCACTGTGTTCTTCCTTTCTTCTCCTGAGTTCACTGAGTATCTCAATGGCTGTAGACTGCTTATTTCCATTTTGTTAACATTTTTCCTGAGATTTTTTCTTGTTTCCTCTTTGGTACATATTTCTATCTCCTCATTTTGCCTATTTTCTGTATTTATTTCTAGTGTTAGAAAATTTGGTTACTTTACCTAATTTTGGAGAAGTGGACTCATGTAGGAGATGTTCTATGGAGCCTTTGAACACATTCTCTTCTGGTCAGCAAAACTATAGGCTCTAAAAGTGCCCTCTATGTGGCACTTTCTGTTGTGTTAGGGCCAACTACTTTGTTGACCTTCACAGCTAGACATTCTTGGAGCTCAACTTCTTGGTACAAGACACCTTAATTGATGAGCTTAATGTGAGGCTTGGACCTCTTTCTCCTTGGAGAGAAGCTCTGCTTTTGTTATTGTTCTTCTGTTTATGGGTTGCCTAGAAAGGGGTATGGGTCTTGACTGTATTATGTCTCCATTCCTCATACCCATTTCATTGCAGCTCTTTCTTTATATCTTCAGTTATGGAAAAATCTTTCAGCTAGTCTTGAGGTTCCTGTTGATAGTTGCTCTGTAATTGTAACTTTGGTGTGCCCATGGGAGGAGGTAAGCTCAGGGTCTTCCTATTCCTCCATCTTGGCAACATTTATCCCCAAAATAGGATTCTTATATGCATATGCAATGCAAACATGCTTAAGTATTGTTTGAAAGTATGCTTATTTTGGATTTTGTCCATAAGAGTCCTATGTGTCAGATATGAACAACTGGAACAAAAAGTAACATTGCTTAAAAACTACCATTGTAAATAAGCAACTTGAAAGGTAAAATAAATCATTTTTCACACGTAATAAATATCTTTTATTATATCAAGGCATGATTATACTTTGATTTTTATCTATTATTACTCTTTGCATTCCTGTGTTCACATTGAATTTCAGCTCTAATAAAAAAACAAAGTGAAAACAAAAAGCAGAAAACAAAACAAAACAAAACAAACCCTGTAATTCATCATCTGAGCTTTATGCCAGGTCAAATATGTTCAAACAAACTAACACAGTCAGGTACTACATCAAAGCAGCTTCATGGCTTTGTAAACCCTGTTCATTTAAACATGAGCAAGAATAACGCTCAGGGATAAAAGTGTCAAATAAAACACATGATGACTGGGATGGATTTTACATGTTGATATCCAGCTGATCTTAGATTTCAAAACGTGGCAGCTTTCCCAAATTCTACAAAACCTCCCAATCTGGCAGGGAGGTTTTTAAACCTTTTGAGTTTTTTGAGGAAAAATTAAATTCAGAGCCACTGATTTGAATCCTCACTTCCAAAATAAACCCCAGTTCAGTAAGTGAAAATGAAAGTGAAGTCACTCAGTGATGTCCGACTTTTGCAACCCCATGGACTGTAGCCTATCAGGCTCCTCCGTCCATGGGATTTTCCAGGCAAGAGTGCTGGAGTGGATTACCATTTCCTTCTCCAGGGAATCTTCCCGACCCAGGAATTGAACCCAGGTCTCCGCATTGCAGGCAGACGCTTTACTGTCTGAGCCACCAGGGAAGTCCATATCTCTTAAAAGATTGCAAGCATGATTTAACTATTGTGCATCAAGTTGAGGTATTTTATTACCCATTGGTTTATTCAACTACCATCTATATTTTATTTTTGGCCTTTCACAAATGCAAAGGATATCATCAAACAGTTCTCAGCTCTTCTAACAGCTGACAACACAAATCATGCCAGACATAAAATTAACACCATAAAAAGTAAATATTTCAAAATTCCAAACTCCAGTGCATTTAAAAGTTGACTTGGATCAGACACACTTTACTAAATTGAAAATATATTTTTAAAATCACATAATAAAAAAAAACTGAAAAGCAACATAATTTATGAATGATTTTTAACTCCAGCTATCTCTCATTCTCTTTTTTTCCAATAAAAAATTTATTTGGTATGAGAATGGGAATCATAGTTCAGCATTTCTATGCAGAGAGAAGTTGTCTTAATTTTGTTTTGTTCTTTAATTTCTTTCACACTAAGGGTTTTCTCTAAGATGGTATGATGAAAAATGAATCTTACATAGTCACTATTTATGTTAGCTTAATTCCTATTCTATTCCACTCCCTATGTACCATCTACACAATAATGCTTTAAATCCTTGCATACCCTTATGAAAAAATCCATTTCTTAAACATGGCATCAGGATCTCACCTCACATTACTCTTCCATACTTATCTCCTCATTAACTCCTCTTCAGTCTCTGTGCTTCAGCCTTTCTTGTCATTTTTCAGGTAATTTCTGGAATTCAGGTACCAACCTTCTATATACTTTGTGTGTGTATATGGTTACATTTTTAGAATTTTCACTTTGCCTTGGGTAGAGTTGGATACAGTTATTCCCTCAATCACCCTCTTCAAGAAAGAAAGAATGATTGAATACTCAAAATCGCTTTTTTAAATATACTGGTCATGGAATCTATACATGGTTACAATGATTTGAATGATCAACATTTTAGAGAAAGGTATAAATTGTACCCAATTCAAGTTCCCCTTAGGCTTTGCAAAAATAAAACTGCGAATGGAAGAATAATTAAGGTAGGTTAGTTTTTACAGACTCAAAACAATAAACTACACGAAATAGGGACCTTTTTATAGGACCTTTTTTTTTTTATAAAATTTTTATAAAAATGCTTCCTAAGTCATATTTAAAACAGCACACAAACTCTACTTAGCTGAATAGTATCAATCACAAGAAGACCTTTTGAAACTTGCTTTGTGACCTGAATCAAGTTTGCTAACAGCATTTTGATGGTTTGATGGTCCATTTGACTTTTCTGTACATGTGTGAAAACTACGGGAAAAAAAAAAAGAAAGAAAGCAAGAAAGCAAAAAGACTGCTTACAAACTTGTGGTAATCAAGGTGAACCAACTGCATAAGAGGTGTAGACATCAGACCCCAAGGAGCCCAAACCCTGGAAAATCAGTTGCTAGCAATAGCAAAAGTTATCCATAATTTTAATCACAGTTTCTCACACATAAATGATTTTCCATTTCTCTTGAGTTCACAACAGTTAAGTCACCTTCAACCAAAACTTTCTGTATATTTTTTTCCACCTTCAACAACCTACTCAACGGTAAAAGGTAGCAAAATAAATGCTAGATTCCTGTGATGAGAAGACCCCATGGACATTATACTCTTCTATAAACTTAGGAGAAGCTTATCATGGCGGGGGGGGGTGGCTGGCGGTGGGGGGAGAAAAGGAGGGATGTTTGTGTGAGAATGGAAATCATAGTTCAGCATTTCTATGCAGGAGTTAGGATTCTTACCCAGGAAGCCCTAGTAAGATTATTGTTTTTCTCATAAACCGCCTAAGGTGATTGTTGTTTGTTTTTCCTTACAGGATGATAAATGTCTGATTTTACTTTTGATAAAAAAGATTTTCACTTTGTTGAGGTTAAAAGAAGCCCCAGTAAAGAGGTTTTTGAGAGGAAGAATTTCCCAGCATGATATTCAGGGGCAGCAAACACTGTTTTCTGATCTTCCTTCATGGGCTTCTGAGATGGTAACAGGCAGTAAGGCAAGGGGTCTCCAAACAGAGGAAATAGCCTGCAAGTGTCAGACATTTTTATCTCTCTTAAGAGGCAGAAGGAAACAAACTAGCGATATTTTTTTTCTTCTCTCTACAAATTCACAAGGAGGTTTCTCTTAAAATACTGGGTTGCCATAATGACACCTGGTTTCACCTGAAGTTAACTATTCTCAAACCTAGAGATAACCAATGCCTTTTTCTTATGGAAATGTTTATTTAAAGCTATGCTAATGTACTATGCATTTACTCCAAACTCTGTCTTCAAGTTAGTTCCGCCTCTTGGCTCAGAACCGACTTTACAAACCAGTATGTTATACTCAGATATTGTTCCTCTAATCTATGTAAGTGAAACTATTTGTATGGTGATCTGCCCTTCTTCAAAATTCAAGTGGCCTAGGATGAACCATTTGGTGCCAAGATTATCCCAAAATGCATCTTATGGGTGAGGGGCCTGGTGCCATTCTGAGTTTTAAGACATTCCTTTCTTTTATTAACCAACTGCTGGTGACTATATAACACCCAGCTGAAGACTAGCAGGGGGTACTCTTTCTGCCCCCTTCTGATGCCAATGTCAGAAGCTTTCTCTATCTCCTTTATACTTTAATAAAACTTTATTACACAAAAGCTCTGAGTGATCAAGCCTCATCTCTGGCCCCTGATTGAATTCTTCTCCTTCAGGGCCAAGAATCCCTGCATCCGTGTGTGATAGAACAACATTTCATTTCCAAGGGATAAGACCTCAGGAAACATCTAGGGAGTACAAAGAAGAAATCAGAAGCATGGAAATTGACTGAGTAGAGAGAAAAAGCATGATTAAGACACACTTGTTAGCAATAGACCTGAAATCTGTGATATTACCCCTGGGTAGAAAGACAGGCTCATCACAGAGATCAAGGACTAGAAGTTTGGCTTTCAGAATTAGCATCTCCCCTATCCTCAACTTCAAAATGGAAGCAATATGGCTACTTACCTTCCTGCCCCCAGTGTTGATGCGAAGGGGTGTCAGAAAGGGATCAAAGATCATATGACTAGTCTCTATGTTGACTGGCGACTGCCGTTTCCCCACAGAGCAAAGATTCCAAGCTGAGTTCACCAATCCCCAGAAAGAAGGAACTAGAAACAGGAAAAAAAGAAAAAGTGAAAAAGTAGAATCAAGCTGGGTGGAAAGCTGGGGAAACAATGTAATAAGAACTATGGCACGAAAGTCATAAAATCAGAGAGCCATACAATATTCCCCACCCATACACATCCTTGAGTGTCATGGCAGTTTCCTAGCCTGAATATTGGTCAGCTTCTCTAAGTCTTACCTTCATGATGTCTTAAGATTAGAGATTCTTATTTCAGACCCACTATCCTGTGGCCTCTTTGATGGGTACAGTCAATATTAATACCATAATAAGAAGATGGCATAGACCAGCCACATCATCTGTTCATATATATGTGTGTGTGTGTGTGTGTGTGTGTGTGTGTGTGAGTTTTTCTAAGTCACTTCAGTTGTGTCCGAGTCTGTGTGACCCCATAGATGGCAGCCGGCCAGGCTCTATCATCCCTAGGATTCTCCAGGCAAAAACATTGGAGTGGGTTGCCATTTCCTTCTCCTCTGTCCATATTGAGGTGCACTAAATATTTAGCAACTCCTAGTTGATAATTTGCTTCTTTGTTTGACAGGAATGATATGGGAATCAACCTTGCCCTAGAAAGCATTCAACATATACAAGGTATTATTCTATATGTTGTCAAGACCAAACTGAGAGAGTGAATTATTTTATAAACCCCCCAGTCAATATCAGGGGGCTTCCCAGGTAGCTCAGTGGTAAAGAACCCACTTGCCAAAGCAGGGACTCAGGTTCAACTCCTGGATGAGGAAAATCCCTTGGAGGAGGAGACGGCAACCCACTCCAGTATTCTTCCCTGGAGGATTCCATGGAGGGAAGAGACTGGCAGAGTACAGTCCATAGGGTCGAAAAGAAATCAGCCACAACTGAGCAACTGAGCATGCATGCATGCAATCAATGCCGAACAACAGCTTGGCAACTTGACTTAATGTAACCGCAGCTGAAGGGTGTGTTCATTGTTAAACAGAAAGCGATGGAATTGAGTGCTGAATGGAAATATCCAAAAGAAAACCATCCACTTATCTTCAGTGTCACATTAAAGAATCTATTAAACAAATTTCTGTCCTATTTCCAGTCATATTTTACTCTGTTTAAGAAAGGTAGCAGAATACTAGTTTAACTAACCTACTAATTTTATATCAGTGACGATCAGAAGCTGTATCTTCAAGCTTTCCCTGCCCCCTTAGTATCTCTTTGAATCCACGTGTCATGCCTCTGAGATTATGTAGTCATCATTCATTCATCCATCTACCGCATCCATCATCAGTACAGTGAACTATTATTGCATGTCCATCACTGGGTTAGGTTGAATTTTGAAGGCAGATACATGTAAGAACAATTACCACACTGGAGGTAGGGAACAGTATGCAGTTAAGTCAAGTGTGTATAAAACTCTAGAAAATGGGCACCAAAGCCTGCAACAGAGGAAGTAAAGAACATGAGCCTAACACTATACAGTCACAACCCTCTCAAAAGAACCTACTTTCTCAGGAACTCAAACTAAATACACCTTTTAATTTACAGCAGCCATCATTTCTTCCCATGTCATGGGTGAAGAAAACAGGCAAGAGAGGAATATGGCAAATATCTGCCAAAGACACTATGAAAGAGAAAAAGTATTGGCCCGAAAATATGACTAATCTCATCTAAATTCAAAATTCTATAACCTTTTAACTGTTACAGCAATTATTGTGTAGAAGTGGGAGAAGTGATAAAAACAATTTCCTTAGAGCCTTAGAAGAATGCTTCAACATCAAAATTAGGTGGGCTTTATTGTGAAATATGACAAATAATTTGGATAAACCCATGGTAGTAAGCTTCTGGTAGCTCCATTCCTTTCAATTTAAAAGTTTTAATTAACTTTTCAGCTATAACAATGATTTTCAAAATGGCAGCAATGACCAGAGTTTCAGAAGGAGAAAGAGAAGGACATGGAGGAGAAGTAGATAGGAGAATATGTACATGTTGTTTCTTGGCACTTTCATTTTCCATCATTATTTATATTATATTATCACTACAAGTCATATTATCATTAGAAGGTACCATGACCCAACAAAATTAAAATTTTAATATAAATTATCATCTCTAAAATGCTTTTTTAAATTCACTGAATTTTATACTTATTTCTCAACCATTTTAAGATTATTATAAAAATAAAGCCTCCATCAGTGCATATTCCTAACATTTCGTCAGTGATGTACATAAACATGGCCAATGTGAGGATTCTGGAGATATATTCACGGCACTGCCACAAATTAGCTGTGTTACCTTAGTCATTTACTTCTTGTGCCTTTGTTGGTATCTATGGCCTCAGACATAGGCTGAATAATCGACTCCTCCAAAGATGTCCACATCCTAACCCCATAACCTGTGAATGTGTTACCATATGTTGTAAAATGTACTGGGAAGAAATTACTAAAACTAATTAATCAATTATTAAAAGTTAAGACTAACTTAGATAGCATATTCAAAAGCAGAGACATACTTTGCTAACTAAGGTCTGTCTAGTCAAGGCTATGGTTTTTCCTGTGGTCATGTATGGATGTGAGAGTTGGACTGTAAAGAGGGCTGAGCACCGAAGAACTGATGCTTTTGAACTGTGGTGTTGGAAAAGACTCTTGAGAGTCCCTTGGACTGCAGGGAGATCTAACCAGTCCATTCTGAAGGAGATCAGCCCTGGAATTTCTTTGGAAAGAACGATGCTAAAGCTGAAACTCCAGTACTTTGGCCACCTCATGCAAAGAGTTGACTCCTTGGAAAAGACTCTGATGCTGGGAGGGATTGGGGGCAGGAGGAGAAGGGGACGACAGAGGATGAGATGGCTGGATGGCATCATGGACTCGATGGACATGAGTCTGAGTGAACTCCGGCAATTGCTGATGGAAAGGGAGGCCTGGCATGCTGCAATTCATGGGGTTGCAAAGAGTCGGACATGACTGAGCGACTGAACTGAACTGAACTTGATATGCATAGATTAACTGGATTATCTGGGTCCAACATAATAACAAGGGTCTATTTTCAGAGAGAGGTGTATAAAGGAAACAGATACAGAGAAAAGATTTAAGGACAGTAAGAGAGGTCAGAGAGGTCAGGAGAAACATGAGCCGATGAACCCAGTTGACCTCTACAAGCTGGAATGGGCAAAGCAACAGATTCTTCTTCTAGAGACTCCAAAAGGAATATCAGCCTCCTGACACCAAGACTCATTTCACACTTATCACCTCCAGAAATTTAAGATAATACATTTGTGTTGTTTTATGTCACTAAGTGGCTATTATTTGTCAGAACCACAACAGGAAACTAATACAATTTCCTTTCCTATGATGTCTTAGGAATCTTCCTTGGAAGGCAGATGTGTGATCAACATAGTAACAGCTGGTACATATTGCATTTTAAATACTCACATGAAAATTATTAACAAAAATAAATGCATTGTGCTGCTATTTTATGGCAGTGTGGGTGGGCAGATGCTACTGTGTTTTCTTTTTAAAATTATTGTTAATTTATTTATTTGGAGGCTAATTACTTTACAATATTGTATTGGTTTGCCATACATTAACATGAATCCTCCACGGGTATACACGTGTTCCTCATCCTGAAACCCCTCCCACCTCCCTTCCCATACCATCACTCTGGGTCATACCACTGCATCAGCCCTGAGCACCCTGTATTATGCGTTGAACCTGGACTAATGATTCATTTCACATGGGATATTATACATGTTTCAATGCCATTCTTCCAAATCATCCCACCCTTTCCCTCTCCCACAGAGTACAAAAAACTGTTCTATACATCTGAGTCTCTTTTGCTGCCTCACATAAAGGGTTATCATTATCATCTTTCTAAATTCCATATATATGCATTAGTATACTGTATTGATGTTTTTCTTTCTGGCTTACTTTACTCTATAATAGGCTCCTGTTTCATCTACCTCATTAGAACTGATTCAATGGCTGAGTAATACTCCATTGTTTATATGTACCATCGCTTTCTTATCCATTCATCTCCTGATGGACTCTAGGTTGCTTCTATGCCCTGGCTATTATAAACAGTGCTGCGATGAACATTGGGCTACACGTGTCTCTTTCAGTTTTGGTTTCCTTGGTGTGTATGCCCAGGAGTGGGATTGCTGGGTCATAAGGCAGTTCTATTTCCAGTTTTTTAACAAATCTTCACACTGTTCTCCATAGTGGCTGTACTAGTTTGCATTCCCACCAATAATGTAAGAGCACTCCCTTTTCTCCACACCCTCTTCAGCAGTTATTGCTTGTAGACTTTCAGATCACAGCCATTCTGACCGGTGTGAAATCATATCTCATTATGGTTTTGATTTGCCTTTCTCTGATAATGAGTGATGTTGAGCATCTTTTCCTCTGTTTGTTAGCCATCTGTATGTCTTCTTTGGAGAAATGTTTGTTTAGTTTTTTGGTCCATGTTTTGACTGGGTGGTTTATTTTTCTGGAATTGAGCTGCAGGAGTTGCTTGTATATTTTTGAGATTAATTTTTGTCAGTTGCTTCATTTGCTATTATTTTATCCCATTCTGAAGGCTGTCTCTTCACCTTGCTTATACTTTCCTTTGTTGCGCAGAAGTTTTTAAGTTTAATTAGGTACCATTTGTTTATTTTTGCTTTTATTTCCAATATTCTGGGAGGTGGGTCATAGAGGATCCTGCTGTGGTTTATGTCAGACCTGTGTTTGCCTATATTCTCCTCTCAGAATTGTATAGTTTCTGGTCTTATATTTAGATCTTTAATCCATTTTGAGTTTATTTTTGTGTATGGTGTAGAAAGTGTTCTAGTTTCATTCTGTTAAAAGTGGTTGATCAGTTTTCCCAGCACCCCTTGTTAAAGAGATTGTCTTTTTTTTTCCATCATATATTCTTGCCTCCTTTGTCAAAGACAAGTTGTCCATAGGTGTGTGGATTTATCTCTGGGCTTTCTATTTTGTTCCATTGATCTATATTTCTGTCTTTGTGCCAGTACTATACTGTCTTGATGACTGTGGCTTTGTAGTAGAGCCTGAAGTCAGGTAGATTGATTCCTCCCGTTCTATTCTTTCTCAAGATTGCTTTGGCTATTAGAGGTTTTGTTAGTTTTTTTTTTTTTTTTTGTATTTCCATACAAATTGTGAAATTATTTGTTCTAGCTCTGTAAAAATGCCATTGGTAGCTTGATAGGGATTGCACTGAATCTATAGATTGCTTTGGGTAATATACTCATTTTCATTATATTGATTCTTCCATTCCATGAACATGGTATATTTCTCTACTGGTGAAAGAAATCAAAGAGGACACTATTAGATGGAGAAATATACCATGCTACTGTGTTTCATTAATAAACTTCACACCCCAAAATTATCCCCATAAAACACAAACAGTGGAAGTTTTATACAAACATCTGATTTGCTTGGGCATGGAATTTGATTGGGCATGGAATTCTTTTTTTTTTTTTTTTACTTTATTCTGCTTTACAATACTGTATTGGTCTTGCCATACATTGACATGAATCCGCCATGGGTGTACATGAGTTCCCAATCCTGAACCCCTCTCCCACCTCCCACCCCATATCATCTCTCTGGATCTTCCCTGTGCACCAGCCCCAAGCATCCTGTATCCTGTACTGAATATAGATTGGCAAGTCATTTCTTACATGATAGTATACATGTTTCAATGCCACTCTCCCAAATCATTCCACCCTCGCCCTCTCCCGCAGAGTCCAAAAGTCCATTCAATAAATCTGTGTCTCTTTTGCTCTCTCACATACAGGTTTATCATTACCATCTTTCTAAATTCCATATATATGTGTTAGTACACTGTATTGATGCTTTTCTTTCTGGCTTATTTCACTCTGTATAATAGGCTGCAGTTCCATCCACCTCATTTGAACTGATTGAAATGTATTCTTTTAATGGCTGAATAACACTCCATTGTGTATATGTACAACAGCTTTCTTATCCATTCATCTACTGATGGGCATGGAAATGTTTATGACAAAAAGTTTCAGGGTTTTATCCATCCACTTTACTGCTGAAGCCTGTTTGTCTGGTTATAACTACATGCTTAGACAACTGAGAACCACTCTTTCTTATTCAAGTGTACAAATAGGTTCATTCCTGAAAGGGTATCAAAGTTTATTCACCACTGGATTACTCATTTTAAATCCGCAAGAAATTAATGATCTTTCAGAAAGCAAAGCCACCTTAGAGGTATTCTAATCTAAATGGCTACAATGAAACGTCCTCATCTCAAAGCCAAACAGCCAGGGAGAGGTAGGGAAGGACAGAGTAAGCATCAGTACTCAGGTCTCAAGACACAAACTGCTTTAAATCCCTTGCTCTCTAGCAGGTTTCATACCTGAGCCGATTACCAGAATCAGGGTTTCAGTGTTAAGCTGTTGTTGTGGCCATTGTAAAATTTTTGCTGCCACTTCTTTTTTGGTAAAGCAAGAGAAACATTAATGTCTAGACTCCAGTTGAAATCAATTTAAAGTGCAAAAGTTCAAATCAATTGTGTTAAATATCAATCATTCAAAAAAAAATTAGGACTTTAGAAAACCTTTCAACTATAGCTGGGTTGAAAAAGTTTTTGTTACATGCAAGAAAAGATGTGTTTCATCTTCAGGGCCCCAAGACCTAATGGGGATGACTGCTCATGAAGAGCTGGACTAGTCCAGATGAAAGAGGTCAATTCTCTTAGAATCACTGAATGTGTTGAGACATAATTAATGTGTCAAACCAGTCCAGAGACCTCAGGGGAAAAAAGGACCTAGAATGGATCTACAAATGTGCTGTTAATCTAGGTTCTAGGGAAATGCTGTAGGAGGAAGGCTGTGAAAACAGAACAAGGGGTGCCCATACTTATTCAGTCCAGTCGCTCAGTTGTTTCTGACTCTTGGCAACCCCATGAACCACAGCATGCCAGGCCTCCCTGTCCAACACCAACTGCCAGAGTCCACCCAAACTTATGTGCATTGAGTCAGTGACACCATCCAACCATCTCATCCTCTGTTGTCCCCTTCTCTTCCTGCCCTTAATCTTTCCCAGCATCAGGGTTTTTCAAATGAGTCAGCTCTTCATATCAGGTGGCCAAAGTATTGGAGTTTCAGCTTCAACATCAGTCCTTCCAATGAACACCCAGGACTGATCTCCTATAGGATGTACTGGTTGGATCTCCTTGCAATGCAAGGGACTCTCAAGAGGCTTCCGCAACATCACAGCTCAAAAGCATCAATTCTTCAGTGCTCAGCTTTCTTTATAGTCCAACTCTCACATCCATACATGACTATTGGAAAAACCATAGCCTTGACTAGATGGACCTTTGTTGGCAAAATAATATCTCAGCATTTTAATATGCTGTCTAGTTTGGTCATAACTTTTCTTCCAAGGAGTAAGCGTCTTTTAATTTCCTGGCTGCAATCACCATCTACAGTGATTCTGGAGCCCAGAAAAATAAAGTCAGCCACTGTTTCCACTGTTTCCCCATCTATTGTCCATGAAGTGATGGGAATGGATGCCATGACCTTAGTTTTCTGAATGTTGAGCTTTAAGTCAACTTTTTCACTCTCCTCTTTCACTTTCATCAAGAGGCTGTTTAGTTCTTCTTCACTTTCTGCCATGGAATAAGCCTGTGGATTTTACCTGAAGAGCAAAGCTGGGCAAACGAACTAAGGCTTCAAAATTCAGAATAAGAAACTCTCTCACTATGGATTTGTGCAGAACTCTCACTTATCCTCAGACTTTTAATACTTAATTATGCTCCATATTTTTGATCCATCAGGTTTATAAACACCTGATATTACCCTTGGAAAGAGAAGTGTCTTTGTAGAATGCTAGGATAGTTTCTATTTCCAAATTTAGAGAATCACTGCTGAATTATTTTTGCTAACTCCCATGGTTCTCCCAGTCAAGTATTTAATTTTCTGCCTTTTTAAAAAATTTATTTATTTATTTTTATTAATTTATTAATTTATTGTATTTATACATTATTGTATTGGTTTTGCCATACATTGACTTGAATCCACCAAGAGTGTACATGTGTTTTTCATTCTGAACCCCCACTCTCACCACTTTCCTTACCCTATCCCTCTGGACCATCCCAGTACACCAGCCTGAAACACCTTGCATCATGCATCAAAACTAGAGTGGAGATTCGTTTCACATATAATATTTTACATGTTTCAATGCCATTCTCCCAAATTATCCCACCCTTGCCGTCTCCCACAGAGTCGAAAAGACTGTTCAATACATCTGCGTCTGTTTTGCTATCTCGCATACTGGGATAGCATTCAGTTCAGTTCAGTTCAGTCTCTCAGTCGTGTCCGACTCTTTGCGACCCCATGAATCACAGCACGCCAGGCTTCCCTGTCCATCACCAACTCCCGGAGTTCACTCAAACTCGCATCTATTGAGTCCGTGATGCCATCCAGCCATCTCAACCTCAGTCGTCCACTTCTCCTCCTGCCGCCGATCCCTCCCAGCATCAGATTTTTTTCCACTGAGTCACCTCTTCTCATGAGGTGGCCAAAGTACTGGAGTTTCAGCTTTAGCATCATTCCTTCCAAAAAATCCCAAGGTGGATCTCCTTCAGCATAGACTGGTTGGATCTCCTTGCAGTCCAAGGGACTCTCAAGAGTCATCTTTCAACACAACAGTTCAAAAGTATCAATTCTTCGGTGCTCAGCTTTCTTCACAGTCTAACTCTCACATCAATACATGACCGCTGGAAAAACCATATCCTTGACTAGACAGACCTTAGTTGCCGAAGTAATGTCTCTGCTTTTGAATATGCTATCTAGGTTGGTCATAACTATTGTTCCAAGGAGTAAGTGTCTTTTAATTTCATGGCTATAGTCATCATCTGCAGTGATTTTGCAGCCCAAAAAAAATAAAGTCTGACACTGTTTCTACTGTTTCTCCATCTAGTTCCCATGAAGTGATGGGACCAGATGCCATTACCTTCGCTTTCTGAATGTTGAGCTTTAAGCCAACTATTTCACTCTCTTCTTTCACTTTCATCATGAGGCTTTTTAGCTCCTCTTCACTTTCTGTCATAAGGATGGTGTCATCTGCATATCTGAGGTTATTGATATTTCTCCCAGCAATCTTGATTCCAGCTTGTGTTTCCTCCAATCCAGTGTTTCTCATGATGTACTCCGCATAGAAGTTAAATAAGCGGGGAGACAATATACAGCCTTGACGTATTCCTTTTCCTATTTGGAACCAGTCTGTTATTCCATGTTCAGTTCTAACTGTTGCTTCCTGACCTGCATACAGATTTCTCAAGAGGCAGGTTAGGTGGTCTGGTATTCCCATCTCTTTCAGAATTTTCCACAGTTTATTGTGATCCACACAGTCAAAGGCTTTGGCATAGTCAATAAAGCAGAAATAGATGTTTTTTTTCTGGAACTCTCTTGCTTTTTCCATGATCCAGTGGATGTTGGTAATTTGATCTCTGGTTCCTCTGCCTATTCTAAAATCAGCTTGAACATTAGGGAGTTCACGGTTCAGTTATTGCTGAAGCCTGGCTTGGAGAATTTTGAGCATTACTTTACTAGCCTGTGAGATGAGTGCAATTGTGCCATAGTTTGAGCATTCTTTGGCATTGCCTTTCTTTGGAATTGGAATGAAAACTGATCTTTTCCAGTCCTGTAGCCACTGCTGAGTTTTGCAAATTTGTGGGCATATTGAGTGCAGCACTTCACAGCATCATCTTTCAGGATTTGAAACAGCTCCACTGGAATTGCATCACCTCCACTAGCTTTGTTTGTAGTGATGCTTTCTAAGGCCCACTGGACGTCATATTCCAAGATGTCTGGCTCTAGATTAGTGATCACATCATCATGATTATCTGGGTCATGAAGATCTTTTTTGTACAGTTCTTCCATGTATTCTTGTCACTTTTTCTTAATATCTTCTGATTCTGTTAGGTCCAGACAATTTCTGTCCTTTATCGAGCCCATCTTCGCATGAAATGTTCCCTTGCTATCTCTAATTTTCTTGAAGAGATCTCTAGTCTTTCCCAGTCTGTTCTTATCCTCTATTTCTTTTCATTGATCACTGAAGAAGGCTTTCTTATCTCTTCTTGCTATTCTTTGGAACTCTGCATTCAGATGTTATATCTTTTCTTTTCTCCTTTGCTTTTTACCTCTTGTCTTTTCACAGCTATTTGTAAGGCCTCCCCCAGCAGCCATTTTGCTTTTTTGCATTTCTTTTCCATGGAGATGGTTTTGATCCCTGTCTCCTGTCATGAACCTCATTCCATAGCTCATCAGGCACTTTATCTATCAGATTTAGGCCCTTAAATCTATTTCTCACTTCCACTGTATAAGGGATTTGATTTAGGTCAGATGTGAATGGTCTAGCAGTTTTCCCTACTTTCTTCAATTTGAGTCTGAAATTGATAATAAGGAATTCATGATATGAGCCACAGTCAGCTCCTGGTCTTGTTTTTATTTACTGTATAGAGCTTCTCCATCTTTGACTGCATAGAATATAATCAATCTGATTTTGCTGTTGACCATCTGGTGATGTCCATGTGTAGAGTCTTCTCCTGTGTTGTTGGAAGAGACTGTTTGCTATGACCAGTGCATTTTCTTGGCAAAACTCTATTAGACTCTGCCCTGCTTCATTTCGCATTCCAAGGCCAAATTTGCCTGTTACTCCATGTGTTTCTTGACTTCCTACTTTTGCATTCCAGTCCCCTGTAATGAAAATGACCTATTTTTTGGGTATTAGTTCTAAAAGGTCTTGTAGGTCTTCATAAAACCATTCAACTTCAGCTTCTTCAGCATTACTGGTTGGGGCATAGACTTGAATAACTGTGATATTGAATGGTTTGACTTGGAGATGAACAGAGATCATTCTGTCGTTTTTGAGATTGCATCCAAGTATTGCATTTCAGACTCTGTTGTTGACCATGATGGCTACTCCATTTCTTCTGAGGGATTCCTGCCCGCGGTAGTAGATATAATGGACATCTGAGTTAAATTCACCTATTCCAGTCCATTTCAGTTCGCTGACTCCTAGAATGTTGATGTTCTCCCTTTCCATCTTTTGTTTGACCACCTCCAATTTGCCTTGATTCATAGACTTGACATTCCAGGTTCCTATGCAATATTGCTCTTTACAGCATCGGATCTTGCTTCTATCACCAGTCACATGCACAACTGGGTACTGTTTTTGCTTTGGCTCCATCTCTTCATTCTTTCTGGAGTTATTTCTCCACTGATGTCCAGTAGCATGTTGGGCACTTAATGACCTGGGGAGTTCCTCTTTTGGTGTCCTATCATTTTGCCTTTTCACACTGTTTATGGGGTTCTCAAGGCAAGAATACTGAAGTGGCTTGCCATTCTCTTCTCCAGTGGACCACGTTCTGTCTACCTTCTTTCTAAATTCCATATATATGCATTAGTATACTTTATTGATGTTTTTCTTTCTGGCTTACTTCACTCTGTTTAATAGGCTCCAGTTTCATCCACCTCATTAGAACTGATTCAAATGTATTTCTTTTAATGGCTTAGTAATACTCCATTGTGTATATGTATCATAGCTTTCTTATCCATTCATCTGCTGATGGCCATCTAGGTTGCTTCCATGTCCTGGCTATTATAAACAGTGCTGCAATGAACCTTGGGGTACACGTGTCTCTTTCAATTCCGGTTTCCCCGGTGTGTATGCCCAACAGTGGTATTGCTGGGTCATATGGCAGTTCTATTTCCAGTTTTTAAGGAATCTCCACACTGTCCTCCATAGTGGCTGTGCTAGTTTGCATTCCCAACAGTGTAAGAGGATTCCTTTTTCTCCACACCCTCTCCAGTATTTATTGCTTGTAGATTTTTGGATAACAGCCATTCTCACTGGCATGAAACGGTACCTCATTGTGATTTTGATATGCATTTCTCTGATAATGAGTGATGTTGAACATCTTTTCATGTGTTTGTTAGCCATCTGTATGTCTTCTGCCCTTTTAAAAAGCATCAGTCATTATGGCTTATTGGCTATGGAGGTGTCCTTTTCTAGCCTGACTGATACAATTTACTTTTGAGGACAATGTGAATGTAATTAAAGTAAAATGGAGTGAAAATTAATTAATGGACAACTTTTCTGAAATGTCTGAATGGCATCATCTCTAGAATCATTTTCACACAGTCTTTTAATTTACATAGAAACTAGAAAACACACCAGACTTAGGCTGTTTTGCAAATTAATTTTCACAGAGCCTAAACAAATGGAACTTAACTGCTTCATCGCAGCTATTTGTTATCTTGCCAAAACATTTCCCTGTGTTAATGCTGTCACTGTATCATAAACTACAAATTCCAATAATCTCTTGGCTCTGGGTCTAGTGAGCTATACAGGATGTGCAGTGACTGTGATCTCAGCTGCTTAAAGCATGAGTCTTGGAAAACTCAAAGTGAAACCTATCAACTGCTTTTTCAAAAACAAAAAGCTCAAGTTAGTTTATTAACACATCATGGTAACTCCCACATAAAACCAAAAGATTCCCACTAGAAAGAAAAAGTTTGGGAGAACAATGAACTAGAGGGATTAATTCTGATAGAGTTAAAATTTATCTTGGTGGCATTTTTATCCTAGAAAATTCATCAGATTGAGCTTTTAGGCATCCTCCTTATTCATCTGTCCTGAATTTTCATTTGTTATTTCAGCAGAATTTTCAGAGACCATACTGTTATGGTAGGGAGTATGGCACTTGGAATTAATTTATGGCATTTATAGGACTCGCTAAATTCTATTGAAACAAAACAAATTCAATTGAAAAGTGTTTATTGGCAACCTATTATGTACCAAGCATTAGGCTTGATATTGAGAATTCTTGCAGCAAATATTTACTGAGGACGTACACTATATACCAGGAAATGTCATAATTTCTGGGCAGTCAGCAATAAGTAAAACAGATATGGTTCTTGCTCTCATGATCCTGCCATCTAGGGAGGAATATGGGAGATATTGTTCATCTTATTGTTTATCTCCAAGTTTATATATGCATATACATGTAATCAGAACTACTTGTAAATATGTTCTAGAAACAAAACAGTTATGAATTAGAATATAGTATGCATAGGGGAGATAACCTAGATAGAATGGGAAGAAATAATTTCTTTGGAAGAGACATCTAACAGACTCTCAAAGGACTGAGAGCAGTTACTATTGGAAGAATGGCAGGGGAGAGGGTGTTCAAGGCAGAAAAGAGGTATGGTCTTAACAGAGTAGAGACTGATGTGTTCAAGCTATGGAGAGGAAGTCAGTTAATCTGAACTTCATGAGCCAGATGAGAAGAAAAATAAGATGAGATGAGATGAGATGACTTTGGCCAGGAAGACCAGGACAGGGATTTGCATTTTACCAGAGACAGGGACTTGTATTAGAAAGCAACCAAGAATTTGGCCAAGGGAGTGTTATGGTCTGATTTATGAAGAAAACACATGTATCTGCCTTGGTTGGAATACAACCAAGAGTGAGCTTGATGACCCTTGTAGTAGTTTTGAATAGGAAAATAATTGGTTTCTAAGCAACAGTTGGGTTTTTATGAGAATTTAATCTTATTGCTTGATTTTCTTTTTAATTCTAATTTGAAGGCACATTAATTGAATATTTTAAAAACTATTCTCTTCAACATATGTGCCCATAAAGCAGCATTTTCCCATAAGCCAAATAGAGCATTATAAGTAATCATTTGAAACAAAGGATGAAGAGATTCAACTAAGAAAATCTTCTTTTGCTTTCAAGCAATAAGCTAAGTCCTCAACTTTTTAGCCAAAGCAAAGCAAATGAAAGTTGGAAAAATGAACACTGGCATAAAACATACTTTCATTGAATTCAATCTTACAAATAAAGGCTCTATTTCAATACAGTAATCTCCATTTTAGTATTATAAAGCATATGAACATATTTTAAATAAGAATTTTTCTTTGCTTTTTCTTCACCAGAGCTGATTTACGGTCCTTTTCCTTATTCCCAACTGTAGTAAATCTCAATTTTGAGCCATTATTAATAAGCATGTTTGAAATGCTCACTGCTGCAGGTTTTGGCCCGCTTCATATTTCAGATTTATATAATGAGGGGAACTGGCTTTGAATAATTCCTTTGCTACTGGACTCTTCTCCACTGTTGGGATGCTGATGCAAATTACATGGAGGGCTTCTAACTAGGGCTTCACCTTCTCTCACTTGGGAGTCTTTAAAATGTTGGAAATATTCTACTCAATACCATTCATTTAAAATGGTATTCATCTAAAAATCATGGAACATCTCCAATGAGCCAGGTTTGTTTGTTTGTTTGTTTGTTTTTAATGCCTCTACTCTAATGGAGACCTTTAATGGTGGGAAGACAGGCAAGCTAACAAATCATGTTATAATAAAATATATTATAATTATGCACGTGAATATTAAAGTCTAAATAGAGACAGGGAGTAAACTGATTCTGCTCCTTCCCTAAAGTGTTGGCATTAGGCTTTCTAGCAGAAGAGACATTTCGATTCATCCTTAAAGTATAAATAGAAGCTGCAAAGCCATGCAAGTCTTATACTAGCTAAAAGATGAAAGTTTTCTTATAAACTGAGAGAAATTATTGCTGGAATTTGAATAACTGATATGCAGGGAGATTTTAAGCCATTGCATTGTCTGACTTCCCCAACTTGGAGAGTTTTTAATGTATAAGAGAAAGACCATGAGCTACCACATCCATAACAGCTGGTGGGGAAGAGAGGGAAGCTTTGAGACCCCCACACAACGCAACCTGAATTCAGAATAGGAACCAGTGTAGGTCATAGCATTGGTCACTTAATTTCATACTTTTAATGGGCCATATGAAATTAATTATTATAACTCTTAATGTCTAGATGAATGAAGGGAGTGAACAGGGATATAGGTTATCCTAGATGGTTTTATCACAAACGAAAATAATTTTAATTTAGCTTTAGAGTTTGTTGAATAATTTGTTTGCACAGTGGCTTCATACTACTGTATGAGATCGGTTGTAATATGGTAACTGGATTGCATCCCTGCAAACACATCAACAGAGAGTTGAATAAAAGGAAGAGGGGAGCTTTCCTAGCTCTGTGCTAGGAATTGGACATATCTTATTTTTCTTAATCCTCCCCATAATTCTGTGAGATAATATGATTACTATTTTTCAGATGAAAAAAATAAGACTGAAAGAGGTTATGTAACTTTCCAAGACCATTTAGCCAGTAAGTAGATGCTGCTGCTGTTTAATTCTGTCCAACTGTTTTTTGATCCCATGGACTGTAGGCAACCAGGCTCCTCTGCCCATGGGATTTCCCAGGCAAGAATACTGGAATGAGTTGCCATTCCTTTTTAACCCAGTAAGCAGGGGGACTAGAATTTGAGATTAGTTCTTTTGTCTAAGATAAAGAAATAACCAGAGAGACAAAGGAACCAAAGTAATGCTTGTGTAGTAACATGTGAAACAATACACGGGTGTATAAAGCAGGTAATCATCTCCCTCTTCTCTCTTCCAGTGTCAATCCAGAGGTAATTAGTGTGAACAATTTAACATCTTTCACCATGCTCATACAAACTCATTCAAATACATATACATATGAAAAATTTCCACTTATAAAAAGACTTTTTGCTTCAAGTAACAGTATACATGTCCTCCATGTGTAAGAGCTACAGAGTTATTCATCCATGTGTAAAGCTACAGAGCTTCCATAGGTTGAATATACCTTACTTTTCTAAACCCATTTCATAGATGAAAGACATTAAGCTTATTTCAATTTTATTCTACTGTGAAAATTAATGCTACAATAAATAACTTCAAATATACTTTTCATATTGGTAGTATTTTTTAGTCAAAGTATGTTGTTGTTATTCAGTTGCTATGTCTGACTCCTTGTGACTTCATGGACTGCAGCACACCAAGCTCTTGTGTCCTCCATATCTCCTGGAGTTTGCTCAAATTCACGTCCATTGAGACAATGATGCTATCTAACCATCTTATGCTGTGTCACTCCCTTCTTCTGCCTTCAATATTTTCCCAAAGTATGCACATGCTTTATTTTAATAGATGTTACCTCAGAACTTTAAAAAATACTGGCAGTGTCTATGAATATTTGTATTCCTATCAGCTGCATCTCCCCATAATCTCCATGACCCTAAATGCTATTTGCTTGTTTATTTTTTTTTTGGGGGGGAGTTGCATTTTTTCTTCTAAAACAAACAAACAAATTTTAACTAGAGGAAAAATACTTTCTAATACTGTGATGATTTTTGTCGCACATTGACATGAATTGGCCATACATATACATTACTTTGCCAACAAAGGTCCGCCTAGTCAAGGCTATGGTTTTTCCAGTGGTCATGTATGGATGAAAGAGTTGGACTGTGAAGAAAGCTGAGCACTGAAAATTGATGCTTTTGAACTGTGGTTTTGGGCTGCTGTGATTCATGGGGTCACAAAGAGTCAGACACGACTGAGCAACTGAAATGAACTGAACTGCTACATATGTCCCCTCCCTCTTAAATCTCCTTCCCAAGTCCCTCCCTATCCCAACCCTCTAGCTTGTCACCAAGCACCTGCTTTGTGTTCCCTGCATCATATACCCAACTCCCACTGGCTATCTATTTTACATATGGTAATGTGTATGTTTAAATACTTTCTCTCAAATCATCACACCCTCTCTTCGCCCCTCTCCTTTGATGCCCTCTAAGTAAGATCCCAGATGACACCACCCTTATGGTAGAAAGTGAATAGAAACTAAAAGCCTCTTGATAAAAGTGAAAGAGGAGAGTGTAAAAGTTGGCTTAAAGCTCAACATTCAGAAAACGAAAATCATAGCACCTGGTCCCAACACTTCATGGGAACAAGATGGGGAAACAGGGTCAGAATTTATTTTGAGGGGCTCCAAAATCACTGCAGATGGTGATTGCAGCCATGAAATTAAAGACACTTACTCCTTGGAAGAAAAATTATGGCCAACCTAGACAGCATATTCAAAAGCAAAGACATTACTTTGCCAACAAAGGTCCATCTAGTCAAAGCTATGGTTTTTCCAGTGGTCGTGTATGGATGTGAGAGTTGGATGATAAAGAAAGCTGAGCGCCGAAGAATTGATACTTTTGAACTGTGATGTTGGAGAAGACTCTTGAGAGTCCCTTGGACTGCAAGGAGCTCCAACCAGTCCATTCTAAAGAAGATCAGTCCTGGATGTTCTTTGGAAGGAATGATGCTAAAGCTGAAACTCCAATACTTTGGCCACCTTATGGGAAGAGTTGACTTATTGGAAAAGACATTGCTGGGAAGGATCTGAGGGCATGAGGAGAAGGGGACAACAGAGGATGAGATGGCTGACTCGATGAACATGAGTTTGAGTGAACTCCGAGAGTTGGTGATGGACAGGGAGGCCTGGCGTGCTGCAGTTCATGGGGTCACAAAGAGTAGGACATGACTGAGAGACTGAACTGAACTGAACTGAAGTAAGATCCTCAGTACTATTTTTCTAGATTCCATAAATGTGTGTTAATATACCATGATATTTGTCTTTCTCTTTCTGACTTACTTCACTCTGTATAATAGGCTATATTTGTTTGTTTATTTAGTTGTGGTATTCTAACAAGAAGCATGGAATTTCACTGATTTAATTTCTATTTCTTAACTACTGCCAAGGATGAATATCTTGTCATACACTCATTAGCTATTTTCATTTATCTTTTCATCATATTCTTCATGTATTTTTTCTGGACTATTTATGCTTTTATGTGATTTTTACCTATCATTTGGATTCTAGAAATATTAGCCTTATGTCACATGCTATAAATATTTTCTCCTAGCCTATTACCTAACTTTTAAGTTCAATTTTGACATTTGGTTATCTAGGGATTTTTAAAATTTTATATGGTTGGATTTATCCATCTTTTTGTGAATAAGATTCTGTGTTTTCTCTATTATTTTATAGTGCATAATCAACTAGAGTATATAAGCATTTTTCTAAATGTTAAAAATATTTTTTGTTATACTTTCTATAATTTTATCTTATTGTATGACACAGGGGTTTAAGATTTTTCCCAGACATAAAGTGAATAAGCCATTATTATTAATTAAATAAATGATCATTTGTGACCAAATTGAGTGTTACTTTTATCACATACTGTTTCCATATAGATTACATTAGATATTTTCCAATTTTTCTGGATTATCCAAACTATATTTATATTCCTATGTTAGTGCCATATTGTTTTGAGCATGGTAAATTTTAAGATCATTTATGAGATCAGGCTTTCTGCTCTCTTTCCCCTGCTACCTGTAAAGGACCATAAATGCTCCAGGAAAATTTGCTAGAATTAGTGACTTTAGAAACTTAACTATTCTAAATTCTGAAAAATTTACCAACATGCCGTTGGACAACTATTCCATATAAATTCAAACATCTGGTGAAACACTTAAAATCCTGCAAAACATGTGGATATTTCAGAATACAGTGCTCTTTATCCATATCTAGTTGAGTGCCCTATATCCATATCCATATTGTAGACTTTCTATCCCTCTAATTCTCACTCTGTCTTTATATATACACAAAGTTACATATTATGCACATGTCAAAATGTGGCAAATTGTGAGAGCCCTGCTGCCCAGATGCAATTCAGCTTGTTCACATTCATGTAACTTCACAGAAATCTCAAGCAGTTTCAGTCTGTCTTGACTTTGGCAGGTATTTAAGGCATTTTCTTTACCATTTGCAAAAGTAAGGGTTTTATTATCTTCATAATGCATCAGGAAAATTAATCTCCATGCCATCACTGAATCTTGAGACCCAAATACAGTAGAATCAGTCACTAAACAGGGAACAAAAACACACAAATGATCTGTTGGTCTTTTCCCAGTTCTGCACTGGGATGGATTATTCAATAAGCCTGCATGTATTTTCTGTTGAGATGCTAGATTTAGTGTCTATAACATAGTGACTTCTACCAACACATTTGACTTCTCTTCTTAACATTCCTATTTGACTCTTGATCACCATGCTTCCTATTAGCAAGCAAGAAAAGATGCAGGCAGTTCACTAGCTGTAGATCTCTATCATCCCCAACAGTCTTATCAAAGATAAAATCTGGGTGAGTTCTCCGCTTTGGAATGATTCTTGTCCAACGTAGGTACTTACCACTAGCCTAACCCATTTTCCCAATGCCATGTACTTTACTTTTGCAATAATTCCTTAGATAAATTTCCCAACTCCAGGGAATGTTTCACATCACAAATGGCATGAGAGCTGAACATACAAGGAAGAACCATCACTGAAAAATGGGCTAAATCTGTTGTTCACAACAGAATTTAGTACACAATAAGATTAATATAATATTACTGTTGCCTTTAGCTCTAGAACTCTGATTCTGTGCCATCATTACACTCTCAGTTCCCATTCCAATGCTTGGCACACACAATAATTCAAAACTACTTAATAGAGCAGAGAGAATGAAAACCACAATCACACACACACAAACACACACACAAAAAATGACAACAACAAAATAATCACATGCATCACAGCTATATGTAACTTAATGAAACTATGAGCCATGCTGTGTAGGGTCACCCAAGATAGATGGGTCATGATAGAGAGTTCTGACAAAATGTGGTATATTGGACAAGAGGATAGCAAGCAAATTCCACATTCTTGTTTGAGGACCCCATGAACAGCATGAAAAGGTAAAAAGATACAACACTAAAAGGCAAACCTCCAGGTCAATATGTGTCCTATATGCTACTAGAGAAGTGCAGACAAATAGCTCAAGAAGGAATGAAGAGGTTGAGCCAAAGCAGAAACAGCCAGTTGTGGATGCATCTGGTGGTGAAAGTAAACTCTGAGGCTGTAAGGAACAATATTACATAGAACCTGGAATGTTAGGTTCATGAATCAAGGTAAATTGGAAGTGGTCAAAAAGAGATGGCAAGAGTGAATTTTGATGTTAGCCATCAGTGAATGAAAATGGATGTGAATGGGCAAATGTAAAGCAAATGAACATTATATCTAATACTGTGAGCAAGAATCAGTTAGACAAATTGGAGTACCCCTCATAATCAGCAAAAGAGCCTGAAATGCAGAACTTGGGTGCAATCTCAAAAAATGACAGAATGATCTTGGTTCATTTCAAAGGCAAACATTCAGCGTCAGAGTAATCCGAGTTTATGATCCAACTATTGGTGCCAAGGAATACGAAGTTGAATAGTTCTAAGCAGACCTAGAAGACATTCTAGAACTAACACCAAAAAAGCTGTCCTTTTCATCATATGGGGACTGGAATTCAAAAGGAGGAAGTCAAGGGAGGCAAGTTTGGCCTTGGAATACAGAATGATGCAGGGCAAAGGTAATAGAGTGTTACTAAGATAATGCCCTGGTCATAGCAAACACTCTCTTTCAACAACATGGACATCACCAGATAGTCAACACTGAAATCAGATTAGTTATATTTTTTTGCAGCTGAAAATGGAAAAGCTCTATACAGTCAGTGAAAACAAGACTGGGAGCTGACTGTCACTCAGATCATGAACTCATTGCCAAATTTAGACTTAAAATAAAGTAAGGGAAAACGCTGGGCCATTTAGGTTGACCTAAGTCAAATTCCTTAAAGTTATACAGTGGAAGTGACAAGTAGATTCAAGGGAATAGATCTGATAGCATGCCAGAAGACATATGGATGGAGGTTTGTAACACTGTACAGAAACTGGTGATCAAAACCAGCCCCAAGAAAAGAAATGCAGAAAGACACAGGGGTTGTCTGAGTAGGTCTTACTATAGCTGAGAAGATAAGAGATGTGAAAGGCAAAGAAAAAAAAAAAAGGAAAGATATACTGATCTGAATGCAGATTCCAAAGAACAGCAAGGAAAGATAAGAAAGGCTTCTGAAGTGAACAGTGCAAAGAAACAGAGGAAAGGAATAGAATGGAACAGCAAGATCTCTTCAAGAAAACCAGAAAAATATCAAAAATACAATTTTTATACAAAAATGGATACAATAAAGGACAGAAATGGTATTGATGTAACAGAAACAGAAGATATTAAGAAGAGGTGGCAAGAATACACAAAAGAACTATACAGAAAACATCTTAATGACCCAAGTAGCCACAATAGTGTGATCACTCACCTAGAGCTGGACATCCTGGAATGTGAAGTCAAGTCGGCCTTAGGAAGCATTACTATGAGCAAAGCTAGTGGAGGTGATGAAATTCCAGTTGAGCTATTTCAAATCCTAATGATGATGCTGTTGAAGTACTGCATTCAGGAAATTTGCAGGAAATTTGAAAAACCAAGCAGTGGCCATAGGACTGGAAAAGGTCAGTTTTCATTCAAATCCCAAAGAAAGGCAATGCCAAAGAATGCTCATACTATCACACAATCGTACTCATTTCACATGCTAGAAAGGCAATGCTTAAAAACCTTCAAGCTAGGCTTCAACAATATGTGAGACAAGAACTTCCAGATGTACAAGCTAGATTTAGAAAAGGCAGAGGAACCCGAGATCAATATCTGTTACAGCATAGAAAAAGTACTGGCATTCAAGAAAACATCTACTTCTGCTTCATTGACTATACTAAAGTCTTTGACCATGTGGATCACCACAAACTGTGGAAAATTCTTAAAGAGATAGAAATACTGGACCATTTTACCTGTTACCTGAGACACCTGTATGCAGGTCCAGAAGCAATAGTTAGAACTGTATGTGGAACTATGGACTGGTTCACAACTGGGAAAGGAGGATGTCAAAGCTGTGTACTGTCATCCTACTTATTTAACTTATATGCAGAGTACATCATGCAAAGTCCAGGATGGATGTAGCTCAAGCTGGAATCAAAATTGCTAGGAGAAATATCAAAAAACTCATATATGCAAATGACACCACCCCTCTAGCAGAAAGTGAAGAACTAAAGAGGTGAAGGTGAAAGAGAAGAGTGAAAAAGCTGGCTTAAAACTCAACATTCAAAAAGCTAAGATTATGACCTCTCATCCCATCACTTAAAGGCAAGTAATAGGGAAAGAATGAAAACAGTGACATACTTTATTTTCTTGGGCTCCAAAATCACTGTGGATGCTGCCATGAAATTAAAAGATGCTTCCTCCTTCAAAGAAATGCTATGACAAACCTAGACAGCGTATTAAAAAGCAGAGATATCACTTTGCTGACAAATGTCCACATAGCCAAAGTTAAGGTTTTTCCAGTAATCATGTACAGATGTGAAACCTGGACCATAAAGAAAGCTTTGCACTGAAAAACTGACGCCTTTCAACCGTGGTGTTGGATAAGACTTTTGAGAGTCCTTTGAACAGCAAGGATATTAAATCAATCAATCCTAAAGGAAATCATCCCTGAATATTCATTGGAAGGACTGATACCA
Source organism: Nanger dama (assembly GCA_917880005.1). Taxonomy (NCBI): domain Eukaryota; kingdom Metazoa; phylum Chordata; class Mammalia; order Artiodactyla; family Bovidae; genus Nanger; species Nanger dama. Next base: position 945,176 of record CAKJTW010000045.1, read on the forward strand.
TAGCTGAAACTCCAGTATTTTGGTCATCTGATGCAAAGAGCCAACTCATTGGAAAAGACCCTGATGCTTGGAAAGATTGAAGGAAGAAGGAGAAGGGGATGACAGAGAATGAGATGGTTGGATGGCATCATTGATTCAATGAACATAAGTTTGTGTGAACTCTGGGAGATAGTGAAGGACAGGGAAGCCTGGGATACTGCAGGCCATTGGGCTGCAAATAGCCAGACATGTCCCCATTCTTCAGCTGCTGTTCTGTCTTATAGGTCTATGAGTTTGAGTTTTTAGGTTTCACATTTTTATTCTTTATCTCTTGAGCTTCTCCAATCAAATGATATACATTCTACAATTGCTAATTTGAATTCTAGCCCTTCCATAAATCATCCTTTACTGGTTAAGTCTTCACTTTAGATTTCTAGAGAAGCTGGTAAGATGCCACATAATTTCACATTTAATTATACATGGTTATATTGTTCAATGTTTTGTAAATTTATTAATATAATTTACTAAGTGGAAGCAAGCACCTCAAGATCAGAAACTTAGGCATAGTACAGCACTTGATTACAGAGCCTAGGCCTATAAAAGATAATTCATGAAGTGATCAAGATTAAATCTCTCTAGAAATTTTTAAAATAATGTTTATTGGAGTAAACGATTTATATTATGTTAGTTTTAAGTATACAACAAAGTGAATCAGTTATACGTATAACCATGCTTTTCTAGATTCTTTTTCCATACAGGTCATTAGAGTATTGAATAGAGTTCCTTGTACTATATATACAGTATGCTATTATTTTTTTTACCTATTTTAGATATAGTAGTCTGTATATTTCAATCCCTATATTCCAAATTATCTCTCCCCTCTTTTCCCCCTGGTAACCATAAGTTTGTTTTGTCACCCACTGTTTTTCAAGTAAGTTCATTTGTACATTGTTTTAAAGAAAATTCTGTATAATTTTATGTTTGTCTTTCTCTGAGATATTTCACTCAGCATAACCATCTCTAGGTATATTTCTGTTGCTGCAAATGGCATAATTTCATTCTTTTTATCACTGAGTAATAGTCCATTGCATACATGTACCACAGCTTTTTTTTTCCCTCTGTATTTTGAGTAAATTTATTTATTTTTTATTGAAGGGAAATTGTTTTACAATATTGTATTGGTTTCTGCCAAACATCAACATGAATCAGCTATAGGTGTATATATGTTCCCTCCTTCTTGAACTTCTGTCCCATGTCCCACCCCTCTAGGTTGTCACAGAGCACAGGCTTGAGCTCACTGTATCATATAGCAAATCCCCAGGGCTATATATTTTATATATGGTAATGTATATCTTTCAATGTTACACTCAATTTGTCCCTTCTCTCCTTCCCCCATTGTGTTCACAAGTCTGTTCTCTATGTCTGCGTCTCATCCCATTGCTTCCCTGAAAATAGATTCATCAGTACAATCTTTCCAGATTATATATATATGTGTGTGTATTGAAATACAACATTTTTTCTTCTCTTTCTGACTTACTTCACTCTGTATAATATGCTCTAGGTTCATCCATTTCGTTGAAACTGATTCAAATGTGTACCTTTATATAACTGAGTAATAGTCCATTGAATATTTGTATTACATCTTCTTTATCCATTCATCTATTGATGGATAGCAAGGTTGTTTCCATATTCTAGCTATGGTAAATAGTGCCGCAATAAAAATTCAGTTACATGCATCTTTTTCAATAATGATTTCCCCAGGGTGTATGCCAAGCAGTGGAATTCTTGGGTCATATACTAATTTTATTCCTAGTTTTTTAAGTAATTTCCATACTGTTTTCCATAGTGGCTGTATCAATTTACATTCCCACAAAAAGGTAAGAGTGTTCAGTTTTCACTACACACTCTCCAACATTTACTATCTCCAGATTTATTGATCATGGCAATTCTGACTGGTGTGAGGTAATACCTCATTGAAATTTTGACTCTTGCATTTCTCTAATAGTGAGCATTGTTGAGCATGTTTTCATGTGTATATTAGCCATATGTATGACTTCTTTAGAGAAATATCTATTTAGGTCTTCTATTGATTTTTTAACTGGGTTGTTTGTTTTTCTGGTATTGAGCTGCATGAAGTGCTTATGTATTTTGGACATTAATCCTTTATGAGATGTTTCATTTGCTATTATATTCTCCCATTCTGCCACAGCCTATGGCAGAAAATGAAGAACTAAAGAGCCTCTTGATGAAGGTGAAAGAGGGAGTAAAACAGTTGGCTTAAAATTCCACATTCAGAAAACTAAGATCATGGCATCAAGTCCCATCACTTCATGGGAAATAGATGAGGAAGCAATAGAAACAGTAACATACTTTATTTTTTCAGCTCCAAAATCACTGCAGATGGTGACTGCAGCCAAGAAATTAAAAGATGTTTGTTCCTTGGAAGAAAAGCTAGGACCAACTTAGACAGCATGTTAAAAAGTAGAGACATTACTTTGCCAACAAAGGTCCATCTAGTCAAAGCTATGTTTTTTTCCAGTAGTCATGTATGGATGTGAGAACTGGACTGTAAAGAAAGCTGAGCACTGAAGAATTGATGCTTTTGAACTGTGGTGTTGGAGAAGACTCTTGAGAGTCCTTTGGACAGGAAGGAGATTCAACCAGTCCATCCTAAAGGAGATCAGTCCTGGGTGTTCACTGGAAGGACTGATGTTTGGAGCTGAAACTCCATTACTTTGGCCACCTGATGTGAAGAGCTGACTCATTGGAAAAGACCCTGATGCTGGGAGGGATTGGGGGCAGGAGGAGAAGGGGACCACAGAGGATAAGATGGTTTGATGGCATCACCGCCTCAATGGACGCGAGTTAGTGTAAACTCAGCTTCCCTGGTGGCTCAGAGGTTAAAGCGTCTGCCTGCAACACGGGAGACCTGGGTTCGATCCCTGAGTTGGGAAGATCCCCTGGAGAAGGAAATGGCAACCCACTCCAGTATTCTTGCCTGAAGAATCCCATGGACAGAGGAGCCTGTTGGGCTACAGTCCACGGGTCGCAAAGAGTCAGACATGACTGAGCGACTTCACTTTCACTTTAGCGTAAACTCTGGGAGTTGGTGATGGACAGGAAGGCCTGGCATGCTGCAGTCCATGGGGTCGCAAAGAGTCAGACATGACTGAGCGAGTGAACTGAATTGATCCTGAGAGTTGTCTATTCATTTTGTTTATAGTTTCCTTTGTGGTAGAAAACCTTTTATGTTTAATTCGGTTCCACTTGTTTATTTGATTTTTGTGTTGTTGTTGTAGTTTCTTTGTATTTTTGTTTTTGTTCTGCTTTTTCATTTCCATTATTCTAGGAAGTGGGTCATGGACGATCTTTCTGTGATTTACATAAAGCAGTGTGGTACCTATGTTTTAGGAGTTTTACAGTATCTAGCCTTATATTTAATCTTTAATCCATTTTGAGTTTATTTTTGTGTATGATATTAGGAGGTGTTCTAGCTTCCTTCTTTTATATGTAGCTGTCTATTTTTCCCAGCATCACTTAAGGAAAAGTTTGTCTTATCTCCATTGTATATTCTTCAATCTTTTGTGAAATGTAAGTTGTCCATAGTAACATGGGTTTATCTCTGCAGTTTCTATCTTGTTTCATTGGTCTATATTTCTTTTCTTTTCTTTTTTTGTGCCAGTATCATACTATCTTGGTGATAGGAGCTTTACAGTATTTACCTGAAGTCAACAAGATTGATTCCTCCAGCTCCATTTTTCTTTATCAAGATTGCTTCTGGCTATTTGAGTTTTTTCATGTTTCCATACAAATTGTGCTTTTTTTTCTTTCTTTCTTTCTTTTTTTTTTTTTTGGCTCTAGTTATGTGAAAAATACCATTGGTGGTTTGAAAGGTATTGCATTGAATCTATAGATTTATTTGGGTAGTAGAATCATTTCACAATATAGATTCTTCCAGTCCAAGAAGATGGTATTTCTCTCCATCTGTTTATGTTGTCTTTGACTTTTTTTTTTTTTTTCATCAGTGTCTTATGGTTTCTATATACAGGTCTTTCGTTTTTTTTTTTTTTTTTTTTTAGGTAGGTTTATTCCCAAGTATTTTTGGTTGCAATGGTGAATGGCATTGTTTTTCTCTTTCTGATTTTCATTGTTGCATGTGTTCTAAGTAGATTTAGTTGTGTCCAACTGTTTGTGATCAACCAGATTGAAGCCCGCTAGGCTCTTCTGTCTATGGGATTCTGCAGGCAAGCATACTGGAATGGGTTTATGTGTTCTCCTCCAGGGGATCTTCCCAACCCCTCGGATTAAACCTGCATCTCATGTCTCCTGCATTGGCCGGCAGGTTCTTTAACGTCAACTGGGAAACCAGTTTTCACTGTTAGTGCATAAGAATGCAAGGGATTTCTGTGCACTAATTTTATATTGTGCAAATTTACTATATTCATTTATTAGCTCTAATAACTTTCAGGTGGCATCTTTAGGGTGTTCTGTATTCTATGTATAGTATCATGTCATATTCGATCTTCAAACAGTGAGTGTTTTATTTCTTCTTTTCTAATCTGGATTCCTTTACACTTCAGCATCAGCCCTTCCAATGAATATTCAGGATTGAATTCCCAGGTGGCACTAATTGTAAGAACCCACCTGCAAATGCAGACATGTAAGAGATATCAGTTTGATCCCTGAGTCAAAGATCCCCTGGAAGAGGGCACGACAATTCAATTCCAGTATTCTTGTCTGGAGAATGCCATGGAGAGAGGAGCCTGGCAGGCTGCAGTCCACGAGGTTACAAAAGAGTTGGTCATGACTGAAGCAAGTAAGCATGCACACAAATGTTCCTTTTATGCCTACTTTCTGGAGAATTTTTGTCATAAATGGGTGTTGAATTCTGTGGAAATCTTTCTCTGTATCTGTTGAGATGACCACATGGATTTTATCTTTCAAATTGTTAACATAGTGTATTACATTGATTGATTTGCATATATTGAAGAATTCTTGCAGACATGGGATAACGCCCACTTGATCATGATGTATGATCCTTGTAATGTGTTTTTGGATTCTCTTTGTTATAATTTTGTTGAGGATTTTTGCACCGGTGATTTTTTTTTTTTTTTTGCACCAGTTGAGGACTTTTGCACCAGTGATAGCACGTTCACCAGTGATATTTTTTTTTTTTAATTGTGGCAGTTTTGTCTGGTTTGCTATCAGAGTGATAGTGGCCTTGTAGAACAAGTTTGGAAGTTTTCCTTCCTCTTTAATTTTCTGAAGGATTTTGTGCAGGATAGGTTTTTAGCTCATCTCTAAACTTTTGATAGAATTCACCTGCTAAACCATCTGGCTGTGGACTTTTGCTTGTTGAAAGATCATTACTTAGAATTCTGATTTCTGTGCTTGTGATAGGTCTGCTTTCATTTTGTGTTTTTTGTGGTTCAGTTTTGGAAGGTTATAATTTTGTTTTCTTTCTGAGAATTTGCCCATTTCTTTGAGTTTGTTCATTTTATTGGCATATAGTTGCTTGTAGTACTCTCTTATGATCATTTTTATTTCTGTGTTGTCTATTATATCTTTCTTTTCTAATTATATTCATTTTAGTGGTTTTTTTCTGATGAGTCTGACTAATGGTTTTTCAATTTTATCTTCTCCAAAAGCCACCTTTTAGTTTAATTGATCTTTGCTACAATCTCCTTAATTTCTTTCTCATTTATTTCTGCTCTAATATTTAGGATTTCTTTTCTTCTACTAACTTTAAGGTTACTTTGGTGTTCTTTTTCTAGTTGCTTTATGTGTAAGTTTAGATTGTTTATTTGAAGGTTGTTTTGTTTTGTTTTGCTTTTGTTTTGAGAGGTAGGTTTATATTGCTATACACTTCCCTCTTAGCGCTGCTTTTCGTGTATTCTGTAAGTTTTGAGCTGTCATGTTGTGTTTGTCATTTGTTCTTAAGGTATTTTTGATTTCCACTTTGATCACTTCAATGACCTCTTGTTTATTCAGAAGTGTGTTGTTTAGCCTCCATGTATGTGTGTGTGTGTGTGTGTGTTTAGTAGTTTTTTCCTTGTAGTTGATTTCTAGTCTTATAGCATTGTGGTCAAAAAAGATGCTTGAAATGATATCTATTTTTCAAAAGTTTGCCAAGGCTTGATTTGTGACACAAATTGTGCTATCTATCATGGAGAATGTTGCATGTGCACTTGAGAAAAAAATGAAATATACTCTTTTGGGATAAAATGTTCTGTAGATATCAATTAGGTCCAACTAGTGCGATGTATCATTTAAAGCCTCTTTTCTCCTATTAATTTTCTGTCTGGATAATCTGTCCACTAGTGTGAATGGGGGATTAAAGTCCCCCACTATTTTTGTGTTACTGTTGGTTTCCCATCTGGACTTCCCTGGTGGCTCAGAGGTTAAAGTGTCTGCCTGGAATACAGGAGACCAGGGTTCGATCCCTGGGTTAGGAAGATCCCCTGGAGAAGGAAATGGCAACCCACTCCAGTACTCTTGCCTAGAGACCCCTTGAAGGGAGGAGCCTGGTAGGCTACAGTCCATGAAGTCGCAAAGAGTCGGACATGACTGAGCGACTTCACTTTCACTTTTGCATCTAATGGTTGTTAGCATTTGCCCTGGGGCTTTCCGGGTGGTGCTAGTGGGAAAGAACTTGCCTGTCAATGCAGAAGACAATAGACACGGGTCAGTCCCAGGGTCAGGAAGATCTCTTGGAGCAGGTCATGGTAACCCACTTCACTATACTGGCCTAGAGTATCCCACGAACAGAGGAGCCTGGTAGGCTACAGTCTATAGGGTTGCAAAGAGTCAGATATGACTGAAGTGACTTAGTACAGCACAGCACAGCACAGCATAGCATACGATACAGCATTTGCCTTATGCATTGAGGTGACACTATGTTGGAGACATGTATATTTATAATTGTCTTATCTTCTTGGATTGATCCCTTGATCATTATATAGTGTCCTTTCTTTTTTCTTGTAATGAGCTTTATTTTTAAAGTATGTTTTATCGGATATAAGTATTGCTACATTTGCTTTCCTTTTATTTCAATTTGTATGAATATCTTTTTAGGCTCCTCACTTTCAGTCTGTATATATGTCTAGGTCAGAGGTTGGTCTCTTATAGACAGTATATATAGGAGTCTGGTTTTGTATACATTCTGCCAATCTGTGACTTTTGGTTGGAGTATTTAATCAATTTCCATTTAGGGTAATTATTGATATGTATGATTGTATTTACTATTTATTTTATTTGGGGGGGTGGTTAGGCCTTTTCTATCACTTGTGTATCATGTCTAGAGAATTTCCCTTGTCATTTGTTGTAAAGCTGGCTTGGTGGTGTGGACTTCTCTTAAATTTGGTTTGTCTGTCAAGTTTTAGGTTTCTCCTTTGAATCTCAATGAGTTCCTTGGTGGAACTCATTGTAGAGTAATCATTGTAGTTTTTTTCTCTTTCATCACTTTAACTATATCCTGCCACTCCCTTTTGGCCTGCAGAGATTCCATTGAAAGATCAGCCATTAGCTTTATGGGGATCCCTTTGTAAGTTCTTGTTGCTTTTCCCTTGTTGCTTTTAATATTTTTTTTCCTTGTGTTGAAATTTTGTTAGTTTCATTAATATGTGTCTTGGCATGTTTCTCCTTGAGTTTACTCTGTATGGGAATCTCTGGGCTTCCTAGAACTGGGTGACTATTTCCTTTTCCATGTTCAGGAATTTTTCAGCTATAATCTCCTCACATAATTTCTCACATTCTTTCTTTTTTTCTTTCTTCTGTTACCCCATAATTTGATTGTTGGTGCATTTATTATTGTCCCCTAAGTCTCTGAGACTGTTCTCACTTCTTTTTATGTCTAGAGAATTTCCCTTGTCATTTGTTGTAAAGCTGGCTTGGTGGTGTGGACTTCTCTTAAATTTGGTTCTGCTTCAGTTATTTCCATCATCCTATCTTTCAGCTCATTTATCCATTTTTCTGCCTTAATTATCCTGCTATTGGTTCACTCTGGTGTTGTTTTAATGTCAGTTTTTTTGTTGTTGTTCATTTCTGACTGTCTATTGTTTATTTCATCTAGGTCCTTGTGGAACATTTCTTGTTTCTTCTTGATCCATGCCTCCAGTCTATTTATCTGTGCCTCCATTTAATTTTCAAGATTTTGGATTATCTTTACTGTCATTACTTTGTATTTTTATTTTTTTAGGTAAGCAGCTTTTTCCTTTTCATTTGCTTGGTCTTGTGGGTTTTATAATATTCCTTTCTTTGCTGCATATTTGTCTGTCTTTTCATTTTGTTTAGTTTGTTATGTTTGGGGTCTCCTTCTGTATGCTGGGAGTTCATAGTCCTCTTAATTATGGAGTCTTCTTCCTGTGGGTCAGGTTGGACCAGAGCCTTTTGAGGGTTTTCTGGTTGGTAGTACTTGTGTCTGTGTTCTGGTGGATGGAACTGGGTCTTGTATATCAGAAGTGTATTGTCATATCCAGTAGTGTTTTGGGGTTTGGTATGACTTTGGGCAGCCTGTCCACTAATGTGCAGGGTTGTGTTCTTGTTTTGCTGAAGTACTGGCATGATGCATCTGGCAGTGGAGCTTGCTGACCTTCACGTGAGGCTTGATCTCAGTTTTGAGATGGAGGCCTTTGAGAGAGCTCTCACTGATTAATATTCCATGGGGTCAGGAATTCTGTAGTGGTCTAATGTCCTGGACTTGGTTCTCCCATCTCAGTTGTTCAGGCCCAAACGATTACTGCTATACCAAGAATTCACAGTCCACACAGTACAGAAGACAAAACCCTAAGACTACTGGTGAATGCAACACTTACCAGCCCAGAATACACAAAGAAATTCACACTCTTACTAAGAGAAAATAAGAGGAAGAAAGAGAACAACGACAACAAAAAATGGTAAAAACAAGAGTCAAAATTGAGGAGAGTAATGAAGTCAATAAAGGAAGTCATAACTGAGAATGACTACAAAAACTAGACTAGTAAGAATACAAAATCGATACCATGGAAAAAATGCAATATAAATAAAGGGTATTGTAAAAACAAGGGAATAAAATAAAGTGAATTTATTTGAAAATAAGATGTTCTTGAAAAGGAAATAGGTTATAAAAGAAAAGGAATAATACAGAAAAAAATAGAACAATATTAAAAAGAAAAAAAAGTGAGAAAATCATATATTGAGTAGTAATAAGAGGACTGCTCTTGCGATTCTTCTGTTTTTCCACTCCACATAGTGTATTCCAGTCAATCTCCCTATTCAGAAAGTCCTCCAATATTTCTAGTAAGGTCTCTGGACCTGTTGTGGGCAGTATGAGATCAGCTTAGTTTCAGATCTGAACTTACTCCAGCTTATACTTGCTTCCAAAGTCCACATTTGCCCCTAAAGACCAGTCTCAGGCTAATTGTAAGGATTTAACCCATTGCACATGCAGCTACAGTATCTAATTCTCTTCCTCTTCTGTCACTGAGCCCATGGTGTTCCTCTCTGGTTGTGGGTTCAGCTCTGCTTGTGGGCCACCCTCTGTTGTCACTTCACTGCCTAGGCAAGAGGAGGCCAGGGCCAAAGCTTATTTGGTGTCAGTTGATAACTTGAGCTGGGGAGAGGGAGGGGTATGACAACCACAACTGGGATTATGGGGAGTGCCTGCAGTGGTAGAGACCCACTAGATGTTGCTAGAGTCTGAGGCAGGTCATGTGCCCTCCCAAAGGAACTGGCTCCAGTTCATGGAACCCTAAGTACAGCCAAGTTGCTCAGGCTCCTAGCCATGTGTGGGCAGTAACACTTGCCTGCTCACAGCCTGGTTGTAGCTACTTTGGCAGTGGCTAGGGGCTTATGTTTTACCCCCTGGGATCATAAACTGCAGTCATGTCTAGTCCTGCTGCTAGTGCTCATACTGGTTTTGCTGATTTTGGTGGCCAATAGTGAATTTAGAGTGTCTTTGCTTCTCTGAAACACCCAGCTGTGTTGGACTAGTGCCCTCAGAGTATCCTTGCAGCAGCCAACCACAGTCCTTTCCCTGCGATCTGACACCCAGGACTGAGTCCCAGCACTCTGCCTCCACTTTCTGCTGTGGGCACGGGCCTGTCAGCCAGTTTTAGGGTGGGAAGTCCTATTTGGCAACAAACTCTATAGTGGAGTCTCCATTTTGACTTCTGAGCACCCATTGCTGTAGGCCCCTCTGAGGTTTGAAATTTCCTCCCACCTGTGAGGGGCTTTCTGAGCATGCAGAAAAATTTCCTCCTTTGTAACTTGCTCTGTGGAGTGCAGGTCTTCACCCTCAAATCCCTTATAATTTTTATCTTTTGCCCTACCCAATTCTAGGCAGATTGGACTTCTAATTTGGAAGTCTGGGGATCTTCTGCCAGTGCTCAGAAGGAGTTCTGTAGGAGTTGTTCCATATGCAGATGAATTTTTTATATATTTGTGGGGAAGGAGGTCATCTTCCCATCTTATTCCTCTGCTATCTTGGACATCCTCCCTACTCCCCTTCACACCTTCTTAATCCATTCCCTTGTCAATGGATATTATGGTTGCTTCTGTCTTGGCTATTGTAAATAATGCTGTAATGAACATTGGTGTTCAAATATTTTTTTTTCAAATTATGTTTCATATAACAAGTGGGTGTTGAAATTTGTCAAAAGGTTTCTCTGCATCTATTGAGATGATTATAAGGTTTATATTTTTCAGTTTGTTAATGCAGTGTATCACATTGATTGATTTGCATATACTGAAGGATTTTTGCATCCAAGGGATAAATCTCATTTGATTATGGTGTATGATCCTTTTAATCTGGTTTTGGATTTAGTTTACTAGCATTGTGGTGAAGATTTTTGTATCTCTGTTAATCATTGATATTGGCCTGTAATTTTCTTTCTTTCTTTTCTTTTCTTTTCTCTCTTTTTTTTTCTTTTTGGTGATACCTTTGTCTGCTTTTGGTATCAGGATGATGGTAACTTGATAACTTCATAGAATGAGTTTGGGAATATTCCTTCTTCTGTAATGTTTTGAAAGAGTTTTCAAAGGATAAGTGCTAACTCTTCTATAAATGTTTGACAGAATTCATCTGTGAAACCATCTGATCCTGGACATTTGTTTGTTGGAAGTTTTTAAATCACAGTTTTATCATAGTTTCAATAATTTATACTTCTCCCTGGTTCAGTCTTAGGAAGGTTTGTCTTCTAATAATTCATCCATTTCTTCTCTGTCATCCATTTCATTGGCATATGGGCTTCCCAGGTGACACTAGTGGTAAGAAACTTGCCTGCCAAAGCAGGAGAGTTAAGACATGAGTTCAGTCCCTAGGTGTGAAAGATCCCTGGAGGAGGGCATGGCAACTCACTCCAGTATTCTTGCCTAGAGAATCCCATGAACAGAGTAACCTGGCAGGCTACAGTCCATAAGGTCACACAGAATAGGGCACAACTAAAGTGACTTGAGCATGCTTGGCAGGTATTATTGGCATATAATTGCTTTTAGTAGTTTCTTATCATCTTTTTTATTTCTTGGTGGTAGTTGTAACTTTTCGTTTTTCCTTTCTAATTTTATTGACTTGAGCCTTTTTGATTTTTCCTGGTGAGTCTAGCTAAAATTTATCAATTTTGTTTATCATCTTAAATGACCAGCTTTTACAGTCACTGATCTTTTTGTTTGTTTGTTTCTATTTCATTTATTTCTGCTCTTATCTTTATGATTTCTTTCCTTCTACTACTATTTCTTTCTTACAACTTTAGGTTTTGTTTGTTCCTGCTTCTCCAGTTGCTTTAGATGTAAGGTTAAGTAGTTTATTTGAGGTTTTCTCTTCAGGAACCTTTAAAGAAAACATTTCTGCTTGAAAAGACATCAGCAGTGAAATAGATTTAGTGCTATTTTGACTCATCTCATCACTTGGCTCCCTAAAATATGTTCAGCCCGAATAAGCTCCTTGTGGTTCCAGTAACCTGTACTGCCCAAAATGGTACCATTGTCTAGAATGATCTTCCCAATAGTCCACACAAAGAGAACTTTCTCATTTTTAAAAATTAAGATCAAAGAGACCTCACTAGGAAGATTTCCAAATCTATTACTTCTTCCACTTTTCACACTTTTGATGGATCTCATGCCCTGCCTTTGTACAACTAGGTCAGTCTTTATTTTAATATTAATACAATTTCTTGCATTTATTATTAATATTTGCAGACTAGTTCCAAATAGGAAAAGGAGTACATCAAGGCTGCATACTGTCACCCTGTTTATTTAACCTATATGCAGAGTACATCATGAGAAATGCTGGACTGGAAGAAACACAAGCTGGAATCAAGATTGCTGGGAGAAATATCAAGAACCTCAGATATGCAGATGATACCACCCTTATGGCAGAAAGTGAAGAACTAAAGAGCCTCTTGATGAAAGTGAAACAGGAAAGCGAAAAAGTTGGCTTAAAGCTCAACATTCAGAAAACAAAGATCACAATATCCAGTCCCATCACTTCATGGGAAATAGATGGGGAAACAGTGGAAAGTGTCAGACTTTATTTTGGGGGCTCCAGAATCACTGCAGATAGTAATTGCAGCCATGAAATTAAAAGACACTTACTCCTTGAAAGAAAAGTTATGACCAACCTAGATAGTATATTCAAAAGCAGAGACATTACTTTGCCGACTAAGGTCCATCTAGTCAAGGCTACGGTTTTTCCTGTGGTCATGTATGGATATGAGAGTTGGACTGTGAAAAAGGCTGAGCACTGAAGAATTGATGCTTTTGAACTGTGGTGTTGGAAAAGAATCCTGAGAGGCCCTTGGACTGCAAGGAGATCCAACCAGTCCATTCTAAAGGAGATCAGCCCTGGGAACTTTTTGGAAGGAATGATGCTAAAGCCGAAACTCCAGTACTTTGGCCACCTCGTGCGAAGAGTTGACTCATTGGAAAAGACTCTGATGCTGGGAAGGATTGGGGGCAGGAGGAGAAGGGGATGACCAAAGATGAGATGGTTGGATGGCATCACTGACTCGATGAACGTGAGTCTGAGTGAACTCCGGGAGATGGTGATGGACAGCGAGGCCTGGCATGCTGTGATTCATGGGGTCATGAAGAGTCGAACATGACTGAGCTACTGAACTGAACGGAACTGATATTAATACAGCTTGTAATTTTTTTACATGTGTTTCCATAAAAATTGGAAATTTTCTTGAAAACAGACTTCTACTCAGTCATTGTTGTTATACTCAGTGCCTGCTATATAATAAATTCATAGGTAATATAGTTTCATTTAAAAACAAGAATAAAAAGTATTCAAAACTTGATATACACTAGTGGAAGAAGAGACAAAAGATTAGGAATAGGGAGGACTGCATTTTACAGAGTATTTATTTTATGACAAACCAGGTATCTGGCTTTGTTAAGGATGTCTATTTAATGTCTGATCACTCTTCCCAGATGAAGTGGGAAGGGAAGATCCAAATCTATGGATACAGTCTTATTTATCAGGGTTCTGAAGTATGAATACCAGAAGAAATGAGAACTTTATAGCATTATCATCGATGCAAAAATCCAAAGCTGGGTTACCAAATGAAATAAAAAAGAATGATTTGAGATGCAAAATCAAAGAAAGTAGATGAGTAAGGAGACATCCAATCAGTTCAATCCCTTAGTTGAGATGGACTCTGTGATCCAAAGGACGGCAGTATGCCAAGCTTCCCAGTCCATCATCAACTCCCAGAGTTTGCTCAAACTCATGTCCATTGAGCCAGTGATGCCATCCAATCATTTCATCCTCTGTCGTCCCCTTTTCCTACTGCCTTCAAACTTTCCTAGCATCAGGGCCTTTTCCAGTGAGTCAGTACTTTGCATCAGGTGGCCAAAGTATTGGAATTTCAGTTTCAGCATCTGTCCATCCAATGAATATTCAGGACTGATTTCCTTTAGGATTGACTGGTTGGATCTCCTTGCACTCCAGGGGACTCTCAAGAGTCTTCTCCAACACCACAATTCCAAAGGATCAGCTCTCTTACTCTAAGCTTTCTTTATGGTCCAATTCTCACATCCACAGATGACTACTGGAAAAACCATACCTTTGACTAGATAGACCTTTGTTGAGAAAGTAATGACTCTGCTTATTAATACACCATCTACCTTGGTCATAGCTTTTCTTCCAAGGAGCAAGGGTCTTTTGACCCTTGCAAAAATTTGAACCTGTGGTCCAGTGTTACATCTCGGTTACAGCTCTTTTGTGTGTGTGTGTGTGTGTGTGTGCATGTGTGTGTGTGAAAGTCTCTCAGTCGTCTCCACCTCTTTGCAACCCCATGGACTATATAGTCCATGAAATTCTCCAGGCCAGAATACTGGAGTAGGTAGCATTTTCCTTCTCAAGGGGATCTTCCCAAACCACGGATCTCCCATATTGTGGGCAGATTCTTTACCAGCTGAGCCACAAGGGAAGCCCCTACAGCTCAGTTTTATTCAGCAAGCAAAGGATAGTACACTTAAGAGGTGTGAGGGTGGGCTGACCCCAAAGGAGAGGTCTCAATCTGTCTTCCTTTTATACGTTTGTATCCTCCACCCCGTGAGCCTGCCCCATGCAAATTTGGCTAGCCAAGAAGGGGGTGTGTTTGCGTCACCTGAAGTTCTCACTCTGATCCATGGATTTTCTTTTGTTCCACTTTCACAGAGTTTTCCCTTTGTCTTTTAGCCATTGCTATTTTGGTCTCAGTTTTCCCATTCTAACTATCTAACATTCCCTGATCAATAGATGGGAGGCCCAATTCATTGGGAATAGGGTCGTGGATGTCTCTCTGGCTACTTCCTGCTGAGCTGGAATGGTCACGGGCATTGGGCCTCCCCATCTTGCTAGTCTCAAGCCTCAGAGTCCTTATAGTGTATCCATCTAAGGGTGAGTGATATTTTCCATGGTTGGGTGTAGCTTTATATATCCTTGTTGAACTGGCATTACATGTTGTGTTTTGTTGGCAGGTATATTGAGTGTCCTCTTCTGTTTTTTTCCATGGCTTGACTCATGAGTAGTGAATCCAGGAGTCGTGTCCTGGTCTCTTGACTGCTGTGGGGTAGAAAACATTAGGATAGGGGCCCTTCCATGTGGGCTGGAGTTGAGCCTTTGGGGACCCATTTTTCCAGACTTTAATTAGGACTTGAGTCCTTGCAGCAAATAGTGGTGGCTCTTTAGAATCTTTTGGGCCCTGGTTGGCATCCCACAAGCGTATATCTTGTTGGAATTGCCCAATGGCCATGGCATAAGACCAGAGTGTCTGCCCCTCTGGATCTAAGAAGAAGACTTTGATATAAAAAGGTCTCCCATATAACATCTCATAAAGACTAACAGCAACCTGTTCCTTAGGGACAATGCAGATGCATGGGAGAGCTATTTGTACAGCCTCCTTCCATCCCAGGGAGGTCTCTTGGGTTATATATATATATATATATATATATATATATTCACTGATTTTAAGAATTGGTTGGTCTTTCTACTTGTCCTCAAGACTGAGGCCTCCAGGCACAATGGAGATAAGTAATACTCAAAGCTTTAGAGACCCCTTGGGTGACCTCAGAAGTAAATTATGTCCCATTGTCACTTCGTAATGACCTGAACAAACCAAAGCTTGAAAGGATTTCACTGAGCAGTTTTTTTTTTTTTTTTTGCCCTTCCTCAACTGTCTCAGTCCAAGTGGGAAAGACTTCACTCCATCATATGAATGTATCTATCATGGTTAATAGGTATTTATACCCTTGAGAAACTGGCATCTGGGTGAAGTTCATCTGCCAGTCCTCTCCTGGGTATGACCCATACCATTGGACGGGCTGGGCCAGCTGAGATCATAGAGCTCCTTGGGCATTATTTAACTAGTATGTGAGACAAGAGGAGACCACTGCCTTAGTCGTTCGGAGGCCTGTTACTCTGAAGGAATTGTCTAGTAATCTTTGGAGGGCCTTCTCCGCTAAATGAGTGGTGGCATGTAAGGAGTTAACCAACTTCCATTGAAGGTTCCTAGGAAGAAATAGAAGTCCCTACTTTTGAAAACACCTCATATGATCTTGAAAGCCCTCACTCAGGTTTAAGAGTCTCATTTAGTGGGAAAAAACACTAGACCATTCAAGTACGAACTAAATCAAATCCCTTATGATTATACAGTGGAAGTGAGAAATAGATTTAAGGGATTAGATCTGATAGAGTGCCTGAAGAACAATGGATGGAGGCAGGGATCAAGACCACCTCAAAAAAAAAAAAAAAAGAAAAAAAAGGAAATGCAAAAAGACAAAATGGTTCTCTGCGGAGGCCTTATAAATAGCTGTGAAATGAAGAGAATTGCAAGGAAAGGAAAAAGGAAAGATATACCCACTTGAATGCAGAGTTCTAAAGAATAGAAGGGAAGGATAAGAAAGCGTTTCTCAGTGATCAATGCAAAGAAACAGAGGAAAACAATAGAATGGGATAGACTAGAGATCTTCTCAAGAAAATTAGAAATATCAAGGGCATTTCATTCAAAGATGGGCACAGTAAAGGACAGAAACGACATGGACCTAACAGAAGCAGAAGATACTAAAGAGAGGTGGCAAGAATACACAGAACTATACAGAAAAGATCTCCACGGCCCAGATAACCATGATGGTGTAATCACTTACCTAGAGCCAGACATCCTGGAATGTGAAGTCAAATGGTCCTTAGGAAGCATCACTACGAACAAAGCTAGTGGAGGTGATGGAATTCCAGTTGAGCTATTTCAAATCCTAAAAGATGATGCTGTGAAAGTGCTGTACTCAATATGCAAGCAAATTTGGAAAACTGAGCAGTAGCCACAGGACTGGAAAAGGTCAGTTTTCATTCCAATCCAAAAGAAAGGCAATGCCAAAGAATGCTCAAAAATCACACAATCACACTCATCTCACACGCTAGTAAAGTAATGCTCAAAATTCTCCAAGCTAGGCTTCAACAGTACGTGAACCACGAAATTTCACATGTTCAAGATGGATTTTGAAAATGTACAGGAACCAGAGATCAAATTGCCAACATCCACTGGATCCTCCAAAAATGAAGACAATCCAGAAAAGCATCTATTTCTGCTTTATTGAGTATGCCAAAGGCTTTTACTGTATGGATCACAACAAACTATGGAAAATTCTGAAAGAGATGGGAATACCAGATGACTTGATCTGCCTTTAGAGAAATCTATGTGCAGGTCAGGAAACAACAGTTAGAACTGGACATGGAACAACAGACTGGTTAAAGATTGAGAAAGGAATACGTCAATGCTGTATGTTTTCACCCTACTTATTTAAATTATATGCAGAGTACTTCATGAGAATCTCTGGGCTAGATGAAGCACAAGCTGGGATCAAGACTGCAGGAAGAATTATCAACAACCTCAGATATGCTGATGACACCACCCTTATGGCAGAAAGTAAAGAACTAAAGAACATCTTGATGAAACTGAAAGAGAGTGAAAAAGTTGGTTAAAACTCAAGATTCAGAAAACTAAGATCATGGCATCTATTCCCATCACTTGATGGCAAATAAACGGGCAAGCAATGGAAACAGTGAGATAATTTATTTTCTTGTTTTCAAAATCACTGCAGAAGGTGACTGCAGTCACTAAATTAAAAGACTTTTGCTCCTTGGAAGAAAAGCTATGACCAACCTGGACAGCATATTAAAAGCAGAGACATTACTTTGCCACCAAAACTCTGTCTATTAAAAGCTATGGTTTTTCCAGTAGTCAAGTATGGATGTGAGAGTTGGACCATAAAGAAATCTGAGCACCAAAGAACTGATGCTTTTGAACTGGGGTGTTGGAGAAGACTCTTGAGAATCCCTTGCACTGCAAGGAGATCCAACCAGTCCATCCTAAAGGAAATCAGTTCTGATTATTCATTGCAAGGACTGATGGTGAAGCTGAAACTCCAATATTTGGCCACCTGATGTGAAGAACTGAGTCATTTGAAAGACCCTGATTTGAAAGGAAAGATTGCAGGTGGGAGGAGAAGGTGATGACAGGATGAGATGTTTGGATGGCATCACCAACTCAATGGACATGAGTTTGAGTAAACTCTGGGTGTTGATGATGGTCAGGGAGTACTGGCATGCTGCAGCCCATGGGGTGGCAAAAAGTTGGGCACGACTGAGCAACTGAAGTGAATTTCAGTATATGAAGGAGTTTCTGGCAAATTAGTCTGTGGCTCTAAGGTACAGCTCTTATTAGGCCATTGTTCTGTAATGTTCCTCTCTTAGCTGTCTGAGCAGCTGCTTGTTTGCCTCGTGCCACTTCCAAGCTCCCTTTTTTGGTGTCATTTACAATGGGAGACTGAAACCTTAGTGGGCAGATGGGCTGCTTCCAAGAGCCTAAGGATTTAATCATCATATTTGATTGTGAATCCTTCAGTGGTCAAGTGACCTCTTTCTTTCCAAATAGTGGCATGTGCATGTAGCCCCAGAAAGGCATATTTGGAGGCAGTGTAAATGTCTGCTTTTTCCTTTTCCGAGCTCTAAAGCTTCAAACCAAGGCAATGACTCAGCTAATTGAGCTGAGGTACCTGGGGGTGAGTGTTTAGCCTCTATGGTCTCAAAGTTGGAGACTACTGCATACGCAGCTCTTCTTTTTCCATTCAAGACAAAACTGCTTCCATCAGTGTATGATATTTTCTCAGGATTCATCAGAGGGTCTTCTGACCATCCTATTTGGAGGTTTGTCCAAAGTTTCTAGGCAAGAGTGAAAGGGGAGAGGCCCTTCGGGGTAGACAGGGGAGTAGCTGTGTTAAGAACCTAGCAAGGGGATATGTAGTCAGGGCTGGATTTTCCATTAGCACTACTTGATATCTGAGGATTCTTTGATCAGACATCCATAAATGGCTTCTTCTCTCATTCAGGAGCTGTTTCTCTTGGTAGCTGGTAAAAGAGCTATTTTGCTCCCCAAAGAGAGTTTTAAAGCATCTTCTCTCAGGACTGCAGTTGCTGTAAGATTTCAAATGCAAGGAAAGATC
Source organism: Nanger dama (assembly GCA_917880005.1). NCBI lineage: Eukaryota > Metazoa > Chordata > Mammalia > Artiodactyla > Bovidae > Nanger > Nanger dama. The sequence continues at coordinate 964,112 of CAKJTW010000045.1, forward strand.
TCTTCCCAATAAGGGAGTAGGATGGTGGGAAACTATTTGTCCATCTCAGCAATAAAGAAGTGTTCACGTGAATCTTTTTGCAGTTGTTTTTCCTGTAGCACCCAAAATGATACAGGTTTGGGAGGAGAAGTCTCCAGAATAGGAGGTCAGGACAGAATAGGTAGCCCCTTTGTCAACCAAGAAATTCTCGGGCCTACTTGCCACGTCCAGGTGCACCCTTGGCTCCAGTTCTGTGATTGTTATCTGTGAAAGGTGGGATGGCTGGAGTGTGCCGTTTCAGTCCTGTTGAACCAACATGAGGGAAGGTTTGATGCTTGATCTTGAGGCTCTCGTGTCCCCAGGGCAGAATGCCATGTAGTATCCCAATTGATGCCATTTGAAGCAAGCCATTTTAGGAGACTTGTTACAGTTTGGACAGTCTTTGGACCAATGTCCTGCCCGTCTGCAAATTAGACACTTGCTTCCTGCCTTGTCCTTCATGGACGCAGAATTTGCCATAGGGCTTCTCTGGAGGGCAGCCAACATCTGGGCATGCCTTGTCTCTTTCCTTATCTCTCTTTCCTGGGCCTTGACCTCCCTCTCCTGTTCTCTGTTACAAAAGGTATTGTTGACTGTCTGGACCATCTCATCAAAAGAGGCAGCAGGGGTCCTGTAGCTGTCGTAACTTTATCCTGATTTCTGATACACACTGGGGACGAAATTTGTCTGTTAAAATCACGTGTACTTAGTAAGAGGATAAGTCCAGATTGGTAAACTCTTGGAGGCCTCTTTCCAAAAGGCAATGGGGTTCTGACTGGAGTCCTGAGTTATTGCTGAGACCAGGCACAGTCCAACAACTAATAGGCTTCCTTCTATTTCCATGGGTGGTGAGTCCTTCTGAGGCTTATCCTACCCAGTACTGTTGCAGCCTGAGAGCTAGGCCTCCCTGGATCAGGGTGAAGATCCCCAGACAGGCTGAGGTGTGACATCCTCCTGGAGATGGAATCCCTGGGCAGGTTGAGGCATGACAACCTCCTGTGACCCCTGAACTGGTGGATCCCTGAAAAGGTTTGGGCATGGCAACCTTCTGAGGACAAGATCTCCAAGCAAGTCAAGGCAGGTCGACCTCCTGGGACCCCCAGACGGGAGTTGGACATCTCCAAGTTCTCCAGCATAACTAGTGCTGGGTAGGATTAAGGGGTTGTAATCTTAACTCATTGCCGGCTTTTCCCTCACAGATGGGAATAGATACCATGATGTAAATCAATCAAAACCTGTGCCCTGAGACTGGGAACCTGGCAGAAACAGCCATAAGCCTTATCCTCTTATTGCTCTGAGGTAATGTAAGTCACTGATTTTTTTTTCCCCTTAGTCCTCCATACGAGCAGTTTATGGTGTTTCCAACTGTAAACATTTCTTTGTCATAGACCCACGTTAGGTAGTAACAGAAGTTGACAAAAGAGTGTGTTATCTGGTTCTGTTAGGGCATTAAGAGTGTTTTAATAATAAGTGAGGTAGAGAGATGTTGCTTACAAGGGGGCAGGGTCCTGGTTTTAAGGATTAGTAAGTGGCTTAAGGACAAATTGATAAGAGGCAAGAGACCAGATGTTCCATAAAAGTGGAGTAGAGATCCAGGGATATGTTTATAACTTTAGGAGAAAGGTGGTATAAGGGTTTGGGCCCAAACAGCCTGCAGGGTTAATTCCTAAAGTGGCAAACATTATCCCTGGAAGCCCAATTTCCTTTGAAGGGATGCCAGCAGATGGACTTCTATCAAGCATTGTGTGCCTGTCACCTACCTTAGTGGGTTCACTGAGAGATGCTGTTGTTGCACATGTTGTAGAAACATGGAAGATGAAGGCCTGTATCTCTAGAGGGATTGGATATTATACAGTATTTCCCTCCCAAGGGCCAGCTATTTTCTGGTTGTTCCTCCACAAGATTGTAGAGCTAACACTGTGGGACCAGTGCTCATGAAAAGAGCATAAAATAGAATGGAAGGGGGAAAGGCACAACTTTCGAAAGAATGAAATACCCCAAGGGCATAACATAAACTGATTAAAATCAAATGAGTCCAAGATGACAGACAAGTCAAATTCAACTAAACCTTGATCATCAATCTGCAAGCTAAATGACACACCCAGAGGTGTCTTGAGGGTTCCAAGGTGCTATCAAAAGACAAAGTAGTGGGTGATTCCCCAATTTTTGGAATGATCTTCCCACTCATTATTATGTGAAATTATTCAACCCATAAAGAACTAATCACACCACACTTCATGGCTGCCATATTCATTCTTTGAGATGGCCCACTGCCTGTGGAGTATGCTTCTCTTTGAATCCTAACACCTCTACATTTTACTTATCTCTGTGTCTCTCACTGAATCCACTTTGTGATGAGCTATTACGAACCTGAGCTTCATTATGTCCTGAAACCAGGCACCATGGGTTTGGCTGGGTTCAAGTCCCTGTCGGAAATGACTGAGTGACTAAGCATAGCACAGAGTCCCTGCCACGTGAGTTTGAGTCCCAATCTTAGGTAAGCAGTTTCAAACACAGCTTTTCCCCTGTAGGAAAGATGATGACCTGCTCAATACTTTGTAAGCAGTGACACAGATGGAGAGAGGAGCTGAAGGATGGGAAGAAAATGCAGTGGGAAAAACATGCCAAGGAATCCCTTTCATAACTTGCCAGAAAAGCTGCTAAATACCTGACCATTGTCCACAATTTTCACTGGCTTGATCATTGACACAAATAAGATTAAGGACAGACGAACCCTCACCCATTTGGGCAATAGCTACTAAGGCACAGCAGATAGAAGAGCCAGGGAGTAGCCCCTGCAATAGTCCCTCAGTTGCATCCACTGCTGCTCGCTTATTCCCAGGGGATTCAAAGAAACAAGAGAATGTAAAGGAATTAAGATTTTGTTAGCCATATGTCTCTCCAACCATAAGGGGAAAGGACCTCCTAACCCAACCAGAGGTCTTCTGGAATCTGAGACTGAGCCATGTGAGCTTTCTGCCGAGTTCATTTTGTTATCCCAGTTTCTAGCACACTAGGCTTCTTGTCAGTTCCACTGCACTAGATTTCTTTCCTGTCCAGCTTCTACCATGTGAGCTTTTTCAAGTTGGGTTTCAGCTGTGCTTGGCTTCTGCCTCACAGGGGCTGAGCCAAGGTTGTTTCAGCCAGCTAAATTTGAGAAATGGCACCAGATATGTTGGGGAAGTATGTAACTTACTCAGTTCTGTCTCACTGCAGCAAAACTTTGAAGTGGCAGACCAGTGTCACAGCTCTGTTACAGCTCACTTTCATTCAGCAAGCAAAGGATAGTACACCTTCGAGGTATGAGGGTGGGCCGACGCTAAAGGAGAAGCCTCCATACATCTTGGCATCCTCTTTTTATACGTTTGTCTCCTCCACTCCCTGAGCCTACCCCATGCAAATCTGGCTAGCCAAGAAGGGGATGTATTTCTTTCACCAGACGCTCTCACTATGGGTACTTGGATTTTCTTCTGTTCCATTTTCACAGGCTTATCTCTTTCTTTGTCTTTTAGCCACCACTGTTTTAGACTCCTTTTTTCCTATTCTAACTACCTAACAGGCACAGTAAAGGACAGAAATGATATAGACTTACAATAGGCAGTAGAAAAAGGAATAAAGGAATTTCATGAGTCAGGCAGTAAGGATACAGAGAAGCATTTTACTTATTTCTATGTCTATGGTCATGGTATCACAGAAGGCAATGGCAACCCACTCTAGTACTCTTGCCTGGAAAATCCCATGGATGGAGGAGCCTGGTGGGCTGTACTCCATGGGATCGCTAAGAGTCGGACACGACTGAGCGACATCACTTTTACTTTTCACTTTCATGCAATGGAGAAGGAAATGGCAACCCACTCCAGTATTCTTGCCTGGAGAATCTCAGGGACAGGGGAGCCTGGCAGGCTACCGTCTATGGGGTCGCACAGAGTTGGACACGACTGGAGCAACTTAGCAGCAGCAGCAGCAGCATGGTCATGGTACACTCTGAGCTTTCAAAAATATAGCCACAGCAGACATTTGATCCATCCTTGTACTAATTATAGAAGGTAGACTGAAGGTTGCATCAAATGATCGTATTGGATAAAGAAGTAGCGGCACCACCACAGAAGACCACTGGCCAATATGGCTTTAGAACATAAAATAATGCCTACTCAAGCTAGTACTTATGTTTCCATTTTCAAAAAGATTTCTCATTTTCACAGAGCACTATACAAAGATTCAATTATAATTAAAATAAAGGTGCTTTTTAAACTATTCTACTATCCTGATTTCTTAATTATTCATGTTTAACCTTCAATATACTTACAACGACTAGCATGTTCTTGGTCAGTATGATCTCTGCAATTCAATAAAATTTTGTTCTCCTAGCATGATGACTCAGGTTCGAGTAGTAAGTACAAGTAACAGATTACGCTGTGATGCTTGCTCAAATAGGTGGCATGAAGGCTGGCCTTTTTTTTTAATCATTGTTTGAGAAAAAGTGAGGTGCTTAATAAACCATACTCCAACTTAGGCCTCTCCAGGAGATCCATGGCAACACAGCAAAAGAAATTCACACTGATCTAAGTGAAGCATTCTTTTAGAAACTGATCTAGCTTAGAAAACTCTCTCAAGTCAATGGCTCAGGACAGTAAATTCCAAAATCTTTTTGAAACACTGAGACCCTGAACTCTCCTCATTATTGTTGGGATCTCCCTGGTCTTACCTGAGAAGAACTTGAAGTGCCTAGATTAAAAGACCATCTTCATTTAAAAATCCAGATGTAACTGTCACTGTAGGTTGGAATGCAAACGGATACAGCCACTATGGAAGACAGTCCTTAAAAACTAGGAATAAAATTACCATATGACCCAAAAATCCCACTACTGGGCATATACCCTGAGAAAACCACAATTGAAAAAGACACATATACCTCAAATTTCACTGAAGCACCATTTAAAATAAATAGGACATGGAAGCAACCTAGATGTCCACTGACAGATGAATGGATAAAGAAGCTGAGATACATATATACAATGAAATATTATTCAGCCCTGAAAAGGAGCATATATGACCCAGTGTTAATGAGGTGGATGAACCTAGAGCCTATTATACAGAGTGAAGTCAGTCAGAAATAGAAAAACAAATATCATATATATATATATAATCTAGAAAGATGGTACTGATAAAACTATTTGCAGGGCAGCAGTGGAGATGTGGACATAGAGAGAAGAACAGACTTATGGACCCAGGTGTCATGGAGCAGAGGGGAAGATGGCAGCAGGGAAGTAGAGATTGTGATGAATGAGGAGAGTAATGTGGAAATACATACATACATATATATATATATATATATATATATATATAGGAGTAATGTGGAAATATATATATATAAATATAAGAGTATATATATTTATATATATATATATATAAAACCATATTTTAAATAGATAACCAGTGGGAATTTGCTATATGCCTCAGGGAACTCAAACCAGGGATCTGTGACAACCTACAGTGGTGGGATGGGTGAGAAGTGGGAAAAACGTTCAAGAGGGAGGGTTCAAGAGGAACATATGTATAAACTATGGCTGATTCATGCTGATGTGTGGGAGAAACCAACAGAATACTGTAAAGCAATTATCCTTCAATGAAAACTAAATGCATTAAAAAAAATAAGCTGAATATACAATGGAGTAAAGACAGTCTCTTTAACAGGTGGTGCTGGGAAAACTGGTCAACCAAGTGTAAAAGAATGAAACTAGACCCCCTTTCTAACACCATACACAAAAATAAACTCAAAATGGATTAAAGATCTAAATGTAAGACCAGAAACTATAAAACTCCTAGAGGAGAACATAGGCAAAACACTCTCCGACATAAATCACAGCAGGATCCTCTATGATCCAACTCCCAGTATACTGGAAATAAAAGCAAAGATAAACAAATGGGATCTAATTAAAATTAAAAGCTTCTGCACAACAAAGGAAACTATAAGCAAGGTGAAAAGATAGCCTTCTGAAGGGAGAAAACAATAGCAAATGAAGCAACTGACAAACAACTAATCTCAAAATATACAAGCAACTTATGCAGCTCAACTCCAGAAAAATAAACGATCCAATCAAAAAATGGGCCAAAGAACTAAATAGGCATTTCTCCAAAGAAGACATATGGATGGCTAACAAACACATGAAAAGATGCTCAACATCAATCATTATCAGAGAAATGCAAATCAAGACTACAATGAGGTAACATTTCACACCAGTCAGAATGGCTGTGATCCGAAAGTCTACAAGCAATAAATGCTGGAGAGGGTGTGGAGAAAAGGGAACCCTCTTATACTGTTGGTGGGAATGCAAACTAGTACAGCCATTATGGAGAACAGTGTGGAGATCCCTTAAAAATTGCAAATAGAACTGCCTATGACTCAGCAATCCCACTGTTGGGCATACACACTGAGGAAATCAGAATTGAAAGAGACACATGTACCCGAATGTTCATTGTAGCACTGTTTATAATAGCCAAGACATGGAAACAACCTACATGTCCATCAGCAGATGAATAGATAAGAAAGCTGTGGTACATATACACAATAGAGTATTACTTGGTCATTAAAATGAATACATTTGAATCCATTCTAATGAGGTGGATGAAACTGGAGCCAATTATTCAGAGTGAAGTAAGCCAGAAAGAAAAACACCAATATAGTATACTGACACATATATGGAATTTAGAAAGAAGGTAATGGTAATGATGACCCTGTATGTGAGACAGCAAAAGAGACACAGATGTATGCTGGGAGCCAGCGTGAGGAACTCCACCCATGGTAAAGGTCATGAAGAATGCATGATCAAGCCACAGGAAACCCCCTGTTCCTGAGCATCTACCCCCAAAACCAGAGTCTGTTTTATGCTTTCACCTACACCTCTGACTTTACGGGGAGCTCTCCCCCATAACCATTTCTCTTGGAGAAGGAGTTAACTTGCAACTCCAAGTCAATAAAAATTCATGGGCATGACAAGAGTGTTTCAACTTATGAATGCCTCTGAGGTTATCTAGCCTGCCTGTATAGGTTCAGCTGGCCACATGTGATTGTGTCAGAATTTAATTTTGGAGGTTCCAAAAATAACTGCAGATGGTGACTGCAGCCATGAAATTAAAAGACACTTATCCTTGGAAGAAAAGTTATGACCAACCTAGATAGCATATTCGAAAGCAGAGACATTACTTCGGCGACTAAGGTCTGTCTAGTCAAGGCTATGGTTTTTCCAGTGGTCATATATTGATGTGAGAGTTGAACTGTGAAGACGGCTCAGAGCCAAAGAATTGATGCTTTTGAACTGTGGTGTTGGGAAGACTCTTGAGAGTCCCTTGGACTGCGCGACGATCCAACCAGTCCATTCTGAAGGAGATCAACCCTGGGATTTGTTTGGAAGGAATGATGCTAAAGCTGAAACTCCAGTACTTTGGCCTTCTCATAAGAAGAGTTGACTCATTGGAAAATACTTTGATGCTGGGAGGGATTAGGGGCATGAGGAGAAGGGGACAACCGAGGATGAGGTGGCTGGATGGCATCATGGACTCGATGGATGTGAGTCTGAGTGAACTCCAAGAGATGGTAATGAAGAGGGAGGCCTGGCATGCTGCAATTCTTGGGGTCGCAATGAGTTGAACACGACTGAGCGACTGAACTGAATTGAACTGAACCATGAGAGGCACTAGGTGTTTTTGACTTACTAAAGGCAAATTCTTTTGGGAAGTTAGAAATTATTAGTTTAGTGGGTTGGTTAGGAATTATATTGGTGAAGTGTTTTTCATTTGGTGTGCCAATTATTGCTGCTAATTCTCTGCCCTGGGTGGGACAAGGGTGTCTCAGGTCAAACCCCTCTGCTGGCAAACTGCTTTGTGACAGGATTATCCATACTCCTGCCACTACGCACATGATTGTTTACTACCTCTCAACCATAAACAGCACAGAGAGTTTTGGAATATTTTGAGAGTCTCAATTAGCATAGGGCTTTTCTCATTATTGAGTCAATGATTGCCACCAGGCCTCCATATCCTTAAGCACCTGGGAATATATTAATCAATGTATTTGGAATATAGAAAAGGAAATATAGTAGTTTTTTTATGTTAGCAATATTAGACTTTTTGAGTTAATGAATTTTCTCTTTTTATAGATCACTGTACTTTGTTATAAATCATTGTGTCCTTGCTATGTAAAATGTAACTTTATCACTATCTTAAGACTAAATAGATCTTAAGGGGAACACTAGTGATGGGTTTTCATTTGTTCAGCCAGTATTTGCTGCTAAATTTCCATATCCCCTGCCCTTATAATGAATATAACTAGCATATAGGAGAAATAAGTATTAACCTTTAGGATTAATCATGTTAACCTTGGGTTAAATAAATTCCTTTTTGATTGTAACTCATTACACCCTCATCCTATAGGAATGCAACTTTATTTGGAGGGTGGTGCCTGGGTTAAGAAAAAAACACCATTGGAAAAAATAAGTGTTTTGGTTATCAGAGAGGGTCATAAATGTCTGCAGGCCTCAATGCCAGAAGATGATGTAAAACCTCTAAGAACTTTTTATGTAAAGCACCTGATTTTGATAAAGGTCAGGACTGCTGACCCCTGTGTGACTCTGTATTCATCCCTATGTGAAACAAAAGGTATATAAGCAAACCTAAAAATAAAGAAAGGGGATCAGTTTCTGGAAAGACTGATTCCCCCATGTCGTTTCTTTCTTGCTCCCCGTTTTTCTGGCTGAATTAATGTGGGTACTCACTAAGCCTGCTAATTTTTCCTGGGCTTCTAAGATCGGACCAGGGAGGCCTCAGTGCCTCATCTCCTTTGGGAGAATGGGAAGACACCTGTGGCCTACGTAGGTGGTGATTGGTATTCCAAGTAAACCAAGTTATTCAGCATCTTTTTCTCCACTAATATTTCCTACTACACTATCCATTTCTAATCTCTCTATATATCTGTAATTAAATAAGTTTTTTCCTAGGATGCCTACTCCAACTCCCCTTCGAATTACCCTGGATCCACCAGGGCTGGACCCCGGCAGATGTATAGAATGGACTTTTGGACTCTGAGGGAGAGGGTGAGGGTGGGATGATTTGGGAAAATGGTATTGAAACATGTATACTGTCATGTAAGAAATGACGCACCAGTCTTGTCTATGTTCAATACAGGATACAGGATGCTTGGGGCTGATGTACGGGGATGATCCAGAGAGATGATATGGGGTGGAAGGTGGGAAGAGGGTTCAGGATTGGGAGCTCATGTACACCCGTGGTGGATTCATGTCAATGCATGGCAAAACCAATACAGTATTGTAAAGTAAAATAAAATAAAAATAAACTTTAAAAAAAAAAGAAAAGAAATAAGGGAGTAGATTAATGTTTGGGGATAAAAAAGAATCAGGGTAAATGTTAACGGGTGAAAGGTCTTTATATGCTGTTATAAATGGAGACTTGGCCTAATGGTGTATTGTTAAGTGTTAATTCTAGGCCTTGTTTCTGTTTAATTCTCATGATAGCCCTATAATGTGAATTGCTTAATACATGAGGAAACAAGCTCAGGGAGATTGTTTCACAGCTAGTATGAAGTCAGGCCTGGATTCAATGCTAGGCAATCTGGCTCTGTAACCTGCATCTCTTAAATTTAAACTCCATGTGATATCACTCACCTTGATTCTTGACCTTTACATCAACACACAAACCAAATAAACACACAAACCAAAGAACTGGTTAGGAATCTCTCACCAGAGATTTGGGTTAAATAATGCTGTGTGGGATCCAGGGGTTTGCATTATCAACAAGCAGCAAAGGTGCTTACAATGCAGGTTGTTCATAGACTATAAAAATTACAAACAAACAAATCAGCTGATAAAACTAACATAATGGGGAAAAATTGGTCTTCTAAATTCACAGCAATGTGATCTGAATAATGATAGATTAATGGGCTGGTTGATAAGGAAGAATAAATCAGAGAAACTAGCACTCAGATTTTGCTTCCTGTCCTTTCACATGAGAGAAGCACAGAGGGGTATTTCTCAGTGGAGGTAGCAATATTTCTCCAGAACTTGTAGCCCTTAAGTTTAGTGATCTTCTTTTCTTCTAATTCCTTTTCCATCAGGAAACCTCAGATAAACATTCCCAAATGTCAGAATCTCAAAAGAGAAAATTAGTTTAGCTATTGGGGGCAAGGTTTGGGGAGTGGGTTTCCCAATTTCCCCATTATAAAGTAGACTACCAAGATAACTTATTCATCACCCTGTGCTATTTTCATGAGAAACAGCAAGTCCCAAAGGCCAGATGAGCTGTGGATATACCAAAAATATTATGCTTCTTGATTTGAGAATCAGTGCATCAGCCTTGAGTGTTTGACCAATATGTGGACTCTGACATGCATGCCTGCAACCAGGTCCCACCTCAACTTTACTAGAAGAGAGTCTACACTTATTAATATTATTACTTTAGAAACCACAAACTATATTTAAAAATCAAACATAATCTGTGAATAGGTTTTCATCAGAACATAATGCATAATAATGAAGCACTAAAAACAATCTAAATGTGCAACAATAGTAAGGAAATTTTTAATAAGTAAGGTGCATCCACATAAAGAATATTTGTGCAGTCTTTAACATAAATTTTATATAGAATATTGTTCAAATACATAAAAAAATTGCAATGAAGTGGAAGACAAACCAAAATCTAGATAGAATTTATCTCTGGATAGTCTAATTATATGTGAATATTACTGTATATTCAAATATGTCCATATATCCCAAGCTTTTCACAATGAGCAGGTTGTACTTTCACAATTAAAAAAATAAAAATAAAAACTGCTTTTTGGGCCGAAATTTAATCCTTCCAATAATTATATTCTGTTAAACAGAGTAACAGTTTTATAACATCTGTTTTCAATGTGGCAAGATAGACTATCTGCCTGGACTCACTTTTCAAATTTCTTGGCTGACTGAAAATATCTGAGTATAGGCAGGAATATAATGCAAATGATAGCCTCCACTTTGTATAAGAATGGAGAGAAACAACAGTCATACGTTGCAATTGCCAAACAGGAGACATGAGAAAGCTCAATATATTGAGCTAGATTTCTTTCCTTTCATCACTGCCCTTAGGCATAAGAAGTTAATAGGGATTTAGCTAATTGGCTGGTTTTCATCATAATTGGCTAACAAATCATTCCAATCTCAAGAAAAACCAAAGAGGAGGAAATAATAACAGGAGGTTGAAGAAAAGCCTGCATTTTTGTCTTTCAGGAAGTCTGAAGTTTTTAGGCTCAGAGTATTAGCTCCCCAGAAAGTGGAGGCTCCATTAAGGAAGGGGTAAATGTCACTGACATACACACCAGGCCTTCTAGCCTCCTTGAAGAAAAAATGAAACTTATGGCACACACTTGATTTTGTTCTACTACTAAATTCAGCTTAAGCGAACATGGACTCATTCTGGGCTTGGGATAGAAGATTCAGGATAGCTGAGGCTCTTGGACCTTGTGAGTACCAGGGACTTCTGGAAGATGCAATTTAAGCTCATCTCAACTAAATTTACTCTTTCTTTCCCCAAACCAATTAATTAGCAATTTAAGGTAGAGATTATCATCTCATTTCCTGTTCTATCATCCAACTCTCAGTATCAACTCCGTGTGGCCAGCATTCCATAAAATTTTGAGGTAGGATAAATTGGCTTTCCATACTTTTCACCAATCTTTTAAACCTCATTCTGTCCTGTATCTGTGTTTCCCTTCCTCATTTCCTTTCAGACTACTTCTCTTGCTTCCAGTAACAGGTATTACAAACAGTCTGAGCACTTATGATCAGAAATACACAAATACCTCCCTACAAGGGGTGGCAGAATTCTTGAAAATGGTGCTAGATCAGAAATCCAGGCCATATAAGGACTCTATTCAACTATCCAAAAATTATGACAGGAAAAGTAAAAATAATAAAACTAGCAAAATAGAAGAGAATAGGAAAGAAAGACCATATGGTAAAAGGATATGAAAGAGCATATGGTAAAAAGACTACCAACAGTGACCTCAAGACCAGCTGAAAAAGGCTTCAAGCCTCAGGCCATATGCCATTATAGTAAAAGAAAGGACTCCAAGGACAGCAAGAAGAATTCTAGGATTTGTACAAAATGAAGACTGAAGTCTCTTCTATGTTATTTTTTGTTGTTGTTGCTTCTATAAATCTTTTTAACCTCCTGAAACTCTAAAGTAACTATTCACTGAGAAGTCTCACAATAATAGTTCTCCCAGCTTCCCTTTCCATGCATTGGATCTCAATGTTTCATTACCTATGGTACATTACACTGCTGCTGCTGCTGCTGCTAAGTCGCTTCAGTCTGTGTGACCATCTGTGCGGTCATCTGTGTGAACCCACAGATGGCAGCCCACCAGGCTCCTCCATCCCTGGGATTCTCCAGGCAAGAACACTGGAGTGGGTTGCCATTTCCTTGTCCAATTCATGAAAGTGAAAATTGAAAGTGAAATCACTCAGTCATGTCCGACTCATTGCGGCCCCATGGACTGCAGCCTACCAGGCTCCTCCGTCCATGGGATTTTCCAGGCAAGGATACTGGAGTGAGGTGCCATTGTCTTCTCTGCTATGGTACACTAGGGCTTTGTTAATGTAGATTTCAAGCCTTCACTCTCGGGAAGCAGCCTTATCTCCCACTGCTCTTCATGCAGCTTGACCTCCAACTAAACAAGAATTCTGTTATTCTCTGTGTGTCCTGGGGCTTTCTTTTTCTTCATCATACTGTCCTCTTTGCCTATATTCCTACTTACTAAAAATATATTCAATCTCTGAGAAATTTCCTTCAATACTTCTTTCTGCCTTGTGAAATTGTATTATCTTCTTTCTCTGAAATTCTATCAGAGCTATTATCCAACACCTCTCCTATGCCCCCTTCTTAGAATGTCTCATAAAAGTGGCAAAAACCTTTTTATGTCTTAATATCTTTTTAGCTTATAATGTGATAACAACATATTAATTGATTGATGAATGAATGAGGAATCCTGACAACAGATGCTGAGTAAATGCTACCATACCACACTGATGGATCTTTTTTCTTATTTTTGCTCTCATATGCACACTAATGTGTTGCCAGGCAGTGCTAGTGGTAAATAACCCATCTGCCAATGCTCAGGACATAAGAAACAAGAGTTCAATCCATGGGTTGGGAAGATCCTCTGGAGCAGGGTTTGGTAACCCACTCCAGTATTCTTGCCTGGAGAATCCCATGAACAGAGGAGCCTGGCAGGCTACAGTTCATAAGGTTGCAAAGAGATGGACATGTCTAAAGCACACATACACATGTCTATAGCACACATACACATACATGCACATTTATATATACTCATGCATTTCTGCCAGTGAGAATAATTTGGATATCTTAGTCAAAAATAAAAGATTAATAAGAAGAAGGTTAAACAGTAAAAAAAAAAAAAAAAAGTTAATGCTTCCATTGTCTCAAATAGAACAGATCTTTTTCTACCTAGGCTTTAAAATATAATTACTCATGAATTTCTGTATATTAAATCCACTTTATTCCACACTAAGCTTTGGGCACTTTTTATAATGCAAAATCTTGATTTTAAGATGTATCTTCACATGGCAAAAAATAAGTCAAAGACTTTGTCTAGACTTTCTGAACCATCTTTTTCTGTGGATGGTAAGAAATATCTCAGGAAAGAGCATCCCAGGTTTCTGTCGAGTGGTAACTAGGAGGACCTCAGTAAACATAATGGAGGATCACCTACCTAAGTTTTGTAAACAGAGCATATATTATTACTGGTGTAGACATGACCTTGTGGATCTCTTTGCAGACTATATTCATGTTGTACAAGTCACATTAAAGTAGGGAAGTATTTCTCCCAGGAAATAAACAGACGTTTAACTTCAGTTCATAGGACACCATAGTCTGAATTCTTAATGTTGAGACACGGATCCTTTTTCAAACTACTTAAAATTGTGTAGGCATAATTTTAACAACACAGCACTTTGTAGCATAAAATCATTTATCCTTTTCCTACTAAAAACTTCCTGCTCTTTCTTTCAAGCCTCTCTTGACAATGCCACTTGTGGAGGCCATGGTACACCTATTAGAGCCTGGCAATCATGAGATGGTGCAGCAAGTGTCTGTGATGATATACTTCAGCTTCTCTGAGAACTTTTAACATTTTGGTTGCAAATTCCTACAAAATAACATAGTATACTTATTTTTAATTGTACAAGAGTCTGTTTCCAGAAAAATATGAAACATGTATTTTCCAAAGATACTAGGAAGGCTTAAGAAATTCAAGGAAAAGGAAAAGGTGGGTGGGGTTTAGACCAAGCATGCACATCTACAATTATTCTCAGGGGCTTTGGCACACAATAAACAGATCAATCTCTCTGCTAACAGGGATAACCGTCCTTCAGAAATTCAAATAGAAGGGACCCTGAAAACTGAGCTAGACCTGATTTTAGGCACAGTAGAATTTCTTTTAATGTGGGGATTGAGCAACAACCCCAATACTGCTGGGACTTGACATGAGACATTCACTTGTGTGAAGGCCTTGCAGCTTCCAATCTGCTTTTTCACACTCTGCCTGTGGCACCGCTGCTGGGCTCCAATAGCATCTTCTGTGGTTTACCAGCTCACTTCTGTAGACAATGCTTATAGGGAGATTTTAAAGGAAAATGTGAAAGGCCCTCTCCTTCTGGTTTTCATCCTGTTCCGGTTACAATTACCTCAGGGATTGGCTTTGCTCTGTAAGTAGGCATTTGGTTCCATTTTGCAGGCCTTCCTTCACACAGTCCTAGACCCAGCTTCATCACATTCCCCTAGAGATACAAACACCAACCAGCCAGCAGCACTTCCCAGAGGTCTGGAGTACCATTTCACCATAATCTCTTCTGAGCTCGAAAGTCCTCACCAGCAAGCCCTACCTACTCAGAGCCCCAAGTTTGGTTACTTCCTCTGCTAAGCTTCTAATTTCTCATCCCATCTTTCTCTCTGTTCTCCCAGTCCTGGATCACTAGCATTTTTTTTTCCTGTTATTATGATTCTTATGAAACACGAGGGTTTCTTTTTCACCTTTTCAACTCTCTGATTAAATAATTATTTCATATTAAATTTTCTCTGTTAATATTATTATGTGGATTGTATTTTCTTGACTGTGTCTTAATAGATATTTATTACTTATAATTGAGTTACACAGATTTTTACTACATTTCTGATATGTATTTATATTTTAGATGGTATGTTCATGTGCTAAAACAGTACAGGAAATCTGCATTTGTTAAAAAAAAATAAATAAACAAACATTATTGATCAACATAACTGTCCTGAAAGATGCCCATGATATACTGAGTGATAAAAGCAAATGCTTTTATAATTGGCAAGTATATGTTATACAGCTAGAGAAAAACAGAAGAAATAATTTTAAAAGATATTGTAATCTCTAAGAGAATATTTTATTATTCCTGTTAAATCTCTTTAATATATGTAATCATGACAGTATAATATATATTTTTGCCCCTACATAGCTGAAATTGCCATAACTATAAAGCAGTTAAGGATGTAGAAGAAATAAAAAAGTCAATATATAATGAATAATGCAATAAATGAGATTAAAAAAACACTCTGGAGAGAACAAATAGTAGAATAATGGAGGCAGAAGATAGGATTAGTAAGGTAGAAAATAGAATGGTAGAAATAAATGAATCAGAGAGGAAAAAAGAAAAATGAATTAAAAGAAATGAGGACAACCTCAGAGACCTCTGGGACAATGTTAAATGCCCAAACATTCAAATCATAGGAGTCCCAGAAGAAGAAGACAAAAAGGAAGACCATGAGAAAATAATTGACATAATAGTTGAAAAATTCCCAAAAAATGGTGAAGGAAATTATCACCCAGGTAAAGAAACCCAGAGATTCCCAAACAGGATAAACCCAAGGTGAAACACCCCAAGACATATGTTAATTAAATTAACAAAGGTCAAACACAAAGAACAAATATTAAAAGCAGCAAGGGAAAAACAACAAATAACACACAAGAGGATTCCCATAAGGATAACAGCTGATCTTTCAACAGAAACTCTTCAGGCCAGAAGGGAATGGCAAGACATACTTAAAGTGATTTAAAAATAATAATAATAACCTACAGCCCAGATTACTCTATTCAGCAAGGATCTCATTCAAATATGAAGGAGAAATCAAAAGCTTTACAGACAAGCAAAAGCTGAGAGAATTCAGCACCACCAAACCAGCTCTCCAACAAATGCCAAAGGATATTCTCTAGACAGGAAACACAAAAAGGGTATATAAACTCAAACCCAAAACAGTAAAGTAAATGGCAATGGGATCATACCTATCAATAATTACCTTAAACGTAAATGGGTTGAATGCCCCAACCAAAAGACAAAGACTGGCTGAATGGATACAAAAACAAGACCCCTATATATGTTATCTACAAGAGACCCACCTCAAAACAGAGGACACAAACAGACTGAAAGTGAAGGGCTGGAAAAAGATATTCCACGCAAATAGAGACCAAAAGAGAGCAGGAGTAGCAATACTCATATCCGATAAAATAGACTTTAAAACAAAGGCTGTGAAAAGAGCCAAAGAAGGACACTGCATAATGATCAAAGGATCAATCCAAGAAGAAGATATAACAATTATAAATATATATGCACCCAACATAGGAGCACCACAATATGTAAGACAAATGCTAACAACCATGAAAGGGGAAATTAACACAATAATAGTAGGAGACTTTAATATCCCAGTCACACCTATGGATAGATCAACTACACAGAAAATTAACAAGGAAACACAAACTTTAAATGATACAATAGACCAGTTAGACCTAATTGATATCTATAGGACATTTCACCCCCAAAACAAAGAATTTCACCTTTTTCTCAAGTACATGCAGAACTTTCTCCAGGACAGATCACATCCTGGGTCATAAATCTAGCCTTGGTAAATTAAAAAAAAAAAAAAAAAAACTGAAATAATTCCAAGCATCTTTTTGACCATAATGCAGTAAGATTAGATCTCAGTTACAGAAGAGAAACTATTAAAAATTCCAACATATGGAGGCTGAACAACACACTGCTGAATAACCAACAAATCACAGAAGAAATCAAAAAGAAATCAAAATATGCATAGAAATGAATGAAAATGAAAACACAACAACCCAAAACCTGCGGGACACTGTAAAAGCAGTGCTAAGGGGAAGGCTCAAAGGACTACAGGCATAGCTCAAGAAACAAGAAAAAAGTCAAATAAATAACCTAACTCTACACCTAAAGCAACTAGAAAAGGAAGAAATGGAGAACCCCAGAGTTAGTAGAAGGAAGGAAATCTTAAAAATTAGGGCAGAAATAAATGCAAAAGAAACAAAAGAGACTACATCAGAAATCAACAAAGCCAAAAGCTAGTTCTTTGATAGGATAAATAAAATTGACAAACCATTAGCCAAACTCATCAGGAAACAAAAGGAGAAAAATCAAATCAATAAAATTAGAAATGAAAATGGAGAGATCACAACAGATAACACAGAAATACAAAGGATCATAAGAGACTACTATCAGCAACTATATGCCAATAAAATGGACAATCTGGAAGAAATCAACAAATTCTTAGAAAACTACAACTTTCCAAAACTGAACCAGGAAGAAATAGAAAATATTGACACACTCATCACAAGCACGGAAATTGAAACTGTAATCAGAAATCTTCCAGCAAACGAAAGCCCAGGTCCAGAAGGCTTCACAGCTGAATTCTACCTAAAATTTAGAGAAGAGCTAACATCTATTCTACTGAAACTCTTCCAGAAAATTGCAGAAGAAGGTAAACTCAAACTTATTCTATGAGGCAAGCATCACCTAATACCAAAACCTGACAAAGATACCACACAAAAATAAATAAATAAATAAAACTACAGGACAATATCACTTATGAACGTAGATGCAAAAACCCTTAACAAAATTCTACCAGTCAGAATCCCACAGCATACTAAAAAGATCATGCATCATGACCAAGTGGGCTTTATCCCAGGGAGGCAATGATTCTTCAGTATCCGCAAATCAATCAATGTAATACACCACATTAACAAATTAAAAAAATAAAGCCATATTATTATCTCAATAGATGGAGAGAAACTCTTTGACAAAATTCAACATCCATTTATGATAAACACTCCAGAAAGCAGGAAGAGAAGGAACATACCTCAACATAATAAAGGCTATATATGATAGTTCAGTTCAGTTCAGTTCAGTTGCTCAGTCGTGTCTGACTCTTTGCAACCCCATGAATCACAGCACACCAGGCCTCCCTGTCCATCACCAACACCTGGAGTTCAATCAGACTCATGTCCATCGAGTCAGTGATGCCATCCAGCCATCTCATCCTCTGTCGTCCCCTTCTCCTCCTGCCCCCAATCCCTCCGAGCATCAGAGTCTTTTCCAATGACCCACAGCAAACATTATCCTCAATGGTGAAAAACTGAAAGCATTTCCCCTAAAGTCAGAAACAACACAAGGGTGCCCACTTTCACCACTACTATTCAAGAAAGTTTTGAAAGTTTTGGCCACAGCAATCAGAGCAGAAAAAAGGAATAAAAGGAATCCAAAATGGAACAGAAGAAGTAAAACTCTGTTTGCAGATGACATGATCCTCTACATAGAAAACCCTAAAGACTCCACCAGAAAATACTAGAGCTAATCAATGAATATAGTAAAGTTGCAGGATATAAAATCAACACACAGAAATACACTGCATTCCTATACACTAATAAGAGAAAATAGAGAAATTAAGGAAAAAATTACATTCACCATTTCAATGAAAATAATAAAATACTTAGAAATATACCTACCTAAAGAAACTAAGGACCTATATATAGAAAACTGTAAAACACTGGCGAAAACAATCAAAGAGGACACAAATAGATGGAGAAATATACTGTGTTAATGGATCAGAAGAATCAATATAGTCAAAATGAGTATACTTCCCAAAGCAATCTACAGATTCAATGCACTTCTTATCAAGCTACCAATGGTATTTTTCGCAGAGCTAGAACAAATAATTTCGTAATTTGTATGGAAATACAAAAACCTCAAATAACCAAAGCAATCTTGAGAAAGAAGAATGGAACTGGAGGAATCAACCTGCCTGACTTCAGGCTCTACTACAAAGCCACAGTCATCAAGACAGTGTGGTACTGGCACAAAGACAGAAATATAGATCAATGGAACAAAATGGACAGCCCAGAGATAAATCCACACACCTACGGACATCTTATCTTCAATAAAGGAGGCAACAGTATACAATGGATTAAAGACAATCTCTTTAACAACTGGTGCTGGGAAAACTGGTCCACCACTTGTAAAGGAATGAAACTAGTACACTTTCTACACCATACACAAAAATAAACTCAAAATGGATTAGAGATCTAAATGTAAGACCAGAAACTATACAATTTCTAGAGAAGAACATAGGCAAATCAATCTCCGACATAAATCATGGCAGAATCTTCCATGACACACCTCCCAGAATATTGGAAATAAAAGCAAAAATAAACAAATGGGACATAATTAAACTTAAAAGCTTCTGCACAACAAAGGAAACTATAAGCAAGGTGAAAAGACAGCCTTCAGAATGGAAGAAACCAATAACAAATGAAGCAACTGACAAAGAATTTATCTCAAAAATATACAAGCAACTCCTGCAGCTCAATTCCAGAAAAGTAAACCACCCAATCGAAACATGGGCCAAAGAACTAAACAGACATTTCTCCACAGAAGACATACAGATGGCTAACAAACACATGAAAAGATGCTCAACATCACTCATTATCAGAGAAATGCAAATCAAAACCACAATGAGGTATGATGTCACACCAGTCAGAATGGTTGCTATGCAAAAGTGTACAAGCAATAAATGCTGGAGAGGGTGTAGAGAAAAGGAAACCTTCTTACACTGTTGGTGGGAATGCAAACTAGTACAGCCACTATGGAGAACAGTGTGGAGATGCCTTAAAAAACTGGAAATAGAACTGCCATATGGCCCAGCAATCCCACTGCTGGGCATACACATTGAGGAAACCAGCATTGAAAGAGACACGTGTAGCCCAATGTTCATCGCAGCACTGTTTATAATAGCCAGGACACGGAAGCAACCTAGATGTCCATCAGCAGATGAATGGATAAGAAACTTGTGGTACATATACACAATCGAATATTACTCAGCCATTAAAAAGAATACATTTGAATCAGTTCTAATGAGATGGATGAAACTGGAGCCTATTACACAGAGTGAAGTAAGCCAGAAAGAAAAACACCAATACAGTATACTAATGCATATATATGGAATTTAGAAAACTGGTAATGATAACCCTATATTCGAAGCAGCAAAAGAAACACAGAAGCATAGAACAGTTTTTTGGACTCTGTGGGAGAGGGCAAGGGTGGGATGATTTGGGAGAATGGCACTGAAACATGTATATCATATATGATTTCAAAATATGGTCAGTCCAGGTTCTAGGCATGATACAGGATGCTCGGGGGCTGGTGCACTGGGATGACCCAGAGGGATGGTATGGTATGGGGAGGGAGGTGGTTGGGAGGGATTCAGCATGGGGAACACATGTACACGCATGGTAGATTCATGTTGATGTACGGCAAAATCAATACAATATTGTAAAGTAATTAACCTCCAATTAAAATAAATATATTCTTTTAAAAAGCAGTTAAAGTGCAATTTTTGATGTTTTTGCCTCCATTTGACACTCTTAACATTTATATGATATGTGCGATTGAAAGGTATGAATGCTACTACTTCTAAAATTTAACTTTTTGCTAAATATAGCTAAAAATAACCCATACTAGAGTTCATAGCTGAGAAGAATTTTTATTATAGTGTCACTTACACATCTATTTTCAAGCTCATTCATGAATTAATTTTAAACTCTGGGCATGTGCCTTCAATCAAGCTGGGAGTTCCTGACAGAAAATGACAATATTTAAATATTTACATTATGTTTAAAATTTCTACATCTTGATTCCTTTCTCAAAATTTCAACTTAGAGCTATGTGGATGAGGCTCTCAGGCAGATGTGGCAAAGTTGTCTGTGAATGTGGACAAGATCCCACATTTAAATATGTTCATTTAGTGTACAAGCCAAAATAGAACTCCTTATTAAGACACCTGACTTGCAACACATGATAAAGCAGGAGGAAAGCAGGAGGTAGGAGAGCTAAGCTCTGAACAGGAACTTTAGGAGACCTGAGTTGAAGGTCATGTTCTTTAGTGTAACATTGGGCTACTCTTAATCTGAGCAAACGGTGTTGGACTAGTAGAGCACTATAGCCCCTTTGAAGGTTTAATATAAGCCATTTTAATAATAAGTTTATTTACCTGCAATATCTTAAAACAACTCAGTTCAGTTCAGTTCAGTCACTTGGTGTCCAACTCTTTGCAACTCCATGAACCGCAGCACACCACGTCTCCCTGTCCATCACCATCTCCGGAGTTCACTCAAATTCATGTCCGTCGAGTCAGTGATGCCATCCAGCCATTTCATCCTCTGTCGTCCCCTTCTCCTCCTGCCCCCAATCCCTCCCAGCATCAGAATCTTTTTCAGTGAGTCAACACTTCACATGAGGTGGCCAAAGTCCCGGAGTTTTAGCTTTAGCATCATTCCTTCCAAAGAACACCCAGGGCTGATCTCCTTCAGAATGGACTGGTTGGATCTCCTTGCAGTCCAAGGGACTCTCAAGAGTCTTCTCGAACACCACAGTTCAAAAGCATAAATTCTTCGGTGCTCAACTTCCTTCACAGTCCAACTCACACATCCATACATGACCACAGGAAAAACCATAGCCCTGACTAGACGGACCTTTTTGGCAATGTAATGTCTCTGCTTTTTATTATGCTATCTAGGTTGGTCATAACTTTTCTTCCAAAGAGTACACGTCTTTTAATTTCATGGCTGCAGTCACCATCTGCAGTGATTTTCGAGCCCCCCAAAATAAAGTCTGACACTGTTTCCCCATTTATTTCCCATGAAGTGATATCATGATCTTAGTTTTCTGAATGTTGAGCTTTAAGCCAACTTTTTCAGTCTCTTCTTTCACTTTCATCAAGAGGCTTTTGAGTTCCTCTTCACTTTCTGCCATAAGGGTGGTGTCATCTGCATATTTGAGGTTATTGATATTTCTCCTGGCAATCTTGATTTCAGCTTGTGCTTCTTCCAGCCCAGCGTTTCTCATGATATACTCTGCATATAAGTTAAATAAGCAGTGACAATATATAGCCTTGACATACTCCTTTTCTTATTTGGAACCAGTCTGTTGTTCCATGCCCAGTTCTAACTGTTGCTTCCTTACTTGCATATAGATTTCTGAAGAGGCAGGTCAGGTGGTCTGATATTCCCATCTCTTTCAGAATTTTCCACAGTTTATGTGGTTGCCACAATTTTGTGTAGCATTGCCTGTCAGTGACAAAAAAACATTCACCATGCAATCCCGTTATAAATCAGTTCATTTCAGTTCAGTCGCTCAGTCATTTCCGACTCTTTGTGACCCCATGGTTGCAGCACGCCAGGCCTCCCTGTCCATCACCTACTCCTAGAGTTTGCTCAAACTCATGTCCATTATAAATACTTTTTCATAAATTAAATTGATATACTATTATACTAATTAATATAGGTATTGGGTACTTCTAAGACACTACATTCTAAGCAACATCCTCTCTCACTCATCTGTACCCATATAAGCAACATCCTCTCTCACTCATCTGTACCCATATCGACCTCCTGAGTGACGCCTGACTCTAACAAACATGTACTTACATCATCGTCTCTAACCTTGATCCCCGTCCTATAGTTAGTCACTCAGTTCACATGCTCATCTACTTCAGATCTTTCCTGAAATACCACTTTCTCCTGACCACCCTGTTAAAATTTAAAACCTTTCCCCATGCCCTTCTTGCCCTACTTCTCCCCTTTTCCTCCTTGCTTTATTATTCTCCAGAGTACTTTCCTGTGTGCATCTCCATTTATCCTGGTGTTACCTCCCCCTTCTCTGCCTTTTTCTGTGCCCTGGGAAACAGTCCTGCATCTACCAGGCTCCTTTGCACTCTGGCTTCCAGTTGAATCTTGCCAATGGAAGGCACTAGTAGGTAAAGGAAGGCAAGAGTGGAGAGAAGACTGGACATTTATCCCTTCAGCATTTATCTCTGCTGGGTCACAGTTTGGAAAATGGCTGTTTTCCTCTCCCAAGGCCACACCTTTTATTGGGTGTCCTTCTATGTCTTCATCTGTTGGGATGGTTTGGGACATTACCTGTTCCCATAAGGGAGGTAGCTTCCTACTCTTGGTAGCCCCTAGGGAGGCTCACCATTTCCTCTTACTTTCTCTTAAACCCTGACCTTCCTGACCCAGGGATGGATCTTGTATGTCCTTCATAGGCAGGTGCCTACTTTACCACTGAGACACCTGGGAAGCCTCAAACTGTGGCTAGCCCTCCATACATAGCTCTTCATTAAATTCCCCTTGATTACTTACATTTGAGTGTGCCAACTGTTTCTTTTCAGGAACCTGACAACCAGTATTTATATTGATAATCTCTTTTCTCTCATTATAATGCAAAATTCCTGAGGGAAGAGATATTTTCATCTACTTTTATTGCTGCTATTTGTTGCCTCATCCTTGGTCCCTAGCTCATCATAGGCATTTAAGTAGTTGACAAATAAATGAATAATATTCTCCTCCTGGATTCCTATGGTTTGTCTTGCACATTCCATTTTGGAAATTACTAGATAAGATTCAAATATATATTTTTCTTTGCCTGATTTAACAACTGGATTAATTTAACCAAAACCCATCTAATACAAAACTATATTTTTAAGCCATAAAACAAATATAATTTACTATCTAATCCCTCTGGAAGAACATACTTGCTTCCCACAATATTCCTATAATAAAGGCCCCAACAAATACTAAGTCAGTCATGGGAAAGACTTTATTATTTCAGCTTTCTGGCATGTCTTTGAGTTAACAGATTAGTTTTTCTCCCTCCTGATTGCTGCTTTAAGATATTGTCTTTCTTTCTTCCAATAATGAAGGTAAAACCTGCCTCAGGAAGTAAAGATTTGACTGACACAATTTATCTCCATTCACAGCAGAAGTAATTACCTCAGTAACCCCAACTAAGCTACTTAATTTGCATAGTATGCTCAATTATTTTATAAATTTACAAGATCTAGGGCATAGTTGTCTGTATAAGACTTAACAACAGTCTTCAGTAGCCATATCCCTTACAGCAGAATCGCTAATTAAACAAATGCTTTAAAAAAAAATCAGAAACTCATATAAATCCATTTTTGAACTTCATTATGAACATTTTTAGCTCTTCATAGAACCATACAACTTCAGCTTCCTCAGTATTACTGGTTGGGGCACAGACTTGGATTACCATGATATTTGGACTTCCTTGCTGCTAAGTCACTTCAGTCGTGTCTGACTCTGTGTGACCCCATAGACGGCAGCACATCAGGCTCCCCAGTCACTGGGAATCTCCAGTGGATATTAAATCATTTGCCTTAGAAACAAACAGACATCATTCTGTCATTTTTGAGATTGCATCCAAGTACTGCATTTCAGACTCTTTTGTTGACTATGATGGCTACTCCATTTCTTCTAAGGGATTCTTGCCCACAATAGTAGATATAATGTTCATCTGAGTAAAATTTACCCCCTACCAGTCCATTTTAGTTCGCTGATTCCTAGAATGTCAACGTCCACTCTTGTCATCTCCTGTTTGACCACTCCCAATTTGCCTTGATTCATGGACCTAATATTCCACATTCCTATGCAATATTGCTCTTTACAGCACTGGACCTTGCTTTCATCACCAGTCACATCCACAACTGGGTGTTGTTTTTGCTTCGGCTTCATTCCTTCATTCTTTCTGGAGTTATTTCTCCACTGATTTCCAGTAGCATAGTGGGTACCTACTGACCAGGGGAGTTCATCTTTCAGTGTGCTAACTTATTGTCTTTCCATACTGTTCATGGAGTTCTCAAGGCAAGAATACTAAAGTGGTTTGCCATTTTTTTCTCCAGCGGACCACATTCTGTCATACCTCTACACTATGACCCCGTCCATCTTAGGTGGTCCCACACAGCATAGCTTAGTTTCATTGAGTTAGACAAGGCTGTGGTCCATGTGATCAGATTGCCTACTTGTCTGTGATTGTGCCTATGATGGTTCTCTGAAGACGTACAAGACCTTTTAGAACTACACTTCCAAAAGATGTCATTTTCATTATAGGGGACTGGAATGCAAAATGAGGAACTCAAGAAACACCTGGAGTAACAGGGAAATTTTGCCTTGGAGTACAGAATGAAGTAGGGCAAAGGCTAATAGAGTTTTGCCAAGAGAATGCACTGGCCATAGCAAACACCCTCTTCCAACAACACAAGAGAAGACTCTACATGTGGACATCATCAGATGGCCAACACCAAAATCAGACTGATTATATTTGTTGCAGCCAAAGATAGAAAAGCTCTATACAGTCAGCAAAAACAAGACCAGGAGCTGACAGTGGCTCAGATCATGAACTCCTTATTTCCAAATTCAGACTTAAATTGAAGAAAGTGTGAAAAACCACTAGACCATTCAGGTATGACCTAAAATCAAATCCTTTATGATTATACAGTGGAAGTGAGATACAGATTTAAGGGACTAGATCTGATGTTTGATGATCTATGGATGGAAGTTCGTGACATTGTACAGGAGACAGGGATCAAGACTATCCCCAAGAAGTAGAAATTCAAAAAAGCAAAATGGCTGTCTGAGGAGGCCTTACAAATAGCTGTGAAAAGAAAAGGAGAAAAGGAAAGCTATGCCCATTTGAATACAGAGTTCCAAAAAATAGTAAGGAGAGACAAGAAAGCCTTCCTCAGCTATCAATGCAGAGAAATAGAGGAATACAATAGAATGGGGAAAACTAGAGATCTCTTCAAGAAAATCAGAGATACCAAGGGAACATTTCATGCAAAGATGGGCTCGATAAAGGACAGAAATGGTATGGACCTAATAGAAGCAGAAGATATTAAGAGGTAGCAAGAATACACAGAAGACCTGTACAAAAAAGACCTACAGGGGTCAGATATTCACAATAGTGTGATCACTCACCTAGAGCCAGACATCCTGGAATGAGAAGTCAAGTGAGCCTTAGGAAAGTGGACTCATATGCCAACAAACGTGGAAAACTCAGCAATGGCCAAGGACTGGAATAAGTCTGTTTTCATTTCAATCCCCAAGAAAGGCAACATGAAAGAATGCTCGCAGTCCACTCCAGTATTCTTGCCTGGAGAATCCCATGGACAGAGAAGCCGAGTAGGTTACAGTCCACGGGGTCGCAAAGAGTCGGACACAACTGAGTGACTTCACCTTCACCTTCACCTTCCTTCACACGCAAGTAATCCTCAAAATTCTCCAAACCAGGCTTCAACAATATTTGAACTGTGAAATTCCAGATGTTCAAGCTGCACTTAGAACAGGCAGGGGAACCAGAGATAAAATTGCTAACGTCCGTTGGATCATCTAAAAGGAGAGTTCCAGGAAATATATATATTTCTGCTATATTGACCATGCCAAAGCCTGTGACTGTGTGGATCACCACAAACTGTGGAAAATTCTGAAAGAGATGCGGCTACCAGACCACCTGGCCTGCCGCTTTGAGAAAATATGCAGGTCAGGAAGCAACAGTTAGAACTGGACATGGAACAAAAGACTGTTTCCAAATAAGAAAAATAATACATCAAGGCTCTATATTGTCACCTGCTTATTTAACTTACATGCAGATTACATTATGAGAAATGCTGGGCTGGATGAAGCACAAGCTGGAATCAAGATTGCCGGGAGAAATATCAATAACCTCAGATATGCAGATGATACCACCCTTATGGCAGAAAATGAATAAGAACTAAAGAGCCAGTTATTGTAAGTGAAAGAGGAGAGCAAAAAGTTGACTTAAAGCTCAACACTCAGAAAATTAGAATTATGGCATCTGGTCCCATAACTTTATGGAAAATAGATGGGGAAATAGTGGGAACTGTGGTTGAATTTATCTTTTATGGGCTCCAAAATCACTGCAGATGGTAACTGCAGCCATGAAATAAAAGGACACTTACACCTTGGAAGAAAAATTATGACCAACCTAGAGAGGCATATTAAAAAGCACAGACACTACTTTGCCGACAAAGGTCCATCTAGTCAAAGCTATTGTTTCTCCAGTACACATGTATGGATGTGAGAGTTGGACTGTAAAGAAAGCTGAGCACTGAAGATTTGATATTTAAAAAAGCAGAGACATTACTTGCCAACAAAGGTCTGTCTAGTCAAGGCTATGGTATTTCCAGTGGTCATATGTGGATGTGACAGTTGGACTATAAAGAAAACTGAGCACTGAAGAACTGATGTTTTTGAAGTGTGGTATTGGAGAAGACAACAAGGAGATCCAACCAGTCCATCCTAAAGGAGATCAGTCCTGAATGTTCATTGGAAAGACTGATGCTGAAGCTGAAGCTCCAATACTTCTGCCATCTGATGCAAAGAGCTGACTCATTTGAAAAGACCCTGATGCTGGGAAAGATTGAAGGTGGGAGGAGAAGGGGATGACAGAGGATGAGATAGTTGGATCGCATCACCAACTCAATGGACATGAGTTTGAGTAGACTCAGAGTTGGTGATGAATAGGGAGGTCTGGCGTGTTGCAGTCCATGGGGTCCCAAGGAGTCGGACACAATTGAGTGACTGAGCAAAACTGAAGTGAAGTGAAAGAGCCAAAAGTGTGCTTCCTAGGTGGCACTAGCAGTAAAGAACCTTCCTGCTAGTGCAGAAGACATAAGAGGTGCAGGTTCAATTCCTGGGTCAGGAAGACCCCCGATAGAAGGGCACAGCAACCCCTTCAGTATTCTTGTCTGGGGCATCCCATGGACAGAGGATCCTGGCAGCCTATGGTCCATGCTGCTGCTAAGTCACTTTAGTCATGTCTGAATCTGTGTGACCCCATAGATGGCAGCCCACCAGGCTCCCCTGTTCCTGGGATTCTCCAGGCAAGAACACTGGAGTGGACTGCCATTGTCTTCTCTGCCTATGATCCATAGGGTTTCATAAAGTCTGACACGGCTGAAGGTGCTTTGCGTGCACATATGTTGTACAACACAATAAAAAGTATAAACAACTGTACTTAGAAAACCATAAGATACTGTTGAATGGAATCAGGAATGACAGAAACAGATGGAGATATATATTATGCTCTTGAATTGGAAGAATCAGTATTGGCAAAGTGACTGCTGTTAAGTTGCTTCAGTTGTGTCCAACCATGTGTGACCTCATGGACTGCAGCCTACCAGGCTCCTCCATCCATGGAATTTTCTAGGCAAGAGTATTGGAGTTGGGTGCCATTGCCTTCTCCAGTCAAAATGACTATACCACCGCAAAAACATTTACAGATTAAATGCAATCCCTATCCCTATCAAATTGTCAATGGCAATTTTCACAGCATTCTAACAGCAACAACAACAACAAACTTACAGTTTGTATGGAAACACAAAATAACCTGAATAACCAAAGCTATTTTGAGAAAGAGAAATGGAGCTAAGGGAATTAGGCTGCTTGACTTAATAGTATAAACACAGAGATATAGATCAATAGAACAGGCTACAAAGTCCAGAGATAAACTGATGCACCTGTGATCATCTAATCTAAGACAAAGAGGTAGGAATCTACAATAGAGAAAAGACAATCTCCAATAATGGTGCTCCCGTGGTGAACCTAGTCATAGCAAGTGTGAAATGACATATGCAAGCATGCCTAATTGCTCCAGTTGTGTCTAATTTTTGAGATCCTGTAGACTGTAGCCCTGGAGAAGGCAATGGCAACTCACTCCAGTACATTTGACTGGAAAATCCCATGGACCGAGGAGCCTGGTAGGCCTCAGTCCATGGGGTCGCTAAGAGTCAGGCATGATTAACTTTACTTTCACTTTTCACCTTTATGCATTGGTGAAGGAAATGACAACCCACTCCAGTGTTCTTGCCTGGAGAATCCCAGGGACGGAGGAGCCTGGTGGGCTGCTGTCTATGTGGCTGCACAGAGTCGGACATGACTGAAGTGACTTAGCAGCAGCAGCAGCAGGAGCAGACGACTGTAGCCCACCAAGCCCCTCTGTCCATGGGATTATCCAGGCAAGAAAACTGGAGTGGGTTGTCCTGTCCTCTTCCAGGAGATCTTCCTGACCCAGGGATTGAACCCAGGTCCCCAGCTGCTTCTGTATTGCAGGTAATTTCTTTACCACTGAGCCATCAGGGACACCTTGTGAAATAGCACAGCAAACCTAAAATTCTGATTTTAAAGTCAGTAGATCTGAGAGAGGAGCTGCTAGAAACTTGAGAGAGAACAGGAGTCGTGTAGAAAATGAGCCCCAAATGAGCCCCAAATCTGTGTATAAAGTTCTAGGCTCATTATTGACCTGCACATGCATTGAATCTAGAGCCGAATTATTATACAAAACAAAGCACTGGTTGACTACTGCAGAGAAGACAGAAAAGTTCTACAAAAGCTTGTAAAACTAAACTGCTATATACCTTCCTTAATCAGTGCTTTTATTTTCTTTGGATAAATACCCAAGAGTATATATCATATGGATCACATGGCAGTTGTATTTTTAATATTTTGTGAACTTGCTATCTGTTTACCATAGTGGTTGCACCAATTTACATTCCCCCAAAATTGCACAAGGGTTCCTTTTTCTCCAAATCCTCACCAATATTCGTTTCTTGCTATCTTTTTGATAATAGCCATTCTGACATTGGAGGTGCTATCTCATTGTGGTTTTGATTTGCATTTCCCTGATGATTAATGATGTTGAACATCTTTTCATATGCCTGTTGGCCTAGTGTATATCTTATTGAGAAAAAGTCTATTCAGATCCTCTGCCAGTATTTTAATTGCCTTTTTTTTTTTTTTAGTTGAAAGTGAAAATGAAAGTCGCTTAGTCATGTCCGACTCTTTGTAACCCCTGGACTAAACAGTCCATGGAATTCTCCAGGCAAGAATACTGGAGTAGTTAGCCTTTCCCTTCTCCAGGGGATCTTCCCAACACAGGGATCAAACCCAGGTCTCTCACATTGCAGGCAGATTCTTTACCAACCGAGCTATGTGGGGAGGGACATGTGAGGGGGTTCAGCATTGGGAACTCATGTACACCCGTGGTGGATTCATGTTGATGTATGGCAAAACCAATACAGTATTGTAAAGTAAAATAAAAATAAAATAAATAACTAATGGTAACCTAAAAAAATAAGGAAGCCCTTTTAATTTGAAGTTTATGAATTATTTGCATATTTTGGATGTTAACCCCTTATGATATATTATTTGCAAATATCTTCTCCCATTCAATCAGAAGTATTTTTATATTTT
This sequence comes from Nanger dama, assembly GCA_917880005.1. Lineage (NCBI taxonomy): Eukaryota > Metazoa > Chordata > Mammalia > Artiodactyla > Bovidae > Nanger > Nanger dama. The sequence goes on from CAKJTW010000045.1 coordinate 994,635, forward strand.
TGCACTTTCTCTCCCTTATTGTATAAAAGCTTTTTAATTTGATGCATTCTCAGTAGTTTATTTTTGCTTTTATTTCCCTTGCCTGCAGAGAATAGCCAAAACCATTAATTAAAAAAAAATGCTTAAAATCATGCTGTCTATGTTTTATTTTTCTAAAAGCTTTATGGGTTCAAGTCTTACATTTCAGTCCTTAATCCATTTTGAATTTAGTTTTTGTGTATGGTGTGAGAAATTAGCTCAATTTGATTCTTTTGCACATAGCTGTCCAGTTTTTCCAAAGCCATTTTTAAAGAGACTGTCTTTTCTCCATTGCCTATTCTTGTTCTGTTGGCATAGATTAACTGCCCTTGTAAGTGTGAGTTCATTCTCTTCTGTTCCTATGAGCTATGTGTCTGGTTTTATGCTAGTACCATACTTGATTTCTGTAACTTTATAGTATAATTTAAAGTCAGGAGGTATAATATCTTCAGCTTTGTTCTTCTTCCTCAAGATTGCTTTAGTTATTCAGAATCATTTGTGTTTCCACAAAAGTTTCCAGATTATTTGTTCTAACTCTATAAAAAATGTAATTAGAATTTTGATAGGGATTGTACTGAATCTGTAGCTTGCATTGTAGTATGGTCATTTTAACAATATTATTTTTTTCCCCAAACCTGAGTATGGCATCTCTTTCCATCTGTTTGTGTCATTCCAACATTACTCACAATAGACAATATACAGAAACAACCTAAATGCCCATCAGTTAATGAATGCATAAAGAAGATCTGCTGTACATATACAGTGTAATTCACAAAAGAATGAAATCTTGCCATTTGCAACAACATGGATGGACCTAGAGGGTATAATGCTAAAGGGAAATAAATCAGACAAAGAAAGACAAATACTTTATGATTTCACTTATATATGGTATCTTAAAAATAAAAATAAATGGTATATTTAAAAAAAAAGGAAACAGAAACACAGTTAAAGATACAGAGAATAAAAAGGTGGTTGCTAGAGGCGATGGATTGGAAGGGAGAAAGAAATAGATGAGAAAGATCAAAAGTTACAGATTTCAAGATACAAAATAAATGAGTCATGGACATGAAATTTAAAGTTAAATTTAAATTTAAGATTAAAGTTAAAAAATATGTAATATCTTTGTTGACATAGCATAACAGGACTTATCAAGGTGGTTACTTTGAGATGTATTGAAATATCAAATCACTGTTTTGTGTAAAAGAAACTAAGAAAGTGCTGGAAATGAATTATACTTCAAAAACACACAAACTCAGAGAGATCAAGTTTGTGATAACCAGAGGTAAGAGGCGGGGTAACTGAACAGAGGCAGTGAAAAGATACAAACTTCTACATACACAGTAAGTGACTATAAGGAAAGCTGAGCTCTGAGGAATTGATGCTTTTGAACTGAGGTGTTGGAGAAGACTCCTGAGAGTCCCTTGGACTGCAAGGAGATCCAACCAGTCCATCCTAAAGGAAATCAGTCCTGAATATTCATTGGAAGGACTGATGCTGAAGCTGAAACTCCAACACTTTGGCCGACTTATGTGAAGAACTTTCTCATTGTAAAATATCCTGCTGCTGGGAAAGACTGAAGGCAGGAGGAGAAGGGGGTGACAGAAGATGAGATGGTTGGATAGCATCACTGACTCAGTGGACGTGAATCTGAGTAAACTCTGGGAGTTGGTGATGGACAGGGAGGCCTGACATGTTGCAGTCCATGGGGTTGCAGAGTCAGACATGACTGAGCAACCGAACTGAATTGAGGGATATAATGTAAAATATATATAATTAATATTGCTATATGTTACAAATGAAAGTTGTTAAGAAAGTAAATCTTAAGGGAGTTAAGAGTTTTCATTATGAGGAAAATGTTTTTTTCTATTTCTTTAATTTTGTGTGTATATGAGATGATCAGAGAAGGCAATGGCACCCCCACTCCAGTACTCTTGCCTGGAAAATCCCATGGATGGAAGAGCCTGGTAGGCTGCAGTCCATGGGGTTGCTAAGAGTCAGGAACGACTGAGCGACTTCACTTTTGCTTTTCACGTTCATGCATTGGAGAAGGAAATGGCAACCCACTCAAGTGTTCTTGCCTGGAGAATCCCAGAGACCGTGCGTTCCCATCTATGGGGTCTCACAAAGTCAGACACGACTGAAGTGACTTAGCAGCAGCAGCAGCAGCAGCATGAGATGATAGGATTTCACCAAACATATTGTGATAAGTATTTCACAATGTATGTAAGTCAAATCATTATACTGTAGAGAGGGAGATAAAAAGGGCAGAATAAGGGGATGTGGAGCTTATTTCCCTTCCTGAATACACCAAAAATTTAGACGTATAGATATGAAAAAAAATATTAACTAAAAACTAACTGGAAACTGGCAGGATTCCAGATAAACCAAGCCTGTAAGAAAGATACACACATAAATCGATAGGAAGGGAAGAAAAGTTATTGGGTTAGTATCTACATATATCCTTGGGAGGAGACAGAAAAAAAAAGCAGATTAAACAAAAGCACTCTTCTCTGAGGTAAAGATCCTCATGTAGGAAGAGGCAGAACAACACATATTTAAAGGCCACAGTGCAAACTTGATCTTGACTGTCAGTGCTTCTTCTACACCAACTTAAGATAAGATTGTGCCCATGACAGTATGGTAATAGCCAAGGAGGAAAAAAAGAGTTCTGCCTAACAGTGTGCACCAGCTCTTCTCCTTCTATCTCCAGTCCCATCTCCTGCCATGGCGATACCTGCCTGCACACTCTGAGGAAACATGTGACTGGCATCTGTGTCAACACCAGCTCTCCGACCTAAGATATCAGACACATTCAGTTTGCATAAGGACATTACTACATAAAAACACCCCTTCAACATGAAATAGGTAATAGTTTCATTTAAATTTATAGAGGCAGAGAAAGTTAAGCAAAATGAAAAGTGAGAGGGGCTACTTATAATTGAAATAGCAAGACAAAATACTTGGGGAAAAAATGAAGCAGAAATGAACAATTTACCAGATAAAGAATTCAAAAAAAATCAGTAATAACAATGTTAACTGTATTAAGAAAAATAATTGATATAATAACTGAATATTATAACAGGGAAATAAAAATATAAAAGAGGTCTAATTAGACATGAGGATTTCAATAGCTTTAAAAAGTCTAGAAAAAATGAATAGTAGACTAAGAGATACATAAGAACACATTAAGTCATCGAAACCTAAATTAATGGAAATTACCCAATCAAAGCCGTAACCAAAAATAAACAAACAGTGAAAGCATGTTAAGTGATCTCTGATATAACATTGGGCTGGTGCTCAGCGGTTAAAACAAAACAAAACAAAACAAAACAACCTGCCAATGCAGGAGACATGTGTTCACCCTCTGGCTCAGGAAAATCTCTTGGAAAAGGAAATGGCAACCTACCCCAGCTGTTTTGCCTGGGAAATCTCATGCATAGCAGAGTCTGGTAGACTACAGTCTATGGGGTTGCAAAGAGTTGGATACCAATTAGCAACTAAATAACATAACAACTGAGATAACATTAATTATTCCAAATTCTCATTATAGGGGTTCTATAAGTAAAAGAGAGATGATTGAAAATGTATTTGAGGGAATTATTGCTAAACACATCCAAAATGTGAAGAAGGAAAGAGATACCCAGGTATAAGAAGAACAAAAGGTCCCAAACAAGATGAACCAAAACGGATAAACATCAAGACATATCTTAATTAAAATGGCAAAATTAAAGATATAAAGAGAATTATAATGTCTGAAAAAGAAAAATAAAGAGTCATATACAAGGAATTTCCATAAGGCTCTCAATCGATTTCTTTGCAGAAATGTTGCAGGTCAAAAGGATGGGCATGATATATTCAAAGTGTTGAAAGCGAAAAACCTGTGACCGAGAATACTCTATTCATCAAGATTACCATTGAGAATAAAAGAGAGATAAAGACTTTCTCAGAGAAGTAGAAATTAACAGAATTCATCAGTACTGAATCTATCCCAAAAGGAATGTTTAAAGGTCTTTTCTAAATTGACACAGATGTAAAGAACAGACTTTTGGACACTGTGGGAGAGGGAGAGGGTGGGATGATTTGGGAGAATGGCATTGAAGCATGTATACTATCATGTAAGAAATGAATTGTTAGTCTAGGTTAGATACAGGATGCAGGACGCTTGGGGCTGGTGCACTGGGATGACCCAGAGAGATGATATGGGGAGGGTGGTGGGAGGGGGATTCAGGGTTGGGAACTCATGTACACCTGTGGTGGATTCATGTCAATGTATGGCAAAACCAATACAGTATTGTAAAGTAAAAAATAATAATAATAATAGTAAATAATAATAAAATAAATTAAAATGAAGTAAAAACTATACAAAATGAAAACTCCCTCTAAGAAAGGCAAATATATGGGACTGAGGCCCAACCTATTGTAAGAATTGAAGATTAAACACTTAGGTAAACCAGTATACAGAATGCAAAAAAAAAAAAAAAAAAAAGTAAAAGCAAATATAACTACAATAAACAATCAAGGCATAAGCATAAAGGTGTAAAATTTGACATTGAAATCATAAAATGTGGTGAGAGGAATAAAAAGGTTTAGATCTCTTAGAATGAGTCTGAACTTAATAACCATCAGTTTAAAACAAGTAGATATAGGTCAACATATATAAATATCATGTTAACCACAAATCAGCAACCTACAATAGCTATACAAAACCCAAAAACAAACTACCAAAAAAATAATCAAACAACAAGAGAAGAAACCAAGACAGTAATTGAAAAGAGAGCTACCAAAACAACCAGAAAACTAATAATAAAATGGCAATAAGTACATCTGTCAATAATTACTCTAAATGTCAATGAGCTAAACACAAACTGTTTCATTACATAAAAAACAAACAAACAGAAACACCCAGAAAATTTAAATATGCTGCTTACAAGAGACCACTTCAGGGTGAAAAACAAACACAGCTTGAAAGTGAGGAAACAAAAAAAAAATATTTCATACAAATGAAAATGGTAAGAAAGCAGGGGTAGCAAAACTCTTAACAGACAAAATAAACTTTAAAGTGAAGGCCATAGCAAAAGACAAAGTGAACGTGAAAGTCACTCAGCATGTCTGTCTTTGTGACCCAATGGACTACATAGTTCATGGAATTCTCCAGGCCAGAATACTTGAGTGGGTAGCTTTTCTCTTCTCCCAGAAATCTTGCCTACCAAGGGATTGAAACCAGGTCTCTCACATTACAGGCAGATTCTTTACAAGATGAGCCACAAGGGAAGCCCAAGAACACTGGAGTGGGGAGCCTATTCCTTCTCCAGGGGATCTTCCTGACCCAGGAATTGAACCGGGGTCTCCTGCACTGCAATTGGATTCTTTGTCAACTGAGCTATTGGGGAAGCCATTATATAACGAAAAAGAGACCATTACATAAGACGACATCACACCAAATACATATGAGGACCAACACGTAAGAGGGCATTACATCAAATACAGGAACACCTAAATATATAAAGCTAATACTAATCTTGCTGCTGTTGCTGCTAATTCACTTCAGTCATGTCCAACTCTGTGCGACCCCATAGATGGCAGCCCACCAGGCTCCACCATCCCTGGGATTCTTCAGGCAAGATCACTGGAGTGGATTGCCATTTCCTTCACCAATGCATGAAAGTGAAAAGTGAAAGTGAAGTCGCTCAGTCATGTCCGACTCTTCACGACCCCATGGACTGTGGCCTACCAGGCTCCTCTGTCCACGGTATTTTCCAGGCAAGAGTACTGGGGTAGGTTGCCATTGCCTTCTCCATAATACTAATGAAGAATAACTAAAGAACCTCTTGATGAAAGTGAAAGAGGAGAGTGAAAAAGTTGCCTTAAAACTCAACATTCAGAAAACGAAGATCATGGCATCCGGTCCCATCACTTCATGGCAAATAGATGAAGAAACAGTGGAAACAGTGGCTGACTTTATTTTTCTTGGCTCCAAAATCACTGCAGATGTTGATTGCAGCCATGCAGTTAAAAGATGCTTACTCCTAAGATGAAAGTTATGACCAACCTAGACAGCATTTTGAAAAGCAGAGACATTACTTTTTCAACAATGGTCCATCTAATCAAGGCTATGGTTTTTCCCGTGGTCATGTATGGATGCGAGAATTGAACTATAAAGAAAGCTGAGCTCGGAAGAATTGATGCTTTTGAACTGTTGTTTTGGAGAAGACTCTTGAGAGTCCCTTGGACTGCAAGGAGCTCCAACCAGTCCTTCCTAAAGTAATCAGTCCTGAATATTCATTGGAAGGACTGATGCTGAAGCTGAAACTCCAATACTTTGGCCACCTAATGTGAAGAGCTGACTCATTTGAAAAGACCCTGATGCTGGAAAAGATTGAGGGCAGGAAGAGAAGGGGACAGCCAAGGAAGAGATGGTTGGATGGCATCACTGACTCAATGGACATGGGTTTGGGTGGACTCCGGGAGCTGGTGATGGACAGGGAGGCCTGGCGTGCTATGGTTCATGGGGTTGCAAGAGTCAGAAATGACTGAGCGACCAAACTGAACTGAATAAACATAAAGGGATAAATTGACAAGTATGCAATAATAGTAGAGAAATTTAACATTCTGCTTATCAGTGGACAGGTCATCCAGAAAGAAGCAAAGCAACAGTGGTCTTAAATGACACAATTGACCATATGGACTCGATAAGATACTACATCCCAAAAAAGCAGGATAAACATTATTTTCAAGTGCACATGAAATGTTCTACAGTACAGATAACACAGTAGGCCACAAAATGAGTCTCAGGAAATTATTTCAGAGGATAGAAATTATACCAAGAATTTATTCCAACCACAAAAGCATGGAACAAAACTCAAAGACAGAAAGAAAATTTGTAAAAGAACAAATATGGACACTAAATATCATCTACTACCAACAACAACAAAAAAAAGGAATAAATCAAAGAGAACATCAGAAAACATCTAGAGACAAATGAAAATGGAAATGCAACACTCCATAATCTATGGGGTGCAGCAAAAGTAATTATAAGATGAATTTTGTAGCAGTATAGGCTTTCCTCAAGAAACAAAAAACCCTCAAATAAATCTAACCAACCAGCTAAAAGACTTAGAAGAAAACAAAAGCTCAGAGTTAGCAGATTGAAGAAAATAAGTAAGATCATAGAGGAAATAAAAATGGAGACCTTTTTATTTAAAAGTTTTAATAAAATAAATAATAAAGGTCCAAATAAAATATTAGCAAGGATCAATAAACTCAAGAGCTGTTTTTCTGAAAAGATAAAATTGATAAACCTTTAGCCAAGCTCACCAAGAAGAAAAGAGAGGAATCAAATAAACAAAATAGAAAATGAAAGGAAAAACAAAAAACAACTAATGCCACAGAGATATGAAATATTATAAGAAAGTATTACAAACAATTATTGTCAAAAGCTGGAAAATATAGAAGAAATGGACAAATTTCTAGAAAGATATAAGCTACTGAATCAAGAAGAAAAAGACAAATTGAACAGGTCAATCACTAGCAGTGAAACTGAATTTATAATAAAATAAACGTCCTGAAAACAAAGGTCCAGGACCAAATGCCTTCTGGGGATTATATCAAATATATAAAGAACAACTACTTATCTTTTTCTCACTATCTCCCTAAACTGGAGAGGGATAAAGTGAAGTGAAGTGGTTCAATGTCCAACTCTTTGCGACCCCATGGTTGTAGCTTACCAGGCTCCTCTGTCCATGGGATTTTCCAGGCAAGAACACTGGAGTGGGCTGCCATTTCCTTCACCAGGGGATCTTCTCAACCCAGGGATTGAACCCAGATCTCCCACACTGTAGACAGATGCTTTACTATCCGAGCCACCAGGGAAAGAGGATAAAACCAGAGGACAGAACACTCCCAAATCTGTTCTACTAGTCAGGCATTGCATAGATACCAAAAGAAGACAAAGAAAAAAAAATTACAGGCCAATATCTTTGAAGAAGATAGATATAAAAATCCTCAACAAAATATTAGCAAACTGAATCCAACAATATATATAAATATATATATATATATATTACATACCATGATCAAGTTGAATTTATTTCAAGAACACAAGACTGGCCCAACAGTTGCAAATCAATCAATGTGATACAATCCTCATTCTCTGATGGATCAGATGGTAAGCCATCTGCCTACAATGTGGGAGACCCAGGTTTAATCCATGCGTTGGGAACATGCCCTGGAGAGAAAAATGGCAGCCCACTCCAGAACTCTTGCTGGGAAAATCCCATGGATGGAGGGGCCTGGTAGAGCACAGTCCATGGGGTTGCAAAGAGTCAGACATGACTGAGCCACTTCACTTCACTTCAATGTGATACAGTATGTCCAAAAATAAATAAAAATAACACATCTATTTTAGAAAAAAAAAAAAAAACAACTGACATTCAACATCCAAAAACTCTCATCAAAGTGGGCAGACAGGGAACACATCTCAACATAAAAAGGCCATTCATGATAAACCCACAGCTAACATTATACTCAATGATGAAAAGCTGAAATCCTTTAAATTAAGGGGAAAAAAAAAGTGAAAGGTGGCCACTCTTACCACTTCTATTTAACATATTATTTGAAGATCTAATTACAGCAATCAGTCAAGAAAAAGAAATAAAAGGCATCCAAATTGAAAGGGAAGAAAGAAAACTGTCACTATTTGCAGATGGCAGATATATAGAGAACCCTGAAGTCTCTACCCCAAGACTGTTAGAACAACTGAATGAATTCAGTAAACTTGCAGAATACAAGATTAATATACAGAATTCTGTTGCTTTCTATATATTAATAACATCAAAAGGGAAAGTAAGGGAAAGCTCATTTAGTCTTATCAAAAAGAATAAAATACTTAGGAATAAACTTAAATCAAGGAGGTGAAAGCATTATACTCTGGAAACTATAAAATACTGATGAAGGAAACTAAAGATGATCCAAAGAAATGGAAAATATATCCTGTTCTCTTGCATTGAAATAATTAATATTGTTTAAATCCCCATACCATCTAGAGTGATCTCCATATTCAACCCTATCAAAATACCCATTACATTTTTCAAAGAACTAAAAACAAACAAACAAACAAACAAACAAACAAAGTTTAAAAGATCCTGGTTTGCCAAAACAATCTTGAGAAAGAAGGACAAAGCTGTAGGTATCATGCTTCCTGCCTTCAGACTATACTTCCAACCTATGATATTCAAGACAGCTTGATACTGACACAAAAATAGCTCCATAGATCTATGGAACAGAATGTAAATCTTAGAAATAAACACACATAGTTATGGTCAATTAATCTATAAAAAGGAGGCAAGAGAAAAGATAATAAAGAAATGATACCCTCTTCAATAAGTGGCACTGGGAAAACTGAACAACCACATGTAAAACAATGAGGTTAGAACCTTTCTTCATACAGTATACAAAAATAAACCCCAAATTTATTAAAGACCTGAAACCATTAAAGCTCCTAGAAGAGAACATAGGCAGAATACTCTACCATAAATATATTAGCAAAATTTCTTTGAGTTTGTCTTCCAAGGCAAAAAAAAAAAAAGGTACCTAATTAAACTTAGAAGCTTTTGGATAGCCAAGGAGATCACTGACAAAATGAGAAGACATTTATGAAGTGGGAGACACTATTTGCAAATGAAAACTGACAATGGAATTAATATCCAAAATATATAAAAAGTTCATACAACTCATTATTTAAAAAATAAAATAAAAAGCTAGGCAGAAGTACTGAATAGATATTTTTCCAAAGAAGACATACAGATGGCTAAGGGGCACACAAAAATATGCTTGATATCACTTTTAGGGAAATGCAAATCAAAACCCTATGATATATCACCTCACACCTGTCACAGTGGCTATCATCAAAATGTCTACAAGTGACAAATGTTGGAGAGAATATAGACAAAAGGCAACTGTTGCACACTTAGTGGGGATGTAAGTAGGAGCAGCCATTGTGGAAAACATTATGGATATTCCATGATAGTATAGATTTTAATCAAAAATTACAAACAGAACTATCATATGATCCAACAACTCCACTCTTGGGTATAAATCCAGAAAAAAAAAAAAAAAAAACCACTAACCAAAAAAAAAAGATGCATACACTTCAATGTCCATAGAAGCTCTACTTACACTTGCAAAATGTTGAAGCTAGCCAGGGGCCCATCAGCAGATAAATGAAAAAGAAGCTGTGATGAGTGTATATATAAAGTAGAGTATTACACAGCCATAAAAGAATAAAATGATGCCATTTTCAGCAACGTAGATGGCCCTAGAAAATATTACACTCAGTGAATTAAGTCAGACAGACAAAAAATACTGTATATCATTTATATAAAGAATTTTTAAAAATAATACAAGTAAATGTATGTGCAAAACACAAGCAGACCCACAGATATAGAAGACAAGGGGCAGAGGATGAGAGATGGGACAAATTAGGAGGATGGTAGTAAGAGATACAAGTGATTATGTATATAGTGGATAGCAGCAGATTATATTGTATAGCACAGGAATTATACCTATTGTGTGTCTGTGTGTGTGTGTGTGTGTGTGTGTGTGTGTGTGTGCATGCTCAGTCATGTTCGTCTCTTTGTCACGCTATAGACCGTCACCCACCAGCTTCTTCTGTACATGGGGCTTTTCCAGGCTAGAATACTGGAGCGGGTTACAATCTTGTAATAAATTTTAGGGCTTCCCTGGTGGCTCAGAGGTTAAAGCGTCTGCCTGGAATGCGGGAGACCCGGGTTCAATCCCTGGGTCAGGAAGATCCCCTGGAGAAGGAAATGGCAAACCACCCCAAAAATAATCTTTAAAATAGTGAATCACTATGTTTTATATCTGAAGCTAATATTATAAATCAAATATATTTCAATAAAAAGTAATTATTAAAAATCATTGTACTGTACACACTAAACTTTACATTGCTGTTTCTTAATTTTGTTTCAGTAAAACTTGAAAAAAAATCAAAGCAAACAAACAGATATATAATAAATTATAAGCCTAAATCTGTCAATTGGAGTTGGAAATGGCAACTCACCCCTGTATTCTTGCTTGAGAATTCCATGGACAGTGGAAGCAGGTGGACTACAGTCCATGGGGTCACAAAGGGTCAGATGCAACTGAGTGACTGAGCATGCAAATCCATCCATATCAATAATTACATTAAAGTAAATGTTCTAAGCAAATGAAAACACAGAAGATAAGATTATATATATATATATATATATATATATATATATATATATATATATAAAGGTAAGACTCAATTATTATATCTACTACTGTGGGCAGGAATTCCTTAGGAGAAAAGGAGTAGCCACCATGGTCAACAAGAGTCCAAAATGCAGTATGGGGATGCAGTCTCAAAAACGATAGAATGATCTCTGTTCGTTTCCAAGGAAGACCATTCAATATCATAGTAATCCAAGACTATGCCCCAAAAAGTAATGCTGAAAAAGCTGAAGTTGAATGATTCTATGAAGACAAGACTTTTCAAAACTAATATCCAAAAAAGATGTCCTTTTCATTATAGGGGACTGGAATGCAAAATGAGGAAGTCAAAAAACACCTGGAGCAACAGGCAAATTTGGCCTTGGAGTATGGAATGAAGCAGGGCAAAGGCTAATAGAGTTTTGCCAAGAGAATGCACTGGTCTTAACAAACATTCTCTTCAAACAACACAAAAGAAGACTCTACACATGAACATCACCAGATGGTCAACACCGAAATCACATTGATTATATTATTTGCAGCCAAAGATGGAGAAGATCTATACAGTCAGCAAAAACAAGTCCGGCAGCTGACAGTGGCTCAAATTATGAACTGCTTATTGCCAAATTCAGACTTAAATTGAAGAAAGTAGAGAAAGCCACTAGACCATTAAGGTATTACCTAAATCAAATTCTTTATGATTATACAGTTGAAGTGAGAAATAGATTTAAGGGACTAGATCTGATAGACAGAGTGCCTGATGAACTATGGACGAAGGTTCATGACATTGTACAGGAGACAGGAATCAAGACCATCCCCATGGAAAAGAAATGCAAAAAAGCAAAATTGCTGTCTGGAAAGGTCTTACAAATAGCTGTGAAAAGAAGAGAAGTGAAAAGAAAAGGAGAAAAAGAAAGTTATACCCATTTGAATGCAGAGTTCCAAAGAATAGAAAGGAGATATAAAAAAGACTTCCTCAGCAATCAATGCAAAGAAATAGAGGAAAACAACAGAATGGGAAAGACTAGAGATCTCGTCAAGAAAATTAGAGATACCAAGGGAATATTGCATGCAAAGACAGGCCCAATAAAGGACATAAATTGTATGGACCTAACAGAAGCAGAAGATATTAAGAAGAAGTGGCAAGAATATACAGAAGAAATGTGCAAAAAGATCTTCACAACCCAGATAATCACGGTAGTTTGATCATTCACCTAGAACCAGACATCCTGGGATGTGAACTCAAGTGGGCCTGAGGAAGCATCACTACAAACAAAGCTAGCAGAAGTGATGGAATTTCAGTTGAGCTATTTAAAATCCTGAAAGATGATGCTGTGAAAATGCTGCACTCAATATGACAGCAAATTTGGAAAACTCAACAGTGGCCGCAGGACTGGAAAACGTCACTTTTCATTCCAATCTCAAAGAAAGGCAATGCCAAAGAATGCTCAAACTACTGCACAGTTGCACTCATCTCAAACATTAGTAAAGTGATGTTCAAAATTCTCCAAGCCAGGCTTCAGTAATATGTGAATGGTGAACTTGCAGATGTTCAAACTGGTTTTAGAAAAGTCAGAGGAACTAGAGATCAAATGCCAACGTCCACTGGATCATCGAAAAAGCAAGAGAGTTCCAGAAAAACATCTATTTCTGCTTTATTGACTAAACCAAAGCCTTTCACACCAAAGTTCCGGAAAAACATCTATTTCTGCTTTATTGACTATGCCAAAGTCTTTCACTGTGTGGATCACAATAAACTGTGGAAAATTCTGAAAGAGATGGAAATACCAGACCACCTGACCTGCCTCTTGAGAAATGTGTATGTAGGTCAGGAAGCAACAGTTAGAACCGGACATGGAACAACAGACTGGTTCCAAATAGGAAAAGGAGTATATCAAGGCTGTATGCTGTCACCCTGCTTATTTAACTTCTATGCATAGTACATCATGAGAAACGCTGAACTGATAGAAGCACAAGCTGGAATCAAGGTTGCCAGGAGAAATATCAATAACCTCAGATATGCAGATGACACCACCCTTATGGCAAAAGTGAAGAGGAACTCAAAAGCCTTTTGATGAAAATGAAAGGAGAGTGAAAAAGTTGGCTTAAAGCTCAACATTCAGAAAACGAAGATCATGGCAGCTGTTCCAGTCACTTCATGGGAAATAGATAGGGAAACAGTGGAAACAGTGTCAGACTTTATTTTGGGGGTTCCAAAATCACTGCAGATGGTGACTGCAGCCATGAAATTAAAAGACGTTTACTCCTTGGAAGGAAAGTTATGACCAACATAGATAGCATAATAAAAAGCAGAGACATTACTTTGCCAACAAAGGTCCGTCTAGTCAAGGCTGTGGTTTTTCAAGTGGTCATTTATGCATGTGAGAGTTGGACTGTGAAGAAAGCTGAGCACCGAAGAATTGATGCCTTTGAACTCAAACTGGTGTTAAAGAAGACTCTTGAGAATCCTTTGGACTGCAAGGAAATCCAACCAGTCCATCCTAAAGGAGATCAGTCTTGGGTGTTCATTGGAAGGACTGATGCTAAAGCTGAAACTTCAATACTTTGGCTACGTCGTGTGAAAAGTTGACTCACTGGAAAAGACTCTGATGCTGGGAGGATTGGGGGCAGGAGGAAAAGGGGACGACAGAGAATGAGATGGCTGGATGGCATCACCGACTCAATGGACATGACTTTGTGTGAACTCTGGGAGTTGGTGATGAACAGGGAGGCCTGGAGTGCTACGATTCATGGAGTCACAGAGAGTTGGACACGACTGAGTGGCTGAACTGAACTGAAACACTGGTTAAAATAAAACTGGAGTGACTATGATAATATCAAATAAAGTAGACATAAGAACAAGAGAATTACTGGGTACAAAGAAAATAATATATTGATGATAGGGTTCTTTCACTCTTTGATAGCTCAGCTAGTAGGGAGGAGAATTGTAATGATGACAAAGTCAATTTACCAGGAAGACACAACAAAGTTATGTGTATGAACCAAATAACAGATCTTTAAAATGTACAAAGAATAACTGAAGCTGAAATCAAAAACCACTAAAATATTGGAAAGTAATTATTTTTCAAATAAATATATTAATTTAAAAATTTAGTTAGACTCTAAACACTTCTTTTAATTATTAATAGAACAAGTAAACACAAAATCAGCAAGGATCTAAAAGTTCTGAACAAGACTCAGATTACTTGACATGTATAGAATATTCAACACAACAGAAGAATATACAGTGTTTTCAAGTGTGTTTGGAACATTCACCAAGATAGACAACATCTTGGGCCGTAAAACAGACCCCAGTAAATTTTAAGTGACTGAAATACACGATACATTCTCTGACCATAATGAAATCAAACTAGAACCCAATAACAGAAAAATGTTGAAAAAAACCCAAATCTTTTAAAATTAAATATTTCTAAGGGATACATTAGTCACAGAGAGTAAAAAGAACCATTTTAAAATATTTTGAACTAAATGAAAATGAAAATAATACATCTTGCAGTCAGTTTTATGTAGTCTGCTTAACTATTGTCATTATTTAATAAAACATGAATCTAAATATTGCTGTGAGATAGAAATGATAAAGTCTATAGTCATTTTGCACTCATATCACATGCTAGTAAAGTAATGCTCAAAATTCTCCAAGCCAGGCTTCAGCAATACGTGAACCGTGAACTTCCAGATGTTCAAGTTGGTTTTTGAAAAGGCAGAGGAACCAGAGATCAAATTGCCAACATCTGCTGGATCATGGAAAAAAACAAGAAAATTCCAGAAAAAACATCTATTTCTCCTTTATTGATTATGCCAAAGCCTTTGACTGTGTGTATCACAATAAACTTGAAAATTCTGAGAAATGGGAATACCAGACCACCTGATCTGCCTCTTGAGAAATCTGTATGCAAGTCAGGAAACAACAGTTAGAACTGGACATGGAACAGCAGACTGGTTCCAAATTGGAAAAAGGAGTATATCAAGGCTGTATGTAGTCACTCTGGTTATTTAACTTCTATGCATAGTATATCATGAGAAATGCTGAACTGATAGAAGCACAAGCTGGAGTCAAGATTGCCAGGAGAAATATCAATAACCTCATATATGCAGATGACACCATCCTTATGGCAAAAAGTGAAGAGGAACTCAAAAGCCTCTTGATGAAAGTGAAAGAGGAGAGTGAAAAAGTTGGCTTAAAGTTCAACATTCAGAAAACTAAGATCATGGCATCTGTTCCCACCACTTCATGGGAAATAGATGGGGAAACAGTGGAAACAGTGTCAGACTTTATTTTTGGGCTCCAAAATCACTGCAGATGTTGACTGCAGCCATGAAATTAAAAGACGCTTACTCCTTGGAAGATTATGACCAAACTAGATGGCATGTTCAAAAGCAGAGACATTACTTTCCCAACTAAGGACCATCTACTCAAGGCTATGGTTTTTTCCTGTGATCATGTATGGATATGAGAGTTGAACTGTGAAGAAGGCTGAGTGCTGAAGAATTGATGCTTTTGAACTGTGGTGTTGGAGAAGACTCTTGAGAGTCCCTTGGACTGCAAGGAGATCCAACCAGTCCATTCTGAAGGAGATCAACCCTGGATTTCTTTGGAAGGAATGATGCTAAAGCTTAAACTCCAGTACTCTGGCCACCCCATGAGAAGAGATGACTCATTGGAAAAAATCTCTGATGCTGGGAAGGATTGGGGGCAGGAGGAGAAGGGGACACCAGAGGATGAGATGGCTGGATGGCATCACTGATCCGATGAATGTGAATTTGAGTGAACTCCGGGAGTTGGTGATGAACAGGGAGGCCTGGCGTGCTGATTCATGGGGTCACAGAGTAAGACACGACTGAGGGACTGAAATGAACCGAACTGAACTGATAGTCATTTTATTATAAGAAAGAAAGATAATTATTTGAAAGATTAAAATGAAGATATTTTAGAAAGTCTGTCTAAAATATCCTCCTTGAAATTCTCTGAGCATAATGAATAAAAGAATTATTTTAACCATGAGAAACAATCCAGTTCTTGCTTGAACTGAACTACACATTTATTCTTCCAACTAGACGGATATTTATTGAATATCCTCTGTGCTCCCGAGAAATACTCAGTTCTTTCCTACCATGTCTTTATTCCCAAATTCTCATCAAGCAATTCTCAGTGACACCAGCTAAGCATACCTCAATTTAACTCCATGATGACAGTATCCTGACATTGTTAGATTATTTGATTAAAGTGCTCAGACCCATAAGATTGCTCCCCCTCCTACTTCACATGCCAGTCACAGATAGTCATTTGCTTAATTATCCATAGCTTCTGTGTAATGTGGCTACAAATTTAAGGGTCTCGAGATTTCCAGAGCAGCTCATAGAACTCAGGGAAATGCTTTCTGTGTTTACCAGTTTATTAGAAGATAAAGGATATAGATGAACAGTCAAATGAAGAGATACATAGGGCAAGATCTGGGAAGATCCCAAGCACGGGAGCTTCTGTTTCTGTGGACAGGGTCAAAGACAAATATTATAATAAGAAATACTCCTGGTACCCTTATTAGTTAAAAATTTATAAGGGTTTTAAGAGCTCTGTGCTAGGAATGGTGTACACACACACACACACACACACACACGCACACATTTATATATAAGAATATTAGAATAATAGAAATATATATACATATATTCTATCTATATAAATGCAATATATATGTGTGTGTGTGTATATATATATATATATATATACATTCTATAATGTAATATATATACAATATATTCTATTATATTACAGCCAGATACTGGTAAGTAAAGAAGATTAGGCCAAAAATTAAAATGAATGAATGAATGAAGCTTTGAGGAATTTCTTTGTGCATCATAGAGAATGAGTAGGGGATGAGCAGAAAATCCGATTCCAGGCAGAGTGAAAAAGTGCAAAGAAAGAGACACAAAACAAGCAAAATTTGCTCTGAGAAGATACTATTTCTTCCTCTTAATTTCTTTAGTGAGGACTGGATGCACTATCTGCAGTGCAACAGCTGAATCACGGAGTCAAAGAGTGGGCTGTTGATAGAATAATAAAAGTACATGGAATAGTTAGATAGGCCAAGGGGTTGGAAGGGAAGAGATAGAACACACATTTCAGGCCAATCTAGATTTTGTACTCCGAATGAAATTCCTCTAGCATCTTTAATTAAAAAAATACTATGCAAGGCTGAGCAAAAGTTGTCCAATTATGAGCTACCTAAACTGTTTTCACTTCACCTAATTCTTATTAAAGCATAATCTTCTCAAATATCCTTTCATGGTATCTGGAAAACATAATCCTTCAGTGTAATTTTTATGAGTGTGGATTAACAATTAATATGAAAAACAGAAGGGATTTTCAAAAGAAAGTAATTTCCTTGAGGAGAAAAGAAAAATCCCTCCACAAACTACAAGAAGTCTTTTGGTTTTATTATTTTTATTATTTTCCCCTCTAAGGCAATGGCACCCCACTCCAGTAATCTTGCCTGGAAAATCCCATGGATGGAGGAGACTGGTAGGCTGCAGTCCATGCGGTCACTAAGAGTCAGACACGACTGAGTGACTTCACTTTCATTTTTCACTTTCATTCATTGGAGAAGGAAATGGCCATCCACTCCAGTGTTCTTGCCTGGAGAATCACAGGGACGTGGGAGCCTGGTGAGAGGTTGTCTATGGGGTCACAGAGATTGGACATGACTGAAGCAATTTGGCGGCAGCAGCAGCAGCATGATAAGTCAGTAATGAGAATCTAAAATCTTAAATAAAATGATCACAGCAGAATTTTTTTTTAATTTTATATCAATAACCTCAGATATGAAGATGACAACACCCTTGTGGCAAAAAGTGAAGAAGTGTCTCGAAAGTGAAAGAGGAGTGAAAATGTTGGCTTAAAGCTCAACATTCAGAAAACTAAGATCATGGAATCTGGTCCCATCACTTCATGGCAAATAGATAGGGAAACAGTGGGAACAGTGGCTGACTTTATTTTGGGGGCTCCAAAATCACTGCAGATGGTGACTGCAGCCATGAAATTAAAACATGCTTACTCCTTGGAAGAAAAGCTGACCAACCTAGATAGCATATTAAAAAACAGAGATATTACTTTGCCAACAAAATCCATCTAGTCAAGGCTATGGTTTTTCCAGTGGTCATGTATGGATATGAGAGTTGGACTATAAAGAAAGCTGAGCACCAAAGAATTGAAACTTTTGAACTGTGGTGTTGGAGAAGCCTCTTGAGAGTGCTTTGGACTGCAAGGAGATCCAACCAGTCCATCCTAAAGGAGATCAGTCCTGGGTGTTCATTGGAGGGACTGATGTTGAAGCTGAAACTCCAATACTTTGGCCATCTGATGTGACAAGCTGACTCATGTGAAAAGACCCTGATGCTAGGAAAGATTGAGGGCAGGAGAAGGGGACGACAAAGGGTGAGATGGTTGGATGGCATCACTGACTCGATGGACATGGGTTTGGGTGGAGTCCGGGAGTTGGTGATGGACAGGGAGGCCTGGAGTGCTGTGGTTCATGGGGTTGCAAAGAGCCTGACACTACTGAGCAACTGAACTGGAACTGAACTGAACTTACTTTCTATAAAGTGCAGTGACAGTATCTATCTCACAGGGTTATGAGAATGAAATAAAATATATAATGGGGTTGACAATGAGTTAACTGTATAATAGTTGGATCTATCATCCTCATAATGACTATCATTGTTGTCATCATGATTGTCACTATCATGTTTACCTGCCTACTCCAGCCAGTAGAGTTTTGCTTTTCTGACATCTGGAACTCTGTTTCCAAATGCTCTACATATACTCACAGCATAGCTAAGTTCCTGATACATAGCCATATGTATACATAGACATATCGCATACATATGTCAGCCATAGTGCAAATATTTATACATTAAATGAATGTTGTAAAGACTGGACCAATGGCCATACATTCTCTGATTTTAGGCATAGTCTTAAAACACATTAGACATTGTCCTTTACCAGTTCTCTAATAATATTCAGGCTACTATTGATTCATCCTGAAAAAAATCCAGAATAATGATAATCTGTTAATTATTTCAAGTGGCCCTGATTACTTGTTTATTAGCATCTTTATTCTTCTCAAATTCCTGACTTCAGAGTAGAATGAGACAAAATTACGTTTCTTGAAGTTCAAAAGCTGAGCTATAACCTGACAAGGTATTGGAGAGAGTGAACCAAGTATTCTAAATATTTAATAATCCTCTCAAGGTAAAAGCAGCTTTTCAGTTTGTTATAACCCAACTTGCTGTCACTAATTAAAAACAATATGTGTGGCAGAACCAACACAATATTGTAATGTAAAATAATAATAAATAAATAAATAAATTCAACATAAAAAAGAAAAAGACAAGTAACAAGTGTTGCCAAAGATGTGAAGAGAAAGAGAACTCTTGTGTACTATTTAGTGGGATCATAAATTGGTACAAACTTTATGGAAAACAATTTGAAGTTTCCTTAGAAATTAAAAATAGAACCACCATATGATTTAGCAATTTCATTTCTGAGTATTTACCCAAAGAAATCAAAATACTAATTCGAAAGTTATATGCACCCCTACATTTACTGCAGAATTATTTACAACACCTATGATACTGACACAACCCAAGGGTCCATTCCATGGACAGATAAATGGATTAAAAAACAACAACAACAACAGAATATTACTCAGACATAAAAAAGAATGAAATCTTTTCACCTGTGACAACACAGATGGATCTAGAGGGTATTATGTTATGTGAAATAAGTCAGACAGGGAAAGATGAATATATACCATATGATTACACTTATATGTGGAACGTAAAAAAAAAAGGCAAGCAAAGCAAAATGTAAAGAGTCTCATAGATACAGAGAACAAATGAATAGTTGCCGGAGTGAAAGAGGTGGAGGAATGGGTACAATTGGTAAAGGGAATTAAGATGTACAAGCTTCTAGTTACAAAATAAATTAGTCACAAGAATGAAATATACACTGATAATGCTCTAATAACTTTATGGTGGAAGACGGTTACTAGACTTATCATGGTGGTCGTTTTGTAATGTTTAAATGTAGAATCACTATGTTGTACACCTGAAACTAGTATAATATTATACATCAACTACATTTCAAATTTAAAAAGAAATAAAAGTTTGCTATGATTAAAAAAATAAATAAATAAATCTCACAATGACCTTAAGGGGGAAAAACAAAACAAAACAAAACAGAATTTGCCATTTAATACTATTTGCCATAAAATTATCCTTTGTTTATTAATAGCAACAATCAAGGAAGCAACCGTTCTTACTTGCTTTCCCCATACACTAATTAAACACTGTGGTGCAAAGACCAGCATAATTAAAGAATTAGAAAACAATGAGAATTATTCAGGATAATTTGTAATATCAGTGCCCTGATGGATTGGGTTCAGATACCAGAATTTGATTGGCAGGACTTTATTAAGTTTTGGCAGCATTTAGGTAGGTTGGGAGCTCCTTTATGAGGCACTTGCACATTAATCCAGGCTCTCATTCTCATTAATACTGACGATTGAAGACAGTTAATTGAATTATGCATGAAGCACTACTGATTAAATAATATTTCACTCCCCAGTATAAAATTAGCTTCACTGGTTTAACATCCACTGTCGTCTCTGACACAGTGTCATAAAAACCTCTTCTCAAGCATAAACTTTGATACTTTTCCATTTGTTCAACTGATGTAAACATCTCAGTTTCCACAGGACTCAACCACTCTTCAACTCAGACATGAGGTCACTTTAGAGAACTGATATTAATAGGTATTGATTAGTGTCTGTGTAATCATGAGCAAAAATTCTCTTGGTGCCCCATCCCCTGTATTCTGAGGACATTATTATTTAAATCCACTGTGGAATGTGAAGAAAAATTCTAATAATTTATAATTGTATTCTGCAATAAGGAAGAAAATAACTCAGGATCTTACAAATAAGCCTGGAAAAATAACTTTTTGAGCTTCATTTGTGGTTCTGCCTACATTTTCTACACCTTCCTCTTCTCATGAAATCTCAGTGATATCTGTTAAGAAAACAAAATCTCTGTCAAGAATATACACAAGTTTTTCCTCTCTCCTGCCTTCTCTCTTTCTTCTTTCTTTTGAGTTGTCTTTTTTTTTTTTTATGACATATACTAGGTACAAGATGCTGTAATGGGTGCTGTTATACAGAGATAGTAAAGTTGTCATTACTCTTTTCAAGGAGCTCACATCTTAATAGGCAGTAAAATAGGCATTTGGAGACGTTTACTCCTTGGAAGAAAATCTATGACCAACCTAGATAGCATATTCAAAAGCAGAGACATTACTTTGCCGACTAAGGTCTATCTAGTCAAGGCTATGTTTTTTCCAATAGTCATGCATCGATGTGAGAGTTGGACTGTGAAGAAGGCTGAGGGCCGAAGGACTGATGCTTTTGAACTGCGATGTTGGAGAAGACTCTTGAGAGTCCCTGGACTGCAAGGAGATCCAACCAGTCCATTCTGAAGGAGATCAACCCTGGGATTTCTTTGGAAAGAATGATGCTAAAGCTGAAACTCCAGTACTTTGGCCACCTCATGAGAAGAGTTGACTCATTGGAAAAGACTTGGATGCTGGGAGGGATTGTGGGCAGGAGAAGAAGGGGACGACCAAGGATGAGATGGTTGGATGGCATCACTGACTCGATGGATGCGAGTCTGAGTGAACTCTGGGAGTTGGTGATGGACAGGGAGGCCTGGCATGCTGCGATTCATGGGGTCACAGAGAGTTGGACACAACTGAGCGACTGAATTGAACTGAACTGAACTGATGTAGAGATATGAACAGTTCAGAGGAGCGAGTGATCAATCCTACCAGGAGAAATTGAGAAGGCTTTGAAACTGGAAGTAACAAATAGGGTGAGTTTTGAAAGATGAGTTGGGATTTTCTAGATCCTGACCCCAGTAGAAGGAAGAAATTACAGTCCAGGGTGAATTAAATGGTATTTAGATACATCATCTACTGAGGTACTGGAATAAAGATTAGACTAATAAATAATCCAGGAGTTTCATTTATCTCTATGATTTAGACCAGATTTGCTGGATACAATGAGTACTCCAAGGATTATAGTGTATTACTAGGTGATGTGGTGTAATGGAAGGAAAACATCAACAGGGAAAAATTGTATGTGACCTCAATCAAGTTAAATCACCTGGTCTGGGTTTTAGTTTCTTCAACTCTAATGTAAGGAGTTTGGTCAGTACATCCTATTGAAAGTCTGCAAACATTTGGCTGATAGTAGAGAATGACGTTGGCCTGTCTCCAGGAGAGGTAAGCTAGAAGGCTATGTTGATGAATTTACTAGACATCAGTGTTTGGCATCTCATTTTGAAGGTCCCAGAACTTCATTTTATCAGACTACAGTGATCTGGACTTGAGTACCTGATTTACATAGACTAAATTTATGAGATAAACATTTATAAATCAAGCTCTTCATTTATAATACACATTCTTATCATCCTATCCTGAAATTTTCTTCTTAAAGGGAAAGCCATATTTTAATCAAGGATTACTTAAGCATGGACTCAAAGTATAGGGAATTGAATGTTTTAAATGTTTATACACACACATCCTGAAAGTACCTGCCTCAGTTCATCAAAGGAACTACCTCATTGTAGGCTGGACCAGGAAACCCTTTCTAAGACAGAGTTAAAGAGTCACTGCGAACTTTCAACTCTCAAACTTATCTTTTCCTCTAAACTTTCTTAGGTCACCAATTTTTCTTTCTATAGATGTCAGTAAATATATATTGTCTACATATATTGATCACTAAATAAATTCTCAACAAATTTGTGAGGCAACCCTTCTTAAGATGATTATCTATTTTAATGTCCCATGGGTTGGTTTAATAATTCAAACTGGAGAGAACAGTCTTACTTTTCATATAGCTAAATTCTTAGAAGTTCCTTGTTTCTACCTTCCAACCTATATCTTCTGACTCTAAAGATTCTAAGACATATAATAAACTATCTTTTCAAGGTTTGCAAAATATTAGACCTACAGAAGATGCTTGAATGGAACTGAATGTGACAACCTAGCAACCAATAAATAAGCATATAAACAGAAAAGGGAAAATATGTCAAGATCATGACTAATAAACAAACTATCTTTCAGGAAGATAGCCATGTAAAGCATGGCTTTCAAATGGCTTTCTTACCTTTCAAATGTTAAGTTCATTAAATACTTATTACAAACAAAGCAACCAAGAGAATATAATAAAGCCTAACACTTAGCATTTGAATTATTAGAAAAATGGCATTCTTTAATTACAATTAATTGCTTCTGTGCTGTGCTTTGTTTGTTGCAAATAAGTAAAAATATTCAGGAAATTAAATGCCCAAAACACAACTGCTGAATGTTCAACTAAGAATTTTGCTTATGTCTCAGCACGACTTCAGGGAAAATAAATAAATAAATAAAATTATGCCAATAGTGGTTTGATCAAATAACTGAAGCTTCATTATTCAACCATTCAAAAAAATTAAACCTTCAGCAGATCGAATAAATATTTTAATTAAAGTTATACTCAGTCCTTACATTCAATGACATTCCCTAACTGAAAGAATCAGTTCTAACAAAAAAGACAATGTAAATGGAAAAATGTGTGTAGCTGAGGTTAATGTGTACATTTCTATAATATCTGATAAAGTTGAGTGTTCTTTGTGCAAAGGTTCTCTTGCTATCCAGGGCTAAGGATGACCCAACTGAGACAGTTAGATTTTCAGAAGTAATTGCTTGTATTATTTTTGCTTGAAACCCTTTCTCATGGCTTCCTTTTAGAAATAAAATGAATCTAGATTAGCTAATAAGTTCCTTCGTATATCACATATTCTTCTTACCTTGGCAGTATTCACTGTTCTTCTTGAAATAAAATAATCTAAGCCACTTCTCTCAATCAACTTCTCAACATTCTCAGAATACACAACAGTCTACAGAATACACAATAACACTATCAAAATGTCACATATTCAGTAAAACAAAAAAATTGAAAGCCAAATAATATTAGTACTTATTATTTATTGAATTCCTCAAATATATCTTGCCAGCTGTGCTGGGGAATCAGTGATAAATAAAACATTTTTTGCCACTGAGGAGTTCCCAGTCAACCAAGAGAAGTAAACATGTAAGCAGATGGTCAGTATAGAAGAAGATATGTGTTACAAGAGCACAGATGAGGAAGAGCTCTTTCCAATAGGAGTGAGGCGACTCTCCCATCTTATTCACGGTGTCATTATCCAGTCTGCACTTTGAAGTCATATTCCCTCTTCTCTTTCATCCTTTCATATCAAACGGAAATTTCTACTTTGGAAATATCTAAGCCATCTCATTTCAATTCTAAAGGATTAGGCCCTCAGCATCTTTTGCCTGGACAACTACAACATCTTTGCCACTGTTTTCCTCCCTCCAAAAACCATTACAATCAATTTTGACCAGCATTAATACAAATATTGCCATTGGCTCTGATTTTCCCACAAGATCAAGTTCAATCTCTTTAACATGGTTGAAGTAACTTTTCACAAGCTCCACCCTCAAGTCCCACATCATTATTCAGGTTATACCAAACTTCTCTTGATTCTCTCAATTTGCCATGTTTTTTCTATTTTCTGTAGCTTCGAACATTTCCCTCTTCTATGCTTGGCATATCTTTCTTCCTGATTCCATCTCTTGGCAAAATTCTAATCTGTAGACCATAAAGCCATTCCCATTGCCTTTTCAGCATTCAGCTTGCAAAGCATTACCAGATGGCCCTTCACTCAACAACCGCACACTATGAGGGCAAAACTTTGACTTTTAAATAACAGCTGAGGACCACACTACAATGAAGTGCAACACATCCACATGTGGTAAAATGTCACCAAGAGAGATGTCATAATGTGCTCAACTATTTTCTATGTATTTAATACATTTCTCTAAATAGCTAACTTACAGCCAATAGGAGGATCATGAGATTTCAGAGCTGTTAGGTGACAAAGACTGAATTACACTCTAAACTCTGACTTCCAATTATTCTGCATGATGAGTTCCTGTTTATTCTTCAAATTTTGGTTTATCATCAGACTCTTCAAGAAATATTTCTAGATGTACTTCTCAGGATAGTCCTTACTCTCATCTCCCTCATAGATTCTAATCCCTTTATACCACTTACCCCAATTTATCATTATATACTTATTATTTGTTGTCTTTTCTGTACAAGTTTGTAAAGTCCATAATGATAGAGAACACATTTATTTTATTCATCCATATCCACCCAGAATACCCTAGAACAGAGTGAGTCTCAAAAAATATGTTTTGAAGAGTACACTTTCATGTTGCATCATGCCAGATGAAATGCCTTAAGAGAATAAAAAGGTAGATTACATGTCCAATATATTTGTAGTCTGGCTGCTTGAGAAATCAATAACTGATGAACATCTATTTACATCATGACAGTTAAGTGATTTTCAAGACTTGTCTATATGAAGTCCTCAAGGAAGTCCTAAGAGAAGGAGAGACAAAGAACTTTGAAACTTGCAATCAAGCTCAGCAAAATACATCCTAAGTTTTCCATTTTTCAGTGACTAAATTCATCCTGTGGTAGAAGAGAGTTAGGCTGCCTAGGCTTTTTCAAAAGGTGTTAAGTTGTGGTGATGAAAAAATATATCTAGATGTATCTATACTGAAACAATTAAATGATATTTGACATAACCTGGGGGCAAGCATTCTCATATTTATAATAGCATTCTCCAAGAAACTCAAAGCAAGAACGGTATTTAGGAATTTCTCCAAAAACTGATTTGATTCAACGGATGAGATCTGGTAGAGTAACTGAAGAAATGTAGATGAAGCTCATAACATTGAACAGGAGGAAGTGAGCAAAAATCATCCCCAAGAAAAAGAAATGCAAGAAGGCAAAGTGGTTTTTTGAGGAGGCCTTACAGGTAGCTGAAAAAAGAAGAGAAGCAAATGGTAAAGGAGAAAGGAAAGATATACCTATCTGAATGCAGAGTTCCAAAGAGAGCAAGGAGAGATAAGAAAGCCTTATTTTATTTTATTTTATTTTAAATTTTTATTTTTACTTTATTTTACTTTACAATACTGTATTGGTTTTGCCATACATTGACATGAATCAGCCACAGATGTACATGAGCCTTCTTAAGTGAACAATGCAGAGAACTACAGGAAAATAATAGAATGGGAAAGACTAGACATCTTTTCAAAAAAATTGGAAATACCAAAGGGACATTTCATGCAAAGATAGGTACATTAAAGGACAGAAACCACAAGAACCTAATAAGCAGAAGAGATTCATAAGATGTATCAAGATACATAGAAGAACAGTACCCAAAAAAAAAAAAAAAAGTCTTAATGACCCAGATAATAACCATGATGTGGTCACCCACCCAGAGCCAGACATCCTGGACTGGATGTCTGTCAAGTGGGCCTTAGGAAGCATTATTAAAAAACAAAACTAGTGGAGGTGATGGAATTCCAGCTGAGCTATTTAAAATCGTAAAAAGATGTTGCTGTTAAAGTGCTGCACTGAATATGCCAGCAAATTTGGAAAACTCAGCAGTGGCCACAGGACAGAAAAAGGGTCAGTTTTCATTCCAATCCCCAAAAAAGACAATGCCAAAAATACTCAAATTATCACACACTTACACTCATTTCACATGCTAGCAAGATTGTGCACAAAATTCTTCAAGTTAAGATTCAGCAGTACATGAACCAAGGACTCCCAGGTATGCAACCTGAATTTCGAAAAAGCAGAGGAACCAGAAATCAAATTGCCAACAGTTTCTGGATCACAGAAAAAGCAAGGGGATACCAAAAAAACATCTACTTCTACTTCATTGACTGTGCTAAAGCCTTTGACTTTGTGAATCACAACAAACTGTGGACAATTTTTAAAGAGATGGGAATACCAGACCGACCTTACCTGTCGCCTGAGAAACCCGTGTGCAAGACAAGAAGCAATAGTTAGAACAGGACATGGAACAGCAGACTGGTTCAAAATTGGGAAAGGAGTGCATCAAGGTATATTATCACTCTGCTTAATTAACTTATATGCAGAATACATCATGTGAAATTCTGGGCTAGATAAATCACAAGCTGGAATAAGACTGCCTTGAGAAATATCAACAATCTCAGATATGCAGATAATACCCACTGAATGGCAGGAAGAAAAGAGGAAATAAAGAGCTGCTTGATGAATATTAAAGAGTAGAGTGAAAAACCTAGCTTAAAATTCAACATTCAAAAACTCTAAGATCATGGCATCTGGCCCCATCACTTCATGACAAATAGATGACAGTGACAGGTTTTATTTATGTGGGCTCCAAAATCACTGCAGATGGTAGCTGCAGCAACATAATTAAAAGATGATCGTTTCTTGAAAGAAAAGCTATGGCAAACCTAAACAGTGTTTTAAGATGCAGAAACATCACCTTGCTGACAAAGATCCATCTAGTCAAAGATATGACTTTTCCAGTAGTCATATACAGATGTAGAGTTGGGCCATAAAAAAGGCTGAGAGCGAAAGAACTGATGCTTTCAAATTGTGGTGCTAGAGAAGACTGTTGAGAGTCCACTGGACAGCACGAAGAACAAACTGGTCAATTCTAAAAACTGAATTTTTTTTTTCCTTTCCTCTTTATTTTTTATTTTTTAATTACAATACTGTATTTGTTTTGCCATACGTTGACCGAATCAGCCATAGGTGAACACAATCTTCCAATGCCGAAGCCCCCTCCCCACCTCCCGCCCCACATCATGTGAAAAGCCAGGCTGGACAAAGACAAGCTGAAAGCAAATTTGCTGGGAGAAATATCAGTAACTTCAGATATGCAGATGACACCATCCTAAATGGCAGAAAGTGAAGAACTAAAAAGCCTCTTGATGAAAATGAAAGAGGAGAGTGAAAAAGTTGGATTAAAACTCAACATTCAGAAAACTAAGATCATTGCATCAGTCTTATCACTTCAAGGCAAATAGATGGGTAAACAATGGAAACAGTGAGAGACCTTAATTTTGGGGCTCCAAAATCACTGCAGATGGTGACTGCAGCCATGAAATTCAAAGAGGCTTGCTCCTTGGAAGAAAAGCTATGACCAACCTAGAAAGCAAAGAATTAATGCTTTTGAACTGTGGTGTTCGAGAAGACTCTTGAGAGACCCTTGGACTGAAGGGAGATCAATCCACCCCATCCTAAAGGAAATCAGTCCTGAATATTCATCGGAAGGACTGATGCTGAAGCTGAAGCTCCAGTACTTTGGTAATCTGATGCTAAGAACTGACTCATTTGAAAAGATCCTGGTGCTGGGAAAGATTGAAGGTGGGAGGAGAAGGGGACAACAGAGTATCAGATGGCTGGACGGTATCAACAACTTGATGGACATGAGTTTGAGTAAGCTCCAGGGGTTGGTGATGGACAGAGAACCCTGGTGTGCTAGAGTCCATGGGGTCACAAAGAGTCGAACACAACTGAGAGACCAAACTGAACTGAGAAAAAGCAAAGAAATTTTAGAAAAGATAACAAAAATGTATCTCTGTTCCATAGACTAACCTAAAGCCTTTGACAGTGTGAAAGTCGTTAAGTCGTGTCCAACTTGTGCAACCCCATGGAAGTGTCCAAGCAAAATACAAGAGTGGATAGCCATTCCCTTCTCCAGGGGACCTTCCCAAGCCAGGGATTGAAGCCAGGTCTTCCGCATTGCAGGCAGATTCTTTACCAGCTGAGCCATCAGGGAAGCCCAAGAATACTGGAGTGAGTAGCCTATCCCTTCTCCAGTGTATCATCCTGACAGGGAATCTAACCACAGTCTCCATCGAGGCAGATTCTTTACTAGCTGAGCTACCAGTGTGGATAATGGCAAACTGCCGAAAGCTCTTAGAGAGATGGGACTATCAGACCATCTTATCTGTCTCCTGAAAAATATGTATGTGGGTCAAGAAGCAAGAGTTAGAACCCTGTGTGGAACAACTGATTGTTTCAAGATTGAGAAAGGAGCATGACAGGGATGTCTGCTATCACCATTTGTTTAACCTATACACTGAGCATATCATGAGAAATGCCAGGTTGGTTGTGATACAAGTTGGAATCAAGATAGATGGAAGAAATATCAACAACCTCAAATATGCAGATGATGCCACTCTAATGGCAGAAGGCAAAGAGGAACTAAAGAACCTCTTGATGAGGGAGAGTGAAGGAGAATGAAACAGCCAACTTAAGACTAAATACTAAAAAAAAAAAAAAAAAAGCTAAGATCATGCATCCGACACCATTACTTCATTGCAAATAGAAGGGGAAAAGTGGAAGTAGTGACAGATGTCCTCTTCTTAGGCTCCAAACTCATGGCAGATGGTGACTGAAGCCATGAAATCAGAAGATGATCATTTCTTGGCAAGAAATTGATGACAAAACTAGACAGTATGTTGAAAAGCAGAGACATTACTCTGCTGAGAAAGGTCTGTATAGTTAAAGTTATGATCTTCCCAGTGGTCATGGACGATTGTGAGAGCTGGACCATAAAGAAGGCAGAATGCCAAAAAACTGAAGCCTTTAAACTGTGGTGCTGGAGAAGACTCCTGAAATTCCCTTGGACTGCAAGGAGATCAAACCAGTCTATCTTAAGGGAGATCAACCCTGAATATTCACTGGAAGGATTGATGCTACAGCTGAAGCTCCAGTATTTTGGTCATCTAACGTGAATAGATGACCTATTGGAAAAGTCTCTGATGCTAGGAAAGATTGAGGGCAGAAAGAGAAGAGGGCATCAGATGATGAGAAGAATGGATGGCATCACTGATCCAATGAACATGAACTTGGGCAGACTCCAGGAGATGGTGAGGGACAGGGAGGCCTGGTATGCTGCAGTCCATGGAATCACAAAGAGTCAGACATGACCGGGTGATTGAACAACAATAACAACTAGTATTCTTGCCGGGGAAAATACCATGGACAGAGGAGCTTAGCAGGCCAAGGTCCGTGGTATCACAAGAGTAGAATAGGACTGAGCATTCTGTCTGCACCAGCGCATGGACAGAATGCAAATGGAATAGAGATGAGAGAAAGGCTATCCAGAAAAGGATGTGATATAAATATTTTTTCTTCTGCATTTCTTCATGCAGTGAGTCAGCCAAGTATAAATTTAACTTTCCTTTCTTTTAATGATTGTCCCTGGGAATTCCTTATTCCACAAAACACCAACCTCGTTGAATTATAGCACTATCCATGTTTTCCCTGATGTAGTTTTCTTTATTCCCATTTTCCTTTTATCAACTAAAAGACACAGCTCTCCAAGCATCCTGTATACTGCATTGAACCTGGGCTGGTGATTCATTTCTTATATGATATTATACATGTTTCAATGCCATTCTCCCAAATCACCCCCACCCTCACCCTCTCCCACAGAGTCTAAAAGACTGTTCTATACATCTGTGTCTTTTTTCTGTGCACTGGGATGACAGAGGGATGGTATGGGGAGGAAGGGGGGAGGGGGGTTCAGGATTGGGAACATGTGTACACCCGTGGCGGATTCATGTTGATGTATGGCAAAACCAATACAATATTGTAAAGTAATTAGCCTCCAATTAAAATAAATAAATTAAATAATAAAAAAAGATACAGCTCTAAACTCTGAAAATACCAACTTTCACTGTGATCTCCCCAAGCCTACTTTCTGCAGAGTGCATCAGTTTATTTATAAGGCCTAACTAATATTTTTCAATTGCTTTCTACTATACAACACACCATAAGGAAAGAGCATGCTATTAAAATCATTCTGTGTGGATTAATTTTACTTCAGCAGCAGGACTGTGGTTTTCATCAACTTATTTTGGTCCCAGAATAATTGTGTAATCATCCAGTAGTGTCAGGTAGGCCATAATCAGAGAGTAACCAAATGACACTCTCCTCCTCTTTCTTCCCTCTTCCATATGAAATAGCACATTTCTTCTACTCCACTCAAACAGGAATGAAAGCCAGGTTTTAAACTGAAATTGTTACTTGACTCTCCATTATCTCTACTATTTAATGGCCATCAGTGGAATGAATAATCTTAAAAAAAAAAAAAAAGCCTTGTTTCAAATCAATCTTTTTTTTTTTTTTTTGAGTAATCAATAAATACATTTTCCCTGAAAAGAATGATCTCTCTTAATTGTGTCTTCTTGGCTCCCAAGTAGATATCAAGAAAAAGGAGATATTTTTAGCACGTGAAGCATTTTCTTGTGTAAACACTGTGAGGATGTCATTATGACTTCCAGTTTATACAGAAGGAAATTCAGACAGCAGAGCATTGTGGGAAAATTCTCAAGGTTAAGAGTTAGAAGAAACAGAGTTCAGGTTCTGTGTCATCACATACTTACTGAAACAGGTAGATATATATTGGGTTAACTTAGCTATGCTAAATTGTTTCCCAAAATTACTTTTGCTGCACAGTTCTGAGTTAGTGTGGGTCAAAAGAGACATTTTGATTGGGATATGGAAGATGGAAGTGAAGTAGCAGCCATGTTCTTTTATGTGGGCAAGGTCAGTGGAAGGTCTGAGGCAGTAGTTGTAGATCAAACACTTGCATGCTTATTGTTAACTTGAGTTGTTTGTATGGCACAGTAGCCAGACATGCAACAATTTTCGTTCATGCTGGACATTGCATGTGTGCTTAGCTCCTTGAAGTAGAATGACAACTTTCCTTACAGATAATTCCATCATCAAAATTGAAAGCTTCACGGTCATGAGAGACCAATATGGGTTCAGGTAATCCTCATGTGCCCCAGCTCACCCATTTCATCTTTGCTTTCTCCTCTTCATATTCATTTTTTCCTCTCCACTCTTTTAAATGTGACTTCAGACTCCAGTGCTAGACACAGTAGCCGCAGCCTCACATAAACTGTTTGACCAGCACTCACATTGCATAATGTCCAATCCCTCTAACAATCCCTTCTTTTCTACAGCTCCTATTTGGTCTGTTTCTTTGATCAAATTCTGACCCATACCCTGAACAATTCTAGGAAATAATTTCCTTTCTTCAGATCACTGTTCTTAATCAGTAAATACTCCTTTCTAGCTCTATGGTGAAAGTGAAGAGTGACTCAAAATTGTGCTGAGGCTCACTTTTTGTTCACAGACATCACAAAACAGGTAATTTATATATGGATAATCACAAACTAAATTCAAAGATGGTGTTGTTGTGAAGATAAGAGTCATTAGGAATTAAGTCTTGAGATGTGTAAAATATTCCAAGGGAGTCCTCATGCCCTGAGGCACCTGTGTGAAGAAGTCTGTGATGGCAATGAAGCTTAACAGCAAGATTTGTGGTGTTGAGTGTCCTCATTTCGTGTAGGTCCAGTGAAAGTATTAAATCCACACATGTGTCCAATACTTCTTTACTTTCAAGTGCTTTTAAAACTAGTCTCCCATTTGTCAAAATGTCTGCTATGCTGCTGCTGCTGCTGCCGCTGCTAAGTCGCTTCAGTCGTGTCCGACTCTGTGCAACCCCATAGACAGCAGCCCACCAGGGTACCCCGTCCCTGGGATTCTCCAGGCAAAAACAATGGAGTGGGTTGTCATTTCCTTCTCCAGTACATGAAAGTGGAAAGTGAAGTTGCTCAGTCATATCCGACTCTCAGCGACCCCATGGACTAGAGCCTACCAGGCTCCTCTGCCCATGGGATTTTCCAGGCAAAAGTACTGGAGTGGGGTGCCATTGCCTTCTCCAATGTCTGCTATAGGGTTGCCCTAATAAATACATTGATAATAGATATGGAGACCTTGGATGAAGCTAGGTACATAATAATGAATAAATGGTAATTATTATTTCTTAAATTTGTATGTTTACTTTTTTGCTAGATCTCTTAACTGGATCCTCAAGGTAGTCCTGAAATGCTACTATCACATACTTTATTAACAGAAAATAAGTACTAAGTGTATAAATGACTGATCAAGGATATGGCTTGATCATATGGCTTGATCAAATGCTCACAGGAGCAACAGCAAGTGACAGAACAAGGAGCAATAACCTGATCCACAAGTAATAATGATAAAGTTGATATTTATATAGCATATGTGATGTATCAGACACTGCCTACACATATTAGATTATTTAATCCTCATCAAGAAATACATAAACAATAAACAAAACCTGTAAAGGTAATAATTTGTGTTCCTTGTTAACAAATTAAGAAACTGAAATTTAAAGGTTAAGATATGCTAAATTATATACTTTATAAACTAAATTTAAACAGTAGATGTCCAAAAGGTTAAGAGTTGGGTGGGGACAATTTACCCAGCTTCAGTGTTTTAATTATGTATCTATGTATTTCTTGTTATTGTTTAGTAACTAAGTCGTGTCCAAGATTTTTGCAACCCCATGAACTGTGGCCTGCGAGACTCTTCTGTCCATGAGATTTCCCAGGTAAGAATACTGGAGTGGGTTGCCATTTTCTTCTCCAGGGGATCTTCCTGACCCAAGGATAGTACCTGTCTCATAATGTTGTTCTATACCATATCTAACATGTACTGAGAACTCCTTTTTTGTTAGTAATCTCATATAGTAGTCCATGTTCAGCCTAAGTGCTGGTGGTTCTTTTATTGCTTATACCAGGGATTAGGAAGCTATGTCATTTTTCCCTAATCCAGTCTGAGGCCTGTTTCTGTATGAATCATTAAAATAATTTTTACGGTTTAAAATCTTTGCAATCTCCCCAGTGACACAGTGGTAAAGAATCTGCCTGCAATGCAGGAGACACGGGTTTGATCCCTGGGTTGGGAAGATCCCCTAGAGAAGAAAATGGCAACCCACTCCAGTATTCTTGCCTTGATAATTCCATGGACAGAGGAGCTTGGTGGGCTACACTCCATGCAGTCACAAAGAGTCTGACATGACTGAGTAACTAATGCACACAAAGCCTTGCAGAAATATGCAAAGATGAATATGCAACAAAGAACTATATGCTTCACAAATCCTAAAATATTTACTATCCAATTCTGTACAGAAAAGTTTGTCCAAAGATTGTCTGTTTTCTTAAGTATATATATATATATATATATATATATATATATATATATGATACTAGTTATTTTTAATATAACTTATTTGTGGCTGTGCTGGGTCTTTGCTGTTCGATCAGCTTTTCTCTAGTTGAGGCAGGTGGAATGGGGACTACTCTTTAGTTGCAGTGTTCAGGCTTCTCATTGCAGTGGCTTCTCTTGTTGTGGAGCACAGGCTCCAGGGCATGTGGGCTTCAGTAGTTTTGGTGTGAGGTCTCAGTAGTTGTGGGCCCCAGGATCTAGAGCACAGGTTCAACAGTTGTGGTGCACTGAGCCTAGTAGCTCTGTGATATGTGGGATCTTCCTGGATCAAGGATCAAACTTGTGTCTTCTGCATAAGCAGGAGCCAGGGAACCCTAACCCATGGTCTTATATTATGTTTTTTCCTTTTCTTTTTTTTTTAATTACTTTATTTTAATTGGAGGATAAGTACCTTACAATATTGTGATGGATTTTGCCATACATCAACATATGCTGCTTCTCTGATCTTGAAATAAATACCTGAATGAGCCAGAAAGTCTACATTGATACACTCTAGAAAGATAGATCTTTAACCTAAAGAATTAGTAG
Source organism: Nanger dama (assembly GCA_917880005.1). Taxonomy (NCBI): domain Eukaryota; kingdom Metazoa; phylum Chordata; class Mammalia; order Artiodactyla; family Bovidae; genus Nanger; species Nanger dama. The sequence goes on from CAKJTW010000045.1 coordinate 1,029,581, forward strand.
ATATTGACAAAGAGAACAGAGAAGGCGATGGCACCCCACTCCAGTACTCTTGCCTGGAAAATCCCATGGACAGAGGAGCCTGGTAGGCTGCGGTCCATGGGTTGCAAAGAGTCAGACACGACTGGGCGACTTCACTTTCATTTTTCACTTTCATGCATTGGAGAAGGAAATGGCAACCCACTCTAGTGTTCTTGCCTGGAGAATCCCAGGGATGGGGGAGCCTGGTAGACTGTCGTCTATGGGGTCACACAGAGTTGGACATAACTGAAGTGACTTAGCAGCAGCAGACAGAGAGAAAGAAAGGGCTTGAACGAGGTAGTAGAAAGCTGTGGTGTTTTTCAGTGTAATGAATAAAAATGAATGAGAAACTAGATATTTTATCTTCCTTACTGCTGTCCCACCTTGCTGTAAGTGATTAGAGAATAAATAACTGTAAAGGAGTCTTTATATAGAGGTCTTTATAGGAACATTCTACCTATAATGCTCTAAATCTATTCCTACACACAGAAATAAATAATGAACATGAAATATATATAAGTTCATTCATGGTGATTTTCCATGAATAATTGTATTTGATTCTCAATATCCAGTTATGGAGGAAAGAATCAAGTTCTCCATTTTAGAAACTAAGAAACAAAAATAAAAGGAAACTAACATACATTAAAAACTCTGATGTGTTATGCACTCTTTAGACACTTCCATGTTTTCTCATATGAGTACCACAACAACTCTCTATGTGTTATCATCATGTCTTTAGTTATCATTATTGTTGTTAACTAACATATGAAAAAGCTAAGGCTGAGAAGATTAGGTAAGGTTTTACAAGGAACAGGCTTTAAAGGTGGAATTTGAACTCCAAGTCTGGTTAGAACCTTAGTGTCTTACCATTATGCAACCCTTTTCCTCCTATGTAGAAAACAAGCAGATGATATAGAATTACACTAGTTTCAAAAACTACCAAGATGCTTCCACTATTCTCTTCAGTTTACATTCTAGACCATTCAACGAACTGATCTCTTCTAGACCCTTAAATATACTCTTTTTTAATCTACAGATTGTGGCACAGGCCACTCTCCTTGCAGGGGTATGATTAACTGCTCTTTACATCTTTCAAGATTCAATTTGAGCATCATCTCCTCCTGGAAGTTTCTTATCACCACCTTTTGTACTGTGGCAAACATTTCAACTCCTCAAGGATGCTCTCCAGTTTATACATCTGTTCCATGGTACCTTGTCCTCGCTCTAATCAAGCACAAACCACACTTATAGTAGTCAATTTAGATATTTATTTCTCTTACTTTACTGTCACTTCCAGGAAGGCAGAGGCTGCATCGTGTTCATTCTGTTTCTCCAAGCTCTAGCATAGTCCCTCATCTACAAGAACAGAGTTGGTACCTATTAAATGAATGAGTAGATGAAACATTTTGTTTTCTGTTTAATAATTTTTAAGTTACAGTTTTGGATCACATTAATGGAAAAACACATGAATGCTCATTAATATTTTAATTATATTGAGGTAGAAGCTTAAGACAAAGATATGGGACTTTGCAACTCTTGTAGAAAATAAAATGCCCAGAGTTTGCTCATTAGGCAAATAGGTACATTTAGATGCAACGACTTCATTTAAGTAAAAGGTAGAGAAAGAGACCTCACAACTGCCCTGCTTAATTTGATCAAATTGAACTCTGTATGTTGGCAGTGAGCTATTCAGATTACCATCCATTCTCTCTTTATGTGAAAGGAAACTTATTCCCAAGGGAATAAACTCTTCCCTCAAAATATTCAGAGAAGTTACTTATAGAAAAAAAAAAAAAACATACACACGACACATCAATAAGTTAGCTGTCTCTTACCAGGACAACCACTGAAAATAACATGCACATCCCAAAGGGCTGCTTCACAGTTATATTAATGAAAGGTTGTTGCTGCATCATGCACAGACGCTGGAATTCTTGGCCCCCAGAGGAGAAGCAGTCAATCTGGGGCCAGAGATGAGGCTTGATCGCTCAGAGCTCTGTGTAATAAAGTTTCATTAAAGTATAAAGGAGATAGAGGAAGCTTCTGACATAGGCATCAGAAGAGGACAGAAAGAATACCCCACTGCTAGTCTTCAGCTGGATTTTATATAGTCACTAGCAGTCTGTTAATAAAGGAAAGGAATGTCTTAAAACTCAGAATGGCACCAGGCCCCTCATCCATAAGATGGATTTTGGGATAATCTTGGCACCAAATGGTTCATCCTGGGCCATAAAATGATTAACTTGAATCCTGTAGAAGGGCAGATCACCATAGAAATAGTTTCCTTTACACAGATTAGGGGAACAGTATTTGAGTATAACATACTGGCTTGTCAAGTAGGTTCTGAGCCAAGAGGAGGAACCTCTTGAAGACAGAGTTTGGGTTAAAGGCATAGTACATTAGCTTAGTTTAAGACAAACATTTCCATAAGAAAAAGGCATTGGTTATATCAAGGTTTGAGAACAGTTAACTTCAGGTGAAACCAGATGTCATTATGGCAACACAGTATTTTAAGAGAAACCTCCTTTAAAATCTGTATAGAGAAGGAAAAAAAATATGGCTAGTTTATTTCCTCTTGCCACTTAAGAGAGATAAAAATGTCTGACACTTGCAGGCTATTTTCTCCCTTTGGAGACCCCTGGCCTTCCTGCCTGTTACCCTCTCATTAATAAATCAAAGTATCTACTGGTGATGATTTATTTGTGGATCTTCATGCTGAAACTCATTTATCATGTGCAATTCAATTTGCCCATCTCTATAGATCATAAAAATTCACTGTATTATGCTTCTTATGGTATAATTTAACATCTCATTTTTCAGCACCAGAATAAACCCCCATGATTAGTATATAATTTTCCTATGTTATCCCTTAGCAGTCAACTGTAAATGATATATTTTATACATGCACATGTGTTATAAGAGTTAATGAAACAAATTTCTCACACCATAATTTCTTCAATCAAGAGAATCAGATTCTGAAAAACAAAACTGCCCAGTTAACAAGAACACCAGCTGTACATTTCCAGAATAAGTGCAATATCTTGCTAATTCCACCAAAATTGTGATTTATATCCAATAACATGGGAAAGAAATATATGTGTTTTTTTTCTTAGAGATCAACAGTAGAGATTTTTGGTACAATCATTCTGGGCCTTAGACATTAACAAGAGATTTGACACTACTGAAATAAGTGACATCAAGAGCTCTGTTTCATTGGTTTGGAGCAACTGTCTAAGCCATTTCATGGATGGTCAATTCTTTTTTTTTAATCAGACTTTCATTGTCCAGAGTAGCTGGATTGGGGGCTAGTGGGAATGTGACCGGGAATGTTGGATGTAATATAAAATTTTGAAGAACATTTTTTTTTAATATCCTCACAAATTAATGATTTCAGAAATTTTTCTCTAAAATATATTGGTCTCTTGGCTCTAACCCATACCAACTAGTCACAAAAGAAACAACCAGGGGCTGGAAAATTGGCCCATAGAAGAGGTTAACTTTCAACATTCGGATATGAAACAAGAGCGAAAAATGAAAAGATAGGAAAGATGAGGGGAAACTGCCTTAAGGGTTCAAGGAGAAAAAGAATGAAAAAATAGCCCCAAAGTATAAAATTTTATCCCAGACAGAGCTTCTGTCGGCCTTATAGGTAATGTCAGATTTCAGCTTTCATTATCTGATGTAGACTCTGAAGTAATGAGTTCCAGAGAGAAAAGATGCAGGAGGCACATTCTCCCAAATCCCTGACCAATAGGGAAATGATAAGAGATCTTTTCTTATCTCTAGAAGGAAGTAGCACCTGATGTGATTTCTGCTTCTCTCTGAATCCAAAATCCGATGATAGAGCTGAAATCCTACAGCGATAAAACAGTATATTTCTCTGATGGAAAGGAATGAAGTGACGTCATGATGTACAACTTATTTTATTCTCTGCCCCCTAGTTCCCAACTAGATAAACAAACAAACAAACAAACAAACAAACAAAAGGAATGGGGCACACTTGTGCCTAAAATTATAAATTTTGCAATTAAAACATTACAGAAAATACAGAGAATAATATAAAAATGCCACATCATCCCACACCCAGATTTAACAAATGTTAACAATGGTAATTTTTTCCCACAGATCTTTGTAAGAAAAAAAATGCAAATTCAGTGGAAGATACATTTTCATGATTTTTAAGCCCATGTTTCCTCTATTATACTGGTGAGCTGCTTTATGCTTTATGCCCTTTACAATGCTTGTTCTTGAATGTTTACTACATATATGTATATCCATACAATAGATCCTACTTACATTTTTTAACAGTATTCAGTTCAGTTCAGTTCAGTCACTCAGTTGTGTCCGACTCTTTGAGACCCCGTGAATCGCAGCACGCCAGGCCTCCCTGTCCATCATCAACTCCCGGAGTTCACTCAGACTCACGTCCATCGAGTCCGTGATGCCATCCAGCCATCTCATCCTCTGGTGTGTCCCCTTCTCCTCCTGCCCCCAATCCTTCCCAGCATCAGAGTCTTTTCCAATGAGTCAACTCTTCGCATGGGGTGGCCAGAGTACTGGAGTTTAAGCTTTAGCATCATTCTTTCCAAAGAAATCCCAGGGTTGATCTCCTTCAGAATGGACTGGTTGGATCTCCTTGCAGTCCAAGGGACTCTCAAGAGTCTTCTCCACCACCACAGTTCAAAAGCATCAATTCTTCAGCACTCAGCCTTCTTCACAGTCCAACTCTCATATCCATACATGACCACAGGAAAAAACCATAGCCTTGACTAGACGGACCTTAGTGGGCAAAGTAATGTCTCTGCTTCTGAATATACTATCTAGGTTGGTCATAACTTTTCTTCCAAGGAGTAAATGTCTTTTAATTTCATGGCTACGGTCACCATCTGCAGTGATTTTGGAGCCCAAAAAAAATAAAGTCTGACACTGTTTCCACTGTTTCGCCATCTATTTCCCATGAAGTGATGGGACTGGATGCCATGATCTTTGTTTTCTGAATGTTGAGCTTTAAGCCAACTTTTTCACTCTCCTCTTTCACTTTCATCAAGAGGCTTTGAGTTCCTCCTCACTTTCTGCCATAAGGGTGGTATCATCTGCATATCTGAGGTTATTGATATTTCTCCCAGCAATCTTGACTCCAGCTTGTGTTTCTTCCAGTCCAGCATTTCTCATGATATACTCTGCATATAAGTGAAATAAGCAGGGTGACAATATACAGCCTTGATGTACTCCTTTTCCTATTTGGAACCAGTCTGTTGTTCCATGTACAGTTCTAACTGTTGCTTCCTGACCTGCATTACATAAGTGTAAAACTTGTTGTTCATTCTGCAATTTGCTTTTTCACCCAAGATGGATTGAGATTTATATGCAGACATGGGCATACGTAGTTCATTTAAGTGTAGTAAAGTATTCCTGAAAAGATATATCTTTTCTAAAAATGTCATGGCAATTCCTGGACCCTCTTAGAATTTTGATTAAAATGTTATTGAATTAATTCATCTGGGAAAAAAATAACCTCTTTATAATGTTAACTCGCCATTCGTGTACATTGTGATCCTTTCCCTTTCATCCAATTTCTTTTTAATCATATGTTGTTTCTGTTTTTGTTGTTGTTGGTAAAGGCCTTCCACGTGTTATATATGTAGTAATAGGTTCCTTATGGTCATTACTATGAGTGGCACTATTTTCCCCTTATTATAGTCTCCAGTTTGCTATGGCTGAAGAACAAACACACTTTCAATTTTTGCATATTCATAAGAAAATCTGTTAAATACTCTTCTAAGAGTTTGGCTATAAGAGTTTCTTATAGCCAAACAATAAGAGTTTACTTTGCCAATAAACTCTTTATTGACAAACTCACAATCAAATAATTTTTTTCCCTTCTTCTCTGAAGCTTCTATTTTTATTTATTTTTATTTATTTATTTATTTTGTGGCTGATACTTCTAGTAATAATTTAAATGTCAGAAGTGGCACCACTATTAATGCAAATATTTCAATATATTATCCAATAATTAAGATATTTTATATAGGGCCTTGGTAGATGCCTTCCAATAGATTAAGAAAATTTTATTTGATCCCTATTTCAAAATTAATTTTTTCTCATCCACAATATTTGCTAAATGTTAAAATTTAAAATTTTTTTCTTGTTTGCATTGAGAAATCAATGTAATTTAATAAAAAATTCAGTGGAGGTTAGTTTTATTCCTTAGTTTTGGAAGGAATCTCTGTGTTGTTCTCCATATTGGCTATATCAGTCTACAGTCCCACCAACAGTGAAACTCTACATCCTCTCCAGCATTTATTGCTTATATACTTTTTGATGATGGCCATTCTGACCACTGTGAGGTGATACCTCATTGTAGTTTTGATATGCATTTATCTAATAACGAGAAATGCACTAAAGATGACAGAAAATTTGGAAAACACTGCACTCAGTGTGCCAGCAAAATTAGAAAACTCAGCAGTGGCCACAGTACTGGAAAAGGTCAGTTTTCATTCCAATCCCAAAGAAAAGCAATGCCGAAGAATGTTCAAAACACCACACAATTGCACTCATCTCATGCACTAGCAGGTAATGCTCAAAATTCTCCAAGTCAGGCTTCAACAGTATCTGAACCATGAACTTCTAGATGTTCCAACTGGATTTTGAAAAAGTAGAGGAACCAGAGATCAAATTGCCAACATCTGTTGCATCATCAAAAAAAGCAAGAGAGCTCCAGGAAAACATCTACTTCTGCTTCATCGACAGTGCCAAAACCTTTGACTGTGTGAATAACAACAAACTGTGGAAAATTCTCAAAGAGATTGGAATACCAGACCACATTATCTGCCTCCTGGGAAATAGAACCAAACATGGAACAACAGACTGGTTCCAAATTGGGAAAGAAGAAGCTTAAGGTTTTATACTGTTAACCTGCTTATTTATCTTATATGCAGAGTATATCATGCAAAGCACTAGGCTGGATGAAGCACAGGTGGAATCAAGATTCCCAGGAGAAAAATCAATAACCTCAGATACATGGATGACACCACCATTATGGCAGAAAGTGAAGAAGAATTAAAGAAACTCTTGATGAAAGTGAAAGATGAGAGTGAAAATAGTTGCCTTAAATTTAACATTCAGAAAATTAAGATCATGGAATCTGGTCCCATCACTTCAGGGCAAATATATGGGGAAACAATGAAAATGATGAGATATTTTATATTCTTGGGGTCCAAAATTACTTCAGATGGTGACTGCAGCCATGAAATTCAAAGAGGCTTGCTCCTTGAGGCTTGCTCCTTGGAAGAAAAGTTATGACCAACTTAGACAGCACATTAAAAAGTAGATATTTTACCTTGCCTACAAAGGTTCATCTAGTCAAAACCATCTAGTCATGATTTTTCCAATGGTCATGTATGGGTGTGAGAGTTGGACTATAAAGAAAGCTGAGCACCAAAAATTGAAGCTTTTGAACTGTGGTGTTCGAGAAGACTCTTGAAAGTCCCTTGGATAGAAAGGAAATCAAATAAATCCATCCAAAAGGAAATCAGTCCTGAATAGTCATTGGAAGGACTGATGCTGGAGCTGAAACTCATACTTTGGCCACCTGATGTGAAGAACCGACTCACTGGAAAAGACCTTGATGCTGGGAAAGATTGAAAACAGGAGAAGAATGGGATGATGGAAGATGAGATTGTTGGATGGTATCACTGACTCAATGAGTTTGAACAAGCTCTGGGAGTCGGTGATGGACAGGGAAGCCTGTTGTGCTGCAGTCCATGGGGTCACAAAGAATCGGGCATGATTGACTGAACTGAACTCAACTGAATAATGAGAGATGTTGAGATTGCTTTCATGTGTTTGTTGGCCATCTTCGGATTGGATTGCTTATTTCTTCTTATATTGAGCTTCATGAACTACTTATGCATTTTGGAGATTAATCCTTGGTCAGTTGCTTCATTTTCAATTATTTTCTCCCAGTTTGAGGGTTGTCTTTTCATCTTGTTTGCAGTTTCCAGATGATCCACCAATCCCACTACTGGGCATATACTCTAAGAACAACATAATTCAAAATGACCTTTGTTCCTCATAGTTCACTGCATTAATATTTACAGTAGCCAGGACATGGAAACAACCTAGATGTCCAACAACAGATGAATGGATAAAGAAGATTTGATACATACATACCATGGAATATTACTCAGCCATAAAAGAAACAAATTTGAATCAATTGAATTTTAAATATTATGTTGGATTTAATATGCTAATTTTAAGATTTTGCATATGTGATCATACCTGAAAAAAGCTTATATTCTCTTTTCTGTTTTTATCTGATTTGAGTGTTGATATTTATTATCCTCATATGAGTTGCAGTTTTCCTTATTTTTCTATTTTCTGGTATACTTTGTATCATATGGGAATTATAGTCATAAATCTATTTATTTCTATAATTTTCTATGAAAACATTTCTATAATGGTTACTGATTCATTTTTAAGTATACTTAACTATTTCTATTTTTGAGAAAGCTATCCAGTTCCTAAAATTTTAAGTAACTGACTGTAGTATCAAATTTTCTCTTATGTCTCCACTATATCTACAGTTACATTACTTCTTTATTATTCAAAATATATATTTGTGTAGTCTCTCTTATTTTTTAATAATTCTTGTTTCGCTATGTGGTAATACAATCTGTTTTTTTTTATTTTTTCAAAGGGCCAGTTTTGATTTTGCTGATTACCTCTTTTTTTTTTTTTCCTATTTCATTATTGCCTGTTTCCAGAGGATTCCTTTGCAAGACTGTAAAACACTTGAGGTATGAAAATGCAAAGGAATTAAAATCAATACAGGTGTGCATACGTTTAATGTGCACTGCAAATAACAGAGAAAACTAAAAAAAAAAAGAAAAAGAAAAAATCTGAAATGAGAATACTGCAATACAGTCATTTTCTATTACATAGCTTTCCTCTATACTCCCAATTGTTAATCATTTCTTTCCTCTTTTGATTTGTAATGTGGTTTAACATTTCTCTTTTGTGCCATATTATTTTCTATGTTATAGGTCAGTGATTAACACTGGACTGTAAAACTCTCTTATCCCAGGATCTAATTTGTGTTTTTTATGTAGCAAAGCAAATTATAAATATTCATGGAATAAACAGTTTAAAACATAAATTTTAAACACTGAATTTTCCACTGCATTGTTTAATCACTATCTTTACTAGGCCACCTGCATTAAGTTTCCTGAGTTATGCTTTTGACATATTACTTGGTGATAAGACATCTTGTGGGTATTAAATGTTACTTTTCTTCTCTAATTGACTTCTCAATACTGGTTTGTAGCAAAGATACACGCACACAATTTCCTAGCTTTTGGAGGATCTCTAAACAATGGTGGAATGTAATATATAAAAACATTTCTGAATTTAAAATTTTTAGGTGTTTAATTTTAGAAAGACAAGAAATGTTTATAATTGAAAACATATTTTAAAGCAAAATATTAAATGACTTATATAATTTTATGTATTATTTAAGGGGTATTTCTTAATACTTTTAGTTCAGAAAAATGCAAGTTGTCTCATTTCAATTAGATTTAATAAAGCTTACATCACAAAATGAAGTCCTAAATTTATTCTACCACTAGATACATAAAGTTTAAGTTCTAAGATCAGAAAATTAAGTCACTTTTCAGTAAATTTGCTGTAGAAAATGATGAGATGTGGCATGCCAAGTGAATGATACAAATACATAAACAGTAGGGCCAGGGAGACTAAGGTTCCTGTCCTCTGGTGGTCAACTACCCACCTGGGAAAGTTGCTAAAATCCAGATATCGCAAATTGATTGTGTGGGTTACAGAAAAATATGTATGGCTCCTAATACTTATTATGCACCTACTATTTATATTATAATCTGTAGTCATTTATCATGACCATTTATCATTATATTTATCATGACAATGATGGAAATCTTCCACTAAGTCAGCTGGAATAAAGGTCATAGGATCAGGCCTTAAAATTTAGACTTGAGTTTCTGCTTTAAGTGGAAGTAGTTTGTTTCTAGGATCATGAAAAATGCTCTAGTGCAAGTACTTTGGGTAACTTTAGAAATTACATTCTCAATGATGTTGGCATTCGTTCATTATAGCTGATCATGATAAGGTAGAACAGTTAATCATAATAAAAAGCCAAAGTTTTTATTTAGTTTTATTAACCAATATATAAAACATGAGGTATGTTATTAAAGCAAATGAGAAAAAAAAAGTCTACTTTGCAAAATTATTTAGATTTTTCCACTTTTCTTCCTCCCCTTCACCCTCTCCATCTTCCTTTCTCTTCCCTCTCCTCCCTCTTAGTCATCTTCTTTTCTTCTCCTCTTTGTCTTTCTTTTCCCCACTCCTCTCCCTTCCCAGGTGGCACAGTGGTAAAGAATCCACCTCCCAATGCAAGAGACTCAAGATACTCAGGTTTGATCCTTGGGTCAGGGGATGTACTGGAAAAGGAAATGGCACTCACTCCAGTATTCCTGCCTAGAAAATTCCATGGGCAGATGAGCCTGGTAGGTTACAGTCCTTGGGGTCACAAAGAATCAGACGTGACTGAGCATGCACCTACCCCCTCCCCACTCCTCCTCCTAACCATTTGCCCTTCTTGTCCACTGTATTTCAAATGTCTCTAACGTGGGATAGCTGTTTTCACACTTTATAATGGAAAGGTAGGAAAATACATGTCCTAGTACAAGGACTATGCATATTGTAAGTGACATGACCAGCAAAATCTACAGGGAATCAGAATAGAGAAAAAGGACTACAGATTTGTAGGGAAGGCAGTCTTCAAGGGAGCAGAGACCAGAAGCACATGCTGATAGAGAAATGACTTAGCAATAATGGAAGAGCAAAGTGGAAATTCAAAAAGTAGTCAGCATCTTTTTCCAAGTAACTAGCCCCAAGGGTACAGCTGTGAACACAGCTTCAGTGTTGTCCAGGGCCAAAAAGACACAGATGTCTGTGAGGACTGAAGAGACTGAAGGCAAGCTCACACCCAGGAAGAGCCATGGGGATGCATCAGGGCGAATGCACCTGGGGTTAGGAAGAAGCCTGGCCAGAAAGACCCTCTGCCCTTCTGTTTCAATAGGCCATGAACAAAGGTAACAACAGTAGTGTGTCATTTTTTGAAACACAACGCTAAGCGATTTATTATAATTTAATTTATAATTCTTATAATTCTGTAATAATCATTATTTTAATTTTAGAGATGAGAAAAATGCAAGACACAAAGGAACGTGCCCTGATTCTCTCAAAATCCTAAATTCTCATAATAAACGAGCAAGTTGAGTATTATTAGTCTTATTTATAATGAGATGAGAATATCATAAATATTAAATGATTCTCAATTAAAATATTAAATGGGAACATTTAGAGAGACAGAGTAACTTAACAGTGGCCACATAGATAAATAAAAGCCAAAATTTAAACATAAATCCATGAATCCAAGGAGAGAGCACAGAATCAAATAAATGTGTATATGATAACTTTGGGTACCATATTGCTTCCTACGATACCAGAAGCTCCAAAATGGTAGTGGCTCTGTAAACTGAAATGATTATTGAGTTCTACTTTGTACAGAGCTCAAATTTTATGAAATTTTAGAGCTGAAAAAGAACTTAGCTATCATTTATTCCATGAAATTACCTTACACTTAATTTTTACTTATTTAATGGAAAATAAAAAGAAGTGAATAGTTCAAAGTCAAAATATATTCAATATGTTTAATAATTATTTGTTAAAAGAGCAGATGGGAGTCACACACAAAGAAGTCTATTCTGCCCTACCCACATGCATAGTTTCATGATACTGAATTTAATAATTTCTAATTAATAGTCTAATAATTCTTCAATATCAAGTGAATTTTCTTTGTAAAAATCGAAGATTGAACATGGGTAAGTGTGAATATAAAAGAGAAAATGGGAATGTGTTAGTTACCAAAATAATCTGCTTTAAAATTAAGCAGACATTAGTGGTATTTCTGCTCTGGATTGATACTACAGGGAATTATTCTGCTGTAGACAGGCAATTAGGGGAACTAGAAAAATCTCAGTGTAGTTTGTTTATTGGTTAGAAATGTAGATAGACATCAGTGCCATATGAGAAGTTTTAAGTTAAATCTTGAACTAAGCATGGTAAGAAGCTGCTAAGCTGAGAAATGATCAAACCTGGTAAAAACAATAACTAGATTTAAAAATAATTGACAATAGACTGAATACATAACAATCAAATTAAAACTCAAAGGATACACTAAACAACAAATATGATTCAGCTGAAGAGAACTAGAAAATAGGTTGAGGAAGCCACACAGAATGCAGAGCACAGAGAAAGCTATAAAAAAAAAAATTAAAAGAGATTCAGAGACATAGAGGACAGAAAGAGACAGATTATCTTCCATGAAACAATAATTTATTTGGATATATACTTATAGTTTGTTAGTTTTCTCATGTCTTTAATGATAGCATTTTACTAACTTCCACTTTTACTTTTGCAATGTCAAAGGTACTATACTGACTAAATTTAATCCAGGTAGGTATGGAATAAATTTTAGGATAACTATTAAATGAAACAGAATTCTAAGAAAACTAGAGGAAGCAAAGATAAATCATGAGAAACAAAATAAAATAGAATTCTATAGAAACATGACCATGTATATCCATAATCATAAGAAAAGAAAATGGGATTAAATTTCTACAGTATAAAAAGAATATAAGATCCCATTTTTATAAAACCAAAGTTACACATTTTAAATTAATGAAATAACAACTCCAGAATTTATACGAAAGAGTGAAGACCTAAGGCAAGTCAAGAAGGACTGGATATATAAGAAATGATGACTCACTATGTCAGATATTGAAACTTATATAATCTGTGGACAACCAGTTCAAGGTGGCAGAAAAAAAAAAATTCCACAGTTATGTTTGTACATATTTCAAGTTGGAATATGATGGAAGCGGCATTAAAAATGGGTATATAGGAAAGGATAGACTACTTAATAGGGCTTTCCAGGTGACACTAGCACCCCGCCTACCAATGTAGGAGACATAAGAGATACCAGTTTGATCCCTGGGTCTGGAAGATCATCTGGAGAAGGGAATGGCACCCACTCCAGTATTCTTGCCTGGAGAATTCCATGGACAGAGGAGCTCGGCAGGCTATAGGACATAGGGTTGCAGAGCGTCAGATACAACTGAAGTGACTTAGCATGCAACAGACTATCTAATAATTTGAAAGGTATCAACTGCTTGTGGGGAAAAAATGGATTCTTCTCTCATGCTATATAGATAAAATGCAAAAAGTGAAAAGCAAAATTATAAAACTTAGAAGGATGTAGAAAGATATTTGAAATAGGAGAGGAATAATAAACTAAAATAAAATCCACAAGCTATAAAGAAAAAGTTTGATGAATGAATAATTGTGACATATTGACACTCTGGGGCTTCCCTGGTGGCTCAGAAGGTAAAGAATACTCCTGCAATGTGGGAAATTTGGGTTCGATCCCTGAGTTGGGAAGATTCCCTGGAAAAGGAACAGCTACCCACTCCAGTATTCTTGCCTGGAAAATTTCATGAATAGAGGATCCTGGCAGGTACAGTCCCTGGGGTTGCAAAGAGTCAGATGGACTGAGGAACTTTCACTTTTTTTCACCATTGACAATTTAAATTACCTCTAGAGTGGGATGATTTGAGAGAATAGCATTGAAACATGTATATTATCATATGTGAAATAGATTGCCAGTCCAGGCATGAGACAGGGAGCTCAGGGCCAGTGCCCTAGGATGACCCTGAGGGATGGGATGGGGAGGGGGGAGGTGGGAGGGAGTTCACCCGAAGCTGATTCATGCCAATGTGTGGCAAAAACCACTATAATATTGTAAAGCAATTAGCCTCCAATTAAATTAATTAAAAAAATAAATTAGCTCTATAAATAAAGTGAAGTCCTGGAGTAAGAAAAGATATTTGCTAGGCCCAAAACTAACATGACATAATATTAGTATCCAGAATCCTTACAAATACATTAAAAACATACAAATCATTTGTATAAAACTCATAAGATATCCCATCATGTGAAAGATGCAAACTTTCACTAGTAAAGCAGAGAAATGAATATTTAAAAAACAAGATACCAATTCACATTCATCAGCAAAATGTTGCCCTCAATTTAGGCTTCCTTCCTAGATCAGTGGAGAAGAATCTGCTTGCAGTGTAGGAAACCAGGTTTGATTCCTGGGTGGGGAAGATTCCTGGAGAAGGAAATGACATCCCACTCCAGTATTCTTGCTTGGAGAATCCCATGAACAGAGGAATGTGGCTGGTTAAAGTCCATGGGGTTGCAAAGAGTAGGACACGACTGAGTGACTAAGTACTCACATACACACAAGAAAAAAATCTCAAGGAAGAAAGAGGATGAATAATGGTAGCATATTCATACAAGAAATCATAAAGATCAGATAAAATTAACAAACTATAAACATACTCATAAACATAGATACTCAGATTATTTTGAAAATATAATATGAATTAAAAAGGCAAGTTGCAAAACGACATGATTCAGTGTTTATGAACAGATATATGTATGTAACAAGAATAAAAATGATGCACCAACTTTTCCTCTGATGACAAAGGTAGAGAAAATTGAATTAAGAAGTTTTTAACTGTATAATGGCTTTTTCTGTTTAAAAAAAAAGTCTCCAAAACGCGTAAGAAAAGTGCTTTTCCACTTTTTGTTGCTGACATTTTTCTTTGGTAGGTGCATGCCAAGGTTGAGTCAGAGAGCAGGTGACATGTAGATTTCAACTGCAAAAGAGGAATAATAATTTTGAGAAAGGGCCATTCCCATTTTATTATCCTATATTTCCAGTGCACAGCAGGGTGTCTGGTATTTCAACTGCCACCCATTTAAGGTCACATTTATTAGGAAGAGCTAATTCTAGTTTTGTCTTGTTTTTAAACAGATTCCAACATTTGTGCATTTTAGAAGTTTAAAAATGGGGTCATTTTCTTATTGCATTTATTTTCTTTAATAAAAAGACAATCTTAGTTGTAAAATTACAACCTTTTTATGAAATTCAGTATAGCTTTTTGTTTTAATATTATAGCTCATTAAATTAAAAAAAAAAAAAAAGGTTTTCTTGATTGACTTTCATACCAAAAAGATTACCTGGTACTGCTTCAGTCATTCTGAATATTTGAAGAAAAGGGTTAATTTTGTTTCATTTAAACAATTACCACTAATAGCTTTCAATAACTGAAATCTATTTGACATTTTTTTCACAAGAAATAATCTAAACTTACACCTTATATTTTATATAACTTTAAATTTATTTTTTAAACTGATAAATATCATGTATGTAGATAAATGCACAGACCACAAGTGTATAGCCTGATGAATTTTTATGAATGAACAACTCTATCTACTAGCTAAAATCCCTTACATAATGGAATGTTCTCCTCCTGGCTGTACCAGCTCTGGGCTTCTTAAGGCCAGGAAACCTAACGTCCTAACAATCTAAAGTCACTCTATAATTCTGAAATATTTAAAAATATTTTTGAATGTTATATAGTTCTCAGAAAGAGAATCAATCTTGTATACACTAATCTTCAATAACCAGAAGGACAACAATCTATTTTGAGGTGATACTCCTTATATTGTACTAATTCCAATCAAAGACTAAGCACACAACCTGCTTATTCTTACTTAGACATACACACCTATGTGAAATAGGAGCCAAATGAAATGTATTAAGGAAGTAATAGGTAAAGACTAATAAAATAAAATGTAGATATTTTGCTGTCTTGGAAGGCTTAGGTGTCCCTCTAAAAGCAGATAGTTTCTTGTGTCTAAGCTTTGGCTTTCTTAAAATGATAATAGTCATGAATAACTACATTATAGGCTTGTAATGACTGGAAAAGGTCAGTTTTCATTTCAATCTCAAAGAAAGGCAATGTCAAAGACTGTTCAAACTACAGCACAATTGCACTCATCTCAAACGTTTGCAAAGTAATGCTCAAAATTCTCCAAGCTAGGCATCAATAGTACATAAACTGAGAACATCCAGATATTCAAACTGAATTTAGAAAAAGCAGAAGAACTCAAGATAAAATTGCCAACATCTGCTGGATCATAGTAAAAGCAAGGGAAACATCTACTTATGCTTCACTGACTAGTTTAAAACATTGGACTGTGTGGAACACAACAAACTATGGAAAATACTTAAAGAGATGGGAATACCAGACCACCTTTACCTGTCTCCTGTGAAACTTGTATGCAGGTCAAGAAGAAACAGTAAAAAACAGATATGGAACAACAGACTGGCTCAAAATTGGGAAGGGAGTATGTCAAGGCTATATATTGTTACCCTGCTTATTTAACTTTTGCAGAATATAGTATTGCAAAACGCCATTCCTCCAGCTGGAAGACTCACCAGCCGGAATCAAAAATTGCCAGGAGAAATATATCTGTAACCTCAGATATGCAGATGACACCATCCTTATGGCAGAAAGTGAAGAGGAACTAAAGAGCCTCTTGACAGAGGTAAAAGTGGAGAGTGAAACAGTCGGCTTAAAACTCAACATTCAAAAAAACTAAGATCATGGCATCTGGTCCCATCACTTCGTGGCAAATAAATGGGGAAGCAATGGAAACAGTGACAGAATTTATTTTCTTGGGCTCCAAAATCACTGCAGATGGTGACTGCAGCCATGAAATTATAAGATGCTTGTTCCTTGGAAGAAAACACATGACCAACCTCGATAGCACATTAAAAATCAGAGACATTACTTTGCCAACAGAGGTCCATCTAGTCAAATATATGGTTTTTCCAGTAGTCATGTATGGATATGAGAGTTGGACCATAAACAAGGCCGAGTGCTGAAGAACTGATTCTTTTGAACTGAGGTGTTGGAGAAGACTCTTGAGAATCCCTTAGACAGCAAGGCGATCAGACCAGTTAATCCTGAAGGAAATCAATCCTGAATAGTCATTGGAATGACTGATACTGAAACTCTAATATGTTGGCCACCTGATGTGAAGATAATAACTCATTAGAAAAGACCCTGATGCTGGAAAAGATTGAAGACAGGAAGAGAAGTGGATGACAGAGGATGAGATGGTTGGATGTCATCACTGACTCGATGGACATGAGTTTGAGCAAGCTCTAGGAGTTAGTTGAAGGACAGGGAAGCCTGGCATGCTGCAGTCCATGGGGTCACAAAGAGTTGGACATGACTAAGCAACTGAACATCAACAACACAATGAATGGAAATAGCAAATATGTAAAGTACGTAGAACAGTGTCTCCTTCATAAAAATTGCTTAATAATTCAGGATCTTGATGATGGTGATGACTGTGCAGAAGATGTTCATGATTGTGGTGATGACCATTAAATGAAGACCTTTACCATTATTATCAGAAACAAGTCAGAGGGTATCAGAGTACATTATCCTGAAATTTTATAGCTGATTTTTTAAGATAAAAAGAATAACACATTATTTTTAAAATATTTTTCCACCTTAAAATAGTCATGTTCTTGGTACCCCAAACAGTCTCTAGTCTCCTAGCATTCCAAGGGAAACAGGGAATGCTGCAAACATGGTCTTGCCCAATTGGGTCTTATAAGTAAAAGTAACAGGGAGGGAATAACTATAACTCATTCATTATTAAAGAGCTCAAAGAACTCAATGTTAAGTTACATGGTTCATTATTTCACAATGATTAATAAGCAAGATCTTAAAGAAAGAATAGCACATATTTCAGAATAGACACATACCTCATTGTAGCTCTGGCTGAAAAATATTGATCATATCAAACAATTTCCCTAAGGTTCATAGACTCAAGACTAAATTGTCTTTTGCTTTGAATATATTGCATTTTTAAAATGTAAAAAAAAAAAAAAAAAAGCCTGCCACTTAAACAAAATAGATTAGGTGACAAGTTGGGAATTGATGAAATCAAAATACTGCCATTTCTATTCATAAACACATTTCCTATCCCATTTATCTTAAAATATTTTTGATTGTAGAGAAATGAAGCATGCATAACATACCAGTCTTTTTAGAATTCTTAGGCAACTTTGTTGAGATAAATGGATGGCTTTTTGCTGTTCAAACTATGGTTTAAGAGGGATATGATAACAACAAAGGAGTGAGACACACACAGGTGGCTGGGGAAATACATAACGGAAAGAGAAACCAAACAATTATCAGAGTGTACATTTTCAAACTTTTTTATTTTACATTGGAATATAGTTATTCCCAGGTGGTGCTGGCAGTAAAGAATCTGGCTGCAAATGCAGGAGATGTAAGAGACACAGGTTCAGTTCCTGGGTAGGGAAGATCTCCTGGAGGAGAGCACGACAACACACTCCAGTATTCTTGCCTGGAGAATTCCATGGACAGAGGAGCCTGGCAGGCTATGGTCCATAGGGTGGCAAAGAGTTGGACATGCCTGAAGTGATTTAGCATGCAAATACTTGGTTAACAATGTTGTGGCAGCTTCAAGAAATACAGCAAAATGATTCGGTTACAAATACGCATGCATTTATTATGCCTTTTTTCAACAATCATATAGAAGGCAAAAACCATACAGTGGAAATGACCAATCCAAGGAATTAGATAAGATAAACAGAGTGAATAAACTACTATGGACAGAGGTTCATACCATTGTATGGGAGGTGGTGATGAAAACCATTCACAAGGAAAACAAATGCAAAAGGCAAAATGTTTGTCTGAGGAGGCCTCACAAATAGCTAAGAATAAAAGAGAAATGGAAGGCAAAGGGGAAAAAGAAAGATACACCCATCTGAATGCAGAGTTCCAGAGAATAGCAAAGAGAGATAAGAAAATCTTCTTAAGTGAACAATGCAAAGAAATAGAAAACAATATAACAGGAAAGACTAGAGCTCTCTTTAAGAAAACTAGATAGACCAAAGGAACATTTCATACAAAGATGGGCACAATAAAGGACGTAAATTGCAAGGAACTAACAGAACCAGAAGATATTAATAAGAGGTGGCAGGAATACACAGAAAAGTACTACAATAAAAATAATAATCACGTGGATAACCAAAATGGTGTGATCACTCACCTAAAGCCAGATGTCCTGGAGTGTGAAGTCAAGTGCATCTTAGGAAATATTACTATGAGCAAAGTTGGTGCAGGCAATGGAATTCCAGCTGAGCTATATCAAATCCTAAAATATAATGCTGTTAAAGTGCAGCCCTCAATATTCCAGTAAATTTGGAAAACTCAGCAGTGGCCACAGGACTAGAAAAGACTCTGATGCTGGGAAAGACTGAGGGTATGTGGAGAAGAGGATAACAGAGAGATGGTTGTATGGCATCACTGATTCAATGGACATGAGTTTCAGTAAACTCTAGGATATTGTAAAGGACAAGGAAGCCAGGCATGCTAGTGTCCATGGGGTTACAAAGATTCAATCATGAGTGAGTGACTAAACAACAATATAATACATATAAATAAATATTTAATATTATATACAAAGTGTAGATTTAAAGTGTATATGCATATACTGAATATCTTTTGAGGTGATACTTCTAATACTGTACCAGTCTAAATCTTACAGTGAACCTACAACCTGTGTACTTTTACTTAGACACACACAAACATATGCCAGATATAAATATGGTTGTAAGTGTATTATATAAATATATTAAAAGTAAAGGAAAATATCTTTTTAAATTGAGGGGAAAATGACAGACTTTTTTTGTTTGTTTGTTTGTTTTCCAATTTGGCCAAGTTTAAGATTCTGGCAGATATGGTCTCCCATTCATGAGTAAACCTATCTCAATGAAGACTGAGGAAATAAGGAAATCTAAGTGATCTCCCATTGAAGCAGATCAGAGTGATGCAGGTGGGGTGTGTAATAAATGTGCACTTAAGTAAAATTAAATCATCTCTGAGTCTCTTTCAAACCACCACTGTCTTTCCAGACTTGGGGAATCTTAACCCCCTTCACACAACTCCCATGTTTCTCTACTCAGTGGATACCTACTACTGTCCCTCTTTCTATAGTTTAATTTTTCCAATGACCACATTTTTTCATAAATAAAAGCATGTGACAAGAGAAAACCTCTTTGAGGAAATACAACCAACCAGCTTTCTTCTGGGAATCTCCTCACTGGATCTACATTTTTCCCATCTGTAAAAGGAAGAGTCGGGATTAAATTCTCTGAAGTCCATCCTAGCTGGGTATTCTGGGAGTCTAGGATCCTGTGTTTCCTCTGACTGTGTCTGTTAAATATAAAAGCTGAAAATCATTCCAATATTCTAAAATCAGCATGCACTTTCAGAGTACTGTTGCTATAGGTTCTAGAATGGGATACTGAGAAAGGTGAAACTCTTGAAAAAAAATTGGGAAGAGAAAACACTCATTTAGGTAGGAAGAAACCCTAAGGTAGCAAAGGACTGACCTTGCCATGTTGTACAGAAAGAGCAAGCCACAAGCCCCACCCTTTTTTCTCCTGATTCTCACTTGGAGTCAGTGCTAATCTTTCTTAGAAAAGAATCTCTTCCTGTAATTGAGGTAGGTATTCTATGTGTTTTTCTAATAACATAGCTGTTCATCCAGTCCCATCACTTCATGGGAAATGGATGGGGAAACAGTGGAAACAGTGTCAGACTTTATTTTATTGGGCTCCAAAATCACTGAAGATGGTGACTGCATCTATGAAATTAAAAGACGCTTAGTCTTTGGAAGAAAAGTTATGACCAACCTAGATAGCATATTCAAAAGCAGAGACATTACTTTGCCGACTAATGTCCTGTTTCTTCCTGTGGTCATGTATGGATGTGAGTGTTGGACTGTGAAGAAGGCTGAGTGCTGAAGAATTGATGCTTTTGAACTGTGGTGTTGGAGAAGACCCTTGAGAGTCCCCTGGACTGCAAAGAGATGCAACCAATCTATTCTGAAGGAGATCAACCCTGGGATTTCTTTGGAAGGAATGATGCGGAAGCTGAAACTCCAGTACTTTGGCCACCCCATGCAAAGAGTTGACTCACTGGAAAAGACTCTGATGCTGGGAGGGATGGGGGCAGGAGGAGAAGGCGACGACCAAGGATGAGATGTCTGGATGGCATCACTGACTCAATGGACGTGAGTCTGAGTGAACTCTGGGAGTTGGTGATGGACAGGGAGGCCTGGTGTGCTGCGATTCATGGGGTCGCAAAGAGTCGGACATGACTGAGGGACTGAACTGAACTTAACTGGGTCAGAGAAGTTGAGTAATTTGTCTCACAGCACAGTGTCTCCAATAAGTGGCAGGGCAGAACAAGAAGACAAGGGCAATAGATAGAACCTCATTTTCCTCAGATCCCTGTGCCAAGGACCTCTAGGATCAACAAACAATAGTGAGCTGGGTTGATTTTGGCCCACCTGCATTCTCCCTGGAGTCCTCTTGCTGACCATCACTTAATGCTGGCTAACTTTTCAGAAGTTCCCTTCTATAAATGAAGTAATAACATCTGACTCCATGCCTCCCTGGGATGGAAATATAAATGAAGTAATCAAGGTGAGAACCAGATAAGTCCATTTTAATTATGGTGCTGAAAGCCCCATGGAGTATTATGGTATAATTAGCAAAATACAGAGGCTGCAGAGTTGTATGTGGCCAAAGGTTAAACTACCAATTTTTAAGGAAGGAAATGTAGATATGGAGTCAGTATTTACTATTGAGTAATAGTGAAACTGAGAACCAGTGTGCACTTGCTTTCAAGCAAATCTATTATATGAAAACTCTATTAATGGAAAAAGCATAGCAATAAGTGATTTTATCTTTATCTTTCACAGAGTTATTCTGGATTATATTAAAAAGACTCTTCTTCAATATGTTTCATGATGTGTAGCATTTCAGTAAAACTTGGAACTGAAAAAAATGATAATTTATACAAAGTCTTTTAAGGGTCCATTTTTGGTATTTTATAAGATAGAACTGAAGTTACCATTTGAGATTTCAGTTGCCTTACCTTGAAAATAATTCTATCAAGTTTGAAGTAGTGGTACAATAATGGAGCATAGAACTTGGAAGTTGAAAGACATAAATCCCACAGCTATGCCCAAGGTATCAACCTCTCAAGGTCTTCTCTGTTTCTAGTCTATGAAATACCATATATTCCTACCCTATCATGTCATTGTTTATGTCATTATTGTGAGAGAGTGAGATACCTGGCATGGGATATGGCTAACAGTGGGCACTTCAGTCACCTTGAATCTAAATCTAAGAAGGGAAGCAAAAACTCTGAGAATGAACCATTGAAATATGATCACAAATAGTTCTAAGAAACTTCTAACTCCTTATCCATGCATTCAATTTTTATATTCAACTATGAAAAAGCCATATAGCTGAACGGAAAAGTGGATTTATTCTATAATTTATTGTATCAAAATGTTACATGTGTATTTTCTCCCATGCTTTATATGTATATTCTTAGAGAGCAGGCATTTTGTAAAATCAAAATTTTTATGTCAAGCAAAGGCACCTGTTCTGTTCTGTAGAGTATATACCACTTTGTTGCAGAGTA
Organism: Nanger dama; assembly: GCA_917880005.1. Classification (NCBI taxonomy): domain Eukaryota; kingdom Metazoa; phylum Chordata; class Mammalia; order Artiodactyla; family Bovidae; genus Nanger; species Nanger dama. The sequence continues at coordinate 1,052,158 of CAKJTW010000045.1, forward strand.
TACAGCCATGACTTATCCTCTACACCCTAAAATAGAGTCTACCAAGGACAGACAATAGGGTTTCAGTGGCAGAGACTCCATCCAATTGAGCAATAAATCCTAGCTGACCCTCATGATTATAGGGACTGGCTCTTGGTAATAATTTTGATGTTTGCATCCTCTCCCAGAAATGCAAGAATCATTGTGGCCTTTAAAAACAGATTTAAGAGAATACATTTTTCTTGACATTATCAGCTTTTAAAGATCATGCAATAGGGCCTAATGACCTTTCTCTCTTAAAGATGAGTTGCAAAACTGTTGAATAATGTTAATGGAATGAAGTGAAAAAGAGTGTGTACTACAGAGCAATTTCTGTGGAAGGGAAGAGGTGAGAAAGTGATGTTCAGAATGACAAAGAAAACTTGCTTTCTTTCCTATGGGAACTAAAGTCAGATGGAAGCAAAGGGGTACAGACTGATACCATTTCTGTCTACTCCACATATACAGTTTTCAGATATATAACTAGCAAAGAAAAATAAAATATTTGGCTTATAATTAGGTGTCTGACAGTGATTCCAACTTTGAAGATGCAAAGCATAAACAAATTTGTTTAATTGTTCCCCAAAATGTAAATTTCTATACTTCTGAAAAGTACCTAATTTTTTACCAGTTACCATCATATTTTGGAAACGGAAATGGGTTTTGTCACTAACATTATGAAGTAGTGTGTGCAAATTACCTCCATTCTCTGGTATTCTGTTTTACAAAATGTTTTTATTAAAAGAGAAAATCAAAGGTTTCTAATATCTTAAGGATTAAACACAAAAATAATTGTAAAGTTCTTCACACAGTTCCTTGGTAACACCATGGATTCAATCATTATTAGCATCTTTCCTCTCAGCCTCAACATCCCCATTTGCACTAACTTGCTCAATCCATAAAATATATGGTAGAACAAATTAATAAAGTTGAAAATATTAGAAGTTAAGAATGTGAAATACTTTTGGAATCTTTGCAATGTAACTGCTGTGAACACACTTTCAGTAAATACAAAATTTTAATAGAAGGGCAGGGATTTAAAACTGTAAGCACTCTGAAAAATACAGGAGTCATCATGGGCACATTAAACATCTCCCATTTTATACATGCAAATTAAATGGATTACATTAAAAGCACTGAGCATTCTGCCTTCAAACCCAATAGAGAGGTCATATCAATGCACAAAATGAAATGCATAATTATATGCCTACCCATCACCATTACAGCCCATGAAAAAATAAAAGTGGATATGTGATTGTCTACTGCACCTAATATATTGAAACAAACTGCAATAACTATAAGGAGCAGGGAACTAGCACTTCCATGGCAAGCGAAGGCTATGAAAATCATTGTATTTTATTATTTTCATTTTGCAAGGCACCTTATTGGAAGAGAAATTCCCTTTCCTTATCAGTCTGCTTGATAGCTCCCTGAATGATGCATAAGGTGTTACATCTTTTTTAACATGTTAGAAACACAATTTGCTGCTGTTGTTCAGCTGCTGGTATGTCCAATGTTTGCAACCTCATGAAATGCAGCACACCAAGACTTCCTTGACCTTCACTGTCTCCCTGAGTTTGCTCAAACTTATGTCCATTGAATCAGTGGTGCCTTCTAACAATCTCAGCCTCTGTCACCCCCTCTTCCTCTTGTCCTCAATTTTTCCCACCATCAAGGTCTTTCTGATGAGTTGGCACTTTGCATACGGTGGCCAAAGTATTGCAGTTTCAGCTTTGGCATCAGTTCTTTCAATGAATATTTGAGGTTTATTTCCTTTAGGACTGACTGGTTTGATCTCCTTGTTGTCCAAGGGACTCTCAATAGTCTTCTCCAGCACAACGGTTTAAAAGCATCAATTCTTTTTGGTACTAAGCCTTCTTTATAGTCCAACTGTCACATCCATATGTAACTACTGGAAAAACCATAGCATTGACTATACAGACCTTTGATGGCAAAGTGATGCCTCTGCTTTTTAATATACTGCCTAGGTTTGTCATAGTTTTTCTTTCAAGGTGCAAGCATATTTTAATTTCATGGCTCAGTTATCATCCACAGTGATTACTGAGCCCAAGGAAATGAAATCTGTCACTGGGCTTCTCTGGTGGCTCAGATGATAAAGAATCTGTCTGTAATGTGGGAAACTCAAGTTCAATTCCTGGGTGAGGAAGATTCCCCTGGAGAAGGGAATGGCAACCCACTCCAGTATTCTTCCTGGAGAATTCCATAGATAGAAGAGTCTGGTGAGCTACAGTCCATAGAGTCTCAAAGAATCAGACATGACTGAAGTGACTTAGTACACACAAGTATCAGAAACACAATAGCTTATTTTAAGTATCTCAAGGAATTCAACTCAAGTAAAATTTGAAGTAAAAACGTAAAGTAACTTTTTATTTTACTTTAGCTATTGGCTGGACTGGAATAGGTCAGTTTTCATTACAACACAAAAGAAAGGCAATGCCAAATAATGCTCAAACCACCACAGAATTATGGAATAGATCCAACCTACAACAGGGCAGTGACATTCATAGAACAAAGATAAGGTTATGATCAACATGCAGGATAAGTTCTGGTCACCACAACATCAGTCGAACTTACTATCAAGAGAATAATGGCCAGCAGTCCTCATGGGGAATGAAGTGGAAGACATCCACACTAAAAACAGCATTTACTATTTCTTAAAAAGAAAAAAAAATTTTTTTAAGAAATTTGCTATTTAAAATCTCTTTAAAACAGAAATTTACTATTTCGTTAAAAATAAATATTAGACCCACGTGCGCTATGCAGGGATGAGCCAACAGAAAAATGGCCCTCCATGACAGTCTTAGGGTCTAGAATCAGGAGGAAGAACTCCCAGAGCATTTAGCCTTGAAAGCCAGTAGAGCTTGAGTGCAGGAGCTCCACAGAACTGGGAGAAAAAGAAACTCTACTCTTAGGGTGCACACGAGATGTCATGTACACTGGGACCCAGCACAAAGCTGGGCTAGACCTAACTATGGGTTTTGGAGTTCCAAGGAGTTGGGGGTTGGCTGTTGCTCACTGTGAAGGAATGACATCCACAGCAGAGGACCAAAGAATGTTAATTGATATGAGCTCTCCTGGAAATCCCGATTTCTGTACCAAGATCTGGCCCCACACAATAGTCTGTAGGTTCCAGCACTGGAAATCCTCAAGTCAGCAAGGTAACACAATCCCACACATCAGTATGCAGGCTGCCAAAAATCATACTAAGCTCACAGCCACACAAACCATACCCCTGACATGGCCCAGCCACTAGAGGGACAAGACTCTTTTCCACTCACCAGAGCCAGGCACCAGTCCTTCCTACCAGAAAGTCTCACTCACCAAGGGACAGACACCAGAAGCAAAAGAAGCTACAATCCTGCATTGGGCAGAAAGGAGACCACAAACAGAGAGTTAAACAAAATGAAATGAATGAGAAATATGCTGCAGACAAAGGAGCCAGGTAAACAGATACAAGAATAAAGATGAGAAAGATAATCTATCAGAAAAAGATTCAGAGTAAAGATAATAAAGATAGCCCAAAATCTCAGAAAAAGAATGGAGATCTCAGACTGAAAAGATATAAGAAATCTTTAACAAAGATTTAAAAAACAGAGATGAAAAACACAAATGAAATTAAAAGTACATTAGAAGGAATCAAGAGCAGACTAACACTGGCAGGAAAATGAATAAATGAGCTGGAAGACAGAGTAATGGAAATTACTGCCACAGAACAGAATTTTTTTTTTTTTTTAATAAAATTATAATAGTTTCAGCAACCTCTGGGGCAGCATTAAAGGCACCAAAATTCACATGGTAGAGGTCCCAGAAAAAGAAGAGAAAGATAAAGGGCTTGAGAAAACATTCAAAGAGACTACAGTTAAAAATCTCCCTAACATGGGAAAGGAAGCTGTGTTACAAGTTCAAGAAGCACACAGAGTCCCACAGAGAATAAATCAAAGAAGGAACACAACAAGGTACATATTCATCAAACTAACAAAAATTAAATACAAAGAAAAAAAATTTAAAACCAAATAGGAAATAGCAATAAATAACATACAAAGGAATCCCTGTGTGGTTATCAGCTGATTTTTTTCTGCAGAAACCACAAGCCAGAAGGAAGTGGTATGATATACTTAAACTGATGAAAGGGGAAAAACAAAACAAAACAAACTGTAACTAAAGCACTCCACCCAGAAAGGCTCTCATTCAGATTTGATGGAGAAATCAAAAGTTTTACAGATATGCAGAAGCTAAGATAATTTAGCACCACTAAACTAGCTTTGAATCAAATGCTAAAGAAAGTTTCTCTAAAGTTTCTACTAAAAGCAAGGGGAAAAAGAGGCCACAACTTCAAACAAGAAAATTATAAATGGGAAAGCTCACTGAAAAGGCAAATATACAATATAAGTAGGAAATAACTCACACAAAAATATGACATCAAAAATAGCAACCATGAGAGTATAAATTAAGGAAATGAGAATTTTCTTTGAAATTAAGAGACTAGCAACTTAAAAACAACCTTGTGCGTGTGTGTGTGTATCCACTTCAGACCTATATCTATATAGACAGCTATAGCAAAACCTCATGGGAAATGCAAACCAAAAAACTGCAATAGATACACACACACAAAGAAAACTTAACCCAAACACAACATTAAAGATAGTCATCAACCACAAAAGAAGAGAACAAAACAGAAAGGGAAGAAAAAAGGACCTACAAAAACAAACCTAAAACAATTAAGAAAATTGCAGTAGAAGTATACATATTAATAATCATCTTAAATTTAGATAAATTAAATGCTTCAACCTAAAGACACAGATTGGCTGAATGGATAAAATAAGACCCATATATATGCGATCTACAAGAGATCCACTTCAGACCTAGGGATACATATAAACTGAAAGTGAGAAGATGGAAATATATATTCCATGCAAATAAAAATCAAAAGAAAGCTGGAGTAGCAACATTCATATCAGATAAAATAGAGTTTAAATAAAGACTGTTATAAGAGACAAAGAAGGACTCTACATTGTGATCAAAGGATCAATTAAAGAGGATGATAAAACAATTGTAAATATACATGTGACCAACAAAGGAAAACCTCAATATATAAGGCAAATGGGTGATGGACAGGGAGGACTGGTGTGTTGCGATTCATGGGGTCGCAAAGAGTCGGACATAACTGAGTGACTGAACTGAACTGAACAGCCATAAAAGGAGAAATTGACAGCAACAATAATGGGGAAACTTTAACATGGGGGACTTTAGCACCCCATTTACACCACTAGAAAGAAATGACATATTAGACCAAATAGACTTAATTGATATTTATAAGACATTCCATGTGAAAGCAGCAGAATACACTTTTTTCTCAAGTACTCATGGAACATCCTTCAGGATAGATCACATCTTGGGCAATACACCTAGCTTCTGTGAACTTAAGAAAATTGAAATCATATCAAACATCTTTTATGATCACATTACTATGAGATTAGAAATTAATTACAGGTGAAGTAAGTCAGAAAGAAAAACACCATTACAGTATATTAACACATATATAGATGCAATTTAGAAAGATGGTGATGATGACCCTATATGTGAGACAGCAAGAGAGACACAGATGTAAAGAACAGACTTTTGGACTCTGTGGGAGAAGACGAAGGTGAGATGATTTGAGAGAATAGCACTGAAACATGCATATTACCATAAGTGAAATAGATCACCAGTTCAGGTTCAGTGCATGAGACAGGGCACTCAGGGCTGGTGCACTGAGATGACCCTGAGGGATGGGATGGAGAGAGAGGTGGATGGGGGATTCAGGATGTGGGACACATGTACACCCATTGCTGATTCATGTCAATGTATGGCAAAAACCACTACAATATTGTAAAGCAATTAGCATCCAGTTAAAATAATTACTTTTAAAAAATCAATTACAGGAAAAAAAATGTAAAAAACAGAAACATAAGGAAGCTAAAGTGAAAGTGAAAATGAAGTCACTCAGTCGTGTCCGACTCTTTGCAACCCCATGGACTGTAGCCCACCAGGCTCCTCTGTCCATTGGATTGTCCAGGCAAGAATACTGGAATGGGTTGCCATTTCCTTCTCCAGGAGAATCTTCCTGACCCAGGGATCGAACCCAGGTCTCCCGCATTGCAGGCAGAAGCTTTAACCTCTGAGCCGTATGCTACTAAACAACCAGTTGGTTCCTGATTAAATCAGAGAGGAAACCACAAAATACCTAGAGGCAAATGACAACAAAAACACAATGATAAAAACATTGGATTCAGCAAAACCAGTTGTAAGAGGGAAGTTTACAGCAACACAATCTCACCTCAGGAAACAAAAAAATAATTTCAAATAAACAACTAACCTTAACCCTAAAGCAATTAAATAAAATAGAATAACACCCAAAGTTAGTAGAAGGAAATAAATCATAAAGATCAGAGCAAAAATAAATGAAACAAAGGTGAATACAATAGTAAAGATCAATGAAATTAAAAGTTGAGTCTTTAAGAAGATTAAAAAAGAAAATAAATACAGATAAACTTTTAGCCAGAAATATCAAGAAAAAAGAGGGAGAGGACTGAAATCAGTAAAATTAGAAATGAAAAAAAAATTACAACTGACACCACAGAAAAAAAAAGGATCATAAGAGACTAACACTGTTACTGAGTCCAAGCTGTCTGCTTGCAGCATGATAGGCCAACTACCCAAGAGAAGATTTCCTTCTCCAAGGGGTATTTCTTACTCACGGATTGAAATCAGGTCTCCCACATTGTAGGCAGACACTTTGCTGTCTGAGCCACCAGGGAAGTACAAAGGAAAGACCATTATCTTGCAAATATCTCCTACAATGGCCAACATCAAGTAAATGGTATGTGATGCTAAAGCTGAAACCCCAGTACTTTGGCCACCTCATGCGAAGAATTGCATCTTTGGAAAAGACTCTGATACTGGGAGGGACTGGGGGCAGGAGGAAAGGGGACAACAGAGGATGAGATGGCTGGATGGCATCACCGACTCGATGGACGTGAGTCTGGGTGAACGCCAGGAGATGGTGACGGACAGGGAGGCCTGGTGTGGTGCGATTCATAAGGTCGCAGAGAGTCAGACATGACTGAGCGATTGAACTGAACTGAATTTCTTCAAGTAGAGGGTCAGAGTCCCCTGAGAAACATCATTATATATGATTCTAATCACAAAAGCAAAGAAAAATAGAAGTTAAATTCAAAGAAACAGATCAATCACTGAGCCAGAATGGGTTCTTCCCTACAAAACTACGAGCAACTGTGTGCCCCCAAAAAATGGACAACCTAGAAGAAATGAAAGTGAAAGTGAAGTCACTCAGTCATGTCTGACTCTTTGTGACCCCATGGGCTGTAGCCTACCAGGCTCCTCTGTCCATGAAATTTTCCAGGCAAGAGTACTGGAGTGGGTTGCCATATCCTTCTCCAAGGGACCTTCCCAACCCAGGGATCAAACCCAGGTCTCCCACATTGCAGGCACACACTTTACCATCTGAGCCACCAGGTAAGCCCATGAAGATAGAAAATATGAAGAGACAAATCACAGGTACTGAAATTGAAACTATGAATAAAAATCTTCCAACAAACAAAGGTCCAGGACCAGATGGCTTCACAGGTGAATTCTGTGAAACATTTAGAAAGAGTTCTAAAATTCTTTGTAAAATTGCCAAGTAAAGAGTACTTCCAAGCACAATCTATGAAGCCACCATCACCCTGACACAAAAGCAGCCAAAGACATTACAAAAAAAAAGAAAGAAAGAAAATCATAGGCCAATATCATATTTGTCAAGATTTGTAGAATTATAAATTTATAGTTAGATAATTTAATATAAATTATAACTCAATAAAATGCATTTCAAAAAGACTAGGAGATTTCCACATTCTTAAATTTCATACAGGATCTAGAAAAATACTTAATACTTACTTTGCTTTCTGATAGTTCTCTTATTAAAATTAAAGCTGTATTTTTAACATAAAAGTAATATATGCTAATTACTAAAAATAGAAAATGCAGAAATGTACAAAAAGAAAATATCCTACTGCATAGAGGTACAAGTTTTCTTTTGGAGGGGGAGGGCTGGTTTTTCTTTTATATAATTTCTTATATAGTTATGAGAGAACTTTTAAAAAGTTAAATCATACTATAAGCCTGATTTAATATCTTGCTTTTGTTATTAAACCTATAAAGTTAAAACAATATATATGGTGTATATTATGCTGGTCAAACCTGAAAATATCTGCTTCTAGGTATCGTAAAGTAAGTTTGGCTCTTGAACTTAAACATAAAATCCAATTAGAAAATATGCTTTGGGACTTCCGTGGCTGTCCAGTGGTTAAGAATTTGCTTTCCAGTGCAAAGTGCACAGGTTCAGTTCCTTTTCAGGGAGCTAATATCCCATATGCCTTACAGCTAAAGCACCAAACATCCCAATATAAAATAAGAAGTACTATTGTAACAATTCAAAAAAGATGTTGAAAAAAATAAAGAAAATATGCTTTATGGTGAAAAACTACTGTATTAGTAAAATGGAAGCCTGACTCTACACATGGACATTACCATATGGTCAATACTAAAACCCAATTAATCATATTCCTTGTAACAAAAGTTGAATGTGGAACTGACTGTGGCTCAGATCATTAACTCCTTATTGCCAAATTCAGACTTAAATTGAAGAAAGTTGGGAAAACCACTGGACCATTCAGGTATGACCTAAATCAAATTCTTTATGATTATATAGTGGATGTGACAAATAGATTCAAGGGATTAGATCTGATGGAGTGACTGATGAACTACAGATGGAGATTTGGAACATTGTACAGGAGGTAGTGATCAAGACCATTCCCAATAAAAAGAAAAGAAAAAAGGCCAAATGGTTGTCTGAGGAGACCTTACAAATAGCTGAGAAAAGAAGAGAAGTTAAAGGCAATGGAGAAAATTTAGGAAAGAGAAGGCAGTGGCACCCCACCCCAGTACTCTTGCCTGGGAAATCCCATGGGTGGAGGAGCCTGGTAGGCGCAGTCCATGGGGTCACAAAGAGTCAGACATGACTGAGCAACTTCACTTTCACTTTTCACTTTCATGCATAGGAGAAGGAAATGGCAACCCACTTCAGTGTTCTTGCCTGGAGAATCCCAGGGACAGGGGATCCTGGTGGGCTGCCGTCTATGTGGTCGCACAGAGTTGGACATGATTGAAGTGACGTAGCAGCAGCACAGCCATTTGAATGAAGAATTCCAGAGAACAACAAGGAGAGATAAGAAAGCCTTCCTCAATGAACAATGCAAACAAAGAGAGGAAAACAACAGAATGGGAAAGACTAGATTTCTCTTCAAGAAAATTAGAGATACCAAGGGAACATTCCAAGGAAAGACAGGCACAATCAAGTGTCTGCCTCCATGCAGGAGACCCAGGTTCGATCCCTGGGTCAGGGAGACCCCTGGAGAAGGAAATGGCAATCCACTCCAGTATTCTTGCCTGGAGAATCCCATGGACAGAGAAGCCTGGTAGGTTATAGTCCCGGGGGTCGCAGAGAGTCGGACACGACTGAGCAACTTCACCTTCACCTTCACATCATGGGAAATAGATGGGGAAACAGTGTCAGACTTTATTTTGGGGGCTCCAAAATCACTGCAGATGGTGACTACAGCCATGAAATTAAAAGATGCTTATCCTTGGAAGAAAAGTTATGACCAACCTAGATAGTATATTCAAAAGCAGAGACATTGCTGACTAAGGTCTGTCTAGTCAAGGCTATGGTTTTTCCAGTAGTCATGTACGGATGTGAGAGTTGGACTGAGAAGAAGGCTGAGCACTGAAGAATTGATGCTTTTGAGCTGTAGTGTTGGAGAAGACTTGAGAGTCCCTTGGACTGCAAGGAGATCCAACCAGTCCATTCTGAAGGAGATCAATCCAGGGATTTCTTTGGAAGGAATGATGCTGAAGCTGAAACGCCAGTACTTTGGCCACCCCATGTGAAGAGTTGACACATTGGAAAAGACTCTGATGCTGGAAGGGATTGGGGCAGGAGGAGAAGGGGACAATATAGGATGAGATGTCTGGACGGCATCATTGACTTGATGGACGTGAATCTGAGTGAACTCTGGGAGTTGGTGATGGACAGGGAGGCCTGGCGTGCTACGATTCATGGGATCACAAAGAGTCGGACATGACTTAGCGACTGAACTGAACTGAACTAAGCTGAAAGAACTAAAGAGCCTCTTGAGAAAAGTGAAAGAGGACAGTGAAAAAGTTGGCTTAAAACTCAACATTCATAAAACTAAGGTCATGGCATCTGGTCCCATCAGTTCATGGCAAATAGATGAGGAAACCACGGAAACAGTGACTTTATTTGGGGGGGCGGTGGGGGCTCCAAAATCACTGCAGATGGTGACTGCCGCCATGAAATTACAAGACACTTGCTCCTTGGAAGAAAAGTTTATGACCAACTTTGACAACATATAAAAAAGCAGAGACATTACTTTGCTGACAATGGTCCATCTAATCAAAGCTAAAGTTTTACTGGTGGTCATATATGGATGTGAGAGTTGAACTATAAAGAAAGCTGAACACCAAAGAATTGATGCTTTTGGACTGTGGTGTTGAGAAGATGCTTGCGAGTCCCTTGGACTGCAAGGAGATCTAATCAGTCCATTCTAAAGGAGATCAGTCCTGGATGTTTTTTGGAAGAAATGATGCTAAAGGTGATACTCCAATACTTTGGCCACCTGATGCGAAGAACTGACTCATTTGAAAAGACCCTGATGCTGGGAAAGATTGAAGGTGTGAGGAGAAGGGGATGACAAAGGATGAGATGGTTGGGTGGCATTACTGACTCAATGGACATGAGTTTGAGTAATCTTCAGGAGTTGGTGATGGACAGGAAGGCCTGGTATGATGCAGTCTGTAGGGTTGCAAACAGTCGGTCATGAGTGAGCAACTGAACTGAAATGAACATTTACAAAGTTCATTTCTGTATGAACATTTGGAATCATGCTTGGCTCAAATTAAGCATAATCTAAATGTTTGTTAAAACAGACAAATACTCCTATATTGACAACTTAGTCCTATAACTAATAAGTTGTCCTAGTAGGTGAAATGTCTTCCACCTCTGCCCATCTCTAAAAATGTTGGTTTTTCTCAGTTTTTACTCTTCTATTTCTGAATATTTTCTTTTAGGGAGTCCCATTCACTCAATGGCTTTAAATATCATTTGTTGACAGGAAAAATACATATATATTCCCCAGACCTCTCTTGCCAACATGCTGCCTCCTCTTTAATGTTTCACAGCATGTCAAAATTAACATGGCTAAAACAGAATACTGGACTCACCAAACTCCCCATTTACATTTTCCACAGTTTACCAATTCATATAAAGTCTCCACCATTCACCAAGTTGCTCAAAATCCACATATAAGATTCATTCTTTATTACTCTCTTTCCATTCAATACCTCAGTGTGACCTGTGCACACTACCTCTAAAACATCTCCAGAATCAGTACACTTAACTCCATCTTCTCTCTTGATTCTCCAATTCTAGCTACCATTGTTTCTCACCTATATTTCTATAACCGTTTTCCAATTAGTTTCCTTAAATTCACTTTTCCCTTTTCTCTATTCTCTTCAAAACAGCTAAAATAATCATTTCTTAAAATGTGTATCATGCATGCAACAACTCTGTTTACTAATCCTGCTTGCTTAGGCTTGCTTAGTACTGAAATAGATTTAAATCTCAATTCCTGACATGTCTTACAAGCCCCTTATTCCCAGTTTCTAATTCTTTTTACATGTTGCTAGATACTTCAATCATTTATCTGGATTTATCTGCAATCCTCTCACATTCCAATTTCTTCCTATCTCAAGGACTTCCAATTTTTGTGCTCCATCTTGTTTCAGCCTTCTTATTTTTGCTCATCTGTTGGCCAGATTCTACTTACTCTTCAAGGCCCATCTCAAATGACATTTGCCCAGTAAGGCCTTTTCATTCATATTACCTTCAGGGATTTTTGCATACTTTATAAATAAATAATCTTGTGTGTTTTCTTGGTTGATATTTGCCTCCTGCACTAGATTGTAATTTCTGAGAAGGAAAGACCATATTTGTGTGTTTAATGTATATATGCAGCCCCTTTCCAGTGCCTGAATTGAAATGTATTTTTTGACAGAAAGAAAGGAGGAAGGAAGGAAAGAAGGGAGGGAAAGAGAGAGAGGAAAGCATTCACCAATACTGATCAATGGCCATTGAATTGCTTCCCTGAACTGGCAAGTCATTGAAATAATAAGGAAGTTGGGGAGAAAGTGCTAGTTTGGTGGGAAAAGATGAATTATTACAGTGTTGGTTCATTATCACTCAGGGCATACATATTTATTCTGTCTTCCAGCATACTTTCCAGATATCAGAGTACAATTACAGAAAATATATTAGAAATGAAATAAATGTATAACAACCCTAATGGACTGTAGCCTGCCAGACTGCTCTGTCCATGAGATTCTCCAGGCAAAAATACTGGAGTGGGTTGCCATTCCCTTCTCCAGGGGATCTTCCTGACCCAGGATTAAACCCTCATCTCATGTACCTGGGTCCAGAAAGAGAAGCTGACCAAAACTAAGGTGATTTCAGAACCACACAGCTAATGTAGAGATAAAAATAAAAAGGCAATTCTGCAGAGGAATGAAACAAAATCATATATACCATTCCATAAAGACTTTTTTTTTTTTTTTTAGTTTGGAGACAGACCTTGCCTTTATACCTTGTACTCATGTACCTTGAAGAGAAAATGGTCTATCAATATTCTCCGTTTTTAACCCTCTCATTCAAGAAACTTTTCATAGAAAATGGCAAGCACAACTGCAAAAGAAACTACATCAGTTACTAGTTACTAAACATTTAAGTCCTTTATTTAAAACTTGAACAGACATCCATAGACATTTGAGAAAAATCAGCAGCAAGAAAGAGAAGAACCAAGATTAACAGATAGAACTGAAGACAAAACTTAAAAAAAAAATTCAATTAGTATCCTTATAGAGATTGAGGAAGACAATGTGCCTATAAAAAGACAATACTCATAAAAGTATAAAGCAGAAATCAAAAAATAGTTTTAGAAATTGAAATATGATTATTAACTTTAAAAATGTAATAAATGTGTAAAAGAATGGAAATTGCTGAAGGCCAAGGTAGAAATATGAAAGATAAGTAAAATAAATCTCCTAGAACTTAATACAAAAGCAGAGAATGAAATTATGAGAGCAAAGAAACGATATAGAAACTGTGAATTGAGAGAGAAAAAGGCTATAAAATAATCGAAAAATGAGAGAAAAATTCCCTAAAATAAGAAGTGACTTGAATATTAGTTCATTTAGTCAATAAGATTCTTACTTTTTGTTAGACATTGTTTGTGGTATTCATAAATCAGTGACCAAAATAGGGGGAAAAAAAACTCTCCCTGTTGGAACTCACAGTTCAGCATGTTGAGCATAAATAATGAAGAAGAAGAAGAAGAAACATGTATACATTAAGATACACCCCACAATATTTCTGAACTTAAGAGTGTTTTAAACTTCAAAAGTGTTTTAAAAGCTAGTAGGAGTTTATCTGCAAAGTCATCAGACTTCTCCTCTTGGATACTATTTACCAGCTGACAATAGAGTAATGCATATAAAATCTGAACAAAGGTAATTTTGAAACTAGAATTCTATCAGTGAACAAACAATCATTCATGTATAAGGGACAAAAGAAAGATCTTTAATATCTGAAGACCCATATAATTGATCACCTATATACCCTTTCTATAGAAAACAAAAAATAAAAGATAAAATAAATAAAAGTTGAATATATGGAGTTTAGTAAATTATAAAGTGAATTCACAATTATAGCACAATTTCTGTATGAAAAAGTAGAAAACTGACATAGTATGACATATTATATAATGCATATAATATAACATATTAATTATATTTTCATATTGATGAGATACAGGTATAATTTCTTCTGAAACTACATATAAAGTAATATTTTCCCAGGAAAAAGAAATCCAAGAAAAGTATGGTTTAATTATACAACATTCTAAAATGAGGCATGAATCTGGGCAACTGAGATAGTGTTAGAAAGATCATTCTGGAGAAAAATATTCAAAAGGAAAAAAATTCAGCTCTTCAGGAGTTAGCCAGACAGCCTGAAATAAAATATACTAATGTTTATAACTGATACTAGTTTGAGAGGGTAACAAGCAGGAAGGCCAGAGGTCTCCAAACGGTGGAAATAGCCTGCAAGTATCAGACATTTTTATCTCTCTTAAGGGGCAGGAGGAAACAAACTAGCGATATTTTTTCCTTTTCTATGCAAAATTAAAAGGAGGTTCCTCTTAAAATTCTGTGTTGCCATGACACCTGTTTTCACCTGAAGTTAACTATTCTCAAACCTAGAGATAACCAATGCCTTTTTCTTATGGAAATGTTTAGCTTAAGCTATGCTAATGTACTATGCATTTACCCCAAACTGTCTTCAAGCTGGTTCTGCCTTTTGTGCTCAGAACCTACTTGATAAACCAGTATGTTATACTCCGATATAGTTCCTCTAATCTATGTAAATGAAACTATTTGTATGGTGATCTGCCCTTCTTCAAGATTCAAGTTAATCATTTTATGGCCCAAGATAAACCCAAGGTTATCCCAAAATACATCTTATGGGTGAGGGTCCTGGTGCCATTCTGTTTTGAGGCATTCCTTTCTTTCATTAACAAACTGCTGGTGACTATATAACACCCAGCTGAAGACTAGCAGGGGGTACTCTTTCTGCCCCGTTCTGATGCCTATGTCAGAAGCTTTCTCTATCTCCTTTATACTTTAATAAAACTTTATTACAAAAAAGCTCTGAGCGATCAAGCCTCGTCTCTGGCCCTGGATTGAATTCTTCTCCTCCAGGGGCCAAGAATCCCGGCGTCGTGATTCAACAACAACCTTTCAAACTGTATCCTGTGAATCACCTACACTCAAAAGATAGGGAGGCAAGTTTGTTTAAAAGCTTAGAAAGTGAGTCCATAACTGAGAAGCTGGAACCAGTGTTACAGATTTTGGAGTTGTTCACATAAAACAGGTAGCTGCTGAGGCTGTGAGAAGACCTGAGATTACAAAGAAAGAGGATCTGAAGCACAATTCATGGAAGTGACATGAGAAAGATAGGCACAAAAGGCTACAAAGCCTTTAGATCTAGAAACTGTACGTCTATAAATGTGTATTTTTCCAGAAGGAAGAGGTGGTGTCTGAAAGGAGAATCATTGGTGATCAGACTTTGATACTTGGCACAAACTGGTGACCCAATTTTGTTAATAATGTCAGAAGACAGTTTGTGGGGAAACTTGGAGTTGGAATGTAAGAAACTGTCACAGCTGCCATGGTGGCCAGTCCATGGAATGGACTGTGGGGAGAAAGCCTTTGCCATCACATAGGGATCTTACAACACAGGTTGGGGTCCAAGGGGGAGAGCTGACTCTTTCTTATTACCAAAGTCTCCTAGTAAGAACATCCTTTGCTGGATACTTACCACATAAAAGCTTTTGTCTTTTTACAGTGCTATAGAATACTATATTTTATAACAGTCCCTGTCATTTTTGCTGGTATAAGAAGTAGGGTTCCTGGTTGGAAGTTATGGTCTTGATGCTTGTGATTATCTTCCATCTGACAAAAGATATAAACTGAGGGTAAAAAAAGAAAAAAGAAAACTCTGCTGTGATAATATGTGTAAACAATCATATTATCACATATCAACTCAATGAAGAGTGTTTATTCTTACAAGTACCTCACCCAAATAAATAAATTAATTATTAAAGCACCTCAACAAGCTGCTTTTCAATAAAGCTCTATCTATGACTTGTGAAGGTAAAGTAGGCATGTCTTTCACATGGGAGGTTTTGCCGGAAGGAGAAAAGAGTGAATGTTCAGCTAGCCAGGAAGCCAGGGGATAATGAGGACAGTGCTATGAACGTTAAGGAAATTATTTTCACTCAGAGAAGCCATGTGTTTCGTGGCCAAAAGGCAGCCTTGAGCTCTGCTTCTGAGTTGCCCACCCCTGCTTTGGGGTTATTCAGTGAAAGTAGTTCCTGAACGGAAGGCTGTATACGGAGGCATACCTGAAATTTTTGACTCTAGGACAGATCATTTTTTAATGCCCGTTACAATAATGACTTTTAGTAGTAACCACACAACAATCAATAGTCATTTTCTTTAAAATTTAAAATTTTCAGTGATTCAGGCATTACTCAGATTCAATAAAATATTTCATGGATGAACTGAAAATTGCAGTTCACATTTTGCTTCTGTCTTTTAAATTTTTAAGTACAAACAAAAACTCCAAATAATCATATCAGATGACTAACTGAGGTAATTCAAGTCCTGCGTCTTTGTGCTTACAATACCAGTGTTATTGTTTATTTTCAATTAACTGTTTAAACTTAAGAATATGCAGTACTACACACTGGACTATGGGGACTGTTCTACAGTTAATTCTACCAATCATGAGCACTTAAGACATTCTCATGGAACAAACACATATAGCTAAGTCCATGTGTATTTGAGGCTAACTGAATAACTGAGAGTTCCCCGGTTAACTTCTGTGTAGAATACAGTGCTAATTAAAAGATAAGTAGCAAAACAGGTGCTAATTTGAAGATTACACATATTTTATTACAACACAACAACAAACATAGGAATCATTTGGTTCTTAGACCAATAAAACACTTTTGACATTTTAGAATTTCTAGCATATGGGGATAATAAAAGGCAGATCAAAATTGTGGTGGGTTTCTTTATTATTATTAAATTCTCCACAGACAAGTGCACTTTCTGACTGCCTGCACTCACTGTGGACCATTGCCAGTGTGCTTTCCTTTATATGCCTCTGACTGAATAGGTTCTGAAGCTCCCAAAATATTTCCCAAGAGGTCGTTTGGCTATGACCAGCTGCATTGATTGGGATTAGTGTCGCACCAGAAAAGCCATGTACCCCTGAGAAGACATGGTGCAGAAGCCAATCCAATTGGAGTAGTCAATATTGGATGACTGCAACCTGACCCTAACAAACCCTCTTACAGCTTTTATGGATACTTGTACTCAAGTTGCATCCTTGTGTACAATGTGCTATTGTTAACATATCTTTAAAAGATTTACAGTTCTTTCCTGGATGTGGATTACTAGGAACTCAGAGTAGTACTACAACTGAGAAGACTCCTTCCTTGCAATCATACATAACACAAAATTACGACAATGAAAACATTAATGCTGTTGTTTTGTTGCTAAGTCATGTCCAACTCTTTGCAACCCCATGGACTGTAGCCCACCAGGGTCCTCTGTCCATGGGATTTCCCAGGCAAGAATACTGGAGTGGATTGACATTTCCTTCTCCAGTGGACCTTCCAGACCCAGGGATCCAACCTGCGTCTCCTACTTGGCAGGCTGATTCTTCACCATTAAGCCACCTGGAAAGCCCCAAAATACTAATGCCTTTGTAGATTTTTCAGAGTATATAAAGCATGTCTATGTCTAATACACAATTTTATTTTTAGAAAAATATTTGAAGACCTAAGTTTTATTGTCCTAATTTTAAAAGTGCGTAAAGAGAGGTTCTGAGAAATTAGGTGATTTACAAACATTGAAAGTTGGTACATGATGGAGTGAGACACAAAACAATCTTCTGTGTGAAGTGTACTTCCTACTAAGCAGTTTTGAAGTATAGTGATAATAGGGGATGTTATAGATGAAATGATAAAGAGAAGTGCTTATTGCTTCAAGAAGCTTACAATCTATTGTTTACTAATAGGTCAGATTCCATTATGTTTAATTCAGCAGCAATGCCCTTTTCCATCTTGCTAACATAACAGATTCCTACATATCTGTGGGGAGAGAGCAAATTAGCCAAGATGGCGTGTTCAGGCTCTCTCACTCCACATTTTGTAAATAATGATCATACAACAGCTGAGATCATTTATAGCACTCTACATGCAGGTCACGAGGTACTTGCTTGGTCACGGGATACTGTGTGCAGTATGTCTGTGTGAGTCACACCTACAAAGCAGCAACATTTACTGCTGTGTCACGACTGTGTCCATTGGGTCAACTATGAGAAAAGAGAATATAGTGTGTCTGCTGCTATGGCTGCTGCATCAGCCAGGAAAGAATAAATGCTTCTGCATTTCCTATAGCTACTTGAGTCTTCTTCCAGACCTTAACTCATGCCTTTCCTACCCTTGCTTCAGTGAACAGTGTGAACACCAAGACAACTGGTATCATGAACAGAATCAGTGATACAACATACTTTTAAGACCTACTTCAAAGAAAGTTTTAGTCTGCAAAGCCTTTTCCTACCCCAAAGGCAAAGATATTTGCTTTCTCCTTTGTTTCACCATTCTAGTCTCACATTCCATAACCAGGCTAAATTGTAACCTTATTTGCCATGTCTGACCCTAAACTTGTCTCTGAGCTCCTCAAGATCAGGGGTATTAGTTTGTTCTTATTCATATCTCCAGTAAGCAAGGTGTACGTTCCCTATTAGGTTCAGTGTAAATTTTAATCTCTACATATTCCAATTTGGGGGAAAAACATAACTATAGGTACTTATAACTGAGGATTAGCCAGTGTAATATCACCCTCCTAAACTGAGGAGAATGTGCCAATTAAATTGTATTCACTTTCTTTAAAGATTAGGGATCCGAAATCTAGAGA
Source organism: Nanger dama (assembly GCA_917880005.1). Classification (NCBI taxonomy): domain Eukaryota; kingdom Metazoa; phylum Chordata; class Mammalia; order Artiodactyla; family Bovidae; genus Nanger; species Nanger dama. Next base: position 1,070,917 of record CAKJTW010000045.1, read on the forward strand.
AACACTTATATCATTGGTTCCATTTCCAAACACTGATTTTGAGAATATAATAGAAGTATCCTGTGAATTAGATAAATATTCTATTTTTCAGTGCTGCTAAGATTTTTTGTTTTTGTTTTAATGCTGCTAAGTTTTATTGTCCTTATTCTACAAGTGACTGAGAAATGAGGTGATTTCCAAACATCATACTGTTTTCACATGATGGAGTGAGACAGGAAACATATACCTCCAAACCAATCTTATATCACATTAGCAAACTCTCAGAGACAAAGCCAGAATGGGTCCTTGAAAATCATCCAGCTCAATACTCCGATTTTACACGTAGAGAAAGATTATGAAATAATAAGTGACTTGCTTAAGATTTCATGTTTGGTTAGTGAATGAATCAAGGTAGTGACAACTTTATAATACTCCTTGCTGTTTCTAAAACACAAAGAAGGAAGAAAATTGGTAATGACAGAAGCAAACTCCACAGACAATACACAGGTGTACTGGCCCACAACAATGCTCAAGGAAATTCAACAGATAATATAAGAACCTACAGAGTAAGGACTGAGGTCATCCAGTAGCAGAGGGTTACTCCCTTGACCAAGCAATATGCAAGAGAATTTAAAATGAAATTCTATACTCAAACAAAAGGTCAGCATACTTTTTAGCAAAGAAATTGATAACACAAAGTGAGTCATTAGGAGGGGCTTGACTTTTAGAACATCCAATCTTCAGAATTATAAGATAATAAACTTGTTTTATGCCAGTGTTTGTGTTAATTTGTTGCAGCAGCCACATGATTTTATGTAGCACTCAATTGTCGTGCACTGAGGGATACTGGAGAGTAGGTAAGCTGAGAGGATGTGAGATCCTCTTCTCTTCAAAGGGAGACTGAATGAGGATTGAGGTGACATGCAGTGAATTCCTTGAGGAAAGAAAACCTATGTCCTGAGTGAAATGTGACACAAACCTCAGTAGAGCCTGTCAACTGAAAGTGGACCAGGAGGTACAGAGAGAGTAAAGCAAACACTGAGCCTGAGCTATCTGACAAAATATAAATGTACCAGACAGGACAGCAAAGAACTTGGAGGGGAGATGCATCAGAAGCCAGAGTCTGAGATCAGAGGATAAAAGGACCAGGGAGATAAGGCAAAGGAAACGATTGGAAGAGGAATTTGAAAAGAGACCTGGTGAGTCCCATAGAGCTGTCGTCAAGATGGAGCCTCTGCATATCCTCTCCCACCCACCTCACTTCTTTTCTCTCTCTCCACAATGGAGAATAGCTCCACTCTCAAACAGGTTGCCGAAGTCAGAAATGTGGGAGCTGTATATTAAACCCCTCACTTTTCCTCTCACCTCACATTTATAAGAAATCTTGGAATGCTGGCTGAGAAATTTGAGGTGGTGTCAGGGAAGCTAGCTTTGGTTTTCTTCTGAGGATACACTTCACACATACTCCTTGGAAGGAAAGTTACGACCAACCTAGACAGTACAATAAAAAGCAGAGACATTACTTTGTCAACAAAGGTCTGTCTAGTCAAGGCTATGGTTTTTCCAGTGGTCATGTATGGATGTGACAGTTGAGCTATAAAGAAAGCTGAACCCTGAAGAATTGATGCATTTGAACTGTGGTGTTGGAGAAGACTCTTGAGGGTCCCTTGGACTGCAAGGAGATCCAACCATTCTATCCTAAAGGAAATCGGTCCTGAGTGTTCATTGGAAGGACTGATGCTGAAGCTGAAACTCCAGTACTTTGGCCACCTCATGCGAAGAGCTGACTCATTTGAGAAGACCCTGATGCTGGGAAAGACTGAGGGCAGGAGGAGAAGGGGATGACAGAGGATGAGATGGTTGGATGGCTTCACTGACTCAATGGACATGGGTTTGGCTAAACTCTGGGAGTTGGTGATGGACAGGGAGGCCTAGCATGCTGCAGTTCATGGGGTCACAGTGTCAGACATGACTAAGAGACTGTACTGAACTTCATGTAAAGGCAAAAAACTAATATCCAACCCAAAGACTATTATTTCCCTCTTCTCAATTTAAAGATATTAGGCTTGAACATTGTCTATGCATCTTCAAATGCCATACTGGTAGTGATTTGGGTTGAACATTTTAGCAGCCCTCCATAATTTTTTACTGTATGAAGGAATGAGGGGAACAGTTAAGTATACGGAGGTACTTGGAGCACTGGTTCCCCTATGTAGGAATGAGGGTCACTGTGGTAGGCCAAATTCTAAGATGGCCCCAAGATCCCTGCCTCCTGTACACATACCCTGAATAATCCCTCCCTCCAGCCTGAGCATGGAAGGGATTTATGTGTAGGATGAAATTTCACCCCTATGATTACACTATATGTGAAAGAAGGAACAATTCTTTTCAAATGTGAATGAGGTCCTCAATCTATTGATTTTGAGTTGATCAAAAGAGATATTATCCTGAATAAGCTTAAATTTTAAAAGAAAGTTCAAGTCTTCTCAGAAGAGAAAGGAGAGATTCAAAGCAAGACACTTTCCTTTTGGCCTTGAGATAATCAGCCATATGGTGAATTCCTATGGACAGGGGTGACTTATAGGAGTTGAGGGCCTCAGTCATATAACTGTAACTGAATTCTGCCAAGAACATGGGTGAGCTTGCCCCAAATGACAATGCAGCTGGTCTGATACCTTCTCATGAAATCCTAAGCAGACCCAGCTAAACCATGACCAAATTCCTGACCCAAGGAATCTGTGAGAAAATAAATGTGCACTGATTTACATCACTAAATGTGTGGTAATTTTTACACAGACATAGAAAACTAATATAGGCATCATTTACTACATGGAAAAATGAAGGTCATGCATGACCCCAGGCACACCATTCTAAATCAGCAAGGATCTTTACTAACGCATGCGATTCCCTTCCTAAGAGGACTGCTGAAAGAAAAGAGAGTTCAAGTTCCTTACCAATGTCTGATAGGAGATTTTCTTAAGTAAAGAAAACTGGCCATTTCAGTAACACAGTCATCAAGGATAAATCACAAGTGATTGCCAATAGATTATAATTAACCTCATCTTCCAACAATCTTGAGGTTTCTTTAAAAAAATTATCCAACAAGGCAGGGGTGAAAAGTGCATGTTGGGAAAATGTATTGGTCTGGGAGAACAAGTTTTACTTAATTTTAGAGAAGGCACTGGTATAATGAGCCAAAGCAACCTCCTAATGCAATCCTGATCAAAAACAAAGATTTAAACTTCTCTATTAACCATTCAGATAGTTAGAAACTCAGTCTCATGATCTCTTCTTGACTGTCAGATCTCTGAGAAAGAGTAAATTGATTATAACAGTTTACTGACTTCCCATTATTCCTAAGATCTCTTTTATTTATTTTTTTATTTAAGGCTAAATGCTTTAAAATAATTATTAGTTTCTGCCAAACATCAACATGAATCAATTGCAGCCCACATTAAGTGTGGTCTGGCTCCTGACCACATCCAGTCTCAAACCACTTTGGTTGTCACTGCACTCTTGCCACAGTAAATTTTGTTCTTTTTCCTATATATGTCATGCTCATATATTCAGGCTCACTCCTCTGCCTGGAACACTTTTCTAGGCACACTCTTCACTGCTGCTGCCCGTCCTACACTTCCAGTCTCACCTTCCCATGGTTTTGCAGGAAGGTCTTCCATTATTTCCAGACTAATCTTGCTGTCTTGCTGTACTTCTCTAAACCCTTTATAGCATGTACAGCAGTTTGTAATGATGTGTTTATTTTGCTTGTGATTATTTTTCTTTATATCTGTAAACAATTCTCCTGCTCTAATCCAAATTGATTTAGCAAATATTGAGCCCGTGCTGTACACAACATTTGTACAATGACCTGGATAAGTAGGGGTAGAAGGAAATGAAGTTCCTGCTTCTAGAAGCTGACCCACCTCAGAGTCCTTGTTGCCACTAGATTATAATAGCTCATGTCTCCTGCATCTCTCAACCCTGAATTCTCTACTAGTTTCAATACCTCCCTTGGTGCCCCAGTGCCCTGAGGGTAAAATCCAAACTCTGACTGGTAGGGCCTTCCATTATCAGGCTCCTGCTACCTTCTTGGCCCTGATTCCCCTGAGCCTTTTTATTCCAGTGATCCTCTTTCTTCCCACCCTTCAGAACTTTATCCATCTGGAATACTCTCTCTGCTCTCTCAGATCAGGAAGCCCCAAACACCCTTCATGGCAATCCTCAAAAACATTATAAGGTTATAGATATTTAGATATCCTTCTCCCACTATGCTCAGTTCACTGAGGTCATAGTGGGCCTTGTTTTGTGTCTTTACCCACCAAGAGCCAAGGATGATGATGCTAAAATCAGGTGTCCAAAGAGAGCTTGCTGGATGAGTGAGCTGAAGAACTCACATCCAGTTACCTGGGAGTGATCTTTTAGAGGTGGTAGAATGGAAAAGGCGTGTTTTTGTTTGTTTGCTTGTTTGTTTTTGTTTTTTTTTGCCTGCTCTAGGTTCCATAAAGTTGGGAAAATATATACTGCATCCTACCAAAAAACTGCTCTGTGAAGAAAGTGCTAATGGTGAGAGACTGCTTATTATTATTAAAGATTATCTCTCAAGAAGTTAGAAGCCATGCCTTTTTAATATTCCAATTCCTGGCACAGACTCTCCTCTATAAGTATGCTCTGTATTTCTACTGCTTTGGATAAATGGATTGTGAACAGATAGTATTCTGCACAAATTTTCTGAAATGTGTTAAATGTGCATATATTTATCCTAAATTTTAACATGTTGCCTGTATGTCACAAGTTAAATTTCATGCTGAATCTTTCAATAATATAATAAATTTAAAAATTGTGGGTTTTTTGTTTTCATAGTCAACATAGGTGCATGCCATCTCTTGCTTGGATGATTTAAAAAATTACTTATGGATCTTTATGCCTTTGATATTCTCATTGAAATATAGTACATCTCCATTACTGTCACCATAGCTGAACTTTTATTCATTTTTTCTTCCAGTTTTATTGAGACATAATTGACCAGTAGTGTATAAGTTTGCGTATACTACATAATGATTTGACTTATACACACCGCAAAATGGTTATCACAATTCAGTTCAGTTCAGTTCAGTCGCTCAGTTGTTTCTGACTCTTTTGACCCCATGAATCACAGCATGCCAGGCCTCCCTGTCCGTCACCAACTCCCAGAGTTCACTCAGACTCACGCCCATCGAGTCAGTGATGCCATCCAGCCATCTCATCCTCGGTCGTCCCCTTCTCCAATAAGTATGATGAATATACATCATTTCATATATATACAAAATTAAAGAAATTTAAAAAAATATTTCTCAGACATCTATAATGTGAATGTTAGTATCTATAATATGAATGTTAGACTTTGATGTTGTTTCCAAGGTCTTTTAAATTGTCCTCATTTCTTTTATGTTTTTTCTTTTGTTCAATTCTAGTGATCTCCCCTTCCCTGTTTCTCAACTCTGAATTGTTCCTCTCTACCATCTAGTCTTCTGTTGATTTCTTCTAGTATACTATTTTTCAGCTCTGTTTGGTTCTTTTCTTTTTTTTTTCCCCCAGATTTTCCAACTTATTTAAATTTTTAACATTTGTTAAAATTTCTAACTTCTCACTTTCTTTATCCATTCTTCTTCCAAGTTCTTTGAACAGCTTTATGATCATCACCTTGAGCTCTATTAGGTTATCTTTATTTCACTTAATTCCTCTTTGGTCTTATTTTGTTCTTTCATTTGGAATATATTCCTCTGTTGACTAATTTTGCTGTTTTTATTTCTATGTATTTGGAAAGTTGTTTGTATTTCCCAGCTACAGAGAAATGGCTTTTTGTAGGAGACGTCTTAGGTATCCAAGCATCATACTCACCTCTAGTCAAAGAGCTATATACTCTAGGTGTGCCCTGTATGGGTTGAATGTTGCCAGTCCTGCCTTGTGAGGTTGCCAGTCACTGGTGGTCAGGGCTGGGTTATGAGGTGGCCAGCTTCAGAGTCCTAGGAACAGTTCCAGGGTTAGTGCAGGCCCACTGGTAGCTGGATCCATGTCCCAAGGTTGCAGAGCCCAGGGGGCCTTGGAGATGGTGCTTGTCCACTGGTTGGTAAGACTTGTCTTACAGCTAATAATGTCAGTGAACTGGTATGCAGGACAGGGTCCTGGGCCCTCTGGTATAAGGGCTGGCACTTTGGATGGCTGTGGGCTCGCAGAGCCTTTAAGGCAGCCACCCTACTGATGGGCAGGGACAGTCGTAGCACTAACAGGCTACGGAGAGGATTCCAAAACAGCACTTGCCAGAGTCAGTGTAATTGTGGTAGAATGAGCTTCCAAAACTGACTACTGCCAGTCTCCATGTTCCCAGGGTGAGCTTCAGTTGCTCTTGCCTCTCTGGGAGACTCTCGAGTGTCAGCAGGTGTATTTGACTCAGATTATTTCAAATTACTGTTTCTTCCCTGGGTCCTGGAGTATGTGAGATTTTGTGTGGGCCCCTTCCAGAGTGGACTCTGATTTCCCAGTCCACTGATGCTCCCAAAAGTAAGCCCTGTTGGTTGTCAAAGTAAAATATTCTAAGGACTCATCTTCATGGTGCAGAACCCCCAGGCTGGGAAGTCCAAAGTGGGATTGGATTCCTTGCTCCTTGAGGAACACTTCCGCAACTGTAATTATTTGTCCACCTGGGGATATGGGTCTCAACTGTACAGAGTCTCTGCCTGCTCCCCACTCGCATCTGTCTTGTCATTCTTTCTTTATATCTTTTATTATATAGATTTTATGCCAGTCTCCTAGTCTTTTTCACTAATAGCTGCACTAATGGCAACCCACTCCAGTACTCTCGCCTGGAAAATCCCATGGACGGAGGAGCCTGATAGGCTGCAGTCCATGGGGTTGTTGAGAGTCAGACACGACTGAGTGACTTCCCTTTCACTTTTCACTTTCATGTATTGGAGAATGAAATGGCAACCCACTCCAGTGTTCTTGCCTGGAGAATCCCATGGATGAGGGAGCCTGGTGGGCTCCCGTCTATGGGGTTGCACAGAGTTGGACACGATTGAAGCGACTTAGCAGCAGCAGCAGCAGCAAATAGTTATAATTCTGTCATGCCCATGGCCATTTGACACATAATTGGCTTTTAAAATACATATTTGATTATGACTCTTCAGAGCTTAAAATGTCATAATTCTTCTATTAAACAAAATAAGTTTTGTTCTTTTAATAGAAAAATTATAAGACCTTTTAAAGCTCTGAAGGGGCATAATAGATAGCCAACGGGAATTTGCTGTATGGCTAAGGAAACTCAGACAGGAACTCTGTATCAACCTAGAGGTGTGGGAGTCTTCTCTGGTGGCTCAGATGGTAAAGCATCTGACTGCAATGCAGGAGACCTGGGTTCAGTCCCTGGGTTGGAACATCTCCTGGAGAAGGAAATGGCAACCCACTCCAGTACTCCTGCCTGGAGAATCCCACAGATGGAGGAGCCTGGTAGGCTACAGTACATGGGGTCGCAAAGAGTCGGACATGACTGAGCAACTTCACTCACTTAGAGGTGTGGGATGGGAAGGGAGATGGGAGGGAGTTTTACAAGGGAGGGGATATTTGTATACCTATGGCTGATTCATGCTGAGGTTTGACAGAAAACTGCAAAATTCTGTAAAGCAATTATCCTTCAGTAAAAAACAAATTAATTTAAAAAAAAACTGTGTTTAAGCTCTTGAACATGGAACATAAAGTTTTACGGTATGGTCCCTTATAACACTAGTAACCCCCTCACTCATCATATTCCATTGCATACCCTGCCTTTTAGAGACTTAGAGGTACCCACCACTCCATATTCAAAAGCAGAGACATTATTTTGCTGACTAACCTCCGTCTAGTCAAGCTATGGTTTTTCCTGTGGTAGTGTATGGATGTGAGAGTTGGACTGTGAAGAAGGCCAAGCACCGAAGAATTGATGCTTTTGAACTGTGGTGTTGGAGAAGACTCTTGAGACTCTCTTGGACTGCAAGCAGATCCAACTAGTTCATTCTGAAGGAGATCAACCCTGGGATTTCTTTGGAAGGAATGATGCTAAAGCTGAAATTCCAGTACTTTGGCCACCTCATGTGAAGAGGTGACTCATTGGAAAAGACTCTGATGCTGAGAGGGATTGGGGGCAGGAGGAGAAGGGGACGACAGAGGATGAGATGGCTGGATGGCATCACAGACTCGATGGACATGAGTCTGAGTGAACTCCGGGAGTTGGTGATGAACAGGGAGGCCTGGTGTGCTGTGATTCATGGGGTCGCAGAGTCAGACATGACTGAGTGACTGAACTGAACTGAACCATTCCCCAAACCCATAGTGAAATTTTATTCCTCTTTGCCAATACTGTTTACTCTGATAATCCTCACATTCTCCTCTTTATTCACTTTGGATAATCCTGAAGATTGTCAACATCCAGTTCCAAGTTACTTCCTTTCTTTCCCCATTACTGAGAAATGTGAATCTCAAAGAATGCTTTGGGCTTCAAGTAAAAGAAAAACTAACTCAAAGTGGCTCCTATGATAAGATGCCTTGTTATCTTACTAAAAATAATAATAATAATAATGTTGAGGCAATCCAATGGTTAATTCAATGCTCAAGAGGCCATAAAAGATCTGGATTATTAGCAACTTTATGTTCTGGCATCTTTAGTATAGTTTTTGCTCCCAAGTGGTTCAGCTTACTTCCCTCTCAAGCAATGAACAGAAATATTTATCATATGTTCACATCTGTGTTAGTGTCTTAGGGTGTCCCAGAGAAACAGAGGAGAAGAAATGGCAATCTACTCCAGTGTTCTTGCTTGGAGAATCCCAGGGATGAGGGAGCCCGGTGGGCTGCTGCCTATGGGGTTACACAGAGTTGGACACGACTGAAGCGACTTAGCAGCAGCAGCAGCAGAACAGCAGCAGCAGAAGCAGAGAAACAGAAAAATCAGAATGTTCATGTTTGTGTGCTTGTGTGTGTCAGAGAAGGCAATAGCAACCCACTCCAGTACTCTTGCCTAAGGAATCCCACAAAGAGTTGGACAGGACTGAGTAACTTCACTTTCACTTTTCACTTTCATGCACTGGAGAAGGAAATGGCAACCCACTCCAGTATGCTTGCCTGGAGAATCCCAGGGATGGAAGCGTGGTGGGCTGCCGTCTATGGGGTCACACAGAGTCAGACATGACTGATGTGACTTAGAAGTAGCAGTGTGTCTGTGTGTGTGCATGTGTCCATAGAGAGAGATATTTCAAGGAATTGGTTCACATGATTATGTATAATGACATATCCAAAATTTTAGGCCATCCTAAATTGATAGGCCATCAGTTTTGGGCAGCTGATGTTACAACTGAAGGCCAAAAACTTCTTCAAGCACAATTTACCTCAATTTTTTTTCTCTTAAAGTCTACAACTGATCGGATGAAGCCCACTAACATTATGGACAGTAATATGCTTTACTCTGGGTCTATCAATGAAAATGTTAAAATATATTTACAGAAACATCTAGAATAATGTTTGATCAAATATCTGGGTACTGTAGACCAACCAATTTGACACATAAAATTGGCCTTCATGACATCTAAATCAATTACTGTCAGTAAAGAGGCTGAAAGCACCATGACTGGTGTAGATATCAGCCAAGGAAAACCTTTTGAGACTGGGAACTCCTTCCCTGAGTTCACTACCATGTGGAGGTGAACACTCCAATAAAATGGGGCTTTATCTGTAAGGCAAAATGAGTGATGCCAGATGAAGCATAGATTTAAGCAAGTAAACAACAAAGTCTGTTGAACACCAGACAGACTGAATCCCAACTCTTTATGACCTCCTTTACATGTCCTATAAGTCCTGTTAGAACCCTTATACTAAGTCATGGTTTTATGGCTTATCTTCCCCTTTAGGGTGTGGGCTTACCCTTGTATAAGAGCCATGTACAGTTACATTTTTAACAACAGTCCCACACATGTGCTCAGTACCAGCTGGCTACTTCTTAAATACTGTTGAACTGGGAAAAATGTGATATTCCAATGCTAAATCAACCTTGTTCTGGCCATTGCCGCAGAAACCATATATTTTTATATACCACAAGCTTCATTACAGTCACAATTTACGCTATTATGTCAACCTGATAATTATTTCTGAACATTTGTAAAAATTCATGGGACAATAAAATGTTTTCAAATAATCCAGTCATGTGAGTGTCTATTTTCTTGTACACATTGACAAACTAAAAAGAAAGAAAGAAAGAAAAGTCCCAGCAGCAAAGTAAAGAACACTCTTAAGCTTATATTTAGTAATGATAAAAGAGAAAAAGAGACCATAGACCAAAGCACCAATTCAGATAAAGTGGGTAGACTGGAGTCTGTCAAATGTTAAAGCCTCAGGTCCAGTTACTTAATTTATAAATTCTCATGACTCTTATATTTTTAAAGATATTTGAAGTTCCCAAAAGTTTAAAATATTTTAAACAGAAGAACTATGATGCAAGCAACCATCATAGCATCCAGTCCCATCACTTCATGGCAAAAGATGGGAAACAATGGAAACAGTGACAGATTCTATATTCTTTGGCTCCAAAATCACTGCAGATGGTGAAGGCAACCATGATCTTGTAGGATGCTTACTCCTTGGAAGAAAAGCTATGCCCAACCTAGACAGCATATTAAAAAGCAGAGACATTACTTTGTCAACAAAGGTCGATCTAATCAAAGCTATGGTTTTTCCAGTAGTCATGTATAGACGTGAGAATTGGACTATAAAGAAAGCTGAGCACTGAAGAATTGGTGCTTTTTAACTGTGGTGTTGGAGAAGACTCTTGAGAGTCCTTTGGGCTACAAGGAGATTAAATGATTCAATCCTAAAGAAGTCAGTCCTGAATATTCACTAGAAGGACTGATGCTGAAGCTGAAACTCCAATACTTTGGCCACCTGATGCAAAAGACCTGATAGTGGGAAAGACTGAAGGCAGGAAGAGAAGGGGATGACAGAGGATGAGATGATTGAAGGCACTTTCAACTCAATGGACATGAGTATGAGCAAGCTCCAGGAGCTGGTGATGGACAGGGAAACCTGGCATGCTGCAGTCCATGAGGTCTCAAAAAGTCAGACACGACTGAGCATCTGAACTGAAATGAAAAGTTTAGAAAGTGAGGTCATCAGATACCAGTCTTTACCAAGAAGCCAAAGTGCTTTGGGACTCTCAAATCTAGAGGATAATGAAGTTACCTCTTCGATGACCACTGTCATCAGAGACACTTTGAGCTTATACATTCAAGGAATATTTACTAAGTACCTTACATGTTCTAACATCATGAGAGACCCTCACTTGCATGATTATATTTTTCAGCATATGCTTCTCTTTCTCAAACAGAGAAGGATTAAATATCCAATTATGTTGTTAGGTAAAATAATGATAATAAGTGAAGTGAACTCGCTCAGTCATGTCCAAGTCTTTGTGACCCCATGGACTGTAGCCTACCAGGCTCCATCCATGAGATTTTTCAGGCAATAATACTGGAGTGAGTTGCCATTTCCTTCTCCAGAGGACATTCCCGACCCAGGGATCAAACCCAGGTCTCCTGCATTATAGGCAGATGCTTTACTGTCTGCCACCAGGGAGGCCCCAATAATAATAATGCCAACAGTAACTGACTGGTACTGACTCACTGCATGCACAAGGCACTTTACCTACAGTATATAATTTAATCCTCACAAAACACTGTGAGAATGATTTGGCCCTTATTTCTATTCTAACAGATGAAGAACTCAGGGGACTGAGAGTTGTCAGGCAACTTGGTGACAGTTCTTCCAGAAAGAAGCCATAGAACCCAGATTAAACTCCAAGTCTATCCAACTCCACAGTCCATGCTCATAACTCCACATCTTACTGCTTCCCATATAGCAGGTTTTATATATATTAGCTCATTTTAGGAAATGAGCGAATCTTAGATTCTTTTAATCAATGCTGAAGAAAAGATAAAACTTCTCCTGTGGTCGTCTAAAAAGCATCAACTCAAAACACGGACTTGAGTATATGTAAAGAAAGAATGTGCAAACGGAGGCGGGGAGTGGGGGGAGGTGAATACTGGGGGCAGGGGGCTACCTTGGCATACAGTGGTTAAGAATCTGCCTTGCAATGCAGGAGACACAATTTTGATCCCTGGTCACAGAACTGAGATCCCACATGCCACAGAACAACTAAGCCTGTATGTTGCAATTATTGAGCCCATGCACTCTGCAGCCCGTTTGCCAGAACTACATAGCCCCTGTGCCCATGCCACAATTAATGAGCCTGAGTGCCACAGCTAGAGTCCATGTGCCACAATGAAAGATCCCACATGACACAGTGAAGATCTTGAGTGTTGCAACTAAGACCCAATGCAGCCAAATAAGTAATTTTATTTATTAAATATGGAGCAAAGGAGTGTGGTTCAAGATGGTGAAGTAGAAGGATGTGCATTTATCTTCTCCTGAGAGAACACCAAAATTGCAACTAGCTTTTGAGCAACCATCGACAGGGTGATGCTGAAACCCACCAAAAAAGATACATCATATCCAAAGACAAAGAAGAAGCTGCAGCAAGATGGTAGGAGAAGCACAATCATGATTAAAATCAAACCCCATACCTGCCAGGTAGGTGACCCACAAACTGGAAAACAATAATACCAAATAAGTTCTCCCACTGTTTTGAAAGATGTGAAACCCACATCAAGCTTCCCAACCTGGTGATCTGACAAAGGGTCTGGTAATCCCCAGGAAATCTGATCTTGAAGACCAGGGGGATTTGATTATAGAACTTTCACAGGACTAGGGTAAACAGAGACTCCACTCTTGGAGGACACAAATAAAATCTTACATGCACCAAGAATCAGAGGAAAGAAGCAATGACTCCCCAGGAGACCGAACCAAAACTACCTGCTAGTATTGGAGGGTCTCCTGTTGAGATGTGAGTAGGCAAGGACTCATCATAGGGACAGGGCCACTGGCAGCAGCAGGCTGGGAAGCTCCCCCTTGGTGTAAGCCCTCTTGGGAGCTGCAGCTAACATTTCCATAAAGCCATTAGACATCAAGGCTGAAACATCTCAAGCCAAACAACTAGCAGGGAGGGAGAACAACCCCACCTATCAACAGATAGTTGGATTAAACCTTTACTGAGCATGGTCTTGCCCACCAGAGCAAGATCCAGTTTTTCCCACTGCCAGTTCCTCCCATCAGGAAGCTTATACAAGGCTCTTAGCCTCCTCCATCAGAAGGGAGACAGACAAAGCAAGAAGAGCCACAGTCCCACAGTGGTTAAAATAAAAAGCATATTACAGATAGTTATCATGAAAAAGCAGAAAGTTATGTCCCAGTTGAAGAGACAAGATAAAACTCCAGGGGAAAAAAAAAAACCTAAATGAAGTGGAGATAGGCAACTTTCACAAAAAAAAAAAAAACCACACCAGAATTCAGAATAATGATAGTGAAGACAATTCAGGATCTCAGAAAAACAATGGAAAAGATGCAAGAAATGTTTACCAAAGACCTAGAAAAACTAAAGAACAAATAAACAGAGATGAATAAGTCATTAGAAGGAATCCATAGCAGAATACCTAAGGCAGAAGGATGAATAAGTGACATGGAAGGCAGAATGCTGGAAATCATTACCACAGAACAGAATATAGAAAAAGAATGAAAAGAAATAAAAACTTCATAAAAGACCTCTGGAACAACATTAAACACACCAACATTTGCATTTTAGGGGTCCCAAGAGGAGGAGAGAGATAGGACCTGAGAAAATATTTGAAGAGATAACAGTTGAACTCTTCCCTAACATGGAAAAAAGTTAATCAAGTCCAGGAAGCATAAGAGTCCCAGGCTGGATAAACCAAAAGAAGAATAAACCAAGACCATGGCAGTCAAACTGATGAAAATTAGAGACAAATATAAAATATTAAAAGCACAAAGGGAAAAAGAACAAAAAATATACAAGGGAACCCCTTCAGGCTATCAGCTGAAACACCCCCATGCTCCACAGTCAACAGCATCCTTATCAAGAAGCGCTTCGGTTGGTAACTCAGAGAAGGGAGAGATGCACCCCCTGTTTTCTCAGCAGAAACTCCACAAGCCAGAAAGGAATGGCAGGACATATTTAAAGTAATGAAAGGGAAGAAACTACAGCTAAGAATACTCTACCCAGCAAGACTCTTACTCAGATTTGATGGAGAAATCAAAAGCTTTCTAGACAAGCGAAAGTTAAGAGGGTTCAGCACCAACAAGCCAACTTTACAACAAATGCTAAAAGAACTTCTCTAGGCAAGAAACACAAGAGAAGGAAAATATCTACACAAAAGAAATTTTTAAAAAAGAAAGAAAGAAAAGAAAATGGTAATAGGATCATACATATAGAAAACTACCTTAACTGTAAATGGATTAAATGCACCAACCAAAAGACATAGACTGGCTGGGCAGATGAAAATATGTGCATGTATGCATTTCCACTTACCACATCACTCAGCCTGGCTCCCCAAATTGTAAGTAATTATCTTATAGTTAGGTTAATCATGTTTCCATTATTATTTGCAATTGTAATTATCTATTTGTCCTGCTGTTGATTGTGAAACCTCATAAACATCTCTTACTATTGTGACTATATAACTATTACTCACTTATTACCATTGTATAATGATTGGTCAACAGAAAAATAAAATAAATCTATATCACCAAAACTAAGATAGTAAAACCTGTAATCACTTTTTAAAATCCAGATGCATATCAGAATTATCTTGAACATTTTCTTAAACATAAAAATGCCCAGGTTTTTTTTTTTTTTCCTTCCAGAGCTCCAGATATGTTTCTAATGAGCAGCCATGTTTAAAAACAACTAAAATATTACTTTTATCTAGTTTGTTTCACTTTTTCTATTTAATATTTAGTACTCCCATTTAATTTAGTTTATGTTTTTCATTTCTCCATCTCTTCTTTTTATTTTTTTATGTTCTTTCTCAAAACTTCATCAAGCATAGTAGAAAAGCTTTTGTATATATATTATGTATGTATTCTATTTATATAGACATGAATGTGAAATTCATATGTATGTATACTTTAGAAAACACATGATTTTTGCCTAACTAAAACATTTATGATATTTTGACTCCACTTGTTTGACTTACTATGAACACAATGCTAGATTTCTAATTAAAATAGATACACAACAAACAACAAGGGTTTACTGTATAGCATAGGGAAATGTAGCCAATGTCTTGCAATAACCTATAATGGAAAATAATTTCAGTATTAATATATGTATATTATGTATAAATGAATCACCTTGCTGTGCACATGAAACATTGTAAATCAGCTATACTTCAATAAAACATATATATATTAAAAATAAAAGTAAATAAATAAAGTAATTTAAAAATATGGGGCAGAAAAGTAAAATTTTTCAGACCCTACCCAGGATTATCCATGAGCATGTCCATCAGTAGGAAGGATATTACTAGTTTAGCAAGACTTCCTATAGCCTGGCAGAGTGCCCTTTGTTGCTCTAATTTAATAATCACAAAGCATAAAGAATATCATTATAAATGCAATTTCCCAGATATCCTGAATATCAGAAGCAGATTCCTCAGGAAAAAAAATTATATATATATATATATATATATGCGCAAGCCTTCTAGCCATTGGAAATGGATGCCCCCAATCATAAGTATAAAATGTCATATATCTCTGTCATGTCATATGAACACAGTTGTGTCAATCAAGTTACTGTAAAACTATTATTAGAAACATGATTATTTTCAGATGAATTATTCAAGTCTAGTTTCTATGCCCACTGTACCAAGAAATAAATATAACCTAGTAAATTTATCAAGTTAGTACTAATTTATGAAATTAACTGGCAGTCAGCTGCCTTTTCCCTGGGCCATTCACTCTTCCTTATCATGTCCCACAATACCAATGAGAAAAGTGAGGTTTAGAGGAGTTTAAAAACTCTCTTAGCTCTGCACAGCTGATATAATGAAGTCTACAGAAGTGTTAGGGGAAGCACGCTGATTGAAACTGCCCACCCTAGCCAGGCACCATAGTAACTATTTGCATGAGTTGTTTTGGGACAGGAGGTCCTGGTAAGGAACAGGGAACTAACAAGCCTCCACCAATCAGAAGAGTTTGGGAAAGATCAAAAGGAAACATCACCTGTCTGACCACCTCCCAGAATCCTTCTCTCTGGCATCCATCTTGGCTGAACAAGGCGTGCACCACCAGGAAGGACTCTGAGTCAGAACGACTGGCTAAAGACAACCTAGAAACCAATCCCATCACCATAAAACTCGAGACTGCAAGTCATGTGACAGAGCAATTCTCCTGGGTTCCCTTACCCTACTGCTCTCCACCCAGGTGCCCTTTCCCAATAAAATCTCTTGCTTTGTCAGCACATGTCTCCTTGGACAATTCTTTTCCAAGTGTTAGACAAGAGTCCAGTATCAGGCCCTGGGACGGGTCCCCTTTCCTGGGACAGAAGGACAGGGAAAGAAGACATAGCATCCAAGAATGAACCAGGTGGCCTGGGGGCACCACTCTTCCACCTTGCCACCAACTGCAAAGACCTTAACTGACACTTAGGGTCCTCTATTTTCCATGCCTGAGTTGGAACCCGATACTGACTCCATTTTAGAGTTTTATTTCCTATCCTCTCACATATAAGCAGTTAAAAATACTTTGAAATATTTCACCTGCCTTCCCTTCCATCCTTCTTTTTAACACTCTTGCTCTTTTTCTTGCCTCTTTCTCTATGAAAGTCTTGAAGCAGGAGACTGAGAATTGTGAAGAGGATAAGAGTAGTAAGGGAAGACAAGGACCCTCCACCTTGTTTCAAAACTTATGGCATGCTTCTGGCTCTAACCTGTCTTGAGTTCTCTCCCCTCATGTTGACAACATCCACGTTGCCTATTATTTTTTATCTGATATTTGGCCCAACTAAGTCCTGACCATGAATATTACTAAAGTAACATCAGAGATAGCATGCATCACAGTAAGCCTCACTGCTATGATCAGCCTTGCCAGACTTCCTGTTTCCTTAACATTAAAAAAATAATAATAATAAAGCTCTTTGTCACCTAAATTTCAGCATACAGAACCTCAACCCTGACTCCTGCATTGCCCTCTCATTGACAGAGCCATATGAAGATAGAAGAAGAACCTAGACATAAGCTCAGATGAAAAAACATAGTCTTGGTTAAATTGGCACTCATTTAATAAACTTTCTCTTAAGGCAGTATTGATCTAGCATCTAAATTAGACTATGGTGACTTATACAATAGATTCCATGCCATATAGCAAATGCAAGATTCTGGAAATAATAGATTTCATTCATTTTACTTTCATAAAATTAAAGTAAGAAGAATAAATGTGCATTTACCTGGGACAAAGCTTCCCTGGACCACCTCCTTGTATGCCCACCAGCCTTCGTGGATTTTTGGTGAATTCTGTTGAGCTAAAGGAAAAACAAAGGATAAAAGAGACTAAGATGATAGCACAGAAGTACTGTATCCTGACTGTCCAATAAAGAAGAGTGACTATACATAAAATAATCCTTTTCTATCAAAAAGTCAAACCATAGAATGTAATAGCAACATTCCATCTCCTTATTTTCAAATTATTAACCTGTAAAGATATTGTCATAAAGTTTTATTAAAAAAAAACACTCAGGATATTTCTGCTGAAGAGAAATAGTAAGGATGCATTTAATCTTATTTGAATTTCCTGTCACATATCTCTAACTCATCTCTTTTTTTTAACCTGCTCCCTACACATAGGTATACACACACATCTATAAGAAGACCTATCAGTCTGACTGAAGAATCAATTCAAGAAATGTCATTTAAAAAGAGGCAAAAGAAGCCCCTGGATAATTAAAAATATTGCAACTGACAAAAGCAACACTGAAAGACATTGTTACATCAAGAGAATTGCAAAACACTTTGCTTTCTGTCCATTTCCATTCGTTTTTTCTTCAGCAACTCATCCATTAAGATGTGGCATTATATAAGATTTTAGCAGGCAGCAAGACAATCTGAATCAAGTCTCTTATGATGGAACTGCAAAGTTTTTGTTAGTTTTCTTTGACATGCATTGAGAATGATCCAAATTCACCCTGCAAAAATCAGTCAGCCTGAGCAGAGCCCATTGGATGACATCAATTACAAAACATGATAGGTACAGATTAGAATTGAATAAAACAAAGGCTTTCACATCATATGTACATAAATTCCCATTTACATGGGCAATTTGGAAAGACAGGGCAGTACATTTAAAAAGCAACTCACTTAAAATTCTCCTGTAGTACTATAGGGGTTTATGTGAGCTAGTGAAACAAGAGAAGTACTGCATTTCATTTTAATGCTTCCCTGGTGGCTCAGCTGGTAAAGAAGTCTCTGCCCTCAATGCAGGAGACCTGGGTTCAATGCCTGGCTTGGGATCCCCTAGAGAAGGGAAAGTCTACCCACTCCAGTGTTCTGGCCAGGACAATCATCTTGTGGTTGCTTCCATATGATTTTCAGTGGATGAAGAGCTGATTAAGAATTTCTCAGAGCAAACATGTGAACAGAAAGTAGTTTTAGCTTCTGTTGTGTTCTCCACTCCTTTTAGCTACGGATTGGGATCTTTACTTGATGTTCAACAAGCCCCTGGGAAAAATCAAGGTAATTAATCAAAAAAATTGTGTTGACAAAGCTGTTATCACTACCAGATAAGGAAATACACATAGCCAAGGTCTTTCTTTTGATAGTAAGGAAAAGCGATTTCAATTTTATTCTCTTTCTTGTGGCAGTTCCAATCACAGAAGATAAGATATAATTTAGAATCACCTTATATTTTGGCCCAAGCAGGGCTGAAATAAAACTTTGCATTAAGAAATAAAGAAAAAAATTTTTTGAAAAAGTGGTGGAGCAGCCTATATCACTTTTACTCTAAAGGATTAAAATGAGATCATGGTTAAAAGGCTTAAAGGTACCTGGAGTTGAAAATGAAGAAAAGGAAAGTTCCTATCATCATTGATTCTGAACCTGATATTCTAGAATCATTACAGTTGGGATTGGCCACTCATTCTGATCTTATAATCATTACAAAATTTCTGTCTTCCTGCTGTTCCCAAGAATACCACAAATACCACATTTATTGTTCTCTCCACACTTTTGATGTACCTTCCCCCTGCCTCACTCCCTCCGACTGTAATCCCTCATCTTCCTGAATTTCAGAGCATTCAGTTCAGTTTAGTTCAGTTCAATTCAGTCACTCAGTCGTGTCTCATTCTTTGCAACCCCATGGACTGCAGCATGCCAGGGATCCCTGTCCATCACCAAGCTCCCCGAATTTACCCAAACTCATGTCCATTGAGTGGGTGAAGCCATCCAAGCATCTCATTCTCTGTCGTTCCCTTCTCCTCCCGTCTTCAGTCTTTCCTAGCACCAGGGTCTTTTCAAATGAGTCAGTTCTTCACATCATGTGTACAAAGTATTGGAGTTTCAGCTTCAGCATCAGTCCTTGCAATGAATATTCAGGACCGATTTCCTTTAGGAGGAACTGGTTGGATCTCCTTGCAGTCCCAGGGACTCTCAAGAGTCTTCTCCAACACCACAGTTCAATTCTTCAGTGCTCAACTTTCTTTATAGTCCAGCTGTCACATCCATACATGACTGCTGAAAAACTATAACTTTGACTAGGCAGACATTTTCTGGCAAAGTACTGTCTCTTCATTTTAATATGCTGTTTGAATTGGTCATAACTTTTCTTCCAAGGAGCAAGTGTCTTTTAATTTCATGGCTGCAGTCACCATCTCCAGTGATTTGAAGCTCAAAAAAATAGTCTTTAATTGTTTCACTGTTTCCCCATCTATTTATCATGAAGTGATGGGACCAGATGCCATGATCTTAAGTTTCCTGAATGTTGAGTTTTTAGCCAACTTTTTCACTCTCCTCTTTCACTTTCATCAAGAGGCTCTTTAGTTACTCTTTGTTTTCTGCCATAAGGGTGGTTTCATCTGCACACCTGAGGTTATTGATATTTCTCCCAGTACTCTTGATTCCAGCTTTTTCTTCATCCAGTACAGTATTTCTCATTAAGTACTCTGCATATAAGTTAAATAAGTAAGGTGATAATATACAGCCTTGAGGTACTCCTTTCGCAATTTGGAACCACTCTATTGTTCCATGTCCAGATCTAAACGTTGCTTCCTGACCTGAATACATTTTTCTCAGGAGGCAGGTTAGGTGGTCTGGTATTTCCATCTCTTTCAGAATTTTCCACAGTTTATTGTGATCCAAACAGTCAAAGGCTTTAGCATAGTCAATAAAGCAGAAGTAGTTATTTTTCTGGAACTCTTTCTTTTTCGATGAATCAACATATGTTGGATTTTGATCTCTGGTTCTTCTGTTTTCTAAATCCAGCTTGAACATCTTGAAGTTCATGGTTCACATACTGTTGAAGCCTGGCTTGGAGAATTTTGAGCATTACTTTGCTAGCATGTGAAATGACTGCAATGGTTCAGTAGTCTGAGCATTCTTTGGCATTGTCTTTCTTTGGGATTGGAATGAAAACTGACCTTTTCCAGTCCTGTGGCCACTGTTGAGTATTCCAAATTTGCTGGCATATTGAGTGCAGCACTTTCTCAGCATCATCCTTTAGGGCTTGAAATATCTCAACTGGAATTCCATCACCTATAGAAGTTTTGTGCACAGTGATGCTTCCTAAGGCCAACTTGACTTTGAATTCTAGGATATCTGGCTCTAGGTGAATGATTACACCATCATGATTATTGGGGTCATGAAAATACTTTTTATATTGTTCTATTTATTCTTGACACCTCTTCTTAATATTTTCTGCTTCTGTTGGGTCCATACCATTTCTGTTCTTTATTTTGCCTATCTTTGTATGAAATGTTCCCCTGGTATCTCTAATTTTCTTGAAGAGATCTCTAGTCTTTCCCATTCTATTGTTTGCCTGTTTCTTTGCATTGATCACTGACGAAGGCTTTCTTATCTCTCCTTGGTCTTCTTTAGAATTCTGCATTCAGATGGGTATATTTTACTTTTCTCATTTGCCTTTCACTTCTCTTCTTTTCACAGCTATTTGTGAGGCCTCCTCAGACAACCATTTTACCTTTTTGCATTTGTTTTTCTTGGTGATGGTCTTGATCCCTGCCTCCTGTACAATGTCATGAACCTCCGTCCATAGTTCTTCAGGCACTAGAACTAATCCCTTGAGTCTATTTCTCACTTCCACTGTATAATTGTTAGGGATTTGATTTAGTTCATACCTGAATGGTCTAGTGGTTTGCCCTTCTTTCTTCAATTTAAGTCTGAATTTGGCAATAAGGAGTTAATGATCTGAGCTACAGTCAGCTCCTGGTCTTTTTTCTTTCTTTCTTTTTTGCTGGCTTTATAGAATTTATCCATCTTTGGCTGCAAAGTCTATAATCAATCTCATTTTGATATTGACCATCTGGTGATGTACATGTGTAGAGTCTTCTCTAGTGTTGTTGGAAGAGGGTGTTTGCTATGACCAGTGTGTTCTCTTG
The DNA here is from genome assembly GCA_917880005.1 of Nanger dama. Classification (NCBI taxonomy): domain Eukaryota; kingdom Metazoa; phylum Chordata; class Mammalia; order Artiodactyla; family Bovidae; genus Nanger; species Nanger dama. Next base: position 1,092,458 of record CAKJTW010000045.1, read on the forward strand.
GCAAAACTCTATTACCCTTTGCCCTGCTTCATTCTGTACTCCAAGGCCATATTTGCCTGTTACTCCAAGTAGTTCTTAACATCCTACTTTTTCATTCCAGTTCTGTATAATGAAAAATACATCTTTTGGGGGTGTTAGTTCTAGAAGGCTTTGTAGGTCTTCACATAACCATTCATCTTCAGCTTCTTATTTGTCACTTTCATTAATTCAGTAAACATTTGGTGAGTACCAATGTCTATCAGGTAGAATTATAAGCATCAATAATACAAAGTGTCTATTTTCCATGAACTTATATTCTACTGGATGGAGACAGATAAAGCAATCAAATTGAATTTAACTATAATAAAAATACTAGTAGAAGTACTTTTTGGTACAACTAAAGAAGTTGAGGTAATAGAGAATGGGCTTCCCAGGTGGCATTAGTTGTAAACAATCCCCCTGGCAATGCAGGAGACTCAGGAGATGCAGGCTTAATCTTTGGGTTGGGAAGATCCACCAGATGAAGAAATGGCAATCCACTCCAGTATTTTTGACTGGAGAATCCCAGGGACAGAGGAGCATGGCCGGCTACATTTTATATGGTTGTAAAGTGTCTAACATGACTGAAGTGACTTAGCATGCAAAAAGACACATTAGATAGTATAATGATGGCTTTTGAGATTTTGATACTTAATCTAAGATGTAAATAACAAAAAAGACCTGGCCTCCAGAAAATCATTTTCTATAGCATTTCAGGGGATTAAAAGATCCTGAGAAAGCAAGTAGGTGTAGCTTTCCCCAGAAACATTAAAGTGGTCTTTGTGTTTGAATCATAGTCGACATACGTGGAGAAAAGGTCCAGATGAATCCTAATGATTTAGGTGGTAGTCCAGGAGCAAGAAGTTGGTGGTTTCAACTAGCATGTGCATATGTGTGTGTCTGTGTGTGCACATGCCTGCTCAGTTGTGCCCAACTCTTTGCAACTGTAGCCCACCAGGCTAAATCTGTCCATTGAATTTTCCAGACAAGAATACTGGAGTGGGTTGCCATTTCCTACTCTAGTCAACTAGCATATTTGTGAAAATAGAAGTGAATGGACTACACACACACACACACACATATATATACACATACATACATTATATAAAATACATACATATTTTATTTCTCTGTATATTTTAGAGGAAGAGTGATAGGACTTGCTGATGAGTTGAGTGAAGGAAGTTAAAGACCATAGATCAAGGAGAGCTTCTACTGTTTTGAGCTGATACTAGATGCTGAAAGTTATTGAGATTACAGGGGATACTAAGGGAAGAGTAGCTTTGAAACATGGAGTAAAGAGATCTGTTTGAGAAGGCTAGTGAGCAATTATGGGGAGATGTTAAGTAGGCAGTTGGATATAAAAGGTATTCTGAAATCAAGACAAGACATAGATTTATGATTCTTTGACATATAAATGATATTTAACACCATAGGTTTAGAAGACGTCACCAAGAAGAAAGTAGAAATATGTAGAGAGAGACCAGAGGAACAAAGAATAGAGTTCTAAGATGTTCAGTATTTAGAAGTTAAACAAACACAGTATTGTGATGTAGAATAACATATTAAAAAAATGAAAATGAGAAAGAAAGGCCACTTAAGTTGGTAAAAACAAAAAAATAGGAGAGAAAATAGTGGCCTCATGCCATTCTTTTGACTATTTTACTTCTCTCTCTTCTTCCCTTCTTCTTTTCTTCGCCTCTCTCTCCTTATTTTTGAACTTTTAGATTTATAGAAACATTACAAAGATAGTACAGAGTTCCCATATACTATATACTGCATTCCCATCGCCTTTATTACTAACATACTTCATTACTACACTTATCACAATTAATAAACTAGTGTTGAAAAATTATAATTAGCTAAAGTGCACACTTTATTTGGGTTTTCCAGGTGGTGCTAGTAGTAAAAACCCACCTGCCAATGCATGAAATGTAAAAACTGTGGGTTCAATTCCTGGATCAGGAAAGATTCCCTGGAGGAGATCATGGAAATCCACTTCAGTATGGACAGTGGAATCCCATGGATAGTGGAGCCTGGTGGGCTATGGTTCATAGGGTTGCAAAGAGTTGGCCACAACTGAAGTGACTTGGCATACATGCACACTTTATTCAGATTTCCTATGCTTTTAGTCTATCGTCCTCCTTCTGTTCAAGGATGGCATCTAGGATTCATGTCTTCTTAGTTTTTCATGGCTGCAACAATTTCTTCATATTTTTCTAATCTGTGATTTCCGTATATCCCTCTCTCCTTAAGCAAATTAAAACTATCTCGAGTGTAAATGTTGTGCCTTGTCTACTATAATGCAGCTCATACAATAGGTGCATTGGCCACAGTTTTAGTGAATATTGTTTAATAAATCTAGGAAGAGAGAAAGATGTAAAGCACCATTCAGAAATGCTATTTAAAAGTTTGTTAGGAATACCCACTCCTCAGACTACTCCTCACATTTGTTGTTGTTTAATCACTAAATTGTGTCCAACTATTTTGTGACCCATGGAGTGCAGCCTGCCAGGATCTTCTATCCATGAGATTTCCTGGGCAAGAATAAAGGAGTGGGTTGCCATTTCCTTACTTTAAAATAAGTTTAATGTTAAATAATTTCTAGATTTTAAGAACCATGTAACTAAAATAGTAACAATAGTAGAATACAAATGAAAGGATAGAGAAAGATCAGCTCTAATCTGTGTAAGTGTAGCTATAATTTTGTTTTCTGCTTCTTTTACCAAACATTGTATCATGAGTTATTTTCTCCATTCTTATTTTCAGTGTTCATATAATATTTATTTTAGTAAGCATGCCATAATTTCCCAGTGATTTCCTGTCTATTGACCATTTTATTGTTTGAATACTGCAATTATCTTTTTTCAGTTCCAGAGTGCCCACTGATCTCCCTCTTTAGGAACCTTTCTTTGAGAAAGTATACCAAAATCAGGGTCAAAGAACAACACATAAGAGCACTTGTTAAGTTACTTTATACAAAAAAGTTGAGCAGGTTGCATTGCCATAGTAATGCCAGTGATTATTTTTTAAGGGAATATTGAGGAAATTTCAGACAATGATAAAACAATACTAATCCATTTAAACATAATTTTGACTTTTGGAAAATAGGCAAGAAGTATTGTATCAAGAAGTATTGTAACTCTATCTAATGAATGATTCTCTTCTGTCATAAATTCATGAGATGAATGTTTCACCAAACTAAAGACACACTTTGTATTTTACTTTATTACTATTATTTATCATCTTGAAATCAGGTATTGATGTATCATCCATAAATATAGATCAACTTGGTAGTAAAATTTATTCATGTTTTAACACAGATAAATGAAACTTCAGATGCAAATGTTTCAAATGCCTAGATTCACCTGGCCTCCCACAAGTCACAGGGATAAGGAGAATGTATGTGCTTTATTCAGAATACAAAAGAGTATTGACATAATAAATCAATTTTTAAACCACAGTTGATAAACTATTGACAATTTTTAAAATAAATAGTTAATTATGGGATTAATCTCATTTCACACATAATTTCCAATCATAACCAGTATCTTTGAATGAAACTAAAATCTCCTCATACCTATCTTAATCTTGAATTTAGCAAGGCTTAGTCAAATGAAAAGAAAGGAACTAAGCAGACTTTTTGGTATCTTTAGAGAAGCAGTGGGGATTCAACCAGTCCATTCTAAAGGAGATGAGCCCTGGGATTTCTTTGTAAGGAATGATGAGGAAGCTGAAACTCCAGTACTCTGGCCACCTCATGCAAAGAGTTGACTCATTGGAAAAGACTCTGATGCTGGGAAGGATTGGGAGCAGGAGGAGAAGGGGACGACTGAGGATGAGATGGCTGGATGGCATCACGGAGTCGATGGCCGTGAGTCTGAGTGAACTCAAGGAGTTGGTGATGGACAGGGAGGCCTGGCGTGCTGCGATTCATGGGGTGGCAAAGAGTTGGACGCGACTAAGCGACTGAACTGAACAGAACTGAACTGAGAAGTAGTGAGAAATAATGGAAGACACAAAGCAACCTATAATTGAATTTAAATTTACTACGAAATTTTGCGTTACTTTGAGCAAATAATTTCATATTTCAAATTCTCAAAACAACAACAACAACAGAACATCTAGTGTTCTTATCTAAAAATTGGTAACAGCTATCTTGAAAGGCTGTCAAAAGAACGTCAATATGATACTTTGTGCTTACAATATAACACTTTGTGCTTACAATATAACATCTACTGCTTTTATTATTTGATGTTAATGGTTGGTGGTATGGCATGGGAGAAAGAGGGGGAGGTCTGGAGCACTTCAACCAAAAGGCAGAAAAGGAATCTGACAAATGACACAAAGTAGAAAGTTGTTCAGAAAACAGAAACTAGAACACAATTTTACTTGAATTGGGTTGAAATTAAAAAAAAAAAAAAAGAGGAAAGAAAGAAATGATATGATAGCTTGAAGAAGCAGTAATTACACATTTCATTCTCCAGTTCCTGAGCCAATTCACAGAAGGAAAAAATAGCCCAAAACAGGGCCCGGGCTTTCTGTCTTGTGGCTCTACTTTCTACCATATATGAATTCAAACAACCATGGTGTGCATGTACATCACAGGCCAGAAGCAGAAAATTGTTTTCATGGCATAAGCTAGAATTGCTCATAATGCTCATTACTCCTTCCTATATTTTACTCACTGGAATATAGTTTTTTGGATATATTTAAATGTAAAGGAAGCTAGAGAAATGTCCAGCTGTAGACTACATGATAGTTTTGAACTGGATAGAATGAAGGCAAGTCTTATAGAATCCTCCATATTTCACAGTGACGAAACAGAACCCAGACGATGGGGAACCCTCAGAGGTACACATCCTTTCTGTGTCCCCATTTTTTATTTATAGGATATAGGCTTCATTCAGCTTTCTTGATCGTCCCTGCATTCCAAAGGGCAAATTCAAATAGGTGCTTAACGTAGAAGGGAGGGAATGCAGAAACAAAGGCTGAAGAGTCAAGAAAAGTACTGCAACTGTGGGGCAGGGTCCTGGTTCCTCCCTTAGCAAAATGCAAAGCAATCAGCTCAGTTCTGTTGCTCAGTCTTTCCCACTCTTTGCAGCAACACCTTTGAGTTTTCGATAGGAGCTAAGGTCTCTGCCCAGGTGGAAAAGGGTACTCTCAGGCTGAGCACAAGATTTCTGGAGCATGGCACTGCTACCTCACCATCAGCCAATCAGAAGACAGTCTGCACACAAGTGTTGTTGTTTGTTTGTTCTGATCGCATCCCCAAATGATTCTCCCTTTAAAAATTCATTGTCAGGCACAATTTTCAGAGTTGGCTTTTGGACAAGAGTCCACCTTCCCAGGTTGCTGGCTTGTTGAATAAAACAAGCTTTACTTTCCAACCAACACTTGTCTATTGAGTATCAGATTTCCAGTGGTGAGTAGTCAGTCTTGAGTTTAATAACACTGATACTGAAGAAAGTTTGAAAGCTTCTCATTCTTCTAAGATGGACCAAAAAGAGGAGGAAATATGTCTAGGAGAATATGTAGCTAGGGCGACTGTAACTTCTGACTTGCCTCTTATGTACAGTCATTCAGTCATGTCTGACCCTTGTGACTCCATGGACTGAAGCATGCCTGGCATCCCTGTCCTTCACGATCTCCGGGAGTTTGCTCAAACTCAAGTTGGTTAAGTTGGTGATGCCATCCAACCATCTCAGCCTCTGTTATCCCCTTCACCTGCCTTAAACCTTTTCCAGTATCAGAGTATTTTCCTTTTTTTTTTTTTTAAATTAAATTTATTTATTTTTTTAATTACAATACTGTATTTGTTTTGCCATACATTGACACGAATCAGCCATAGGTGAACACAATCTAATGAGTCAGCTCTTCGCATCAGGGGGCCAAGTATTGGAGCTTCAGCTTCATCATCAGTCCATCCAATGAATATTCAGAGTTGATTTCCTTTAGGATTGAATGGTTTGATCTCCTAAAAATCCAAAGGACTCTGAAAAGTCTTCTCCAACACCATCGTTCAAAAAAAAATCAATTCTTTGGTAATCAGCTTCTTTATGGTCCAATTCTCACATCCTGCATGACTATTGGGGAAATCATATTTTGATTATATGGACCTTTGTTGGCAAAGCAATGTTTCTGCTTTTTAATATGCTGTCTAAGTTTGTCATAAGTTTTCTTCCAAAGAGCAAACATCTTTTAATCTCATGGCTGGAGTCACCATAAGCAGTGATTTTTGAAGCCCAAGAAAAGAAAGTCTGTCACTGTTTTCATGGTTTCCTCATCTATTTGCCATGAAGTGATGAGATAAGATGCCATGTTCTTAGTGTCTTAAATGATGAGTTTTAAGTCAGCTTTTTACTCTCTTCTTTCACCCTCAACAAGAGGCTATTTAGTTCCTCTTCACTTTCTGTCATAAGGGTGGTATCATCTGCATATCTGAGGTTATTGATATTTCTCCTGGAAAACTTGATTCCAGCTTGTGCTGCTTCATCCAGCCCAGCATTTCACATGATGCACTCTGCATACAAGTTAAATAAGCAGGGCAACAATATACAACTTTAACAAATTCTTTTCCCAAATTGGAACACATCCATTGTTCCATGTCCATTTCTAACTGTTTCTTCTTGACCTGCACACAGGTTTCACAGAGGGCAGATAAGGTGGTCTGGCATTCCCATTTCTTGAAGAATTTTCCACAGCTTGCTGAGATTCACACAGTCAAAGGATTTAACACAGTCAATGAAGCAGAATTATATGTTCATCTGGGATTCTCTTGCTTTTCCTATGATCCAACAGATATTGGCAATTTGATCTCTAGTTCCTTTGCTTTTGCTAAACCCAGCTTGTACATCTGGAATTTCTTGGTTTATATACTGTTGAAGCCTAGCTTGAAGGGCTTTGAGCATTACCCTGGTACCATGCGAAATGAGTGCAGTTGTGTGATAGTTTGAACATTCATTGGCACTGTCTTTTTGTGGGATTGGAGTGAAAATTTACCTTTTCCAGTTCTGAAGTAACTGCTGAGTTTTCCAATTTTACTGACATATTGAGGGCAGCACTTTCACAGCATCATCTTTTGGGATTTGAAATAATTCATCTGAAATTACATCACCTCCATTAGCTTTGTTCATAGTAAAGTCTCCTAAGGCGCACTTGACTTTGCACTCCAGGATGTCTGGCTCTAGGTGAGTGATCACACTATGGTGTTTATCCAAGTCATGAAGATCATTTTTGTACATGTTTTTCTAATTTTATTTTTACTTTTTGTATGTTACAATAATATTTTCTGTTTCTGTTAGGTCCTTACCATTTCTGTCCTTTATTGTGCCCATCTTTGCATGAAATGTTCCCTTGGTATCTCTAATTTTCTTGAAGAGATCTCTAGTCTTTTCCATTCTATTGTCTTCCTCTATTTCTTTTCATTGTTCATTTAGGAAGGCTTTCTTTTCTGTCCTTGCTATTCTTTGGAACTCTGCTCAGATGGGTATATCTTCCCTTTCTCCTTTGCCTTTCATTCTTCTTTTTCAGCCATTTGTAAGGCCTCCTTGGACAACCTATTTGCCTCCCCACCCCTCTTGGGGATAATTTTGATCACTGCTTCCTGTACAATGTTATGAACCTCAATCCACAGTTCTGCAGGCACTATGTCTATCAGATATTATCCCTTGAATCTGTTTGACTTGCTTAGGATATTCCTCGGAGAAGGCAATGGCAACCCACTCCAGTACTCTTACCTGGAAAATCCCATGGACGGAGGAGACTGGTAGGCTACAGTCCATGGGGTAGCTAAGAACTGGACACAACTGAGTGTCTTCACTTTCACTTTTCAGTTTCATGCATTGGAGAAGGAATTGGCAAACCACTCTGGTGTTCTTGCCTAGTGAATCCTAGGGACGGGGGAGCCTCACAGGCTGCCATCTATGGGGTCGCACAGAGTCAGACACAACTGAAGCGACTTAGCAGTAGCAGCGGCAGAATATTCCTAATTTACCCTGTCTCAATATATTTATAAATAGGGCTCTCTTTGGCTCTTAAACAGTTGTGGTTTAGATTATAAATTTAATGGTGATTTTTGCACACAGCAGTCTTTGCTGTGTCACTTTAGCCATTTTGAAGAGAGCCTGTAGTGCACTTAGATTCATATCAGATTAGCCACATATTGCTGAAAATTTCATCATGTATGTGTGTTAACCTAAATCAAGAATCGTACCTTTTCCCTCCCTTCCTGTACTCTTTCTCTCCTGCTGTGGATAAAGAATGTCACCTACCATTTCAGTAAACAAAGATGCCATAAAGCCATCAGCCACTGCAGCTGTTCCACTGGTGTTCTCTGAAGGTAATTCAGGATGGAGGAAAAACAAGAGAGTGACCCTAGATAGTTACCATGCAGACCAAAGGACTGATTCCAACAAACTCAGATTCTTGCATCTTCCCCAAAATAATAAAACATTAAAATTATTAACTTGAGATGTCTATTTTTGTGAGTAGCAGTAATCTTTTTGACGTCTGACTACATTTTCTTTCAAAGAAAATTTCTATATATTCTGGTTCCTCCCTTAATTCTTTGGAGCAATTTCTCAGAACTACAAAGGTGATGCCTTCTTGTGCAACAGTCTTCTGTAATGCCCTGAAAAAACATAATTCTCAACTTCTAGGCTATGCATTTTTTTTTTCAATCAACACTACTAATTTCTTCACCATTTACCAGGAGATAAATAAGGAAAACCAATTTATTTGAACCCAGGACTAATTACTAGAAACTTGAGGACCCAGATACATTTCCTCTTATTTAAATCTTAGATGAAAAGGGACAAATTTCAAGGAAATAAGCTTACTGAAATTATCAAATGTGTTAAAGGCTGGGTGGTGATGGAGTTGAGCAGAAGGAGAGGTTCCCTTCTGTAAGTTACCTTTCTCTATTAATGACCCTGAGGGATGAGGTGGAGAGGGAGGTAGGAGAGGGTTCAGGATGGGGAACACATGTACACCTGTGGTGGATTCATGTCAATGTATGGCAAAAACCACTACAGTATTGTAATTAGCCTCCAATTAAAATAAATTAATTAATGTTTAAAAAATAAATGTGAATCTGTAATTTAAAAAAAATGGAGATGCACTTTGCAGCAAAAAAAGTAAAATAAAATAAATAAGTAGTCAACATAACCCCCAAAACATTTCTTTAACTCCAATACAGTGAGAATCACTGCTGGAATGAGATGTAGTATGAGATTGAATATATTAAATTATAAGTACCTTATAAACAAACTATCTAACTATATTTCATTCCCTTCTAAAGGTGAGCTAACCTACTCAGAAAAATATAAATACAACATTGAATTATAGATGTAGAAGAGAAGCTGGAAATCCTGTTCGATGCTCCCCTCATTTAGCAGAGGGAGAAACTGAGACTTAGAAGAGTAAAAGCCTTCAGAAGAATTAACAACAGGTAGCCAACCAATACTGTGACTCAAGGCCTTTGGTAAACAAATTGCTGCTCTTCCAATTACATATAAAATTATTTTAAATGAGTAGTAAAAGAAAAGTTTAGTCATCATTTAAACAGAACATCCAATTTCAGTAATTTAGGATTATCAGTTCAGTATCCAGCAAATTCCAAGATTATCTGATAGTATTTGTACTAATTCCACCAAACAAATCTCTGATAATGAGATTTCTTCTTCTTGACATGCGCAAAGGATCCTTGAACAGAATGTGTACTTCCACTAGGAAAACCAAGTGGAAGTAGACTTTGATAAGTTCCAGAGTTATAAGTTACAGAAAATTCTTTCTGTTCTTTAATCATCTACTTTCAGAACTATGTGCAATGTCTTCTTAAGTTCTACTCGCTTGTAAATCAAAGACAGATCATTATGAGTGAAAAGAGAGCATTATGAGAAGCTGCTTTCTCTGAGATCTGCTCTAAAAGTTCATCCCTAATGGAAACAGAGGAAAGTGTACTTCAAAATAACTTTTTTTCCTCAAATGAAAGATTTTCTCAAATTTCTGGAAATGATAAGAACAGCCTTTCTGTTATGAATGTTGCATCCAGTCATACCAAAACCAAGAAATAAAAAGAAAAAAACACCCTTACAAATACTCATTTATCACAGCAGTAAGGAAGAAGTTATTCCTGAGAGCCACACCACCCTCAGTTTACAAGAAAAAAAAAAAATTCACCAGGCACAAAAGTGGAAAATATATCAAAGGTTATTAATAACTCAGCCAATAAAATGTTTTCATCATCCTAGGAGATTTTCCCAGTCAATACTTTGTCTATAAGTAAGCAAATTCTCTATCATAATTAGGTTAATTGGGCTTCCCTGGTGGCTCAGAGGTTAAACCGTCTGCCGATAATGTGGAAGACCCAGGTTCAACCCCTGGGTCAAGAAGATCCCCTGGAGAAGGAAATGGTAACCCACTCCAGTATTCTTGCCTGGAGAATCCTATGGACAGAGAAGCCTGGTAGGCTACAGTCCAGGGGGTCGCAAAGAGTTAGACAGGACTGAGCGACTGAACTGAACTGAACTGATTCGGTTAATTAGGTTCCACTAGCTTATTTTTCCACTCTCCTCTTTCACTTTCACCAAGAGGCTTTTTAGTTCCTCTTCATTTTCTGCCATAACGATGGTGTCATCTACATATCTGAGGTTATTGATATTTCTCCAGTCAATACTGATTCCAGCTTGTGTTTCTTCCAGTCCAGCGTTTCTCTGCATAAAAGTTAAATAAGCAGGGTGACAATATACAGCCTTGACATACTCCTTTTCCTATTTGGAACCAGTCTGTTGTTCCATGTCGAGTTCTAACTGTTGCTTCTTGACCTGCATACAGATTTCTCAAGAGAAAGGTCATGTAGTCTGGTATTCCCATCTCTCTCAGAATTTTCCACAGTTTATTGTGATCCACACAGTTAAAGGCTTTGACATAGTCAATAAAGCAGAAGTCGATGTTTTTCTGGAACTCTCTTGCTATTTTGATGATCCAACGAATGTTGGTAATTTGATCTCTGGTCCTCTGCCTTTGCTAAAACCAGCTTGAACATCAGGGAGTTCATGGTTCACGTATTGCTGAATCCTGGCTTGGAGAATTTTGAGGATTACTTCACTAGCATGTGAGATGAGTGCAATTGTGCAGTACTTTGAGCATTCTTTGTCACTGCCTTTCTTTGGGATTGGAAGGAAAACTGTGTGAAAAGTTTGGCTTAAAGGTCAACATTCAGAAAATGAAGATCATAGCACCTGGTCCCATCACTTCATGGGAAATAGATGGGGAACAGTGGAAACAGTGGCAGACTTTATTTTTTGGGGGCTCCAAAATCACTGCAGATGGTGACTGCAACCATGAAATTAAAAGACACTTACTCGTTGGAAGAAAAGTTATGATCAATCTAGACAGCATATTCAAAAGCTGAGACAATACTTTGCTGACTAAGGCCCATCTAGTCAAGGCTATGATTTTTCCAGTAGTCATGTATAGATGTGAGAGTTGGACTGTGAAGAAGGCTTAGCACCGAAGAATTGATGCTTTTGAACTGTGGTGTTGGAGAAGACTCTTGAGAGTCCCTTGGACTGCAAGGAGATCCAACCAGTCCTTTCTGAAGGAGATCAACCCGGGGATTTCTTTGGAAGGAATGATGCTAAAGCTGAAACCTCATCCTATGAGGCCACAATCACCTTGATTCTATCATTATATTCCTGTCACTAACTCGCTTTAGTCATGTCCGACTCTGTGCGACCCCACGGACTGCAGCCTACCAGGCTCCCCCATCTCTGGGATTCTCCAGGCAAGAACACCAGAGAGGTTTGCCATTTCCTTCTCCAATGCATAAAAGGGAAAAGTGAAAGTGAAGATTCTCAGTCATATCCGACTCTTAACCACCCCATGGACTGCAGCCTACCAGGCTCCTCCATCCATGGGATTTTCCAGGCAAGAGTACTGGGGTGGGGTGCCATTGCCTTCTCCATTAATATTCTGTAATTCTAAAATTCCACTTTCTTTGAGTCATGCAATTCTGAATTTCAAAGTTAGCCAAAAGCAGACACAGAAAGAGTATATGTACTCTGAAGCAAATGCTGTGCTCTGACTCTCAAGCTCAAAACTTTCATACTGGAAGATTATAAAGAAGCTCATATGAAATATATCAGTATTGATCGTAACTGAGTTTTTCTGCCACTTTCGTAACTTTTTTTTTTTTTTGTCATTAGTGTACACATGCATGGCTGCTAAATGGAAAGATTCTGACTTTGGTGACTGTATGATACACTACGATGCCATCACTGGGTTTAGGACTGGCTGGCATTAGGTTTTAGGCTTGAGTTGGAGCCAAAGTTCTTCTCGGTAGCCAAGAGTCGACAAAGAGAAGAAATAATGACAGGTAACATTTAAATAGTTTTTATTCAGAGGCATTATCCTAAGCACTTAACGTATACTGACTCACTGAAGTCACATAGACTCTTTTTAACGAGCTTTGCTAATTTTATCCTTTTTTAAATTGGAGGATAGTTGGTTTACAATGTTGTGTTAATTTTTCCTCTTTAACAACATGAAATCAGCTATATGTATACATCTGTTCCCTCCCTCTTAGCCTTCCTTTCACTCCTTCACCATTCCAAGCTTCTAGGTCATCATAGAGCACCGAGTTGGGCTGCCTGTGTTATACACCACCTCCCCACTAGCTATGATAGTGTATCTATGTCAATGATAGTGTATCTATGTCAATGTTACTCTTCCAATTCATTCAATTCTGTCTTTCACAACCTTTATCCACAAGCCCATTCTCTATGCCAGAATCTCTATTCTTATTCTGCAAATAGGTTAATCAGTACCATTTTTCTGGATTTAATATATATGCATTAATATGGAATATTTCTTTCCTCTTTCTGACTTACTTCACTCTGTATGACAGATGCTAGGTTCATCCACATCACTACAAATGACCCAATTTGCTCCTTTTTATGGCTGAGCAATATTCCATTGTACACATATTCTATATCATCTTTATCTACTCATCTGTTGATGGATATTTGGTTATTTCTATGTCCTGGCTATTGTAAACAGTGCTGTAATGAACATCAGAAATGAAGTGAAGTGAAGTCGCTCAGTCATTTCTGACTCTTTGCAACCCCATGCACTGTAGCCTACCAGGCTCCTAAGTCCACAGAATTGTCCAGGTAACAGTACTGGAGTGGGTTGCCATTTCCTTCTCCAGGGGATCTTTCCAAACCAGGGAAAGAACCTGGGTCTCCCACACTGCAGGCAGATGCTTTACCATCTGAGCCACCAGAGAAGCCCCTATGAACTTCCCTAGTGGCTGAGATGGTAAAGCGTCTGCATACAACGCAGGTGACCTGGGTTTGAACCCTGGGTTGGGAAGATCTGGAGAAGGAAATAGCAACCCACTCCAGTATTCTTGCCTGGAGAATCCCACAGACGGAGGAGCATGGTAGGCTACAGTCCATGGGGTTGCAGAATATTGGGGTATGGCACATAAGCCTTCTTCAGTGTCACTTTCATCATTCCCATTTTGCAGATAAGGAAGCCAAAGATTCAATTCAGTTCAGTTCAGTTCAGTTGCTCAGTCGTGTTCAACTCTGTGACCCCATGAACTGCAGAACGCCAGGCCTCCCTGTCCATTACCAACTCCCGGAGTCCACCAAACTCATGTCCATTGAGGCAGTGATGCCATCCAACCATCTCATCCTCTGTTGTCCCCTTCTCCTCCTGCCCTCAATCTTCCCCAACATCAGGATCTTCTCATATGAGTCAGCTCCTTTCATCAGGTGGCCAAAATATTGGAGTTTCAGCTTCAACATCAGTTCTTCCAAAGAACACCCAGAACTGATCTCCTTTTGGATGGACTGGTTGGGTATCCTTGCAGTCCAAGGGACTCTCAAGAGTCTTCTCCAATACCACAGTTCAAAAGCATCAATTCTTCGGTGCTCTGCTTTCTTTATAGTTCAACTCTCACATTCATACATTACCACTGGAAAAACCATAGCCTTGACTAGACAGACCGTTGTTGACAAAGTAATGTCTCTGCTCTTTAATATGCTGTCTAGGGTAGTAATAACTTTCCTTCCAAGGAGTGAGCGACTTTTAATTTCATGTATGCAGTCACCATCTACAGTAATGTTGGAGCCCCCCAAAATAAAGTCAGCCACTGTTTCCACTGTTTCCCCATCTATTTGCCATGAACTGATGGGACCAAAGCCATAATCTTCATTCTCTGAATGTTGAGCTTTAAGACAACTTTTTCACTCTCCTCTTTCACTTTCATCAAGAGGCTCTTTAGTTCTTCGTTTTCTGCCAAGGGTGGTGTCATTTGAATATCTGAGGTTATTGATATTTCTCCCAGCAATCTTGATTCTAGCTTGTGCTTCTTCCAGTCCAGCGTTTCTCATGATGTCCTCTGCATGTAAGTTAAATAAGCAGGGTGACAACATACAGCCTTAACATACTCCTTTCCCAATTTGGAACCACTCTGTTGTTCTATATCCAGTTCTAACTATTGCTTCCTGACCTGCATACAGGTTTCTCAAGAGGCAGGTCAGGTGGCCTGGTATACCCATCTTCTTCAGAATTTTCCACAGTTTGTTGTGATTCACACAGTCAAAGGCTTTGGCATAATAAATAAAGCAGAAATAGAATTTTTTTTTTTCTGGAACTCTCTTGCTTTTTCAGTGATCCAGCAGATATTGGCTGCTTTTTCTAAAACCAGACTGAACATCTGGAAGTACATGGTTCACATATTCCTGAAGCCTGACTTGGAGAATTTTGAGCATTACTTTACTAGCATGTGAGATGAGTGCAATTGTGCAATTTGAGCATTTTTGGCATTGCCTTTCTTTGAGATTGGATGAACACTGACCTTTTCCAGTCCTGTGGCCACTGCTGAGTTTTCCAATTTTGTTGACATATTGAGTACAGCAGTTTCACAGCATCATCTTTTAGGATTTGAAATAGCTCAATGGAATTCCATCACCTCCACTAGTTTTGTTCATAGTGATGTTTCCTAAGGCCCACTTGACTTCACATTCCAGGATGTCTGGCTCTAGGTAAGTGTAAGTGATCACACCATTTTGATTATGGGGATTGTGAAGGTCTTTTTGTACACTTCTTCTGTGTATTCTTGCCACCTGTTCTTAATATCTTCTGCTTCTATTAGATCCCTACCATTTCTGTCCTTTATTGAGCCCATCTTTGCATAAAATGTTCCTTTGGCATATCTAATTTTCATGATGAAATCTCTAGTTTTTCCCATTCTATTGTTTTCCTCTATTTATTTACACAGATTGCTGAGAAAGGCTTTCTTATCTCTCCTTGCTCTTCTTTGGAACTGTGCATTCAAAAGGATACATCTTTCCTTTTCTCCTTTGGTTTTAACTTCTCTTCTTCTCAAAGCTATTTGTAAGACCTCCTCAGACAGCTATTTTGCTTTTTTACATTTTTTTTCATGGGGATGGTCTTGCTCCCCGCCTCCTGTACAGTCACGAACCTCCATCCATAGTTTATCAGGCATTCTATCAGATCTAGTACCTTAAATCTATTTCTCAATTTCACTGGATAGTCATAAGGGATTTGATTTAGGTCATACCTGGATGGTCTAGTGGTTTTCCCCACTTTCTTCAATTTTCTGTCTGAATTTAGCAATATGAAGTTCATGATCTGAGCCAGTCAGTAAGGTGACAATATACAGCCTTGACGTACTCCTTTTCCTATGTAGAACCAATGTGTTGTTCCATGTCCAGTTCTAACTGTTGCTTCCTGACCTGTTAATGGGTTTCTCAAGAGGTGGGTCAGGTGGTCTGGTTTCCCATCTCTTTCAGAATTTTCCACTGTTTATTGTGATCCACACAGTCAAAGGCTTTGGCATAGTCAATAAAGCAAAAATAGATATTTTTCTGGAACTGTTGCTTTTTCAATGATCCAGCAGATGTTGGCAATTTTATCTCTAGTTTCTCTGCCTTTTCTAAAACCAGCTTGAGCATTTGGAAGTTCACAGTTCATATATTGCTAGAGAACTATAATTAAAAGAGAAATACATGTAATCAAGTCCTGAGAGTTAAAGATGACTGTTGAGCTTAAATGTCTCCAATCCTGGAGAAACAGAGTTAGGAAAGAAAAAAAAAATAGGTAGAATGCAAGAAGACTCTAGAAAACAGATTCAGATGGACACTCAAAGACCAAATCACTCTCCCAACACCACCACTGTCCTTCCGCTGGAACATTCCATCATAGCTACTCACTATTGGTAATGAACCTTTTCTGCATCTATGGTTAATTTATTAGGATACATATTAGAAATGGAATTATTTGAGTCCACGGGGAGAAATAAATCAATGAGAATTACAATTCTAATCAGAAATGATAATGATGCTTACAGCAATGATGAAAAAGTAAAACTACCATTTCTTCAGTGATGTTACATTGTAGATAACCTTCTTGGGATTTCAAATATGCCACTCATTCAGAACAAATCTACAAAACAAAATGTTGTGGACATTAAGATTCAGAAACATTGTATACCTTGCCCATGGTTACAAATTAATAAGTGGTAGATGCAGTATTTAAAGGAAGTCCCTTTTTTTTTATGGCTAGAAACATTTTGTTTTATTTCCTTCTGATATTTTTAAATAAATGGCACAAAATGTTGTATGTAAATATGGAAACAATTTAAATATTCATTAATATAAGAATATGTCAGTTGTCAAATTTATATGCAGAAAATTCTCTACAGTAGTTAAATAAATTAGGTCTATAACTATTAAGACAGGCTAAAGATTATATTAAACAACTTGTAAAAGATGCTGATAATTGGAAATATGTGTAGTGTAAACTAACACATATGACATTTATAATATTCTTAAAACTCATAAAATACAAACTAAAATTTTATGCATACATGCATATAAAGTTATATAGATACATATCAACTTCAAGAGAATTATTAGTTCCAGAAGAGGAGAACAAGTTTGGAATAAAACTGAGGAGTGTTTCTGTAGATTACTGCCAATTTTATTTATTTTAAAATATCAGGAGAAAATAAAACAAAATGTTAATATTTGCTATTTTAGAATGCAAGTATTAATACATTATTGCTTGACATATTAATTTTCTGGTATACCCAAAATAATTCACAATTTTAAAATAGGAAAGGAGAAATAGGTATGAATGTAAATAAACATGTTTATTAGATAAACAATTACCTAGTTTTGAAAAGTAGCTGGGAAAGCAACAATCTTAGAAGAGTAAGGTAGACAAGTCAGTAAGACAGAGATCAATAAGATCATTTCAAGCGGCAGACTAAATGAATGTCCATTTTTCCTAAATGGATCAACAGTTTTAATGATAATCTAACTCTGTATAAAATATTTTAATAACATATTTATTTTTTTAATAACATATTTTCAAACTTTGCATGGAAGAATAAACAAATAAGACTAAAAAGAATATTGTTAGGGCCTTACTCATTAAGATATCAAAACCTTAAAAATCTACAACCAAATGTTACACAACGTTATTTCCAGGTTCCATATTATGAAGTGTAGCTAATTTTCTAAGTTTAGTTTTGTTGTATTTTACAACAGTTTTTGTAACATGTATTTATTTTTTATGATTAGCATTAAAAAGTTATAAAACATTTAAAAGGCAAAACCTCTCACTGTATGTTGTGTTTCCCCAAACCAATGACCCAGATTTCAGTTAAAACCCTAACAAGTCTTTTCTGATGGTTAAAATAATCAGTCTCCTCATGAAATCTAGAAGGAGCTACAACTAAATGTTACACAAGTTTATTTCCAGGTTCCCTATTATGAACTGGAGTTAATTTTCTAAGTTTAATATTTTCTGTATTTTAGAACAGTTTTTATAACATGGATTTATTTTTTATGATTAGCATTAAAAAGTAATAAAATATTTAAAAGGCAAAATCTCTCACTGTATGCTGAACTCCCCCAAACCAGTGACCCAGATTTCAGCTAAAACCGTAACAAGCCTCTTCTTATGGTTAAAATAATGAGTTTCTTCAACACTAACATTTAACTTTCAGACCTATAGAAGATAGCAAAAACCCAAAGGATAATCATTCCTGAGCATAACTTCTCAGTCACACATTGGCCACCACGCTGCTGGGTAAAAACCATTTTTCCTGATTCTTATTCATTTTGACTCATGAATATAAGACACATGGCAAACCAGAGAAAGCTTTTTAAGGGAAATTTTTAAGGAAAGGAGCACAGAGTATTACTTCAGGAAATGTGATAACATTTAGGACTCAGTTTCACTTTGTTGCTATAAATGACAGAGAACCTCACTTTAGGGAGTTTCATTATTTATGTCAGCATTCAATTTATTAGGAAATCTTGAATACTGTTAGCAAATCCAAAGACTAGCTCCATGACAAGAGGTCTTCCTAAAGTGACATCAGCTGCTCAATGAAATGTACCCTAGAAGGACCCGCTCTCTTCACAGCTAATTAAGTTTCATGAGGCATCCAGAATAAAAAGTGAAGAACAGAATTGAATGAGGAATGAGATAAATATTACCTGAGAAATGTGAAGGCTGCCTATGCTCTTCCCTATTCTGGTGCTTCTCAAATGTGAAGCCCTAAGCCAAGATCAACAGGACAAAACTCTCCAGAGTTAACAGAGTTCCACAGCAACTGTTGCCATGAGCCAACTCCATATTAGGTAAACTACCCACCCTGTAGCATTCTGATGAGACAGTTAAAGCTCAGGGCCCTTTAAGGAGATGAACATTTTCAAGCATGCTTTCCTTAAGCCTTGTTCAACAATGTATCCTGCTAGAGAATTGGCCTTTCTTTAGGTCCCAAACTAATGACTACCCAGCAGGATGTCTTACTCATGGAAATGCTTTTCTTAGACTCTATGTTAATAACTATAATTGTAACAAATCTTGCCTGGGAACATGTTTCTCAACAACAGTATGTATGTCTTGCCCAGAAACACATTACCCTGAACTCATTCCTTCTGGTTAATTGTGTACTGATTTATCTCAGGACGCATGCCTTGGGAAAGGGTCTAATGGAACTCTCACAACTTTGAAGTATTCTTTTTATATATTCTCAGCCGCCAGTTTGAAATGTACATAATGCTTAAACTACTGAGGTGGGTACTCTTTTACCTCCTTCCAGTGCCTTTTGCCAGAGAAGGAAATGGCACCCCACCCCAGTACTCTTGCCCAGAGAATCCCAGGGACAATGGAGCCTGGTGGGCTGCCATCTATGGGGTGGCACAGAGTCAGACATGACTGAAGCGACTTAGCAGCACAAACAGTGCTTTTTGCTGGAGGCTTTCTTTATCCTTTTCACTCTAATAAAACTGTTACTCAAAGCTCTGGGTGACTAAGACAGTCTTTGGTCCTGGAATAAAGTTATGTGCTTCGGAGACTACGAATCCGGTTGGCACCATTCACCAAACACTGTAAGCTATCACTGACCAAACACCTAGCACCACCCTTCCTGCAGGAAGTCTGCCTTGAAGCTATAAAAATTGGCTTGTAGCCCATGAAAGGGTCAACTCTCCCTTGAGATCCCCCACTATTCTAACAGTGTCTCCCACTCTAATAAACTCTATTCTCCTCTCATTCTGCCTTATGTCTGTAAATTCTTTTCCAACCCCCCACATGGACCACAACATCAAACACTGCACAAACCACTACATGTCAACAGATCTCTATGGAAGGCAAGAGTTAAAACAACGTCTCTGTCTCTGCTCTCTGTCTTCTCTCTTTGATTTTGCCTTTTTATTTCTGTGTTTGTTTGTTTGTTTGTTTTTTCCTCAGTGTTTTTTTCTGTCTCTTTTTCTGTACAACATTCCTTTTTCTTGCATGTGGCATTGAAACAAAAAAGATTGGCAGTGGATACTAAATAGCTCCTACTTCACCTGGGATTATGTCTGTTACTAATCATACATTATTTCATTCAAGCCACTCTAACAGAAGCTTTAATTTAAGCAACATAAGAGAATAAAACTGAAGCTCAAAGAAGGATTTTGTCCAAAATCTCAGGTATGTGATAGGAATTGGTCTCAGGTAGCAGTGAGCCCCAGTGGTCACCCTCCGGAGTAACACAAGTCAGTCTGTGACTACACTTGCAGGCGGCTTCCCTGGTGGCTCAAATGGTAAAGAATCTTCTAGCAATGCTGGAGACCCAGGTTTGATATCTGGGTCAGGAAACACTTGAGAAAGGAATGGCTATCTACTTCAGTATTATCACCTGGAGAAATTTATGCACAGAGGATCCTGAGATTGACTATAATCCATGGGCTCGCTTGTTGCTCGAGCTGACTCAGTCATGTCTGACTCTTTGTGGCTCCTTGGACTGTACCTGGCCAGGTTCCTCTGTCCAGAATTTTCCAGGCAAGAATACTGGAGCATGTTGCTGATTCTTACTCCAGGGATCTTCCCAACTCAGGGATCAGACCTGCATCTCTTGTGTTTCCTGTCTTGGCAAGAAGATTCTTTACCACTGCCCCACCTGATAAACAATATTTAATATATACATAGTATATATGTGTATGCATTATTCTCTTGTCCTTTTTAAAGATATATATCTTTTCCTTTTAAAAGATACATATATAATATGCACATATCTGAGGTATCAGTTCAGTTCAGTCGCTCAGTGGTGTCCGACTCTTTGTGACCCCATGAATCGCAGCACGCCAGGCCTCCCTGTCCATCACCAACTCCGGGAGTTCACTCAGACTCACGTCCATCACGTCAGTGATGACATCCAGCCATTTCATCCTCTGTCGTCCCCTTCTCCTCCTGCCCTCAATCCCTCCCAGCATCAGAGTCTTTTCCAATGAGTCAGCTCTTCACATGAGGTGGTCAAAGTACGGGAGTTTCAGCTTTAGCATCATTCCTTCCAAAGAAATCCCAGGGCTGATCTCCTTCAGAATGGACTAGTTGGATCTCCTTGCAGTCCAAGGGACTCTCAAGAGTCTTCTCCAACACCACAGTTCAAAAGCATTAATTCTTCGGCTCTCAGCCTTCTTCACAGTCCAACTCTTACATCCATACATGAACACAGGAAAATCCATAGCCTTGACTAGACGGACCTTAGTCAGCAAAGTAACGTCTCTGCTTTTGAATATGCTATCTAGGTTGGTCATAACTTTTCTTCCAAGGAGTAAGTGTCTTTTAATTTCATGTCTGCAGTCACCATCTGCAGTGATTTTGGAGCCCCCAAAATAAAGTCTGACACTCTTTCCACTGTTTCCCCATCTATTTCCCATAAAGTGATGGGACCAGATGCCATGATCTTCGTTTTCTGAATGTTGAACTTTAAGCTAACTTTTTCACTCTCTCTTTCACTTTCATCAAGAGGCTTGTTAGCTCCTCTTCACATTCTGCCATAAGGGTGGTGTCATCTGCATATCTGAGGTTATTGATTTTTCTCCCAACAATCTTGATTCCAGCTTGTGTCTCTTCCAGTCCAGCTTTTCACAGGATGTACTCTGCATATAAGTTAAATAAGCAGGGTGAAAATATACAGCCTTGACGTACTCCTTTTCCTATTTGGAACCAGTCTGTTGTTCCATGTCCAGTTCTAACTGTTGCTTCTTGACCTGCATACAGATTTCTCAAGAGGCAGGTTAGGTGGTCTGGTATTCTCATCTCTTGAAGAATTTTCCACAGTTTATTGTGATCCACACACTCAAAGGCTTTGGCATAGTCAATAAAGCAGAAATAGATGTTTTTCTGGAACTCTCTTGCTTTTTCCATGATGCAGCAGATGTTGGTAATTTGATCTCTGGTTCCTCTGCCTTTTCTAAAACCAGCTTGAACATCAGGGAGTTCACGGTTCACATATTGCTGAAGCCTGGCTTGCAGAATTTTGAGAATTACTTTACTAGCATGTGAGATGAGTGCAATTGTGCGGTAGTTTGAGCTTTCTTTGGCATTGCCTTTGTTTGGAATTGGAATGAAAACTGACCTTTTCCAGTCCTGCGGCCACTGCTGAGTTTTCCAAATTTGCTGGCATATTGAATGCAGCATTTTCACAGCATCATCTTTCAGGATTTGAAACAGCTCAACTGGAATTCCATCTCCTCCACTAGCTTTGTTCGTAGTGATCCTTCCTAAGGCCCACTTGACTTCACATTCCAAGATGTCTGGCTCTAGAATAGTGATGACATCATCATGATTATCTGGGTCGTGAAGATCTTTTTTGTACAGTTCTTTGGTGTATTCTTGCCACCTCTTCTTAATATCTTCTGCTTCTGTTAGGTTCATACCATTTCTGCCTTTATCGAGCCCATCTTTGCATGAAATGTTCCCTTGGTATCTCTGATTTTCTTGAAGAGATCTCTAGTCTTTCCCATCCTGTTCTTTTCTTCTATTTCTTTGCATTGATCGCTGAAGAAGGCTTTCTTATCTCTTCTTGCTATTCTTTGGAACTCTGCATTTAGATGCCTATATCTCTCCTTTTCTAGTTCATTCTCAAAGAAAACAGAGAACCAAAATCTGGCAAGACCCTACCATAACTCCAAAGGAAAACTAACAACTCTTTATGAAAATGAGCAAGAGAGAGGTAAGCAGATTCTAAATAATCAGGGAGAGGAAATGAAATATAATATTCTCTTCAGCATTTAAACCTCTTAAATTTCTTGAAATATGTCTTGTCATATCCCATTTCCCCCATTACCATTCCTGGCACTTGAAATATTCCCTTTCTGACAGCCTTCTCCCTATATCCTCTCATTTGATATTTTGACATCCTCTCTCATCCTCAAAAATATCTCCTCCAACAAGCCTTTCCCAATATTCATCCAATGTCTGCCTCCAATCATTGGTACCTATCTTTCTCTCCTCTGATTTCTCAATCTTATTATATCACTTAGCAAAGTCTTTCCTATATTACAGTTACAGTTTTGTACCCTTTGAAGGAAATAACTATCCTGATTGTCCTATGACATAATCGTCCTATGCCTTCTGAATTGTTTTTTCTTACTCTGACTCATGGCTTCAATTTGAACAGCTCATTTTTCTACACAGTTGCCAACTCAGAACTTTAATAGACTGCCATAAGAAGTCTAGTTTCAGCAAGCTTGAGCCAGGCTACCATTCAGTTGGTAGGATTTTGATGTGCATATCAATGTCTTTCAATAATGAGATACTGGTGAGGGATACTAGATCTCTTCCCCCATAACTGTTCACGATATGGAATGGTTCAATATAAACCTGTCTCCAACTGATTTTTACAACACATACACACGTGTATTCATCAGAATTTGCACAAAAGTTTTTACTTGGTTTGTGAGGTGCTAAAGCACCATCTCTCTGTAATTTCCCTTCCCTTGTAGTTCAGCTGGTAAAGAAACCGCCTACTATGTGGGAGACATTGGTTCAATCCGTGGGTCAGGAAGATTCCCCGGAGAAAGGAAAAGCTACCCACTCCAGTATTCTGGTCTGAAGAATTCCATGGACTGTATAGTCCATGGGGTCAAAGAGTCAGAAACGACTGAGTGACTTTCACTTTCTCTCACTTTAAATTTTCAGAAGGATCCTTGTGTGAAAGGGTTACTTAAACCAAACTTGACAGTATGTCAGCAGAAAGAATCTAGCCAATCTTCTAGTTGGAATCAGACAACCAAAATTGCCATTGAGTAGCTGGACGTAGGACTTAACTAGAGCCCTAAGCTAAGGGCACCACTAGAAAAGAATGCAAGGTTTGGGGGCTTGCTAAATCCCCTCACCTCATTCACTCAAAAGCAGAGTCACCACATGTACTTCTAGTTGATCTATGTGTTTTTAATACTATCCATTATACCAATTAAAAAAATTCTAACATTTGTGCTAATCCACAAAGTCTCTAGGTGTATGAATAGATTTAGATATGGAGTGTTGATTGACTGCTTGTCATAGCTGCTTTTGAACTGCTGACTCCTAGTCATTGTCTTTCAAATGCTACCCTCTGGAGTATGTATTTTCTCCAAGGCACTTCAAGTGCTAGCTATTCCCAAGGTATAGATAAAATTAAGCTCAACACATATAGCACAATATTTAAATAGGAATGTTCTAAAATCATCTGTAGACATGCTAGTTAATGAATTCCTTCCTTCCTCCTTTTCTCCCTCTCTCTGCCTCTCTTCCGCTCTTCCTTTGTTGATAGTCTCTACTGAAGAGTGATGGTGTCATGAGGAATGATCCTATTTCTGAATTCATGACATTTCACTCAAAATAAAATTTCACAGACAATTCTGTTCTCCAAAACACCAAGGTTTTCAGGGAAACAAAGGCACTTAAACATGTTCCACCACTTACTATGCAATTTCACTGAGCATTTCTCTAAAACAAACACAGTGTTGTTAAGAAAAATGTTGGTAAATAAAATTTTCTCAGTTGATTTAAAGATTTAAGAATAAGAAATGATTCTTAATTCAAATCCAAAATGCATCTTATCCCAGATATACAATCACTTACCTTTCAAACTATATGGAAGATAGTTACTCTTGACATGAATATAAATATTCCAGAGACTGCATTTATTAGACTTTTAAACTGCCATATACATGACCTCATCATTTATTTTTCTACAATTATTTCAGCTTTATTGAGATATAATTGATAAATGAAGAAATTATCATAAAGCTGAAACTCCAGTACTTTAGCCACCTCATGTGAAAAGTTGACTCATTGGAAAAGACTCTGATGCTGGGAGGGATTGGGGGCAGGAGGAGAAGGGGATGACAGAGGATGAGATGGCTGGATGGCATCACTGACTCGATGGACGTGAGTCTGAGTGAACTCCGGGAGTTGGTGATGGACAGGGAGGCCTGGTGTGCTGCGATTCATGGGGTCACAAAGAGTCAGACACGACTGAGTGACTGAACTGAACTGAACTGACTGAAGATATTTAACTTGACAGTTCAGTTCAGTTCAGTCACTCAGTCATTCCAACTCTTTGAAACACCATGGACTGCAGCACGCCAGCCTTCCCTGTGCATCACCAACTCCTGGAGATTGCTCAAACTCATTTACATTGAATCAGTGATGCCATTCAACCATTTCATCCTCTGTCATCCCCTTTCCTCTCGCCTTATTCTTTCCCAGCATCAGGGTCTTTTTAAATGAGTCAGTTCTTCCCATCACGTAGCCAAAGTATTAGAGTTTCAGCTTCAGCATTGGTCCTTGCAATGAATATTCAGGACTGATTTCCCTTAGGATTTATTGGTTTGATCTCCTTGTTGCCCAAGGGACTCTCAAGAGTCTTCCACACCACAGTTCAAAGGCATCAGTTCTTTGGCACTCAGATTTCTTTATGGTCAAACACTCACATCCATGTATGACTACTGGAAAATCATAGCTTTGGCTAGATAGACATTTGCTGCAAAGTAATATCTCTGCTTTTTAATATGCTGTCTAGGTTGATCATAGTTTTTCTTCCAAAGAGAAAGTGTCTTTTAATTTCATGGCTGCCTTCACCATCTGCAGTGATTCTGCAGCCCAAGAAAATAAAGTATGTTACTGTTTTCATTGTTTCCCCATCTGTTCACCATGAAGTGATGGGATAGGATGCCATAATCTTTGTTTTATGAATGTTGAGTTTTAAGCCAGTTTTTCACTCTCCTCTTTCACTTTCATCAAGAGGCTCTTTGGTTACTATTCACTTTCTGCCATAAAGGTGATGTCATCTGCATATCTGAGGTTATTGATATTTCTCCCAGAAATCTTGATTCCAGCTTGTTCTGCTTCATCCAGCCCACTGTTTCTCATGATGTACTCTGCATGTAAGTTAAATAAGCAGGGTGACAATATACAGCCTTGACATACTGCTTTTTCAATTTGAAACCAGTCCATTGTACCATGTCCGGGTCTAACTGTTGCTTCTTGAGCTGCATGCAGATTTCTCAGGAGGCAGGTCAGGTGGTCTGGTATTCCTACCTCTTTCAGAATTTTCTACAGTTTATTGTCATCCACACAGTCAAAGGCTTTGGTATAGTCAATAAAGCAGAAGTAGATAGGTGTTTTTCTGGAATTCTCTTCCTTTTTCTATTATGCAACCCATGTAGGCATTTTAATCTCTGTACTTTTTCTGAATCCAGGTTGAACATCTCGAAGTTCTCAGTTCACATACTATTGAAGCCTCTCTTGGAGAATTTTGAGCATTACTTTACTAGTGTATGAGATGAGTACAATTGTATGGGATTGAAGTGGAAACTGACCTTTTCCAGTCCTGTTTCCACTGCTGAGTTTTCCAGTTTTGCTGACATAGTGAGTGCAGCACTTTCACTGCATCATCTCTTAGGATTGGAATAGTTCAACAGGAATTCCGTCACTTCCACTAGTTTTGTTCATAGGTCATAGTGTACATTTAAAGTGTACAACATCATGATTTTATGTGCATATATATTATGAAAGGATTCCCTCATCTAGTTAATTAACATACATATGCTCACCCCCACATATTTTTTTTTCTGTTTTTATTGAAAACACTTAAGTCCTACTTTCTTAGCAAAATACAGTATTATCAACAATAGTCATGGCTTATGCTAGAGTCTCAGATTGTATTCACCTTATAGCTGAAAGTTTGTACCTTTTATCAACCTTTCCCTATTTTCCTCAATTCCCAGCCCTTGGCAACCACTCTTCTACTCTGTTTCTATGAATCCTTTTTAGATTCTACATATAAGTAATACCAAGCAATATTTGGTTTGTATTGCTTTTTTCACTTAGCATAAATACTCAAGGTCCATCCATGTTGTCTGATAGGAGGATTTACTTCTTTCTTACTTCTTTCTTATACCTTTCTTATAATGATAATCCATATATATGTGTGTGTATATATATACACACACACATATATACACACACACACACTATATATATATATATATATATATATATATATATATAGTCACCTTTAGTCATTCATCTATTAGTGGTTGGTTTAGTTGCTTCCACACATTGGCTGTTGTAAACAATGCCTCAATGAACATGCGGATGCAGATTATCTCTTTTATATTCTGTTTTCATTGCCTTTGGATATATACCTAGAAGATAGATTGTTGGATCAGCGTCTTCACTTCTTTTGTTATCTTTGACGTTATGCTTTTAAAATTAAAAGGCTCAGCCTAAGGTGATACAAATAACTTGGAGAGATTTTCAAACTACCTAAAAATTGGCCCAGATTTTCTAAATCAGCATCTGAGAAGTGACACCAAAAGTCTGTGTTTTATAAAATATAGCTTGAGTAGTTTTGGCACCTGTCCCTGATTAAGCTATTCAGTACAGGAGCAAAGGTTTATAATTGTCTCTCTCTGGGTGCCAGTATACTGCCTCCTGTGATCAGGTAGAGACTTAGGACTTTTCAGTTCCTATAAGAGTAACTCTATCACTTGCTCCTTTATCAGCTTCCGTCTAATTCCTCTCCTAGGTGTCCATAACATAATCCACAGTGGCAGCCAGGCTTGCACTCATCTGCACATTTGTCATTTTTTAGGTGCTACCCTATCTCATCATTGTTTCCCCCTCAGGAGCTGGTCAGCCGGGCTCAAGAGTTAGTTCTGTTCCTACTCAGAGGGACTCAGTTAACCTGCCTGTACCTGAGACTCTGACCCTCAAATTAGGGGAGATCAGCCTTGGCAAGCTCCCCAACTGGATGAACAAATGGATGGCGCCCCATGACTGTTTGGGTAGTGAGGTGCTATCTGCCTAGGCTGTGGTGACTTCCTTGTTGGAGTTTTCCTTCTGCCACAGACCTGAGAATGACTGCTTGGAGAGTGATTCATGCAAAATGTGGAATGCAGTTCAGTAAATTTCTTCTGTTTTTTTTTTTTTTTTTCATTTGTTCCATGGTCTCAGTGTCTCCTTAGCACACAAAGTGGTCCCCTTCACTTAGTTAGTTTGATATGACTTCACATTGGTAGGGGTGCTCAGTCACATGTTAAATGTTTCCAAATGTACAAGGAGCCAGGCTGAAGCAGTGTAATTATCTCAGACTTACAGCCAGCTTGATCTCGGTTCAAATCCCAGCTCTGCCTCTTAAAGCATTTTAGCCTTGGGCTAGCGACCACCTTTGATTGAGATTCCACTTGGTATCTACAAAATGGAGATAATAATAAAATGCCAACAGCAAAAGGAGTCTAATGGAATTATAATAAATAAAATTATGTTAGGCACATATGTTAGACACTTGTTAGACACAGGCTCATTCCTCTTTTCTGCTAATGGGTGCGGCTAGAAGAAATCAACCCTGAATATTCATTGGAAGGACTGATGCTGAAGCTGAAGCTCCAATACTTTCACCATCTGAACCAAAGAGCCAACTCATTAGAAAAGACCCCGATGCTGGGAAAGATTGAAGTCAGGAGGAGAAGTGGATGACAGAAGATGAGATGGTTGGATGGCATCACTAACTCAACAGACATGAGTTTGGGCAAGCTCTGGGAGATAGTGAAGGACAGGGAAGGCTGACATGCTATAGTTCATGGGGTGACAATTAGCTGGACATGACTGAATGACTGAACAATAACATTGCTCTTTTGGCTCCTCTTACAAAGGAGGGCAGAGTACACACAACAGCCCCTGTCTTTATACCTTTCTTACCCAAAGGATAGTACAAATAAAAATAATTAGTGAAAGAACATCATTAAATATCCATTCACCACCCCTAGATTAACCCTTTTTTAAATCTCCAACTTTATCTCCGCTTTCTTCTTCTCAGTGATTTCCCTGAGTGTCTCTAAAACAGTGGACTCAGGTGTGGCAAGTAAGGTGTCTAGGGTGTAGTTTAAGGGGGTGCTCAATCTCTCACTCAATCTTGAGGGCATGTGCTCCCTAGGGGACTCACTCTAGTCTTAATTTGTTGTGGATTCCACTTCCCTCAATTCATCATATGCTGCATTAAGAACAACTATTGCCTTTCTCTTGGTGAGTCAGATGTAATTCAGATTAATCAACAAGCAGAGCTCAGGCAATTTTTCTCACTGGGGTGAATATAAAAATACAGGTTCTTGAGCCCTATCCTAGACCTTTAAAGGTACATTTAATGCTTGAACAACACAGGTAGAACTGCACAAATCCACTAACGAGCAGATTATTTTTTCAAAAAACAGGTTATACAGATACTACATGATTTGTAGTTTGTTGAATCTGCCAACATGGAATCACAGATATGGAGTTAATTTTAAGTTATACACAGATTTTCAACTCTGTGGGATCAGCTTCCTTAATCCCCATTTTCAAGGGTCAAATGATCACCATCCTGTTTGCACATTAGATTTATGGGAAACCTAGACTCTACCTCCACTGTTTTATTGACTGTGCCAAAGGCTTTGACTGTGTGGATTACAACAAACTGCAGAAAATTCTTCAAGAGACAGGAATACCAGACCACCTGTCACTTGAGAAATCTGTATGCTGGTCAGGAAGCAATAGTTGTAACTGGATATGGAAATATCAATAATCTCAGATATGCAGATGACAACAGCATTATGGAAGAAAGCGAAGAGCCTCTTGATGAAAGTGAAAGAGGAGAGTGAAAAAGTTGGTTTAAAATTCAACATTCAAAAAACTAAGATCAAGGTATCTTGTCCCATCACTTCATGACAAGTAGATGGGGAAATAGTGACAGACTTCATTTTGGGGAGCTCCAAAATCACTGCAGATGATGACTGCACCCATGAAATTAAAAGACGCTTGCTCCTTGGAAGACAGTTATGACCAACCTAGACAGCATATTAAAAAGCAGAGACATTACTTTGCCAGCAAAGGTCTGTCTAGTCAAGGCTATATTTTTTTTTCCTGTAGTCATGTATGGATGTGAGAACTGGAGTATAAAGAAAGCTGAGCACTGAAGAATTGATGCTTTTGAACTGTAGTGTTGGAGAAGACTCTTGAGAGTCCCTTGGACTACAAGGAGATGCAACCAGTCTATCCTAAAGGAGATCAGCCCTGGGTGTTCATTGGAAGGACTGATGCTGAAGCTGAAACTCCAATAGTTTGGCCACCTGATGCAAAAAGCTAACTCATTTGAAAAGACCCTGATGCTGGGAAAGATTGAAGATGGGAGGAGAAGGGGACGACAGAGGATGAAATGGCTGGATGGCATCACTGACCCAATGGACACTGAGTGTGAGTAAACTCTGGGAGTTGGTGATGGACAGGGAGGCCTGGCATGCTGCAGTCCATGCTGTTGCAAAGAGTCAGACACGACTGAGAGACTGAACTGAACTAAGACTCTCCCTTCAGGGATTTGCGTTCAGTTGATCTAGCGTGAAACCAAATAAGTTTTAAAACCTTTCAAGATAATTTTTATAGACGATTAGAGTCAAGTCACTTAAGTCAGATCAAGGAATCTTCTCCCAGGTGATTCTTACACTAACAGAATCAAATATTTTTTATAAAAATCCAATGGCTTTCTCTTGTGCTCCCAGCCCTGGAATCAGGCTCAGGCTCAAGTCCTTACATGTACAATGCTTACACATATAATAATTTACATATATAATTTATATAGGGCTTCCCAGGCAGCATAGTGGTAAAGAATCGGCCTGCCAAGAGACGCAGGAGAAATGGGTTTGACTCCTGGGTTGGAAAGATCCATTGGAGTAGGAAATGGCAACCCACTCCAAAATTATTGCCTGGGAAATCCCATGGACAGAGGAGTCTGAGAGGCTACAGCCCACAAAGCTGCAAAGAGTCAGACACGACTGAGCACACAAATACAGCATTATATCTATACACATATATGATATAGTCTCTGATTTCCAGTTGCATGGCCTTGGACTAGTTACTAAACAAAGCAAAATATCTTACTGGTGTTTGTTTCTCCAGGTTTTAGCATAGTGACGGGCATACATCAGTTCAATGAAGGTTTCCTAAGTATCTGAATGAATGAATGTCCAGAGAATCTGTATTTGTCTTCACTCTCAAACGAATCTTGCCCATGTCTCAAGACTGTAAACACCTCACTGACCATGGGCCATTCATTCCGTCTCCAAATGCTGCCAACCTACCCATGGCTCTAATCAAGAGGAGACCTGATTTACGTTGCCAATGGAATGAGCCAGGGAGATGGAATCCTCCACCACTGATTTATTACTGAGTCCTTGAACACTCACTACAGAGGGAGAGAGAGGTATGAAGAATGACTTAAAAACTGCCCCCATCACATTTGTTATGAGATCCTTGCACTCTGGCAGAGTATTACTGTCTGTTGCTGCTAATACAAAAATTCTAAAGTGCTTACAAAAATACATAGCAAGTTCTCTGCCTGTGTCATCTACCTGGCTTTAATCATAGCCCTGACAGTGATGAAGGAAAAAGCAAACTGGATTTCATTATTGTTGTTCAGTCACTCGGTCGTATCAGACTCTTTGTGACCCCATGTACTGCAGTATGCCAAGTTTCCCTATTTTTCACTATCTCCTAGAGTTTGATCAAACTCAAGTCCATTGAGTCGGTGACACCACTCAACCATCTCATGCCTGCCCCTTTTCCTGCCCTCAATCTTTCCCAGCATCAAGGTCTTTTCCAGTGAGTCAGCTCTTTGTATCAGGTGGCCAAAGTACTGGAGCTTCAACTTCAGCATCCGTCCTTATAATGAATATTAGGGGTTGATTTCCTTTTCAATTGACTGGTTTCATCTCCTGGATTTCAGAGGCTTAATTAATTTACTCTTACAGGCTGTGCTATAAATGTAATACTCCTTGGTGAATGACTATAGTATATTAAAGCAAAATATGTTTCCTCCATTTGGTGAATATGGATTAAAGAGTTTGTTTTAAAACACTGATGCTAATTTTGTTCTTTGTTTAATTTATTCAAATACATACTTTAATTGAAAGCCTGCTGCTGCATCGCTTCAGTTGTGTCTGACTCTGTGCGACCCCATAGACAGCAGCCCACCAGGCTCCCTCGTCCCTGGGATTCACCAGGCAAGAATACTGGAGTGAGTTGCCATTTCCTTCTCCAAATAGAAAGCCTAATAGCTCAAAAAGATTGTATTAACTTTATCGCCCTCTATTGGTCATAAGATGAAGTACTACCTGTTTTTGACAGGTTAAAAACTACAGCTACTTTTTTTTTTTTTTTTAACTTTATTCTATGTTACAATACTGTATTGGTTTTGCCATACATCGACATGAATCAGCCACAGGTGTACACAAGGCTCCCAATCCCGAAACCCCCTCCCACCTCCCACCCCATATCATCTCTCTGGATCATCCCCGTGCTCCAGCCCCAAGCATCCTGTATCCTGCATCAAACATAGACTGGCACTTCGTTGCTTACATGATAGTATACATGTTTCAGTGCCATTCTCCCACATCATCCCACCCTCTCCCTCACTGGTACAGCTACTTTTAGAAAGTACCGGCCTTTTCAACTCCAAACTATTTTTGTAGGTCAACTATATGTGTGTAGAGAGACTCATCTCAACTAAACCCTAAACCATCTGCCTTATTTTTGCATATTCCAATTACTGAAAGATCATCATACAGTTGATGATTTATACAGAAACATGGCCAGGAGCCAGGAGACAGGAGTGCATATGGGCCTGTCCCTGATATCTCAGTTGTTAAAGAATCCGCCTGCAATGCAAGAGACCCCACATCGATTCCTCAGTTAGGGAGATCCACTGGAGAAGGGATAGGCTACCCCCTCCAGTATTCTTGGGCTTCCCTTGTGGCTCAGCTGGTAAAGTATCCGCCCACTATATGGGAAACCTGGGTTAAATCCCTGGGTTGGGAAGATCCCCAGGAGAAAGGAAAGGCTACCCACTCTAGTATTCTGATCTGAAGAATTCCATGGACTGTATAGTTCATGGGGTCGCAAAGAGTCAGACATGACTGAGCGACTTTCACTTTCAATTCAGTTTCTCATCTGTGAAAGAAAGATTTCCATAAGACAAGACCATAGCTCTGTTTTATTCTCATCAACTGTTGCAGTATACACCCCACGTTAAGAGCCCAGTGCCCTGATTTGTAGTCCTGATTGTAACTTTTGCTATACAGAAAAGAAAGATAGGATGAAATCTCTAGAGCTTCTTTGAATTTTGACGCCATTTATGTACTAAGTCATAGGTAAGCACGAGCACATATAAATGACAGGGAGAAATTCTCAAGAGAATAATTCCAGTTAAAATCCTTTCAATTTTTCAGTTTTTTTTTTCTATGAACATTCTCCAGAGAACACAAGGCTTGTCCCTTATATAGCCACTTATATTTATAACTAAACTATTGTTTCCACATGATTAGTGTGAATAAACCCTAACATTTTTATTCTCCAGAATATAGGGGAGGAAATAAATTTAACATCAGACTTTAGATGCAGGCTATAATATTTTGAAAAAATGAAGTGGCAAGGCACTCCAAGTATGAAAAAGAACAGATGCCTCTGAGTACCTAAACTGAAACACTTAGAACAAAGTAGAGCTGCTTCCCTCTACAAAGTAGACTTACAATATGATTGGCATCCTTTTCCTTCCGCCCGTTTGTGTTGGACTCCCCAGTCTCTGGTCACAGTGCATAGGGCACATTAGCTTAGACAAGGTGAGCACAAATGCTGAGAGTATTTAAGAAAGGCAGAGCAAGACAATCCTGGAAGAATATCTTTTCCTACCACAAGTAAAATATAAAATGCCACATAAATCAACATAAATCATTCACTGACTTAGCAATGACCTATTCTAGTGTAAATTTACCAAGTTACAATAATAAAAAAAAAACCATAATTTTCCTACATTTAATAAGTCATTCATTTTACTAGTCACTGTCATTGCATACCTGTTAAAACAACACTGGGTAGGGGTTGCTAGGAGCATTATTAGGCCCATTCTGTAGATGAACCTACAGAGATTATGTACCTTGCCAAAAAGACCAAAGTAAGCACTGTTTCCAGTTACTTAAAATCATGCTGTAATGGGGGAGAACAAGATGGCAGACGAGTAGGTGGGCATGGAGTACATCTCTCTCCAGAGATACATCAGGAACACACCTTCAGACACAGACCTTGCAGAACGCCAGCTAAGAGCAAGCAAGTGTATCTGACCACCAGAAAAGAATATACAGAACCACACAAAACTTGATAAGATGAAGGAAGTAGGGGGAAAAGAGAGAGTTAGCAGGACTGGACACGCCTTTGGTGGGTGGGGGAACTGAAGCAAAAGTCTGATTCTCATATCGGGGCAATTGTTTGGGACACAGGAGAAACATTTGAGGCTGAGAGTAAAGCAGCTGATCTGTGACATTCCAAATGGAATGAGAATCAGACAATCCTTGCCGCAGCCATACCTACCCCGAACAGGGATGTGGGTCCCTTAAAAAGCACAGCAGCTGGGAGCTGGAAGCCAAGGGATGGCAGTGCAATCCCAGGGCGAGGGCTGTTGTTGGCTGCTGAGAGATGGCCCAATGGGACATGAGGGAGGCTATCATGGCGGGAAAGGCCTGCAGAGGAAAACCAGGCAGCCATGGAGGCAAGGTGATACTGGTGAGTCACCCATAGGTGTGGAGCCATCATTGTAGCCTCTCTCGCCCCACACACCAGCTCTGGCAGCTGAACAATAGAGAAAAATGCCAGAGAGGCTGGTTCCTTAAGCACCTGATGCACCGAACAACTGAGTAGAACCCCAGCCAGGGGTGCCCTTTAATTGCCTGAATGGGCATAGCAACAGAGAAGGGCAAGCCAAAGAAGCCCTCTGATCACCAGGCTGCCCGAGTCTAGAAAAATACTCTGATAAAGCCACAATCCCTGCAGCTGAAGTGGTCGGTGTCCCTACACACTTGCTGCTGTCAGAATCCCTGCAACCCAAGAAGCTGTGCCACCTTCATGCTCAATCCTCACTGGGCACAGCTGCCACAGGCTAGAAAAACCCCTAATAGCTCCATATCCCCTGTGACAATAGCCAACAGCAGCCCTGCAAAGCCAGCATTGTCATGGTCCCCATGATCCAAGCAACCATGGTATATCCAATGCACAATCCCCACTGGGACAGAGCTGCTAGAGGCTAAGAAAAGCCCCTAAGAGCATCATATTTCCTGCTGCCCCAGCCACCAGCTCCCCCAAGTACTCAGGCCCCTGCGACCCAAACAGCTGCAGGACCTCCACATTTGGTTTTCACTGGGGCAGACACAAGTCTTGCAAGGGCAGACTCAGGAGAAATCCCTGTGGATGATTCACATACAGAGGGGGAGATAAAACCACAACTGAAACCCACGGACACTGTGGCTAAGGAAGAGGACTCAAAACCTTCCAACCAGCTGTATAAGCTGTAGATAAAATCCACAGGATCAACTAGACTGACTCTGTGTCTATGGAATATATAAAAGAACAACGAGAGTTCCCACAAAAGAACACACTAGCTCTGACTGCTGTGGACCTTGGATGCAAGAACAGACAGGAGTAGGATGAGATTAGTCTGAGCTGCCCCCACAGTAGGTTCAGAGACAAGCTCAGTATTAGAGGGCATCCTAGAGGTGTGAGATGGAAAGTGACTTCTAGCAAGGGAAAGGATGTTGACAGCCGAGATTCAAGAAAAACATTTATTATTCTTATATTTTGACTTGTTCTGTAGTTGCTTCTGGATCATTTTTCCTTTTTCTCCCTGTTCCTCTCTTGTTGTAGTTGTTGACTTTATTAGTACTAATAAATCTACTTAAGCTTTAGATAATTTTTTAAAATATAATTTTATTGATTTTAATTGGAGGTTAATTACTTTACTATTTTTAATCACAGCTTTTCTTTCTTTTAAGTATTTCTTCCTCTACACTGGCCTTTTTTGGTTCTGTGGGGCTGTCCTTTTTATTATTTTTCTAACTTTAATTTTTTATTTTATTTTAATTGGAGGCTAATTACTTTAAAATATTGCAGTGGTTTTTTTCCATACATTCACATGAATCAGCCATGTGTGTACATGTGTTCCCCATCCTGACCCTGCCTCCCTTCCCATCCCATCCCTCAGAGTCTTCCCAGTGCACCAACCCTGAGCACCTTGTCTCATGCATCGTACCTGGACTGGCAATCTATTTCACATATGGTATGCTTGTTCCAATGCTATTCTCTCAAATCATCCCACCCTCACCTTCCCCACAGAGTCCAAAAGATTGTTCTTTTACATCTGTGTCTCTTTTGCTCTCTCACATATAGGGTCATTGCTACCATTTTTCTAAATTCCATATATATGCATTAATATACTGTTTTGGTGCTTTTTTTCTGATTAATAGGCTCCTGAATAATAGGCTCCAGTTTTATCCATCTCATTAGAACTGATTTAAATGCATTCTTTTCAATAGCTCAGTAATATTCCATTGTGTATATGTACCACAACTTTCTTATCCATTCATCTGCTGATGGACATCTAGGTTTCTTCCGTGTCCTAACTATTGTAAAAAGTGCTGTGATGAACATTGGGGTACATGTGTCTCTTTCTGTTTTGGCTTCCTCAGTGTGTATGCCTAGCAGTGGCATTGCTGGGTTGTATGACAGTTCTATTTCCAGTTTTTAAGCAATCTCCACACTGTTCTCCATAGCGGCTGTACTAGTTTGCATTCCCATCAACAGTGTATGAAGGTTCCTTTTCTCCATACCCTCTTCAGCATTTATTGTTTATAGACTTTGTGATAGCAGCCATTCTGACCAGTGTGAGATGTTACCTCACTGTGGTTTTGATTTGCATTTCTCTGACAATGAGTGATGTTGAGCTTTTTTTTTTTTTTCATGTATTTGTTAGCCATTTGTATTTCTTCTTTGGAGAAACATCTGTTTAGTTCTTTTGCCCATTTTTTGATTGAGTCATTTATTTTTCTGGAATTGAACTGTAGGAGTTGCTTGTATATTTTGGAGATTAATTCTTTGTCAGTTGCTTCGTTGGCTATTCTCTTCTCCCATTCTGAAGGCTGTCTTTTCATCTTGCTTATAGTTTCCTTTGTGTGCAAAAGCTTTTAACTTTAATTAGGTCCCATTTGTTTATTTTTGATTTTATTTCCAATACTCTGGGAGGTGGGTCATAGAGGATCCTGCTGTGATTTATGTCAGACTGTTTTTCCTATGTTTTCCTCTGGGAGTTTTATAATTTCTGGCCTTAATTTACATCTTTAATTCACTTCGAGTTTATTTTTCTGTATGGTGTTAGAAAGTGTGCTAGTTTCATTCTTTTACAAGTAGTTGATCAGTTTTCCAAACACAACTTGTTAAAGAGATTGTCTTTACTCCATTGTATATTCTTGCCTCCTTTGTCAAAGATAAGGTGTCCATAGGTGCTTTCTATTTTGTTCCACTGATCTATGTTTCTTTGTGTCAGCACCATACTATCTTGATGACTGTAGCTTTTTAGTATAGCCTGAAGTCAGGCAGGTTGATTCCTCCAGTTCCATTCTTATTTCTCAAGGTTGCTTTGGCTATTCTAAGTGTTTTGTATTTCCATACAAATTGTGAAATTATTTGTTCTAATTCTCTGAAAAATACCATTGGTAGTTTGAGAGGGATTTTGAATTTATTGATTGCTTTGGGTAGTATACTCATGTTCACTGTATTAATTATTCTGATCCATGAACATGGTATATTTCTCTATTTGTGTCATCTTTGATTTCTTTCATCAGTGTTTTATAGTCTTCTAGAAGACTCTTGAGAGTCCCATGGACCGCAAGGAGATCCAACCAGTCCATTCTGAAGGAGATCAACCCTAGGATTTCTTTGGAAGGAATGATGCTAAAGCTGAAACTCCAGTACTTTGGCCACCTCATGTGAAGAACTGACTCATTGGAAAAGACTCTGATGCTGGGAGGGATTGGGGACAGGAGGAGAAGGGGACAACAGAGGATGAGATGGCTGGATGGCATCATTGACTTGATGGACGTGAGTCTGAGTGAACTCCAGGAGTTGGTGATGGACAGGGAGGCCTGGTGTGCTGTGATTCACAGGGTCGCAGAGAGTCAGACATGACTGAGCGACTGAACTGAACTGAACTGAACTGATATAGGTCTTTTGTTTCTTTAGGTAGATTTATTCCTTAGTATTTTATTCTTTTCTTTGCAATGGTGAATGGAATTGTTTCCTTAATTTCTCTTTCTGTTTTCTCATTGTTATCATATAGGAATGCAGGGGATTTCTATGTGTTAATTTTATACCGTGCAACTTTACTGTATTCATTGATTAGGTTTAGTAATTTCCTGGTGGAGTCTTTATGATTTTCTATGTAAAGGATCATGTTATTTGCAAATAGTAAGAGTTTTACTTCTTCTCCAATCTGGATTCCTTTTATTTCTTTGCTGCTCTGATTGCTGTGGCCAAAACTTCCAAAACTATGTTGAATAGCCGTCTAAGAGGGGGCACCCTTGTCTTGTTCCTGACCTTAGGGGAAATGCTTTCAACTTATCACCATAGAGGATAATATTTGCTGTGGGTTTGTCATATATAACTTTTATTATGTTGAGGTACGTTCCTTCTATGTCTGCTTTCTGGAGGGTTTTTATCATAAATGGACGTTGAAATTTGTCAAAGGCTTTCTCTGCAACTATTAAGATAATCATGTGGGTTTTATATTTTAATTTGTTAATGTGGTGTACCACATTGATTGATTTGCGAATACAGAGGAATCCTTATATCCCTGGGATAAAGCCGACTTGGTCATGATGTATGATCTTTTAATATGTTGTTGGATTCTGTTTGCTAGAATTTAGTCAAGGATTTTTGCATCTATGTTCATCAGTGATATTGCCTTTTTCAGTTCAGTTCAGATCAGTCACTCAGTCGTGTCCGACTTTTTGTGACCCCATGAATCGCAGCACACCAGGCCTCCCTGTCCATCACCAACTCCTGGAGTTCACTCAGACTCACGTCCATCAAGTCAATGATGCCATCCAGCCATCTCATCCTCTGTTGTCCCCTTCTCCTCCTGTCCCCAATCCCTCCCAGCATCAGAGTCTTTTCCAATGAGTCAGTTCTTCACATGAGGTGGCCAAAGTACTGGAGTTTCAGCTTTAGCATCATTCCTTCCAAAGAAATCCCAGCGCTGATCTCCTTCAGAATGGACTGGTTGGATCTCCTTGCAGTCCAAGGGACTCTCAAGAGTCTTCTCCAACACCACAGTTCAAAACCATCAGTTATTTGGCACTTGGCTTTTTTTATAGTCCAACTCTCACATCCATACATGACTACAGGAAAAAACATGGCTTTGAGTACAGGAAAAACATAGATGGATTCTTGTTGGCAAAGTAATGTCTCTGCTTTTTAATATACTGACTAGGTTAAAGTGCCTAGGATAGATTTATGTTCATTATTAGAGAAATGCAAGTCAAAATTACAATGAATTTCATTGTTGTTTAAAC
The DNA here is from genome assembly GCA_917880005.1 of Nanger dama. Taxonomy (NCBI): domain Eukaryota; kingdom Metazoa; phylum Chordata; class Mammalia; order Artiodactyla; family Bovidae; genus Nanger; species Nanger dama. The sequence goes on from CAKJTW010000045.1 coordinate 1,131,766, forward strand.
TACAACAGCATAGTGGAGTTGATGAAGCAGAGACCATGTTGATCAACAAGGTCAAAAATATTTACTATCTGGCTCTTTACAGGGAGTGTTTGCTGATCCCTGTTCTATAGTCAAACTTCTTAGAATTAAATATTGGCCTTATCACTTTTTTTTCCACTAGTCATGTACTAAATTAGTAGTGGTGTATACACAAAACAAAATTGCTAAACAGCTCTTCCATAAATCTCTCTATGAAGCTTAGATATGTGGAATTATAAACTTATTCCATGATTTTCACTAGAAAGATAATTTCACTGAAAAATAAAAGAGAATTGCAGGCTCTTACTGGACATCTTCCAGCAGTCACATAAAAGAGAAAAACATTGAAGGCACTTTTGGCACTCTTACACACACACGCACACACACACACACGCACACCACATATACAACAGCAAAGATAAAATGCTGGATATTAATGTCTGATCACTGTTAAGAAGGCACCAGTTCTATTATACTTGCAACTCACAACACACAACATAAGATGTGTTGCAAAAAGCAAGTCTGTATCCCAAACAAAGCTCCTGCTCTTGCCATGTGTTTGTGCTCCTCTCCCAATCAAAAGCCTTCAGAAGCCTAAAGGCAAAAAGCTAGTCATTAAAAGCCATGACCTACTCACTCCTCACCTTTCACTAGTACATCTTCCAGAATATAACCCTAATTATCCTAGCACTGGGATAAACAAATCAACATATCTTCAACAAACATACTTCTTACTGACTTTTTATTCTATATCAAATATCCCTTTATGCATCCCTTAATCAGGTACAACCAAAACAGTTAACAAACCCAAAACAGTTAACAAACCCAAAACAGTTAACAAACCCAAAACAGTTAATGAATTAGAGATGCATAACAAAGTCTTTTAAGAAAGAAAGAAAAAGAGCTGCAGAATCAAATGTGTATAAAGAACCACAAAGGTGGGGACTAAGGTGATGAGGATAAAGCAGATGAGGCAAAATTTAATTTGTGTCAAAACACTCAGCAACCAAGGAAATTGATATTCTAACAGTATTTTGAAGAAACAAAGTTAATATAAAAATCTGCATGAAAAATATCCAAATATTAAACAAGAAATAAATTTTAAAAATGGCAACGTGGCAATAGCTACATCCCTATCAATAATTACTTTAAATGTTAATGGACTAAATGATCCAGTCAAAAGACATAGAGTAGCTGAATGAATACAAAAACTAGACCCAAGTATACACTGCTTAAAATAAAATAACTTCAGACCTAGACACATACAATGAAGGGGGAGGAGATGCACAAAAGTATTTCATGCAAATTGTTGTTGCTGCTATTCAGTAATGTCTGACTCTTTGCAACTCCATGAACTACAGCATGCAAAGCTTCCCTGTCCCACACCATCTCCCAGAACTTGCTCAAACTCATGTCCATAGAGTCAGTGATGCCATCCAACCATCTTATCCTCTGTCGTCCCCTTCTCCTCCCACCTTCAATCTTTCCCAGCACCAGAGTCTTTTCTAATGAGTTAGCTTTTTGCATCAGGTGGCTGAAATATTGGAGCTTCAGCTTCAGCATCAGTCCCTCTAGTGAATATTTAGGACTGATTTCCTTTAGGATTGACTGGATTGATCTCCTTACTGTCCAAGGGACTCACAGGAGTCTTCTTCAAAACTACAATTCAAAAGCATCAGTTCTTTGGTGCTCAGCCTTCTTTATGGTCCAATCTGATATCCACAACTTCCAAGGAGTAAGCATCTTTTAATTTCATGGCTGCAGTCACCATGTGCAGTGACTTTGGAGCCCAAGAAAATAAAGTCTGTCACTGTTTCCACTGTGTTTCCCTATCTATTTGCCATGAAGTGATGGGAATAGATGCCATGATCTTAGTTGTTTGAATGTTGAGTTTTAAGCCAGCTTTTTCACTCTCCTTTTCCATCTTCACTGAGAAGCTCTTTAGCTCCTCTTTGCTTTCTGCCATAAGGGTGGTGTCATCTGCATATCTGAGGTTATTGATATTTCTCCCTGCAGTCTTGATTTCAGCATGTGTTTCCTCCGGTCTGGCATTTTGCATGATGTACCCTGCATAGAAGTTAAATAAGGAAGGTGACAATATGCAGACTTGATGTATTATTTTCCCAATTTGTAACCAGTCTACTCTTCCATGGCCTGTTCTAACTGTTGCTTCTTGACCTGCATAGAGTTTTCTCAGGAGGCAGGTAAGGTAGTCCAGTATTCCCATCACTAAGAATTGTGATTCACACAGTAAAAGGTTTAGCGTCGTCAGCGAAGCAAAGTAGATGTTTTCCTGGAATTCTCTTGCTTTTTCTATGATCCAGTGGACACTGGCAATTTGATTTTTGATTCCTCTGCTTTTTCTAAATCCAGCTTGAACATCTGTAAGTTCTCATTCATGTACTGTTGATGCCTAGCTTGGAGAATATTGAACATTAGCTTGGTAGCATGTGAAATTAGTGCAACTGTGCAGTAGTTTGAACGTTCTTTGGCATTGCCCTTCTTTGGGGTTGGAATGAAAACTAACCTTTTCCAGTTCTGTGGCCACTACTGAGTTTCCCAAATGTCCTGCCAGATTGAGTGCGGCACTTTAAAGCATCCTGTTTTATGGTTTGAATTGGCTCATCTGGAATTCCATCATCTCCACTAGCTTTGTTCGTAGTAATGCTTCCTAAGGCCCACTTGACTTCACACTCCAAGATGTCTGGCTCTAGGTGAGTGAGCACACTACCATTCATACAAATGGAGATGTAAAAACAGCCAGGGTAGCACTACTTATATAAGACAAAATAGACTTTAAAACAAAGACTGTAACCAAAGACAAAGAAGAATATTACATAATGATAAAGGGATAAATCCTATTAGAAGATATAGTAATTATACATGCTCCAAATGTAGGTGTACCTAAATATATAAAGCAAATATTGACAAACATAAAAGGAGAAATTTATCATAACATAGAAACAGTGGTCGACTTTAATATCCCACTTACATCAATAAACATCAACAAGAAAAGAAAAAAATTAGTAAGGAAACAATGGCATTATACAACACATTAGGCCAGATGGGCTTAATCTATACTGCGTCCAAAACTGCATAATAAACTGCATAAATGCATAACTGAGATAACACTGCATCCAAAAGCAGCAGAACAAACATTTCTTTCATGTGCACATGGAAAACTCTGAAGGACAAATTACATGCTAGGTCACAAAACAAGTCTCAGTAAATTTTAGAAGACTGAAATCATATCAATCATCTTTTCCAATCACAACTCTATGAGACTAGAAGTCAAATACAAGGAAAAACTTCAAAAACACAACACATTGAAGCTAAACAATACATTACTACACAACAAATGAATTACTGAAGAAATCAAAGAGACAACAACAACAACAAAAATGTCTGAAGATACATAAAACCAATGATACAAAATCTATGGGCCAGAGCAAAAACTGTGTTCTGAGTTTCAAGAGGGAAATTTATGGAAATACGAGCCTCCCTCAAGAAAAAAAAAAATCTAAAACAACCTAACCTTATATTTATAGAAACTAGAAAAAGAAGAAAAAAAAATCAAAACTTAACAGAAGGCAAGAAATTATAAAGATTAGAGGATAAATAAATTAAAGATTTTTTAAAAAGAATAGAAAAAAAAATCAATGAAATTAAGAGCTGGATCTTTAAAAAATTAATAAACCTTTAGTCACACTTACCAAGAAAAAAAGAGAGCAGACCCAAATCAATAAAGTCAGAAATGAAAAATAAAGAAGTTACAACTGAATAAATAATAAATAAATTTATTTAGAAAAAGAAATAAAAGTATCATCAGATTGCAATGAACATATGTACACCAATTAAATGGAATACCAAAAAGAAATGGATAAAATTCCTAAAAATGTACAATCTCCTAATACTGAATCAGGAAGATATAGAAAATATGAACCAATTACCAGTAGTGAAACCAAGTGAAGACACTCAGTCGTGTCTGACTGTTTGTGACCCCATGGACTGTAGCCTACCAGGCTCCTCCCTACATGGGATTCTCCAGGCAAGTGTACTGGAGTGGGTTGCCATTTAAAAACTCCCAATACACAAATGCCCTCACAGGGAAATTATCTCAAATATTTAAAGATGAGTTAACACCTATCCTTCTCAAACTACTCCAAAAAAACAAGAGAAAGGAGCACTTTGCACTCATTCTGGAAAGTCAGCATCAATAGCTGACATCAAAATCAAACAAAGACACTCAGTTCAGTTCAGTTTAGTTCAGTTGCTTAGTCGTGTCCGACTCTTTGCAACCCCATGAATCGCAGCACGCCAGGCCTCCCTGTTCATCACCATCTCCTGGAGTTCACTCAGACTCACGTCCATCGAGTCTGTGATGCCATCCAGCCATCTCATCTTCAGTCATCCCTTTCTCCTCCTTCCCCCAATCCCTCTCAGCATCAGAGTCTTTTCCAGTGAGTCAACTCTTCGCATGAGGTGGCCAGAGTACTGGAGTTTCAGCTTTAGCATCATTCCTTCCAAAGAAATCCCAGGGTTGATCTCCTTCAGAATGGACTGGCTGGTTCTCCTTGCAGTCCAAGGGACTCTCAAGAGTCTTCTCCAACACCACAGTTCAAAAGCATCAATTCTTCGGTGCTCAGCCTTCTTCACAGTCCAATTCTCACATCCATGCATGACCACAGGAGAAACCATATCCTCGACTAGATGGACCTTAGTCGGCAAAGTAATGTCTCTGCTTTTGAATATACTATCTAGATTGGTCATAACTTTCCTTCCAAGGAGTAAGCATCTTTTAATTTCATGGCTGCAGTCACCATCTGCAGCGATTTTGGAGCAAAAAAAAAAAGTCTGACACTGTTTCCACTGTTTCCCCATCTATTTCCTATGAAGTGATGGGACCAGATGCCATGATCTTGGTTTTCTGAATGTTGAGCTTTAAGACAACTTTTTCACTCTCCTCTTTCACTTTCATCAAGAGGCTTTTTAGCTCCTCTTCACTTTCTGCCATAAGGATGGTATCATCTGCATATCTGAGGTTATTGATATTTCTCCCAGCAATCTTGATTCCAGCTTGTGTTTCTTCCAGTCCAGCCTTTCTCATGATGTACTCTGCATATAAGTTAAATAAGCAGGGTGAGAATATACAGCCTTGACGTACTCCTTTTCCTATTTGGAACCAGTCTGTTGTTCCATGTCCAGTTCTAACTGTTGCTTCCTGACCTGCATATAGGTTTCTCAAGAGCCAGGTCAGGTGGTCTGGCATTCCCATCTCTTTCAGAATTTTCCACAGTTTATTGTGATCCACACAGTCAAAGGATTTGGCATAGTCAATAAAGCAGAAATAGATGTTCTTTCTGGAACTCTCTTGTTTTTTTGATGATCCAGCGGATGTTGGCAATTTGCTCTCTGGTTCCTCTGCCTTTTCTAAAACCAGCTTAAACATCTGGAAGTTCACGATTCACTGTATTGCTGAAGCCTGGCTTGAAGAATTTTGAGCACTACTTTACTAGCATGTGCTGCTGCTGCTAAGTCAATTCAGTCGTGTCTGACTCTGTGTGACCCCATAGTCAGCAGCCCACCAGGCTCCCCCGTTCCTGGGATTCTCCAAGCAAGAACATTATAGTGGGTTACCATTTCCTTCTCCAATGCATGAAACTGAAAAGTGAAAATGAAGTTGTTCAGTCATGTCCGACCCTCAGTGACCCCATGGACTGCAGCCTACCAGGCTCCTCCATCCATGGGATTTTCCAGGGAGGAATACTGGAGAGGGGTGGCATTGCCTTTTCCATACTAGCATGTGAGATGAGTGCAATTGTGGGGTAGTATGAGCATTCTGTGGCATTGCCTTTCTTTGGGGTTGGAATGAAAACTGACCATTCCCTGCCTGTGGCCACTGCTGAGTTTTCCAAATTTGCTGGCATATTGAGTGCAGCACTTTCACAGCATTGTCTTTCAGGATTTGAAATAGCTCCACTGGAATTGCATCACCTCCACTAGCTTTGTTCGTAGTTATGCTTCCTAAGGCCCACTTGACTTCACATTCCAGGATATTTGGCTCTAGGTGAGTGATCAAACCTTCGTGATTATGTGGGTAATGAAGATCTTTTCTGTACAGTTCTTCTGTGTATTCTTGCCACCTCTTCTTAATATCTTCTGCTTCTGTTAGGTCCATACAATTTCTGTTCTTTATCAAGCCCATCTTTGTATGAAATTGTTCCCTTGGTATCTAATTTTCTTGAAGAGATCTCTAGTCTTTCCCATTCTGCTGTTTTCCTCTATTTCTTTGCATTGATCGCTAGGGAAGGCTTTCTAATCTCTCCTTGCTATTCTTTGGAACTCTGTATTCAGATGTTTATATCTTTCCTTTTCTCCTTTGCTTTTCATGTCTCTTCTTTTCACAGCTATTTGTAAAGCCTCCTCAGACAGCCATTTTTATTTTTTGCATTTCTTTTCCATGGCGATGGTCTTGATCCCTGTCTGCAGTACAATGTCATAAACCTCCTTCCATAGTTCATCAGGCACCCTATCAGATATGGTCCCTTAAATGTATTTCTCACTTCCACTGTAAAATCATAAGGGATTTGATTTAGGTCATACCTGAATGGTCAAAAGAATGAAACTAGAACCATACACAAAAATGAACTCAAAATGGATTAAAGACTTAATATGACCAGATACTATAAAACACCTAGGGGAAAATATAGCCAGAACATTCTCTGACATAAATCACATCAACATCCTCTATGACCCACCTCCCCAAGTAATGGAAATAAAAACAAAAATAAACAAATTGGACTTTATTAAACTTTTTGCCCAATGAAGGAAGGTATAAGCAAGGTGAAAAGAGAGCCCTCAGAATGGGAGATAATATTAGCAAACAAAGTAACTGACAAAAAATTAATCTCCAAAATATACAAGCAGCTCATACACTTCAATAACAGAAAAACAAACAACCCAATCAAAAAGTGAGCAAAAGACCTAAAGAGACATTTTTCCAAAGAAAACATGAGATGGCCAAAAATACATAACAAGATGCTCAATATCACTCATTATTCACTTCAGTCACTAAGTCATGTCTGACTCTTTGCAACCCCATGGACTGTAGCACACCAGGCTTTTCTGTCCAACACCAATACCCTGAGCTTGCTCAAACTAGGGTCCATTGAGTCAGTGATGCCATCGAATCATCTCATCCTCTGTCATCCCTTTCTTGTCTCACCTTTCCCAGCATTAGGATCTTTTCTAAGGAGACAGTTCTTTGCATCAGGTGGCCCAAGTATTGGAGTTTCAGCTTCAAGATCAGTCCTTCCAATGAATATTCAAGACTGCTTTCCTTTAGGATTGTCTGGTTTGCAGTCTAAAGGACTCTCAAGAGTGTTCCCCAATACCACAGTTCAAAAGCATCAATTCTTTGGTGCTCAGCTTCTCTTATAGTCCAACTCATATCGATACATGACTACTGGAAAAACTATAGCTTTGTCTATACTGACATTTGTTACTAAACTAATGCCTCTGCTTCTTAATATGCTGTCTAGGTTTCTCTTAGGTTTTCTTCTAAGGAGCAAGCTTTTTTTTTTTAATTTTCATGGCTGCTGTCACCACCTGCAGAAATTTTGGAGCCCAAGAAAATAAAGTTTGTCACTGTTTCTATTGTTTCCACTTTTGTATGCCATGAAGTGATAGGACCGGATGCCATGGTCTTTGTTTTTTGAATGTTGAGTTCTAAGCCAGGTTTTTCACTCTCCTCTTTCACTTTCATCAAGAAGCTCTTTAGTTCCTCTTCACTTTCTGCCACAAGGGAGGTGTCATCTGCGTATTTGAGGTTATTGATATTTCTCCCTGCAATCTTGATTCTAGTTTGTGCTTCATCTAGCTCAACATTTTGCATGATTTCACTCATTATTAGAGTAATGCAAATCAAAATCGCAGTAAGATATCACCTCACAGCTTTCTTATCCATTCATCTGCTGATGGACATCTAGGTTGCTTCCATGTCCTGGCTATTATAAACAGCGCTGCAATGAACATTGGGGTACATGTGTCTCTTTCAATTCTGGTTTCCTCGGTGTGTATGCCCAGCAGTGGGATTGCTGGGTCATAAGGCAGTTCTATTTGCAATTTTTTAAGGAATCTCCACACTGTTTTCCATAATGGCTGTACTAGTTTGCATTCCCACCAGCAGTGTAAGAGGGTTCCCTTTTCTCCACACCCTCTCCAGCATTTATTGCTTGTAGACTTTTGGATCGCAGCCATTCTGACTGGTGTGAAATGATACCTCATTGTGGTCTTGATTTGCATTTCTCTGATAATGAGTGATGTTGAGCATCTTTTCATGTGTTTGTTAGCCATCCGTATGTCTTCTTTGGAGAAATGCCTATTTAGTTCTTTGGCCCATTTTTATACACTATGGAATACTACTCAGCCCTTAAAAAGAATAAATTTGACTCAGTTCTAATGAGATGGATGAAATTGGAACCAATTATACAGAGTGAAGTAACCCAGAAAGAAAAACACCAATACAGTATACTGACACATATATATGGAATTTAGAAGACAATGATGATGACCCTATATGTGAGACAACAAAGAGACACAGAGGTATAGAGTGGACTTTTGGACTCTGAGGGAGAGGGAAAGGGTGGGATGGTTTGGGAGAATGGCAGTGAAGCATGTGTATTTTCCTGTAAGAAACGAAGCGCTAATCTATGTTTGGTGTAGGATGCAGGATGCATGGGGCTGATGCACAGGATGATTCAGGTAGAGGATGTGGGGTGGGAGGTGGGAGGGGGCTTCGGCATTGGGCGATTGTGTTCACCTATGGCTGATTCATGTCAATGTATGGCAAAACAAATACAGTGTTGTAATTAAAAAAAAAAAAAAAGATATCACCTCACGCTGGTCAGAATGGCCATCATCACAAAAGTCCAGAAACAATAAATGCTGGTAAGGCTGTGGAAGAAGAGGGAACCCTTTTACACTGTTGGTGGGAATGCAAGCTGGTACAGCCACTATGGAGAACAGTATGGAGATTCTTTAAAAACTCAGAATAGACCAGCCATATGACACAGCAATTCCACTGCTGGGCATACACCCCTAGGAAACCAGAACTGAATGAGACATGTATCCCAATAATTGCAGCACTATTTACAATAGCTAGGAAATGAAAGCAACCCAGATGTCCATTGGAAGATAAATGGATAAGGAAGCTATAGTACATATACACAATGGAATATTATTCAGCTATAAAAAGGAATGCATTTGAGTCAGTTATAATGAAGTAGATGAACCTGGAGCCTATTATACAGAGTGAAGTAAGTCAGAAAAAGAAAGACAAGTACTGTATATTAATGTATATATATGGAATTTAGAAAGATGGTACCAATGATCTTACATGCAGGGCAACAAAGGAGACACAGATGTAAAGAACAGACTTTTGGACTCAGTGGGAGAAGGTGAGGGTGGGATGATTTGAGAGAACAGCATTGAAACATGTACATTTTCATATGTAAAACAGTTGACCAGTACGAGTTTGATGCATGAAGCAGGACACCCAAAACCAGTGCTCTGGGACAACCCAGAGGGATAGGATGGAGGGAGGTGGGAGGGGTTTTCAGGATGGAGTTACACATGTGTACTTGTGGCTGATTCATGTTCGTGTATGGCCAAACGATCACAATATCGTAAAGTAATTATGCTCCAATCAAAACAAGTTAATTGAAGAAAAATAATAAAAATAAACATACAATGTACTTTACTGCTAAGTGCTGTGAGGAAAAATGTGCTTATGATATTGCACATGCTATCCTGGGCCAACCTATTAAATTTCTCTGAAACTAAATGGTAGTTTTTTTTGTTTGGTTTTTGTTTTGGTTTTTTTTTTTTATGGATCTAATACTTTCTCTAACTAACTAGTTGTTTTTTAGTTACTAAGTCACGTACAACTCTTTGTGACTCCATGGACTGTAGCCCACCAGGCTCCTTCTGTCCAAGTGATTTACCAGACAAAATACTGGAGTGGGTTGCCATTTCATTCTCTGGGGTATCTTCCTGACCAAGGGATCAAACCTGCATCTCCTGCCTTGGCAGGCCTATTCTTTACTTCTAAGCCACCAGAGAAGTCCCAGATAACTAGTAGCAGTTCCATAAGGTTTAGGTATGTAGGGAAATTAATACACTATTGAAAACATACCACATATATGTTATTATTATTATGTCATTATTATTTTATGTACTATTGTCAACAAAGGTCTGTCAAGTCAAGGTTATCATTTTTCCAGTGGTCATGTATGGATGTGAGAGTTGGACTATAAAGAAGGCTGAGTGCTGAATTGATGCTTTTGAACTGTGGTATTGGAGAAGACTCTTGAGAGTCTCTCAGACTATAAGGAGATCCAACCAGTCCATCCTAAAGGAGATCAGTCCTGGGTGTTCACTGGAAGGACATGTATTGGAAGCTGAAACTTCAATATTTTGGCCACCCAATGCGAAGAGCTGACTCATTTGAAAAGACCTTGATGCTGGGAAAGATTGAGGGCAGAAGAAGAGGATGACAGAGGATGAGATGGTTAGATGGCATCACTGACTCAATGGACATGAGTTTGGGTAAACTCCGGGAGTTGGTGATGGACAGGGAGGCCTGGTATTAATGGGGTTGCAAAGAGTCAGACATGACTGAGTGACTGAACTGAAATGAACATCTCTATTCACCCAATTTTATTCAATGCATGAATTTTTTTAAGCCATTATTCATTTAGATATTTGAAAATGAACGAATATCTGTCTAACAGCTTTATTCCTCATCTAAATATTTGGCTATTTTATCTGCATGGTTGGAAAAGTCTTGAGTTTACTGTTGTGCACTTGAAAGCACTAGAAAGCATCAACCTCTAGGATTATTTTTCCTTTACTATTGAGATAATGGGAATTTTCCTGTCTACACTTGACATGGACATTTTTATGTCCCTCTGGGAGAACAAAGCTAAATAATACTGTCCATCTCACATCAATATTTATATTTGTATCACAGTTCACTTTTATTTAGGACATATATCTGCATGCCAGAAGTATATGGGAAAACACTAAACGTTCTCCATAAAACTTAAGAACCAAATTTAATTTGTCAATTTATTTATTTCAAAAAAATAAATTTAATGGCAACACACTTTATTCTGAATAACAGAATGGTTCCAAATAGGAAAAGGAGTACGTCAAGGCTATATGTTGTCACCCTGCTTATTTAACTTCTGTGCAGAGTACATCATGAGAAATGCTGGAATGGAAGAAACACAAGCTGGAATCAAGATTGCCGGGAGAAATATCAATCACCTCAGATATGCCGATGACACCACCGTTATGGCAGAAAGCGAAGAGGAACTAAAAAGCCTCTTGATGAAAGTGAAAGAGGAGAGCAAAAAGTTGCCTTAAAGCTCAACATTCAGAAAATGAAGATCATGGCATCTGGTCCCATCACTTCATGGGAAATAGATGGGGAAACAGTGTCAGACTTTATTTTTGGGGGCTCCAAAATCACTGCAGATGGTGACTGCAGCCATGAAATTAAAAGATGCTTACTCCTTGGAAGGAAAGTTGTGGCCAACTAGATAGCACATTCAAAAGCACAGACATTACTTTGCCAACTAAGGTCCATCTAGTCAAGGCTATGGTTTTTCCTGTGGTCATGTACGGATGTGAGAGTTGGACTGTGAAGAAGACTGAGTGCCGAAGAATTGATGCTTTTGAACTGTGGTGTTGGAGAAGACTCTTGAGAGTCCCTTGGACTGCAAGGAGATCTAACCAGTCCATTCTGAAGGAGATCAACCCTGGGATTTTTTTGGAAGGAATGATGCTAAAGCTGAAACTTCAGTACTTTGGCCACCTCCTGCGAACAGTTGACTCATCAGAAAAGACTCTGATGCTGAGAGGGATTGGGGGCAGGAGGAAAAGGGGAAAACAGAGGATTAGATGGCATCACTGACTCGATGGACATGAATCTGAGTGAACTCCAGGAGTTGGTGATCGACAGGAAAGCCTTGCATGCTGCAATTCATGGTGTCGCAAAGAGTTGGACACGACTGAGTGACTGAACTGAACTGAAATGAGTTAGTACATGAAAATAAACTAAGATATGTTTCTATATAACATTTGCTAAAAAGAATCTGGTATTTTCCATTTTGAAAGGCACCTAGGAGTGAAGATATGGCAAATAGGGGTAAACATTTGGGGCTTATTTAGTATTTTATTTATATACTTGTTTATCTACAATTTTACAATAAAATCTGAAGACATTCACACAATAATTCTGACAGTATTTTTACAGGCTTCCCAAGTGGTGCTAGTCATAAAGAACCCATCTGCCAATGCAGGAGACATAAGAGATGTAGGTTTAATCGCTGGGTTGGGAAGATTCTGGAGAAGGAAATGCAACTCAGTCCAGTATTCTTGCCCAAGAAATCCCATGGACAGAGATGGCTTGTGAGCTACAGTCCATAGGATCACAGAGTCGGACACAACTGAGCTACTGAACATGCATAGGCCCAATTCCTCTGATCACTTCATCTGTCCCATCATAACTTCCCTCCACTTGTGAAGTAATCACTATTATTAATTTACTGTGTATCGTTCTAAATTTTTTAATATATGATTACACATATATACATGTATTTTTACCTAAATAGCACACTATGCATACTATCCAGAAAATTTGTTTATTAAGATATATTCTGGAGTCCCTGCCACAGAGAAACAAAGAGCTCTGGAGCACTATCACATCCTTTTTCACTGATGTATAGTACTGTAGGGACCTACCATAGTTTAACCTTAACACTGGCTCAGAGGTTAAAGTGTCTGCCTCCAATGCGGGAGACCCGGGTTCGATCCCTGGGTTGGGAAGATCCCCTGGAGAAGGGAATGGCAATCCACTCCAGTATTCTTGCCTGGAGAATCCCATGGACAGAGACGCCTGTAGTCCATGGGGTCACAAAGAGTCAGACACGACTGAGCGACTTCACATTCACCTTCACCTTTACCATAGTTTATCTTAGTCTATCCCATTCCTTCTGAGTGTTACTTAGGCTATTTCCAATGTCTTTTCATTCAAACCATACAACACTGAATATCTTCTATGTATGTCCTAGTATACATGTGTACATATTTCTCCAGGGTGTACACTAGGTGTAAGTACTATCACTGTGGCTTCAGGACATTCATACTTTTCTTAATTCACATTTTAATAGGTATGGAGGACTGGCTTACTAATAAAAGAATATTTATTGACACTTTCACGACCGAGATCCACTCTAGTTAGGAGACATCATTGTGTTAACATTTAGGGAGGAACTGAATAAGGAAGGAGAAACTGCTGACTGCTAGCTCTCTGGAGTCATATACATACTTTATGCAAGTAAAACCTGAAGGAGTGGAATAAATTCAGGGTAGTGATATTTCTCCACTACATCTCTAGAGTTAATGCCTCCTTTTTACTATTTTGCCCTGGTTATTCAATCTTCAGTTGATCCTCAGTTCAATTCAGTTCAGTAGCTCACCTGTGTCTGACTCTTTGAGACCTCATGAATAACAGCACACCAGGCCTCCCTGTCCATCACCAACTCCAAGAACTTGCTCAAACTCATGTCCATTGAGTCAGTGATGCCATTCAACCATCTCATCCTCTGTCCTCCCCCTTCTCCTCCTGCCTTTAATCTTTCCCAGCATCAGGGACTTTTCCAGTGAGTCAGTTCTATGCATCAGGTGGCCAAAGTGTTGGAGCTTCAGCTTCAGCATCTGTCCTTTCAATAAATATTCAGGACTGATTTCCTTTAGGATTGACTGGTTGGATCTCCTTGCAGTCCAAGGACCTCTCAGGAGTCTTCTCCAACACCACAGTTCAAAAGCATCAATTCTTCAGTGCTCAGCTTTCTTTATAGTTCAACTTTCACATCCCAACATGACTACTGGGAAAACCGTAGCTTTGACTAGATGGACATTTGTCAGCAAAGTAATGTCTCTGTTTTTAATTATGTTGTCTAGCTTGGTCATAGCTCTTCTTCTAAGGAGCTAGTGTCTTAATTTCATGGCTGCAGTCACCATCTGCAGTGATTTTGGAGCCCAAGAAAATAAAGTCTGGTACTGTTATCATTGTTTCCCCGTCTATCGGCCATGAAGTGATGGGACTGGACACCAGGATCTTCATTTTTGAATGTTGAGTTTTAAGGCAGCATTTTCACTCTAGTCTTCTACTTTCAAAGAGGCTCTTCAGTTCCTCTTCACTTTCTGCCATAAGGGTAGTGTCATCTGCATATCTGAGGTTATTGATATTTCTCCCGGCAATCTTGACTCCAGCCAGTGCTTCATCCAAATCGGTATTTCACATGATGTAGTCTGCATATAAGTTAAATAAGCAAGGTGACAATATACAGCCTTGATGTACTCATTTCCAAATTTGGAACCAGTCTATTGTTCCATTTCCGCTTCTAAGTATTGCCTCTTAAACTTCATCATGAGGCAGGTAGGGTGAAGTTGAAGGTGAAGTCGCTTAGTCGTGTCTGACTCTTTGTGACCTCATGAACTGTAGCCTACCAGGCTTCTCCGTCCATGGGATTCTCCAGGCAAGAATACTGGAGTAGGTTACCATTTCTTTCTCCAGGGGATCTTCTCAACACAGGGATAGAACCCGGGTCTCCCACATTGGAGGCAGACACTCTAACCTCCAAGCCACCAGGAAAGCCCATGAAGCAGGTAAGATGGTTTGGTATTCTGATCCCCTGAAGAATCTTCCACAGTTTCTTCTGATCCACACAGTCAAAGGCTTTGTTATAGTCAGTAAAGCAGAAGTAGATGTTTCTCTGGAACTCTCTCTCTCTTTTTTTTTTTTTTTTCAATAATCCCAACAGACGTTGGCAGTTTGATTCCTCTGCCTTTTCTAAATCCAGCCTGAACATCTGGAGTTTCTAGGTTCACATATTGTTTAAGTATGGCTTGGGAAATTTTGAGCATTACTTTGCTAGCTTTTGAGATGAGTGCAATTTTGCATTAGTTTGAACATGCTTTGGCATTGCCTTTCTTCAGGATTGCTATGAAAACTGACTTTTTCCAATCCTGTGGTCACTGCTGAGTTTTCCAAATTTGCTGATATACTGAGTGAAGCACTTTAAGAGCAACATCTTTTAGGATTTGAAATAGCTCAGCTGGAATTCCATCACTTCCACTAGCTTTGTTCACAGTGATACTTCCTAAGGCCCACTTGAATTGATTTAGGACTCCAGGTTGTCTGGCTCTAGGTGAATGATCACACCATCATGGTTATCTGGGTCATTATGATTTTTTTGGGGGTGGGGTATAGTTCTGGGTATTCTTGTCACCTCTTCTGAAAATCTTCTGCTTCTGTTAGTTCCATACCATTTCTGTTCTTTACTGTGCCCATCTTTTGTGAAAAGTTCCCCTTGGTATCTCTAATGTTCTTAAAGAGATCTCTAGTCTTACCCATTCTATTGTTTGATCCTAGATACCTTATATCAGAAACTTCTGGACCTACACTTTCCTTGGATATGATCCTAATGCAATAGTACACTGGAATTAATAGTGATTGTCATTTATTAAGTGACACATAGCATACGCCATCTATCTGCACTATCCTATTTTCAAAATAGCTGTTTTAGAAAGGAAAAAATGTGATCCATATTTTATAAATGAAGATATAGTCAAAGAAGTTACATGTACCTATTCAGGGTGTCAACATCCTCTAAGTTGTATAGCAGAAATCTAGACCCAGACTTTATGATTCCAATGCTGACTCTGGGACTATGACCCACCAGGCTCCACTGAAAGCAATCATTCCATCCTCTGCCCTTCCAAGGCTCTTTATTTTGCCTTCTTTATATCAGGTACTGCTTTCTACCATGAATTAGCTATTTGTAAATAAGATTTACCTTCTTTTGGGCTTCAAGTTTCTCAGTGGAAAGATGCATGGCTGAGCCACCTGTGTCTATCACTGCTTCAAAAAAATAAAGCACCTTAAACACAGTAGAAAGCTAATAAATATATTTTGAAAGAAAAACATATTCACTATTCAATCTCAAAATTTCTTCCCCTATGATCCAAAATCACGAGTGTCCTCCAATATGAATCTGACAATGGCTTCCTGGGTCACCTAATATGGCACCTGTCCTGGGGCTGGTTCCTCAATTATTTCATCTCTATCATTCTGAACAAATTGTATTATGGCCAATTCCCTTAGGATTCTACTCATTCAGTATCTGATGACATAACTTAATGTATCTATGCCTTAATAGAATTTATTTGCCTTAATTTGTCAATTGAATTCCATTGAAGCTTGCTTCTTCCCTTTCATACCAAGGCCTCAATTTCCAATATTTTGGATCACGTCTTTAGTCTGACTCCTAGTTCAACTACTGAGTGGGAATTTAGTTTGATAGTCCAGCTTCGAGGTCATCTCCACCCCTGAACACTATCTTTTGAATCATCTTTCAATCAATTTTCTGCTTCCCAAGGAAGAATCACTCTATCCCCATGATTTATATAAGTCTCCAAGATTTCAGATTAGATTCAGAATCTTGGGCTCTTATTTATTTGGATGGAAACTTTGCTAACAGGTAATAACAAACACTGTATCAAGGGTCATCAGTGCTCCACTGAAGGAGATGAAAGAGAGTCATTTCCTAGGCAGGTTGATAAGAAGTCTAGGGGTCCCCAAGGAGAGAGGAGTCTGGAATTCTCAAGGAGGAAGAAAGTGAAGAAGGAAGTAAAATGTTTCCCAGAGAGTTGAATACTAGGTCAGCTTTACTGGGATGGAAAGCCCCAAAGTTTTAAAGGGAACAATGGAGAATACCAGGTGTGTCACTGCAATGTTTGCTCTGCAACCTAAGAAACAGGATCTAGCTCTAGGAAACAGGAACCTGACGCTAACTGCAAATTGTCACCAATAGTTACATAAAACTTACCTGCCTGCCCACCAATCATGCTCTGCCGAGTAGCCTAGTCCCCCTCCTCCCCTACACAATAGGATAAAAGGCTCCCAAAGCGGGTGTCCGGGGCTCCCCACCTTCGATTGGCTTGGTGGGGGCCCGGATCCGAAATTGCCAATAAACTACGTTTCTCTGAACTCCGACTGGTGGTCTCTATTGGCAGCTAGTCTCCCACAGGAGACAACCCTAATGTCAAGACTAAATCATCACTCCCTCTCTGCCTTTCTCCAGTCAACTAATCCTCAAAGCTATGGTCAAGTACCTCATCCATGTTGCCCTTCCCAACTTGCCCTGCAAAATTATTGTGGTGGCTTAGTCACTAAGTGGAAGATATCCCACCAGGATCCTTCATCCATGGAATTTCCCATGCCAGAAAACTGGACTGGGTTGCAATTTCCTTCTCCCTTCTTTGGGATCTTCCCAAACCAGGAATCGAATCTATGTCTCCTGCATTGCAGGTGGATTCTTTATTGTTGAGCTACCAGAGAAGACATATTCATCATCCAAGGGGCTTCCCACATTGCTCAGTGGTAAAGAATCTGTGTGTCAGTGCAGGAGACTGCCTACAATGCAGGATAAACAGGTTCGATCCCTAGGTAGGGATGATCCCCTGGAGTAGGAAATGGCTACCCACTCCAGTAGTCTTGTCTGGAAAATTCCATGGAGAGAGGAGCGTGGTGGACTACAGTCCAAGGAGTCACAAAGAGTCAGACACAGGTGAGCAACCAAGAAAACATCCATTCATTATCCAAACTAATATTTAATTATGCTCCTGCTAAGTTGTTTCAGTCATGTCAGACTCTTTGTGATCCCCATAGACTGCAGTCCACCAGCCTCCTCCATCCACAGGATTCTCCAGGCAAGAATACCAGAGTCAGTTTCACTCCAATGGACTTTGGAACAAGTCTCCCTGAGCTGGAATCTCAGTGCCATGAAATGCCTTTTTCATAGAGCTGTTATAAAGCCATCTAAGTTAATTCTTTTCAAGCATCTAGCACAAAAATTGGAAGGGTAAGTGCATTTATGTGTTAACTGATACTTTGTGTATGGCCCAAGGACTGTAGCCCACCAGGTTCCTCCCTCTGTGGGAATTTCCAGGCAAGAATACTGGAGCAGATTGTTATGTTCCACTCTAGGGAATCTTCCCAACCAAAGCGTCAAACCCGTGTCTCCTGTCCTGCATTGGCAGGTGGATTCTTTACCACTAGCACCACCTAGAAAGCCCAACTTCTATATTATACATAGTGATTAGAATAAATAGTAATTTCCAATAAATGAGGTCTTGACTTCCTAAAAGATGATGCTGCGAAAGTTCTACACTCAATATGCCAGTAAATTTGGAAAACTCGGCAGTGGCCTCAGGACAGGAAAAGGTCAGTTTTCATTACAATCCCAAAGAAAGGCAAATCCAAAGAATGTTCAAACTATGGCAAAGTTCTATTCATCTCGCACACTAGCAAGGCAATGCTCAAAATTTTCCAAGCTAGGCTTCAACAGTATGTGAACCATGAACTTCTAGGTGTTCAAGCTGGATTTAGAAAAGGAAGAGGAAGCAGAAATCAACTGCTAACATCCTTTGGATCACATAAAAACAAGAGAATTCCAGAAAAAAAAATCTACTTCTACTTTATTGACAACACCAAGCTCTTTGATTGTGTGGATCACAAAACACTGTGGAAATTTCATAGAGAGATGGGAATACCAGATCACCTGACCTGCCTCCTGAGAAATGTGTATGAAGGTCAAGAAGCAACATTTAGAACCAGACATGGAAGAAAGGACTGGTTCCAAATTTGGAAAGGAGTATGATAAGCCTGTATATTAACACCCAGCTTATTTAAATTATATGCAGAGTACATCATGTGAAATGCCAGGCTGGATGAAGCACAAGCTGGAATCAAGATTGCAGGGAGAAATATCAGTAATCTCAGATATGCAGATGACACCACGCTTATAGCAGAAAGCAAAGAGGAACTGAAGAGCCTCTTTGGAAGTGGAAGAAGAGAGTGAAAAACCTGGGTTAAAACTTAACCTTCAAAAATGAAGATCATGGTAGCCGGTGTCATCACTTCGTGGCAAATAGATCGGAAAACAATGGAAACAGTGAGACTTTATTTACTTGGGCTCCAAAATCACTACAGATGGTGACTGAAGCCATGAAATTAAGACACTTGCTCCTTGGAAGAAAAGCTATGACCAAGCTAGACAGCATAGTTAAAAAGCAGAGACATTACTTTGTCAACAAGGGTCCATCTAGTTAAAGCTACGGTTTTCCCAGTAGTCATGTATGGATGTGAGATCTGGACTATAAAGTAAAGCTGAGCACTGAAGAATTGATACTTTGATACTTTTGAACTACTATGTAGAAGACTCTTGAGAGTCCCTTGGATTGCAAGGAGATCCAACCAGTCAATCCTAAAGGAAATCAGACCTAAATATTTATTGGAAGCATTGATGCTGGAAGCTGAAACTCCAATACTTTGGCCACCTGATGTGAAGAACTGACTCATTTGAAAAGACCCTGATGCTGGGAAAGATTGAAGGCAAGAGGAAAAGGGGACGACAGAGGATGAGATGGTTGGATGGTATCACTGACTCAATGGACATGAGTCTGAGCAGGCTCTGTGAGTTGGTGAGGGACATGGAAGCCTGGCGTCTTGCAGTTTATGGGGTTGCAAAGATTTGGACATGTCTGTGCAACTGAACTGATCTGATTTGTATATAGGGACAGCAATGGGGCATGAAGGCTTGATGCATTAAGCATCTTTTCCTGGGTCTCTAGCAACCTGAGTCCAATGGATTTTAGTGAGGCTAGCCTATCAGTGAAATTGAAAGTGAAGTTGCTCAGTCGTGTCTGACTCTTTGTGACCTCATGGACTGTAGCCTACCAGGCTCCTCCCTCCATGGGATTCTCCAAGCAAGAGTACTGGAGTGGGTTGCAATTTACTTCTCCAGGAGATCTTCCCAACCCAGGGATCGAACCTGGGTCTCCTGCATTCCAGGCAGATGCTTTAACCACTGAGCCACCAAGGAAGCCCTATGAGTAGTGGAACCAAATTTAGGGAGAACCCTGGGCCATTAACCTAAAAGTCCCTGTGTATGCCTTTAAAAATGAAGCCACTAGGTACAGGGAGAGTGGAAGTTAGCCCCATTAAATCCAAGTTCCGTTACCTAGTTTATGATTATTCTCTCTATCTTAAACTATATACATTTGCTTCTCTCCTCTGAGCTAAATCCTGTGCTTGACTAAACACTAATCAACAAGAGTCAGATGATTAAGTTTGCTATTGTTTATAACACTGTTAACATACTGAAATTCTGTTGTAAATATTATCATTAATACACAAGCCCAGGCTGTCTCTCCAGGACAAGTTAGTAGGCCCCTGAGCCATGGGCCACCCTACTGGAAACATCCTGACTCTTTGAGACTACAGTTTAAAAATGCCACAGAAATGTCACAAGATGATGATTAATCCCAGATTCTTGGTCCTCCCCCTTTAAAAACACTCCCAATTCAAAGATCAAAAAGTAGATCTGAGATTTGTCTCGCACTACCTTGCTTGGTGCTTTGCAAACCCCTACTTTGCTGCAAACACTTGCTGTCAGAGTTTGGTTTTCTGTACCTCCGTACCAAGGGCAGGCAAATAAGTCCTTGCTTGGTTACAAGTGGAGTCCCTATCAAATCCAAGTGGCAAATTGAGGGTTCAGTGCAGACACAGGTGAAATCTCATGGCTCAGCTGAGGCAAAGACCACAGCAAGACAGCAGCATAGCTGTTTTAGAGCAGAGCCCAATACATAAGGTGAGGCAGATTAAATCAGCCCTACCTCCATTCTGGAGCAGCCCAGAGAACCTCAGGAAGGCTGAGCATGTAGATCAGAATGACACAGCACTGAAGGCCAGAGAAAGCTGGGAATCATGCTGGACCGGATCTATGTTGATTTGGGCTATCTCACTGCCCTGTCCAGGCTTCACTCTGTTGGTCAGCAAGGAGTCTGGTGCTGTGCTCTTTTGAAGGCAGGTATGTGGCAGATGACTGATTCCAGGGAGCCAAAGACAAGTTCTCAGTCAGCAAAGCCCATGGTGCAAATCTTAATGGCAGGTTCACAGCTGCCAGAGCCCCAGTGGTGGGACACACATCCTCTGGGCAGGAAGCACAAATCCACACAGCACAAGAGCCATAACTTAGTAGGAGGCCATAGAGGCTTTTAAATGTCTATTTTTAAGCTGGTTAGCAAAGCAAAGAAGAAACTGTCAGAGATCTAAAATGAAAAGTTTAATCCGGAGAGTCAGCAAAGAGGTGAAAGAAAGCAGAAAAAAGAAACCAGTGGAAGAGGCCTTAGGATTTTGAAAGAGAAATGAAAAGGAAGTTAGGGAAAAACAACTGTCACATCTCAAAACCATTCAAATCTACATTTGTTGAACACTGTTTTACATTCTCTAAGAACTTGCTGCTTTTTTTTTTAAGGCACATGCAACTTTTTCTTTCAGAAAAATCTCAGCTCCTCTACATATTTGACAAATTTCTATGTGCTCCTACGTCAAAGTTTGCCTCCTTTAGAGAGGTCTGTTTTCATATAACTCAATGTTTGTAATAGTGTATTTCAAAGTACAATACAATTATGAACTCTGTGTTTTATAGCTGCCCATTATATCCTTGAGGATATCCCAAGACCCTCAAGACTCAGTAGAGTTCCTAGCACTGTATGCAATGGGTGCTTAATTTATGACCACTGAGTAAGTGAAAAAGAAAAAGAATGAATAAGGGAAAGAGTGAAGAAAGGAAGCACAGAAAGAAGGGGAAAAGGGAGAAAAGGAAAAAAATCAGAAATTGTTTATGGTTGAAACATAGGATGCACAGAGGGGAGGCAGGAAGGGAGTCTATAACAGTATTAATACCTTAGCATGTCATGAGAGTCATGTGGGCCAAGCTAAATATTTGAGCCTTATCACACTGACAACGTAGCATCATCAAAGGCTATAAAACAGAATAATGTTTCAAAAACATCCTTCTCCACTGAACTTTTAACTGTCCCTTGTGGTATCAACTTTCCCTAAATGTTATGAGTATATTCTTCAGAACCAAGCAAACTTGCATTTAAATTATAGCTTGGCCATTTGTGAGCTTTCTAACTTCAGCCAAATTACCCCTGAGCCTCAGTCTGTTCAGCTATATAGGGGGTGATGAATGATATTTATCAACATGCTTTTTGTAAGAACTAAAACCTATTGAAGGTTTAGACATACACTAAGCAATCAATAACATCCAATAATACTGGCAATGGCAAGCCACTCCAGTATTCTTGCCTAGAAAATCCCATGGATGGAGGAGCCTGGAAGGCTGCAGCCCATGGGGTCGCTACGGATCGGACACGACTAAGCAACTTCACTTTCACTTTCACAGATTGGAGAAGGAAATGGCAACCCACTCCAGTGTTCTTGCCTGGAGAATCCCAGGGACAGGAAAACCTGGTGGGCTGCCATCTATGGGGTCACATAGAGTTGGACACGACTGAAGCAACTTAGCAGCAGCAGCAGCAGCAGCAGTAATACTGGTGTTGCCAATGGTGGTGTAGTCACTAAGTCGTGTCTGACTCTTGTGACCCCATGGACTGTAGCCTGCCAGGCTCCTTTGCCCATGGGATTCTCCAAGCAAGAATACTGGAGTGGGTTGCCATTTCAATACAAGTTAAAAACTGTAGTAACAGGAGGTTTCGGTGTTCTTATGCCCTGGAATAGTCTCTGATAGATGACACTGTCTTTTCTTTCTTTCATTATTATTTCCTTTTCTCCCCATCCCCAAACTCTGCATCTGTCTCTCCCTTCTTCAAGTTGTCTTTGACTCAATGCAGAGGCAAGCTAAGTACGATGGTTCCCCTCTGCCATTGCTACCATGATCTGGGAGTCTAACATCCACCAACTCATAAACCAGAAATCTGAGTCTCACTCTAACCCACCATTCTCCATCACCCCACCACATGCAGTTCATTAAGCTCCATTGATCCATGTCCTAAACAGTTTCAGATTCTCTCCACTGCTGCCACATCCACCACGGTCTTCAGTAGATGACTTCTAACTCAGACTGCCACCATACTCCTCTGACTGTCCCTCTCAGGTTGTCTGTCTCTCTCACCCCAGTTAATTATGTCCTCTGTAGCTGAAAAAATCTTAAAACTCAAATGTGACCAGGTGAACCATACCCCCACCCAGCTTGCTGCTGCTGCTAAGTAGCTTCAGTCGTGTCTGATTCTGTGCGACCCCATAGACAGCAGACCACCAGGCTCCTTTGTCCCTGGGATTCTCCAGGCAAGAACACTGGACTGGGTTGCCATTTCCTTTTCCAATGCATGAAGCGAAAAGTGAAAGTGAAGTCTCTTCAGTCAAGTCCGACTTAGCAACCCCATGGACTGCAGCATATCAGACTCTTCAATCCATGGGATTTTCCAGGCAAAAGTACTGGAATGCATTGCCATTGCTTAAGGCCCTCTCAAAGTTTCCTATTTATCTTAGGATAAATACACAGCTTGTTAACATTCAGTTCAGTTCATTTCAGTCACTCAGTTGTATCCGACTCTTTGCGATCCCATGAATCGCAGCACGCCAGGCCTCACTGTCCATCACCAGCTCCCAGAGTTCACTCAGATTCATGTCCATCGAGTCACTGATGCCATCCAGCCATCTTAGCCTCTGTCGTCCCCTTCTCCTCCTGCCTCCAATCCCTCCCAGCATCAGGGTCTTTTCCAGTGAGTCAACTCTTCGCGTGAGGTGGCCAAAGTACTGGAGTTTCAGCTTTGGCATCATTCCTTCCAAAGAAATCCCAGGGCTGACCTCCTTCAGAATGGACTGGTTGGATCTCCTTGCAGTCCAAGGACTCTCAAGGGTCTCTCCAACACCACAGTTCAAAAGCATCAATTCTTGAGTGCTCAGCCTTCTTCACAGTCCAACTCTCATATCCATACATGACCACTAGAAAAACCATAGCCTTGACTAGACGGACCTTAGTCGGCAAAGTAATGTCTCTGCTTTTGAATATGCTATCTAGTTGGCCATAACTTTTCTTCCAAGGAGTAAGCGTCTTTTAATTTCATGGCTGCAATCACCATTTGCAGTGATTTTGGAGCCCTAAAAATAAAGTCTGACACTGTTTCCACTGTTTCGCATGGTTGTTCTCTAATCTCAGTTACCTGTGATGAAGCTACACTGGTTCATAACTGGAGCCCTTCTTTGCCTAGGCCATTGGCTCTTCCTCTAACAATCTCTCTAAAGAAACAGGTCTGCACAATACTGTTTCAAAAACAAATAGGAAGGTCTCTTCATGGTTCAAATATCAGTAAGTCAGTTCAGTCACTCAGTCATGTCTGACTCTGCAAATCAATGGACTGCAAAAACACCAGGCTTTCCTGTCCATCACCAACTCCTGGAGCTTGCTCAAACTCATGTCCATTCAGTCAGTGATGCCATCCCAACCACCTCCTTGTCTGTCATCCCCTTCTCCTCCTGCCACCAATCTTTCCCAGCACCAGAGTATTTTCAAATGAGTCAGTTCTTCACTGTCAAGTGGCCAAAGAATTGGAGTTTCAGCTTCAGCATCAGTCTTTCCAATGAATTTTCAAGGACTGATTTCCTTTAGGATTCACTGGTTGGATCTCCTTGCAGTCTAAGTGCCTCTCAACAGTCTTTTCCAACACCACACTTCAAAAGCATCAATTCTTCAGCTTTCTTTATAGAAAGCACTCAGCTTTCTTTATAGTTCAACTCATATCCATACATGACTACTGGAAAAACCACAGCTTTGACTATATGGACATTTGGTGGCAAAATAATGTCTCTGCTTTTTAATATGCTGTCTAGGTTGGTCATAGCTTTCCTTCCAAGAAGCAAGTGTCTTTTAATTTCATGACTGCAGTCACCATCTGCAGCAATTTTGGAGCCCCACCCTCAAAAAAACTAAAGGCTCTGTTTCCATTGTTTCTTCATCTGTTTTCCATGAGTGATGTGACTAGATGCCATGACCTTAGTTTTCTGGATGTTGAGTTTTAAGACAGGTCTTTAACTTTCTTCTTTAACTTTCATCAAGAGGCTCTTTAGTTCTTCTTCACTTTCAGCCATAAGGATGGTGTCATCTGCATATCTGAGGTTACTGATATTTCTCTCTGCAACTTTGATTCCAGCTTGTGCTTCATCCAGCCCACCATTTCTCATGATGCACTCTGCATAGAAGTTAAATAAGCAGGGTGACAATATACAGCCGTGATGTATTCTGCTCCCAATTTGAAACAAGTCTGTTGCTCCATGTCCAGTTCTAACTGCTGCTTCTTGACCAGCGTACAGATTTCTCAGGAGGCAGGTAAGGTGGTCTAGTATTCCCGTCTCTTTAAGAATCTTCCACAGTTTCTGGCAATCCACACAATCAAAGGTTTTGGTGTAGTCAGTTAAACAGAAGAGGACATTTTTCTAGAACTCTCCTGCTTTTTTGATGATCCAGCAGATGTTGGCAACTTGATCTCTGATTCCCCTGCCAGTCTGAACATCTGAATGCTCAGAGTTCATGTATTGTTGAAGCCTGGCTTGAAGATTTTGAGCATTATTTTGCTAGCGTGTGAGATGACTGAAATTGTATGTTAATTAAACATTCTTTGACATTGCCTTTCTTTGGGATTGGAATGAAACTGATATTTTCCAGTCTTGTGGCCACTGATGAGTTTTCCAAATTTGCTGGCATACTGAGTGCAGTACTTTCACAGCATCAACTTTCAGGATTTGAAATAGCTCAACTGGAATTCCATCACCTCCACTCACTTTGTTTATAGTGATGCTTCCTAAGGCCCACTTGACTTCACATTACAGGATGTCTGACTCTAGGTGAGTGATCACACACCATGGTTATCTGGGTCAAAATCTTTTTTGTAAAGTTCTTCTTCTTCTGTGTATTCTTGCCTCCTCTTCTTAATATCTTCTGCTTCTGTTAGGTCTATACTCTTTCTGTCCTTTATTGAGCCCATCTTTCCATGAAATATTCAGTTGGTATCTCTAATTTTCTTGAAGAGATCTCTAGTCTTTCCCATTGTATTGTTTTCCTCTGTTTCTTTGCATTTATCACAGAGGAAGGCTTTCTTATCTCTCCTTCTATTCTTTGGAACTCTGCATTCAAATAGGTATATCTTTCCTTTTCTCCTTCTTCAGTTTCTCTTCTTTTCTTGGCCATTTGTAAGTCATCCTCAGACTGCCATTTTGCTTTTTTGCATTTGATTTTCTTAGGGATGATCTTGATCCCTGCTTCCTGTACAATGTCATGAATCTCATTCATAGTTCCTCAGGCACTCTATCAGATCTAATTCCTTGAATCTATTTGTCACTTCCACTATATAATCATAAAGGATTTGATTTAGGTCATACCTGAATGGTCTAGTGGTTTTCTTTACTTTCTTCAATTTGAGTTGAACTTGACAATAAGGAATTCATTATCTTAGCCACAGTCAGCTCCTGATCTTGTTTTTGCTGACTGTATAGAGCTTCTCCATCTTTGGCTGCAAAGAATATAATCAATCTGGTTTCAGTAATAATCATCTGGTGATGTCCATGTGTAGAGTCTTCTGTTTTGTTGTTGGAAGAGGGTGTTAGCTATGACCAGTGTTTTCTCTTGGCAAAACTGTTAGCCTTTGCCCTGCTTCATTCTGTACTGCAAGGCCAAATTTGCCTGTTACTCCAGGTAGTTCTTGTCTTCCTACTTTTGCATTCCAGTTCCCTATGCTAAAAGGACATCTTTTGGGTGTGTTAATTCTAGAAGGTCTTGTAGGTCTTTATAGACCATTCAAATTCTGCTTCTTCAGCATTACTGGTTGGGGCATAGACTTGAATTACTGTTATATTGAGTGGTTTTGCCTCGGAAACGAACAGAGATCATTCTGTTGTTTTTGAGATTGCACCGAAGTACTACATTTTGGACTCATGTTGATTATGGTGGCTACTCCATTTCTCTTAAGGGATTCTTGCCCATAGTAATTGATATAATGGTCATATGAATTATTAGCCCATTCCAATCCATTTTAGTTCACTGATCCCTAAAATGTCAATGTTTACTCTTGCCATCTCTTGTTTGACCACTTCCAATTTACTTTGATTCATGAACCTAGCATCCCAGGTTCCTATGCAATATTGCTCTTTACAGCATCAGACTTTACTTCCACTACCAGTCACATCCACAGCTGGGCTTTGTTTTTGCTTTAGTTCCTTCTCTTCATTCTTTCTGGAGTTATTTTTCCATTTTTCTTCAGTAGCATATTGGGCACCTACCCACCTGGGGAGTTCATCTTTTAGTGTTTTTTTTTTTTTTTTTTTTTATTGCCTTTTCATACTATTCATGGGTTTCTCAAGACAAGAATACTGAAATGGTTTGTCATTCCCTTCTATAATGGACTATGTTTTGCCAGAACTCTCCACCACAACCCATACATCTTGGGTGGCCCTACACGGCATGGTTCAGAGTTTCATTGAGTTAGACAAGGCTATAGTCCGTGTGATCAGATTGGTTAGTTTTCTATGACTCTGATTTTCATTCTGTCTTTCCTGTGATAGATAAAGTAAGAGGCTTACAGAAGCTTCTTGATGGGAGATGCTGACTGTGGGGGAAATTTGGTCTGATGGATGGGGCCATGCTCAGTAAATTTTTAATCTTTATACCAGTAAATCTTTAATCAGTTATAATCAGTGGATAACTGATATAAAACACTATGTGAAGACAAGTCTTAGAAAAGGGTCTAGCTGACACAGTGTAAAAGAAAGTGATGGGATGATGGACCTAGTAAGTGCCTGAAAGTACTTCACTTCACTTTTCTAAATGTGCCCTGTCAAAGTATAGAGAGTAAACCCAAAAGGCTTAAGTTAGTAGATACACAATGAAGTAGAATATTTATCTTCACATTCTTGAGCTGCAGATCATTCAGCCTTATGAAACACCACCATGTCTGTCTCCCAACATGCCTCGGGCCCTCAGAATGGTGATTCCATCTTAATGAGCAGGGCACATCATCTGTCAACAGGATTGCTAAGTGGCAACATGGTAACATCTTCTCCCAGAACCCAAGGAGCAGAACACTCTGGTGCCATTTGGGTAAGATTTATCGCTTGGCTCAGAGGTCAAGAGATTTTACACACTACTCAACCTGAGAGGAATAAATGATATCTGTGGGCCAAAAAAAAGTCACCTGACATTTCATAAAACAAAGAATAGTGTACACCATCAAGCCATCATCCACTGCAGCCACACTAGCCAGTGTACCCTGAGGGGAATTTAGGATGCAGAAAAAAATAGGATACTGACTCTCAGTAGTAAAGATGCATATCCAGGAAATATTTCAATGAGTCCAGACCCTTGTATATTCCTGTGCATAGAGAAGCACTGAATTCACTAACTTGAGATGTCTGTTTTTGTGATTAGCAGTAATCTTCTGACATTCAACTACACATTCAAGGGGTTTTCTTGTTTGTTTGTTTTGATTGCTTTTTCCTGCAAAAAAAAAAAAATGCTATATATCCTGGTTTCTCCCTTACCTCTTTAGAACAGTTCTTCTTACACACCTGAGAGGCTGTCTCCTAGGTTATGGTCTTCAGTAAGGTCCACAAATAAAATAGCACACAACTTTTAGATTCTGTGCTTTTCTTCAGTTGAAAGATCTGTGTATCCTTGGTCCAGTCCAATTCGGTCCCAACATTTCCTATTTCGGTGCTTTAAGAGCCATTGCAGAGGGGAGGCACCTGGCTTAGAGCAGGGTACTAGAGGGTTACCTCCCCAACCTTTATATTTTCTGGAAAGAGGATTCAAGGGGCATTAATCTAAACAATACTGTTGACCAAAGCATTGACCTTGTTGTTGTTTAGTCACAAAGTCATGTCCAAATTTTAGGTGACTCTGTGGATGTAGCCCACCAGGCTCCTCTGTCTGTGGGATTTTCCAGGTAAGAATATTGGAGTGGGTCGCCATTTCCTTTTCTAGGGTATCTTCCTGACCCAATAGCTTATAGCTAAATGTAGAAAGGAGGAGGAGAAAGGGGAAAGTATGATTCATATATATTCCTTATGGAATGTGATTTTAAAACTAAAATATCTAGACTACATTTTATACTTAAATTAGTGAAAGCAACATAGAGTTTGCTCCCACTTCAGTTGCAATATCACTTTTAATCAAAGGAATCAGAAATAATATATTCTAATGAGGATATATAAATCAGTTACCTTAGAAAGCTAGGTAGTGCTTTCCTGCATTCCTTCGCTTATTTTACCTACTAAATTTTGAGATTTACTTCTCCGGAGATTTTTTCTCTTATACATGTGAATCCTTCGTCTCTAACAAATGATTTAATTCATAAGTAGGCAGGTGGGCAAAACATACGTACTCAAGAGTCAGATGTTCAAATTCTGATGTTAAAATCAAGTTAGCTCTGTAACCCAGCAAAGTGAATCTAGTCATATTTCCTATAGTCTTTTCATCTGTAAAATGGGGATAATAACTGTCTATACCTCATGTACTTGATATAAATATATAAAAATAAAGCATATAAAATACTAAGCATTACCTTTAACACAGAAAATATTCAATAAGTATTGACTTCTGCTATAATAAGTGTTCAATTTATATACATATTTATACAAACACACACACATGTCAGTTATAATTTCTTTGTTAGGGCATTATTGGGGCTCTTCCTAGAATAATCTGGATATCCTAACTCCCATTCTTCCAAACCACCTCAATGTGGATTTTTGGTGAGATTTAATACATAGAGACAACTGAAAATCAGTGAAATCTAAACACAGAGTCTATGAACTTACTGATTGTAATTAACTCTAATTATATTTCTTTATAATCATAATATATTTCACAGTGCTTAGCACTTAACTCCAGTAAATATTTTATTAACAAGTAGGATATTTGTTAAATAAATCATGTAATATAAGTAAAATAGGTGAAGAAGCAATTTAGGGTTAGGGTTACCCAGCTTAGCTTCAGGACTCTATTAGAATGCTCTCAAAGGGTGAAGAGATCTAACCCTATAAAGTGCATGTAGAAACAATTCCTCAAGCTCTCCTTAAGTGCTGCTAGGCTGGACATTTTTCATGCTTTCTGGTTTCCCATCACATCTTGGATGCTTTTCCCTTGTGTACTGGTTTCTCATTGCTTCTGTAACAAATTATTACAACCTTGGTGGCTTTAAACAATATAAATTCAATATGTTAATAGTTTTGGAGCTCAGGAGTCTGAAATGAGTCTTTGGGGGCTGAAATCAAGGTGCCAGTAGACTGATGTCCCTTTTTCAAGCTCCAAGAGCAGATTTGTTTCCTTGCTTTTTCAGCTACTTGGAGACCTTTAGCATTGATTTATTAATAGCTCAAAGTCCTCTTCCTGCAGCTCCAAAGTGTACCATTCCAACCTCAGTTTCAGTCATTCTATCTCCTTTGCTCACTCTGATCTTCCTGCCTCCTTCTTTTAAGTACCCTTATGATTACACTAGTCTCACATGGATAACCTAGGATAATCTTCCCATCTCAAGAGCCATAGCTTATCACATCTTCAAAGTCCCTTTACCATGTAAGGTAACATATTCACAGGATCCCAAGATTAGTATTTAACACCTTTGAGAGGGGCCATTATTCAGCCAACCCTTTATATTTGGAGTACTTATTACCTCTTGGGTTCAATTCCACCCAGGTAGAATCCTGGACTTACTTTTGATAGGACACTGGGCTTCCCTAGTAGGTCAGCTGGTAAAGAATCTGCTTGCAATGCAGAAGGCTGGGTTCAGTGGCTGGGTCAGGAAGTTCCCCTTGAAGAGGGATAGGCTAACCACTCCAGTATTCTTGGGCTTCCTTGGTGGCTCAGACAGTAAAGAATCTGCCTGCAATGCGGAAGACCTGGGTTCAGTCCCCGGGTTGGAAAGATCTCCCAGAGAAGGGAACAGCTACCCACTCCAATATTCTGGCCTGGAAACTTCTATGGACAGAGGAGCCTGGCAGGCCACAGTCCATGGGGTTGCACAGAGTTGGACATGACAAAG
Source organism: Nanger dama (assembly GCA_917880005.1). Taxonomy (NCBI): domain Eukaryota; kingdom Metazoa; phylum Chordata; class Mammalia; order Artiodactyla; family Bovidae; genus Nanger; species Nanger dama. The sequence goes on from CAKJTW010000045.1 coordinate 1,162,819, forward strand.
CAACTTTTACTTTCAAAGGCATGTGTCATATTCTGGCCAATCTCAGATGCCTGAGATTTCAGTTCTGAAGTGAACAACAATGAAAAAGTAGGTCTTAAGTGAAATCTGTTTTCTGGTGAGACTGGCAGCAGACCTGTCCAGCTTTCTGAACACCAGTGGTGTCTAGTGACTAGTTCACATGAGTGATGGAATCTAACTGTCTCTGTCCAGCAGTGGAAGGACCAGGGGTCTTTTTCTAGAATAATTCCATAGCACAGTCTTATAAATGTAGCCTCCAATTCCAATTATTTGGCCCTCCCAAAGTTTCAGTGAATATTTGCTTTAACAAATCTTTCTGCTTATACTAATTGTGAAAGGATTCTTTACAACTAAGGATCCCGGTGGACACAACTTCCTGTCCTGGGTTGTAAGAAGAGCCTGCAGAGAGGCTGATGGAAGTGCCCCTAAAGAATATAATAACAAATGATATTTTGGTGTATCTCTTAGATGCCAAGCTCTGAGTAAAATGTCTCTGAAGAAACGCAGTGCAGTCATTCTAACTAAGGGTCAGTAACACCATCCACTGTAATAGGTGTGAGGAGGAGGAGGATGGAAAGAGAATAGTCTATGTCACCTTACTCCTAGACTTTGTCAATCTAAACAGATGGGTACTAATGCTGTTTGTGAAGGGATGGGAAAAGAGATTCTGACTATTGATACTGGTCAGCATGGATGCATCCTTCAGTGATTTTCAAAACACTTTATCCTGTTGGATGTTTATATTAAATTAAATAGTCTGGGCATATTCATTAGTTTAAAAAGCAAAAGTATACTTTGCATCTGCCACCAGCAAGTGAGGGCTGGGCAGAGAGGTGTGAGCTACATCATGAGTCCTTAGCATAAGGACTGGGCCTGAACACCCTGAGAACAATCTGAGGGAGCTAACGTGAGATAGCAGCCCAGTTCATGAGATCACCAGAGAGACCAAAAATAAAAATGAAAGACTTTTCCAACAAAGGCTCTACAGCCTCACCATGACCCCTGGTGTGCTCACAGAACAAAGGATTGAGTGAATACCAAAGGACAGAAAGCCAGTTGCCATATAGGATCCTCCCTCCCTGGAGGCAGAGAGGGAGGCCTGTAACAGTCCAGCTGAAAGGCAAGGGGCTGCTGCAATCTTGTCCCCAGACACCACATCTTCCACCAAACTGTGACCAGGCTCTCAGTTGCTAACCATGTCTTCCTGGGATGCTGGATGGTTGACATCTGCCAAGAATTTCACAGCTTGAGATCAACTCCCCAGAAGAGACACAGGGCACACCAGGGGCTGTGTTCTCGCAGCGCACCCGGGAAACTGAGAGGCTGGAACCAAGCAAGTGAATAAGATGCACGGCACACCTGGGACAGTGCACTCACCAACCACCTGATTACCTGAACTGGTTGGACCTGGGAAGGGCACAAAATGCACAGCCCATCTGGGTCTACCCTTGCAAAGCACCTGAGAACATGAGTGGCTTAGACCTGGAAAGTGCACGAAACACAGAGCCCACTTAGTACAGTGCTCTTGACGAGCACCCTGGAGCCTGAGCAGCGTAGACTTACTGCCTTGAGCAGTGACAAACCCATTGTACTCCGTCCACTGCAAACACTCCCCACACATGCCAGTGGTATTTGTTTGGAGTGTCCCTACCTCCCACAGCACAACTGAATAAGTGAGCCTAAATTAATAGCTACCTTTGCTCCCTTGTGTCAGGGAAGAAATTAGACACTGAAGAGACTTGAAAACAGAGGAAACCAAAATAAAGAAAGAAGGGGGAACCGCTTTGGAAGTAACTCAGGCAAAAGATTAAAACACCCTATATTTAATGCTGGAAACATTTGAGGGGAGCCTACAGACCTTGAGAACAAGTAAAAGCTGAAATAAGAGACTATCTGACATTGGAATGACCCCCCAATGCCTACAGCAGCTCCAGTGAAATTCCTAAATATATTTATACTATTATCATTTTTTAATTTTAAAAAAATGTTCTTTATTACTCCTTTAACTTTCATTTTTATAGCCAACTATTACCTTTCAAAAAAAAAACTACTTTAGAAAATGAATTCCAAATATTTGCTCATTATTGTGATTATATTCTCTAGTTTTTATATTGTATTTTTGAGAGTCTAACCTCTATTCTAGGTTTTTAATCTTTGCTATTTGATACTTGTTATCAACTTTGTACTTTGAAGAATCTAATCTTCAGTATCTATTTTCACTTAGGGATTTAATTACTGGTTTGATTGCTCTCTCCCTTTTGACTCTCCCTCTTCTCCTCCAGGTAACCTCTATCTCCTTTCTCCCTCTTCTTTTCTCTTCTCTACATAACTCTGTGAATCTCTCTGGATGTTCCAGACTATGGAGAACACTTAGGGATTAGATTACTGGCTAGATTCCTCTCTCCCCATTTGATTCTCCATTTTCTCCTCCTGATCACCTCTATCTTCCTTCTCCCTTTTCTCTTCAGTATATAACTGTGTGAATCTCTCTGGGTGATCCTGGCCCCTCTTCTCTATATAGGTCTGTGAATCTCTCTAGGTGTTCCTGGCTCTGGAGAATTGTTTCACCAAAAACCTAGGGGTTTTATCTTCTATGCTGTATGGATGGAGAAGTCTTGAGGTTACTATAAGAGAAGGATTGAAAGCCAGAGGCAGGAGGCTTAACTCCAAAACTTGAGAACATCAGAGAACTGCTGACCAGGGAATATTAATAGACAAGAGCTCACCCAAAAGTCTATACACCTACACTGAAACCGAGCTCGACCCAAGATCCAGTGAAAACACACCACACTAATTCTCTAGCAAAACAGGAACACAGTCATGAACATTAAAAGATGGCCTGTCCAAATCCATGTTAAACTCAAGGGCACCCCAAAATTCACTACTGGATATTTCATTGCACTTTGGAAAGAAGAGATGAAGTTCCACACACCAGAAAACAGGCACAAGCTCCCCCAAGCAGGAAACCTTGACAAGCCATTAGTCCAACTCCACCCACAGGGAGCAGACTCCACAATTAAGAGGAACCACAAACTTCAAGACTGTATAAGGGCATCCCAAACACAGCAATGCAAACAAAATAAAAAGGCAGAGAAATATTCAGCAGATGAAGGAACATGATAAAAACCCACCTAACCAAACAAAAGACAAGGAGATATGGAATCTACCTGAAAAAGAATTCAGAATAATGATAGTAAAGATGATCTAAAATCTTAAAAAAAAGAGAGTTACAGGTAAATAGCCTAGAGACAAGGATTAAGAAGATGCAAGAAATACTTAACAAGGATCTAGAAGAAATAAAGAAGAGTCAAATCAATAATGAATAATGCAATAAGTGAGATCAAAAGCACTCTGGAGGGAACCAAGGGTAGCATAACTCAGGTAGAAGAAAGGATAAGTAAAATGGAACATAGAAAGATGGAAACAAATGAAGCAGAGGAAAAAAATAATACAAAGAAATGAGGACAACCTCAGAGACCTCTGGGACAATTTTAAATGCCCCAACATTCAAATCATAAGTGTCCCAGAGAGGACAAAAAGAAAGGGCATGAGAAAATACTGGAGAAGATAACAATGGAAAACTTACCTAATATGGGGAAGGAAATAGCCACCCAAGTCCAAGAAACATAGAGAATACCAAACAGGATCAATCCAAGGCAAAACACCCCAAGACATGTATAAATCAAACTAACAAAGATCAAACACAAAGAGCAAATATTAAAAGCAGCAAGGGAAAAGCAACAAATAACATACACGGGGATCCCCATAAGGATAAAGGCTGATCTTTCAATAAAAACTCTTCATGCCAGAAGGGAATGGCAGGATATACTTAAAGTGATGAAAGAGAAAAACCTACAATCAAGATTACTCTACCCAGCAAGGATCTCATTCAGATATGAAGAAGAAATCAAAAGCTTTATAGACAAGCAAAAGCTTAGAGAATTCAGCACCGCCAAATCAGATTTTCAGCAAATGCTAAATGATGTTCTCTAGACAGGAAACACAGGAAAGGTTTTTAAAAATGAACCCAAAATAACAAAGTAAATGGTAATGGGATCACACTTATCGATAATTACCTTAAATCTAAATGGGTTAAATGTGCCAATTAAAAGACAAAGATTGGCTGATTGGATACTAAAACAAGACTTCTGTATATGCTGTCTACAAGAGACCCACCTCAAACCTAGGGACACATACAGACTGAAAGTGAAGGGCTGGAAAATGTATAATCCATGCAAGTGAAGTGAAAGTCACTCAGTCGTCTCCTACTCTTTGTGAACCCATGGACTATACAGCCCATGGAATTCTCCAGTCCAGAATACTGAAGTGGGTAGCCTTTCCCTTCTCCAAGTGGTCTTCACAACTCAGGGATTAAAGCCAGGTCCTCCACATTGCAGGTAGATTATTTGCCCACTGAGCCACAAGGGAGCCCAAGAATACAGGAGTGGGAAGCCTATCCCTTCTCCAGTGGATCTTCCTGACCCAGGAATCATACTGGGTCAGAGGAGGAATCTCCTCCTCTTCAGGTGGATTCTTTACCAACTGAGCTATGAGGGAAGCCCATGAAAAGGGAGGACCAAAAGAAAGCAGGAGTAGCAATACTCATATCAGACAAAACAACTTTGAAATAAAGACTGTGTCAAGGGAAAAAGAAGGACATGACATAATGATCAAAGGATCAATCCAAGAAGATTTAACAATAATAAATATTTATGCACCCAACATAAGAGCACTGAACATAAAAGCATGACATAATGATCAAAGGATCAATCCAAGAAGAAGATATAACAATTATAAATATTTATACATCCAGCATAAGAGCACTCAATATGTAAGGCAAATTCTAACAAGTATGAAAGGGGAAATTAACAGTAACACAATAATAGTGGGAGATGTTAATATGCCACTCACACCTATGGATAGATCAAATAAACAAACAACAAGGAAACACAAACTTTAAATGATACAATGGACCAGTTAGACCTAACTGATATGTATAGGGCATTTCACTCAAAAAAGTGGAATTCACCTTTTTCATAGTGCACATGGGACATTCTCCAGTATAGATCACATCCTAGGCCATAAATCTGGCCTTGATAAATTTTCAAAAGTTGAAACCATTTAAAGCATATTTTCTGATCACAATGCAGAGATTAGATGTCAACTAGAGAGGAAAAAAAAAAACTATTAAAAATGCAAACATATGGAGGCTAACCAACATGCTCCTGAATAACCAACAGATCACAGAAGAAATTCGAAAGGAAATAAAAATATGCATAGAAACTAATGAAAATGAAAACACCACAACCCACAACCCATGAGATCCAGTAAAGGCAGTGCTAAGATGGAGATTCACAGCAATACACGTCTACCTCGAGACACAAGAGAAACATCAATTAACAGCCTAACTTTACATCTAAACCAACTAGAAAAAGAAGAAATGAGGAAACCCAAAGTTAGCAGAAAGAAAGAAATCATTAAAACAGAGCAGAAATAAACAAAAAAGAAACTAAGGAGACTATGAAAGTGAAAGTGAAGTCGATCAGTCGTGTCCGACTCTTTGCAACCCCATGGACTGTAGCCTACCAAGATCCTCTGTCCATGGATTTTCCAAGCAATAGTACTGGAGTGGATTGCCATTTCCACCTCCAGGGGTTCTTCCCAACCCAAGGATCGAACTGGGTCTCCCACATTGTAGACAGTTGCTTTACCGTCTGAGGCACCAGAGAAGTCCTTATAGGAGAAGGAGACTATAGAAAAAGATCAACAAGTTAAAAGCTGACTCTTTGAGAAGATAAATAAACTAGACAAACCATTATCAGGCTCATCAAGAAAAAAAATGATAAGAATCAAGTCAATAAAATTAGAAATAAAAATGGAAAAATCACAATACACAACACAGAACTACAAAAGACCATAAGAGACTACTATAAGCACTTATATGCCAATAAAATGGACAACTTGGAAAAAATAGACAAATTCTTAAAAATGCTTAACCTTCTGAAAATGAACAAGGAAGAAAGAAAATCTTAACAGACACATCACAAGAACAGAAATCAAAGCTTGCTGATCACAAGCACAGAAATCAAAGTAATAAAAAATCTTCCAACAAACAAAAGCCCAGGTCCAGATGGCTTCACAGGTGAATTCTACCAAAAATTTAGAGAAGCGCCAACACCTATCCTACTCAAACTCTTCCAGGAAATTGAAGAGGAAGGTAAACACCCAAACATATTCTACAAGTCCAACATATTCCTAATACCAAAACCAGACAAAGATGCCACACAAAGAAAACTACAGGCCAGTATCACTGATAAACACAGATGCAAAAATCTGCAATAAAATTCTAGCAAACAGAATCCAAAAATATATTAAAAAGATCATACACCATGACCAAGTGGGCTTTATCCCAAGAATGGAAGGATTCTTCAATATTCACAAATCAATAAATGTGATACCATATTAACAAATTGAAAAATAAAAACCATATAATTATCTCAATAAAGGCAGAGAAAGCCTTTGACAAAATTCAACAACCACTTCTGATAAAAATGTTCCAGAAAGCAGGCATAAAAGAAACATTCCTAAACATAATGAAAGCCATATACAAAAACCCACAGCAAATATCCTCAATGGTGAAAAATTGAAAGCATTTCCTCTAAAATCAGAAACAAGAAAAAGTGGTGAGGCCCACTCTCACCACTACTATTCAACATAGTTTTGGAAGTCCTAGTCACAGCAATCAGAGAAGAAAAAGAAATAAAAGGAATCCAGATTGGAAAAGAAGAAGTAAAACTCTCACTTGACATGATCCTCTACATAGACCCTAAAGAAACCAACAGAAAATTACTAGAGCTAATCAATTAATATAGTAAATTTGCAGTATACAAAATTAACACACAGAAATCCCTTGCATTCTTATACACTAACAATGAGAACACAGAAAGTAAGGAAACAATCTCATTCACCATTGCAACAAAAAGAATAAAATACTTAGGAATAAATTTACATAAAGAAACAAAAGACCTATATAGAGAAAACTATAAAACACTGATGAAAGAAATCAAAGATGACACAAATAGATGGAGACATATACCATGTTTGTGGATTGGAAGAATCACTATAGTGCAAATGATTATACTACCTAAACAACCTATAGTTTCAACACAATCCCTATCAAGCTACCAAAGTGTATTTTCACAGAACTAGAACAAATAATTTCAAAATTTGTATGGAAATACAATAAGCCTTGAATAGCCTTACCTTCCTGACTTCAGACTATACTACAAAGTTGCAGTCATCAGGAAAGTATGGTACTGCCACAAAAACAGAAATACAGATCAATGGAACAAAACAGGAAGCTCAGCGATAAATCCACACACCTATGGACACCTTATCTTTGACAAAGGAGACTAATATATACAATGGAGAAAAGACAATATCTTTAATAGTGGTGCTGGGAAAACTGATCAACAACCTGTAAAAGAATGAAACTAGAACACTTTCTAACACCATACACAAAAATAAAATGGATTAAAGATCTAAATGTAATATTAGAAACTATGAAACTCTTAGAGGAAAACAGGCATAACACCGTCTGACATGCGTTACAGCAAGATCCTCTATGACTCACCTCCCAGAGGAATTTAAATAAAGAGAAAAATAAACAAATGGGACCTAAGTAAACATAAAAGCTTTTGCACAATGAAAGAAACTATAAGCAATGTGAAAAGGCAGTCTTCAGAATGGGAGAAAATAATAGCAAATGAAGCAACTGACAAATAATTAACCTCAAAAATATGCAAACAGCTCATACCGCTTATCAATACCAGAAAAATAAATGACCCAATTAAAAATGGGCCAAAGAACTAAATAGACTTTTCTCCAAAGACATACAAATGGTTAACAAACACATGAAGAGATGCTCAACATCACTTATCAGAGAAATGCAAATCAAAACTACAATGAGGTACCATCTCATGCTGGTCAGAATGGCTGCCACCAAAGAGTGTACAAATAATAAATACTGAAGAGAGTGTGAAGAAAAGGGAACCCTCTTACACTGTTGATGGGAATGTAAACTAGTACAGCCACTATAGAGAACAATGTGGAGATTCCTTTAAAAACTGGAAATAGAACTGCCATATGACCCATCAGTCCCACTGCTGGGCATACACACCGAGGAAACCAGAATTGAAAGAGACACGTGTACCCTAATGTTCATCACAGCACTGTTTATAATAGCTAGGACATGGAAGTAACCTAGATGTTCATTGGCAGACAAATGGATAAGGAATTTGTGGTAAATATACACAATGGAATATTACTCAGGTATAAAAATGAACACCTTTGACTCAGTTACAATGAAGTGGATGAAACTGAAGCCTATTACACAGAGTGAAGTAAGCCAGAAAAACAAATGCCAACACAGTATATTAATGCAAATATATGGAATTTAGAAAGACGGTAATGACGACCTTATATGCAAGACTGCAAAAGAGACACAGATATAAAGAAGAGACTTTTGGATTACCTGGGAGAATGTGCAGGTGGGACGATAGGAAAGGATAATATTGAAACATGTATATTACCATATTTACAATAGATTACAGTACAAATTCAATGCATGAAGCAGGGCACTCAAAGCTGGTACTCTGGGACCACTCAGAGGGATGGGGTGGGGAAAGATGTGGGAGGGATTCAGGATGGTGGAATATATACACACCAGTGGCTGATTCATGTTGATGTACGGCAAAAACCACTACAATATTGGGAAGTCATGAGCCTCCAATTAAAATCAATTAATTTTAAAAAGAGGAGACTCTACCCATCAAGGCTCTCATTCAAATTCAACACAGAAATCCAAAGCTTTACAGACAAACCAAAATTATGAGGATTCAACACCACCTGACAAGCTTTGCAACAAATGCTAAAGGCACTTCTCTAAGCAGAAAAGAAAAAGCTAATAGTAGAAACATGAAAATTAGGAATGGAAAAGCTCACCAGCAAAGGCAAACATTCAAAAAGTTAGAAAATTATCTGCATGCAAATATATCAAAACCAGCAACTGTGAGAAGAGGAGATCATCAGTTCAGTTCAGTCGCTCAGTCCCACCCTTCTTCCCTGGTAACCATACATTCATCCTCTAAATCTGTGAGTTTCTTCTTCAGTCCAACTCCTTGCGACCCCTAAATATAGGATATTGGATATGCATTGAAAAGTAAAAGACCAGCAACCTAAAACAATATTGTTCACATATGGACTGCTAAATCAAAACATCATGGTAATCGCAAACTGAAAATCTACAACTGATACACACAACAAACAGAAAATGAAATTTGAACACAACATGTACGTTAGTCATCAAATCACAAGTGAAGAGAACAAAAGAAGGGAAGAAAACAGACCCACAAAAATGAAGCTAAAACAATTAAGAAAATGGCAAAAAGAACATACATATTGATAATTACCTTAAGTGTAAATGGATTAAATGTTCCAACCAAAAGATGCAGACTGGCTGAATATATACAAAGACAAGACCAGTATATATGCTGCCTACAAGAGACCTACTTCAGGTCTACATACACATACAGACTGAAAGTAAAGTAAATCAGACTGAGAAAAACATATTATATGATTGTTCATATATGAAATTTTTAAAAATGATACAAAAGAAATTATTTACAAAACAGAAAGAAACTTACAGATTTAGAGGATGAATGTATGGTTACCAGGGAAGAAGGGTGGGATGAGGGACAGATTGGGGAGTTTGGGATTTACACACTACTATATTTAAAATAGATAACCAAGAATTACCTACTGTATAGCACTGGGAACTCTGCTCTATATTCTATAACCTAAATAGGAAAATAATTTGAAAAAGAATAGATACATGCTGTGTATAACTGAATAACTTTGTTGTACACCCAAAACCAATACAATATTGTTAATCAAGTATGTTCCAATATAAAATAAAAACTAAAAAATAAAGTTGAGCCAATCTTTCATTGAGGAAAATGGTTTCATTGAAAAGCCTTAATTGTTTGCATTAGAAGTTGCAGGTGTTTTCTATAAAGGGCCACATGGTAAATATTTTAGGTATTTCAGGCAATGCACTCTCTGTTGCAACTACTCAGCTCTGTTGGCTATGGTATAAAAGCCAGCCACAGACAATGCAAAAATGAATGAGCATGATTATGCTCCAAGAAAACTTTGCTTACAAAATTAAATGGTGGGCCAGATTTGGCCTACTGGCTACTGTTTGATGAGCCCTGTCCTGAACTGGGACTAGATAGGCTGGGAAAGAAAAAACAAAACAAGAAGAAAAACTTAGATCAACAGATATTTCTTGGAATATCTGCAGATAATCTCATAACCATCATTACACACTAGAGAGTAAAACCCAGCCAATAGCTAGAATTAGGAATAGGATATACAAGCAGACCAGATGAAACTAGATCACAATGAGTTTTCCATTTGAAACTGATGAGAAAGAAAAGTTAGTGACAAGCAGCACTAGAACTGATAAAAGCTGATACAGTGTAGAGAATAAAGAGACCACCGCCAACTGGACTGACCACAACAGCATTCACAGAAAAGGAGATTTCTTGTGAGATGGGTATTTTTAAGATGAGTGAAAATCAGGTAGAGAAACACAACGAAGAACAAAGTCATGGGCAAGTATGCATGAAATTTATTCACAGAATAGTGAGCTAGCAGACTGGAGCAAAGCTGGAAAGGGTTTATGGAGTATCACACGTCCAATTTTAAGAGCATGAACTCTTTTGTAGAGTTAATGGGAGGTATTGAGGATCTCTGAGCTCTTAGTACAAGGTTCCCTTCAAAGCAGGCAACTTAAAGAATCTTCTTTCTTTAGAAAGACAATGAGACTGGCTGCATCTTACATATTATGAATGTCATGTTACTAATGAGTCACACTTACTAGGCCATTGTTATGTGATAACATAACAATGATATAAACTGATAGTAATAAACTAAGTGCTTTACTATCATATATCACTTAGTACTTATAAAAGGTCACAAAGGTGGTTATTTTTATCCCAATTTTACAGATTAGAAAATTGAGATGCAGAAGAATTTAACTTACACAAAGCTTAGAAGAAGCAGACTACGGGTTTAAATGTAAGTCCATCTGTCTGTAAGCTTTTAATTATTCTCCTAAATGGCTGCTCAGTGCACTTAAATGTATTGTTGTATTCAAACAAAATGTTTTTAAACTCTCATTTTTATAACTGTCTCTTCAGAATGTTTCTCCTACTCAAAATCCCCAATACTATATTACCTTCCTCATCTTTTTGTCTTCCTACTAAATATTTTTTCCAAAAGCAACAGATTCAAATGAAAGATGTAGAAATTTAAATTCTATTCAAATTTCATCCATTCTGAGCCCACTAATTTAGCATAAGTTTGTGATTTTTTAAATCTATGTCATATATATCCATCTCACTACATAATTATCTTCACATTGTTTTTGTCTACATTTTAGGTGTACCTTGCTTCAGTGCACACAAATAATATATTTATCTCACATGACTTTTTACTCAAGTATAACAGTTTACTTTTTACTCAGGTATACAATTTCAAATAAGTAAAAATGCTTATAAATAAAACCTAAAGAGGAATAAACTGTTAAGAGTTTCATTCAATTTATGTGATTTCAGGTGATCTGTTTCATTTCTCATTCTCTAAATTAATTAAAATTGAATTATTTTAAATTCAATCATGTAAAAAATGTTCTCTTAAAAATATGTATTTCATAATACATTGGGATCTACTCTACTAAACAAATAATTGAGGAGTTTTCTAATGCAAAAGTGACTACCTGAAGGTGCCATGATTCTTGATTATATGTACTTACAATTATTAAGACCCATTAATTCACTGGGATCTAATATCAGGGTAGCTGGTATGGGCCTATCTTTGGCTTCTCTAAATTCAATCAACTTAAGAGAAATAAGTGTAGAGGCTTAGTGGATTAGTCAAAACAGGCCATTAATCTCTGCATTCTCAGTTGTAATCCAGCCTCTACCAAAGTGATTGGGAAAAAAATTCCAGAGAAAAATCCAAACACTCAAAAATGCTTCAAACCCAGCTCTCTATAGACTGGCACACTTGGGTCATAGTTTGCTTGCTTTTACTTAACATCAGTATAGCATTCGTCATCTGTCCTATTTCTTTTGGTTTTTCTTTTGCCTTTAGCTTAAATTCTTTGGACAGATACATCTGAAAAGGAACCATGTTGCAATCCGACAAATGGTCTAGCATTTAATTAAAAAATAAATAAATGAATAAAAATTATTCTCTTATGTGAATAGGAAACATAAATCAAAATAATCTTTTCATGTTGAAAATCTATTGAAAAAACTACCATGTGTGTATTAAGGCTACCATTATGCATTAATGCCTGAAGAAGCTGGCAAGACAAAATAATGAAAAGAAAAGAGAGCAAGGAGATTCAAATGAGTAAATGAGTGACAGTTTTAGAACATAAAAATATTATATATTTTATTATAAATGGATCAGATCATAATGCCTCATATCTATTGCTCTGGTGAAAAAAACATAAAAATAAAAACTATGAGCACATTTCTGAATCAGGATTTTGTTTATTTCATTGTTGTGAAAGTTGAGTATTTACTGAGTCACATGAGACCATATGCTTATATTAGAGGCCTTGATAAGTCTAAGCTCTAGTTCTAAAATGAAAATGCATCATTAATTTTTGTAATTATTTTTAAAAATGTGGGTCAGACTCAGTAAATTATCCCTGAAGATAATTTTATGAAAAAGTCATGATGGTTTTCTTTCTTATAATCTCTAAAATATTCCATGTGTTATGCTGGGATTCGTGACCTCTGGAGGAGGGGATTTCGATCCAGGGTCAGAGACAAGGCTTGACCACTTGGAGCTTTTTGTGCAGCCAAGTTTTATTAAAGTATAGTAGACATAGGGAAAGCTTCTGACATAGCCATCAGAAGGGGACAGATAGAATGCCTTCTTGCTAGTTTTTAGCAAGGTGTTTTACATCTGTTAGAAAGCTATTAATCAGGTAAGACACGTCAAGGCTGAAGGAGTTTCATCAGGCCCCTCTCCCACAAAATGCACTTTTGAGATAGAATGGCACAAGGTGTGTTATCCCACAGCAATAAAACAATTGCCAAGAATACTGGTTCGTTGAGCCATTATCAGTTCAAGGTTTGAGAAAAGAAAAATGTTAGTCTTAGGTGGTACCATTTTGAAGAAAGGCAAATTCCAAAGCAAATACATAGTTTCATTAACATAAGAAAAATGCATTGGTTAACTCAAGCCAGAATCAGGTGTGGTCAACACAATTAAATAAGCCTCTTTTAATTTTTGTGTAGAGAAGGAAAAATAAAAATCTGCCACTTACAGTTTATTTCCTCCTGCTGCTGGGGGACCTCTGGCCTTCCTGCCTATTACCCTTTCAGTTAGAGATGTTAAGATATTTCTTAATGTCACACAATGAGCAACAGCAGAGTTGAGATTGAATTCTAAAGACTTTAATATATAGGACCCTCCTCCAAGGTTTTCAGTAAATGCTTTTATGAAGCAGTCAATGACGACCCCTTAACTCTTTCTCAGGGTCTTACTAGAGAGGTACAAGGTCAGCAATCTACAAATATAGTTTCGGTTAGTCTTTTATTATACCTTATCCTTACACTTGCCCATCTCAAAAGTCACTTCCCAAATTTCTGCTTATCCACAACCTCCAAAATTCTTCCTATAATTTAATTTTGCTATCGTGACATTTCAAAACCTAGAAAAATTTAGCATCGACAGCAAACTTTGATAATTTTCTTAAAAGTTTCATAACAGTAAAATCTTTCTAAGTTAGAAAGGGACCTAGAAATTACCCAGTTCAACATCCTTGTTTAAAAGGAGAAAACTGGGCCTCAGACTATTAAAACTACTTCTCTCACAACACAACACAGTGGAAAACCAAATACTAACCAAAACATGTTCTAAATTCCATCCCAATAATCTTTTTGAAAATCAACTGAGTCATTCTTCCTAATAATTTATTAAAACATGCTCTAGGAACAATACTCAAGAAGGCTCAAATTTCTGGACTCAGAAGAGATATTTGCTTGTCCTTAACCCTTGTTTCCTGTCTGATCTGACATTAAGCAAAAATATCATCTTGAATGCCATGGATATTCACAGCTTTTGCTTAATACTTTCTGGGGATGGACCACTATTGAAAGCACCTGTCAAAAAGACACAAGAGGCTCAAAATAGAGTCATTTATGTTAAGGCTCATGTCACTAAATTAAGACTTAATACCTAACCTAACTGCAGTTACAGCCTCTCCTAGAAATATTACCTTAACTAGTCACTCTGGAATTTCCTGTGTGATCAGTTGCTCAGTCATGTCTGACTCTTTGTGACCCTATGGGCTGTTGCCCGCCAGGCTCCTCTGTCCATAAGATTCTGCAAGCAAGAATCCTGGAGTGGGTTGCCATTTTCTTCTCCATTGGAATTTCCTAGTCAGCACTAATGAGGTAACCTGTCAGGTAGATTCTTGCTATCCTCCAAAGGAAGGTAACCTTGCCTGAAACAATCAAGTCTTTGCACCTAACTTTCTTCTTCCAACTTCTGCCTGTAGTATGATAAAACCACAAAAAACTTTGTATTCTTTTACCCAGTAATCTCAATACTGGGATTATTTAAGGAAATAGTTCAATAGAAATAAATATCTATTGACATAAAAACATATGCCCAGAATGTTAAAACTAGAAACAACATAAGTGCTCAAAAATAGGGGAAAGGATAAATATAAACAATGCTATTTTAGATGAATAAATTATTTCAAAACTATTACAAAGAAAATCATAAATGTTAAAGTGGCAAATGTTGGCCAGTTGTTCACCAAATCTTTCTCTTTATTCCTTGACCCAAGACTAGCCTACAATTTCCAGTTTCTTTTGCATTAAGATATTGTCATGTGACTGACCAGACATGACGTATACAGTTTTTCTGTCAGGCTCATAAACACCTCTCTCATGATCCTCCTCCTCACTCTTTTTCCAATTATTAATGTTGATGTCGGGAACAACACTGGAAGCTATGTCTTAAAGATTACAGAGACTATCAGCCTTGAGACTCCCAAGTCACTACACAAACAGGATGTCTTCTATCTTTTTCCCCTCACCAAGGCCCTATTCTCTCTCTCTCTCTCTCTCTCTCTCTCTCTCTCTCATACACACACACACACACAGAAACCAATTAGATAATTAATATAAGCAGGAGGTGAGCTTCTGCTGTGTTATATTTCTGAGATTGTTGGGCTTACTGAACACAAAACCCTAAATTTCCTGAAGTAACACAACTAGAATAGCAACACAGAGGAATACTTAAGATACAATGCAAAGTTGCTGTTGTTGTTGTTGTTGTTTAAAGTACAAAGCTTTAAGGGAAAAAAAATTATAACTGCAAACTTTGAAAAATTAAAAATTTAGCCTATGAAGAAACAATTTGTTTTCATAAATTTTGTTTAATACTACTGTTGTATCATACTTAGCATTAAAATTACCTCAGTGACTTCTAGTATCATTCATGTTTGTAACACCAAAACACTTGCATATACAGTACCTTGCTCATAAGGAGCAATGATCAAGAAGGAGCATTTCAACTGAACACACAATTAGCCTAAACAACAAATGCATAAATAAAAGTCTCATTTTTAATTTGTTCAACACATTTTACCTTTAGACATGGCACATTAAAAAACTTTACCTAGCTCAGTCAGACTCTAATTTCAGCAGTTCTAATAGCAGGAGGAAGAAAAAAAAAAAGCTGCACCAACTTATGCACTGTTTTAATTGCAAAGGACCCTCATTTAGCCAGGCTTCCCTGGTGGCTCAAATAACAAAGAATCCGCCTGCAAAGTGGAATACCTGGGTTCAGTCCCTGGGTTGGGAAGATACATTGGAAGAGGGCTTGGCAAACCACTCCAGTATTCTTGCCTGCAGAATTCCCATGGACAGAGGAGTCTGGCAGGCTGCAATCAATGGGGTCATAAAGAGTTGGACATGACTGCCTAAGCATGCACTCATTTAGCCACTACAACACAGAACTTCAAAGACACAGACTAAAACCACAAGAACATCTTCACCGAAGTGGAAAACAGGGAAGGACTCTGTTAGAGATAACACAAAATAATAACTTGACTACTTCATATTTCATTCTGTAATATGTGAGTTACTTAGAGCTGGTATCATTACTGTTTACTGCAAGACAGAAAGACAGCAACATATTTTTATTCACACCCAGGCCACACAACAGACATTTATTATTCATAGATGTCTCTTTCTAACTCTCAGTATAATTTTATTATACCTACTGCAAGATTAACAGTAGGAGTCTTTTTTTCTATATCCTCTTATGTTTTCTATAATCAAATTAACAAGGAAACAAACAACAAACCATCCAACTGACCATTTTCTCATAGTTATGAAGAGCAACTAGGAGATCATAGGCAGAATGGTCAGCCAAGAACAGCAAACCGATTATGTTCTTTCAATTTCTAGGCTCCTGGCTCCCCTCCAGTGTTAAGAACCATTGGGCACCACAATTCTGTTACAAAAGGCCATCAGAGAAGTAAAGTTTTCTGACAGAAGATCAAAAACACCTTAGAAACCAGTTTCCTGTGTTGCTTTGCACGAAGACTAAAGAATGGGTAGGCTTTTCACCTAAAGCACTCTACTTCATTGCTAACAGTGCACCTTCTCAAGTGCTGGCATCTCCCAAGCTGGGACCAAGTGAGAAAACAACCATATCTTTAGCTATCTTTAGTGGTTTGGGCTTCCCAGTTGGTAAAGAATCCACCTACAATGCAGGAGACCTGGGTTCAATCCCTGGGTTGGAAAGATCCCCTGGAGAAGGGAACGGCTATCCACTCCAGTATTCTGGCCTGGAGAATTCCATGGACTGTATGGTCCACGGGGTCACAGAGAGCCGGAAACGACTGAGCAACATCCACTTCACTTTAACAGGGACAGAGAAGCATAGAGGAAGAACAACAATGTTGGATCCAACTAATGGATCCAACTAAGGATCCAACTAATGGATCCTTAGTTCAAGTCTTATAGAGTGGCATCTCAGAACACAAAGGAGCAGAAAGACATTTTAAACAACAGTTAAGTTCCCCAACTAACAATGGTATCTTTAATGCAGATAAAAGTTGAGTCTGAGAAGGAAATAAAAAA
Source organism: Nanger dama (assembly GCA_917880005.1). Classification (NCBI taxonomy): domain Eukaryota; kingdom Metazoa; phylum Chordata; class Mammalia; order Artiodactyla; family Bovidae; genus Nanger; species Nanger dama. The sequence goes on from CAKJTW010000045.1 coordinate 1,180,086, forward strand.
TATTCAATAAGTTGCTCCCTGAAAACGTTCCAGTTCTGACTGTATACAGTAAGAAGCAAGAGAGCAGCTAACAGAGATGTCGTCTTCATTTTCTTCACTCTTAACCCCCATACAAGATCTCAATTGTGTTCCCCAGTGTCCTGTGAAGCAAGGAAAGTCATTCTAAGTCAATCCTTGTTATTAATTTATGTACCAATTCAACCATTCATTATTGAGTATCTACTAAAATGTCAAGCCCCGGGTTGAGCAAAGGGGAAAATGTGCCTCACTAAAAATACATTCTATGAGGGCAAAGCTGTTTAGCTTACTATATTTTTGTCTGGCCCAGTGCCTCACTCATAGGAGGCATTTATTAACATCTGTGAGATTAATGAGCCAGCACATTAAATTCTTTCAGGGTGGGAGAAAATCCTCCCACATACTGCTACCTGTATTTGTCCTTTTTAAGAATCCTATGAGGTATTTATATTATTCCAATATCATGGAGGAGGAATGCCCTGTATTCACTCAATAAGTCTGCATCAGAATTGTTTTCCTTGAGGGTGAAAGCTTGCTTCTGTTTATGGCAGGAAGAGGGAGCAGCAAAGAGGAATATGTTGACTCACATCCTTCAGTTAACATTTTGTTCCAACTGTGGCATTCCTGTCAAATGTGTTGTGAAGTCAGCAGGATTTGGGTCAGGAAAATTCACCTGAAAGTCACAGGCTTCATTTTCTATTCTCAGCCCCTTCAGCCTTTGGGCATGATGTATTAGACGAAGCTAAAGATTAATTATCCGTTTACTATAAAAAGACCCCACCTTTCCCAGATCAGGAGGAAAAGGCATTTGTAGGCTGTCTCCTTTACAACCACTGATGATCTTTCCGCTTCTATCTTGAAGGCACCTTAATGCAAATAAAATCAAACCCAAATACTGGCTACCTCATTACCAGCTCAATCTTGCTTTTATTATGACGGCAATCCCAGACTATTTCTTAACATTCACTGCTCCCCCACACCACCTTCACATGCTAGAAGTCTTTTAGGGCTTCCCTTGTAGCTCAGTTGGTAAAGAATTTGCCTGCAGTGCAGGAGACCCGGGTTCAATTCCTGGGTTGGGAAGATCCCCTGGAGAAGGAAATGGCAACCCACTACAGTATCCTTGCCTGGAAAATCTCATGGACAGAGGGCTGCAGTCCATTGGGTCGCAGAGAGTCAGGCACGAATGAGCGACTAACACTTACACTTACTTACTTACTTAAGATTACACAAGATGAAAACAACAAAAGGAACAGGAAAGATTCAACTGTCAAGGTATTAAGATGAAATTGCCACACTGCAAAATCTAGGGTTAGCCAAAAGCATCCTGGCTCTTTTTCCTAGGCTAGAATTATGTGAATACAAACTAAGTGAGGAGATAAATTCTGTAGTCTAAATCTGAAATATCAAAAAGCTTCTCAGAAGCTAATTGGAATTAGAGACAATACTGGAAAATAATTTGTGATTTCATAAAAACACAGCATGGCTGGACTAAACCCAAAAGCTTTAACCCTGACTGGTCTATTCCTAAATAAGAGAAAACTAGGCCTACCTTCCAGAGGACTGACCCTCCTTTAAAAGTTGCTCTCCTTGCTCAGAGGCCCAAGGGTAATTTCTACTACTATCATATGTAAAGCATTATTATTATTAGAATCATATTTCCTAAATGCTCTTCTATCTCAGCCTCGTCCATCATACTTCACACTCTACTTATTGCCCTATTTACCTCTTCACAGTCCCCTGAATTCATCATGTCTTATCTGATTACCCTGTCTTAGCTAATGTTGTTTCCTGTGATGATTCCTCCCCTATCACACTCCTGGCCAATCAATAAAAGTCTTCTAAGTCAACTCTTAAGCTTCCTTTAAGACTCACCCTAATTCCTTTCTGGCACTACTTACTCTCTTTCCTCTATCTCTCCCAAATCTTACCCAAGTTCAATCTACTGAATCCATGTAAAGAACAAAAAGAGAAAATAAAAATCACCAAGAAATTAAATATATTAGTATACTCCATATTCTCTCAATTCAACAGCTTCCAAAGAGTATTCCTTCCAACTTTTGAGTATCTCCTGAAGTGAATCTTTTTTTCCAATTGAGACATTCTCCACTGTGTATCTTACTCATTCCTATTCATCTCCTTTTGATGATGCAGTTCCCTCTAACTTTTCTATCCAAACCTCTAACACCTATTTAATACTCTTTTGCCTTCAATCTGGCCTTCTCACATAGACAGCATTTATTAACTCTAGCAAATAATTAGGCATACTGCTTTATATCACAATACATTTTGTGCATTGCAACACTGCTTTCACAAGTATTCTTCATATTTTTAATACCATCTACATTATATGTGTATATCTCGACTTTTATAACTATATTTTAAGCATAATATGGTAAAGACAAAGATACTTTACATTTGTGTAACACAAAGAACGTTCAAGATCACTCTTTGATGTTTCCCTCAACAGTTCTTTGAAATAGGCAAACAAGACAGAACTTCTCATTTCACAAATGAGGAAACAGACTCTTAAGAGGCTAAGAGAATTGCCCAAAGTCATATAGGTAATTAAGGCAGATTTTGATTGCAGGATGCATCTTCAAACTCCCATATTCTTTATAAAATGGCTTACTACCATATACATTTATGGGCCTAGACTTCTCCCTGACCTACACCTCAGGCTCAGATATATAATGCTTAGTTAAGGTGAAAAGTTGGAATGGTAGGTGTGACTGTCTGGGATGGCAATAAAACTCCCTCTCCCCACCCAACAAAATGTTTTTTGACACTGACAATTCTTCACCCTCCCCCAACACACCAGGGATGTATTACTTAGGAAATCTCTCACGTCACTGCCAAGAGAGTCATATCTATTGTATCTGCCATTTATGGTATCTGTGACTATAAGACATCACATGGGAAACTGAATTTAAAGAAAATGTATCACCATGAAGGTTATCACATTCTTTATTCTTTATCTTTTTCATATTTAATGGGATTTTCTATTACAAATCTTATTGACAGCATATACAGTTTGCCACTTCGGAAGCACTTTAAAGTTGAGTCTATATTGAGTTATAATTTACAAACAGAAAGAAGAAAAATGCTGCTGCACCCTGGGAATAAGCACTACATTGCTCCCAGTGATTTTCAAGCCTCATCTCAATATTGGGCTCACACAGATAAAGTGGGTCACACTCATAACTATGTACCAAAGCCCAATGTTACAAGTCTCATTTATATGAAAAAGAAAATTAAGAGACATTTCAAGCCAACACCTCACTGAAAGTAGGATTTGTACTCAATATTACAAAATGCACTAGCTAATGTTTGTTTTTAGAATTTTTGTTTGTTTGCTCACTTTTAAACAACCTGTTATTGGATAAAGGCAAAGATTCTATTTATTCCTCACAAACTCATGCAAAGTTTGCAGGCAAAATTATATTACTGCAAACTTAATGTGCCTGAGATACTGTGCTAAGTGAAAATCATTGATCATATTATCTAATTTAATCTATATGACAAACATGAGATATACACTACTATCCCTTTCTACATGTAAGCCATTGATGTGAAACCATTTAACTTTCAGATTAGGAGAAAATGTATGAAATATTTATTTCTTTCAGCTATTGCTGATCATGAGACACTGGAGGAAAATGGGCAACAGTTTGTCACTCTGTTGGAATGACAGAGTCACATACAACACAAACACTATCTTAATTCTAGATCTAGACTGCAATCATCCTAAAATTCCCGTTCAAAACTCTCTAAGCCTTACCTCCATTTAACACAATTTAGTCATTCAACTGGAGATACCAAAATAAAAAATAATGAAAACTTTAAAAGAAATCTTATACCAAAACATAAATGATATACTGAATTTTAACTCAGAACTGTGTGTGAATCCTTCAAGCTGAACTTCTGTGGGCTTTGGTTGCCTCATTTATAAAATCACCCTACAAATTTTGATACTAGATGAGTTAAAATGTGTGCAGTATTACATAATACATATGAAAGTACCATATAATTCTAATTACTATTGCAGTTATTGTGAATAAACTGACAAGGAACTAAAGCTATATACAGTTATATATAGAAAAGTAGGATGTTCAACACAAATTAAATCAGACAGCTCTCTTTGGACCAGAAAATTCTTTCCTGGTACTGCTAAGTATTCATTCTTGCTGATCTGAGCTGCATTTGTAAGAAGGAAATAGTGTTCTTGCTAGCAAGAGGAAATATTCTCTCTCTCTCTCCTTCTCTCTCATCTCCACAAATCTTGGCCACTTGACATGTTCAGTAAAATGAGATGTCAGCCAAACATATAGACCCAAGAACTCCCAGATCATGACATTCCCTCTTCAGACTAGCTGTGCTGCTCTGAAGTAACCAAATTGTCTCAAATGAAAGCACACATGCTATGTCCCCAGCAGCTAACTAAAGCTGGTTAGGCTAGCTAGCAGACCCCTCGTCCCATTTACTGTTTCATCATAACAAAACAATTAATGCAAAGCCATGAAACATACAAGCCCAGGTGTCTGTATTTTAAACAACATAGACACATAGACCTAGGGAGAAAATTCCTTTGGGCGTACTTTTAATTTAGGGGCTGGGGTAGGATGAGGGTAGGAAAAGGGAAGTGTTAGTCACCCAGTCAGGCCTGACTCTTTGCAACCCCATGGATGTTAGCTTGCCAGGGTCCTCTGTCCATGGAATTCTTCAAGCAAGAATAACTGATTTGAGTAGCCGTTCACTTCTCCAGGGGATCTTCTCAACCCAGGGATGGATCAAAACCTCCTGCATTGCAGGCATACTCTTTATCCTCTGAGCCACCAGGGAAACCCCTGAGGGTAGGGACCTTTGGTAAAGGAAACACTAAGTTACAAAATTCCAGAGCGATCCTGAAAGCCAACTGAAATTCAGTCAATATGTTTTCTATAGGCCAAATTTACTTTCAAAATTTCCCTTTTGCAGAATGTTTACACTGCAGACTTTTGCTGGCCTCTTCTACTCAGGTATTCCTCAGTAAGCCAAACCTACAAATGTAACAAACATAGACTCCTGGTAACTCAGTAACAATTAGATCCCAAAATGGTAGAGAAGTGCTTTTTAAAAAACTTGTTTTCAAATTTAAGATTTAGTAGGTTCTATGAATACATGCTTACATTCCTTTCAGTAAAGCTCATTCATGATTAAATTAAGACTGCAAATCACAGAAACAGAAATGATAAGCCCACTAAACCCTCGCTGAGCCAATTATTTAACCTTAGAGCATTGCATTCCTCTGAGGGGTGCCAGATGGGAAACAAAGTCTCCCAAAATGTGGCAAATATTAATCATAAATTACTAATGAGAGTTGTGACATACATGGACATCACCAAATGAGCATCTGTATTCTTCTTATAGAGGGAAGAGGCCACCTTGATTTTAGAGAAAAAATGACCTTTTAAAGTTAAGTTTATGAGTGTGTAAATAATGAGTCCATAATGTTGTATCTCTGCCTAAATGTCTTCATAAAGAGTAAATGAGTGCTGATCATAACTAGGCATTCCAGTTAGCCTTAGGAATGCTAACCTAATAGAAATTTTGCTTATACTTTTATTTTCTCATTACATAACAATGATAATTTAATAAATACATGTGAAAGGCCACATACTACACAGCAACCCTCCTGGGTTGGAAATAGCTTCCATTTATGTAATTTAGCTGCTGATACACCAAATCTAGTATAGCTATGACAAATATTTCACTAATGCCTCTTTTGGAAGCTAAGAACAGACTCGACTCGTTCTCAGCTGGTTCTCCTCTGTGCTGGCCTACTCAAATGCAGAGTAGGGGTTAGGGGACAAAGGATGGGGAGGTTCAGAGCATTAGTGTTAACCTTTTGTAAATCTTAAAGGAATTCAGTTTGTCTGATTTGAAAATCATTTATGATGTGAGGAAAGAGGCAGGAAAAGGCTATTTTATAACTAGTGAAATAACATGGAGAAAAGAGAGAGAACTTGAAAAAGATGTGGAAGAGAAAAATGTAAAATGTGGCCTTGTAAGATGCCACCTAGTCTATCTCTGGATATATGACTGATATAAACCTTTACAGTCACCTGGAATTTTTTTTTTTCTCATACAAGTAGGATGCATAAAAGAGGAGAGGATTGGGAGTGACCCCAGGGTACTTTTGTATACAACATATCTCTGAAGTTATAGAGGCAAATTTCTAACGATGGTAACCAAGCCTCAAACAGAATGATTTAAAATAAAAGATCCCCTATTCCTGTCCTGAATAATGATATTTGGAACTGGATCCAGAATAAAGGCAGACAAGGATTTTTTTAACATCCAGAATCAGGTCTGGTTTAAAGGGTGGAGACTGGCTGAGCGGAACAAAGATAGAGGAAACATGTCCCTCCATCCTAATCCTGCTCAAATAGGCCTGCTCACAAAGGCAAGGTTTCTGTTCTCTTCTGTTGACTTCATGGGAACTTGGCTGAGTCCCCAATTCTGCAGAGGGATGCAGGCAGAGGGGGAGTACTGCACACAGGCTTTACCCTGGTGCTTAAATGATAAATGTGAAAGAAATGGTGTGGACACTGTCAGTGGGAGGAGGCACTGAACTGAACCAAACAGGGAAACACTGCTTAGCCTGGAGCTTTTTCTTGTATCTCTACTCCATACCTTCAACTTCCTGCACTGACAAGAACACTGTTTGGAAATCAAATTCCTTCCTAACACACACACACACAAACACACTCACACACAGAGAGCCAGGCACAAGCTCTATCTTATTCATTTCAATGTCCTGGCTTCCCACATGCTCCTAAATCCACACACTGGCACCAGTAGCCTGAGGTCTGCAAGTCTGAGCCAGTAAGTACATTCTTACCGCTGGAAATTAGGAAAGATCATGATTTAAAGGGGTATTTATGATACTGTGTTGTTTCAGATAGATTTTGCTTTTTTTTTTTTTTTTTTGGAGGGGGGTGGGTTCTGATGTATTTGGGGAAGGCATGGAGTATATCTACATCCCTTTCGTCCCTGCTGGTACTTTCCAGTCTCCATACCCTCCTGCAGTCTCCTGAAAGTGCCTAGATATTAGGGCAGGGCTCCGCATCTATTTTTACAACCAGAAACCATCTAGTTTGGGAACTTCTGAAAGCCAGAGGAAGGCAGCAGGGGTTGCCAAGTCTCAGATTTCCTTATCATAGTTCTCAATCAGGAAAACAGTTGAAAATCAACACCAGTTTGACTCTTCTTTCTTATCTCTCCACCCCTACAATTTTCCAGGACTCCTAGATATTACCTCCAACACACACACACACACACACACACACACACACACACACACTTGGGTTTAGAAGCTTTTTAATTCTTAAGACAGCAAACCCACTGAAAGGGTCTCTGCCACCATCCCTCTTCCGTTCCACCCCGCAAGGCTACTTAATTGTCTACACACAATAAAAACCCCATACATTCCAAAGACTATAACATAACCCGGACCCGCCTGTGACTCGAGCACGCGTCCCATACCTGATATGCAGACGATGAAATTGGCTTGAAGAAGAAAAAGCACCTCCCAGACTATTTCCATCCTCTGATTCTCATTCCAAGTGCATCACTCGACGTGAAAACAGGGGGAAGGGGGAGCCCCACAAGGAACACACACATGCACACACGCACACTTTCTAGCGAGCGCACACTCGCACTTCCACCGGATAGTTGGCCAGGGACAGTCACCCCCAAAATCAATATCGCAGTTTGAACTGTTCCAGCAAATTTCCCCTCGGGCTCGACGGACGTGAGCCCCAGACGTGCTGACACATGACCGATGCCTCGCTGCCCGGGAGGTCTCCTTGCTCACCGGTCTCTGCTCCTTGCACAGGCCGCGGAAACAGCACTAGCAGTGGCGGCAGCAGCCACCCGAACGCACCAGCTTTGGGCTCTTCCTGCAAAAACGAGACCCCGATCCGCCTGGCTCTCCAAGAAGACATAGACGATAGCCCCCGCCAGGCCGTGCCGTGCAGTTTAGGTCCCTGGCTGCTCGCAGTTTGCAGGCTAAGTCCCAGTAGTCCGCGACGAGTTGCCCTCGAAGTCCGCCCCCCTCACCGGGGCATGGTCAGAGGGTGGCTGCTCCGCGCCGCGCCGTTCTCCTCCTGCTCCTGGGTACCAGAGGGATGCAGACACAGCATACAGAAAGAAAGAGAGGCAGGGGTTACTGCCCGAGACTGCCGGCCGCCTGCCGCCTCCGCAGACCTTTCCTCCCGCCCCAGTCTGCGCGCAGCCTGCCTCCTCGGAGCCCGGCTCTAGCGACACTCCAGGGCGTGGAGAGGGGGCCGTGCGGGGGCCGGCTCCCCGCTGGCCTCGCGAGCTCACGGGCTTCCCACGGCGCGCGCGCCTGCTGGCCCTCTCCTATTTTTCTGGTCTCCCCAGAACCTCCAGTTCTCTCGCTTCCATGGTCCGCGACTACCGCCGCCGCCGCTGCCGCCGCCGCCGCCACGATTTTCCGCAATGCAACTGCAGGGGTCGTTATTTCCTCGTCTACGGATCCCGGCGCCTTCCGATTCCGCGGGGAGGCGGAGGGCGGGGGTGGAGGGGCGGGAGAGGGGCTCGGCCAGGTGAGTAGTCTCGCCGAGCCCGGACCCTGCGTCACCCTGGCCGCCCGCCGCTCGGGGCGGAGGCGGGAGGGCGCGGCGGGGGAGGCGAGGCCCTAACGCGGCCATGCGGACGGGAACGCGGGGCGTCGGGCTTCTGGACAGCACGGTCGCCCGGGACCAGCGCCGAGCCGCAGCCCCTCACTCTGCCCCGCCCTGGCGGCTGCTGTCACTACAGGATTTGGGGAGATTTTCCCTCTCCTTAAAAAGAACTTTGCGCCAGCGGGTTAGGAGCGGGAGACCCGGGCGGACTTATCTTGTGAGTGCTGCGCTGCGCTCCCTCCGCTTTGGAGTATTGGGGATTTTTTTTTCTTTGCATAATTCATTCCATTCTCTCTATCCTGTCCCTCTCCTGCCCCCCTCCTCCTGCCCCGTTTCCGCTCCGGTGCCAGAACAGTACTTACCCTAGAGTTCTCCCTGCAGGCTTCTAGACCAGGTCCTGCAAGTACCTCAGCTCCCTCCTCCTGAAATGGTAAAAACCCGTCTTTCCAAGCCCGGGTGCGGGCAGTGGCCACTGCCAAACACGCCTCTGCCTAGCTCCAGGAAGATCCAGGACTATTGGAAACCCAGGCTCCAGGAGAACGGGCTTCGCTTCTTTTCTTTCGTTTATTCTGTTTTTCCTTCCGGAAAGCTCAAGTGCTTTGCAGGCTTTTGCTGGGCTTCAAATCACTGCCAGCAATACTCAGCAGCTTCTTCAGATTTTCCCGCACCAACCGCGCGAGCGCGCACACACACAAGGCTAGAGCTCGGCTGCTCTAGGCCTCGGGGAAGGTGGGGGCGGCCGGAGCGCCAGCAGCCACACAGGCGGAGGCTGTGACCGGAGCCTCACGCTGTTCCGCAGAAGGCCCCTTCAGCGACCAGGGAAGCATTTGCTTCCGGTCAACAGCTCGCGGTGGAGATGCAAAGGAGTCGGAAGGAGACCCTGGGCTCGGGACTGTTTCCTTGAGAAGTCTGGCAAGAGAGAGAGAGAGAGAGAGAGAGAGAAAGCACAGCTGTATTGCCTCTATGGCTGCTATAGAGGTCTGAGAAACCCCCAGACTCACCACTTTGGAAGTGCTGAAAAAGAGGACAGTGAAGGGGAAATTCCTGAAATGATCTCGGATTGCTCTGCGTTCTTGTTCAGATTGCAAACTGTGACGTTTGGAGATTTTGCACGAGCGCGGATGGACACACAACAAACAAAGACACGTAACCCGCAAGGGTTGTTGTTGTTGTTTGTAATTTTTATTTTGGAAGGTTTAGAAACCATTTCAGTATGAGGTCTGGGGTTCGGTCTAATAACCGCATAAAGGATGGAGAAGAGGGGAAATGGTTACAATTAATCGCACAGTACAGTTAGTGAGTCTTCCAGGCAGTGTGGTTTATGAGAGTGCGGGATTGGAACCAAAGGAGTTACAGTGTAGCGTTTCCAGGATTCTTGAACTAACTGTTCAGGAAGAAGTGCAGCCGCCTTTTTGCAGAGTGGCTGTCCTTTGCGGGGTTGGGGTGGAGGGCAGGGAGACTGAGCAGTGTGAATAGCATGAGCTTCCTCGGCCGGACAGGAGGCTCCTTTGGGAGCCACAACTGCTTAGTTCTGCTGCCTTCAGGGATTCAAAAAAGAATCACAGGCACACGACTGCTTTTTAAGACAGACTTGTGACTGAGCTATCTGTTTTCTGAGATGAAGGCCAGGGTCTCCAGGTGGTCAGCATATTAAAAATCTAGGCCCAGATGACAGACGTCCAGGATTCTTATGCAGAGAGCTTAGCTCAGCAGGAAATACACTGAGATCTGGAAATATTAAAAGAATCCGAGACAGTGAGAACTAGTCATTTTAGGATACATGGGGAGGAGGGAAGCTCCGCCCAAAAGAGTTTTGAAGGGAGAGAGAAAGCTGTTTGTTTGCTAAAGATGAACAGATTCCACCCTAGGGAGCTTTTGAAACCATAGACAGTGACCTACCTTCTGCACTTGGGAGTGGAATCTGCTTGCCAGCAGGAGAGCTCTCTCTGGAAGCAGAACAGTGCCTGGATTTTTATACCAGGATTCATTTATTGGCTGGGCTTTCCAGGTGGCAGTGGTAAAGAATCCTGCCAATGCAGGAGACAGAGAGACTCGGATTGGATCCCGGGGTAGGGAGGATCCGGTGGAGTAGGAAATGGTAACCCACTCTAGTATTCTTGCCTAGAAAATTCAATGCACAGAGGACCCTGGTAGGATACATGGGACAGAGGCAGACAGGACTGAGCACTGAGGGACTGAATACAGCTCACACATTTGTTAACTGATGAATTATGCAATTATTAACTGAATGCCAGATATGAGTCAAGCACACTGGCAAGTCGTTGGAGTTTTGTTGCTAACAATTCATAACCCTTGTTTTCAAGACGCTTATAAACTATACTACCTTCTACATTTTGCCTTAAAAGCCAATGTCAGTAAAATAATACTTTTCTCTTTTCAGTTTGTATACTCTCCTTCAGCCCTCTCAAAGAATATTTAATCAGTTCTCTGTCACCAAGTCCTTTTAATTAAAAACCCAAAAACATCAATTCATAGGATCGTATTTAACTAAAACTAGTAACATGTATGTATCAGTTGTTTGCTATGTGGTAGGCATTACCAAATCCCTTCCATGAATAATCTTATTTAATCATGTATATGAGTGAAATACTGTTATTACTTACATTTTGCAGATGATAATACAAAGCCCTAGAGTGGTTATTTGTCCAAAGTCTCACAGCTACTAATTGATAGTGGGGAGATCAGAGCTAAGCATTTCAGATTCAGATTCTGTGACAGACTTTCTCCCTTCATTCTCTAGAAAATAAAATGGATCATCTTGTCATCTTGAGGAGGTAGAAGCCACAAGAAGAAATTTAAGGCATATTGAAATGTAAATGGTAGATTGTGCAGTTTAGGATTTAACTTCTGTAGAATTGGGAGAAAGAAAAAAATCACTGGAAATTGAATAATGAAAGGTGATTTTTTTGTTGTTCTTTTATTGCTGCATCGCACAGCTTTTGGAATCCTAGTTCCTAGTTCCCTGAGCAGGGATTGAACCTGGGCCCTTGGAAATGAAAGTCCCCACCACTGAACTGCCAAAGAATTTCCTCCAAGGCATTTCTAATGAAAGAATGTGAGTGCCTGCTAAGTGCCAACTCAGTTCTTGGCACTTGGAAGACAACAGTGAATTCAAAGTCCCTCAAAATTTAGTTTCCGTATTAGCATTTTCTAGAAGGAAAAAAACTCAATATTTTTTTGAGTTATTTCTAGGCTCAACCCATGTTTTCTAAGAAATTTTGATCTTAATTCATAAAATAACTCAGGAAAAGCGTGTATTAATTTTAAAATTTCTATCTTCACTCTTTATTTAAGTGTTTATTTTTAGCCCATGAAACTAACAAAATAAATTTAAAAAACACTACAAAGCTAGAAAATATTTATTCTTATCCATTTTTTTCATATTTTTTTAACTTTTATAATATTGTGTTGGTTTTTCGCTGTAAAACAATATGAATCCACCATATGTAATTGTCTGTACATCCCTCCCCGGGCGCCCCAAGCCATCCCTCCAGGTTGTCACAGCATCCAAGACTGGACTCCCTGTGCTACAGAGCAGCTTCTTACCAGCTGTCCCTCTTACACTTGTACCCAAATCTTGATAACCACAAAGAATCTCTCTCCACTGTATCTGTCTTTGTCTTTTCCTACTTTACATTTCTCTACTACAAATTCAGCACAAGTATGTTATACATACAAGAGAAAGTCTTGGCTGAGTCCAAGTATGAGAGTCAATCCCAGTTTTCACAAAGAAAGCAAGGGACTCTTCTATTCCCTGGAAGAGAAAAGTATTGAAATTCTTTGGATTATTTTTCCACCTTCTCATTTACTCAACCCCACTAAAAAGGAATGACTCATCTGGTTGATGAAATTTTTTCAGAATTTGACATCCATCAGGGCACATTTCTCTGAGGCAGATCTTCTATGTATTAGAAGACAAAGCAGATCCATCTCTCTTCCCCACTGCTCTCTTAGTCAACCTGGTACTGCTGCTAAGTCACTTCAGTCGTGTCCAACTCTGTGTGACTCCATAGAGGGCAGCCCACCAGGCTTCTCCGTCCATGGGATTTTCCAGGCAAGAGTGCTGGAGTAGGGTGCCATTGCCTTCTCCGCTTGGTCAACCTATATTTAGGCAAAATAGGTTCACAATTTCAGTATGTGTTTCTGGTCTCCATGCCATGTTTGACTCAAAAATAATAGAGATTATCTGGGAAAGGAGACAGAGGAATGAAGATGGACAGGAGAGGTGTTACAAAGGAGTAAAAGGAAGCTTTTTAAAAGTAATGGATATATTCAATATCTTAATTGTGTTGATTGCTTATGGATACATACATATGTCAAAAGTCAAATTGTGGACTTTAAATATGTGAAGTTTATTTTATGTCAATTATATCTCAAGGTTATCCATCAAAATAGATCACTAGCTTTTGCAAATAGAGGCAGACTATAATCATAAATAATCAGAAATGGGTATATTTAATAAACTGTGGCCCATCTGGGCTTAGAGAAGCTCAACTTTAGCACACTGTTGCTGATCTGTGTGAAATGTTACTCAGATTTTGAGAAGCATCAAAAATTATAGGACTTATTCTTTAATTTGGAAGTTATCACGCAAAGAAGTAGCTCTAATGTTGTCTCTGTATCTTTATATATTTTATCAGTATTGTAGTATTAGTTACAATGTAACTACTTTCTTGGAGACATATGATAAGCTTCCCTAGTATTATATGGAAAAAGTCTCCTTGAAGTTTGTGATAATTGTCCAGTCAGTCATTCCTGGAGAGAGGCAATTCTTGAGGCAAAAATTAAAACTTGAAAGATGAGCTTTAGTGTGGAACCAAGCAAGAACACTTCCATCTCACTGAGTTAGGATGAGAGACAAAGGAGCATGCTTAATTGTGATGGCTGGATTCTGCCACTTGGATGTGGACTATGAGCTAGGCAGGGAGGAAGCCTTATAGTAAGGCAAGAACATACCAAATGTAACCAGTAAGATTGGCATGTAATTCTGTAATTTAAGAGCAATCATATATAGTAACCAGTTAAAAAGTAACTTTGAATGTTCTTCTTTTCTACTGTGTCTTCAGATGACTATTGATAAACACTATAAATAACACTGTGAGAAAATTTGTGTACCAATACTTAGGCTACTAAGGGGTCTGGCAGCAGATCCAAAACTAATGTAGAGGTGAAGGAAACACATGGTTGTACATCAGACTGCAGAGTGTGATGGAAAGTGACACAGCAGGTAAACCGTAGGTTAAACTGTGAACTATATTGAAGAAAGGATCAGATGAAGATTCAGATGATGACCTGGATTGTGACAACTGATATCCTCAGGAGTTAGTAGGTGGGAGAGAAGAACCTCAAAAGCATATCTACAATTGTACAATTCAGCATGCAAGCTGAGGCCACCAAGCAGTGTCTTAGTTTCCTGTTGCTTCTGTGATAGATCATTACACATCGAGTGGCTTAAAATGACAGAAATTTCTAATCTTTCAGTTCTGGAGGCCAGAATTCTGAAGTAAGTTTGAAGTATAGCTTTGTTCTGGAGTCTCAAGGTGAGAATTCATTCCTTGCCTTTTTCCGTTTCTAAGAGGTTGTCCTCATTCCTTTGCTCCTGGCTCACTTTCAGCACTGCCTTCTGCTGAACTTCTGCTTCAATCATCGTATCTTCTTTTACTCCCTGATTCCCCGCCTCCTCTTTTTTTTAAATAAAAATCGTTGTGATTACATTGAGTTCCCTGGATAATCCAGGATAATCTCTTCCCTCTCAAAATCTTTAAATTAATCACATTGCAGAATTCCCTTTGCCACAGAAGATATTTACAAATTGTAGGGATTAAAATGTTGACATGTTTTTGAAATAGGACATGTCTTTTGCTTTTAAATCTATTTTAAATTAACTACACTTACAGAAATACACTCATATTGGTTAATAGAATGCAGTTTTACTTATCTTATACAATTTAAACCAAAATACGTGGTACATGGTTTGCTTTAAAAAGAGAGAAAAAGGATTGGCAATCTGGATTATTTTTATCTATTACAATATATGTAAAAGATCCTCCATCAAATGCTATGAAAGCAACAGCATGAACCTTGAGAAATTAAATTTTAGTTTGTCTCTGAGAATGTATTTTTGAAATAGGATTCTTCTCATCCATTCTATAATTTAAAACCAACATAAGAAAATTCATTTTTAGTGGAGACATGGATATTTTATTTCTGTAAAGTACTCTTCCTTGTTTGTTATTTAAATTAGGACAGAAGAATAATTACTAGGAAAAGGTACACGTTAACTCTATAGAGTTTTGGTCAATAACTTAAAATTCAGTTTGGAAATTAGCAATACCCATACTATATTTTTCTTCTTTTCATTACAATTGATCTCTCTTTCTCAAGTACCCAGACTTCTGCATGCAAGATTTTAAAAGTGGAAGACCTATTTAGAATGAGTAAATAGCAGAAATTCTGTAAACTATTTCTGAAAATTTTAATTAGTCTATTTGTTTATTTAAATAGCTTCAGTCTTTCTTACATATGTGTCCTGGATTTGATGGTACATTGCAATTTAGTTCAGTTCAATTGCTCAGTTGTTTCCAACTCTTTGTGACCCCATGGACTGCAGCATACCAGGCTTCCCTGTCCTTTAGGATTGACTGGTTTGATCTACTTGCAGTCTCAAGACTGGTTTGTAGGGACTCTCAAGAGTCTTCAACACCACACTTCAAAAACATTAATTCTTCGGCACTCAACTTTCTTCACAGTCCAGCTCTCACATATTACATGACTACTGTAAAAGCCATAGCTTTGACTACATGGACCTTTGTCTAGGACCTTTGTCTCTGCTTTTTAATATGCTGTTGAGGTTGGTCAAAGCTTTTCTTCCAAGGAGCAAGTGTCTTTTAATTTCATGGCTGAAGTCACCATCTGAAGTGATTTTGGAGTTTAAAAAAAAAAAAAAAAAAAGATCTTACTGTTTCCATTGTTGCCCATCTATTTGCCATGAACTAATGGGACCAGATGCCATGATCTTAGTTTTCTGAATGTTGAACTTTAAGCCAGAGTTTTCACTCTCCTCTTTCATTTTCATCAAGGGGCTCTTTAATTCCTTGCTTTCTGCCATAAGGGTGGTGTTGAAAGGTTGTTGTTGAATTAAGATGCCAGGATTCTTGGCCCCCAGAGGAGAAGAATTCAATCCGGGGCCAGAGACGAGGCTTAATCGCTCAGAGCTTTTGTGTAACAAAGTTTTATTAAAGTATAAAGGAGATAGAGAAAGCTTCTGACATAGGCATCAGAAGGTGGCAGAAAGAGTAGCCCCCTGCTAGTCTTTAGCTGGATGTGATGAACTTTTAGGTTGAGGAATTATAGTAGTTTTAATGTTAGCAAAACAAGGCTTTTGGGATAATGAATTTCTCTTTGTTATAAATCATTGTATTCGTCTTTCTGTAAGAATGTAACTTCATTTAGTGCTTTCTGAGAATGGCACTGGAAAACTTCTAGGTTAAAAGTTAAACCTGGAAGGCAGAATGTGCCGCATAGAGAATAGCTTTCCCCCTTATCTTGATGACTCAGAGCCTCCTGACTGCTCCCTATTCTTAACTGATGACTTATGACTTAGATTCCACTGTGTAACAGACCTTTCCTCAAAGATGCATTTCCCTTCCCTGTACCAGGCACCGCCGGGTGGTCGGTCAACTGTCTCTACTAAATCACCTGTAAACCGCCCCCCACCAATCAAATGTCGCCACTTCATCCCTAGACCCCCTTATCGCATTGTTCCCTACATTCCGATCTCATTCCCAGTTGTCTTTGATCTTTCTGCATAAAAATCCCTCTCGGTGAGTGTTCGAGGTTCGCTTCTCCCAAAGAGGCTGAACCCCGGCACGCCGGTCTGGCCTAATAAATCCTCTTGCCTGTTGCATCGAATTCGAGTCACTGTGGTCTTTGGGGCGACGGTTCCCAAGAAAAGGCCGCAAGGTCTTACAGATGTTATATAGTCACCAGCAGTCTGTTAATGAAAGAAAGAAATGTCTCAAAACTTCGAATGGCACCAGGACCCTCACCCATAAGATGTATTTTGGGATAACCTTGGCTCCAAACGGTTTATCTTGGGCCATAAAATGATTAACTTGAATCCTGAAGACGGCAGATCACCATACAAATAGTTTCATTTACATAGATTAGAGGAACAATATCAGAGTATAACATATTGGTTTATCAAGTAGGTTCTGGGCCCAAAAGGCGGAACCGACTTGAAGACAGAGTTTGGGGTAAATGCACAGTACATTAGCATAGCTTAAGATAAACATTTCCATAAGAAAAAGGCAATGGTTAACTTCAAGTGAAACCAGGTGTCATTATGGCAATACAGAATTTTAAGAGAAACCTCTTTTAAATTTGTATAGAGAAGGAGAAAATATCGCTAGTTTGTTTCCTCCTGCCGCTTAAGAGAGAAAATGGCTAACACTTGCAGGCTGTTTCCTCCGTTTGGAGACCCCTGGCCTTCCTGCCTGTTACCCTCTCAGTGTCATCTGCATATCTGAGGTTATTGCTATTTCTTCCAGCAATCTTGATTCTAGCTTGTGCTTCATACAACCTGGAATTTTGCACAATGTACTCTGTATAAGAGTTAAATAAGCAAGATGACAATATACAGCTTTGTTGTACTCTTTTCTCATTTTGGAACCAGTCTATTGTTTCATGTCCTGTTCTAACTGTTGCTTCTCGACTTGCATACAGATATCTCAGGAGGCAAGTCAGGTGGTCTGGTGTTCCCATCTCTTTAAGAATTTTCCACAGTTTGTTGTGATCCACACAGTCAAATGCTTTGGGGTAGTCAATAAAGCAAAATTAAATGTCTTTCTGGAATTCTTTTGCTTTTCAATGATCCAGCAGATGTTTGCAATTTGATCTCTGGTTCCTCTGCCTTTTCTAAATCCAGATTGAACATCTGGAAGCTCATGGTTCAAATATTGCCGAAGCCTGGCTTAGAGAATTTTGAGCATTACTTTACTAGTGTGTGAGATGAGTGCACTTGTGTGGTAGTTTGTATATTTTTGGCATTCCCTTTCTTTGGGATTGGAATAAAAACTGATCTTTTCCAGTCCTGTGGCCACTGCTGAATTTTCCAAATTTGCTGCCGTATTGAGTTCAGCACTTTCACAGCATCATCTTTTAGGATCTGAAATAGCTCAACTGGGATTCCATCACCTCCACTAGCTTTGTTCGTAGTGATTCTTTCTAAGGCCCAAATTAACTTCACATTCCAGGATGTGTGGCTCTAGGTGAGTGATCACACCATTATGATTATCTGGGTCATGAAGATCTTTTCTGTACAGTTCTTCTGTGTATTCTTGCCACCTCTTCTTAATATATTATGCTTCTATTAGTTCCATACCATTGCTGTCCTTTATTGGGCCCATCTTTGCATGAAATATTGCATTGGTATCTCTAATTTTCTTGAAGAGATCTCTAGTCTTTCCCATTCTCTTGTTTTCCTCTATTTCTTTGCTTTGATCACTGAGGCTGGCTTTCATGTCTCTCCTTGCCATTTTTTGGAACTCTGCATTCAAATGGGTATATCTTTCCTTTCCTCTTTGCTTTTCACTTCTCTTCTTTTCACAACTATTTGTAAGGCCTCCTCAGACAGCCATTTTGCTTTTTTGCATTTCTTTTCCATAGGGATGGTCTTGATCTCTGTCTTCTGTACAGTGTCATGGACCTCAATCCATAGTTCATCAGGCACTCTGTCTATCAGATCAAGTACCTTAAATCTACTTGTCACTTCTACTGTATAATCATTAGGGATTTAATTTAGGTTATACCCGAAAAGTCTAGTGGTTT
Source organism: Nanger dama (assembly GCA_917880005.1). Classification (NCBI taxonomy): domain Eukaryota; kingdom Metazoa; phylum Chordata; class Mammalia; order Artiodactyla; family Bovidae; genus Nanger; species Nanger dama. Next base: position 1,198,643 of record CAKJTW010000045.1, read on the forward strand.
TCTCCACTTTTTTTCAATTTAAGTCTAAACTGGGCAATAAGGAGTTTATGATCTGAGCCACAGTCAGCTCCCAGTTTTGTTTTTGCTGACTGTATAGAGCTTCTCCATCTTTGGCTGCAAAGAATATACTCAATCTGATTTCGGTGTTGACCATCTGGTGATGTTCATGTGTAGAGTCTTCTCTTGTGTTGTTCAAAGAGAGTGTTTCCTATGATCAGTGAGTTCTCTTGACAAAACTCTATTAGCCTTTGCCCTGCTTCATTCTGTACTCCAAGGACAAATTTGCCTGTTACTCCAGGTGTTTCTTGACTTCCTACTTTTGCATTCCAGTCCGCTATAGTGAAAAGGACATCTTTTGGGGGTGTTATTTCTAAAAGGTTTTGTAGGTCTTCATAGCACTGTTCAACTTCACTTTCTTCAGTGTTTGGTCAGGGCATAGACTTGGATTACAGTGATATTGAATGGTTTGTCTTGGAAATGAACAGAGGTCATTCTGTCGTTTTTGAGATTGTATCCAAGTACTGTATTTCAGACTCTTTTGTTGACTATGATTGTTACTCCATTTCTTCTAAGGGATTCTTGGCCACAGTAGCAGATATAATGGTCATCTAAGTCAAATTCACCCCTTCTATTCCATTTTCAAAGAAGGCAATGGCACCCCACTCCAGTACTCTTGCCTGGGAAGTCCCATGGATGGAGGAGCCTGGTATGCTGTAGTCCATGGGATCGCAAACAGTCGGACATGACTGAGTGACTTTACTTTCACTTTCCTGCATTGGAGAAGGAAATGGCAACCCACTCCAGTGTTCTTGCCTGGAGAATCCCAGGGAGAGGCGAGCCTGGTGGGTTACTGTATATGGGATCGCACAGAATCAGACATGGCTGAAATAACTTAGCAGCAGCAGCAGCAGCAGCAGCAGCAGCAGCAGCAGCAGCAGCAGTCCATTTTAGTTTGCTGATTCCTAGAAAGTCGACATTCACTCTTGCTATCTCCTGTTTGACCACTTGCAATTTGCCTTGATTCATGGACCTAACATTCCAGGTTCCTATGCAATATTGCTCTTTAAAGCTTTGGACCTTGCTTCTATCACCAGTCCCATCCACAACTGGGTGTTGCTTTTGCTTTGGCTCTGTCCCTTCATTCTTTCTGGTGTTATTTCTCCACTTACCTCCAGTAGCATATTGGCCACCTATCCATCTGGGGAGTTCATCTTTCAGTGTCCTATCTTTTTGCCTCTTCATGCTGTTCATGGGGTTCTCAAGGCAAGAATACTGAAGTGGTTCGACATTCTTTTCTCCAATGGACCACATCTTGTCAGAACTCTCTACCAATACCTGTCCATCTTGTGTGGCCCTACACAGCATGGCTCAGTTTATTGAGTTAGATAAGGCTGTGGTCCATGTGATTAGATTGTCTAGTTTGTTTACTGAAGCATTATTGAAAAAAAAAAGTAAGATATTAGTGTCCACTGATGGATAAATACATTTTTAAAGTGGTATATATGCACTCAGCCATTAAAAAAATCACCAAATTTTGTTATAGTGACAAAATTAATATTTCTAGAGGGAGTTACACTAACCAAAATAAATCAGAGAAAGACCAAATAATGTGTGATTTCACTTACGTGTGCTATGTATAAAACAAGACAAGTAAACAGGAATTTAAAAAAACATCTTCATAGATACAAAGAACAAGCATGGACTTTCCAGAGGGGAGGAATATAGGGGGAGGGGGTGTATGGAATAACAACAACAACAAAAAGCAATTTTATTGATTTTCTTGATCATTTCACAATGTAAATTTCTATAAAACCATCATATTGTAGATCTCAAATGATATAATTTTTATCAGCAAGACTTCAATAAAACTTCAGAAAATGTATTAAAATTTCAAAGAATAAAAAAATAAAGTAGTTCCAAATATCTGAAATAATCTGAAGATTAAGGTAATCATCTTTTAAAGAGAAAAAGATATATATATGTTTGAACATATATTTGAACAAATATACATACGTATGGTGGCTCGGACGGTTAAGCGTCTGTATACAATGTGCGGGACCCGGGTTCGATCCCTGGGTCGGAAGACCCCCTGGAGAAGGAAATGACAATCCACTCCAGTACTATTGCCTGGAAAATCCCATGGACAGAGGAGCCTGATAGGCTACAGTAGTCTATGGGGTCGCTTAAGTCAGACACGACTGAGCGACTTCACTTTATACATGCATAGATAGTGCACGTGTGCTAAACTGTTTCATCATGTCCAGCTCTTTGTGACCCTATGGACTATAGCCCACCAAGCTTCTCTATTCATGGGATTCTTCAGACAAGAATCCTGGAGTGGGTTGTCATGCCTTCTCCAGGGCATCTTCCCAACGCAGGGGTTGAACCCAAATATTCTGTATCTGCTGCATTGCAGGTGGATTCTTTAGTGCTGAGCAACGAAAGAAGCCTACATATATACATATATACCTATGAGTTGTATTTACAGTATGATCGCCATTGCTAGTTTCTCCAATACAGTTTCTCATTTTAGCCACTCACAGAGTCAAGATCAATTGCTGTTGTTTGTGAGAAAGAATAGTAAATGTTGGCAGTAGCAGAGAACAGCCTAATTCATATGTTCCATTCATTCTCAGTCAAATGCCCCTCAATGCCCAAACCTTACTAATAAACCCCTTAGGGTTCTGGTATCATCTGTTCATTTAAAGGCCAAAATTAGAAATGGTTTTGTTTTTAATTATATCAGTTTCCTAAAGCAGTTCCTGACGAATTTATTTACTGCTACATTATTTTCAAACACATCTGCAAGATACCTTGGATGATAGCAAGAATAATGAAGGAGAAAGTTTAAGGTACATAAACTTTGATTAAGAAGCATGGCCCTGTATCAGAAGGAAGGGTTCATTCCCAGTCATAAGTCCATTTTACCCAAATAATTCTGCTTGATGTGATCTTCTGGATGAGGAACAGTTGTGTCACTGAAACATCACAATATTCTGTGCCCTGCACAGATCACCTTCATCCGTGGTATCTACATTAAACTTTTTATTTATCTTCAAATCTCCTGATATCTAAGATCAGGAGATGTTGGTGTAAAAAACTATGGACACTCATTACCAGGAGAAAAGAGACACACTGGATTGGTATATCATCTAGATGAATAAATTAACTAAAATGGTGGATAAGTGCCTGATGGTGGTGACTCACAGTCCAAGCACAATATTAAAAAGGATGTGGAAAGTTTGTTTATTCTGAGCCTATGCTCCACATTTGTAAGAAATAACAATCTATACTTTGTGGAAATAGTCTGGTTACAAGTGAAATATCCACACGAAGTAAGACCCCAGTAACCATTAAGAACTTCAAGTAACAGTGCTTATCTCTGCAAGAAATGGTGGTCCAGGATGAGGGAGGGTGTCAGGGTCTCTATTAGACAACGAAAATTCATTTAAGACCATATAACTTGAACTACATTCTAATGAGATATGTTTGAAAAGGATGATTCATTTTGTATCACTTTGATGTATTATTATTTTTAGAAGTTTTAATACAACCAGTTAAACATTAGCTCTTTTACTGAACTTGGGTTTGAATGCACCCTCAATATTTCAAAAGTCTTTCCTATTGAAAAGTAGAATAAATACGGATCAGAAAAAAGATATGAGATTCCATGCCAATGATTCGTGGAACCATGGGAAGTCTTTCATTTGCCTGGTAAAGTTTCTTTACTTGTAAAAAGGGAGTGAAATCTTTGGGGATGTGGAGAGGGTTAAAACTCAGATGGTAAAGACTCTTCTAATTCTCCTAGCTTTAAGAGCATATTCAATATTTAGAGAACATTTTCATTATATATTTTCAAAATTACTTTTTGCAAAGTGTCCATAAAAAGCAATATAATTTCAAAGTTATTTGTTTTACATTTTATTGGAGTATCATTAATTTAGAAAAAGCAGAAGAATCAGATATCAAATTGTCAACATTTACTTGATCATAGATAAAGCAAGGGAGATCCAGAAAAAAATCGGCTTCATTGACTATGCTGAAGCTTTTGACTGTGTGAATCACAACAAACTGTGAAACAATTTTAAAGAAATGGAGGCACCAGACTACCTTTCCTGTCTCCTGAGAAGCTTGTTTGCATGTCAAGAAGCAGCAATTAGAACCAAACACAGAACAATAGAATCGTTCAAAACTAGAAAGGAGTACAACAAGGCTGTAAATTGTCACCTTGCATATTTAACTTGTATGCAGAGTACATTATACAAAATGCCAGGCTGAATGAAACACAAGTTGGAATCAAGGTTACCAGGAGAAACAGCAACAGTCTCAGACATGTAGATGACATCACTATAATGGCAGAAAGTGAAGAGTAACTAAAGACCCTCTTGATGAGGGTTAAAGAGGTGAGTAAAAACAGCTGGCTCAAAACTCAATATTAAAAAAGTATATAATTATGGCATCTGGTCCCATCACTTCAAAGCAAATAGAAGTGGAAAAAGTGGCAGCAGTGATGTATTTTATTTTTGGAGGGCTCCACAATCACTACAGATGGTGATTGCAGCCATGAAATTAAAAGATGGTTGGTCCTTGGAAGGAAAGTTATGGCAAGCCTAGACAGCATATTAAAAAGCTGAGACATTACTTTGTCAACAAAGACCCAGGTAGTCAAAGATATGGTTTTTCCAGTAGTCAGATATGTGAGAGTTGGACCATAAAAAGCCTGAGCACCGAAGAATTGATGTATATGAATTGTGGTGCTGGAGAAGACTCTTGAGAGACCCTTGAACTGAAAGGAGATCAAATCAGTCAAATCCTAAAGGAAATAAACCCTGAATGAAGTACTGATGCTTAAGCTGAAGCACGAATACTTTGACCACTTGATGAGAAGAGCCAACCCGTTGAAAAAGACCCTGATTTTGGGAGAGACTGAAGGCAACAGGAGATGGGAGTGACAGAGGATGAGAGGGTTCAATACCATAACTGGCTCAAAGGACATGAATTTGAGCAAACTCTGAAAAATAGTGGAGGTCAGAAGTGCCTCTTGTCGTGCAGTCCATGGGGTCACAAAGAGTCAGATATGACTTAGAGATTCAACGACCACAAAATAGTTGATTTACAATGCTGTGTTAATTTCAGTTGTACAGCAAAGTGAATCAATTATACACATATCCACTTTTTTAAAAAGGTTTTTTCCATATAAAGCCATTACAGAATACTGAGTAGAGTTCCCTCTGGTATACTGCAGGTTTCCTTTAGTTATCTATTTTGCAAATAATAATGTACGTATTTCAATCACAGTCTCCCAGTTTATCACTTCCCTATCCCCTGGTAGCCATAAGTTTGCTTTCTGGTCTCTACTTCTATTTTGTAAGTTCATTTTTATCTCTTTTAGGTTCCACTTATAAGCAACATCACATATTATTTTTCCTGTGTCTGACTTACTTCACTCAGTATGACAATTTCTAGGTCCATCTGTGTGGTTGAAAGTAGCATTATTTTGTATTTTTATGGTTGTGTAATATTTCATTGTATATACGTACCACATATTTATATATCCCTCTCTGTTGATAGACATTTAGTTTGCTTACATATCCTGGCTACTGTAAATAATGCTTCAATGATCATTGGTGTTCATGTATATTTTTGAATTCTGGTTTTCTCCAGGTATATGCCAAGGAGTGGGATTGTTGGGTGATATGCTAGTTCTTCTTCTTCTTCTTCTTTTTTTTTTTAATTTTTAAGGAGCCTCCATACTGTTCTCTGTAGTGGTTATCCCAATTTCCAGTCCCACTGACATCATTTATTGTTTGTAGATTTTTTTGGTGATATAGTATTGTAGTTTTGTTTTCACTTCTGTAATAACTAGTGATGTTGTACATCATTTCATGTGCTTTTGGCCATCTGCATGCCTTCTTTTAGAGGAAGAACCTCTTGATGAAAGTGAAAGAGGAGAGTGAAAAAGCTGGCTTAAAACTCAACATTCAAAAAACCAAGATCATGGCATCTGGTCCCATAACTTCATGGCAAATAGATGGGGAAACAATGGAAACAGTGAAAGACTATTTTCTTGGGTTCCAAAATAACTGCAGATGACAACTATAGCCATGAAATTAAAAGATACTTGCTCCTTGAAAGAAAAGCTATGATAAAACTAGACAACATATTAAAAAGCAGAGACATTACTTTGCCAACAAAGGTCTGTCTAGTCAAAGCTATGGTTTTTCACATAATAATTTACAGATGTGAGAGTTAGACCATAAAGAAAGCTGAGTGCTGAAGAACTGATGTTTTTGAACTATGGTGTTGAAGAAGACTCTTGAGAGTCCCTTGGACTGCAAGGAGATCAAATCTTTCAGTCCTAAAGGAAATCAGTTCTGAGTGTTCGTTGGAAGGATGGATGCTGAAGCTGAAACTTTGGCCACCTGATGATGAACTGTCTCATTGGAAAAAGACCCTAATACTGGGAAAGATTGAGGGCAGGAGGAGAAGGGGATGATGGAGGATGGGATGGTTGGATGGCATCACCGACTCAACATGAGTTCAAGCAAGCTCTACGAGTTGGTAATGGACAGAGAGGCCTGGTGTGCTGCAAATATGGAGTCTGGAAGAGTCAGACACGACTGAGAGACTGAACTGAATCCCTCGTTGATTTTATAAGTTTGCAAATAGTTTCTCCTATTCTGAAGGCTGCCATTTTGCTTATGGTTGACTTTACAGTGCAAGATCTTTTAAGTTTAATTACGCTCTATTCGTTTGTTTTTATTTTCACTATTTTCTGTCAAAGTGCTCAGTCTAACTTTTCATCTAATAGTTTTATAAAATCTGGGCTTAAATTTAGGTCTTTAACCCATTGGAGTTTATTTTTATGTCTTGTTCGAGGTTATTTTTATTTCATTCTTTTACATACAACTGTCCAGTTTTCCCAGCACCACTTGTCAAGATTTTTTTTTTTTCCATTATATATTCTTCCATTCTTTGTCATAGATTATGTGACCAAAAGTGTCTGTGGTGTTCTTAGGCTTCATATCCTGTCGCACTGATCTATCTTTTTTTCTGTTTTTCTGACGGTGTCATACCTCTTTCGTGACTGTACCTTTGTATTGTAGTCAGAAGTCAGGAAGCCTGATTTTCCAACTCCATTTTGCTTTCTCAAGATTGCTTTAGCTATTCAGGGACTTCTGTGTTTCCAAACAAACTGTAAAATTCTCAGTTCTAGTTCTGTGAAAAAAAAAATGCCATTGGTAATTTAATAGGGATAGCATTGAATCTGTAGATTGCTTTAGGTAATATAGCTATTTTCACAATACTGATTCTCCCAATCCAAAAACCTAGTATATAGATCACCATCTGTATCTTTGATATCTTCCATCAGTAATTTTATAGTTTTTTGAGTACAGGTCTTTTCCTTTTTTAGATTGGTTTATTCCTAGGTATTTAATTTTTTTGTTGTTATGATGGTAAGTGGGATTGTTTCCATAACTTCTCTTTCTCATCTTTTATTGTTAGTGTCTAGGAATACAGGTGATTTCTGTGTTATTTATTTTGTATCCTGCAAGTTTAAAAATTCATTCTAGCAGTTTTCTGGTAGCATGTTCATGGTTTTTTATCTGTAGAAAACTGGGAAATAGCGAAGGACAGGAAAGCCTGCTCTTCTGCAGTCCATGGGGTCACAAAGTCAGACATAAGTGAGTGACTGTGCAACAAATGTACAGTGTGACATAATCTGCAAATAATGAGAGTTTCACTTCTTTTCTAATTTGTATTCCTTTTATTTATTTTTCTTTTTGATTGCTGTGGCTAACATTTTTTAAGGTGAGATTATATTGCTATAAACCTCCCTCTTAGAACTTATTTTGTTGTGACCCATAGGTTTTGCTTTGTCATGTTTTAATTGTCACTTTTCTCCAGGTATTTTTGAAATCCTCTTTGATTTCTTCATTGATCCATTGGTTATTTAGTAACACAATGTTTAGCCTACATGTGTTTGTGTTCTTTATAATTTTCCCTTGTAGTTTATTTTTAATTTCAAAGCATTGTGGTTGGAAAAGATGTTTAATATGGCATCTAAAATAAATTTTCTTCCACTTCCTGTGGCTTGATTTGTGACCCAAGATGTGATCTATCCTGCAGAATGCTCCATGTTTACTTGAGAAAAAAATGATGCTTTCAACATGACAAACCTAAAGCAACTAATGTTGCTTTCAGATGAAATATCAATTAGGTGTCTCTTGTCTAAAGTGTCACTTAAGGTTTATGTTCCCCTTTTAATATTCTGTCTGGGTGATGTGTCCACTAGTGTAAATTTGGTATTAAAGTCCTCTACTATTATTGTGCTACTGTCAATTTCCCCTTTTATGACTGTTAGTATTTACCTTATATATTGAGGTGGTCTTACCTTGGGTGCATAAATAGTTACAATTTTTACATCTTTTCTTAGATTAATCCCTTGATCATTATGTAGTGTTCTTCCTTTTCTCTTTTAACAGTCTTTAAGGTCTATATTGTTTGATATGAATATTGCTACTCCAGTTCTCTTTTGATTTTCATTTGTGTGGAATATCTTTTTCCATCCTTTTACTTTCAGTCTGTAGGTGTGTCTAGGTCTGAAGTGTTTCTCTTATAGGCACCATATATGAGTTTTATTTTTGTATCCATTCAGGTAATCTATTTCTTTTTGTTGGAACTTTTAATCCATTTGCATTAAGGAGGTCATTGATATATATGTTCCTACTGCCATTTTCATAACTGCTTTGGGGGATTTTTGTAGGTCTGTTTTTCTTCCTCTTTGTTCTCTTCTCTTACTTGCCTAGAGAATTTCCCTTGGTATTTGTTGTAAAGCTGGTTTTGTGATGCTGAATTCTCTTAGCTTTTGTTTGTCCTTTTGATTTCTCCTTTAAATATGAACAAGAACCTTGCTAGGTAGAGTATTCTTGCTTGTAGGCTTTTCCCTTTCTTCACTTTAAGTATATCCTGCCACTCCGTTCTGGTTTGCAGTGTGTCTGCTGAAAATCAACTGATAACCTTACGGGGGTCACCTTGTATATTAGTTGTTGCTTTTAAAGTTTTTATTTGTATTTTATTTTTGTTCATTTGAATGATATGTGTTTCAGAGTGTTCTTCCTTGGGTTTATCTTATGTGCTTCGTTGACTTGGGTGATTATTTTCCTTCCTATGTTAGGGAAGTTTTTGACTGTAATATTTTCAAACTGTTTCTCAGGCTCTTGCTCTTCTTTTTCTGGGAATCCCTATAACTCTAATGTTGATGAATTTATTATTTCAGAAGTCTCTTAGACTGTCTTCATTTCTTTTCATTCTCTTCTTTTTTTCTGTCTGTGGCAGAAATTTTCGGGATCCTATCTTCCAGGTTACTTTTCTGTTCTTCTGTGCCAGTTATTCTGCTATTAATTCCCTTTAGTGTACTTTTTATTTCAGCCATTGTCTTGTTCATCTCTCTTTGCTTGTTCTTCAAGTTCTGTGTAAAAGTTTTCTTGTAACTTCTTTATCTATGCCTCCATTCTTTTCTGAGGTCTTAGATCATCTTTAGTATCATTGTTCTGAATTCTTTTTCAGATAGATTGCTTATCTCCTCTTTATTTAATTGTTCTTATAGGTTTTTGCCTGCCTCCTTCATTTGCGGCACATTTTCTTAGTCATCTCATTTTGTCAAAATTATTGTACTCATTCCACAGGATGTGCAGTCTTATAGTTCCTCTTCTGTTATCTTTCTCCTTTGTGGGTGAGATTTTTCCAGAGGCTGTGGCCAGTAAAGTCTTCTCTTTGCTCTGGGGTTGTCACTCCCCTATCAGGGGCAGGGTTGGCTCCCTAGTTGTTGAAGTAGCGACCCATATCTCTGTTTCTTGGCTGTGATTCTGATCTGTGGTTTGAGGTAGGCAAGATTGGAGCAGCCTGGCTGAGAAACAAGCCACTAAGAATTCCTCCTCTGAAGATTTTCATCTGTGAATATGTTCTTTTGTATCCCCTTTCACTCATTGTGCAGGCTCACAAAGTATACTGCTGTTGATACTACTCTTTGTCCTGTCTTAACTGGTATGCTGGCAACTCGCTGTAGTGATTCTCAGGTGTTTTTACCTGGCCTCTGGTGAAGATCCACTGGGTTCAGGTCCCAGGACTACAATAGTATCTGGACTCATGGTGGGAGCTATAGAGGCAGCTCAGACTCTGGTCTGGTCTAACCCCTGTGCTTACATGACCACAGAGACAATGATTACTAAAGCCAGACCTGGATCAGCTGCAAGAACACTTGTTTTTGTGGATGTTTCCCAGGTGCTGAATTTAGGAAGCCATCGGTGGAGATGTAACTTCACAGTTCATGCACCCATGAGGATAGATTTCTGCTCTTCTTCCTTAATCATACACCCCTGGGGTTCAGTTGTGGTTTCAGCTGCTCCCCTGGGTTCCAGAACCCATTGGCAATTTACTAGTAGCAAGAGCTATCAGCATGCTCCTGGGACAGCATGGAGGGTCCCTGCACCCACTTGTGTATTTCTTAGAAGTAGGATATTTATGTACACTCCTTGTACAGTAAGGCAAGCTCTGTTATCCACTGGTGAATTTCCAATGGTTGGGAAAGTTATCCACACCCTTCTGAATCAGCAAGAGTGGGTCCTGGGGCCTGCTGGTAGCACTGATAGTAGCTGGAACTGTCCATACATTTTAGGTCAACTGGGGCAGGTCGTATGGCCCAATGGCAGAATTCCTAGTGGGGAAAGCTGTCTTTGCCCTTCTAAGTTAGTGGGTATGAGACCTGATTTCTGCCCATGGATCTAGAAGATTTGGTCAGTGTCTGCCTATGGAGCTCAAGATGGTGTCAGTGACATAGCCTCACTGGAGATCCTGAATGCCGTGTCCTGTTGCCTGGGAGTGTTCACAGGGAAATAAATTATGATGGTAATCTTTCACCTCTCCTCAGGCACCTCCCAATAATGGTGTTTTGCCTCTTTGGTGTACCAGGCTTCTTTTTGGTATACTGTCATTTGCCATGGCCCAATCTAACCCTGACTGCTTCTACACCTAACATAGGCTGTTTCCACTCCTAACTCTAGTCCTCTCCCTGAGCCTAAGCTTTGGAGTTTGAGCTTCAGCACCTGACTTCCACCCTCACTTTCAGAGGGGCATTTCAGCTTTGGGAAATCAGTGCGGTGGTTCTGACCCTCTGTGTAGGCTACACTCCATCTTGCTTTCCACAAACCAGTTGCTACTCTCCCTTCTTTCAGTTCAGTTAGTCACTCAGTCGTGTCTGACTCTTCACAGCCCCATGAATCACAGCACACCAGGCCTCCTTTCCATCACCAACTCCCAGAGTTCACCCAAATTCATGTGCATCAAGTTGGTGATGCCATCCAGCCATCTTATCCTCTGTCACCCCTTCTTCTCCTGCCTCCAAAACTCCCAGCATGAGGGTCTCCCTTCTTTAGGTGCTGAAATTCTCCCTCTGTCCAGTGTATTCTCTCCATGGTGAGAAGTCTTCCTAAGGTGCACAAAACTTTCTTCCTTCACAGCTCCCTCCCCAGGGCATAGGCCTGATTTCTTTTTTTTTTTTTTCCTTTTGTTCTGCCTGGTCCTGTGGAGGTTTTCTTATCTTTCTGGACATCTGAGTTCTTCTGTAGGTATTCAGTAGCAGTTTTGTGTGAATTACTCCAATTGTAGATGCATTTTCAATTTTTCTGCGAACTCTGCTTCTTACTCCTCGGCCTTTTTATCTAGCATCCAAATTTATTGTTTAAAGAAAAAAATGTTGACTTTTTGCATATTAGTCAATTTCTTTAACTTCTATGCAATTTAAGAGATTAATAGTGACAACATTTAAAGTTGACAACTGAATTTTTTTGAAGGCTTGTTGACCAATTAAAATAAATAAACAGACATAGCAAACTAGAAATGGGTTTTCAACACAACTCAATCTAAGAAACTGGTGTCTTAGGGTTAAACTTGAAAATGTTGTCAGATGATTTGAATGAGAAAATAGAGACTGAATGTAGTTACGTCCATCATAAAAGCTTAGCATCTGCAACATTGGTAGATAGCATTGCCTATAAAAGCAACTATAGACCTTAGATTAAGGAGGCCATGCATAGTTTCTGGCAGAGAGCTTTTACAAAATCATCTCTCACTACCTTTGTGGCTTAAGGTAAGGACTACATAAAATATCAGAAAAAAAAGGCATAGAGGGTGGAGATGGGAAAAGCTGGAAAGAAATGCATAATAGACAGCTTCTACTAAGTGTTTTTTTCACATGATGGTGGACACAGGTGGTTACTGTGATTTTGTATTCTGGTCTCATATGTATCATTGGAATTAATGTCTTCATTTATGTGAACGGTATTATATATTCCATTTCTACTATTTTTAAATAGTAGTTTTAATGCGATTTTGCTTTAGCTTAAATGAGAAACATAAAAAGGGATTGATAGGTTCTGAATTTTTAGAACACCTTTCAATATGATCAAAAGCAAAACGTATCCCAAGTCCACTCTTCAAAAAACAGAAATGGGCCATCTGCTGAAGAATTATTCTACCGTAAAATGCTCTGTAAACAACAAGAATTTACTGTATAGCAAGGGAAATGTATTCAATATCTTGTAATAAACTATAATGGAAAATACTTGAAAAACAAATATATATGCAGAGGTTGAAGCGTCTGCCTCCAATGCGGGAGACCGGGTTTGATCCCTGGGTTGGGAAGATCCTCTAGAGAAGGAAATGGTAACCCACTCCAGTATTCTTGCCTGGAGAATCCCATGGACGGAGGAGCATGGTAGTCCATGGGGTCGCAAAGAGTCGGACATGACTGAGCGACTTCAAAACAGAAAACAGATTTTTAAATAAATGATTTTGTTGTATACTTGAAACTAACACACACGATAGTAAATCAACTATATTTCAATAAGAAATAAGCAAAATGCAGTGTGTTCAATAGAGTAGTCACAGCCCAGAATATACTCCTTGACTAAACTGATATTTGAACAGAGTCATGACCCTTTGTGCTTTCAAAAATATCCTTATAATGCTTATTTAAGATGCTCTTTATCTTTCTTTGACAGAACTAGTGAAAACAGAGGCTGTTCTTAATTCCTCTGTAACTGAAAAATGTAAACACCTCTACCAAATTCACTAGTAATCTTAAAAAATTGTTGCATAGCATCCCGGAGAGACCAGGGAGGAAGACTGCCTTGCTCCTTATAAAGTAAATGCTATGTTGAGATTTATGCAGAAAGGCAATCAAAACTATTTTAACTTTGTTCTTCTTGTTTTGTCTTGTCTTTGAGAGTTTTGCTTTCCTCCATTACTTCTCTCTTTTTTCCTAAATCTTCTCCTGTCTATATTCTTTTTGTGTTTATCTTTCTACACTGTACTTGTAAGTAGAATCTAATTGAAAGTCTACTTGTGCAGGTCCTTGCCTCCAATGTCCACAACTGCCAGAGCTAGAGCATTTTCTCTTGTGGGAATACTCATTGTCTTTTTCATATTCCATAGACACAGAGAATTACCTAGTTGATCATGTGGATTTAACCTGTAGGTTGCATAGCTCACAGAAATGTTTTTGATCCTCTTCCTTGGTTGCTCCACCTCTGAAGCAAAAGTGTGGTTTTATTCCAAGCTCTACATGTGGGTCATCCTGAGGAGTTTGCTCCTGAGGCTGTGCTGGAGGACTTGGGTCTGACCCAGTGAGGACTAGGCATAAAGCTGGCATGGCTGCTTGGATCGTGGGGACCCCAGCAGCACCGGGCTCACAGGATATATGGCTCTAGCAGGATTCTTTTCTAGATTCTGGCAGCTGGAGCTCAAATCACCTTCCTGGCGGGTTCTTCTTTAATGCTCAGTACATCGCGTGCTCAAAAGGCCACCCTCACTGGGTCTTTCTCTACTGCCTAACTGCTATCACCAGTGTGTGGGGAGAAAGAGGCTATAGTAATGACTCCACTCTGGCATGTGACTCAGCAGTAGCACCCTGACTCTATGGCTGACTACTCTTCCTCCAGAGGCACTTCCTGTCACAGATTTCTTCCTTCTCATCTCCTTGGGCCATCTCCCAGCAGTCAACAGCAGCCTTTGCTCTGAATTGCTCTCCAATTTCCATGCCCCAGTTGCCAGTTGCCATGCATTCTGGTGGACTTGTGTCTCTGTCTGGGGTACATAGGACCACACCAAGGATCATCTGTGTTGTTCTCACTCCATTCAGACTGTCATGCATCACAGGTCTCACTCTCTGACAGCCTCCAATCCTTCCCTTCTGTCCTAATCGATTCCCGTAGATGTGGAGCTCTCTCCCTCAATTCAGCTCTCCCATACCCAGGTGTAGTTCTGGTTCTCTTCACTCTCCTCTTCTTTTTCACTTCTTTCCTTCATCCTATGGATCTATGTATTCTTTTCCCATGACCAGGGACTCCTGCTAGTACTCAGCTGGTGCTCTGTGAGATCTGCATCTGAATATGTATTCCTGATACACTGGAGGTACATTCCATGTCCACCTACTCTTTCACCATCTTGTCAACTCTCAGGATCTTTGATCTTTGTTGTGACATCCAGGATCTTTAGTTGCAGCATGTGAACTCTTAATTGTGGCACATGAAATCTAGTTCCCTGACCAAGGATCAAACCCAGGCCCCCTGCATTGGAAGTATGGAGTCTAGTCTTAGTCACTAGACTACTGGGGAAGGCCTGGCTTCTGTTTCCTAAGCCAATGTTCTCTTTGTTTTGGTTTTTCAATTGACATTATTTCAAATTATAGAGAAATTATATTTTCAACATATGATAAATTATATTTTATGATAACCATAATATCTTGCTTTTGAAAGCATTTTTAAATTTACAAACTTGTTTTGTCATATATGATTGCATTTAATCTGCACAGTAAAATGGCAGGTCATGAATTGTTATCCTAACTTTAATGATTAACAAATTTAAACTCAGAGTTTAAATATCTTGCTTAAACTCACAGAAAGAAAATATGGTATAATCCAGGAAACTGAACCCTTATCCTCTGACTCTAATTAATAACTGAATAAAGTTTGCTTGTATTGGAAGCCAAATTTATTATGTTCACATATTTATTACATTCTTTAAAAACCCTCAAGAGTTTCAGGGTAACAGTCTTTAGAAGGTAACAAAAATTGATAATAATTGCTGAACTCATAGTCTGCAGTGTATTAAGACACTTTGTTATTAGCCCTATGGTTTTGAAGATTAGTAATATAAAATATCCTATTCTGAGGATCTCACAGGCAACTAGGGAATGCAAGTATGAAAATAAATTATTCTAAATATAATGCGGACTGGGTCATAAACAGTTGTCTGTTCATTATAGAAGGAAAACACTAACTTACTTTGAGGGAAGTAGGTATGAGGGATGGATGGGTGAGAGTGCCAAGGTAACATAAGACTGCATCAGCTGTGTTGTATGATTATAAATTTTGGAGAGTTAAGATTTATGGGATTTCAAAGCTAACCATATCTTGATCACAAAACATTCTTGTTAGTCCCGATGTTTTGTATTCATGTTGGTCATTGAAATCAACAGATTTCAAACATGGTAATATTATACATAGAATTATATTTTGGAATCCTCATCTAACATCAAGCATTAAACTGGAAATAGACAAGATTGGAGACAGGGTGTAAAAAGAATCTTGGGCAATATTCCTAGCAAGATATAATGAGTCCAGCCAACTCAAGTAATGTTTGACAATTGAATGAGGAGTCATGTTGGATATATATTCAAATATTAACATCTACAGAATATGTGATTGGATGTTTGAGAGGGAAGAAAATATGGTTAAAAGCAGAATTCTGTCTCCAACTTCTAAGGAGGTGATAGTGCCATTCATGAAAGGAAATACCAAAGGAGCTGAAGGGTAGAAGGGCATAACAAAGTAATGTAAAAATTCCTTGCTGCATGTGTTGATTTCTATAGCCCTTTAGAACATCTAAGATGAAGATGGTCATTAAAGAATCAGAAATAAAAAACTATACAGGTGACTCTCAAAATCGTTCATTTTATGATTTTTCAACTTTATGAGTCTGGTGTGTGTGTATGTGTGTCTTTGTGGACATGTGTGTGTGTTTATATGCAGTAATGGTCACAAAATTTATTGTCCAATCCTTTAAACTCTAGAGGGAAAAGGTTCATTTTTTCATGTTGAAAATAGGACAAGTGCAATGCAGGCCTATTTTGGGTTAACCTGATCTCATGCTTTCATAATAAGTCCAACAAAAGAAATGAAGAATGAGGATAGAAAGCACTTAGAACAGTGTCCTTTACTTCTAGGGAGAGAAAAAAGTGAAGAAAGAGGAGGAGAGACTGACTATGAAAATATAAATATAATTATTTTCATCCATCAAAAGTAACAAGATGTCTCTCCAGTTTATACAATTAAAAGAAACAAGAATCAGTCTAGTACAACTTACTTGCCTTATGATTTTTCTACCTGAAATCATATTTCTTTCTATATCTGTACACTGTTTTTTCTTCCATCAAACATTCGCCAGTTTTGTGGAAAAAAAAAAATCAAGAAGTAGCTGTGGAAAGCTTACTGTGTCAGATACTGGGCTGCCAAAATGTTCATTTGAGTAAACCCGAATGTTAAAAATACAGAAATGAGTAAGATACAATCTCTACCTCAAATAGTTATAATTTGATATAGCAGAGGTGTAAGGAAACTATAATGCCTAATAAGTGCACAAATACAAGCATATGTAAGAGACAAAAATAACGTTGAGGAGGTAATGATTACATGGACAATAAGACAAAGAGGCTTTCAAAAGATGATTATTGAAATGAGATTTTTAAGAGTGAGTAGAACTTCCTCAGTCATGACATTAAGAAGAAGGATTCCAGTCAGAGATATGGAAGGCTTGGAAATTATGGAATAGCACAACAGTGGGTGCAAATAGAGAACTACCATGAATTTATTATAAACAGTTTGGATTTCATCAATAGGCAACAGGAAGTCATAGAAGTTTAAGCAGGAGAATAATATAATGGACATATATTTTTGAAAGGTCACTTTGACAACTATGTGGAAAATAGTATGCATCATTTTTGATGAAATAAGTAGAAATTGGAGACAGCAAGTCTAGTTAAGATGTTATACTAAAATATCTCGTCTCTGGGATATATCTAGCAGCCATTTTCGGGTGAGGTGGTTACGGTTGAGGAAGGAATAAGAAAACAGAGCAAGGAAATAATGTTCACAACACAGCCCTAAGGCAGGCTGAGCAAACACAGAAGTACTCCACGCTAGTAAGGATTCACGATTAAGTATACAGCTCAAAAAGATATTTTTGCAGATGGATCGTAGATTTTACAAGCAGACTTTGGACTAAAATAAAGCCTAAACATAATGCTTATAAATACCTAAGTATCCAAACCATCTTTCTGATTCAGCTCAAATTAAGTACACTTCTGAAAGATTCTCAAACTAGACTTTTGCGGAAGTGTTCCTTCTCCACATTTTAGTACTGCACTGAAAAACTACCTTCAATTTGAGGGTTTAGCTCCCCCTAGATGGAGTTTCAGTTCAGTTCAGTCACTCAGTCGTGTCCAACTGAGTGTCTGACTCTTTGCGACCCCATGAATTGCAGCACGCCAGGCCTCCGTGTTCATTACCATCTCTCGTTTAGAAGGCAATGGCACCCCCCACTCCAGTACTCTTGCCTGGAAAATGCCGTGGACGGAGGAGCCTGGTAGGCTGCAGTCCATGGGCTCTCGAAGAGTCAGACACGACTGAGCGACTTCACTTTCACTTTTCACTTTCATGCATTAGAGAAGGAAATGGCAACCCACTCCAGTACTCTTGCCTGGAGAATCCCGGGGACAGGGAGCCGCATGGGCTGCCCGTCTATGGGGTTGCACAGAGTTGGACACGATTGAAGCGACTTAGCAGAAGTAGCAGCAGATGTAGTTTACTGAACATTATTGTAAAGTCACGCACTTCAAGGGAGTGATTAGTGATAAAGGGCAGAGGGTGAAGAACTGGGAAAAAGACTGTGCACTGTACCATGTCAAATAAAGAAAGCTTCCCAACCACAGATACAAGTGAAACTATCTTCCAACCCAGATTTTCAAAGTGTTATCAGCCCTCCCACTATTCAGCTCTCTAATATGCTCCTAAGTGAAATCCTGCACTTGTGAAGACTGGGTAATCACAGTGCAATGGTCTCTCCTCAGAGCTGGCTCATGAGTGATCCTCTAATGAGCCTATTATACAGAGTAAAGTAAGTCAGAAAGAAAAACACCGATACAGTATACTAACATGTACATATATATGGAATTCAGAAAGATTGTAACAATGACCCTATATGCAAGACAGCAAAAGAGATACAGATGTAAAGAACAGTCCTTTGGACTCTGTGGGAGAAGGTGAGGGTGGGATGATTTGAGAGGGTAGTTGAAACGTGTATATTATCATATGGGACAGGGCTGGTACACTGGGATGACCCTGGGGGATGGGATGGGGAGGGAAGTGGGAGAGGGATTCAGGATGGGGAACACATGAGCACCCATGGCTGGTTCATGTCAATATATGGCAAAAACCACTACAATATTGTAAAGTAATTAGTCTCCAATTAAAAAAAAAAATAGTGCTCCTCAGAGAGTACTGGTTCAGTTAGAATTTAGGAAGGGAAAGTTGTCTTCTAATTCAGCTTTGGGCTCCCAAGGACCTTTTCCTGACCACCCCTAGGCTCTGGTCACTGAAAAATGAAAAAACATTTTTAATGCCGAACAGTTCCTTGAATAGTCAGTCTCTAGGAAAAAATACCTGCCCCACTTTGATCCCTGGTCCTAAACTTGTCTGGCAGCACAGTTTTCAAGGTATTTCTATACTTTCATCTGGCACAGGTCTTTCCAAATTCATTGAGAAAGAAACCTGAAAAAAAAATCAGGTTTTGTTGTTAGGATACAGAGGAAGAGCTGGTGAAGGGCTTAGCAAGAGGGCAGCATGAATAAGCCTTTAAATAATATTTATTGTTCTTACTGGAGTAGTGGTGTTTCCTCCTCAGTGGGAGGGAGGGTAAGTTGAAACTATTAACATAAAAAGAAGATTCTATTAGGCAGACATGAATTCATAGAGACCAGATGTGGAGCAAAATGTCCCTTTACTTTTCTCATTAAATCATCTATCAGATTATATAATGGATATCCTGGTGTCTCTTTTACCATGGGCCTCTCATTCTTTCTCCTTACCATCCTTTCTTCTTTCTCCTCCTCCACTCTCTCCCAAGGATCAGAGATCCATCCTGAGGGGATAGCAGACCTTGTTTCTGACTTAACACTCTGGGTAGTGACAGTAGAGTCTTCCGCTAAAGAGGGAATCTTATTCAAGATAAACAAACTCTCTGCACTGCATTGTCTTCCTCTCAGAGTAAAAATTTAGAGTATTATCATTATCCAAATATTGTACCTGTTGTATCATTTTTCTTACAGAACACCTTCAATCCTATAAGAAATAAGATAGAGCAGAAAAGATGAATGGAAAAGAGAAAATGTGTTCTGATACATACCTGTTTCTGCCATGGTTTTTATTATTACTGCTATATAATTACTATAGCTGGAGAGATTAGTTCACTCTGATCCAAACTCCAGAAATTGAAAAGTGCTTGTGTTTTTATGTAATAAATATTCATGTTCTCATTTTTTTCCAGTGAATAATTCAAAACCATTATAGAAATAATTTTTAATGAAAAGAAAAAAGTCTAATTTTGTAGTGCAGTAGCCAGAATCAGAAAAATGGTGGGAACAATCTCAATAAGGTGTGAAGAATTTGTTTAACACACTTTGAAGTGAAGCATTAAGAGAGATGAAAAACAAATTAGGAATGAGATGATTGGGAAGATTATTCCAAAGCTGAATTAGAATGAAAGCAATATGTACTCAAAACTGATCAAAAAGTAAAGGCATGGAGCTCCTATCATCCCTGCTAGGATGCAGGATTGATTCTGGATTCCAGAGTGTCCTGGAGTTGCAGGCTAGGATTAAAGAGAAATAGTTACCCCAGTCACAGGCTGCAGGAAGAGAGCCACTGTTCCTATCATTTCATTACTAAAAATTTGTTACTCATATTTCATTACAGAAAGAAATCTCTCAAAACAAGAAAAACTTTTTAAACTCTGAATATTGCACTGGTGTTACCAATTAAATTGTATGGACCTTCGTCAGGCCTTAGCCTGGCCCAAACTCTCTGCCTAGATGGTGGGGGAGGGTTCTTTTCCATTTGTGTTCAAGTAAGTGAATCAGGGAACCAAGCTGAGGTTGTCACTGCACAAGCTTTATTCAGTAGCAAAGAATGCAGAAGCAGAATAGAACTAAGTTCACAGATTAACTTCACTCTACCACCTAGGGAGAATGATTTGAGTTTCAAAAGTAAAGACTAAGGAAGAAGGAGTGAGGCTAATGGAATGAGGCACACGTATTTGTCTTCTGGGGAAGGGGCAGGGCTTTTTGGACCAGTGGGGTGCCAGCTCTCTTTTATTCCTTTTTAGTCCTGGTTATTATCAGTAGTTGTGTCATTTAATATGCTAATATAATAAAATCAACATATTTGTCAATTCAGACTCAGAGTCTGCTGGAGGTCAGATCTTGGTGCTAGTTGGTTCTATATGGTTGTGTGTGTGTGGCTTCCTTTCTTATATCTGAGCCCTCAAACTTAAGGATTGGAGTAAGAAAGATGGTGGGAATGTTTGCACAAGAGTTTCTTTTCTTTATTTTTATAGTCTGTCTCTTCTCCACATAGCAGTCTGGAAGATTCTTCGAGACAATGATACTCAAAAGGGTCAGGCTTGCCCATCAAGAGACATTTGACAACATCTGGGGACATTTTGGATTGTTACAATGGAGATGGAGGAGTACTGGAATCTGGTAGATAGAAGCCATAAGCATCATGCAATGCACAGGGATACACCCTGTAACAAAGAATTAATCTGATTTTAAATGTCAATAGTGATGAAGTTGAGAAACTGCTATAATCATTAATTGAATCATGCCACTCTTCACCTTAAATCACTCAGATTGCTTTCTTATAATATTCACAATGAAATTCAACTTATTTTTAAAAGTACATTTTATAAATAAGTAAAACAAAACCAACATAATTAATTAATTAATTTGTAATAAATAGCAAGATTTGTTTGTAATCTTCCATAATCTTGTTGAAAATATATTAACTTTTGAAGCAAAAGAGACTATGGGGATAAGCATCATATGATTTAGATAAAGAGTTCAGACTTAAAGTATACTGGATTAATAGACATGTTGGTTATGGAGGAAGAGCTTTTGGATAGTGACTAATATGCCTGAAGTAGGAAAACTGGGAAAATGAAAGACATAAGAAGAGATAGGATAGCTACAAGTAATGGTTTCAGATATAGGAGGAAATATTAAGGGAAATGAATGAAAAGTCAGTTGGATTTAAAGTGTTAGTAATAGTGAAAACCACAATAAAAATTTTCAGTTAGTGAAACCACTAAAGATATTTTAAGGCAGATAAGTGGTTGAAATCTGTATAAGTAGATTTTTCTGGAAGCATAATACAATATGGAGTCCAAAAGAATGATTTTAATTAAAAATTATGAAAGATTTAAATAATATGAAAGTGATTTAATTCTATCTCAATAAGAATGAAAGCAATGAGAACAGACAGAAAGGAGCAAAATATTCAGAAAAGTAAGGACTTTAAAAACTCATCCAAAAACAATTAATGTGCCTAATAGTCCAGAAAAATAATTTGTTGCTGAAAAAAATTGGATTCCTTACTCAAAACTAGCTTAGGTCATGGAATGTCATACATTCCCTCACGTTTTCATCATTAAATGTTTAAAAACTGCCCAAACATATCAGACAGGGCCTAGGCCTTTGTAATTCAACAAAGAACAATACAAAAAATATCCCCTCATGGAACTGATATTCTGGTGGGGCAAATAAATGGTAACATGTATAGAATGAGAGAACATAATTATTTAGTTTCATAATTTTAGTAAGTACTTTGCTGAGGGTCTACCATTTATTCACTATTCTTGGAGGAGAAACAAATATAAGCCTGAAGCCGATACTCAAAGTTTTAGTCTTGTTGTCAAGACAAGACTAATGCATAGGACACAGTAAATAATGAAAGATAACGTAAGATGACATTAGAATTTGTAACGTTTATAACCATTGAATTATTTGAGAGAACTCTTTGAGGCAAATATATTGATGTCTCTATTGCAAAAAAAAAAAAAAGACACCTACAATGATTTAGAAATCTAAAGCCCTAGAACTAAAAAGTGGTAGAGGCAGAAAGTGCACCTACTTCTCTTAACCATGGAGCCATTGCCTTGCTTACACAGCAGGAGTAGATGCCAAGTACAGTTTCCACAGTGCTAGATTATAAAAAGATAGTCAACTGCTGGGGTCCTGTGTGTAACTTATGTTTGGGTAGAGAGGCAGAGAAGTAACCAGCACATAGAGGAGTCTGGATTTACTAATTTCCTTGTTTATCATTCATCCATCAGTGTCCATTTATGAAGATGCCATTTGAATTAGGATTTCCAGGAACTTATTTTAAAAACTCAACATTCCTTTAAGAACTGTCATCCATTGATAGGTTAGAGTAAAATAGCATGGATTAGTGTGTGTGTGTGTTTAATACTGTGTAATGGAACAGCCCAGAATTAGGAATCAGAAGATCTTTATTCAAACTGTTTCATAGAACATGATCTTGGGAACCAAATAGCCTTATCTGAAAATGAGGATTATGACCATGAAAAATCATTAAAATAATAAAGGTGTAAAACTTCACCATTAACTTTGGTTATTTCAAGATATTTTTCTTACAACATCTGCATTCTATTTATTTAAAATAAAAGTGACTTTCCAGGTTGTTATGAGTATAAAATGAGACAACTTCATAAACTATAAAGATATTGTAAGAAATGCCACGGGAAGAAAAAGCCACCTCTAGGGACTGTTGATGAAAGCTTTTATTGGGCGGTCGCTCTCGGGCAGAACTCCCGGGGACGGGTGAGGAAGGAGACAACGGGGAGTCTGCGAGGTATAAGGGGGTGGGGGAGGGGTTTTATAGCCAGGGCTGGCGCTCAAGCCAGGTTCTCCCATATAAGGTAGAAAGCGTGGGCTACAGCGGCGGTGGGTGTCCAAGGGCTCCGTGTCGGCACCTGGTTGGGCCAGGCTACAGGGGGTTGTTCCTGTTTGGGTGTTGGCCAACTGCCGGCGCTGGCCAGATGTCCTTTTTCGGTCATATGTCGGTCAGCTCGACCTTTCATCCCGGCCTTTTTGATATAGGACAAGGGGCGACGGTTCTCTCTGGCTACTTCCTGCTGAACGGGGGTGACGAGGGGGTAGGGGTGTGGCCAGGATGACAGGGGGCATCTGCCGTTAAGTCTGTCATGGAGCATTTGTTGGAAGCCCTTGGTACTGCTGTCGCAGCACCATCAACTGGACCATGTTGAGCCATTGTTTGATGAAGGCCAGGAGCTTATTTGAGATACAGGGGCCGAAAGTCAGAAGCAGCAGGAAGATGATGAGTGGTCCCATTAGAGAGGATAACAGAGTTGTCAGCCATGGGGAGCTCTGGAACCAGGACTCAAACCAGCCCTGCTGGGCCTCCCGCTCTCTCTTCCTGCGTTCTAGCCCCTCTCTCACCTTGGCCATGGATTCCCTTACTACCCCCATATGGTCTGTGTAAAAGCAACATTCTTCCTTGAGGGCTGCACAGAGGCCCCCTTGTTGTAGAAAAACCAGGTCTAGTCCTCGCCTGTTTTGTAGCACCACCTCTGACAGGGAAGTTAGAGATTTTTCTAAGGCCATCATAGACTTTTCTATTCTGGCAATATCTTCATCAACGGCAGCTCTTAGGGAGGTCAAACCCTGGCTTTGCATGGACAGTGATGCAATCCCGATGCCCGTTCCCGCTGCTCCCAGGGCGAATAGGGTTGCCATAGTGACAGCCATGACAGGTTCCCTTTTTTGCCGTGAAGGCTGGGCTCCCCTATCCCAATAATTGTATAGTACCTCTTCAGAATGGTATAGGATTTTAGGCATCACGGCCACTAGGACACAGAATTCCTTGCTTTGGTTGAAGACAGAAAGGTGTAGGCAGGGTGTCAGCTCGCTGTGGGAACAAACCCACCAGCCCCCTCCTCAGACACAACCCATGTTGTCTTATTCTCTGTGGTGAGGTTAACAGTTTGGGCACACAGGGCGGTCTTTTCAGGTGGAACATTACCTAGGCAGAGTCCCTGTCCCCATACTTCTCTCATAGTGAGCCCAACTTTATGGTCTTCCCAGTGGCACTGAGGTGGATTTGGGCTGGTTGACAGGTTGTAAGAGACATTTAAGCCCACTGCCTCATAAAAAGGGGAGTGAAGAGTATAGCAGAGCCAACAAGACTGAGTTGCATTTGGGTTTGAGTGATTTAAACCACCGTAGGTCTCTTTGACCATTGACCACAGGGGGTCCTGATTTTCTGGAGGACTGGTAGGAACCAGAGGACTGGTGAGACCATGGAGGTCTGGTGTCTGAGGCTGGGGACTACTCATGGGTGTGGACGCAGTGGTATTCTGAGTCTGTGGCCGGAGGTGTGTCTGCCCGCAGCCCAAGACCAGGTTGGGGCCTATAACATGGGTTTGGGCAAGCATCACAACTTGCTGGACAAAGAGAACTGCACTCAGGGCCCCCCAGCCATCGTAAACCTGGACCCCCCATGTCAGCCCAGAGACCCATCTCCCATCCTTTTTGCCCTGTTCTGTAAAAAGAGAGTTTAACCAGGTCACAATGTGGACATTGCAAGGTAAACTGTCGGTCCCACATCTCTTGAGTGATGGGGTTTATAAAGGCTAGGGTAATCAGATCTAGCCCGGCTACCGACGATTTCCACCATCCGTCATTAGATGTCACGCAGTCCCAGGACTTACAGTAGCGACTGACTAGCCTTCCACAGGTCTTAATATTTTCTCTCTTATGTCCTGGACAGGCGTAGAAGCCCACCTTTCGGAGATAGGCTTCGGCCCATGAGGTCTCGGTTAGTTGTCCCAGGTGAAAATATAAGTCAGGCCACTATGTATTTTTGGGTGAGTACCTGTGGTCCGGTTGAGTTCCTCATAGGTTTCTCCGTTTTTTAATATCCAGGTGACCTGAAAGGGCTGGTGAGGACTGGAGCAGCCACCCTCACCCAGGGCCCAAAGCACTCCCAAGGCCGCCCACACTATTATTTGTAATTTTTGCCACATTGTGAGCTCGGGGGCAGAGATTCCGGGTAAGGATCAACTCGATGATCTCTGCAGGAGTGGGGGCAGTATGAGTGGCTCTGGAGCCCGGTTGGGGTTAAGGCTGTCAAGGTGCCCCCAAGGGAATGGCACCCCAGGAGTAGGGAGCAGACGGCTAGGTAAGCAAGGGCCAGCGACAGCTGAAGTGCAAATGACCAGTTTTGGGGAGCTGTGGCCGCCAATCCAATAGCAAAGAGTATGGCCAGAACAGTGATTGCCAGCAGCCACAGTGGATGGTACCAGGCAAACATCGGGTTGAGACGTGTCTGTTCCTGGTAGGAGGCGATGCCGCAATTATTCTGAAATCAGCGAAAGAGGGATTCGGGTAATAGTCAGTCTGGTTGGATGGAGCGGTAAAATCCCCCTTTCAGGGAGACCGGGGGTGCGGGTTTAAGTCGAGTCAGGTGGTACCGGGGCTCGTGTCCCAGGAGTTTGGCTGCCGTAGGAGTGGTGAGGATGGAGTCCCGTCCCCATATGGGGTCCCGTCCAGCGAGGCTGCAGTGGGCGGGGACTGAGGGCTTTCAGCAGTACCTGATCTCCTGGGGCCAAAGGCCGAGTTGGCCCCTCCCCGTCTGTTGGTTTTGGCAGGACCTGATCAGCGTGTTCTCTCAGCAGGGATCATAGGAGGGAGAAGAAGGGGAGGTACCCTGCGAGTGGGGAAGCCTCTCCCTCCGGGAGGTGAGTCAGGAGATAGGGCCTGCCGTAAAGCAGTTCGAAGGGGGTCAAACCTGTTTTCGAGTGTGGTGTGGTGCGGAATACGAGTGAGCGCCAGAGGAAGGAGGTCAACCCAAGATAGTCGCAGTTCCGAGGCAAGCTTGGTCAGGTGCCTCTTGATGATGCCGTTCACCCGCTCTACTTTGCCTGACGATTGAGGCCGATAGGGGATGTGGAGATGCCAGGCGATGCCCAGGGCTGCAGCCACCTGCTGGGGAGATCTGTGAGATGAATTCAGGCCCATTGTCAGACTGGAGAGAGTTTGGCAACCCAAATCTAAGGATGAGATGGGTCGTCAAGACCTCTGCCACCACCGCTGCCCTCTCTCGGGCAGTGGGGAAGGCCTCGACCCATCCTGAGAAAGTGTCCACCAAGACCAGCAGATAGCGGTGGCTCCGATGTCTGGGCATGTGGGTGAAGTCTATCTGCCAGTCTTGCTCAGGCAAGTGTCCCCTAAGTTGATGAGTTGTTTGTGGGGGTCTAAGTCCTATTGGTGAGAGGTGGAAGCACAAGTTAAACAGGAGCAGTGAACATCATATATGGCCTGTCTGAGGTGTCAAGGGGCAAAGATAGGGCTGAGAAAGGAGAGGAGAGCCCTTGGTCCTATGTGCAAGGTGTCATGGATTTGGGATATGATGTCTTTGGCCTGGCGTTTAGGGAGTACTGGTTTGCCATGGAACAGTATCCATCCCAACGGATGTCTCTGAGCCCCCTCCTGTGCCAGCAAGGCTTTGGCTTCCTTGTCGGAGTATTCGGGGCTGAAGGTGGATCTCAAAGTCAGCAAGGGCTCGGGGGCCTGTTGTAAGGCGATTTGTCGACCCACTTGGTCAGCCATGTTATTGCCCATAGCGACAGAGTCATGAGTATTCTGGTGTCCTTTGCAGTGTATGATAGCGACTTCTTTGGGCAGGGATAAGGCATCTAACAGTCGAGTAATGTGGGGGGCATTACAGATGGGGGATCCTTTAGTGGTTAGGAAGCCCCGTTCTTTCCAGATCACCACATGGGAATGGGCAATTAGGAAGGCGTATATGGAGTCTGTGTAAATATTGGCCCTTTTTCCTTTTGCCAGGTGTAAGGCTCTAGTTAAGGCTGTCAGTTCAGCCTTCTGAGAGGTCGTCCCTGGTGCCAGGGGCTGAGCCCCTGACTTCTCGGGTGGTTACCACAGAATAGGCCACCCTCCGATTTCTGCTGGGGTCTCGCTTTGAGCTCCCATTGACAAACAAGGTTAGTTCTGGGTTTGGCAGAGGTTTGGAGAACAAGTTGTGGGGTGGTTGCATAAGGGACTCAAGGACCTCTGAGCATGAGTGAGCTGGGGGCTCTGTGGTGAGGAGGAGAGAGGGTAATGATGAGAGAGGATTTAGTTGTGGAGAACGACCCACGGAAACCTGCGGGTTGTCCAGAAATACCAAGTGAAATTGCTGGAGCCTGGACTCACTGAGGTCAGAGAGGAATTTAGAGGCTAAAAGGTCGCCAAGGCGATGAGGTGAAAAGATGGTCAGGGGTTGGCCGAGAACTAGTTTCTTAGCGTCTGCGTACAGCGTGGCCTCTGCAGCTAGCACCTGCAGGCAGGGGAACCATCCCCTGGCTGTGGGGTCAAGTTGTTTGGATATGTAAGCGATAGGCAGCAGTTCGGAGCCAATTCCTCCCTTTTCATCAGTATATAGATGGTGTGGATAATTGGGGTTTGGAAGAAAGAGAGTAGGTGAAGACAGTAGGGTGGAGCGTAAAGCGTGAAAGGCCTGAGTCACTTCGGTGGGGGAAGACAGCAGTCCTGTGGGAGTCTCTTTAGCAGCAGCATATAAGGGCTTGGCCAGGGTGGTGTAACTTGGGACCCAGTGTCAGAAGAATCCCGTCAGTCCTAAGATAGAATGGACCGGAGGAGGCTACACTGGTCTGTTGGACAGGGCCTTAGTGGTGGGAGTGATTTGGAGGCCTAGATAGACAACAGAGGTCTGAGTTAGTTGAGCCTTAGATTGCGAGGCTCTGTAGCCCTGGGAGCCGAGGAAATTAAGGAGGGTTGCAGTGTGTTGTCGCGAGGTCTCTTCCGAGGGGCTGCAAAGGAGCAAGTCGTCTATGTATTGGAGGAGGGTGCTAGGGTGAAGCAAGCATCTGGCCAGGTCTCAGGACAGGGCCTGCCCAAAGTAGTGGGGACTGTCTCTGAACCCCTGAGGGAGTACGGTCCACATGAGCTGTGTGGTCAGGGGTCAGTCCAGGTGAAAGCAAAGAGGAATTGACAGTCGGGGTGGAGTGGGATGGTAAAGAAGGCATCTTTGAGGTCAACAACAGTGAAATGGGAGGTTTGAGGAGGTATGGAGGAAAGGAGGGTGTAGGGGTTAGGGACAAGTGGACGGGCAGGGACCACCGCTGCGTTAATCAGGTGGAGATCCTGCACCAGCCGGTAGTCTCCTGAAGCCTTCTGGACAGGAAGGATGGGCATGTTACAGGGGGAAGTTGTGGGGATCAGAAGACCCTGTCCCATGAGACGGTCGATGATGGGCTTTAGCCCCCTGAGGTTACGAACAGACAGAGGAAACTGGGGCCGAGCCGGGAAACAGGTGGGGTCCCTTAGCCAGATGAGGACTGGAGGGTGGTGCCGAGTCACCACCGGGCCTCGGGTGTCCCAGACCTCAAGACTAATGGAAGAGGTTGAAGGGTCAGTAAGCAGCATAAGGAAGGCCCCTGACGTGGGAGCTGATTCTGGAATTAGGTGAAGAGTGGCCTTCAGCTTAGCAAGTATATCTCTTCCCAAGAGAGGCGTAGGACAGGAGGGGATGACTAAAAGGAATGGGTAAAGAGCCAGGAATCTAATTGGCAGGATAGTGGTTGGGTTTGGAGCGGACACGAGGGTTGGCCGTCAATGCCCATAACCGAAACCTGAGAAGGACATAGAGTGCCCCTGAAAGAGGGAAGGACTGAATAGGTAGCCCCCGTATCAACTAGAAAGTTGATGGACTTACCCACTACCTGGAGTGTTACCCTGGGCTCGGCTTGGGTTATCAGGGTCCCCGAGTCTGGGCGGCATCAGTCCTCATTGAAGCTCAGCAGCTCCAAAGCCGGAGTAGGGCAGGAGGCCTCCCTGGGGCGCTCTGGCCCCCGGCCCATAGAAGTCGGGGGCCCGAGAGGCCTGGGGACAATCACTAGCCCAGTGTCCTCGTTGTTTGCATATCAGGCACTGCTTGGAGGGAGGCCGCAGATTGGGGCACATCCTGGCCCAGTGTCCTTCTTGGCCGCACTTGAAGCAGGCCCCCAGAGGGGGTTTCTGGGGCCCTGAGCCCGTCACCGGCCGCAGGGCCGCTACCAAAAGCCTGGGTTTGCTGGTTTAGGAGGCTTGCCTGAAATTTGGCTTTTGCTTGAGCCTTGCCTTTCGGCTGGCCTCAGCAGTTTCCTCACGGGCATTGTAGACTTTAAAGGCCATTTTCACCAGGTCTCAGATAGGGGTCTGAGGGCCGTCCTCGGCCTTGGCCAACTTTTTTTCGGATATCAGGGGCAGACTGGGAAATAAAACGATTGGCCAAGGTCGCCGCCCCAATGGGGGACTCAGGGAACAGTCTGGTATATTGAATAAGGGCCTTGGTCAGCCAGTTAAGGAACATGGCTGGATTTTCGTCCAGCCCCTGGGTCACCTCATCTAGCTTGAGGAGGTTTACAACCTTATGAGAGGACACTTCCATCCCATCAAGGATACACTCTATCATATAGCATACCCGCAGCTGGCCACCAGCCCCTTCTTGGTAGTTCCAATCAGGGTCAGTGTCAGGAACTGCCTGGGCTCCCGGGGGATGTTCGGGAGAGGGGTTGGCAAAGTGTCATTGATTGGCCTGGGCTTTGGCTGCCGTCCAAATGGCCTGCCTCTCTTCGGGGGTGGTGGTAGACCTGAGGATGACATATATGTCCTGCCATGTTAAGGCATAGGCACGGGTCAGACTAGTAAACTGCTAAATGTACTGAGTGGGTTTGGAGGAGAAGGAACCCAGCTTGGCCTCGATCTGTGCTAAGTCTTGGAGAGAAAAGGGGACATGGACTTGGGCTAGGCCCTCAGCTCCAGCTACTTGTCTAAGAGGGAGTAGCGGGGCTGGGGGAAGGGAGGGGAGGCCCCCAGAGGGTTGCTGTGGGAGCGAGTGTGGGAGCTAACAGGAGAGGGGGAGGGCGTGACGGAGGGAAGAGGAGGATACAAGATAGGGTTTAGGGCCAGAGGATCCTGGGCTGGCGGTGGAGTCTCCAGGGCGGGAACGGAGGTAGGAGGGGCCGGAGTGGAGGGGGAGGGGGCATGGTCCAGAGTGGAAGGAGTGGGAGCCGTTTGAGAGGTATAGGGAGGAGGGACCGCCAAGTCTTCTGGAGGTATAGAGAAAGCAGACAATTCAGGAGCAGGGATTAGCTTGGCCGAGGGAGGTGGAGTTGGAAGGAGCCATGGTGAGTAGAATTTGGCTGGGAGCGCACATATGCACAGAGTGGGGCGAGAGTGCAACACCCAAAAGCCTGAACATAGGGGACCTCAGACCATTTTCCCATTCTCCAGCAGTAATTATCTAAATCATGGAGGATGTTAAAGTCTAATGTCCCTGTGGCTGGCCATTGTGAGCCATTATCTAGGGAATACTGAGGCCAGGCCTGTGAACACAAAAAGTGAGCTGTTTGGGGCAGATATATCCCTTTAGTCTTAGGGTCTGCAGGTTAGCCAGCAGGCACTCTAAGGGAGTGGAGTATTGGGGATCGGGTTTGGAAGCTGTAGATCCCATGGCGACCACGTGGCATGGAGGCGACCCCTGCCTTGTCCGAACGTCTTCAAGGGTGTCAGGGGATCCCCGCAGCCATTTGGGACGTCTCCCTCTTGAGCTGAGAACTGGAAGCAGGTTCTGAACCTGCCGTGGGAGGGCCCAGTAAGTGCGCACCCATTACAGGGCCCTAGGAGGTGGTCGCCAGGGAGGGCAGGGCCTGAAGCCGAAGGGACTTACCCCGTATCCTGCCGTCTGGGAGGTTGGTCAGCCGCCTGGGTCCGGGGCTACTGCAGCAGTGGAGCTCAAGGGGGCCTCAACGGCGAGTGCCGGGGGCCCTCACCTCGAGCCCCACGTTGGGCGCCAGATGTTTGAAACCCCTCGGGAAGAAAAAAAGCCACCTCTAGGGACTGTTGATGAAAGCTTTTATTGGGCGGTCGCTCTCAGGCAGAACTCCTGGGGACGGGTGAGGAAGGAGACAAAGGGAGTCTGCGAGGTATGAGGGGTGGGGAGGGGTTTTATAGCCAGGGCTGGCGCTCAAGCCAGGTTCTCCCATATAAGGTAGAAAGCGTGGGCTACAGCGGCGGTGGGTGTCCAAGGGCTCCGTGTCGGCACCTGGTTGGGCCAGGCTACAGGGGTTGGCCCCCCGGAAGCCTGGTCGGCTTCCGGTTCCTGTTTGGGCGTTGGCCAACTGCCAGCGCTGGCCAGATGTCCTTTTTCGGTCATATGTCGGTCGGCCAGACCTTTCAGATATATATGTTGTGGTCACAGTCAATATTCTCTGAGAACTATTACCAAAAATTCTGCTTCACAAAGCAGTGACAATTCTTGGGATTTTCTCTTTCCTATACAATGTGTTTTTCTCAACACCAAGAGTGGATATTATCAACAAGCTTTATGCTTGTGAGAACAGAGAGTTGAATTCTGCCTTTACCTCCTTTCAAGTATTTAAATTGGGATTCATTTCTGGAAATCTCATTAGAATTACATGTTAGTGTTTCATTTTTTTCATCCACATTTATTTATGTCTTTTCATCTCTGTTATAATCTGGAGGATTTACTTATCATTTTTTTAATTTTGTAAATTTTTACATAGTTTGTTTCCAAAAACATCTTTTTAAAAATAACTGTCTTATTGATTAAGCTTTCTGTTCAATTAAAATTTTTACAAAGTATATTCGAGATTAAAGAAGTTAATATACATGAAGTGCCTAGAACAGAGCTTGGCACACTATAAACCATCAACAGATGTTAAATAACTTATTTAACTTATATGCAGAGTACATCATGAGAAATGCTGGGCTGGATGAAGCATAAGCTGGAATCAAGATTGCCGGGAGAAGTATCAATAACCTCAGATATGCAGATGACACTACCCTTATGGCAGAAAGTGAAGAACTAAAAAGCCTCCTGATTAAACTGAAAGAGGATAGTGAAAAGGTTGGCTTAATGCTCAATTCAGAAAACAGAGATCATGGCATCCGGTCCCATCATCTCATGGGAAATAGATGGGGAAACAGTGGAAATAGTGGCAGACTTTATTTTTTGGGCTCCAAAATCACTGCAGATGGTGAGTGCAGCAATGAAATTAAAAGTTACTTACTTCTTGGAAGGAAAGTTATGACAAACCTAGACAACATATTCAAAAGCACAGACATTACTTTGCCAACAAAGGTCCGTCTTGTCAAGGCTATGGTTTTTCCAGTGGTCATGTATGGATGTGAGAGTTGGACTGTGAAGAAAGATTAGTGCCAAAGAATTGATGCTTTCAAACCGTGGTGTTGGAGAAGACTCTTGAGAGTCCCTTGGACTACAAGGAGATCCAACCAGTCCATTCTGAAGGAGATCAGCCCTGGGATTTCTTTGGAAGGAATGATGCTAAGGCTGAAACTCCAGTATTTTGGCCACCTCATGCAAAGAGTTGACTCAGTGGAAAAGACTCTGATGCAAGGAGGGATTGGGTGCAGGAGAAGGGGATGACAGAGGATGAGAAGGCTTGATGGGATCACCGAGTTGATGGGCATGAGTTTGAGTAAACTCCAGGAGATTGTGATGGACAAGGAGGCCTGGTGTGCTGCGATTCATGGGGTGGCAAAGAGTTGGACACAACTGAGCGACTGAACTGACTGAACTGAACTGAACACAATTAATATTGCTTCACAATTATTTTCTTTTTATTATTAAAGTATAACTGATTTATAATATTATGTTAGTGTCAGGTATATAATAGTCATTTCATATCTTTATAGATAATACTCCATTTGAAGTTATTACAAAATCTCAGTTGTATTCCCTGAGGTGTACATTATATCTTATAATTTATTTCTTACCTAGTAGTCTGTACATTTGAATCTCTTTTAGCTATCATGTTCTGTCCCTGTTAGTCTCTCCCAGTTGGGAGTAACCAAAAGTTTGTTTTCTGTATCTATGAGTCTGTTTCTGTTTGTTATATCCATTTGTTTTACTTTTTAGCTTCTACAAGTAAGTATAAAATACAGTATTTATCATTCTCTGACTTATTTAACTAGCCATAATACCCTCCAGATTCATACATGTTGTTCTGAATGGAAAAATAATAAAAATTATTTTTATGATTAATATCCCCTTATACATGTATCTATTTAATATGTATTATATATATATATCAATCTTATACTCTTCATCTGGAGAAGGCAATGGCACCCCCACTGCAGTACTCTTGACTGGACAATCCCATGGAAGGAGAAGCCTGGTGGGCTGCAGTCCATGAAGTCACAAAGACTCAGACACGACTGAATGACTTCACTTTTACTTTTCAATTTCATGCATTGGAGAAGGAAATGGCAATCCAAGGAAATGGCGACCCACTCCAGTGTTCTTGCTTGGAGAATCCCAGAGATGGAGGAGCCTGGTGGGCTGCCATCTATGGGGTCGCGCAGATTTGGACATGACTGAAGCGACTTAGCAGCAGTAGCAGCAGCATACGCTTCATCAGTGCATCTGTTGAGGGATAACTAAGTTGCTTCCATTTCTTGGTCATGGTAAATAATGCTACTGTTAGGGAAGCACACTGACTGAAACCATCCACTCTGGCCAGGCACCATAAGAACCATTTACATAAACTGTTTTATGACAGGAGGTCCTGGTAAGGAACATGAAACTAATAAGCCACCACCGACCAGAGTTCAGGAAAGGTCAAAAGGAGACACCACATGTCCGACCACCTCCCAGAATCCTTCCCTCTGGCATCCACCTTGGCTGAACAAGGCATGCACCACCAGGAAGGACTCTGAGTCAGAATGACTAGCTAAAGACAACCTGGAAACTAATCCCATCACCATAAACCCTCAGACTGTGAGCCAAGTGACAGAGCTGTTCTCCTGGTTGCCTTTACCCTACTGCTCTCCACTCGGGTGCCCTTTCCCAATAAAATCTCTTGCTTTGTCCAGCACATGTGTCTCCTCGGAAAATTCATTTCTGAGTGTGAGACACAAGCCCAGTTGCAGGCCTTGGAAGGGGGTCCCCCTTTCTGCAACACTGCTATGAACATTGGAATGCAGATATCTTTTTATATACAGTTTTTATTTTTTCCAGATATATACTCAGAAGTGAAATTGCTGTATCACATGATAGCTCATTTTTCATATTTTGAGGAATATCTATACTGTTTTCCATAATACTGTGCCAATTTACATTCCAACTGTGTACTAGGGTTCCATTTTCTCCACATCCTCATTAATGTTAATTATTTATTGTATTTTTGACAATAACCATTCCAATAGGATGGGGTGGCAAAGAATCAGACACAACTGGGTGACTGAACTGAACTGAATTGCAGTAGGTGTGAGGATATAGCTCATGATTTTGATTTGAATTTCCCTGGTAATTAGTGATGATGAGCATCTTTCTTGTGCATAGTGGTAATCTGTATGTCTTCTTTGGAGAAATGCCTATTTGGATCTTCTGTTGATTTTCCTTGCTGTTGTGTTGTATGAGATCTTTGTGAATTTTAAATACTCATCCCTTATCATATACATATTTTGCAAAAGTATTCTCCCATTCAGGAATAGACTTTTCATTTTGATGATGTTTCCCTTCACTGTGCAAAAGTTTTTAATTTGATTAGGTCATATCTGTTTATCTTTGCTTTTGTATCCTTTGCCTGAGGAGACACATACAAATAAATATTGCAAAGATCCATGTCAGTGAGCATATTGCCTATGTGTCCTTTTGGAGTATTATTGTGTCAAGCCTTAATTTTTTTTTTTTTAACCCATTTTGAAACTGTTTCTGTATATGGTGTAAGAAAATACTCTAACTGTATTTTTGGTATATATCTGTCCAATATTCCCAATATTGCTCATTGAAAATACTGTCTTTCCCCATCATACACTCTTGCATCCTTTATTATAGATTACTTGAAGATATATGTATGGACTTTTAGACTCTCTAACCTCTGTTCTATGGATCTATGTGGTTTTTTTGTACCAAGTACCATACTCTGATTATTTTAGATTTGTATTGATAGTATAGTCAGAAATCGGAGAGTGTGATACTTCCAGCTTTGTTCTTTGTCACTCATGTTTTTGGTTATTCAGATTTTTTTGCAGTTTCATACAAATAGTAGGATTATTTGATCTAGGTCTGTGAAAATGTCATGGGTATTTAGATAGGGATTGTATTATATCTGTATTTGTATCATCTTCAGTCTCATTAATTAATGTCATAGGTTTCACCGTATAAGTCTTTCATATCCTTTATTAAAGATATTCCTAGGTATTTATATTTGATTCAATTGAAAATGGAATTTATTTTTGTTTTCTAGTTTTTGTAATTAATTACTATTGTTTAGAAGAGAAACAGATTTCTGTACATTAATTTTGTATCCTGAAACTTTATTCAACTCATTTAGTAATGCTGGAGAAGGCAATGGCACCCCACTCCAGTACTTTTTGCCTGGGAAAATCCCATGGACGGAGGAGCCTGGTGGGCTGCAGTCCATGGGGTCTCTAGAGTCTGGCACGACTGAGTGACTTCACTTTGACTTCTCACTTTCATGCACTGGAGAAGGAAATGGCAACCCAGTCCAGTGTTCTTGCCTGGAGAATCCCAGGGATGGGGGAGCCTGGTGGGCTGCCGTCTCTGGGGTCGCACAGAGTCAGACGCGACTGAAGCGACTTAGCAGCAGCATCAACCGCGGCAACAACGTTTTGGTGGAGACACCAGAGCTTATTATAAATAGCATTATATAATCTGCAAATAGTGACATTTTTACTTCTCTTCCAGTTTGAATGCCATTCATTTCTCTTTCTTGTTTAATTGCTGTGTCTGTGATTTTCAATATCATGATAATAGAAATGGCAAGAGTGAAAATATTTATCTTGTTCCTGATATGGTGTGCGTGTGGGGGTGGGGGTGGGGGTGGAGTGTTCATCTTTTTACAATTGGGTAAAATATTAGTTGTGAGTTTGTCATAAATGACTTCTTTTTATATTGAGATAGGTTCCCTTGTAACAACTCTGTTGAGATTTTTGTCATGATTGAGTGTTGAATTTTGTCAAATAATTTTTCTCTGTTGAAATAATCATTTGATTTATTATTTTCCATTCTGCTAATGTTCTTGTTGTTTGGTCACTCAATTTTGTCCCAATTTTGTGACCCGATGTACTGCAGCATGCCAGGATTCCCTATCCTTCACTATCTCCCCAAGTTTGCTCAAATTCACGTCCATTGAATCAGTGATACTATCCAGTCATCTCATACTCTGTCATCCCTTTCTCTTCCTGCCATCAATCTTTCCCAGCATCAGGATGTTTTCCAATGAACTGAATTTTCTCATCCGATGTTCAAGTACTGGAGCTTCAGTATCAGTCTTTCCAATGAACATTCAGTGTTGATTTCCTTTGGGAATGACTGGTTGCTCTTCTTGCTGTCCAAGGTATTATCAAAAGTCTTCTCTAGCACCACAGCTCCAAAGCGTCAGTTCTTCAGCACTCAGATTTCTTTATGGTCCAACTCTCACATCTGTGCATGACTACTGCAAAACCATAGCTTTGACTAGATGGAGCTTTGTCAGCAAAGTGGTGTCTCTGCTTTTAATACACTGTCTAGGTTTGTCATAGCTTTTCTTCCAAGGGGCAGGCATCCTTTAATTTCATGGTTGCAGTCACCATTTGAAGATTTTGGAGTCCAAGAAAATAAAATGGGTCACTCTTCCCAATTTTTCACCATCTATTTGCTATGAAGTCATGGGACCAGATGCCATGATCTTACTTTTTTAAATGTTGAGATTTAAGCCAATCTTTTGCTCCTGTCTTTTACCTTTATCAAGAGGCTCTTTAGTTCCTCTTCACGTTCTGTCATTAGGTTGGTATCTGCATATCTGAGTTTATTGATATTTCTCCCAGCAATTTTGATTCCAATTTGAGCTTCACCCAACCCAGCATTTTGCATGATGCATTCTGCCTATAAATTGAATAAATCACCTGCTAATGCAGGAGACATAGGAGACATGTGTTTGACTTCTGGGTGGGAAAGATCCCCTGGAGGAGGGCATGACAATCCACTCCAGTATGCTTGCCTGGAGAATCCTATGGACAGAGGAGCCTGGTAGACTACAGTCAATGGAGCCAAAAATAGTTGAAGATGACTGAGAGCTAACACTTTAACACTTTCACTTTATTGATTTGCACGCAGTATTATTATTCTTGATTATAATCTTAGATTATAAGATTTTAATACTCTAGTTAAAAGATAAAAAAACTGATGAAACTATCAGTAGTAATGATCTCAATGACTTTTCTTTGTGATGTTACAAACCAGAATTGCCACTAGTTTATTAATTTGAGAGCAAGAGAAAGAAATAACACACAGTATCTTAAGAAACGTTTGATTTACAGACACTGGTAATGATCACAGAGATCAAGAATGACAGACTTGATCCTAATAGGATACTAACAGGAAACATGCCGAGTTAATTTCCACTCACTTTTCTTAAGAAACAAGACAAATTAGTCTGCCAGTATTTGCAAGTAATTTATCACATGTTTTAAAGATATATATCAAGGAAAGGACAAAATTCAGTGTTTGAGTAAGACCCAAATATCCTCTAGCCTTCATCCTATAACAGATATTTTAGCTTGAGTTATTTCCCCATAAAGACTGGAAACCTATGATTTTTTTTTAATATGAGAACAATTAGAATATATTTGTAGTCAACTAGCCTGATTCTCAAATATTCTTACTTCCTAAATTCAATTTTTAGGTTTTTTTTTCATTTATTTTTTTTTAATTTTAAACTTTTTATATTGGAGTATAGCCAATTAACAATATTGTGGTAATTTCAGGTGCATGAAGAGAGCCTCAGCATACATATACATGTATCCATTTTCCTACAAACTAACTATAAATTTAAGTATATGAGCAGAAATTGAAACTGCCTTAGGAGGTACTAACAAGTCTCAAGAATCTGTGTTTTACTCACATTTTATTACGACAATAGATTAAACCTTGGACCAATGGGAAACAGGGAAATAGAACTGATTCCTATATAAATCTGATACTCTTGACAGTTGGATTAGTAGAGTTATCAAAAACACTTTGTATCTGCTTGGTATTTGAATGAAAAAGAAACTGGTTTCCTTAAACTTCATGATTGTGAAACTGTGACACATGTATTTTAAGCTCAGATGTACACACCTGAAAGGTGTGTGAACTTTTAAACATGAAACAAATGTTAAATTGATCCCAGTTTTAATCTTTCAAACCTCTGTCAGTTCAGTAGCTCAGTCATATCTGACTATTTGTGACCCCATGGACTGCAACATGCCAGGCTTCCCCGTCCATCTCCAACTCCCGGAGCTTGTTCAAACTCATGTCCATCAAGTTGTTGATGTCATCCAGCCATCTCATCATCTTTTGTCCCTTTCTCCTTTTGCCTTCAATCTTTCCCACTTACAGGGTTTTTCTAATAAGTCAGTTATTTGCATCAGGTGGCCAAAGGATTAGAGCTTCAGCTTCAGCATCAGAACTTCCAATGAATATTCAAGAGTACTTTCCTTTAGGATTGACTGACTTGATCTTCCTGTGGTCCAAGGGACTCTCAAGTCTTCTCCAACACAACAGTTCAAAAGCATCAATTCTTTGGCATTCAGCTTTCTTTATGATACAACTCTCACATCCATATATGACTACTGGAAAAATCATAGCTTTGATTAGATGGGCCTTTGTCAGCAAAGTAATTTCTCTGTTCAGTGATCTGCTGCTTCTGCTGCTAAGTCATTTCATCCATGTCCGACTCTGTGTGACCTCATAGACTGCAGCCCACCAGGCCCCGTCCCCATCCCCACCCCACCCTCCCCCCCCTCCTCCCCCTCGTTCCTGGGATTCTCTAGGCAAGAGTACTGGAGTGGTTTGCCATTCCCTTCTCCAGTGGACCACGTTCTGTCAGCCTCTCCACCATGACCTGCCTGTCGTGGGTTGCCCTACAGGCATGGCTTGGTTTCATTGAGTTAGACAAGGCTGTGGTCCTAGTGTGATTAGACTGACTAGTTTCCTGTGAGTATGGTTTCAGTGTGTCTGCCCTCCTGATGCCCTCTTGCAACACCTACCATCTTACTTGGGTTTCTCTTACCTTGGGCATGGAGTTTCTCTTCACGGCTGCTCCAGCAAAGCACAGCAGCTGCTCCTTACTTTGGAAGAGGGGTATCTCCTTACTGCCACCGTTCCTGAACTTCAATGTGGGATAGCTCTTCTAGGCCCTCCTGCGCCTGAACAGCCACCGCTCCTCAGGTGGTTCCTCCCAGCTGCCGCCCCTGGCCTCAGGCTCATGGTGGTTCCTCAAACTGCCACACAATTGCACTCATCTCACATGCTAGTAAAGTAATGCTCCAAAATTCTCCAAGCCAGGCTTCAGCAATATGTGAACTGTGAACTCCCTGACGTTCAAGCTGGTTTCAGAAAAGGCAGAGGAACCAGAGATCAAATTGCCAATATCCACTGAATCATGCAAAAAGCAAGAGAGTTTCAGAAAAACATCTATTTCTGCTTTATTGACTATGCCAAAGCCTTTGACTGTGTGGATCACAATAAACTGTGGAAAATTCTGAGAGAGATGGGAATACCAGATCACCTAACCTGCCTCTTGAGAAATCTGTATTCAAGTCAGGAAGCAACAGTTAGAACTGGACATGGAACAACAGACTAGTTCCAAACAGGAAAAGGAGTAAGTCAAGGCTGTATATTGTCACCCTGCTTATTTCACTTATATGCAGAGTATATTATGAGAAACACTGGACTGGAAGAAACACAAGCTGGAATCAAGATTGCCAGGAGAAATATCAAGAACCTCAGATATGCAAATGACACTAACTTTATGGCAGAAAGTGAAGAGGAGATAAAAAGCCTCTTGATGAAAGTGAAAGAGGAGAGTGAAAAAGTTGGCTTAAAACTCAACATTCAGAAAATGAGGATCATGGCATCCGGTCCCATCACTTTATGGGAAACAAATGGGGAAACAGTGGAAACCGTGTCAGACTTTATTTTTTGGGGCTCCAAAATCACTGCAGATGGTGACTGCAGCCATGAAGTTAGAAGACGCTTTCTCCTTGGAAGAAAAGTTATGACCAACCTAGATAGCACATTCAAAAGCAGAGACATCACTTTGCTGACTAAGGTCCATCTAGTCAAGGCTATGGTTTTTCCTGTGGTCATGTATGGATGTGCGAATTGGACTGTGAAGAAGGCTGAGCGCCAAATAATTGATGCTTTTGAAGTGTCATTTTGGAGAAAACTCTTGAGAGTCTCTTGGACTACAAGGAGATCCCACCAGTCCATTCTGAAGGAGATCAGCCCTGGGATTTCTTTGGAAGGAATGATGCTAAAGCTGAAACTCCAGTACTTTGGCCACCTCATGCGAAGAGCTGACTCATTGGAAAAGACTCTGATGCTGGGATTGATTGGGGGCAGGAGAGGGGATGACCAAGGATGAGATGGCTGGATGGCATCATGTACTCAGTGGATGTACGTCTGAATGAACTCTGAGAGATGGTAATTACAGGGAGGCCTGGTGTGCTGTGATTCATGGGATCGCAAAGAGCTGGAAACGACTGAGCGACTGCAATGAACTAACTGAATCATGAGCAAGTCAATATATACACACAAACACACATACACACAAACACACAGATGCACATATATAAATTCCAAATGCTTGTTCTAGACTCATAGAATAGTTCACCAAAATAAAAATGACCTTCTAAGTGTTTAACAGAATTGTGTGGGAAACAAACCAAAAACAAGCTTGTCTAACTGATTTCTGTAATTCCTTAACCCCAAAGAAAATTTTCATGTCCTTAAACTCATGCTGTGTCATATATGTTGCTAAAAAGTTACATCTACACAGAGAAAATAAATTCTTGCCAATAACCCTTTTGAAATATGTCCACAGAGGGCAATGAAAAAGAGAGAATCTAATCAGAGAACAGAACCTGGAGCTACCAAACTGACAGACCAAGAAATCTACTCATTTGTTAGAGATCAACATTCCTCCTTTCTAACTTGGAGAATATAATGCTTACCATAGTTACATGACCACTGTATATTATTTACCAACAATTACTCCAAAGAGGAGATTTACACCATTTATACCCATTTGATGGCTGAATTATAATTTAGACATATATCAAAAGACAAGGAGATACTAAGAGAATTACATTTTTATCTATTGAAGAATTCTGAACTTGAGTTTTCTCCCCTAGATGAGTTCTATGTATGGACAAATTAGTGTGGGGTATACATTACAGGCTGTACTTTCTAGCATGCCTGTCTTTTCCAGCCCAGCATTCACTTTTCCTCCTTCTATTTTATGAATTTATTTGGGGAAACTACTTCCTCTCTCATTCTTGTGGTTTGGGTTGCATTGATTACTACCTGCTTAATAGACTTTGATTATCTTAAGCTAATCAACAAGTGTTAACCTTACTAGATTTGAAATCATAACTTGATGTAACTAAAGGAGAATGCATTTGTGTTTATAAAATTACTTGGTAGTTATAATTTTTTTGTTGTTCAAAGCTTTGTTCTATATTTTAAAGAAAATATTTTGATTAATTTCCATACAAAAACCCACTAATATTAATTTCAATGTGTAGCTTTTTCTGTGACATAAAAACCACAACAGTTTAATTGAAGGATGCCTATCAGTAAATATATGTGTTGGGTAAAGAATCAATTGGGCTTCCCTGGTGGCTCAGAGGTTAAAGCATCTGCCCGCAATGTGGGAGACCTGGGTTTGATTCTCGGGTTGGGAAGATCCCCTGGAGAAGGAAATGGCAACCCACTCCAGCACTCTTGCCTGGAAAATCCCATGGACGGAGGAGCCTGATAGGCTACAGTCCATGAGGTCGCAAAGAGTCGGACATGACTGAGCGACTTCACTGCACTGCTAAAGAATCAGTTAGGACAGTGAAAAGCAAAGAAAGGAGAGAGGAAAAAGATGGCAGAGGAATA
Organism: Nanger dama; assembly: GCA_917880005.1. Classification (NCBI taxonomy): domain Eukaryota; kingdom Metazoa; phylum Chordata; class Mammalia; order Artiodactyla; family Bovidae; genus Nanger; species Nanger dama. The sequence goes on from CAKJTW010000045.1 coordinate 1,240,834, forward strand.
GGATGGGGGAACACTTATTCCCTCTCTACCTCATCAAAAGAACACTTCAATGCTGAGCAAATTCCACAAAATAACTTCTGACTGTTGGCAGAGGACATCAGGCATCCAGCAAAGCAGATCATTGGCTTCAAAGCCAGGTAGGAAATACTTTATTTTATTTTAAAGAACGGAGATATAGACAAAGGAGGTAGGAGGGAATCCCGGCACGGGGAAGGGAATCCCGTCCCAGGAAGAGACTCTTAAGAGAGAGTTCCCTAAAATTGGGGAACTTTCTCACAGCTGTGCATGGGGCGAGCCTTGGAAGCACAGAGGGCAACATAACAGGAAGGAAGAATAAATAAATAAATAAATAAAACCAACAGATTACGAATTCAACAGTATAACCCTCAGCGGATAAGCAGCGCAAACGACTGCGTCCGACAGCAGTGGGGATTGGGCAGGGAGGAGCACACCCACGACAATGCTTTCTAAGAATTGGGCCGCGGGAGACTTAGGCTGCAGGGCTTTTCTCGAGAAGGGGGAGTAACCGGGCCAGAGAATCGGGTCTGCGCGTGGATAGAACGATTTATCCCAGACTAGCAAACCAGACTGGGGGATAACTAACACGCGAAATGCTCGAACATAAGACACATTCAGGCCCGCGCACAGAACAAAGGACAGATCCGGAAATAGCCGGCTGCAGACCATCCCCCACCGGCGACAGGCAGCCAGAGCCTTAAGCGCTGGAAGAGGGCAGTCGCAGCTCAAGAGAGACATTACCTACCAAATTGCAAGCAAGCTTCTTTATTGAGACTTCTGCAACAATAGTCCGCGCCAAACTCCCTAGCCACTCGGACTTGGAACCAAACCCGGCACCCAGAGGGGACATACTGAGCGCCAATCCTGAGCGGTTTAAACTGGGGAATTGCATGAAACATAGGCCAGGCCCCCACACGGTTATCCTGCGGATTGGGAAGGGGCAAGCCCAGTGCAGAGCTCATCACCACCCTCCCTGTGGCAAGACAGAAATCAGACAAGGAAGAGATCAGCAAACAGAGGAAGTCAAACAGAGGGAACTGCCTTGGTAGTGACCCCACACAGTCCTCAACGACAGAGAAAGTGCCAGATACGCTGTTTCTAACTTTATGATCAAAAAAATTTTTTTTTTTGGGGGGATGATGTGGAAGCGTGATTTTTTTTTTTAAGAATTTTGTTTTCTTTCTTTAAAAAATATTTTTCCTTTTTAAATTTGTTTATCCTTTTCTTTTTCATCCTTTTTTCCCTAAACTTTCTTAAATTTTTAAGTCTTCTATATTTCTAGTTATTATTTTAGAACCTAATATTACTTAAAAAAAAAACATATCATTTAAGCAAACGCCGTATATAGTCTTATTGGTGAAGGAAGTTGTCTTTTAATAATTCTGGAGTCTTTTATTATATTTTACTTTTTTCTTTCTTTCTTTCTTTTTTTTTTTTTAATTTCTCTCTCCTTCTTCTTCTTCTCTTCAATAATCTATCTTTGAAAATCCAATCTATACTCCAGATTTTTAATCTTGGCATTTTGGTATTTGTTGCCAATTTGGTACTTTTAAAAACTTAATCCTCACTATCCAGTTTTACATGAGTGCAAGACTACTGGCTTGACCACTCTCTCCACCTCTGGAATCTCCCTTTTCGCCACCAGGTGGCTTTTTTGTCTCCTCCCTCCCCCTCCCCCTCTCTACCCAACTCTATGAACCTCTGTGCGTTCCAGAAGGGAGAACTCTAAGGGAACTGGTCACTGACCGGATCTGTATCCCCTCCTTCCCATCTCCCTCTTTTATCCTCCTGTCCACCTCTATCTACTTCCTTCCTCTCCTCTTCCATGTATAACTCTGTGACCACCTCTGAGTGGTCCAGACTTCGGAGCGCCACACAAGAAAGTGGTTACGGGCTAACTTGCTTTTCCCTCTTATGATTCCACCTCATCCCATTCCACTCACCTCTAACTACTCCCTCCCTCTTCTCTCCTCCAAGTAACTCACCGATCCTCTAGGGACGACCCTCAAGGTGGAGAAACCTATCATCATTAACCTAGATGTTTTAACATTAGTGCTGAATAGATGGAGAAATCATGAGGGTATTCTAAAAATAAATCTGAAAACCAGAATCAGGAGGTGTAATTCCAAATCCTGAGAACATCAAAGAATTCCTGAATACAGGGAACATTGTCCAATTAGAGCTCATCAAACGCCTTCATACCTATACTAAAATTGAGCACTGCCCAAGGGCCAACAAGCTCCAGAGCAAGACATACCACGCAAATTCTCCAGCAACACAAGAACAAGCCCCTGAGGTTCAATACACAGGCAACTCAAAATACTCCAAAACCGTTGACGTCTCATAACCCATTACTTTACACGTCACAGCACTCCAGAGAGAGAGGAAATCCAGATCCACCCACCAGAACTCCAACACAAGCCTCCTGATCAAGAAACTTTGACAAGCCACTGATAAAACCCCCAAACACAGAAAGGAAACACTATAATAAAGAGAACTCCACAGATTCCCAGAATATAGAAAAGCCACCCCCAAACGCAGCAATATAACCAGGATGAAGAGACAGAGGAATACCCAGCAGGTAAAGGAACAGGAGACATGTCCACCAAACCAAACAAAAGAGGAAGAGATAGGGAATCTATCTGAGAAAGAATTCTGAATACTGATAGTGAAAATGATCCAAAATCTTGAAGTCAAAGTGGAATCACAGATAAATAGCCTGGGGTCAAGGATTGAGAAGATGCAAGAAAGGTTTAACAAGGACCTAGAAGAAATAAAAAGAGTCAACATATAATGAATAATGCAATAAATGAGATCAGAAACACTCTGGAGGCAACAAATAGTAGAATATCAGAGGCAGAAGATAGGATTAGTGAAATAGAAGATAAAATGGTAGAAATAAATGAATCAGCGAGGGAAAAAGAAAGGCGAATTAAAAGAAATGAGGACAACCTCAGAGACCTCCAAGACAATATGAAACGCTCCAACATTCGAATTATAGGAGTCCCAGAAGAAGAAGACAAAAAAGAAAGACCATGAGAAAATACTTGAGGAGATAATAGTCGAAAACTTCCTAAAGTGGGGAAGGAAATAATCACCCAAGTCCAAGAAACCCAGAGAGTGCCAAACAGGATAAACCCAAGGCAAAACAACCCAAGACATATTTTAATCAAACTAACAAAGATCAAACACAAAGAACAATTACTAAAAGCAGCAAGGGAAAAACAACAAATAACACACAAGGGGATCCCCATAAGAATAACTGCAGATCTTTCAATAGAAACTCTTCAGGCCAGGAGGGAATGGCAAGACATACTTAAAGTGATGAAAGATAATAACCTTCAGCCAAGACTACTGTACCCAGCAAGGATCTCATTCAAATATGAAGGAGAAATCAAAAGCTTTACAGACAAGCAAAAGCTGAGAGAATTCAGCACCACCAAACCAGCTCTCCAACAAATACTAAAGGATAGACTTTAGAAAGGAAACACAAAAAGGACGTATAAACCCGAACCCAAAACAATAAAGTAAATGGCAACAGGAGCATACTTATCAATAATTACCTTAAATGTAAATGGGTTGAATGCCCCCAAACAAAAGGCAAAGACTGGCTGAATGGATACAAAAACAAGATCCCTATATATGCTGCCTACAAGAGACCCACCTCAAAACAACGGACACATACAGACTAAAAGTGAAGGGCTGGAAAAAGATTTTCCATGCAAATAAAGACCAAAAGAAAGCAGGAGTAGCAATACTCATATCCGATAAAATAGACTTTAAAACAAAGGCTGTGAAAAGGGACAAAGAAGGCCACTACATAATGATTAAAGGATCAATCCAAGAAGAAGATATAACAATCATAAATAAATATGCACCCAACATAGGAGCACCGCAATATGTAAGACAATTGCTAACATGCGTGAAAGGGGAAATTAATAATAACACAATAATAGTGGGAGACTTTAATACCCCACTCACACCTATGGACAGATCAACTAAGCAGAGAATTAACAAAGGAACGCAAACGTTAAACGATACAATTGACCAGTTAGACTTAATTGATATCTATAGGACATTTCACCCCAAAACAATGAATTTCACCTTTTACTCAAGTGCACATGGAACCTTCTCCAGGATAGATCACATTCTGGGTCATAAATCTAACCTTGATAAATTCAAAAAAATCGGAAATTATTCCAAGCATCTTCTCTGACCATAATGCACTAAGGTTAGATCTCAATTATAGGAGAAAAACTATTAAAAATTCCAACATTTGGAGGCTGAACAACACCCTACTGAATAATCAACAAATCACAGAAGAAATCAAAAAGAAATCAAAATATGCATCGAAATGAATGAAAATGAAAACAGAACAACACAGAACCTTTGGGACACTTTAAAAGCAGTCCTAAGAGGAAAGTTCATAGCAATACAGGCATACCTCAAGAAACAAGAAAAAAGTCAAATAAATAACCTAACTCTACACCTAAAGCAACTAGAAAAGGAAGAAATAGAGAACCCCAGAGTTAGTAGAAGGAAAGAAATCCTAAAAATTAGGGCAGAAATAAATGCAAAAGAAACAAAAGAGACCATAGCAAAAATCAACAAAGCAAAAGCTGGTTCTTTGAAAGGATAAATAAAATTGACAAACCATTAGCCAGACTCATCAAGAAACAAAGAGAAAAAAAAATCAAATCAACAAAATTAGAAATGAAAATGGAGAGATCACGACAGACAACACAGAAATACAAAGAATCATAAGAGACTACTATCAGCAATTATATGCCAATAAAATGGACAACTTGGAAGAAATGGACAAATTCTTAGAATTTGTCCAAAACTGAACCAGGAAGAAATAGAAAATCTTAACAGACCCATCACAAGCACGGAAATTGAAACTGTAATCAGAAATCTTCCAGCAAACAAAGCCCAAGTCCAGACGGCTTCACAGCTGAATTCTACCAAAAATTCCGAGAAGAGCTAACACCTATCTTACTGAAGCTATTCCAGAAAATTGCAGAGGAAGGTAAACTTCCAAACTCATTCTATGAGGCCACCATCACCCTAATACCAAAACCTGACAAAGACACCCAAAAAAAAGAAAACTACAGGCCAATATCACTGATGAACATAGATGCAAAAATCCTCAACAAAATCCTAGCAATCAGAATCCAGCAACACATTAAAAGATCATACACCATGACCAAGTGGGCTTTATCCCAGGGATGCAAGGATTCTTCAATATCTGCAAGTCAATCAATGTAATTCATCACATTAACAAACTGAGAAATAAAAATCATATGATTATCTCAATAGATGCAGAAAAAGCCTTTGACAAAATTCAGCATCCATTTATGATAAAAACTCTCCAGAAAGCAGGAATAGAAGGAACATACCTCAACATAATAAAAGCTATATATGACAAACCCACAGCTAACATTATCCTCAATGGCGCAAAATTGAAACCATTTCCCCTAAAGTCAGGAACAAGACAAGGGTGTCCACTTTCACCCCTACTCTTCAACATCGTACTGGAAGTTTTGGCCACAGCAATCAGAGCAGAAAAAGAAATACAAGGAATCCAAATTGGAAAAGAAGAAGTAAAATTCTCACTGTTTGCAGATGACATGATCCTCTACATAGAAAATCCTAAAGATTCGACCAGAAAACTACTAGAGCTAATCAATGAATATAGTAAAGTTGCAGGATATAAAATCAACACTCAGAAATCCCTTGCATTCCTATACACTAACAATGAGAAAGTAGAAAAGAAGTTAAGGAAACAATTCCATTCACCATTGCAACGAAAAGAATAAAATACTTAGGAATATTCCTACCTAAAGAAACTAAAGACCTATATATCGAAAACTATAAAACACTGATGAAAGAAATCAAAGAGGACACTAATAGATGGAGAAATATACAATGCTCATGGGTTGGAAGAATCAATATAGTGAAAATGAGTATACTACCCAAAGCAATCTACAGATTCAATGCAATTCCCTTCAAGCTACCAGCAGTATTTTTCACAGAACTAGATCAAATAATCTCAAGATTTGTATGGAAATACAAAAAGCCTCGAATAGCCAAAGCAATCTTGAGAAAGAGAAATGGAACTGGAGGAATCAACTTGCCTGACTTCAGGCTCTACTACAAAGCCACAGTCATTAAGACAGTATGGTACTGGCACAAAAACAGAAATATAGATCAATGGAACAAAATAGAAAGCCCTGAGATTAACCCACACACCTATGGACACCTTATCTTCGACAAAGGAGGCAAGAATATACAATGGAGTAAAGACAGTCTCTTTAACAGGTGGTGCTGGGAAAACTGGTCAACCACTTGTAAAAGAATGAAACTAGACCCCTTTCTAACACCATACACAAAAATAAATTCAAAATGGATTAAAGATCTAAATGTACGACCGGAAACTATAAAACTCCTAGAGGAGAACATATGCAAAACACTCTCCGACATAAATCACAGCAGGATCCTCTATGATCCAACTCCCAGAATACTGGAAATAAAAGCAAAGATAAACAAATGGGATCTAATTAAAATTAAAAGCTTCTGCACAACAAAGGAAACTACAAGCAAGGCGAAAAGACAGCCTTCTGAATGGGAGAAAACACTAGCAAATGAAACAACTGACAAAAAGCTAATCTCAAAGGTATATAAGCAACTTATGAGGCTCAACTCCAGAAAAATAAATGATCCAATAAAAAATGGGCCAAAGAACTAAATAGGCATTTCTCCAAAGAAGACATATGGATGGCTAACAAACACATGAAAAGATGTTCAACATCATTCATTATCAGAGAAATGCAAATCAAGACCACAATGAGGTACCATTTCACACCAGTCAGAATGGCTGCGATCCAAAAGTCTACAAGCAATAAATGCTGGAGAGGATGTGGAGCAAAGGGAACCCTCTTACACTGCTGGTGGGAATGCAAACTAGTACAGCCATTATGGAAAACAGTATGGAGATTCCTTAAAAAATTCAAATAGAACTGCCTTATGACCCAGCAATCCCACTGCTGGGCATACACACCGAGGAAACCAGAATTGAAAGAGACACATGTAACCCAATGTTCATTGCAGTGCTGTTTATAATAGCCAGGACATGGAAGCAACCTAGATATCCATCAGCAGATGAATGGATAAGAAAGCTGTGGTACATATACACTATGGAATATTATTCAGCCCTTAAAAAGAATAAATTTGACCCAGTTCTAATGAGATGGATGAAGTTGGAACCGATTATACAGAGTGAAGTAAGCCAGAAAGAAAAACACCAATACAGTATACTGACACATATATATGGAATTTAGAAGACAGTAATGATGACCCTATATGTGAGACAACCAAGAGACACAGAGGTATAGAGTGGACTTTTGGACTCTGAGGGAGAGGAAAGGGTGGGATGGTTTGGGAGAATGGCAATGAAACATGTATATTTTCGTGTAAGAAACGAAGCGCCAATCTGTGTTCAATGTAGGATGCAGGATGCATGGGGCTGATGCATAGGATGATTCAAGTAGAGGATGTGGGGTGGGAGGTGGGAGGGGGCTTCGGCATTGGGAGATTGTGTTCACCTATGGCTGATTCGTGTCAATGTATGGCAAAACAAATACAGTATTGTAATTTTAAATAAATAAATAAATATTTTTTTAAAAAAAAAGAAGCAAAGAAAGAGTTAGGAAGGCAGATTTGGTCTGAATAAGTTTTCTAGTTTTGAAAATCAATGTGAGAATTAATATTTTCAAATGGGGTTTTGTATTACTTTTTAAAATCCTTCTAAAACAAATAACCACAAATTTAATGGCTTAAGACAATGCAAATTTATTATCCCTCTGTTCTGTAAGTCAGAAGTCTGAAATTGATCTCACCAAGCAAGAATCATGTGATGTAGACAACTGTGCTACTCATGGAATAAGAGAGATTCCATTTCCTTAGCCATTCACACTGTCAGCAAAATTCAACTTCTACTGTTTTTACAATTGAGGTTTCCACTTTTTTTGCCAGTGTCAGCTGAAAGTCATTCTAACTTCTAGAAATTGCTTGCATTTTCTGATTAGTGGCCCCTGTCTTACATTGTTAAAGAATGCAACATGGATTGAGTCCCTACCCTTTCATCCTTGCAAGACTCATCTTTTTTTTTTTTCTTCCATCATATCTCTTACTTGCTTTATGCCTTTTTCTTCCACTTTTAAGGATTCATTTGCTCAGGCCAAATCACCTAGATGAGCCTGTGTAATCTTCCCATCTCAAAATGCATACCCTTATTCATACCTGTAAAGTCCTTTCACTACACATTCACAGTTATTAATATATGGGCCTGTATGCTTGCTACAGCATTGCTTCTATAATTTTTAACATAATTTCAGTGGTAAGGAGCCACTCAATTCACTATCTTAAAATTAGGGAACACTGTAATACTTGCATGAAATACAAAGAGTGCTCATTACCCATGTGTTTGCTGATACATGACATGCACCTTTGAGTGATACAGTCCTCCCTGTTACATAGGATGTGCAGTAGTTTAGCAATAATAAAAAGCTTCCATATTGGGTCACTGATGAAGATAAACAATGTACTATTTCCCATTTGCTTAAAAGATCATAGGAACTATCTCTGAATTTTATCTAGCAGGATGCTTTTCTTGCTGTATCACTTCAGTAGAGTCCAACTCCTTGTGATCCCACGGACTGTAGCCCAGGGACTCTGGCCATGTGATTATCCAGGCAAGGATACTAGACTGGGTTGCCACGCCCTCCTCCAGGGATATTCCTGACCCAGGGATCGAAGTCACATTGCTTATGTCTCCTGAATCGGCAGACAGGTTCTTTACAACTGGGCTACCAGGGAAGCCCTATTTAGCAGGATATGGCAGGCCTAATGTGATTTTCAAAGAAATATAAAATCTATCATTTTCTTATTAAGCTTTGTCATAATTTTGTTTACTTGATCTGTATCAGAAACAGGTACATTAGTATGTAATTTATTAACATCCAAAGCCATCTACAGAATTAAAAAAACAAAAACAAAAACAAAAAACAACAATGGTCCTGGGGATTGAGAGAACAGAGTTCTAATTTCCATTTTGCACAATGCAAAATGTTGCCCTTAGATGTGTCACTTTACTCTATGGGTTTTTCATTCAAGGATGGAAAAGGTGGAATAAAATAATTTTGTTTTCAGTGAAGTCATTTCCAGTTATGTAAATCTATATATAGTAATGATATCAGATGTTGAATCCAGGCAGAGACCTTTAAAATTCCTCTTTTACTGAATCTATTAATATAATCAGTACCTATGGAAAAACTCATATGAAGAGTCATAAGAAGAGTTCTGGCAAAATATGGTTCACTGAAGGAGGGAATGGCAAACTACTTAAGTGCTGTGGCTTTGAGAAACCCATGAAAAGTATGGAAAGGCAATAAGCTGTGACACTGAAAGATGAACACCCACCTCATCCCTCCCATCCCAGGTCAGAATGTGTTCAGTGCAAATTTGGCCATTACAAATTGTTTCAGAAAGAATGAAGAGGCTGGGCCAAATCAGAAACAATCCTCAGTTGTGGATGTGTCTGGTGTTGAAATGGCAACCCACTTTAGTACTCTTGCCTGGAAAATCCCATGGACGGAGGAGCCTGGTGGGCTGCAGTCCACGGGGTCACTATAAATTAGACACGACTGAGCGACTTCCCTTTCACTTTTCACTTTCATGCATTGGAGAAGGAAATGGCAACCCACTCCAGTGTTCTTGCCTGGAGAATCTCAGGGATGGGGGAGCCTGGTGAGCTGCCGTTTATGGGGTCGCACAGAGTCAGACATTACTAAAGTGACTTAGCAGCAGCAGCAGGTGTAAAGAATACTATTGCTTAGAAACCTGGACTATTAGATTCATTAATCAACATAATTTGGAAGCAATCTAGCAGGAGATAGCAAGAAGAACACTGACATTATAGAAATTAGTGAACCAAAATGGATAAGAATGGGCAAATTTAATTTAGATGACCATTATAACTATTAGTGTAGGCTAGAGCTTCTGGAACTGCACACACACACACACACACACACACACACACACACACACACAAATGTCCTTTCCATCATAGGGGATGGGAGTTCAAAAGTAGGAACTCAGGAGATACCTATAGAAACAGGAAAATTTGGGCTTGGAGTACAAAGTAAGGCAGGGGAAAGGCTAACAGAGTTTTGTCAAGAGAACATACTTGTCATAGAAAACACTCTCTTTCAATGACACAAGAGATGACTCTATACATGAACATCACCAGATTGTCAATACTGAAGTCATATTGATTCTATTCTTTGCAACCATAGATGGAGAAGCTCTACATAATCAGAAGAAAACAAGACCTGGATTTGACTGTGGCTCAAAGCATGGAAATCGTTACTGCAGAATTCAGATTTAAATTGAAGAAAGTAGAAAACCACAGGCCATTCAGGTATAATCTGAATCAAATCCCTTATGATTCTACAAAAGAGGTGGTGAATAGATTCAAGAGATTAGATCTGGTCTACAGAATACCTGCAGAACTATGGACATAGGTTTGTATGGACATTGTACAGGAGGTCGTGACTGAAACCATCCCAAAGAAAAAGAAATGCAAGAAATGTCCGAGTAGGCTTTACTAATAGCTGTGAAAAGAAGAGAAGCAAAAGGAAATAGAGAAGGGAAGTGAAAGTCTCTTAGTTGTATCCAACTCTTTGCAACCCCATGGACCATAGCCTGCGAGGCTCCTCTGTCCATGAAATTATCCAGGCCAGAACACTGGAGGGGGTAGTTGTTCCTATTTCCAGAGGATCTTCCCAACCCAGATAATGAACCCAAGGGCTCCTTCAGTGAGGGAAGATTCTTTACCATCTGAGCCACCAGCAAAGCTAATGAAAGAAAAGGAAAGACATAACAAACTGGATGCAGAGTTCCAGAGAATAGGAAGAAGATAAAAGGCTTCTTAACTGAAAAATGCAAAAATATAGAGGAAAGTTATAGAATGGGAAAGACTAGAGATCTTTTCAAGAAAATTAGAGATATCAGGGGAACATTTCATTTAAGGATAGACACGAGGACAGAAAGAGTAAGGACCTAAAAGAAGCAGAAAAGATTGAGATGAGGTGACAAAAATCACAGAAGAACTATACAAAAAGGCTCTTAATGACTGGGATAACCATGATGGTATGGTCACTCACCTAGAGTCATACATCCTAGAGTGTGAAGTCAAGTGGGCTTTAAGAAGCATAACTATAAACAAAGCTAGTGGAGGTGACGGAATGCCACCTGAACTATTCAAAACCCTAATAGATGATGCAGTTAAAGTGCTACACTCTATGTCACAAAATTTGGAAAACTCAAGAATGGCCACATGACTTGTAAAGCTCAGTTTTCATTCCAATTTCAAAGGAGGGCAATGTAAAGAATGTTCGATTTACTGCTCAGCTGCACTCAGTTCACATGCTAGGAAGGTCATGCTCAAAATTCTTCAAACTGGGCTTTAGCAATCTGTAAACCAACAACTTCCAGAGGTACAAGCTTATCTGTCTTATTGGTCTCCTGAGAAACTTGTATGCAGATTAAGAAGCAATAGTTAGGATCAGACTTGGAACAACTGACTGGTTCAAATTGGGAAAGAGTAACAAAACTCTATATTGTCACCCTGCTTATTTAACTTATATGTAGAGTACATCATGCAAAATGATGCTTTGGATGAAGCTCAAGCTGAAATTAAAATTTCCAGGAGAAATATCACCAACTTCAGATATGCAGATGATACCACTCTAATGGCAGAAAGTGAAAAGTAACAAAAGAACCTCTTGATAAGGGTGATAAAGGAGAGTGAAAAAAACTGGCTTAAAACTCCATGTTCAAAAACTAATGTCCTGGCATCTGGTCCCATCACTTCATGGCAAATAGTAGGGGAAGAAGCGGAAACAGTGACAGATTTTATTTTCTTTGGCTCCAAAATCACTGCTGACAGTGAGTGAGTCATACATTTAAAAACTGATTATAGGTTTTTCTATTAAATCCTAGTTTTTGTAATATAGAGTTATATCAATTAAAAATATTGGTTGACCAATCATGATACAATGGTATTGAGTAATAATTACACAATCATAGCAGTAAAAGATGCTTATCTTTTACAAAGAGTTTTCATAATAAATAGCCAGGCAAAAAAATAAAAGATAATTACAGTTGCAAGCCAAAATTGGAGCATGATTTACTTAACAATATAAAATGAAGTGAAGTAGCTCAGTTGTGTCCTACTCTTTGCAACCCCATGGACTGTAGCCCACCAGGCTCCTCCATCCATGGGATTCTCCAGGCAAGCATACTGGAATGGGTTGCCATTTCCTTCTCCAGGGGATCTTCCTGACCCAGGGATCGAACCCAGGTCTCCTGCATTGCAGGCAGATGTTTTAACCTCTGAGCCACCAGGGAAGCCCCACAATATAAAACAACTACATACAATTTGTGGGCTCAAGCAGAGTGATGGGGAAGTGGAAATGCATACATGCACATGTTTTCATCTGCTCAACCAGTCTATGTTTTTGCTCAGTACATTTAATCCATTTACATTTAAAGTAATTATCAATATGGAGATCTCCTGAAGAAAGGAAAGACAATCCGCTCCAGTATTCTTGCCTGGAAAAGTCCATGGGCAGAGGAGCCTGGTGGGCTATAGTTCAAGGGTTTACAGAGTTGGACACAAGAGAGTGACTAACAACAACCACAATCACATCAATATGCATGACCCCATTACCATTTTCTTAATTGTTTTGGGTTTTATTTTCTGTAGATCTTTTCCTTTTCTTGTGTTTCCTGCCAGAAAAGTTCCTTTAGCATTTGTTGCAAGGTTGGTTTGGTGGTGCTGTGTTCTCTTAACTTTTGCTTGTCTGGGAATCTTTTGATTTCTCTATCAAATCTGAATGAAAGTCTTGCTAGGTAGAGTATTCTTGCGTGTAGGCGCTTCCTTTCATCACTTTAATATTTTATCTTTGTCTTTAATTTTTGTCAGTTTGATTACTATGTGTCTCAGTGTGTTCTTCCTTAGGTTTATCCTGCCTAGAACTCTCTCTGCTTCCTGGACTTGGTTGACTGTTTCCTTTCCCATGTTAGGGAAGATTTCAGCTATTACCTCTTCTTATATTTACTCAGATCCTTTATTGCTCTTCTTCTTTTTCTGAGACTCCTATAATGCAAATGTTGGTGCACTTAATATTGCCCCAGTGGTCTCTTAGGCTGTCTTCATTTCCTTTCATTCTTTTTCTGTATTCTGTTCTGCAGCAGATATTTCCACCATTTTGTCCTCCAGGTAATTTATCTGTTCTGTTTCAGTTATTCTGCTCTTGTTTCCTTCTAGTGTATTATTCACCTCTGCTTGTTTGTTCTTTAGTTCTTACAGTTCTTTGGTAAACATTTCTTTCATCTTCTCCATTGTTTTCCTGAGTTCTGGATCATTTTCATTTGTAATTCTGAGTTATTTTTCTGGAAGTTTGCCTATCTCAACTTCATTTAGCTGTTTTTCTGGGGTTTTATCTTGACCCTTAATCTGGGACATAATTTTCTGCTTTTTCATCATGATTAACTTTCAGTAATATGGTCTTTGTTTTAGCCACTGTTAGACTTTTTTTTTTTTTTAACTTATTCTGTCTGCACTCTGATAAACAAAGCTAAATGGCTTGTGTAAACTTCCTGATGGGAGGGACTGGTGATGGGAACAACTAGGTCTTGCTCAAGGTCAGGGCCTTGCTCAGTAAAGCTTTATTCCAACTATCTGCTGATGAGTGAGGTTGTAGTCCATCAATGGTAATTGTTTGGCCTGAGGTGACCCAGCCCTGGGGTCTATGGTAGGGGTAATGATTAACTCCAAGAGGGTTTATGCCAAGGAGAGACCCATTCCTGTGATGAGCCCCCACCAACTCAGGCCTCCACAGGAGACCCTCCAACACTAACTTGTAGTTTTGTTTCAGTCTCCTGTGTGGTTACTGCTCCTTTCCTCTGAACCTTGGTGCAGGCAAGATTTTGTTTGTGCCCTCCAACACTGGAGCCTGTGTTTCCCCAGTCCTGTGGAAGTCCTATAATCCAAATTACACTGGCCTTTCAGGTCAGATTCCTGGGGATTCCCAGTCCCTTTGTTGTATTCCCAGCCTGGAAAGCCTAATATGGAGTTCAAAACTGTAACCAGAGTGGGAGAACTTCTTTGGTATTATTGTTCTCCACTTTGTGTGTCACCCACCCAGCAGTTATGGGATTTTATTTTATTGTGATCATGCCCCATCTACTGTCTCACTGTAGCTTCTTCTTTGACTTTGGAGAGTATCTTCTTTTGATGGGTTTCAGCACCCTCCTGTTGATGGTTATTCAACAGGTAGTAGTGACTTTTGTGCTCACACAGGAGCGCACATCTTTCTACTCTGCCATCCTGAGCCAGAAGCCCAAGAATCATTGTTAAGTAGACTATAAAATGTGTTGGGAATGTTTCAGTTCAGTTCAGTTCAGTCACTCAGTCGTGTCCAACTCTTTGCGACCCCATGAACTGCAGCACACCAGGCCTCCCTGTCCATCCCTGTCCTTCTGGAGTTCACTCAAACTCACGTCCATCGAGTCAGTGATTCCATCCAGCCATCTCATCCTCTGTTGTCCCCCTTCTCCTAATGCACCCAATCCCTCCCAGCATCAGAGTCTTTTCCAATGAGTCAACTTTTCACATGAGGTGGCCAAAGTACTGGAGTTTCAGCTTTAGCATCATTCCTTCCAAAGAAATCCCAGGGCTGATCTCCTTCAGAATGGACTGGAGGGATCTCCTTGTAGTTCAATGGACCCTCAAGAGTCTTCTCCAACACCACAGTTCAAAAGCATCAATTCTTCGGCGCTCAGCTTTCTTCATAGTCCAACTCTCACATCCATACATGACCACAGGAAAAACCATAGCCTTGCCTAGATGAATGCTTATACATTAGCTATTATAATAGTTAGGTCAGGATAATGCTTTCCATGCAAAACCTGGAGCTTCTAAAATGTCCCCATTTTTGCCTCTTTCTAAAATTAGGGTGTCACTTTCATCTATAACTGGGTGATAAAAGCAAGCTGAAAGTGCATTTCCAGTTACCCCATTCATCAAGGGTGAGTCTTAGCATGTAGTTCTCTGAAGAATCAGCATGGGAGCAAACAAAATACAGCAAAGTGATGATCAGTAAAGTGACGATCAGTACAATTTATGTGTTTTTTTTTTTCCTGGATTCCCTCAAAATAACTTCTCTAAGAAGAAAAACTTGGTAGTTATAGATGAAGTTGAAGGCACTGATAACAAGAAATATATTTGTGTTTATTAAGTACAAGCACTTTAGACACATTATATAATTTGATTTCTGTAACAAATCTGTAAAGTGAAAATATCATGTCTACTGTGGAAGAAAATCAAGGCACTGGTTCAAGTTCATGGCATTATTTTAACCTGTGTTTATTTGAGATCAAAGACATTGATACTGACCATTATACTTCCCTGCCTCCCTAAAGACCCCAGAGAGGCACTCCTTCCACTGCTTTTCACCTGACACCTAAGGTTGTCTTTCTCTTGTCTTATTCTTTAGCATCCAGGTTCACTATTTGTGTTTACTATTGAAGGGTTTTGCTCTGGTGATTAAGGGCCTAAAGCTGATAATTACTGTATGATTTACAAGCGGTGCAGTGGCTGATACTTTCCAAATATTGCTGTACAAATATTACCTGTATGCTGTGTCAGCTTTTTTGCCCACATTGAGAGCAATCTCCCATTAGTTTTATGGCATATTAAGTCTCATTTTGGAATGAATTGGGTTTGTAGGAGTGGAATAGGTTACATTAGAGTAAAAGAGGAAACAGCAGGGATGACTGGAAAGTTATACAACAGAAGCATTAGAAGAAAGGAAAGAAGAGGGTAGGAATGGGGTGGAGAGCTTTAAGGGAGAGCTTTACTAAACTAATAGAAGTTTGGTGACACTCTGAGGGAAGAAGAGAAAAATTACTATTTATTACATGTCCATGTGTCTCCCTGTAACTTTAAGCCAGATACTGCACTGAACTGGACTCTTCTTGAAATCTTTCAACTTGCCTTCCAATGCGTCACCATTATTCAATGACATTAAGGCAAACAGCAAAGGGAAAATGATGAAGAGAGGCATGAGAATCATGTGCCAAGCACTTAACATACTTATATCAGTTTTAAGTGAGTGCTTTCTCTGCTAACTTTTTAGCCACGTAAGACTAGAAGGCATCTTGTATATCTTGGTATATCAAATACTGGAATGGAACTCTTTAAACATTTGTTTATTCAAAAGAAAATGTGATTATATTGAGCAGAAAAATTCTTCTATAGAAGAGCTGACAAAACTGCATTCTTGGTGAAAATTTTAGTAGCCATTCAATGTAGTTTCACTTACAAATTACAGAATAGTAAGGGCACAGAATTTGGTCAGAGTCTTTTTCTTAATCTATTGATTTTTAGGTTGATTTGTGTTACAGGTGTAAATTACTTTATAATACTTAGTACAAGAAATACAGTATATCATCTAAAGGGGTCTATGGTATATAATAAGTGAAAACTGCAAGATGGAGAAAAAGGTTTTGAAAAGAGAGTATATAAACAAATGTGCTGGATTTACAATTTTTTTAAATTGGTATGTTAAAAAACTAAAATGGTAACCTAATGGAAGTGAAAAGTTTATATGGGACAGAGATTAGAGCTAGAAATCTCTAAATATACCTTGCTTTATATGATTGATCTTAGGGTCAAATTTTTAACATAATCAAAAAATAAAATTTAAATAGCATTTCCTAAAAATGATAATCATAATTAAATAAAGGAACATGGCTGTGTATTGAGTGGGTAGCATAGCCAGCAATGAAAAGAAGAATTATTTTGCAAAATTTAAAGCATTTATTATGCCAAATAGTTCTAAGGAGATTCTTCTGAAGACAGTAAGAGTAATGATTAAAAAAAAAAAAAAAAACTCAGTACATGACATTGAGGTGGCATTGGTGACTTTATTCTGAGACGACTATGAAGTTTGGAATTAAAATTATTAGAAATTAAATTAGTAATACTAGGAAAAATGACTTTTGACATGAGAGAAAGATAAATGTATAGATGTAAGTTTGATGAGATTAACTTAAAACTTAATTGCCTAAATTTTAATTGGAAGTATAAACTTATAATGTGCTTTATCTTTAAATACAAACATGAACAGTTAATATGCATATAAATCTGTAAAAAGACACATATGTGCATATATAACATATATCAACTTACATATGATACACATATGCAGTATATTTCCACCATAATTCTATCCATTAAAAAGCCCTGGAAACAATGGCCAGCCCATGAGCAATGAAGAAACCTACTACACAGATTATTTTCTTAAATACTAAGTGCTTTGAAAAATTCTTGATTCTAGCTCTTGGACACGATCTGTACAAGATGAGCTTGTAATATTGAGGTTGAGCAGGGACCTGTGGGGCTCTTTGGCAAAAAAATATTTCTTTGTCCCCCATTTCTTAATTAGGAAATAGGCTTCATTCAGCCTCCATGATCTCTGAGTTCCAGTGGGTAGGTTCAAACATTTTTCCCTTTAAATATAGAGGAAATGATGAAATTAGCTACTAGACTATTTCAAGACCACGATTTATAGCTGCAATATAACTATAGACTTTAAATTTTTTCTGTTTTTAAATAAACTATATTTTAAAAATATATTTGATATTTTATTAATAAGTGCATAAATGTTCATAATTATTATATCTTTATTGCAGATTTTGCCTCTAATAGTATAAAATAATCAGTTTGTTGCCATTTAATTTTTCTTACCTTGAATTCTACTGAGCTGAAATAAAAATTTTCGTCTATACTTTCATTTTCCTGGTGCATTTCCCTTAAGTAGCGTAGGTTTGAATTTTGTATTTTATGTAGTATGTGAAAGTTTGGTGATGGTAATAATACCCATTTGCTTGTAGAATTTCAGCAAGAGTAAATGACTCAAACAAGAAAAATTAATATTATCAGCTCAGCTATGGTACAGTGAAGGGGAAGTACCTGACTACATACAATGTTGCTTCTTAGGAGATGGATATTCAAATGTGATGGGTGACCATCTACATCAGAATCACCTGGGGTGCTTGGTTAAAAAAAAAAATTTGCTAGAAGCTCCATCTTCAACGTCAAGTGTGAATCTGTGAGGGATGAAGTCTTGGAAGTCTGCATGTTCAACAAATTCCACATGTGATTCCTATTGTCATTACAGCTTGGGAACAATTAGCCAAGAGAAGAACATAAGTGTCACAAAATACATTCATCTGTAATTTACTTGGTTGATTTTAGGCAGAAATCTTCCAAATGAACATATCTTTGTGTGTGTGCATGAAGACTGAAAGTGTTAACAAGAAGAAGTTGACAAGATCCATGAAAGTAAAAATTCCCTCAATATTGGAAGAGAAAGATATAGTGTTCAAATTTGCCCTTTCCCTGATCTAGATTTTTCTCTCACTTTGTATAAATGTTTCCCATTTCTACCTCCCTTCCATCTTTAGTTACTGCTGTTCTTATGTTTGTATTCCATGATCTTGGATTGTAAAACCAAGTTTCTTTCAGATTTTTTTTTGAAAAGAAAAAACATATTTGAAATGATAACAGTATGTTAACATGCTCTGATTACACAATCAAGGTTTTCTTTTTTATTATTCCATGGAAGAGTTTCAGTTTACGAAGTGAAATATCTCAGTACTTTTGCCATAAATCAATGAAGCTATAACATGTAATTAAATCATTGTGTACTTCTCCCACTGAACACACATTTACTGACTTTTTAGGTTAATCTTTTGCCTGAAAAAACACAAGACATGTCAAACATATAGTGATGTATAATAACTAAATTGAACCTCTTCTCTGTGTCCCAGGCATTAGTAAGGTAATTTTCTATTTATTCACTTTGTCTTATAGGTCATATCATTAAAATGGGACTCCGTGCAAGCTCCAAATGATATCTCAACTCACTGGTTAAATTTATAATGGATTCTACACTTTTCACTTAGGAAATACTTCCCTTATGAAACAGAGTCTCCTAATACCAATGGGTTCAAAATAGGTAGGAGAGTGTGTAATTTCCTCAGTTCTGTCTCACCATAACAAAGATTTGAAAAAGACAAACAAGTGTTACAGCTTGGTTACAGCCCAGAGTTTTTGGCAAACAAAGGATAGTGTCGTCCCCAACTAGTCTTGGCTTCCTCTTTTTTATGTTTGTCTCCTCCTCCCTGATTCTGCCCTATGCAAATTAGGGCTAACCAAGAATGGGGCATGTTTGTTTCACCTGAGTTTCTCACTCTGGTCTCTGAATTTTCCTTTGTTCCCCTTTCATGGGCTTTTCCCTTTCTTTGTCTTTTAGCCACCACTATTTTGGACTCCTTTTTCCCATTCTAATTGCCAACATTCCC
Source organism: Nanger dama (assembly GCA_917880005.1). Taxonomy (NCBI): domain Eukaryota; kingdom Metazoa; phylum Chordata; class Mammalia; order Artiodactyla; family Bovidae; genus Nanger; species Nanger dama. The sequence goes on from CAKJTW010000045.1 coordinate 1,260,349, forward strand.
CCTTCAAAAGATGAGGGGGACACAATTATTTGGGTATAGGAGCTTTGAGGTCTCTCTGGCTACTTCCTGCTGAGTTGGGACAATGAGTGGTGTTTGGCCTCCCCCTCTTGCTAGCCTCAGGCTTCAGAATCCTTATAGTAGTGTCCATCTAAGGGTGAGTGATAGGTATTTTCCATGGTCAACTGCAATTTTGTATACCCTTATTAAACTAGCACTGCATTTTGTAGCATGTTGACCTGGGCAGAAACAAAATGAATTAAATAACTGGCAATGCATGGAACAATCATAAGCAGTATCAACATGGTAGATAACAGTGGCCAGTAGAGGCATTAGCCAACTTCAATACCTCCTAATCAGGAGAATGATCCCCCAAAGAGAGACTGTAGCCACTCCGAGGACTCTTCAGCTCGTTCTTTGAGATCCTGTAGGATCTGAATATTTCTCTTGAGTACTGTGAGACTTTCTTCAACTTGGCTGGAGATATTTACCCCAAAACAACAGATCTTATACAAGATGGCTAAAGTCCCTCCTTGTTCAATGGTCAGGAGATCTATCGCCTGTCTGTTTTGGAGTACAACCCTGCCAAGCTGAGTTGACTCTTTAGAGCTATCCTGAGAAAGCTTATACCCAGAAACTTAAATTTGGGAGTATTCATTAGGATGGCACTCCTCTGTAGTCCCAAATAGGTATATTAGATCCCCAAGGGGCTCATAGGTGTATTAAGTGTCCTCTTCTGTTTTCTTCCATATCTTTACTTGGGAGTAGTGAATCTAGGATTCTTGCCCTGGTACCTTCACTGCTGTGGGAGAAGAAAGTATTACTGGGAGGGACCCTTCCATGTGGGCTGGAGTTGAGCCCTCGGAGACCCATCTTTTCAGACTTTAATTAGGACTTGAGTCCCTGGAGCATATAGTGATGGCTCTTTAGAATCTTTTGGATATGAGTTGACACCGCATAAGCATATTTCCTGTTGGAATTGCCCAATGGCCATGGTGTAAGACCACAGGGTCTGAGCCTCTGGATCTAGGAAGAGGTCAATGATATAAAGGTCTCCCACAGAGCATCTCATAGGGACTAAGACCCACCTGTTCCTTAGGAGCAATACAGGTTTGGAGGAGAGCTATTGGTAAAGCTTCCTTCCATCTGAAGGAGTCTCCTGGGTTATCTTTCTTTATCACTGATTAGCAAATGAAGGTTGTATTTAACCCTTCAAGACATTGCATAACTGAACTAAATGGACATTTAGAGAGCATGTAGCTTACACTTTAATTTTTACATATAAAGAAACTGAGAAATTTCTCTGCTCAAGGTCAGATTACAAGTGACAAAGTGCTCAGTAAAGTGTGAGTTCTTAGTCCAGTGTTGTATATTTTATCTCATGTTACCAATGAGATATGTCAGGATATTATTGCTCATGTGTTAATAAAACTTTTGGACCTATTGTTTTAATCTGCTTACAAATATTGATATGTTTGTGTTCCATAATAAATTTCTTATCTCCTCTGTTTCTTTCATTTCTTAAACCTTAATGAATCCCTATGGTGTTACCCTTGAAATAGGCCCCAAATCTAAAAACTGGGCCTAGTTCTAGGCCTCAGAAACTCTTTCTGTAATATTGTGATTTATAAGAAATATATATTTGGTATCCGTCTCATTTCTGTCACAGAGTTCCTAAAACCCTTGGAATTATCCTAAGTGACAAGAGTAATTAAAGTGGCTTTTGTTATGTTTAAAAAAAAACACTTTTGGAAACCTTTGTCACAGATGGGTTGGAACTTTCTGTTCACCCCTTCATTACTCAAGGTGTGCAAGCACAGGCTGGAAAACCATCAATTGACACAACTACAGAAAGAGATTTAGCATTGAATAGCTAGCTGCAGGGGTGGTTTGAGTGTGAATTAAAAAAAAAAACATACAACAAAAGATACTAAAATTAAATTGGAAGAAAATCTATGACATACCTGGATGGCATACTTAAAAGCAAATATCACCTTGCCAACAAAGGTCTGTCTAGTCAAAGTTATGGTTTTTCCAGTGGGTTGAATACCAAAAATACTGATGCTTTTGAACTATGGTGCTGGAGAAGATTCTTGAGCGTTCCTTGAATAGTAAGGAGATAAAACTAGTCAATCCTAAAGGAAATCAACCCTGAATATTCATTAGAAGGACTGATGCGAAGCTGAAACTCCAATAAGTTGGCCACATGATGCAAAGCACTGACTCACTGGAAAAGACCCTGATGTTGGGAAAGGCTGGAGGCAGGATGAGAAGGGGAGGACAAGGGGATGAGATGGTTGGATGGCATCACTGACTCAATGGACATGCTACTGCTGCTGCTAAGTCACTTCAGTCGTGTCTGATTCTGTGCGACCCGATAGATGGCAGCCCATAAGGCTCCTCTTTCCCTGAGATTCTTCAGGCAAGAATACTGGAGTGAGTTGCCATTTCATTCTGAGTTTGAGCAAACTCAGAGAGATAGTGAAGGACAGGAAGCCTGGCATGCTACAGTTCATGGGGTCTCAAAGAGCAGCAGCAACAACATTTCATTTCAACTCTTATGGAAAATTCATTAATCATCATCTATACAAAGTGCTTTAACAAAAGATCTCATTTTAATTCCTCCTTAATAATAATATTAGTGCCCACTTTTCATATGTATAGAGTGAAGACCAGTGATGTTAACAGGCATTATTCATCATTAGCCAACAAATAAAAGATAGTGTGCAGACCAGGCCCCAAAATTTTTGATGCCAATTCCTGGTAATATTTTTCACTCATACTCCTCTAAAGTCAAGATGTTCACTGACACTGAAGAATTTCAGGCCCTACCAAAGGTACTTGGAAGAAATCATTCTGGGAGGTTTACCTTTGCATATCCCCTCAACCCTTGCTCTATGAGAAACCTTTAATTCAGCCTACTTGCTGGACTATTGAGGCTATAAATCACAATAAAAATGTTGACAATGATTTTCTTTCCTTTAATGCGTAACTTTTTTGTCAATGTGTGGAAGCAATGCTGGATTTTCCATACACTTTATAAATTGTCACACCCTTGTCATTTTGTTTTCCAAATCTATTTACATGCCATGACTTTATGTTAAGCTTGGGTTACTAGCACACAAATATATTCTAAACTTGAATATTTATTACTTATGATAAAATTGATGTTTTGCACAGCATTTCTCTGCTATGAGCTTTCATAAGGTACAATCATACCTGAGTCAGAACCTGTACCAATTAATTATTAATGAATAGAATACAGATATTAATGTTTCTCTACCAGACTCCTCTGTCCATGGAATTCTCCAGGCAATAGTACTGGAGTGGATTGCCATTCCCTTCTCCAGGGGCTATAGCAAATGAGAAGCTACATTTTCTTCCCTCAATTATCAAGCAGCTCCTGAACTTTGTTGCATTAATCAGTAAATTCCTATCTCATGACTATCATAGATTACATAATAGTGAATATTAAAAGACTTCCAAAATCAAAGTCTATGTGTATATGTGTGGGTATATGTATATAAATAACAATATATGCAAAAATATACATATATATACATATATGTTCACACATGCATATGTATGCACACACACATATAATGTGTTCTGCACTGATTTTTTTTCATCAGCTCCACTATCCAGGAACCCTGTGAAGTAGAGAGATTCAATATTAGTATTTTAGTTTTTTGAGGTAAAAAATTAAGGCATAGAGATTTTAAGTGACTTACCTGAGATCACAGAGCTGGTAAGCAGCAAAGTCAGGACTCAAATTCATATTTCACTGATGTGTCTACAAAAGCTGAATGCTCAGCAAATGACAATGAAAGCCCCATGTATTTAGACATTACTGTTATACCAAGCACTTTGTGTGTATTATCTCATTTATTCCTCAAAACATCCTAGTGGAAGATACTAATTCACCTATTACAGTAAAGAAACAAACTATTAGAGAGTAAAAAAGAAAGAAAGAATGAAATGAAAACAACAGTTAAACAATTCAGACTGGAAAAGTAAGTACCTCACCTACATGCTTTCTAAATTGCTTAGAGGTAATTTGAGCACATGTCTTCTGATTCTCATTTCAGTTCTTCTTCAGATCTTATCTTCATGAGGTTCTCACTCCTTGATAAGAATAAGAAAGAAAAGAAAAGGTTGGCAGATGTTAGTTAAGTAGATATTGGCTTAAAATAGAGATATCTGGTTGCATAATTGTCTATTCCCCTTTAATTGATCTTCTCTAAATTCCAAACCCAACCAGCTTAACAAAAACCATTGTATTGGTTGTGAATGAGATGCATGAGAATAAAAGAGAAAGATGGTTAAAAACCATAACTTGATAGTCAAGTATCTGGGATTTGATGTTTTAAAATTCCTGGTTGGCATGTTTCATGAGTTACATATTGTATTTTCAAGCCATAATTTTTTGAAAGTTATTTTATTTTATTTTATTTGCTGTTTTCTTTTTATTTTATTTATTTATTTTAAAGTCATAATTTTGTGTATATAATTAATAAGTACTACTCATGTATTAAATGTTTTTATTTATACTATTCCATTTATTGCTTAAACAGTTCTATATGGAGGATATTTTATCCTGTTTTTACAAAAGAAACTGTGCCTTTAAGGGTTCAAATATCTTTTGAAATAACATCAGTTCAGTTCAGTTCAGTCGCTCAGTAGTGTCCAACTCTTTGCAACCCCAAGAATCACAGCATACCAGGCCTACCTGTTCATTACCATCTCTCGGAGTTCACTCAGACTCATGTCCATTGAGTCCATGATGCCATCCAGCCATGTCATCCTCAGTCGTCCCCTTCTCCTTCTCCTTAAATCCTTCCCAGTATCAGAGTCTTTTCCAATGAGTCAACTCTTTGCACGAGGTGGCCAAATTACTGGAGTTTCATCTTTAGCATCATCCTTCCAAAGAAATCCCAGGGTTGATCTCCTTCCAGAATGGACTGGTTGGATCTCCTTGCAGTCCAAGGGACTCTCAAGAGTCTTCTCCAACACCACAGTTCAAAAGCATCAATTCTTCGGTGCTCAGCCTTCTTCACAGTCCAACTCTCACATCCATTCAGGACCACAGGAAAAACCATAGCCTTGACTAGAGGGACCTTAGTCGGCAAAATGATGTCTCTGCTTTTGAATATACTATTTAGGTTGGTCATAACTTTTCTTCCAAGGAGTGTCTTTTAATTTCATGGCTGCAGTCACCATCTGCAGTGATTTTGGAGCCCCCAAAATAAAGTCTGACACGGTTTCCACTGTTTCCTCATCTAATTCACATGCAGTGATGGAACCAGATGCCATGATCTTCGTTTTCTGAATGTTGAGCTTTAAGCCAACGTTTTTACTCTCCTCTTTCACTTTCATCAAGAGGCTTTTTGTTCCTCTTCACTTTCTGCCATAAGGGTGGAGTCGTCTGCATATATGAGGTCATTGATATTTCTCCCGGAAATCTTGATTCCAGCTTGTGTTTCTTCCACTCCAGCGTTTCTCATGATGTACTCTGCATATAAGTTAAATAAGCAGGGTGACAGTAGACAACCTTGACGTACTCCTTTTCCTGTTTGGAACCAGTCTATTGTTCTATGTCCAGTTCTAGCTGTTGCTTCCTGACCTGCATACAGATTTCTCAAGAGGCAGGTTAGGTGGTCTGGTATTCCCATCTTTTTCAGAATTTTCCACAGTTTTTGTGATCCACACAGTCAAAGGCTTTGGCATAGTCAATAAAGCAGAAGTAGATGTTTTTCTGGAACTCTCTTGCTTTTTGCATGATTCAGCGGATGTTGGCAATTTGATCTCTGGTTCCTCTGCCTTTTCTAAAACTAGCTTGAACACCTGGAAGTTCACGGCTTACGTATTATTGAAGCCTGGCTTGGAGAACTGTGAGCATTACTTTACTAACATGTGAGATGAGTGTAACTGTGTGGTCGTTTGAGCATTATTTGGCATTGCCTTTCTTTGGGATTGGAATGAAAAGTGACCTTTTCCAGTCCTGTGGCCACTGCTGAGTTTTCCAAATTTGCTGGCATATTGAGTGCAGCACTTTCACAGCATCATCTTTCAAGATTTCAAGCAAGTCAACTGGAGTTCCATAACCTCCACCAGCTTTGTTGTAGTGATGCTTTCTAAGGCCCACTTGACTTCACATTCCAAGATGTCTGGCTCTAGATGAGTGATCACATCATCATGATTATCTGGGTCATGAAGATCTTTTTGTACAGTTCTTCTGTGTATTCTTGCCTCCTCTTTTTAATATCTTCTGCTTCTGTTAGGGCAAGACCATTTCTGTCCTTTATCGAGCCCATCTTCGCATGAAATGTTCCCTTGGTATCTCTAATTTTCTTGAAGAGATATCTAGTCTTTCCCATTCTTTTGTTTTCCTCTATTTCTTTGCATTGATCGCTGAAGAAGGCTTTCTTTTCTCTCCTTGCTATTCTTTGGAACTCTGCATTCAGATGCTTATATCTTTCCTTTTCTCTTTGCTTTTCACTTCTATTCTTTTTCATAGCTATTTATAAGCCCTCTCCAGAGAGCCATTTTGTTTTTTGCATTTCTTTTACATGGGGATGGTCTTGATCCCTGTCTCCTGTACAATGTCACGAATCTCATTCCATAGTTCATCAGGCACTCTATCAGATCTAGGCCCTTAAATCTATTTCTCACTTCCACTCTATAATCATAAGGGATTTTATTTAGGTCATACCTGAATGGTCTAGCAGTTTTCCCTACTTTCTTCAGTTTAAGTCTGAATTTGGTAAGGAATTCATGATCTGAGCCACGGTCTTGTTTTTTGTTGACTGTATAGAGCTTCTCCATCTTTGTCTGCATAGAATATAATCAGTGTGATTTTGGTGTTGACCATCTGGTGATGTCCATGTGTAGAGTCTTCTCTTGTGTTGTTGGAAGAGGGTGTTTGCTATGACCAGTGCATTTTCTTGGCAAAACTCTATTAGTCTTTGCCCTGCTTTGTTCCCCATTCCAAGGCCAAGTTTGCCTGTTACTCTCAGTGTTTCTTGACTTCCTACTTCACTCTGTGAATTCCTACAAATGTCTTTAAGTATGGAGATCAGTTATGTGGTTGTTGTTGCTCAGCTGCTAAATCTTGTCAAACTCTTTGCAATCCCATGGGCAGCAGAATTTCAGGCTTCTCTGTCCATCACCAACCCCTGGAGTTTGTTCAAACTCTTGTCCATTGAGTCAATGGTGCCGTCCAACCATCTTATCCTCTGTTATCCCTTTGTCCTCCCACCCTCAATCTTTCCCAGGGTTTGAGGCTTTTCCAGTGTGTTGGCCCTTTGTATCAGATGACCTAAGTATTGGTGTTTCAGCCTCAGCATCAGTCCTTCCAATGAATATTCAGGGTTCCTTTAGGGTTGATTAGTTGGATCTCCTTGATGTCCAAGGGAATGTCAAGAGTGTTCTCCAGCACAATTCCAAAACTTGAATTCTTCAGGGCTCAGCCTTCTTTATGGTACACCTTTCACACTCATACATGACTACTGGAAAAACCATAGCTTTGACTATAAACACTTTTGTCAGCAATAATGTCTCTGCTATTTAATATACTGTCTAGGCTTGTCATAGTTATTCTCCCAAGGAGAAATCTTTTTTTTTTTTTAAATTTTTGTGGCTACAGTCAACATCTGCAATGATATTGGAGCCCAACAAAATAAATATCTGTGGAAAAATAGCTCCAGAAAGAATGATAAGGCTGGATCAAATTGGAAATGACACTCAGTTGTGCATGTGTCTGGAGGTGAAAGTGAAATCTGATGCTGAAAGAAAAGTACTGCATAGGAATCTGGAATGTTAGGTGCAAGTATCAAGGTAAATTGGATGTGGTCAAGCCAGAGATAGCAAGAGTGAACATCAACATTTTAGGAATCAATGAGCTCAAATGGATGGGGATAGGAATGGGAGAATTTAATTCAGATGACCTTTATTTCTACTACTGTGGGCCACAATCCCTTAGGGAAATGGAGTAGCTCTTATAGTCAACAAAAGTGTTCGAAATGCATACTCGGGTACAATCTCAAAAACTTCAGAATGATATCGTTTTATTTCCAAAGCAAACCATTCAATATCATGGTAATCAAAGTGTATGCTGCAGCCACTAATGTCAAAGAAGCTGAATGGTTCTATGAAAACTTACAAGACCTCCAAAAACTAACACCAATAAAAGTCAGCTGCATTTCTTCTTTAGTTCAGATAATATCAGGGTCAAGTTTCCAGACCAGATGTTTTTCTTTCTGCATATATATTGTTATCTGGCAGGTTCTAGGGAAATGTGAGTGACACCAAGGATGGTGCTGGCTATTTTGGAAATTGATAAATCAATCATGATTATGAAGAAGGCCCAGCCTTTGACTATGGTGAAACAAATGAAGACTAGCAGCTTCCAAATTCAGTGCTAAGAGAAGAGATTATAGGGTAACCTGCTTAGTTTCATATGGCAGTGAGACATTAACACTGAAACGGGCTTTGGAAAGTCAAATATTTATAAAGTTGTGGGTAAAACAAAAGAACTGCTGGTGTATTAGAGAGAAGAGTATAGCTTAGGTATCATCAGGCACTGTGAAAATCAACTGAGAAGCAACACTTATTTTCAAACCTGGATATAATAACATTCAAACTACTGCACAATTGCACTCATCTCACATGCTAACAAAGTAATGCTCAACATTTTCCAAGCCAGTCTTCAACAGTATATGAACTGTTAACTTTCAAATGTTCAAGGTGGATTTGAAAAAAGCAAAGGAACCAGAGATCAAATTGCCAACATTCGTTGGATCATGGAAAAAGCAAGAGAGTTCTGGAAAAGTATCTACTTCTGCTTTATTGACTATGGTGAAGCCTTTGACTGTGTGGATCACCAAAGACCGTGGACAATTCTTAAAGAGATGGGAATACCAGACCACCTGACCTGCCTCCTGAGAAATCTGTATACAGGTCAAGAAGCAACAGTTGGAAGGGTACAGGGAACAACATACTGTTTCCAAATTGGGAAAGGAGTACTTCAGGGCTGTATATTGTCATCCTGCTTATTTATCTTGCATGTAATTTATGTACATAATGCTGAGTACATAATGCGAAATGCTGGGCTGGATGAAGCAAATCTGGAATCAAGATTGGAGGTTGAAATGTTGATAACCTCAGTTCACAGATGACATCTTCCTTATGGCAGAAAACAAAGAAGAACTAAATAGCCTCTTGATGAAAGTCCATGAAAAGAGTGAAAAAGTTGACTTAAAATTCAACATTCAAAAACCTAAGATCATGGCATCTGGTCCCATCACTTCATGCCAATTAGATTAGGAACAATGGAAAAAGTGAGAGACTTTATTTTTACTTTTTTTAACTCCAAAATCACTACAGATGAAGCCTGCAGCCATGAAGTTAAAAGACACTTGCTTCTTGGAATAAAAGCTATGACAAACCTAGATAGCATATTAAAAAGCAGAGACAGTACTTTGCCAACAAATGTTTATGTAATCAAAGCTATTGTTTTTCCAGTAGCCAAGTATGAGTGTAAAAGTTGGATTATAAAGAAAGCTGAGCACTGAGGAGTTGATGCTTTTGTGGTATTGTGGTGTTGGAGAAGACTCTTGAGTGTCCCTTGAAAGAGATCCAACTAGTTAAATTCTAAAGGAAATTAGTCCTGACTATTCATTGGCAGGACTGATGCTGAAGCTGAAACTCCAATACTTTGGCTACCTGATGAGAAGAACTGACTCACTGGAAAATACCCTGATGCTGGGAAAGATTGAAAGCAGGAGGAGAAGGGAATGACAGAGGATAAGATGGTTGGGTGGTATCACTGACTCAATGGAAATGATTTTGAGTAATGAGATTTACTTTTAGCCTAGTTTTCCAAATATTTGGAGTGGCCAGAAATCACTTCTTCTCAGTGGGAAGAGGTTAGATTGAGGTGCTTGAATTCTCTTACCTATAGTTACCTTCATTTTAAATTTGATCATTTCTTTGCCACATGGATAAAATATATATATGGTACCTCAATGTTACACCTGCTGATTTAAAGTATACAGCTGGTAGAAAGTGATTGTAATAGAAGAGAAACTCCTTGAAAGCATTTAGTAGCAAAACAATTTGGAAAAAAATCACTTTTTGAATCATTGTAGACCCAAGTTCTTTATGCCAGTGAACCTTATCTAACCTTTCCATGACTTAATTTTGTGACACTTTCTTAAGATTTCAAAAATACTAAATATTTCTTTCTTAAGATTTCAAAAATATTAAAGTCAATTTTCTTAAAAATTTTAGGAAACTTCTTAGGAGAACTCTTTGGGCATGGCACTCATTCTGCTTTTTAAGGAGCATACTCCTCCTTTGGTTAAGGAGGACTATTGAAGAAAACTAGTTCAAGTAGTTATTTTTAAAAATTAATTAATTTAATTGGAGGCTAATTACTTTACAATATTGTAGTGGTTTTTGCCATACATTGACATGAATCAGCAATGGGTGTGCATGTTTTTCCCATCCTGAGGTCCCCTCCCACCTCCCTTCTCATCATATCCCTCAGGATCATCCCAGTGTACCAGCGCTGAGCACCCTGTCTCATGCATCAAACCTGGACTAGCAATTTGTTTCACATATGATAATACACATTTTTCAGAAGTTATTTGCCATGAGCCAGTGTGAGGAATCCTCCCTTGGCAAAGGTCATGAGGAAGGAGGCTTGGCATTATGCAAAGGCAAGATCGAGCCTCAGGAGACCCCCTGTTCCCGAGCATCTACCCACAAAATCAGAGTCTGCCTACTTTACTGTTTTATGCTCTCACCTATACCTCTGACTTTACGGGGGGCTGTTCCTCCACCACCTCTCTTGGAGAAGGAGTTAACCTGCAGCTCCAGTTAATAAAAATTCCTGGGCATGACAAGAGTGTTTCAACTTACAAACTCCTCTGAAAGTTCTCTAGCCTGCCTGAGCAGGTTCATCCAGCCACATGTGACTGTTTATAGCTTCCCAACCGTGAGAGGCACGAGATGCTTTAAAACTTTCTAAATACAGACTTTTTGAGGGTTTTTATTTGTTGAGCCAATATTTGCTGCTAAATCTCCATACTCCATGCCCTTATAATAAATATAACTAGCATATAGGAAAAATAAGTATTAACCTTTAAGATTAATCATATTAAGGTCATGGAAAAAGCAAGAGGGTTCCAGAAAAGCATCTACTTCAGCTGTATTGACTATGCTAAAGCCTTTGACTGTGTGGATCACAATAAAGTGTGGAAAATTCTGAAAGAGATGGGAATACCAGACCACCCAACCTGCCTCTTGAGAAATCTGTATGCAGGTCAGGAAGCAATAGTTAGAACTGGACATAGAACAACAGACTAGCTGCAAATACGAAAAGGAGTATATCAAGGATGTCTATTGTCACCCTGCTTATTTAACTTATATGCAGAGTACATCATGAGAAACGCTGGACTGGAAGAAACACAAGCTGGAATCAAGATTGCCGGGAGAAATATCAGTAACCTCAGATATGCAGATAACATCACCCTTATGGCAAAAAAGTGAAGAGGAACTAAAAAGACTCTCAATGAAGGAGGAGAGTGAAAAAGTTGGCTTTTCACTCAACATTCAGAAAATGAAGATTTTGTCATCCGGTCCCATGACTCCATGGTAAATAGATGAGGAAAGAGTGGAAAAAGTGTCAGACTATTTTTTTTTTTTTTGGTGGGGAGGGGGTGCTAAAGATCACTGCAGATAGTAATTGCAGCCATGAAATTAAAAGACACTTACTCCTTGGAAGAAAAGTTATGACCAACGTAGACAGCATATTCAAAAGCAGAGACATTACTTTGCCAACTAAGGTCCATCTAGTCAAGGCTATGATTTTTCCTGTGGTCATGTATGGATGTGAGAGTTGGACTGTGAAGAAGGCTGAGCACCGAAGAATTGATGCTTTTGAACTGTGGTGTTGGAGAAGACTCTTGAGAGTCCCTTGGACTGCAATGAGATCCAACCAGTCCATTCTAAAGGAGATCAGCTCTGGGATTTCTTTGGAAGGGAATGATGCTAAAGCTGAAACTACGGTACTTGGCCACCTTATGAAAAGAGTTGGCTCATTGGAAAAGACTGATGCTGGGAGGGATTGGGGGCAGGAGAAGAAGGGGACAACCGAGAATGAGATGGCTGGATGGCATCACGGACTCGATGGACGTGAGTCTGAATGAACTCTGGGAGTTGGTGATGGACAGAGAGGCCTGGCGTGCTGTGATTTTGGGGTCGCAAAGAATTGGACACGACTGAGTGACTGAACTGAATTGAACTAAACTGAACCTTAGGCTAAGTAAATTCCTTTCTTAATTGTAACCTACTACACCCTCACACTATAGGAATGTAACTTTGTCAGGTACCTTCCGAGGGTGGTGCCTGGTTTATGAAAAATCACCCCTGGAAAATAACTTTTTTGGTTGACTGACCATTACCAGAAATAAAGGATCGTAAAATGTCAGCAGACCTTATGGCCAGAAAATGATATAAAACCCCTAAGACCTCTTTGTATACATTTATATTAAGCACTTATTTTGATAAAGGCTGACCGTGCGTGACTTTAAAATTTCCATTTGTCTCTATGCTTAACTAAAAGTATGTAAGAAAACCTAAAAATAAAGAAATCAGATCAGTTTCTGGAAAGACTGATTCCCCAGTGTCGTTTTTCTTTCCCCTTCTGGCTGAATTCCCATCTGGAGTGTGGGTGCTCGCCAAGCCTGCTAATTTTGCCCTGGCATTTAAGTTCCACTCGAAAGGGCCCAAGGTGGGGCACCCTCTGATACTCAAGTGGGCGCTGGTGGCCTACGTAGGTGGTGCAAGCTTCTTGTCTTGAAGCTTTTTGGTATCCCATGTAAACCAAGTTATTCAGCCTCTTTTTCACCACTAATATTTCCTACTACACTATTTCTTTCTAATCTCCCTCTATATCTGTAACTAAGCAATTAATTTCTAGGACACTGACTTCATCCTTGCTTCAAATTACTCTGGATCTGCTGGGGTTGGACCCTGGCAGTTATTGATTGAACTGAATTAAAAAATTATGGCAGCACACCCCAAATCATCACCTTCTTCTGAAATTCACTTTTACAGGAGGAAAAAACATATCTCATTCCACCCTCCCCCCTTTTTTTGTATCAAAAATCTGAAGTGAGTTGGGCAGGATGCCAATGTGTTTCATATTTCATGGGAAGAATAGTGAGAAACAGCCACTAGAAAATGCTATTTTATTATGAGGGAAGTTAGTGACTTGAAGATAATTTTTAAATAGTTGATCATTTAAATATTTGGTCCACATCTTTTTAATTCCTTTTCCTGTAAAAATAGTAACTTATTAAAGATTTAAAAGAAGTATATTTTCACAAGTATTATTAACATCCTTCTCTCTCTCACGGGAAAATAGACATAAGATAGACATAAGATAGTTCAAGCTAATGAAGGTCTTCACAGACTCATTAAGATTCAAAGATCTGTTAAGAGAAAGTGAATTAGCGAGTTGAAAAGCATTACTTCATCATCAGTTTATGTGACTTTTACTGCTTCCTTGATATTTTTACAGTATGTGACAAGAGCATGTTTATGTTTCCGTAACAAAGCTCAAGTCTTATAACCCTTTGAGATCTCAAGAGTTGTCAAGTCTGTCATAGAGTATGGCTACAGATACCTTTCCTATTCTGCTTGGCATGAAGTTATTTTTGATTTAATGAGTTTTCTCTCTTTCTTGGTATAGCAGCAATCATAGTAGATCTAGAACTTCATGGATTTTCTACCACAATAACTCAACTCTTGCTTTATTAAATCTGTATGTAGTATAAGAAATAAAAATTCTTATTAAAGTTGGATAAAAATCTGAAAATCCCAATTTCAGGAAAAGAAAATAAGCTAGTCAGACATGATTGACTTTCGCATGGTGATTTAGTTTAGTTTAGTTTTTTTTTTTTTTAAATTTTTAATTAAAGGATAGTTGCTTCACAGAATTTTGTGGTTTTCTGTAATACATCAACAAGAATCAGCCATAGGTATACCCATGTTCCCTCCCTCCTGGACCTCCCTCCCATCCTCCCATTATTTTTCCCCAACCCACCCTTCAGCCTGTCACAGAGCCCATGTTTGAGTTCTCCGAGTCTTACAGCAAATTCAAATTGACTCCCTGTTTTATAGATGGTATTGTAAATTTTTATGTTACTCTCTCCGTACATCTCCCCTTCTCTCTTCTGTCCTCCCACCATGTCCCATAGGTCTGTTCCCCGTGTTTGTTACTCCATTGCTGCCCTGATAATAAATTTATCAGTGCCATCTCTTCAGATTCCATATACACGTGACAGTATATGATATTTATATTTCTTTCTGCCTTACTTCACTCCGTATAATTGGCTCTAGTTTCGTCCAGTTCATTAGAACACAATCAAATGTGTTCCTCTTTATGGCGAATAGTATTCCATTGTGTATATGTACTACAGCTTCCTTGTGTATTCATCTGTCGATGGACATCTAGGTTGCTTCCAAGTTCTAGCTGTTGTAAATAGTGCTTCAGTGAACACTGGGGTACATTTGTCTCTTTCAGTCTTGATTTCCTCAGGGTGTATGCCTAGGAATGGAATTACTGGGTCAGATGGTGGTTTTATTCCTAGTTTTTTAAAGAGTCTCCATACCGTCTTCCATAATGGCTATATCAGTTTGCATTCCCACCAACAGTGTAAGAGGGTTTCCTTTTCTCTACACCCTCTCCAGCAATTATTGCTTGTAGACTTTTTGATGATGGCTATTCTGACTGGTATGAAGTAGTATCTCTTTGTAGTTTTGATTTGCACTTCTCTAATTATGAGTGATGTTGAGCATAGTTTTATGTGCTTGTTAGCCATCTTTATGTCTTTGGAAAAATATCTCTTCAGGTCTCTTTCCTAAAACTTGATTGGGCTGTTTGTTTTTCTGGTATTGAGTTGTAAAGGCAGCTTGTATATTTTGGAAATCAATTCTTTATCAATTGTTTACTTTGCTATTATTTTCTCCCATTCTGAGTGTCATCTTTTCACCTTGTTTGTAGTTTCCTTTCCTTTTAAGATTAATTATGTCCCACTTAATTGTTTTTGTTTTTATTTCCATTATTCTAGGAGCTGGGTCATAAAAGATCTTGCTTTACTTTATGTCATTGAGTGTTCTGCCTGTGTTCTTCTCTAAGAGTTTAATAGTTTCTGCTCTTTATTTCTGTCTTTAATCCATTTTGAGTTTATCTTTGTGTATGATGTTAGATAGTGATCTAATTTCATTTTTTTTTTGCATGTAACTGTCCAGTTTTCCCAGGACCACTTATTGAAGAGGCTGTCTTTGCCCTATTGTACGTATTTGCCTCCTTTGCTAAAAATAAGGTACCCATAGGTGTGTTGGTTTATCTCTGGGTTCTCTAACTTGTTCCATTGGTCTATATTTCTGTTTTTGTTCCAGTACCATACTTTCTTGATGACTGTAGCTTTGTAGTAATGTGAAGTCAGGAAGAGTTATTTCTTCAGCTCTGTTCTTCTTTCTCAAGACTGTTTTGGCTATTTGGTTTCTTTTGTGGTTCCATATGAATTGTGAAAATTTTTGTTCTGTGAAAAATTCCATTGGTAATTTGATAGCGATTGCATTGAATCTATAGATTGCATTTTGTAGTACAGTCATTTTCACAACATTGATTCTTCTTACCCAGGAGCATGGGATATCTCTCCATCTGTTTATGTCATCCTTGATTTCTTTCATCAGTGTCTTATAGTTTTCTGTATACAGGTCTTTTGTCTCCTTAGGTAAATTTATCCCTAGATATTTATTCTTTTTGTTGCAATGGTGAATGGGATTGAGTCCTTAATTTCTCTTTCTGATTTTTCATTATTAGTAAAAGAAATGCAAGTGATTTCTGTGTATTAATTTTGTATACTGAGAATTTGCTAAATTCACTGATTAGCTCTAGTAATTTTCTGATAGTTTTGTTTGGGTTTTCTATGTATAGTATCATGCATCATGTCATCTGCAAACTGAGATTTTTACTTCTTCTTTTTCCATCTAAATTATTTTATTTCTTTTCCTTCTCTAATTGCCATAGCTAGGATTTCCAAAACTATGCTGAATAATAGTAGTGGGAGTGGACACCCTTGTCTTATTCCTGATCTTACAGGGAAGGCTTTCAATTTTTCACCACTGAGAATAATGTTTGCTGTGGGCTTTTCATATATGGCCTTTACTATGTTGAGGCAGGTTCCTTCTATGTCCATTTTTTGAAGTGTTTTTATCATAAATGGATGCTGAATTTTGTCAAAGGCTTTTTCTGCACCTATTGAGATGATGATATGTTTTTTATCTTTCAATTTGTTGATATGGTATATCACGTTGATTGATTTGCATATATTGAAGAATCCTTGCATCCCTGGAATAAAGCCAACTTGATCATGGTGTATGAGCTTTTTAATGTGTTGTTGTTGTTCATTTCCTTTAAGTTATCCATTTTATTAGCATATAGTTGCTCATAATATTCTCTTATGATTATTTGTATTTTTGTGTTTTCTGCTGTAACCTCTCCTTTTTCATTTCTAATTTTATTGAATTGATTTTTCTCCTTGTTTTCTTGATGAGTCTGGCTACTGGTTTGTCAATTTTGTTTATTTTCTCAAATAACCAGCTTTTAGTTTTATTAATCTTTGCTGTTGTTTCCTTCACTTCTTTTCATTTATTTCTGCTCTGACTTTTATAATCTTCCTCCTGCTGACTTTGGGGTTTTTGGTTCTTCTTTTTCCAGCTGCTTTAGATGTAGAGTTAGGCTGTCTATTTGATGTTTATCTTGTTTCTTGAGGTTTGATTGTATTGCTCCTTCTTAGACCTGCTTTTACTGAATCCCATAGGTTTTGGGTTGTCGTCTTTTCATTGTCATTTGTTTATAGGAATATTTTAATTTCTTGTCTTATTTCTTCAGTAACCTCTTTGTTATTTAGTAATGCATTGTTTAATCTCCATGAATTTATATTTTTGCTGTTTTTCCCCTGTAGCTAACCTCATAGCATTGTGGTCAGAGAAGATACTTGATAAATTATGATTTTCTTAAATTTACTGAGGCTTCATTTGAGGCCCAAGATGTGATCTATCCTGGAGAATGTTCCATGCACACTTGAGAAGAAACTGTTCTTCTGCATTTGGATGGAAAGTCCTGAAGATATCAATTAGGTCCATTCTGCCTAATGTTTCATTTAAGGTTTGTGTTTTCTTATTGATTCTCCTTTTTTGATGATCTGTCCATTGGTGAAAGCTGGGTGATGAAGTCCCCTACTATTATTGTGTTGCTGTTGATTTCTCGTTTTTGGCCTGTGTTTGCCTTATGTAGTGAGGTGCTCCTATGTTGGGTGTGTATACATTTACAATTGTTATGTCTTCTTCTTGGATTGATCCTTTGATCATTATGTAGTGTTCTTCTCTGTATCTTATGATATTCTTTATTTTAAAGCCTATCTTTTTCAGAAATAAGAATTGCCATTAAGCTTTCTTTTGGTTTCCATTCACGTGTCTCTAGGTCTGAAGTGGGTCTCCTGTAGGTAGCATGTGGGTCTTGTTTTGTATTCATTCAGTCAGTCTGTATCTCTTGGTTGGTGCATTTAATCCACTTACATTTAAGGTAATTATTGATACCTATGTTCCTATTGGTATTTTCTTGACAATATTGGGTTTGTTTTTGTAGGTCTTTCTTTTGTGTTTACTGGCTATGTGTATCCTTTTAGTATTTGTTTCAAGGGTGGTTTGGTGTGCTGAATTCTCTTAACTTCTGCTTGTCCATAAAGCTTTTGATTTCTTCATAAATTTTGAATGAGATCTTTGTCGAGTATAGTAGTGGTGGTTGTAGATTTTCTCTTTTAGTACTTTAAATATATCCTGACATTTCCTTCTGGCCTGTAGAGTTTCTGCTGAAATATCCACTACAGCCATGAAATTAAGATGCTTACTTCTTGGAAGGAAAGTTATGACCAACCTAGATAGCATATTCAAAAACAGAGACATTACTTTGCCAACAAAGGTCCATCTAGTCAAGGCTATGGTTTTTCCAGTGGTCATGTATAGATGTGAGAGTTGGACTCTGAAGAAAGCTGAGTGCCGAAGAATTGATGCTTTTGAACTGTGATGCTGGAGAAGACTCTTGAGAGTCCCTTGGACTGCAAGGAGATCCAAACAGTCCATTGTAAAGGAGATCAGTCCTGGGTGTTCTTTGGAAGGACTGATGCTAAAGCTGAAACTCCAATACTTTGGCCATATCATGTGAAGTGTTGACTCATTGGAAAAGACTCTGACACTGGGAGGGATTGGGTGCAGGAGGAGAAGGGGACAACAGAGGATTCAGATGGCATCACCGACTCAATGGACATGAGTTTGGGTAAACTCCGGGAGTTGGTGATATCCAAGGAGGGCTGGCATGCTGCAATTCATGGGGTTGCAGAGTCAGACACTACAGAGTGACTGAACTGAACTGAATCATATGGGTTTTCCTTGGTATATTGCTTCTCCCTTACTGCTTTTAATGTTCTTTCTTTGTTCTTAATCTCTTTGAGCTTGATTAATATGTGTTTCCTCTTTGGTTTAGCCTGCAAGGGACTCTCTGTGCTTCTTCCTCTTGAATGACTATTACCTTTCTCGAGTTGGTGAAGTTTTCAATTATAATTTCTTCAAAAATTGTCTTATTGCCTTTCTTTTTTTCTTCGTCCTCTGGGATCCCTATAACTCGAATGGAACTGTGTTTAATATTGTCCCAAAGATATCTGAAGGTATCCTCTATTATTTTCATTTATTTCCCTTTATTCTGCTCTTTAGCAGTTATTTCCACCATTCAATCCTCCAGTTCACTTATCCATTCCTCTGCCTCAGTTATTTTACTATTGGTTGTTTCTAGAGTATTTTTAATTTCGTTAATTGTATTATTCATCTCTGTTTGCTTATTCTTTATTTCTTCTATGTCCTTGGTTGCCAGGAGCCAACGTGAGGAACTCTGCCCATGGCAAAGGTCATGAGGAAGGAGGCTCACCATATGCAAAGGAGGGATCGAGCCTCAGGAGACCCGCTATTCCCGAGCATCTACCCCCAAAACCAGAGTCTGCCTACTTTACTGTTTTATGCTCTCAGCTACACCTCTGTCTTTACGGAGGGCTGTCCCTCCCATCCCCCTTCTCAGAGAAGGAGTTAACTTACAGCTCCAGTCAACAAAAATTCCTGGGCGTGACAAGAGTATTTCAACTTACAAACTCCTCTGAAGTTTCTCTAGCCTGCCTGAACAGGTTCGTCTGGCCACATGTGATTGTTTACAGCCTCTCAACCATGAGAGGTACAAGATGCTTTAAACTTTTTAAATACAGATTCTTTTGAGAAGTTAGAAAATTATTTGTATAGTATAGTGGGTTGATTAGGAATTATACTGGTGAAGGGTTTTTCATTTGTTGAGCCAATATTTGCTGCTAAATCTCCATATTCCCTGCCCTTATAATGAATATAACTAGCACATAGAAGAAATAAGTATTAAACTTTGATATTAATCATGTTAAACCTTAGGCTAAGTAAATCCTTTTCTTGATTATAACCCCCTGCACTCTCACCCTATAGGGATGCAACTTTATCCGATACCTTTGGAGGGTGGCGCCTAGTTTAGGAAAAAAAATCACCCCTGGGGGGGGGGAAGTTTTCTGGTTGATTGACCATTATCAGAAAGGGCCATAAAATGTCAGCAGGCCTCATGGCCAGAAGATGATGTAAAACCCCTAATACCTTTGTATACATTTATATAAAGAATTGATTTTGACAAGGGTCAGGTCTGCTGACCCCACGTGACTCTGTATTCATCCCTATGTATAACAAAAAGTATATAAGCGAACCTGAAAAATAAAGAAAACAGATCAGTTTCTGGAAAGACTGATTCCCCTGTGTCATTCTTTCTTACCTCTTCTGGCTGAATTCCCATTTGGAGCATGGATGTTCACCAAGACTGCTAATTTTGCCCTGGCTTCTAAGACCCACGTGAGAGGGAGCCCAAATCAAGGCACCCTCTGCTATTCAACTGGGCTCCAGTGGCCTACGTAGGTGGTGCAAACCTCTGTCTCAAGGTTTTATTGGTATTCCACGTAAACCAAGTTATTCAGATTCTTTTTCTCCACTAATTTTCCTACTACACTATTCTTTTCTAATTTCTTTTTATATTTCTAATTAAATAGCTTTTCCTAGCACACTGACTCCATCTCCCCTTTGAATTACCCTGGATCCACCGGGCGGACCCCGGCAATTGGTGACTGTATTAACTGTGTTAAGTGCTTCTTGCATTTTTCTCCATTCTATTTTTAAATCTTTGGATCATCTCTAATATCATTATTTGCTGGGGGCCAGCGTGAGGAACTCTGCCCATGGCAAAGGTCATGAGGAAGGAAGCTTGGTATACACAAAGGCGTGATCAAACCTCAGGAAACTCCCTGTTCTCGAGCATCTACCTCCAAAACCAGAGTACTTTACGAGGGGCTCTCCCCCATAACCATTTCTCTCAGAGAAGGAGTTAACTTGTAGCTCCAAGTTAATAAAAAGTCCTGGGCGTGACAAGAGTGCTTCAATTTATGAACACTGAAGGTTATCTAGCCTGCCTGTATAGGTTCGTCCGGCCACATTTGATTGTTTACAACCCCCAACTGTGAGAAGCATGAGATGTTTTGGACTTACTAAAAACAAATTCTTTCAGGAAGTAGCTATAAATTATTAGTATAGTGGGTTGGTCAGGAATTATATTGGTGAAGGGTTTTTCATTAGTCGTGTCAAATTGCCCTGGGTGGGACAAGGGTGTCTCAGGTCAAACCTCTCTGTTAACAGACTAGCTTGTGTGACAACTTCTCAGCCATAACAACACAGAGAGTTTTGGAGTATTTTGAGAGTCTTAATTAGCATAGGGCTTTTCTCATTATTGAGTCAATGATTGCCACCAGGCCTTCATATCCTTCGGCACCTGGGAATATATTAATCAATGTATTTGGAATATAAAAAGAAATATAGTAGTTTTGATGTTAGCAATATTAGGCTTTTTGAGTTAATGAATTTTCTCTTTTGTAATAGATCATTGTACTTTGTTATAAATCAGTGTCCTTGCTACATAAAAATGTAACTTTATCACTATCTTAAGACTAAATAGATCTTAAGGGGAACATTGGTTGAAAGGATTTTCATTTGTTGGGCTGATGTTTGCTGCTAAATCTCCGTATTCCCTTCCTTTATAATAAATATAACTAGCATATAGGAGAAATAAGTATTAACCTTTAAGATTGATCATGTTAACCTTGGGTAAAATAAATTCTTTTCTTGATTGTAACTCACTACACCCTCACCCTATGGAAATCCAACTCTACCTGGAGGGTGGTGCCTGGTTTAAGAAAAAACACCCTTGGAAAAAATAAGTTTTTGGTTATCAGAGAGAAAGAGTCGTAAATGTCAGCAGGCCTCATGGCCAAAAGATGATGTAAAAACCCCTAAGACCTTTTTTTTTATGTGAATCACCTGATTTTGATAAAGGTCAGGACTGCTGACTCCCACGTGACTCTGTATTCTTCCTTATGTGTAACAAGAGGTATATAAGCAAACCTAAAAATAAAAAAATGGGATCAGTTTCTGGAAAGACTGATTCTCCCATGTCGTTCTTTCTTGCTCCCCGTTTTCCTGGCTGAATTCCCATCTGGAGGATGGATGCTATTCCATGTGAACCAAGTTATTCAACCTCTTTTTCTCCACTAATTTTCCTACTACACTATCCATTTCTAATCTCTCTATATATCTGCAATTAGATATGTATTTTTCCAAGGACGCCAACTCCGTCCCCACCTTCGAATCTCCCTGGATCCACTGGGGCTGGACCCTGGCAATTATTCTGAATTATCTTTCAAGGAGATTGCTTATTTCTCCTTTGGTTATTTGGTTTTGTGAGTTTCTTCCTTGCTTTTTCATTTGTGCTGTATTTTTCTGTCTTTTCATCTTTTTCTTTTCTTTTCTAACTTGCTCCACATGAAATCTCCTTTCCCAGACTCTAGGGTTGTATTAATTCTTCCTTTTGATTTTTGCCCTTGGAGGGAAGTGTTGGTTGGGTGGTTCGTGTTGATTTCTTGTTAGAGGTGATATGTGTCTGTGTTCTAGTGGATGGGGATCAAGTACGTACTTACAGAAATACTGGAGACATATATATACACATTGTCACAATATAGCTATAACCAAAGTGTTCTACAGAAAAGAGTACATGAATCTGATTTGGTGAGCAAGGGAAACTAGAGATGATATCAACCAATTGAAAGCAGAGTTAGCTAATCCTCGATCTGGAAATCTGAGCATGAGCAGTGATCCAACTATGAATATAGCATAGAGATCTGAATAATTTAATTTGCCCAGTGAAAGAAGAAAAAGTGAAGGAAAAGGAGGAGAATAAAAGAGAGAGAGAAGAAAAAATAGAAAATCAAAGATAAATAGATGTATAGCTATAGCCAGTAAAGAACTGTAGGAAAAAGCAGTTGATATGTCAAAAACAAAATGCAAAAAATTCATGAAGGAAAAAAAGTGAGAAACACATTTCCTTTTTCTCCACACCCTCTCCAGCATTTATTATTTGTAGATTTTTTAATAGCAGGCATTCTGATAGGTGTGAGATGGTACTTCAGTGTGGTTATGATTTTCATTTCTCTGATAATGACTGATGTTGAGCATTTTTTCATGTGTTTGTTAATCATCTGTATGTCTTCTTTGGAGAAATGTCTGTTTAGTTCTTGGGACCATTTTTTGATTGGGTCATTTATTTTTCTGGAATTGAGATGAATGAGCTGTTTGTATATTTTGAAATTAATTCTATGTCTGTTGCTTCATTTGCTATTATTTTCTCCCATTGTAGAGGTTGTCTTTTCAACTCGCTTATAGCTTCCTTCATTGTGAAAAAGCTTTTAAGCAATTAGGCCTCATTTGTTTATTTTTGCTTTTATTTCCATTACTCTGGGAAGTGAATCATAGAGGATCTTGCTATGATTTATGTCAGAGTGTTTTGCCTATGTTTTTCTCTAGGAGTTTTATAGTTTCTGGTCTTACATTTAGATCTTTAATCAATTTTGAGTTTATTTTTGTGTATGGTGGTAGAAAGAGTTCTAGTTTCATTCTTTTACAAATCGTTCACCAATTTCCCTAGCACCACTTGTTAAAGAGATTCTCTTTTCTCCATTGTATATTTTTGCCTCCTTTGTCAAAAATAAGGTGTCTATAGGTGTGTGGATTTATCTCTGGGCTTTCTGTTTTTTTCCATTGATCCATATTTCTGTCTTTTTGGCAGTACCATCTGTCTTGATGACTGTAGCTTTGTAGTATAGTCTGAAGTCAGGCAGGTTGATTCCTCCAGTTCCACTCTTCCTTCTCAAGATTGCTTTAGCTATTTGAGTTTTTTTTTTTTTGTATTTCCATTCATATTGTGAAATTGCTTGTTCTAGTTCTGTGAAAAATGCTTAAAAAGCTGAAAATAGATATGCCATATGACCCAAAAATCCCACAGCTGGGCATATATGCTGAAAAAGCCAGAATTGAAAGAGACATATGTACCCCAATATTCATCACAGCACTGTTTACAGTAACTAGGACATGTAAGCAACCTAGATGTCCATCGGCGATGAATGGATAAGAAAGTTGTGGTGCATATAGACAATAGAATGTTACTCAGGTATTAAAAGGACACATTTGAATCAATTCTAGTGAGGTGGATGAAACTGGACCCTATTATACAGAGTGAAGTAAGTCACAAAGAAAACACCAATACAGTATATTAACATATATATATGAAATTTAGAAAGATGGTAATGCTGACCCTATGTGTGAGACAGCAAAGAGACACAGATGTAAAGAACAGACTTTTGAATTATGTGGGAGAAGGTAAGGGTGGGATAATTTGAGAGAATAGCATTGAAACATGAATATTACCATATGTGAAATGGGTCATCAGTCCAAGTTGGATGCATGAAGTAGGGAACTCAAGGCTGGTGCACTGGGACAACCCAGAGGGATGGGATGGGGAGGAAGGTAGGAAGGGGTTCAGGGTGGGGGACACATGTACACCCATGGCTGATTCCTGTCAATGTATGACAAAAACTACCACAATACTGTAAAGTAGTTAGCCTCCAATTAAAATAAATTAATTTTTAAAAAGAAACACAATTTTTGACAAGAAACACAAGAGGATTGCTTCACAGCATCACGAAAGGCTAATAAGGAGATGGAAATATGTAGGGGGGAATAAACCATGTAATTTATAAGAAAAAAAGAAAAAACATTAAAATGATTTTTAAAAAGGAAAACTCCATAGCACTGCTAAAGGCTAGTATGAACGTGAAGATATGTTGGGGGAATAAAGTGATTTATAAAAGAAGAAACAAACAAACAAAACAGAAAAAATATTTTAAAAAAGTTCTCAAGGTCATAGCTCTTGGTTGTGGAGTATGCCCTTGTGCACGGGGTTGGGTTAGCGTCTTGTGATGTTTTCCTGGTTGGAGGAGCTTGTGCCTGTGTTCTGGTTGCTGGAGCTAGATCTCGTCTCTCTGAAGGGCAGTGCAGTGTTCAGTAATAGGTTTTGGAGAGTTCAGTATGGGTTCAGTATGTCTTTGGGCAGTCCTAGCTTTTGTGGTGTTGGCCGCGTCTATATACAGAGCAGCTTCAAAGTGGCCCTCTCAGCATATCTGCAGTGCTGCCAGCCCCCTGCTTGTCCCTGGGATCATTGTTGGTGCTTCTGTTTCCCTGTCCTGCCCTGCACTGCTGGCAGAAACTTGCTAGGTAGGTGCCTGTGTGGGTCCTTCTGCGTCGTGGTCACTTGTGTGCATCCCTTAGCCCTTGAACTCACCCTCTGCATAATGGAGCTTGTGTGCACTTGTCTCAGTTCCTGAGGTCCGCCCTCTGCATCATGGGGCGTGTGTGCACTTGCCTCAGTTCCCGAAGTCCACCCGCTATGTCGCGGTGCTTGTGTGCACTTGTTTCATCTCGCTGCCTACACTCTCTCTCACCGGGGTTATTTGTTCTCCTTCTAGCTGTGCTGGGAAGGTTGTGTGCGCTGCCCAAGTTCGTCTGCCTCTCCTCTATCGGCACCCCAGTCCCGCCCTTTCGCCTACAGTTTGTCACACGTGGCTGCCTGGGCCTGCCCACTGTGCGGCAAGGGTTGTGTGTGTTGCTTGGGTTGGTTCACTGCCCCACTCTCGGTTCCCTGAGCCCGCCGTCTCTTCGAGGCCACAGTCCCAGAGCTCTTAAGGGGCAGGGAAGTGCAGCTTTCTCTGTTTACTGCCCTTCAAGTCCCTGCTTTGCCTGGTCTTCTGAGACTTCACAGTTCCTCTTTGGTCCCGACTGTGAGGGAGTTACCCCTGTGCAGGGGAACTCCTCTTGTTTCAAGGCTCCCTTCCTCTTTTTGGGCTCATGCCCAAAAGTTCTCTGTCTTTTTATGTCTCCCTCCTCTCCACCTCGTTTCAGGGAGCTAGTCTGTCCCCCTGGAGGTCTGGGATCTTCTGCTGTCGTTAAACGTTGCCTTGTAGGAGTTGTTTCATATCTCTATGAGTTTTTGATGTATTTGTGGGAAGGCTGGCAATCTCCCCATCTTACTTCTCCACCATCTTCTTGCCAGATTTCTATTTCCATTTTTTTGAAAGTGTTTTTCTATCTCCTCACTATCATTTTGTGTGTATATTTATATCTGAAGTGAGTCTCAGCATAAATGTATATGTCATGTTTTTAATCAGTCAACCACTTTATTACTTTTGATTGAAAAATTTAGCCCATTACATTTAAAGTGATTGTTAAACATAGACTGGCGCTTCATTTCTTACAAGATAGTATACATGTTTCAATGCCATTCTCCCCAAATCATCCCACCCTCTCCCTCTCCCTCAGAGTCCAAAAGTCTGTTCTATACCTCTGTGTCTCTTTTGTTGTCTCACATAGAGGGTCATCATTACTATCTTTCTAAATTCCATATATATGTGTCAGTATACTGTATTGGTGTTTTTCTTTCTGGCTTACTTCACTCTGTATAATTGGCTCCAATTTCATCCATCTCATTAGAACTGAGTCAAATTTATTCTTTTTAAGGGCTGAGTAGTACTCCATTGTGTATATGTACCATAGTTTTCTTATAATGTAGAATAAAGTATTAAAAAACTTTCTGTTAATCTATTAAAAAAATAAATTGAATTACTCCAAAAATATAATAAAGTGATTGTTAATAGGTACACACTTATTTTCATTCTGTTAATGTTTTAGGGTTTCCTTTGTAGTTCTTTTTATTACTTTCTTCTTTTACTCTCTTCCCTTATAATTTGGTCACTTTCTTTATTGCTTTGTTTGAATTCCTTTCTCCTTTTTGTGTATATATTTATCATAGATTTTTAATTTGTGTTTACATATATGTGTGTGTGTCCACCATGAAGTTTATATTTAATTTTTATTTCCTTCTCTGCATTTAATGTTTCCTGACATCCTGTTTTGCATCTTTTTGTTTTATATATCTCTTAACTACTAATTGTGAATATAGATGATTTTACCACCTTTGCATTTTTAATATTTTTAGTAGCTGTATAAACCTACATGTTTGCCTTTACCGAGGAGATTTTTGCTTTCTTAAATTTTTTTTTTTTAAATTTCTAGCTGTGACCTTATCTTTTCTACTTTCAGAGTCCCTTTAAAAGTTCTTATTAAACCAGTTCAGAGGTGCTGAACTCTTTTAGCTTTTGCTTCTCTGTAATAGTCTTTACCTCTCCTTTACATCTGAGTGTTAATCTTGGTGGTTATAGTATCTTGGTTATAAGTGTTATTCATTAATCATATTGAATATATGAGTTTCTGGTGAAAAGTCAGTTGATTACCTATGGAAGTTCCTTTGTACAGACTTTCTCCTCCCTTGCTACTTTTAAGATCCTCTCTTTATTTTTTATTATTCGTCATTTTAAAAGCAAGATGTTTTGGTGTGGACCTCTTTGAATTCATCTTATCTTGGGACTCTTTGCTTCCTGGAGTGATGAGTGAATGGCCTCTCAGGTTAGGGAAGTTTTCAACTATTTTGTCTTCAAATAATTTCTCATTTTCTTCTCATTTTGAGATCCCTATGATGCAAGTGGCAGTACATTTGATGTTGCTCCATAAATCTCTTTAGCTGTCCTTATTTTAAAATTTCTTTCCTGTTTAGTTTTGGTGATTTCCACTACTCTGTCTTCTAGTTCACTTATTTGTTTCCTTTGTATCATCTAACCACTGTATTACTTCTAGTGTAGTTTTTACTTCAGTTAGTTTTTCAGTTCATATTGTTTTCTTTACATTTTCTAATGCTCCATTAAATTCTCATTTTTTTTTTATTCATCCTTCTTTTGAGCTTATTAAGCACTCTGAGTCATTACCTAGAACTCATTATCAGGTAGATCTTATCTTCACTCAGTTCTTCTTCTGGAGTTTTATCTTGTTTCTTCATTTGGAACAAATTCCTCCGTTGCCTCATTTTGGCTAATTTCAATTTTTAATCTATGCATTAGTTAAGTTGCTTACATTTCCAATCTTGAATAAGTGGTCGTATGTAAGAGATATTCTGTGGTCCTAGCAGCACACTCTTTTCTAGTCACAAGAGTAATATGCCCTAGGCATGTCCCCTACGTTGGCTTCATGGGCTCTTCTGTAGTGGCACGGCTGTCAGCAGTGGGTGCTCTGGAAGTTGGGAGCTGACTCCTAACAAGGTTTACTGCCAAGTCTTGCCTCATGTGAAGGATAGTCTCTGCTTTTTGGGTGCTCCTGGGCATTCCAAATCTTGCCCTGACACACTGGTGGGTGGGTTAGATATCATAGCAGCTGCTGTTGGGTCCAGGAATTCCAGGGATGGTTGTGGATCCTATGGATTCCAGGGCTTGTGCTTGACATCTGGTGGTGCAAGGTCTTGGGGCAACTGGCTGTTTTTCTCAGAGGTACCAGGGCTGGTACTGGCTAACTGGTAGATGGAGACAGGCCTAGGGTGGTTGACTGTTGAACTCAGGCAGACCTTGGGCAAGTGTCAACCCTTTCCAAAGGCTTGCCTAGTAAGGATGTGCCCGACATGGATGGTTTTTTGGATTGTGGTTTCCTGAACTGGTGTCAACTGGCTGTTGGGTATTTAAGCCCCCAAAGTTAATAGCATACAGAGAGATTTCAAGTGGTCTTTGTCAGTACCAGTATCCTCATGGTAGAATGAGGTCCCCAAAGTATCTATCTCTAGTGTCTGTATCTCCAGGAAGAATCTTAGTTGTCTGTAACTTTTCAGAAGGCTCTCTAAGATCAGCAATGCATCTAAGTCAGGACATTTCAAATTATTGCCTCTGTTCTGGGCATTCAGAGTGTGCTTTTTGTGTGTAATTTACCTGTGATGTCTATTTTCTGGAACCCTCAAAGCAAAACCTATTGATCTTAAAACCAAAGGATCTTCTCAATGAAGAATCTACAGGTAGGTTTTCCTATTCTTTATTACTTGAAAAGAACCTCTGCAGTTTTATTATCTTCTCCATTGTGGATCACTAATCAAAAGGTGCAGGTGTTCACTATCCTGCATCTACTTTTCTCTAACCAATATTGGTGTGATTCCTACTTTACATCTTTAGTTGTAGAAAACACTTTTCTCCTATTCTTTAGGTAATTCTCATCAATAGTTGCTCTATAAATGGTTGTAATTTTGGTATCCACATGGGAGGAGATGAGTTCAGTGTCTTCTTACTCTTCCATGTTGGCCACTCTTTGCTATTGCTCTAGTTATTTTATTGAATGATTCCACTTACAGTAATTATGCAGAATAAACAAACCAATAGAGGCACAAAGTAGATTTGTGGCTGTCTAAGGCTGTGGAGGTGTAGAGTGACTGCTGAGAGGTATGAGGTTTGTTTTGTTTTTTTCAAATTGCTTTTTATTGGAGTATAGTTGCTTTACTTTTACATTAGATGCATGATCATCATACTGTAGACCCAACATGGATGAAATACATGCTCTTACTCTTATTCCAGAATTAATGGTAAAATGTGTAGAAAGAGGAAATGGGAGACAAATGACAAACAGTACACATGGAAAATGTCATGTCAAGATGAAGGACAAACCATCAGAAGATTAGGAAATAACATGGAAGATATTATTCAATACAATTATCAGGAAGAACCAGTCCTGGTGACATCTTGACCTCGGATTTTTAGCCTTCAGATGTGAGACAATACATTTTTTTTTTTTAATTTAAGTAGCCCAGTTGGTAGTACTGTTACAGAAACTCTAGAAAACATAAAATTTTAACAAAATATGAAAAGGTGATGGTTATACACTCTTAAAAGACACTATTTTACTTTAAGATGTAGGTGGGTCAAGATGGTAGAGTCTGATGGCTTTGAGTTCATTTCCTCTCCATCACATCTATAATTATGTAGAGAGTAAATATATCTAAGAATGACCTGAAAACTAGAAGAACAGTTCTACAACTAAGGATGTAAGGTAAAAGCCATACAGAGCCCGATAGGAAGGGAGAATAGGTAACATATCTGGAAGTCACATCTTTAGGTGGTGACTCAGAAAAGGAGGAGGGTATCATATAGTTGCTCTCCTTGGGAAGCAAGGGATACTTAAGAGACAACCCATCCCAGGGTCCTGGCACCAGAAAAGGAACCCCTATAAATGGTCTAAAAGCCAATGGGAAATAGCAGATAGCTGTAAGAAACTGAGACTACAGTCCTAAAAGATGTGCATATATACTTGCTTACTCTCAGTCCTATTGTGAAGGCAGCAGATTAAAAATTTCCAGCTGTTCTGCCTGGCCCTGCAGTACTACCCTATCATGTATTGTCCTACAACCTGTACCAACCCTGGCTCCAGCATGTACTCCTCTGGCACTGCTCCTCACTAAGATGGAGGACACCATTGCCAACGCATGTTATGGCACCTGAGAAGGATCAAAGATAGCTCGGTAGCATGGCTCCAACTGCTCCAGCCCCAACCCCACCTCTAACCAAGACATGCCCACTGAGAAAAAAGAACTAGCTGAGAAGGGCATTTCTAAACACTCAGGCCCTCATCACACCACCAATCAAGTGGAGACTAACATCACAAAAGGGAAAAGCCCAACTCCCCAAAGGTTCCTGCTACAGGTGTTGTGGCCCTAACCCCACTCTGACAGTGTGATAACAATCATTGAGCACAGGCAAAACCCCAGCCTGCACCTGGCTCAGGCTTTAGCTTCTCCAACTCCAGCCCTATTCCCACCAGAGCAATGGTTGCCAGCACACCCTAGGAGAAGACACAGTTAACCCTCAATTAAGATTTAGCTCTTCCACAGAAGACACTAGACACATGTAGATAGCATAGGAGTGCTACCAAACAAGAATATTACTTCAAGACTGAGAGAGGTAACTGTTTAATTTCACAAAGACAAGGAGAGAAAGTTAATGAACTGAGAAACAAAGAAATATATTTAAAAAAGACGAAACCATAGAAAATACCTTAATAGCCTATTCAAAAGAAGAAGAAAAAAAAAAACTTACCTGATAAAAAGTCTAAAGCAACAGCAACAAAAATGCAAAATGAACTTGGAGAAAGAACAGATGAACATAGTGAGAACTAAAACAAAGAACTAGAATATAGATAAGAACCAGTCAGAGCTGAAAAATACAATAATTAAAATGAAAAAAAAATACACTAGAAGGAGTTAATAGCACATTAGCTGATACAGAAGAATAAGCAACTTGGAAGACAGATTAGTAGAAATCACCAACGAGAATAGCTCCCCCTCCCTGACAAAAAAGAAATCAATGTGAGATATATAGAGGACCTCTTTCACTCACAAAGTGTACTAACATTCACATTATAGAGATTCCAGAAGGAGAAGAGAGAGATAAAGAGATAGAAAATATGTATGATAAAATTATGGCTAATACCTTTCCCTAACTTGATGAAGGAAACAGACATGAAGGTACAGGGAAGCAGTCTTGGTGGGCATGAGAAGTGGTCCAGTGAAGGCTCTTGTTGGCCTGGCCTTGGAAGATGGTGTTCCTTAGTGCACAGGCAGTCCTGGGCTACTAGAGTAAGAGTGGAGGCAGCCTGGTGACTGGGCAGCTCCAGTGGAGAATCATAAGAAAAGTGTTATGATAACTTCTCTGTCAAAGTGAAATGAAATAGAAAACATCTGTGAAGGTGATCAAGTCTTGAGGCTTCTGTAAGAGAAGGACTGAAACCCAGAGGCAAGAGGCTTAGCTGCAGAACTTTAGAACATCAGAGAACTCCTGACTCCAAGGAACATTAATAGACAAGAGATCACCCAAAAGTCTCCATACCTACACTGAAACCAAGCTCCACTAAAGAGTCAGCAAGTTCCAGTGAAAGACAGACCATGCTAATTATACAGCAGGAACAGAATTCTGAACATTAAAAGATAGTCTGCCCAAAGCCATGCCAAGCTCACAGACACCCCAAAACTCACTACTAGAATCTTCATTGTACTCCAGAGAGAAGAGATCCAGCTCTACCTGCAAGAGCACAGACACAAGTTCCCCCAACCAAGAAAATTTGACAAACCACTGGTTCAACCCCACCCACTGGGAGCAGACTTCAAAACTAAGAGAACTACAAGCTTCCAACCCAATCACAGAAATCTAAACAAAATGAAAAGGCAAAGAAATATTCAGCAGGTGAAAGAACATGATAAAACCCACCCACCAAACCAAATAAAGAGGAGGAGATAGGAGTCTACCTGAAAAATAATTCAAAATAATGATAGTAAACATGATCTAAAATCTTGAGAACAACACAGGGTTATTGAAGGACTAGAGACAAGGATTCAGAAGATGGAAGAAATTTTTAACCGGGACCTAGAAGAAAGAAAGAAGAGTCAATCAATAATGAACAATGCAATAATTGAAATTAAAGACACTCTGATGGGAACCAAGAGTAGAATGACTGAGGCAGTGGATAGGATAGGTGAAGTGAAACATAGAATTTTGCAAATAAATGAAGCGAGAGAGAGAGAGAGAGAGAGAGAGAGAGAGAGAGAGAGGAAAACAAAGAAATCAGGACAACTTCAGAGACCTCTGGGACAATGTTAAATGCCCCGACATTAGAATCATAAGTGTCCCAGAATAAGAAGACAAAAAGGAAGAGCACGAGAAAACACTGGAAGAGGTAATAGTCAAAAACTTCCCTAGTATGGGGAAGGAAATAGCTACCAAGTCCAAGAAACCCAGAGAGTCCCAAACAGGATCGATCCAAGGGTAAACACTCAAGACACATATTAATCAAATTAACAAAGATCAAACACAAAGAAAAAAAAATATTAAAAGCAGCAAGGGAAAAGGAACAAATAAGGGGATTCCCATAAGGATAACAGCTGATCTTTCAACAGAAACTTTTCAAGCCAGAAGGGGATGACAGGATATACTTAAAGTGATGAAAGAGAAAACCTGCAATTAAAATTACTCTACCCAACAAGGATCTCATTCAGACACGAAGGAGAAATAAAAATTTTACAGACAAGCAAAAGTTGAGAGAATTCAGCACCACCAAATCAGCTCTTCAACAAATGCTAAAGGATCTTCTCTAGACAGGAAACACAGGGAAAGTTTTTAAAAATGAGCTCAAAACAAAAATATAAGTGGTAAGTGGATCATACTTATCAATAATTACTTTAAATGTAAATGGGTTAAATGATTCAACCAAAAGACAAACACTGACTGAATGGATTAAAAAATAAGACTCCTATATGTGCTGTCTACAAGAGACCCACCTCAAACCTAGGGGCACATGCAGATTGAAAAGGAGTGGCTGGAAATATATATTTTATACAAGTGGAGACCAAAAGAAGCAGAAATGGCAATATACATGTCAGATAAAATTGACTTTGAAATAAAGACTGTGATAAGAGATGAAGAAGGATATTACATAATGATCAAAGAATCAATCCAAGAAGAAGATATAACAATATAAATATATATGCATCCAACATGGGAGCATCTCAATACATAAGGCAAGTGCTAACAAGTATAAAAGGGAAATTAACAGTAACCCAATAATAGTGGGGACCATTAGTACCCCACTCACACTTATAGATAGATCAAGAAAAAGAGAAAAATTAGCAAGTAAACACAAGCTTTAAATGATACAACGGACAAGGCAGGCCTAATTGATATTTACAGGGCATTTCACCCAAAATCAAAGGATTTCACCTTTTGTTCACGTGCACAGGGAACATTCTCCAGGATTGATCACATCCTGGGTCATGAAACTAGCCTCAGAAAATTTTAAAAGTTGAAATCATTTCAAGCATCTTTTCTGATCACAACACAGTAAGATTAGATGTCAACTACATGGAAAAAAACTGTAAAAATACAAATATATGGAGGCTAGAGACTAAAGAATTACCAACAGATTACAGAAGAAACAAAAAAGAAAATAAAAATATGCATGGAGACAAATGAAAATGAAAACACAACAACTCAAAGCATATTTAGTAAAGGCAGTGCTAAGAGTGAGGTTCAGCACAATATAAGCCACCTCAAAAAACTAGAGAAACATCAAATAAAGAACCTAATTTACACCTAAAACAAATAGAAAAGAAGAAGAGAAGAATTTCAAGGTTAATAGAAGGAAAGAAATCATAGAAATCAGAGCAGAAATAAGTGAGAAGAAACGTAGGAGGCCCTAGCAAAGATCAACAAAACTGAAAGCTGGTTATTTGCAAAGAAAAATAAAATAGACAAAGTTTTAGCTGATCAGCAAGAAAAAAAAAGGGGGGGGAAGAATGAAATTAATAAAATTAGAAACAAAATAGAGAAATCAGAACACAAAAAAATAGAAATTAAAAAAAAATCATAAGAGACTAGTATAAGTGAATAAAATGGACAACTTGGAAGAAATGAACAAATTCTTAGAAAAGTATAACTTTCCAAAACTGAACCAGGAAGAAATAGAAATCTTAACAGACCCATCAGAGGCATGGAAATTGAAACTGTAATCAAAAATCTTCCAACAAACAAAAGCCTAGAACCAGTAGCTTCACAGGTGAATTCTAACAAAAGTTTAGAGAAGAGCTAATGCCAATCCTACTCAAACGCTTCCAGAAAATTGCAGAGGAAGGTAAACTCCTAAATTAATTCAATGAAGCAATCATCACCCTAATACTAAAACCAGACTAAGATGGCACAAAAAAGAAATATACACACCAATAGCACTAATGAACATAGACTCAAGAATCCTCAACAAAATGCTCACAACAGAACCCAACAGCATATTAAAAGATCATGCATCATGACCAAGTGCAGTTTATCCCAAGGATGCAAGGATTCTTCACATATCAACCAATGTGTATACCATATTAACAAACTAAAAGATGAAAATCAAATGATTATCTCAATAGATGCAGAGAAAGCCTTTGACAAAATTCAATGCAGTTTATGATAAAAACTCTCATGAAAGCAGACATAGAGAGAACATACCTCAATATAATTAAAATCATATGTGACAAGTGCACAGCAGACATTATCCTCAATGATGAAAAATTGAAAGCATTTCCTCTAGAATCAAAGGGTGCCCACTCTCACGACTAGTATTCAACAGAGTTTTGGAAGTCATAGCCACAACAATCAGAGAAGCAAATGAAATAAAAGGGATCCATATTGGAAAAGAATTAAAACTCTCACTGTTTGCAGATGATATGATCTTCTACATAGAAAATCATAAAGATACCCCCAGAAAATTACTAGAGCTAATCAGTGAATATAGCAAAGTTTCAGGATATAAAATTAACACACAGAAATACCTTTCATTCCTATACACTGGCAATTAAAAAAAAAAAGAAAGAAAGAAAGAGAAATTAAGGGGAAAAAATGTCCCATTCACTATTGCAACGAAAAGAATAAAATGCTTAGGCATAAATTTACCTAAAGAAACAAAAAATACACACATGTGTATATAAATACCTATCAAATATTGATGAAAGAAATCTAAGATGACACAAGTGGAGAAATGTAACATGTTCATGGATTGGAAGAATCAATTTATTGAAAATAAGTATACTACCCAAAGCAATCTACAGATTCAATGCAATCCCTATCAAGCTACCAATGGTATTTTTCACAGAGCTAGAACAAATAATTTAATAATTTGTATAGAAATACAAAAAAAAAAAAAGCTCAAATAGCCAAAGCAATCTTGAGAAAGAATAATGGAACTGGAGGAGGGGACTCAACCTTCCTATTTCAGACTATACTGCAAAGCTACAGTTATCAAGACAGTATGCTACTGGCACAAAGACAGAACTATAGATCAGTGGAACAAAATAGAAAGCTCAGAGATAAATCCATGCACCTACGGACAACTTATCTTTGACAAAGGAGACAAAAAGATACAGTGGAGAAAAAGACAATCTCTTTAACAAGTTGTGCTGGAAAAACTGGTCAACCGTTTGTAAAAGAAAGAAACTATAACACTTTCTAGCATCATACCTAAAAATAAACTCAAAAGGGATTAAAAATATAAATATAAGTTCAAAAACTATAAAATCCTTAGAGGAAAACATAAACAGAACAAGTAAGATCCTCTATGGTGCACTTGCCAGATTATTGGAAATATAAACAAAACTCACAGCAAGATCCTCTATGACTGATCTACCAGAGTATTAGAAATACAAACCAAAATAAACAAGTGGGACCTTATTAAACTTAAAATCTTGTGCATAATGAAGGAATCTATAAGCAAGGTGAAAGGCAGCCTTCTGAATGGAGAAAATAATAGCAAATGAAGCAGTTGACAAAGAATTAATCTCCAAAGTATGCAAGCAGCTCATGGAGCTCAAAGCTAGAAAAGCAAACAGCCCAATCAAAAAGTGGGCCAAAGACAGAGAAACCCCATTGCTCAGTATACACACTGAGGAAAGCAGAATTGAAAGAAGCACATTGTACATACTGCAGTGTTCATTGTAACACTTTACAATAGCTAGGACATGGAAGCAACTTAGATGTCCATCAACAGATGAATGGATAAAGAAGTCGTGTTACATATACACAGTGGAATAGCTAGGACATGGAAGCAACCTATATGTCCATCAACAGATGAATGGATAAAGGGGTCATGTTACATATACACAATGGAATATTACTCAGCTATAAAAAAGAATGCATTTGAATCATTCTAATGAGGTTGATGAGACTGGAGCCTATTATACAGAGTGAAGTAAGTCAGAAAGTGAAACACAGATACAGTATATTAACACATATATATGGACTTCAGAAAGATAATAATGATGACCTTATATGCAAGGCAGCACAAGAGACACAGAGGTGAAAAGCAGACTTTTCAACTCTGCGAGTGAAGTGAAGGGTGATTTGAAAGATGATTTGAGAGAATACCATTGAAACATGTATGTTACCATAGGTAAAATAGATGACCAGTGTAAGTTGGAGGCATGACAGTGGGCACATAAAGCCAGTGCTCTGGGACAACTCAGAGTGATGTGATGGGGAGGGAGGTGGGTAGGTTCAGGATGGGGTGACACATGTGCACCCATGGGTGATTTATGTCGATACATGGCAATAGCCATCACAATACTGTAAAGAAATTATCTTCCAATTAAAAATAATTTTACAAAAATTAATAAAAATAAAGAAGTAGAGTCTCAATAAGATGATGTGAGTGCAACACATAAAAATATATCATAATTATTTTTCTGATATTGAGTTATTTGAGCTGCTTGTATATTTTGGAAATTAATCCTTTGTCAGTTGTTTCATTTGCTATTATGTTTTACCATTCTGAGGGTTGTCTTTTCACTTCACTTATAGTTTCCTTGGCTGTACAAAATCTTTTAAGTTTAATCAGGTCCCACTTATTTGATTTTGTTTTTATTTGCATTACTCTAGGAGGTGGGTCATAGAGGGTCTTGCTTTTGGAAAAAGACCTAACCAGCCATTTCTCCAAAGAAGACATATAGATTGTTAACAAATACATGAAAAGATGCTCAACAATCACTCATTACTAGAGAAATCCAAATAAAAACTACAATGAGATATCACCTCACACCAGTCAGAATCGCCATCATTAAATGTCTACAAACAATAAATGCTGGAGAGGGTGTGAAGAAAAGGGAACACTCTTGTACTGTTGGTGGGAATGTAGATTGATACAGGCACTATGGAAGACGCTATGGAGATTCCCTAAAAACTAGGAATAAAACTACCATATGCCCAGCAATCCGACTCATAGGCTTATACCCTGAGGAAAGAAAAATTGAAAAAGACACATGTATCCCATTGTTCATTGCAGCATTATTCAAAATAGCTGGCACATGGAAGCAACCTAGATGTCAATTGACAGATGAATAGATAAAGAAGTTGTAGTACATATACACAATGGAATGTTACTCAGCCACAAAAGGAACACATTTGAGTCAGTTATAATAAGCTGGGTGAATCTACAGCCTATTACACAGAGTTTAGTAAGTCAGACAGAGGAAAATAAATATTGTATTCTAACGCATATATATATATATATATATATATATACACACACACACACATATATATGGAATCTAGATAAACGGTACTGAAGAATTTACTTACAGGGCAGCAATGGAGAAACAGATAGAGAATAGACTTATGGACATAGGGAGACAGGATGAGAGGGTGAGATGTATGGAGAGAGTAATATGGTGGAAACTTACATTACCGTATGTAAAATAGTCAACAATAATTTGCTGTAAGGCTCAGGAAACTCAAACAGGGGCTCTGTATCAACCTAGAGGAGTGGGATAGGGAGGGATATTGGAGGGAGAGCATCTATGTATATCTATCACTCATTCATTTTTGAGGTTTGACAGAAAACAGCAAAATTCTGTAAAGCAAATATCTTTAAATTAAAAATAAATAAATTTTAAAATATTGTAATTAAAATGGCAAAAATTTAAAATAAAGAAATAATTTTAAAGGATTTTAAAATTTCTTTAAATTTTAAAGAAAAAGAAAAACAATTTACCACATACAAGGCATCCCCTTCCCCCTCCACCACCCCCTCCCCCAATAAGGCTATCAGCTGATTTTTCAGCAGAAACTTTTCAGGCACAAAGGAAATGTTGTGATATTTTTTAATTGCTGAAAGGAAATAGCTACAATCTAAGATACTCTATCCAGCAAAAATATCATTCAAAACTGAAGGAGAAATAAGTTTTTCCCAGCAAGCAAAAAGTAACAGTCCATCACAACTACACTGACCTTATAAGAAATGTGAAATGGTCTTTAAGTGGAAAAAAAAAGTCTATAACAAAAAGAAGAAAATATAAGGAGGAGAAAATCCAATAAAAGGGCAAATATGTAGTAAAAGCAGTAGATGAATCATTTAAATAAACTAGTATGAGGCTAAAAGAAAAAATATAAAATCATCTATAGGTACATTAAAACATTAAAGAATAAATATGGAAATATAAACCATGACATAAAATCCAAAATGTGTGGAAATAAAAAAATAGAACATTTAGATAATGTTTGCACTGAAATGATGATCAGTTTAAAACAAATAGTTAAAATTATACCAAAATTATTTGGTAACTACAAATCAAAGACCTACAGTAGACACCTAGAGAGAAAGGTACAAAGTCATTAACCACAAGAGAAAAGACTAAAGTAAGAAAAGAACAAAGAAGAACTGCAAAAGCAACAAGAAAACAAGTAACAAAATGGAAATAATTACATGTCTATCAATTATGACTTTAAATCTCAATGGACTAAATATTCCAATCAAAATACACAGAGTGACTAGATAAATAAAGATACATCTGTATGCTACAAAGAAAGAGATTCACTTCAGAGCTAAATACACAAAACAGATAAAAGTGAGGGAATGGAAAAATATATTCCATGCAAATGGAAATTTTAAAAGTTTGGCAACAACATTCACATCAGGCAAATTAGATTTTAAAACAAAGTCTATAAGAAAAGCAAATAAAGGCATTATATAAGTTCAGTTCAGTTCATTGCTCAGTCGTGTCCAACTCTTTGCTACCCCATATATTGCAGCATGCCAGGCTTCCCTGTCCATCACCATCCCCTGGAGTTCATTCAAACTCATGTCCATCGTGTCGGTGATGCCATCCAGCCATCTCATCTTCTGTCGTCCCCTTTTCCTCCTGTCCCCAATCCCTCCCAGCATCAGATAGTGATAAATAAATCAATTAAAAAAAAAAAGAAAACAGAATATAGCATTCATAAATTCAGATGCATCTAATACAGGAATATCTAAGTATATACAGCAAACTTTAACAATATAAAGGAAAAAAATTGAAAGTAATATAATAATAGCAGGGGATTTTAACAACCACATACATCAATAGATAATCCAGACAGTATAAGAATAAGGAAACAGTGGTTTTAGATGACATATTAAGTAAGGTTGACTTAGCAGAAATCAACAGGGCAGCTCCCAAACAGCAAAATACACTTTCTTTCAAGTGCACATGAAATTTTCTCTGGGTTAGATCATATTCTAGGCTACAAAACAAATCTCAGTTAATTTAAGAGAATAGAAGTTATAGCTAACTTTCTTTTTCCAACCCCAGCAACATGAAAATAGAAATCAATTACAAAAAAAAAAAATGAAAAGAAAGAAAACAAGCATACTAAAAAAGCATACTGCTAAAAAACCAATGGGTCAATGAATAAATCGAAGAAGAAACCAGAAAGCATCTTGAGACAAATGAAAATAGAAATTAAACTTTTCAAAATCTTTGGGCTCCAGCTAAAACAGCTCTAAGTGGATTTTTTTTTTTTTTAGCAATACAAGTCTCCCTCAAGGAACAAGAAAAAAATTAAACAACTTAATGTACCAATTAAACAACTTGATGTACCAACTAAACAACTTGATGTACCGACTAAACAAATTAGATAAAGAACAAGCAAAGCCCAAAGTCAGCAGAATGAAGGAAATCATAAAGATTAGAGTTGAAATATGTAAGAGACTAAAAAAGAAACTGGTAGAAAACATCAATGATACAAAAAGCTGGTCTTTTGAAACATAACAGAAATTGGTATGATAAGTCTGATAAACTTAAGAAAAGAATAATCAGAAATTGATAAGCCTTTGGTGATGCTAAGAAAGAAAGAGAGAAAAAAAAGGAAACAAAATAAACAATGAAAGAAAAGTTTCCACATATAGAGAATACTATGAACTATATGCCCCTCAAAACTGGAAAACCTAAAAGAAGTGGTTGAATTCTTGGAAATACACAATCTTCTAAGACTAAACCAGGAATAAGCAGGTAATCTGAACAGATAAATTATTAGTATTGAAACTGAGTCAGCAATCAAAACTATCCCCAAAATCAAAGTCCAGGACTGGATACCTTCTCATGGAAGTTTGGCCAAATGTATACTAATGGAATGCTTAATATCTATCTTTCTCAAACTAATCCCAAAGGTGAAGATGAGGGAATATCCCAAAATACTTTCTAAAATATCACCACTACCCTAATACAAAAATCGTACAGCAACAACATACAAAAGAAAATTACAGGTCAATGTCTCTGATGAATAAATCAAAATTCTTAACAAAATTTCATAAACCAAACTCAATAGTATTTTTAAATGATCACACACCATGATCAACTTAGATTTAATCCAGAAGTATGATACAAATCAACAAATAAATCAATATGGTACACTACATTATTAAAATGGAAGATAAACATCACATGATTATTTCAATAGATGTAGTGAAAGCTTTTGAGAAAATTTATATACATTCATATTAGAAACTCTGAACAAAATTGATATATAAGTAACAAGTCTCAACAAATAAAGCCATTTAGGACATACATGTGTAACATCACACTCAATGATAAAGAGCTTAAAGCCTTTCATCCAACATTAGGATCAAGACAAGGATGTCCACTCTCATCATTTCTATTTAACATAGCATTGGAAGCCCTAGACGCAACAGACAAGAAAAGGAAATAAACAACATCCAAATTGCAAGGTAGGAAAGGAAACTGTCAGGATTTGCAGATAATATCTATTCCATAGAAAACACTAGTCTCCACCAATAAATCTCTGAATGAATTCAAAAGAGTTGCAAGATACAATATTAATGTACAAAAATCTATTGCTTTTCTACACAGTAATAATGAACTATCAGAAAGAGAAATCAAGAAAACTACCTGATTTAAAAACCACATAATAAAGAATAAAATACCTTGGAATATATTTATCTAAGGATATGGAGAAACTATACTCTGAAACCTTTAAGAATTAATGAAGGAAACAGGAGATGAAACAAATAAATGGGAAGATATCTCATATTCTGGATTGAAATAATTAATATCATTAAACTGTCCATACTTCCCAAAGGCAACCTACAGACTTATGTAATTCCTATCAAAATATCTGTGATGTTTTTTCATAGAATTAAAACAAATAATCCTAAAATATCAATGGATCCTGAAAAGAACTAAGGAGCATAAATTTTTGAGGAAGTCACACACATGACCAACAAGCATGAGAAAAGATGCTAAACATCATTAAACATCACAGAAAGGCAAATCAAAGCTACCATTAGATATGACCTCCTACCTGTCAGAATGGCTATCATCAAAAAGACAAGAAGTAGCAAGTGTTTCTGAGAAAGGTGAGAAAGGGAAACTTAGGACACCATTAGTGAGAATATAAACTGGTACAGCTATTGCAGATAAACTATGGAGGTTCCTCAGGAAAGTTTAAAAAAAAAATAATCATAAGACCCAGCAGTTTTACTTCTGGTTATATATAAAAGAAAATGAAAAACTCATTCAAAAAAATATAGGAACCTCCATTTTCATTACAGCACTTTAACCACAGAGAAGATGTGGTGTACATGGAATATTA
The DNA here is from genome assembly GCA_917880005.1 of Nanger dama. Lineage (NCBI taxonomy): Eukaryota > Metazoa > Chordata > Mammalia > Artiodactyla > Bovidae > Nanger > Nanger dama. The sequence goes on from CAKJTW010000045.1 coordinate 1,302,264, forward strand.
CTTAGACATAAAAGACAATTACCACAGAAAACATGTTGTCTACATGGAACATTACTCAGACATAAAATACAATGGACTATTCAGTTCAGTTCAGTTCAGTTGCTCAGTCGTGTCTGACTCTTTGCAACCCCGTAAATCACAGCACACCAGGCCTCCCTGTTCATTACTGTCTCTAGGAGTTCATTCAGACTCACGTCCATCGAGTCCGTGATGCCATCCAGCCATCTCATTCTCGGTTGTCCCCTTCTCCTCCTGCCCCCAATCCCTCCCAGCATCAGAGTCTTTTCAAGGAGTCAACTCGTCACATGAGGTGGCCAAATTACTGGAGTTTCAGCTTCAGTATCATTCCTTCCAAAGAAATCCCAGGGTTGATCTCCTTCAGAATGGACTGATTGGATCTCCTTGCAGTCCAAGGGACTCTCAAGAGTCTTCTCCAACACCACAGTTCAAAAGCATCAATTCTTCGGTGCTCAGCCTTCTTCACAGTCCAACTCTCACATCCATACATGACCACTGGAAAAATCATAGCCCTGACTAGATGGACCTTAGTCGGCAAAGTAATGTCTCTGCTTTTGAATATGTTATCTAGGTTGGTCATAACTTTTCTTCCAAGGAATAAGTGTCTTTTAATTTCATGGCTGCAGTCATCATCCGCAGTGATTTTGGAGCCCCCAAAATAAAGTCTGACACTGTTTCCACTGTTTCCCCATCTATTTCCCATGAAGTGATGGGACTGGATGCCATGATCTTAGTTTCCTGAATGTTGAGCTTTTAGGCCAACTTTTTTGCTCTCCTCTTTCATTTTCATCAAGAGGCTTTTTCATTCCTCTTCACCTTATGCCATAAGGGTGGTGTCATCTGCATATCTGAGGTTATTGATATTTCTCCCGGCAATCTTGATTCCAGCCTGTGTTTCTTCCAGTCCAGCATTTCTCATGATGTACTCTGCATATACGTTAAATAAACAGGATGACAATACACAGCCTTGACGTACTCCTTTTCCTATTTGGAACCAGTCTGTTGTTCCATGTCCAGTTCTAACTGTTGCTTCCTGACCTGCATACAGATTTCTCAAGAGGCAGGTTAGGTGGTCTGGTATTCCCATCTCTTTCAGAATTTTCCACAGTTTATTGTGATCCACACAGTCAAAGGCTTTGGAATAGTCAATAAAGCAGAAATAGATGTTTTTCTGGAACTCTCTTGCTTTTTCATGATCCAGTGGATGTTGGCAATTTGATCTCTGGTTCCTCTGCCTTTTCTAAAACCAGCTTGGACAAAAGGGAATTCATGGTTCACGTATTGCTGAAGCCTGGCTTGGAGAATTTTGAGCATTACTTTACTAGCACGTGAGATGAGTGCACTTGTGAGGTAGTTTGAGAATTCTTTGGAATTGCCTTTCTTTGGCATTGGAATGAAAACTGACCTTTTCCAGTCCTGTGGCCACTGCTGAGTTTTCCAAATTTGCTGGCATATTGAGTGCAGCACTTTCACAGCATCATCTTTCAGGTTTTGAAACAGGTCCACTGGAATTCCATCACCTCCACTAGCTTTGTTGTAGTGATGTTTTCTAAGGCCCACTGGACTTCACATTGCAAGATGTCTGTCTCTGAATTAGTGATCACATCATCATGATTATTTGGGTCGTGAAGATCTTTTTGTACAGTTCTTCTGTGTGTTCTTGCCTCCTCTTCTTAGTATCTTCTGCTTCTGTTAGGTCGAGACCATTTCTGTCCTTTATTGAGCCCATCTTTGCATGAAATATTCCCTTGGTATCTCTAATTTTCTTGAAGAGATCTATAGTCTTTCCCAATCTGTTACTTTCTTCTGTTTCTTTGCATTGATCGCTGAGGAAGGCTTTCTCATCTCTTCTTGCTATTCTTTGGAACACTGCATTCAGATGCTTATATCTTTCCGTTTCTCCTTTGTTTTTTTCCTCTCTTCTTTTCACAGCTATTTTCAAGCCCTCCCCAGACAGTCATTTTGCTTTTTGCATTTCTTTTCCATGGGGATGGTCTTGATCCCTGTCTCCCTTATAATGTCACAAACCTCATTCCATAGTTCATCAGGCACTCTATCTATCAGATCTAGGCCCTTAAATCTATTTCTCACTTCCACTGTATAATCATAAGGGATTTGATTTAGGTCATACCTGAATTGTCTAGCAGTTTTCCCTACTTTTTTCATTTTAAGTCTGAATTTGGTAGAGCCGGGCTGGTGCACTAAGTGTGGAAGGCTGCGAGAGCCCGGTTGGTGCACTAAGCACGGTGGAGAGGAGCTACCCCACGTCTGAGGTCAGGGGCAGCAGCCTACAGTACCGGGCTGTGAAGCTGCAGGAACAGCTGAGAGGAGTTACCCTGTGTCTGATGTCGGGGAGGTGACCAAGAGGAGCTACCCCACATCCGAGATCAGTGGCAGCTGGCAGGTGGTACCTTGCATCAGAGGTCAGGGGCGGCAGCCGGGAGGAGCTACCCCACGTCCGAGATCAGTGGTGGCCGGGTGGAGACACCCCACATCCGACGTCAGGGGTGTCTGGAAGAAACCACCTCATGCTCAAGACCAGGGACGGTGACCCTGAGGAGCCACCACGAGCCTGAGCCCGAGGCCAGGGGCAGTATCTGGGAGGAGCCACAGACGCCCAAGGCCAGGGCTGGTGGCTGCCTGGAGGAGCAACCCAAGGAGTGGTGGCTGTGCAGTCACAGGAGGGCCTAGAGGAGCTATCCCACATTGAAGGTCAGAAACAGTGGTGGTAAGGAGATACCCCTCGTCCAAGGTAAGGAGCACCAGCTGTGCTTTGCTGGAGCAGCGGTGAAGAGATGCCCCATGACCAAGGTAAGAGAAACACAAGTAAGATGGTGGGTGTTGCAAGAGGGCATCAGAGGGCAGACACACTGAAACCATACACACAGAAAACTAGTCAATCTATTCACACTAGGACCACAGCCTTGTCTAACTCAGTGAAACCAAGCCATGCCTGCAGGGCAACCCAAGACGAGTGAGTCATGGTGGAAAGGGCTGAAAGAACTTGGTCCACTGGAGAAGGGAATGGCAAGCCACTTCCGTATTCTTGCCTTGAGTACCCCATGAACAGTATGAAAAGGCAAAATGATAGGATACCAAAAGAGGAACCCCTCAGGTCATTAGGTGCCCAATATGCTACTGGAGATCAGTGGAGAAATAACTCCAGAAAGAATGAAGGGATGGAGCCAAAGCAAAAACAATACCCAGTTTTGCATGTGACTGGTGATAGAAGGAAGATCCAATGTTGTAAAGAGCAATATTGCGTAGGAACCTGGAATGTCAAGTCCATGAATCAAGGCAAATTGGAAGTGGTCAAACAAGAGATGGCAAGGGTGAACGTCAACATTCTAGGAATCAGCAAACTAAAATGGACTGGAATGGGTGAATTTAACTCAGATGACCATTATATCTACTACTGCATGCAGGATTCCCTCAGAAGAAATGGAGTAGCCATCATGGTCAACAGAAGAGTCCAAAATGCAGTACTTGGATGCAATCTCAAAAATAACATAATGATCTCTGTTTGTTTCCAAGGCAATGGACTATTACTTCAATTCATTCAGTCACTCAGTTGTGTCTGACTCTTTGTGACCCCATGAACTGCAGCACGCCAGGCCTCCCTGTTTATCACCAACTCCCACAGTCCACCTAAACCCATGTCCATTAAATCGATGATGCCATCCAACCATCTCATCCTCTGTCATCACCTTATCCTCCTGCCCTCAATCATTCCCACATCAGGATATTTTCAAATGAGTCAGCTCTTTGCATCATGTGACCAAAGTACTGGAGTTTCAGCTTCAACATCAGTCTTACCAATGAACACCAAGGACTGATTTCCTTTTGGATGGACTGGTTGGATCTCCTCACAGTCCAAGGTACTCTCAAGAGTCTTCTCCAACACCACAGTTCAAAAGCACCAATTCTTCAGTGCTCAGCTTTCTCTGTAGTCCAACTCTCACATCCATACATGACCAGTGGAAAAACCATATCCTTGACTAGACAGACCTTTGCTGACAAAGTAACATCTCTATTTTTTAATATGTTGTCTAGGTTGGTCATAACTTTCCTTCCAAGGAGTCAGTGTTTTTAATTTCATGGCTGCAGTCATCATTTGCAGTGATTTTGGAGCCCCCCAAATAAAGTCAGCCACTGCTTCCACTGTTTCCCCATCTATTCGCCATGAAGTGATGGGACTGGATGCCATGATCTTTATTTTCTGAATATTGAGCTTTAAGCCAACTTTTTCACTCTCCTTTTTCATTTTCATCAAGAGGCTCGTCAGTTCTTCTTCACTTTCTGCCATAAGGGTGGTTCCAGCAGCCAGGGAATAAACCTGAAGAGACGAGTGGTGTCAGCGAGGAATGATGCAGCCTCTGACTCACGGTGTGGGACTACATGTCTATTTCAAGCATCAGGTTTTCTTTTATACTTTGACAAAAGCATTAGGTGAGAGGTTTAGCTTTTTTAACTCCCCCTCACCCAGATTTAATGTCTCCATAAATCATTGTTGCCCTTCAACCAGAGTTACAAGTCATACTTATGTCTGGGCTGCATACTACATCCATCAGTTTATTACTTATCTTTCTGAATCCTGCTTGTCCCTAGTATCCTAAGCTCACTATCTCCTAAAAAGGCTTCCAGCTGTTCTTAATTATTCCTAAACCCTAAACTCAGCAAACTTCCTTTGCCACAAACATTCCCTTCACAAACAGGCCTTAGATAACAATCCTTCCTCAAGCTGCAGCCTACGTGCTCATCCTGGAACATTCTTTGTAAAGATCCTTGAACAAATGTCAATGATTACTTTATAGATTATTTTCTGGGCACAGCTGCAGAAGATTTCATGCTTTCTCATGCTTCTCTCAAGAACAATAAGCACCTTAACATTCTTTCCAGGCAACTCAAACGAAGAAAGAAAAAAAAACAAATCAGAATCACAAGACACTCTTTCATCCTGGGACCGTGCCTGCAGGATGAGGAGAGAGGGGTTGGGGCTGTGCCTCCTTTTTGTCAGTAATGCCTAACACAGCTCCCAACAGGTGGTATCATCTGCATTTTTGAAGTTATTGATATTTCTCCCAGCAGTCTTGATTCCAGCTTGTGTTTCATCCAAACCAGTGTTTCTCATGATGTACCTGGCAAATAAGTTAAATAAGCAGGGTGACAATATACAGCCTTGATGAATGCCTTTTCCTACTTGGAACAAGTCTGTTCTTCCATGTCCAGTTCTAACTGTTGCTTCCTGACCTGCATACAGATTTCTCAAGAGGCAGGTCAGGTGGTGTGGTATTCCCATCTCTTTCAGAATTTTCCACAGTTTATTGTGATCCACACAGTCAAAGGCTTTGTCATAGTCAATAAAGCAGAAATAGATGTTTTTCTGGAACTCTTGCTTTCCCAGTGATCCAGTGGCTGTTGGCAATTTGATCTCTGGTTCCTCTTCCTTTTCTAAAACCAGCTTAAACATCTGGAAGTTCACGGTTCATGTATTGCTGAAGCCTGGCTTGGAGATTATTAAGCATCACTTTACTAGTGTGTGAGATGAGTGCAATTATGTGGTAGTTTGAGCATTCTTTGGGATTGTCTTTCTTTGGAATTGGAATAAAAACTGACCTTTTCCAGCCCTATGGCCACTGTTGAGTTTTCCAAATTTGCTGGCATATTGAGTGCAGCACTTTAACAGCATCATCTTTCAGGATTTGAAATAGCTCAAGTGGTATGTCATCACCTCCCCTAGCTTTGTTTGTAGTCATGCTTTCTCAGGCCCACTTGACTTCACATTACAGGATGTCTGGCTCTAGGTAAGTGATCACACTATTGTGATTATCTTGGTCATGAATACCTTTTGTACAGTTCTTCTGTGTATTCATGCTACTTCTTCTTAACATTTTCTGCTTCTGTTAGGTCCCTACCATTTCTGTCCTTTATTGTGCCCATCTTTGCATGAAGTGTTCCCTTTGTATCTCTAATTTTCTTGAAGAAACCTCTCATCTTTCTCATTCTATTGTTTTCCTCTATTTCTTGGCATTGATTAGTTAGGAAGGCTTTTAAAAAAATCTCTCCTGCTATTCTTTGGAACTCTGCATTCAGATGGGTTTGTCTTTCCTTTTCTCCTTTGCTTTTCACTTCCCTTCTTTGCGCAGCTATTTTAAAGGCCTCCTCAGACAGCTCTTTTGCTTTTTACATTTCTTTTTCTTGAGGGTTGTCTTGATTCTTGTCTCCTGTACAATGTCATGAACCTCCATCTATAGTTCATCAGACACTCTATCATATCTAGTCCTTTAAATCTGTTTCTCACTTCCACTGTATAGTCATAAGGGATTTAATTTAGTTCATATCTGAATGGTCTAGTGGTTTTCTCCACTTCTTTCAATTTCAGTCTGAATTTGGCAATAAGGAGTTCATGATCTAACTTAAAATTAATAAAACATTGCCATTTGCAACAACATGAATATACTTGAAGGATATTTATACTTAGTCAAACACTTAAGACAGAGAAAACAAATGTTGTATAATTTCACTTATATATGGAATCTGAAAAATAAAAACAATAAACAATTATAAGTAAACAGACACAGACTCACAGAAAGATACAGAGATCACACTAGTGATTATCACTGCAGAGAGATGTAAGTGAGGGTTAAGAATGGAAAGATGATTTAGATATATGTACAGAATGGGTCTGGTATTCTTGCACTTATGGAAATTTTCTGAAGTCAGCTTTTTTTTTTCTAAATTTTGTAATATCTAGAAACTTAAGCTAACTAGTCACTAGAATATTATAAAAAATAATTCAGTTGCATTTTCAGGTCAACAGTGGATTTTTTTCCCTTGTAGTCACTAACATTAGCTCAGCCATCTGTCCTATTTTCCTAGTAAACCTGTACATTTCAAATACTTTTGCCTAGAAAAGCTATTTCTCTTTTATAGCAAAATATAACAATTTTAAATAATTTATCAGCATTTCAAGTAGCAAAAAATGTTACAAATATTACAATGGTTTTTAATGAGGTTGTGTATGTGTGTATGTTCTGTTGCTTCAGTCATGACTAACTCTTTGCAACCCTGTGGACTGTAGCCCACCAGGCTCCTCTGTCCATGGGCTTCTCCAGATAAGAATACTGGAGTGGGTTGCCACACCCTCCCAGGAGAGCTTCCTGACTCAGGGATCAAATCCATGTCTATTATCTCTACTGAATTCGTATGCAGGTTCTTTATCACTAACATCACTTGGAAAGCCTGGTGATGAGGTTACTGACTCTAAATTCCTTGGTAAATACCATGAATAATGTAATTCTGCTATTTTGTTGAGGTAACTTCCATAGACATTTTTATGGGTAATGAGTGTGAGCTCAATCTGAAAGCTTGGTAACAGTATTAGCAAATGCCATGGTTATGTAGTGTTATTGTAGTAGCATTTATCATAACCTGTAACAATCTGTTCTGTATGATTTTTAAGCAATAATGTTTATTTCCCAATAGCTTGTAAACTCACGAGAACCAGGACTATACTTGTCTTGGTCAACATTGTCCCCCAAATCTGGCACAAAGAAATTTTAATAAATATTTGTTGAATGAATGCATGACTTAATATAAAGAATTGGTGATTTTGGGATGATTAAGGCAAAATATTATCAGTTTGTTACATAATGTAGGTAACTGTACTTCAAGGGATGCGTTTCTAAACTCTCCTTTCCACCTATTTAGTAATACTATTTTTAAAAAGCAAAATTTCTTCAGCTTGGATATGTCATTTTTTTTTTAAGAATCTATGTTGTTTTCTAGTTCTTCGTAAAAATTTAAATTCTGCAGGATAACAATTATTTTTATAATATGACTTAAGACATCCAGCTTTATCTCATTCCGTTTTCCCAGTTGTTGTCTTTCCTTTCTTCTCAGATATGTGTTTTATGAACTAGTTGGACAGAATTTTTCACATATCCATGTATGTCATGTCCTTTCACAATTACATGATGGTACACTTACCTAGAATAGCATTTCTCTTCACCTCTATGCTTTGGAATATTAATTTCACAAGACTCACCACTGATTGAAACTCCCATAATTCACTGAAGGCATTACACCAAGGAAATAAAAGAATAAGAAAGATATTTTAATAATCATCATCAATGCAGTTCAATATTCAGTCCTGTTCAACTCTTTGTGACCCCATGGACTGCAGCATACAAGGTTTTCTTGTCCATCACCAACTCCTGGAGCTTGCTCAAACACATGTCCATCGAGTTGATGATGCCATCCAACTGTCTCATCTTCTGTCATCCCCTTCTCTTCCTGCCTCCCCTCTTTCACAGCATCAAGTCAGTTCTTTGCATCAGTTTCCAAAATATTGGCGCTTCAGCTTTAGCATTAGCCCTTCCAATGAATATTGAGGACTGATTTCCTTTAGGACTTATTGGTTTGATCTCCTTGCAGTCAAAGGGACACTCAGGTCTTCTCCAACACCACAGTTCAAAAGCATCAATTCTTCAGACTCAGCTTTCTTTGTAGTACAACTGTCACATTCATACATGACTACTGGAAAAATCATAACTTTTACCAAACAGACCTTTGTCAGTAAAGTATTGTCTCTGCTTTTAATATGCTGTCGAGACTGACGATAGCTTTTATTCCAAGGAGAAAATATCTTCAATTTCATGGCTGCAGTCACCATCTGCAGTGATTTTGGAGCTCAAGAAAATAAAGTCTTTCACTGTTTCCACACTTTCCCCATCTGTTTGCCATGAAGTGGTGAGACCAGATCCCATGATCTTAGTTTTCTGAATGTTGAGTTTTAAGCCAGCATTTTCACTCTCCTCTTTCACATTAATCAAGAAGCTCCTTATTTCCTCTTCGCTTTCTGCCATAAGGGTGGTTTCATCTGCATATCTGAGGTTACTGATATTTCTCCTGGCAAATTTGATTCCAGGTTGTGCTTCATCCAGGTCACCATTTTGCGTGATGCCCTCTGCATATAAGTTAAATAATCAGGGTAATATTATACAGCCTTGTCGAACTCCGTTCCCAATTTGGAACCAATCTGTTGTTCCATTCTGGCTCTGACTATTGCTTCTTGACCTGCATATAGATTTCTCAGGAAGCAGGTAGGGTGCTCTGGTATTTTAATCTCTTGAATTATTTTTCACAGTTAGTGGTGACCCACAAAGTCAAAGGCTTTTCTTTAATCAGTAAAGCAGAGGTAGATGTTTTTCTAGAATTCTATTGCTTTTTCTATGATCATTGACAATTTTATCTCTGGTTCCTCTGCCTTTTCTAAACCCAGGTTGAAGGTCTGGATTTTTTTTTGTTCACATACTGTTGAAGCCTAGCATGAAGAATTTTGAGCATCACTTTGCTAGTGTGTGAGATGAGTGCAGTTGTGTGGTAGTTTCAACATTCTTTGACATTGCTTTTCTTTGGGATTGGATTGAAAATTGAGGTTTTCTAGTCCTCTGGCCACTGCTGAGTTTTCCAAATTTGCTGGCATATTGAGTGCATCACCTTAACAGCATCATCTTTTAGGATTTGATATAGCTCAACTGGAATTCCATCACCTCCACTACCTTTGTTCATAGTGATGCTTCCTAAGGCCTTGACTTTATACTCCAGTATGTCTGGCTTTACATGAGTGATCACAACATCATGGTTATCTATGTCATTAAGATCTGTATAGTTCTGTGTATTCTTGCCAGCCCTTCTTAATATCTTCTGCTTCTGTTAAGTCCATACCATTTCTGTTCTTCATTTTGCCCATGTTTGCATGAAATATTCCCTTGGTATCTCTAATTTTTTTTGAAGCGATCTCTAGTCTTTCCCATTCTATTGTTTTCCTCTATTTCTTTGCATTGATCACTGAGAAAGGTTTTCTTATCTCTCCTTGCTCTTCTTTAGGACTCTGCATTCAGATGGATATATATTTCCTATTCTCCTTTTCCTTCTCTTCTTTTCACAACTATTTGTAAGGCCTCATCTGACAACAATTTTGCTTTTTGCATTTCTTTTTCTTGGGGATGGTTTTGATCATCACCTCCTGTGCAATGTGATGAACCTCCATCCATAGTTCTTCAACCACTCTACCTATTGGATCTAGTAATCATCATACTAAACTTCAATGAAAGTTAAGACAACTACCATCTCACTTAGAGTAAAGATCCATGTCCTTACAATGCCCCCTTGCTCACCTCTTGTCTCAGCCCCCCACCAGTTCCCTCTCCATTGCTCAGCTCCATAATCACTGTCCTATTAATTTTCCCTTGAACATCTCATTGGCAGTGGGTGTCTCTTCTGGACAGCACACTCTCTAGAGATCTGTGTGACCAAATTTTATAATTTCTCGATCATTTTCTTTAGTGCTCCAACCTACACCTCTCTTATCCTCTTCTACACTTTCAGTCCTATGTATAGTTCACTTTATCTTTTAATTTATAGCACATATCATTCTATAATGCAGTGTTGTTGTTGAATCACTCAGTCATGTCTGACTCTTTGCAACCCCATGGACTGCAGCATGCCAGGCTTTCCTGTCTTTCACCAAGTCCTAGAGCATGCTTAAACTCCAACTCATTGAGCCAGAGATGACATCCAACTATCTCATCCACTGTCATTTCCTTCTCCTCCTACCTTCAATCTTTCCCAGCATCAGCATCTCTTCCAAAGAGTCAGCTCTTTGCACCAGGTGGTGAAAATATTGGAGCTTCAGTTTCAGCACCAACCTTTCCATGAATATTGAAGAATGATTCCCTTTAGGGCTGACTGTTTTGATCTTCTTGCAGCCCAAGGAACTCTCAAGAGTCTTTTCCAACACTACAGTTCAAAAACATCAATTTTGGGGGGCTCAGCTTTCTTTATGGTTTAATTTTCACATCCATACATGACTACTGGAAAAGCCATAGCTTTGACTAGACAGATTTTGTTGGCAAAATAATGTCTCTGCTTTTTAATATGCTGTCTAGGTTGATCAGAGCTTTTCTTCCAAGAAGTAAGGGTCATTTAATTTCATGACTTCACTGACCAACTGCAGCGATTTTGGAGACCAAGAGAATAAAGTCTGCCACTGTTTCCATTGTTTTCCCCATCTATTTACCATGAAGTGATGGGACTGGATACCATGATTAGCTTTTTGAATGTTAAGTTTTAAGCCAGCTTTTCACTCTCTTCTTTCAACTTCTTCAAGAGGCGCTTCAATTCCTCTTCACTTTATGCCATAAGGGTGGTGTAATCTGCTTATCTGAGGTTACTGATATTTTTCCTGGCAATGTTGATTCCAGCTTGCTCTTCATCCAGTCCAGCATTTCACATAATATACTCTGCTTATAAGTTAAATAAGCAGGGTAACAATATACCATTAGTATATCCTTGGCTAATTTGTCCATTGTTTATTATCTGACTCAACAGTCTAGAGTAAAGCTTCAGAAATTTGCTAATTCTCCAGTGCATTCAAACACCTAAAAATAAGAGCAGTTTCAAAGCTTTTTGAATAAATGCAATTCACAGATTTGTGTCACCATGTCACAGTTGAGTTTCCCTGGTGGTCAAATGGTAAAGAATCCATCTGCAAAGCAGGGGACCTAAGTTTAATCCCTAGTCAGAAAAATACTCTGGAAAAGAGAATGACAACTCACTTCAGTATTCTTGCCTGCAAAATTCCATGGAGAGTTGAGCCTGGACATACACCATCTGTAGTGTTTCAAAGAGTTAGACATTACTGACAAACACTTTTTCTAATATATTATTGTAATAAATCTTAACTTTTGCAATAAAATTTTTTATTATTTCCATTTCACAGATGTAGAAACTGAAATCCAAAGAACTTACATATACTGACTAAGGTCATGCACACAATCTATTACAGGTTCTTTGCAGAAAACACACAGCTTCAGTCCAAAAAGGAAAAAAGAATTGGATGATTGCTTCAAAATTTTTATACCTTAGTAAAATGAGTAGAGCGCTCATGATGAAGAATGCTCATTTATGGGTATAGTTAGTTGTCAAAGACAGTTTGGCAAATAGTTGGAGAATATTTGGGTCTAGGAGAAATAAATGAGGTAGGAGATATGGAATCAGAAACATTCAAGGGTAGAGTTGTACCATTTGCTGTTGTTGGTCCATCTCTAAGTCATGTCCAACTCTTTGCGACCCTATGGACTGATGCGAGGCAGTCTTCATTGTCCTTCAGTATATCCCAGAGTTTGCTGAAATTCATGTTCACTGAGTTGGCGATGCCATGCAACCTTCTCATCCTCTGTTATCCCCTTCTCTTACCCTCAGTCTTTCCCAGTATAAGTGTCTTTTCCAATGAATCAGATCTTTGTATCAAGTCACTAAAGTATTGGATCTTCAGCTTCAGCATCAGTCCTTCCAATGAACATTCAGGGTTGATTTCCTTTAGAATTGACTGACTTGATCTCCTTGCTGTCCAAGGGACTCTCAATAGTCTTCTCCATAACCACATTCGAAAGTGTCAATTCTCCTGTGTTCAGTCTTCTTTATGGTCCAACCCTCATATCCATACATGATTACTGGAAAAACCATAGCATTGACTATATGGACCTTCATTGGCAAAGTGATATCTCTGTTTTTTTTTTTTTTTTAATCTAGGTTTGTCATAGCTTCTCTTCCAAGGAGCAAGCAACTTTTAATTTTGTGGTTGTGGTCACCTACTGAAGTGATTTTGGAGCCCAAGGAGATAAATTCTGTCACTGTTTCCATTTTTTCCCCATCTATTTGCTATGAAGTGTTGAGAACAGATGCCATGATATTAGCTTTTTTTCCCCTTAATGTTACATTTTAAGCCAGATTTTTTCACTCTCCTCTTTAGCTTTCATCAAGAGATGATTTAATTTGTCTTCACTTTCTGTCATAGAGTTGTATCATATCCATATCTGAAGTTGTTGATATTTCTCTTGGCAATCTTGATTCCAACTTGTGGTTCATTCATCGCAGCATTTGGCATGATGTTCTCTTCAAATAAGTTAAATAAGCAGGATGCCAGTATATGCCTTGACATACTCCTTTCCCAATTTTGAATCAGTCCATTGTCCCATGTCTGGTTCTAACTGTTTCTTTTTTACTTGCATACAGGTTTCTCAAGATGTGAAAGTGAAAGTGAAAGTGAAGTCGCTCAGTCGTGTCTGACTCTTTGTGATCCCATGGACTGTAGCCCACCAGGCTTCTCTGTCCATGGGATTCTCTAGGCAAGAATACTGGAGTGGGTTACCATTTCCTCCTCCAGGGGATCTTCCCGACCCAGGGATTGAACCCAGGTCTCTGGCATCAGAGGCAAACGCTTTAACCTCTGAGCCACCAGGGAATCCCCTTGTCAGGATGTAGGTATGGTGTTTTTGTATTCTCATCTCCTTGAGAATTTTCCAGTTTGCTGTGATACACACACTCAAAGGCTTTACCACAGTCAATGAAGCAGAAGTAGATGTTTCTATGGAATTCCCTTGGTTCTCTATGATCCAATAAATGTTGACAATTTGATCTCTGGCTCCTCTGCCTTTTTTAAATTCAACTTGGCTATCTGGAAGTTCTTTGTTCACATACTGTTGAAATCTAGCTCGAAGGATTTTGAACATTATCTTGCTAATATGTGAAATTAGTGTAATTGTGGGTTAGTTTGAACATTGTTTGGTATTTCCTTTCTTTAGAATAGGAATGAAAACATGTTTTCCAGTCATGTGACCATTGCTGACTTATCCAAATTTGCTGGTATATTGAGTACAGCACTTTAGCAGCACCATCATTTAAGATTTGAAATAGCTCATCTTGAATTTTTCACCTCCACTAGCCTTATTTGCAGTGATGCTTCTAAGACCCACTTGACTTCCTTTAGGTGAGTGATCACACCTTTGTGGTTATCTGGGTCATTGAAACCTTTTTTTAATAGTTCTTCTGTGTATTCTTTCCATCTACTTATTATTTGGAACTCTGCATCCAATTGGGTGTATCTTTCTCTTTGTCCTTTGCTTTTCACGTTTTTTTCTTTTCTCAGATATTTTTAAGGCCTCTTTAGACAACCATTTTGCCTTCTTGCATTTCTTTTTGTTTGGAATTACTTTGTTCACTGTCTCCTGTACACTGTTTTGAACCTCTGTCCACAGATCTTCAGGCACTCTATCTATCATTCTAAACCCTTGAATTTATTTGTCACTTCCACTGTATAATCCGGAGAAGGCAATGGCACCCCACTCCAGTACTTTTGCCTGGAAAATCCCATGGACGGAGGAGCCTGGTAGGCTGCAGTCCATGGGGTCTTGAAGAGTCGGACACGACTGAGTGACTTCACTTTCACTTTTCACTTTCCTGCATTGGAGAAGGAAATGGCAACCCACTCCAGTTTTCTTGCCTGGAGAATCCCAGGGATGGGGGAGCCTGTTGACTGCCATCTATGGAATCACATGGAGTTGGACACAACTGAAGCGATTTAGCAGCAGAAGTAGCAACTGTATAAACATAAGGGATTCTATTCAGATCATACCTGAATGGCCTAATGGTTTTCCCTAGTTTCTTCAATTTATGTCTGAATTTTGTAATGAGGAGCTCATGATCTGAAACACAGTGAGCGCCAGGTCTTTTTTTTTTGTTGTTGTTGGCTGTATAAAGTTTCTTCATCTTCAACTGCAAAAATACAATCAATCCGATTTTGGTATTGATCATTTGGTGAGATCCAAGCGTCATGTCATCTCTAGTGTTATTGTAAGAGGGTGTTTTCTATGACCAGTGCATTGTCTGAGCAAAATTCTATCATCATCTGCTCTCCTTCATTTTGTACTTCAAGGCCAAACTTGTCTGTTACTCCAGGAATCTCTTGACTTCTTACTTTTGTATTCCAATCCCATATGATGAAAAATATCTCCCCCCCTTTTTTTCTGATAGTTGTAGAAGGTTGTGTAGGTTTTCATATAATGGTTCAACTTCAGCTTCTTTGACATCAGTGCTTATAGCATAGATTTGGATAACTGTGATGTTGAATGGTTTGCCTTGGAAATAAACTGACTTCATTCTGTTTTTCTTTTTGTTTGTCTTTTTTTTTTTTTTTAAGATTACAAACAAATAGTGCATTTCAGTCTCTTTTGCTGACTATGGGGGCTATTCCATTGCTTCTAAGGGATTTTTGTCCACAGTAGTAGATATAACGGTCCTCTGAATTAAATTCACCCATTCCCATCCATTTGAGTTAGCTGATTCCGAAAATGTCAGTGTTCACTATTGCCATCTCCTGCTTGACCACATCCAACTTATCTTGATTCATGGACCTGACATTCCAGGTTCCTATTCAACATAGTTCTTTAAAGCATAGAAATTTACCTTCACCACAAAACACATCCACAACTGGGTATCATTTCCTAGCCACTTTGTTCTTTCTGGAGCTATTTCTCTTTTTTCTCCAGTGATATTTTGGACACCTACTGACCTGTAGGGCTCAACTTCCAGTGTCATGTCTTTTTTTTTTTTTTTTAATATATATACTGTTAATTAGGTTCTCATTGTAAGAAAGTTGAAGTAGTTTGCCATTCCCTTGACCAGTGGAATATGTTCTGTCAGAACACTCCACCACGACCCATCTGTTTCAGTAGGCCCTGCAAGGTACAAATGGTAGTTTTACTTTTATTATTCTCTTGAAAATACATTGCCATGTTTTAACCATCCTGTTCATTTCCAAAATAAACTTCTGGGTTAAACTGAGAAACTTAGCAACCTTGTTGAAGGCAGAAAGAATGATCATAATTGGGAGCAAGGGAAAGTAATACACATTAAGGATAAATTGTTCCTTACTTTTACCATGCACATAATACAGACGTCCAGAATTTTTTTTAAATAGTTTTATTGAGGTATAATTTACACACCATTAAATTTACTCACTTTAAGAGTACCATTCAATTATTTTTAAAAAGTGAGTGGAATTTTAATATTTTGAATTTAAATCAGAAAGACACTTAAGAGTTCACAACAGGTGTTAAAACTGCAATTTAGAAGATTTATTGTCCTGTTCAAAATGAAAAATTGCACTATTAAAATTGAGACCTTTCATAATTTAAATGAATCAGGTATGACTCAGACTTTTTGGGGTCCAAAGTGGGACCCTCTTTTCTTCATTCCTCCTTTACCTTAATCTACATACATTGAATGAATCCCCAATAATATCTGAATGGGTGACTATTTGTATAATTCAAAAAGACAACACACTACATGTCACAGTAAACCAAGTGTTTCCCTGAGGTTCCTATGGTCCTTTGATAAAATGTTCAAAAATTAAGGTGTTCATTGATAGAATTTTAGGAAGGAAAATTATGGTTTAAGTTGTTCATTTGTTTAAATTTACCAAACACTTACTATATAGCAGGCATTCTTAGACCTTGTAGAGTCAGGAATGAACAGGAAAGACATGTTCTTGCCCTTATTGAACATAGAGTTTCCTTGGAAAAAGAAGACTCTTTGTTGTAAGAATGAGAAAGGTTGCTCATATACTGATAAGTCTATGTAAGATAAATATGTATTCTACAGTTGCATCAAAAGCTGTTTATATTATTATTTATTCATTCATTTTTACTTTTTTTTTTAAACAATACTGTATTGGTTTTGTCATACATCAACATGAATCTGCCACAGGTGTACATGAGTTCCCAATCCTGAATCCCCCTCCCACCTCCCTCCCCCTACTGTCTCTTTGGATCATCCCAGTACATCCTGGGATGCACAGCCTAAGCATCCTGTATTGAACCTAGACTGGCGATTCATTTCTTACATGATATTACACATGTTTCAGTGCCATTCTCCCAAATCATCCCACCCTCTTCCTCTCCCACAGAGTACAAAAGTCTGTTCTATACATCTGTGTCTCCTTTGCTGTCTCGCATACAGAGTTGTCATTACCATCATTCTAAATTCCATATACATGTGTTATTATACTGTATTGGTGTTTTTCTCTCTGGCTTACTTCACTCTGTATAATTGGCTCCAGTTTCATCCACCTCTTTAGAACTGATTCAAATGTATTCTTTTTAATGGTGGACTAATACTCCATTGTGTACATGTACCACAGCTTTCTTATCCATTCATCTGCTGATGGACATCTAGGTTGCTTCCATGTCCTGGCTCTTATAAACAGTGCTGTGATGAACTTTGGGGTACACGTGTCTCTTTCAATTCTAGTTTCCTCAGTGTGTATGCCAAGCACTGGAATTTTTGGGTCATAAGGCAGTTCTATTTCCAGTTTTTTAAGGGATTTTCCACACTGTTCTCCATAGTGGCTGTTCTAGTTTGCACTCCTCAAATAGCCAAAGCAATCTTGAAAAAGAAGAATGGAACTGGAGGACTCAACCTTCCTGATTTCAGGGTCTACTACAAAGCCACAGTCATCAAGACAGTATGGTACTGGCACAAAGACAGATATATACATCAATGGAATAAAATAGAAAGCCCAGATATAAATCCACACATTATGTACACCTTACCTTCGACAAAGGAGGCAAGAATATACAATAGATTAAAGACAATCTATTTAACAAGTGGTTCTGGGAAAACTGGTCAACCACGTGTAACAGAATAAAACTAGAACACTTTCTAACACCATACACAAAATAAACTCAAAATGGATTAAAGATCTAAATTTAAGACCAGAAACTATAAAATTCCTAGAGTAGAACATATGCAAAACACTCTCTGACATAAATCACAGCAGGATTTTCTATGACCCACCTCCCAGAATACCAGAAATAAAAGCAAAAATAAACAAATAGGATCTAATTAAAATTAAAAGCTTCTGCACACAACAAAGGAAACTATAAGCTAGGTGAAAAGACAGCCTTTGGAATGGGAGAAAATAATAGCAAATGAAGCAACTGACAACTAATCTCCAAAATATACAAGCAACCCCTGCAGCTCAATTCCAGAAAAATAAACGACCCAATCAAAAAATGGACTACGGAACTAAATAGACATTTCTCCAAAGAAGACATACAGATGGATAACAAACACATGAAAAGATGCTCAACATCACTCATTATCAGAGAAATGCAAATCAAGACCACAATGAGGTACCTTTTTCACACCAGTCAGAATGGCTGTGATCAAACAGTCTACGAGCAATAAGTGCTGGAGAGGGTGTGGAAAAAAGGGAACCCTCTTACACTGTTGATGGAAATGCAAACTAGTACAGCCACTATGGAGAACAGGCCAATATCACTGATGAACATAGATGCAAAAATCCTTAACAAAACTCTAGCAATCATAATCCAACAACACATTAAAAAGATTATACACCATGACCAAGTGGGCTTTATCCCAGGGATGCAAGGATTCTTCAGTATTCACAAATCAATCAATGTAATTCACCACATTAACAAATTGAAAAATAAAAGCCATATGATTATCTCAGTAGATGCAGAGAAAGCCTTTGAAAAATTCAACATCCATTTAGGATAAAAACAGTCCAGAAAGCAGGAATAGAAGGAACATACCTCAACATAATAAAAGCTGTACGTGACAAACCTACAGGAAACATTATCTTCAATGGTGAAAAACTGAAAACATTTCCCCTAAAGTCAGGAACAAGACAAGGGTGCCCACTTTCACCGCTACTATTCAAAATAGTTCTGGGAGTTTTGGCCACAGCAATCAGAACAGAAAATGAAATAAAATAAATCCAAATTGGAAAAGAAGAAGTAAAATTCACACTATTTGCAGAGGACATGATCCTCTACATAGAAAACCCTAAAGACTCTAGCAGAAAATTCAGTTCAGTTCAGTTCAGTTACTGACTCCTGTCCGACTCCTCGCGACCCCATGAATCACAGCACGCCAGGCCTCCCTGTCCATCACCAACTCCCAGAGTTCCCTCAGACTCATGTCCATCAAGTCAGTTATGCATCCAGCCATCTCATCCCCTGTTGTCCTCTTCTACTCCTGCCTCCAATCCTTCCCAGAATCAAAGTCTTTTCCAATGAGTCAACTCTTTGCATGAAGTGGCCAAAGTACTTAAGTTTCACCTTCATCATTATTCCTTCCAAAGAAATCTCAGGGCTTATCTCCTTCAGAATGGATTGGTTGGATCTCCTTGCAGTCCAAGGGACTCTCAACAGTCTTCTCCAACACCACAGTTCAAAAGCATCAATTCTTCGGTGCTTAGCCTTCTTCACAGTCTAACTCTCACATTAATAGATGACCACTGGAAAAACTACAGCCTTGACTAGATGGACCTTAGTCGGCAAAGTAATGTCTCTGCTTTTGAATATGTTATCTAGGTTGGTCATAACTTTTCTTCCAAGGAGTAAACGTCTTCTAATTTCATGGCTACAATCACCATCTGTAGTGACTTTGGAGCCCAAAAAATAAAGTCTGACACTGTTTCCACTGCTTCCCCATTTATTTCCCATGAAGTGATGGGACCGGATGCCATGATCTTCGGTTTCTAAATGTTGAGCTTTAAGCCAACTTTTTCACTCTCTCCTTTCAATTTCATCAAGAGGCTTTTTAGTTCCTCTTCACTTTCTGCCATAAGGGTGGTGTCATCTGCATATCTGAGGTGATTGATATTTCTCCCCGCAATCTTGATTCCAGCTTGTGTTTCTTCCAGTCCAGCGTTTCTCATGATGTACTCTGCACAGAAGTTAAATAAGCAGGGTGACAATATACAGCCTTGACATACTGCTTTTCCTATTTGAAACCAATCTGTTGTTCCATGGCCAGTTCCAACTGTTGCTTCCTGATCTGAATACAGATTTCTCAAGAGGCAGGGTAGGTGGTCTGGTATTCCAATCTCTTTCAGAATTTTCCACAGTTTATTGTGATCCACACAGTCAAAGGCTTTGGCATAGTCAATAAAGCAGAAATATATATATATTTTCTGGAACTCTCTTGCTTTTTCCATGATCCAGCAGATGCTGGCAATTTGTTCTCTGGTTCCTCTGCTTTTTCTAAAACCAGCTTGAACATCAGGAAGTTTACAGTTCTCATAATGCTGAAGCCTGGCTTAGAGAATTTTGAGCATTACTTTACTAACTCTGTGAGATGAGCGCAATTGTGCGGTAGTTTGAGCATTATTTGGCATTGCTTTTCTTTGGGATTGGAATGAAAACTGACCTTTTCCAGTCCTGTGGCCACTGCTGAGTTTTCCAAATTTGCTGGCATATTGAATGCAGCACTTTCACAGCATCATCTTTCAGAATTTGAAATAGCTCAACTGGACTTCCATCACCTCCACTTGCTTTGTTCATAGTGATGCTTTCTAAGGCCCACTTGACTTCATAAAATTACTAGTGCTAATCAATGAATATATTAAAGTTGCAGGATATAAAATCAACACACAGAAATCCCTTGCATTCCTATACACTAATAATGAGATAGTAGAAAAAGAAATTAAGAAAAGTTTCCATTCACCAGCGCAATAAAAAAAAATGCTTAGGAATATATCTACTTAAGGAAATTAAGACCTATATATAGAAAACTATAAAACACTCATTAAATAAAACAAAGAGGACACTAACAGATGGAGAAATATACTATGTTCATGTATTGGAAGAATCAATATAGTGAAAATGAGTATACTACCCAAAGCAATCTACAGATTAAATACAATCCCTATCAAATCTGTGTTTTAAAAAAGAATTTGAAGTTTTGCCTTGAAGACTGTGGAGGAATAGGATGTGGAGGCCACTTTCTCCCCCACAAATTTATGAAAATAACATTTGAACACTGAGCAAATTCCACGAAGTGACTTCTGGATGCTGGCAGAGGACACCAGGCATCTAGAAAGGCAGTCCATTGTTTTCAAAAGGAGATAGGACAAAATATAAAAGATAAAAAGAGAGACAAAAGAGGTAGGGATGGAGATCCGTCCTGTGAAGGGAGTCTTAGGAGAAGTTACCAAACATCAAGAAACACTCTCACTGGCCAGTCTGTGGGGAATCTTGGAATCTCAGAAGGCAAGATAATTGGGCGAAAAAATAAATAAACTCCATAAATTATGTGCTAATCGCAACTCGCAGCTGACACTAGCAAGCAGGGGTTGAACAGGGAGGCACAGGCTGCATTGCTTCAGGTAAAGACTGGGCCCAAAACCCTGAGGGGGTTAGCAACTAACTATCACTAACTAATGTGAGATAGCAACCCAAACTGTTTAATACCCTGAGAAAGAGAGAAGAAAAAAACAAAAAGAGAGAGACCGAGAGAGAGAGAGAGAGAGAGAGAGAGGAGAGAGAGAGAGAGAGAACTATCCTGTGAAAAGCCCTAACCTGAGACACTGCTAGGCCTGCTCACAGAACAAAGGACTGAGCAAACACCAGAGGAGATTCCATTGCTAACCAAGAGTTCTTGGGATTCTGCATGGTTGACATATGCCAGGAGTGTCGTAGCCAGAGATCAGCTTTCCAGAAAAGGCACACGGCACACCTGAGAAGGCACACCCTTTGCATACCTAGAAAACCAAGCGGCTGTCATGGGGAAGCAATGACCTACTGCCCACCTGGGGGTGACTGTACTCCCCAAGCACCTGGTCACCTGAGCTGCTCAGACTTGGGGAAGGGCACAAAACCCAGGCCCAACCAAGTTTGCGCCTTTGGGAGTACTCGGGAAACTGAACCTGAGTGGCTTAGACCTGGAAAGTGCATACAACCCAGGGCCCACCTCAGGCAGTTCCTGGCAGAGCAGCCTAGAGCCTGAGAAGTGTAGACCAGGAAAGCACACACGCCGTGAGCTGGGGCCAAACCCAGTGTGGCTGAAACACTGTGAGCACTCCCCACACACGCCAGTGATATTTGTTTGCAGTGTTCCTTCCTCCCCACAGCACGACTGAACAAGTGAGTGTAAATAAGTGACCACCTTCGCCCCCTTATGTCAGGGCAGAAATTAAACACTGAAAGGACCAGCAAACAGAAGAAGCTAAAATAAACAGAAGGAACTGCTTTGGAAGTGACAGTTGCAACAGATTAAAAACCTGTAGTTAGTACTGACTACATTGGAAGGGGCTTATAGATCTTGAGAAGTATAAGCTGGATCAAGGAACTATCTGAAACTGCACTGACCCCACACTGTCTGCAACAGCTCCGATTCCTAGAAATATTTTTACCATTATCATTTTTTAAATTAAAAAACATTTTTAAGTCATCTATTACTCCTTTAATGGTCATTTTTATAATCTACTATTACCTTGCAGGAAAAACTCTATTTCTAAAGCAAACTACATATATATGTATTTTGTAATATCTTGTGACTTTTTAATATTTTATTTTTGAGAGTCTAACCTCTACTGTAGATTTTTAATCTTTGCTTTTTGATATTTGGTATCAATTGTGTACATTTAAGAACCCAATCTTCAGTACTCATTTTTACTTGGGAGGGTGATTACTGGCTTGGTTGCTCTCTTCCCCTTTTGACTCTCCTTTTTCTCCATCAGGTTGCCTCTATCTCCTACCTCCCCCTTGTCTTCTCTACCCAACTCTGTGAATCTTTTTGTGTGTTCCAGGCTGTGGAGAACACTTGGGGAACTGATTACTGGCTGAATTTGCCTCTCTCCTTTTGATTCCCCCTCTTCTCCTGGTCACCTTTATCTCCATCCTCTCTCTTCTCTTCTCCATGCAACTCTGTGAACTTCTCTGGATCCCTCACTATGGAGAAACTTTTCATCATTAACATAGATGTTTTACCATCAGTGCTGTACAGATGGAGAAGTCTTGAGGCTATTGTAAAAATATGACTGAAATCCAGAGCCAGGAGGCTTAAGATCAAAACCTGAGAACACCAGAGAACTCCTGACTCCAGGAAAATTAATCGATAAGAGCTCATCCAAAAGCCTCCATATCTACACTGAAAACAAGCACTACCCAACAGCAAACAAGTTCCAGAGCAAGACATACCACACAAATTCTCCAGCAACACAGTAACATAGCCCTGAGCTTTAATATATAGGCTGGCCAAAGTCACACCAACCCATAGACATCTCAACACTCATTATTAGACACTTCATTGCACTCCAGAAATAAATCCAGCTCCACCCACCAGAACACCAACACAAACTTCCCTAACCAGGAAACCTTGACAAGTCACCCATCCAACCCCACCTACAGTGAGGAACCTCCACAATAAAGAGGAATCACAAGCTGCCAAAATACAGAAAGAGCACCCCAAAACAGCAATCTAAATAAGATGAAAAGGCAGAGAAATACTCAACAGGTAAAGGAAGAGGATAAATGACCACTAAACCAAAAAACAAAAGAGGAAGAGATAGGGAATCTACCTGAAAAGAATTCAGAATAATGATAGGGAAAACGATGCAAAATCTTCAAAACAATAGCCAGGAGACAGGATTAAGAAGATGCAAGAAATGTTTAACAAGGACCTAGAAAAATAAGAAAGAGTCAATATACAACAAATAATGCAATAAATGAGATAAAAAACACTCTGGAGTGAACTGACAGTAGAATAACGGAGGCAGAAGATAGAATAAGTGAGGTAGAAGACAGAACAGTAGAAATAAATTAAACAGAGAGGAAAAAAGGAAAAAAATAAAAGAAATGAGGACAACTTCAGAGATCTCTGGGACAATGTTTATCACCCCAACATTCAAATGATAGGAGTCCCAGAAGAAGAAGACAAAAATGAAGACCATGAGAAAATACTTGAGGAAATAATAGTTTAAAACTTCCCTAAAATGGGGAAGGAAATAGTCACCCAAGTCCAAAAACTCATAGAGTCCCAAACAGGATAAATCCAAGGTGAAACAACCCAAGACACATATTAATCAAATTAACAAAGATAAAGCACAAAGAACAAATATTAAAAACAGAAAGGGAAAAACAACAAATAACACACAAGGGGATTCCCATATGGATAAAAGTTGATCTTTCAATAGAAATTCTTTAGGCCAGAAGAGACTGTCAGGACATACTTAAAGTGATGAAAGAGAAAAACCTACAACCCAGATTACTGTACCCAGCAAAGATCTCATTCAAATATTAAGGAGAAATCAAAAGCTTTACAAACAAGCAAAAGCTGAGAGAACTTAGCACCACCAAACCAGCTCTTCAACAAATTCTAAAGGATCTTTTCTAGATAGGAAATACAGAAACAGTGTATAAACTCAAACCCAAAGCAACAAAGTAAGTGGCAAGGAGTCATACTTATCAATAATTACCTTAAATGTAAATGGGTTGAATGCCCCAACCAAAAGGCAAAGACTGGCTGAATAGATACAAAAACAAGACCCCTATATATGTTATCTACTAGAGACCCACCTTAAAACAAGGGATTCATACAGACTGAAAGTAAAGGGCTGGAAAAAGATATTCCATGCAAACAGAGACAAAAGAAAGCAGGAGTAGCAATACCCATATCAGATAAAATAGACTTTAAAATTAAGACTATGAAAAGAGACAAAGATGAACACTACATAATGATCAAAAGATCAGTCCAAGAAGAATATATAACAATTACAAACATATATGTACCCAGCATAGGGGTACCACAATATGTAATGCAAATGTTAACAAGTATGAAACAGGAAATTAACAGTAACATAATAGTGGGAGACTTTAATACCCCACTCACTCCTATGGATAGATCAACTAAGCAAAAAATTAACAAGGAAACACAAACTTTAAATAATACAATGACCCAGTTAGACCCAACTGATATGTTTAGAGATTTCACTCAAAAACAATGGAATTCAACTTTTTCAAAGTGCACATGGGACATCCTCCAGAACAGATCACATCCTAGGCCATAAATCTGGACTTGGTAAATTTTTAAAAGTTGAAACCATTTAAAACATTTTTTCTGATCACAATGCAGAGATTAGGTGTCAACTAGAGGGGAAAAAGAACTATTAAAAATACAAGCATATGGAGGCTGAACAACACACTGCTGAATAACAAAACACAGAAGAAATTTAAAAAAATCAAAATATGCACAGAAATGAATGAAAAACAACCCCAAACCTTTTGGATTTTGTAAAAGGAGTGCTAAGGGGATGGTTCATAGAAATATATGCTTACCTCAAGAAATAAGAAAAAGTCAAATAAATAACCTAACACTACACCTAAAGCAACTAGAAAAGGAAGAAATGAAGAACCCCAGGTTTGACAGAAGAAAAGAAATCTTAAAATTTAAGGCAGAAATAAATACAAAAGAAACAGAAAAGATCATAGCAAAAATCAACCAAGCTAAAAGCTGGTTCTTTGAGAAGATAAATAAAATTAACAAAACATTAGCCAGACTCATCAAGAAACAATGGGAGAAGAATTAAATCCACAAAATTAGAAATGAAAATGGAGGGAAAAAAAAAGAAAATGAAGAAATTACAACAGACAACACAGAAATAGAAAGGATCATAAGAGACTGCTATCAGTAACTATATGCCAATAAAATGGGCAACTTGTAAGAAATAGACAAACTCTTAGAAAAGTATAACTTTGCCAAGCTGAACCATGAAGGAATATAAAAGCTTAACAGACCCATCACAAACATGGAAATTGAAACTTTAATGAAATATTTTCCAGAAAACAAAAGCCCAGGACCAGACAGCTTTACAGCTGAATTCTACCAAGAATTTAGAAAAGGGGTAACACCTATCCTACTCAAACTCTTCCAGAAAATTGCAGAGGAAAAGTAAATTTCAAAGCTCATTCTATGAGGCCACCATCACCCTAATACCAAAGCCTGACAAAGATGCCACCAAAAAAAAAAAAAAAAAAAAGAAAAGAAAAGAAAAAAGAAAACTGCAGGTCAATACCAATGATGAACATAGATACAAAAATCCTTAACAAAATTCTAGAAAACATAATCCAACAATACATTAAAAAGATCATACATCATGACCAAGTATGTTTATTCCAGGGATGCAAGGATTCTTCAATATCTGGAAAGCAATCAGTGTAATACACCACATTAAAAATTTAAAGATAAAAACGATATGGTTATCTCAATAGATGCAGAGAAAACCTTTGACAAAATTCAGTATCCATTTATTATAAAAACCATCTAGAAGCAGGAATAGAAGGAACATATCTACATAATAAAAGCTATATATGACAAACCCACAGCAAACATCCTCTATAGTGAAAAATTGAAAGCATTTTCCCTAAAGTCAGGAACAAGACAAGAGTGACCACTCTCACCACTACTATTCACCATAATTTGGAAGCTTTGGCCACAGCAATCAGAACAGAAAAAGAAATAAAAGGAATCCAAATTGGAAAAGAAGAAGTAAAATTCACACTGTTTGCAGAGGACATGATACTGTACATAGGAAGCCCTAAAGACACCACCAGAAAATTACTCGAGCTAATCAATGAATACAGTAAAGTTGCAGGATACAAAATTAACACACAGAAATCCCTTGCATTCCTAAACACTAACAATGAGAAAACAGAAAGGGAAATTAAGGAAACAATTCCATTCACCATTGTAACAAAAGAATAAAATACTTAGGAATACATCTACCTAAAGAAACTAAAGACCTATATACAGGAAACTATAAAACACTGGTGAAAAAAAATCAAAGAGGACACAAATACATGGAGAAATATACCGTGTTCATAGATTGGAAGAATCAATATAGTGAAAATGAGTATTATACCCAAAGCACTATATAGATTCAATGCAATCCCTATCAAGCTACTAATGGTATTTTTCACAGAGCTAGAACAAATGATTTCACAATGTGTATGGAAATACAAAAACCTCAAATGGCCAAAGCAACCTTGAGAAAGAAGAATGGAACTGGAGGAATCAACTTGCCTGACTTCAGGCTCTACTACAAAGCCACAGTCATCAAGACAGTGTGGTACTGGCAAAAGACAGAAATATAGATCAGTGAACCAAAATAGAAAGCCCAGAAATAAATCCACACACCTACGGACACCTTATCTTCAACAAAGGAGGCAAGAATATACAATGGATTAAAGACAATATCTTTAACAAGTGGTGCTGGGAAAACTGGTCAACCACTTGTAAAAGAATAAAACTAGAACTCTTTCTAACACCATACACAAAAATAAACTCAAAATTGATTAAAGATCTAAACATAAGATCAGAAACTATGAAACTCCTAGAAGAAAACATAGGCAAAACACTCTCTGACATAAATCACAGCAGGATCCTCTATGACCCACCTCCCAGAATACTGGAAATAAAAGCAAAAATAAACAAATGGGACCTAATTAAACTTTAAAGCTTTTGCACAGCAAAGGAAAATATAAGCAAGGTGAAAAGACAGCCTTTCAGAATGGGAGAAAACAATAGCAAATGAAGCAACTGACAAAGAATTAGTCTCAAAATATACAAGCAACTCCTGAAGCTCAATTCCAGAAAAATAAATGACCCAATCAAAAACTGGGCCAAAGACCTCAACAGACATTTCTCCAAAAAAATCATGCAGATGGCTAACAAACACATGAAAATTTGCTCAACATCACTATCAGAGAAATGCAAATCAAAACCACAGTGAGGTAGCATCTCACGCCACTCAGAATGGCTACTATCCAAAAGTCTACATGTAGTAAATGCTGGAGAAGGTGTGAAGAAAAGGGCACCCTCTTACACTCTTGGTGGGAATGCAAAGTAGTACAGCCACTATGGAGAACAGTGTCGAGATTCTTTAAAACTGGAAATAGAACTGCCATATAACCCAGCAATCCCACTGCTGGGTATACGCACTGAGGAATCCAGAATCGAAAGAGACACGTATACCCTAATGTTCATTGCAGCACTAGTTATAATAACCAGGACATGGAAACAACCTGGTTGTCCATCAGCCGACGAATGGATAAGAAATCTGTGGTAACGTATACCCAATGGAATATTCAGTTCAGTTCAGTCACTCAATCGTGCCGACTCTTTGCGACCCCATGAACCTCAGCACTCTAGGCTTCCCTGTCCATCACCAACTCCCAGAGTTCACCCAAACCCATGTCCATCGAGTCGGTGATGCCATCCAGCCATCTCCTGCCCTCAATCTTTCCCAGCAACAGGGTCTTTTCAAATGAGTTAGTATTGCTGAAGCTTGGCTTGGAGAATTTTAAGCATTACTGTACTAACATTTGAGATGAATGCAATTGTGTGATAGTTTGAACATTCTTTGGCATTGCCTTTCTTTGGGATTGGAATGAAAACTGACTTTTTCCAGTCCTGTGACCACTGCTGAGTTTTCCAAATTTGCTGGCATATTGAGTATAACACTTTCACAGCATCATCTTTTAGGATTTGAAATAGCTCAACTGGAATTCCATCACCTCCATTAGTTTTGTTCGTAGTGATGCTTCCTAAGGCCCACTTGACTTCGCATTCAAGGATGTCTGGCTCTAGGTGAGTGAGCACACCATGATGATTATCTAGGTCATGAGGATTTTTTATACAGTCTTCTGTGTATTCTTGCTACCTCTTCTTAATATCTTCTGCTTCTGTCCTATGTTGTCCATTTTTGTCCTATATTGAGCCCATCTTTGCATGTAATGATTCCTTGGTATCTCTAATTTTCTTGAAGAGATCTCTAGTTTTTCCCATTTGATTGTTTTCCTCTATTTCTTTGCATTGATCACTGAAAAAGGCTTTCTTATCTTTCCTTGCTATTCTTTCAAACTCTACATTCAAATGGGTATGTCTTGCTTTTTCACCTTTGCTTTCCATTTTCTTTCTTTTCACAGCTATTTGTAAGGCCTCCTCAAACAGCAATTTTTTCTCTTTTGCATTTCTTTTTTGTGGATGGTCTTGATTCCTGACTCTTGTACAATGTCTTGAACTTACATCCATAGTTCATCAGGCACTCTATCTACTCAACCATTAAAAAAAATGCCTTTTAATCAGTTCTAATGAGGTGGATGAAACTGGAGCCTATTATACAGGGTGAAGTATGCCAGAAAAAAAAAACGAAACACCAATATAGTATATTAATGCATATATATGGAATTTAGAAATATGGTAACATAACTCTATATGCAAGACAACAAAAGAACGGTATTTTGGACTCTGTAGGAGAGGACAAGTGTGGGATGATTTGGGAGAATAGCACTGAAACATGTATATTATCATATGTGAAATGAATCGCCAGTCCAGTTTTGATGCATGAGACAAGGTTCTTGGTGCTGGTGCACTGAGATGACCCAGAGGGATGGGATGGGGAGGGGGATGGCAGTGGGGTTTCAGGATGGGGAACACATGTACACCCACAGTTGATTCATGTCAATGTATGGCAAACCCACTACAATATTGTAAAGTAATTTGCTTCCAATTAAATGAATAAATTTATGAAAAAATAAAGTTTTCCAAGACAGTGTCAAGAGGTGGCTTTATATCATTAGTTGAGTTTTAAAAACAGAGATATGTAGAATTGGGATAATTTTTTTTTAAAACGCATTCTGAGCAGAGGGAAATGTACGAACAAGATGCATTAAATGATGTGCAGTGTGTGACTGAAGTATAGAATATAAGTTGTAGGTGAGGGACAGAGTTGGGATTGAAGAGATATTACTGAAGAACTAGGAAGGCCAAAGTCATGTCATGCTAAAGGCCAAGACATCACCCTTGGAAGGGAGAGGCTTGAAAAAAATGTACATAGTCACATGACAATTAGCACTGACATTTAGAGAGACGACTCTGGGTTGTGATGAAATTTTGGAAGGTATAAGCCAAGTGACAGGGGGATATTTTAGGACCTATTTAGAGGAATCCAGCTTTTGTAATAAAGCTCTTTTTATAATGTTTTTTCTAAAAGTTCTTCCAAGTTTCTCTCTTTTAAGATATTTGTGAGATGTCATGTTCCCTATCTCTCATTTTGTCTGAGCAAGCTGCTTTTGCAGGTGAGTAATGAACAGGAGGTATACTTTGTGTAAGCCGATGGAACTGAATAACTACATAGAGGCCCACTTCTAACTATTTTTACTCCCAGAGTCAAAGATCTAAAAATATATCGAGGAAGAGATTTGATATGAAGTTTTCCATTAGTAGGAATTCAGAGAAACAGCTGAGACTAGAGCTAATGTTCTGTTGGTAAAGCAAATGAGGAACAGAGAACAATTGACAAAAGAAATATCAGGAAATGTTATGAAATGATTTGTGGTGTGAGTCAGGGCAAGATAGAAGAGGAGACAGGAATGGGGTTTAGAATCCACACTTTTATTTTTGGAAATGTAAAAGTGTGCTGTGAAAGACAAGAAAAAAATATTTTAAGTTCGATTGTTGCTCTGGGAAAAGCAGAAACACTCAAGTAGAACAAATTTCGCCCTGCTTCCCATTTCTTTATTTAGAAAAGAAATATATATATATATATTGCAGAGAGGGCATTCACTTTGATTATGTTGGGTGTCTTGCAAAATTAAGGGAAGTAAAGTACAAGTAAGTGAAAGAAAACAACCATATTTGACACAATAAGACTTTGGAGTGTGCTTAAGGTATTGTCACCCTTGTGGAGCATGTGGAGATCTGATGATGAGTAAATGTTTTGGAACAGACCCATTTTGAATACAGAGCCAGAGAGACATTTTCTCTGTGGATCACAAAGTGTGAGACTAGGATTTCCCATTTCTTTTCCCCATCATTTCCTCTACAAATTTACATATTAAAAAAGTGGTTTTATAACATGCACACTGGGTAGCATCTAGACCAAAAGATATACTTACTGTACAAAGAAAGCACTTGAGAGCAGGATATCCCTTATAGATCTTGTAGCTATAATTCTACCAAGTTCAATTAACCCTACTAAAAATAAACAAAAATGCAGAAGTAAATTTAATAATTCATTCAACATGTAAAAGTCAGTGTATTTCAAGTAGAAAGTGGAAAAATAAGCTATCATCTAGGGCATTTCAAATATTCTATGTTAAAATTATATTCATTACCATGAGGAAATGAATGAGAGGGCATTTGATATTTAAAAATTAATAACATTTTCTTTAATTCTTCTTTATTTCTATAAATCATTAGGGATTTTGTCACTCAGTCATCTCTATTACAGTGCTAGTTGTGTTTTTCTTGTAAATCCTGGGATATTAGAACTGGAAAATCTTCTAGGGACATTCTGCAAAACCTCTATCAATAAAATAAAGGCTCAGAAAGACAAAGTTTATTTACAGAGTTTAAAGACTGTCCTGGTAAGAGAATATTTAGTGAATCTACCATCAAAATTATCTCAGAGTTGGAAATTTGGAGACAATGAGCTAATACTTTTTTTTTTCCTGGCACTTCTTAATTTAGTGAAGTGATAGCTCATAAATTCCTCTAAAGCAGGAAATAAAAGGAAACTGTTGGGTTTCTTAAATTTCCCTGATTGTTAGAATAAGAGATGGTGTCATATAGAAACAATGCTGCATGAGTCAAGCTACAGTTTGAATTGCTGGTACAGTTATTTTCCAAATTTAAAGAGAATGTTATCTTGCTCTTTTGCTGACATCCATGAAAAATATATAGGCAGCAGAAAATCATGCAGACAAAGGCCAGAAAAGTGCTTAGATGATAATACTGTCTCTTATGATTATAGAAATTAAGCGATGGAAACAAAATTCTGAACAAGAAATTTAGACAAGGAGGAAAATTAAATCTTTGAAGACCTTTTTTACTTTAGTTTTTGTAATAAAATACAAAGAAAGATAAAGTATGCATTATTTTTTGCATCTAACTCATAGTATTTGTCACTTCTGTAATTTTTTTTCTAATAATTTCAACATGAGTGAGACCATTGACAATGTCAGTTAGTATGTTCATGCTTACTGATATGTAATTTAATGAAATTCCGTCTCTAGTCATTGATGAAATCCATTATCACCTTGATCAATATTGCCTTCTTGTTGTCATGTGGCAATTTAGTTTTTACCTGAAGTTGAAAATCTTGGCTGATTTATGCAGAGATTGGTATTGGTGATCAGTTGATTCTACATGGGCAAGGTAAAATAAGGGAGATGTAATTTTTAAAAGTGTAGTTCACTTAAAATATTGTTAGTTTTAGGAGTACAACATAGTCATTCAATATTTTTATGTTATATTCCATAAAAAGATACTATAAAATATTGGCTATATCCCAATAGTGTGCACTTCATTTGTGTCAGATTTATTTATACCTAGTAGTTTATATCTCGTAATCCTCTTCACTTATATAGCCCCTCCCCACATCCTTCTCTGTCTTGGTAACCATTAGTTTTTTCATGGGGTCACAAAAAGTGGGACGTGACTTAGTCAATGAACAACAATTTCTTCTCTGTATCTCAAGTCTATTTCAGTTTTATTATACCAGTTAACTTGTTTTGTTTTTAGATTCCACATGTAAGTGAAAATATACAATATTTGTCTTTCTTTGTCTGACTTACTTCACTGAGCATAATATCCTCCAGGTCCATTCATATCATTGCAAATGGAAAAGTTTTATTCACTTTAGTGGCTGAGTAATAGTCATTGTATATATACACAATATCTTCTTTATCCATTCATCTGTTGATGAACATTAAGTTTGCTTCCATATTTTGGCTAAATAAAATAAAGCATTATGAAAATTGCTGTTTATATATCTAACTTCTAATTCTTTTTGGGGGAATGGGGTAGGGTTAGGGGAAATATACCCAGGAGTAGAATTGCATATATGGTGTGTTTGCCTCATATGGTAGCTCTATTTTTAATTTTTTGAGAAGCAGTTATACTTTTTCTATAGTGATTGTACCAATTTAAGTTCCCACCAATGGTGTACTAGGGTTTCTTTTCTCACTTTTCTTGGTAACACTTGTTATTTGTTGTGTTTTTGATGATAGCCATTTGGACTTATGTGAGGTGATATCTCACTGAGTTTTGTTTTCAGTTCCTGATGATTACAGATGTTACGCATCTTTTCATGTGCTTGTTGATCATGTGTATGCCTTCTTCAGAAATTCCTATTCAAGTCTTCTGCCCATTTAAAATTATACATATTTATTTATTTATGGCTGTGCTTGGTCTTTGTTGCTGCACAAGCTTTTCTCTAGTTGTGGTGAGTGAGGGCTATTCTTTTTTTTCTGGTGGGAGGTTTCTCACTGAGATGACTTCTCTTTTGAATGCTGGACTCCAGAGTATATGAGCTTCAGTAGTTGTAGCATGTGGTCCCAGAAGTTGAGCTCCTGGTCTCTAGGGCTCGTACTCAATAGTTGTGGCACACAGGCTTAACTTCTCTGTGGCACGTGAGATCTTCCTGGATTAGGGATTGAATCTGTGTCTGCTGCATTAGCAGGCAAATTCTTTACCACTGAGCTACCAGGGAAAACCTTATGTCCATTTTTAATAGGGCTATTTTTTATATTAAGTTATATGAGGTTTCTATATATTTTTATATTAACCTGTTATCAGACATATCATTTACAAATATCTTCTCTCATTCAGAAAGTTGCTTTTTCTTTGTTGATGATTTCCCATACTTATGCAAAAAGTTTGAGATTTCTATACGTATGCAAAAGTTTTTTAAGTTTCATTAGATCACATTGGTTTGGTTTTACTTTTGTTTTCCTTATCTGTGGAGACAGATCCATATAAATATTGCTAAGATTTATGTCAAAGAGTGTACTGCCTATATTTTCTTCTAGGAGTTTTATGGTTTCTCATCTTACACTTAGGTCTTTAATCTATTTTGAGTTTATTTTCATATATACTATAAGAAAATGTTCTACTTTTTTTTGCATGTATCAATTCTCCAACAGCACTTATTGAAGAGACTGTTTTTTTCTCATTATATATTCTTGCATCCTTTGTCATAGATTGATTAAAGCTATGAAAGAAAGTAAAGTCGCTCAGTCATGTCCAACTCTTTGTGACCCCATAGACAGTAGCCTACCAGGCTCCTCTCTCCATGGGATTTTCCAGGCAATAGTACTGGAGTGGATTGCCAGTTCTTTCTCCAGGGGATCTTTCGAACTGAGGGATCGAACCTGGGTCTCCTGCACTGTAGACAGATGCTTAACAGTCTGAACCACTGGGGAAGTCCCGATTAAAGGTATGGGTGTGGGCTTATTTCCAGGATGTCTATTTTGTTTCATGGATCTTCATGTCTTTCTTGTGCTAGTTCCCTACTGTTTTGATTACTGTAGGTTTGTAGTATAGTCTGAAGTCAAGGAACATGATACCTCCAAAGTTTATTCTTATTGTTCAAGAATGATTTAGTTATTTGAGGTCTTTTTCATTCCTACATATCTTAGGATTATTTGTTTTTGATCTATGAAAAATATCATGGGTACTTAAAATATATTTATTTATTAGAAAAATGAAAATTGTTTACTGAGAAAACTGGTAAAGGTAGTTGAGTCTTAGTTGTGACATCCAGGATCTTAATCGTGGTTTGTGAGTTTCTCTCTAGGTGAGGTGCATGGTCTCTGTAGTCGCAGCATGCAGGCTTTGTTGTCCCACAGCATATGGGATATTATTTCTTTGACCAAGATCAAACCCACATTCCCTGTATTGGAATGTGGATTCTTAACCAGTGGAGTCCCTGTCATGGGTATTTTGATGGAGGATTTTATTAAGTCTATAGATTGCTTCATGTAATACGAACATTTAATAATATTAATTCTTCTAACCCAGGGGGAAAAAAAAAAAGATGTGTTTTATTTACTTGTTTTTTTTTCCCAAATGAAAGCCCAAACCTAACAGTTTTTTTCTCAAGAAAAATCCCCTTTGCAGAAGATATCCTGAATGACAGCTTCATTGTTTATAGAAAAATAATCTGTCCTTGTCACCCTCGCTCGTGTTCATTCACAGCAAAATACATGGCTGCTCTCCCAGGAAGGCACTGGCAGTCCCTCGTGGTCCAGTCTGGATGAGGTCTGAAGAGATCCAGAGGCCCTGACCCCAGTGCCCATCAGCTCTCATCATTGTCTTCCTCTGACGCTGGCAAGTCATTTCCCATCTGTAGGAACTTCTGGACTGCACATCCCACATGTGTTTGAGGGTCACCTTGAGTTCAGCCATCTTATACCCAAAAGCTTCAGCATGTGGGCCTGCTCTGGGATCAGCACATTGCCCTCTTTGCACATCTTGTAGTCGGACAGCAGGTTCACCACACCTTTCTATGAGGCTGTTGGCAGACCCAGCTGCCTCAGATGTGACTCCATGGAATCTGATAACTGTTCCAGGAGCCCCAGGTCCAGATTCATGGTGAAAGCAGCTTTGTTCCCACCTCAGGTATAGTCCATTTCCGTGTATTTCATGAACCACTCATTTACTTCCTTCTTAGTGCAATTGGCACAAAGGAGACCAACCTCACCTCTCAACTTCCTGCTGACCTGATGCAAATTGTCTAAGTATTCATCAGATGGGCTTTGACCCAATTCCACCATCATCACTTTGTGCCAAAGAACATTAGACTGTGCTTCCAGGTACTGTGGATGTCCTTCAGCTTGTTTTTCCTCATGCTAGCCATGGAGAAGATGAAGAAGTTCTTGTGTGTGTCCACACATTTCTGAAGCTCTTCTATCAAGTTCTGTTTCATTTCCAAGGCTTTCTTGGCCGTTTTCATTAGGAAGACTTTCTTGTTGCACTTGGACTTGGGCATCTCACTGCAGGCCACCTAGATGTGTTTCATTTAAATGAATCATCCACAGTTTCCATCATCAAAGTCTTGAGTTTTCAGAGTACAAGTTTTTCACCTCCTTGATTAATTTTATTTTAAGAATGTTATTCTTTTTGATGAGATGGGAAATTGGATTGCTTTCTTGATTTGTTTAGGATAGAAGTTATTAGTGTACAGAAAGGCAACAAACTCCTCTATATTAATCTTATATCCTGAAACTGCTGAATTCATGTATTGATTCTCATAGTTTTCTGGTGGAGACTTCAGCACATAGTATCCTATTATTTGCAAGTGGTAACAATTTTACCTTTTCCTTTCCAACTTGGATACCTTTTACTTCTTTTTCTTTTCTGATTGCTGTGTCTAGGACTTCCAATACTATGTTAAATAGGATGGTGAAACTGTGCATCCTTGTTTCTGAGCTTGAAGGAGAAGTTTTGACATTTTCCCCATTGAGTGTGATGTTAGATGTGGATTTGGTAACAACAGCCTTTAGTATGCTGAGTTATGCTCCCTCTAGAACAACTTTGTTGAAGTTTTTATCACAAACCAATATTGATTTTTTTTTCAAATAGTTTTCTGATCTATCAAGGTAATCATGTGAATTCTATCATTTTTGTGTGTGTGTGTGTGTGTGTGTGTGATGAATCACATTGATTGTGAACATTGAAAAATTCTTGCATTCCTGGAATAAATCTTTCTTCTTCACAGTGCATGGTTTTATTTATCTGTTGCTGAATTTGGTTTGCTACTCTTTCATTGAGTATTTTTGCATCTAGGAGCAGCAGGGGTATTGGGCTGTCATTTTCATTTTTTGTAGTATTTTTGTCTAGTTTTGGTATCATGATAATCTTCCATTTAGTCATGGAAGATTGTATGTTTCTAAACTTAATCTATTTATTCTAGGTTGTCCAACTTCTGGGTGTATCACATTTCATAGCATTCTCTTATGATTATTTGTATTTTGTGGTATCAGTTGTAATTCTCTTACTTTTAGACTATATTTGTTTATGTGAGTCCTTTCTTTTTTTTTTTTAAATAATGAGTCTGGCTTAAGTTTTATCAGTATCATTTACTTTTTTATATAGAGTTTCATTGATTTTTCTCTACTTTTTGGCTTTTATTTATTTCTGCTCTAGCTTTTATTATTTCCATCTTTCTGCTGAATTTGAGTTTTGTTTGTTCTTTTCTTGGACCTTAAGATGAAAAGTTGTGTTGTTTGAGATTTTTTTCTTCTACCTCAAGGTAATATAATATTGTTAAAACTTCCCTCTTATAACTATTTTTCTATGTCTCAAAGATTTTGGAAAATTGTGTTTTAATTTTCTTTTGTCTCAACACAATATCTGATTTCCTATTTGAATTCTTCATTGACCCATTGTTCTATTTAGTAGCATTTCTCCACATGTTTAAGTTTATTTATTTGTTTTTTCAGTTTTCTTCTATTAATTGATTTTTAGTATAGCATAGTGGATGGAAACAATGCTTGATATAATTTATATCTTCTTGAATTAAGTGAGATTTGTTATTTGACATAGTATATGATCTATCCTGAAGAATATTCCATGTCCAGTTTAAAAACATGTTCATGTTGCAGTTTAGAATGTAAAATCTTGTAGGTATCTGTTGAATCCATTTGGTTGTATATTTCATTAAAGTTCTGGTTATTTAGTTTCTGTCTAGATTTTCTATCTATTGATGCAAGTGTGGTAAAAGTTCCCAACTACTATTGAATTACGGATTATTTCTGCTTTGCATCTATTAGTATTTGCTTTATATATTTAGGTGTTCCTACATTAGGTGCATATATATTTATTACATTATATCCTCTTCTTTGCTTGGCCTTTGTTGTAATTATATAATGCCCTTATTTGTCTTTATTATAAACTTTGTTTCGGATTATAATTGTTCTGATATGAGTATTGCTACACAAGCTTCTTTTCATTTCCATTTTCATGAAATAACTTTTCAATTGCTGTTCTTTCAGTGTGTGCATCGTTGGTTCTAAGTGAATCTCCTGTAGGCAGCACATAGATGCTTCTTTCTACTTATTTCAATTTCCAACATAGCTCTTATGATTGGAGCATTTAGTATGTTGATACTTAAAGTCATAATTGATAAGCATTTGCTTATTCCTATTTTGTTACTTATGTTCTTGTTACTTTTGTAGCTCTTCTCTGTTTTTGTGTTCTGTTAGTCTCTGCCCTTGTGGTTTGATTTTTTAGTGTTCAGTTATAAAAGCCTTTTCTTTCTCTTTGATTTTTGTATATCTATTGTAGGTTTTTATTTTCATATCTACTTGATGATGGTCAATCAAATTGAAACACATTCTAAAGCTCAATATTTTTATCCCCCCAGTGTGTGTTTTTATATTGTATTTTACAGCTTTTATATAACAAGCTCTAAGTTCATCCACCTCAGTATAACTGACTCAGATGTCTTCCTTTTCATGGCTGAGGAACATTCTATTTTGCATATGTACCACAACTACTTTATCCATTCACCTGTTGATGGACATCTAGGTCGCTTCCATGTCCTAGTTATTGTATACAGTGTTGCAATGAACACAGGGCTACATATGTTTTTGTCAATTATGGATTTCTCAGGGTATATGCCCGGTGGTGGGACTGTTGGTAGTTTTAGGACTTTCCTGGTGGCTCAGCAGTAAAGAATCCCCCTGCAATATAGGAGATTCAGGAGTCACAGATTCAATCCTAGGGATGGGAAATTCTCTTGGAGGAGGGCATGACAACCCACTCCAGGCTTCTTGCTGGGAAAATCCTATGGACAGAGGAGCCTGGCATGCTACAGTAAGTGGGGTCATGAATGGTTGTATTTGTGACTTGCATTTCTCTAATGGTGAGTGATACTGAGTATCATCTCATGTGTTTTTGTTGGCCATTTGTATGTTTTCTTTGGAGAAATAATCTGTTTAGATCTTCCATCCATTTTTTACTGCACTGTTTGTGTTTTTGGTATGGAACTGTGTGAGCTGCCGTACATTTTGGAGATTAATCCTTTATCAGTTAGTTCATTTGCCATTATCTTCTCCCATTCTGAAGGTTGTCTTTTCATCTCGTTCATAGTTTCCTTTGCTGTGCAAATCTTTTAAGTTTAATTAAGTCCAACTTTTAAATTTTTGTTTTTATTTCCATTACTCTGAGAGGTGGATAAAAGAGGATACTGCTATGATTTATATCAAAGAGTGCTCTACCTATGTTTTCCTCCAAGAGTTGTTATATTTTCTTGTCTTATTTGAACTTAAATGACTATTTGTTTAAAAATTATATGTATATTTATAGGTTACTGTTTATACACAAACCTTATGATAGCTACAAATCAGGACGCTATAATAGATATGCAAATGAAAGAAAGACAGACAAAGTCAACCCATAAAGAATGGATGAAAATATGGATAAAAGAACAGAATAACCAAATAATAGCAAGAAAACAAAATGATAATTAAGAAAGTGTCAATAAGTCTATGTCTATTAACAAAGACAGAGTGTAAATGAACTAAATGGTCTAATCAGAAAAAGAAGAAGACCTGTATATTGGCTGCCTACAAGAGATTAACTACAAAACAGGCCACACAGTCTAAAAGTGAAGAGACAGAAGTAAGTAAAAATGAAAAGATTATAGTAGCAAGACTATTAAAAAACTTTAAAAGAAAGTCTGCAACAAAATGCTAAGGGGGCATTATATAATGATAAAGGAGTCAATCCAAGAAGATAAAGCTTTCATAAAAATATATGCACCTAATTATAAAGAAATCATTAGCAGATATAAAGGGAGAAATTGACAATAATATAATGAGTAGAGGACTTTAATGCTTTTTTCTTTTCTTTTTGGGGGATGGTTTTGTTTGCTGCTTCCTGTACAATATTACAGATCTCTGTCCATAGTTCTTCAGGTACACTGTTAACTAAATCTACTCCCTTGAGTCTAGTCCCAAGAAGGGAAAGTGGTTATCTGAGGAAGCTTTACAAATAGAGGAATAATGAAGAGAAGCAAAAAACAAGGCAGAGAGGGGAAAGGAACATCCAATTAAATGCATGCTTTCAAAGAATAGCTAGAAAAGACAAGAAGGACTTCTTCAATAAGCAGTGCTTAACAATAGAAGAAAACAACAAAAGGATAAAGACTAGAGATCTCTTCAGGAAAACTCGAAACATAAAGGGAACATTCCATCCAAAGATGGGCACAATAAAGGATAAAAATTGTAGAGACCTAGGAGATACTGAGTGCAATTGTGCAGTAGTTTGAGCATTCTTTGGCATTGCCTTTCTTTGGAATTGGAATGAAAACTGACTTTTTCCAGTCCTGTGGACACTGCTGGCATATTGAGTACAGCACTTTCACAGCATCATCTTTCAGAATTTGAAATAGCTCAACTGGAATTCCAGCACCTCCACTAGCTTTGTTCATAGTGATGCTTCCTAAGGCCCACTTGACTTCACATTCCAGGATGTCTGGCTCTAGGTGAGTGATCACACCGTCATAATTATCTTGGTCATGAATACCTTTTTTGTACAGTTCTTCTGTGTATTCTTGCCACCTCTTCTTAATATCTTTTGCTTCTGTTAGGTCCATAGCATTTCTGTTTTTTTATCGAGGCTATTCTCTTGGTATCTTTAATTTTCTTGAAGAGATCACTAGTCTTTCCCATTCTGTTGTTTTCCTCTATTTCTTTGCATTGATCACTGAGGAAGGCTTTTTTTTTTTTCCTCTTCTTGCTATTTTTTGGAACTCTGTATTCAGATGCTTATATCTTTCATTTTCTCCTTTGCTTTTCACTTCTCTTCTTTTCACAGCTATTTGTAAGGCATGACTGAGTGACTGAACTGAATTGAACTGAGGAGACATTGAAGAGATCATGATGAAATGGAAAGAATACACAGAATAACTGTGTATTTAAAAGATCTTAATGAACCAGATTACTGTGACAGTGTAGTTTTTCACCTAGGGCCAGACATTCTAGAGTGTGAAGTCAAGTAGGTCTTAAGAAACACTGTTGTTAATAAAACTAGTGAATGTGGTGAAATTCAAGCAGACCTATTTAGATCCCCAAAGGATGATACCATCAAGGTTTTTCATTCATTATGTCAGCAAATCTTGAAGACCCAGCAGTGACCTCAGGGCTTTAAAAGGTCAATTCTCATGCCAATTCCCAAGAAGGGCAGTACAAAAAGAGTGTGCTAACCATAGGACAATTGCACTCATCCCCCAGGCTAGTAAGATCATGCTAAATCCTGCATGCTAGGTTTGGCATTATGCAAACCAAGAAATTCCAGATGTCCAAGCTGGGTTTAGAAAAGGAAGAATTAGAAATCAAATTGCCAACATTCCCTGGATTACAGAGGAATCAAAGGGATTTAAGAAAAACATCTATCTCTGTTTCATTGACTATGCTAAGGTCTTTGACTGTTTGGATCATGGAAAACTGTGGAAAGCTCTTAGATAGATGGGAATACAAGCCCATCTTACCTGTCTTCTGAGAAACCTCTATGTGGGCCAAGAAGCAACAGTTAAAACCCTGTATGGAACAACATATTTGTTCAAGATCAAGAAAAGAGTACAACAGGGCTATCTGCCGTCACTCTGCTTATTTAACTTACATGCTAAGCACATCATGAGAAACTTGGGGTTGGATGAGTTACAAGCTGTAATCAAGATAGATGAGAGAAACCTCAACAGCCTCAGACATGCAGATGATATCATTGTAATGGCAGAAAGTGAAGGGGAATTAAAGAGCCTCTTGATGAGAGTGAAGGAGAAGGGTGAAAGAACTGTCTTAAGACTAAATATTAGAAAAACAAAAACAAAAAAACTAAGATTATGGCATATGGTCCCATTACTGCATGACAAATAGAAAGGCAAAATGTGGAAGTAGTGACAGAATTCCTCTTCATGGGCTCCAAAATCACTGCAGATGGTGATTGCAGCCATGAAATCAGAAGATGCTTGTTTCTTGTCAGGAAAGTGATGGCAAACCTAGACAGTGTGCCAAAAGCAGAGACTTTACTCTGCCAACAAAGATCTGTATAGTCAAAGCTATGGTCTTCCCAGTGATCATGTACAGTTGTGAAACCTGAACTATAAAGAAGGCAGAATGCCAAAGAATTTGTGCCTTCAAACTGTGATGCTGAAGAAGACTCCTGAACTCCTTTGGACAGC
Source organism: Nanger dama (assembly GCA_917880005.1). Taxonomy (NCBI): domain Eukaryota; kingdom Metazoa; phylum Chordata; class Mammalia; order Artiodactyla; family Bovidae; genus Nanger; species Nanger dama. The sequence continues at coordinate 1,343,962 of CAKJTW010000045.1, forward strand.
AAGAAGATCAAACCAGTCAATCTTAAGGGAGATCAACCCTGAATATTCACTGGAAGGACTGATGCTGAAGCTGAAGCTCCAGTATTTTGGTCATCTAATGCAAACAGATGACTCACTGGAAAAGTCCCTGATGCTGGGACAGAAGGAGAAGAGAGTGTCAGAGGATGAGATAGCTGGACAGCATCATTGATGGAATAAACATGAACTTGGGCAAACTTTGGAAGATGGTGAGGAACAGGAAGGCCTGGTGTATTGCAGTCCATGGGACTGCAACGAGTTGGACACAACTGCATGACTGAATAACAGCAGAGGACTTTAATATTCTTACAAATATGGATAAGTAATTCATATCAAAAAGATCAGTAAACAGACAGTTGTCTTAAATGACACACTAGACCAGATAGATTTAACAGATATCTGCAAAACATTGCATCCAAAACCAGCAAAATGCACATTCTTTTAAACTGTGCATGGAACATTCTCAAGCATAGATCACAAGGTAGGCCACAACACAAGTCTTAATAAATTAAAGAAGCTTGAAATCAAGCCTCTTTTCTGGCCACAACAGAATAAGACATCAATTCAAAGGAGGAAAAATAAAAACAAAAACAAAAACAAAAAACTAACCAAACTGCGGTCCCTTACCAAGTCAGGACTTGCCATTATGCCGGGGGAAGCAAATCTTGCTCACAACTGTGTCTTAGACCCATGATTTCTGGTCCTGCACAGTCAATGTGGAGACAATGGGACAATATCCCTGACAAATAAATAAGCAAGGTCTTCTATACAATAATAACAAATCAAATTTAAAATATAGAAAAAGACTATATATCATAATCAGGTAGAATTTATTCCAGGGATGCAAGAATGGTTTAGTTTTCACAAAACAATCAGTGTGATATACCACAGTAACAAAAGGACTTAAAAAAAATAACCTGGTCATCTCAATAGATGCAGAAAAAGCATTTGATAATTTTTCTTCCATTCATGATTTAAAAACTCAACAAAATTATTCTAGAGGAAGCATACCTCAATAGAATAAGGGAAATACATTACAAATAAACACCCAACATCATTGGAGAAGGAAATGGCAACCCACTCCACAATAAAAAATAAGCACTCGACTCAAGGAGAAAGAAATCAATTATATTGATGATATTAAAGAACTATAGAAGAAAAAAAAGAGAGAGAGAGAGAACAGAATAAGATCTTACATAAGTTTTTAAGTTGAAAAATCCAAGCTTCCATTTTTTATACTTAGAATATTAATAGATTGACTGGGAAAATGCAGTATTATGTTAAGCTTATATAGTATTTCTGAAGCTCTGCTGTAATTCATGCACCCATAGGTCACTATATATGAATTGTTTTATTAAATAAAATCTGAATTGCTCTTTCCTCCCTCCCCATTCATAATAGCCTGTTTCATGATTTCAAGTACTGCAATACTTTCATTATTGTTTTTAATTCTTTTCTTTTTTAACTTTTTATTTTATACTGGAGTATAGTCGATTTACAATGTTGTTTAGTTTCAGGAGTACAGCAAAAGTGATTCAGTGATATATACACCTATTCTTTTTCAAATTCTTTTTCCAATTTAGTTTTTACATAATATTGACCAGATTTTCCTATGCTATATAGGAAATACTTGTTGGTTAACCATTTTAAATATAACAGTGTGTACATGTTGATACTATACTCCCTAAAAATCCCTTCCCTTGTCCCTTTCCCTCTGATAACTACAAGTTCATTCCCTCATATTCAAGTTTTTTTCTTTTATGTTTTGTAAATAAATTCATTTGGATCTTTTTCTTTATTTGGTTCCACATATAAACAATACCATAGAGTATTTCTCTTTTTATGTCTGACTTACTTCACTCACTATGACAGTCTCTAGGTCCATCCGTATTTTTACAATTGGAATTCTTTTTTTCTGTTTAATGGCTGAGCAATATTCCATTGTACATATGTACCACATCTTCTTTATCCATTCACCTGTTGTTGGACACTTAGATCACTTCCAACTGTGGCTATTGGAAACAGTGTTGCAGTGAACATTGGGATGCATACCCTTTCAGACTATGTTTTTTTTCCAGATATATGCCCAGGAATGAGACTGCAGGATCATATGGTAGCTCTCTCTCTATCTCTTTTAAGGAACCTCCATATTGTTCTCCACAGTGGCTATGCCAATTTACATTCCCACCAAGAGTATAGAAGGGTTCCCTTCTCTTCACACCTTCTCCAGAATTTAGGATTTTTTTTTTTTTTTTGAGGATAGCCATCCTGACTGCTGTGAGGGTATATCTCACTGTAGTTTTACTGTGTATTTCTTTGATAAAAAGCAATACTGAACATCTTTTCAAGTGCTTTTGGCCTCCTGTATGACTTCTTTGTAGAAGTGTCTATTTAGATCTTCCTTTTTTTTTTTTTTTGATTGGATTGTCTATTTTGATGGCATTAAACTGTATAAACTGTAAATTTTGGAGATTGATTTCTTGTCAGTCACATTATTTGCAAATATTTGCTTACACTGTGTGGATTGTCTTTTTGTTTTATGGTTTCTTCACTGTGTAGCTGCTTTAGAGTTTAATTAATTTCCATTTGTTTATTTTTGTGTTTATTTTCACTACTCTGGGAGATAGATCCAAAACGATCTTGCTATGATTTATGTCACAGAATATTCAGCCTATGTTTTCTTCTTAGAGTTTTATAGTGTCTCATCTGACATTTAGAACTTTAATCCACTTTGGGTTTATTTTTGTATATGGTCTTAAAGAATGATCTAGTTTCACTTTTTTACATGTAGCTGTCCAGTTTTCCCAGCACCATTCATTAAAAAGACTGTCTTTCTTTCATTTTATAGTCTTGCCTCTTTTGTTATATATTAATTGACTATAGGTTCATGGGTATCTCAGTTCTTTGAGCTCCATTTTTATTTTTCAATATTGCTTTGGCTACTCAGGGTCTTCTGTGTCAAATTTTAAGGGTTTTCTTTTTCTTTTTTTAATTGTTTTGTGAAAAATATCCTTTGTATTTTTCCATTGTATCAAGTGATTTCAATGTTTGATTGGAACAGTGAATCCATTGAATAATGATTCCATTGAATATGTAGATTGCCTTGGGTAGTATAGGCATTTTGACAATACTGATTTTTCTGATACTCCCCAAATGATATATCTTTCCGTTTGTTTGTGTCATCTTTGATTTCTTCCATAAGTTTCTTATGATTTTCCCAGTATAAGTCTTTAAGTAGACTTATTCCTAGGCATTTTACTCTTTCAGATGTGATGGTAAACGGGGTTATTTATTAGACTTCTCTTTCTGGCCTTTTGTTTTAGTGTATAGAAATGCAATAGATTTCTGTGTATTAATTTTGTAACCTGCAACTTTATCAAATTCATTATTGAAGTCTAGTAGTTTTCTGGTAGCATCTTTAGGATTTTCTGTTTACAGTAGCATGTCTTCAGCAGACTGTGGTAGTTTAAACTCTTTTATTTTTTTTTTCCAGCTTGAATGGCTCTTATCTCTTTTTCTTTTCTGATTGCCATAATTAAGGCTTCCTAAGCTAAGTTAAATAAAGGTAGTGAGCATGAAAATCTTTATTTCATTCCTAATCTTAGGGGAAATACTTTTAGCAATTCACCATTGAGTATGATGTTATCTGTAGTTTTGTCATATATGACCTTTATCATGTTATGTTCCTTCTATGCTCACTTTCTTGAGAGTTTTTATTTTAAGTAGGTGTTTAATACTGTCAAAAGGTTTCCTACATCTATTGAGTTGATCATATAGCTTTTTTTCTTCAATTGGTTGATGTGGTGTGTCACATTTATTGATTTTGTGGATATTAAAAATCCTTGCATCCTTGGGAAAAACATCTCTTTATCTTTTAATATATTCTTGGATTCAGATTGCTAGCATTTTATTGAGGACTTTGGTGTATATGTTTATCAGTGATATTGCCTTAAAGTTTTTATTTTTGTAAGCATCTTTGGTTTTGGTATCAGGGTGATGGTGCCCTTACAGTGTGAATTTGGCAAGTTTCATTCCTCAGCAATTTTTTGGAAGAGTTTCTGAAAGATAAATGTTAGCTTATCTTTAAATATTTGATAGAATCCCCCTGTGAAGCTCACTGGTCCTGTAGTTTTCCTTTTGGAAGTTTTAAAATCAGAGTTTAAATTTCAGTACAGTGATTGGTCTGTTCATATTTTATATTTCTTCCTGTTTCAGTCATGGAAATTGTACCTATGAATCTGTTCATTTTTTCCATGTTGTCCATTTCATTGGCATAAAGTACCTCATTGTGGTCTCTTGTGATCCTTTTTCTTATCATGGTATTACTTGTAACTTCTCCTTTTTCATTTCTGATTTTACTGATTTGAGTCTTCTGTTTTTTTCTTTTTTTTCTTAATGAGTCTGGCTAAAAGTTTATCAATTTTATTTTTCAAAGAATCAGCTTTTAGTTTCATTGATCTTTGATATTGTCTTCCCCACTATTATAGTCAATTTATCCTTTATGACTGTTAGCATTTGCCTTATATATTGAGCTGCTCCTATGTTGGGTGTATATACATTTACAATTATTATGTCTTCTTCTTGAATTAATCCCTTAGTAATTATATAGTGTTCTTCTTTGTCTCTTATTTTAAAGTCTATTTTTTTTTAACATGTGTATTGGTAATCCAGTTTTTTTGTTTTGTTTTGTTTTGTTTTCCATTTGCATGGAGGACCTATTTTCAACCCGTCATTTCCAGTCTGTGACTCAAATTGTTTTGTTTCAATCTGTTAGATCTGAAGTGGGTCTCTTGTGGACAGCATATATATGGCTCTTGATTTTGTATCCATTCAACCAGTCTATGTCTCTTGTTTGGAGCAATTAATCCATTTACATTTAAAGTAATTATTAATATGTATGTTCCTATGGTTAATTTGTTAATTGTTTTTGGTCTGTTTTTGTAAGTCTTTATCATTCTCTTCATCTTTTTTTTTTTTTTTTTCCTCTGCTCTTGGGTGTCTTGTTTAGAGAAGTTCCTTTAGAAATTGTTGTAAATTGCTTTAGTGGTGCTGAATTCTCTTAGCTTGTGTGTCCTTTAACCTTACCCTTCTTTCTCAAAATTGTTTTGAGTTTCATTTTAAATTAAAGGAAGGTAGTCATCAAAATGGCAATCCATTGAAGAGTTACTGATTTCAGTCTCCCTCACAAGAAGACCATACAGTAAATTTACATATATAAGACATTATTATAAAAGTGCCAGAACCTAGGCTGGGTGTGGAGATGGGCTGTAGCACTTCCATCAACATCAGAGATCAAGATGAACTGTATTAGAAGGTAAAGAGGAACAGCCACATTTTGACCACATTAACCTTCCCCATGCTTGCACAGGGAAGCATCAAGAAGATTCTCCTGAGACTGCTGCTTCTCTGGTGAGAAAAATGCTAACCCAAGGTGAACATACAGCTCCCTTAAAATTGCCAAACACTTTCCAGGAAGCTCAGTGGAGTCTGATACCACAAGGATCACTGGGGGAACCTGTAGATCTATAACACAGGATTTCAGTTAGAGACTGAGAAGGGGAAGAGGCTTATAGCAACCTGTGTCCACATCTTGACAGTCTTAATTTCTGCTTGCAGTGGTGACTGAACAGAGATTTAGGCCAGAAATCAGCAGCTTTGTCCATTTGTAGAGCCAAACTAGTGGTCCTCTATGGCCAGCGAGTTTGTCTGGCAGTTATGCTTGATTTGGAAACACTGCCAGTGGGCTATACCAGCTGTGGAGCACATCCTAAGGCTCTACCCAGACAAGGGAGAAAATTTGCTCTCCTATCCAACTCCTAAGCATAATCTCCAGTGTTACTCTGTGGAGCATATCCTGCATCTCTGTTTAGTTCAGTGACCATACCCAGCAACAGAGCTCAGCATATATCTTTGTGTAACTGCTGAATATAGCCTGTGGAGGCAGGAGTCCAGCCAGAGGCCTCAACCAATTAGAGAGCATAGACTATAATCCTTCCCAACCAGGATGTCTGGACAGAAGACTCTACTGTCACAAAACATTATCTACAACTCCAATCAATTTTGCTGTATAGCTAGGGACCCTACCCAACTAGGGCAGGAATCCACCAACATTACCCAATAGCTGAGCACAGCCAAAACTCTACCAAATTGCAAACCCCAGGCTGTGTCTTCAGTCTACTTTGGGGCACAATCTGTCGTTCCTTGCCCTGACATTTGCAACAACTTGGATTAATTACTTATACTAACTGAACGATATCAGAACTGAACGATATCAGACAGACAAAGGCAGACACTAAGTAATTTCACTTTTATGTGTAATTTTAAACTGAATTAATAGAAACAGAGATAGTAGGTTGGTGGTTGCCAAGGGTAGTTCAGTTCAGTTCAGTCGCTTAGTCATGCCCGACTCTTTGCAACCCCATGAATGGCAGCATGCCAGGCCTCCCTGTCCATCACCAACTACCAGAGTTCACTCAGACTCACGTCCATAGAGTCAGTGATGCCATACAGCCATTTCATCCTCTGTCGTCCCCTGCTCCTCCTGCCCCCAATCCTCCCAGCATCAGAGTCTTTCCCAATGAGTCAACTCTTCGCATGAGGTGGCCAAAGTAATGGAGTTTCAGCTTCAGCATCATTCCCTCCAAAGAAATCCCAGGGCTGATCTCCTTCAGAATGGACTGGTTGGATCTCCTTGCAGTCCAAGGGGCTCTCAAGAGTCTTCTTCAACACCAAAGTTCAAAAGCATCAATTCTTTGGTACTCAACTTTCTTCACAGTCCAACTCTCACATCCATACATGACCACTGGAAAAACCATAGCATTGACTAGACAGACCTTTGTTGGCAGAGTTATGTCTCTGCTTTTCAATATGGTATCTAGTTTGGTCATAATTTTCTTCCAAGGAGTAAGCGTCCTTTAAGTTCATGGCTGCAGTCACCATCTGCAGTGATTTTGCAGCCCCCCAAAAAAAGTCTGACACTATTTCCACTATTTCCCCATCTATTTCCCATGAAGTGATGGGACCAGATGCCATGACCTTCGTTTTCTGAATGTTGAGCTTTCAGCTAACTTTTTCACTCTCCACTTCCACTTTCATCAAGAGGATTTTCAGTTCCTCTTCACTTTCTTCCATAAGGGTGGTGTTATCTGCATATCTGAGGTTATTGATATTTCTCCCAGCAATCTTGATTCCAGCTTGTGCTTCTTCAAGTGAAAAGCAAGGGAGAAAAGGAAAGATACGAGCATCTGAATGCAGAATTCCAAGGAATAGCAAGAAGAGATAAGAAAGACTTCCTCAGCGATCAATGCAAAGAAGTAGAGGAAAACAATTTAATGGGAAAAACTAGAGATCACTTCAAGAAAATTAGAGATACCAAGGGAACATTTCATGCAAAGATGAGCCTAATAAAGGACAGAAATGGTATGGACCTAACAGAAGCAGAAGATATTAAGAAGAGGTGGCAAGAATACACAGATGAACTATACAAAAAGATCTTCACGACCAAGATAATCACGATGGTGTGATCACTCATCTAAAGCCAAACATCCTGGAATGTGAAGTCACGTGGGCCTTAGAAAGCATCACTACGAACAAAGCTAGTGGAGGTGATGGCATTCCAGTTGAGCTGTTTTAAATCCTGAAAGATGATGCTATGAAAGTGCTACACTCAATATGCCAGCAAATTTGGAAAACTCAGCAGTCGCCATAGGACTGGAAAAGGTCAGTTTTCATTCCAATCCCAAAGAAAGGCAATGCCAAAGAATGTTCAAACTACTGCACAATTGCACTCATCTCTCATGCTAGCAAAGTAATGCTCAAAATTCTCCAAGCCAGTCTTCAGCAATACATGAACCGTGAACTCCCTGATGTTCAAGCTGGTTTTAGAAAAGGCAGAGGAACCAGAGATCAAATTGCCAACATCCACTGCATCATGGAAAAAGCAAGAGAGTTCCAGAAAAGCATCTACTTCTGGTTTATTGTCTATGCTAAAGCCTTTGACTGTGTGTATCACAATAAACTGTTGAAAATTCAGAAAGAGATGGGAATACCAGACCACCTGACCTGCCTCCTCAGAAACCTATATGCAGGAAGCAACAGTTAGAACTGGACATGGAACAACAGACTGGTTCCAAATAGGAAAAGGAGTATGTCAAGGCTGTATATTGTCACCCTGCTTATTTAACTTATATGCAGAGTGCCAAGAATAAGATGTGCCTAAAATGAGAAGCAATGGTCATAGGGTACAAATTCCCAGTTATAAGTTGAATATGTTAATAGAGTCTAAATACAGTATGGAGACTACCTAATAATGCTTTATTATATACTGTACTGAATACAATATTATGTCATCTATATTTCAACAAAGCTAGGAAAAATTAAGGTAAGGATCAAAATTAACTTTTCCTCACTAATGTCAAACAGATCCAGTATTATTTATTATAAATACTACTCTTCTTCCCCCTCCACCCTTGAATTCCTACCTACTCAGTTTTGACACTGTTCAGTTTTGTTCATAGAAACAGTATTATCTTCTACTGAATTGTCTATTATTACACAATAGCTAAACAGTTATTTTAAAATTCTCTCTTTTGTACTAGATTGGTTTCTTTCTTAGTTTTACATCTTGATCCATTTATTTCATTTTTACTACTGACTCTCTGTTTCAACTAATAGAGTTACATCTGGAAGCTAAAGGTAAGAGTGAAAGGGCAGATTATATGTACTTTTCTTCTATCAAGTTCTCTTTTTCATGAAAGAAGACAGATTTTTCTGAACCTGAATCTGAATAATGGTACCTACATTTCTAATAAAAAGCTATGTAGAAGGTAATGGCAAATTTCCAGTTTATCAGTTCATTTCTACAACTCAGAATGCCTGGCACACTTAGCCTCATTCATTTGTTAATAAAGTCTGGCAAATTCTGCATTAGAGTTCTTTCAGATCTCAGGAATCAGGCTTCTTTACTTCAGACCATATTACAAAGCCACAGTAATCAAAATAGTAGAGTACTGATACAAAAATACAAGCATAGTTCAATAGAATAGATAGGAAGCCCAGAAATAAACCCACATGCCTATGGTCAACTTATGGACAAAAGAGACAAGAATATATAATGGAGAAAAACAATCTTTTCAAGTGGTACTGGAAAAACTGGACAGATACATGCAAAAGAATGAAATTAAAACATTGTCTAGCATCATATGCAAAAAAAAAAAAAAAAACTCAAAATGGAGTGAAGACCTAAATGTAATCTGAATACTATTAACTCTTGAGGAAAGCATATATAGAGCACTCTTTGACATAAATAGCAGCAGGATCTTCTCTGATCCATCTCCTAGAGTATTGGAAATAAAAACAAAAGTAAACAATTTTGACATAATTAAGTTTAAAAATTTCTGCACAACAAATGAAATCATAAACAAAATGAAAAGGCATTATATCCCACAGAATGTAAATTAAGCTACTGAAAGAGATTTTCAAAATACTCAAATAGCTCATGCAGCTCAATATTAAAAATCTAAAAATCCAAGTAGAAAATCTAAATAGATGTTTCTTCAAAGAAGACTTACAGATGGCTAAAAAGCAAAGAACAATGCAAAATATTGCAAATTATTAGGGAAATACAAATCAAAATTACAATGAAATATCACCTCATATCAGTCAGAATGGCTATCATCAAAAAGTCTGCAAACAATAAATGGTGGAGAGGGTGTGGATAAAAGGAACCTCCTTACATTGTTCTTGAGAATGTAAAGTGATATACTATTATGCAGAACCATGCGGGGATTCCTTTAAAAACTAAATATGCAATTACCATATGAACCAGGAGTCCCACTCGTGGATATAAATTCAGAGAATACTATAACTCAAAAAGATGTATGAACCCAGATGTTCGTTGCTGCACTATTTACAATAACTAAGATATAGAAGCAAACTAAATGTCCATCAACAGAGGAATGGATAAAGAGCACAGGGAGCATATATACAATGGAATATTACTCAGCCATTAAAAAGAATGAAATCATGTCATTTACAGTAATATAGATGGACCTAGAGATTATCATATTAATTAAAATAAGTCAGACAGAGAAAGACATATATCACATTATAACATTTATGTGTGAAAACTGATACAAAATGATCAGTTGATCAAAATGATACAAATGAGCTTATTTACAAGCAGAAATAGATTTACAGACTTTGAAAGCAAAATTATGGTTACCAAAGGAGATAAGTTGGAAGGAGGGGTAAACTAGGAGATTGGGATTAACATGTATACACTACTATATATAAAATAAATAATCAAAAGTATCTACTGTATAGCACAGGAAACTCTACTCACTATTATGTAATAATCTACATGGGAACAGAATTTGAAATAAATGACTATATGTATAACTGAATCACATTGTGGTACACCTGATACTAACAAAACATGGTAAATCAACTATTCTTCAGTATAAAAGAAAAATTAACACAAGAATTCTTCCAGTTGTCATAAGTAAACTAGGGTAACTTTACACTATATGCTAGCAGTAATTCTTGCTGCTGTTTAGTCTCTTAGTCCTTTCTGACTTATTGCAACCCTATGGACTGCAGCAGGCCAAGCTTCCCTGTCCTTTACTATCTCCCAGAGTTTGTTCAAATTCATATCCGTTGAGTCAGTGATTCTAACCGTCTCATTTTCAGCCACTATTTTCTCCTTTTTCCTCAATCATTCCCAGCATCAGGGTTTTTTTTTTTTTTTCCCAGTGAGTCGACTCTTTGCATCAGGTGGCCAATGAATGCATTGGCACCTCAGCTTCAGTATCACTACTTCCAATGAATATTCAAGGTTAATTTCTTTCAGGATTGACTGGTATTACCTCCTTGCAGTCCAAGGAGCTCTCAAGAGTCATCTCAAGCACCACAGTTCAGAACTCTCACATACTTACATGAAAACTGGGAAAACCATAGCTTTAATTAGATGGACCTCTGTTGGTAAAGTCTCTTCTTTTTAATGTGCTATCTAGGTTTGTCATAGCATTTCTTCCAGGGAGCAAACATCTTTTAATTTCATGGCTGCAATCATTGTCCACAGTGATTTTTAAGCCCAAGAAAATGAAATGTCACTGTTTCCACTTTTTGCCCATATATTTGCCATGAAGTGATGGGACCATTTGCCTGGATCTTAGCTTTTTGAATGTTGAATTTTAAGCCAGCTTTTCCATTCTTCTATTTATCTTCATCAAGAGCTTCTTTAGTTCTTCACTTTGCCATTAGAGTATATCATCCGCATATCTGAGGTTATTGATATTTCTCCTGGTAATCTTGATTCCAGCTTGTGCTTCATCCAGCCTGGCATTTCACATGATGTATTCTGCACAGAAGTTAAACAAGCAGAGTGAAAATATGCAGCCTTGACATATTCCTTTTCAAATTTCGAACTATTGTTCCATGTTCAATACTAACTGTTGCTTTTTTTCTGTGAGCAGTTTATTCAGGAACAAGTAATATGGTCTGGTGTTCCCCTCTCTTTAAGAATTTTCCACAGTTTGTTGTGATCCACACAGTCAAAGTCTTTAATGTAGTCAATGAAGCAGAAGATTTTTTTCCTTTTTTTGATTTTTTTTTTAAATAATTCAGTGGAGGTTGGCAATTTGATTCATGGTTTCTCTGCATTTTCCAAATTCAGCCAGCTTGTACATCTGGAAGTGTTCAGTTCATGTACTGTTGAAGCCTAACTTGAAGGATTTTGAGCTTTATCCTGTTAACCTGTGAAATTAGTGCAGTTTTATGGCAGCTTAAACATTCTTTGGCATTGCCTTTCTTTTGAATTGGAATGAAAACTTTTCTTTTCTAGTCCTGTGGCCACTGTTGAGTTTTCCAAATTTGCTGACATATTGAGTGCAGCACCATCTTTTAACATTTTAAAGAGCCCAGTTGAGGTTCCAGTACCTCCACTTTAACAGAACCAACTTTTAAGATAATAAACAGCTAATCTGGAATTCCATTACCTCCACTAGCTTTGTTCAGAGTAATACTTTCTAAGGCTCACTTGACTTTACACTCCAGGATATCTGGCTCTATGGGGATGACCACATTATTTTGGTTGTCTGTGTCATTAGGACTGTTTTTATATAGTTCTTCTGTGTAGTCTTGCTACCTTTTAAAAAAATATCTTCTGCTTTGTTAGTCCCTTGCCATTAGTGTCCTTTATTGTGCCCATCTTTGCATGAAATGTTCCCTTGGTATGTGTGCATGTTGTCACCTCAGTCATGTCTAATTCTTTGTGACCCTGTGAACTGTATCCTGCCAGGCTCCTCTGTCCATAGGGATTCGCCAGGTGAGAATAATGGAGGGGGCTGCCATGCCCTCCTCCAAGGGATATTTCCCACCCAGGGATCGAACCCATGATTTGTATGGTTCCTGCATTGCAGGCAGATTCGTTGCCAGTGAAGTTCCATCCCTTGGTATAGGATGACCCAAAAAGAAGGAAGTCTAAACCCTGAAGGGGATTGTTCTCACATTGCAGAGCATATTCATGGATAGAGTACAGGAATGCTTTTCTTAAATAAATTAAGCCATAAGTGTACAAATTCAAAAAAATACTATGTGATCAAGTGGGTGGAGGGAGATCTGCTAAAGCATGACAGTCATATAAGTTACAGTGAATTTCAAGATATAAAAATTAACACTACTGTAATCTAGGTAGAACAGAAATACCTTTAAAAAAAAGGTTTCACAGTTCTCAGCAAAAATTCAACAGAAGAATATGTTAAAATAATATTTTCAGAATTGTTAGAAAAGTGAATACAGCAATTCCATACCCTGCTAAGTTATTGTATGAAGAGAAGTGAAGTGAAGAGAAGTGAAGTGGCTCAGTCGTGTCCGACTCTTTGCAACCCCGTGGACTGTAGCCTACCAGGCTTCTCGGTCCATAGGATTCTCTAGGCAAGAATACTGGAGTGCATTACCATTTTCTTCTTCAGGGGATCTTCTCAACCCAGGAATTGAACCTGGATCTCCCGCATCAGAGGTAGATGCTTTAACCTCTGAGCCACCAGGGAAGCCAAAGGTATTGTATAATGATATAGAAAATAATGTCTGTAATTTAGTAATATAAAGGCTGCATATTGTCACCTGCTTATTTAACTTATATGCAGAGTACATCATGAGATATGCCAGGTTAGAAGATTTACATGTTGGAATTAAGATTGCCAGGAGAAATGTCAACAACCTCAGATATGCAGATGATACCACTCTAATGGCAGAAAGTGTAGAGGAACTAAAGAGACTTTTGACGAAGGTAAAAAGGAGAGTGAAGAAAAAGATGGCTTAAAACTCAACAATCTATAAACAAAGATCATGGCATCTGGTCCTATCACTTCATGGCAAATAGATGGAGAAAAAGTGGATAGTGTGAGAGATTTTATTTTCTTGCTCCAAAATCACTGCAGATGGTGACTGAAGCCGTGAAATTAAAAGATGCTTGCTCTTTGGAAGGAAAGCTATGGCAAACCTACAGAGTATATTAAAATGCAGAGACATCACGTTGCTGACAAAGGTCCATATAGTCAAAGCTATGGTTTTTCCAGTTGTCATGTAGGATATGAGAGTTGTTTCATAAGGAAAACTGGGCACCAAAGAATTGATTCTTTCAAATTGTGATGCTGGAGAAGATGCTTGAGAGTACCTTGGACAGCAAAGAGAATAAACCACTCAATTTTAAAGGAAATCAACCCTGAATATCATTGGAAGGGCTGTGTGAAGATGAAGCTCCAATACTTTGGATATCTGATGGACAGAGCCAACTCATTGTAAAAAGACTCATGCTGAGAAAGATGGAAGGAAGTGGAGAAGGGGATGAGAGAGAATGAGATGATTGGATGGCATCACCCACAGAAGGCTCATGAATGTGAACAAACTCTGGGAGATAGTGAAGGGCAGGGAAGTCTAGAATGCTGCAGTTAATGAGGTCACAGAGAGCCAGACAAAACTTAGCACCTGAACAAAAACAACAATTTAAGAACTTAGAGAAAAATTGCACTCAGATGGATTGATTGAATCCTTTTTGAAAATCTAGCCAATCAGAAGAAAGAGAAAATGGAAAATAGAATCAAAATGAATTTCAGTAATTTGGAAGACAAAAAAAGTAGCAGTGATCATTGTATGTATGTAAATATAGAAAATAGATTTTACAGTCCATAATAGACTGACTGCAATGCAAAAAGTATAAAAGCTGATGATGTAAAATGTAATAACTAATCAAAATCAAGAATAAGAAAATACAATATATAGAAGGCATTTTAAGTTTAATTATATACTCATTTTTAAATTGCTAAATTATTAAATAGAGTTTAGATATATTACTTTAAAATTGTAAGATATTACTAAGTAATCACTGGCTGCTGCTAAGTCACTTCAGTCGTGTCCGACTCTGTGCGACCCCAGAGATGACAGCCCACCAGGCTCCCCCGTCCCTGGGATTCTCCAGGCAAGAACACTGGAGTGGGTTGTCACACTGGAGAGTCCAAAATTTTAATTCAAAGCTTCGATATTAACAAAAATGAGACAAAGCAAAAGATCCACACACACACACACACACACACACACACACAAACTCAAAAAAATTAAAACCAAAACCACATTAAGAAAAAAATAAAAAGCAAACATTTTACTAAATGTAAAAATAATTCTCATTAATAAGTCTTGAGGTCAATAAGTGAGTCCAAAGAAAGAACTGAAACACTTATAACTCAAGAGATTTACATTATGATAGGAGATTTTGTGTGATAAACCTAGAAACACTTTGCATTTTCTTTTTATTAGCAACTAGATTTTGCTTGGTGGCTACCACTTAGGCATACAGTTCTGTTTTTCAGAATAGAATCAGCAATTGACCTGGTTGATACAGTGAATTCTCACGCTCTTTGCTAGGAACTAGTTGATAAATACTCATATGAATCAATTATGGTTACAACATGAAAGAAGATGAAACATGGAACTCTGATTTGTTATGGAAACATGGGATTCATCTTGTTTTCACAGAGAAGAGAGACATTTAAAAAAATGAGCCTTGAAAACATCATAGAGCTGCCAATAAATCAACCTATAAGTCTATTTTACTTGAAAATTTACTCTTATGTGAGTTAATGCAACTCATTTTCAGTCAATTTGAGGTTTATTTTTGTTTGCTTTGTTTTACCCTCAGCACCATGCATCTGTATGTAATTAATAAATGCCAAAAAATAAAATATTAATCATTTGTTCTATAAATATTTATTGAATGGTTAATTATGTACTATGCAAAGAAAGAAAGCTTAGTAAATACATATGCTGCCAATGAACATGTGCACACTCAGATACTCATTAAATGTATGCACACACACATATACAAAGAGAGGGTGGAGTAGAAAAGATGAGAGGAAAAAGATATATAGAAAGATATATAATGCAACTGGACAGTTTTCTGAATATTTCACACTAATTGAATTCTTTGCAAGTATATGTTACTTTGGGCTTCTCATATGGCGCTAGTGGTAAAGAAGGTGCCTGCCACCACAGGAGATGCAGGTTTTATCCCGGCTTTGGGAAGGCCCTGATGGGAGGGCATAGTAAACCACTCCAGTATTCTTGCCTGGAGAATCCCATGGGTGGAGGAGCATAGCAGGCTACAGTCCATGGGGTCACAAAGAGTTGGACACAGCCGAAGTGACTTCTTTATTGCCAAATTCAGACTTAAATTGAAGAAAGTAGGGAAAAACATTAGGCCATTCGGTCATGACCTATATCAAATATCTTATGATTATACAGTGTAAGTGAGAAATAGACTTAAGGGACTAAATCTGATAGACAGAGTGCCTGATAAACTATGGACGGAGGTTCATGACATTGTACAAGACACAGGGATCAAGAACATCCTCAAGAAAAAGAAATGCAAAGTGGCTGTCCGAGGGGGCCTTAAAAGTAGCTGTAAAAAGAAGAGAAGCAAAAAGCAAAGGAGAAAAGGAAAGATATACCTATTTGAATGCAAAGTTTAAAAGATAACAAGGCAAGATAAGAAAACATTCTTCAGTGATCAGTACAAAGAAATAGAGGAAAACAACACAATGGAAAAGACTAGAGATCTCTTCAAGAAAATTAGAGATACCAAGGGAAGATTTCATGCAAGGATGGGAGCAATTAAGGACAGAAATGGTATGGACCTAACAGAAGCAAAATATATTAAGAAGAGGGCAAGAATACACAGAACTGTGCAAAAAGATCTTCACGACCCAGATAATCATGATGCTGTGCTCACTCACCTAGAGCCAGACATCCTGGAAAGTGAAATCAAGTGGGCCTTAGGAAGCATCACTACAAACAAAGCTGGTAGAGGTGGTGGAATTTCAGTTGAGATAATTCAAATCCTAAAAGATGACCCTTAGAAAGTGCTGAACTCAATATGCCAGCAAATTTGGAAAATTCAGCAGTGGCCACAGAACTGGAAAAGGTCAGTTTTCATTCCAATTTCAAAGAAAGGCAATTCCAAAGAATGCTCAAACTACTGTACAGTTGCACTCATCTCACACATTAGAAAAGTAATGATTAAAATTCTCCAAGAGAGGCTTCAATAATACGTTAACCGTGAACTTTCAGATATTCAAGCTGATTTTAGAAAAGTCAGAGAAACCAGAAACCAAATTGCCAACATCTGCTGGATCATCGAGAAAGCAAGAGAGCTCCAGAATAACATCTTTTTCTGCTTTATTGACAATGCCAAAGCCTTTGACTGTGTGGATCATAATGAACTGTGGAAAATTCTGAAAGAGATGGGAATACCAAACCACCTGACCTACCTCCTGATAAATGTGTATATAGGTCAAGAAGCAACAGTTAGAACTGGACATGGAACAACAGGCTGGTTCAAAATAGGAAAAAGGAGTACATCAAGGCTATATATTGTCATCCTGCTTATTTAACTTTTATGCAGAGTACATCATGAGAAATGCCAGGCTGGATAAAGCACAAGCTAGAATCAAGATTGCCAGGAGAAATATCAATAACCTCAGATATGCAGATGACACCACACTTAGGGCAGAATGTGAAGAAGAACTAAAGAGCCTGTTGATGAAACTGAAAGAGGATAGTGGAAAACAAAGATCATGGCATCCGGCCCCATCACTTCATGGCAAATAGATGGAGAAATAGTGGAAACAGTGACTGACTTTATTTTTCTGAGGTCCAAAATCACTGCAGATGGTGACTGCAGCCATGAAAATAAAAGACAGTTACACCTTGGAAGGAAAGTTATGACCTGTCTAGACGCATAATAAAGAACAGAAACATTACTTTGCCAACAAAGGTCCATCTAGTCAAGGCTATGTTTTTTCCAGTAGTCATGTAGAATGTGAGAGTTGGACTATAAAGAAAGCTGAGTGCCAAAGAATTGATGCTTTTGAACTGTAGTTTGAAGAAGACCCTTGGACTGCAAGGAGAGCCAACCAGTCTACCCTGAAGGAGCTCAGTCCTGAATGTTCATCAGAAGGACTGATGTTGAAGCTGAAACTCCAATACTTTGGCCACCTTATGCAAAGAGCTGTCTCATTTAATAAGACCCTGTTGCTGGAAAAGTTGGAAGGCAGGAAGAAAAGGGGATGACAGAGGATGAGATGGTTAGATGAAATCACCAACTCAATGGACATGAGTTTGGGTAAACTCCGGGTGTTGGTGTTGTACAAGGAGGCTTGGCATGCTGCCGTCCATGGGGTCTCAAAGAATTAGACACGACTGAGTGATAACTGATTGGAACTGAACTGAAGTGACTTAGCACACACATATTCATACATAACTTTAAAAACAAAATGCTCTTTAACTTTTTAAAATAGATTTTTAAAAATAAATCAACTGCTGAGAAGATCTCAACATGATTACAACAGAATTCTGTAATCTGGCTGGGGTTACATTAATATTTCCTATTTCTTCATTTGAGAAAAATCTAGAAGAACAGCTAGAACAAAATGGTTCAATAGTTCAATATTTTTGGAACATTCATATATACAGATGAAAGACATAATTTTAAAAAGGAAAAGCACATTCTGCAGAACTATAGCTGTATAGGCACATACATTTTACTGGTAAATAATAAAGTTCTTATATATTAAAGACACCATATTTTAATGGCTAGGAATTAAAATCTGGTTTCAGCAACTCATTTATCCCATTGTACTAAATTAAATTTAATGCTGACAAGAGTAATATACATTAGACTAGATCAATAAGCTTAAGCATTAAGCTTATTGTTAACACAACTGGACTGAAATGAAGAGTCTAGGAAGAACATTATGAATAGCATAGACTCCTTTAATGATTCTTTAATTCATAATGGAGAAAAATATATCTAAGAAGTAAAAATGCAAAACCACCAAAGTCTCAGTCAGAATCTCTACTGATTCATGAATATCATGTTAGTACTTTTGGATATAGCAACTCTATTTAAAGAGAAAAATGAAATAGGATTAATAGAGGGATAATAAGAATGCATCTTAAAAGTTCAAGGTAAAATTGAAAGCAATATTTCCTTAATAAGATTAAAAATTTTCACTTTTTTTCCTGCATCAGTAATGTAGCCCTCCCTGTCCACCCCCTGCCAAAACAAAACAAAACAAAACAAAACAAAAAACAGCTTTAGGCTGAGTGCCTAAATTGATGCTTTTGAACTGTGGTGTTGGAGAAGACTGTTGAGAGTCCCTTGGACTGCAAGGAGATCTAGCCAGTCCATTCTGAAGGAGATCAACCCTGAGTGTTGTTTGGAAGGAATGATGCTAAAGCTGAAACTTCAGTACTTTGGCCACTTCATGCGAAGAGCTGACTCATTGGAAAAGACTCTGATGCTGGGAGGGATTGAGGGCAGGAGAAGAAGGGGACGACGGAGGATGAGATGGTTGGATGGCATCACGGACTCGATGGACGTGAGTCTGAGTGAACTCCGAGAGATGGTGATGAACAGGGAGGCCTGGTGTGCTGCAGTTCATGGTGTCGCAGAGTTGGGCACGACTGAGCGACTGAACTGAACTGAAATTCATTTTTAAAACAATTTAATTTTCAAAACAGATGCAGGTCCTGTGTTTATTGTGATTGAGATGTTCACTGAAGCTTCTATTGTTACCAGATTTGTTAAGGTATATAACTGACATACATAATTGCATGAATTTCAGGCCTACTCCACAATGGTTTAATGTGACTATTTTGTTATATGACTATTGCAATAAATTTAGTTAGCATTTATCATGCTGTACAGCTACAATAAAAAGAGAAAGCAAGAAAAGAGAAAACAAAACAAAACATGCTTTTCCTTTTGATAAGAACTCGGGGTTTATTCTCTTAAAAACTTTCATAAGTATTATATATATCTATATAATTGTTGTCTGACTTTTGTGACCCAATGATCTATCATCCATCAAGCTCATCTGTCCATGGGATTTCCCAGGCAAGAATACTGGAATGAGATGTCATTTCCTTCTTCATGGGGTTATCCACACCCAGGGATCAAACCCAAGTTTCCTACAATGGCAGACAGATTTTTTTTTTTTTTTTAACCACTGAGCCAGCAGAGAAGCCCACACCAGTAACAAGCAGCTCCCATACAAGGCAGGGCCTGGCAATCAACCAGACCAGGGTCAATCACCACTTCCTATGTTCCCCCCACAACAGAAGGATTCATGCAGTTCATATTGAAGGTAGCCCTAGAGCATATAAGTCTGATGACCACAGGAAGTGAACTGCTGGGTCTTATAGGATGTCTATGACATAGAATTACTTTTCTAATATTGAGAAGTATAACCGACCTACCAAGTATATAGAAATAAAAACAGCCAGTTAGGCAAAATGAGATGACAGAGGAGTATGTTACAAAGGAACAAGATAAAAATCCCAAAACAAAAGATAAGTGGAAAGGAGGTAGATACATAGATCAATCTAAAAAATTCTACATCAAGACATAACGTAATTAAAATGAAAAAGAAAAGAAAAGAAAAGAAGCAAGATGCATATAGAGGAATGCCCGTAATGCTATTAGCTGAATTTTCAACAGAAAACCTATAGGCCAGAAAGGACTAGCATGATATATCTAGAGGGATGAAAGTAAACACAAGACAAACAGACAAAAATACCCCACAAAGGAAAATGAAGACTATGTTACTCAGCATGGCTAGCATTTGGATTTGAAGGAGAGATCAAGAATTTTACAGAAAAGAAAAGCTACAAAATTTCATTGCAGTGAAACCAGGTGTTTTTTTTTTTAAAAAAAACACATTTATAATTGGAAAAGAAAATGTCACAAGTAGAAACACAAAATTTTGAAAAGAAAATCCCATTCATAAAAGCAAATATACAGTAAGTATGGTATATCAACCACTTATAAGTTTAGTAGGAAGATTAAAAGTTAAAAATGGTAAAGATAATTGATGTCTATAATAATTAGGTAAGGGATACAGAGAACAAAATTGCAAAATATGTCAAAAGAGTAAGACTGGGGAAGAGGCAAAATATGATTATTAAAATGTACATGAACTTAAGAGATCAGAAAAATAAATAATCACTATCTATCTATCTAATTACCATCTATCTATTTTTTGTTGTTCAGTGACTCACTTGGATAAAACTCTTTATGACCCCATGGACTGCAGCATGCCAGGCTTCACTTCATCATACAATTCTGAAACTTACACAGACTCATGTCCATCGAGTCCATGATGCCATCCACCATATCATCCTCTGTCGTCCCTTTCTCCTCCCACCTTCAATCTTTCCCAGCATCAGGGTCTTTTCCAAAAAATTTGTTCTTCCTATCAGGTGGCCAAAGTATTGGAGTTTCAGCTTCAACATCAGTCCTTCCAATGAACACCCAGGACTGATCTTTAGGATGGACTGATTGGATCTCCTTGCAGTCTAATGGACTCTCAAGAGTCTTCTCCAACACCACATTTCAAAAGCATTAATTCTTCTGCATTCAGCTTTCTTTATAGTCCAATTCTCACATCCATACATGACTACTAGAAAAACTGTGGTTTTGACTAGATGGATATTTGTTGGCAAAGTAATGTCTCTGCTTTTTACTATGATATCTAGATTGATCATAGCTTTCCTTCCAAGGAGAAAGCATCTTTTAATTATATGGCAGCAGTCACCATCTGCAGTGATTTTTGAGCCCCCTAAAATAAAGGCTCTCACTGTTTCCATTATTTCCCTATCTATTAGCCATGAAATGATTGGACCAGTTGCCATGATCTTAATTTTCTGAATGTTGAGGTTAAGTCAACTTTTTCACTCTCCTCTTTCACTTTCATCAAGAAGATCTTTAGTTTTTCTTTGCTTTCTGCCATAAGGCCATTTGCCTATCTGAGATTATTGATATTTCAACATCATCTGCATATCTGAGGTTATTGATATTTCTCCTGGCAATCTTGGTTCCAGATTGTGCTTCATCCAGCCTGCCATTTCTCATGATGTACTCTGCATAGAAGCTAAATAAACAAGGTGACAATATGCAGCCTTGACATACTCCTTTCCTAATTTGGAGCCAACCTGTTCTTCCAAGTCCAGTTCTAACTGTTGATTCTTGACCTGTATACAGATTTCTCAGGAGACTGGTCAGGTGGTCTAGCATTCCTATCTCTTTCAGAATTTTCCACAGTTTATTGTGATCCACACAGTAAAAAGCTTCGGAATAGTAAATAACAGAAGTACATTGTTTTTTTTTTTTTTTTTTTTTTTCTGACTTTCTTGCTTTTTCAGTGATCCAGCAGAGCAGATATTGGCAGTTTGATCTCTGGATCCTCTGCCTTTTCTAAAACCAACTTGAACAGCTGGAAGTTCATAGTTCACGTACTGTTGAAGTTTGGCTTGGAGAATTTTTAGCATTACTTTGCTGGCATGTGAGGTGAGTACAACTGTGCAGTAGTTTGAGCATTCCTTGGCATTGCTTTTCTTTAGTATTGTAATGAAAACTGACCTTTTCCAGACCTGTGGCCACAGCTGAGTGTTTCAAATTTGCTGGGGTATTGAATGCAACACTTTCAACATCATCTTTTAGGATTTGAAATAGCTCAACTGGAATTTCATCACCTCCACTAGCTTTGTTCATAATGATGCTTCTTAAGGCCCACTTCGCATTCCAGAATGTCTGGCTCTAGATGAGTGATCACACCATCGTGATTATCTGTGTTATGAAGATCTTTTTGCATAGTTATTCTGTGTATTCTTGCCACCTCTTCTTAATATGTTCTGCTTCTGTTAGGTCCATACAATTTCTGTCCTTAATTGTTCCCATCTCTGAAATATTCCCTTTGTTTCTAACTTTCTTAAATAGATCTCTTGTCTTTCTCATTCTGTTATTTTCCTCTATTTATTTTCATTGATCACTGAGGAAGGCTTTCTTATATCTCCCTGCTGTTCTTTGGAAATCTGCATTCAAATGGGAATATCTTTCTTTTTCTCCTTTGCTTTTTGCTTCCTTCTTTCCTCAGCTATTTGTAAGACCTCCTCAGACAACCATATTGCCTTTTTGCATTTCTTTTTCTTGGTGATGGTCTTAATCCTTGTCTCCTGTACAATGTCATGAACCTCTGTCCTTAGTTCTTCAGGCACTATCTATCAAATCTAATCCTTTGACTCTGTCACTTCCACTGTATAATTGTAAGGGATTTGATTTAGGTTATAATAGAAAAAGCAAGAGAGTTCCAGACAAACATCTATTTCTGCTTTATTGACTATGCCAAAGTCTTTGACTGTGTGGATCACAATAAACTGGAAAATTCTGAAAGAAATGGGAATAATAGACCACCTAACCTGCCTCTTGAGAAACCTATATGCAGGTCAGGAAGCAATAGTTAGAATTGGACATGGAACAACAGACTGGTTCCAAATAGGAAAAAGAGTACAGCAAGGCTGTATATTATCACCCTGCTTATTTAACTTATATGTAGACTACATCATGAGAAATGCTGGGCTGGAAGAAGCACAAACTGGAAACAAGATTGCCAGGAGAGGGGGTGGTCCTAAAATGGCAGAGGAATAAGACAAAGAGACCACTTTCTCCCCCACAAATTCATCAAAAAAAACATTTTAACACTGAGTAAATTCCACAAAACAACTTCTGAATGCCGGCAGAGGACATCAGACACTCAGAAGAGCAGCTCACTGTCTTCGAAAACAGGTAGGAAAAAATATAAAAGACAAAAAAGAGACAAAAGAGGTAGAGAAGGAGCTCCATCCTGGGAAGAGAGTCTTAAAAAGAGAGAAGTTTCCAAACACCAGGAAACACTCTCACTGCCGAGTCTGTGGCGAGCCTTGGAAGCACAGAGGACAACTTAACAGGGAGAAAAAATAAATACATAATTAAATCCACAGATTCCAAGCCCAACGGTAACTCCCCTAGTGGAGAAGCAGCGCAGACACCTGCATCTGCCACTAGCAAGTGGGGGCTGGGCAGGGAGGGGCAGGCTGCATTGCTTTTTCAGGATCAGGCCCAAATGCCCTGAGTGAAACCAGAGTGAGCTAACTTGAGCCAGCAAACCAGACTCTGGGATAGCTACTGTGCCAAAAGCTCTACATATGACACTGCCAGGACTGTGCAAAGAACAAAGGATGGAACAGAATTAGCTGGCTGCAGACCATCCCCCTCCAGTGACAGGCAGCCAGAGCCAGAAGGGCTGGAAGGGGGCAATCACAGCCCAAGAGAGACATTAACTGTCAAACTGCGAACAGGCTTCTTTGCTAACTAAGATTTCTTGGGGTTCTGGAGAGTCATCATCCACCTGAGAAGGTGTGCCAGTTGTACACCCAGAAAACTGAGCAGCAGGGATGGGAGAGGTGATATGTCACAGTGACCATGCTCACCAAACACCTGAGCTACTCGGGCCTGGGAAGGGCACAAAATGCAGGATCAACCTAGTGTGTGCCTCTGAGGACTACCTGAGTGCCTGAGCCTGAGTGGCTTAGACCTGGGAGGTGCATGTAGCCCACGGCCAGCCTCAGATGGTTCCCAGCAGAGCAACGTAGAGCATGAGCTCTGTGCGCTGTGAGTGGGGGGCAGGCCCAGTGTGGCTGAGACACTGTGAACACACGCCAGTGTCATTTGTTTGCAGCACCCCTCCCTCCCCACAGTGTGACTGAACAGGTGAGGCAAAAAAAAAGTGTCCACCACCGCCCCTCTTGTGTCAGGGTGGAAATCATACACTGAAGAGACCAGCAAACAGAAGAAGCTAAAACAGAGGGAACTGTCTTGGAAGTGACAGGTGCAATAGATTAAAACACTGTCATTAGTACTGACTACATAGGAAGGGGGCTATAGATATTGAGAAATATAAGCTGGACCAAGGAACTATCCAAAAATGAACTGACCCCACACTGCCCACATCACCACCAGAGAAAGTCCTAGATATATCTTTACTATTTTTACGACCATTCTTTTTTTTTTTTTTGCTGTTTGTTTTTCTTCTTTTCATTTTCTTTTTTATAACAGTTTTTAATTTTTAAGTCCTCTATTCTTTAATTTTCATTTTTATAACCTACTATTACTCCCTCCAAAAAGACTCTATTTTTAAAACAAATATATATATATATATATATATAATTATTGTGACTTTGCTTTATTTCTTCTTCTATTCTTTAATAATGTAATTTTGAAACTCCAACCTCTTCTCTTGATTTTTAATTTTTTCTTATGGTATTTGTTATCAATTTTGTACCTTCAAAACCCCAATCTTCAGTATCAACTTTTACTTGAGAATGAGATTACTGGCCTGACTGCTCTCTCCTCCTTTGGACTCTCCTTTTTCTCCACTATGTTGCCTTTGTCTCCTCCATCCTCCTTCTCTTCTCTACCCCAGTGTGTGAATCTCTGTGTGTTCCAGATGGTAGAGAGCACTTAGGGAACTGATTACTGGCTGAATCTGTCTCTCTCCTTTTCATTCCCCTCTTTTATACACCTGGCCACCTCTGTCTCATTCCTCCCTCTCCTCTTCTCTGTATAACTCCATGAATATCTCTGACCAGTCTGGACTGTGAAGTGCACATAAGGAAGTGATTACTGGCTAGCTTTCTCTCTCCTCTTTATTCCACTTCATCTCATTCAGGTCACCTCTAGCTCCCTCCTCCCTCTTCTCTTCTCCATGTAACTCTGTGAACCTCTCTGTGTGTCCTTCAATGTGGAGAGACTTTACATCTTTAACCTAGATGTTTTATCAGTGGTGCAGTATAGAAGAAGTCTTGAGACTACTGTAAAAATAGAACTGAAAACAAGAAGCAGGAGGCTGAAGTCTAAATCCTGAGAACATGAGAGAACTCCTGACTCCAGGGAACATTAATTGATAGGAGCTCATCAAACGCCTTCATACCTACACTGAAACCAAGCAAGACTTATTATGAAAATCCTCCAGCAACACCGGAACACAGCCCTGAGCTTTAATACACAGGCAGCTCAAAGTTACTCCAAAACCAGTGACATCTCATAACTTATTACTGGACATGTCATTGCACGCCAGAGAGAAGAAATCCAGCTCCACCCACCAGAACACTGACACAACCTTCCCTAACCAAGAAACCTTGACAAGCCACTGATACAACCCAACCCACAGTGAGGAAACTCCATAATAAAGAGAACTCCATAAACAGAATACAGAAAGGCCACCCCAAACACAGCAATATAAACAGGATGAAGAGACTGAGGAATACCCAGCAGGTAAAGGAACAGGAGAAATGTCCACCAAACAAAAGAGGAAGAGATAGGGAATCTACCTGAGAAATAATTTTGAATAATGATCGTGAAAATGATACAAAATTTTGAAATAAAAATGTAATCACAGATAAATAGCCTGGAGACAAGGGTTGAGAAGATGCAAGAAAGGTTTAACAAGGACCTAGAAGAAATAAAAAAGAGTCAGTATATAATGAATAATGCAATAAATGAGATCAGAAACACTCTGGAGGCAACAAATAGTAGAATAATGATGGCAGAACATAGGATTAGTGAAATAGAAGATAGAATGGTAGAAATAAATGAATCAGAGAGGAAAAAAGAACAACAAATTAAAAGAAATGAGGACAATCTCAGAGACCTCCAGGACAATATGAAACACTCCAACATTTGAATTATAGGAGTCCCAGAAGAAGAAGACAAAAAGAAAGACCATGAGAAAATACTTGAAAAGATAATAGTTGAAAACTTCCCTAAAATGGGGAAGGAAATAATCACCCAAGTCCAAGAAACCCAGAGAGTTCCAAACAAGATAAACCCAAGGCAAAACACCTCAAGACACATATTGATCAAATTAACAAAGATCAAACACAAAGAACAAATATTAACAGCAGCAAGAGAAAGAAAACAAATAACACACAAGGGGATTCCCATGAGGATAACAGCTGATCTTTCAATAGAAACTCTTCAGGCCAGGAGGGAATGGCAAGACATACTTAAAATGATGAAAGAAAATAACCTACAGCCCAGATTACTGTCCCTAGCAAGGATCTCATTCAAATATGAAGGAGAAATCAAAAGCTCTACAGACAAGCAAAAGCTGAGAGAATTCAGCACCACCAAACCAGGTCTCCACATATGTTAAAGGTTATTCTCTAGACAGGAAACACAAAAAATGTGTATAAACCCGAACCCAAAGCAATAAAGTAAATGGCAACAGGACCATACTTATCAATGAAGTGAAGTCACTCAGTTGTGTCCGACTCTTTGTGACCCCATGGACTGTAGCCTATCAGGCTCCTCCGTCTATGGGATTCTCCAGGCAAGAGTGCTGGAGTGGATTGCCATTCCTTCTCCAATGTAAATGGCTGAATGGATTAAAAAAAAAAACAAGACCCCTATATATGTTGTCTACAAGAGACCCACCTCAAAAAAAAGGACACATACAGACTGAAAGTGAAGGCTGGAAAAAGACATTCCACACAAATAGAGACCAAAAGAAAGCAGGAGTAGCAATACTCATATCAAATAAAATAGACTTTAAAACAAAGCCTGTGCAAAGAGTCAAAGAAGGATGCTACATAATGATCAAAGAATCAATCCAAGAATAAGATAGAACAATTATAAATATATATGCACCCAACATAGAAGCACCACGATATGTAAGACAAATGGTAACAAGTATGAAAGGGGAAATTAACAACAGCACAATAATAGTGGGAGACTTTAACACCCTGCTCACACCTATGGATAGATCAACTAAACAGAAAATTAACAATGAAACACACACTTTAAATGATACAATAGACCAGTTTGACCTAGTTGATATCTACAGGACATTTCACCTGAAAACAATGAATTTCACCTTTTTCTCAAGTGCTCATGGAACCTTCTCCAAGATAGATCACATCCTGGGCCATAAATCTAGCCTTGATAAATTCAAAAAAATTGAAATCATTTTAAGCATCCTTTCTGACAATAATGCAGTAAGATTAGATCCCAATTACAGGAGAAAAACTATTAAAAATTCCAACATATGGAGGCTAAATAACAAGCTTCTGAATAACCAATAAATCACAGAAGAAATAAAAAAATAAATCAAAATATGCATAGAAATGAATGAAAATGAAAATAACAACCCAAAACCTGTGGGGCTCTATAAAAGCAGTGATAAGGTAAAGTTCATAGCAATACAGGCATACCTCAAGAAACAAGAAAATAGTCAAAAAACCTAACTCTACACCTAAAGGAACTAGAAAAGGAAGAAATGGAGAACCACAGGGTTAGTAGAAGGAAAGATATCTTAAATAAAACCAGAAATAAATGCAAAAGAAACAAAAGAGACCATAGCAAAAATCAACAAAGCCAAAACCTGGTTCTTTGATAGGATAAATAAAATTGACAAACCATTAGCCAGACTCATAAAAAAGCAAGGGAAAAAATCTTATCAATAAAATTAGAAATGAAAATGGAGAGATAATGACAGACAACACAGAAATACAAAGGGTCATAAGAGATTACTATCAGCAATTATATGCCAATAAAATGGACAACCTGAAGAAATGGACAAATTCTTCGACAAGTACAACACTCCAAAACAGAACCAGAAAGAAATAGAAAATCTTAACAGACCCATCACAAGCATGGAAATTGAAACTGTAATCAGAAATCTTCCAGCAAACAAAAGCCCAGGTCCAGATGGCTTCACAGCTGAATTCTACCAAAACTTTAGAGAAGAGCTAACACCTATCCTACTCAAATTCTTCCAGAATATTTCAGAGGAAGGTAAACTCCCAAACTCATTTTATGAGGCCACCATCACTCTAATACCAAAACCAGACAAAGATGCCACAAAAAAGAAGACTACAGGCCAATATCACTGATGAACATAGATGCAAAAATCCTTAACAAAATTCTAGCAATCAGAATCCAACAACACATTAAAAAGATCATACACCATGACCAAGTGGGCTTTATTCCAGGGATGCAAGGATTCTTCAATATCCACAAATCAATCATGTAATTCACCACATTAACAAATTGAAAAATAAAAGCCTTATGATTATCTCAATAGATGCAGAGAAAGCCTTTGACAAAATTCAACATCCATTTATGATAAAAACTCTCCAGAAAGCAGGAATAGAAGAAACATACCTCAACATAATAAAAGTTATATATGACAAACCCACAGCAAACATTATCCTCAATGGTGAAAGCATTCCCCTAAAGTCAGGAAAAAGACAAGGGTGCCCACTTTTACCGCTACTAGTCAACATATTTCTGGAAGTTTTGGCCACACCAATCAGAGCAGAAAAAGAAATAAAAGGAATCCAAATTGGAAAAGAAGAAGTAAAATTCTAACTCTTTGCAAATTACACGATCCTCTTCATTAAAAAAACAAACAAACAAACAAACA
Organism: Nanger dama; assembly: GCA_917880005.1. Lineage (NCBI taxonomy): Eukaryota > Metazoa > Chordata > Mammalia > Artiodactyla > Bovidae > Nanger > Nanger dama. The sequence goes on from CAKJTW010000045.1 coordinate 1,372,833, forward strand.
AAAAACCCTAAAGGCTCTACGAGAAAACTACTAGAGCTAATCAATGAATATAGTAAACTTGCAGGATATAAAATAAACACACAGAAATCCCTTGCATTTCTACACACTAATAATGAGAAAGTAGAAAAAGAAATTAAGAAAACAATTCCATTCACCATTTCAACGAAAATAAAGAATACTTAGGAATATGTCTACCTAAAGAAATTAAAGACCTAAATATAGAAAATTATAAAACACTGGTGAAAGAAATGAAAGAGGACACTAATAGATGGAGATATATACCATGTTCATGGATTGGAAGAAGCAATACAGTGAAAATGAGTATACTACCCAAAGCAATCTACAGATTCAATGCAATCCCTATCAAGCTACCAGCGGTATTTTTCACAGAGCTAGAACAAATAATTTCATAATTTGTATGAAAATACAAAAAACCTCGAATAGCCAAAGCAATCTTGAGAAAGAAGAATGGAACTGAAGGAATCAACCTGCCTGACTTCAGGCTCTACTACAAAGCCACAGTCATCAAGACAGTATGGTACTGGCACAAAGACAGATATATAGATCAATGGAACAAAATAGAAAGCCTAGAGATAAATCCACACACCTATGGACACCTTATTTTCGACAGGAGTCAAGAATAATACAGTGGATTAAAGACAATCTCTTTAACAAGTGGTGCTGGGAAAACTGGTCAACCACTTGTAAAAGAATGAAACTAGAACTCTTTATAACACCGTACATAATAATAAACTCAAAATGGATTAAAAATCTAAATGTAAGACAAGACACTAAAACTCCTAGAGGAGAACATAGGCAAAACACTCTCTGACATAAATCACAGCAGGATCCTCTATGACCCACCTCCCAGAATACCGGAAATAAAAGCAAAAATAAACAAATGGGATCTAATTAAAATTAAAAGCTCCTGCACAACAAAGGAAACTATAAGCAAGGTGAAAAGATAGCCTTCAGAATGGGAGAAAATAATAGCAAATGAAGCAACTGACAAACAACTAGCCTCAAAAATATACAAGCAACTCATGAAGCTGAATTCCAGAAAAATAAACAAACAATGGGCCAAAGAACAAAATAGACATTTCTCCAAAGAGGACATACAGATGACTAACAAACAAATGAAAAGATGCTCAACATAACTTATTATCAGATAAATGCAAATCAAGACCACAATGAGGTACCATTTCATACCAATCAGAATGGCAGTGATCCAAAAGTCTACAAGCAATAAATGCTGGAAAGGGTGTGGAGAAAAGGGAACCCTCTTACACTATTGGTGGGAAGGCAAATTAGTACAGCCACTATGGAGAACAGCGTAGAGAATCCTTAAAAACTGGAACTAGAACTGCCTTATGACCCAGCAATCCCACTGCTGGGAATACACACTGAAGAAACCAGAGTTGAAAGACACCTGTACCCCAGTGTTCATCGCAGCACTGTTTATAATAGACAGGACATGGAAGCAATCTGGATGTCCATCAGCATATGAATGGATAAGAAAGCTGTGGTACATATACACAATGGAGTATTAGTCAGCCATTAAAAAGAATACATTTGAATCACTTTTAATGAGGTGGATGAAACTGGAGCCTATTATACAGAGTGAAGTATGCCAGAAAGAAAAACAACAATACAGTATACTAACACATATGTATGGAATTTAGAAAGATGGTAACGATAACCCTGTATGCGAGACAACAAAAGAGACACAGATGTATGGAACAGACTTTTGGACTCTGTAGGAGAGAGCTAGGGTGGGATGATTTGGAAGAATGGCACTGAAACATGTGCAATATCATATAAGAAATGAATCACCAGTCTAGGTTCGATTCAGGATGCAGGATGCTTGGGGCTGGTGCACTGGGACGACCCAGAGAGATGGTATAGGGAAGGAGGTGGGAGGGGAGATTCAGGATTGGGAATTCATGCACACCCATGGCAGATTCATATTGATGTATGGCAAAACAAATATAGTATTTTAAAGTAAAATAAAGTAAAAGTAAAATAAAATTATTTTAATTCACACACACACACACACACACAAATTGCTGGGAGAAATATCAATAACCTCAGATATGCAGATGACACCACCCTTATGGCAGAAAGTGAAGAGGAACTAAAAAGCTTCCTGATGAAAGAGAAAGAGGAGAATTAAAAAGTTGGCTTAAAGCTCAACATTCAGAAAATGAAGATCATGGCATCTGGTCCCATCACTTCATGAGAAATAGATGAGGAAACAGGGGCAACAGTGTCAGACTTTATTTTTTGAGGCTCCAAAATCACTGCAGATGGTGACTGCAGCCATGAAGTTAAAACACACTTGGAAGGTAAGTTATGACCAACCTAGATAGCATATTGAAAAGCAGAGACATACCTTTGCTAGCAAAAGTCCATCTAGTCAAGGCTATGGTTTCTCCAGTTGTATGTATGGATGTGAGAGTTGGACTGTGAAGATAGCTGAGTGCCAAAGAATTGATGCTTTTGAACTGTGGTGTTGGAGAAGAGTCTTGAGAGTCCCTTGGACTGCAATCATAAGGGATTTGATTTAGGTCATACCTGAATGGTCTAGCAGCTTTCCCTACTTTCTTCAATTTGAGTCTGAATTTGGTAATAAGGAGTTTATGATCTGAGCCACAGTCAGCTTCTGCTCTTGTTTCTGTTGACTCTATAGAGCTGCTCCATCTTTGGCTGCATAGAATATAATCAATCTGATTTCGATGTTGACCATCTGGTGATGTCCATGTGTAGAGTCTTCCCTTGTGTTGCTGGAAGAGGGTGTTTGCTATGACCAGTACATTTTCTTGGCAAAACTCTATTAGTCTTTGCCCTGCTTCATTCCACATTCCAAGGCCAAATTTGCCTGTTACTCCAGATGTTTCTTGACTTCCTACTTTTGCATTCCAGTCCCCTATAATGAAAAGGACATCTTTTTTGGGTGTTAGTTCTAAAAGGTTCTTTAGGTCTTCATAAAACCGTTCAGCTTCAGCATCTTCAGCATTACTGGTTGGGGGATAGACTTGGATAACTGTAATATTGAATAGTTTGCCTTGGAGATGAGCAGAGATCATTCTGTCGTTTTTGAGATTACATCAAAGTACTGCATTTCAGACTCTTGTTGACCATGGTGGCTACTCCATTTGTTCTGAAGGATTCCTGCCTGCAGTAGTAGATATAATAGTCATCTGAGTTAAATTCACCCATTCCAGTCCATTTTAGTTCGCTGATTCCTAAACTGTCGATGTTCATTCTTGCCATCTCTTGTTTGACCACTTTCAGTTTACCTTGATTCCTGGACCTGATATTCCAGGTTCCTATGCAATATTGCTCTTTACAGCATCGGACCTTGCTTCTCTCACCAGTCACATCGACAGCTGGGTATTGTTCTTGCTTTGGCTCCATCCCTTCATTCTTTCCAGAGTTATTTCTCCACTGAGCTCCAGTAACATATTGGGCACCTACTGACCTGGGGAGTTCCTCTTTCAGTGACTTATCATTTTGCCTTTTCATACTATTCATGGGGTTCACAAGGCAAGAATACTGAAGTTGTTTGCCATTCCCTTCTCCAGTGGTTCACATTCTGTCCTGTCCACCATGACCTGCCCATCTTGGGGTGCCCTCCGGGCATGGCTTGGCTTCATTGAGTTAGACAAGGCTGTGGTCCTAGTGTGATTAGATTGACTAGTTTTCTGTGTGTATGGTTTCAGTGTGTCTGCCCTCTGATGCCCTCTTGCAACACCCACCACCTTACTTGGGTTTCTGTTACCTTGGGTGTGGTTTATCTCTTCACGGCTGTTCCAGCAAAGCACAATCACTGCTCCTTACCTTGGATGAGGTGTATCCCCTTACTGCTGCCCTTCCTGACCTTCAATGTGGGATAGCTCCTCTAGGCTTTCCTGTGCCTGCACAGCCACCACTCCTCCCAGCCGCCGCCCCTGGCCTCTGGTGCCAGGTGGCTCCTAAGGGCCACAGCCCCAATCTCCTGTGTGAGGTGGCTTCTCCCAGCTGCCCCTGGCCTGAGACGTGGGGTAGCTCCTCTCTGCCACAGACCCTGACCTCGGATGTGGGCTGTCTCCTCCTTTCCGCAACTGACCTCAGACATGGGGTAGCTCCTCTCGGCTGCCACCCTTGATGTTGGACATGGGGTAGCTCCTCCTGGCTGCTGCCCCTAACCTTGGACTTGGGCATCTCCTCTTGGACGTTACTGTGCTGTCACAGCCTGGTACACTCAGCCACTGCCCCTAACTTCGGACATGGTGTAACTCCTCTCGGCTGCACTTAGTGTGTCAAGTAACAAGCACCAGTGCTTAGTGTGCCAGGTCTGATTATACAATGGAAGTGAGAAATAGATTTAAGGGCCTAGATCTCATAGATAGAGTGCCTGATGAACTATGTAATGAGGTTCGTGACATTGTACAGGAGAGAGGGATCAAGACCATCCCCATGAAAAAGAAATGCAAAAAAGCAAAATGGCTTTCTGGGGGAAGCCTACAAATAGCTGTGAAAAGAAGAGAGGCAAAAGTAAAGGAGAAAAGGAAACATATAAGCATCTGAATGCAGAGTTTCAGAGAATAGCAAGAAGAGATAAGAAAGCCTTCTTCAGCGATCAATGCAAAGAAATAGAGGAAAAGAGCAGAATGGGAAAGACTAGAGATCTCTTCAAGAAAATCAGAGATACCAAGGGAACATTTCATGCAAAGATGGGCTCAATAAAGGACAGAAATCGTATGAGCCGACCAGAAGCAGAAGATATTAAGAAGAAGTGGTAAGAATACACAGAAAAACTGTACAAAAAGGATCTTCACTACCCAGATAATCATGATGGGTGTGATCACTAATCTAGAACCAGCCATTCTGGAATATGAAGTCAAGTGGGCATTAGAAAGCATCACTACGAACAAAGCTAGTGGAGGTGATGGCATTCCAGTTGAGCTACTTCAAATCCTGAAAGATGATGCTGTGAAAGTGCTACACTCAATATGCCAGCAAATTTGGAAAACTCAGCAGTGACCGCAGGACTGGAAACTGTCAGTTTTCATTCCAATTCCAAAGAAAGGCAGTGCCAAAGAATGCTCAAACTACCACACAGTTGCGCTCATTTCACACTCCGATAAGGTAATGCTCAAAATTCTCCAAGCCAGGCTTCAGCAAAATGTGAACCATTAACTGCCTGATGTTCAAGGTGGTTTTAGAAAAGGCAGAGGAAGTAGAGATCAAATTGTCAACATCTGCTGGATCATGGAAAGAGCAAGAGAGCTCCAGAAAAACATCTATTTCTGCTTTATTGACTATGCCAAAGCCTTTGACTGTGTGGATCACAATAAACCATGGAAAATTCTGAAAGAGATGGGAATACCAGACCACCTAACCTGCCTCTTGAGAAATCTGTATGCAGGTCAGGAAGCAACAGTTAGAACTGGACATGGAACAACAGATTGGTTCCAAATAAGAAAATAGTACATCAAGGCTGTATATTGTCACCCTGCTTATTTAACTTCTATGCAGAATACATCATGAGAAATGCTGGACTGGAAGAAACACAAGCTGAAATCAAGATTGCCGGGAGAAATATCAATAAACTCAGATATGCAGATGACACCACCCTTATGGCAGAAAGTGAAGAGGAACTCAAAAGCCTCTTGATGAAAGTGAAAGAGGAGAGTGGAAAAGTTGGCTTAAAGCTCAGCATTCAGAAAATGAAGATAATAGCATCCAGTCCCATCACTTCATGGGAAATAGATGGGGAAACAGTGTCAGACTTTATTTTGGGGGGCTCCGAATTCACTGCAGATGGGTGATTGCAGCCATGATATTAAAAGAGGCTTACTCCGCGGAAGAAAAGTTATAACCAACCTAGATAGTATATTCAAAAGCAGAGACATTACTTTGCAGACTAAGGTTCATCTAGTCAAGGCTATGGTTTTTCCTGTGGTCATGTATGGATGTGAGAGTTGGACTGTGAAGAAGGCTGCGCGGTGAAGAATTGATGCTTTTGAACTGTGGTGTTGGAGAAGACTCTTGAGAGTCCCTTGGACTGCAAGGAGATCTAACCATCCATTCTGAAGGAGATCATTCCTGGGATTTCTTTGGAAATAATGATGCTAAAGCTGAAACTCCAGTACTTTGGCCCCCTATGTGAAAGATTGACTCATTGGAAAAGTCTCTGATGTTGGGAGGGATTGGGGGCAGGAGGAGAAGGGGATGACAAGAGATGATATGGCTGGATGGCATTACTGACTTAATGGACATAAGTCTGAGTGAACTCTGGGAGTTGGTGATGGACAGGGTGTCCTAACATGCTGTGATTCATGGGGTCACAAAGAGTCGGACACAACTTAGCAACTGAACTGAACTGGACTGCAAGGAGATCCATCCAGTCCATTCTGAAGGAGATCAGCAATGGGGTTTCTTTGGAAGTAATGATGCTTAGGCTGAAACTCCTGTACTCTGGCCACCTCTTACAAAGAGTTAACTCATTGCAAAAGACTGATGCTGGGAAGGATTGAGGGCAGGAGGAGAAGGGGACGACAGAGGATGATATGGCTGGATACCATCACCGACTCGATGGACATGAGTCTGAGTGAAGTCCAGGTGTTAGTGATGGACAGGGCGGCCTGGCATGCTGCGATTCATGGCATCGCAAATAGTTGGACATGACTGAGCAACTGAACTGCACTGAACTGAACTGAATGGCCTAGTGGTTTTTCATATTTTTTCCACTTAAATTTGAATTTGGCAATAAGGAGTTCATGATCTGAGCCACAGTCAGCTCCCAGTCTTATTTTTGCTGAATGTATAGAGCTCTCCATCTTTGGCTGCAAAAAATATAGTTAGTCTGACTTCTCTATTGACCATCTGGTGATGTCTTTGGGTAGAGTCTTTTTGTGTGTCATTCAAAGAAGGTGTTTGCTATGACCAATGCATCTCCTTGGCTTCCCTGCCCTTAACCATCTCCCAGAGCTTGCTCAAACTCATGTCTGTTACATCAATGATGCCATCCAGCCATCTCATTCTCTGTTGTTCTGTTCTCCTCCTGCCTTCAGTCTTTCCCAGCATTAGGTCTTTTCTAATAAGTCAGGTCTTCCCATCACGTGGTCAAACTATTGGAGCTTCAGCCAGCATCAGTTCTTCCAATGATTCAGGATTGATTTCCTTTACAACTCACTGGTGTTATCTCCTTGTAGTCCAAGGGACTCCCAAGAGTCCTCTACCACACCACAGTTCAAAAGTATCAGTTCTTTGGTGCTAAGGCTTCTTAGGGTTCAGCTCTCAAATCTACACATGACTATTGGAAAAGCCTTAGCTTTGATTATATGAAACTTTGTTGGCAATTTGTCTGCTTTTTAATATGCTCTTTAGTTTGATTATATTTTTTCTTCCAAGGAATAAGTATCTTTTAATTTCATGACTGCAGTCACCATCTGCTGTGATTTTGGAGCCTAAGAAAATAAAGTTTGTCACTTTCTTTTTTTTTTCCCCCATCTACTTGCTGTGAAGTGATGGGATTTGACCCCATGATCCTAGATTCTTGAATGTTGAGTTTTAATCCAGCTTTTCTGCTCTTCTCTTTTACTTTCATTAAGTAGCTTTTTAGTTCCTCTTTTCTTTCTGCCATAAGTGTAGTCTCATCTTTATTTCTGAGGTTATTGATATTTCTCCTGGCAATCTTGATTCCAGCTTGTGCCTCAACCAGCCTGGCATTTGGCATGGTGTACTCTGTATAGAGGTGAAATAAGCAGGGTATCCATACACTCTTGATGTACTCCTTTCCCGATTTGGAACCAGTTTATTGTTCGATGTCCAGATCTAAGTGTTGATTCTTAACCTGCATACATATTTTACATGAGGCTTGTAAAGTGGTCCCATCTCTTGAATAATTTTTTGAGATAATCCCATCTCTTGAATATATATGTATATATATATATATATATATATATATATATATATATATATTAGGATCCACATAGTCAAAGGATTTAGCATTGTCAATGAAGCAAAAGTAGATATTCTTCTGGAATTCTTTTGCTTTTCTTTGATCCAATGGATGTTGACAATTTGATCTTTGCTTCCTCTGGTTTGTCTAAATCAAGGATGAACATCTGGAAGTTCTTGGTTCAAGTACTACTGAATTCTAGCTTGGAGAATTTTGAGCATTATTTTAGTTGCATGTGAAATGAGCAGAACTAGGTGGTATTTTGAACATTCTTTGGCAATGCCTTTTTTGAGATTGGAATGAAAAGTGACTTTTTCCAGTCCTATGGCCTGTGCTGGTTTTCCAAAATTTCTTTGTAATCCTAAGGACTGAAGTCCACCAAGCTCCTCTGTCCATGGGGATTCTCTAGGCAAGAATACTGGAGTGGGTTGTCATGCCCTCCTACAGGGAGTGTTCCCAGCCCAGAGATCAAAACCAGGTCTCCCACATTGCAGGCAGATTCTTTACTGTCTGCGTTACCAGGGAAGCCCATCTATCTGTTTAATCTATATCTATATTTAAACCTCATGGTAACAACAACCCAAAATTTATAATAGATGAACATGCTAAAAAGATAGAGGAATTCAAACATAAAACTAGTCAGCAATGAAAAGGCAGGGAATTTCTTATGGTCCAGATCAATGGTGAGGGCTCCATGTTCCCATTGCTGGGGGCCAGGTTCTGTCCTTGGGGAACTAAGATCTCACAGTCACATGGTGTAACCAAAGTTTAAAAATCACAAGGGGGAGAAAACTACAAAAGGAGAAAGATACAAAAAAACAAAAACAAACCAACAAAAAAATAACCTACCAAAACAACCAAAAAACAATGAACAAAATGGAAATTAGTACATAGCTATAAATAGTTAATGTAGGGTCTAAATTCTCCAATCAAAAGACATAGAGTGGTTGAATGAGTAATTGGCCTCCAATTAAAATAAATAAATAAAATAAAAAGCAATTATATATATATATATATATATATATTACATATATACTGCCTACAAGAAATTCAGATTTAAAGAAACACACAGATTGAAAGCAAGGGAATAGAAAAATGATATTACATATAAATGGAAAAGAAAAAAGCAAAGGCAAAAATAGAAAAAAAAAGCTAGGGTAAACATAGTTATGTCAGACAAGATAAAATTAAAATAAATTGTAACAAGAGACAAAGAAGGACATTGAACAATGATAGAATTATCAATTGAAGAATATACAATGGCTGTAAATATATATACACCCATCATAGGAGCACCTAAGTGCATACATCAAATATTAAAATAAAAGAACATAAAGTGAGAAATTAACAAAAGTAATATGTGAAAAACAATCCAAATAACCCAATTTAAATAAGGAGAAGAGGATCTGAATAAATATTTTTTTCCCAAAAAGACCTGCAGATAGCCAATAAGCAAATGAAAAGATGAACAACATCACTTATTATCAAGGAAATGGAAACAAACATCACATTGAAGATATCATCTCACACTTGTCAGAATAACTATTACTAAAAGCTCAACAAATAATAGGCTTTGGTGAAGATGTGAAGAAAAGAGAATGCTCATGCACTGTTGGTAAGAATTTAAATTGGTTCAGTCACTTTGCAAAGCAGTATTGGAGAGTTCTCAAAAAAAAAAAAAAAAAAGAAAAGAAAAGAAAAAGCAAAGAACTACCATATTATCCAGCAATTTCACTGTTGGGTATTTATACAAAGAAAATTAAAACACTAATAAAAAAAAATACATGCACTCCTACATTCATTGTAACTTTTTTTACCATGTAAATATTTGGAAATAATCTAAGTAGTCACAGAAATAAATGGAAAAATAAGATAAAATATGTTAATACATTAGGAATATTTAAACAATGAAATATTGTCATTTCCAGCAATATAGATGGACCTAGAGGGTAATATGCTAAGTAAAACAAATCAGATAGAGAAAGACATAGTGATCATACCTTTATGATCACTTATATGTGGAATCTAAAAAACAAGACAAATGAACAAATACAGTTAAACAGAAATAGAGTCATCAATACAGAGAACAAATGAGTGGTGCCAGAAAGGATATGAGAGAAAACATATGAAGGAGATTAAGAGATACAAACTTTAACTCTCAAATAATTAACTTATGGACATGATATGTACTGTGTGGGGAATGCAGTTTTAAAGTACTTTTTATATGATGACAGAAGGAAAGTGGTGATCGTTTTGAAACGTATAGAAATATCATACCATTATGCTGTGTGCCAAGAACTAAAACACTGTTATAGGTCAATTACACCTAAAAAGCAAACTCATACTAAATAATATCAGATTTTTCATTGCCAGAGGTGAGCTGGGGTGAGGGGTGAGGGTAAATTGACTGGAAGTAGATAAAACATAAGTAAGTACTATTACAACATAAGTAAGTACTAGGGATGTAACATACAACATAATAAATATAATTAACACTGCTCTATGTTATATATGAACATTGTTAAGACAGTGAATCCTAAAAGTTCCCATCACAAAAAAATATAATTTTATTTCTAATTAAATTATTTTCATGTTACCCCATCACTTAATTTTTTTAATTTTTAAAATTAAAATTATTTTTATTTATTTTATTGAAGTATGATTAATTCACAATATTATACAGCAAACATAGTGACTCAGTGTTTTTGCAGCAGATTATATTCCATTATAGATTATTACATACAATTACTATACCTGTGCTATACAGTATATTCTAGTTGCTTGTCTATTTTGTATATAGTGGCTTATTTCTGTTAATCTCATATGCTTGATTTGTCCCTGCCTGTTTCTCTCTCCTCTCTGGTAACTACAATTTTTTTTTTTTTTCCGTATCTGTGAGTTTGTTTCTGTTTTGCATGCACATTCATTTGTATTAATTTTTAGATTCAATATAAAGTTATATAGTATTTATCTTTTACTTCAGGATGGTATTCTCTAGGTCTATTCACATTGCTTCAAATAGTATTTCCTTCTTTTGGTGGCTGAGTAATATTTTTACGGTTAATATATATATGCTATACATATGTTATGTACATATATTTTGTATGTTATATATATACACATATCAGGCTTCCCAAGTGTTACTAGTGGTAAAGAACGCACTTGACAATGCAGGAGATGTAAGAAAGAAATGTAGTTTCCATACTTAGGTTGGGAAGATCCCCTGGAGAAGGGCAAGGCAACTTACTCCAGTATTCTTGCCTGGAGAATTCCATAGACAGAGGAGAATGGTGAGCTACAGTTCATGGGATTGCAAAGAAACAGACACAACTGAAGCAACTTAGTACATATATATATATAAGTGAAAGTGAAGTCGGTCAGTAGTGTCCGACTCTTCGAGACCCCATGGACTATAGCCTATCAGGCTCCTCCATTCATGGGATTTTCCATACAAGAGTGCTAGAGTGGATTGTCATTTCCTTCTCCAGGGGAACTTCCTGACCCAGGAATCGAACCCAGGTCTCCCACATTGCAGGCAGGCGCTTTACCGTCTGAGCCACCAGGCAAGCCCATCTAATTATCTGTTGATGGTCACTTAGGTTGCTTCCATGTCTTGGCTACTGTTCAGTTCAGTTCAGTCACTGAGTCGTGTCTGACTCTTTGTGACCCCATGAATTGCAGCACGCCAAGCCTCCCTGTCCATCACCAACTCCCAGAATTCACTCAGGCTCACGTCCATCAAGTCCGTGATGCCATCCAGCCACTTCATCCTCTGTCATCCCCTTCTCCTCCTGCCCCCAATCTTTCCCAGCATCAGATTCTTTTCCAGTGAGTCAAGTCTTTGCATGATGTGGGCAAAGTACTGGAGTTTCAGCTTCAGCATCATTCCCTGCAAAGAAATCCCAGGGCTGATATCTTTCAGAATGGACTGGTTGGGTCTCCTTGCAGTTCAAGAGACTCTGAAGAGTCTTCTCCAAAACCACGGTTCAAAGGCATCAATTCTTCCGCACTCAGCTTTCTTCACAGTCTAACTCTCACATCCGTACATGACCACAGGAAAAACCATAGCCTTGACTAGATGGACCTTTGTTGGAAAAGTAATGTCTCTGCTTTTGAATATGCTATCTAGGTTGGTCATAACTCTTCTTCCAAGAAGTAAGTGTCTTTTAATTTCATGGCTGTGGTCACCATCTGTGGTGATTTTGGAGCCCAAAAAAATAAAGTCTGACACTGTTTCCACTGTTTCCCCATCTATTTCCCATGAAGTGATGGGACCAGATGCCATGTTGAGCTTTAAGCCAACTTTTCCACTCTCCTCTTTCACTTTCATCAAGAGGCTTTTGAGTTCCTCTTCACTTTCTGCCATAAGGGTGATGTAATCTGCATATCTGAGGTTACTGATATTTCTCCCAGCAATCTTGATTACAACTTGTGCTTCTTCCAGCCCAGCATTTCTCTAGAGGTACTCTGTATAGAAGTTAAATAAGCAGGGTGACAATATACAGCCTTGATGTACTCCTTTTCCTATTTGGCTATTGTAAATAGTGCGATTGTGAACACTGGGGTGCATGCATCTTTTTTATTTAGTGTTTTCCTTTTTATAGGTATATACTAAGGAATGGAATGCTGGATCATATGGCAGTTCTATATTTAGTTTTTAAAGGAGACTCCATACTGTTTTCCATAATGGTTGCATCAGTTTACATTCTCATCCACAGTAGAGAGTATACAAGTGTCCTCTTTTCTTCACATTTTCTCTAATATTTGTTTTTTTCATAGGCTTTCTGATGATAACAATTATGACAGATGTGAGGTGATACCTCATTATGATTTTGATTTGCATTTTCTTTATAAGCAGTGATGTTAAGCATCTTTTCATGCGTCTGTTAGCCACCTGCATGTATTCTTTGGGAAAGTGTCCATTCAAGTCTTTTGCCCATATTTATGAATTGCTATTGAGTTGTTGTATGAGCTGTTTGTATGTTTGGAATATTAACTTCTTATCAGTGGCATCACTTGCAAATATTTTCTCCCATTCTGCAGGTTGCTCTTTTCATTATGTCCATGGTTTCTTTTGCTATCCAAAAGCTTTTAAATTTAATTAGGTCACATTTTAAAAATTTTATTTCTTTTGCATTAGAAGATTGAATAGAAATGTGTCCCATGCTGTTTGACTGGAAGAATTAATATTATTAAAATAACTGTGCTCCCCAAATCAATTTTCATATTTAATTGAATCCTTAGCAAAATACCTAGGACATTTTCCACAGAACTAAAACTAATATTCTAAATTTTATTATTTTATTTATTTTAGCATTTTTTCCTTTTTGAATTTAAATTTATTTATTTTAATTGGAGGCTAATTACTTTACCACAAAAGACCCTGAATTTCAAAGCAATTCTGAGAAAAAGGAACAAATCTAGAGGTATGACTCTCCTGGACTTCAGACTATACTACAAAGCTGCAGTAATCCAACAGTATGGTATTAACACAAAACAGAAGTGTATATTGATAAAACAGTAAAAAAAAAAAAAGGAAAAAAAACAGAAATAAAGTCACCCACTTATAATCAATTAGCTTATTACAAAGGAAGCAGTATACAATGGAGAAAAGAAAGTTTCTTCAACAAGTGGTGCTGAGGGTACTAGATAAGCACATAGAAAATGAGATCTGAACATATCCACACAATATATTATATGCAATAATAAACTCCAAATGTTTTAAAGATCTAAATGTAAGACCAGAATTTATAAAATTCTTGGAAGAGTACATAGGTGGAACACTGTGACACAAATTGTAGCAAAATATATTTTTAAGTTAAACAAATTTTTTATCTATAAAAGATGAGGGGTGTTCATTAAACTTATTGTGATGATCATTCTTTATGTATGTAAGTCAAATTATTACATTGTATATCTTACAATAGTATTTTATATCAATTATATTTCAATAGAACTGGGAGAAAATAAAAAACTGAAAACAAGTGTTCAGGGCTGTTATCATTCACTCTATGGCACTAACTTTTTAATCTAATAAACTGGAAAATATATATCATGAAAAACAAGAAATAAAACCACAAAGAGAGATATAATCAAAATTAAAATCTATGAAACAGAAAATGAAACCTAAGAGGTAACCTCATAGGAAGAGTTGACTTATTGGAAAAGACTCTGATACTGGGAGGGATTGGGGGCAGGAGGAGAAGGGGACGACCGAGGATGAGATGGCTGGATGGCATCACAGACTCGATGGCTGTGAGTCTGAGTGAACTCTGGGAGGTGGTGATGGACAGGGAGGCCTGGCGTGCTGCGATTCATGGGGTCGCAAAGAGCTGGACATGACTGAGCGACTGAACTGAACTGGACTGAACTGAAGAGGTAGGAAAAAGGAATTCAGCTGTCTTCTGCATCTACTTTGTAGGCTTGGAGAGCAATTATTACTAAATGCAAGTTTGTGTGCCTGATACACAGTGAGGTCAAACAAACTAACACATTGGAATCTAAAACAAAGAAAGGCTGATTTCAGGGCCACTTCTGAATCTCTGAATTTTCTGAAGAATTTCAGTAAAGCATGTATAAAGGCAAGATGGGGAAAGAGAGTTTCAGAGAACATGATCATTTAGAAGTAATTATCAATACAAGGCTTTCAGGACCTCAGTTCCCCAAACAGGGATCAAACCCAAGCCCACCGGCCTAATCACTGGAGCACCAGGAAATTCCCAAGATATTAAGAGATGATTTGTTAGTCTTAATCAAAGAGACAATGGATTTTTAAAGCACTTCTTTGGCTCTTGTTTTGGAAAATAACTTGGAGGAGACAAGGAGAATGCCGGTGTGATGGTTATGAAGATAATTCAGTACTTAAGACAGAAGAATTCAATTAAAGGAAAAGCCACTGAACGTGAACATGCAGAGCCACATCTTAAACAAAGATGCAGGATTCAAAATTCAGTTCTAATTTTAACTTTAGCGTAAACAAAATAAAAGTACTTCTGCTACTGAAAGCCTTATTAAAAGGTGTGATTACTTTCAATGGGAACACTCAAAACCCAAGTCTGTTCCTTGATGCCTTTTATTATCTTGAATTCTTGGACACTCTTATAGTATGTCTTTAGTTCAGTTCAATTCAGTTATTCAGTTGTGTCCGACTCTTTGTGACACCATGGACTGCAGCATGCCAGGCCTCCCTGTCCATCACCAACTCCAGAGCTTGCTCAAACTCATGTCCATTGAGTCAGTAATGCTATCCAATCATCTCATCCTCTCATCCCTTTCTCCTACCTTGAATCTTTCCCAGCATCAGAGTCTTTTCCAATGAGTCAGTTCTTCACATCAAGTGGCTAAAGTATTGGAGTTTCAGATTCAGCATCAGTCCTGACTGATTTCATTTAGGATTGACTGGTTGGGTCTCCTTGCTGCCCAAGGGACTCTCAACAGTCTTCTCCAACACCACAGTTCAAAAATATCAATTCTTCAGTGCTTGTCTTTCTTAATGGTCCAACTCTTACATCTGTACATGAATGACTATCAGAAAAAACAAAACAAAACAAAACATAGCTTTGACTATACAGACCTTTGTCAGAAAAGTAATGTCTCTGCTTTTTAATATGCTGTCCAGGTTTGCTATAGCTTTACTTCCAAGGAGCAAGTGTCTTAAATTGCATGACTGCAGTCACCAACTGCAGTGATTTTGGAGCCCAAGAAAATAAAGTCAGTCACTGTTTCCACTGTTTCCCCATTTATTTGCATGAAGTGATGGGGCTGAATGTCATGATCTTCATTTTTGGAGTGCTGAGTTTTAATAAATGTCTTTCACTCTCCTCTTTCATCTTCATCAAGAGGCTCTTTAGTTCCTCTTCACTTTCTGCCATAAAGGTGGTGTCATTTGTATATGTGAGGTTGCTATTTCTCCCAGTAATCTTGATTCCAGCTTGTGCTTCATCCTGTCTGGCATTTTGTATGGTGTACTCTGCATAGAAGTTAAATAAGCAGCAGGGCAATATACAGCCTTGACGTACTCTTTTCCCAATTTGGAACCAGTCCATTGTTCGATGTCTGGTTCTAACTGTTGCTTCTTAACCTACATAAAGATTTCTCAGAAGACAGATAAGGTGGTCTG
The DNA here is from genome assembly GCA_917880005.1 of Nanger dama. Lineage (NCBI taxonomy): Eukaryota > Metazoa > Chordata > Mammalia > Artiodactyla > Bovidae > Nanger > Nanger dama. The sequence continues at coordinate 1,388,900 of CAKJTW010000045.1, forward strand.
GTATGTTCATCTCTTTAAGAATCTTCCACAGTTTGTTGTGATCCACACAGTAAAAGACTTTAGCATAATCAATGAAGCAGAAGTGGAAGTTTTTCTGAAATTCTTTAATGCGTTGGGCTCATCATTTTTCTTCTATATGTTTGTTTCCTCGCCTTAAACAAGACTGTAGCCTCCTTGAGGTCAGAAAAGTCCTCTGGTACTTTCCAGTGACTATTATCTCTTTCCACAGTGTCTAGCATATGCAAGGAAATCTATAAGTGCTGATCTAGTACAAATGGACTGAACTTGAATTCAATGCATCTATTTCATGATTACAAAGAAAACTGAGCACTGAAGAATTGATGTTTTAAACTTTGGTGTTGGAAAAGACTCTTGAGAGTCCCTTGACCTGCAAAGAGATCCACCCAGTCCATCTTAAAGGATATCAGTCCTGGGTGTTCATTAGAAGGACTGATGCTGAATCTGAAACTCCAATACTTTGGCCACCTGATGAGAAGAGCTGACTCATTTGAAAAGACCCTGATTCTGGGAAAGATTGAAAGTGAGAGGAGAAGGGGACGACAGAGGATGAGATGGTTGGATGTCATCACCGACTCAATGGACATGAGTTGGGGTCACAAAGAGTCAGACCTGACTAAGAGATTGAACTGAACTGAACAGATTTCATGATTGCACATTATTAGATTCTTCTCAGAGCAAGTTCTCTTCACCATAGTTAACATTCAGTGGACTAGCTGGAAATTGGAATTTAAAATCTTAATAAAGAATGTCTTTTGATTTGGACTGATATCTCATCTACAATTCTATTAAATTTAAATAAACAAATCACCATTCAGTATAGTCCAAGTATTGAGTATATTCAAATTGAAAGAGTGTTTTCAATCTGAGTGATAATACAATCACAATGCAGCTGTTATGTTCAAATAAATTATGAAAACTGGTGGTGGTGTAGATAATGTGTGTGTGTTAGTTACTCAGCCGTGTCTAACTCTTCATGAAGCCCACAGGCTCCTTTGTCCATGGAATTCTCTTGACAAGAATACTGGAGTGAGTAGCTATTTCCTTCCATAGAGGATCGTCCCCATCCAACGGCTGAACCAGAGTCTCTAGCATTGCAGAAAGATTTTTCTAACCATCTGAGCTACCAGGGAAGCCCTGTAGATAGCACCCCCATGAACTTTAAAGACGAGGAGCTTTAGTCTTAGGGAGTGTAAGTAGATTACTTAAATCGACAATTATTTGATAACAAAGCTGTATTTAGAACACTGATCAACTGTTCTTATCCTACCCTTCATGTTATATTGCACAGCTTCCTCAGAAACAACATTGCTAAGAAAAATGATGAATCACACTCTTTTTTTCTTCCTGTTTTCAGTCATTGTCATTGTCATTCTCTCCTATCAGAGATCACTTCCCGACAAAAAGGGAGCAGAACAGCCCAATGGACAAGAATTTTCCAATTTGCCAACAAATTGCTCTCATGATTTTGGGGAAAGAGTAACCTTAAAATGATGAATGTTTGTCCTAATAAGAGCACCTTCAGCACAGACATTATTCATAGTATGTAAAAAGGTCATCCATTTTAGTACAAATGAAAATTGAAATGGAGATTATATCATGTCTTTTTCCTAATAAATGATGCTGGGTCAGGTGCAGTGTGTTTGGTGTAATTTGAAAGCCTCTGTCCAGATGCTTATGTCCTTGTGACCTTCACTTTCTTCCCACTGCTTATCACATGGATACAGGATCAGAAAGGAAGCTAACTTTCTAATATTTATATAATGATTTCTGCAGCCTTTTCACAAGGCATTCAAGGACTCTCATGATCTGTATCAAGCTACTGTTTTTACTTGTCTTCTATCACTTCCAGTCCCAATATCAACCTGCTAGTCACTTGAGATTATTATTGTTATTATTTATATATCACTCTTTCAATCTCTTCTATACTCTATTTTCTCTGCCTTTTAATCTCTTTCCATTTTCTTTTTAACTGAATAGTTCTTTCCTTTCAGAGTCCAGCTCAGTGTTCCCACTGGACCCATCTTCATCTCTTTCCTTCCTTAAGTTGCATCATCAGGACATCCACAATAATTTAAAAAAATTTTAAGATTGTTCATATTAATGGCATTGTAGTCAGGTGTATGTCTGTACTCTTATCTATAGGTTGCACTTCCTGAAAGCAGAGACCTTCTGTATCATTGCAGAGCTAGTGCCCAGCACAGTGCTTAGAAAATAGCAGGAAATTAAATATTTCCCTAAATAATGGAACTAATGAGTGGTGGGTAAAGGAAAGCATCACACTTATTGATACTTCTTTAAGAAGATTTTCTCAACTACAGATTTAACCTCAGCCACAATCAGTTTCAATGATCAAGAAGTGGGACCTTCCATTTTAGCAAAATCACAACTGCCAAGATTTATGCCATCTTTGTGAGAGAATTAAAGCTTAGAGCCCTTTAAGGAACATTCTCACTCTTGTTGTCTTTAAGCTTTGTGCAATACTATATCTTGCCTGAGAACTGGCCTTTCCTTGGGTCCTGAACTAATGACTACATAGCACAATTATACGCATGGAAATGCTTTTCTTAGATTCTATGTTAGTAAACAAAATTGTAACAAATCTTGCCTGTTTCTCAAGACTTGTACCCCTGATTACATATCAAAAGTATACCTCACCCAGAGACATTGCCCAGAACCTGTTCTCCCTGGCTAAACATATGCCAAAGTTATCTCAGGATGTATACCTCGGGAAAGGTTATGGTGGAACTCTTACAAACTTGAGGCATTCTTCTTATTTACTCTCAGCAGCCAGTTGAGAAGTTTATAATGGGTCTCTTTAAACTAGTGAGGTGAGTACACTCCGACCCCCTTCTGATGTCTATATCAAAAGCTTTTTCTATCACCTTCACTTCAAATAAAAGTAAACACAAAGCTCTGAATGACTAAGACCTGTCTTTGGCCATGGGGTTAAATCTCCTTTGCAAACCATGAATCCATTGGCACTGTTTGCTGTATGTATAAGGTAGCATCTGTATCACCCAAGAATAATTTCCCTGAAGTAATATTTTGTTCAGCTGAAAAAGAACAGGGGCTCTGGCTGCAGCAAAACTGGAAGGTGTAATGTACAGTAAGAGTCCTCTTGGAGAAGGTCACCATTTACCCGTTCTTCTCTTTTGCCCTCAGTCTTTCTCAGCATGAGTATTTTCCAATGAGTCAGTACTTTGCATCAGGTGGCCACAGTTTCGGAGCTTCATCTTCCACATTAGTCCTTCCAATGAATATTCAGGGCTGATTTCCTTTAGGATTGACTGGTTTGATCTCCTTGCTATACAAGGGACTCTCGAGAGTCTTCTCTAGCACCACAATTTGAAAGCATCAATTTGTCAGTACTCAGCCTTCTTTATGGTCCAATTCTCAATCTGTACATGACTCCTGGATAAACCATAGCTTTGACTACATGTGCATTTTGTCTCCAAAGTCTCTGCTTTTAAACATGCTACCTAGGTTTGTCACAGCTTTTCTTTCAAGGAACAAGCATCTTTTAATTTCAGAGCAGCAGTCACCATCTGCAGTGATTTTGGAGCCCAACAAAATAAAGTCTGCCACTGTTTCATTTTTTTCCCCATCTATTTGCTATGAAGAGATGGGACTAGATGCCATGATCTTAGTTTTTTTTTTTTTTTAATATTGAGGTTTAAGCCAGCTTTTTCACCCTCCTCTTTCATCTTCATCAAGAGGCTCTTTAGCTCCTCTTCACTTTCTGCCATAAGGGTGGTGTCATATGCATATCTGAGGTTATTGATATTTCCCCTGGCAATCTGGCATTTCACATGATGAACTTTGCATAGAATTTAAGTAAGCAGGGTGACAATACACAGCCTTGCATATTCCTTTCCCATTTGTAACCAGTCCATTTTTCCATGTCAAGTTCATGTACTGTTGAAGCCTAGCTTGGAGAATTTTGAGCGTTACTTTGCTAGCTTGTGAGATGAGTGCAATTGTGTGGTACTTTGAACATTCTTTGGCATTGTCTTTCTTTGGAATTGGAATAAAAACTGAGATTTTCCAGTCCTGGGGCCACTGCTGAGTTTTCCAAATTCGCTGGTATATTCAGTTCAGCACTTTCACAGCATCATCTTTTAGGATTTGAAATAGATCAGCTGGAATTCGATCACCTCCACCAGCTTTTTTGTATTAATGCTTCCTATGGCTTATTTGATTTCACACTCTAGGATATCTGGCTCTAGGTCAGTGAGTACACTATCATGGTTATCCCAATCATTAAGACTCTTTTTTTTTTTATAGTTCTTCGGTGTATTCTTGCCACCTGTTCTTAATCTCTTGTACTTCTGTTAGACCCTTTATTGTGTCCATCTTTGCATGACATGTTCTCTTTTATTTCCAATATTTTCTTGAAGAGATCTCTTCGAAGCCCCCCCAAATTCTGTGCACACCAGGACCCCAGGTAAAGGCATAGTGACCCCACAAAATAGTCAGCCAGACCTACCTGTGTTAGTGTGTCTCCCACATGGTTGGATTGGAAGTTGCCTTCCACAGGGATGGGGCACTGGCAGAAGCAGTCCTGGTGTCATGTGTTGGCATAAGTCCTTCTTGGAGTTTGCCAGTAGTCCTACTATAGAACCTATAAACTCTAGGACTGGGTTGCCTTGGACCAGACAACTAACAAGGAGGGGAGCATAGCCTCACCCATCAGCAGATAATTGGATTAAAGTTTTATGAAAACTGCAACCACAGAAAGCTAACCAAAATGATCATGTAGATCATAGCCTTGTGTAACTCAGTGAAGCTATAAGCTGTGCTGTGCAAGGCCACCAAGATGAATGAGTCGTGGTGGAGAGTTCTGACAAATGTGGTCTACTGGAAAGAGAATGGAAAACCACTTCAGTATTCTTGCCTCGAGAACCCCATGAAGAGTACGAAAAGGCTACATGGGGTCTACTTAAGTCAGTTGCAGAATTTAGAACTGCACGTCATGGAACTGAAGTCTTTAGGCAACCTATGAAATTACCTAGCCCTTAAAAACTATCATTCCACATTTCTTTTTAAGTCTTTATTGAATTTGTTACAATATTCCTTTTGTTTTATGTTTTGATTTTTTGGACATGAAGCACATGGGATCTCGACTCCCCAACTAGGGATCAAACCCACCACCCCCACATTGGGAGATGAAGTGTTAACCACTGGACCATCAGGGAAGTCCCATCACTCCATATTTCAAGGTCTCTCACCTTCTGAGATGGCCTACCTTCTGTGGAGGTATTTCTCTCAGGGCCATTCTTACTTTTTGAGGTACTTTGTCTTTGGAATGTGTACCTCTCTAAATAAATCCATTTCTTACCTATCACGTTGTCTCTCACTGAATTCTTTATTCAATGAGACATAAAGAACCTGAATTTAATGAAGTCCTAAGAACAGGTGTGTGATTTCAATTGTGTTTTGGTTAGGTTTGAGTCTCAGTCCATGGGTTCAAGTCTAAATCTTAGTTGCTTGGTTTCAGAAGCTCTCATAATGATGCCCATAGTTCAGGCTTCTCAATGTGAGTCCTGATAATAGAAACTTAAGTATTAGGGTTTTGGGGTTGAGAATGCTTATAAATGATATATCTATTCTCCCTGTCTGAGTGCTGAATCTATTGAGATATATAAAGATTAAGGGAGAAGGAGAAATGGATACTTTCATTACTTATTAAAGTCAAAGTAGGCAAAAGTATAGCTGAGAAGACTTTCAAGATGGCCGAGGAATAACACAGGGATATCACCTCCCAACGAAAAATACATAAAAAGTTCATCTTCATGCAGATCAACTTCTACAGAACATCTTCTGAATGCTGGCCGAGGTGCTAGACTGCCAAAAGGCAAGCCAATCTCCTCAGATGAGGTAGGCAGAAGACAAAGGAAAAAAAAAGAGAGAGAGAGAGAGAGATAAAGGATTTTGGGATGGTGATTTACACCCTGAGCAGGAGGTTGTGAAGGAGGAAAAGATTCCACACATTTGAAAACCCCCTCATGGGTGGGAGGGGGAGTTTCAGAAACTCAGAGAGAAGTGCAACAACAGGTGCTTGGAGGAAAAATGGAGAGGAATCACCACAGAGATTGTTGCTAAATAAAACTTCCTGTCAAGAAATGGCTTATGCGTCCAACACAGCAAGTGGGGACTGGGTACGTGGGTTCAGGCTTTGGGAGTCAGACACCAGGGAGATGACCAGAGTTCACTGCTAAGAAGACACTCTGAGGTGTCTAGTACTACACAGCTGAGGGATCCCAGGGAAAAGCCTGATCTGGCCAAAGAGGCAAGAGCTCATTTCTGTGCGAATCTTCTCAGTCCGTACTGTCACAGAATACAAGATCATTCCTTTGTGACTGCCATAGATGGAACCAATCACTTCAGTCTCTGACTCAAGAAGTAGAAAAATTAGTATGAGATCCAGAGGTAGAGGACAGGAGGCGACTACAGTCCAGACCTGAGGGGTCACAGCTGCCACCAAACTGCAAACAGGCATGAGTTGCTGCCCACATCTTGCTGGGAGCCTTAATAGCTTGGCTCTGCTGAGGGACCCATAATCCAGGATCAACTCCCCTGGGGAAACATATGACCTGCCTCAGACTGTGGCAACTTCTCACAGGTCTTGGCCACAGCAGGCACTCCCCACACACCCCAACTGTGTCTGCAATACCCCTCTCTCTTTACAGTTTAACTGAACGAGTACTAATAAGCCGATTATTTCACTCTCTTATGTCTGGGTGGAGAACAGACATTGGAAAGTGACCTACAAGCAGAGACATGGTCAAAATCAAAGTAGAGCACCACACGATGCATGAGCAAAGGAGGGAAGGAGAAACTGGTCTTGCAGCCGCAGGTCCAGGGGATTAAATCTCCTCAATTAGCAGGAGACTGTGGGTGTTAAGGGCAACTGTGGGCTGTGGGAACATGTACAAGCTGGAGTAAGCTAAGAGCTGAGTCTGAGCTGACCCCGCACTGCTCAAAACAGGTCCTGAGATAGTCCTAGAAATATTGGAGGATTTTTTTGAGTAGACATATTGACTAGAGCAAACTATTTGGAAAGGAAAATGCAGGAATCACAAGGACATTTTTCTTAAAACCATTCTATATATATTGCCCACATTTTTCCTCTCTCATATTGTTCCTAATGTTGTTCTTTCTTTATTATTGTTTTAATTTTTAGTTTATAACATGCTTTTTCTATTTTACAACATCTATTTTAAAGTAAATATATTTTTTTCTATTTTTACAGCACTCTGTATTTATACTGCAGCTTTTTCTATGTTTTCTTTATTTTGTTTTGCATTTTTGCCAGCCTAGATTTACTGTTTATTTTCACTTACAAATTTTATTGGCTAGCTTGCACTTTTCTTTTTGACTCCTGTCTGTATCTTATTTTCTTTTTTTTTTCCCCCTCTCTTCTCCTAGTAGATGTGTCTTTTTCAGGTGTTCTTGGTTGTTGAGTGTTGCTTTCACTTTTAGCCTTGGGGTTTTGTCTCCTGTGCTATGTGGCCTATGAAATCTTGGTGATACAGTTAGGGTCAGGCCTGATCTCCAAGGTGGTAGGTCTTTATCCAGGACTTTAAACCACCAGAGAAATCCTGACACCATGGAATATTAACTGGCAAGTGTTCTCCTAAAGGCCTCCATCTCAACACTAAGACCACAACCAACTCATAGGCCAGCAAGCTCTAGTGCTGAACACCAAAACTTTAGCAAAATAGGAACACAAAACTACCCTTTATAGAAAAGCACCCTAAAGCAACACCAAGCCCACAGACACCCTAAAACACACTACAAGACATGACACTGTCCTTCAGAGAGACAAGATCCAGTTCTACCGCCCAGCAAACAGACACAAGTTCCCTGAACCAAGAAGTCTTCACAAGGCACTGGTCTAACAGCAGACTAAAAAATTAAGGGAACTCAACCTTCTAGCCTGCAGAAAGGAGCCCTCAAGCACAGTCAATTGAAAAAAAAATGAAGACAGAGAAATATGCAACAAATGAAGGAACATGGTAAAAACCCACAAGACCAGAACAATTAAGAGGAATTAAACAATATATCTGACAATGAATTCCAAACAATGATAATAAGGATAATTAAAAACATTGAAAATAAAATGGAGGCATAGATAAATAGATTGGAAGCATGGATTGAGAAGATACAAGAAATGTTTAAAAAGGACCTAGAAGAATTAAAGAACAGACAATTAGCAATGAACAGAACAACACCTGAGATGAAAGTACACTAGAGGAAAACAATATCAGAATAACTGAGACAGAAAAGATAAGTGCTGGAAGATTGAATGGAGAAAATAATTGAAGCAGAGCAGAGTAAAGAATAAAGAATAAAAAGATATAAGGAGAGTCTCAGAGTGGGACAAATTAAGCACAAACCAACATTAGAATTACAAGGACGCCAGAAGAAGAAGAGAAAAAGAGAGCATATGAGACAATATTTGGGGAGACTATAGTCAAAAACTTCCCTAACATAGGAAAAGAAATAGGCATCTAAGTCAAGGAAGCTCAGAGAGTTCCCATATATGACCAACCAAAGAAGAAACACACCAAGACACATAGTAATCAAACTAGCAAAAATTAAACACAAAGAACTAATATTAAATGCAGCAAGGGAAAGCAACAAATAATATATAATGGGATCCCCATAAGGCTAACTGCTGAACATTCAACAGAAACTGCAGCTCAGAGGCAGTGGCAGGATATACTTAAAGTGATGAAAGGGAAAATCTATAACCAAATTACTCTATCCAGCAAGGATCTCATTCAGATTTGAAAGAGAAATCAAAAGCTTTACAGACAAGCAAAAGTTAAGAGCATCACCAAATTAGTATCACCAAATCAGCTTTACAATAAATGCTAAAGGAACTTCTCCAAACAGAAAGTATTAGAGAAATAAAAAGCTTACAAAACCAAATCAAAAATAATAAAGTAAACAATACTAGGATCATACAATATAGTTACCTTAAATATAAATAGATTAAATGCTTCAACCAAAAGACACAGGTTGGCTGAATGGATACAAAACTAAGACTCATGTATATGCTGTCAACAACAGACCCGATTCATACCTTGGGACATGTAAAGATTGAAAGTGAGGGACTGGAAAAAGAATATTTCATGCAAATGGAAATCCAAAGAGCACAGTGTAGTAATGCTTATATAAAATAGATTTTAAAATAAAGACCTTTACAAGAGAAAATGTAGGACATTATATAATGATCAAAATATCAATCCAAGAATAAGATATAATACTTACAAATATAAATAACACAACATAGAAGCCCTTCAATACAGAAGGCAAATGCTAACAACTATTAAATGGGAAATCCATAGTAACAGAATAATAGTGGAGAAATTTAATACTCCACTCACAACAATGGACAAATTATCCAGACAGAAATTTAATAAGGAAACAAGAGCTTTAAAATGATACTTTGGACCAATTAAGCCTAATTGGTAGCTATAGGGCATTTCATCCAAAAGAAATAGACTTCAGTTTCTTTTCAAATGCACAGGGAATATTCTGCAGGATAGATTATATCTGGAGTCACACATCAAGCTTTGGTAAATAATACACTATTTAGATTATTTCAAACATCCTTTTTGACCACAGTGCTATAAAATTAGCTATCAATTACAGGAAGATATATTACAAAAGACACAAACATATGCAGTCTAAACAATACACTTCTGAAAAACCAAGAAGTCACTGTAGAAATCAAAGAGGAAATCAAAAGGTAACCTAGAAGTAAATGAGAATGAAAGCATGACAACTCAGATCCTATGGGACACAATAAAAGCCATACCAAGAGGAAAGGTTTCAGCAATACAAGCCTTTGTCAAGAAATAAGAGAACCATCAAGTCAACAACCTAAACTTACACCACTAGACGATTCAAGTATGACCTAAATTAAATCCCTTATGATGGAGTTCCAGTTGAGCTATTTCAAATCCTGAAAGATGATGCTGTGAAAGTGCTACACTCAATATGCCAGCAAATCTGGAAAACTCAGCAGTGGCCACAGGACTGGAAAATGTCAGTTTTCATTCCAGTCCCAAAGAAAGGCAATGACAAAGAATGTTCAGACTACCACACAATTACACTCATCTCACAGTCCAGTAGAGTAATGCTCAAAATTCTCTAAGCCAGGCTTCAGCAATATGTAAATCGTGAACTTCCAGATGTTCAAGCTGGTTTTAAAAACGAAGAGGAACCAGAGATCCAAATTCCCAACATCTGCTGGATCATGGAAAAAGCAAGAGAGTTCCAGAAAAACATCTCTTTCTACTTTATTGACTATGCCAAAGCCTTTGACTGTGTGGATCACATTAAACTGTTGAAAAATTCTGAAAGAGATCGGAATACCAGACCATCTGACCTGCCTCTTGAGAAACCTATATACAGGTCAGAAAGCAACAGTTAGAAGTGAACATGGAACAACAGACTGGATCCAAACAGCAAAAGGAGTACATCAAGGCTTTATATTGTCACCCTGCTTATTTAACTTCTATGCAGAGTACATCATGAGAAATGCTGGGCTGGAAGAATCACAAGTTGGAATCAAGATTGCTGGGAGAAATATTAATAACCTCAGATATGCAGATGACACCACCCTTATGGCAGAAAGTGAAGAGGAACTAAAAAGCTTCTTGATGAAAATGAGAGGAGAGTGAAAAAGTTGGCTTAAAGCTCAACATTCTGAAAATGAAGATCATGGCATCTGGTCCCTTCACTTCATAGGAAATAGATAGGAAAACAGTAGAAACAGTGTCAGACTTTATATTTCTGGGCTCCAAAATCACTGCAGATGATGACTGCAGCCATGAAATTAAAAGATGCCTACTCCTTGGAAGGAAAGCTATGACCAACCTATATAGCATATTGAAAAGACAAGACATTACCTTGCCAACAAAGGTCCAATGAATCAAAACTATGGTTTTTCCTGTGGTCATGTATGGATGTGAGAGTTGAACTGTGAAGAAAGCTGAGCACCAATGAATTGATGTTTTTGAACTGTGGTTTTTGAGAAGACTCTTGAAAGTCCCTTGGACTGCAAGGAGGTCCAACTAGTCCATTCTGAAGGAAATCAGCCCCGGGATTTGGAAGGAATAAGGCTAATGCTTAAACTCCAGTACTTTGGCACGTCATGCGAAGTTTTGACTCTTTGGAAAAGACTCTGATTCAGGGAGGGTTTGGGGACAGTAGCAGAAGGGATGACAGAGGATGAGATGTTAGATGGCATCACTGACTCGATGGATGTGAATCTGAGTGAACTCCGGGAGTTACTGATGGACAGGGAGGCCTGTCGTGCTGCAATTCATGGGGTCGCAAAGAGTTGGACACGACTGAGCAACTGAACTGAGCTGATCTGAAACTTACACCTAAAGCAACTAGAAAGAGAAGAACAGAAAGCCCCCAAAGTTAGTAAAAGGACAGAAATCCTAATGATCAGAGCAGAAATAAATGAAAAATAAATGAAGGAGACAATAGTAAATATCAATAAAACTAAAAGCTAGTTCTTTGAGAAGATAAAGAAAATTGACAAGCCATTAGCCAAACTCATCAGGAAAAAAAGGGAGAATACTGAAATTAATTAAATCAGAATTGAAAAATAAGTCAAAATATATAACACAGAAATACAAAGGTTCATAAGAGACTATTACAAGCAACTATTAATATATGTCCCAAATGGACAACCTGGAATGTATAGATTAATACCTAGACAAGTACAACCTTCCCAAACCAAACCAAGAAGAAACAAAATATGAACAGACCAAAGAAAAGTGCAGAAATCGAAACTGTTATAGAATATCTTCCAACAAACTAATACCCAGGGTCAGATAACTCCACAGGTGAATTCTTCCACATGTTTAGAGAAAAGCTAAAAGTTATCCTGCTTAAAGTCTTCCAAAAGATTTCGGAGTAAAGAAAATGCCTAAATTCATTTTATGAGGCCATCATCACCATGATACCAAAAACAGACTGATACTACACCAAAAAAGGAAAACTATAGGCCAATATAACTGATGAACATAGATGTAAAATTTTCCAGCCAAATTCCAGCAAATTTGCAAATAGAATGCAGTACATTTATATACATTTAAAAGATATTAAAATAAATTTAAAAGAGCATACATTATGATCATTTAGGCTTAATCCCAGAGATGCAAAGATTATTCAATATATGCAAGTCAGTCAATGTGATACACAATATTAACAAATTGAAAGATAAAAAGTATATGATCACCTCAATAGATGTGGAGAAAGATTTTGACAAAATTCAACACCCACTATGGTTAAAAAAAAAAAAAAACTCTCAATGCCAAACATCATTCTCAGTGATGAAAAACTGAAAGCATTATTTCTAAGATCAAAAATAAGACAGAGGAGCCCACTGTCATCACAATTATTGAATATAGTTTTGGAAGTCCTAGCCACAACAATCAGAGAAGAAAAAGAAATGAAAGGAATCAGAATTGAAAAAGAGTAAAAGTTTCACTGTTTGTAGATGACATGATACTGTACATAAAGAATTGGAAAGAGGTCAACAGGAAAATAATAGAGTCAATCAATGAATATAGGAAAGTCACAATATATAAAATTAATACACAGAAATCCCTGTCATATGGAAAATCAAAAGATAAATTAAGAAAACAAGTCTATTCACCACTGTGACAAAAACAATAGAATACCTAGGGATAAACCTATAGAAGAAGAAGAGACAAAAAAGAGGTGACAAGGATCCACAGAAGTATATTAAAAAATCATGACCCAGATAAACACGATGGTGTGATCAGTCACCTAGAGCCAGTCATCCTGGAATGCAAAGTCAAGTAGGTCTTAGGAAGCATCACTGTGAACAGAGCTAGAGGAGGTGATGAATTCCAGTTGAAATATTTCAAATCCTCAAAGATGATGCTATGAAATTACTGCACTCAATATGCCAGCAAATCTGGAAAAATCAGCAGTAGCCACAGGAATGGAAAAGGTCAGTTTTCATTCCAGTTCCAAAGAAAGGAGATCCAACCAGTCAATCCCAAAGGAAATCAGTCCTGAATATTCATTGGAAGGATTAATGCTGAAGCTGAAACTCCAATATTTTGGGCCACCTAATGTGAAGAACTGACTCATTGGAAAATATCCTGATGCTGGGAAAGATTGAAGATGGGAGGAGAAGGGGACAACGGAGGGTGAGATGGTTGGATGGTGTCACTGATGCCATCAGTGACATGAGTTTGAATAAATTCTGGGAATTGGTGGTGGACAGGGAAGCCTGGCATGCTGCAGTCCATGGGGTTGCATAGCATCTGATATGACTGAGTGACTGAACTGAACTGAACTGAAACCTATAGGGAAAAAATACCTGTATGCAGAAAACTGTAAGAAACTGATCAAAGAAATCAAAGATGAAACAAACAGATGGAGAGATGTACCATGTTTTTCAACTGGAAATATCAATATTGTGAAAATGAATATATTACCCAAACCAAGCAATGGATTAAATACAATCGTTAGTAAAATAGCAATGATATTTTTCATGGTACTAGGAAATAAATTTCACAATTTGTATGGGAACACAAGAGACCCTGAATAGCCACAACAGTTGAGAAAGAAGAATGGAGCTGGAGGAATCAAACTTACCTGACTTCAGACTATACTACCAAGTTACAGTAATTAAGACAGTATGATACTGGCACAAAAACATAAATATAGATCAATAGCACAAGATAGAAAGCCCAGAGATAAACCCAGGCACCTATGAACACCCTATCTTTGATAGAGGAGTCAAGATTATACAATGGAGAAAAAACACCTTCTTCAATAAATGGTGCAGGGAAAGCTAGACTATTATGTTGTAAAATAATGAAATTAGAATACTTCCTAACTCCATACATAAAGATAAACTTAAAATAGATTAAAAACCTAAACATAAAATTAGACACTATAAAACTTTTAGAGGAAAAGATGTTCAACATTGAAAAGATGGAAATCCACGTGAAAAGATGATCAACATTGCTCATTATTAGAGAAATGCAAACCAAAACTACAGCGAAGTATCATCTCATATTGCTCAGAATGGCCATCATCAAAAAATCTACAAACAATAAATGCTGGAAGGGATGTGGGAAAAGGGAACCCTCTTTACTGTTGGTGGGAATGTAAAAGATAAAGGGATTATGGGGAACAGTATGGAGATTCCTTCAAAAACTAAGAATAGAACTACCATATGACCCAATAATTTCACTATTGAACTTATACCCTAAAGGAAACAATAACTGGAAGAGATCCATGTACCCCAGTGTTCATTGCACTACTATTTAGAATAGCTAGAACATGGAAGCAACCAAAGTGGCTATTGACAGTTGAACAGATAAAGAAGTTGTGGTACATGTATACAATGCAATGTATACACAGCCATAAAGTGGAACATATTTGAGTCATTTATAATGAGGTGGATGAACCTAGAGCCTATTATATAAAGTGAATTAAGTCATAAAGAGAAAAACAAATATCATACATTAATACATACATATGGAATCTAGAAATATAGTACTGATGGCCCTATTTTCAGGGAAGCTTTGGTGAAATAGACATAGGGAAGAGGCTTGTGGACGCTGTGGGGGAAGAAGGGGGTAGAAAGAATAGAGAAAGTCACATTGAAACATATATTCAGTTCATTTCTGTCTCTCAGTCATGTACAACTCTTTGTGACCTCATGAATTTCAGCACGCCAGGACTCCCTGTTCATCACCGTCTCTCGGAGTTCACCCAGACTCACGTCCATTGAGTCCGTGATGCCATACAGCCATCTCATCCTCGGTCGTCCTTTTCTCCTCTTGCCCCCAATCCTTCCCAACATCAGAGTCTTTTCCAGTGAATCAACTCTTCACAAGAGGTGGCCAAAGTACTGGAGTTTCAGCTTTTGCATCATTCCTTTCAAAGAAATCCCAGGGTTGATTTCAGAATGGACTGGTTGGATCTCTTTGCAGTTCAAGAGACTCTCAAGAGTCTTCTCCAACATCACAGTTTAAAAGCATCAGTTCTTCAGCGCTCAGCCTTCTTCACAGTCCAACTCTCACATCCATACATGACCACAGGAAAACCGTAGCCTTGACTAGACGGACCTTAGTTGGCAAAGTAATGTCTCTGCTTTTGAATATACTATCTAGATTGGTCATAATCTTTCTTCCAAGGAGTAAGTGTCTTCTAATTTCATGGCTGCGGTCACCATCTGCAGTGATTTCAGAGCCCCCAAAATAAAGTCTGACACTGTTTCCACTGTTTCTCCATCTATTTCCCATGAAGTGATGGGACTATAGGCCATGATTTTCATTTTCTGAATGTTGAGCTTTAAGCCAACTTTTCACTCTCCTCTTTCACTTTCATCAGGAGGCTTTTAGTTCCTCTTCACTTTCTGCCATAAGGGTGGTGTCATCTGCATATCTGAGGTGATTGATATTTCTCCCGGCAATCTTGATTCCAGCTTGTGTTGTTTTTTTTTTTCCAGCCCAGCGTTTCTCATGATGTACTCTGCATATAAGTTAAATAAGCAAAGTGACAATATACAGCCTTGATGTACTCCTTTTCCTATTTGGAACCAGTCTGTTGAAGGGATGGAGCAAAAGCAAAACATTACCCAGTTGTGCATGTTACTGGTGATAGAAGCAAGATTCGATGTTGTAAAGAGCAATATTGCATAGGAACCTGGAATATCAGATCCATGAATCAAGGCAAATTGGAAGTGGTAAAACAAGAGATGGCAAGGGTGAATGCCGACATTCTAGGAATCAGCAAACTAAAATGGACTGGAATGGGTGAATTTAACTCAGATGACCATTATATCTACTACTGCGGGCAAGAATCCCTCAGAAGAAATGGAGTAGCCATCATGGTCAAAAAAAGAGTCCAAAATGCAGTACTTGGATGCAATCTCAAAACGACAAAATGATCTCCTTTCGTTTCCAAGGCAAACCATTCCATATCACAGTTATCCAAGTCTATGCCCCAACCAGTAATGCTGAAGAAGCTGAAGTTGAAAGGTTTTATGAAGAC
Source organism: Nanger dama (assembly GCA_917880005.1). Lineage (NCBI taxonomy): Eukaryota > Metazoa > Chordata > Mammalia > Artiodactyla > Bovidae > Nanger > Nanger dama. Next base: position 1,404,998 of record CAKJTW010000045.1, read on the forward strand.
TTGCAAGACCTTTTAGAACTAACACCCAAAAAAGATGTCCTTTTCATTATAGGGGACTGGAATGCTAAAGTAGGAAGTCAAGAAACACCTGGAGTAACAGGCAAATTTGGCCTTGAAATACAGAATGAAGCAGGGCAAAGACTGATAGAGTTTTGCCAAGAAAATGCACTGGTCATACCAAACACACTCTTCCAACAACCCAGGAGAAGACTCTACACATGGACATCACCAGATGGTCAACACCGAAATCAGATGGATTATATTCTTTGCAGCCAAAGATGGAGGAGCTCTATACAGTCAACAAAAACAAGACTGGGAGCTGACTGTGGCTCCGATCATGAACACCTTATTACCAAATTCAGACTTAAATTGAAGAAAGTAGGAAAACTGCTAGACCATTCAGGTATGACCTAAATCAAACCCTTTATGGTTATATAGTGGAAGTGAGAAATAAATTTAAGGGCCTAGATCTGATAGAGTGCCTGATGAACTATGGAATGAGGTTCGTGACATTGTGCAGGAGACAGGGATCAAGACCATCCCCATGGAAAAGAAACGCGAAAAAGCAAAATAGCTCTCTGGGGAGGCCTTACAAATAGCTGTGAAAAGAAGAGAGGTGAAAAGCAAAAGAGAAAAGGAAAGATATAAGCATCTGAATGCAGAGTTCCAAAGAATAGTAAGAAGAGATAAGAAAGCCTTCTTCAGCGATGAATGCAAAGAAATAGAGGAAAAGAACAGAATAGGAAAGACTAGAGATCTCTTCAAGGAAATTAGAGATACCAAGGGAACATATATATTACCATGTGTAAAATATCCAGTGAGAATTTACTGTGTAAGAAAAGGAGCTCAAACAGGATGCTCTGTGACAATCTAGAGGGGTGGGATTGGGTGGGAGGGAGGTATCAGAGGGAGGGGACATATATATGGCTGATTCATCTTGATGTGTAGTAATAACCTACACAATATTTTTAAGCAGTTATCATTCAATTTTTTTTTTAAGAAAAATGGTATGGCTGAATATTTTAAAAATAATCTTGGATAATATGCTTATTTTGACTTGTTAATCTAACATAAAAGGAGCACACTGCTTAAAGCTTAAAAAGTAAGCAAAAACTAGTCTAAAGTTTAGTATATTTACACAGAAAATTATACATAAATGTCCATAGTAGCATTGATCATAATTGCCCCAAAATGACGACAATCGAAATATCCATCAATAGATGAAAGAATAAACAAAATGTAGTATACCCATACAATGGAACGTCATTCAGCCATAAAGAAAATTAAATACTGATATATCCTACAAAATAGATGAAGACTGAAAACATTATTAAGTAAAATAATTCAGATGCAATAGGCCACATATTATATAGTTACATTCATATGAAATATGCAGGATAGGGAAATCCATAGATACAAGTTAGTAGTTTCTAAGTGGTGGGTGGAATAAGACATTGCTGCTTAATCGCTGTAGGGTTTCTTTTGAATGATAAAATATTCTGGAAATAACAGTGATGTTTCTATAACACTGTGATTATATTAAAGACCACTGAATTGTACACATTAAAATGGTTAAAATAGTGAAAAAAAGTAAAGCCAAAGAATAATTCTCGGTTATGACACACCATAACCTTCCTAATACTCTTGCTTTCCTCTCCCATTTTTTTTTCCTTGCCTTCTTTGAAATACAGATCGTTGGGGGAAAAGAAAAATGACTCCACACGTCTAGGTTCTTCTAGCTGATTTAAGAACTTAATTTCCATGAGATAGATTAACAGGAGAAAATTAAACAGAAGTCTAAAAGCATGTATACTAGAAAGAGACCAAGGAAAACTGACTAGCTTGCCTAAATGGCCCAAACTCTCACTTTAAATAAAGTAAAATATTTGTTAGGTAGGTAGAATAGAAAAAGGAGTCCAAGGAGTCCACAATGATAGTGGCTAAAAGACAGATAAAGAAAGGAGAAAAGCCCGTGAAAAGGGAACAAAATGAAAAATCTGCAGACCTGAGTGAGAACCTCAGGTGAAATAAATATTTTCCTGATCAAAGATGGGTGAAAGCCTTGATTTGCTTATGGCAGGCTTGGTGGGGTGAGAACAAAAGTATATAAAGAGGGAGCCAAGATGCATTAAAGCTTTTCCCTCAGAGTTGGCCCACCCTCAAGTCTCTCTGGCGTGTACTATCCTTTGTTTATTGAATAAAACTCTGAGCTATGACTTAGCAGTAACACTGGCCCATTGTTTCAGATCTTTGTTGTGGCAAGACTGAACTAAGAAAATTATGCACTCTGCTGACATATTTGTTTCATAACTACTAATGATTTTATTTATTAACTGAATATTTTATTCAAATAAAATAAAAAAGAGGTAAGGATCCTGTTTTGTAGTGATTTGGGACTTCAAAGTGGAGGAATGCAATTCACAAGGAGACAGGTAAGAAAATGCTTGTTATGTAAATATATGCTGGGCCAGGCAGAGACATCATAGAGACACAGAATAAATTCTGATCTCCAGGCCCTACAGTATTTCTCCACCACACTCAGCCCATATTCTTTGGAATTATCTCTGGTGATAGTTCTATTCTGCAAAAAAAGGCTCTTTATCTTTTTTTTTTTTTTTTTTTTGGTCAGTTAAGGGGAAGATAGCAAAAACTTCCTGAGTCTTCTGTTTCTTAAAAATAATAAGTCTAAATTAATCTTCATGCCATGCAGTTATTTTGGGGTGGCAAATTTTTCTTCCCCACAGAGTCAATTATCAAATTTTCACTAACAACACAAAACAGCTCTAGACTAAAAGCTTTAAGAAACTGTTAAACTCTAACCTTATTCAATTTGTTCTAAGATAAAAAATCATGAAAAGCTATCTGACATATTAAATGATGATAGTATGATCTAGACACTAAAACCAAAGAGAAAATATGAGTCAAGCAAATAAGATCATATTAAATCTATTTAAATGTTCCATTTAGCAAACAGAATCTAGTTGTTCATATGTAGAAAGAGGTGCATTTGCCATGGCAAAAATGAAATTTAAGTGTTATGATCCTTCAGTCAAAGCCATGGTTTTTCTAGTACTCATGTATGGATGTGAGAGGTGGACTGTAAAGAGTGCTGAGCACTGAAGAATTGATGTTTTTGAACTGAGGTGTTGGAGAAGACTCCTGAGAGTTCCTTGGACTGCAAGGAGACCAAACCAGTCAGTCCTAAATAAAATCAGTTGTGAATATTCATTGGAGGAACTGATGCTGAAGCAGAAACTAAAATATTTTGTAACTAGTCCACTGGATAAGGGAATGGCAAACCACTTCAGTATTCTTGCCTTGAGAACCCCATGAACAGTATGAAAAGCCAAAATGATAGGATACTGACAAAGGAACTACCCAGGTCGGTAGGTTCCCAATATGCTACTGGAGATCAGTTCAGAAAAAACTCTAGAAAGAATAAAAGGATGGAGCCAAAGCAAAAACAATATCCAGTTGTGGATATGACTGGTGATAGAAGCAAGGTCCGATGCTGTAAAGAGCAATATTGCATAGCAACCAGGAATGTCAGCTCCATGAATCAAGGCAAACTGGAAGTGGTCAAACAGGAGATGGAGGAATCAGCGAACTAAAATGGACTAGAATGAGTGAATTTAACTCAGATGACCATTATATCTACTATTGTGGGCAGGAATCCCTTAGAAGAAATGGAGTAGCCATTATGGTTTAAAAAAGAGTCTGAAATGCAGTATTTGGATGCAATCTCAAAAATGACAGAACAGTCTATGTTCATTTCCAAGGCAAACCATTCAATATCACAGTAATCCAATGCCTCAACTAGTAACACTGAAGAAGCTGAAGTTTAACAGTTATATGAAGACCTACAAGACCTTTTAGAACTAACACCTCTCAAAAGATGTCCTTTTCATTATAGGGGACTGGAATGACATCAGATTGATTATATTCTTTGCAGCCAAAGATGGAGAAGCTCTATACAGTCAGCAAAAACAAGACCAGAGGCTGCCTGTGGCTCAGATCATGAACTCTTTATTGCCAAATTCAGACTGAATTTGAAGAAAGTAGGGAAAACCACTAGACCATTCAGGTATGATCTAAATCAAATCCCTTATGTTTATACAGTGGAAGTGAGAAATAGATTTAAGGCACTAGATCTGATAGATAGAGTGCCTGATGAACTATGGACGGAGGTTTGTGACATTGTACAGGAGACACAGATCAAGACCATACCCATGGAAAGAAATGTAAAAAAACCCAAATGGCTGTCTGAGGAGGCCTTACAAATAGCTGTGAAAAGAAGAGAAGTGAAAAGCAAGGGAGAAAGGAAAAGATGTAAGCATTTGAATGCAGAGTTCCAAAGAATAGCAAGGAGAGATAAGAAAGCCTTCTTCAGCGATCAATGCAAAGAAAAAGAGCAAAACAACAGAGTGGGAAAGACTAGAAATGTCTTCAAGAAAATTAGAGATACCAAGTGAACATTTCATGCAAAGACAGGCCCAATATAGGACAGAAGTGGTATGGACCTAACAGAAGCAGAATATATTAAGAAGAGGTGGCAATAATACACAGGAGAACTGTACAAGAAAAAGCTTCATGACCCAGATAATCACGATGGTGTGATCACTCACTTAGAACCAAACATCCTGGAATGTGAAGTCAAGTAGGCTTTAGAGCATCACTACGAACAACGCTAGTGAAGGTGATGGAATTCCAGTTGAACTACTTCAAATCCTGAAAACTGATGCTGTGAAAGTGCTGCACTCAATATGCCAGCAAATTTGGAAAACTTAGCAGTGGCCACAGGACTGGGAAAAGTCAGTTTTCATTTCAATTGTGAAGAAAGGCAATGCCAAAGAATGCTCAAACTACTGCACAATTGCACTCACCTCACATGCTAGTAAAATGATGTTCAAAATTCTCCAAGCTAGGCTTCAGCAATATGTGAACCGTGAACTTTCAGATGTTCAGGCAGGTTTTAGAGAAAGCAGAGGAACCAGAAATCCAAATGCCAACATCCTCTAGATCATCAAAAAAGCAAGAGAATTCCAGAAAAAGATCTATTTCTGCTTTATTGACTATGCCAAAGCGTTTGACTGTGTGAATCACAATAAACTGTGGAAAATTCTGAAAGAGATGGTAATACTAGACCACCTGACCTGCCTCTTGGGAAACCTGTATGCAGGTCAGGAAGCAACGGTTAGAACTGGACATGGAACAACAGACTGGTTCCAAATAGGAAAAGGAGTACATCAAGGCTGTATATTGTCACCCTGCTTATTCAACTTCTATGCAGAGTACATCATGAGAAATGCTGGGCTAGAGGAAGCACAAGCTGGAATCAAGATTGCCGGGAGAAATATCAGTCACCTCAGATATGCAGATGACACCACCCTTATGGCAGAAAGTGAAGAGGAACTAAAAAGCCTCTTGATGAAAGTGAAAGAGGAGAGCAAAAATGTTGGCTTAAAGCTTAACATTCAGAGAACGAAGATCATGGCATCCGGTCCCATCACTTCATGGGAAATAGATAGGGAAGCAGTGGAAACAGTGTGAGACTAGTTTTTTGAGCTCCAGATTCACTGAAGATGGTGATTGCAGCCAAGAAATTAAAAGACGCTTACTACTTGGAAAGAAAGTTATGACCAACCTAGATAGCATATTCAAAAGCAGAGACATTACTTTGCCAACAAAGGTTCGTCTAGTCAAGGCTACGGTTTTTCCAGTGGTCATGTATAGTTATGAGAGTTGACTGTGAACAAAGCTGAGCGCCAAAGAATTGATGCTTTTGAACTGTGGTGTTGGAGAAGACTCTTGAGAGTCCCTTGGACTGCAAGGAGATCCAACCACCCATTCTGAAGGAGATCAGTCCTAGGTGTTTATTGGAAGGACTGATGCTAAAACTGAAACCCCAGCACTTTGGTCACCTCATGCGAAGAGTTGACTCATTGGAAAAGAGTCTGATGATGGGAGGTTTTGGGGGTAGGAGGAGAAGTGGACAACAGAGGATGAGATGGCTGGATGGTATCACTGACTCAGTGGATATGAGTTTGAGCAAGCTCTGGGAGTTGGTGATGGACAGGGAAGCCTGGCATGCTGCAGTCCATTGGGTCGCAATGAGTTGGACATGACTGAGCCACTGAACTGAACCTAGTCCTTCAGTTACAGGAGCTCCTTCTGAATCATTTTGCTTAATTCTGGACTGTTTAATTTGGACTTCATTGTTTAAAGGCCTTTTAATTAAATTTTACTTCCCACAGGACCTGGATTGTCTTCTGACATACTCAGACAAAAATACCTCACAATATGAATATATCATGAACAATTAGAATTTAGGAATGCAAGACACTTAACATAATCACAGTAATAGAAAAATAGAGAAACATATATGGTCATGCAAAGAAAGAAGAAAGCATTGAGTATATTTTAATATCTATTCTAGATAAAATAATACAAAATATTGAATCTGATGAGGCTGCCCTTCATCAAGAACTGATCCAACCAAGAACTGCCACCAAATATTGTGCTTTATTATTTATAACCATTCCCTTGAAGGAATAAGGATACTTGGTATTTATTTTCTCTACCATCCTAAGGGACATAGGCCCTTCATACAAATAGTATATGAGTGGAAATAAGAAGACACTAGGAAGATTTTATTTGATGAGAAAATTGCTCCAAAGAATCTAATGACAAGCAGAATTAACAAAAGATTCAACATATTTGTCTGATGCAAGTTTAATGTTGCTAAAATCAATGACATTCCGATGAACAACAACAACAAAAACAAAAACAATTTTAATAAGAAAAGTGATGTCATTTGCAAAATAAAGTATGTTTTGTAAATCAACACATTCAATACAGTTGCAGCCAAAACCACATCCCAGTTTGATAATGTTGATTAAAAAATACGGAAAGAACAACAAAACCAAGGAAAATAATAAGAATGTGGAAGTCACTTTGCAAAAGGTAATTAAAACAATATGGTAGCAGTAAAAAATAGCCATGTAAATTAGAATAAAATGGAAAATATGAATATCTATTTATGTAAAGGATGCTGGTATATGAGACAGATAGCAGCATAAATCATTGAGAAAATCAGAGACAATTCAATCAGTATTAGAACATTGGGTAAATTTGAAGGGAATAGATCCAATATCTTTCCCCATTGAGACATGGAAGTCAATTCTGGATGCAATAAAGATACAAAGGTAAAAAGCAAAACTTCAAATTATTTGAAGAAAATATCAAACAATATGACTATGACTGTCACAGAAAGATTTCATGAGTCACACAGAGCATAAAATTAAAACAAAAGATTGATAAATGATGCAATCAAATTGTAAAACCCTATACACTAAGAAACAAAATAAAATAGTTTATGATGAGCCACTGACAAGAAGTAGATATTTTTATCAAATGGTTAGTGAGGTGGACATTAACCATCATACCTGGCATGTTTTGCATGCCCTTCCTGATACTTGGAGAATTCTACCTAGTATGTGAGTAGTATGGCCTCCTCAAGCTGAAAAGAACATAGGTGTCAATGGTTAGATGCACAAAGTAAGACTTTGATTAGGAAAAAAGTCCCTAGCTCTAGGGGAAATCAAGCAGTGTTTCCAGACTTTGGTCTGCAAGTTTACTACTGGCACATGCAATTCTTGGGCCCAATTGTACAGCAGTGAGGACTTAGTTGAGACAGTTCTGTAGCAAATTAGGCAAATCATAGGACCTCCATCTGACTCTATGGTCTTTCCACGGATTCTATTAGTTGCTCAACATCCTTTGAATATGTAACCTTTCTGCTTACACTGGCCAGAGAGAATTCTTCTGCTTGCAAGTAAGAATAATCACTAATACAATTTGTATCCAGTATACAAAAGATTCTAAACAGCACTAACAGTCAAGAAAATGAAAACTAAGCAATGAGATAGGTAATCCTTCACACTGACTACATAAGGAAACACTGAAAATCTGTCAACTGAAAAGAGATGTTGTAAGGAAATCTATCATTATGGTTGATGAAATTGTGATGTAAATGAAATTATGATGTATCAGTTGCTGATTCAAATTTGTACAATCATGTGGAAGGACACACATTATATCAAATGGAAGATATGCATACCTATGATAGAACTAGTATGTACTCTGGAGCAGCTTTTGCTGTGTACACAAGGTGTCATTTACAAAGATGTTCACTGGAGTTTGCAATACTGAAAGTTTGAAAACAGCCCATAAAGTAAATAGGAAAATAAATATAAAATTTATGCCATTTCATCCAATGAAGTTCCGTGTAGCTGTTAAAATGGATTAGCAAAATAAATATGCACCAAGAATAAATGACAAAGCAATGCTGAGAGGCCAAAAATGTAATGAAATACTGAAAGATGTTATCCCCTGTTTAGTTTTTATCAAAAGTGATAAAAATTAGGGATGCATATAAATTTACCAAAAGTATAAATGTTATGCACAGAAAGGCTATTCACCAATTTTGAGATGTTCATCTCTGCAGAGAAAGGTGTAGTCAGTGGGATTCCCAAACATTTTAATCGTTATTTCCTTAAAAATATGTTCTGAAAAAAGGTGTCAAAATTATAAAATTTTAAATCAATTAGAGGGTATATAAATCAAGCAAAGACAGACAAGATAGACTTCTTTAATAAACAATGCAAAGAAACAGAGGAAAACAACAGAAGGGGAAAGACTGGAAATCTCTTTAAAAAAAAAATTGGAGCTATCAGAGGAACGCTTCATGCAAAATGGGCACAATAAATGTCAGAAATGGTAAAGACCTAACAGAAGCAGAAGATATTAAGAAGAGGTGGCAAGAATACACATAAGAATTGTACCAAACAGATCTTACTGCTACTGCTGAGTCTCTTCAGTCATGTCCGACTCTGTGCCACCCCATGGATGGCAGCCCAGTAGACTCCTCTCTCCCTGGGATTCTCCAGACAAGAATATGGGAGTGGGTTGCCATTTTCTTCTCCAATGCATGAAAGTGAAAAGTGAAAGTAAAGTCGCTCAGTCGTGTCTGACTCTTAGCGACCTCTTGGACTGCAGCCTACCAGGCTCCTCCATGGGATTTTCCAGGCAAGAGTACTGGAGTGTGGAGCTAACCTGGATAACCACGATGGTGTGGTCACTACCCTCGAGCCAGACATCCTGGAGTGTGAAGTCAAGTGGGCCTTAGGAAGTATTACTATGAGCAAAACTAGTGGAGGTGATGGAATTCCAGCTGAGCTATTTCAAATACTAAAGGATGGTGTTAAAGTTCTGCATTAAATATGTCAGCAAATTTGGAAAACTCAGCAGTGGCCACAGGATTGGAAAAGTCAGTCTTCATCGCAATTCCCAATAAGGGCAGTACTAAAGAATGTTCAAACTACAAGGTAATTGCACTTGCTTCCCAAGCTAATAAGGTTATTCTTAAAATTCTGCAAGTTCAGTTCAGTTCAGTCACTCAGTTGTGTCCGACTCTTTGCGACCCCCTGAATTGCAGCACGCCAGGCCTCCCTGTCCATCACCAACTTCCAAAGTTCACTCAGATTCATGTCCATTGAAGCAGTGATGCCATCCAGCCATCTCATCTTCTGTTGTCCACTTGTCCTCCTGCCCCCAATCCCTCCCAGCATCAAAGTCTTTTCCAAAGAGTCTACTCTTCACATGAGGTGGCCAAAGTACTGGAGTTTCAGCTTTAGCATCATTCCTTCCAATGAAATCCCAGGGTTGATCTCCTTCAGAATGGACTGGTTGCATCTCCTTGCAGTCCAAAGGACTCTCAAGAGTCTTCTCCAAAATCACAGTTCAAAAGCATCAATTCTTCAGTGCTCAGCCTTCTTCACAGTCCAGTTTTCACATCCATACATGACTATTGGAACTACCATAGCCTTGACTAGACGGACCTTAGTCAGCAAAGTAATGTCTCTGCTTTTGAATATGCTGTCTAGGTTGGTCATAACTTTTCTTCCAAGGAGTAAATGTGTTTTAATTTCATGGCTGCAATCACCATCTGCAGTGATTTTGGAGCCCCCAAAACTAAAGTCTGACACTGTTTCCACTGTTTCTCATCTGTTTCCCATGAAGTGATGGGACCAGATGCCATGATCTTCATTTTCTGAATGTTGAGCTTTAAGCCAACATTTTCACTCTCCTCTTTTACTTTCTTTAAGAGGCTTTTTAGTTCCTTTTCACTTTCTGCTATAAGGGTGGTGTCATCTGCATATCTGAGGTTATTGATATTTTTTCCAGCAATCTTGATTCTAGCTTGTGCTTCCTCTAGCCCAACATTTCTCATGATGCACTCTGCATAGAAGTTAAATAAGCAGGGTAACAGTATACAGCATTGATGTGCTCCTTTTCCTATTTGGAACCAGTCTGTTGTTCCATGGCCAGTTCTAACTGTTGCTTCCTGGTCTGCATACAGATTTCTCAAGAGGCAAGTCAGGTGGTCTGGTATTCCCATCTCTTTCAAAATTTTCCACAGTTTATTGTGATCCACACAGTCAAAGGCTTTGGCATAGTCAATGAAGCAGAAATGTGTGTGTGTGTGTGTGTGTGTGTGTGTGTGTGTGTGTGTGTGTGTGTTTAATTCTCTTGCTTTTTCCATGATCCAGTGGATGCTGGCAGTTTGATTTCTGGTTCCTCTGCCTTTTCTAAAATCAGCTTGAACATCCGGAAGTTCATGGTTCACGTATTGCTGAAACCTGGCTTGGAGAATTTCGAGCACTACTTTACTAGAATGTGAGGTGAGTGCAATTGTGCAGTAGTTTGAACTTCTTTTGCAATGCCTTTCTTGGTTATTGGAATGAAAACTGACCTTTTCCAGTCCTGTGACCACTCGTAAGTTTTCCAAATTTGCTGGCATATTGAGTGCAGCAGTTTCACAGCATCATCTTTCAGGATTTGAAATAACTCAACTGGAATTCCATCACCTCCATTGGCTTTGTTTGTAGTGATGCTTTCTAAGGCCCACTTGGCTTCACATTCCAGGATGTCTGGCTCTAGATGAGTGGTAACACCATCGTGATTATCTGGGTAGTGAAGATCTTTTTGTATAGTTCTTCTGTGTATTCTTGCCACCTCTTCTTAATATCCTCTGCTTCTGTTAGGTCCATACCATTTCTGTCCTTTATCGAGACCATCTTTGCATGAAATATTCCCTTGGTATCTCTAATTTTCTTGAAGAGATCTCTAGTCTTTCTCATTCTGTTCTTTTCCTCTATTTCTTTGCATTGATCTCTGAAGAAGGGTTTCTTATCTCTCCTTGCTATTCTTTGGAATTCTGAATTCAGATGCTTATATCTTTCCTTTTCTCCTTTGCTTTTCACTTCTCTTGTTTTCACAGCTATTATTAAGGCCTCCCAGAGAGCCATTTTGCTTTTTTGCATTTCTTTTTCATGGGGATGGTCTTGATCCCTGTCTCCTGTACAATGTCACAAACCTCATTCCATAGTTCATCAGGCACTCTATCTATCAGATCTAGGCCCTTAAATCTATTTCTCATTTGCACTGTATAATCATAAGGGATTTGATTTAGGTCATACCTGAATGGTCTAGCGGTTTTCCCTACTTTCTTCAATTTGATTCTGAATTTGGTAATAAGGAGTTCATGATCTGAGCCACAGTCAGCTCCTGGACTTGTTTTTGTTAACTGTATAGAACTTCTCCATCTTTGGCTGCAAAGAATATAATCCATCTGATTTTGGTGTTGACCATCTGATGATGTCCATGTGTAGAGTCTTCTCCTGTGTTGTTGGAAGAGGGTATTTGCTATGACCAGTGCATTTTCTTGGCAAAACTCTATTAGTCTTTGTCCTGCTTCATTCCACATTCCAAGGCCAAATTTGCCTGTTACTCCAGGTGTTTCTTGACCTCCTACTTTAGCATTCCAGTCCCCTACAATGAAAAGGACATCTGTTTTGGGTGTTAGTTCTAAAAGGTCTTGTAGGTCTTTACAGAATTATTCAACTTCAACTTCTTCAGCACTACTGGTTGGGGCATAGACTTGGATTACCATGATATTGAATAGTTTGCCTTGGAGACGAACAGAAATCATTGTGTTATTTTTTGAGATTGCATCCAAGTACTGCATTTTGGACTCTTGTTGACCATGATGGCTACTCCATTTGTTCTGAGGGATTCCTGCCTGCAGTACCACAGTAGTAGATATAATAGTCATCTGAGTTAACTTCACCCATTCCAGTCCATTTTAGTTCGCTGATTCCTAGAATGTCGATGTTCACTCTTGCCATGTCCTATTTGAGCACTTCCAATTTGCCTTGATTCATGGACCTGACATTCCAAGTTCCTATGCAATATTGCTCTTTAGAGCATCGAACCTTGCTTTTATCACCAGTCACTTCCACAGCTGGGTATTGTTTTTGCTTTGGCTCCATCCTTTCATTGTTTCTGGAGTTATTTCTCCACCGATCTCTTGTAGAATGCCGCTCACTGTGCTGTGCTTATTTGCTCATTCGTTCCCAACTATTTGTGACCTCATGGACTGTAGCCTGCCAGGCTCCTCTGTCCATGGGGATTCTCCCGGCAAGAATACTGAAGTGTGTTGTCATGTCCTCCTCCAGGGGATCTTCTCAGCCCATGGATCAAACCCAAATCTCTCACATTGAAGGTGGGTTCTTTAACATCTGATCCCCCAGGGAAGCCCATGAATACTGGAGTGGGTAGCTTATCCCTTCTCCAGGGGATCTTCCTGACCCAGGAATCAAACAAGGATCTCCTGCATTGCAGGCAGATTCTTTACCAGCTGACCTACCAGGGTAGCCCTTATTGCTACTTATGTTACACCAAATATGGGCAGATTGCTCTTTTAAATAGTATCCTTAAGGATCTTGATCTGTTTCTCTATAAATGTGTGGCGTCCCGATCAGACACAGACATAAAAATGGCAAACATCCCTTCTTGCCACATTTGATTAGCCAAAAACCTAGTCATATGATCTCAGTCTACTTTAAGACTCATAAATATCTCTGTGTGAGCACAAAAGAAAAATCAATATGATTTGACAAAAAATATTTTTTCTACCACAACATTCTTATTCAGACTTAATTCAATCGAAATCTAACTCATTTTCCTCCACAAATTGTAATCAAGTATTTCAAACTATTTCTAATAATCATTCACTACTTTTTCTTGAGTATCTGAATCTTAAAAAGACGTTACCTATAACAAATATTTCTAGTTTATTCCATATGTGAAAACTGACACCAAAGCTTTGTTTCTTCTTTCAAGTTAGCAGAAATATATTCTCAGTACTGATACCTTGGTGTAGATACTCATACACTTCTTCTTGTGTTAATTTAGATAACTCATTATATTATCTCTTTTTCACTTTATTCTGTATGATCGTTCTGTAAATATATTCTTTAAACAATGTTTCCTTCATGTCTCTCCCCTGCATAAATGACTTCTTATTTTTCTTAGCATCAAGCCCAAACTCTTATGAACCTCATTATTTTGTAAAATCTGTTCTCATAACACTCAAGTGACATGATCTTGCATTGCTATTTTAGTCAGGACTACCCAGAGAAATAGATTTAATAGAATATCTATATCGACATATACATCTACATCTCTATTTCCAACTCTATACTGCCATGAAAATTTGTGGTGCTTTTCAAAGTCCTGACAGCCAGATAGTCTTTGTGTAGATTCCAGTCTGCTTCTGAAGGTCTAGAAATAAAGAACACTGAGGGCAAAATATTGATCTCCCAGCTTTAACAGTAATGAAGATAGTAAGTTCAAATTTCCTTTGCATTTTGTTCTATTCAGGTCTTCAATGGATTGGATGATGCCAGTCCACATTGAGAAGGACGATTTATTTTACTCAGTCCACTGGTTTAAATGCTAACATTTTCCAGAAACATCCTCAGAAATAATGTTTAATAAATAAGCTTGGCATAGTGAGACCCAATCAAGCTGACAAATAAGATTACCCAATTGCTTTCTAATATATTCATGGTAGTCTGGATAGGGCATTTCTCTAATAATTCCCATCCTGTTCCTTCACTTTTCCATATATACAGGTCATGCTATTACTTGTCCGAGTGATCTTTTCCTAACCTAAAGCTTGCCAGTTTTTCCTTCTTTTTTTTTTTTAAATCATCTACTCAACTCCTATTTATCTTTAAAAACTCACTTCTATTTTTATGAATCATTTTTCTCTATTCTAAGCCATGCTAATTTTTTTATTTCTTGTTCTCAGTTTACCACTTCACTTTTTTTTTTTTGGGGGGGGTCAGATTTTTCTCCTAAGTTAGTAGGTAAGCGGGAATTCAGGACTCAGAGTTTTTTTCATGACTGCATTGTTCTATTCTTGTGTACTTATTTGTGCCCTAAATTTCTCTTACAACATTTAGGAGAGTGATAATCATATGTGTATGCATGCTAAGTCACTCAATTGTGTCCAACTCTGTAACCCCATGGACTATAGCCTTCCAGGCTCCTCTCTTTATGGAATTTTCCAGGCAAGAATACTTAGTGGGTTACCATTTCCTACTCCAGGGGATCTTACCAAAGCAAGATTGAACCTGTGTCTCTTGTGTCTCCTGCATTTGCAGGTAGATTCTGTACCACTGAACCACCTTCTAAATAAAATAAAAATGTGAGATTCATAAAATTAAATAAGATACCAATAAGACATTTATTTTTATAACATATGTTTCCATGGACATTTTTTTGACTTCCATTAATACCAGGTTATTTTTTTCCTTGGGGCTTCCAAGGTGGCACTAATGGTAAAGAACTTGTCTGCCAATGCAGGAAATGTAAGAGACGCAAGTTCTGTCCCTGGGACAGGAAGAGCCCCTGGAGAAGGAAATGGCAACCCATTCCAGTTTTACTGTCTGGAGAATCTCATGGACAGAGAAGCCTGGAGGTCTACTGCCCATAGGGGTTGCACAGAGTTGAACATGACTGAAGTGATTTACCACAGATTATTTTCCTGGAATATTGTCAGCAGCATATAAACATTTAACAAGACTCTTAAAAAGTTTCAATACAGTGTAAGTATTCTTACCATGTGTTGACTCTTTGCAATCCATAGACTGTAGCCCGCCAGGCTCCTCTGTCTATGGGATTTCCGAGGCAAGAATTCTGGAGTGGTCTGCCTTTTCCTTCTCCATGGGATCTTCCTGACTGAGGAATCAAACTCAAGTCTCTTAATTCCCCTGTATTGGTAGGCAGGTTCTTTACCACTAGCATGACCTGGGAAACCTCCATTCTTACCACAAACTTACACTAAGACATTTAATTAACTCAAAATATCACAAAACACATTTATTCATTGGCAATTTCTGGGCAACTTTCATCTTCATTTCCAGTTCACCTCCCCTACTTGCAGAATTTGATGTTTGCCCACTAAAATTTTTCTGAAGATTTAGGTCTTCCCTGAACATACTCAGCTTTTCTCCTATTCAGCTACTTGTGTTTTGGTCAAATTCAGGTATGAGCTTTCAGGATTTGATGACGCATGCCATTATTTCTTACTGTTTATATTGCTTTTCAACTTGTGGCTGCATATCACTAAATTCTTAATTGTTAAGCAGGAGTGGCAAAAATCAGGCTTGCTTTTGGACATATTTCTTTCTTCCTTTAAATCCTTTTGTCTCTGCAAAATTATTTAATGATTTTCTCTGCCTGTATGTTTCTCTATGAACTCTGCCCCTTGATCCTCTTCTTTTCTTTGGAACATTCTTATAAAAATTCTATAACTCTCATTTTACTTTTAAATAAATTCTTGAATATGAAATCTTAGATCACCCATGCCTATATATACACACCTAAAACTGAGTCACACAAAACTTATTCAGGAAATTTACAAACACCATTTTCTGTGCTATTTCATTTTGCTCCTTATATGTTAAACCACCAGGACCTCTGGTTTCCTATCATCTGCATTAACTTGCATATTTTCCAAGTAGTCTGACAGTGGTGTGGAGATATCTCAAAGGAATCCATACCCTATAAGGATATTGTTATTTTGTGAGTGTTAAACTGACAGAGACATGAGAAAATCCTGTTTATAGGGTCAGATTTAAATATCTACAACTATCCAGGAAGGCAGAAAACCCAGGATTTATTCCTAGCCATAGACAAAGTAATGAATCTCTCTACAGTTCAGGTTTCTAATTTGCAAAGAGACACAGTCAGATCAGATGATGTTTGAGGCCTGTTTGAAATTTTCTGTTTTATATTTTTCATCATTGATATACATTTTGATTTGTAAAGAGATGATTATTGAACAAAGCTCTTGTTTTAATTCTCAGAAGCACTGCTTATTGTATTCAATGACTTCTAATGAGCAAAAGACATTACTTTGCCAACAAAGATCCATATGGTCAAAGCTATGCTATTTCCAGGAGTCATGTACAAATATGAGAGCTGGACCATAAAAGAGGCTGAGAACCAAAGAATTGATACTTTCATATTGTGGTGCTGGAGGAGTCTCTTAAGAGTGCCTTGGACAGCAAGGATTAATCTTAAAGGAAATCAATCCAGAATATTCATTTCAAGGACTGCTGCTGAAGCTGAAGATCTAATATTTTGACCACCTGATGCAAAGAGCTGACTCACTGGAAAAGACCCTGATTATTGGGAAATATTGAAGGCAAAAGGAGAAGAGAGTGACAGAGGATGAGGTAATTAGATACCATGACCAACTCAATGGACATGAATTTGATCAAACTCCAGGAGATATTGAAAGATAGTGAAGCCTTACATGCAGCAGTCCATTGGGTCACAAATAATTGGACACTACTTAGTAACTGGACAACAGTAACAATAAATTAATAGATATTTCATAAGATGAACTCCAATGACCACAAAGATCTTCCTTCTCCTGAGTTGAAGATCCAATAATATTCTTTTTTATTTTCCAATTTATAGCTCATTCTTCAAAGTGATCATGGATAACAAAAACCAAAAACTTTTTTTTCTTTTTTCAAAAAATCCAAGGTACTATTTATAAACTAACCTTGCAAACATGAACCACAGATTTATCAGCTCACTGGGAATGTTTTAAACCATCTTAGCACCAATACCTGTCTGGAAAGGGAACAATATGATATATATCAAAGCACTTTCTAAAATGAAAAGTTGCATTTAAATGTGAGATGGTAGATATTATAGTACTAATGGTAATAGAACTCAAGGAAAAATATTAATACTATGAACTGGGCTTTCTAACAGTGAGGTGAGTCCGAAATCCTGCACCAGGCCTTATTAAGTTTGTATAGGTTAGCCTGGAAACTTACTACTATATACAAACAGGTACTATATTTCTATATATGGGCTTCCCTTGTGGCTCAAATGGTGAAGAATCTGGATCTAGTCCCAGATCTGATCCCTGGGAAGGTTCCTCAGAGAAGGAAATGTATACCCACTCCAATATTATTGGCCTGGAGAATTTGATGGACAGAGGAACCTGGTGGGCTACAGTCCATGGGGTCACAGAAAGTGGGACATGACTGACCAACTCACACACACGCTCACACACACATATGATACATGTAGCTTTGGCTGCTCTAGAAGCCTAGAGGCAGTGGCCATTCAGTAGAAACAAATGCAGCTGATACCTGAATCTTCTTTTTGAAATACTATTATTCAATTAAAGGAGCCAGAGCACATTGAAAAAAAAAAAAAGACTGATACTACTGCTTATAGTGGGCTTCCTGCTAAAATATTCACCTGCTAAACAGCAGACGTAAGTTTGACCCCCAGGAAGATCCCACGGAGAAGAAATGGCAACAGTCTCCAGTATTCTTGCATGGGAATACCCACGGACAGACAAATGTGGTGGGCTATATTTCATGGGGCTTCAAAGAATTGAACATAACCTAGGAACTGAGCATGCATATATTGCTTATGGCACATAAAATAAAGGATGAGTCTGAAGCATATTATAGTGGCAAACAATAAGAAACGTATAAGAAAGAAAGACACAAAGGAAGAAAATGACACTATTGAGTTATAGCTCAAAGGAAAAAATGAGGAAAGCAGAATAAATTTAACAACAACAACAAAATTTATTTATTAACACCCTGAAAACTCTGAAGATCACAGTGATACTTTCTATTTAATGTTATATGAGGGATAAAGAATCTGAAGTCCACAACCTTCATTTAAATCTGACTTTGATCCTCATAGCATGTTCAGCAAGCTATTTAGCTGAAGCCTTGATTTCTCAGTTCAGTACATGTTTTTTTTTTCTTGAGCTGTCATGAACACAATATGAAATAATGCATATGGGAGTAATGAGAGTACTGTGAAACTATAAAGCAATATAAAAATACTAGATTTTATCTATTAGCTTAATTAGTCTGGTGCAGTAATTTTTCAGAGCATTATCTGGGGACTCCAAGGAATTTCTAAAGCTGTATTTAGAAGTTCCAGAAAGCCAAATTATTTTCCTAGAATTCTAAGATATTATTTTTTAACCCCCATTCTTTCAAGAGTATAGAGTGGGGCTCCTCAGAGTCTACATATTATGTGATGACATCGTCATTCTAGCCAATGTTTTTTCCTTGTGTTTAATGACTTCTCAGTTTTAATTTCTCTTATCAATAGACATAATTCATATAAACAAAAGACTTTGAAGTTGTCAATTAATTTTAAGATTATGAAAGGTTTTTTGAGACTAATAGGTGTGAGAAACTCTATTTCATCTTTTTATTATATATTATAAATGATAACAAAGGGAAATTTAAAATTTTAGATAAAAATTCAGTCATTTTAGGGCATGCTTTATTTGAATTACTTAACAGTAATTAGCACTGCTAATTAAATATTTAACAGTATTTGAATTGCTGTTAAGCTATTCTGAACAAAACTGAGTAGAAGAGTATGAGGCCCTCCTCAGTATGAAAGCCCCTCTGACTCCTGCCTATTGTTTGTTGCTGAAGTCTCCAGGTTCTCCCCTGAGTCAAAAACAGGAGGTTCAAAGAATTAATAATTAGGATAATTAATAATCCTGATAACCAGACAGTAGTTATGACACAAGCTTGCTCCATCTTGAGCAATACTGAATCTAAAACACAATGACAAGAGCAGGCCTCTAGAGAATGGAATTAACACTATTGCTTGTAATAATATGTATCTTTGTAAACATAAAAGTAACTGTGGCTTGTTCTGTCTATACATGTAAGTGGGCGACTAAACTGTCAGCAAAGAGGTGCTACAGATTCATATTGTCATCTTCCATTCTAAGAATATCATGTCCTATGTCAGCAAGAAGAAGTTACAGAAGACAGACCTTCACCTATAATCGCATAGAAATGAAACCACATGTGACAGTGGGGATTTGTAAACATCTCTTGGCAGGAAGCAGTTCTCTGCAGGAGATCTTTTGTCTTGTTATTCTAGCAAAGCTATTTTTTTTTAACTTAACTTTTACACTAGGTACCCAACCCCCTCCCCCAGGCTCTATTCATGTCTAGCCCAAGAGTTCTTTTCAAATCTTTTGATCACACGAAGCCTTGCTTAATCTGTTGATCCTTTCCTTGGATTAAATAAGTAGAAATAAAAAATAAGTAATTAGCAGATGACTAGATCATTTTCCCAGCTTCCCTTCAGTAATCTCATGAGAAAACCATGAAACAAGGTAGTATCAAAAGAAATATCACCAGGAATCAATAAACCTGCATGTAGCGGGAGATTGGAAATAATATGACACCTTATTAAAAATGATTGACTGAGATCACTTCCCCTTTTCCCTTTAAAAGGTTTCATGGCTGAAAAGAATCTTGGGAGGTTTCAGGAGTCAGTTCTGAGACAGATGTCTATCTTCTCCCAAATAAAGCAAAATTTTATTTCTATAAGCACTTATCTCTCAAGTATTGACTTTCAAACATAGAGCAGTCAAATTTGAGCTTAGCAATATGAATTTGAGATATTATTTCATTTGGTGTACAGAAGTTAGGGCCTAATCTATCTGAGATACTAAAATGCAAATGTAATCTGAATTTCTAACCCTGAGCCAAATGATGTGATACAGAGGACTGAACAAATAATTCTAATAAAAATGCCTTGTGTTGAATATACCCAAATGAAAATGCATCCCCAAGGAGAAATTAGGGAGAATTATTAGAACAGGAAACATTTGAAAGTTAAACTTTAAGGAAGACAAAAATAAAAATCCAGAAGTTGAATTTTTATTCCAGAATTCTAAATATTCCAGAAATTAGGAACAATAATTAACAATAGAATGGCAGCATAGAAGACTGAGATTTCCTTAAGAATGGCTAGATGACTGTTATGCCTCTTTTTCTTACCAAAATGATTTTGTTTGCATAATTTTACTATCATTCTTTAACAGATTCCTACTGATGGGAAAATTAAAGTGTCACAAATGATGTGTGGACTCAAAACAAGTATCTTAAAAAAAAAAAGATTTTTGAAACAGGAAAATAAAGTAAGAAATAATATCCAGTGTTTATTTTCATGTCAGGTATATAGCATTCTTATTTTTCCTTGTATTAAAAGTTCCTTTCATGGTCAGTTAAGTGAACCATACTCTAGTAATTTGTCTGCTTTATATATCTCAAATCATACTGCACTGAAGCTTCAAAGCTCTGTTTCTATTATTTCTGCCTTAAGAACTAGAAAAAGACCAATGGGTATACAGTACAGCAAAGTCTGATGGATATTTCACATATATTATCCTGTGTTGAAAGAAAGAAGTGAATAATCTTTTGATGGCCAGATGACTCCTTGCATATATAAAAATAATTTTTCCCTCCTCTTCATATACTACCTAAGCCCAATTATTGTCTTTAAACAAAAAATGTTTTAT
The DNA here is from genome assembly GCA_917880005.1 of Nanger dama. NCBI lineage: Eukaryota > Metazoa > Chordata > Mammalia > Artiodactyla > Bovidae > Nanger > Nanger dama. The sequence continues at coordinate 1,425,801 of CAKJTW010000045.1, forward strand.
TTTCTGGGGCTTAATGAGGGTCTCCTGTGGTGGTGTGGGTCAGCAGTAGCCTGTGCAGGGACAAGAGCACATGCAGCAGCAGTCCTGGGAGGCAGGGTGTGTACCCTGTGTTCGTGTGGGATACCACCATTAACCTTACTGTAGCATCACCAAGTGGGAGACCTACGAACTGGAACAACTATATCAAAGAAGTTCTTGCACTGTTGTGAAGGTCTAGGCCCCATAGCAGACTTTTTCAACTTGGGGATCCAGCAAAGGGGCTGGAAATCCCCAGGGAATCTGACTTTGAAGATCAGTGGATTTAGATTACAGAACTGCCACAGGACTGGGGAAACAGAGACTCTTTGAAGGCACAAACAAAAGCCTTGTGTTCACCAGGACCCAGGAGAAATGAGCAGTGACCCCACAAGAGACTGAGTCAGACTTGCCTGTGAGTGTTTGGGAGTCTCCAGCAGAGACATAGGTTGACAGTGGTCTTCTTGGGGTCAGGAGCTCTGACAGCAGCAGTCCTGGGAGATAATGTGAGTTGATATAAGTCCTCCTGATGGTGGTTGCTACTGGCCTTATCAGAGAGCCTATAGCCCTAACATAGACATTGTAGACACTAGGATTGGGTCACCTCAGGCCAAAACACAGGGAGGGAGCAGAGCTCCATCAATCAGCAGAAAATCGGATTAAATATTTATTGAGCATGGCCCTGAACCACAGCCAGTCTCTCTCGTCAGGAAACTTGCACAAATCTCTAACATGCATCCATCAGAGGGCAGACAGAAGAAGCAAGAACTTCAACCCCATGGCTCCCAGAATGAAAACCACAATCACAGAAAGTTAAACAAAATGATCACATGGATCATAGCCTTGTATAACTCAATGAAACTATGAGCCATGCTTTGCAGGGCAACCCAAGATAAATGGGTCCTAGTGGAGAGTTCTGACAAAACACGGTGCACTGGAGAAGGGAATAGCAAACCATATCAGCATTCTTGCCTTGAGAACCTCATAAACAGTATGGAAAGATAAAAATATATGCAACTAAATAGGAGCCTCCCACGTTGGTAGGTGTCCAATATGCTTCTGGAGAAAAGCAGAGAAACAGCTCAAGAAAGAATGAAGAGGCTGAGGCAAAGGAGAAACAGTGCCCAGTAGTGGATGTTTCTGGCGGTGAAAGTAAAGTCTGATGCTGTAAGAAGACTGTTGCTTAGGAATTTGAAATGTTAAGTCCACGAATCAAAGTAAATTGGAAGTAGTCAAACAGGAGATGGCAAGAGAAAACATCAATATCTTAGTAATCAATGAACTAAAATGGACAGGAATAGGCAAATTTAATTCAGATGATCATTATATCTACTACTGCAGGCAGTTCGTGGGTGCAAACCTTTCAAAGTTACAGTAACCAAGCCTATACCCCAACCACTCATGTTGAAGAGGCTGAAGTTGAACAGCTCTATGTAAGATTTACAAGACCTTTTAGAACTAACACCAAGAAAGATGTCCTTTTCATCATAGGGGAATGGAATAAAAACTTTGGAAGTCTAGAGATACCTGGAGTAACAGGCAAGTTCATGAAGCTTGCCAAGAGACCACACTGGTCATAGCAAACATCCTTTTGGACGTCACCAGATGGTCAATATTGAAATCTGATTCATTATATTCTCTGCAGCTGAAGATGGATTTCTATCAGCTCAGTTCAGTTGCTAGGTCGTGTCTAACTCTGCGACCCCATGGACTGTAGCATGCCAGACCTCCCTGTCCATCACCACTCCATCCCTGTCCACTCCTAGATCTTGCCCTAATTCATGTCCATTGAGTCGGTGATGCTATTCAATCATCTCATTCTCTCTTGTCCCCTTCTCTTCCGGCCCTCAATCTTTCCCAGTATTAGGGTCTTTTCCAATAAGTAAGTTCTTCACATTAGGTGACCAAAATATTGGAGTTTCAGCTTCAGAATCAGTTCTTCCAGTGAATATTCAGGACTGATCTGCTTTAGGATTGACTGGTTGGATATCCTTGCAGTCCAAGGGACTTTCAAGAGTCTTCCAACATCATAGTTCAAAAGCATCAGTTCTTCAATGATCAGCTTTCTTTATAGTCCAACTCTCACATACGTACATGACTAGTGAAAAAACAAAACAAAACAAAAAAACATAGCTTTGACTAGATGGACATCAAAGGATTTGACTGTGGCTCAGATCATGAGCTCTGTATTACAAAATTTAGGCTTAAATTGAAGAAAGTAGAGTAAACCATTTGGCCATTCAGGTATGATCTAAATATTTTCCCTTATGATTATTCAGTGGAAGTGACAAATAGTTTCAATGGATTAGATCTGATAGAGTGCCTGAAGAACTGTGAATGGTGCTTCATAACACTGTACAGGAGGTGGTGACCAAAACCTTCCCAAAGAAAATGAAATGCAACAAAGCCAAAAGTTTGTTTGAGGCGGCCTTACAGATAGGTTAGAAAACAAGAGGAGTGAAAGGCAAAGGAGAAAGGAAAATATATGCCCATCTGAATGCAGAGTTCCAAAGAATAGGAAGGAGAGAAAAGAAAGTCTTCTTAAGTGAACAATGAAAAGAAATTGAGGAAGACAACAGATTGGTAACAACTTGAAATTTCTTCAAGAATATTAAAGATACCAAGGGAACATTTCATGCAAAGATGGGCATATTAAAGGCCAGATAGAAATAGCAACTAACAGAAATAAGAGGGATTAAAAAGAGGTGGTTATAATGCACAGAACCCTTAAAAAAAAAAAAACCCTCAGTGACCCAGATAATCATGATAATATGGTCACTCATCTAGAGCCAGACAGGCTGGAGTGTGAATTCAAGTGGGCCTTAGGAAACATTAGTAGAAACAAAACTAGGAGAAGTGGTGGAATTGCAGCTAACCTATTTCAAATCCTAAAATACATTGCTGTAAATGTGCTACACTCAGTATATCAGCAAATCTGGAAAACTCAGTAGTGGCCACAGGACTGGAAAATGATGTCAGTTTTCATTCCAATCCCAAAGAAGGGCAGTGCTAAAGAATGTTCAAACTACCCCATAATTCTGGTCATTTCAAATGCTAGCAAGGTAATTCTCAAAATCCTTCAAGCTAATATTTTTGTTTGTTTTATTTTTTATTGAAGGATAATTGCTTTACAGAATTTTGCTGTTTTCTGTCAAATGTCAACATGAATCAGCCATACATATACAAATATCTCCTCCCTTTTGAACTTCCCTCCCCTCTCCCTCCCCATCCCACCCCTCTAGGTTGATACAGAGCCCCCTGAGCCATGCAGCAAATTCCCATTGACTATCTATTTTACATATGGTAATCTCAGTTTCCATGTTACTCTTTCCATATATCTCACCCTCTCCTCTCCCCATGTGCATAAGTCTATTTTCTATGTCTGTTTCTCCATTTTTGCCCTGTAACGAATTCTTCAATATCATTTCTCTAAATTCTATATATATATTAAGAATACAACATTTTTCTTTCTGACTTACTTCACTCTGTATAATAAGTTCTAGGTTCATGCACCTCATTAGAACTGACTCAAATGTGTTCCTTTTAATGGCTGAGTAATATTTCATTGTGTATATGTACCACAACTTCTTTATCCACTCATTTGTCAGTGGACATTTAGGTTGCTTCCATCTTCTAGCTATTGTAAATAGTGCTGCAGTGAACAATAGGATACATGTGTCTTTTTCAATTTTGGTTTCCTCATGCCTAGGAGTGGAATTGTGAGGTCATATGCTGGTTTTATTTCTAGTTTTTAAGGAATCTACATACCATCTTCCATAGTGGATGTATCAGTTTACATTCCCACCAACAGTGCAAGAGTGTTCCCTTTTCTCCACACCCTCTTCAGCATTTATTATTTCTAGACATTTTGATGATGGTCATTCTGACCGGTGTGAGGTGATATTTCATTGTAGTCTTGATTTGCATTTCTCTAATAAATGGCATCACCTACTCGAAGGATGTGAGTTTGAGTGAACTCCAGGAGTTGGTGATGGACAGGGAGGCCTGGCGTGCTGCAGTTCATGGGGTCACAAAGAGTCAGACATGACTGACTGACTGAACTGAACTGAACTGAATAATGAGAAATGTTGAGCATCTTTCCATGTGTTTCATCTTCTTTGGAGAAATGTCTCTTTATGTGAACCAAGCTCTTCCAGATGTACTAGCTGGATTTATAAAAGCAGATGAACCAGATATTAAATTGTCAACATCTATTGGGTCATAGAAAAAGCTAGAGAATTATAGAAAAATATCTACTCCTGCTTCATTGACTGCACCAAAGTCTTTAACTGTGTAGATCACAACAAGCTTGAAAATTCTTACAGAAATGGGAATACTAGACTATCTTTCTTGTTTCCTGAGAAACCTGTATGTAGGTCAAGAAGCAACAGTTAGAACGGAACAATGAAGTGGTTGCAAATTGGAAAAGGAGTACTTCAAGACTGTATATTTAACTTATATATAGTGTATCATGTGAAATTCTGGGCAGTGTGAAGCACAAACTGCAATCAAGATTACCAAGAGTTATATCAATAATCTCAGATATGCAGATGACACCACCCTTATGGCAGAAAGTGAAGAGGAACTAAAGAGCCTCCTGATGAAGATGAAAGAGGAGAGTGAAAAAGCTGGCTTAAAATCAATATTCAAAAAACTAAGATCATGGCCTCTGATCCCATCGATTCTTGGTAAATAAACAGATGGCGAAAAATGGAAACAGTGATACATTTTATTTTCTTGAGCTCCAAAATCACTTTGGATGGTGAGTATAATCATGAAATTAAAAGATGCTTACTCTTGCTTTAAGATGCTTACTCCTTGGAAGATAAGTTATAGTAAACTTCAGTTCAGTTCAGTTCAGTCACTCACTTGTGTCTGATTCTTTGCGACCCCATGAATCACAGCACACCAGGCCTCCCTGTTCATCACCATCTCTTGGAGTTCACTCAGACTCACGTCCATCGAGTCCGTGATGCCATCCAGCCATCTCATCCTCAGTCGTCCACTTCTCCTCCTGCCCCCAATCCCTCCCAGCATCAGACCCTTTTCCAGTGAGTCAACACTTCGCATGAGGTGGCCAAAGTACTGGAGTTTCAGCTTTAGCATCATTCCTTCCAAAGAACACCCAGGGCTGATCTCCTTCAGAATGGACTGGTTGGATCTCCTTGCAGTCTAAGGGACTCTCAAGAGTCTTCTCCAACACCACAGTTCAAAAGCATCAATTCTTCAGTGCTCAGCCTTCTTCACAGTCCAACTCTCACATCCATACATGACCACAGGAAAAACCATAGCCTTGACTAGACGGACTTTAGTCGGCAAAGTAATGTCTCTGCTTTTGAATATGCTATCTAGGTTAGTCATAACTTTTCTTCCAAGGAGTAAGCGTCTTTTAATTTCATGGCTGCAGACACCATCTGCAGTAATTTTGGAGCCCCCATAATAAAGTCTGACACTTTTTCTACTGTTTCCCCATATATTTCCCATGAAGTGATGGGACCGGATGCCATAATCTTCATTTTCTGAATATTGAGCTTTAGGCTAACTTTTTCACTCTCCTGTTTCACCTTCATCATGAGGCCCTTTAGCTCTTCTTCACTTTCTGCCATAAGGGTGGTGTCATCTGCATATCTGAGGTTATTGATATTTGTTCCGGCAATCTTGATTCCAGCTTGTGTTTCTCATGATGTTTTCTGCATATAAGTTAAATAAGCAGGGTGACAATATACAGCCTTGACATTCTCCTTTTCCTATTCGGAACCAGTCTGTTATTCCATGTCCAGTTCTAACTGTTGCTTCCTGACCTGCATAAAGATTCTCAAGAGGCAGGTTAGGTGGTCTGGTATTCCCATCTCTTTCAGAATTTTCCAAAGTTTATTGTGATCCACACAGTCAAAGGCTTTGGCATAGTCAATAAAGCAGAAATAGATGTTTTTCTGGAACTCTCTTGCTTTTTCCATGATCTAGCAGATGTTGGCAATTTGATCTCTGGTTCCTCTGCCTTTTCTAAAACCAGCTTGTACATCAGTTCATGGTTCACGTATTGCTGAAGCCTGGCTTGGAGAATTTTGAGCATTACTTTACTAGCATGTGAGATGAGTGCAATTGTTCAGTAGTTTGAGCATTCTTTGGCATTGCCTTTCTTTGGAATTGGAATGAAAACTGACCTTTTCTAGTCCTGTGGCCACTGCTGAGTTTTCCAAATTTGCTGGCATATTGAGTGCAGCACTTTCACAGCATCATCTTTCAGGATTTTAAACAGCTCCCCTGTAATTCCATCAGCTCCACTAGCTTTGTTCATAGTGATGCTTTCTGAGGCCCACTTTACTTCACATTCCAAGATGTCTGGCTGTAGATGAGTGATTACATCATCATGATTATCTGGGTCTTGAAGATCTTTTTGTACAGTTCTTCCATGTATTCTTGCCACCTCTTCTTAATATCTTCTGCTTCTTTTAGGTCCAGACCATTTCTGCCCTTTATCGTAAACTTAGTGTGTTAAAAAGCAGAGGCATCACATTGCTGACAAAGGTCACTATATTCAAAGTTATGGTATATCCAGTAGTCATGTAGGGATGTGAGAGCTGGAATATAAATATTGCTGAGCACTGAAGAACTGATGCTTTCAAACTGTGGTACTAGAGAAAGCTCTTGAGAGTCTTTGGGCATAAAAGAGATCAAACCAGTAAAACCTAAAAGAAATTAATCTTGAATATTCCAGATTAAGGAAGGACTGAGGCTGAAGCTGAAGCTCCAATAGTTTAGCCAACTGATCCAAAGAGCCAACCCATTGGATAAGACCCTAATGTTGGGGAAAGAGTGAAGGTAGGAGGAGAATGGGACAACAGAGGATGAGATGGCTGGATGGCATTATCGACTCAATGGACATGAGTGTGAACAAACTCTGGGAGACAGTCTAGGACATGGACGCCTAGTGCACTACAGTTTATGAGTTCCCAAAGAGTCAAACACAACTGAGCAACAAAAAAACAGCAAATGATTATAAAATGTTCTCAATTATTATTTTTTTCTTAAATGTACCATTGTCTTCTTTTAATCAGTTTTATCTTTGCTCAGGTGTCCAGGTTCATAATATCAAGGATAACTTTAAATCTTCAAAAATTCACAAACTGACCAAGGGATCTGTTACATTTAGGGCTTCAGCAATCTAGTTACTTTTCATAAATAACTATCGTAACGTTGGAAAATATTATGGCATTTTAACCAAGACCAATGTGTGTTTAAAAAAAAAAAAAAAGATTATAACCTAGATTAGACAATTATTGATAGCATCTACATTTCAAATTTCAAAACTGTTTCTAATTTATTTAGGTAATTGTAGACATAAGTGCACACAGCATAAATGGCAATGTCAAGACCTTATTTAAGGAGTTTTGCTCTTTGGAAATGGATCATATGCCTGAATAGCATACTTACAGAACACAGCTCCAATAAGAAATCCAGTTACCTATATATGATTCTTAATGCTGAAAATGCTACTCATTGATTTAAAGATTGTTATTGACAATTCAAAAAAATGTTTTAATAAAGCAAGTTGCTTTTGAATGTTAATGTAATAGTCATGATAGATAGTTCTTTATAATCAGAGACTAATCATTAATTCTTTTGACATTCAAAGCAGTGATATTATTATAACAAACTCTTTCAAACATCAAATATAGTCCAGAGTTTGAGTAAAATGCATTGCAAGTTGTAATTTTTTTTTTCTGTATCTCACTGGGAATTGTAGTTATATTTAGTTTTGAACATTTTCGCCAAGTTGAGTATTTTCCTTTTCTGTAGATAAAAAAAGAATTGTATTTTAAAAATGTTTCATAATTTTGCCCTAGTCGTCCCCCCCGCCCCTACCCCGGGCCTCATGAGTTTGAATTTTTTTTTTAACCTTAAAAGAACACTTTTTTTTTTTTAATAATCTAGACATTTCTCCATAGATATCTCTGGGGAGATATCTTTGATTTATGCATGTTCTCATTATTTTTCTTATTTTCCCTGACTCATGAAAACTTACAAAAATGTTATTAACCATTTCTCACATGCAGTAAGTTGAATGGAAAGCAACTACACAAATAGTTCCTTCACTTTCACAATTTAGTTGCAGAAGAAAACAATCAGCCCATGAAGATCTGAATGCTCTAAAGTTGTCTTGATTCATTTTGTCTTGGGTGTATACGTTTTGTTACGTCATCATGCTTTTGCTATTTTTCCCAATTGCTTTTGAAAGTAGGGTCTTATTTTAGGGATACTGATATAGAAGTCATGCAGATTTTAGAATCAGTTAAAGTTCATGCTTATTTATTGAATGATTTAACAAATATGGTATTCAATCTAAAAGGAGAATAAATTTTAGGAATGTTGTAAGAACTAGCTCAATAAATAGACTAACATTTTTTGATCACTCAGTTTGTCTCGGACAATGGGCTTCCCTGGTAGCTGAGAAGGTAAAGAATCCACCTGCAATGTGGGAGACTTGAGTTCAATCCCTGGGTTGAGAAGAGCCACAGGAGAAGGGAATGGCTACCCACTCTGGTATTTTTGTCTGGATAATTCCATAGACAGAGGAGTGTGGTGGCCTATAGTGCATGGACTAGCAAGGAGTCAGACATGAATGAGTGACTACTAAAACGCTCACTTTTTTTTTTCAACTTGTTTTAGACAATGTGCAGTTTACATGTATCATCTCATCTAATCTTTACAACTCAGAAAAGAGAATTTTGAAGTGATGAGAATGTTGACCTAGAATATTCCTTACCCCAAAGTTTCTTTGCAGAAATTTTGGCAATGAGTTCCTTTGAGTTACGCGTGTAAATATTTTCTTTCTTTCTCCTCCTTCTTTTCTTCATCTTCTTTTTAATCTCTGTATCTTTGTGTGTGTGTATGTGTTTTCTGTTACAACCTCCATCCTTTTGTTAGATAGGAAGTTAGGCATAAGCAACAAGGGGATGGTCTAACTGAAAAGGATGCAAGCTGATCTCTAAACCCCAGCCTAGACAAGCTTCAAAGCAGCTCAGGGAGAGCTAACAGATATGCTACAAAATAACCACAAAGATGTTAACAACTCCAGAACATGCACCCTAGGCACACAGTAGATAGGAATTAACCTTAGTGGCTTTTTCAACCCTGGCACATGCACCCTGTATCCTCAAGTGAACTTAGGCATCTGAGATCTCACTAAGTATTTATAAATATTCTATATATACATACATCTGATTATAACAGACCAAACTATGGGAAAATATGTGCAATATATTCTGTTATATAACTTGCAACTGTCAATCAGAACTGTTACCATGCCCACCTAAATGAGTATGTGAAAGCCCTGCCTTGATTAAGCCCTGTACAACTTCATTCTGGCATGAACGTCTCTCTTGGCTTGGTTTACCACTCATCTGAGGTGTTCTTTCTGTTCTTTCCTTAATAAACTTGTTTTGACAAGGGTAAGACTTTAGATTCTTCATGTCTTTACCAAGAAGAGAGGCTCACAAGGGATTATCCCCTTCTACCCTTCCCACATTTAGCAATACTTCCTTCCCTCTCATTTATTTGTTTCATCTCTATATGGGTAAATTTGATAAATAGACATGATATGTATTTAAGGTGTTGAATTTGATGTTTTGATATACGTATATATTGTAGAATGATCATCACAATCAAGCTCATTTACATGCCCATCACCTCACTTCTCTCCAAGCTATTTAATTCCTTTTGTGTGTGTGTGATGAGAAAACTTCAGCTCATTCTTGAAAATTTCAAGTATAAAATACAATAGTATATCGTTTCTAGCATGCCCTAAATGACTGAATTTAGCATCATGCTCTGATCTCCAGGTTATGCAGAGCTAACTGAAGTGGAAGTGTTCATTCTCTTTTGGGCATGGACTATTCTCATAACCACCTCCATCACTCTGCCAGTTCTTTTCCCACTTTTAAAAGTGAAAGTAAAAGAGGTAGAATGAATAGAATAAGCTAAAAGATTACCACATAAAGTGGCAATGATAAAGTAGTCAAAACATGCAGCTATACTAAACACATACACACAAAGCTCCATGTAGACAAAACTGTAAAGGCGAACAAAAAACAGATCTAAACAAATTGAATCTATTCTTTTAAATTTAACCTTTGTGATTGGCTGCCTGTGTTTAGTCATGATGGCTTTGCACCTTTGTAAAAGAATGCTGCTTATCAGTTCAGTTCATTTGCTCAGTTGTGTCTGACTGTTTGTGACCCCATGGACTGCAGCACGCCTGGCTTCCCTGTCCATCATCAGCTCCTGGAGCTTACTCAAACTCATGTCCATCGAGTGGTGATGCCATCCAACCATCTCTTCCTTGATTGCCCCCCTTCTCCTGCCCTCAATCTTTCCCAGCATCAGAGTCTTTTCCAATAAGTCAGCACTTCACATCAGGTGGCCAAAGTATTGGAATTTCAGCTTCAGCATCAGTACTTCCAATGAATATTCAGAACTGATTTCATTTAGGATGGACTGGTTGGATCTCCTTGCAGTCCAAGGGACTCTCAAGAGTCTTCTCCCACACCACAGTTCAAAAGAATCAGTTCTTTAGTGCTCATCTTTCTTTATAGTCCAACTCTTATATCCATACATGACTACTGGAAAAGCCATAGGTTTGACTAAACAGAAATTTGTCAGCAGAGTAGAGTCTCTGCTTTTTAATGTGCTATCTAGTTTGGTCACAGCTTTTCTTCCAAGGAGCAAGCCTGTAGCCTGAAATATACAAGATAGCCCTTTCTTAAGGCCCTGCCTCCCAGGTTTGACCTTAAAAGAATAGCACTTTTGTTTATATAGAGAGAAATATTTTCAGAATGGAGAAAAGTATTTGTCTTGTTGGAGGTTTACAGAAACATTGTGACCAGACCCACAAGGACATCTTCAAGAACAAAGAATTATCACATCTCTTCTGGGATCTGGCCAGCACCAAGAAGTTTACAACAGCCTGTAACACCTCCTCCACTTTTAGTGTAAAAGAAGCTTGAATTCTGACATGTGTAAGATGGCTCTTTCAGACACTAGTTTCCCCTCCATCTTTGATGACTGCTGACTTTCCAAATAGTTGCCATTCCCTGACTGAACAATTAGTCTCTCAGTCTATTGACCTGTCATGTGGTGAGCAGTATGAGCTTGTAATTGGTAATAAAACCAATTTAGAGGATCAACTAGGGCAACTCACTTAAATTACTGAAACTAAGAACATTACTGAAAACAGAGAAGTCTTAAGTTGGCTGATTCTCCAAGGAGGCACTTCTCTTAGAAGTGTATGAGAAGTACTTCTAGTTATTAAAAGTTGCCACTGTTCTCTTTTCTCCTCCTTTTTCTTCTGCCTTCTCCTTCTTCCAGTTGATTTTCCTATTACTAAAGATGAGCTTTGCCCCAAAGGTTATTGTTTATGCCCTTAATCCTCTCAATTGTCACTCTACTGTAGTGACTATACAGGAATCTCATTGAATGAGGCAGATCATTAATGTTTTGGGGATGTAGTCTGCTTCTTCAAGAAAATAGTTTTCATGCATATAGTTACAACAAACATTTATTTTTTTAGGATTCTATAAAGTTGTGAGTTCGGGAAAAACACTAGAAATCATTTGGTTTAATGAATCCACTGCAAGGGTTAGTAAATGAAGTCTAGGATGAAAAAATGACACTCTATCAAATCCCAGAAATGACTGGTGCTTAAGACGGCACTAGGGTCCAGCTTTTCTTGTTTTCTTCATGTATCTTTCTTTATAAATGAATCTATTTATTTATTTTTGGCTGTGTTGCATATTTGCTGCTCTGTGGGCTTTTTCTCTAGTTGCAGTGCATGGAGACTACTCTCTAGTTGTTAGGCATGGAGTTCTCACTGCAGTGACTTCTCCTGTTGGGGAGTACAGGCTTTAGGCACACAGGCTTCAGTTATTATGGCTCCTGGGTTCTAGAGCATAGCTCAGTAGTTGTGGTGCACATGGTGAATGGACTTAGTTGCTCCACAGCATGTGAGGCCTTCCCTGACCAGGGACTGAATCCATGTATCCTGCATGGGTAGGTGAATTCTCTACCACAAAGCTACCAGGGAGGCCTTTAAAGTATCTTATTCTCATTCAATGTTTCTATTCTCACCTGTGACTTGGTTTTCAGGAAAATATATTCATTTAGTTTTATTAACTGCATTTCACTTAATACATTAAAATAAGTTAAGAAAAAGAAAGAGAGAAAGAAGGAAAGTTTGCCATTTTATACCTGGTTAACTGAGTTTTTCAATTCCAACAATTTCTTGAATTTTTATGCTTATTCCGGTAAATGATGCACAACATCTTCTTGTAGTAATTCCAAGATTATCAGAGTCTGTGCAAAGAAGTATAGAATGAAGAGGTTGCATTTAAAAAACATACTGAAAGTTTGAGGGGATCCCCATGTGGCTCAATGCTAAAGAATGCTCCTGCTAATGCAGGAGACACCACTGATGCAGACACAATCCTTGTGTCAGGAAGATCTCCTGAAAGAGGAAATGGCAGCCCACTCAACTATTCTTGCTTGGAAAATCCCACGGATAGAGGAGCCTGGTGAGCTAGGTCTGCAGAGCTGCAAAAGATTCAGATACAACTAAGTGACTGAGAAACAACCACATTTTCAAACTCATTGTTTCCATTTCTCCCCTCATATTTGCTCTAGCCATACTTGACCACTTACTGTTTCCTAAACAGCCCTCCTAATTTTATAATTCTGTGTCTTTTTACTTCCTGGAATACTGTTCTCTCAACTTGGATTAAGAGATATTTATACTTCAATACAAAATTAAATCCTGTTATTGACATTTTCTGACACTAATATTAAAATATAAATATATAAAATAACTCTTAAAATAGATAAGATTAAGAGAATTTGTATCACAGGTCAAGCACAGGTCAGTTTTGCACAGATGCAATATGATGCAAGTTCATAATTGTAGAGGGTTACTAGGAAAAAAAAACAACAACTATGACCTATGGAAGTCACATTGATCTTTTAAACTATCAAATTTGTTAATGGCTAACATCTACATTAAATGTAAATAGACTTTTAAAATTGCTATTTTATGATTAATACTTCTATGATCTTGGAGTATGCTTTTAGATTTTAATGAGGAAAATGTTCTTTCTTTTTTCTGGAAAAACATGTGATTATGAGCACAAACTACCTCCATGCATTTTCAATGTTGATAGAATAAAATTTGGACTTTCTATTTTTAGACATCTCATGATAAAACTGAAATGTACAGAAAAGTTGAAATAATTGTACAAGACTATGGTTTTTCCTTTGGTCGTGTATGGATGTGAGAGTTGGACTGTGAAGAAGGCTGAGAGCCAAAGAATTGATGTTTTTGAACTGTGGTGTTGGAGAAGACTATTGGGAGTCCCTTGGACTGCAAGGAGATCCAGCCAGTCCATTCTGAAGGAGATCAACCCTAGGATTTCTTTGGAAGGAATGATGGTGAAGGTGAAACTCCAATACTTTGGCCACCTCATGAGAAGAGCTGACTCATTGGAAAAACTCTGATGCTGGGAGGAATTGGGGGCAGGAGGAGAAGTGGACGCCAGAGGATGAGATGGCTGGATGGCATCACGGACTTGATGGACGTGAGTCTGAGTGAACTCCGAGAGATGGTTGATGGACAGAGAGGCCTGGCATGCTGCGATTCATGGAGTCACAAAGAGTTGGACACGACTGAGTGACTGAACTGAACTGAACTGAACCGTCAAGATACTATAATTGTTGGCATTTTGTTACATTTTCTTTATCACATACCCATCCTTCTATCATTCTATCTGCACATCCATTGATCTGTCTGAATTTTCATGCATGTTAAAGAAAGTGGCAATCAGTACAGTTCAAGACTCAGCTTTGTTAATGCAAAATGTTAAGATTTTCATATAAAATCTTGGCAATTGAAGATATATATTTCCTTTCAAGCAGTAACATATTTATACTATAATGTTAAATAGCATGTAGTTTGTTTCCTGATTAAAAGCCTGATAAAATTTAGTAACATTTGTATAAGCTCACATACCTTTATGTTTTCTTACAAAATTTTCCCATGAGAAGTGTTTTAGTACTCAGCTCAGTTCTGTTCAGTTGCTTACTTGTATCCGACTCTTTGCAACCCCATGAATCGCAGCATGCCAGGCCTCCCTGTCCATCACCAACTCCCGGAGTTCACACAGACTCACATCCATCGAGTCAGTGATGCCATCCAGCCATCTCATCCTCTGTGGTCCCCTTCACCCCCTGCCCAAAACCCCTCCCAGCATCAGAGTATTTTCCAATGAGTCAACTCTTCGCATGAAGTGGCCAAAGTACAGAAGTTTCAGCTTCAGCATCATTCCCTCCAAACAACACCCAGGGCTGATCTCCTTTAGAATTGACTGGTTGGATCTCCTTGCAGTCCAAGGGACTCTCAAGAGTCTTCTCCAGCACCACAGTTCAAAAGCATCAGTTCTTCGGTGCTCAGATTTCTACACAGTCCAACTCTCACATTCATACATGACCACTAGAAAAACCATAACCTTAACTAGACAGACCTTTGTTGGCAAAGCAATGTCTCTGCTTTTCAACATGCTATTTAGGTTGGTCATAACTTTTCTATCAAGGAGTAAGTGTCTTTTAATTTCATGGCTGCAGTCACCATCTGCAGTGATTCTGGAGCCGCCCAAAATAAAGTCTGACACTGTTTCCACTGTTTCCCCATCTATTTCCCATGAAGTGATGGGACTGGATGCCATGATCTTCATTTTCTTAATGTTGAGCTTTAAGCCAACTTTTTCACTTTCTATTTTTACTTCATCAAGAGGCTTTTAGTTCCTCTTCACTTTCTGCCATAAGGGTGGTGTCATCTGCATATCTTAGGTTATTGATATTTCTCCCAGCAATCTTGATTCTAGCTTGTGCTTCTTCCAGTCCAGCGTTTCTCATGATGTACTCTGCATATAAATTTAATAAGCAGGTTGACAATGTACAGCCTTGAGTACTCCTTTTCCTATTTGGAACCAGTCTGTTGTTCTATATCCAGTTCTAACTGTTACTTCCTGACCTGCATACAGATTTATCAATAGGCAGGTCAGGTGGTCTGTTATTCCCATCTCTTACAGATTTTTCCACAGTTTATTGTGATCCACACAGTCAAAGGCTTTGGCATAGTCAATAAAGCAGAAATAGATGTTTTTCTGGAACTCTCTTGCTTTTCCAGTGATCCAGTGGATGTTGGCAATTTGATCTCTGGTTCCTCTGCCTTCACTAAAACCAACTTCAACATCAGGAAGTGCATGTTTCACATATTGCTGAAGCCTGGCTTGGATAATTTTGAGCACTACTTTACCAGCATGTGAGATGAGTGCATTTGTGCGGTAGTTTGAGCAATTTTTGGCATTGCCTTTTTTGGGATTAGAATGAAACTGACCTTTTCCAGTCCTATGGCCACTGCTGAGTTTTCCATTTGCTGGCATATTGAGTGTAGCACTTTCACAGCATCATCTTTCAGGATTTGAAATAGCTCAACTGGAATTCCATCACCTCCACTAGCTTTGTTTGTAGTGATGCTTCCTAAGGCTCACTTGACTTCATATTCTAGGATGTCTGGCTCTAGAGGAGTGATCACACCATCGTTATTATCTTGATCTTGAAGATCTTTTTTGTACAGTTCTTCTGTGTATTCTTGCCACCTCTTATTAATATCTTTGTTTCTGTTAGGTCCATACCATTTCTGTCCTTTATTGAGCCCATCTTTGCATGAAATATTCCCTTGGTAGCTCTAATTTTCTTGAAGAGATCTCTAGTCTTTCCCATTTTCTTGTTTTCCTCTATTTATTTGCATTGATTGCTGAGAAAGGTTTTCTTTTCTCTTCTTGCTGTTCTTCAGAAATCTGCAATCAGATGCTTGTATCTTTCCTTTTCTCTTTTGCTTTTAGCTTCTCTGCTCTTCACAGCTATTTGTAACACCTCCTCAGCCAGTCATTTTGTTTTTTTGCATTTCTTTTCCATGAGGATGGTCTTGATACCTGTCTCCTGTACACTGGAGAAGGGAATGGCAAACCACTTCAGTATTCTTGCTTTGAGAACTCCATGGACAATATGTAAAGGCAAAATCATAGGATATTGAAAGAGGAACTCCCCAGGTCTGTAGGTATCCAATATGCTACTGGAGAGTAGTGGAAAAATAACTCCAGAAAGAATGAAGGGATGGAGCCAAAGCAAAAACAATACCCATTTGTGGATGTGACTGGTGATAGAAGCAAGGTCTGTTGCTCTAAAGAGCAATATTTCATAGGAACATAGGTATGTCTGGTCAATGAATCAATGCAAATTGGAAGTGGTCAAAGAAGAGATGGCAAGTGTGAACGTCGACATTCTAGGAATCAGCAAACTAAAATGGACTGGAATGGGTAAGTTCAACTCAGATGACCATTATATCTACTACTGCATGCAGGATTCCCTCAGAAGAAATGGAGTAGCTATCATGGTCAACAAAAGAGTCCAAAACGCAGTACTTGGATGCAATCT
This sequence comes from Nanger dama, assembly GCA_917880005.1. NCBI lineage: Eukaryota > Metazoa > Chordata > Mammalia > Artiodactyla > Bovidae > Nanger > Nanger dama. The sequence goes on from CAKJTW010000045.1 coordinate 1,442,355, forward strand.
CAAAAACAACAGAATGATCTCTGTCCATTTCCCAGGCAAACCATTCAACATCACAGTGATCCAAGTCTATGACCCAACCAGTAACACTGAAGAAGCTGAAGTTGAACAGTTCTATGAAGACCTACAAGACCTTTTAGAACTAACACTCAAAAAAGATGTCCTTTTCATTATAGGGGACTGGAATGCAAAAGTAGGAAGTCAAGAAACACCTGGAGTAACAGGCAAATTTGGCCTTGGAATACAGAATGAAGCAGGACAAAGACTAATAGAGTTTTGCCAAGAAAATGCACTGGTCATTACAAGTACTCTCTTCTAACAACACAAGAGATGCTTTACACGTGGACATCACCAAATGGTCAACACCGAAATCAGATTGATTATATTCATTGCAGACAAAGATGGAGAAGCTCTATACAGTCAACAAAAACAAGACCAGGAGCTGACTGTGGCTCTGATCATGGACTCCTTATTGCCAAATTCAGACATGAAGGAAGTAGGGAAAACCACTAGACCATTCAGGTATGACCTAAATCAAATCCCTTATGATTATACAGTGGAGGTGAGAAATAGATTTAAGGGACTCTATCTGATAGATAGAGTGCCTGATGAACTATGGATGGAGGTTCATGACATTGTTTTAGTACTATTTCTATATAAGTGTTAGCTGCATAATTTGTTTTTCTAGCTTCTGTAGAATTATGTTTAAAATCAGTTTCCTTAATATGATTATTTTCCTTTACCTATGAGTCAAGGGATATTGCATGGTTTGAATGAATAAGTAATGGATGTTTAGGGATACACTTTGTGAAGTTCCAGAGTTGTTCAAAGGAGAAATGAGAATATTGATTCAGGAGTAGGGGAAAAGAAGTGGGAATACAGCTTACAAGTTGATAAATCAAATACTATAATGTTATTTAGCAGTGTAAAATTAACAAGAAGCATAAATAGTTAAAAATAGGAAACTCTTAAGAGGGTCTGAAAGAAGTTGCTGCTGCACAAATCTTGACTTTTGAAAGACCAGATCACACATTAAGCTTCTGCACTGGACCAAGGATTGTAGTAGGCACTAGAGAAACATCTTCCCTTCTGGTTTGTGAGGAAATGGTTATTCACAAAATTGTGTTCTTAAATATTAAAATACAGGCACAAGTCACCCCTAAGAAGAAGTCAGCACAAACTACTCAACCAACCTTTCTCTCCAAGGGCAAAAACCAAAAGAAGAAGGAATAGAATCCTAAAGCCTGAGTAAAGGAGACCTCAAGCAGAGCAATTAAGGCAAAAAAAAAAAAAAAAAAGAAAGAAAGAAAAGAAAAGACAGAAATGCAACACAGATTAAGGAACAAGACAGAAACTCACAAGAACAAATAAATGAAGAGGAAATAAGCAATCTACCTGAAAGAGAATTTAGAATAATAGTACTAAATATGTTCCAAAGACTTGGAAATAGAAAGGAGAAGATGCAACAATTAACATATTTAAACAATCACCAAGGACATAGAAAAAAATAAAGAATAAGCAAACAGAGATTAATAACACAATTACTGAAATTAAAAATACTCTGGAAGAAACCAATAGCAGAATAACCGAGGCAGAAGAACGGATATGTGAGCTGGAAGACAGAATGGTGGAAATAACTGCTGAAGAGTAGAATAAAGGAAAAAGGATGAAAATAATCAAGGACAGGCTCAGAGACATCTGGGACAATATTAAACACACCAACATTTGAGATACAGGGATCCCAGAAGAAGAATTAAAAATAAACAAATAAATAAAGGCACTGAGAAAATTTTTGAAGAAATTATAGTTGAAAAATTTGCCAATGTGGGAAAAAATATAGTCAATAAAATGCAAAGAGCTCTTTCAGTCCCTTCCAGGATAAGTCCAAGGAGAAACACATTGAGAGGCATATTAATCAAGCTAATATATATTAAACACAAAGAAAGAATGTTAAAAGCATCAAGGAAAAGCCACAAGTAACATTCAAGGAAAAATCCGTATAATTAGCATGATTAGCAGTAGATCTTTCAGCAGAAACTCTACAGACCGGAAGGGAACGGTAGGATATATTTAAAGTACTGAAAGAAAAACAACAACAACAACAAAAACTACAACCAATATTACTTTACCCAGCAAAAATCTCATTTAGAATTGATGGAGAACTCAAAATCTTCACAGACAAGCAAAAGTTAAGAGAATTTAACACCACCAATCCAGGCTTACAACAAGTACTAAAGGGACTTACACTGACAGTAAATACAAGAGAAAGGAAAGACCTACAAAAACAAACATGAAACAATTAAGAAAATGCTAGTAGGAACATATATATTAATAATTGCTTTAAATGTAAACTGATTAAATGGACCAACCAAAAGATACGGACTGAATGACTAGATACAAAACAAGACCCATATATATATTACCTCCAAGAGACCCACTTCAGAGCTAGAAACTCATACAGACTGAAAGTAATGGATGGAAAGAGATATTCCATGTGAATGGAAACCAAAAGCATGCCAGAGTGGCAATCCTGACTTCAGACAAAATAGATTTTAAAGTTAAGAATATTATAAGAGACAAAGAAGGACACTACATAATGATCAAGGGTCAATCCAAGAAGAAGACAAAACAACTGTAAATATTTATGCACTCAACATAGAAGCACCTCAGTACATAAGACAAACTCTAACAGGCATAAGAGTAGAAATTGACAGTAATGCAATAATAATAGGGGGCTTTAACACTCCATTTACACCAATGGATAGATCATCAAAACAGAGAAGCAATAAGGAAATACAAACTGTAAATTAAACATGAGAGAAAATGGACCTAATTGATATCTTCAGGACTTTCCATCCAAATGCAGAATACACTTTCTTCTTAAGTACATAGGGAATATTCTCCAGGATAGACCACATCATGGGCCGTTAATCAAGCTTCAGTAAGCTTAAAAAAATTTAAATTGTATCAAGTATCTTCTCTGAAAACAATGTCATGAGATTTGATGTCAACTATGTTGCTAGATGGCATGACTGACTCGATGGACGTGAGTTTGAGTGAACTCCGGGGAGTTGGTGATGGACAGGGAAGCCTGGCGTGCTGTGATTCATGGGGTCAGACATGACAAAGAGTCAGACATGACTGAGTGACTGAACTGAACTGAACTGATTGAAAAAAAAAAAGCAAAATCTCATGGAGATTAAACAATACACTACTAAATAATGAAGAGGTTACTGAAGAAATAAGAAAGGAAATCCAAAGATTACAGAAACAAATGACAATGAAAACATGATGAACAAAAACATAGGGGGATTCAGCAAAAGTTTATATTAAGAGGGACGTTTATAGCAACACGATCCTAACTCATAAAGCAAGAAAAGCATCAAATAAATACTCTAACTCTATTCTATCAGCTTCCCTGATATCTTAGTTGATAAATAATCTGCCTGCAATGCGGGAGATCTGGGTTTGATCTCTGGTTTGGGAAGATCCCCTAGAGAAGGGAAAGGCTATCCATTCCAGTATTATGGCCTGGAGAATTCCATGGACTGTATAGTCCATGGGATCACAAAGAGATGGACATAATTGAGCAACTTTCACTTTAACTATATCTACAGCAGCTGGATAAAGAAGAACAACAAAACCCAAAGTTAGCAGAAGGAATAAAATCATTAAAATAAGAGCAGAAATAAATGAAAAGAGAAGAAAACAATAGCAAAATTTAATAAAACCAAAGGCTGTTTTATTGAGGAGATAAACAAAACTGACAGACCATTTTTTTCTCCTCAAGAAAAAAAAATGGAGAAAAATCAAATCAACCAATATAGAAATGAAGAGGGAGAGGTTACAACAGACAGCACAGAAATACAAAGGATTATAAGAGAATATTATGAGCAACTATATGCTAATAAAATGGACAACCTAGTGGAAATTGACAGATTCTTAGAAAAGTTAAACCTCCAAAAGCTCAACTAGGAAGAAACAGAAATTATGAACAGATCAATTACAAACACTGGAATAAAAACTATGATCAAAATCTCCCCAAAAAACAAAAGACCAGGGTCAGATGCTTCACAAGGGAATTCCATCATACATTTAGAGAAGAGTTAATACCATTTTTTTTTGTTTGTTTGTTTTTCTGAAACTCTTCCAAAAAATTACAGAGGAAAGATACCTGATACCATACATAGAAAACCCAAAAATAAACTATCAGAAAATTACTAAAGCTACTCAGTGAATTTAGCAAAGTCGTGGGATACAAGATCAGTACATAGAAACCTCTTGCTTTCCTATATATTAACAATGAAAAAAATCAGAGAGTTGTTAAGGAATTGATCCTATTTACCATGGCAACAGAAAGAATAAAATATGTAGGAAAAAGCTTCCTAAAGAGATGAAAAAACTGTATATGAAAAACTATAAGACACAGATTAAAGAAGTAAAAATGATGTAAATAGATGGAGAGATAATCCATGTTCCTGAGTAGGAAGAATCAATATTGTGAAAATGACTATACTACCAAATGCAATCTACAGATTCAATGTGATCCCTGTCAAATTACCATTTTTTCACAGAACTAAAACTAAAGTTTCACAAGTCATATGGAAACACAAAATACCCTGAATAGCCAAAGCAGTCTTAAGAAAGAGGAATGGAGCTGGAGGAATCAATCTTCCTGACTTCAGACTGTACTACAAAGCTACAGTCATTAAGACAGTATGGTACTGGCACAAAAACAAAATATAGAACAATGGAACAAGATAGAGAACCCAGAGATAAACCCATGCATCTATGGGTACGTTATGTTTTACCAAGGAGGCAGGAATATACAACAGGGAAAATATACCCTCTTCAAAAAATGGTGTCGGGAAAACTGGACAACTACATGTAAAAGAATGAATACTCAACACTTTTTAATGTCATCCACAAAGATAAACTCAGATTGGATTAAAGACTTAAATGTAAAACCAGAAACTATAAAACTCTTAGAAAAAAACGTAGGCAGAGCACTAGGTAAAATATATCAAAGCAATATCCTCTATTACCCCCCTCCTGGTGGTGACGGTTTGGTTGCTAAGTCTTGTCTGACTCTTGCAACACTGTGGACATTGCCTGCCAGGTTCCTCTGTCTATAGGATTCTCCATGCAAGAATACTGGAGTGGGTGGCCATTTCCTCCTCTGGGTTATCTTTCTGACCCAGGAATTGAACTCGGGTCTCCTTCATTACAGGCAGATTCTTTACCGACTGAGCTACAAGGAAAACCACATCCGCCTCCTAGGTTAATGGAAATAAAAACAAAAATAAACAAATGAGACCTAATTAAGCTTAAAAGCTTTTGCACAGCAAAGGAAACTAAAAACAAGTTGAAAAGATCCTCGAAATTGGAGAAATTTATAGCAAAGAAAACTGACAAAGAATTAATTTCCAAAATATACAAGCAGCATATGCAACTTAATACGACAAAAACTAACAACCCAAGCAAAAACTGGGGAAAAGACCTAAACAGATATTTCTCCAAAGAAGACAGGCAGATGGCTAACAAATACATGAAAAGATACTCAACATTACTCATTATCAGAAACATGCATATCAAAACTACACTGAGATACTACCTCACACCAGTCAGAATCAGTTAAACTCAGTCACTCAGTCCTGTCCGAGTCTTTGCGACCCCATGAATCGTAGCATGCCAGGCCTCCCTGTCCATCACCAACTCCCGCAGTTTACTCAGACTCACATCCTTCGAGTCAGTAATGCCATCGAGCCATCTCATCCTCTGTTGTCCCCCTTCTCCTCCTGCCCCCAATCCCTCTCAGCATCAAAGTCTTTTCCACTGAGTCAACTATTCATATGAGGTGGCCAAAGTACTCAAGTTTCAGCTTTAGCACCATTCCTTCCAAAGAAATCCCAGGGTTCAGTTGATTTTTTCAGAATGGACTGGTTGGATCTCCTTGCAGTCAAAGGAACTCTCAAGAGTCTTCTCCAACACCACACTTCAAAAGCATCAATTTGTTGGCGTTCAGCCTTCTTCACAGTCCAACTCTCACATCCATACATGACTACTGGAAAAAACATAGCCTTGACTAGACGGACCTTAGTCAGCAAAGTAATGTCTCTGCTTTTGAATATGCTGTCTAGGTTGGTCATAACTTTTCTTCCAAGGAGTAACCATCTTTTAATTTCATGGCTGCACTCACTATTGGCAGTGATTTTGGAGCCCCACAAAATAAAGTCTGACACTGTTTCCACTGTTTCTCCATTTATTTCCCATGGAGTGATTGGACTATAGGCCATGATCTTCGTTTTCTGAATGTTGAGCTTTAAGCCAACTTTTTCACTCTCCTCTTTTACTTTCATCAAGAGGCTTTTAGTTCCTCCTCACTTTCTGCCATAAGGGTGGTGTCATCTGCATATCTGAGGTTATTGATATTTCTCCAGGCAATCTTGATTCCAGCTTGTATGGACCTAACAGAAGCAGAAGATATTAAGAAGAGGTGGCAAGAATACACAGAAGAACTGTACAAAAGGATATTCACAAAACGGATAATCATGATGGTGTGATCACTCATCTAGAACCAGACATCTTGGAATGTGAAGTCAAGTGGGCCTCAGAAAGCATCACTACAAACAAAACTAGTGGGGGTGATGGAATTCCAGTTGTGCTATTTCATATCCTGAATGATATGTGAAAGTACTGCACTCAATATACCAACAAATCTGGAAAACTCAGCAATGGCCACAGGACTGGAAAAGGCCAGTTTTCATTCCAATCCCAAAGAAAGGCAATGCCAAAGAATGCTCAAACTACTGCACAGTTGCACTCATCACACATTCTAGTAAAGTAATGCTCAAAATTCTTCAAGCCAAGCTTCAGCAATACGTGAACCATGAACCTTCTGATGTTCAAACTGGTTTTAGAAAAGGCAGAGGAGCCAGAGATCAAATTGCCAACATCTGCTGGATCATGGAAAAAGCAAGAGAGTTCCAGAAAAAAACATATATATCTGCTTTATGGACTATGCCAAAGCCTTTGACTGTGTGGATCACAATAAACTTTGGAAAATTCTGAAAGAGATGGGAATTCCAGACCACCTAACCTGCCTCTTGAGTAATCTGTATGCAGGTCAGGAAGCAACAGTTAGAACTGGACATGGAACAACAGACTGGTTTCAAATAGGAAAAGGAGTACATCAAGGCTGTGTATTGTCACCCTGCTTATTTTACTTCTATGCAGAGTACATCATGATAAATGCTGGACTAGAAGAAAAACAAGCTGGAATCAAGGTGACAGGGAGAAATGTCAATAACCTCAGATATGCAGAAAGTGAGGAGGAACTAAAAGGCTCTTGATGAAAGTGAAAGTGGAGAGTGAAAAAGTTGGCTTAAAGCTCAACACTCAGAAAACGAAGATGATGGCATCCGGTCCCATCACTTCATGGGAAATAGATGGGGAAACAGTGGAAACAATGTCAGACTTTATTTTTGGGGGCTCCAAAGTCACTGCAGATGGTGACTGCAGCCATAAAGTTAAAAGACACTTACTCCTTGGAAAAAAATTTTATGATCAACCTAGGTAGCATATTGAAAAGAAGTGACATTACTATACTGACTAAGGTCCGTCTAGTCAAGGAGATGGTTTCTCCTGTGGTCATGTATGGATGTGAGAGTTGGACTGTGAAGAAGGCTGAGCACCGAAGAATTGATGCTTTTGAAGTGTGGTGTTGAAGAAGACTCTTGAGAGTCCCTTGGACTGCAAGGAGATCCAATCAGTCCATTCTGAGGGAGATCAGCCCTGGGATTTCTTTCGGGGGAATGATGCTGAAGGTGAAACTCCAGTACTTTGGCCACCTCATGGATGGGTTGACTCCTTGGAAAGGACTTTGATGCTGGGAGGGATTGGGGAGCAGGACAAGAAGGGGATGACTGAGGATACGATGGCTGGATGGCATCACTGACTCGATGGACATGAGTCTGAATGAACTCCTGGGAGTTGATGGTGGACAAGAAGGCCTGGCATGCTGTGATTCATCAGGTCGCCAATAGTTGGACACAACTGAGCGACTGAACTGAATGCATATATATGGAATCTAGAAAGATGATATGATGAAATTACTTGCAGGGCAACAATAGAGAAACAAACATAGAGAACATACTTATGGACAAGGGGTCGGGGGCAGTGAGGAGGGAGAGAATGAGACATATGGAGAGAGTAACATGGAAACTTACAGTACCATATGTAAAATTGATAGCCAATGGCAATTTGTTGTATGACTCAGGGACCTCAAATAGGAACTCTGTGACAATTTGAAAGGGTGGGGTGAGGAGGGAGATGGAAGGGAGATTTGGGAAATACTGGACGTGGGTGCACTTCTGTGCTGATGTTTGACAGAAAACAATAAAATTCGGTAAATCAATTATTTTTTAATTAAAAAATAAATAGTTTTAGAGATAGATTTGAGAGCTAGACTAGATAGAAACAAGTTGTGGAAGGAAATTGGTGGTGTATCACCCTCCCTTAGTGATAATATTGATAAAAATGCTTGATAATAATACATGTAGTACTTATTATGTCCCAAGAACTATTATAAATTTTTACATTTATATATTATTACTTTTATTAAATGGTGCATTTCACTTAATTTTCATTTAATGTTCACAAGAGTTCTATGTGGTTGGCATTGTTGTTATTGTCATTTTACAGATGTGGACACTGAATCTTAAAGCAAGGCTAAGTGTAGGCAGCTGCAAGAGCCGGCACACTAAGCTCAGGCGGCTGCGAGAGCCGGCTCACCAAGTGCAGGCAAGAGGAGCTACTCCACGTCTGAGGTCAGGAGCAGCAGCCTAGAGTGCCAGGCTGTGATGGCACAGGAATGGCCGAGAGGAGCTACCCTGTGTCCGAGGTCTCATGTGGTGGCCGGGAGGAGCTATCCTGCATCCGAGGTTAGGGGCAGCTGGAAGAAGACACCCAATGTCTGAGGTCAGGGGCAGCTGGTAGAAGCCACCTCACACCTGAGGCCAGGGGCGGTGACCCTGAGGAGCCACCCCCGAGCACGAGGCCAGGGGCAGCAGCTGGGAGGAGCCGCCTATGCCCAAGGCCAAGGCTGGCGACCTGGAGGAGCAACCCGAGGAGTGGTGGCTGTGCAGGTACAGGAGGGACTAGAGGAGCTATCCCACGCTGAAGGTCAGGAATGGCAGTGGTAAAAAGATCCCCTCGTCCAAGGTAAGGAGCAGCAGCTGTGCTTTGCTAGAACAGCCATGAAGAGATGACCCACGCCCAAGGTAACAGAAACCCAAGTAAGATGGTAGGTATTGCAAGAGGGCATCAGAGAGTAGACACACTGAAACTGTACTCACAGAAAAGTAGTCCATCTCATCACACTAGGACCACAGCCTTGTCTAACTCAACGAAACCAAGACATGCCTGCAGGGCAACCCAAGATAGGCGGGTCATGGTGGACAGGTCTGACCTAATGTGGTCCACTGGAGAAGGGAATGGCAAGCCACTTCAGTATTCTTCCTTGAGAACCCCATGAATAGTGTGAAAAGGCAAAATGATAGGATACCAAAAAAGGAACTCCCCAGGTCACTAGGGGCCCAATATGCTACTGGAGAGTAGTGAGAAATAACTCCAGAGAGAATGAAGGGATGGAGCCAAAGCAAAAGCAATACCCAGGCATGGATGTGACTGGTGATAGAAGCAAGGCCCGATGCTCTAAAGAGCAATACTGCATAGGAACCTGGAATGTCAGGTCCATGAATCAAAGCAAATTGGAAGAGGTCAAACAAGAGATGGCAAGAGTGAATGTTGACATTCTAGGAGTCAGTGAACTAAAATGGACTTGACTGGGTGAATTTAACTCAGATGACCATTATATCTACTACTGTGGGCAAGAATCCCTCAGAATAAATGGAGTAGCCATCATGGTCAAAAAAAAGAGTCCAAAATGCAGTACTTGAATGCAGTCTCAAAAATGACAGAATGATCTCTGTTCCTCTCCAAGGCAAACCATTCAGTATCGCAGTGATCCAAGTCTATGCCCCAACCAGTAACGCTGAAGAAGCTAAAGTTGAATGGTTTTACGAAGAACTACAAGACCTTTTAGAACTAACACCCAAAAAAAGATGCCCTTTTCATTATAGGGGACTGGCATGCTAAAGTAGGAAGTCAAGAAACACCTGGAGTAACAGGCAAATTTGGCCTTGGAATGCAGAATGAAGCAGGGCAGAACTTAATAGAGTTTTACCAAGAAAATGCACCGGTCATAGCAAACACCCTCTTCCAACAACACAGGAGAAGACTCTACACATGGGCATCACCAGATGGTCAACATTGAAATCATATGAAATCATATTGATTATATTATTTGCAGCCAAAGATGGAGAAACTCTATACATTCAACAAAAACAAGACCAGGAGCTGACTGTAGCTCCGATCATGAACACCTTATTAACAAATTCAGACTTAAATTGAAGAAAGTAGGGAAAACTGCTAGACCATTCAGGTATGACCTAAATCAAATCCCTTATGATTATACAGTGGCAGTGAGAAATAGATTTAAGGTCCTGGATCTGATAGATAGAGTACCTGATAAACTATGGAATGAAGTTCATGACATTGTACAGGAGACAGGGATCAAGGCCATCCCCATGGAAGAGAAATGCAAAAAAAAGCAAAATGGCTATCAGGGGAGGCCTTACAAATAGCTGTGAAAAGAGAAGTAAAAACAAAGAAGAAAAGGAAAGATATAAGCATCTGAATGCAGAGTTCTAAAGAGTAGCAAGAAGCGTTAAGAAAGCCTTCTTCAACAATCAGTGCAAAGAAATAGAGGAAAACAACAGAATGGGAAAGACTAGAGATCTCTTCAAGAAAATTAGAGAAACCAAGGGAACATTTCATGCAAAGATGGGTTCGATAAAGGACAGAAATGGTATGGACCTAACAGAAGCAGAAGATATTAAGAAGAGCTGTACAAAAAGATCTTCACGACCCAGATAATCATGATAATGTGGTCACTAATCTAGAGCCAGACATCTTGGAATGTGAAGTCAAGTGGGCCTTAGAAAGCATCACTATGATGGAGGTGATGGAATTCCAGGTGAACTGTTTCTAATCCTGAAAGATAACGCTGTGAAAGTGCTACACTCAATATGCCAGCAAATTTGGAGAACTCAGCAGTGGCCCCAGGACTAGAAAAGATCAGTTTTCATTCTAATCCCAAAGAAAAGGCAATGCCAAAGAATGCTCAAACTACCACACAATTGCACTCATCTCACATGCTAGTAAAGTAATGCTCAAAATTCTTCAAGCCAGCTTTAGCACTACGTGAACCGTAAACCCCCTGATGTTCAAGCTAGTTTTAGAAAAGGCAGGAGAACCAGAGATCAAATTCCCAACATCCTCTGGTCATGGAAAAAGCAAGAGAGTTCCAGAAAAAAAAAATCTATTTCTGCTTTATAGACTATGCCAAAGCCTTTGACAGTGTGGATCACAATAAACTGCGGAAAAATCTGTAAGAGATGGGAATACCAGACCACCTAACCCGCTTCTTAAGAAATCTGTTTGCAGGTCAGGAAGCAACAGTTAGAACTGGACATGGAACAACAGACTGGTTCCAAAGAGGAAAAGGAGTACGTCAAAGCTGTCTATTGTCACCCTGCTTATTTAACTTATATGCAGAGTACACCATGAGAAATGCTGGGCTGAATGAGGCACAAGATGGAATCAAGATTGCCAGGAAAAATATCAATAATCTTAGATATGTAGATGACACCACCCTTATAGCAGAAAGTGAAGAACTAAAGAGTCTCTTGATGAAAGCGAAAGAGGACAGTGAAAAAGTTGGCTTAAAGCTCAACATTCAGAAAGCAAACATCATGGCATCTGGTCCCATCACTTCATGGGAAATAGATGAGGAAACTGTGGAAACAGTGTCAGACCTTATTTTTTAGGCTCCAAAATCACTGCAGATGGAGACCACAGCCATGAGATTAAAAGACACTTACTCCTTGGAAGAAAAGTTATGACCAACTTAGATAGTATATTCAAAAGCAGAGACATTACTTTGCTGACTAAGGTCCATCTAGTCAAGGTTATGGTTTTCCCAGTAGTCATATATGGATGTGAGTGTTGGACTGTGAAGAAGGTTGAGTGACAAATAACTGACGCTTTTGAACTGTGGTGTTGGAGAAGACTCTTGAGAGTTCTTTGGACTGCAAGGAGATCCAACATGTCCATTCTAAAGGAGATCAACCCTGGGATTTCTTGGCATGAATGATGCTGAAGCTGAAACTCCAGTACTTTGGCCACCTCATGCGAAGAGTTGACTCATTGGAAAAGACTCTGTTGCTGGGAGGGGTTGGGGGCAGCAGGAGAAGGGGATGACCGAGGATGAAATGTCTGGATGGTCTCACTGACTTGATGGACGTGAGTCTGAGTGAACTCTGGGAGATGGTGATGAACAGAGGCCTGGCGTGCTGTGATTTATGTGGTCGCAAAGAGTAGACAGAACTAAGCGACTGAAATGAACTGACTTTTTGAACTCAATAATTGCATTCTAAAATCTTTGTTGTTTGCAATTGCATCTTGATAATATTTGTTTAAGAAATTATCCTAAACTGCTATTTTCAGCCCTTAATGACAGGGATGCCCCCTGTTTTCAAAAATTTTCAAAGCATTCTTTTACAATCTATAAAATTCATATAAGGTCTTAGGTAAAGCCCACTTCTCTGTTTGGTCTTTGAAAGGCTAGACAATCAATATTTTTCAGATTATTACAACTATTCCACTCTTTTTGCTTTCCCATCTCATTTTTATTTTCTGTTTTTGTGCACATAAGAAACAATGTCCAAAGTAAATAAATAAGTAAACAATTGTGACAATAGATTTTTCTTTTACTCACTTGTTTGCTTCTACTCTGATAATTTTATTTAAAAGTCTATATGTCATAATTTCCATTGAAAGAAAGATGTAATAAAATTATTTTTAAGGCAGGACATGAAATATTGAACATAGCCTTTTCTCTGCCATTTGAGCCTCTACCCTTCCTTGTTAGTGTGCATCCTGCATCTGCATTACACATTTTCTAGATATCCCTGAAAGACCAAAGAATACCTCTGAAAAAAAAAAAAAAAGCAATTTTTTCTTGGTGTCAGCACAGTGACTCTTTTCTTTTGTTGATTTATTTATTTGTTTATTTGTTTTTATTTATTTATTTTACTTTACAATATTGTATTGGTTTTGCCACACATCAACATGAATCCTCCACGGGTGTACATGTGTTCCCAATCCTGAGCCCCTCTTCCACTTCCCCTCCCCATACCATCCCTCAGTGTCATCCCAGTGCACCAGCCCAAGCATCCTGCACCCTGCATCAAACCTAGACTGGCGATTTGTTTCTTATATGATATTATATATGTTTCAGTGCTGTTGAATTCCAAATCATCCACCCTCTCCCTCTCCCACAGAGTCCAAAATACTGTTCTATACATCTGTGTCTCTTGCTGTCTCACATACAGGGTTATCATTACCCTCTTTCTAAATTCCATATATATGTGTCAGTATCTTGTTAGGGGTCACAATGGCCCATTACTCTCTTAGTTGGATGGTATGTTACTTTAATGTATAAACTCTTGTTTCAAAAAATTATATAACTGCTTTGACCTCTAATGGGTAAAATACTCTTTGAAAGACTCTCTCCTAAGTTATAACTCTCAGGCTGATGCAAATAAAAATTTCCATTTCTTTCTTAGCTTATCTATTGATTGAAATTTTGTTGACATTTGAATGTTATAGTCAGCAGGATATTATAGATATTACCAGAAGATACCTGGAGTCTACTCCATACTGACACTCAACACCAGCATGGGCCCTTTTGATCCCCACTGGCTTCTTAGTACTCCTCATGTTTCAGTCATTTGCTTGACATCTGGATCTCAGCATTCAAGTGTTGATCTTGAAAAATTATTTTGAGCTGTTTTATTTGGAGGTGGCATTAAGTGGTAAAGGACTCACCTGCTAATGTAGGATATATGAGACACAGGTTCGATCCCTAGGTGAGGGAGATTCCTTGGAGGAAGGCATGGCAATTCACTCCAGTATTCTTGCCTAGAGAATACCATGGACAGAGTCTTCCAGGCTATGGTCCATAGGATCGGAAAGAGTCATACACGACTGAAGTGACTTAACACACATGCACGCACAATTGACGTATTAAGGGACACTGATGAATTTTCTAAGCAGAGGCCTATAGGAATCTTGCCAGGGCAACACAGATAGTTGTGTTTTGCTAAATTTGGCTCAAATTTAAAAGAAAGACAGGTAGATATATGGTCAGAGAGTATCGTTTACTAGTGAAATGAGATTGAATTATTTAGCTCCAAAAAAATAAGGGATATTTGCTCCTTCCAGCCACAGGGTGTCCCCAGGAACTAAGAACTAGAGCAAATATCTGAGGATCAATATTGCTGATATGCAATGGTCCCACAGTGAATACTTCTACAACCATTAAGTAAATACTACTCTTCTAGAGATTCACAACTAAGGCTGGTCACCCAGTGTTCTGAGTACCCAAGGCAATTTTAGAGGTCAAAGAGAGAAACCTAGACACGGTAGAGTCTAACTGACCCAAGATTAATTCCTGGGGAGCTAGACTCAGAAGCACAACATACCTGATTCACTGCACTGTCCTCAAGCTGTTCAGAACATATCTCATATTTGAATTAAGCAACCAGTTTAATAATGGGATATTGTACTCCAAAGACCAAACAGCTCCCTGATGAACAGCAACCCATAAGAACCTCAACTGGGTTTATGTACAACACTTATGGAATGGAAACATGTAAGTCCTTACTTAGTTGGGAACTTTAGGGAGATCTATCCCTGAATATGACCAAGATGGGGCTCTTTGATGTTCCAAAATGGAATTTTCCATGTGCAATTAGAAAAATACAGCTTGATAAACATCTTTAGAATTCTGACCCAAAGAGAACAAGTCATTTTAGAAGAGAAACTGCTTTTCTCTTCTTGTACCTTGAGATGTGAATGTTTCACTGAGGCTCTCAAGAACTCTTACCTACTGTTATATAGATATTGCCAATTCCTGAGGCTAAGAAGAAAAATGTTTCTTTTTCTTTTTTTTTCTTTGAGGGGGAGGCCTTTTCAAACTTACTGAGAAATCTCTGTGTCTATATGAATGTATGTATGTGTGCGTACCCTTGTTATACACATGATATGGTCCTGACTACAAATGCCATTACCAAAGTTGATTTGTTTAATTGGCTTAAAGGAAATGAACTACTGACATAATAAACCACATTAAAGTTAGTTTCAGTTTATTGGTTTAATTAATACAGATATATCTTTAGAGTCATCAACATTAAGTACAATAATTTTACTGTGCCAAGGTTTATTGAAAGTCAGCAAGATCCTATTTTTTTGTTATAAAACCTTGTCAGCAAGAAAACTAACTTGGCATGATAAAACCCTTAGGTAAACTAAATATAAATAAGATAAGAGTTTTAAGGTGACCATTAAGAATAGTTATGCTTTGGTATGTACACTGAAAAATAGTTAATCTAGATTTTTGTTAACTTGAAACTTTAGAGTTTTGCTAACTTAAATTAAAAAAAAAATTCCAGTTTTCTAATTATTAAATAACTCTAAGCAAGGTCCGATGCAGTAAAGAGCAATATTGCATAGGAACCTGGAATGTCAGGTCCATGAATCAAGGCAAACTGGAAGTGGTCAAACAGGAGATGGCAAGAATGAACGTCGACATTCTAGGAATCAGCGAACTAAAATGGACTGGAATGGGTGAATTTAACTCAAATGACCATTATATCTACTACTATGGTCAGAAACCCCTCAGAAGAAATGGAGTAGCCATCATGGTCAACAAAAGAGTCCGAAATGCAGTACTTGGATGCAATCTCTAAAAGGACAGAATGATCCCTGTTCATCTCCAAGACAAACCATTGAATGTCACAGAAATCCAAGTCTATGCCCAAACCAGTAATGCTGAGGAAGCTAAAGTTAAATGGTTTTATGAAGACCTATAAGACCTTTTAGAACTAACACCCAAAAAAGATGTCCTTTTCATTATAGGGGACTGGCATGCTAAAGTAGGAAGTCAAGAAACACCTGGAGTAACAGGTAAATTTGGCCTTGGAATGTGGAATGAAGCAGGAAAAAGACTAATAGAGTTTTGCCAAGAAAATGAACTGGTCATAGCAAACACCCTCTTCCAACAACACAGGAGAAGACTCTACACATGGACATCATCAGATGGTCAACATCGAAATCAGATTGATTATAGTCTTTGGAGTCAAAGATGCAGAAGCTGTATGCAGTCAAAAAACAAGACCAGGGGCTGACTGTGGCTCAGATCATGAAATCCTTATTGCCAAATTCAGACTTAAATTGATGAAAGCAGGGAAAACCACTAGACCATTCAGGTATGACCTAAATCAAATCCCTTATGATTATACAGTGGAGGTGAGAAATAGATTTAAGGGACTAGATCTGATAGATAGAGTGCCTGATGAACTGTGGAATGAGGTTCGTGACATTGTACAGAAGACAGGGATCAAGATCATCTCAGTGGAAAAGAAATGCAACGAGCAAAATGACTGTCTGAGGAGGCCTTACAAATAGCTGTGAAGAGAAAACAAGTGAAAAGCAAAGGAGAAAAGGAAAGATATAAGCATCTGAACGCAGTTTCAAAGAATAGCAAGAAGAGATAAGTAAGCCTTCCTCAGCAATCAATGCAAAGAAATAGAGGAAAAGAACAGAATGGGAAAGAATAGAGATCTCTTCAAGAAAATTAGAGAAACCAAGGTAACATTTCAGGCAAAGATGGGCTCACTACAGGACATGAATGATATGGACTTAACAGAACCAAAAGATATTAAGAAGAGGTGGCAAGACTACACGGAAGAACTGTACAAAAAGATCTTCAAGACCAAAATAATCACGATGGTGTGGTCACTCACCTAGAGCCAGACATCTTGGAATGTGAAGTCAAGTGGGCCTTAGGAAGCATCACTATGAACAAAGCTAATGGAAGTGATGGAATTCCAGTTGAGCTGTTTCAAATCCTGAAAGATGATGCTCTGAAAGTGCTTCCCTCAATATGCTAGCAAATTTGGAAAACTCAGCAGTGGCCACAGGACTGGAAAAGGTCAGTTTTCATTCCAATTGCAAAGAAAGGCAATGCCAAAGAATGATCAGACTACCACACAATTGCAGTCATCTCACATGCTGGTAAAGTAATGATCAAAATTCTCCAAGCCAGGCTTCAGCAGTATGTGAACAGTGAACTCCTTGATGTTCAAGCTGGTTTTAGAAAAGGCAGAGGAACCAGAGATCAAATTGCCAACATCTGCTGAATCATGGAAAAATCAAGAGTTCTAGAAAAACATCTATTTCTCCTTTATTGACTATGCCAAAGCCTTTGACTGTGTGAATCACTATAAACTGTGGAAAATTCTGTAAGAGATGGGAATAACAGACCACCTGCCCTGACTATTGATAAATATGTATTCAGATCAGGAAGAAATAGTTAGAACTGGACATGGAACAACAGATTGGTTTCAAATAGGAAAAGGAGTACGTCAAGGCTGTACATTGTCACCCTCCTTATTTAACTTATATGCAGATTACATCATGAGCAATGCTGGTCTGGAAGAAGCAACAGCTGGAATCAATATTGCTGGGAGAAATATCAATCACCTCAGATATGCAGATGATACCACCATTATGGCAGAAAGTGAAGAGGAGCTAAAAAGCCTCTTGATGAAAGTGAAAGAGGAGAGTGAAAAAGTTGGCTTAAAGCTCAACATTCAGAAAACGAAGATGATGGCTTCCAGTCCCATCAGTTCATGGGAAATAGATGGGGAAACAGTGTAAGACTTTTATTTTTGGGCTCCAAAGTCACTGCAGATGGTGACTGCAGCCATGAAATTAAAAGACACTGGCTCCTTGGAAGGAAAGTTATGACCAACTTAGACAGCATATTAAAAAGCAGAGACATTACTTTGTCAACAAAGGTCCGTCTAGTCAAGGCTATGGTTTTTCCAGTGGTCACGTATGGATGTGAGAGTTGGACTGTGAAGAAAACTGAGCGCCGAAGAATGGATGCTTTTGAACTGTGGTGTTGGAGAAGACTGTTGAGAGTCTCTTGGACTGCGAGGAGATCCAACCAGTCCAATGTGAAGGAGATCAGCCTTGGGATTTCTTTGGAGGGAATGATGCTGAAGCTGAAACTCCAGTACTTTGGCCACCTCATGCGAAGAGTTGACTCATTGGAAAAGACTCTGATGCTGGAAAGGATTGGGGGCAAGAGGAGAAGGGAACGACAGAGGATGAGATGGCTGGATGGTATCACTGACTCGATGAACGGGAGTCTGAGTAAACTCTGGGTGTTGGTGATGGACAGGGAGGACTGGCGTGCTGTGATTCATGGGGTCGCAAGGAGTCAGACATGACTGAGTGACTGAACTGAACTGAAGTCTAATTTAAGAAAATGGAAAATGTTTGAGCTTTCTGGGTATATATTGTACCACCATGAAGAAAAATTATACAGTTAAAAAAATATATGCTTCTAGGGTTTATAAAATATGTTCTTAAGTTTGCCAATCGAGAATTACTGGTATGGCAAGCAGTTCACATTTCCTTGCTTCTTGGTTTCTGTTAAGAGATTGTGTTAAAGGTTAAAGCTACTAGAAATAAACGGAAACATTTCAGTATATGCAAAGCAAATTGTGTGTTTTCAGAAAAAGAAAGTATACAGAAAGAAAATTTATTTTTCTTAAGGAAAAAGTGGTTATTTTCCAATGTGGAAAAAGGAACAAACTATTATAATATAAATATGAAAAGCTGTGGAGTGTTTGTTGGAAAGGAATTCTGTCTGTTATTGAGATTAGCTAAGATTAGACTGAATTTAATTAATTTAATGAATTTTGTTGTTAGAAATAAGCTGGTGCAAGTTTGGAGTTTTTTTTGTTTGTTTGTTTTTTTTTTTTTTCTCTCTCTGTTAAGAAGGTTCCAAGTAGTGCAGTGGTAAACAATCTGTCTGTAATGCAGGAGGCACAAGAGACTCAAGCTCAGTCCTTGGGTTGGAAAAATCACCTGGAGAAGGAAATGGCAACCTGCTCCAGTATTCTTGCCTCGAAAATTCCATGTACAGAGAAGTCTAGGAGGCTATAGTCCACGGGGCTCTCTCCTGGATATGGATGAGTGAACACACGCATCCTTTTTCTCTGTTAAGAAGACAAAGTTTCATAGGAATATTTAACTGCTTTGAATAATAGATTCATTACCATTTAAATGATTTACCTTTGAAAAAATTTGCTGACACTTTGTTTAAGTGAATAAATATTTCACAGTGACCTATAATCCTATTCGACTAAGGGTTTTAGAACTTTTTCAAAACTTTTTTTTAAGAAAAATATTTGCAAAGCTTAAATTTTAATTAAAATTCTTTTAACGTCTGTCTAGCTTTGGGATACTTTCTCCTGAAGCATTTCAGAGAGAGATGTTAAACTAGTAAGGTTTATCTGTTACATTCAGTTACATGGGAAGCATTGTCAAATAAGTGGTCATAAAACTTCTTAGGTTATATTGTATAGGTAAATAATATCAAAATAATCTAGAAATCATTTGAAACTTCTAAGAATTAGGTATGTCCTGGCATAATGTTGTCAGTCATAATTCTAGTTATTATCTTAAAAATTGTGTCACAAAAGTAGCCTGATTTATTTGTCAACTGTATTGCAATCAGGTCCTTAACTAGGCTTTTAAAGTCTTTTGTCATTTATAGACAGTAGTATTCTAACACTTTTGCAAAAATGCTTCATTTTCAAGAAAATTAACAGAAATAACTTTTTAATAAGTACAGGTTTTGGATAACTTTCAGACATAGCCACTGAACTGGAAAAGAACTTAAAGAATACACTGATAATTTCATTTAGTTCAGTTCAGTCGCTCAGTCGTGCCCGACTGTTTGCGACCCCATGAAATGCAGCATGCCAGGCCTCCTTGTCCATCACCAACTCCCGGAATTCACCCAAACTCATGTGCTTCAAGTTGGTGCTACCATCTAGTCATCTCATCCTGTGTCATTCCCTTCTGCTTCTGCCCCAAGTCCCTCCTAGCATCAGGATCTATTCTGGTGAGTCAGTTCTTTGCATGAGGTGGCCAAGGCACTGGAGTTTCAGCCTCAGCATCAGTCCTTCCATTACTGTGTGTAAACAATTAAGATCAAGTATTAGTTACATAGGACTGAGTGAGCTGATGAAATTGTAATAATTTTTAGGTTTTTTGTCTTCAGTATTACTGGCTTTCAATTTTTGTTTTCTAGATTTAAGAAGATCTTTCCCTTTAAGTTAATTATAACTTGCAGCAATTTGGTAAGTTATACCTTTATAAACATAATTAAAATATTTACATTTTCTCTCTACATGATCACTCAAAATGTAAAAACTCTTACAGAGTACTCTTATTTTTATGCCAAATTAGTTATCTGAATAAGTTCAATAAAAATCTCTTGACCTTATAACAGGAAGTAATTGGAAACATTGGTGCTATTACCATGGTTTTGACTGAAATATTTATCATCCCTGAGAATATGTGTAGACTCAAATATGATCAAACAGCTTTAAAGAGCTAAGGAGAACTTTTTGGATCCATAAAACTTGTTGGAAACACTAGCTGGTGTATTGCTGGGTTCACAGCAGTCTTACTAGGTATGGAAGGGAAGCCACTTTCTGGCTGGAGCAAGAATCTCAAGATGTTTTGAGGATTATGGGAAGAAAATTATCCGAATCTATAGATACTACAGACAAATCTGATTGAAAGTACTTGGTGTGACTTTTGTGGTTATGAGAGACCTTTTCAAAGTTTAATATGAGATTCACTGTTGCCTGTTGCAACTTCTCTTTCATTTCTAATTGATTTTAATCTTCTCCTTTCTTTTCCTGATGAGTCAGGTAATGATTTTTCAATTTTGTTTATGTTTTCAAAGAACCACTTTTTATTGATCTTTCCTGTTGTCTCCTTCATTTCTTTTTCACTTATATCTGCTCTGATCTTTAGGATTTCTGTCTTATTAACTTTGATATTTTTTGGCTCTTTTTTTTTTTAGATGCCTTATGTATAAGGTTATGTTGTTTATGTGATGGCTCTCTTGTTTCTTGAAGTAGGCTTATATTACTGTAAACTTCCCTGTTAGTACTGTGTTTACAAAATCTCATAGGTTTCGAATTGTCATGTTTTCATTGTCATAGACTTCTAGGTATTTTAAAATTTTATCTGATTTTTTTCAGTGATGTCTTGGTTATTCAGAAGTGTATTTGTGTTTTTATAGTACTTTTCCAGTGAAAGTGTTAGTGTTAATCTCGTAGTTGTGTCCAACTCTTTGTGACTCCATGGCCTGTAGCCCATGAGTCTCCTCTGTCCATGGGATTCTATAGGCAAGAATACTGGAGAGGGTTGTCAGTCCCTTCTCTAGGGGATCTTTCCAACCCAGAAATTGAATCTGGTTCTCCCACATTGCAGGTGGATTCTTTACCATCTGAGCTATCAGGGAAACCCTTACACTTTCACTTTCACTTATAGTATTTGTTCTTGTAGTTGATATCTAATCTTATAACATTGTGGTCAGAAAAGAGGCTTGAAATGATTTCAGTTTTTAAAGTTTACAAAGGCTTGATTTATGACCCAAGATGTGATCTACCCAGGAGAATATACCATGTGCAGTTGAAAAACAGCAAAATCTGTTTTGGATGAAAGGTTGTTGTTCAGTTGCTCAGTCATGTCCAACTCTTTGCAGCCTCATAGACTGCAATATGATACAGTTATCTGTTCTTCACTATATCCCACAGTTTGCCCAAACTTATGGCCACTGAGTTGATGATGCCATTCAAAGTCTCATCCTGTGTTGCACTCTTCTCTTCTCTAGCCCTCACTCTTTCCCAGCATCAGGGTCTTTTCCAATCAGGTTGACCAAAGTACTGGAGCTTTAGCTTCAGCCTCAGTCCTTGCAATGAATAATCAGGGTTGACTTCCTTTTAGGACTGACTGGTTTGATCTTCTTGCTGTTTGTGAGACTCTCAAGGCTTTTCTCCAGCACCACAGTTCAGAAACACCAATTCTTCAGCACTCATTTTTTTTTTTTTAATGGTCCAGTTTTACATCCATACATGACTACTGGGAAAACCATAGCTTTGACTGTATGGCCTTTTGTTGGCAAAGGGATGCCTCTGCTTTTCAGTATGCTATCTAAGTTTGTCATAGTTTTTCTTTCAAGGGGTAAGCATCTTTTAATTTCATCATTGCAGTCACTATCCAGAGTGATTTTGGAGTGACAAACTTTATTTTCTTTCCCCTTCTATTTGCTATGAAGTGATGGGACTGGATGCCATGTTCTCAGTGTTTTGAATGCTGAGTTTTAAGCAAGCTTTTTCACTCTCCTCTCTCACCTTCATCAAGAGGCTCTTTAGTTCCTCTTCACTTCCTTCCATAAGGGAGGTGTCATCTACATATTTGAGGTTATTGATATTTCCCTTGGCAACCTTGATTCCAGCTTATGCTTCATCCAGTGCAGCATTTCACACGATGTACTCCACATATAAGTTAAAAAAAGCAGAGTGACGATATACAGCCTTGCTGTACTCCTTTCCCAATATTGAATCAGTCCACTGTTCCATGTCCAGTTCTCACTGTTGCTTCTTGGCATGTCTATAGGTTTCCCTGGAGGCAGGTAAGATGGTATGATATTCCCATCTCTTTAAGAATTTTCCACAGTTTGTTGTGATTCACACAGTCAAAGCATTTAGAGCAGGTAATGAAACAGAAATAGATGTGGTTTTTTTTTCTTCTTAAAATTATCTTGCTTTTTCTATGATCCAGAAGATGTTGGCAATTTGATTTCTGGTTCCCCTGCTTTGTTTAAATCCAGATTGTACTTATGGAAAAGCTTGATTCACATAGTGTAGAAGACTAGCTTGAAGGATTTTGAGCATTATCTTGCTAGTATGTGAAATGAGCAGAATTGTGCTGTACTTTGAATATTCTTTGGCATTGTCTTTCTTTGGAATTGGAAGGAAAACACATTTTCCAGTCCTGTGGCCATTGCTGAATTTTCCAAATGTGTTGGCATATTGAGTGTAGCACTTTCACAGCATCATCTTTTAAGATTTGAAATAGCTCAGCTTGAATTCCATAACCTCCACTAACTTCATTCATAGTAATGCTTCCTAAGGTCGACTTGACTTCATATCCCTGGATGTCTGACTCTGTGTGAATGATCACAGCATGTCGGTTATCTGGATCATTAAGAACATTTTTGCAGTTTTTCTGTGTATTTTTGCCACCATTTCTTAATAGCTTCTGCTTTAGTTAGGTCCATACCATTTATGTTCTTTATTGTGAAATCTTTCATTGGTATCTTTAATTTTCTTGAGAAAATCTCTACTCTTTTTCACTCTATTATTTTCCTCTATCTCTTTGCACTGTTCCTTTAAAGAGGATTTCTCATCTCTCCTTGCTTTTCTTTGGACCTCTGCATTCAAATATGTATATTTTTCCTTTTATCCTTTGATTTTACCTTCTATTCTTTCCACAGCTATTTATAAGGCCTCTTCAAGTAACTGTTTTGCCTTGTGCATTTCTTTTCTTGGGGATGCTTTTGTTCACCATCTCCTGTACCATGCTATGAACCTCCATCCATAGTTCTTCTGGCACTTTGTCTATCAGATCTAATCCCTTGGATCTATTTGTCACTTCTGCTGTATAATCATAAGGGATTTTACTTAAGTCATACTTGAAAGGTCCAGTGGTTTTCCTTACTTTCTTCAATTTATGTTTGGGTTTTGTAATCTGGAGTTCATGATCTGAGCAAGTCAGCTCCTGGTCTTGTTTTTACTGACTATATGGGGCTTCTCCATCTTTGAATGCAAAGAATATAATCAATCAATTCAGTTTTGACCAAAATCAATAGAGTAAGTCATCTCCTTTATTGTTGGAATAGGGTGTTGGCTATGACCAGTGCATTTTATTGGCAAAACTCTGCTAATCTTTGGCTGCTTCATTTTGTCCTTGAAGGACAAACTCTTCTGTTTTTCTAGGTATTTCTTGACTTCCTACTTTAACATTCCAGTCTCCTATGATATGTGTGTGTGTGTGTGTGTGTGTGTGTGTGTGTTTTAGTTCTAGAAGGTCCTGAAAGTCTTCATAGAACCATTCAATTTCAGCTTCTTTGACATTAGCTGTTGGTTCATAGACTTAATTACTGTGACATTGACTGGTTTGCCATGGAAATGAACTGAGACCATTTTGTCATTTTTGGCATTGCACCCAAGTACTGCATTTTGGACTATTTTGTTTACTATGAGAGAGATTCCATTTCTTCTGAGGGATTCTTGCCCACAGTAGTAGATATAATGGTCATCAGAATTTAATTCGCACTTTCCCATCTATTTTAGTTCACTGATTCTTAAAATGTCAGTGTTCACTCTAGCCATTTCCTTTTTG
The DNA here is from genome assembly GCA_917880005.1 of Nanger dama. Lineage (NCBI taxonomy): Eukaryota > Metazoa > Chordata > Mammalia > Artiodactyla > Bovidae > Nanger > Nanger dama. The sequence goes on from CAKJTW010000045.1 coordinate 1,466,883, forward strand.
ACCACTTCGAATTTACCTTAATTAATGGGTTCCAGGTTCCTGTGTAGTACTGTTCTTTACAGCATTGGACTTAATTTCACCAGCACACATATCCACAACTGTAGATATCAATCATATCCAACTGGTTCAGCGTATCACTAAAAGCTTGCCTTTCCTTACTAATTTTCTGTTTGAATGATATGTCCATTGGGAGTGTGGGGGATATCAAAGACTCCCACTATTAGTATGTTACTGTCATTTTCTCCTTTAATAGCTATTAGTAGTTTCCTTATATATTGTGGTGCTCCTATGTTGGGTGCGTATATATTTATAGTAGTTATATCTTCTTGGATTGATTCCTCGATCATTATCTGGTGCCTTCGTTGTCTAATAGTCTTTGTTTTAAAGTTTCTTTTTCCTAGTATTGCTACTCCTGCTTTTGCTTTCTGTTTGCATGGAATATCTTTTCTAGCCCCTCCATTTCAGTCTGTATGTGTCCCAAGGTCTGTGGTGGATCCCTGTTGACAGCATATATAAGAGTTTTGTTTTTGTATCCATTCAACCAATCTGTGTCTTTGAATTGGAGCATTTAGTCAGCTTACATTTAAGGTAATTATTGACATGTGTGATACTATTACTATTCATCATATTGTTTGGTGTTTGTCTTTGTAGGCCCTTTTTTCTTCTAGTGTTTCTTGTCTAGAGAAGTTCCTTTAGTATTTGTTTGTAGAGCTATGGCTTTTCCAGTAGTCATTTGTTGGACTTGGATGTGATAGTTGGGCCATAAAGAAAACTGAGCTCCAAAGAATTGATGCTTTTGAAACATTGTGGTGGAGAAGAGTCGTGAGAGTTCCTTGAACTGCAAGGATATCAAACCAGTCAATCCTAAAGGTTTTCAGTCTCGAATATTCATTGGAAGGACTTACTTATGCTGAAGCTGAAGCTCCAAAACTTTGGCCACCTGATGTGAAGAATTGATTCATTGGAAAATACTCTGATGCTGAGAAAGATTGAAGGTAGGAGGAGAAGGGGATGACAGAGGGTGAGATGATTGGATAGCATTACTGAATCAATGGACATGAGTTTGAGCAAGTTCCAGGAGTTGATGATGGACAGGGAAGCCTGGCATGCTGCAGTTCATGGGATCACAAAGAGCTGGATACCACTGAGTGGATGAACTGAACCAGCTTGGTGGTGCTGAATTCTGTTAACTTTTGTTGTCTGTAAAGCTTTTGATTTCTCTTTTGAATCTTAATCAGATCCTTAGTATATTGAGAAATCTTGGTTGTAGGTCGTTTTCTTTCATCACTTTAATTATATCCTACACCTCTCTTATGACATATAGAGTTTCTGTTGAAAGGTCAGCTGTTATCCTTACGGGGATACCCTTGTATATTTTTGTTGCTTTTCCCAGCTGCATTTAATATCTGTTCCTTGTATTTAACTTTTGTTAGTTTGATTAATATGTGTCCTGGTATGTATCTCCTTGAGTTTATCATGTGTGGGTATTCTGAACTTCCTGGATTTGGGTGACTATTTCCTTTCCATATTAGGAAGGTTTGTGACTATCGTCTCCTCAGACATTACCTTGTATCTCTAATTTTCTTGATGAAATCTCTAGTATTTATCATTCTATTTTTTCCTCTGTTTCTTTGCACTGATCACTTAGAAAGGCTTTCTTAACTCTCCATGCTATTCTTTGGAACTCTGCATTCAGTTGGGAAAATCTTTCCTTTTCTCCTTTGCATTTCACTTCTCTTCTTTTCTCAGCTATTTGTAAGACCTACTCAGACAACCATTTTGCCTTTTTGCATTTCATTTTCTTGGGAATGGTTTTCATCATGTCCTCCTGTACAATGTCATGGACCTCCAACCATAGTTCATCAGGTACTCTGTCTATCAGATCTAATCCCTTTAATCTAGTTGTCACTTCCATTGTGTAATCATAAGGGATTTGATTAGGTCATACCTGAATGGCCTAGTGGTTTCCCCTACTTTGTTAAATTTAAGTCTGAATTTTGCAATAAAGAGTTCATGATTTGAGCAACAGTAAGCTCCCAGTCTTGTTTTTGCTGACTGTATACAGCTTCTCCATCTTTGACTGCACCCTCTGAGCATTTCTGGCAGGCCCAAGGTTTGATTCTACATGCAATTTCGCCCCTCCTACTGTCTTACTGGTGCTTTTCCTTTGCACTTGGATGCAGGATATCTTTCTTTGGTGGGATCCAACATTGTCCTGTGAGTGTTATTCAGCAGTTACTGTGACGTTGGTGTTCTCACAGGAGAAGATGAGTGCACATCCTTCTACTCCACCATCTTAAATATGCCTTTTTTGGGGTAGTATAGTTTACGACAAACTAAGTGAGTATGCTAAAAGAGATGGGAATACTAGGTCACCTTACTTTCTCTTGAGAAATGTATATGCAGGTCAAGAAGCAACAGTTGAAATTGGGCGTGGAACGATGGACAGGTTCTAAATTGGAAAAAGAGTACATCAAAGCTGTATACTGTCACCCTGCTTTTTAAACTTAAATGCAGAATACATCATATATAAATGGTGATCTGGATGAAGTACAAGCAGGAACCTAGAATGCTGGGAGAAATGTCAATAACTTCAGCTATGCAGATAACATCATCCTTATGGCAGAAAGTGAAGAGGAACTGAAGAACCTCCTGATGAAAATGAAACAGGAGAGTGAAAAAGGTTGCTTAAAACTCAACATTCAGAAAACTAAGATCATGGCATCTGATCCCATCACTTCATGACAAATATATGGGGAAACAATAGAAACAATGACAGACTTTATTTTTGGGGGACTCCAAAATCACTGCAGATGTTGACTGCAGCCATGAAGTTAATAAACCCTTGCTCCTTTGGTGGGGGGAGGGGGGCGGGGGACGATGCAAACCTAGACAGCATATTAAAAAGCAGAGACATTACTTTGTTGGCAAAGGTCCTTCTCATCAAAGCTATGGTTTTTCCAGTAGTCATGTATGGATGTGAGAGCTGGATCATAAAGAAAGCTGAGCTCTAAAGAACTGATGCTCTTGAACTTTTGAACTGTGGTATTGGAGAAGATTCTTCAGAGTCCCTTGGACTGCAAGGAGATCAAACCAGTCCATCCTAAAGAAAATCAGTCCTGAATATTCATTGGAAGGACTGATGCTGAAGCTGAAAATCCAGTAATTTGGCCATCTGTGTGTGAAGAACTTACTCATTAGAAAAGACCCTGATGCTAGGAAAGATTAAAGGCAGGAGGAGAAGGGGAGGACAGAGGATGAGATGATTGGATGGCATCACCAACGTGATGGACATGAGTTTGAGTAGATAAAAATCAATGCTGCATGACCTGTAACCAGGAAATTATGTATATTGGAAAAGACATCAGATAAAGAACTCCATACAGCCACGTTGAAACGGGCCATATCAGACCTCCCCTGCTAAATGGGCTGTAAGTCCTCTTTTGACATCTTGCTTTGACTCACTGAGACAACTACTACCAGGATGAGAAGATAGCATCTCAGGTTGATAGCTGACCCAGGATGCTGGATGAAGAATGTATACTGATTACTTTGATGATTATTCACACTTTCACTTATGAGCCAAATGCATTTCTTTTCAGGCTCAGTTATCTGCATTTTTTTTTTTTTTAAATCATTAAAATTCCTGGCTTGTGGCCAATCATCTATGTCCAGTACTCCAGTTACCTTGGTGAGTTTCTCTCTCCAAAGCTCTAACTAGATATCTTCTAGGAAATTTATTCTAAAAGAAAGAAGTTATGATTTTGATCAGGCCATTATTTGTATTACTAGATGGATTTCCCTCTTACTTGGCCAATCAAACATACTTTTCCTTGTCATGACCATACATATGAATTTTCTTTAAAGTTACACAAGTTAGATCAGAGAAATGGGCTAAGTCTCCCAATTGTCAGGAGAGACTTTTCCTCACTTATGGGATAGATACATATGGCTATACCAGGCTGAGATCATTTAATTCTAAAGGCCCTTATGTTGGGAATAGTTAAAGCATGCTAAAGATGATTAGCCTAACAATACTAAGAAATTGGACTGAGTGCTTTATGAAGTGAAGTGAAAGTAGCTCAGTTGTGTCCGACTCTTTGTGACCTCATAGAGTATACATCCCATGAAATTCTCCAGGCCAGAATACTGGATTGGGTAGCCATTCCCTTCAGTCAAAGTATCATGCACTTTGAGAACCAAAGATTGGCTTAGAATTGATTGGTTGAGATGCCCGGGATAATAGTAGGTAGTTCTGAGCAGAACCTAGGGAATTTATGGAACAAATTTATGGCTTTGGCTCTCCTCAGGTTTGTTAGAAAGAAGTACAATTTATTTCCTTGGAGCTCAAGGTCATCTATGGGTGGCTTTGAAGAATAGGCTCTGCCAATCTACCTTTAAAATGGAAATACTAGGTTCAATCAGTTTTCCAGGGATATGATCATTTCAACACTATATTTGTTCATTCACTTGAAATAAAAGATGTCATTACTTATACAGAGGCTTTAATTAAATTTATTCAGCAAGATTTGAGTAATGGTAACAGAGCCATTAACAGGGCTTCCCAGGTAGCACTAGTGGTAAAGAACCCACCTGCCAATGCAGGAAATGTAAGAGTTGTGGGTTCGATCCCTGGGTATGGAAGATCTCCTGGAGAAGTGAATGGCAATCCATTCCAGTATTATTGTCTGGAGGATCCCATGGGCAAAGGAGCCTGGCAGGCTACAGTCCACAGGGTTTCACAGAGTTGGACACCACTAAAGGGACTTAGCATGCATGCACAAGCCATTGACTTGCTAAATTCAGAAGTTTCTTTGATGAGAAAAGCAGTCCTATAGAAAAGTATGGCCCTCAATAGTCTATCAACTTTCCAAAGGGGAACTCATGCTATAATACAATCTGAATGTTGTATTTTTATATCTAATGAATTTTCTAGTATAATCCATCTTATGACACACATGTAGAGTTAAATTTCTACTCTGAAAGATCCTGTTCTTATTTTGGTGAAATATGAGGAAATTTGGTTAAGGAGGATCTTAAATCTTTACCAGTGACATTAGAACCTCTGTTCACAATTTTTATTTTTATTTTTTTTCTTGTGTCCATTTCTTTTTTTTAATTATTATTTTTAATTTATTTTGCTGTACAATACTGTATTGGTTTTGCCATACATTCACATGAATCAACCACGTGTGTACATGAGTTCCCAATCCTGAACCCTCCTCCCACCTCCCACCTCATATCATCTCTCTGGATCATCCCTGTGTTCACAATTTTTATTAAAGTTTGCATAACATAATAATATCTAAAGAACTTGAAACTAATGATCACATCTATACTTTTATATATATATATAAATTAATGAACATGCTCAATGCACATGAAAGGTGAAATTGATATGTTTTATTGGACAGCTTGAAATTGACTGTCAGTCCTTGCCACACATCCTACAAATATAGTTCCCCTGCCACCTCAAGAAAAGAGAAAGGATTGGGCTATTAACTTAGACTCAGCATCAAGGGACATGACAAATGCAGGTCAGGAAAGCAAATACGCTGGCATTGAGCCAATGTTTTCTATGAAAAGATAATTGGTCAAAAGTGGGAATAAATTAAAATTATTATTAAGACAGGACAGTTCAGTTCAGTTCAGTCGCTCAGTTGTGTCTGACTCTTTACGACCCTATGGACTGCAGCACTCCAGGCCTCCCTGTTCATCATCAACTCAGTATGAAGTTTTCTTTGCTCTTTGAAACACTAGTCCCTTCCCTTTTGTACTGAACGTCTGTACTTTATATTATTTAGATAACCCTTAGAAGAAACAGGAATGCTTCCTCTCTCTCTCTCTCTCTTTCTCATACATACACACACACATACACACAAAATGCAGATTTCTCCTGGCACCAGCAAGATATGTCCTTGGGAGGTAACATTCCTTTCTCAATCCTGTCACGTGTCACAATGACCCACTACTCACCTTGTCAGATTATATAAATGGTCAATATGTTACATTGATGCATGATATCCCTTTAATGCATCACCCTTATAAGTCTCAACCACTCATGGAACTCAAAATTGGGTTCAGAAAATACTTAGAGGGGTGAGACAGGGAGGGAGGTAGAAGGGATATCCAGTTGGGAGAGGACATGGGTAAATCTATGTCTGATTAATGTTGATGTTTGGTAGAAACCAATGCAATACTGTAAAGCAATTATCCTTCAATTAAAAATAAATAGATAAAAATATATAACTATGCTATAATCTATAACAAATTGGAGCAGTCCTCAGAGTTTTATGGAAGATTATCTCCCAGGTTATAATCTTTAGATTGACCTGAATAAAATTTTCTATTTATTTCATAGATTGGCTACTGATTTTTGGTTGTTTTTGACACTGGAATTTTTATGGTTTCAGGAAGAATGCTCCCTGAGGATTCAAACTAACTATCTAACAAAAATTCTTGTATTTTTGAAAGACATCATGAAAATTTTTACTCAGGCTATGTTAAAAATGAAACATCATTTGCTTTTCATTAATAAGAGGTTTTGCCAAAATGGTGGATTCTGGGTTCAAAAGCTGATGTTATCAAATCAATGCCTATCTCTAAAAGTATAAGGAAAAGATCTTGACACTTACATTTTCTCTGTGAATTGATGCTTCCTAGTATAAGAAATGGCAATCCACTGCAGTATTCTTGCCTGGAGAATCCCAGAGAAGAGGGAGCCTGGTAGGCTGCCGTCTATGGGGTCGCACAGAGTTGGACACGACTGAAGTGACTTAGCAGCAGTAGTATAAAAATATACACATTATATTCTGACTCCATCATTTTTGATCATATACTCGCAAATGAATTTATTCTTCAACATTTTAATGGATTTCTGTCCATCACAATAATTATCAAGATGCAACTCGTTATGTAGCTCTGAATTTCTGGGCAAAGTTCCATGGATCCAATAGAAGATCTATTTGGGCCTACTGATAACCTAACTTTTGATATCTGGTATCTAGTAGCTCTCATTTCAAAAGGAATCAATAGCTTTTAAAAAATCCTGGGATCTAACCTGCCTTAAAATGTATGTATCCTTCTCTTCCCTCCTAGTACTGATGGTTTTTTCAGTCTTTGAAAACAAGGTGAGTTGAAAAATGATTGTATTTAATGCACAAACACACAAATAAAAACACACCTGATAAAGAACATATAATTGTAATTTGAATATACCTCAAAACAATACAAGAAGAATTCCCCTGTTATTGCTATAGCACCAGTGGAGTTAAAATGTAAGATGTGAGAGACTATGCTTAGTTTTATGGAGTGTTTGCACCTTCGTGGTGGTTCAGTCGCTCAGTTGTGTCTGACTCTTTGTGACCCCATGGACTATATAGCCTATGAGGCTCTTCTGTCCATGGGATTTAAGAGTCCTGGAGTGGGTTACCATTTCCTTCTCCAGGGGATCCTCCAGACCCAGGGATCGAACCCAGGTCTCTTGCATTGCAGGAAGAGTCTTTACCAACTGAGCCATTCCTTAGCTAGGAACATAATACTGTTGTCTCTAAAATAATGAAAGGAAAAACTCTTAGAAATGGAAATGTAAAAATAAACACATATTTTAAAGTTTGAAATAGTGTCCAGCAACCCAGGTTTTCTGTCTTTCACTTTCTTCAAGAGTTTGTTGAAATTCATGTCCATTAAGTCAGTGATGGCATCGAACCATCTCATCCTCTGTCGACCTTTCTCCTTCTGCCTTTAATCTTTCCCAGCATCAGGGTCTTTTCCAATGAGTCACTTCTTCGCATTGGGAAGCTAAAGTATTGGAGCTCTAGCTTCAGCATCAGCCCTTCCAATGAATATTCAGGATTGATTTTCTTTAGTAAATTGAATGGTGTTAAAGTGGACTTCGGAGAAGGCAATGGCACCCCACTCCAGTACTCTTGCCTGGAAAATCCCAGGCAAAGAGGAGCCTGGTAGGCTGCAGTCTATGGGATTGCGAAGAGTCAGACACGACTGAGTGACTTCACTTTGACTTTTCACTTTCGTGCATTGGAGAAGGAAATGGGAACCCACTTCATTATTCTTGCCTAGAGAATCCCAAGGATGCGGGAGCCTGGTGGGCTGCCATCTAAGGGGGTCGCACAGAGTCAGACATGACTGAAGCAACTTAGCAGCAGCAAAGTGGACTTCCCTTGTGGTTCAGATGGTAAAGCATCTGCCTACAATGCTGGAGACCTGGGTTCAGTCTCCGATTTGGGAAGATCCCCTGGAGAAGGGAATGGCAACTCACTCCAGTATTCTTGCCTGTAAAATCCCACGGATGGAAGAGATTGGTAGGCTACAGTCCATGGGGTCATAAAGAGTCGGAAATGACTGAGTGACTTCACTTTCACTTTCAAAGTTTAAACACTCTTCTCTACTTAAACGTAGAGAAGAGTTAAGACCTGAGTTACATTTAAAAGGGAAAAAAAAAAAGAAAGATTTGATTTGGCTACAAAGTAAAGAATATTTGGAGTGGAGTGGGAATAGAAGCACAGAGATCCACTGCATGGCTATTGCCATAGGCCAGATACCAGAGAGTAGAAGGGTATATTATCATGGCAAAAGTAGAAATGGAGATAAATATGTATCTGTGGTACATATTGTGGACATAATGAACTGAAAATGTATTAATGAATTCAAAAGTTGCAATCACGGGTTGCAAAAGGAAGAAATGAGAGATGATTTCTAGGATTTTGGTTTGAAGTTTAAGGTTGGTAGCATTCACTGAGATGGAAAGCATGGAACTGGAACAAGTTTGGGGGTGTAAATAGAAACATTCATTAGACACTATTGCTTCTCAAATGACATTTGCAAAAGAACTTAAACCATTTCAACCTTCAGTTCAGTTCAGTTCAGTTCAGTCGCTCAGTCGTGTCCGACTCTTTGCGACCTGAATACTCGCAGCATGCCAGGCCTCCCTGTCCATCACCAACTCCAGGAGTTCACTCAGACTCACAGCCATCGAGTCAGTGATGCCATCCAGCCATTTCATCCTCTGTCGTTCCCTTCTCCTCCTGCCCCAAATCCCTCCCAGCATCAGAGTCTTTTCCAATGAGTCAACTCTTCGCATGAGGTGGTCAAAGTACTGGAGTTTCAGCTTTCGCATCATTCCTTCCAAAGAAATCCCAGGGTTGATCTCCTTCAGAATGGACTGGTTGGATCTCCTTGCAGTCCAAGGGACTCTCAAGAGTCTTAAAAGCATCAATTCTTCAGTGCTCAGCTTTCTTCATAGTCCAACTCTCACATCCATACATGACCACTGGAATAACCATAGCCTTGACTAGACAGACCTTTGTTGGCAAAGTAATATCTCTGCATTTCAATATGGTATACGCTGCTGCTGCTTCTGCTTCTGCGTCGCTCCAGTCGTGTCCGACTCTGTGAGACCCCAGAGACGTCAGCCCACCAGGCTCCACTGTCCCTGGGATTCTCCTGGCAAGAACTCTGGAGTGGGTTGCCATTTTCTTATCCAATGCATGAAAGTCAAAAGTGAAAGTGAAGTCACTGAGTTGTGTCCAACTCTCAGCGATCCCATGGGCTGCAGTCCACCAGGCTCCTCCGTCCATGGGAGTCTCCAGGCAAGAGTACTGGAGTGGGGGTGCCATTGCCTTCTCCGAATATGCTATATAGGTTGGTCATAAATTTTCTTACAAGGAGTAAGTGTCTTCTACTTTCATGGCCGCAGTCACCATCTGCAGTGATTTTGGATCCCCCAAAATAAAATCTGACACTGTTTCCACTGTTTCCCCATCTATTTCCCATGGAGTGATGGGACCGGATGCCATGATCTTTGTTTTCTGAATATTGAGCTTTAAGCCAACTTTTTCACTCTTCTCTTTCACATTCATCAAGAGGCTCTTTAGTTCCTCTTCACTTTCTGCAATAAGGAAGGGTGGTGTCATCAGCATATCTGAGGTTATTGATATTTCTCCCTGCAACCTTGATTCCAGCTTGTGTTTCTTCCAGTCCAGTGTTTCTCATGATGTACTCTGTATATAAGTTCAATAAGCAGGGTGACAATATACAGCCTTGATGTACTCCTTTTCCTCTTTGGAACCAGTCTGTTGTTCCATGTCCAGTTCTAACTGTTGCTTCCTGACTTGCATACAGATTTCTCAAGAGGCAAGTCAGGTGGTCTGGTATTCCCATCTCTTTCAGAATTTTCAACAGTTTATTGTGGTCCACACAATCAAAGGATTTGGCATAGTCAATAAAGCAGAAATAGATGTTTTCTGGAACTCTCTTGATTTTTCCATGATCCAGCAGATGTTGGCAATTTAATCTCTGGTTCCTCTGCGTTTTCTAAAACAAGCATGAACATCAGGAAGTTCACGGTTCACGTATTGCAGAAGCCTGGCTTGGAGAATTTTGAGCATTATATTAGTAGCATGTGAGATGAGTGCGATTGTGAGTAGCTTGAGCATTCTTTGGCATTGCCTTTCTTTGGAATTGGAATGAAAACTGACCTTTTCCAGTCCTGTGGCCACTGCTGAGTTTTCCAAATTTGCTGGCATATTGAGTGCAGCACTTTCACAACATCATCTTCCAGGATTTGAAGCAGCTCCACTGGAATTCCATCACCTACACTAGCTTTGTTCATAGCGATGCTTTCCAAGGCCCACTTGACTTCACATTCCAAGATGTCTGGCTCTAGATTAGTGATCACACCATCATGATTATCTTGGTCATGAAGATCTTTTTTGTACAGCCCTTCTGCATATTATTGCCACCTCTTCTTAATATATTCTGCTTCTGTAGGTTCATACCATTTCTGTCCTTTATCGAGCCCATCTTTACATGAAATGTTCCCTTAGTATCTGTAATTTTCTTGAAAAGATCTCTAGTCTCCCTTTCTGTTGTTATTCTCTATTTCTTTCCATTGATCACTGAAAAAGGCTTTCTTATCTCTTCTTGCTATTCTCTGGAAGTCTGCATTCAGATGCTTATATCTTTCCTTTTCTCCTTTGCTTTTCGCCTCTCTTCTTTTCACAGCTATTTGTAAGGCCTCCCGACAGCCATTTTGCTTTCTTTGCATTTCTTTTCCATGGGGATGGTCTTGATCCCTGTCTCCTGTACAGTATCACTAACCTCATTCCAGAGTTCATTATGCATTCTACCTATCAGATCTAGTCCCTTAAATCTATTTCTCACTTCAACACTATAATCATAAGGCATTTGATTTAGGTCATACCTGAATGGTCTAGCAGTTTTTCCTACTCTCTTTAATTTAAGTCTGAATTTGGTAATAAGGAGTTCATCATCTGAGCCACAGTCAGCTCCTGGTATTGTTTTTGTTGACTGTTTAGAACTTCTCCATCTTTGGCTGCGAAAAATGTAATGAATCTGATTTTGGTGTTGACCATCTGGTGATGTAGATGTGTAGAGTCTTCTCTTGTGTTGTTGGAAGAGGGTGTTTGCTATGACCAGTGCATTTTCTTGGCAAAACTCTATTAATCTCTGCCTTGCTTCATTCCACATTCCAAGGCCAAATTTGCCTGTTACTTCAGGTGTTTCTTGACTTCCTACTTTAGCATTCCAGTCGCCTATAATGAAAAGGACAACTTTTTTGGGGTGTTAGTTCTAAAAGGTCTTGTAGGTCTTCATAGAACTGTTCAACTTCAGCCTCTTCAGCGTTACTGGTTGGGGCATAGATTTGTATCACTGTGATATTGAATGGTTTGCCTTAGAGAGAAACAGAGATCATTCTGTTGTTTTTGAGATTGCATCCAAGTACTGCATTTCAGACTCTTGTTGACCATGATGGCTACTCCATTTATTCTGAGGGATTCTTGCCCACAGTAGTAGTTACAATGGTCATCTGAGTTAAATTCACCCATTCCAGTCCATTTTAGTTCGCTGATTCCTAGAATGTTGACGTTCACTCTTGCCATCTCTTGTTTGACCTCTTCCAATTTGCCTTGATTCATGGACCTGACATTCCAGGTTCCTATGCAATATTGCTCTTTAGGGCATCGGGCCTTGCTTCTATCACCAGTCACATCCACAGCTGGGTATTGTTTTTGCTTTAGCTCCATTCCTTCATTCTTTCTGGAGTTATTTCTCCACTGATCTCCAGTAGCATAAAGGGCACCTACTGACCTGGGGAGTTCCTCTTTCAGTATCCTATCTTTTTTTTTTTTTTTTTTTAAATTACAATACTGTATTTGTTTTGCCATACATTGACGTGAATCAGCCATAGGTGAACACAATCTCCCAATGCCGAAGCCCCCTCCCACCTCCCACCCCACATCCTCTACTTGAATCATCCTGTGCATCAGCCCCATGCATCCTGCATCCTACATTGAACATAGATTGGCGCTTCGTTTCTTACAGGAAAATATACATGTTTCATTGCCATTCTCCCAAACCATCCCACCCTTTCCCTCTCCCTCAGAGTCCAAAAGTCCACTCTATACCTCTGTGTCTCTTTGTTGTCTCACATATAGGGTCATCATTACTGTCTTCTAAATTCCATATATATGTGTCAGTATACTGTATTGGTGTTTTTCTTTCTGGCTTACTTCACTCTGTATAATCGGTTCCAACTTCATCCATCTCATTAGAACTGAGTCAAATTTATTCTTTTTAAGGGCTGAGTAGTATTCCATAGTGTATATGTACCACAGCTTTCTTATCCATTCATCTGCTGATGTACATCTAGGTTGCTTCCATGTCCTGGCTATTATAAACAGCGCTGCAATGAACATTAGGGTACATGTGTCTCTTTCAGTTCTGGTTTCCTCAGTGTGTATGCCCAGCAGTGGTGGTGCTGGGAAAACTGGTCAACCACTTGTAAAAGAATGAAACTAGACCCCTTTCTAACACCATACACAAAAATAAACTCAAAATGGATTAAAGATCTAAACGTAAGACCAGAAACTATAAAACTCCTAGAGGAGAACATAGGCAAAACACTCTCCGACATAAATCACAGCAGGATCCTCTATGATCCAACTCCCCAGTATACTGGAAATAAAAGCAAAGATAAACAAATGGGATCTAATTAAAATTAAAAGCTTCTGCACAACAAAGGAAACTATAAGCAAGGTGAAAAGACAGCCTTCTGAATGGGAGAAAACAATAGCAAATGAAACAACTGACAAACAACTAATCTCAAAGATATATAAGCAACTTATGCAGCTCAACTCCAGAAAAATAAATGATCCAATAAAAAAATGGGCCAAAGAACTAAACAGGCATTTCTCCAAAGAAGACATATGGATGGCTAACAAACACAGTATCCTATCATTTTGTCTTTTCATACTGTTCATGGGGTTCTCAAGGCAAGAATACTGAAGTGGTTTGCCATTTCCTTCTCCAGTGGACCACATTCTGTCAGACCTCTCCACCATGACCGTCATGGGGTCATGAGGGTTGCCCCCACAGGCATGGCTTGGTTTCATTGAGGTAAGACCTTTTTATTGTTAGTTCTAATCTTGTTAATTTAAGATGTTCGTTGTGAGAGTGAGTCTGATAAAAGTATACAAGGCTTTGCTAAGACTAGCAAAGGGGCTCTCTGTCCCCCTTCTGATGTCCATGTCAGAAACTTTCTCTGTCCCTTTTCTTACTTTAATAAAACTCTGCTGTACAAAAGGTCTTGAGTGATCAAGCCTGGTCCCCAGTCCCAAAGCTAAATCTTGTTCTTCACAGATCACAAATCCAACACTGTTCACCATAAGTTATCAGTTTCCACTCACTTCTCTGGACAGTCCCTAAACTTGATTCAATTTCCAAAACAGAAATTAGTCACTCCTTGGAAAACTTTATGCCCTAGTTCCTTTGTGTATCTTGTCTTTTCAAATAAGCTGTAAGCTTTTGATAATAAAAACAAAATATATCTTTTGATTCTTGGAATCCACCCAGTAATTAAGAGCATGGTATAAAGAAAATAATTGAAATTTTGAGAAGAAATAGATGTGAATTACACTGTTTTTGTTTATCCTGCATTTGAGAAAGTTACATAGCCTTGATAAATTGATATATTTTTATCTGCAAACTGTAATAATATCTACTCTCTTGTGGTTTCTCTGAAAATTAAAAAAAAAACTTACTGAAAGCTTAAATAAAAAGGTTTAGCAAAAGCTTAGCAGAGTTCTTGGAATATGCTGAGGTATTCAATAAATATCTTCCCTAAGCATGTTTATAAGGGCATACTCAACACATATTTGTCAAATAAAAGAATGACATAATCACCTTTAATTCCTAACATGCCCTGCATTTTGGATGAAAAGGACACTCTGTTAGTGTTTTCTTATTTGCTGTTAGTAGCCCAATAGTGTCATAGATGAGAAAACATGCTTAATGTTTGTTGCTATTATCAATCAGTACAGTTGAACACACTGAATGTAACTGAGTCAGATTAAGTTTATAACTTCAAAGTGAACATTAGTATTCATGGGAATAGGAATAAAATTGCCTCCATCATAAGTTAAGTAATTTTAAGAGAGCTGACTCAATTTCCACCTGTATCTTTAAGAAATGATCTTTCTACCTTCTCATTATTTTCTATTATAGACACTTAGAATTTAATCTCAGTTGAGCTTAAAGTTAGAAAGTAGCTGAAAAAGACTGTTTCTTATTGAACTGTTTATACCAATGTTACTTAAATTTCAATAAATTATTCAATAGTTAAAATAGTTTTCCTCAAATATTGTTTGACATTGTATTTTGTATAATAATTATCCTCTTGAAATACTACTCTAAATAATTGTTACTAAATACTATGTCATGGAGCACATATACTATTTAACTCCAGGTGATGGGCAGAATTTTGAAAACTATTTATTGATAATCAAGCACATAGATTTTTCAAGAGTTTTCCATCTTCCGTAGAGTTACTTCTGTTCTCATGTTTAACTGACATCAGGCATCCAACTCTCTTCCTGATAACATTCATATCTATAGAGATCCATAGACACTTCACTGCGTTTGTATTTTAAAACTCTTCACCCTCATAGAAAATCAGAACATATTTGAGTCAAGTATATTAGGAAGTAAAAAGCTGTTTGGTCTACCAGAGCTTTTGGTACATAACAGATTCCAGACCTTGATTTTGGAAAAGCACTCCAGCATTTCTGCTTAGTCTGGTTTGACCACAGTGCAAATGTCTTTATTGGAGAAGGTAATTGTATCAAAGTATAATTTCTAGGAATAGGTGACAGGAAAAAAATCTTAAAAATGCAGGTTAACTTGTAAATATATAAAACATGGGAAAACACTCTCAGGAAGAAGGCTCTAATGCATGAAATACTCTTATGTGGCTAATTTGAGATAAAGCAAAACTGGCAGAAGTCCAGTCGTCATGTATGGATGTAAGAGTTGGACCATAAAGAAAGCTGAGCACCAAAGAATTGATACTTTTGAACTGTGGTGTTGGAGAAGACTTTTGAGAGTCCACTGGACTGCAAAGAAATCAAACCAGTTCATCCTAAAGGAGATCAGTCCTGAATATTCATTGGAAGGACTGATGCTGAATCTGAAACTCCAATACTTTGGGCAACTGATGTGAAGAACTGATTCATTGGAAAAGACCCTGAAGCTGGAAAAGATTGAAGGCAGGAAGAGAAGAGGACGACAGGGGATGAGATGGCTGGATGGCATCACTGACTCAGTGGACATGAGTTTGAATAAGCTCTGGGAGTTGGTGATGGACAGGGAAGCATGGCGTGCTGCAGTCCATGGGGTCACAAAGATTCGGACATCGCTGAGCGACTGAACTGAACTCAAGGGAAAACTGGCAGATGCTAGAAACTATGATAGCACTAGATTGGCTAAAGCCATATACTTGTTTCAAGGAGGAATGATAAAGAATAAGGAGGAAAGCAGTAAAGAAGCTGTACCTCTTGAAACATGACTTTATAGAATTCTTTTTTTTTTTTTCAGACAAAACTTTATTGGGGACCTTACTTTAGTAGGGAGGAGTGAGAACAAGCAAGAGGTTTCCTTGCTCACTTGCTCCCTGGAGTGGGGGATGAGTTTGTTTTTTATATGGGATGAATGTAAGAGTGTGTTCAGGAGTTGAACCAGAGGGGTGACTTAGGTGTTTTGCCACGCCTCTGGCAGTGTTGATTGCAGAGGGCATGAACAATACCCTGCTTTTTCTCCCAACACCTGTTTTTTGCTCCAAGCTCTTTGAGAGTGGCAATTTAGTTTTTTGGTTTGTTTGTATCCTTTGTCTAGAATTTGTCCCAACTACACATGCATGCAGTTATTTTTAGTCCCATATAGTTTCTTTGCATTTTGTTGCTGGAGATTTGTTGAGGTACAAGCATTGCATCACTTACAGCAGCGGGTCCCAGATCCCAGGTCTGTCTCATTCACACAGCCCCTCCCTGAGACTCTACAAGGGATAATGGGCCAAGGAGCTCTTCTTAAACATCTTCTGCTGCGCAGGGGCTGCATATTTTAGCAGTCATTAGTGGCATAGAAGTCCCTTGCTGACTGTTCCAAGGACCTGTAGTTACGTGGGCCACCCTCCACTGGAATGTGTTGAATTCCTTGAGATATCATCAGACTTATTTCAAAATACTGTAGCCTAGAATACACGTGTGTGTGCACGTGTGCTAAGCAGCTTCAGTCATATCCAACTCTTTGTGAGCCTATGGACTGCAGTCAAGCCAGGCTCCTCTGTTCATGGGACATTCCAGGCGAAAATACTGGAGTAGGTTGCTACTTCCTTCTCCAAGGGAGCTTCCTGACCCAGGGATCGAACCTGTGTCTCTTACATTTACCTGCATCGGCAGACAGTTTTTTTTTTTTTTTTTTTTACCACTTACAGGACACAAACTTCATCAAAAGTTAAACAGACAAGTGCTAGAAAGGAGGAGAACAATAGCAATTAAAGGGCCCAAAAGTAAAGGAACCAGGCTAACTTTGGGAGGGTGTCCCTAACCGTTGACCAGACAAGGGGGACGATGTCATCCTTGCCAAAAAGCCATTATATTTGAGTGTATATTTTTCCTAGTCTCAGCATTAAAGTTTAACATGTTTCTTTATTTTTAGAATAAAAGGTCTGAACCTGTGGGCCCTAGGTCTCCTTCTTGGACCAAAAGTCAGTCTCAGGTTCACAGTGGGAGGGAAGACAATGGAGCAGCAGACAAAATACAGCATAAATTAGTATGACTAGAAAGTGCTATAAGAAAATGAAAACTTCCTGCCAGAAAGTTATTTTATACCTCGTGGGATCCAAGAGAGCAAGCTGGAGAACCAGTTTTTAGTTTCCGTGCCCAAATAGAATCATGAATACTGGTGTTTAATTACCTGCTGAAGCCGAATGGCTTGCTTTCAAATTTTCTCAATGTTGGTTCTTACCTAGGAAGACACGTTGATGTACAAGCAACAAGAAGTATTGGCAATAGTACATAGATAATCAAGAGTCAATTTCCTTTTGGTGCCTACAGCAGTGAACAACTTATTTATTTTGGTTTTTGAGCTGCTTCTGTGAAACGTAAAATCTCAGTCCCATATTTTTTCAGGGGCATTTATTTTTCTTTTTAAAATTCCCCCTTCTCCCAGAGAGTTATGTGAGCATGTAAAATAAGAAAAACATATTTTGCATCTGTATACATATTTGTAGTTTTCTCTTCCCTAAGGTTAAAGCTTGAGTCAGGGCTCTTAGCACAGCCTTCTGAGCTGAAGTTTTAGGTGGCAACGATTTTGCTTCTATAACCCTATGAGCATTCAGAATACCATTCCTTGCTCTCCTACAACCATCTTTAATAAAATTACTGCCATAAGTAAAGCATTATTCTTTAGGGTTTTCTATGGCCTATTCTGTTAGATCAGGCATACAGGAATAAATCTAGTCAAGTGTTTCAAGGCAGGAATATGTTAATTCTGGGCCCTCCATGGGCATTAGTATAAGTTGGCATGGCAAATTTTGAGTGTCACTTCTTGGGAGTCGGGAGCAAAGTCTGGTACTTAGTGGGACAACCTCTAGTTATCTAGTGTTGGCCTTTGGTTTCTAGAATCTCTTGTACTTGATGAGGGTTCTGGGCTTCCAGTGGCTCTGCAAAAGTATGCTTGTTAGCTTGTTCCACTAATAAAGCACTGGCAGTTACAGACTGGAGGCAGCCAGATCAAACTCAGACCATAGAATCTAGTTTTGAAAAAGAGTGCATAGGTTGAGGAACTTCTCCACACTTTTTACAAGGACCCCCAGGGCTGTCCCAAGTTTTTCAGCTATGTACAAGGTGACTTTTTCTTTTTTTAATCGGGGAGACCCAGAACAGGAGCTTTGGTGGGGGTCTGTTTAATGTTATCAAAAACTCTTTCTTGTTTCCCAATCCAAAGTATTGTTCTGTATCTGGGCCTTTAGTAGCTTCATATAGAAGCTTAGCAATTAGCTTGAGTCCTGGAATCCAAATTCTCCAAAATCTTGTCATGAGTAAGAACGTATAAAGTTGTATTTTTCCTTTTTGTCTTTGAGTGCTTAGGCTTAATACAGCTTGTTTTCTTTAAGGAGATAATGGTCTGCTTCCAAAATTTATAATATATCTCTGATATTTAACTTGTTGCTTTGAGATTTGTGCTTCTTTCTGGGAGGTACTGCAACCCCAGGCCCTAAGGAAATGAAAGGTATTCTGATCCAAGTTCTCCAAGGTGGGTTTTCAGTGGTATCTGACTCTTGACAATCCTGTGGATTGTAGCCCACTGTGCTCCTCTGTCCTTAGGATTGCCGAGGCAAGAATACTGGAGTGAGTTGCTATATTGCTCTTTGTCCTGTTCACGATGCCAGTTGTCTCCTGTTCACACTGTTCACACTCTATGCTAACATAGGATAGGCAAGGCATGAGTTAAGAGGCTAGAAGGAGATTCAAGGAGCCACAAGAAACACAGACGGGTTTATTCTCTTTTGACTGACACAGCACCATAGCAGCAGCCACAGCATAGGCATAATATAACCATAACATAACCTTGTATAACATAATCGTGCTGTTGCTCCAGTGTAGCCCCAGTGTAGCAGCAGCCAGGGTTTTTGTGGTGACACTCCTATAGGCATTTGGTACAAAACAGCTCATGACCAAGTGAGTACTTTGTGAGCAAGTGAGTACCTCATGACAAAGTAAGTAGCTCATGACGTACATGCGCCATGCTGTAAGTGATCTCAGCTGTTACATAAACATCATTTACAAGTCGTGGGGCAAGAGTGAGAGGCCGTGGGGCAAGAAAGCCTGGACACACTATGTTGGCCAAATTGGTCTCATCTCACAGTTACCATTTCCTCCTCCAGGGGATCTTCCCAATCCAGGGATCAAACCCACGTTTCATGCATTAACAGGTGAATTCTTTACTGCTGAGACACTTAGAAAGCCCTTCAGTGGTGAGACTACATATTAATACATCATCTACATATTATGGGATAACTCCTTCTTTTCCTTAGTTCTTTTTCTAGGGCCTGGGCAAACACGTGCATCCTGAAAACCCCAGGGCAATACTGTCCATATATATTGTTTCATTTGGTCCAAGTAGGGGTTAGTCCACTTGAAGGCAAACAGATAGCTGGAATGAAGGATGTATTGGAATGCAGAGGAAGGCATCCTTGAGGTCAAGCACAGTAAGTCATTAGTCACTTCCAGGAATCTGGACTAATATAAGGATTGGCCACCAGGGGATGTATAAGGACCATTGCGTTATTTACTGCTCTACGATCGTGCCGTTTGATAGTCCCCGTTTGCCTTAACAACTGGCAGAATAGGGGTATTGTATAGAGACTGACAGCTCACTGAGGCCATGTTTTAGGAATTTATCTTTGAGAGGTTGCAACACTTTCTGCTTTGACCTTTGTGGGGTACTGAATTTTGTTAAGATAAGTGACTTCTGGTTTAAGGCTAATTTTTACAGATTGGGCATTTATAGCTTTCATGGGGATTTCTTCATCCAAACATACAGAATATACTGTGTGAATAATAAGACTGGGAATAGGCCCTTATTCTTTAACTGTTTTGTCCTAGTCAGAATCAAGAAAAGGGACTGCTAGTGATGCCATAATTGTAATATGGCTCCAAGGGGGCCCAGAAGATAACTTCCTGATGGTGTAGTAGGACACTCAGGCACAACAAAAAAGGCATGTGAAATCAAAAGGTGTTCAAATTGGCAAATGAGAGATCCAGTGAAGTAATGAGTGTGAGACTTTCCATGACTGCAGTCACAATAGAGTTTTTGGATGAAAGTGACCCAGTGTGAGAGATCAGGGCAAAGTAATGGCTCCTGTATAGACAAAAACATTTATTTTATTATCTGCCACATCAAGGACCATCCAGGGCTCCTGAATGGAGATAATCATCTCATTGAGGCAAGCTGCCAGAATCCCTGGGCTGCTTCAGACATCCAACAAGGCCATCTCCAGAGCAGAAGTCCTGCTTCCCCATTGAGACTGGTACAGCATGACTTTCCATGACCTGTGTTTGGTGACTGGTCCAGGGAATGTTCTTTTTGGCACTTTTGGGCCCAGCAACCTACTGATTTGTACTTGAATAATTTCCATTTTGCCAGGTTTACTCTCAGGTAGATAGTTAAACTTTGTTTCTCACTTTGAGTTCTGAGGTTGCAAGGCTTGACTGACAGCTATGGCCATCAGTTTAGCTTGAGCTCTGGCCTGACTATTTTCACATTGGTTTCTCTCTTTCTCCTCAATTTGATCTCAATTATTACATATCCCAAATTTCACCTCTAGGTGTTGAGGTTGGGTTTATGGGCCTAACTGTAACTTTTATATCAGGGGAAAACTGACTGATAAAATGCTCTCCTAGCTGGGAATGATCCTTGAGAGTGGTAGGTTATATGTTAGTAAATTTTTGAAAAGCATCCACAAGCCACCTTTGGATTTTACTTTTTCTCCTTTAACCCTTTCATAGTTTTCTGGCTTTTTAAATACACTTTATCATTCCTTCTAATACACATTGGATCAGATGTTTCTTGGCTTCTTTTCCATCCTGGGAATTATAATTCCAATGGGTCTCCTGATTTGGGACATTGTCTCCACCCATAACAAAATGTTCAGGTTGGTTCCTGGCAAACTGGTCAGCCTGCCCCTGAGCTACTGTCCAAATTCTCTATTTTTCCTCAGGGATACAGCAAATAGATAGGACTATTTGGGCATCCTTCCAAATAAGCCAAGGGCCAGAGTTAAGATCTAAAACTTTTTAACAAACTTACTAGGATCTTCAGAAAACTGGTCCAGTCTCTGTTTGCAAGAGGTTGATTTATTTAAAGAAAAGGACATGTGTACTTTGATTGTCCCTTCATCATTTGCCACTAGGAGGATATAATTTCCTAATCCTGGATGATAGGAAGGTCCACTGTGAGTTACTTTGGAGGGAGTAGTCTCTCTCTTCTGAGGTAATGGGACATAGGGAGATGGGGTTTGAGATTGGTCAGAGTGATCTGGAGAAATAACTGGCTCTGGAGAAGCAGGTAGCTCTGGAGAAACAGTGGAGACTCAGTTTCTGCCCTGAAAATTAAGGAAGGTTAAAACGAGATCATTGTTTTCTAATGCCATATGCTGTTGACTACCAGAGCCATAAAAAGCAGTTTTTTTTTTTTTTCATTTTTTTTAAAGGATCATGAAGACACGAACATAGGGAACATCAATTAATTTTCCTATCTTATGACAGAAAAGATTCAATTGCAAGATGGTTTTGTAATTTGAAGACCTATTTTCAGGCAATGCTCCAATTCCCCCAACTTACGTAAAGGCCTGGCAGTGTTATAGTAGAATTTGTTTTTCCCTTTTTATCTTTTTTTTTTTTTTTAATTTCCAGTTTTTAAGGATACATTCCCAAAGTGTTTCTTCCAGAATAGAAAATGATCCTCGCACATAGAGCAACCTGCATCTCACAAATCTCCTGGAAATGAAGCCCAGTGTACCAGAGACATTTACTAGGGTCTTTTGTCAGAAATGGCAACCCACTCCAGCATTCTTGCATGGAGAATCCTATGGATGGAGGAGCTTGGTGGGTTACAGCCCACTGGTCACAAATAATTGGACAAACTGAGCTACTTCACTTTCACTTTGTTAGAAAGGAACCAGAATTTTCTGAATTCCCTTCTTATCCAGTGGGATTTTGATCATCATCTACTTTCCCATAAATTCCTAACCAGATATCTCTGGTCAACACAGTTCCTCACACGAGGGCTCCCTGATAGGAGACATTTGACCTAATGCCAGTGAACTTCCAAGGCTCTCCTTGAGGGGGACATATTGTCTATCAAGCTTCTGTCTTATAAAATTTTTCTCTATGTTGGTATGTATTCCTCAAGATTGAGCATCTATAAAACCTAAGAGGTTCGCTGCTTGGAAATGACTACCATAATAGATAACAGGGTATGGGTTACCAATGCCTAAGGTAAAGGGGGTCCTGGAGGAAAAAAAGGAACTCCTGGAGGTGCAAAAAGGAGGAAATGGAATTTGGCAGGATGGAAAATGCCATACGGGACAGGACAAGAAGGCCTAGAAGTGGGAGTATTTCCGAAGGTGACTTTTTTTGGACATGAGTAAAGTGAAAACAGAAGAACACAAACCCTTTCTTGTTTTTTGGCAATTACCATAAAATTGGAGTGAGTCTGAAGATTCCATTTGACACAGGCAAGAGCTAGTTTGGACAATGTTTCCCTTGCAATTTGAACCCTATTAGTTTAGGATCTCTCTTTGAGATGGTCCAGGAGTCCTCTGAAGCAACCCAAAGCTAACTTGAGGTTAAAAATTTTTTTTTTTTTTAGTTCAGTTCAGTCCAGTCACTCAGTTGTGTCCGACTCTTTGCAATCACATGAATCACAGCACACCAGGCTGTGATTCCCTGTCCATCACCATCTCCCAGAGTTCACTCAGACTCACATCTATCGAGTTAGTGATGCCATCCAGCCATCTCATCCTCTGCCGTCCCCTTCTCCTCTTGCCCCCAATCCCTCCCAGCATCAGAGTCTTTTCCAGTGAGTCACCTCTTCTCATGAAGTGGCCAAAGTACTGGAGTTTCAGCTTCAGCATCATTCATTCCAAAGAAATCCAGGGTTGATCTCCTTCAGAATGGGCTGGTTGGATCTCTTTGCAGTCCAAGGGACTCTCAAGAGTCTTCTCCAACACCACAGTTCAAAAGCATCAATTCTTCGGCAC
The DNA here is from genome assembly GCA_917880005.1 of Nanger dama. Classification (NCBI taxonomy): domain Eukaryota; kingdom Metazoa; phylum Chordata; class Mammalia; order Artiodactyla; family Bovidae; genus Nanger; species Nanger dama. Next base: position 1,490,023 of record CAKJTW010000045.1, read on the forward strand.
TCAGCCTTCTTCACAGTCCAACTCACATCCATATATGACCACAGGAAAAACCATAGCCTTGACTAGATGGACCTTAGTTGGCAAAGTAATGTCTCTGCTTTTGAATATACTATCTAGGTTGGTCATAACTTTCCTTCCAAGGAGTAAGCGTCTTTTAATTTCATGGCTGCAGTCACCATCTGCAGTGATTTTGGAGCCCCCAAAATAAAGTCTGACATTGTTTCCACTGTTTCCCCATCTATTTCCCATGAGGTGATGGGACCAGATGCCATGATCTTTGTTTTCTGAATGTTGAGCTTTAAGCCAACATTTTCACTCTCCTCTTTCGCTTACATCAAGAGGCTTTTTAGTTTCTCTTCACTTTCTGCCATAAAGGTGGTGCCATCTACCTATTTGAGGTTATTAATATTTCCTGGCAATTTTGATTCCAGCTTGTGTTTCTTCCAGTCCAGCGTTTCTCATGATGTACTCCGCATAGAAGTTAAATAAGCAGGGTGACAATAGAAAGTGTTGATGTACTCCTTTTCCTATTTTGAACAAGTCTGTTGTTCCATGTCCAGTTCTAACTGTTGCTTCCTGACTTGTATGCACATTTCTCAAGAGGTAGGTCAGGTGGTCTGGTATTCCCATCTCTTACAGAATTTTCCATAGTTTATTGTGATCCACACAGTGAAAGGCTTTGGCATAATCAATAAAGCAAAAAGAGATGTTTTTCCGGAACTCTCTTGTTTTTTCCATGATCCAGCAGATGTTGGCAATTTGATCTCTGGTTCCTCTACCTTTTCTAAAACCAGCTTGAACATCAGGGAGTTCACAGTTCACGTATTGCTGAAGCCTGGCTTGAAGAATTTTGGGTATTACTTTACTAGCATGTCAGATGAGTGTAATTGTGTGGTAGTTTGAGCATTCTTTGGCATTGCCTTTCTTTGGAATTGGAATGAAAACTGACCTTTTCCAGTCCTGTGGCCACTGCTGAGTTTTCCAAATTTGCTGGCATATTGAGTGCAACACTTTCATATAATATTTCAGGATTAGAAACAGTTCACCTGGAATTCCATCCCCTCCACTAGCTTTGTTCATAGTGATGCTTTCTAAGGCCCACTTGACTTCACATTCCAAGATGTCTGGCTCTAGATTAGTGATCACATCATCGTGATTATCTGACATTGTACAGGAGACAGTGATCACGATCATCCCCATGGAAAACAATGCAAAAAGCAAAATGGCTGTCTGGGGAGGCTTTACAAATAGCTGTGAAATGAAGAGTGGTGAAAACCAAAGGAGGAAAAGAAAGATATAAGCATCTGAATGCAGAATTCCAGAGAATAGCAAGAAGAGATAAGAAAGCCTTCTTCAGCGATCAATGCTAAGAAATAGAGGAAAACAACAGAATAGGAAAGACTAGAGATCTCTTCAAGAAAATTAGAGATACCAAGGGAACATTTCATGCGAAGATGGCCTCGATAAAAGACAGAAATGGCATGGACATAATGGAAGCAGAAGATATTAAGAAGAGGTGGCAAGAATACATGGAAGAATTGTACAAAAAAGATCTTCACGACCCAGATAATCATGATGATGTGATCACTAATCTTTTTTAGTTAGAATTTTATATTTGGGAAGTATGTCAAAAATCTCAGAAAGTTTTAAAACACCCAGTCAGTTAGAATCATAAGTCACTGTGAAACAATAATTCCTTGATCGAAGGTGGAAAAAAAAAAAAAGATTTCAAAGTAAATATACTTTACTGAAAGGTAGAGAAACTCACATAATATAATAACAAAAGGAGTATTCCAGGAAAACTTTGTTCTTCTATGAGCGAAAACACACCCCGTCTTGCATCAAGATAATTTAATAAAATCTATTTATCTAATTAAATTTAATTCAGCTTTAGAAAACCCTGACTCCATATCATATTCTCAACATTCAGTTCAGTTTCTCAGTCGTGTCTGACTCTTTGTGACCCCATGAATTGCAAAATGCCAGGCCTCCCTACTGCTGTTGCTGCTAAGTCACTTCAGTCGTATCCGACTCTATGCGACCCCATAGATGGCAGCCTACCAGGCTCCGCCGTCCCCAGGATTCTCCAGGCATGAACACTGGAGAGGGTTTCCATTTCCTTCTCCAATGCATGAAAGTGAAAAGTGAAAGTGAATTTGCTCAGTCGTGTCTGACTCTTTGTGACCCCTGGACTGCAGCCTACCAGGCTCCTCCGTCCATGGGATTTTCCAGGCAAGAGTACTGAAGTGGGGTACCATTACCTACTCAGGCCTCCTTGTCATCACCAACACCCGGAGTTCACCCAAACCCATGTCCATTGAGTTGGTGATGCCATTCAACTATCTCTCATCCTCTGTCATCCCCTTCTCCTCCTACCCTCAGTCTTTCCCAGAATCAGGGTCCTTTCAAATAAGTCAGTTCTTCTCATCAGGTTGCCAAAGTATTGGAGTTTCAGCTTCAGCATCCATCCTTCCAATGAATGCTGCTGCTGCTGCTAAGTTGCTTCAGTTGTGTCCGACTCTGTGTGACCCCATAGACGGCAGCCCACTAAGCTCCTCCTTCCCTGGGATTCTCCAAGCAAGAACACTGGAGTGGGTTGCCATTTCCTTCTCCAATGTATGAAAGTGAAAAGTCAAAGTGAAGTCGCAGTCATGCCCAACTGTTAGCGACCCCATGGAGTGCAGCCTAAAGGCTTCTCCGCCCATGGGACTTTCCAGGGTAGAGTACTGGAGTGGGTTGCCATTGCCTTCTCCACTTCCAATGAATATCCAGGGCTAAAGGATCAGGAGATCCTTTCCTAAAGGAGATCTCCTTTAGGATGGACTGGTTGGATCTCCTTGCAGTCCAAGGGACTCTCAAGAGTCTTCTTCAACATCACAGTTCAAAAGTATCAATTATTTGGCACTCAGCTTTCTTTGTAGTCCAACTCTCACATCCATACATGACCACAGGAAAAACCATAGCCTTGACTAGACGGACCTTAGTCGGCAAAGTAATGTCTCTGCTTTTCAATATGCTGTCTAGTTTGGTCAAAACTTTCCTTCCAAGGAGTAAGCATCTTTTAATTCCATGGCTGCAATCAAAATCTGAAGTGATTTTGGAGCCCAGAAAAATAAAGACAGCCATTGTTTCCACTGTTTCCCCATCTATTTCCCATGAAGTGATGACAGCAGATGCCATGATCTTAGTTTTCCGAATGTTGAGCTTTAAGCCAACTTTTTCACTCTCTTCTTTCACTTTTATCAAAATGCTTTTAGTTCTTCACTTTCTGCCATAAGGGTGGTGCCATTTGCATATCTGAGGTTATTGATATTTCTCCCAGCAATCTTGATTCCAGGTTATGCTTCCATCCAGCCCAGCGTTTCTCATGATGTACTCTGCATATAAGTTAAATAAGCAGGGTGACAATAGACAGCCTTGACGTACTCCTTTTCCTATTTAGAAACAGTCTGTTGTCTCATGCCCAGTTCTAACTGTTGCTTCCTGACCTGCATATAGGTTTCTCAAGAAGCAGGTCACGTGGTCTAGTATTCCCATCTCTTACAGAATTTTCCACAGTTTATTGTGATCCACACAGTCAAAGGCTTCGGCATAGCCAATAAAGCAGAAACAGATATTTTTCTGGAAGTCTCTTGTTTTTTGATGATCCATTGAATGTTGGCAATTTGATCTCTCATTCCTCTGCCTTTTATAAGAGGCTCAGCATTTCTTTTCTATAAACTTCTGCAACTTTCTGTAGCCATACCTTGTCATTTATTTGTTCCATTGACAAATACCCAGCTTGCAAAGAAAGTCACCCTTTTTCCTTTAACAGAATATATTTGCATTCTTCATACCTTCTCTTCTGAAAATACACCTCGTCCTTTCCTTATGTAACCATTAATATATTTATTTATTAACATTCTGCAGATTGGTAGAGGACATATCAAGGTGACACCAAGCAGTTTTAGTGTCTCCTTCACAAAAAGACAAAGGTAAATTTATACCTATTTAGCAATCTAAATTTCATTGTTTTATCTTATTTGAAATGGCCTGTATATTCGATGAATTCTTATAAATTAAAACTTAATTTTTAGTTTCAATTTACCAAAACTTGGAGGTACTATTTTAGATGGATGCTTTTAAAATGTAATTATTCCCACAGCTTACCAAAAGATTCTATCCCAGTTACATTTACTTAAAAATTTAATCACATCAGATTATCTTCCATGTTGATGAATGTTACAACAAAACCAACATGCACTTGATGACTTTCAGTAATCTTAGGTACAATAAAATTATTACACTTTATGTGGACAACTCTAAAGACAGATCTGTACTAATTAAAACCATTTGTTTAAGCTACCTTTAATACAAGGAATTGATTCAATATGGATTATTTTCTAGATCACATGAACCCAAAATATATCTGGTAACCCTCCTTTACATTTCTGAAAATGTATATAAGCAATCAGTTTCCTTTAAGGCAATTAAATACAGCTCATTTACAAGTAAATTTTTACATAACATATACTGAGGTTTCATAGCTAAGAGATTTCATAGCTTTCCTACTTAATTAAAAATTCTTTTTCTTCCCCTGGCAGTCTGAGAATGAATGATGAATCAGGTAGTTCCTGAAAGCCCAAGTGGAATAGTTTCTTGTAAAGGCAGAGGGGAGATATGCAAGCTCCTTGAACTTAGGCAGAACCAGTTAGATTGCAAAGAGGAAGGGGGGAAAATGCAAGCTCTTTTCTTTACTTTTTGTTCTTTTAAACCTTACCAAGTAATCTAAGGTTGGAGTCTCAGGCAATGTGGGCTGTGTTTGTAGTTCACCTATGGCTGATTCGTGTCAATGTATGGCAAAATAAATACAGTATTGTAATTAAAAAAATAAATAAATTAAAAAAAAAAAAGACTCCACCACGCCTACGATTTTGACACAGATTTGCAGGAGAGGTTGGACAGACAAAACTACACAAAACTAAGATACTAATGACAAAAACTTAAGAACACAAACAAGACGTTTTCAGAATAAATGGAATGGGAGTGCAGGTATAAGGGTCAAGGGAGATGTAAAGGGAAGAGGGAGAGAAAGGACTAAACAACAGAGATAGCAAGGAAAAAAGATGAGTTTTAGGATAATAGGACTTCTAGCCATTACATGACATGAGGTTAAATTTCTATCACTCTCATAAATCTGCCATCAGGAAAAGCCAAAGGGACCAGGGTCTCCCTGTTGTCAGGTAAACCTCTTCCACCTCTGCCTATCACCCCTTAAGGTGAGCCACTGCTCATCAGAGGAAGCATGGTTTCACAAGCTGAAAGGAGTGATGCTGTAGCTACATTATGTCCACTCTCTCAGAAGAATAGGACAGAAGTAGGAGAAGACACAGAGAGGAGAAGTAAAGAGATATCAGGAGAGGGAAAAGGCAAATTGGGGAGAGTATTGCCTGAATGATGGTACTGTGGCTCCTAGGAGCTAGGAAGGCATTTATCAAATGCAGTGATGCTGAAACAAGAAGTTCAGATATTCACTTGTCACACACAGGAAACTGCATTCAGTGGTCTTGGAGGTACCCACATCATCTTCCTGGAAGAGGACAACTGCCCCATGTTGGGTGCCATAAATCTGATTCCAACAAGGGTTCTTGTCCTTTCTTAACTTATAGAAATTGACTAGAAGTCAGACAAGAAATTTAGGCAAGACTCTAATGGACCCCTGGTGCAGCAGAGGAGAGTAAGAACAAGCAACATGTTCCTCTGTTTGCTCACTGTTAAATTATCTTCAGATGACAATTTTTTCATTTATTTTATGACAGAGGAAATTATGAAGAGCCAATCCTGGTTTGTGCAGAAACTTGGGAAAATACACTTATGGATTAAGCAAAAAATAGGAGGGGTGAAGCAAATTCAATGCGTTTTAACATTGTTAATAAGTAAAGAGGAAATTTGATAGTATTCAGATCAGGCAAAATTGAGGAGAATACCTCAATTCATCATCTATTTATAAGTAGTAGAGAAATATAGAGATACTTTCGTAATTTAAGAAAAGAAAATCTGCATATGGTCAATACTATGATTAATGAAGGATTACTAGAAATTTTCTTTATAAGTTGCCATTTACTCGCTAAGTCCTGTCTGAATCTGTGACAGCATGGACTGCAGCAATGCAAGCTTCTCTGTCCTTCACTGTCTCCCAGAGTTTGCCCAATCTCATGTCCATTGAGTCTGTGATGTCATCCAACCATTTCATCATCTGTCATCCTCTTCTCCTCCTGCCCTCAATCTTTCCCAACGTCAGGGTCTTTTCCAATGAATCAGCTCTTCTCATCAGGTGGCCAAAGTGTTGGAACCTCAGCTTCAGCAACAGTCCTTCCAATGCATATTAGGGTTGACTTCCTTTAGGATTGACAAGTTTCATTTCCCAGCTGTCCAAGGAACTCTCAGGATTCTTCTCCAGCACCATAGTTTGAAAGCAGCAATTCTTTGATGCTCAGCTTTCTTTATGGTCCAACTCTCACATTTATACACGATTAGTGGAAAAAACAGTGTTGATTATATGGACATTTGTCGGCAAAGTGATCTATTCTTTGTATTATGCTGTCTACATTGGTTATAGCTTTTCTTCCAAGGAGCAAGTGTCTTTTAATTCCATGGTTGCAGTCACCATCTGCAGTGATTTTGGAGACCCCCAAAATAAAATTTGCTACTCTTTCCATTGTTTCCCCATCTATTTGCCACTAGATGTCATAATCTTAGCTTTTTGAATGTTGAGTTTTATGCCAACTTTCTCACTTTCCTCTTTCAACTTCAGCAAGAGGCTCTTTAGCTCTTCTTCACACTCTGCCATTAAAGTAGTATCATCTGCATATCTGAAGTTGTTGATATTTCTCCAGCTATTTTGGTTAGAGCTTGTTAGTCTTCCAGCCTAGCATTTCACGTGATGCACTCTGCATATAAATTAAATAAGCAGGTGGCAATATACTTTAATATAATCCTTTCCCAATTTGCAACCAGTCTGTTGTTCTACATCCAGTTCTAACTGTTGCTTCTTGACCTGTATACACGTTTCTCAGGAGGCATGTAAGATGGTCTGGTATTCTCATCTCTTGAAGAATTTCCACATCTTTTTGTGACCTACACAGTCAAATGTCTTAGCATAGTTAATGAAGCAGAAGTATAAGGCTTTTGGAATTCTCTTGCCTTTTTTAAGATCCAACAGATGTTGGCAATTTGATCTCTGTCTTTTCTCCTCTGCCTTTTCTAAATGCTGCTTGTTCATCTGGAAGTTCTCAGTTCATGTACTGTTGAAGTCTAGCTGGAAGGATTTTGATCATTACCTTGTGATCATGTAAAATGAGTACAATTGTATAGCAGTTTGACCATTTCTTTAAAGAGTGTTTTCATTACTACTCAAAAGCAAAGGACTTGGGACTAGACTGCCTACAACTGAATTCAGTTTTGCCACTTATTAGCTGTGTGATCTTGGACAAGTTTTTTCATCTTTCTGTGTCAGTTTCCTCTCCTAAGAATAAAAACAATAACTATCTCACAAAGTTGCAAGATTAAATGAGTAATCTCATATAAAATATGTAGAACAGTGCCTGACATACAGTAGCTGCTATATATCTGTCAGTTATTTTTATTCTAGAAGTTAAAACATAAATACCTACCACCAACAATACTACTTGGTATATTTTAAAAATATCAGACAATGAAATAACATTAGAAGATAAAAGCAAGTTATAAATAAGCAGGAAATAAAATTATTATCATACTCAGATTATGCTGTTATTCATCTGTAAAGGTATAAAAGAAAAATCAATTGAAAATCACGATAAAATGAAAAATATAAAACAAGATGAGACAAATAGAAAAAGAAGAGCTGGATCATATATTTAAATCCAATGAAATGAACTTTGCATATCAGTTAATAGCACAGATTATGAGATGGTGTAAAAACAGTCAAGATCAAACTACATGCTATCTATGGGAAATACACTTTAAGTAAAAAGACACAGGAAATTTAAAGATAAATATATGAAAAAAAGTATTTTGGTGACACTAAGAGATAAAGACTAAAGTGCCCATATTAATATCAGACAGACATTTTAGACAAAGAGGTAGTAAACAGCATTATTTTATGATGAGAAAGTGGCTAATATAAGATATGGTAATTCTAAACGTGTATGCACCAAGTAAGAGAATTTCAAATTGCATGGACCAAAAATTAGTAAACTGAAAGGAAAAACTGAAAATTCATAACTTTGGTTGGAAATTTTAACATCTCTAAGCAATTAATAGAGCAGAGTATTAATAAGATGTAGAGGATTTAAACAACAGTATCAACCAGCTTAATTAACTTGAATAATAGAACAACACCCAAAACCAGAAAGACAATATCCCAAAACAGACACCATCCAAAACAGACCCAAATGACAAACACATATCTTTGCCAAGTACAAGTAAGTCATTGACCAAAATATATTATCTTCCGAGCCATACAAAAGATTTCAGTAATTGTGAACAGCAGAAATAATAAACATTATGTTCTTTGATTATAGAATAATTAAGTAAAAATGAGTAACAGAAATATACTTGCAAAGATCTTAAATATTTGAAAATATCAGCAACTCACTTTTAAATAGTTGATATGACAAAACAGACACACACACACACATACATAAGAAGAATTAAAAGTATTTTGAACTGATTGAAAATGAAAACATAATGTATAAAAATTTCTTGGATATAGCTAAAATAATGTTTCAAGATAATTTATGCCATCAAATTCGTATACTATCCAAGAAGAATGGTATCCAATCAAAGATTGCTCCAAACTTCCACTTTAAGAAACTGGAAAAAGGAAATTAAGTATAATGTAAAAATAAGCAGAATAAAGGAAGATTTTAAAGGAAAATAAATCAATAAAAGAGAATCAGAGAAAAGCAAACAAACTTCTTTTAAGAAAAAAAATACCATAATTGATAGAATTTCAAACCAATTGATGAGGGAAAAAGAAGGAAAGCACAAATTAAATATATAACAAGTAAGGGACATAACTACAGACATTAAAAGAATTTTATAATGATAAATGACACATTTGATGAACTGGACAAATTCTGTGAAAGATATAAACTATCAAAATCACTGAGGAAAATTTAGACAACCTGAAGATATTCCTATCTTATTGAGAAATTAACTTTGTAGTTAACAACCTCTCCACAAAGAAAATCCCAAGCCCAGATGGCTTTCCTGGTGAATTCTAGCAAACGTTTCAAGAAGGAATGTTCCAGAAAAGAAGCAAACTCTTTAATTCATTTTGTGAGTTCAAACTATAGAATGGATAGTAAAGCACCCTTTAGATGTCTCTTGGTGAAGATGCAAAAATACTCAACAAAATATTAAATCAAATCCAAAGTGCATCATCATAACTAATGATTTTTTCCTGCAAATGCAAGACTGGCTTAACATTTGCCAGTGATTCAGTGTAATTGATCACATTAAGACTAAAGAAGAAAAATATACGGTCTTTTTAGTTATTATGGAAAATTATTGATACAAATTAATGCACATTTGTAACAAAATTCCTCAGCAAAGTCAGAATTAAAGAAAAAGCAAGCAAAAAAATGTTTCCACACCGCTCCCCCACCCCCTTCCCCAAAAGAATCACAGTTCTCTTCAGCATTATATTGTAGAGCCCAGCCAGGTCAAAATGTAAGTTAAAGAAATAAAGAGGCAATCTCTCACCTCCCCCGCCTCCCATAGTCCTAGTTCAACACCTCCATGCACTGGTGCGGAGGGGCACAGGCTGCAGAAGCATCCCTGCAGTGGCACAGGCCTCATGCTCAGTGGCGGGGCGTCTGGCTGGGAACTGCCTCTGCACAGCCTGTCTCAATCAGAGGCAGCAGAGGACCAGCACACCACGGCTCCAAGAAAATATCTCAAATGATGTCCCAAATCCATGAGATCCATAGAGGATTTCAGCCATCTGATTTTGTATCTGTCTAGAACTACAAAATACTCCAATCAAGTTTACTAGAGACCACAAGAAAGAACCAATAGAACACCTGAAAACCTCAATTATTTCCCTGAAAACCTCAATAAGTTGGTTTTGTCACATGAGGAAGTGAGCTTGAGAAGTAAATCAGCAACTGAAGATGTAAGGAAAAGCATTCTAGAATAAGAGAATTTGGAAAACCTCTGTCTTCTAACTCTGAAAATGTTGCAAAAGATTTACCAGTGGATTCATTGAAGATAATTTTGAGAAGGAGTTCTCATTTCTAAAGAACTTTTAAATCCTGGTTGTTGGAGTGCTAGTGAATTTCCTCAGGAATGACAGGTTGCCTTTGGGAGGCCCAAGGCTAGTCTCCCATTCCAGGAGCCTCTGGACGATCTAAGCCTCTTGTTCACTCCTCAGGATTCCTTTCTTCACAAACCTTTGACCTTGGCTTTCACGCTGCTAGAGTTTTCAACAACTGGGCTTCCCAAGGAGGAATTAGAACTTTGTGTTTCACACATTGATAAGGAGCCAGTGCTTTCGCAGAGGCCAAGTAAATTATTTTGGCTGGTGAAAAAATAATTATGGCTTTGGTCTGTGAATTTTAAATCATTATCACTAGGCTCAAACACATCTTTATTAATCAAAAGGAACCATTACAATCAACACATTTTTGCTAATGACAATTAAGTTTATTTCCTGTAGCATGAAAATCCATGCTTTAAAGTTTGATGAACTTTCAAAAAGCATGTTAAGCTTCCTGCTGGTTGTGGAAGCATTTTCCCTGCAAAAAGTTGTCAACATGCTTAACGACATGGTAGTTGATTGATGGGAGGTCAGGTGAATATGGCAGATAAGGCAACACTCTATAGCCGAATTTATTCAACTTTTGAAGTTTTGGTTGTGTGACATGGTTGGGCATTGTCATGAAGAATTTGGGCCCCATTGACCAATGCAGCCAGTAGGTGTTGCACTTTTCGGTTCTTTTCATTCATTTACTGAGCATACTTCTCAGATATAATGGTTTTACCAGGATTCAGAAAGATGTAGTGGATCACACTGGTAGCAGACCACCAAACAGTGACCAGGACCTCTTTTGGGGGTGCAAGGTTGGCCTTGGGAAGTGCTTTGGAACTTCTTAGTCCAACCACTGAGCTGGTCATCACTGGTTGTCACATAAAATCCTTTTGATCACACATCATAATCCAATAGAGAAATAGTTCATTGTTGTTGAATAGAATAAGAGAAGACAGCACTTCAAATTACAATGTGTGTGTGTGTGTGTGTGTGTGTGCATGTGTGTGTGTGTGGTCGGCTCATGAGGCATGACTTATAGAGGTTTTTTACCTTTCCAATTTTCTTCAAATGCTGAATGACTGCAGAATGGTTGGCAATGAGTTCTTTGGAAACTTCTCATGTAGTTGTAAAAGGATCAGCTTCAGTGATCCTCTCAACTGGTCATTGTAAACTTCTGAAGGCTGGCCAGTGACCTCCTCATTTCAAGGTTCTCATATACTTTACAAAACTTTTTGAGCCATCATTGCACTGTACATTTATTAGCAGTTCCTAGAACAAATGGTTTGTTGATGTTAGTTTCTGCTGCTGCTTTATAATCCATTTTGAATTTGAATTAAAAAAATCATTTGAATTTGAATTTACTTTTTAACTTCATTCCCTTGTCTAATGTAAATATAAAATAAACAGCAAGTAATAAGTTATAAGCAAAAAACATGAAGTGAGAAATGTGTACTATAATAGTTACATAACATAATCATATTTATTTAAGAATGTATTCCAAAATCAAATTTCAACAATGCCAAACTGCATTTACTTTTACACCCAACTAAATAACAAAATACAAGTTATTTACTTACATTATCTGCCATCATATTAATAATCAGTTGAATTCAGTTCCCAACAGTTGCAACCAAGACATGTCAGCCTAGTTCAATCTATTCACAGACTTGGATCCACTTTCAAGCCCAGATCATATAATATGTGGAAAATATTAGAAACTAATGAGTATGAAATAGATATCAAAACTTAGCTCTGAATCACAGTTAGGAATAATTGTCAATAGAAAGTGGGCTTGTTTGGAAAGCCTCTTATGTATAATTTGCCTTGCTGGCTGTGAGAATTTTATATGTAGTTTATCTACATATAGACAGCATGAAAACTGGGTTGTGATTTGGGATTGGTTTATATATAAAACAACGGCAGGGGGAGTTTTCTGTTGTGGAAAATAACACTAGAACCAGACTAGTTTTGTCTTTAGTTAAAAACGTAGGTTAAGATTTGAGAACTCTATTTGCTTTGATGAAATCACAAAGAAACTTGGTGCTTGTTTTCTCTAGCTGGAAGCTAAAATATATTATTTCTTAATTCTTTTCCTCCTTACAAAACCATGGACACCCTCCAACTTCATTACTGAATTTTATTAGGGAAGTTGCAGAATGATTTGTTAATTCCAACCTCTGAAGAAATAGAAAATCTCTCTTCCCATCTTGTGAACCACAAGAATATCCAACACTATTTCAAACAGTGTACAGGTGTTTTCAGGCCTGACTCTGACACATTGTTACCACAATGAACTGCATTCATATGCTTCCTAAAAGAAGATGAGAGGAGGCTACTCCCTGAACAACTGGTAGTAAGCACTCCTGAAATTACCCAGAAAATTGTATCTGAACGAGGGAAAATTAATTTACCCTCATGCAGATTTGCAACACTTACCCTCATTGTTAGTGAAAATGCAAGTCCATGTGCCCAATGCATGGTGAGGCCAAACAATACTAAAACATTCAAGTTTGGAACACAGAGAAGTTTATTATGGGGTTGTGCAAGGAGAGGCTCATTCTTAAAACAAAACAAAACAAAACAAAACAAAACAAAAAACACAAACTCTTCAAAAACTTAGCAAAGTCCTTTTATAGTAAAGGTGAGAGGGGGTGTGGCTAGTTATTGCAACCTTCTTGATGTCTGATCCTTTTTTCCTGAAGTAACAAATAATGTTTACTTGGTAGAGATTTACACAAACATCATTAACTCAAGACCATGGAGATTATAGTCAGGTAATGATGTTCACATAAATCTCTACAAAATGAACATTGTTATCTGTCCTAACAAAAAGGGCCAGGTCCCAAGGCACAGCTTTCAACCTCCAAGGTCCTAGTCCTCTAGGAAAAGGCAGATCTCAGTTGGCAGCTCCTTCAGGGCCAGGTTCCAAGGCCCCACCCCACTGTCATCACTGATGGATCCAGGTGTCTAACCCATCTGGCCCTTAGGCTCCTCATGCCAACCAAGTGAGAGTGTACAGGTCCCACAGATTGTGATCCAAGCAGACTGCCACTGCTATTAGGTTGCAGAGACAGGGGTAAGGGGGATATTCACTGCTGCCTCAAGGTGTGGGCCAAGACCAGTGGGTAGACCTGGTGAGGGCTCTGCAGCCCTGCAGGACAGAGCACCAACCTTATTTTCTGCCCCCCCACGCTGGGTGAGCTGGAGGGTCTTAGAGAGAAGACTGAGATCTGCTTCTTACCTCACTCTCCACCTCATGACCACCACTCCACTGTTGTCTGAATCCCCTCACTAACTGCTGCTCCTTGACTGTTTGTTGCTTGTGGGTGGGGCCCACTGGGGCACCAGCCAAGGACTAGATGGAACCATTGCCTGGTAACATGGTGTGGTGTGGAGTAGTGATGCACAGCAGTGACTGGATGCTAAGGGCTGTGCTCACTGCACTTAATTAAAATTCCCCCCTTTTTGTTTAATATTCCTCAATATTGAGGATAACAAATGAGTGTGTTTAGACTTAGCAGTGTAACTCGGTTTTAGGGTGACTGATTCCAACCTCTAATTTCATGTCATATTTCCCCAAGTATTTCAGGGAATGAGGAGATGACTGATTTAGCTATTTCCTGCTGAAATGAAGCACAGTCCTAACTTAAAATGGGAAATGTATATCAAGTTGGAAATATTCTCAAGTCCTAATCTTATATAAGACTCTTGAATCAGTGTCTTCAGAGTCTTATATAAGAAATATCTTATATAGAGAATTCAGTTGAATAAGCCTGATAAAACAGTCTGGACCCAACATTCTGGGGGAGATATGTGACCAGGTAGTCAGTATCACAGTTCATTGTCATCCACACAGTCAAAGGCTTTGGCATAGTCAATAAAGCAGAAATAGATGTTTTTATCTGGAACTCTCTTGCTTTTTCCATGATCCAGTGGATGTTGGCAATTTGATCTCTGGTTCCTCTGCCTTTTTAAAACCAGCTTGAACATCAGGGAGTTCACGATTCACGTATTGCTGAAGCTAGGCTTGGAGAATTTTGAGCATTACTTTACTAGCATGTGAGATGAGTGTAACTGTGTGGTAGTTTGAGCATTTTTAGCATTGCTTTTCTTTGAAATTGGAATGAAAAACACCTTTTCCAGTCCTGTGGCCACTGCTGAGTTTTCCAAATTTGTTGGCATATTGAGTGCAGCACTTTAACAGCATCATCTTTCAGGATTTGAAACAGCTCCACTGGAATTCCATCACTTCCACTAGCCTTGTTTGTAGCGATGCTTTCTAAGGCCCACTTGACTTCACATTCCAAGATGTCTGACTCTAGACTAGTGATCACAACATCATGATTATCTGGGTCGTGAAGATCTTTTTTGCACAGTTCTTCCATGTGTTCTTGCCACCTCTTCTTAATATCTTCTGCTTCTGTTAGGTCCATACCATTTCTGTCCTCTACTGAGCCCATCTTTGCATGAACTCTTCCCTTGGTATCTCTAATTTTCTTGAAGAGGTCTCTAGTCTGTTGCTTTCTTCTGTTTCTTTCAATTGATCACTGAGGAAGCCTTTGTTATCTCTTTATGCTATTATTTGGAACTCTGCATTCAGATGCTTATATCTTTCCTTTTCTCCTTTGCTTTTCTCCTCTCTTCTTTTCACAGCTATTTGTAAGGCTTCCCCAGACAGCCATTTTGCTTTTCTGCATTTCTTTTCAATGGGGATGGTCTTGATCCCTGTCTCTGGTACAATGTCACAAACCTCATTCCATAGTTCATCAGGCACTCTATCAGATGTAGGCGCTTAAATCTGTTTTTCACTTCCACTGTATATACGTAAGGGATTTGATTTAGGTCATACCTGAATTGTCTAGCGGTTTTCCCTACTTTCTTCAATTTAAGTCTGAATTTGGTAATAAGGAGTTCATGATCTGAGCCACAGTCAGTTCCTGGTCTTGTTTTTGTTGACTGTATAGAGCTTCTCCATTTTTGGCTGCAATGAATATAATCAATCAGATTTCAGTGTTGACCATCTGGTGATGTCCATATGTAGAGTCTTCTCCTGTGTTGTTGGAAGAGGGTGTTTGCTATGACCAGTGCATTTTCTTGGCAAAACTCTATTAGTCTTTGCCCTGCTTCAGTCTGTATTCCAAGGCCAAATTTGCCTGTTGCTCCAGGTGTTTCTTGACTTCCTACTTTAGCATGCCAGTCCCCTATAATGAAAAGGACATCTTTTGGGGATGTTAGTTCTAAAAGGTCTTGTAGGTCTTCATAGACCAGTTCAACTTCAGCTTATTCAGTATTACTGGTTGGGGCATAGACTGGGATTACCGTGATATTGAATGGTTTGCCTTGGAAACGAACAGAGATCATTCTGTCGTTTTTGAGATTGCATCCAAGTACTGCATTTCAGATTATTTTGTTGACCATGATGGCTACTCCATTTCTTCTGAGGGATTCCTCCTCGCAGTAGTAGATATAATGGTCATCTGAGTTAAATTCACCCATTCCAGTCCATTTTAGTTCACTGATTCCTAGAATATCGACATTCACCCTGCCTTCTCTTGTTTGACCACTTCCAATTTGCCTTGATTCATGGACCTGACATTCCAAGTTCCTATGCAATATTGCTCTTTAGAGCATCAGATCTTGTTTCTGTCACCAGTCACATGCACAACTGGGTTATGTTTTTGCTTTGGCTCTATCCCTTCATTCTTTTTGGAGTTATTGCTCCACTGAGCTCCAGTAGCACACTGGGCACCTAATGACCTGGGGAGTTACTCTTTGGTATCCTATCATTTTGCCTTTTCATACTGTTCATGGGTTTCTCAAGGCAAGAATACTGAAGTGGCTTGCCATTCCCTTCTCCAGTGAACCACGTTCTTTCAGCCCTCTCCACCATGGGTTGGCAACCCGTCTTGGGTTGCCCCGCAGGCATGGCTTGGTTTCATTGAGTTAGACAAGGCTATGATCCTAGTGTGATTAGATTGACTACTTTTCTGTGAGTACGGTTTCAGTGTGTCTGCCCTCCGATGCCCTCCTGTAACACCCACCATCTTACTTGAGTTTCTCTTACCTTGGGCATGGGGCATCTTTTCACCGCTGCTCCAGCAAAGCACAGCTGCTGCTCCTTAACTTGGACGAGGGGTATCTCCTTACCATTGCTGTTCCTGACCTTCAATGTGGGATAGCTCCTCTAGGCCCTCCTGCGCCTGCATAGCTAGCGCTCCTCGGGTTGCTCCATCTGGCCGCCGGCCCTGGCCTCCAGCTGATGGCTCTTCCCAGCCTGCCCCGCTAGCTTCGGGCTCGGTGTGGTTCCTCAGGGTCACCGCCCCTGACCTCGGGAACGGGGTGTCTCCTCCCAGCCGCCCCTGACCTCGGACACGGGGTGTCTCCCCCTGGCCGCCCCTGACCTTGGATGTGGGGTGTCTCCCCCAGCCACCCCTGACCTCGGATGCAGTGTGTCTCACCCTAGCCGCCCCTGACCTCAGATGTGGGGTGTCTCCCCTGGCCGTCCTTGACCTTGGACACATGGTATCTCCTCCCTGGCCTGCAGGGTGTCTCCTCCCAGCCACCTCTGACCTCGGACGTGGGATGTCTCCTCCCAGCCGCCCCTGACCTCAGACACGGGGTCTGTCCTCCCGGCTGCCACTGACTTCGGACGCAGGGTAGCTCCTCTCCGTCACTGCCCCATCCTCCGACACAGGGTAGCTCCTCTCTCAGCTGTTCCTGCGCTGTCGCAGCCTGACACTCTAGGCTGCTGCCCCTGATCTCAGACATGGGGTAGCTCCTCTCGGCTGTGCTTAGTGCACCGCCGGCTCTCGCAGCCGCCTGTGCTTAGTTGGGAATACCGGACCACCTGACCTGCCTCTTGAGAAATCTATATGCAGGTCAGGAAGCAACAGTTAGAACTGGACATGGAACAACAGGCTGGTTCCAAATAGGAAAAGGAGTATGTCAAGGCTGTCTATTGTCACCTGCTTATTTAACTTATATGCAGAGTACATCATGAGAAACGCTGGGCTGGATGAAGCATAACCTGGAATCAAGATTGCTGGGAGAAATATCAATAACCTCAGATATCCAGATGACACCACCCTTATGGCAGAAAGTGAACAGGAACTAAAAAGCCTCTTGATGAAAGTGAAAGAGGAGAGTGAAAAAGTTGGCCTATAGCTCAACATTCAGAAAACGAAGATCATGGCATCTGGTCCCATTACTTCATGGGAAATAGATGGGGAAACAGTGGAAACAGTGTCAGACTTTATTTTTGGGGCTCCAAAATCACTGCAGATGGTGACTGCAGCCATGAAATTAAAAGACGCTTACTCCTTGGAAGAAAAGTTATGACCAACCTAGATAGTATATTCAAAAGCAGAGACATTACTTTGCCGACTAAGGTCCATCTAGTCAAGGCTATGGTTTTTCCTGTGGCCATGTATGGATGTGAGAGTTGGATTGTGAAGAAGGCTGAGTGCCAAAGTATTGATGTTTTTGAACTGTGGTGTTGGAGAAGACTCTTGAGAGTCCCTTGGACTGCAAGGAGATCCAACCAGTCCATTCTGAATGAAATCAGCCCTGGGATTTCTTTGGAAGGAATGATGCTAAAGCTGAAACTCTAGTACTTTGGCCACTTCATGCGAAGAGTTGACTCACTGGAAAACACTCTGATGCTGGGAGGGTTTGGGGACAGGAGGAGAAGGGGACGACCAAGGATGAGATGGCTGGATGGCATCACGGACTCGATGGACATGAGTCTGAGTGAAATCTGAGAGAAGGTGATGAACAGGGAGGCCTGGCTACGATTCATGAGGTAGCAAAGAGTTGGACACGACTGAACAATTGAACTGAACTGAACTGAACTGAGTCAGTATCACAGAAGTATAATTTACCAAATTTCCGTAAGTCATGAGTAACTCAGTGAAAAAGCCTTGCCATACCTAGAGAACACAGATAAAAATCAGTAATAGTCCTGACAGAATCCATAAACCAACAAATGCACCAGTTTACTCAGTAAACACCTATTTTCTTACCCTTATCAAAACAATGAAGTGACAGAACTGTGCCAAAAAAGATGCATGTCACAAAGGTCCTCGCAAAGTGGTAACTGGTAATGTAGGGCTGTCCCTGTTTTCCTTAAAGGAGTCACAGCTCACCCCTGAGTTGCTTAAGTTTTCTCCCTTGACTTCATGCTGTCAAGGGATTGCCTCAATAGAAATGTGTTATTGCAGGGGGCACAAATAAGCAATACTGGGTTTAAGCAGTTTTGTTATGTTTTATGGAAACCAGATTTTCCCAAAGCCAGTATTTCATAACTATCTTAATTAAGCAGCTAACAGCTCCTCTTTCACTGCTCATTCTCAAGTACTAGCACATAGCTGTAAAACCCCTTCTCCCTTCTAGGAGGAGTGTCACTGTGAGATTGTCTTGTCACTCTGCTGACTCTGTTGAACACAACCTCAAGGCCCATCATGGCTGCCAGTGAAGGGGAAAGTTTTTCCTCCTATGAGTATGATAAAAATTCCTTACTCTGTCTGTTTAAAAGTCCTTCCTGTGAATCTCCTTGAAAGTGAAACACTTTAGAAAAGCATCGGCTTAACTATATATTAAAAACTTAATAGGCAAGGTTAAAGATCTGATCACAATGTGTTGATAAAGAACCTTAACCAAGTTGCTGTGGTATAACCAGAATTATGGCAGATAGATTATACCAGGACATATTTACCTTTCAGAAACTTCATATAATTTCTAGACGATCTAAGGTATTAACACCATCTTATCCACACAGCATAATACTAGAAGGCTTATCACTCCTTTGATAATACTTTCCACATAATGCTACATACCAAATAACACTAATTAAATATTCCTCCTTGAGATGCCTTAAGGGTTCCCTAATGAAACCCAAAGTTAGCAGGGAGCAGAAAGAACTTTAATTAAAATTTGATATGTGATAATTTTGTCAAAAATTTCAAAACACTTGCCAAATAAGATCATTGGTCACTGTAAGACAATACTTGTTTCTTATCCAAACTGAGAAGAGATTTCAAAAGATATAGATTACTTAAAACCGAGGAAGTTCATGTAACCTTTTAATAACAGCAAAAGTCTGAGTGAACTTTCTCTCTAGTAGAGGCTGTTTTTGTTCAGTCACTAGATCATGCCCAACTCTGTGACTCCATGGACTGCAGCATTACAGACTCCCCTGTCCTTCACTGTCTCCCAGAGTTTGCTCAGATTTACATTGATTGAATTGGTGATGCTACTGAATCATCTCATCCTCTGAAACTCTCTTCTCCTTTTGCCTTCAATCTCTCCCAGTATCAGGGAGGGATAACCTTCCATAACTAATAGAAAAACTATAGCTTTAAATATACAGATATTTTTTCCAGTGTGATGTCTCTGCCTTTTAATATGCTGTCTGGGTTTGTGATAGCTTTTCTTCAAGGAGCAAGCATCGTTTAATTTTATGCCTTCAGTCACCATTGGCAGTGATTTTGAAACCTAAGCAAATAAAATCTGTCACTTGTATACCAAGTTGCTTCAGGAATATCTGACTCTTTGCAAGCCTGTGGACTATAACCCACCAAGTTTCTCTGTCCACAGTATTCTTCAGGCAAGACTACTGGAGTGGATTGCCATGTCCTCCTCCAGGGGATCTTCCTGACCCAGGGATCTAACCCAAGTCACTTATGTCTACCTGCATTGACAGGCAAGTTCTTTACCACTAGAACCACCTGGGAAGCCCCATTTTTCCCTACCTTTTGTCATGAACTGGTGGGACGGTGTGTGGAGAGAGCAAATTAGTCAAGATGGCATGGTCAGGTTCTCTTGCCCCACGTTTTTAAAATGATGGGTATATAACAGCTGAGATCAATTATAGAACTGTGTATGTGCCTCAGGAGGTACTCGCTTGGTCACAAGCTGCTTTGTGCGATAGGCATCTATGAGACCCACCTGAGAAACCGGCAGCATTTTGTTGCTGTCATGGCTGTGTCTATTGGGCCAGCCATGCCTCTCTCTTGTCATAGCTGCTGCGCCAGCCAGGAGAGAGGCTGTGTCATGTTAGGTTATGGTATGGCTGCTGCCTTGGCTGCTGCATCAGCCAGGAGAGGAAAAATGTGTCTGAAGTTCCTGCAGCTCTTCAAGTCTTCTTCCAACCTCTTCATTCATGTCTTGCCTACCCTGGGTTCAGCAAACAGTGCAGACAGTGGTGTCTGCAAGACAAGACAATTGGTGTCACATACAGGAGCAGTGATACTGTTGCCTTTGTTGGCAGGATAGGGGAGCTTGAGGCTTCACTGGATGAAGAAAGCCAGTGGCTATCAGATAGCATATGGTGTCCTGTGGCCACGATACTCTTGGTGTGGGCTGTGGTGGAAGACTGGGAAGCAGTGAATGGTTCACCAGAGAATATTGAAAAGGTATTACAGTGAGTTTCCATTTGCTGAACAAGGCAGCATGGACTGTAGGGTGGATCTTCCTGACTGCTCTGAAGGGGAATATAGATAGTGCTCTCCAAGATGTCACACTGGTGTGCAATCCACAGAGATGCTTGGATGAACTAGAACAATGTATAATGGCGTTAGAGCAAGAACCATGTGGCCCTGAAGAACCCAATATCTCTGACAGAGAGATGGCAAGTGACAGTGATGATGAACATCATGAGACTGCGGGTCTCTGCTTGCCAGCAAGGCCTGTTGTGCAGCAGAAAGTTAAGCATATGCAGCCTATGGCACAGGAGGGGCATCTTCAAGGGGCCCCCAGTGTTACTGAGTTCGTGACATATCAGCTGTATACTCAGGTGGAGTTGGTTGACTTGGGTAAGCAGTTTTGGCAAAGCAAAGGGAAACCTTGGCAGCTTAACTTTTGCAACTCTGGGACACAGGGTGGGCCTGGCACCTCTGGGGGATTTTGCAGTGTCCTTACTGAGAGATGTAGAGGGACAGTGTGTGAGACACCATTTGAAAGTGTGGAGACCCTGAAGGGCAGGGGTCCCATTCAGGTTACATAGATGTAAATGTGGACTGATTTGTGTGAAGGCATACTGTAAAGGCTGTGTTCTATGATGTATATTGTCTGTAAAGGCTGTGTCCTCAGATTTTAAAAAAGTGTAATCATGTGGAAGGACTGATTGCAAAGATCCCTGTGAAAGGGTGTGCCCGGCCCATGTAGGGGCTTTTGTGGATCTTTAATAAAAAAATTCCACAGGAGTGAAGTTGCCCCTGTGGAGGCTTTCCTGCAATCTCACAAGGACAGACTGTGGACTGGACTTGGCCATGGAAGATAAAAGCACGCCACATGAAGTGGGTGGCTCTTCTAGCCCCATTAGGGCAAGGACTGCAACACGAACTCCAGGTAATACCTGGCATTAGGTTTTGCTATGTATTGGGGGATGTAACTGTTTGTTTGTTTGTTTGTTTTTATTGTTGTTTTGTAGCTATTGCCATTGCAAGATGTAAATCCAAGGATCAGTGTTACTCACAAAGGGAATATCTCAGAAGATAGACTGCACATAGGATGTGAGGCAAGAGACCCTGAAAGGATGGAGTGTGGGGAGAGAGTGAATTAGCCAAGAGCGTATTGTCAGGCTCTCTCACCCCAAGTTTTGTAAATAATGACTATGTAACAGCTGAGATCATTTATAGCACTGCACATGTGTGTCATGAGTTTTGTTTAAGAGCTGAGGTCACTTATAGCATTGCATATGCACATCACAAGGTATTTACTTGGTCATGAGCCACTTTGTGCCGTAGGCATATATGAGCTCCACCTAAGAAAGCGATGGCATTTTACTGCTGCATCACAGCTGTATCTGTTGGGTCAGCCATGAGAGGAGAGAGTATAATGTGTCTATTATTATGGCTGCTGTGCCAACCAGGAGAGAGGTTGTATCCTGTTAGGTTATGTTACGGCTACTGCTTTGGCTGCATCAACCAGGAGAGAGTAAACATGTCTGCAGTTCCTACAGCTCCTTGAGTCTTCTTCCTGCCTCTTAGCTTGCACCTTGCCTAACCTGGGTTCTTCAAACAGTGTAGACAGTGTGAACAGCAAGACAGGATGCCATGATCTACCTTTTTAATACTGAATTTCAAGCCAGGTTTTTCACTCTGCTTTTCATTCTCATCAGGAGGTTCTTTAGTTCCTCTTCACTTTCTGCCATTAGGATTATATCATCTTCATATTTGTGATTGTTTATATTTCTCCAAGCATTCTTGATTTCAGCTTATGATTCATCAATTAAAATTGCATTTTTCATGATGCAATTTGTATAGAAGTTAAATAACCAGTGTCACCATATGTAGCCCTGTACTCCTTTCTCAATTTGAACCGGTCAGTTTTTCCATGTCCAGTTATATCTGTTGCTTTTTGACCTGCGTACAGGTTTCCTCAGGAGACGGGTGAGGTGGTCTGGTATTCCCATTCTCTTTAAAACTTTTCCAGTTTCCACACAGTAAATGACATTAGCATAGTCAATGAACTAGAAATAGATGTTCTTCTGGAATTTTCTTACTTTCTCTATGATCCAACAACTGTTGGCACTTTGGCCTCTAGTTCCTGTACTTTTCTAAACCCTGAGTATAGATCTGAAGGTTCTCAGTTCATGTACTGCTAAAGCCTAGCTTGAAGAATTTTGAACATAACCTTATGAGCATGTGACATAAGCATAATTGTCCAGTAGTCTGAATATTCTTTGGTGTTGCCCTTCTTTGAAATTGGAATGAAAACCAAATTTTGCTGCCTTATGACCAACTACTGAGTTTTCCAAACTTACTGACATATTGAATGTAGCACTTTAGCAGCATAAATT
Organism: Nanger dama; assembly: GCA_917880005.1. NCBI lineage: Eukaryota > Metazoa > Chordata > Mammalia > Artiodactyla > Bovidae > Nanger > Nanger dama. Next base: position 1,513,098 of record CAKJTW010000045.1, read on the forward strand.
TTAAAGATTTTAAACAGTTCAGCTAGAATCCCATCACATTCACTAACTGTCCATAGTGATGCTTCCTCAGGCCCACTTGACCACATTCCAGGATGTCTGGCTCTATGTGACTGAACATATCATCATGGTTATCTGGGCCATTAAGACTTTTCTATGTTTAGTTCTGGGTATTCTTGGCAACTCTATTTAATCTTTTCTGCTTCTGTTAGGGCCTTATGATTTCCATCTCTCTTAAAAAAATTTTTTTAATTGAAGGATAATTGCTTTACGGAATTTTGCTGTTTCCTGTCAAACCTCAACATGCATCAGCCATGGGTATATGCATATCCCCTCCCTTTGGGAATCCCTTCCCCTTTCCCTCCCAATTCCAAGCCTCTAGGTTAATACAGAGCCACTGTTTGAGTTTCCTGAGCCATACAGCAAATTCCCATTGGCTATATATTTTACATATGATAATGTAAGTTTCCATGATATTCTTTCCATACATCTCATCCTCTCCTCCCCTCTCCCTGTGTCCACAAGTCTATTCTCTATGTCTGTTTTTCCACTGTTGCCCTATAAATAAACTTTTCAGTACCGTTTTTCTGCATTGCATATATATGTGTAAGCAGACAGTATTTATATCTCTTTCTGACTCACATCACTCTGTATAATAGGTTCTAGATCCATCCACCTCATTAAAATTGACTCAAATGTGTTCCTATTTATGGCTGAGTAATATTTCACTGTGTGTATATACATCACGACTTATCTATTCATCTGTTGATGGACATCTATGTTGCTTCCATGTTCTAGCTATTGTAAATAGTTCTGCAGTGAAAATGGGGTACATACATCTCTTTCAATTTTGGTTTCCTCAGGGTATATGCCAAGAGTGGGATTGCTGGGTAATATAATGGTTTTATTTCTTTTTTTTTTTTTCTTTTAAGGAATCTCCATACCACCTTTCCCTGGAGAAGGCAATGGCAACCCACTCCAGTTCTCTTGCCTGGAAAACCTCATGGACAGAGGAGCCTGGTAGGCTGCAGTCTAAGAGGTCGTGAAGAGTCAGACATGTCTGAGCAACTTCACTTTCACTTTTCACTTTCATCCATTGGAGAAGGAAATGGAAACCCACTCCAGTGTTTTTGCTTGGAGAATCCTGGGGACAGCAGAGCCTGGTAGGCTGCTGTCTATGGGATCGTACAGAGTCAGACATGACTGAAACAACTTAGCAGCAGCAGCAGCAGCAGCAGCATACCATCTTTCATAGTGGCTATATCAATTTACATTCCCATCAAAAGTGCAAGAGTGTTCCCTTTTCTCAACACCCTTTCCACCATTTATTGTTTGCAGAATAAAGTTTTGGTGATGGCCATTTTGACTGGCTTAAGGTGGTATCTCATTGTAGTTTTTATTTGCATTTCTCTAATAATGAGCAATGTTGAGCATCTTTTCACGTGTTTGTTAGCCATCTGTGTGTCATCTTTGGAGAAATGTCTGTTTAGGTCTTTTTTCAACTTTTTGATTGGGTTGTTTGTTTTTCTGGTATTGAGTTGTACAAGCTGTTTTTATATTTTGGAAATTAATCATTTGTCAATTGTTTCAGCTGCTATTATTTCCTCCCATTCTTGGGGTTGTATTTTCACCTTGTTTATAGTTTCTTTTTCTATGCAAAAGGTTTTAAGTTTAATCAGGTCCCATGTGTTTACTTTTATTTTTAATTTCCATCTGTTTTGAATGAGACCATTTCCAGGTACAGTAATCTTGGTTGCAGAATTTTCCCTTTTGGTAATTTAAACATATCCTGCCATTGCCTTGTGGCCTGCAGAATTTTTGCAGAAATATCAGCTGTTAATCCTATGGGGTTTCCCCTGTATGTTACTTGTTGCTTTGCCTTTGCTGCTTTTAATATTCTTTCTTTGTGTTTACTCTTTGTTAATTTAATTAGTATGTGTCTTGATGTATTTCTCCTTGAGTTTATCCTGTATGGTACTCTTTGTGTCTTTGCACTTGATTGAGTATTTCCTTTTCCATGTTGCAGAAAATTTCCACTTTAATCTCAGCTCGTTTCCAAGGCAAGACATTCAATATCTTAGCAATCCAAATCTATTGCCTAATCACTAATGCTGAAGAGGTTGAAGTTGAATGATTCTACGAATACCTAAAACTACCACCAAAAAAGATGTCCTTTTCATGAGGACTGGAATGCAAAAATAGGAAGTCAACAGACACGTGGAGAAACAGGTAAGATTCGGATTTGAGTACAAAATGAAGAAGGGCAAAGGCCAACATAATTTTGCCAATAAAATGCACTGATTATAGCAAAAACTCTCTTGCAACAACACAAGAGATGACTCTACATGTTAGTATTGTACAGGAGACAGTTATCAAAATCACCCCCAAGAAAAAACAATCCAAAAAGGAAAAGGAGTTGTCTGAGAAGGCTTTACAAATAGCTGAGGAAAGGAGAAGCAAAAGGTAAGTGTAAAAGGGAAAGAAACACCTGGACTAATGGGCAAACTTGGCCTTCGAATACAGAATGAAGCAGGGCAAAGACTAATAGAGTTTTACCAAGAAAATGCACTGGTCATAGCAAACACCCTCTTCCAACAACACAAGAGAAGACTCTACACATGGACATCACCAAATGGTCAACACCAAAATCTGATTGATTACATTCTTGGCAGCCAAAGATGTAGAAGCTCTATACAGTCAACAAAAACAAGACCAGGAGCTGACTGTGGCTCAGATCATGAACTCCTTATTACCAAATTCAGACTTAAATTGAAGAAAGTAGGGAAAACCACTAGACCATTCAGGTATGACCTAAATCAAATCCTTTATGATTATACAGTGGAAGTGAGAAATAGATTTAAGGGCCTAGATCTGATAGATTCAGTGCCTGAAGAACTATGGAATGAGGTTCATGACATTGTGCAGGAGACAAGGATCAAGACCATCCCCATGGAAAATAAATGCAAAAAAGCAAAATGGCTGTCTGGGGAGGCCTTACAAATAGCTGTGAAAAGAAGACAGGAGAAAAGCAAAGGAGAAAAGGAAAGATATAAGCATCTGAATGCAGAGTTGCAAAGAATAGCAAGAAGAGATAAGAAAGCCTTCTTCAGCGATCAATGCAAAGAAACAGAAGAAAGTAACAGATTGGGAAAGACTAGAGATCTCTTCAAGAAAATTAGAGATACCAAGGGAAGATTTCATGCAAAGATGGGCTCGATAGAGGACAGAAATGGTATGGACCTAAGAGAAGCAGAAGATATTAAGAAGAAGTGTCAAGAATACACAGGAGAACTGTACAAAAGATCTTCACGACCCAGATAATCATGATGATGTGATCACTAATCTAGAGCCAGACATCTTGGAATGTGAAGTCAAGTGAGCCTTAGAAAGCATCACTATGAACAAAGCTAGTGGAGGTGATGGCATTCCAGTTGAGCTGTTTCAAATCCTGGAAGGTGATGCTGTGAAAGTGCTGCACTCAATATGCCAGTAAATTTGGAAAACTCAGCAGTGGCCACAGGACTGGAAAAGGTCAGTTTTCATTCCAATTCCAAAGAAAGGCAATGCCAAAGAATACCCAAACTACTGCACAATTGCACTCATCTCACATGCTAGCAAAGTAATGCTCAAAATTCTCCAAGCCAGGCTGCAGCAGTATGTGAACTGTGAATTCCAGATGCTTAAGCTGGTTTTAGAAAAGGCACAGGAACCAGAGACCAAATTGCTAACATCCGCTGGATCATGGAAAAAGTAAGAGAGTTCCAGAAAAACATCTATTTCTGCTTTATTGACTATGCCAAAGTCTTTGAGTGTGTGGATCACAATAAACTGTTGAAAAGTCTTCAAGAGATGGGAATACCAGACCACCTAACCTGCCTCTTGAGAAATCTGTAAGCAGGTCAGGAAACAACAGTTAGACCTGGACATGGAACAACAGACTGGTTCCAAATAGGAAAAGGAGTACATCAAAGCTCCATATTGTCACCCTGCTTATTTAACTTATATGCAGAATACATCATGAGAAACGCTGGACTGGAAGAAACACAAGCTGGAATCAAGATTTCTGGGAGAAATATCAGTAACCTCAGATATGCAGATGACACCACCCTTATGGCAGAAAGTGAAGAGGAACTAAAAGCCTGTTGATTAAAGTCAAAGAGGAGAGTGAAAAAGTTGGCCTAAAGCTCAACATTCAGAAAATGAATATCATGGCATCTGTCCCATTACTTCATGGGAAATAGATGGGGTAACAGTGTCAGAGTTTATTTTGGGGGCTCCAGAATCACTTCACATGGTGATTGCAGCCATGAAATTAAGACACTTACTCCTTGGAAGAAAAGTTATGACCAACCTAAATAGTATATTCAAAAGCAGAGACATTACTTTGCCAACTAAGGTCCGTCTGATCAAGGCTATGGTTTTTCCTGTGGTCATGTATGGATGTGAGAGTTGGAGTGTGAAGAAGGCTGAACGCCAAAGAATTGATGCTTGTGAACTGTGGTGTTGGAGAAGACTGTTGAGAGTCCCTTGGACTGCAAAGAGATCCAATCAGTCCATTCTGAAGGAGATCAACCCTGGGATTTCTTTGGAGAGAATGATACTAAAGCTGGAACTTCAGTTCTTTGGCCACCTAATGGGAAGAGTTGACTCACTGGAAAAAAATCTCTGATGCTGGGAGGGATTGGAGACAGGAGGAGAAGGGGACGAATGAGGATGATATGGCTGGATGGCATCACAGACTCGATGGACGTGCGTCTGGGTGAACTCTGGGAAATGGTGATGGACAGGGAGGCCTGGCGTCCTTTGATTCATGGGGTCGCAAAGTGCCAGACATGACTGAGCAACTGAACTGAACTGAAAAAGGAAAGATATGCCTACTTTTCTAACTGAATGCAGATTTCCAGAGGATAGCAAGAAAAGATAGGAGGCTTTCTTAAATTGCAAACAAACAGAGGAAAACAATAGAATGGGAAAGACTAGGGAACTCCTCATGAGAATTGGATATATCACATATAGGTTTCTGTTCTTTTCCTTATTATAAACAGACACATAATTCACAAAGAACTTGGTATAGGCATTTGTGGGTGTTCTTGCCCTTCCTGAAATTTGGGGAATAAGAAGAGGTGTACACCATAAAAACAGGGAATTCCCTGGCTCTCCAGTGATTAAGACTCTGCATTCTAACTGCTGACTGCCAAGGTTCAGTCCTTGGTCAGGGAACTAAAATACCACAAGCACGTGACATAGTAAAGAACAAACAAACAAGTATTTTTAGTGATTATTAGACCTTCAGCATTTGCAAATGCCTTATCCACCTTAGTATGAGAGAAAATAAACCCAGCTCCATATTGGATATATTCATTAAGCTCTAAATTTTGTGCTCAGTTGCCTGTGTTTAGTCATGCTGGATCTATACCTTGGCAAAATAATGTTGCCTATTGTCTGAAATATACAAAATCGCCTATTATCAAGGCTCTGTATCAAAGGATTGATCTTTAAAGAAAAGATTCTTTATTCATATAGAGATAAAAAGTTGCAGAACAGAGAAAAACATTTGTCTATTGAAGGTTTGCAGAAACATGACCAGACCTACATAAACAGCTGTAAGAACAAAAGATCATCACATCTCCTCTGGGGTTTCACAGACACCATGAAGTTTTCATGAACAATTCAGACATCCTCCACTTTCAGGCTTATTAAAACAAACAAACAAACAAACCCTGAATACTAAATCAGGTAAAATAGGTCTTAGGGCCACTCATCCAGCATCTTCTCAGTCTGCTGGCTTTCCAAATAAAGTTGCTTTCCCTTACCCTAATACTTTGTCTCTCAGTTTATTGGCTTGGCCTGTAAAAGCTTGGATTTGGTAACATTTTACCAACCCTGATTGTTTCTTGACATCTATGCAGCCCATTAATTCTTCTCTCTTGCCTTCTTTTATCCAGTTCCATTATTCTGAGACATAAAAGTAAATACTTCCTGTATTTTTATACAGAGAAAATTAGTTCTTTCAAGTCCTTTTATACAAGCTTAGTTTGGGGCTCATTTGAATACCTAAGCTTTAAAAATTATTTAGTGTAATGACATTTTTAGACAATGTTATTCTCCATTACTCATGTGTGTGAATGGAGATTTCAAGTTACAATTTAATTATATTTCTCAATATTCCTACAAATCACAAAAGCTTTACATTTCAGTTAAGTAATTCATACTCAGTTATAGTCTACCATGATGAAATCATTGAAATGAAAAAGAGATTTTTGTATTATGTCTAGAAGTTATTTATGTTTTGAGTAAATCTAAGCAATTTTTATTATACTTAAGAACTCATAGCAATGTTGGTCATCTGGTGGTATTGAGCCAAGTTTTAGGCACTGGGGAAAGTTTGGGTAAGTAACTAGCATATTTTAAATTCAAGAAAACTGGCTAAGTTCTGTACACTATTATGCTTCCCTTTTTCTACATTAACTGGTTTTATGAAAAGTGAAGAGAAATTAGGAAAGTACTCAAATCATTTATGCATGTACTCATTAAAAAAAAAAACAGAATCAATATTATTCAAGTTAACATTGAAACCATGTTAAATGGAAGTTGTTTTTATTTTTCCTTTTACCACATTTACTTATTGGATTTAGAAAAGGAAGAGAAACCAAAGATAAAATTGCCAACATCCATTGTATCACAGAAAAAGCAATGGAATTCCAGAAAAAGTTCTGCTTCATTGACTCTGCTAAAGCCCTTGACTGTATGGATTACAACAAACTGTGGATAATTCCTAAAGAGTTTGGAATATCAGACCACCTTACTTGCCTCCTGAGAAACCTGTATGCATGTCAGGAAGCAATAGCTAAAACCAGACATAGAACAATGGACCGGTTCCAACTTGGGAAAGGAGTACATCAAGGCTGTATATTGTTACCCTACTTATTTAATTTATATTCAGAATACATCATGCAAAATGCTGGGCTGGTTGACCTATACGCTGAGATCAAGATTACTAAGAGAAATATCCATAAACTCAGATATGTAGATGACACTACTCTAATGGTAGAAAGTGAAGAGGATGTAAACAACCTCTTGATGAAGGTGAAAAAGTAGAGTGAAGAAACTGACTTAAAGCTCAACATTAAAAACACTAAGATCATGGCATCTGGTCCCATCTCTTCATGGCAAGTAGATGGGGAATTATGGAAAGAGTAACTTTTTTTTTTTGCTCCAAAATCACTGCAGGCAGTGACTGCAACCATGAAATTAAAAGACACTTTCTCCTTGGGAGGAAAGCTATGACCAATCTAGACAGTGTATTAAAAAGCAGAGACATCATTATGCTGACAAAGACCTGTATAACCAATGCTCTAGTCTTTCCAGTAGTTTTGTATGACGATGAGAGATGGACCATAAAGAAGGCTGAGAGCTGAAGAACTGATGCTTTTGAACTGTATGTGTCAGTTGTTCAGTCGTGTCCAACTCTTTGAGACCCCAGCGACTCTAGCTCGCCAGGCTTCTCTGTCCATGGGGTTTTCCAGGCAAGAATACTGGAGTGGGTTGCCATTCCCTTCTCCAGGGAATTGTCCCAACCCAGGGATAGCACCAGCATCTCCTGCATTGCAGGCACATCTTTACTGTCTGAGCCTCCAGGGAAGCCCTAGAAGTGTGGTGATGAGGAAAACTCTTGAGAGTCCTTTGGGCTCCTAAGACACCAAACGAGTCAATCCAAAGGAAACCAACCCTGGATATTCATTGGAAGCACTGATACTGCAGCTCAAGTGCCAATACTTTGGCCACCTGATGGGAAGAACCGACTCATTGGTAAAGACCCTAATGCTGGTGTAGACTGAGGGCAGGAGGAGAAGGGGAAAACAGAGGATGAGATGGTTAGATGGCATCACTGACTCAATGGACATTGAGTTTGAGCAAACTCTGGGAGAGAGTGAAAAATAGGGAAACCTGGCATGCTGCAATCTATGGGGTCACAAAGAGTCTTACATGACTGAGTGACTGAACAACAACAATAACAACAAGTTATTGGAACAATAAACACGCATATCTGGGGGAAATTAATGCATATATATCTATATTCTCTAAACTACCTTACAAAAGCTAGAGTCAAAATTCAGCTGAGTTACAGAAGAACAAGACTATTAGTTTTATAATTATTATTATTCTATACTTTCTCTGTCGTAGATATTCTTGCATAGACAGTTGTTTTCATATTCAGTTGTTCCAGAAGTAGCACCTCTTTTAATTTTGGCAGCATTGTCAAATATGTCTGTGACTAGACTGTTGTCTATATTGACAACGATCCTTACACCATATCCAATGGCTCTTCACATCTGAAGACTTCCTTGTGACATGAATTGATGTTTCTCTAAAAAGAATTTATTTAGTAAAACATCAACTTTGGCCATCTGATGTGAAGAGCTGGTTCATTTGAAAAGACCCTGATGCTGGGAAAGATTGAGGGCAGGAGGAGAAGGGGATGACAGAGGATGAGATGGTTGTATGGCATCACCAACTTGATGGACTTGGGTTTGGGTGGACTCTGGGAGTTGGTGATGGACAGGGAGGCCTGGTGTGCTGCCGTTCATGGGGTCACAAAGAGTTGGACATGACTGAGTGACTGAACTGAACTGAACTGAAAACATCAGCAGCAATTATATATCTCCAAAAACATAAAAATTCAGAGTCCACAGCCTCAGATGTGACGAAGAGAAACTGGAAAGGAAATACTTTCACTAATGGTCTTATGTCCTTACTCATAATGGTGATAGTTGGGTCCCCTTCACCACAAGTAGATTCTAGCCACCAGCACAAAACCCCAAACTTTGGAATACATTTTTTTATATATTAATATATACATATTTTTAGTTATTTATTTGTCATTGTATTCTCAAAATAAATTACATGATAACTGTATGATAACTGTGCACAGATAGAAAGTAAATGTAAATTAAATTAATTTTTCCACTGATGTAAAAGTCTACTATCTCTACAATAAATTCTTTGACTTTTCTTTTATAGTTTAATTTCTCAGACTATAATTGCTACTTTTAAACTGTTGATATCATTGGGGCTTTCACTGGATAGGCAGGTAACAGCCAAAGCATAAGCTAGATCATATAAACATGTATATCCATCTTAATGTCATTTTGGCACACCTTATAAGTTGTCTCTTTTGCTAACCCTTAACTGGTGGGCCATGCATTTTCATCTATTATGAATGCAGAACAATCTGATTTTTAATGTGGCACTTTTTTGCCTCCTTTTTAGACCCTTATTCAGTTCACTCACTTAGGCAATAATATAGTTTGATGCATCACATAATCATCTGAAATAGCTTCAATTGGTGTTACAGTTTGGGTGTCTATGATCCAGAGAGATGATATGTGGTGGGAGGTGGGAGGGGGTTCAGGATTGGGAACTCATGTATATCTGTGGCTGATTCATGTCAATGTATGACAAAACCAACACAGTATTGTAAAACAAAATAAAGTAAAAGTCCAAATTAAAAAAATATATATTTTGAGATTCAGATTCATGAGGAGGATGTTTATTAGGGAGTGTTCTGAGCGTGTGGCATTTGGGAGGAAAAGAGCAGGATTGAGCAGAAGAAGCTGTGATGCTGTTCTAATGAGGGGCCCAACTGACCCTATGGTGGGGCTCTGGAGTATGGGATGATACCCCAAATTTATCCCAAGTTGAGGCACAAGCCCAAGTCATTAATTTATATAAATTTAGATGGATCTATTTTGCATATGGGTTTTCCTGAAAGGAGGTTGACTCAACCAGGAGGTTTTCTTCAACTGGGGCAGTCCTTAAGGGTGGATCGCAGCTGAGGGTTATCTGGCTGCATTCACAGCAACTGGGAAGAAACAAAACTTTTGTTCCTGAAGATGTGGGTTCCATACCACAGTATCAACCACATAATTTAATGGTCACTCAATTTATATGCTTTTTCTAGCTCAATGGATTACAAACTTTTTTAAAATAAAAATTTATTTATTTTAATTGGATGCTAATTACTTTACAATATTGTATTAGTTTTGGCATACATTGACATGAATCTGCCATTAGTGCACATGTGTTCCCCATCCTGAACCTCCCTCCCACATCCCACCCCATCCCATCACTCTGGGTCATCCCAGTGCAGCAGCCCTGAGCACCTTGTATCATGCATCAAACCTGGACTGGTGATTCATTTCACATATGAAAATTTACATGTTTAAATGCCATTCTCCCAAATCATTCCAACCTCTCCCACAGGGTGCAAAATACTGTCCTATACATCTGTCTCTCTTTTGCCACCTTGCATACAGGGTTATCATTATCATTTTTCTAAATTCCATATATATGCGTTCAGGTCAGTTTAGTCGCTCAGTCGTGCCTGACTCTTTGCGACGCCATGAATTACAGCACGCCAGACCTCCCTGTTCATCACCAACTCCCAGAGTTCACTCAAACTTACGTCAGTCGAGTCAGTGATGCCATCCAGCCATTTCATCCTCTGTCGTCCCCTTCTCCTCCTGCCCCCAATCTTTCCCAGCATCAGAGTCTTTTCCAATGAGTCATCTCTTTGCATGAGGTGGCCAGAGTACTGGAGTTTCAGCTTCAGCATCATTCCTTCCAAAGAACACCCAGGATTGATCTCCTTTAGAATGGACTGGTTGGATCTCCTTGCAGTCCAAGGGACTCTCAAGTGTCTTCTCCAACACCACAGTTGGAAAGCATCAATTCTTCGGTGCTCAGCTTTCTTCACAGTCCAACTGTCACATCCATACATGGCTACTGGAAAAACCATAGCCTTGACTAGATGGACGTTAGTCGGCAAAGTAATGTCTCTGTTTTTGAATATGCTATCTAGGTTGGTCATATCTTTCCTTCCAAGGAGTAAGCATCTTTTAATTTCATGGTTGCAATCACCATCTGCAGTGATTTTGGAGCCCCCAAACTAAATTCTGACAATTTTATACTGTATTGGTGTTTTTCTTTCTGGCTTACTTCACTGTGTATAATAGGCTCCAGTCATCCACCTCGAACTCATTCAAATGCATTTTTTTAATGGCTGAGTAATATTCCATTGTATATATGTACCACAACTTTCTTATCCATTCGTCTGCTAATGAACATCTAAAAGCAGTAGTACTTTTGTTCCAAGGCATTTGATATAGCAAATATTCCTACATAAAATACACAAAAGCAATTGCTTTCCCAGAAAGCCCAAGAAATGACTCCTAAGATGCTTCCATAGTACTAGATGAATAGTTGTAAAACTTGACTTATCATTAGCTCAAAGCTTTTTTTTTTTTTTAAAGAGGGAAACCACACACATAGATTCTTGTGTTTTACACTATGATATTTGGGTTAATTAGGTCTATGATTGGGCATTAGTATCTAACTCTCTCTGTCTCTGTCTCTGTCTCTGTCTCTGTCTCTCTCTCTCTCACACACACGCACACAGATATGTGATTCATGTGAATTTTGTAGATTTGTATTCTAGACAATATTAAAAAGAAACAGATTTTCTTATTAGTAGAAAAAAGCTGTATAGATATGAATCACTATTACCCAAAGCTGAAAACGTCCCTGGCACATAGACTTGGAAATGAGTAGGGTTAGGAGTCCTGCTATTCTATAATTTTCTTCTATTCTTTATCATCTGTTTCCATTAGTTACATGTCATTAAAGTTTATAGTTTTGTTTTATTTCTCAAAAATACCTTGATTAGAGTTTTCATAGGTGCTGTTATTATTGATTAGGTGTTGTGGAAAAAAAAAATGTTCTGAGATGGTTTAAGCTACCATCTTTACACTGACTTTTCTTACATGTACATCTCCAAACATATTCTACAAAGCCAAATTTTCTCCAAAGAGACACTCTTCACTGGCAGTTTATGAGTGATCCTGCTACTCTACATTGGTACTTGTTTGTTTTCTTTTTAAATTTATTTATTAAGTAAACACTTGTTGCTTACCCACCATGTGTCAAACACCATTCTTGGTGTTTGGAATAAATCAGTGGAAAAACAAGATAGTTTGGTAAACTGACAAACAATACACATAAGTAAGCACTTTTATTGAATGTTACAAGGTGTTAAGTGCTATGAAATAAAGAAAAAGTACAACAGGGTAAGGGGGATCAAGGGTATCATGAAAAGAGGGACTGAGGTGGTAATTTTAAATATAGCGTTTCAGCTCAGTTTTATTGAGGTGACATTTGAATAAGTTTCAAAGTGGATGAGGGAATTAACTCTGTAGTTATCTGGGGGAGTCTTTTGAGCTACATATGGGTTTCTCAATCATGACATTATTGACTTTTGGGGTTGAATACACACACACACACACACACATACATACATACATACGTATAGGTGTAGGTCCTCTCATTGCAGAATGTTCAGCAGCATTTCTTATTTCTACCAAATAGATATCAGTTGTATCAACCCTCCAGTTGTTACAACCAAAAATGATCCAAACATTACCGAATGTTCTAATGAAAGCCAAAATCATCCTGATTAAGAACCACTGGTTATAAACTATGTAAACAGTTTGTCCTTTCCTGTATGAATCCCAAAGTTTTCAGTTACTTAGAGTCCATTTTTTTTTCTTTTACTTTACATCACTGTATTGGTTTTGCCATACATCAACATGAATTCGCCACAGGTGTACACATGTTCCCAATCCTGAACCCCCTCCCATCTCTCTCCCCATGCCATCGCTCTGGGTCATCTCAGTGCACCAGCCCCAAGCATCCTGTATCCTGCATCAAACCTAGACTGGCGATTCATTTCTTATATGATAAGGCAAAAATATACAATGGATTAAAGACAACTTCTTTAACAAGTGGTGCTGGGAAAACTGGTCAACCACTTGTAAAAGAATGAAACTAGAACACTTTCTAACACCATACACAAAAATAAACTCAAAATGGATTAAAGATCTAAACGTAAGAACAGAAACTATAAAACTCCTAGAGGAGAACACAGGCGAAACACTCTCTGACATAAATCACAGTAGGATCCTCTATGACCCACCTCCCAGAATACTGGATATAAAAGCAAAAATAAACAAATGGGATCTAACTATACTTAAAGGCTTCTGCCCAACAAAGGAAACTACAAGCAAGATGAAAAGACTGCCTTCGGAATGAGAGGAAATAATAGCAAATGAAGCAACTGACAAACAACTAATCTCCAAAATATACAAGCAACTCCTTCAGCTCAATTCCACAAAAATAAACGACCCAATCAAAAAATGGGCCAAAGAACTAAATAGACATTTCTCCAAAGAAGACATACAGATGACTAACAAATACATTTTCTTTTTGAATTGTAAAATGCTACATTTGTCATACAGAAAGTTCTCATATTTGTGAGAGTTACAGTCCTACTCTCTATGATGTTTCAAAGATCTATTTCTGAATAAACATTCTCTTAATTATTATAACAGTATACACCTTGTTCTCTAGTAGGGTAAATATTTTAACATCATTATTGGCTAGTTACCCCCTTCCATATGTCTTTTCAGACCAGTTAGTCACAATTTATAAAAATAGTTATGGAATTATGAAGGAAAGTCATTAAACATTGATTAATTTAGAGGAATTTGACAACTTTATGAAATTTATTCTTGCCATCCATAACCAAAAGCACTTCTGTCCATTTATTTAGGGCTTTTTTTCTGTCCTACAATAAAATATATTATTTATTTCCCCTAAATAGGCCTTGGGCCTTTTGGATGTATTTATTTCTGGTTATGCAATAGGTTCTGTTGCTAATGTGAAAAGTGTTTTTAAAAGCAAGTTTTATATTTTATTTTTTAAACTTTTTATTATATAAATATATTTATTATAGCTTATTAACAATGGTATGATAATTTCAGGTGGCCAGCAAAAGGACTCAGCCATACATGTACCCATTTTACCCCAAACTCCCTTCCCATGCAGGTTGCCATATAAATTTGATCAGAGTTCCCTGTACTACAAAGTAGAAACTTGTTGATTATTCTTTTAAATACAGCAGTGTGTACATATCAATCCCAAACTCCCTAACTATCTCTTTCCTCCATTCTTCCCTCCTAGCAACCTTAAGTTCTTTCTATAAGTCTATGAGTTTGTTTCCATTTTATACATAAGCTTATTTCTATAGTTTATTTTATAGTCACATATAAGAGATGCCATACAATATTTATTCTTCAATGTATGACATATTTCACTCACTATAACAGTCTCTAAGTTCATCCTTTCTCCTGCAAATGGCATTATTTTATTCTATTTAATTACTGAATAATTACTGCATTGTGTACCTCATCTTCTTCATCCATTCCTCTATCAATGGACATTCAAGTTGCTTCCAGGTCTTGGCTATCATAAACAGTGAGGCAATGAACACTAGTGTGGATATATCCTTTCAGACCATGTTTATCTCTGGGGATATGCCTAGTAGTGGGTTGTAGTGTCATATGGTATCTTTATTTTATTTTATTTCATTTTTAACAAACGTCCATGCTGTTATTGGTGGCTATACTGATTCACACTCCCACCAAGAGTGTATGAGAATTCCCTTCTTTTTCACATCCCCTCCAGCATTTATTATTTGAAAACCTTTTCAAGATGGTCATTTTGACTGGTGTTGAGAAATCTCACTGTAGTCTTGATTTGCATTTCTCTAGCAATTAGTGATGTTGAACCTTTTTTCACTTGCCTTTTGGCCTGCATGTATTCTTTGGAGAAATGTCTATTTATGACTTTTGTACATTATTTGAATTGTTTGCATTGATGATGGTAAGCTATTTATAAATGTTAGTGGAGGTGATTGAATTCCAGCTGAGCTACTTCAAATCCTAAAAGATAATGCTATTAAAGTGCTGCATCCAATATGCCAGCAATGTTGGAAAACTCAGCAGTGGCCACAGGACTGGAAAAGGTCAGGGTTCACTCCAATCCCAAAGAAGGGCGATGCCAAGGAATATTCCAACGATGGCACAATTGCACTCCTTTCACATGCTAGCAAGGTAATACTCAAAATCCTCCAAGGTAGGCTTCAACAGTACACGAACTGAGGACTTCCAGATGCAGAAGCTGAATATAGAAAAGGCAGAAGGACCAGAAATCAAATTGCCAACATCCTTTGGATCATCAAAAAAAAAAAAAAAAAAGAAAAAGAGTTCCAGAAAAATATCTACTTCTGCTTCTTTGACTATGCTAAAGCCTTTGTCTATGTGGATCACAACAAACTGTGGAAAATTCTTAAGGAGAAGGGAATATCAGACCAGCTTACCTGCCTCCTAAGAAACCTGTATGCACGTCAGGAAATATCAGAACCTGACATGTAACAATGGACTTATTCAAAATTGGGAAAGGAGTATGTCAAGGCTGTATATTGTCATCCCGCTTATTTAACTTATATCCAGAGTGCATCATGAAAAATGTTGTGCTATATGAAGCACAAACTTGAATCAAGTTTGCTGGGAGAAATATACATAACCTCAGGTATGCAGATGACACCACCTTTATGGCAGAAAGTGAAGAGGAACTGAAGAGCCTGTTGATGAGGGTGAAAAAGAAGAGTGAAAAATCTGGCTTAAAACCATATTTGAAAACTTAAGACCATGATATCCAGTCCCATGATTTCATGGCAAATAGATGGGGAAACAATAGATACAATGACAGACTATATTTTCTTGAGCTACAAAATTGCTGGCTCCTTGGATGAAAAGCTGTAACAAACCTACACAGCATAATCAGAAGCAGAGGCATTACTTTTCCTACCAAGGTCCATATAATCAAAGCTATGATTTTGCCAGTAGTCACGTATGGGTGTGAGAGCTGGACCATAAAGAAGGCTGAGTGTCAAAGAATTGTTGCTTTTGAACTGTGGTGTTGGAGAACACTCTTGAGAGTCACTTGGACTGCAAGGAGATCAAACCTGACAATCTTAAAGGAAATCAACCTTGAATACTCATTGAAAGGACTGATACTGAAGCTGAAGCTCCAATACTTTGGGCAACTGATGAGAAGAGCTGATTCACTGGAAAAGACAGCTCTGCTAGGAAAGACTGAGGGCAGGAGGAGAAGGGCACAACAGAGGATGGGATGGTTTAATGGCATCACTGACCCAATGGACATGAGTTTGAGTAAGCTCTGGGAGATGGTGAAAGACAGGGAAGCCTGGTGTGCTGGAGTCCATGGGGTTGCAAAGGCAGAGCAATTCAACTGAACTGAAAGTTGGAGACAAATCCCTCGTTGGACATAGCATTTGTAAACATATTCTTCCATTGTTTAGGTGCTCTTTTCATTTTGTTTGTTGCTTCCTATGCTGTACAAAAGCTTTTGAATTTAAGCAGGCCCATCTGATTATTTCTATCACCATTATAATGGGAGACAGATGAAAAAGATATCACTGCAGTTTATGTCAGAGAATATCCTGCCTATATTGTCCTCTAGGACTTTTAAAATATCTATAATCCCTTTTGAGATTATTTTCCTCTATGGTGTTAAAGAATGATGTGATTTCACTTTTTACATGTAACTGTACATTTTTTTCCAGCACAGTCTGCTGAAGAGACTATTGTTCCAACCCTGTGTAGTCTTACCTCATTTGTTGGTCACTGCTGAGTTTTCCAAATTTGCTGGCATATTGAGTGCATCACTTTCACAGCATTATCTTTTAGGATTTAAAATAGCTCAGCTGGAATTTCATCACCTCTATCTGCTTTGTTTGTAGTAGTGTTTCTTAAGGCCCACTTGACTATGCACTGCAAGATGTCTGGCTCTAAGTGAGTAACCACATAATCATGGTTATCTGGATCATTAAGATCTTTTTTTTTTTTTTGGTATAATTCTTCTGTGTATTCTTACCCTTCTTCTTAATATCTTCTTCTTTTAGGTCCATAATGTTTCTGTTCTTTTTCGTGCCCGTCTTTGCATGAAATATTCCCTTGGTATTTCCAATTTTCTTGAAGTGTCTCTAGTCTTTCCCATTCTATTGTTTTTCTGTGTTTCTTGGCATTGACCACTTAAGAAGGCTTTCTCATCTCTCCTTGCTGTTCTTCAGAACTCTGCACTCAGATGGGATATATCTTTCCTTTTTTTCCTTTGCCTTTTGCTTATACACGGCAAATGCACATAATACAGAAACAAATGATTTCATCTGAAAATGTCCAGGTATAGACACACTAGTGCATGTCTTTTGCAATTATTTCCCTCCCACCTCCTCCAAACCACCTAACAAGTATAGACAACAATTTACAGAAGAGGCTTACCATTTAAAATTTCTAAAGACAGTAATTCCAATGAATGTGAGAAAAAAAATGTACACAATGATATTTCTTACCTCTATATTTACCATATGTTAGGCACTTCTTAACATCTAGATGGACTAGGCATTTCAAATAAAGACATAATTTGTCCACTATATACAGAGTCTTCTTGAATAAACTGTCAAATATAACAACTATACTCTGAAAATGCCTTCAAAATATGAGCATTCTAGCTGAAGACCCTTCCCTTCTCTCCCTCTCCTCCAACCCAGAAGGCTATAGTGCTCAAATTTTCAGGAAACAATCTTATCTAGAAAACTTCAATGTACAAATTTTATTATTTACTAACTCTACTTTTGTCACACACTGGCAACCTCTTTAACATTTAGAAAGACTAGATGTTAAATTTTGTAAAGGACTCAGTTGTCCATTTTATACACTGTAACACAGCAAAGTGGAACAAAATGCATGAACAGAAAAAAGACAATGGTTAATCTTTCCTCACTATGAACATACTGGCACAGAGGTCTGCATTTCCTTCTCCTACCCCTAATCTTGAACCAGTGCACAAAACACAATCTGTACTGTTCCAAGAGATGGTTTGGGTAACCCCACCCCACCCCCAACAACATATGAATCTTAAAAAGATATTTACAAAAATGTATTTTTATTACCTCTACTTTTAATATATATCAGGCACTTGAGACCTTAGTAGTTCAGAAGGTAAAGAATCTGTCTGCATTGCAGGAGTACAAGGTTCAATTTCTTGGTCAGAAAGAGCTCCTGGAGAGTTGAATGACTACTCACTCCAGTATTCTTGCCCAGAGTATCCCATGGATAGAGGAGCCTGAAAGCTACATGGGGTCACAGAGTTGGACAGGACTGAGTGACTAATACACACACATACATTTCAGAAAAATTACTTGTCAACTACACATACAGTAGTGATGAATAAAATGCAGACAAATCGATGGCTATATGGAAGTGTTTTCCAAGCATGACCAATGCTGCTGCATACAACTTTCTATTCTTCCTCTTCAAGATCTTCCATTCCACGTCCTCCAACCCACTGAACAAAACATGGGATTTGGTGACTCTGGATATTTGCTCTGGTGACCAAACAGCTCCATTTTAAAAGTCATTTCCAGAAGACATTTCTTTTTATAGCTTAAAAGCCAAGGATGGGGGTAATATTTGCAATGCATATGATATTTTTAACTCTATAATGTGTTGGCAATCACTTTTCATTTAAGATGCCTAGATATAGTAAAAGTTTACTTAAAGTTTATTTAGTAATCATTTTATAATATGTAAGTCAACCATTAAAAAATTCATTGTTAAAAAAAAAGAAAGTTTTCTTTTGAAATGTTATGGAAAAGTTGAGAGCAGCTTTTTCATATTATATACACAAACATTCTATCAGCAGCCAGTAAATCTTTCCAAAGGGCTGTGGGCACCTCCTGCTGGCCACATGGGGCATCTTATTCTGCCATTTCTATCTTCTAATATCAAGGTCTTAGTAGAATGATAACCTGCTTGCCTGCTGACATTCCACCTGTCATTGACTGCAGCTCCGTTCATCTTCTGGGCCCATTAAAACCTCTCTCCACTGATATCCAGACAAGGTGAGGTCTCGTCCAACTGGGACAGAGTGGTTACCTCTGGTCGCTGATCTTTACAGCTCCAAGGACTAGGAGTGGACTAGCTGGTGTCTGCACACTTTCCTGGGTCCTGCAGGCTCTAACAGATCTCCGTGGTATTTGAGCGGCTCCCATCATTTTCATGCCCGCACACCCAACTCTCAGTGGACAACATCCTCAGCGGCTAAGGGGGAGTTTTGCCTAAGCCCAAGCCCTGCAACACTGGGTGAAGAACTCTAGCTGTCTGCAGGATCCTGGCTCAGAGGGGGTCTGCTGCCATTAGGTCATGGTGGTGGGGATAGCAGAGGAGAGGTTCCTGACAACTTCAAAAAGTGTTTCTCACAAGCTGGCCACCCTGGTGAGGACTCTGCAAAACACAACTCAAGAATGTCCTAGGGACCCCATGCCCCCAGTTTACCCACAGACCAGAGGCCGGAGGACCTGGAGGACTCCAGGGTAGAAGGCCACAATTCACTACTGGCCATGTACTCGACTGGAACTCCATATGATAGTTCTATTCTTAGCTTTTAAAGGAATCTCCATATTGTTTTCCATAGTGGTTGTATCAATTTACATTACTACCAACAATGCAAGAGTATTTCCTTTTCTTCACATCCCATAAGATCAGTTCAGTTCAGTCGCTCAGTCATGTACAACTCTTTGCTACCCCATGAACTGCAGCACGTCATTTCTCCCTGTCCATCACCAACTCCTGGAGTTCACCCAAACCCATGTCCACTGAGTTGGTGATGCCACGCAACCATCTCATCCTCTGTTGTCCCCTTCTCCTCCTGCCCACAATCTTTCCCAGCATCAGGATCTTTTTAAATGAGTCAATTCTTTGCATCAGGTGGCCAAAATATAGGAGTTTCAGCTTCAACATCAATCCTTCCAAAGAACATGCAGGACTGATCTCCTTTAGAATGGCCAGGTTGGATCTCCTTGCAGTCCAAGGGACTCTCAAGAGTCTTCTCCAACATCACAGGTCAAAAGCATCAATTATTAGCTACTCAGCTTTCTTTATATATATATAAAGGGAGAGAGAGAGAGAGAGAGAGAGACATTCACACACACAAGAGATGCAGATTTTATCCCTGGGTCCAGAATATCTTCTAGAGAAGGAAAGGGCAACCCACTCTAGTATTCTTTCTTGGAGAATCCCATGGAGAGAGGAGTCTGACAGCCTACTGTCCATAGGATCGCAAAGAGTCAGAACTGGCTGAAACGACTTGCTCTGGAGTCGGTATAGGGCTTTTGTTTGATGTATTTAATTCACCTCCATTTAAGGTAATTATTGGTATGTATATCCATATTACCATTTTCTTAATTGTTTTGAGTTTGTTTATGCAGATATTTTGTGCATGTGTCTTATGTTTCCTGCCTAGAAAAGTTCCTTTAGCATTTGTAGTAAAGCTGGTTTGGTGATGCTGAATTCTCCTAGTTCTTGCTGGTCTATAAAGTTTTTAATTTCTCTGTTAAATCTGAATGAGAGCCTTGTTGGTTAGAATATTCTTGGTTGCAGATTCCTCCCTTTCATCATTTTAAATAAGTCATGTCATTCCCGTCTCCCTTGTAATTTTTCTGTTGAAAAATCAGCTGATAACTTTATGGGTGTTCCCTTGTATATTATTTGTCATTTGTTTTTAATATTTTATCTTTGTTTTTAATTTTTTTCGATTTGATTACTATGTGCTTTGATGTGTTCCCCCTTGGATTTTTCCTGCCTGGGAATCTCTGTGCTTCTTGGACTTGGTTGAGTATTTTCTTTCTCATATTAGGAACACATTCACCTGTTATGTCTTCAAATACTTTCTAAGATCCTTACTCTCTCTTCTCCTTCTGGGACTCATATAATGTGAATGCTGGTTCATTTAATGATTTCCCACAGGTATCTTAGAGTATCTTTTTTTCTTTTCATTCATTTTTCTATATTCTGTTTCATGGCATTAATTTCTGCCATTCTGTCTTGCAGGTCACTTATCCACTTTTCTGCCCCATTTATTCCATTATTGATTTCCTCTAGTGTATTATTTAGGCTTCCCAGGTGGTACTAGTGGTAAAGAACCTGCCTGCCAGTGCAGGAGACTAAAAGACTTGGGTTTGATCCCTGCGTTGGGAAGATCCCCTGGAGGAGGGGGTAGCAACCCACTCTGGTATTCTTGCCTGGAGAATCCCATGGAGAAAGGAGCCTGGCCAAGCTACAGTCCATAAGGTTTCAGAGTCAGACACAACTGAAGTGACTTAGTAGGCGAGCATACAGTGCATTAGTCATCTATATTTGTTTATTCTTTACTTCTTCTATGTCTTTCTTAAGCATTTCTTTATTTCTCCCATCCTGTGGAAGTCCTGTAATCAAATTCCACTAGACTTCAAAATCAGATTCCCTGGGGATTTCTGGTTCCTTTGCCAGAGCCCCACACTGGGAAGTCTGACATGGAGTGCAGAACCTTTAGAACACTGGAAGAACTTCTTTTGTATTATTGTTCTCCAATTTGTGATTCACTCACCTAGCCAGTATGATATTTGTTTATGATAGCACCCCTTGACCATCTTATTTGGGCTTCTCTCTTGTCTTTGTACATGGGGTATAATTTTTCAGTGTGTTTCAGCAATCTCCTGATGATGGTTGTGACTTTGGTGCTCCTGCAGGAGGAGGTAAGCAGATGTCCTTTTACTTTGCCATCTTGAACCAATCTCCACATTTTCTTCACTGCTGTTTCTGTGCATAGAGTTATAATTAATTTTTGAATTTTTAATACAGCTATCTTGTATATGGTATTCATCAATTTCTTACAAATTGCATTTAATAGTTCAGGGGGACCATCATCTAATATATGGATTTGAAAAAAAAAATCATTTCCAGTCCCTTTACCTCATATTGCTTTCCTGCTGTCTTTCTCTTTGGTTAGCAGTATACTGGATACTTTTAGTTCTGTTCCTTATTTTAAAGTGATTGATTCTAATACTTCATCTTAGGTGAAATAATTGCTATAGTCTTTCAGTAGGTAAACTTCCTTAGGTCAAGAGTGATTTCCTTTCCATTTTCAGTATGCAATAAGTTTTATCTCTTGTGTATTAAATTCTACTCAATATATTTTTTATAAGATTAGGTGGCTTTTTTCTCCTTTAATCAATGTGACACAGTGATTATATTAACAGATTTTGCAAAGTTAACAATTCGTACATCCTAGAACAAATCTTACTTGTACTCTCTAGAAAAAAACACCTCTATGGACTGATGCTACAAGTAAAAGAATATATGTTTCATCTCTAGGGAAAGTTTCTTAAAGAGGTATATCCAGGTTTATAGAGACCTGAAGCTTATTTAATTTGCCTCTCTATAATGAAAAAAAAATCATGCAGATTTATGAATATAAAGGAGCTATAAATGCAAATACATATTTGAAATAAAAGGAAACCATAATGTCAGAATATTATAAAGCTGATAAATATACTAAATATCACAAATCCTGGGAATGTAACTTAACTGTTATTAATCAACTGCTATTGATACAGCACTGCATTTTTTTTTTTTTCCTAACTTTTGGCTATGTGATCTTAAACCAGCCTTTTAGGACAGTTCAGTTCAGTTGCCCAGTCATCACTGAATTTTTGTGACCCCATGGGCTGCATCACGCCAAGATTCCCTGTCCATTACCAACTCCTGAAGCTTGTTCAAACTCATGTTAATCGAGTTGGTGATGCTGTCCAACCATCTCATCCTCTGTAGTCCCTGTCTTCTCCTGTCTTTAATCATTCCCAGCATCAAGGTCTTTTTAAATGAGTCAGTTCTTTGCATCAGGTGGCCAACGTATTGGAGCTTCAGCTTCAGCATCAGTCTATCCAATGAATATTCAGGACTGATTTCCTTTAGGACTGACTGGTTGGATCTCCTTGCAGTCCAAGGGACTCTCAAGAGTCTTCTCCAACATCACAGTTCATAAGCATCAATTCTTTGGCTCTTAGCTTTCTTTATGGTCCAACTCTTACATCCATACCTGAGTATTGGGAAAACCATAGCTTTAACTTGACTGACCTTTGTCAGTAAAGTAACGTCTCTGCTTTAAAAAAAAAATATATATATATGTATATATATATATATACGTGTGTGTGTATTTATTTTTAATTGAAGGGTAATTGCTTTAGAGAATGTTGTTCTTTTCTGTCAAACTACAACATGTATCAGCCATAGATATACATATATCCTCTCCTTTTTGAAACTACCCGCATCTCTCTCCCCATCCTACCCCTATAGTTTGATACAGAGTCCCTGTTCAAGTTTCCTGAGCTTTACAGCAAATTCCTGTTGGCTATCTATTTACATACGATAGTGCAACTTTTCATGTTACTCTCCATACTACTCACCCTCTTCTTTCCTATCCCCATGTCTGTAATCTATTCTCTATGTCTGTTTCTCCATGTGGCCCTATAAATAAATTATTCAGTACCATTTTTCTAGATTCTGTATATATGTGTTAGAATACAATATTTATCTTTTTCTTTCTGACTTATTTCACTCTGTACAATAGGGTATGTAATGGGTTCATTCATCTCATTAGAATTGACTCAAATGTGCTAATTTTTATGGCTGAGTAATGTTCCATTGTGCATATGTACCACAACTTCTTTATCCATTCATCTGCACTTTAATTTGCTTTCTAGGTTTGTCATAGCTTTACTTCCAAGGAGTAGGCATCTTTTAATTTCATGGTTGCAGTCACCATCTACAGTGATTTTGGAGTCCAAGAAATAAAATATGTAATTGTTTCCATTGTTTCCACATCTATTTACCATGAAGTGATGAGACCAGATGCCATGATCTTTGTTTTTTGAATATTTTTACTCTCCTCTTTCATTTTCATCAAGATGCTCTTTAGTTCCTCTTCACTTTCTGCTGTGTGTTGTCATATGCATGTCTGAGGTTATTGATATTTCTCCCTGCAATCTTGATTCAAGTTTGTGCTTCATTCAGTCCAGCATTTATCATGATGTACTCTGCATATAAGTTAAATAAGCAAAGTGACAATAAAAACCTTGACATACTCCTTTTCCAATAGGCAGCCAGTCCATTATTCTATGTCCAGTTATAACTGTTGCTTTTTGATCTGCATACAGATTTCTCAGGAGGCAGGTAATGTGGTCTGGTATTCCCATATCTTTAAGAATTTTCCATGGTTTTTTGTGTTCCACACAGTCAAAGGCATTAGTATAGTCAAAGAAGCAGAAGTAGATATTTTCCTGGAATTTTTTTTTTTTTTTTGCTTTTTCTATGATCCAACAGATGTTGGCAATTTGACTCTCTTTATTTTCTAAATCCAGCTTGAACATCTGGAAGTTCTCAGTTCACATACTGTTGAAGCCTAGCTTGGAGAATATTGAGCATTAGTTTGCTAGTGTGTGAGATGAGTACAATTGTGCAGTAGTGTTGAACATTCTTTGGCATTTCTTTTCTTTGGAACTGGAATGAAAAACTGACCTTTTCCAGTCCTGTGCCACTGCTGAGTTTTCCAAATTTGCTGGCATATTGAGTGCAACATTTTCACAGCATCATCTTTCAGGAATTGAAACAGCTCAGCTGGAATTCTATCACCCTCACTAGCCTTGTTTGTAGTGATGCTTCCTAAGTCCCTCTTGACTTCACACTGCAGGATGACTGGTTCTTGGTGAGTGATCATGCCATTGTGGTTATCTGGGTAATTAAGATCTTTTTGTACAATGATTTTTAAATATTTTCTATATAAACCCTGGAGAAATAATTAATCCTTTCCTATGCATGAGCAACAAAAATTAATTTTTTAAAAGTAATATTTTATGCAAATTTACATGCACCCATGGAGAAACAGTGGAAAAAGTGTCAGACTTTATTTTTTGGGGCTCCAAAATCACTGCAAATGGTGACTGCAGCTATGAAATTAAAAGGCACTTACTCCTTGGAAGAAAAGTTATGACCAACGTAGATAGCATACTGAAAAGCAGAGACATTACTTTGCCAACAAAGGTCCGTCTAGTCAAGGCTATGGTTTTTCCAGTGGTCATGTATGGATGTGAGAATTGGACTGTGAAGAAAGCTGAGCGCCAAGGAATTGATGCTTTTGAACTGTGGTGTTGGTGAAGACTCTTGAGAGTTGCTTGGACTGCAAAGAGATCCAACCAATCCATTCTGAAGGAGACGAGCCCTAGGATTTATTTGGAAGGAATGATGCTAACTCCAGTACTTTGGCCACCTCATGCGAAGAGTTGACTCATTGGAAAAGACTCTGATGCTGGGAGGATTGGGTGCAGGAGGAAAAGAGGATGACAGAGGATGAGATGGCTGGATGGCATCACCGACTCGGACATGAGTTTGAGTGAACTCTGGGAGTTGGTGATGGACAGGGAGGCCTGGCGTGCTGTGATTCATGGGATTGCAAAGATTCGGACAGGACTAAGTGACTGAACTGAACTAAACTGAACATGAAATAGTTCTGATTTATTAAATAAGTAATAGACAAGGAAGGAACATTTTAAACGGAGGATAGGTAGACACAGACTTGAGAAAGATATCAAGACAATTACAGCTTTTAAAGTTAAAAGAAATTTAAAGATGCGGTAGTAGCCAGCTTCGGAGAAGGCAATGGCACCCCCACTCCAGTACTCTTGCCAGGAAAGTCTCATGGACAGAGGAGCCTGGTAGGTGGCAGTCCATGGGATTGCGAAGGGTCAGACACGACAGAGCGACTTCACTTTCACTTTTCACTTTCATGCATTGGAGAAGGAAATGGCAACCCACTCCAGTGTTCTTGCCCGGAGAATCCCAGGGATGGGGGAGCCTGGTGGGCTGCCATCCATGGGATCGCACAGAGTCAGACACGGCTGAAGCGACTTAACAGATCAGAGTAGCCAGCTTGCAATCTAACAGTAATCAGCTCCCAATAAGAATGTGAAGGGTAGTGACCAACATGTCAAAGTAGTACAATCCTGAGTTCACCTCCTCCTGTGGGCACACCCAAAGCAAAACTGTTCACAAAACACCTATCAATGAGAATGACCTGAATAGTAGCATAAAATATTTCCACAGCTAAAGATATAAGTAAGGAACCATAATAAGATAGGTAGGATGGGCAGAGATGCAATACAGCCAACATTTTCACCACTGTGAAACCACAAAGGGGAAGATAATCATAATTGCAGAGATTTTTCCCAAGAAGAGTGAAAATCAAGCCCCACACGGTGGTCCCCTGCCCTGGGGTCATGTACTAGGAAAATGAGCCCCAGAATATCTTAATTCAGATAGCAGGGCTTGTGTACATAAGAACTGGGAGGCAGTAGCAAATAGTGACTTGGTTCTTAAAGAGCACATAAGCAGTCTCACATGCTCCAAGGTATAGTGCAGAGGCAGAAATTTGGAAGCAGCCTGGGTTAGGCACATTTATTCATCTTTTGGAATCTCTTAGAGGGACAGGAGGCAATTGGGACTATCTCTGGGGACAAAGATTCTAATTGTATCCCTTTTGTTGAGGTTTTTTCTAACCTACTAGTATTGAGGTCATACCAGTGCACCAAGTTTCACTGGTTACACCAGTTTCAGGACCCCCATTACCTGCGCTCAGCCTCCTGGGACACACACCCACCAGCTGGCCAAGACAAGACTGAGATGGTCCAGGCCATTGAGCCATCTGTCCCAGGAGTTGGCCCCATTCACCAAAGGCGAAAAGCTCCACATAAGGCAGGGGCTGGCAGCTAGCCAGCACAGGGCTCAGCCCAGCTTAAAGGGCATGCATAGCATTTCACATCAACACAAGAGAAGGGCCCACTTATTCCATGTAGTAAGCACTCCTAGATCATCTAGCTCTAGTGAAAAGAGGAGATTCTGCTATTGAACCCACAGGAAATATTCTACATAAGGCCACTTCTCCAAGATTGGGAAGGAGACCAAACCAGTCAGTTCTAAAGGAAATCAACCCTGAATACCATTGGAAGGACTGATGCCGAAGCTAAAGTTCCAATACTTTGACCACCTGATGGGAAGGATAGACTCACTGGAAAATACTCTCATGTTGGGAAAGATTGAAGGCAGGAGGAGAAAGGGATGAGAGGATGAGATGGTCGGATGGCATCACCTACTCGATGGAGATGGGTTTGAGAGAGATCCGGGAGTTGGTA
The DNA here is from genome assembly GCA_917880005.1 of Nanger dama. NCBI lineage: Eukaryota > Metazoa > Chordata > Mammalia > Artiodactyla > Bovidae > Nanger > Nanger dama. Next base: position 1,540,132 of record CAKJTW010000045.1, read on the forward strand.
ACGGACAGGGAAAACTGGCGTGCTGAAGTCCATGGTGTCACAAAGAGTTGGATATGGCTAAACAACTGAACAACAGCAACAACAACAAAATGTCCCAAATATATTGAAAGAGAAGACAGTAAAATAGCCCCTTAATAAACGTTCTTTTGTTGGTTTTTAGGAAGGGCTGTGTCTTCTGGTAGTGTCTATGTTAATCCGCCTCTGGGAGCTAGATATAGTCTGGTACTTAGACAATGCAATGTTGGAGAAGGGGTAAGAGGAAGGGTGAGGAGAAGGACTCTTGGCAAATGTCTGCATTGTCTGGAATACATTTTTAGATTGTAACCATAAGGTTGTGTATACATTTTTGTAAAGTATATCTATGTTTATTCTAGAAAAGGAACATTATTTTGCAATATGTAGGCATTTTAAATGTCCCGAGTTGACAGTGTACAATAAAAAGTAGAACTCTTCAATTAACCAATTTGTAAATATCTTTGTTATAATTAATTATTTTTAAAAGGCAGCATCTTGGACATGAAATTGTTAAACTATCTCTGAGAAATGTACATCAGGACTTGTTCATTTAAGTTGGCAGCACAGGGGCAGAAAGAAGTATAAAATGAGGGCTGTATGTGGATGTATTCATGTTTATATTTTTATGACAACCATTGATGTGTGGTCTCTCTTGGCTGTACTATAAGAATGCATTGTTAAATAATTAATTCAATGGAAACATACCTCCTTGCAAATACTTTAATAGTTTAGATCGGATAATGAATCCTCTTAGAACCATTTTACTTGGTGTACTGTATTGTTTTATGTCTCATTTTTAACTGAACTTTAAGGGGATGTGGTATTTTAATCATAGCTCTGTCAATATCTTTCCAGAGGCCTGTTGCCATTTTTATCTTCTCTGAAAATTTTGTCACCAAGAAAGGCAGTATTATTTTTTTCCTCTCAGATTGAGTTGGTGTGGTATATTCTTGGTAATCAAAGTATTAATAGCTTTGGGACTTTGAAATGGTAAATATTCATGATGTGTGAAATAGCATGTTACATAGCTGTATGACCTTTATTGCATAAAAATGTGAAAATCACAAATGAGACCTAGAAGCACATGTCAGATGGCAAACTGCTTGTGATTATGAATGATTTTGGTTTTGGCTTCTTGTGTTTTAGTTTCTTATTATGCACATGTTACCTTTTAAGAAATAAATGTTATTTTAGAAACTTTAAAAAAAAAAACAAAAACTTACCTTACAATTATGCTCGTTTCACATGCTAGCAAGGCTATGTTCAAATCCCTTCAAACTGGGCTTCAGCAGTATGTGACCCAAGCACTTCTAGATGTGCAAGCTGGGTTTAGAAAAGGCAGAGGAACTGAAGACCAAATTGCCATTTGTTGGGTAATGAGAAAATCAAGGGAACTCTATAAAAACATCTACTTCTGCTTCATTGATTATACCAAAACGTTTGATTGTGTTGATCACAACAAACTATGGAAAATTTTTAAAGTGATGGGAGTACCAGACCACCTTATCTGTTTCCTGAGGAACGTGTATGCAGATAAATAAGTAGCAGTTAAAACTGGACCTGAAACATGCGAATGATTCCAAACTGGGAAAGAAGTATGATAAGACTGCAGTTAAAAAATAATAATAAGAAGGCTGGGTTATTTAATGGCAGAATGTGTAGAGGAACTAAATAACCTCTTGATGATGGTGAAAAAGCAGAGTGAAAAATCTGGCTTGAAACTGAACATTAAACAAATAAACAAACAAAAAACACATCATGACATCAGACCCCATATCTTCATGGCAAATAGAAGGGACAAAAGTGGAAGCAGTGGCAGATTTTATTTTCTTGAACTCCAAAATCACTGAAGATATTAACTATAGTGATGGAATTAAAATGAAATGAAAGCTATGACAAATCTAGACAGTGTATTAAAAAGCAAAGAAATAACTTTGCTGACAATGGTCTATAAAATCAAAGCTACTGTTTTTCAGTAATCATGTATGGATGTGTCAGCAGGACAGTAAAGAAGACTGATCATTAAAGAATCGATACTTTTGAACTGTGGTGCTGGAAAGACTCTTGACAGTCTCTTGAACAGAAGGAGATCAAGCCAGTCAATCCTAAGGGAAATCAACCCTGAATACTCATTGGAGGGTCTGTTGTTGAAGCTGAAACTCTAATACTTTGGCCACTTGTTGTGAAGAGTGACTCACTGGAAAAGCTCTGATGCTGGGAAAGATTGGAAGCAAAAAGAAAAGTGGGAGCAGAGAGAGAGTTTGTTAAATATCATCACTGACTCAATGGACTTGAATAACTCATGGAGGGCAGAGGAACCTGGTTTGCTGCAGTCCATGAAGTCACAGAGTCCAACACAACTTAGTAACTGAGAAGTGGGTGGAGTTGAAAACATCAATGGATAAATAACCTGACCAAAAAAATAAATAGAGAGAGAGAGGGTCGGATGATTTGGGAGAATGGCATTGAAACATGTATACTATCTTGTAAGAATGAAGCGCCAGTCTATGTTCAATACAGGATGCAGGACGCATGGGGCGGGTGCACGGGATGATTCAGCAAGAGGATGTGGGGTGGGAAGTGGGAGGGGGCTTTGGCATTGAGAGATCGTGGACACCTGTGGCTGATTCATGTCAATGTATGGCAAAACAAATACAGTATTGTGGGGTGGGAGGTGGGAGGCGGCTTCGGCATTGGGAGTTTGTGTTCACCTATGGCTGATTCATGTCAATGTATGGCAAAACAAATACAGTATTGTAATTAAAAAAAAATAAATTTAATAAAAAAAGAATATAGAATGTACTCTTAAAAAATAAAAAAATAAAATAAAATAAAACACTGAGGTACAGATTTTCAAAAAAAAAAAAATAAAGAAAGAAATAGTGAACTGAAATGACACATTAGAGTAGATAGACTTAGATATCTACAAAACATTCTATCCAAAAGCATCAGAGTGTACACTGTTTCAAAGCACAAACAGAACATGCCCTAGGATTGATCACATACTAGACCACAAAACAGGTCTTACGTAAATTAAAAAAAAAAAAAATCATACCAAGCATCTTTTATGACAACAGTAAGAGTAACAAGTCAACTATAGGGGGAAAACAAAACAAAACAAAACACCTAGTCCCAGGGGGCTTGGTAGGCCAAAGCAGATTATTTCATCATGTCAGAAGAAACAGATCTTACTCAGAACTGAACCTCCAGCCCCTCATTTCTTGCCGCATAGCTGTCCAAGATGGAAATCACCATTATTCCATGAGAAGCCTTGCACCTTCAGCATTCTAAATCCAGCTCCTTGGGGTGCTGCCCCACCACTGGCCAAGATGGCAATTGCCATTGTTCCAAGGTTAATCCCAGATCTACCAGGGTTCCTGTTTCAACTTTTGGGGCTGTGACTCTGCTCTCAGGTAGCAGTGTGATGACCAACACTGAACCTGGATAATCCCTGGCTTACACCAAGCACTAACACTAGCCCCTCTGATTCTAGCCATGACCCCATCATCAAGAAAGTCACTGCCAGTGCATCCTGGAAGAAAAACAGCCCAGGCTCACTTCAGGCTCATCTCTGCCTCCAAAACCACTGGGCATAAACAGATTTCATAAAGATGCTCCCACACATAGACCTGCCTTCACGACTGGGATAGGCTAAAACAAAAATGAGAAGATACAACTATGTTACAACCAAAACACAGGATAAAACCCCAGGATTAACCCTCATGAAACAGAGATAAATAATTTACTCTATAATGTGTTCATAGACATGGTAATAAACAATATCCACTAAATCTGGGAAAATGAAAGGGAACATAGTGAGTACTTCAACAAAGAAATGAAAAATTTAAAGAACTAAGCTGAATAACATAACAACTGTAATGAAAAGTTCAAAGAAGGAATTAGATGAGAACAAAACACATAAATGACTGAGAGGACAGAATAGTGGAAATAAAATCATACTAAGATCTGCAGTACAGTGGGCCCAGAAAGTGAAGCAAGGGAAAGAGGCAGAAATCATATTTCAAAATTTACCTAACCTGAAGGAGGAAATGGATGCATATGTCCAAAGAATATGAGCATCCCAAACAAGTTAACACAAAGAGACTCATACCAATCCATATCATAATTAAAAAGACAAACGTTAAAGGTAGACTTTTAAATTGGCAAGAGAAACAAAAAGTCACATAAAAGGAACCCCTATACTTTATCAGCTTTTTCACAGTAATTTTGCAGATCATAGGAGTGTGGTCTGATGTATTTAAAGTGCTGGCAGGGAAAAACAAACAAATAAACCAGGATTGAAGGCACTTCACCCAGCAAGGTTGTCATTCATAATGCCAAGACAGAGTTTTTAGATAAGCAAAAGTAAGAGTTCATCATCAGTAACCTACTTTACAAGGAATGCTTAACCAAAAGTAAATAAATAAATAAATAAATAAACAAACAAACAACAAAAATTGTGTAACAAGAAGAAAACAAATGAAAGAAATCTTACTGGTAACATTATATATAGTACAAGTAATGGATAAATCATTAAATAAACTAGTTGAAAAGGTTTAAGGCAATAATTTAAAAGTCAAGTATCAGTTCATTTCAGTTCAGTCGCTTTGTCGTGTCCGACTCTTTGCGACCCCATGAATCGCAGCACGCCAGGTCTCCCTGTCCATAGCTATAGCTATATTAGGTGTCACTAATGGTAAACGGCACCCCACTCCAGTGCTCTTGCCTGGAAAATCCCATGGACAAAGGAACCTTGTAGGCTGCAATCCATGGGGTCGCAGAGTCGGACATGACTGAGCGACTTCACTTTCACTTTTCACTTTCATGCATTGGAGAAGGAAATGGCAACCCACTCCAGTGTTCTTGCCTGGAGAATCCCAGGGATGGGGGAGGCTGGTGGGCTGCCATCTCTGGGGTTACACAGAGTTGAACACGACTGAAGGGACATAGCAGCAGCAGCAGCAGCAGTGGCAAAGAACCCACCAGCCAATGCAGGCAATGTACGAGATGCGATTGGAAAGATTCCCTGGAGGAAGGCATGGAAACATAATCCAGTATCCTTGCCTGGAGAATCCCATGGACAAAGGATCCTGATGTGCTACAATCAGGATGGTTGCGAAGAATCAGACATTATTGAAGTGATCTAGCACACACACACATGCAAAGGATAAGCATAAAGATATAAAATGCAAATAGAAGCATAAAAGGTTGTGGCAGAGTAAGTAAATTAGAGGTTTAAGAAAGATTTTGAACTAAATGACTATCGGTTTAAAACAGGTATATGTATATTTATGTATGTATATAAACTTCACAGTAACCACAAATAAAGAAATCTACAATAGATATAAAAAAAGAAAAAGAGAAAGGAAGAAAAAATAACACTAAAGAAACTCATCAAATCACAAAGGAAAAGTTGACAAGATAGCAAGGAGTATGTAGATGTGGACTGCATGTCTCTCCATGGATGCATCAGAAATACATCTTCCAATGCAGAAGACCTCACAGAGCACCTGCTGAGTACTAGCAGGAGTCCCTGACCATAGAAAAATAATACATAGATCCACAGAAAATTAGGGTGAAGGAAAGAAGGGAGACTAGGAGGAGAGTGAGTGGTACCAGACCTGCCTCCTAGAATGGAGGACTTGAAACAGGGGAGAGACCCTCACATCTGGGGAAATCAGCTGGGACAGAAGGGATGCATTTGATGCTTTCCGAGAGTGAAGCATCTATTATGTGACAGTATGGATGAGTGAGGACCACACAGATAATTGGTGCTCTTTATCCTAAGTACCCTGGACAAGAACATTTGTCTGCCAGAATGCATAATATTTGGGACTGCTGTTGACTTCAGGGAAATAACCCCAAGAGGAAGGGAAAGAGGAAATATGTGTTGAGGAATACGTTTGGAGTAAAGCTGTGCAGACATGGAGGCAGGGCACTTCTGCTGAGTCACATGCAGAGGTTTAAGGGATCAGTTGTTGTCTCTCTCCCCTTATCTCAGCACCAGCAGCTGACCAGGAGAGAAACAACACAGTAAGTGTGGACCTTTGAAGACCTGATATGCTGAGAAATGGAGAAGGACCAGCCAGTGAGGTCCTTTGAGATCCAGCTGCCAGAGGATAGAAAAAGAATCCTAATAGAGACATACCTCCTGCACCTGTAGCACTGCTGGCTTCCCTGCACACCTAGTGTCATGAAGGCCCACGGGATCCAAGCAGTCACGCTGCTTCCACGCCTGGTTTTCATTCAGGCCAACCCAAATCCTCCAGGATAGCCTAAGGAGCAAACTCTTCCAGATGACCACATTCAGAGTTTTGGATAAAGCCACAGTTGAGGTCCAGGGTGGAGACACTAAGAAAGAGAAGTCAAAATAATTTCTACCAGCAGTACAGTTTCAGCAGTAAGTTCTAGATTAAATCTACACTGTCAGTTAGGTAGACTCTTTGTCTATGAAATATATAAAAGGATAATGAAAGTTCCCACAAAAGAACTGCTCTATCTCTGGCAGCTATGGACCTTGGAAGCAAGTATATGTAGGATTATGGCAAGATTAGAGTCTGAGCTCTTCCCACATCAGATCCAGAGACCAGTCCTCCCCAGTAGTGTCAGGTCTAGGGAAACAAAGATGGATGGTGGGTAACAACAAGGAAAAAATGCCAACATCTGACACGTAGGCAAAATGTTTATAATTTTTATATTTTGATTCATTCTGTATTTGGCTCTGGCTTTATTTTTTTGTCCATTGTTGTAATTGTTTTTTTTTTTAAATATTTCTATTTAGGCTTTTGTGAACTTTTAAAATCATATTTGTATTTATTTAATATATTTCAGCTTCTACTTTGGCTTACTAAAATTTTGTTGTTTTATTTTATTTTGTTGGTTTTTTTCTGGTTCTTATTGCAGTTTTTCACTCATATATATATATATCTTATATACTTCTATTTAACTTAGCTTTTCTATTTTCTTTCTTTTTTTCCCAACATATTTATTTGTTAGTTTTGTTTCCTTTGCTCTATTCCTCAGTTGGCACTCTGCTTTGGTCTTGTTTGTTTTGTTTTTTGTTTTAGTTAATTCTGTTCTTAATTGATTAACATAATTTATTTCAGTCAGTGAAACAGAAGTGTTTTTTTTTTTTTTAATTCCCTTGGTTTTTTCTCTGATCCACCAGATGTTGGCAATTTGTTCTCTTGTTTCTCTGCCTTTAAAATTCTGCTTGAACATCTGGAAGTTCTTGGGTCACATACTGTTGAAGCCTAGTTTGAAGGATTTTGAGCATTGCCTTGTTAGCATGTTAAATGAAAGCATTTATACAATGTTTTAACATTCTTTGGCACTGTTTTTCTTTTGGGATTGATACAAAAACTAAACCTTTCCAGTCCTGTGGCCACTGCTGATTTTCCCAAATTTGCTGGCATATTGAGTGCAGCATTTTAACAGCATTTTTTAAAGGATTTGAAATAGCTCAGTGGAATCTGTCACCTCTACTAGTTTTGTTTGTAGCAATGCTTCCTAAGGTCTACTTGACATCACACTTCAGGATACCTGGCTCTGGGTGAGTGACTACATCATCTGGCTTATTAAGTTCTTTTTGTGTAGCTCTTCTGTGTATTCTTGCCATCTCTTCTTACTCTCTTCTTCTGTTCATTCCTTGCCATCTCTGTTCTTTATTTTGATCATATTTGCACAATTCTTGGTACCTCCAATTTTCTCGAAGTATTTCCAGTCCTATTGTTTTCCTCTATTTCTTCACATTTTTATTTAAGAAGTCTTTCTCTTCTCTTCTTGCTATTCTCTGGAACTCTGCATTCAGTTGGATAAATCTTTCTTTTTCTCCTTTGCTTTCCTTTTCTCTTCTTTTCTCAGGTATTTGTATGGCCTCCTCAGACAACCACTTTGACTTCTTTCATTTATTTTTCTTGGGGTTGGTTTTGGTCATAATATCCTGTACAATGATACAATCCTCTGTCCATAGTTCTTCAGGCTCTATGTCTACCAGATCTAATCTTTTGAGTCTATTCATCACCTCCACTGTAGAATCATAAGGGATTTGATTTAGGTCATTTAGGTCCTAATGGTTTTCCCTACTATCTTCAATTTAAGCCTGAATTTTGAAATAAGGAACTGATGATTTGAAACACAGTTAGCTCCAGGCCTTGTTTTAGCTTACTATACAGAGTTTCTCCATCTTTGGCTGCAAAGAATATAATCAATCTGATTCAGTATTGACCATATTATGACGGCCATGTGTAGAGTCATCTCTTGTGTTGGTCAGAGAGGTTGTTTGTCATAACCAGTGTATTCTCTTGATAAAACTTCGTTAGCCTTGGTCCCGCTAATTTTTATTCCAAGGAAAAACATGCCTGTTACTCAAAGTATCTCTGTCTTACTTTTGCATTTCAATCTCCTATGATGAAAGGGACATCTTTTTTGATATTATTTCTAGACATTTTGCAGGTCTTCACAGAACCATTTGGCTTCACCTTTTTTGGTGAAGTGGTTGGAGCATAGACTTAGGTTATTGTGACACGAGTAGTTTGCTTTGGAAATGAATGGAGATAGTTTTGCTGTTTCTGAAATTTCACCCAAGTACTGAATTTTGGGCTTGCTGCTGACTATACATCGTTCAGATTGGCTAACATCAAAAATCCACCAAGAGTAAAACTAAAGAGGGTGTGAAAAAAGAGAACTTTCTTGCACTGTTGGGAATGCAAATTGTTATAGTCACTATGGAGAACCATGTGGAAATTCCTTTAAAATCTAGGAATAAAACTACCATATGACCCAGCAATCTTACTAATCTGCATATACCCTGAGTACACCATATCTGAAAAGACACATGTACCCCAATATTCATTTAACTGTTGATTATAATAACTAAGACATGGGAGCAACCTAGATATCCTTCAACAAACGAACTGATCAAGAAGTTGTGGTACATACATAAAGTGGAATATTAGCCATAAAAAGGAAAACATTTTTATCAGTGCTAATGAGGTGGATGAATCTAGAGTCTATTATACAGCTTGAAGTATGTACAAAAGAGAAAAAATGTACATTATGTATTAATGCATATATATATGGAATCTCAAGAGATGGTACTGATTAGCTTATTAACTGGACAGCAACAGAGATGCAGACATAGAGAATAGACTTGTGGACACAGTTTGGGAAGGAGAGGGTGGAACAAATTGGAAGAGCAGCATTGAAGCATATATTTTGCCACACGTAAAAAGGATGCCAGTGGAAATTTGCTGTATGATGCAGGGAGCTCAAACACGGTGCTCTGTGACTGCTACATGGGAGGAATGGGATGGGAGGTGGAAAGGAAGTTAAAAAGGGAGGGGATGTGCGTATACTTATGATTGATTCATGGTGATGTATGACAGTAATCAACACACTATTATAAAGCAATTGCTCTCCAATTAAAAAAATAAAGTATAAAGTACTCTGTAAAACATTAATGGAAGAAGTTAAATATGACACAAATAAATAGAAAGCAATCCACTTTCATGGACTGGAAGAATTAATATTGTTAGTGTCCATACTACCTAAAGGAATCTATAGATTTAATGCAGTTTCTCTCAAAATACACAATATTTGTCACACAACTAGAACATATAACCCCAAGCTTTTTATAGAAAAACAAAATATCCTCAATAGCCAGTGAAACCATGAGAAAAAAGAAGAACAAATCTGGAGGTATCATGCTCCTTGATATTATTCATAACAGCATGGTACTGGCGTGTGCACACATGCACACACACACACATGCACACACAGAAACAGACACATGTATTCATGGACGATAATAGAAGACCAAAAATTGGGCCTAGACACATATGGTCAATAGATCTATGCCACAGGAGGCAAGAATATACAATGAGGAAAGAAATTCTTTGTAAAAATAGTGTTTGGAGAACTGGACAAATGCATGATAAATAATAAAATTAGTACATTTTCCCACATCATATAAAAATAAACAAAATATTTTAAAGACATAAATGTAAGATTTGAATCCATAAAACCACTGGAAAAATACATAGGCAGTATATTCATTGACATTGGTCTTGGCAATATTATTTTGAATCTGTCTCATCAGAAAAGGGAAACAAATGCTAAAATGTTTTAAGTGATGTGTAATCAATTTTTAAACTTGACAACAAAGGAAACCTTCAAAAATGAAAAGGGAGAAGATATTTGCAAACTATGTCTAATAGAAGGTTAATGTAAAAATATGCAATGAACTCATACAAATCAATATCACAAACACCAAAAGTCGGGTTACAAATGGGCAATGGCCCTAACAGGCTTTTTTTTTTTTTTCAAAGAAGATGTAACATATCCAATAGGCAAATAAATACTAAAGATCACTAATGATCAGGGAAATGTAAATGAAAATCATAAATAAATATCACCTCGGACCTCTCAGAACAGCTATTTTCCAAAAGACATCAAATACTAAGGGCTGGTAAGAATATGGAGACTAGAGAATGTTCATGCATTGTTAGCTAGAATTTATAGCCACTATAAAAAACAGCATGGCAATTACTAAAAATTAAAAATTTAAAGTATAGTTTACAAATAATGCAGCAATTCCATTATTAATGTTTATCCAAAGAAGATAAAAACTCTAATTAAAAAGACATAAGCACATCAATGTTTATGTAGTATTATTTACAAAAACCAAGGTATGGATATAACCTAAATGCTTACTGATAGATAATTGGATACAGAAAGTGTTATAGGAATATATAATGGAATATTACTGAGTCATAAAAGAATGAAATATTGCCGGTTTTGACAATATTGATGGACCTGGAGGGTATTATGCATACTGAAATAAGTCATACAGAGAAAGACAAATACTGTATGCTTTCACTAATGTGTGAAATCTAAGAAATGAAATGAACCAAGTGAACAAATAAAACAGATACAAAGCAAAAGTGGTTACATGAGTGAACAGGGATGGGGTAGAAGCAAAATGGTTGAAAGACATTCAGTTCAGTTCAGTCGCTCAGTCATGTTCAACTCTTTGCAACCCCGTGAATCACAGCACAAAAGGCCTCCTTGCCCATCACCGACTCCCGGAGTTCAATCAGACGCAGGTCCATCGAGTCATTGATGCCATCCAGCCATCTCATCTTCTGTTATTCCCTTCTCCTCCTGCCTCCAATGCCTCCCAGCATCAGAGTCTTTTCCAATGAGTCACCTCTTCGCATGAGGTGGCTAAAGTACTGGAGTTTCAGCTTCAGCATCATTCCCTCCAAAAGAATCCCAGAGCTGATCTCCTTCAGAATGGATTGGTTGGATCTCCTTGCAGTCCAAGGGACTCTCAAGAGTCTTCTCCAACACCACAGTTCAAAAGCATCAATTCATTGGTGCTCAGCTTTCTTCACAGTCCAACTCTCACATGCATACATGACCACTGGAAAAACCATAGTCTTGAATAGCGGACCGTAGTCGGCAAAGTAATGTCTCTTCTTTTCAATATGCTATTTAGGTTGGTCATAACTTTTCTTTGAAAGAGTAAGCGTCTTTTAATTTCATGGCTGCAATCACCATCTGCAGTGATTTTGGAGCCCTCCCCCCCAAATAAAGTCTGAAACTGTTTCCATTGTTTCCCCATCTATCTCCCACGAAGTGATGGGACCAGATGCCATGATCTTCGTTTTCTGAATATTGAGGTTTAAGCCAACTTTTCCGCTCTCCTCTTTCACTTTCATCAAGAGACTTTTTAGCTCCTCCTCACTTTCTGCCATAAGGGTGGTGTCATCTGCATATCTGAGGTTTTGATAGTTCTCCTGGCAATCTCGATTCCCACTTGTGTTTCTTCCAGTCCAGCATTTCTCATGATGTACTCTGCATATAAGTTAAATAAGCAGGGTGACAATATACAGCTTTGACGTACTCCTTTTCCTATTTGGAACCAGTCTGTTGTTCCATGTCCAGTTCTAACTGTTGCTTCCTGACCTGCATACAGATTTCTCAAGAGGCAGTTCAGGTGGTCTAGTATTCCCATCTCTTTCAGAATTTTCCACAGTTGATTGTGATCCACACAGTCAAAGGCTTTGGCATAGTCAATAAAGCAGAAATAGATGTTTTTCTGGATCTCTCTTACTTTTTGATGATCCAGCAGATGTTGGCTGTTTGATCTCTAGTTCCTCTGCCTTTTCTAAAACCAGCTTGAACATCAGGAAGTTCACAGTTCACAAGCCTGGCTTGGAGAATTTTGAGCATTACTTTACTAGCATGTGAGATGATAAGAAGTACAATTCTACTAGGTGTAAAATAAAAAAAAAATTACAAGGAGCTAATGCATGCACAAGGAATGCAGCCAATATTTTATAAGTTTGTATGGTGTATAATATGTAAAAACATTTAATTACTACATTGTACAACTAAAACTAATATAATATTGTAAGTGAACTATATTTTAATTAAATAAAAGTGAAAATAACAATATGGTACTAAACAAGAAATTGGTTACTGAGGTGAAAGAGAAAATAAGGAAATTCTTGGAATAAAATGAAAGACCTATATCAGAATCAAAAATATATGGCACACAGCAAAAGATATTCCAAAATGAAAATTTATGTCAATAGAAACCTACTTTGAAAAACAAGAAATACTTCATATAAATGATCTAGTTTTCCACCAGGAGGAACCACAAAGAGAATAAAAAACAAAACCCAAATTTAATAGAATGATAAAAATAATAAGGATCAGTACAGAAATAAGTGAAAGAGACTTAAAACAATATTCAAAAATAAATGAATCTAAGTGGTGGTCTTTGAAATATAAACAAAACTGATGTATCATTAAAAAAAAAAGGAAAAGGGCACAAATAAAATCATAAATGAAAGAGAGGTTACAACTGACACCACAGAAATACAAAGGATCATAAAAGATTACTACCAAAAATTATACGGGCAAAAATTAAATAACCTAGAAGAAATGGATAATTTCCCCCTCCAAAAAAAATTTTTTTTGCTTTTATTTATTGATTTGTTTTTTATTTTACTTTACAATACTGTGTTGGTTTTGCCATACATTGACATGGATCCACCACGGATGTACATGAGTTCCCAAACCTGAAACCCCTCCCTTCTCCCTCCCTATATCATCTCTCTGGGTCATCCCAGTGCACCAGCCCCAAGGATCCTGTATCCTGTATTGAACCTAGACTGGCAATTCATTTCTTATATGATATTATACATGTTTCAATGCCATTCTCCCAAATCATCCCACCCTCTCCCTCTCCCACAGAGTCCAAAAGTCTGTTCTATACATCTATGTCTCTTTTGCTGTCTTGCATACAGGGTTATCATTACCATCTTTCTAAATTTCATATATATGTGTTAGTATACATATTGATGTTTTCTTTCTGACTTACTTCATTCTGTATCATTGGCTCCAGTGTCATCCACCTCATTAGAACTGATTCAAATGTACACTTTTGATGGCTGAGTAATACTCTATTGTGTACATGTACCACAGCTTTCTTCTTCATTTGCCTGCTGATGGACATCTAGATTGCTTCCATGTCCTGGCTATTGTAAACAGTGTGCTGCGATGAACATTGGGGTACATGTGTCTCTTTCAATTCTGGTTTCCTCGGGGTGTATGCCCAGCAGTGGGATTGCTGGGTAATAAGGCAGTTCTATTTGCAGTTTTTTTTTTTTTTTTTTTTTTAACGAATCTCCACACTGTTCTCCATAGTGGCTGTACTAGTTTGCATTCCCACCAACAGTGTAAAAGGGTTCCCTTTTCTCCACACCCTCTCCAGCATTTATTGCTTGTAGACTTTTGGATCACAGTCAATCTGACTGGTGTGAAGTGGTACCCCATTGTGGTTTTGATTTGCATTTCTCTGATATTGAGTGATGTTGAGCATCTTTTCATGTGTTTGTTAGCCATCCGTATGTCTTCTTTGGAGAAATGTCTATTTAGTTCTTTGGTCCATTTTTTGATTGGGTCGTTTATTTTTCTGAAATTGAGCTGCATAAGTTGCTTGTATATTTTTGAGACTGGTTGTTTGTTAGTTGCTTCATTTGCTATTAGTTTCTCCCATTCAGAAGGCTGTCATTTCACCTTGGTTATAGTTTCCTTTGTTGTGCAGAAGCTTTTAATTTTAATTAGATCCCATTTGTTTATTTTTGCTTTTATTTCCAGTATTCTAGGAGGTGGGTCATAGAGGATCCTGCTGTGATTTATGTCAGAGAGTGTTTTGCTTATGTTCTCCTCTCGGAGTTTTATAGTTTCTTGTCTTACGTTTAGATCTTTAGTCCATTTTGAGTTTATTTTTGTGTATGGTGTTATAAAGTGTTCTAGTTTCATTCTTTTACAAGTGGTTGACCAGTTTTCCCAGCACCACTTGTTAAAGAGATTGTTTTTATCCATTGTATATTCTTGCCTCCTTTGTCGAAGATAAGATGTCCATAGGTGTGTGGATTTATCTCTGGCCTTTCTATTTTGTTCCATTGATCTATACTTCTGTCTTTGTGCCAGTACCATACTGTCTTGATGACTGTGGCTTTGTAGTAGAGCGTGAAGTCAGGCAGGTTGATTCCTTCAATTCCATTCTTCTTTCTCAAGATTGCTTTGGCTATTCGAGGTTTTTTTTTTGTTTGTTTTTGGTTTTGTATTTCCAGACATATTGTGAAATTATTTGTTCTAGCTCTGTGAAAAATTTAACAGGGTAACTTAACAGGGATTGCATTGAATCCCAGAATCATAATTTCTTAAGGCTGAATTATGATGAAATACAATATAAACAGACAACATATAATCAGGTAGAATTCATAATCAAAAAACACCCAACAAATTAATTTCCAGGGCAATATGACATTATAGGTGAATTCTATGAAATATTTAGAGAAGAGTAAACATTTACTCTCTTATTTATTTATTTGTTTATTTCTTTTTTTAATTACAATACTGTATTTGTTTTGCCATACATTGACATGAATCAGCCACAGGTGTCCACGATCTCCCAATGCCAAAGCCCCTCCCACCTCCCACCCCACATCCTCTCCTTGAATCATCCTGTGCACCAGCCCCATGCATCCTGCATCCTATATTGAACATAGACTGGTGCTTCATTCTTACAAGATAGTATACATGTTTCAGTGCCGTTCTCCCAAATCGTCCTACCCTCTCCCTCTCCCTCAGAGTCCAAAAGTCCGTTCTGTACCTCTGAGTCTCTTTTGTTGTCTCACATAGAGAGTCTTCATTACTATCCTTCTAAATTCCATATATATGTGTCAGTATACTGTATTGATTTTTTCCCCCCCCGGCTTACTTCACTCTGTATAATTGGCTCCAGTTTCATCCATCTCATTAGAACTGAGACGAATTTCTTCTTTTTAAGGGCTGTATATGTAGCACAGCTTTCTTATCCATTCATCTGCTGATGGACATCTAGGTTGTTTCCATGTCCTGGCTATTATAAACAGTGCTGCAATGAACATTGGGGTACATGTGTCTCTTTCATTTCTGGTTTTCTTGGTGTGTATGCCCAGCAGTGGGATTGCTGGATCATAAGGCAGTTCTATTTGCAATTTTTAAAGGAATCTCCATACTGTTTTCCATAGTGGCTGTACTAGTTTGCATTCCCACCAGCAGTGTAAGAGGGTTCCCTTTTCTCCACATCCTCTCCAGCATTTATTGCTTGTAGACTTTTGAATTGCAGCCATTCTGACTGGTGTGAAATGATACCTCATTGTGGTCTTGATTTGCATTTCTCTGATAATAAGTGATGTTGAGCATCTTTTCACGTATTTGTTAGCCATCCGTATGTCTTCTTTGGAGAAATGCCTATTTAGTTATTTGGCCCATTTTTTTTCTCGCATCATTTATTTTCCTGGAGTTGAGCTGCAAAAGTTGCTTGTATATCTTTGAGATTAGTTGTTTGTCAGTTGTTTCATTTGCTATTGTTTTCTCCCATTCAGAAGGCTGTCTTTTCACCTTGCTTATAGTTTCCTTTGTTGTGCAGAAACATTTAATTTTAATTAGATCCCATTTGTTTATTTTTGCTTTTATTTCCAGTATACTGGGAGTTGGATCATAGAGGATCCTGCTGTGATTTATGTCGGAGAGTGTTTTGCCTATGTTTTCCTCTAGGAGTTTTATAGTTTCTGGTCTTACATTTAGATCTTTAATCCATTTTGAGTTTATTTTTGTGTATGGTGTTAGAAAGAGATCTAGTTTCATTCTTTTACAAGTGGTTGACCAGTTTTCCCAGCACCACCTGTTAAAGAGACTGTCTTTACTCCATTGTATATTCTTGCCTCCTTTGTCGAAGATAAAGTGTCCATAGGTGTGTGGGTTTATCTCAGGGCTTTCTATTTTGTTCCATTGATCTATATTTCTGTCTTTGTGCCAGTACCATACTGTCTTAATGACTGTGGCTTTGTAGTAGAGCCTGAAGTCAGGTAAGTTGATTCCTCCAGTTCCATTCTTCTTTCTCAAGATTGCTTTGGCTATTCAAGGTTTTTTGTATTTCCATACAAATCTTGAGATTATTTGATCTAGTTCTGTGAAAAATACTGCTGGTAGCTTGATAGGGATTGCATTGAATCTGTAGATTGCTTTGGGTAGTATACTCATTTTCACTATATTGATTCTTCCAACCCATGACCATGGTATATTTCTCCATCTATTAGTGTCCTCTTTGATTTCTTTCATCAGTGTTTCATAGTTTTCGATATATAGGTCTTTAGTTTCTTTAGGTAGGTTTATTCCTAAGTATTTTATTCTTTTCGTTGCAATGGTGAATGGGATTGTTTCCTTGACTTCTTTTTCTACTTTCTCATTATTAGTGTATAGGAATGCAAGGGATTTCTGAGTGTTGATTTTATATCCTGCAACTTTACTATATTCCTTGATTAGCTCTAGTAGTTTTCTGGTCGAGTCTTTAGGATTTTCTATATAGAGGATCATGTCGTCTGCAAACAGTGAGAGTTTTACTTCTTCTTTTCCAATTTGGATTCCTTTTATTTCTTTTTCTGCTCTGATTGCTGTGGCCAAAACTTCCAGTACGATATTGAATAGTAGTGGTGAGAGTGGACACCCTTGTCTTGTTCCTGACTTTAGGGGAAATGATTTCAATTTTTCACCATTGAGGATAATGTTAGCTGTGGGTTTGTCATATATAGCTTTTATTATGTTGAGGTACGTTCCTTCTATTCCTGCTTTCTGGAGTGTTTTTATCATAAATGGATGTTGAATTTTGTCAAAGGCTTTTTCTGCATCTATTGAAATAATCATGATTTTTACTTTTCAGTTTGTTAATGTGATGAATTACATTGATTGATTTGTGGATATTGAAGAATCCTTGCATCCCTGGGATAAAGCCCACTTGGTCATGGTGTATGATCTTTTTAATGTGTTGCTGGATTCTGATTGCTAGGATTTTGTTAAGGATTTTTGCATCTATGTTCATCAGTGATATTGGCCTGTAATTTTCTTTTTGTGTGGTGTCTTTGTCAGGTTTTGGTATTACGGTGATGGTGGCCTCATAGAATGAGTTTGGAAGTTTACCTTCCTCTGCAATTTTCTGGAATAGCTTCAGTAAGACAGGTGTTAGTTCTTCTCGAAATTTTTGGTAGAATTCAGCTGTGAAGCTGTCTGGACCTGGGCTTTTGTTTGCTGGAAGATTTCTGATTACAGTTTCAATTTCCATGCTTGTGATGGGTCTGTTAAGATTTTCTATTTCTTCCTCGTTCAGTTTTGGAAAGTTGTACTTTTCTAAGAATTTGTCCATTTCTTCCAAGTTGTCCATTTTATTGGCATATAATTGCTGATAGTAGTCTCTTATGATTCTTTGTATTTCTGTGTTGTCTGTCGTGATCTCTCCATTTTCATTTCTAATTTTATTGATTTGATTTTTTTCTCTTTGTTTCTTGATGAGTCTGGCAAATGGTTTGTCAATTTTATTTATCCTTTCAAAGAACCAGCTTTTTGCTTTGTTGATTTTTGCTATGGTCTCTTTTGTTTCTTTTGCATTTATTTCTGCCCTAATTTTTAGGATTTCTTTCCTTCTACTAACTCTGGGGTTCTCTATTTCTTCCTTTTCTAATTGCTTTAGGTGTAGAGTTAGGTTATTTATTTGGCTTCTTTCTTGTTTCTTGAGGTATGCCTGTATGGCTATGAACTTTCCTCTTAGCACTGCTTTTATAGTGTCCCATAGGTTCTGTGTAGTTGTGTTTTCATTTTCATTCATTTCGATGCATAATTTGATTTCTTTTTGATTTCTTCTGTGATTTGTTGATTATTCAGAAGGGTGTTGTTCAGCCTCCAAAAGTTGGAATTTTTAATAGCTTTTCTCCTGTAATTGAGATCTAACCTTAGTGCATTGTGGTCAGAGAAGATGCTTGGAATAATTTCTGATTTTTTTGAATTTATCAAGGTTAGATTTATGGCCCAGGATGTGATCTATCCTGGAAAAGGTTCCGTGTGCACTTGAGTAAAAGGTGAAATTCATTGTTTTGGGGTGAAATGTCCTATAGATATCAATTCGGTCTAACTGGTGTATTGTATCTTTTAAAGTCTGCATTTCTTTGTTAATTTTCTGTTTAGTTGATCTGTCCATAGGTGTGAGTGGGGTATTAAAGTCTCCCACTATTATTGTGTTATTTTTAATTTCCCCTTTCATGCTTGTTAGCAATTGTCTTACATATTGCGGTGCTCCTATGTTGGGGGCATATATATTTATAATTGTTATATCTTCTTCTTGGATTGATCCTTTAATCATTATGTAGTGGCCTTCTTTGTCACTTTTCACAGCCTTTGTTTTAAAGTCTATTTTATCGGATATGAGTATTGCTACTCCTGCTTTCTTTTGATCTTTATTTGCATGGAATATCTTTTTCCAGCCCTTCACTTTCAGTCTGTATGTGTCTGTTGTTTTGAGGTGGGTCTCTTGTAAGCAGCATATATAGGGATCTTGTTTTTGAATCCATTCAGCCAGTCTTTGCCTTTTGGTTGGGGCATTCAACCCATTTACATTTAAGGTAATTATTGATAAGTATGCACCTGTTGCCATTTACTTAAATGTTTTGGGTTCAGTTTTATACGTCCTTTTTGTGTTTCCTGTCTAAAGTCTATCCTTTAGTATTTGTTGAAGAGCTGGTTTGGTGGTGTTGAATTCTCTCAGCTTTTGCTTGCCTGTAAAGCTTTTGATTTCTCCTTCATATTTGAATGAGATTCTTGCTGGGTACAGTAGTCTTGGTTGAAGGTTATTATCTTTCATCACTTTAAGTATGTCTTGCCATTCCCTCCTAGCCTGAAGAGTTTCTATTGAAAAATCTGCAGTTATTCTTATGGGGATCCCCTTGTGTGTTATTTGTCGTTTTTCCCTTGCTGCTTTTAATATTTGTTCTTTGTGTTTGGTCTTTGTTAGTTTGATTAGTATATGTCTTGGGGTGTTCTGCCTTGGGTTTATCCTGTTTGGCACTCTCTGGGTTTCTTGGACTTGGGTGATTGTTTCCTTCCCCATTTTAGGGAAGTTTTCAACTATTATCTCCTCAAGTATTTTCTCATGGTCTTTCTTTTTGTCTTCTTATTCTGGGACTCCTATAATTCGAATGTTGGAGCGTTTCATATTGTCTTGGAGGTCTCTGAGGTTGTCCTCATTTCTTTTAATTTGTCTTTCTTTTTCCCTCGCTGATTCATTTATTTCTACCATTCTATCTTCTATTTCACTAATCATATCTTCTGCCTCCGATATTCTACTATTCGTAGCCTCCAGAGTGTTTCTGATCTCACTTATTGCATTATTCATTATATGTTGACTCTTTTTATTTCTTCTAGGTCCTTGTTAAGCCTTTCTTGCATCTTCTCAATCCTTGACCCCAGGCTATTTATCTGTGATTCCATTTTGATTTCAAGATTTTGGATCATTTTCACTATCAGTATTTGGAATTCTTTCTCAGGTAGATTTCCTATCTCTTCCTCTTTTGTTTGGTTTGGTGGGCATGTCTCCTGTTCCTTTACCTGCTGGGTATTTCTCTGTCTCTTCATCCTGGTTATATTGTTGCATTTGGGGTGGCTTTTCTGTATTCTGGGAATTTGTGGAATTCTCTTTATTATAGAGCTTCCTCTCTGTGTTTGGGGGTTATATCAGTGGCTTGTCAAAGTTTCTTGATTAGAGAGGCTTGTGTTGAGGCTCTGGTGGGTGGAGTTGGATTTCCCTCTCTGGAGTGTTGTGAAGTGTCAAGTAATGGGTTATGGGACGTCAATGATTTTGGAGTATTTTGAGCTGCCTGTGTATTGAAGCTCAGGGGCTTGTTGTGTTGCTGGAGAATTTGCATGGTATGTCTTGCTCTGGAGCTTGTTGGTCCTTGGGTGGTGCTCAGTTTCAGTATAGGTATGAAGGCGTTTGATGAGCTCTTATTGGATAATGTTCCCTGTATTCAGGAATTCTTTGATGATCTCAGGATTTGGACTTACGCCTCCTGATTCTGGTTTTCAGATTTATTTTTACAATAGCCTCATGATTTCTCCATCTATTCAGCACTATTGTTAAAACATCTGGGTTAATGATGATAGGTTTCTCCACTTTGAGGGTCGTCCCTAGAGGATCGCTGAGTTACTTGGAGGAGAGAAGAGGGAGGGGGTAGTTAGAGGTGAGTGGAATGGGCTGAGGTGGAATCAAAAGAGGAAAAAGCAAACTAGCCCGTAACCACTTTTTTGTGTGCGCTCCATAGTCTGGACCTCTCAGAGGTGGTCACAGAGTTATACATGGAATAGGAGAGGGAGGAAGTAGATAGAGGTGGTCAGGAGGATGAAAGAGGGAGATGCAAAGGAGGGATACAGATCTGGCCAGTGACCAGTTCCCTGAGAATTCTCCACCGTCGGGAGCACACAGAGATTCATAGAGTTGGGTAGAGAAGAGGAGGGGGAGGGATGAGACAAATGCCACCTGGTGGAGAAAAGAGAGATTCCAAAGGAGAGAGAGTGGTCAAGCCAGTAATCTCGCACTCATGTAAAACTGGGTACTGAAGATTAGGTTTTTAAAAGTACAAAATTGGCAACAAATACCAAAATGTTGAGATTAAAAATCTGGAGTAGAGATTGGATTTTCAAAGATAAAATATTAAAGATAAGAAAAAGAAGGAGAGAAAAATTAAAAAAAATTGAGAAAAAAATAATAAAAATAGAATAAAATAAAAGATTCCAGAATTATTAAAAGACAACTTCCACCACCAATAGGACTATATACAGCGTTTGCTTTAAAGATAGTTTTTTTTTTTTGTAAAGTAATAATAGGTTATAAAGATAATAAATAGAAATATAGAAGAGTTAAAAGTTTAAGCAAGTTTAGAAAAAAAAGAAAAAGAAGAGAAAACAAATTTAAAAAGAAAAAAAATTTAAGAAAGAAAAAAAATTTAAAGATAAAAAAATTCTTAAAAAAAAATCACGCTTCCACATCATCCCCTATCCCCCCAAAAAAAAAAAAATTGATCATAAAAGTAGTAACGGTATGTCTGGCGTTTTCTCTGTTGTAGACTGTGTGGGGTCGCTACCAAGGCAATTCCCTCTGTTTGACTTCCTCTGTTTCCTGGTCTCTTCCGTGTCTGATTTCCGTCTTGACACAGGGAGGGTGGTGGTGGACTCTCCACTGGGCTTGCCCCTACTTGCTCCTTGGGATAACCTTGTGGGGCCTGCCCTATGCTTCATGCACTTCCCTGGTCTTTGGCGCTCAGGATTGGCGGTCAGAAAGCCCTCCGAGACTTGAATTTGGTTGAACAGGGGCTTTGTTCCCTTCCCAAGATC
This sequence comes from Nanger dama, assembly GCA_917880005.1. Lineage (NCBI taxonomy): Eukaryota > Metazoa > Chordata > Mammalia > Artiodactyla > Bovidae > Nanger > Nanger dama. Next base: position 1,561,924 of record CAKJTW010000045.1, read on the forward strand.
TGAGTGGCTTGGGAGTTTGGTGCGGATATTGTGACTTCTGGGCTTCTGGGTCGCTCGATTTTCTGGGAGCTCTGCCAGGGCTCTTTCTCAGGCCAATGATGACTGTTCAGAGCCCCCCAGCAGTTTCAATAGCAAAGAAATCAGTTTGCAATTTGGTAGGTAATGTCACTCTTGAGCTGCGATTGCCCCCTTCCAGCACTTAAGGCTCTGGCTGCCTGTCGCCGGAGGGGGATGATCTGCAGCCGGCTATTGCTGATCCGTCCTTATGTTAGAGCGTTCCGCGTGTTGGCTATCCCACAGTCTGGTTAGCTAGACCAAGATAGCTCTTTCTAGCCACGCGCGGACCTGATTCTGGCCCGGTTACGCCTCGATTCTCGAGATAAGCCCTGTAGCCTATGTCTCCCCGCGGCCCAATTCTTAGAAAGCTCTGTCCTGGGAGCGCTCCTCCCTGCCCAACCCCCACTGCTGTCGGACGCAGGCGTTTGTGCTGCTTATCCGCTGGGGGTTATACTGTTGAATTCGTAATCTGTTGGTTTTATTTATTTATTTATTTATTCTTCCTTCCTGTTATGTTGCCCTCTGTGCTTCCAGGGCTCGCCCCATACACAGCTGTGAGAATGCTCCCCTATTTTAGGGAACCTGTCTTTTAAGAGTCTCTTCCTGGGACAGGATTCCCCTCCCGGGACGGGGCTTCCTCCCTACCTCCTTTGTCTCTGTCTTCGTCGTATGTATTAATTCCTACCTGGTTTTGAAGCCCATGATCTGCTTTGCTGGATGCCTGATGTCCTCTGCCAGCAGTCAGAAGTTGTTTTGTGGAATTTACTCAGCTTTGAAATGTTCTTTTGATGAAGTAGTGAGGGAGAAAGTGTTCTCCCCATCCTATTCCTCCGCCATCTTTTTTTCATCCTCTAAACATTTATTCTCAAACTAGCCCAACAAATTTACAGGAAGGAATAATTCTAACTTATTCTATGAGATCAGTATCTCCCTAATACCAAAACAAGAAAAAGACACCACAGACACACACACAAAATTATAAGCCAATTTTACAGAGGCAAATCACTGACAAATGCAAAAATCCTCAGTGAAACATAAGCAAACTGATTTAAACAATTCATTAGAAGGATTGTACACCATAATAAATGTGGTTTATCCTAGAAATAAAAGATTGGTTCGATAGCTGCACATTGTGTAACACATTTATCAGCACACTGAAAAATAAAATTTATAAGGTCATCTCAATAGATATAGGAAAAAAAATATTTTGACAAATGCAAATTCATCATGATTTTAAAACACTGTCAATGAATTTGGTCAGTGGTAATATACTTCGACATAATAAAGGTCACATAAGACAAACCTAGAGCCAGTACCATACCAATAGTGTAAAGAAAAGCATTTCTTCTAAGATGAGGAAAAAGAAGGATTTACACACTTACTCATTTTATCCAACATATCAGTGGCTATCTTACCAAAGTAAGCATCAAGAAAAAGGAATAAAACATATTGAAATTGGAAAGTAAGAGTAAAACTGTAACTTTTGCAGACAATATGATGGTATATAAAGAAAACCCTAAGAATGTCACCAAACAACTATTAGAACTGAAAAATAAATTTCATAAAATTGTCAATTATATAGTTAATATACAGAAGTCTGCTGTGTTTTTGTATACTAACATAAACTTCAGAAAGTGAAAGTAAGAGAATATACCATTTCCAATTGAATATAAAATAATAAAATGCCTAGGAATAAATTAACTGTGGATGTTAAAGATCTTTACTTGGAAAGCTATAAGACACTCATGAAATAATTGATGACTACACAAACAAATGGAAAGATATATCTTGCCTATGAACAGAAAGAATTACTGTTGTTAAAAAGATCATATTACCCAAGGTTATCTATAGATTCAATGAAATGATTATCAAAATAACAATATCATTCTTCACAGAACTAGAACAAATAAAATTTCTATGGAAACACAAATGACCCTAATTACCAAAACAATCTTGAGAAAGAACATAGCTGGAAGTTTAACAGTCCTTGATTTCAAACTAAAGCACAAGGTCACAGTAATCAAAACAGCATTGTACTGGCAGAAAAATAGGGGCATGGATAAATGGAAATGAATAGAGAGCTTAGAAATAAACCCACATTTATGCAATCAATAAACTTATGACAAAGGGGGCAAGAATACACAATAGAAGGACTTCCTTGGCAATCCAGTGGTTAAGAATCTGCCTACCAGTGCAGGGGACACAGGTTCAATCCCTGGTCCAGGAAGCTCCCACAGACCATAATGCAACTAAGCTCGTGCCCCAGAACTACTGAAGCCCTCCACCTAGAGGCTGTGCTCTGTAACAAGAGAAGCCACCATAATGATAAGTCTGTGCACAGCAGTTAAAGAGTATCCCTCATTCACTACAATTCTTGAAAGCCTGCACACAGAAAGTGAGACCCAATGAAGCCAGAAATTAAATAAATAATTTTTTTAAAGACTGTACAATGGAGAAAAGATACCCTTTTCAAGAAATGATGTTGGGTAAAATGGACAGTTCCATGCAAAATAAACTAAACTGCATTCTGACACCATAAACTCAAAATGGATTAGAGACCTAAATGTAAGACCTAAAATTATAAAACTCCTAGAAGCAAACATAGGCAGTACACAGTTTGACACTGAGCTTAGCAATATTTTATGTATCCGTCTCTTTGGACAAAGGAAACAAAGAAAAAATAAACAAATGAGAACCAATGAAACCTAAAAGCTTTTGCACATAAAGGAAGATAGCACAAAATGAAGACAATCTACTGAGTGGAAAGTGTTATTTGAAAATGATATGTTCAATAAGGGGTTAATATCCAAAATATATAAAGAATTCTTATAGTCAACTCAAAAAGCTTAAAAAGAAAGAAAGAAAGAAAGAAAGAAGAGTAAAAGTGAGCAGAGGACCTGGATAGGCATTTTTTCAAAGAAGGCATAGGTCAACAAAGTGCATGAAAAGATGCTCAAAAATCACTAATTATCAAGGAAATGCAAATCAAAATAACAATGAGGTATTGTCTCAACTTTTCAAATTGACTATTTTCAAAAAGATCATAACAATCAAAAGTTGGTGAGGGTTTGGAGGAAAGGGAACACTTGTGCACTCTTAGTTGAAAAGTAAATTGGCATAGCAACTATCTAAAACTGTATTGAAGTTCCTCAAAAAATAGAAATAGAGCTACCATGAAATCCAGCAATTGCACTCTTGGGTATTTACCCAAAGAAAATGAAAACAGTAGTTTGAAAGGTGCATTCACCTCTATTGTTATTGAGGTATTATTTATAATAGCTGAGATAAAGTGGCATTCTAAATGCCCACTGAGAAATAAATGGATAATGGGAGTTAGGGGAGAGGGAGAATGAGAGGAAGGTTGACAAAAGTACAGACTTTCTGTTGTAAGATAAATAAGGACTAGGGATGTTGTGTACAAAATGAACACTGCTCTATGTTATATATGAATGCATCAAAGCGAGTAAATTTTATGAGTACTTTTCCCAAAAAAAAAATATCATTTTATTTTCTATCTATATGAGATAATGGCTAGTCACTAAAGTTATTGTTATAATCATTTCATGATGCTTGTAAGTCAAATCATTATACTGTACACCTTAAGTTCATACAGTGCTATATGTCAATTTTATCTCAATAAAACTAGAAAATGTTCAGAATATTTTGAATATTTTCAAACAAACTTTAAAATTAGAAAACTGAGACAAATATTCAATAAAGAAAATTATCTTTGCTCATTTTGAATCTGAGAGTATGTATTCTAGTGAATGAGAGGGCAGATACTCTCTGTCCTAAACACAGGTTGTGTAAATGCCTGGCATTTTTCAAAATCAATTCAAATCTGTTCTTAGAGATAAAGATCAATGCACATATTAGAAAAAATATTTTTAGTATGGAAATATTGTTAGTATCTACATCACCCGCAGAGCTTGCTAAATGTCAAACACCAGAATACATAGCCAGCTTAGGGAATACTGACCAATTAGATGTAGGTCAGAGGAAAAGTGCTAAAGGAATGAAAATTTTAAGATCAATTTGTGGTAATTAAATAATTTACACTACCCCACTAACCAATCTGGCTGAGACACCAGAAGTAATGGAGCAGACCCCTGGATCAATGCTGGAATCTTCAAATATTCTTTGTTTCTCTCAGTAAAACCATTCACCATTTTTGAACCTGCACCATTTTCAAACTAACCTTCTTCATGGTGGCAGTTTTACCTAAACTATCATATATAAGCATGGAGATTAAGAATATGAGTCTCAGAACCTTAATCTTGATTCCACTTTTTATCCATCTTGGACAACTCAATCTTTGAGCTTCTTTTCTTTAAATATCAGATTAAGATAATTACATTTATTTCTTATGAATTTATAGAGATTCGGTGTTTATTAAAGTGCTTCGTAAAGTACTAAGCGTATTCTGGCTATGAGTTGTAATGCTTTCTGCTGGTGTTTAAAATAAACATCAGTCTCTTCAGTCAACTATTTATACATCATATTGGTGGGTGCATTGATCTTCTAAAAGTTTATTTAGAAATTACTTGACTTTCTGAACCACTTGTTCACTATTTTCTGAATTGTATACACTTGTAGTGACAACTTTCAGTTTTAGAACACAATGTATCCAGACATTCATAGAGTAGTAGCACATATTTATGTTTCCAAAAGAAATGTTTATGATTTTCTTCCTATGGGGACCACCTCACTCTTATGTCATAATAATCTTCATCAGTCCCCATCACTCCACTGATGAGTTAAGAAAATATCTTAACATTGGGTACTACCACTATTTTAGGGATAAGCATGTTGCACAAGCCAGACCTATAGCTTTTTTCCCTATACCTTTAGAGAAGTTTGTTGAGAAAGAGACCCCTTGATATCCTCTAGGATCAAGAATACAAGGGATAACAAGTTTGAAATTATTGCTGTTCTTCTTCCCATAATGTAGATAGTCTCCCTGAAAATGAAGGCAATATGGATGAATAAAGGAAAAGAGACAAACCAGTGATGTAGTGTGAGCACCTGAGTACCTCTATGAGTACTCTAGTTTTAAATATATATATATATATTTTTTCCTCCAAGATAGTTTGTACTGGGTCTTTACTTTGAACCAAAAGAGTTCTGATCCCTAAAAATATACCTTCCTATCCATTTGTGGAATTCTAGTTTATTTGTGAATTCTTCTACTTTCTTGTTTCCATACTAGCTCAATTAATTAATTCTACCCTTTATGCCCTGGTGGCTCAGATGGTAAAGCATCTATCTATAATGCGGGGGACCGGGGTTCCATCCCTGGGTTGGGAAGATTCCCTGTAGAAATAAACAGCAACCCACTCCAGTACTCTTGCCTAGAAAATCCCATGGATGGAGGAGCTTGGTGCAGGCTACTGTCTATGGGGTTGCAAAGAGCTTGACACGACTTCATTTCACTTCACCCTTTGTGCATTTCTCCACTGTCACCTATATTTGCATTTTAAGTGTATGTCTTCCTCATGTATTATGAGTGCCCCTAGAATATGGACTACTTCTTATTTAACTGTGTAATTTCAGTATCATGCTGTTGTTCAGTCACTCAGTCTTGCCTGACTCTTTGCGACCCCATGGACTGCAACACACCTGGCTTCCTGGTCCTTCACCATTTCCTGGATCTTGTTCAGACTAATGTCCAGTGAATCAGTGATGCCAGCCAACCATCTCATCCTCTGTCATTCCCTTCTCCTCCTTCAGCATCTTGCAGAGTAATGCCTGAAAAGTGAAAGTTTCTTTGCAACCACATGGACTATATAGTTCATGGAATTCTCCAGGCCAAAATACTGGAGTGGGTAACTTTTCCCTTCTCCAGAGGATCTTCCCAACCCAAGGATTGAACCTAGGTCTCCTGCATTGCAGGGAAATTCTTTACCAACTGAGCCACAAGGGAAGACCATCTAATCTCTAGTAAGAGCTTAAAGACATTTGTTGTGCAATCTGACTAATAGCTAAATTATTATAATGTCAGTTGTGGTTTTCAAATGCAGAGACAAAGATGTATTTCCTCCTTCCCACATCTTTCCATAACTAGACTCACAGACTATTTGATTGCTTATTGATTGGGAATATGGGAATCGGGGAGACAGCAGAATACATTTTCCATGATGGGGAATATTGAATTAATATAGTTCATATACTTTCTGATGATTTAATAACTTGGAAAACCTTTAAGAATAAATTGTTTATACCTTCTTTAATATCATGTGTTTTAAATAATTCTTTAGCAGACTCAGTTCAGTTCAGTCTCTCAGTCGTGTCTGACTATTTGTGACTCCATTAATCACAACATGCTAGACCTCTCTGTACATCACCAACTCCCAGAGTTCGCCCAAACTCATGTGCATCGAGTTGGTGATGCCATGCATCCATCTCATCCTCTGTCATCCCCTTCTCCTTCTGCCCCCAATCCCTCCCAGAATTAGGGTCTTTTCTAATGAGTCAGCTCTTCACATGAGCTTGCCAAAGTATTAGAGTTTCAGCCTCAGCATCAGTCCTTCCAATGTACAACCAGGACTGATCTCCTTTAGGATGGACTGGTTGGATCTCCTTGCAGTCCAAGGGACTCACAAGAGTCTTCTCCAATACCACAGTTCAAAAGCATCAATTCTTCAGTGCTCAGCTTCCTTCACAGTCCAAATCTCACATCCATACATGACTACTGGAAAAACCATAGCCTTGAGTAGATGGACTTCTGTTGGCAAAGTAATGTATTTGCTTTTGAATATGCTATCTAGATTGATCATAACTTTCCTTCCAAGGAGTAAGAGTTTTTTAATATCATGGCTGCAATCACCATCTGCAGTGATTTTGGAGCCTAAAAATAAAGTCTGACACTATTTCCATTGTTTCCCCGTCTATTTGCCATGAAGTGATGGGACCAGATGCCATGATCTGCATTTTCTGAATATTGAGCTTTAAGCCAACTTTTTCACTCTCCTCTTTCACTTTCATCAAGAGGTTTTTAGTTCCTCTTCACTTTCTGCCATAAGGGTAGTGTCATCTGCATATCTGAGGTTATTGATATTTCTCCCAGCAATTTTGATTTAGCTTGTGTTTCTTTCATCCCAGCATTTCTCATGATGTACTCTGCATAGAAGTTAAATAAACAGGGTGACGTATACAGCCTTGACATACTCCTTTTCCTATTTGGAACCAGTCTGTTGTTCCATGTTCAGTTCTAACTGTTGCTTCCTGGCTTGCATATAGGTTTCTCAAGAAGTAGGTCAGGTGGTCTAGTATTCCGATCCCTTTCAGAATTTTTCACAGTTTATTGTTATCCACACAATCAAAGGCTTTGGCATTATCAATATTTATTATCAATAAAGCAGAGATAGATTTTTTTTCTGGAACTCTCTTGCTTTTTCAATGATCCAGCAGACTAGCTTATCATTAATTTATGATCATGCTCTCTAGCAAATGTCAGCAATGCAAATGATTTATCAAGCATGTTTACCCACTAGGAAGGGAATGAACTGATCAGATTGCTGTGGATTGAGGGAATCCTGGCAGTCAAGATTTCTTCTTGTGACTTAATATAGATTTCCCATGTGGGTTTGATTGATAAAAGCCAGATTTCCTTTCTGCTAAGTCTTGAATTTTTTAAAGATAAGAAGGGGAGCAATCTCAGTTAACTATTGAGATAGGGGGTCAGAGTAGTTGTCTTACTCCCTACATACAAGCTCAACTTCTTGTGATCTTCCTCTAGATGTTATTTTGTTGAAAATTTTTGGTTACATGGTTTGTTTGCAAGACCACTAAAGCAGAAACTAAGAAAGAGATCTGGCCATCTGTTAAATACAGTAAGTCCCCTGCATAGAAACCTTCAAGTTGTGAACTTTCAAATCTGAAAAAAAATAGGTTCCATCATCAGCTGTGAAAGAAATTGAAACTTGGCCTCCATCTCCTATTGCTAATTATACTTCAACTCTGTTATCTCCCATCTCCTCTACCTCCAGCAGTAAATAATTCTTCTTGTCTGTTCACTTGATGACAGGCCACGTACACCAGCTGTTACACTGTACTACTATACTTTTTAAGGCATTGTGCTATAGATTAAAAACATTTTCTTTATTTATGTGCCTTTTAACATATTATTTTATGAAAAATATTATAAACTTATTACTGTGCAGTATTATGTAGTCAATTGAGTTAGGCTGATTTCAATTCAGTTGCTCAGTTGTGTCTGACTCTTGTTGACAACATAGACTACTGCACGTCAGGCTTCCCCTCTCTATCACTAACTCCCAGAGCTTACCAAACTCATGTCATCAAGTTGGTGATGTCATACAAACATCTCATCCTCTGCCGTTCCCTTCTCCTCCTGCCTTCAATCTTTTCCAGCATCAGGGTGTTTTCCAGTGAGTCAGTTCTTCCCAACAGATGGCCAAAGCATTGGAGCTTCAGCTTCACCATCAGCCCTTCCAATGAATATTCAGGAATAATTTCCTTTAGGATTGACTGGTTTGATCTCCTTGCAGTCCAAGGGACTTTCAAGAGTCTTGTACAACATTACAGTTCAAAAACATCAATTCTTCTGTGCTCAGCTTTCTTTATAGTCCAACTCTCACATCCATACATGACCACTGGAAAACCATCACTATGGCAAGATAGATCTTTGTAAACAAAGTAATATATCTACTTTTGAATATGCTGTCTAGGTTGGCCACAGATTTTCTTCCAAGTAGTAAGGGCCTATTAATTTCACAGCTGCAGACAACATCTGCAGTGATTTTGGAATCCAAGAAGATAAAATTTCTCACTGTTTCCAATGCTTCCTCATCTATTTTCCATGAAGGGACCAGACCTAATGCCATATTCTTAGTTTTCTGAATGTTGAGTTTTAACCCAGCTTTTTCACTCTCCTCTTTCACCTTCATCAAATGGCTTTTCAGTTCCTCTTCCTTTTCTGCCATGTGTGTTATCATCTGCATATCTGAGATTACTGATATTTCTCCCTGCAATCTTGATTCCAGCTTGTGCTTCATCCAGACCTCCATTAGGCATGATGTAATCTGCATAGAATTAAATAAGCAGAATGACAATATACCTCCTTGAATTATTCCTTTCCCAATTTAGAACCACTCTGTTTTTCCACGTCCCTTAACTGTTGCTTCTTGACCTGCATACAGATTTCTCAGGAGGCAGGTAAGGTGCTCTGGTATTCCTGTCACTTTAACAATTTTCTATAGTTTTTTTTTTTTTTTTTTTTTTGTGAACCACACGAAGATTTTAGCATAGTCAATGAAGCAGACATTTTTCTGGAATTCTCTTGCTTTTCTATGACCCAGCGGATGTTGGCAATTTGATTTCTGGTTCCTCTGCTTTTTCTAAATCCAGCTTGAACATTTGGAAGTTTTTGGTTCATATACTGTTGAAGCCTAACTTGCAGAATTTTGAGCATTACTTTGCTAGAGTGTGAGATGAGTACAATTGTGTGGTAGTTTGGTAGTTTGAACATTCTTTGTCATTGCTTTTCTTTAAGATTGGAGTGAAAACTGACCTTTTCCAGCCCTGTAGCCACTGCTGAGTTTTCCAGATTTGCTTGCATACTGAGTGCAGCACTTTCACAGTGTCATCTGTTAGGATTTGAAATAGCTCAGCTGGAACTCCATCACCTCCACTAGCTTTGTTCATAGTGATGCTTCCTAAGGCATATTTGACTTCACAGTACAGGATATCTGGCTCTAGGTGAGTGACCACACAATCACGGTTTTCTGGGTCTTAAAGATCTTTTTTGATCAGTTCTCCTGCGTATTCTTTCCATCCCTTCTTAATATTTTCTGCTTCTGTTAGGTCTTTATCATTTCTGTCCTTAATTGTGACCATTTTTGTATAAAAATTTCCCTTGTTATCTCTAGCTTTCTTGAAGAGATATCTAGTCTTTCTCATTCTATTATTTTCCTCTATTTGCACTGATCACTTAGGAGTGCTTTATCTCCCCTTGCTATTCTTTGGAACCCTGCATTCAGATGGATATATATTTCCTTTTCTCTGTTACTTTCCACTTATCTTCTTTTCTCAGCTATTTGCAAGTCCTCCTCAGGCAACCATTTTGCCTGTTTTCATTTCTTTTTCTTGGGATGGTTTTGATCATTATTCCTTGTATAATATCATGAACCTCCATCCATAGTTCTTCAAGTATTCTGTCTACCAGATCTAATCCCTTGAATCTATTTGTCACTTCCACATGTAATCATTGGGGGTTTGATTCAGATTATATTTGAATGTTCTAGTCATATTCTGTGCTTTCTTTAAGTCTTAATTTTTCAATAAAGTGTTCATGATCTGAACCACAGTCAACTCCTGGTCTTGTTTTTGCTGATTGTATAGAGTTTCTCCAACTTTAGCTTCAGTGAAGCTGTTATATACTTAAATCGTGGTATCATATATAAATTATAATACAATATATAAAATTAAAATATGCTTAAAATTGATTAAGCATAATCAGTGAACTAGGTATTGATCACTTGGTGATGTTCTTGTGTAGAGTCATCTCTTGTGTTGTTGGAAGAGGGAGTTTGCCTAGGTGTTACCTAGGCTAACTTTCTTGCACTACAAACAAATTGATTTATGAATGCACTCTTGAAATGGAACTTATTTGTATATAGGCACTTGCTATACTTCTTTTTCATTTCTACCTCTTTGAACTATAGAAAGAGCTAACGAGTTATACAAAGCAATGTATGATTAAAAATTTGAAAGTTATGTTTTGGCCAGAGATAAATATAGCATGGGAATGACTGGTTTAAGGTTAAGATAAAAGATTGCCTCCTGTAGAGAGCTCTTTCCTGCCAAAAGCTACTTTTATTACCACAAGCAAGCCATTTAGGCTTTGTACCTGGGAGATCAGTGTGTAGACCCGTGTTTGCATGAGACTCACCTAGTTGTAGCTCTGTTTTCTATTGCACTCCATTCCCTCAAGTCCAGTCTTATCCTTATGGAGGTAGACACTAAGTAAATAAATATTCCAGCTGATTAGGCATAGCTTTTTCCTTTTAACGTGGCATTTCTTGAATCTTCAAGAAGACCTTTTACAATGGATGTCTGAAATTCAAACATAAGGCAATGGAAAGAGAATTTTTTTTTTTAATTTGATTTGCCTTTTCTTAACCAATTTTAAGCATATTTTAATTTTATATACTGTATTATAATTTATATATAATATCACGATTTAAGTATATAACAATTTAAATTATATTATTGAAGGTTAGAAAAATAATGAATTGCAAATGCCAGTGGCCTTGAAAGTTTTCCAAACTCCAGAGATTTTACCTCACCTTCTCTTAGTACTTGATTCTATATTTCAGATATTCTATCAATAGTAACGATATTTCTCTGGGAAAATTTTAGAACAATTAACACTGTGTGTTATGGGTTAATGAACCAAGGTGCCATTTTTGGATCTAAGATTTCTTTAAGATATATGCCTTTAGAAATTGCTCCAAATTAAATAGTTATGAATCATAGTTTGCTTTCCACAACAAACAGGAAAATTCTGAAAGAGATGGGAATACCAGAACACCTTACCTGCCTTCTGAGAAACCTGCATGCAGGTCAAGAAGCAGTAGTTAAAATCAGACATGGACCAATGGACTGGTTCCAAATTGGGAAAGGAATATTTCAAGGTTGTATACTGTCACCCTGCTTATTTAATTTATATATAGAGAATATTACTAAAAATGCTGAGTTGGATGAAGCACAAGGTGAAATCAAGATTGCCAGGAGAAATATCCATAGCCTTACATATGCAAATGACACCACACTTATGACAAAAAGTGAAGAGGAACTGAAGAGCCTCTTTTTATTTTTATTTTTAGTTTATTTTCTATAGAAAGATAATTGCTTTACAGAATTTTGCTGTTATCTGTCAAACTGCAACATGAATCAGGCATAGGTATACATATCTTCCCTCCATTTTGAACCTCCCTCTCATCTCCTCCCCATCCTACCCCTCTAGGTTGACACAAGGTCGCTGTTTGAGCTTCCTGAGCCATACAGCAAATTCCTGTTGACTATCTATTTTACATATGATAATGTAAGTTTCTATGTTACTCTTTCCATTCATCTCTCCCTCTCCTCCCTTCTCCCCATGTCTATAAGTCTAAATCTAGGTCTGTTTCTCCACTGTTGCCTTGTAAATAAATTCTTCAGTACCATTATTCTACATGCCATATATATGTATTAGAATATGATATTTATCTTTCTCTTTCTGACTGACTTGACTCTGTATAACAGATTCTAGATTCATCTACCTCATCAGATCTCCCAAATCTACCAAATCAGAACACAGTTGTTTCAAATGTGTTCATTTTTATGGCTGGGTAATATTCCATTTTGTATACGTACAATGACTTCTTTATCCATTCACCTGTAGTTGGATATCTAGGCTGCTTTCATGTTATAGTTATTGTAAATCATGCTTCAGTGAACAATGGGATACATTTGTCTTTTTCAGTTTTAGTTTCCTCAAGGTATATGCCTAGGAGTGGGATTGCTATGCCATGTGGTGCTTTTATTTGTAGTTTATAAGGAATCTCCATACTGTCTTACAAAGTGGCTGTATCAATTTATATTCCCACCAATAGTGCCAAAACATTCCATTTCTTCAACACCCTCTCCAGCATTTATTGTTTGTAGACTTTTTGATAATGGCCATTCTGACTGGTGTGAGGTGATATCAAATTGTAGTTTTGATTTGCATTTCTCTAATGAGCGATGTTGAACATCTTTTCATGTATTTGTTAGCAATCTGTATGTCTTCTTTGCAGAAATGTTTGTTTAGGTTTTTTTTCCCATTTTTTTATTGGGTTGTTTGTTTTCCTGCTATTGAGTTGTATGAGCTGCTTGTATATTTTGGAATTTAATCCTTTGCAATTGTTTCATTTGCTATTACTTTCGCCCATTGTGAGGGTTCTCTTTTCACGTTGCTTATCGTTTCCTTTGCTGTGTGAAAGCTTTTAGATTTATTCAAGTCCCATTTGTTTACTTTTGTTTTTATTTCTGTTACTCCAGGAGGTGGGTCATAGAGGACCCTGCTTTGATTTATGTCATTGAGTATTCTACTTATGTTTTCCTCTAAGAGTTTTATAGTTTCTGGTCTTACATTTAGGTCTTTAATCCATTTTGACTTTATATTTGTGTATAGAGTTAGGAAGTGCTCTAATTCTGTTCTTTAACATGTGCTGTTCAGTATTCCCAGCACTATTTATTGAAGAGGCTGTTTGTGTCCCCATTGTATATTCGTGCATCCTTTGTAAAAAAATAAGGGACCCATAGGTTCATAGGTTTATTTGTGTGCTTTCTATCTTGTTTCATTGGTCTAGATTTCTGTTTTTATGCCAGTACCATACTGTCTTCATGACTGTAGCTGTGTAGTATGAGTAGTCAGGAAAGTTGATTGCTTTGGCTATTTGAGATCTTTTATATTTTCGTATGAATTGTGAAATCTTTTGTTCTAGTTCTGTTAAAAATGCCATTGGTCATTCGAGAGGGATCACATTGAACCTGTAAATTGCGTTTGTTAGTATAGTCATTCTCACAATATTGATCCTTCCTATCCAGGAACATGGAATATCTCTCCATCTGTTTATGTCATCTTTGACTTCTTTCATTAGTGTCTTTTAATTTTCTGTGTACAGTTCTTTTGTATCTTTAGGTAAGTTTATTCCTAGATTTTTAATTTTTTTTGTTGCAGTGGTAAATGTGATTGATTCCTTAATTTATATTTCTGAATTTCATTGTTCATATATACAAATGCAAGTGATTTCTGTGTATTGATTTTGTATCTTGCTACTTTACTAAATTTACTGCTTAGCTCTAGTAACTTTCTGATACTATATTTAGGGTTTTCTGTGTACAGTATCATGTCATCTGCAAACAGTGAGAACTTTACTCCTTCTTTTCCTATTTGGATTCCTTGTATTTCTTTTTCTTCTCTGATTGTTGTAGCTAGGACTTCCAGAACTATGTTGAATAGTGGTGAAAGTGGGCACCCTTGTCTTCTTCCTAATCTTAGGGGAATGCTTTCATTTTTTCACCACTGAGAATAATATTTGCTGTGGTCTCATAATATATGGCCTTTACTACTTTGAGGTAAGTTCCTTCTACCTATTTTTGGAACAGTTGCAATCATAGTGAAGTGAAAGTGAAGTCGCTCAGTCGTGTCTGACTCTTGTGACCCTGTAGACTGTAGCCCACCAGTCTCCTCTGTCCATGGGATTCTCCAGGCAAGAATACTGGAGTGGGTTGCCATTTCCTTCTCCAGGGGATCTTCCTGACCCAGGATAGAACCCGGGTCTCCCCGCATTGCAGGCAGATGCTTTCATCATAAATGGGTGCTGAATTTTGTCAAAGACTATTTCTGCATTTATTGAGATTGTCATATGATTTTTATATTTCAATTTGTTGATATGGTGTACCACATTGATTGATTCGTGTATATTTAAGAATCCTAGCATCCTTGTAATAAACCCATCTTAATCATGGTGTATGAGCTTTATGATGTGTTGCTGAATTCTGTTTGCTAAAATTTTGTTGAGGATTTTCACATCTATGTTCATCAGTGGTATTGGCTTGTAGTTATTGTGTGTTGTCTTTTTCTGGTTTTGTTATCAGGATGATGGTGGCCTTGTAGGATGAATTTGGAAGTGTTCCTTCTGAAAGTTTTTGAAAGACTTTTAGAAGGATAGACATTAGCTCTTCACTAAATGGTTGACAGAATTCTCCTGTGAAGCCATTTGGTCCTGGGCTTCTGTTTTTGGGAAACTCTTGATCACAGCTTCAATTTCAGCACTTGTAATTGGGTTGTTCATAATTTCTGTTTCTTCTTGGTTCAGTCTTGGAAGCTTGAACATTTTAAAGAATCTATCCATTTCTTCCAAGTTATATGTTTTATTGCCATATAGTTGTTCTTAATAGTCTCATAATTCTTTGTATTTCTACATTGTCTGTTGTAACCTCTCTTTTTTCATTTGTAATTTTGTTGATTTGTAATTTTGTTGATTTGAGTCTGTCTTTTTTTCTTGATGAGTCTGCCTAAAGGTTTGTCAATTTTGTTTATCTTCTCTAAGAACTAGCTTTTAGTTTTATTAATCTTCACTATTGTTTCATTCATTTCTTTTTCATTTCTTTCTGCTCAGATCTTTATGATTTCTTTCTCACTACTAATATTGAATTATTTTTGTTGTTCTTCAACAAAATTATTATTTTGCTGTTGTTAATTTTTCAGTTCTTTTAGGTGTAAAGTTAGGTTGTCTATTCAGTGTTTTTCTTATTTCTTGAGACTGGATTTTATTGCTATAAACTTCTCTCTTAGAACTGCTTTTGCTGAATCCCATAGATTTTGAGTTGTCATGTTTTCATTGTTATTTGTTTCTAATTTTTTTTTAATTTCCCTTTTGATTTCTTCAGTAACCTGTTGGTTATTTAGAAACATCTTGTTTAATCTCCATACACTTGAGCTTTCTGTAGTGTTTTTTTTTTCTCTCTCTTGTAATTAATATATAGTCCCATAGCATTTCAGTCGGAGAAGGTGCTTGATACAATTTCAGTTTTCTTAAATTTATTGAGGTTTGACCCAAGCGGTGGTCATCCTGGAGAATGTTCCATGTGTGCTTGAGAAGGAGGTGCATTCTGCATGTGTGAATGTTTCATGTGTGCTTGCGAAAGAGATGTATTCTGAATTTGCATGCAATGTCCTGAAGATATTGATGAGATCCATCTCATTAAGATATCAGTTAAGACTTGTATTTCCTTATTACTTTTGTGGTTTGATGATCTGTCCATTGCTGTGAGTGGGGTGTTATAGGCTCCTACTATTATTGTGTTACTGTCAATTTCTCCTTTTATGTCTGATAGTGTTTGTCTCATGTGTTGAGGTGCTCCTATGTTGGGTGCATAGTTATTTACAATTGTTATGTTTTCCTCATGGATTGACAATTTGATCATTATGTAGTGCCTTCCTTATCTTTTGAAGCAGTCTTTATTTTAAGGTCTATTTTTTTTTTTTCTGTTGTGAAGACTGCTACTTCAGTTTTATTTTCATTCCTATTCAGATGGGATGTAATTTTCCACCCTCTCACTTTCAGTCTATAAATGTCTTTAGGTCTGAAGTGTGTTTCTTGTAAACAACATATATATGGATTCCTGTTTTTGTAACCATTCAGCCAGTCTGTGTCTTTTGGTTGAGGCATTTAATCCACTTACATTTAAAAGAGCTATATATATATATTCCTATTGCCATTGTCTTTACTGATTGGAGTTTATTTTATAGATTTTTTTCTTCTTTTTAAATTCTTGATTGTATAAGTCCCTTTAACATTTGTTGTAAAGCTAGTTTCAGTTCAGTTCAGTCGCTCAGTCATGTCCGACTCTTTGTGATCCCATGAATCGCAGCACGCCAGGCCTCCATGTACATCACCAACTCCCAGAGTTCACTAAGTCTCAGGTCCATCGAGTCAGAGATGCCATCCAGCCATCTCATCCTTTGTTGTTCCCTTCTCCTCCTGCCCCCAATCCCTCCCAGCATCAGAGTCTTTTCCAATGAGTCAACTCTTCACATGAAGTGGCTAAAGTACTGGAGTTAGCATCATTCCTTCCAAAGAAATCCCAAGGCTGATCTCCTTCAGAATGGACTGGTTGTATCTCCTTGCAGTCCAAGGGACTCTCAAGAGTCTTCTCTAACACCACGGTTCAAAAGCATCAATTCTTTGGTGCTCATCCTACTTCACAATCCAACTCTCATATCCATACATGACCACAGGAAAAAAAAAAACAAAGCTGATTTGGTAGTACTGAATTATCTTAACTTTTGCTTGTCTGAAAACATTTTGATTTCTCCACCAATTTTTAATGAGATTCTTGATGGGGACAGTAATCTTGATTGTAAAATTTTCCCTTTCGGTTCTTTAAATATACCCTGCCATTGTCTTCTGGCCTACAGTTTCTGCTGAAACATCTGGTATTTAGTGTATGGGGTTTTCCTTGTATATTACTTGTTTCTTCTCCCTTGCTGCTTTTAATATTCTTTCTTTTTGTTTAGTCTTTGTTAGTTTGATTAGTACGTGTCTTGACATATTTCTCCTTGAGTTTATTCTGTCTGCACCTCTTTGAGCCTCTTGTACATGACTGGCTGTATCTTTTTCCATGTTGGGGAAATTTTTCACTATAATCTCTTCAAAAATTTTCTCATACCCTTTATTTTTCTCTTCTTCTTCTGAGACCTTTATAATTCAATGTTGGTGCATTTGATATTGTCCCAGAGATCTCTGAAACTATACTCAGTTCTTTTCATTCTTTTTACTTTATTCTACTATTCAGAAGTTATTTCCACCATTTTATCTACCAGTACACTGATTCCTTCTTCTGCTTCAGATATTCTGCTACTGATTCCTTCTAGAGTATTTTTATTTCAGTAATTGTGTTGTTTATCTCTGTATGTTTATTCTTTAATTCTTCTATGTCTTTTAAATTGATTCTTGCATTTTCTTCATTTTGTTTTCAAGGCTTTTGATCATCTTTACTATCATTATTCTGACTTCTTTTTCAGGTAGTTTGTCTAATTCCTCTTCATTTATTTGGACTCCTGTATTTTCTAGCTTGTTCCTTCATTTGTGTAGCGTTTCTCTGCCTTTTCATTATTATAATATATATATATATATATTTTAACTTATTGTGTTTGAGGTCTCCTTTTTCCCAAGATTCAAGGTTGAATTCTTTCTTCCTTTTAGTTTTGCCCTTCTCAGTTTGGTCTAGTGGTTTGTGTAAGCTTCAGATAGGGTGAGATTTGTACTGAGTTTTTGTTGGTTTGTTTGTTTTTCCTTTGACAGGCAAGGCAATGTGAGATGGTAATCCTGTCTGCTGATGATTTGGTTTGTATTTTTGTTGTTGTTGTTAAGATGAGGCATCATGCACAGGGTGCTACTAGTGGATGGGTGATGCCAGGACTTATATTCAGGTGGTTTCCTTTGTGGGAGTTCTCGATATTTGATACTCCCTAGGGTTAGTTCTCTGGTAGTCTAGGATCTTGGAGTCAGTGCTCCCACTCCAAAGGCTCAGGGTTTGATTTCTCATTAGGAACGAAGGTTCCACAAGTGGTTTGTTATGGCATTAAGTAAGATTAAAGCAAATATCTAAAACGGAGAAACCAAAGAGGAATCCCAGACAAACAGCCGTTACAAAATCAGGCAAATAATCATTAAAATAATGAGATATACACATATATGTATACACCCATAAACAAAGTCAAAATAGTTAAACAAAATAAAGTACAGTAGATTGACCTGTTGAAGAAAGGAAATAAAAAATTATATTTACCAGTTAAGAACAAAACTAACTAAAGTGCAAACTGGAAAACAAAACTAAAGTAAGGTGCCAACCTGGGAATAAAGCAATGAAAATAAAACTAACAAATATGTTGAGAGGAAAAGAAAGAATAACAACAACAAAAAGAATAGATGTGCAAGTTTAAATAGAGGCAGATAAAGAAGATTTATATACATTAAAGATTAAGTGTAATTGGAAAAGAACATAGGAAAGGCAAACAAAGGAATAAATGTAGAAAAATACATTGGGCTTTAAAAAAAATTAAAACTTGAAATTATAAAAAGAGAAAAACTCATCAGAACTGCAAAAGTCCAACACAGAGGCAGACATTTATAAAAGCAATAAAAAATGTGACTGGAAAAAAAAAAGAAGCTCAAAGGTTAATTAGATTTCATAGTGCCAACAAAATTGACAAGTATAACAGAGGGGTGAGAAAATTAAAAAAGAAGAAGAAGAAATTCAGAAGACTCTACAAAACAAAGTCTAAGCTTAAGAATAGTAAATGTTTTTCTTGGATCACTCCTGTCAGAGTCCTTTCCCTCACTGGGAGACACAACCCACCTCATCTCCCTAGGATACACTCTAATACTGTGTTGATCTCTAGACCTGCTGTGGGGGCAGCTCAGATTCAAATCTGGTCCTAGTCCTTCAATGTCCACAGCTATCAGAACTAGTGTGTTTTCTTTTGTGGGAGCTCTCAGTGTCATTTTATATATTCCATAGACACAGAGTCTGTCTAGTTGGTCATGTGGATTTAATTTGCTGCTTCTTCAGCTGATGGGACGGTTTAGGGTCTTCTTCCTTAACCACACTGTCCTTGGGTTTCAACTGTGATTCTATTCCCACCTCTCCATGTGTGTTGTCCCTGGGGTTTGCTTCTGAGGCTACCCTGGTGGGCTTGTGTTTGCCCCTTTTAGGGCCAGGGGTGGAGGTGGTGCCGCTGCTTGTGTTGCAGGAGTTCTGGTAGCACTCAGAGAAGCTGGTGGCTAGGGCAGCAAGAAATATAGTGCTCTAGAAAGGTATGAAAACCAATATTGGCCAATATGCTCCAGTATTCTTGCCTGGAGAACCACTTCCCTGACAGGGAAGCCTGGCAGGCCACCGTCTACAGGGTTGCAAAGAGTCAGACACTACTGAAATGACCCTGCATGATAGACAGTATTTTTTTTTTGCCTGTGGCAGCTTTGTTCCAATGATAGTTGAGTGTGAAGGTGGCACAGCTGCTTCTCTTTCAGGGACCTTGTTGGCACCAAGTGTGTAGGAACACGGACTGTCTCCACTGCAGGAACTGTGACCCTATCAGTCTTTTTTTTTTAAGCCTCTTGTAGCTGGCAATCAGAAGGCCTCTTTGGCCAGTCTTTACTGTAGCTCTACCCATTCAGGCACTTAGAGGGCTCCCTTGCCTGGAGTCCTTCTCTGTTGCTCAGTGCATGGGCACATAGAGGAGCTCCCCCTGGCTGGGGTCCTACTCTAGATTGGTGCATCAGGCACTTAAAGGAGCATCCTTGGTCGGGTCCTACTCAATAGTTTAGTGCATCAGCTGCCAATCTTGGTGTGTGGGTAGAGAGAGGCTATGTTGATGGCTCCACCCCTTACACGTGACTCAGAAGTATCACCTTGCTTCCACAGCTTCCTGGCTTTCCTCCATAGGCATTTCGCACCAAAATCTCCTTCCCCACATCCCCTTGATCTGTCTTTCCACAGTCAACAGCAGCCCTCACCCTGGGATTGCTCCACAATCCTTAAACTCAAGCTCCTAGTAGTTGCACCTTCCAGGGGGAACTTTGTCCCTGTCTGTGATATGTATGGTTGGGGCAAGGGCTGTGTGATTCTCATTCCATTTAGGCTGCCACAGATCAACTATTTCACTCTCAAGCTTAAGTGTTTCTACTCTGACTCAGACAATTGTCCTGGTGTGGATTGGACCACTGCTTCAGTTCCCTCACTGGCCAAGGGCAGGTCCAGTCCTACTAACACTCTTGTTTTTCCCTAGTTCCTTTGTCCTACTGAAATTTTTGTGGTTCTATATATTTTTTCTGCAGGTACTTCTGTATCTCAAGGTGTATTCCTGATGTATCTGTTGAGAGAGATGTACTTCATGTTCACCTACCCCTCTGCCATCTTGTTCTCTCCAAGAGCCTCTTGATTAAAGTGAGAGGAGAGTGAAAACCTGGATTAAAATTCAACATTCATAAAACTAAGATCATGACATCTGGTCCCATTATTTCATGGCAAATTGATGGGGAAACAATGGAAACAGTTAGAGACTTCATTTTCTAGGCTCCAAAATCACTGCAGATGGTGATTGCAGCCATGAAATTAAAAGACACTTGCCTCTTGGGAGAAAAGCTGTGACAGAGCTAGATAGCACATTAAAAAGCACAAACATTACTTTGCTCACAAATGTTTGTCTAGTCAAAGCTATGGTTTTCCAGTAGTCGTGTATGGATGTGAATGTTGTACCATAAAGAAAGCTGAGAGCTGTAGAATTGATAATTTAGAACTGTGGTGTTGGAGAAGACTCTTAAGGGTCTCTTGGACTGCAAAGAGACCAAGCTAGTCAATCCTAAAGGAACTCAGTACTAAATATTCATTGGAAGGATTGATGGTGAAGCTGAAGCTGTAATGCTTTTGAATAATTGATTCATTGGAAAATACTCTGATGCTATTTATGATTGAAGGCAGTAGCAGACAGGGATGATAGAAGATGAGATGGTTGGATAGTATCACAGACTCAGTGCACAGAAGTTTGATCAAACTCTGAGAAATGGTGGAGGTCAGGGAAGCCTGACATGCTGTAGTCCATGGTTCTCAAACAGTCAGAGAGAACAGAGTTACTGAACAATAACAGCAATATGTACATATTTGACAGATGGACCATAGTTAAGGCTGAGCACTTAAGAATTGATGCTTTTGAATTGTGGCACTGGAGAAGACTCTTAAGAGTCCCTTGGACTGCAAGAAAATCAAACAAATAGATCCTAAAGCAAATCAACCCTGAATATTCATTGGAAGGACTGTCACTGAAGTTGAGGCTCCAATAATTTGCTACTTTATGCAAAGATCTGACTCACTGAAAAAGCCCCCTGGTGCTGGGAAAGATTGAAGGAAAAGGAGGAGGGAGCAGTAGAGAATAAGATGGTTAGATAGCAACACTTACTTAATATGAATTTGAGCAAACTGTGGGAGACAAGGGGAGACTGTGGAGCCTGGTATGCTGAAGTACATGGGATGACAAATATTCTGAACAACATATTGTACTCTGAATAAGAATCTGCACTTTGGTTGTCCTGCAGTTTTCCAACATTGTACCCAAGTTTTTCATTGAAATACAGTGAAAGTTTGAGCAATATCACCTATCTCAGTCTTTCTTCACTTGAGAGTAAATCCAGTGTTTAAAATTTTTGTCTCTTTTCACTCTAAAACTGTATTCATCAGTCTTCTCAACAGTCTTATCAGAAATGAAAGAGAGAGAGACATTTGCCTCCTCTCTTTTAAGGCAATTAAAGTTACTCTGTGTGTGTGTGTATATATATATATATATATATATATATATATATACACACATATATATATGTTGTGTATATATATATATGTATATATATATATATATATATATATATAACATATAGCACATTACACAGGTAGAATAGATTGTTCCATGATCAGCTTGTTCTATGATATATGTTGTCTATCACTTTGTTTTATGAGGGCATTTTTACTCTTTTTAACACAGTTTTTAGAAAATAAGCTGAGATATGATTCATTCAAATATTGTTTTTTTAGAGTACACTTTACTCATTTGTCACTAAAAAAATCTCACTGAAGCAAGTACCATTTTTAAATAATTTGGCTTTAAAACCAAATGGAAGCTGAATCAATACTTGGAAAAAAATATACAGTTCTTGAAATTTTAACAAGTATTTCTCTTACAAATTATAGTTATTTTGTTAACTTATATAAGCTGCAATATTACTGGTATAAATATTACTGGTGGAATTATGTAATTTTTCATTATGCACAGAAAACTTCAGGATTACTAACAAAGAAGTCAATATTGTTAGGGAACTACAATGATAAGACCAAGAGTGAATGTTCTGTCTCAAGAATGTTGGGGTTTTGCTTTGAGACAAAAGCTAATAATCCTGAATGAGAGGCCTGCCTTAAATATGCAAGGTAGAGTTTTATCAGAATATACCAATAAAAGACAGATAAAATTAAATCCTTAACCATTTTAATTTCTATAGGACCTTCTGAGGAAGGTTTAACAGTCTCCATTACTTGAGGGTCAATTATATCAGGTTTCCAGACAGATGGGAGAATAGAATATAAAAAAACAAAAAGCAAAGTTGTGGTATGTGTAAGAAAATGTGAGAAATCCTAGATAGATGTGGTGGTCATTAGGGGACTACTTAAAAATACAGGGTATGGCCCAGATATTGCACATCAGAGATCTCAGGTATCCGTTTATTAAGTATTGATAATACTTAATAAATGGGAAAGATGTTCGTAAGACAAACAAGAAATGACTAAAGACATGTGAAATACTAGGTCTAGAAACAGTGTCAGATTTGTCTTCATAGGAAGATTTCTGAACCTCAGAGGACACAGCAGGTGCTGACTATCAAGTATTATAAACTAACAAGAATACTGCAGAAATTAAAAGGAATCACAACTCTCTGGCAAAAGTCTGGAATACCTTTATTACCTTTCCATATGCCTCGAAATTCCAGTTTGGGAGCAGATCAACTAAACAGTTATGAAATCTCAGCTCATAAGTAGTTTTGTTCCAAAGAAAGAAAGCATGAAGAGTTAAAAGATAAATAAAATATAATGTATCCAGACACTGGAACACTATTTGGATATAAAAAGAAACAAATACTATGCATGCTACAATATATATGAAGCCTTAAAAAAAAAAAAAGCAAAAAAAAAAAAAAAAAGCTGATTTAAAGAAGCCAGACAAAAAGACCATATCTTGTGATTGTATTTATACAAAATGTCTGGGATACACAACTCTATAAAGACAGAAAGTAGATTAGTCATTGTTTATGATATAATCTAGGATGGGAAGAACTGCAAATGAGCACATTGGTTTGGTGAAAATGAGATTGTGGTGGTTATTGTAGAATATTACAATTATACTGAAAAAATATAGCTTGTTAATTTGAAATGGATGGATTTTTAAGGCATGTAAACTTTATCTCAGTAAAGCTATTAAAAATAACTGAAATGATCTTTATGGAGAAAGAATAGACCTAATGAACTCTGAAAAACACCAACAATTGTTTCATTAAGATAGCCCTTTTCCTCTTTGACTAGGAATGCAAGACTCAGGTGTCATATCACCATTTAAGCTTCAGTGGATAAAAACAGAAAGCCTCAACAAACTCTGAGTTCACATCACAGCTTCTGGAACACAGTCAGATAATTTGTCACTTGGAGGATACTATTGTTGCAGGAAGAGGAACATTTTCCAGGACCTGAGTGTAGGTTATTTTCTAACACTCAGAAATGAATTGTCTGAGGAGACATGCATGATGACAAAGCAAGAGATTTTATTGGGAAGGGGCACCCGGGCGGAGGGCAGTAGGGTAAGGTGACCCAGGAGAACTGCTCTGCCACATGTGTCACTGTTTCATGTTTTATCATGATGGGATTAGTTTCTGGGTTCTCTTTGGCCTATCAGTCTGACTTATGATCCTTCCTGGTGGCTCATGCATTGGAGAGCCAAGATGAATGCCAGAAAGAAGGATTCTGGAAGATGCTTGGACATGTGGTGTCTCACTTTGACCTTTCCTGAACAGTTCCGGTAGATGGTGGCTTGTTAATTCACTGTTCCTTACTAGGACCTCCTGCCATAAAATAACCCACACAAATAGTTACTATGGTGTCTGGGCAGGGTGGGTGGTTTCAGTCAGTGTGCTTCCGCCAACATTATTATGCCATTACCATAAGAGGAAATACTAGACTAAACCCTTGGATTTATTCTCTACAATTGTTTGCAGGTATGTTGCAGACCCAGGAATTCAGGGGAGAATGCTCATATGACATTCCCTGTAGGTGACCAACACTAGACTTGGGCCCTGTTGTACTGGTTATTGATCCTCTAGGTTGGGCTGAAGGGTACTGGAAGATAGGATAGGAGGGTCTCTGAAAGTGTTAACCAAATTAATCTACCTCACATGGTTAGAAGAGATTCTAGGACAAAACCAAACTCAGCATATTCACCCATAGCTGAATTATTAGTATGAGTTCTAGGACCAATATAAATTTCCTCTAGGAAATTCCAGGCTTTGGAAGACAGATTGCAAACAGTCAGTGATGACCTAGATTGGATTTCAGTGGGCCTCAGAAGTAGGGGCTTTGTGAGAGCAGTCCTGATCTCTAGAGACCTCAGCCTGCAATGACTTGAAGCAGGGCTTGAGTTAATACCCACACATTGAGGCGAGGTCATGGTGGTGAAAGCACTAAATTCTAGCCACGAGACTAGTGGTCAGTGACAAAGGCCCTGGCTTTTCAGCTTTGTAGAAAATCTTTTCCACAAAGATAGAAAGTAGTGAACCAAGTAAAGTATATATTAAAAGGGAAAGAGTATAGTACATGGGATAGACACACAGGCAGACTCAGAGGGAGAGTCTCTGAGTTGGACCCTCATGGCAGTTTTAATTAGTTTTATAGGGCATTTCTTCTAGGTTTCCTTTGGTCAGTCATTTTTATTTGTCTGGTTCACAGTCCATATTTGGTATATCTCAACATCCTCTTTTGTGCACACACGTCTGCTCTGTCCGTGTAATTTTCCAAGCAAAAATACTGGAGTGGGTTACCATTGTCTTCTCCAAGGGATCTTCCAAACACAAGGACTGAACACAGTTTTCCTGCATTTCAGACAGATTCATTTACCATCTGAGCCACCAGGGAAGCCCAAGATGGGTTCTAGCCAAGATGGATTCTACCGAAACAGCTTATGGGTAGGGCATTCCTTGGCATCACTCTTCCAAGGAACCTTTTTGCCCATGTGTGGTTGACGAGGTCTTCTGACTTAGAGAATGAGAAATATGTGGTCTGGGCAGGGCCCAGCCTCCTCCCTTAATTGTTCTTCTATTCTCATTTTGGAGTTTCGGTCCTTAGGGAATGAATCTGCAATCCTTTGCTGAGAATGAGGAGGGCATCTACCTCCTGCCTCAGTTCACAGTGTCAGCAGACACAGAGCAAAATTGATTCTAATGTAATTACCTGAGTGGAGAATTTCAGGTTCTGTTACAGCAGGGCTTGGGACTAAAAGGAATAGTGAGGGCAATGGACAGGACTAAATATATTATCTTCATTTGGTTGACAATGTGCTAGATTAGAAAAAAGATAAATTTAAAGTCAAGAGGTTTAGCACTATCAGAAACATCAGAAGTTTGGTTTTGGGGGAGGAGAACAAAAATTACCTTAGCTAAGTCAGAACTGCAGGTAAGTTAAATCATAGAATGCAGCTCAACAAGCAACAATTGGAACAGGACCTGGAGCAATGGACTGGTTCCAAATTAGGAAAAGAGTACTTCAAGGCTGTATATTGTCACCCTACTTATTTAACTTATATGCAGAGTACATCATGTGAAATGGTGGTCTGGATGAAGTACAAGATGAAATCCAGATTTTAGGGAGAAATATCAATAACCTCAGATATGCAGATGACAGCACACTAATGGCAGAAAGTGAAGAGAAACTAAACAGCCTCTTGATGAAAGTGAAAGAGGAGAGTGAAGAAGCTAGCTTAAAACTTAACATTCAAAAAATTAACATCATGGCACCTGCTCCCATCCCTTCATGGTAAATAGATGGGGACAAAAATGACAGACTTTATTTTATTGGGTTCCAAAATCACTGAAGATGGTGACTGTAGCCATAAAATTAAAAGACATTTGTCTCTTGGATGACAAATCTAGACAGAGTACTAAAAAGCAGAGACATCACATTACCAACAAAGGTCCATTAGCCAATGCTATGGATTTTCCAATAATCATATATGTATGTGAGACCTGGACCATAAAGAAAGTCAAGTGCTGAGGAATTGATGCTTTGAACTTTGGTGTTGGAGGAGACTTTTGAGAGTTCCTTAGACAGCAAGGAGATCAATTTTGCAGGAAATCAACACTGAATATTCATTGGAAGGTCTGATGCTGAAGTTGAAGCTCCAATACTTTGGCCAGCTAATGTGAAGAGCCAAGTCACTGGAAAAGACCCTGATGCTGGGGGAAAGGTTGAGGGCAGAAGGAGAGGGGGTCACAGATGATGAAATGGCTGGATAGCATCATCAACTCAGTGGATATGAGTTTGAGCATACTCTGCAAGATATTGAAAGACACGAAAACCCGAAATGCTGCAGTCGATGGGGATGCAAAGAGTCAGACATGACTGAGCAAATGAACAAAAGTCGAAACTATGGAATATTTGCTCAAAATCTGAGTTAGACTTTTGCTTGGTAATTTTTAGTTTTGGAGTTTGGATAGGCTACCAGCTAAGCATGAAATCATGTTGTAACTTAGCAGTTATATTCTCTTTGAATTTAGCAAAGGAAAATCAGTTCAGTTCAGTCGGTTGAGTCACTGAGTCATGTCTGACTCTATGCAACCCCATGAATCGCAGCACACCAGGCCTCCCTGTCCATCATTATCTCTCGGAGTTCACTCAGACTCATGTCCATCAAGTCCGTGATGCCATCCAGCCATCTTATCCTTTGTCGTCCCCTTCTCCTCCTGCCCCCAATCACTCCCAGCATCACAGTCTTTTCCAATGAGTCAACTCTTCGCATGAGGTGACCAAAGTACTGGAGTTTCAGTTTTAACATCATTCCTTCCAAAGAAATCCCAGGGCTGATCTCCTTCAGAATGAACTGATTGGATCTTCTTGCAGTCCAAGGGACTCTCAAGAGTATTCTCAACACCACAGTTCAAAAGCATCAATTCTTCAGCAGTCAGCCTTCTTCACAGTCCAACTCTCACATCGATACATGACCACAGGAAAAACCATAGCCTTGACCAGACGGACCTTAGTTGGCAAAGTAATGTCTCTGCTTTTGAATATATTATCTAGGTTGGTCATAACATTTCTTCCGAGGAGTAAGTGTCTTTTAATTTTACGGCTGCAGTCACCATTAGCGGTGATTTTGGAGCTCAAAGAAATAAAGTCTGACACTGTTTCCACTGTTTCTGCATCTATTTGCCATGAAGTGATGGGACCAGATGCCATGACCATTGTTTTCTGAATGGTGAGTTTTAAGCCAAATTTTTGCTCTCCTCTTTCACTTTCATCAAGAGGCTTGTTAGCTCCTCTTCACTTTCTGCCATAAGGGTGGTGTCATCTGCATATCTGAGGTTATTGATATTTCTCCAGGCAATCTTGATTCCAGCTTGTGTTTCTTCCAGTCCAGCATTTCTCATGATGTACTCTGCATAGAAGTTAAATAAGCAGGGTGACAATATACAGCCTTGACGTACTCCTTTTCCTATTTGTAACCAGTTTGTTGTTCCATGTCCAGTTCTAACTGTTGCTTCCTGACCTGCATGCAGGTTTCTCAAGAGGCAGGTGAGGTGGTCTGGTATTCCCATCTCTTTCAGAACTTTCCACAGTTTATTGTGATCCACACAGTCAAATGCTTTGGCATAGTCAATAAAGCAGAAATAGATATTTTGTGGAACTCTCTTGCTTTTTCCATGATCCAGCAGATGTTGGCAATTTGATCTCTGGTTCCTTTCTCTTTTCTTTTTTTTTTTTTTTAATTTTAGTTTTACTTTATTTTACTTTACAATACCATATTGGTTTTGCCATACATTGACATGAATCCACCATGGGTGTATACAAGCTACCCATACTGCATCCCCCTCCCACCTCCCACCCCAGATCATCTTTCTGGATCATCCTCATGAACCAGCCCCAAGCATCCTGTATCCTGTATTGAACATAGGCTGGTGCTTCATTTCTTACATAATATACATGTTTCAATGCCATTCTCCCAAATCATCCCACCCCTCTCCCTCTCCCTCTCCCTTTCCCTCAGAGTCCAAAAGTCTGTTCTATACATCTGTGTCTCTCTTGCTGTCTCACATACAGGGTCATCATTACCTCTTTCTAAATTCCATATATATGTGTCTGTATACTCTATTGGTGTTTTTCTTTCTGGCTAACTTTAATCTGTAAAATTGGCTCCAGCTTCATCCATCTCATTAGAACTGATTCAAATATATTCTTTTTAATGGCTGAGTAATACTCCATTGTGTATATGTACCACAGCTTTCTTATCCATTCATCTGCTGATGGACATCTAGGTTGTTTCCATGTCCTGGCTATTATAAACAGTGATGCAATGAACATTGGGACACATGTGTCTCTTTCAATTCTGGTTTCCTTGGTGTGTATGCCCAGCAGTGGGATTGCTGGGTCATAAGGCAGTTCTATTTTCAGTTTTTTAAGGAATCTCCATACTGTTTTCCATAGTGGCTGTACTAGTTTGCATTCTCACCAAGAGCATAATCCTTTGCCTTTTCTAAAACCAGCTTGAACATCAGGGAATTCACGGTTCACATATTGCTAAACCCTGGCTTGGATAATTTTGAGCATTACTTTACTAGCATGTGAGATGAGTGCAATTGTGCCGTAGTTTGAGCATTATTTGGCATTGCCTTTCTTTGGGATTGGTATAAAAACTGAACTTTTCCAGTCCTGTGGACTCTGCTGAGTTTTCCAAATTTGCTGGCATATTGAGTGCAGCACTTTCACAGCATCATCATTCAGGATTTGAAACAGCTCAACTGGAATTCCATCACCTCCACTAGCTTTGTTTGTAGTGATGCTTTCTATGGCCCACTCGACTTCACATTCCAAGATGTATGGCTCTAGATTAGTGATCATATCATCATGATTATCTGGGTCATGAATAATTTTTCAGTACAGTTCTTCCATGTATTCTTGCTACCTCTTCTTAAAATCTTCTGGTTCTGTTAGGTCCATACCTTTTCTGTCCTTTATTGAGTCCATCTTTGCATGAAATGTTCCCTTGGTATCTCTAATTTTCTTGAAGAGATCTCTACTCTTTCTCATTCTGTTGTTTTCCTCTATTTCTTTGCATTGATTGCTGAAGAAGGCTTTCTTATATCTTCTTGCTATTCTTTGGAATTCTGCATTCAGATGCTTATATCTCTCCTTTCCTCCCTTGCTTTTTGCCTCTCTTCTTTTCATAGCTATTTGTAAGGCCTCCCCAGACAGCCATTTTGCTTTTTTGCATTTCTTTTCCATGGGGATGGTCTTGATCCCTGTCTCCTGTACAATGTCACAAACCTCATTCCATAGTTCATCAGGCACTCTATCAGATCTAGGCCCTTAAATCTATTTTTCACTTTCACTGTATAATCATAAGGGATTTGATTTAGGTCATACCTGAATGGTCTAGCGGTTTTCCATACTTTCTTCAATTTGAGTCTGAATTTGGTAATAAGGAGTTCATGATCTGAGCCACAGTCAGCTCCTGGTCTTGTTTTTGTTGACTGTATAGAGCTTCTCCATCTTTGGCTGCAAAGAATATAATCAATCTGATTTCGGTGTTGACCATCTGGTGATGTCCATATATAGCGTCTTCTCTTGAGTTGTTGGAAGAGGGTGCTTGTTATGACCAGTGCATTTTCTTGGAAAAACTCTATTAGTCTTTGTCCTGCTTCATTCCGCATTCCAAGGCCAAATTTGCCTGTTACTCCAGGTGTTTCTTGACTTCCCTACTTTTGCATTCCAGTCCCCTATAATGAAAAGGACATCTTTTTGGGTGTTAGGTCTAAAAGGTCTTTTAGGTCTTCATAAAACCGTTCAACTTCAGCTTCTTCTGTGTTACTGGTTGGGGCATAGCCTTGGATAACTGTGATATTGAATGGTTTGCCTTGGAGACAAACAGAGATCTTTCTGTCTTTTTGAGACTGCATCCAAGTACTGCATTTTGGACTCTTTTGTTGACCATGGTGGCTACTCCATTTCTTCTGAGGGATTGTTGCCCGCAGTGGTAGATATAATGGTCATCTGAATTAAATTCACCCATTCTCGTCCATATCAGTTCACTGATTCCTAGAATGTCGATGTTCATCCTTGCCATCTCTTGTCTCAGAGGAAAATAAATGCTGACAATTCATATTTTTTTCATTTAACTTAGTAAAGTGTAAAAGAAGTTTTCATTCACTACTATTAACCTCAGATATGCAGATGACACCACCCATACGGCAGAAAGTGAAGAGGAACTAAAAAGCCTCTTGATGAAAGTGAAAGTGGAGAGTGAAAAAGTTGGGTTAAAGCTCAACATTCAGAAAACGAAGATCATGGCATCCAGTCCCATCACTTCATGGCAAATAGATGGGAAACAGTGGAAACAGTGTCAGACCTTATTTTTTTGGTCTCCAAAATCACTGAAGATGGTGACTGTAGCTGTGAAATTAAAAGATGCTTACTCCTTGGGAGAAAAGTTATGACCAACATAGATAGCATATTCAAAAGCAGAGACATTACTTTGCCGACTAAGGACCGTCTGGTCAAGGCTATGGTTTTTCCTGTGGTCATGTATGGATGTGAGAGTTGGACTATGAAGAAGGGTGAGCACCAGAGAATTGATGCTTTTGAACTGTGGTGTTGGAGAAGACCCTTATGAGTCCCTTGGACTGCAAGGAGATCCAACCAGTCCATTCTGAAGGAGTTGAGCCCTGGGATTTCTTTGGAAGGAATGATTCTAAAGCTGAAACTCCAGTACTTTGGCCACCTCATGCGAAGAGTTGACTCATTGGAAAAGACTCTGATGCTGGGAGGGATTGGGGGCAGGAAAAGCGGATTACAGAGGATGAGATGGCTGGATGGCATCATGGACTCGATGGACGTGAGTCTGAGTGAACTCTGGGAGTTGATGATGGACAAGGAGGCCTGGCTTTGTCCAATTCATGGGGTTGCAAAGATTCATACATGACTTAGCGACTGAAGTGGACTGAACTGATGATTCAGTAATAAATATTTTATAGTGTCATATGCATTTGTACTTTTTGTGTTGTAGAGTTTCTCTGAGGTTTTGAAGTTTATATGAAAAAAAGAGTAATTGCTATTAACATCCTTAAATTTCTTCAGAAAAAAATGGGATTCAGAATAAATTCCTAGGGACTAGGCTACCAATCCCAAGATTAAGCCATTAGTAGCAAAGTTGATTGGCTCACGGTGTTAAACCCTAATATGTCTTTATCATCAATAAACTTCTTCACCTGAAGACAATATTACAGGAGTGTTCTTTATGGCTTGCTAGCAGGGAGTCCTTTTTTCAGTGAAGTTGTCTTTTGGTCTGGGGTATAACAGGTTTATGTTTCACATTTTATTGCTCTCACAACTTGAGAACTAGCAGGTCTTATTGAAGCCATCATTGTTGCATCAACTGAAACAAAAAAAAAAATGTGCAACCTAAATTTGAGAGTTATGTTTTATTTGATAGATAAACCCAGGAGACAACATCTCAGATAACCCTTAGACAAGGAGGAGGCAAGGGTGGAGCCAAGATATACAGGAGTTTTTACAACAAAAGACAGGTAGCTGAAACTTCAAAAGATTACTCTTAATGAAATAAAACCATGTCTCAAGAATTTAGTGTTTTTCCAGGTATGCATGCATGTGTGCTCAGTTGTGTCTGACTCTTTGTGACTCCATGGGCTGCCACTAGCCAAGCTCCTCTGTCCATGGAATTTCCAGGAAAAAATACTGAGTGGATTGCCATTCACTTTTCCATTGGATTTTTCTGACACAGGATTTAACCTGTGTCTCCTGTATCTCCTTCATTGGCAGGCATATTCTTTACCCCTGAGCCACAAGAAAAGCCCATTTTCTAGGTGGGATATGCAAGAGTCTTGGCTCACTGAAAACATTTTTTTGATATTCACCTCAGCTGTCCCGGGCAAGCATCCTGTGTTTTCTCATCCTTAGTTTCCTCAAGCTGCACCACTGTGGGTGGCTATAGTCTGATGACTGCTAGATGGCAGACATTTCTCATTTGCATCTTGAGTTCCTTCTCTCAGGAGTGGCCACAGTCACTGATGTTTGTGACATCTTTTATTTATTGATATGGTAGGCAGCATTCTTAGTCCACTGTGGCTACTTCTCCTGGCTTCTTTTTTGGTAATTTAATTAATTTTGTTGTGAATTCACACATGAGTAAAAGTCAGAAGGGCTTTATGAGCTGTGGCTAAACATTTGTAGGGAAAAATAGGAAATTTTTATATTCACTTGAAATACAAAATTTCTTTTTTGGAGATTTGTTGGTCTTGAAATGATTTTGTCTGCTCTTAGAATCAGAGTAATGCTGTCTTCATAAAATGGGTTGAGTGGTGTTCCATCTTTTATATTCTAGAAGGATGTATGTGGACTTTTTTTTTCCTTTGAAATCTATTTAATGGATGTTTATTCACTCTTCACATCACTGTTATTGCAGAGGAAAGTTGCTTTCAATGAGGCCAAATATCTAATAGTGAGATAGAACTACTCACATTCCTCACCATTTCCCATCTGGGGAAAACTTACTTCCATTTTTGCTGTAACTCCAAGCGCTCTTTTGGTGTCTTTCTGAAGTATAGCTTTTCATATCAGACAGACTTGGGTTCAAATTCTAGCTTTGCTTCTGATCTTTCAATAAACTTATTTTTTAGAGAAATTTTTAGGTTTCCAGAAAAATTGCATGGAAAGTATAAGGAGTTCCTTCCTTTTCTGCCTCCTACACAATTCCTCTTATTTTCAATTTGCTTTATTGTGGCTCATTTGCTAGACTTGTATTAGAAAAATTAAAATGGAGGACATCTTACTCAGGCTTCAGAAGCAGGAGAGCAGCCCCTCAACAGCTTCTGACCTTCCTGGACACTGCCAAGATTGCACTGCCTGCAAGCAGGGCAATTCAGCTGGCATTTTAGATAAGAAAAGCAGTGAATCTTGGTATCTCTGAAGCCCCTGAAGGCCTGGTCAGCATCCCTATTCCTCCCCCACAGGGCTTAAGAAGTCTTATGACTCACAAGATAAAACAAGCAGCCTTTTTAAAACTAAGTTAAAACTGTATTTTTGCATGTAAAAGATGGTTGTATCAGTCTGTGGCAGGCACCTCCAAAACTGCAATTTGAAGTCTCACCCATGGAGGGGACACACCTCCCAGGACTTACCCAATTGGGACTCCAGATTGCTCTTCCCAGAGCTGTTCAAGACTGCATGTAGGTTGTCAGCCCAATTTGGTGTGTATATACACTATTCCTTAAGTTGTTTCTTTTTCTTTTATTTTAATAACTATTGAAATTAAATCAAATGATCTTCTATAAAAATGTTTCTATAAAAATAAAACAATTTGTAAGTAACAAGTGGTTTCTTTTGTTAACAAATTCTTTGAACTTAAAATCAAAGTAAAATTGTTGACAAAACAAACTGATAAACCAAGATTGACAAATGATTATAAGTGAGAGTCTGTAGTTTGCATTAGAGTTTACTCTTTGTGTTGCACAATTCTTTGGGTTTGGAAAAATGTATAATGTCATGTATTGATTATTACAGAATCATATATGTTTTACCACCATGTTTATGTCCTGTAATACATTTATTCATCCTGATCTCTCTACCCCCAAACCCTTGGCAACTATTGATATTTTTACTGTCTCCATAGTTTTTCTTTTCCAGAATGTCATACAGTTGAAATAATACACTATACTGTCTTTTCAGACTACTTGTTTTCAATTAGCAGTGTACTTTTAAATTTCTTCCATGTCTTTTAATGGTTAATAAAACTCATTTGTTTTTAAATGTTGACTAATATTCTATAGTTTTGGTGAATCACAGATTATTTATCCATTCATCTACTGAAAGATGTCTTGGTTGCTCCTAAATTTTGGCAATTATCAGTTATGAATAAAGTTGCTATATGGACTTTTTTTTTTTTTTGTCTTAGACATAAATTTTAAACTCACTTGTGTAAATGCCTAGGAGTGTGACTATTGGATTATATAAAGAGTATGGTTAATTTTGTAATAAATTATGTTTTTCAATGTTACTGAATTTAGTTCTATGGACCTCTCTTGGGCCTTAGCCTGACTGAAGCCCTCTGTCTTGATGGAACGATTAGTTTTGATTCCAGTTCATACAGCCAAAAACAAAACTGAAGCTGAGATTGAAGCAACTCAAGCTTTATTCAATGGCCAAAGAATGGAGAAGTGGCATCATAGGTCACAGAAGAACTTCTTACCTTAATGCAGAGAGGAATTTGCTTTTAAGGAGTAAGGATAATAGCAGGACAATGCAGATAGTGATGAGACTAATGATGGGGAGGCATAAATATTAGTTTTCTGGGAAAGAGACAGGGTTTTCCTGGAAATGGGGCACCACTCTTTCTCTAATTTTTTGTCAGTGATTTATGGCCATGACCACAATCTGGTGTCCTTTAGTATACTAAAGTAGTAAAATTAGTATAAAATAAGGATCTATTGGAGGTCAGATTTGTCATCTTTCTTTTGAAATATGGTTGATTTATAATATGTGCTAACATTTTCTTCTATACAGCAACGTTATGTATATATATATATAATATATAAGATATATAATACAATATATATAAAATATATATTATAATATATTATAATATATAATATACAAATATACTTATATTATAATATATATTATATATTATAATATATAATATATTAATATATATTATTATATTAATATTATATATTATATATAATATTATATATATTATAATATATTATAATATATTATAATATAATATATAATATGATATATAATATATAAAATATATATAATATTATATATTATATAATGTTATATATTATATATATAATATATTAATATTACATATTATAATATATAATATAAATATGTTACATAAATATAATATAATATATATTAATATATAATATAATATATATATTATATATAATATATATTATATAATATATAAGATATATAATACAATATATATTTATACAATATATATATTACAATATATTGTAATATATTACATATATATTACAATATATATGTGATATATTATAATATTACAATATATATGTAATATATTATAATATATTACAATATATAATACACTATGTATATACAATATATATTTATACAATATATTTATAATATGTTGTAACATTTTCTTCTATACAGCAATGTTATATATATATATATAATATATATATAAGATATATATATAAGATATAGACAATATATATATCATAATATATATTAATAAATATATATTGTAATATATATAATATATGTTATATATTATGATATTTATATATAAATATATATTAGCATATATTAATATTTATTAATATATTAATATTGTGTATATTATAATATATAATATAAATGTATTATATAAATATAATATAATATATATTAATATATAATATATATATATAAAATCTTTAGTCATATCTGATTCTCTGTGACCCTATGGAACTTGTAGCCCACCAGGTTCTTCTCTCCATAGGATTCTCCAGGTAAGAATACTAGAGTCGGTTGCCATGCCCCTTTTCTGGGTACCTTTCCAACCCAGGGATTAAACCCTCATCTCACGTTTCCTGCATTGGCAGGCAGGTCTTTACCAGTAGTGCCATGTGGGAAGCCTGTATAAAATGATTTCACTTGGGACAGTGATCTACTTTAGAGCAAATATATATCTATATCTATCTCTCTATCTATCTATCTTTTTGCATTCTTTTCCATTATGGTTTATCACAAGATAGCAAATATTGTTTTCTGTGCTATACCGTAGAGCCCTGTTGTTTAATCCATCCTATATATAATAGTTAGTATCTGCCAACCTCAAACTTCCAATAATTTCTTCCCCCACTTGCCTCACCTTTGGCAATCAAAAGTCTATTATCTACATCTGTTAATGTTTTTGTTTTGTAGATTTGTTCATTTTTGTCATATTTTAGATTCTACATATAAGTGATATCATATAGGATCTGCCTTTCTTTTTCTGACTTACTTTGCTTAGTATGACAAGCTCTAGGTTCATCCATGTTGCTGCAAGTGGCGTTAATTTATTCTTTTTGATGGCTGAGTAAACTTCCATTATGTATGTAATCACATCTTCTTTATACATTCATCTGTGGATGGGCATTTAGCTTGTCTCTATATATTGGTTATGGTAAATAGTGCTGCCATGAACATAGAGGTGTATGTAACTTTTCAAATTACAGTTTTTTTCTGAGTATATCCAGACAAATGCCCAGGAGAGGGATTACTGGATCATATGGCAGTTTTTCTCAGAAACCTCCATCCTGTTTTAGATAGCAGCTGTACCAATTTATTGGAGAAGTTGATGGCACCCCACGCCAGAACTCTTGCCTGGAAAATCCCATGGATGGAGGAGTCTGGTAGGCTGAAGTCCATAGGGTCGCTAAGAGTCAGACATCACTTTCACCTTTCACTTTCATGCATTGGAGAAGGAAATGGCAACCCACTCTAGTGTTCTTGCCTGGAGAA
The DNA here is from genome assembly GCA_917880005.1 of Nanger dama. Classification (NCBI taxonomy): domain Eukaryota; kingdom Metazoa; phylum Chordata; class Mammalia; order Artiodactyla; family Bovidae; genus Nanger; species Nanger dama. The sequence continues at coordinate 1,598,872 of CAKJTW010000045.1, forward strand.
TCCCAGGGACAGCGTGGAGCTTGGTGGGCAGTTGTCTATGGGGTCCCATAGAGTTCGGACACGACTGAAGCGACTTAGCAACAGCAGCAGCAGTACCACTTTATATTACCAGCAACAGTTCAAGATGGTTCCCTTTTCTCCACACCCTCTACAGCATTTATTATTTGTAGAATTTTAGTGACAGTTATTCTGACCTACATCACATGGTATCTTATTGTAGTTTATAGGTTTATAGTATTGCAGTTTTGATTTGCATTTCTCTCATAATAATGATGATAGGCATCTTTTATGTACTCTTGGCCAGCAGTATGCTTTCTTTGAAAAAATGTCTATTTAAGTTTTATGCACATTTTCAATGGGTTTTTGTTGTTATTGAATTTTATGAGCTGTTTGTATATTTTGGAAATTAAGTCCTTGTCAGTCACATCATTTGCAAATATTTTCTCACAGTCCATAAGTTGGTTTTGTTTAGTTTATGGTCTCCTTTGCTGTACAAAAGCATATAAGCTTGACTGGGTTCCATTTGTTTAGCTTTGCTTTTATTTCTATTGCCTTTGGAGAATGACCTAAGAAAACACTGTTGAAACTTATATCAAAGAATGTTTTGCTTATGTTCTCCTCCAAGAGTTTTATAATGTCTTGGCTTATATTTAAAATTTTAATTCCTTTTGAGTTTGTTTTTGCGTATGAGGTGAAGGTATTTTCTAACTTCATTTTTACATGTGACTGTCCAATTTTCCCAACACCACATGCTGAACTCTTTTCTCCATTGTCTATTTCACCTAAAATTAATTACCCATAGACATGTGGGTTGATTAATGGCTCTCTGTTTTGTTCCATGGTATGTATGTTGTTTTTTTTTTTTTTTTTATCACCATGTTGTTTTAATTACTGAAATCTGTGGTATTGTCTGAAGTATGGGAGGGTTATGCCTGCTGCTTTGTACTTTTTCCTTAGAATTGCTTTGGCAATTTTGTCTTTTATGTATCCAGATAAATTTTAGGATTACTCGCTCTGCTGTTGTTCAGTTGCTAAGTGGGTCCCACCCTCTGTGACTCCATGAACTGCAGCATGCCAAGCTTCCCTGTCCTCCACTCTCTGTTTACTCAAACTCATGTCCACTGAGTCAGTGATGCCATCCAATGATCTCAACCTCTGTCAACCCCTTCTCTGACCCGTCAGTCTTTCCCAGCATCAGTCTCTTTTCCAAAGAACCAGTTCTTTATATCTGTGACCAAAGTATTGGAGCTTAAGCTTTAGCGCTAGAACTACAAATGAATATATTGGTTAATTTCCTTTAGTATTGATGGGTTTGATTTCCTTGCAGTCCAGGGGATTCTCAAGAGTCTTCTCCAAAGCCACAACTCAAAAACATCAGTTCTTAGGCACTCAGTCTTCTTTATGATCCAACTCTCACATCTATACATGACTACTGGAAAAACCACAGCTTTGACTGAGAGAGTCAATCCCCAGGCAGGTTGATAAGAAATTCAGGGCACCTGAGGAGGAGAAAGGGGTCTGGGGCTTTTGAGGATATAGGGGTCTGGAATTCCTCAAGGAGGAGAAAAGGACAAACTGTTTCTTTTTTTCCTACATTTCTTTGTCTTAGTCACACACACACACACACACACACACACACACACACACACACATTCCCTTCTTTAAGCTCTGAACTGATGTTTATGCAACAAAATAACTCAGCTTAAACCCTGTAATAAGGACTATATAACAACAATGTTTCCTGCTTGAGGACAGTTTCTCCTTTTTGAAAATCTGACTTATCCTGTTATCTTAGAATGTATATTATGGGAGTGGGTCTGGTAAGATTTTTCTATTGTTAGTTCTAGTTCTATCTTCTTAAAGTGTTAATTGTGGGAGTGGGCCTAGTGAGATCTTTACAACCTTGAGACATTCTATGATTTACTGCAATAACCAATTAATAGTATGTAACTCCCTTGCTAAGACTAGCAAGTGGGACACTCTCCTTCCCCCTTCTGATGTCCATATCAGAAGCTTTTTTTGTCTCTTTTATACTTTAATAAAACTCTGCTACACAAAAGCTCTTGAGTGGTCAAGCCTGGTCCCTGGTCCCTAAGCTAAATTTTCTTCAGAGATCACGAATCTGATATCCACTGTAAGCTATCGTGACTTATGGAACTTTGCAAAGTAATATCTTTGATTTTTTAATATGCTAAGATTGTCACAGCTTTCCCCCCAAGGAGGGAGTGTCTTTTAATTTCATGGCTGCAGTCTCCATTTCATGTGATTTTGGAGCCCAAGAAAATATAATTTGTCACTGGTTTCATTATTTTCCCCATATATTTGCTGGGAAGTGAAGGGACTGGATATCATGATCACAGTTTTTTGAATGTTGAGTTTTAAGCCAGCTTTATCACTTTCCTCTTTCAGTTTCCTCAAAAAGATCTTGAGTTTCTCTTTGTCATCTACCATAATGGTGGTGTTAATTGCATATCTGAGGTTATTGATATTTCTCTCAGCAGTCTTGATTTCAGCTTGCGCTTTATCCAGTCTGGCATTTTGAATGATGTACATTGCATGGAACTTAAATAAGCAGGATGACAATATACAGTCTTAAAGTATTCCTTTCCCAATTTGGAACCAGTCCCTTGTTCCATGTCTTGATCTAACTGTTGCTTTTGACCTATATACAAGTTTTTCAGGAGGCAAGTAAGGTGGTCTGGTATCCCATCTCATTAACAATTTTCCACAGTTTGTTGTGATCCACAGTCAATGCTTAAGCATAGTCAATGAAGCATAAATAGACATTCTGTCTAGAATCGTTTTACTTTTTCTATGATCCAATGGATGTTGACAATGTGTGCTTTGGTTCCTCTGCTTTTTCTAAATCGAGCTTGAATATCTGGAAGTTCTTGGCTCATGTACCTTTAAAACCTAGAATGGAGAATTTTGAGCATTAGTTTGGTAGCATTTGAAGTGAATGCAGTTGTCCAGTAGTTGTAACATTCTTTGGCATTGCCCTTCTTTGGTATTGGGATGAACTGACCATTTCCAGGCTTGTAGCAACTACTGAGTTTTCCAAATTTGCTGGCATATTGAGTGCAGCACTTTAAGAGCATCATCTTTTAGAATATAAAATATCTCAACTTGGAATCTATCACCTCCACCATTTTTGTTCATAGTGATGCCTCCTAAGGCCCATATGACTTTGCACTCCAAGATGTCTGGCTTTAAGTGAGTGAGTACACCATTGTGGTTATCTGCATCATTAAAATCTTTTTGTATAGTTCTTCTGTGTATTCTTCATTCTTGCCACAGCTTTTTAATATCTTCTACTACTTTTCAGTTCATTTCAGTTCAGTTCAGTCGCTCTTTGTGACCCCATGAATCACAGCATGCCAGGCCTCCCTGTCCATCACCACCTCCTGGAGTTCATTCAAACTCATGTCCATCGAGTTGGTGATGCCATCCAGCTATCTCATCCTCTGTCATCCCCTTCTCACCCTGTCCCCAATTCCTCCCAGCAACAGGGTCTTTTCCAGTGAGTTAACTCTTTACATTAGGTAGCCAAAGTATTGGAGTTTCAGCTTCAGCATCAGTCCTTCTAATGAACACCCATGACTGATCTTCCTTAGGATGGACTGGTTGGATCTCCTTGCAGTCCAAGGGACTCTCAAGAGTCTTCTCCAACACCACAGTTTTAGGTCCACACATTTTCTGTCCTTTACTGAGGCCATCTTTGTATGAAATATTCCCTTGGTATCTCTAATTTTCTTTACGAGATCTCTAGTCTTTCCGATTTTATTGTTTTCCTCTATTTCTTTGCATTGATCACTTAGGAAGTCTTTCTTATATCTCCTTGCTATTCTTTGGAACTCTGCATTCACACTGGTGTGTATTTTCTTTTCTCCTTCACTTTTCACTTATCTTCTTTTCTCAGCTATTTCTAAGGCTTCTTCAGACAACCATTTTGCCTTTTGGAATTTCTGTTTCTTGAGAGTGGTTTTCATCACTGCCTCCTGTACAATGTTAGGAACCTCTTTCCATACTTCTTCAGTCACTCTATCAGATCTAATCCCTTGAATTTCTTTATCACTTCTAATGTAAATCATTGTTGCTGTTAAGTTGCTCAGTCATGAATAACTCTTTGCAATCCTAAGGGCTGCAGTATGTCAAGCTTCCTTGTCCTTAGCCATCTCTTGAAGTTTGCTCAAACTCATGTCCATTGAGTTGTTGATGCCATTCAACAATCTCACCTTCTGTCATTCCTTTCTGCTCCTGCCTTCAATCTTTCCCAGCATCAAGGTCTTTCTGATGAATCAGTTCTTTGGATCAGGTGGCCAAAGTATTGGAGCTTCAGCTTCAGAATCAGTCCTTTAAATGAATATGCAGGATTTATTTCCCTTTAGATTGACTTATTTGATCTCCTCACAGCCCAAGGGTCTATCATGTGTCTTCTCCAACACCACATTTCAAAAGCATCAATTCTGGGGTTCTCAGCCTTCTTGATGGTCCAACTTTCACATCAAAACATGACTACTAAAAAACCCAGGCTTTGCCTATAAATGACCTTTGTTGGTACAGTAATGTTTCTGCTTTTTAATATGCTGTCTAGGTTGGTCATAGCCTTTCCTCCAAGGAGCAAGTGTCTTTTAATTTCATAGCTGCATTCACCATAAGCAGTGATTTGGAGCCCAAGAAAATACAATCAGTCATTGTTTCCATTGTTTCCCCAGTTACATGGCCTGAAGTGATGGGACTGGATGCCATGATCTTTAGTTTTTTTAATGCTGAGTTTTAAGCCAGCTTTTTCACTCTCCTCTTTCACTTTCATCAGCAAGCTGTTTAGTTCCTCCTCACTTTCTGCCATAAGAGTGGTGCTATTTGCATGTCTGTGGTTATTGATATTTCTCCTGGCAATCTTGATTCCAGCTTGTGCTTTATCCAGTCCAGCATTTCGCATGATGTACTCTGCATAGAATTAAGTAAGCAGGGTGACAATATGCAACTTTGATGCACTGCTTTCTCAATTTGGAACCAGTCCATTGTTCCATGTCCTGTTCTAACTGTTGCTTCTTGGCCTGTATACAGGTTTCTCAGGGGGCAGAGAAGGTGATCTGGATTTTCCATCTCATTAAGAATTTTCCCCAGTTTGCTGTGATCCACACAGTCAAAATCATTAATGTAGTCAATGAAGCATAAATAGATGTTTATCTGGATATGTCGTGCTTTTACTGTGATCCAACGGATGTTGGCAATTTGTTCTCTGGTTTCTCTGCCTTTTCTAAATACAATTTGAGCATCTGGAAGTTCTTGGTTCATGAACTGTTAAAGCCTAGCTTGGAGAATTTTAAGCATTACTTTGCTAGAATTTAAAATGAGTGCAAATGTGTGGTAGTTTAAAGATTGATTGGCACTGCTTTTCTTTGGGATTGTAATGAAAACTGATTTTTTTTTTAATAGTCCTGTGGCCGCTGCTGAGTTTTCCAAATTTGCTAGCATATTGTGTGTAACACTTTAAGAGCATCAATTTTAGGATTTGAAACATTTCAGCTGGAATTCCACCACCTCCACTAGCTTTGTTCATAGTGATGCTTCCTACAGCCCACCTGACTGCACTCTATGATGTTGGCTCTAGGTGAGTGATCACACTATCATGGTTATCCTAGGTCATTAAGATCTTTTTGTATAGTTCTGCTGTATATTCTTTATCTTTTCCACCTCTTCTTAATATCTTCCACTTCTTTCAGGTCCAATTCTTTTCTGTCCTTTATTGTGCCCGTCTTTGCATGAAATATTTCTTTGGTGTGTATAATTTTCTTGAAGCTATCTCTAGTCTTTCCCATTCTATTATTTTCCTCTATTTCTTTGCATTGTTTACTTAGAAAGGCTTTATTTTCTCTCTTTGATATTCTTTAGAACTCTGCATTCAAATAGGTAGTATATCTTTCATTTTCTCTTGTTTTTTGTTTTGCTTTTCTCAGCTATGTATAATGCCTCTCTGACACCCATTTTGCCTTTTTGCATTCCTTTTGATGAGAACCATTGGAGATGGTTCTCATCACTGCTTCCCTGTACAGTGTTTTAAACTTCTGTCCATAGATCTTCAGAAACTTTGTCTATCAGAATTAATCCCTTGAATCTGTTTGTCACTCCAGTGTATACTTGTAAGGGATTTGATTTAGGTCATAACCAAATGGCCTAGTTGTTTCCTCTTTCTTCACTGAGTCTGAATTTCTCAGTAGAAGTACATGATCAGAGCCACAGCCAGCTGCCATTCTTGTTTTTCCTGAGTGTATAGAGCTTCTTCATCTTCATCTGCAAAGAATGTAATCAATCATCTGATTTTGCTATTGACCATCTGTGTATAGTTTTCTCTTGTGTTGTTAGAAGAGGGTGTTTTCTATGATCAGTGAGTTCTCTTGAGAAAACTCTGTTAGTCTTTGCCCTGCTTCATTTTGTACTCCAAGGCCAAACTTGCCTGTTACTCCAGGTAACTTTTGACTTCATAATTTTGCATTCCAGTCCTCTATGATGAAAAGGGAATATTATTATTAATAATTATTATTATTGTGTGTGTTAGTTCTAGGAGTCCTTGTAGGACTTCACAGTACCATTCAATTTCAGCTTCTTTGGCATTCGCGGTTGGTGTAAAGACTTAGATTGCTGCTATATTGAATGGTTTTCCTTGGAAATGAACTGAAATTATTCTGTCATTTTTGAGACTGCACTCAAGTACTTCATTTTGGACTCTTGTTGACTGTGAGGGCTACTCCATTTCTTCCTAGGAGTTCTTGTCCTCAGTAGTAGATATAATAGTTATCTGAATTAAATTCACCCATTCTGGTCAATTTTAGTTCACTGATTCCGAAAATTCAGTGTTCACTCTTGCAATCTCCTGTTTGTCCCCTTCCAATTTACCTTGATTTATGGACCTTACATTCCAGATTCCTATGAAATATTGTTCTTTACAGCATTATGCTTTACTTTTGCCACCAAATACATGCACAAATAGGCATTGTTTTCACTTTGGTTCAGGCTCTTCATTCATTTGAAGTTATTTTTCTGCTCTTCTCCAGTAGCATATTGGACACCTACTGATCTGCGGTGCTCATCTGTCAGAGTCACATCTTTTTGTCTTTTCATACTGTTTAGGGGTTCTCAAGGCAAGAATGCTGAAGTGGTTTTGCCATTCCTTTCTCCAGTGGACGACATTTTGTCAGAACTCTCACCCATGACCTGGTCTTTTTGGATAAACTATGGTGGATTAGAAAGATGTGCACTCATCTTCTCCTGTGAGAATACCAAAATTGCACCTAGCTGCTGAACAACCATTGACAGGGGAATGTTGGGTTATACCAAAATATATATATATATATATATATATATATATATATATATATATATAATCTGTGTCCAAGGAAAAAGTAAAACCCCCAACAAGACAATAGGAGGGGCACAATTTTATTTTAAAATCAAATCTTAGACCCTCTGGAGATGCTTTGAGTGTGCAAATAAAACCTTGTGCACACCAGGACTGAGCAGTGACCCCTCTTTCCCCCAAGAGACTGAGCCAAACATGATTTGAGTAGTGTCTCCTGTGGAGGCATGGGTCAGCAGTGGCCTGCCACAGGAACAGAGGCTCTGGTTGCCGCAGACCTGTAAGGCATTGATGTAGCAAAAATGCTCTTAGAAGAGGTTGCCATTAGCTCTAGTATAGAGCTGCCAAACAAATGACCCACAAACTGGAGGACAATTATACCAAAGAAGTTCTCGCTGCTGCAAAAGTTCTAGGGCGCACAACAGATTTCCCCACATGGGTATCCAGCAAAGGACTGAGAATTCCCAGGGAATTTGACTTTGATTAGAGAACTTCCATGGGATTGGGTAAACACTCTTTGAGAGCACAACAAAACCTTGCATGCACTAGGACCCAGGAAAAAGGAGCAGTGACTCCACAAGAGACTGAACCAGACTTGCCTATGAGGTTTCCATACATAGAAAAGTGCTAAATTCTGTAGGTTGACATATCTGGCTTTCTTTAATCAACAGTAATCTTTGGATGTTTCTGACTACCTGCTCTTTTTTTTTTTTTTTTTTTGCAAAAATCATATATATCCTGGATCCACCTTTCCTCCTTGGAGTAGTTCTCTCATGGATACTTGAAATGCTGTCCTCTGTGTTTGAAGTCCTAAAAATTCCCACCAAACAAAACATAGCTCTCAACTTTTAGGTTGTTATTTTTCTTTCTTTCTTTCTTTTTCTTTTTTTTTAGTTGACAACTGTTACAGAGAAAAGAATATTTTTGCAATCTGTAGCAAGTCTGGTCAGCATTTTCCCTTGCATATTCAGCTCTCTGCATTATTTTTTAACATTTGATGCTAATCTAAGGGTTGCTATTCAGGGTGATCATAATTATCAAGGTGAAATTTAACTAAGCTTCCCTCTTTGCTTGCTGTGGTGACCTGAAACAAGGTTTTGTTCAAGTGTATTGTCATATCATACATTCTCCCAGAGAAGATGTGGGTATTTATTATCCACATGTCTGTAACTTTTTTCTTTCCACTTATAGCATCTGAATAGCAAAGGGACATATGTCACATGGGAGAAGCTTCAGTCATTCAGATCAGGAACAAGCTATGCCTTTCAAGAATGCCAACAAATACAGTATTGATAGCTAAAAACACTATGCTCTAAAGATCTCCATATATATTTTTTTAATCTTACATCCACTAACAATACAGTGTGATATACTTAGTTTTGCAAAGAGGGTAGATCTTAGGGCAAGAGTAATCTTTGGAAGTTATACACACACATACACACATACACACACACACACACACACACACACATAAATGGTTTTGATTGTGACCTGGCTGAGACAGACCACATGGCAGAAGAGTGCTGGCTGTGACGGACCTTGCAGAAGCATGACTGAGAGGAGCTACCCCACGTCCGAAGTCAGGGGAAGCAGCCGGGAAGAACTACCCCCGCCTGAGGCCAGGGGCAGCGGCCAGAAGGAGCTACTTCACACCCGAGGTCAAGGGCAGCAGCTGAGAGGAGCAATCCACATCCAAGGAGTGATGGCTGCACTGGCGCAGGAGGGCCAAGAGGAGCTACTCCATGTTCAAGATCAGGAGGGGCAGTGGTGATGAGATACCCCTCGTCCAAGGTAAGGAGCAGCAGCTGTGCTTTGCTGGAGCAGCAGTGAAGAGATATTCCACTTCCAAGGTAAGAGAAACCCAAGTAAGAGGGTAGGTGTTGCAAGAGGGCATCAGAGGGCAGACACACTGAAACCATGCTCACAGAAAACTAGTTAATCTAATCACACCAGGGCCACAGCCTTGTCTAACTCAATGAACCTAAGCCATGCCCTGTGGGGCCACCCAAGATGGGTGGGTCAAGGTGGAGAGGTCTGAAAGAATGTGCTCCAATGGAGAAGGGACTGTCAAAGCAGTTCAGTATTCTTGCCTTGAGAACACCACAAACAATATAAAAAGGCAAAATGATAGGATACTAAAAGAGGAACTACCCAGGTCGGTAGGTGCTCTTCAGTAGTATGCTACTGAAGATCAGTGTAGAAATAACTCCTGAAAGAACGAAGGGATAGAGCCAAAGCAAAAACAATCCCTAGTTGTGGATGTGACTGGTGATAGAAGCAAGGTCTTATGCTGTAAAGAGCAATGTTGCATAGGAAACTGGAATGTTAGGTCCATGAATCAAGGCAAATTGGAAGTGATCAAACAGGACATGGCAAGAGTGAATGCCAACATTTTAGGAACCAGTGAACTAAAATGGACTGGAATGGGTGAATTTAACTCAGATGACCATTATATCTACTACTGTGGGCAGGAATCTCTTAGAAGAAATGGAGTAGCCATCATGGTCAACAAAAGAGTCTGAAATGCAGTACTTAGATGCAATCTCAAAAACAATAGAATGATCTCTGTTCATTTCCAAGGTAAAACATTCAATATTACAGTAATCCAAGTCTATGTCCCAATGAGTAAGGCTGAATAAGCTGAAGTTGTATGGTTCTATGAAGACCTACAAGACCTTTTAGAACAAACAGCCAAAAAGATGTCCTTTTCATTATAGGGGCCTGGAATGGAAAAGTAAGAAGTCAAGAAATACCTGGAGTAACAGGTAAATTTGGCCTTGGAATATGGAATGAAGCAGGCCAAAGGCTAATTGAGTTTTGCCAAGAGAACACACTGGTCATAGCAAACAACCTCTTTCAACAATATAAGAGAAGACTCTACACATGGACATCACCAGATGGTCAACACCAAAATCAGATTGATTATACTTTGCAGCCAAAGAAGGAGACACTCTATACAGTCAACAAAAACAAGACCAGGAGCTGACTGTGGCTCAGATCATGAACTCCTTATTGCCAAATTTAGACTTAAATTGAAGAAAGTAGGGAAAATCGCTAAACCATTCAGTCATGACCTAAATCAAATCCCATATGATTATACAGTGGAAGTGAGAAATAGATTTAAGGGACTAGATCTGATAGATAGAACGTCTGATGAACTATGGACTGAGGTTTGTGACATTGTATAGGAGACAGGGATCAAGACCATTTTCATGGAAAATAAATGCAAACAAGCAAAACGGCTGTCTGAGGAGGCCTTAAAAATAGCTATGAAAAGAAGAGAGGCAAAAAGCAAAGGAGAAAAGGAAAGATATAAGCATCTGAATGCAGAGTTTCAAAGAATAGCAAGAAGAGAAAAGAAAGACTTCTTCAGTGATCAATGCAAAGAAATAGAGGAAAACAACAGAATGGGAAATACTAGAGATCTCTTCAAGAAAATTAGAGACAGGAAAGGAAACATTTCATGCAAAGATGGGCTTGATAAAGGACAAAAATGGTATGGATTTAACATGAGCAGAAAATATTAAGAAAAGGTGGCAAGAATACACAGAAATACTGTAGAAAAATATCTTCATGGCCAAGATAATCACAATGGTGTGATCACTCACCTGGAGCCAGACATCCTGGAATGTAAAATCAAGTGGGTCTTAGAATGTATCACTATGAACAAAGCTAGTGGAGGTGATGGGATTCCTTTTGAGCTATTTCAAATCCTGAAAGATGATGCTGTGAAATGTGAGGCCCTAAATGAGAAACCTTGGGGAAAAAAGGGCTAGCTTTGCAGTTGGAAACTAAGATGGCACCTGGCAGAAGAGATAGGGGCGTGGTCTATGTTTGTCAAAGTTTTTTTATTGGCTCTCTTGATTTCCCTGCACGTAAACAGCGCATGATCTCCATAGACTCCTGTTATATTGAAGGCACATGACGATTTGACCTTTAATGTGATTGGTGCAACTATGGAAAGTCCCTCCTAAAACCTTCCTGCTTGCCTATATAAGCTGGGAGTTTGCGGCAATAAAACAGAACTGCTTTGATGGAACCCCTGTCGCGTCTGATTGTCTCTCTGACTCGCTGAGGGGCTGGGTTGGCAGACAGCAGGCTCACCTCTCCTCGGGACCCCTCTGTTTTGCTGAGAGAAGTTCCACTGCCTCTACTCGTTCTTCGGAGCGCCTCCCACAGTTAAAGTGCCAGCAAATTTGGAAAACTCAGCAGTGGCCACAGGACTGGAAAAGGTCAGTTTTCGTTCCAATCCCAAAGAAAAGTAATGCCAAAGAATGCTCAAACACAGCACAATTGCACTCATGTCACACGCTAGTAAAGTAATGCTTAAAATTTTCCAAGCCAGTCCTCAGCAATACGTGAACATTGAACTTCCTCATGTTCAAGCTGGTTTTAGAAAAGGCAGAGGAACCAGAGATCAGACTGTCAACATCTGCTGGGTCATTGAAAAAGCAAGAGAGTTCCAGTAAAACATCTATTTCTGCTTTATTGAATATTGCCAAGACCTTTGACTGTGTGGATCACAACAAACTGTGGAAAATTCTGAGAGAGATGGGAATACCAGACCACCTCACCTGCCTCTTGAGAAAGCTGTATGCAGGTCAGAAAGCAACAGTGAGAACTGGACATGGAACAGACTGGTTCCAAATAGGAAAAAGAGTACATCAAGGCTGTATATTGTCACCCTGCTTATTTAACTTCTATGCAGAGTACATCATGAGAAATGCTGGGCTGGATGAAGCACAAGCTGGAATCAAATTTTCAGGGAGAAACACCAATAACCTCAGATATGCAGATGACACCACCCTTATGGCAGAAAGTGAAGAGAAACTAAAAAACCTATTGATGAAAGTAAAAGAGGAGACTGAAAAAGTTGTCTTAAAGCTCAATATTCAGAAAACTAAGATCATGGCATCTGGTCCCATCTCTTCACGGCAAATAGAAGGGGAAACAGTATCAGACTTTATTTTGGGGGCTCCAAAGTCACTGCAGATGGTGACTGCAGCCATGAAATTAAAAGACGCTTACTCCTTGAAACAAAGTTATGACCAAATTAGATAGCATATTAAAAAGCAGAGACATACTTTGCCAACAAAGATCCATCTAGTCAAAGCTATGGTTTTTCCAGTGGTCATATATGAATATGAGAGTTGGACTGTGAAGAAAGCTGAGCACTGAAGAATTGATGCTTTTGAACTGTGGTATTGGAGAGGACTTTTGAGAGTCCCATGGACTGCAAGGAGATCCATCCAGTCCATTCTGAAGGAGATCAGTCCTGGGATTTCTTTGGAAGGAATGATGCTAAAGCTAAAACACCAGTACTTTGGCCATCTCATGCCATTGACTCATTGGATGCTGGGAGGGATTGGGGGCAGGAGGAAAAGGGGACGACAGAGAATGAGATGGCTGGACGGCATCACTGACTCAATGGATGTTAGTTTGTGTCAACTCCGGGAGTTGTTGATGGACAGGGAGGCCTGGCGTGCTGCAGTTCATGGAGCTGCAAAGAGTCGCACATGACTGAGTGAATGAACTGAACTGATGGGGCCTTTTAAGGACAGACTCCCCCACCATATTCTCTGTTTTATTTCCTCTCTGAAACACCTAGATAATAGTATCAGATGCACATCTAGACTTCCCGGGTGGCACTAGTGGTAAAGAACCTGCCTGGCAATGCAGGAGTTATAAAAGAGACATAAGAGATTCAGGTTTGATCCCTGTATCAGGAAGATTCCCTGGAGGATGCCATGGCAACCCATTCCTATATTCTTGCCTGGAGAATCCCATAGACAGAGAAACCTGGAAAGCAACAGTTCACAGGACTGCACAGAATCAGACACCATTGAAGAGATTTAGCACTCAGCACATGTAGTGAGTTGTTTTACAGATGCTAAATCCCCCACCAAATGGAAGGACTTGAGCCTTTAATGATCATGAGCACATATCCCCCAGGTCCCCTGGCACCTAAGAATTTATAATGTTAACCCCTGTGATACCACCCTGTTACCTCACCATCAGCCAATCAGAGAATTGTGCACAAGATGATCACATATCTCCACTCCCACTCCTTCATATTACCTTTAAAAGTAATTTGCTGAAATTGATCCAGGAGTTTGTATTTTTGAGCATTAACAATCTTTGAATCCTTGTATGATGCTTTGCAACACCCACTGCACTTTACCACAACTAGTTTTTGATAGATTGGCTTTAATGCATACAGGCAAATAGACTCAAGTTTTGGCTTGGTAATGTGATGATGGTGATGATTTCAAGGGTGGATATCTAGGTTCAAACTCATTGAGCTGTATATATTAACTATGTCTAGGCCTCACATGTCAATCATACCTCAGTAAAGACTTTTTTTTTTTTTTTTTTTTAATAAAAGCCATCCTATGGTGTGACTGTAGCAGTGTGGACTCAATTCTCCTTGAGTGATTTATATAATTTTCTCTAACAGAGAGACATTTTTCTGAGTCCCTGGGAAGAAAAGTAAAAGCAGAGAAATCCTTTTAGCCTGAGAGAATCTAATTTGCAGGTTGAATTTTGTGCTCAGGCAACATCCTTTGCCTACAAAGGTTGTGTTGTCAAAGTTATGGTTTTTCCAGTAGTCATGTATGGATGTGAGAGTTGGACAATTAAAAAAGGCTGTGTGCCAAAGAACTGATGCTTTCAAACTGTGGTGCTTGAGAAGACTCTTGAGAGTCCCTTGGACTGCAAGGAGATCCAACCAGTCCATCCTAAAGGAAATCAGTCCTGAATATTCATGGAAGGACTGATGCTGAAGCTGAAACTCCAGTACTTTGGCCACCTGATGTGAAGAACTGACTCATTGTAAAATACCCTGATGCTGGGAAAGACTGTGACAGGAGGAGAAGGGGATGAGAGAGGATGAGATTGTTGGATGACTTCACCGACTCGATGGACATGAGCTTGAGCAAACTCTGGGAAATGGTGAAGGGCAGGGAAAACTGGCATGCTGCAGCCCATGGGGTTGAAAAGAGTCAGACATGATTGAACGACTGAACAACATACTGTCAACCAAGTCATGTTTGCAATGGACCTCAGATCAGTTTCTGTAGAGATGAGTCTGCATAGAAGTCATGTCCCTAAGTAAGTATTTGGGAAGTAGAGTTGCACATAAAGCAGAGAAATTCCTCTTTAGACAAATATTCCATCACTCAAGCATCAAAAATAATGGTATCCTTCAACGTAGATACTAGAATAAGTACTGGAGGTCAGTACTTATTCCATATAGTTGATATACTCACTGTGTTAATACTCACCATGAAAAATATGAGAAATTTTCTTTTGGTATGGTGTCAGAGGAGTTTATAAATTACAAAGAGAAAATGCCTCATCTTACATTTGATTAACAAATTGTAATGCCCAATTTTATCTTCATGTGATTTTTTTTCATGCAAACAATAGATAGAACTTATTAAATATGTTAAATCACTGAGGCATGTGTTTTCCAACAATTTTCAAGGTAGGAATAGTCATCCTGTATATGATTACCAACTTTTACTTGTCAATTCAATAAACCTTTCAGTGTAAAGTCACACTCAGAATTTTTTAATTCCAAAGTTAATAAAATTTTCATTAACGCAAAGTGACTGCCTCTCCAAGTTTCAATTCATCTTTGACTGATCAAATATTGCCAGAGAATACAATACAGGGAATTCTGAAAGTGGTTTTCTAAAATGTAACTTCAGCTGGTTTTGTCACAATAAACATATACTCGTAATGCATAACCAGTCTGCAGGAGGGATTACTTACTTCCTACAACATATTTCATGCATTTATTTGGAAAAAAGATTTCCACATCAATTTTAATCTATGAGTTTTCCTTTTATTCTTTCTTCCTTTTTATTTTTAGGTTGAAAGGAATTTCTATAGTATTTTTAGAGTGTATTTATATTTATTTTAGAATATTTATTACAGTAGGTCTTGTTGTTTGACTGGTTCAGGGGACAATGGTGAAGTTTTCATTAATTCAGCACGTTAGCATGCCCAGGTGCATACTGTAGCTCCAAGTCAGATTCAAAGCAGCTTTTCATATCTCCAAGCATCCTTCCAGTTGCCTTTTATCTGATGGTTGAGCAGCCTTCCACCTCAGAGATACCATTAATCAGCCCTCTCACCATTTACAATAGAAAATCATAAGTATCTAAAGATGGTGTAAATTTCACTAAGATTAGGGTTTCAAGTGCTGACCAGAAAGCATAGCCTAAAGTTTATGAAGTAGGTATGAAAGAATCTATACAGTGCTTGGCACAGAGAAAATGCTATAGATATTAATTTTTTTCATTTTCTTCTTTGAATTGCCTGCTTTGCATCTCATGTGTATATATGCGATAAAATAACTATTATTTCAGAAAAAATAATCTAAGGGAGCATATTATACTCCTCTAGATATTCTGAACTTTATCTTAGAGATACTTGAATTGTAAATTAACCTTGCATAGTCTCTTGACCAGTGGTTATCTGGTCTGTTCCAAGAAGTTCTAAAACTTCACAAATTATCTTTCAGAGTTTTTTGAAAGGCTTAAAGGTTTTAAAAGTCATAGATCTCTAAGACATTTGTTTATATTGGGATAAAAATTACTGCTGCTTTGAATCAAACTGTTACACTGGGAAAACAAGTGGTCTTGAAGATTCAGCTAATTTCAGTTCAGGTTTCCAATTCCATTCCTTACCTGATGTCTAATCTTAAGAAATATATTGCCCATCTTTATGCTTGCTGGCTTTCCTATGTAAAATGTAGACATTTTTCTTATTTCCACTGGCTGTTGTTAAAAGAATATAAACATAACAACTTGAAGAGCGGTGAATTGAACTCTATATATTTCTCTCATCTATGGATTCCCACCCAGTTGGAGTTACCCAGTACATAGAGTTGCATGCTTCTGGGGTTGCTATTCTCCTGTTTTGAGTCTGAATACTTTTGTTTTGCTATCAAAATTTCTCATTCGCCTCTCCTCTTTCATATGGATTTGTAACTGTAGATGACTTTTTAGCCAGTATTCTGAATCTTTATGCCTTCCTTCTGCCTCATTACTGTTAGTGTGGACAACTCTTACCTAGAATCTTCTTTTAATTTTCTCACATCCTCAACTCCCAAAACATGGCTGCATGTATTCCTTAAAATAAGGTTGAACACAACCATTCAAAATAAGTTAGAGACAATATTAATATTGTTAGAATACTTAGAAAAGCCAGACAATTTTGAAAAAATGGAAAAAGAAAAAAACACTGCCATTCACTTTGCATTTTAAGGTAAATTATAAAAGTATAATACAATTATTTCACAAACATATCATGCCACCATTTTAGACCTTTGGTAATTTTATTTTACACTTAAATTGAGGTCTTATTCAATATTGATATTTACCAGTTATTAAAAAATAACAGAACTGATATTATTTAATTCTGTGATTTTGCTTCCATTTCTGTGGTGAAGGAAAGTGCACTATTTATTACTGTAAAGCACCAGAAAAGGAGTCCAGGATAGCCAACGTTTGAAAAGCCTATACTCCCCATTGGGTTTCCACAAGAAAGTTTTAAAGGCAAGGTGAAGGAGGAGGAATTCCAGAATATGTGATCAGCTTGTGCAAAATTCTTTGACTGGCTGGTGGCAAAGTAATAGGGCAAGGTCACAGGGGTTAACACGATCAATCTTTAGGCTCCTGCCAGTCTAGGGCCTGTCTCGTGGTCATGCTCATCAAGTAGTTAATTTCTCCCATTTGGTGGGGTTTTTAGCATCTGTAAAACAACTCAGGAAATTTACATTGCATACTACTTTCTAGCTACTCCAGAAAAGAGCTAAGCAGAAGATACAGGAGAGGGTTCTGTTCTGGGAAGGCCTCATAGAGTTCTGCTGTTATATTTCCCCATCTTTTCTTTTGATACTCTCCAATCCTGAGGAGAATTGTAGTGATGACTGCTCTGATTATTTGCTACATGAGGACAAAGTCAAATGTTCAGGATTAGAAGAGAGAAAGTTATTGATATTCATTTCAAAGAAAACTTGATAGTCTTTGGAACTCTGCATTCAGATGGATATATATCAGTCCTTTTTTCCTTTGACTTTCATGTCTCTTTTTTTTCTCAACTATTACTGTAGTGTAATAGATTTATAATACTTTTCAGACAAATAATACATGACAAACAAATACAAAAAGTAAAATATTTTTAACTTTACAGTAGAGTACCTTGAAAAATACAGTAGTACAATACAATAGCAGGCATAGAGAGAATGACAGTGAGTGAAGAAGAAAAAGAGTTACTGACCAGAAGAGTGAAAGGAGATGGGAAATGGTAGAGATGAAGTATCCTCAACAATTGGAGATGGAAGGCACACTGCAAAGATCTACCAAAAATCATGAACAACTGTGGGCACAGGTTCTTCTAAAGCCCATTAATGATAATGATCATAATTTCATGCCAAGAAAAGTCAATGTTTTTATGGCCTTATGTATGTTATCGTCGTCGTGAAGTCGCTCAGTCGTGTCTGACTCTTTGCGACCCATGGACTGTAGCCTATCAGGCTCCTCTGTCCACAGAATTTTCCAGGCAATAGTCCTGGAGTGGATTGCCATTTCCTTCTCCAAGGGATCTTCCCGACCCAGGGATCAAACCCAGGTCTCCCTCATTGTAGACAGACACTTTACTCTCTGAGCCACCAGGGGAGTCCTATATATGTTATGGTTCTTCCAAAATTGTTGCCAAATTGTTCCTGATTCATCGCTTGCATCCCTTGCTTGAAGAAGTGTGATATAAATAATATTTCTTGAAAGCGACTATAACTCCACAAGTTGGGTGAGCAATATAGTATTCAGTGGCAGATGCACTATTTTGACATTGGGATGAAAATCATCCATTAATGGGGGCTGGCCTGGAGATTTCCCTTGAAACAAAAGAATATTGAATGGGATGGTTTGTCCAAGCAATTTTTTTTTTTTTCTGTCTCTGGTATAACGTGCTAGAAAAACTAGTCCTAGAAAATTACATATGTGACCCAGGCTTTGGGGTTACCCTTCCATACAATAGGAAAAGAGCTTTTGGCTATGTTTTTCGGGACCCTTGGTCTCTCTGAATGATGAACTAAGAGAGAGTTCAATTTCAGAACACCTGAAGTATTGTCACCAAACAATAGAGTTAGCCTACTCTTTGAGAATAGACTTCAAATGTTCCATTATCTTGTCGTTGATGTTTAGAATTGTGCCAATGGTTGAATAAATCATATTATTATAAGAATGTGCAATGTTTACCATCTTTTCAGCCCTCTTCATTTTCTAATTATTTTCACTTTTGTCTCCATTGTTATTACTTGGCACTTCTTAGTAGTGTAAAGTATATCATCACTGTTTTTACGTTTGCTTCCAGACACCCTGGTTTGAAATAAAGATGCTGTACGACTGTACTCTATACAGTACTGTAAAGTGCAAAATAAAAAAATAAAAATAAAAACACAACCACTGGAACAAGATGCACACATGTGAAAATGTATGCCAGATGTGTGAACTAACGTGTAATTAGAAATACAAATGGTCAATATCAAAATCAGATTGACTATATTCTTTGCATCCAAGGTGGATGAGAAAAGGAAATATATACCCATCTGAATGCAGAAGTCCAAAGAATAGCAAGAAGACAGAAGAAAGTCTTCCTCAGTGATCAGTGCAAAGAAATAGAGGAAAATAATAGAATGGAAAAGACTAGAGATCTCCACAAAAAATTAGAGATACCAAGGGAATATTTCATGCAAAGATTGGCACAATAAAGGACAGAAATGGCATGGACCTAACAGAAGGAGAATATATTAAGAAGAGGTGGCAATACAAAAATCAGAACTGTACAAAAAAAGAGCTTCATGATCCAGATAAACAGAATGGTGGGATCATTCACATACAGCCAGACATCTTAGATGTGAAGTCAAGTGGGCTTTCAGTTCAGTTAAGTTGCTCAGTCATGTCTGACTCTTTGCGACCCCATGAATGGCAGCACACCAGGCCTCCTTGTCCATAACCAATTCCTGGAGTTCACCCAGACTCACATCAATCGAGTCAGTGGTGCCATCCAGCCATCTCATCCTCAGTCGTCCCCTTCTCCTCCTGCCACCAATCCCTCCCAGCATAGGGTCTTTTCCAATGAGTCAACACTTCACATGAGGTGGCCAAGTACTGGAGTTTCAGCTTCAGAATCATTCCCTTCAAAGAAATCCCAGGGCTGTTCTCCTTCAGAATGGACTGGTTGGATCTCCTTGCAGTCCAAGGGACTCTCAAGAGTCTTCTCCAACACCACAGTTCAAAAGCATCAATTCTTTGGTGCTCAGCTTTCTTCACAGTCCAACTCTCACATCCATACATGACCCCTGGAAAAACCATACCCTTGACTAGACGGGCATTTAGGGAGCATCAATACAAACAAAACTAGTTGAGGTGATGGAATTCCAGCTAAGCTATTTCAAATCTTAAAAGATGGTGCTGTGAAAGTGTTGGACTCAATATGTCAACAAACTGAAAACTCAGCAGTGGCCACAGGACGGGAAAAGGTCAGTTTTCATTCCAATTCCAAAGAAAGGCAATGCCAAAGAATGCTCAAAGTACCGCACAATTGTATTCATCTCACATACAAGTGAAGTAATGTTCAAAATTCTCGAAACCATGTTTCAACAGTATGTGAACCATGAACTTCCAGACGTTCAAGCTGGATTCAGAAAAGACAGAGGAACCAGATATCAAATTGCCAACATCCTTTGGATCATTGAAAAAGCAAGAGATTTCCAGAAAAAGAATCAACTTCTGCTTTATTGAACACGCCAAAGCCTTCCACTGTGTGGATCACAGTGAACTGGGGAAAATTCTTCAAGAGATGGGAATAATAGACTACCTTACCTGCTTTCTGAGTCTTTTCCAATGAGTCAACACTTCGCATGAGGTGGCCAAAGTACTGGAATTTCAATTTAGCATCATTCCTTCCAAAGAAATCCTAGGGCTGATCTCCTTCAGAATGGACTGGTTGGATCTCCTTGCAGTCCAAGGGGCTCTCAAGAGTCTTTTCCAACACCACAGTTCGAAAGCATCAATTCTTCGACACTCTGCCTTCCTCACAGTCCAACTCTCACATCCATACATGACCACAGGAAAAATCAAAGCCTTGACTAGGCGGACCTTAGTCGGCAAAGTAATGTCTCTGCTTTTGAATATACTGTCTAGGTTGGTCATAACTTTTCTTCCAAGGAGTAAGCGTCTTTTAATTTCATGGCTGCAATCATCATCTGCAGTGATTTTGGAGCCCAAAGAAATAAAGTCTGATGCTGTTTCCACTGTTTCCCTATCTATTTCCCATGAAGTGATGGGACTGGATGCCATGATCTTCGTTTTCTGAATACTGGGCTTTAAGCCAACTTTTTCACTCTCCTCATTCACTTTCATCATGACGCTCTTTAGTTCCTCTTCACTTTCTGCCATAAGGGTAGTGTCATCTGCATATCTGAAGTTGTTGATATTTCTCTCGGTATTCTTGATTCCAGCTTGTGTTTCTTCCAGCCCAGCATTTCTCCATGATGTACTCTGCATATAAGTTAAATAAGCAGGGTGACAATATACAGCCTTGACTTAATCTTTTTCCTATTTGGAACCAGTCTGTTGTTCCATGTCCAGTTCTAACTGCTGCTTCCTGACCTGCATACATATTTCACAAGAGGCAGGTCAGGTGGTCTGTTATTTTCATCTGTTTCAGAATTTTCCACAGTTGATTGTGATCCACACAGTCAAAGGCTTTGGCATAGTCAATAAAGCAGAAATAGATGTTTTATTCTGGAACTCTCTTGCTTTTCCCATGATCCAGCGGATGTTGGCAATTTAATCTCTGGTTCCTCTGCCTTTTCTAAAATCAGCTTGAACATCAGGGAGTTCACGGTTCATGTATTGCAGAAGCCTGGCATGGAGAATTTTGAGCATTACTTTACTAGCATGTGAGATGAGTACAATCGTGTGGTGGTTTGAGCATTCTTTGGCATTGCCTTTGGAATTGGAATGAAAACTGACCTTTTCCAGTCCTGTGGCCACTGCTAAGTTTTCCAAATTTGCTGGCATATTGAGTGCAGCACTTTCACAACATCATCTTCCAGGATTTGAAACAGTTCAACTGGAATTCCATCACCTCCACTGGCTTTGTTCATAGTGATGCTTTCTAAGGCCCACTTGACTTCACATTCCAAGATGTCTGGCTCTAAAATAATGATCACAACATCATGATTATCTGGGTCTTGAAGATCTTTTTTGTACAGTTCTTCTGTGTATTCTTGCCACTTCTTCTTAATATCTTCTGGTTCTGTTAGATTCCATACCATTTCTGTCCTTTATCGAGCCCATCTTTGCATGAAATGTTCCCTTTGTATCTCTAATTTTTGTGAAGAGATCTCTAGTCTTTCTCATTCTGTTGTTTTCCTCTATTTCTTTGCATTGATAGCTGAAGAAGGCTTTCTTATATCATCTTGCTATTCTCTGGAACTCTGCATTGAGATGCTTATATCTTTCCTTTTCTCCTTTGCTTTTTGCCTCTCTTATTTTCACAGCTATTTATAAGGCCAGCCCAGACAGCCATTTTGCTTTTTTGCATTTCTTTCCATGGGAATGGTCTTGATCCCTGTCTCCTGTACAATGTCACGAACCTCATTCCATAGTTCATCAGGCACTCTATCTATCAGATCTAGGCCCTTATATCTATTTCTCACTTCCACTGTATAATCATAAGGGATTTGATTTAGGTCATACCTGAATGGTCTAGCGGTTTTCCCTACTTTCTTCAATTTGAGTCTGAATTTGGTAATAAGGAGCTCATGATCTTAGCCACAGTCAGCTCCTGGTCTTGTTTTTGTTGACTGTATATAGCTTCTATATCTTTGGCTGCAAAGAATATAATCAATCTGATTTCAGTGTTGACCATCTGGTGATGTCCATGTGTAGCATCTTCTCTTGTGTTGTTGGTAGAGTATTTGTTATGACCACTGCATTTTCTTGGCAAACCCTATTAGTCTTTGCCCTGCTTCATTTTTCATTCCAAGGTCAAATTTGCCTGTTACTCCAGGTGTTTCTTGACTTCCTACTTTTGCATTCCAGTCCCCTATAATGAAAAGGGCATCCTTTTGGGTGTTAGTTCTAAAAGGTCTTGTACATCATGTGAAATGCTGGGGTGGATGAAGCACAAACTGAAATAAAGATTGCTAGGAGAAATATCAGTAACCTCAGATATACAGAGGACACCACTCTATGGCAGAAAGTGAAGAAGAACTAACGAACCTCTTGATGAAAATGAAAGTGGTAAATGCAATAGTTGGCTTAAAACTCAGCATTCACAAAACTAAGATCATGGCATCTAGTTCCATCACTTCCTGGCAAATATATGAGGATACAGTGGAAACCATGACAGAATTTATTTTCTTGGGGTCTAAAATCACTGCAGATGGTGACTGAAGCCATGAAATTAAATAAAAGATGCTTGCTCCTTGGAAGAAAATCTATGACTAATGTTGACAGCATATTAAAAATCAGAGACATCACTTTACCAATAATGGTCTGTCTAGTCAAAGCTATGATTTTTCCAGTGGTCATGTATGGATGTGAAAGTTGGACTGTAAAGAAAGCTGAGCACAGAAGAATTGATGCTTTTGACGTGTGGTGTTGTAGAAGACTCTAGAGTCCCTTGGACTATAGGGGAAATCAAACTGATTAATCCTAAAGGAAATCAGTCTTGATTATTCATTGTAAGGACTGATGCTGAAGCTGAAATTCCAATTCTTTGACCATATCATGTGAAGAACTGAATCATTTGAAAAGACCCTAATCCTGGGAAAGATTGTAGGCAGGAGGAAAAGGGGACAACAGAAGATGAGATGGTTGGATGGCATCACTGACTCAATGGACTTGAGTCTGAGCAAGCTCTGGGAACTGGTGATAGCCAGGGAAACCTGCATGTTGTAATCCATGTGGTCACAAAAATTCAGACACAACTGAATGACTGAACTAACTGAACTGGAGACATGCATATTCATGTTTACATCTTTGAAACTTCACAACTTAAAGGTTTATATGTAGAGCACTTAAAATTATTTGTCTCCTGATGCCCGAATGGCTGCTGCCTACCCTGGGTCTGTCATGCTAAATTTACTTTGTTTACCTTAATGCTAAATTTGCTTTTCATATATATCTGTCTAGTTATCCTTTGGGGAAAAACTAATCATACATAGTTATTATCTCAGAAGTGTGCTAGCCAGGCAATATTAAACAGGCAATGCATTTTATCAGTTATGCCCTATTTTACAATAGCATTTTATATGTGTTTTCAGCAATTGACTTAAAACAGTGTTAAGATCATGAATGGTTATACTCTGTGACAATTCCACTAAGAAATTATCTTCACATTCTAAACATTTACACATCACTGTGGTTTAAAGTAAAACTATAACTTTCCATATTGATAGGGAGAAAACATTTGGCAAATTGTAGTATGCTACATCTTACAGGCTTGTGCCAGATATCTGGTTCAGCTGCCCACCATTACTGTCTTCTTCTCATTATAGTGTGGGTGTCATTTTGGGCCAACAGTCCCCTCTACTCATGAGTACAATAGACGGGCACTATTGGGAAATATAAGTTCAAGAATCAGTTTCATTCAGTTTTACTGCACATAAGCTGGTTAAATGAACTTGATAAGGGTCATTTTATCTAGGTTGGGGACAGTTCTTTAACTGAGGCCCATTTCAGCTGCATAATCTCCTGGTTGCAGGTCATGGGGCATCAAATCCTCATCCAAAGATAAGTTGCTGTGATTAGCCTCAGAAACAGTATTCTCTTAGGAATTCAACCAAACTTTACAATAATATAACAGAACAGCAAAGGGTCATCTGGGAAGTGAGTGTGAGGCAGCAAATACTGACCTCAATTAACAAATCTAGAGTGTAATATCCATTGAAATATAATTATTTTTCCCTCTAACATTACCCTCATTTTTACCCATGTGAGCACATTGAGGCTAATTTGCTTGAACATAGTCTTCTTTAAATTCCTGGGGTAGGACTTTTCATAAGGAATCTCAGACTGAACTTTAAAAAGGTCTTTCAAGGTCAGAAAAGCCACAATCAGGGCTTGTCAAGATTTTTGACTTGTAAATTTAAGTGGATTTCTATTTGTCTTCTTTTAAATTATTGTGCCTGTTAGCAGATGGCATTATTTTTTCTATCTGGTTAAGCTGCTGGGAATCTAAGAGGGATTCTGTGTGTGCATGATAAGTCATTTCAGTCATGTCTGACTCTTTGCAACCCTATGGACTGTAGCCTGCCAGGCTCCTCTGCCCATAGGATTCTCTAGCCAAGAATACTGGAATGAGTTGCCATGCTCTCTCCTCCAGAGAATCATCCCAACCCATGGATGGAACTCATGTCTCCTGCATCTCCTGCATTGCAGGTGGATTCTTTACCACTGAGCCATTGAGGAAGCCCTTTAAATTTTACTTAAAAAGGTAAGATTTGAAAAGTTGCTGCAAACCATAATTAGTTTATGGGGAAAGGATTCCCTGTATCTTTAAAATAAATTAAAACCCAGTAATATTTCAGATAATAACCCAAATTATAATGTTTATCATTATCCAATCCTATGTAACTGATCTTTTCTGCTAACATTTTTGTGAAATCACAGTTTCTATTAGACTTTTTAGAGTTCTTAGCCAGTTTAGAAATATCATATGAAAGTAATCAGAAACCTGTACTTGTCAAAAATTCTTTCTATAAATCTTCTTGAAGATGAAGCACTTTTGCAAGGCATCAGCTAACCTGTCTATGAATGACAAAAGACTTAAAAATACAAGGTTAAAATGTTTTTGAAATTTAACCAAGTTGCATTGACACACAATATTTTAAAATAACAAATTCATGACTGATAATATAATTTCTAGAATGTCTATATTAATGACATTTACCCATATGGTATAAACTGAATAGGCTTATCATTCATTTGACAAAGTTTTCTATATAATTTAACATAGAAAAAAATCATATTTTATTGCTTCTCTTTGAGTTGATTTAGGGGCTCTCAGAAATATTCTAAAGTTAGCTGGAGGTCAAACGAAATTTAATTAAATTTTGATAGGAAGTTTGCCAAAAATATCGAAAGGATTATAAATCACTTGAGTCACTGAGTCATTTCTGGCTCTTTGCGACCCCATGGACTGCAGGACGCTAAGCTTCACTGTCTACCAACAGTCCCCGGAGCTTGCTCAAGCCCGTGTCCACCAAGTTGGTGATGCTATACAACTATATCATACTCTGTCGTCCCCAGCTCTTCCTATCTTCATTCTTTTCAAGCATCAGGATCTTTTCCAATGAGTCAGTTCTTCGCATTAAGTGGCCAAAGTATTGGAGTTTCAACTTTAGCATTAGTCCTTCCAATGAATATTCAGGACTGATTTCCTTTACAATGGATGGGTTGGATTGCCTTGCAGTCCAAGGGACTCTCAAGAGTCTTCTCCAACACCACAGTTCAAAAGCATCAATTGTTTAGTGCTCAACTTTATTTACAGTCCAACTCTCACATCCATTTATGACTATTGGAGAAACTGTAGCTTTGATTGGATGAACCTTTGTATACAAAGTAAATATATCTCTGCTTTTTAATATGCTCTATAAGGTGGTCATAAGTTTTCTTCCAAGGAGTAAGCATCTTTTAATTTCATGGCTGAGGCACAATCTGCAGTGATTTTGGAGCCCCTCAAAATAAACTTTGTCACCATTTCAACTGTTTCCTCATCTATTTGTCATAAAGTAATGGAACCAGGTACCATGATCATAGTTTTCTGAATATTGGGTTTTACGACAACATTTTTACTCTTTTTTTTTTTTTCACTTTTATAAGAGGCTCTTTAGTTCCTCTTCACATTCTGCCATAAGGTTGGTATCATCTGCATATCTGAGGTTATTGATATTTCTCCCGGAAATCTTGATTCCGGCTTGTGTTTCTTCCAGCCCAGCGTTTCTTATGATGTACTCTGCATATAAGTTAAATAAGCAGGGAGACAATATACAGCCTTGACGTACTCCTTTTCCTATTTGGAACCAGTTTGTTGTTCCATGTCCAGTTCTAACTGTTGCTTCCCGACCTGCATACAGCTTTCTCAAGAGGCAAGTCAGGTGGTCTGGTATCCCCATCTCTTTCAGAAATTTCCACAGTTTATTGTGATCCACACAGTCAAAGGTTTGGCATAGTCAATGAACAGAAATAGATGTTCTTCTGGAACTCTTTTCCTTTTTCCATGATCCAGCAGATGTTGGCAATCTGATCTCTGGTTTCTCTGACTGTTCTAAAACCCACTTGAACATCTGGAAGTTCACGGCTCATGTATTGCTGAAGCCTGGCTTGGAGAATATTTTGCATTACTTTACTAGCGTGTGAGATGAGTGTAATTGTGCAGTAGTTTGAACATCCTTTGGGATTGCCCTGTTTTGAGACTGGAATAAAAACTGACCTTTTCTAGTCCTGTGGCCACTTCTGAGTTTTCAAAATTTACTGGCATATTGAATGTAGCACTTTCACAGGAATATCTTTTAGGATTTGAAATAGCTCAACTGGAATTCCATTACCTCCACTAGCTTTGTTCATAGTGATGTTTCCAAAGGCCACTTGACTACACACTCTAGGATGTCTGGCTCTAGGTGAGTGATCATACCATTGTGATTTTCTGAGTTGTGAAGATCTTTTTCATATAGTTCTTCTGTGTATTCTTGTCACCTCTTCTTAATATCTTCTGCTTCTGTTAAGTCCATACCATTTCTGTCCTTTATTGAGCCCATCTTTGCATGAAATTTTCCCTTGATAGCTCTAATTTTGTTAAAGAGATCTCTAGATTTCTTATTCTATAGATTTCCTCTATTTCTTTTCACTGATCATTGAAGAAGGTTTTCTTATCTCTTCATACTATTCTTTGGAGTTCTGTGTTCAAATGAGTATATATTTCCTTGTCTTCTTTGATTATCACTCTTATTTTATCAGCTATTTGCAAGGCCTCTTCAGATTGCCATTTTGCTTTTTTTTTTTATTATTATTTCTTTTTCTTGGGGATTGTCTTGATTCCTGTCTCCTGTACAATGTCATGGACCTCCATCCATAGTTCATCAGGCACTTTATCAGATCTAGTCCCTTAAAGCTATTTCTTACTTTCACTGTATAAATGTAAGGGATTTGATTGAGGTCACACCTGAATGGTCTAGTGGTTTTCTTCACTTTCTTCAATTTAAGTCTGAATTTGGCAATAAGAAGTTCATGGTCTGAGCTACAGTTAGCTCCTGGTCTTCTTTACAGACTGTATAGAGCTTCTCTACCTTTGGCTGCAAAGAATATAATCAATCTGATTTTGGTATTGACTATCTGATGATGTCCATGTGTAGAGTCTTTTCTTGTGTTGCTGGAAGAGTATGTTTGCTATGACCACTGCATTTTCTTGGCAAAACTCTATTAGCCTTTGCCCTGCTTCATTCTGTATTCCAAGGCCAAATTTGCCTATTACCCTAGGTGTTTCTTGACTTCCTATTTTTGCATTCCAGTCCCCTATAATGAAAAGCACATCTTTTTGGGTGTTAATTCTAGGTCTTGTAGGTCTTTGTGTAACTGTTCAACTTCAGATTCTTCAGCATTATTGGTCAGAGCATAGACTTGGATTGCTGTGATATTAAATTGTTTGCCTTGGAATCAAACAGAGATCATTCTGTCATTTTTGAGATTGCTCCAAATACTTTATTTTGGACTCTTATTGACTATGATGGCTACTCCATTTCTTCTAAAGGATTCTTGCCCACAGTCATAGGTTTATTAGTCATCTGAATTAAATTCACCCTTTCCAGTCCATTTTAGTTCACTGATTCCTAAAATGTAGACTTCACGCTTGCCATCTCTTGTTTGACCATTTCCAATTTACCTTGATTCATGGACATAACCTTCTACGTTCCTATGCAATATTGCTCTTTACAGCATCAGGTTTCACCTCAATCACTGGTCACATCCACAACTTGGTGCGATTTGCACTTTGGCTCCATCTCTTCATTCTTTCTGGAGTTATTTCTCCACTATCTTCAGAAGAATATTCGGCACCTGCTGGCCTGGGGAGTTCATCTTTCAATCTTCTATATTTTGGGGTTTTTATACTGTATAGGGGATTCTCAAGGCAAGAATACTAAAGTAGTTTGCCATTCTCTTCTCCAGTGGACCACATTTTGTCAGAACTCTCCACCTTGTCCTATCCATCTTGGGTGGCCCTCAGGGCATGGCTCATAGTTTCATTGAAGTAGACAAGGCTGTCATCCATGTGATAAGATTGGTTAGTTTTCTGTGATTGTGGTTTTAATTCCATGGATGGAGGAGCCTGGTGGACTGCCGTCTATGAGGTCACACAGAGTCGGACATGACTGATGTGACTTAGCAGCAGCAGCCCTCTGATAAAGAAGGATAAGAGGCTTATGGAAGCTTCCTGATGGGAGAGACTGACTGAGGGGGAAACTGGGTCTTGTTTTGATAGGTAGGGCCATGCTCAGAAAATGTTTAACCCAATTTTCTGTTGATGGAGTTGTGTTCCCTCCCTGCTGTTGACCTGGGGCCAAACTATGGTGGAGATAATGAGGATAATGTCGACCCCCTTTGAAAGATCCCATACATGTACTGCTACACTCACTGCCCCCAGCTCTGCAGCAGGACACCATGGACCCATGCCTCCACTGGAGATTCCTGGACACTCCCAGGTAAGTCTGTGTCAGTCTCTTCTAGGGTCACTGAACCTTTCTCCTGGGTCCTGGTGCACACAGGGTTCTGTTTGTGCCCTCCAAGTGTCTATATGCCAATCTTTTGTAAGTTTTCGTAGCTGTTTAGTTCAGTCACTCAGTCGTGTCTGACTCTGTGACAACATAAACCACAGTAAAACAGGTCTCTTTGTCCATCACAAACTCCTGGAGTTTACCCAAACTCAAGTCCATTGAGTCAGTGATCCCATCTAACCATCTGATCTTCTGTCGCCCCCTGGTCCTCCTGCCTTCAAGCGTTCCCAACATTAAGGTCTTTTCAAATCAGTTGGCTCTTTGCATGAGGTGGCCAAAATATTGGAGTTTCAGGTTCAACATGAGTTCTTCCAGTGAACACCCAGGACTGATCTCCTTTAGGATGGACTGGTTGGATCTCCTTGCAAGGGACTCTCAAGCATTTTCTCCAATACCACTGTTCAAAAGCATCAATTCTTTGGTGCTCAGCTTCTTTATAGTCCAACTCTCACAGCCATACATGACTACTAGAAAACCATAGCCTTGACTAGATGGACCTTTGTTGACAAAGTAATGTCTCTGCTTTTAACATGCTGTCTAGGTTGGTCATAACTTTCCGTCCAAGGAGTAAGTGTCCTTAAATTTCATGGCTGCAGTCACCATCTGCAGTGACTTTGGAGCCCAGAAAATAAAGTCTGACACTGTTTCCACAGTTTTCATATCTATTTGCTATGAAGTGATGGGACTGGATGCCATGACCTTAGTTTTCTGAATGCTGAGCTTTAAGCCAACTTTTTCACTCTCCTTTTTCACTTTCATCAAGAGGCTCTTTAATTCTTCACTTTCTGCCATAAGGGTGGCATCATCTGCATATCTGAGGTTACTGATATTTCTTCCAGCAATCTTGAATCCAGCCAGCATTTCCCATGATATACTCTGCATATGTTAACTAAGCAGGGTGGCAATATACAGCCTTGACGTACTACTTTTCCTATTTGGAACCAGTCTGTTGTTCCATGTTCAGTTCTAACTGTTGTCTCCTGACGTGCATACAGGTTTCTCAAAAGGCAGGTCAGGTGGTGTGGTATTCCCATCTTTCAGAATTTTCTACAGTTCATTGTGATGCACACAGTCAATGGCTTTGACATAGTGAATAAAGCAGAAATAGATGTTTTTCCTGGAACTCTCTTGCATTTTCCATGATCCTTCAGAAGTTGGCAATTTTATCTCTGGTTCCTCTGCCTTTTCTAAAACCAGCTTGAACATTTGGAAGTTCACAGTTCACTTATTCTTGAAGCTTGGCTTGGAGAATGTTGAGCATTACTTTACTAGCATGTGTGATGAGTGCAATTGTGCGGTAGCTTGAACCTTCTTTGGCATTGCCTTTCTTTGGGACTGGAGTGAAAACTGACCTTTTCCAGTCCTGTGGCCATTGCTGAGTTTTCCAAATTTGCTGGCATATTGAGGGAAGCACTTTCAAAATTTCATTTCAGAATTCGAATTAGCTCAACTGGAATTCCATCACTTCCACTAGCTTTGTTCGTAGTGATGCTTCCTAAGGCCCACTTGACTTCACATTCCAAGATATCTGGCTTTATGTGAGTTATCAGACCATTGTGATTATCTGGGTCATGAAGATCTTTTTCTGTACAGTTCTTTTATGCATTCTTGCCACCTCTTCTTGATATCTTCTGCTTCTATTAGGTCCATACTGAAAGGCTGTTGTTGAATTACGACGCTGGGATTCTTGACCCTGGAGGAGAAGAATTCAATCTGGGGCCAGAGACGAGCCTTGATCACTCAGAGCTTTTTTGTAATAAAGTTTTATTAAAGTATAAAGGAGATAGAAAAAGCTTCTGACATAGGCGTCAGAAGGGGGCAGAAAGAGTACCCCCTGCTAGTCTTTAGCTGGATGTTATATAGTCACCAGCAGTCTGTTAATGAAAGGAAGGGATGTCTCAAAACTTAGAATGGCATCAGGCCCCTCACCCATAGGATGTATTTTGGGATAATCTTGGTTCTAAATGGTTCATCTTGGGCCATAAAAGGATTAACTTGAATCTTGAAGAAGGGTAAAGCACCACACAAACAGTTTCATTTACATAGATTAGAGGAACAATATCACAGTATAACATACTGGTTTATCATGTAGGTTCTGAGCCCAAAAGGTGGAACCGACTTGAAGACAGAGTTTGAGGTAAATGCATAGTACATTAGCATAGCTTAGGATAAACATTTCCATAAGAAAAAGGCAATGGTTAACTTCAAGTGAAACCAGGTGTCATTCTTTTTAAATGTGGGCTTCCCTGGTGGCTCAGAGGTTAAAGTGTCTGCCTGCAATGAGGGAGACCGGGGTTTGATTCCCGGGTCAGGAAGATCCCTGGAAAAGGAAATGGCAACCCCTTCCAGCACTCTTGCCTGGAAAATCCCATGGACAGAGGAGCCTGATAGGCTACAGTCCATGAGGTCGCGAAGAGTCAGACACGACTGAGCGACTTCACTGTAAAGAAGGAAAAATATCGCTAGTTTGTTTCTTCCTGCTGCTTAAGAGAGATAAAATGTCTGACACTTGCAGGCTATTTCCTCTGTTTGGAGACCCCTGGCCTTCCTGTCTGTTACCCTCTCAATACCATTTCTGTCCTTTATTAGGCCCATCTTTGCATGAGTGACTGAACTGACTGAAGGGTCCAAAATGACTGAGTGGCTAGCTCACACACATTAGCCTTCAGTAAACCTAGTGAAGGGCAGGGAAGCCTGAAATGCTGCACTCCATGGGTCACAAAATGTCAGACACAACTTAGCAAATGAACGACAAAACACCTAGGTACAATAAAATATATCTTTGTTAAATTATCCATAAAGTTTAAGCTATGCTTAATATCAGATATTTACTTAATGATAAGAATTTCCTAGGTCACAGGAACATGAATTTCTTCTGGCTTGTATATATATATATATATATGTATGTATATATATATATATATATATATATGTATGTATATATAAGTTTGTATTTGTAAGTTTAAAACTCCTCTGTTTTTCTCAGTCTCATGGACTTGACAAGATCAGAGAAGTTCCTGAGAATCCACATAGAACATTGAAATTTTAAAGGCATGTGTAGGGAAATGGAAGTTCTTCATAGAAAACACGTTTCCTCTAATTGCATATGTTAAAACAATCAATATAGCCATTGTCAGTGATTAAAAACAACAATAGCAAAGCACAGTAATAAACACTTATATTCATTAATCACTCATGCTCACATGCCTCACTTCCAGAGAAACATGAATCAGCATTCAAGTTACTAAGAGCATTTGTATATGTGTGTTAGTCATCAATCAGTCTCTTTGCTATCTCATGGACTTTAGTCTTCCAGGCTCCTTCATCCATGGGATTCTCCAGGAAAGGACACTAGAGGGCATGTGTTTCCATGCCCCCCTTGGGATCTTCCTGGTCCAGGGATTGAACCCACATCTCTTGTTTCCTGTACTGGCAGATGGGTTCTTTACCACTAGCACCACCTGGAAAGCCCATTAATGAATGTCATAACTAGGAAGAGAACAGGATTTGGACTCAGGTACCAAGACATTCACACACACACACACACACCAAAATTCTCATTTTAATATAATAGCAGAGCTATTGATCTCAGAGAGTCAAGAGGTCAAACAGTATTACAACAAAAGTATTTTTTTTCATTAATGGGAGTTGAAGATCTCTCAGTTTTGCAAATATACCCTGTGAGGATTAGAAGATGGAACAAAGCTCTGATAACCTAGTATTCAGGTTTAGTATTGTTAAATATTAAGTAAGCAAACAAACCAATGCAATGCAAAGTTTCCTCTCAGGATCACAGTTTCTTATCCCTAGAAAGGGAGATTCCCAACTAGTGCTCCATAAGTCAGGGACAAAGCCAAAAATCAAGCTTGAATCCAAAGTGGAGACTCCAATCAGTGCCCCATGAGAGCTGAGGCTGATGACTAAGCTTTTGTTCAAAAGGGAAATTCTAACCAATATTCCCTTATAGCCAAAGCCAATGCAGTAGGAAAGGATACCTTTGTGTTGTCGCATGTGAACTGTGTTATTTACCAAAGAAGTCTTAACCATCCAATTCTAGTGCCTTGTTCCTGAAAGTTTGTTGCTATGAGCAGTGTGTTACACTAGGATTCATGACCTCCAGAGGAGAGGATTTTAATCCGGGGTCAGAGACAAGGCTTGACTACTTAGAGCTTTTTGTGTAGCAAAGTTTTATCCAAGTATAATAGAGAGAGAAAAACAGAAAGAGTGTCCCCTTGGTAGTTTATAGCAAGATGTTTTATGTCTGTTCTAAAGCTATTAATCAGATAAGAGAGACACCTCAAGGCTGAGGGAGTTTCACCAGGCCCCTCTCCCATCTTACGCACTTTTGAGATAGGATGGCATAAGGTGTGTCATCCCCTGGTCATAAAACAACTGACAGGAATACTGGTTTGTTGAACAATTATTATCCCAATGTCTGAGAAAAGAAAAAAAGTTAGCCTTATGCGGAACCATTTTGAAGAAAGGCAAATTCCAAAACAAATACATAGTTTCATTAACATAAGAAAGATGCATTGGTTAGCTTAAGGCAGAACAAGTTGTCCTCAAAACAGAATTAAAGGAAACCTATTCTAATTTTGTGTAGAAAAGGAAAAAAAAATACATCTGCCACTTTCAGTTTACTTCCTCCTGCCACTCGGGGACCTCTGGTCTTCCTGCCTGTTACGCTCTCATTCCCTTTACAAATAAAATCAAAATCATCATGGGCCAAAAATGCTTCATCAGCAGCAAGCACCTACAGCTGCTCTTGAAACAAATGTGCTCATGGAGCTCCTTGAGAGGGGCCAATGTGCTATGGGAATGATGCCCATTTGGGACTGGGCTCTACATCTCACCAAAAGTGTTACTGAACGAAAACTTGAGTCTGCTCACCCGTGCATAGTAAAGCCAATCCAATGACCTTGGGTTCTGATGATGGAAAGTGCAGCATCTATTGTAAGACACCATACAAGGTGTCCAGACAATTAATGCTCAAGAGCCTGAACTTCCCAATGAGTTTCAGCAAAAAGCAACGTGAAGGAAGAAGTGTTCCAAAGTATGTGATCAGCTCATGCACAGTTCTTTGATTGGCTGATGGTGTGGTAACAGGATGATGTCAAAAGGGTTAATATTTTCCATTCTTAGGCACCAGCAGGTCTGGGGGCTATGCACTCATGGTCATCAGGTAGCTAATTTCTTCCATTTTGCAGCAGTTTTTACACCAGCAAAGCAATTCAGGAAATGTTCATCAGAAATCATTACCTTTCAGAGAGGAGCTAAAGCAGAGGAGAGAGGAGAAACATGTGTCCCAAGAAGGCCCCGTATGGTCCTCCATGGTTACAATTTGTCTCACACAATATATGCTCTTCTTTAATGGGTCTCTGCCATTTCATCTTAGTAACTATTGATGACATTGCCATGTCTTTAGCAGAGATGGCATTAGTTTTTAGTGTGGTACAATAATTTGCTGATTATTGAATAGCTATATACTCTATATTCTTCAGCCACCTTGTAGTTAGTTTTGGCCATAGGACTTCTTTGGCTAATAAATATGAAGGAAATATACACAGCCTGAATTTAAAAAAAAAAAAAACAAACCTTCAAGTAGGATAACATCACTAGAGAGTTAATCCTCTAACATATATCAGAATTTGTACAGGTAAGCAATAAAGGTTTATTGTGTTAAGGAAGAGAGATTACAAGACTAAGGTTATTACAATTCAGTTTAACCTACAATCATTAATATTGACTTATATTCAGAGTACATCATGAAAAACACTGGGCTGGATGAAGCACAAGCTGGATCAAGACTGCCAGGAGAAATATCAATTACCTCAGATATGCAGATGACACCACCCTTATGGCAGAAAATGAAGAACTAAAGAGTCTCTTGATAAAAGTGAAAGACGAGAATGAAAAAGTCGGCTTAAAGCTCAACGTTCAGAAAACTAAGATCATGGCATCCAATCCCATCACTTCATGGCAAATAGATGGGGAAACAGTGCAAACAGTGGCTGACTTTATTCTGGGGGCTCCAAAATTACTACAGATGGTGATTGCAGCCATGAAATTAAAAGGCACTTACTCCTTGGAAGGACAGTTGCGACCAACCTAGATAGCATATTAAAAAGCAGAGACATTACTTTGTCAGCAAAGGTCAGTCTA
Source organism: Nanger dama (assembly GCA_917880005.1). Lineage (NCBI taxonomy): Eukaryota > Metazoa > Chordata > Mammalia > Artiodactyla > Bovidae > Nanger > Nanger dama. The sequence goes on from CAKJTW010000045.1 coordinate 1,634,250, forward strand.
GTCAAGGCTATGGTTTTTCCAGTAGTCATGTATGGATGTGGGAACTGGACTATAAAGAAAGCTGAGCACCGAAGAATTGATGCTTTTGAACTGTGGTGTTAGAGAAAACTCTTGATAGTCCCTCGGACTGCAAACTGATCCAACCAGTCCATCCTAAAGGAGATCAATCCTGGGTGTTCATTGGAAGGACTTACGTTGAAGCTGAAACTCCAATATTTTGGCCACCTGATGAGAAGAGCTGACTCATTGGAAAAGACCCTGATGCTGGGAAAGATTGAGGGCAGGAGCAGAAGGGGCTGACAGAGGATGAAATGGTTGGATGGCATCATTGACTCGATAAACACGGGCTTGAGTAAAAGTCCAGGAGTTGGTGATGAACAGAGAGGCCTGACGCACTGCGGTTCATGGGGTCGCAAAGAGTCAGACACTGCTGAGTGACTGAACTGAACTGTACATTTATTTTATGTGGTTTATCACAATGAGCTTCATGGTTCTAGTGAGTTTGTGATAAAGATGAGTTTTGCCCCATTTTTATTGACCTCATTAGTATGTGACATAACCTTTCTACACGGTATTAGAAGTGACTAAGATTTGTAATCATTTAGGATCATATTAGGCCTTTTCCAAGCCCATGTAGATTGTAGCATTGGTTTCAAAAGTTTCCCCTTTTTGTTTATCGGGGTTGCTTCTTATCTTTGATGAGTACTGACTTCTATGACTTTAGTTATAAAGTTTAAGATAAATTCTTATACCATTAAAAAAAAAAGAAATAAAGAAAAATAGAGGAAAAGGATGCAATTTTACCCAAGCTGTATATTGTAGAAATTAAGTAACCTTCTGATTAGAGTAATAGTTCTAGTAGTGAGACCATTTTTACCTCTATGATACAAAACCTAGTACAGTGACTTAGAAACAATAGGTGCTTAAAACATATTTACTAAAATGCACCTATAAATGTATTTATATTTTCTTTTAAATTATTTGCTTCCTGGGGGTAAAGACTGTTACATTTTTGTGCTCTGTATGATGCTTTGATCATATTAGAAGTTTGGCAAACATTTAATTCAAATTTAATAAGTGAGGCTGACAGTGATCAAATTGGGGAGATATAGTTCTTGAGCCAGACTTCCCAAGAAGTCCAGGTGCAGCTGGAATTACTTTGGTCATATTTTTCTTATAGAACAAGATATATTTTCTCACTTTTCTACATATGTTTATTGCCCTCTTGACATGAACATCACAATTAGCAATTCAGTATGTCTCCTTTGTTGTTATTGTTTTTGAGTCACAGTCATGTCCCACTCTTTGAAACCCCATGGACTGAAGCACACCAGGCTTCCCTATCCTTCAGCACCGCCTAGAGTTTGATCAATCTTGTATCCATTGAGCCAGGGATGCCATACAACCATCTCATCATCTCTTGACCCTTCTTCTCCCACCTATAATCTTTCCGAGCATCAGGGTCTTTTCCAATGAGTCACATCTTCTCAACAAGTGGCCAAAGTATTGGAGTTTCAGCTTCAGCCTCAGTCCTTCCAATGAATATTCAGGGTTGATTTCCCTTAGGATTGACTGATTTGATTTATTTCCTGCCTAAGGGACTCTCAAAAGTCCCTTGAGACTCACAAGGACTCTCACCACAGTTCAAAGACATCAGTTATTCGGTGCTCAGACTTTTATATTGTTCAGCTCTCACATCCATAAATGACTACTGAAAAAATCATAGTTTTGACTTTACAGAACTTTGTAGTCAAAGTAATCTTTGCTTTTTAACATGTTGACTAGGTATGCCGTTTCCCCCACCCCGCAAGGTGCAAGCTTCTTTTAATTTCATGGATGAAGTCACTGTCCACAGTGTCTTTGGAGCCCAAGAAAATAAAGTCTTTCACTGTTTCCATTGTTTCTCCATCTATTCGACATGAAAAGATGGGACAGAAAGTCATGATCTCAGTGTTCTGAATTTTGAATTTTAAGCCATCTTTTTCATTCTTCTTTTTCAACTTCATCAAGAGGGTCTTTAATTCCTCCTCACTTTCTGCCATGAGGCTGGTGTCATCTACTTATCTGAGGTTATTGATATTTCTCTCCACAGTCTTGATTCCCACTTGTGCTTCATCCAGCCCATCATTTTGAATGATGTATTCTGCACAGTAGTTAAATAAGCAGGATGACAATATATAGCCTTGACATACTCCTTTTCCTATTTGGAATCAGTCTGTTGTTTCATGTCCAGTTATAACTGTTGCTTCTTGACTTGCATGCAGTTTTCTCAGGAGGCAAATGAGGTGGTCTGGTAGTCCCATATCTTTCAGAAATTTCCATAGTTTGTTTTGATCTACACAGTCAAATATTTTAACATAGTCAAGAAACAGAAGTAGATGTTTCTCTGTAATTCTCTAGCTTTTTCTATGATCCAACAGCTGTTGACAATTTTATCTCTGATTCCTCTGCCTTTTCTAAATCAATATGTACATCTGGAAATTCTCGGTTCACATACTATTGAAGCCTAGCTTGAAGGATTTTCAGTATTACTTTGGTAGGATGTGAAATGAACAAAGTTTTGTGGTAGTCAGAACATTCTTCTGCATTTCCCCTATTTGAGATTGATAAAAACTGACCTTTTCCAGTCCTGTGACCACTGCTGCGTTTTCCAAATTTGTTAGTATGTTGAGTGCAGCACTTTTACAACATCATCTTTTAGGATCTGAAACAACGTAGCTGGAATTCTATCACATCCACTAGCTTTGCTCCTAGTGATGCTTCCTATGGCCCACTTTACTTCACTTGGCTATTGGGTCAAGACCTTTTTGTACAGATCTTCTGTGTATTCTTGCCACTTATACTTAATATCGTTTGCTTCTTTTAGTTCAATAGCATTTCTGCCCTTTCTTGTGCCTATCTTTGCACGAAATGTTCCCTTGGTATCTCTAATTTTCTTGAAGAGCTCTCTAGTCTTTCCCAGTCTATTGTTTTCTTCTGTTTCTTTGTATTGATAAATTGGGAAGGCTTTCTTATCTCTCCTTGATATACTATGGAGCTCTGCTTTCAGATGAGTATACTTTTCCTTTTCTCCTTTGCTTTTCACTTCTCTTTTCACAGCTATTTCTAAGGCCTCCTCAGACAACTATTTTGTCTTTTTGTTTTTCTTTCTCTTGGGGATGGTTTTGGTGACCACCTTCTGTACAATGTTTCAAGCATAGATTGTTAGGCACACTGTCTATCTGGTCTAATACCTGGAATATATTTTTCACTTCCACTGTTTAATCATAAGGGATTTGATTTACCTGAATGATCTAATGGTTTCTGTACATTCTTCCATTTAAATCTGAATCTCTCCTTTTTCTAACTCAATTAATTATAGCACTTAGTAATGTGTTTGTTTTACTCTAACTTTGGGATGTTCTTGCTTGATGAATAGTGATAACAACTTTTTTTTTTTTTTTTTTTAGTTTTTATATGATTTCTACTTATGCAATGTCATACAAAACTTGTAATATTTTATCATGAATCTTGAAATGATGGATTCTGATAATTATTTTTAAAATAGAAATTTAAAAGTATTTTTGATTCTTCAAATTAATTCGTTTAACAAATTCTTTCTAGTCACCTAACACTGTGTTAAGTTTCAGAAATGTGAAAAAGATTGTGCAAAACATTTCTCTCAAGGAACTCATGATCCAGTCAGGAAGGTATGCATAAACTCAAAATGTCAACATCTTGGTGAATACTTGCATTAGATTACTTAGGAGGAGAGAGGAGGGTTTAAACCTAATACCACTCATAAGCAGTTATTTCCTAAAGATGTTATCACATAGTATAAGAACTTGTGTAGAATTTCAGGCATACAGAAAAACATAGGAGGCATACACAACTTATATCCTTTGATATACATTCATTCTTATAAAATAATGTTTCAGAATATACAGGAGAAAGAAGGAAATTAGATTAGAGGGTTGCAGGATCATATCACAAAATACCAAATTAGAGTTACACTTTTGGCTAACAGGAAATAAGTTGTGAAGGGTTTTTAAAAGAGTTGCACAAGCAGGATAATTTGCAATATAAAGTTTCATAATTAGGAAACAATCATATATTTGATTATTGTTTCTACCATCTTTATGCTTTATTAAATATAAGTTAATTTTAACTCAAACATTACAGAATGTACAGTAGTAGATTAAAACTCTGGTTGCGTTTGACAGTGAGAAACCAAATCTAGGTTTTCTATCTTTGTATATTCAGATTATTATGAAGGCCTTTATTTTTAGAAATTTAATTTTATTAATCTTGATAATCCAGAAGATTTTTAGAGATATCCCCAATTTTAGTTACTAGCTAAGGAGATTTCCTTCTACTGCAACTTCTGGTGTTTAGTTAGCATCATAGGGATGTTTTGTTAACTGCTGTTCTATGGCTTGCTTGCTCATATGCTCAGTGATATTTGCTGATCTCAGACCATCTTTCCCATCACTGCTGTCTCCCCTACTCTGCTGATCCTCAGGCAACCCACAGATGTGTGCCTTTATATCACCAAATTATTTCCCATTTCTGTCTACCTTTCACTGAGGGTTACAACAAAAAACCCATGGATGTGTTCCTGTATATCACCAAACTCTTTACCATTTCAATTTATCATTCACTGAGGGGTACAACAGAAAACCTGATTGGGGTCCTAGGGACAGTTCTGTTTGTATCTGATAGTTATTCTCTTCTCAGATAGGGCAGATTAGGATAGCTACAGAAATAGTTTTAGAAATCTCACTAGGGGATTGTAGATAGAAAGGAAATGTAGGGAATTTGAGAAGACCACTATAATTTAATGATCACTTGGGAAAGCTATCAGAATATTGTGAAAAGAAACAGACTTCAGTTCAGTTCAGTACAGTTCAGCCACTCAGTCATGCTTAACAATAAAACCATAAGTGAAAGCATATAATTTGCCTCAGGCCATTAAGTGAAAAAATAGGACCTACATCCTGTTGACTGAGGTCAGCAAGATAATGATCCTAAGGAAATGCTCTTTGCACATACAAAGGACATAAAAATTAGGGAAAGGAGACATGTCAAAGTAGATGACCCTCATTGTAGTGAAATTTGAGATGATGTGCCATATTTTAGCATATGTAAGTACCCTTTTCTGATGTGAATAATACTATGACAGTGCTCTCCTTTCCCTGCTGTGTCCACAAATCCTTGTGGTCTGTGTCTCCTTTCTCTAGGTCTGTGTCGCCACTCCTTCCCAGTAAATAGATTCATCAGTACTGTTTCACTTTCCCCCTTCCTAGATTCCATATATATGTTTTAATATATTTACTTTTCTCTTTCTGGAATTACTCTGTATAACAGACTCTAAGTTCATCTACCTCATGAAAGCTGGTTCAAATTCATTCCTTTTATGTCTAAGTAATATTCCAGCGAATATATGTACTACAGCTTATTTATCCATTCATCTGTGGATGGACATCAAGGTGGCTTCCGTGTCCTGCCTTGCAAATTGTGCTGCAATGAACATTGGGATACATATGTCATTTTTCCCCCAGTCCTAGGTTTATTCAACACAATTATTTTACTCTACACAACAAAGAACAAACCCAACCTCATCTAAAATGCTACAAAGTTACAAAACTCAAAACAGAAAATTTATAGTACTGAATGCATAGTAAAAGCCAAAAGGCAAAGTACATGTTGCCAAGGTAACCTGGAAGACCACCATGAATATCAACACAACAGAATGGGGGCAGAATGGAAGACTGGGGGGCGGGGTGTTGTTCAGTAATTACTGGACAGAACTGACCTTCAGTTCACGAATTTCAGAGAGATGGGGAGATGTGTGAATGTGTGCCAGTGCACACACATATGTACATCTGAAAAGAACCATCTGGGGCAGAAAATGGTGGGGGGTGTGTGTTTGACCTTAGAGGTCAGAAAAGGACTCAGGCAGGTGAACAGGGCCAGACTAACAGTACTTGAAGTTGCATAAAAGCATGCCTTTCCCGTGGGACTCCATACCATATGGGCCACAAGTCATGTGTAGAATGGGAAAGTGTGCTTCCAGGCAGGGGCTGCACCAACACCTGGGGTCCCCTGCTCAACCCTGCTGGCTTTGCCACTAAGCTGACTTTCAGGATCTAGAAATGTGGAATCTCTTTAGCTAGAAAATTGAGGGCATCTTTGCAAGCACGACTCCAAAACCACATCACTCCTACTGTGGGAACTCTGCTACCCGGGGAGACAGTCTCAATCACTGCCTCCACTTCCAAAGTCTACTCCCAAGGGAGGGATTTCTTTCCTATTATCTCCTTTTAGCTAGAAAAGTGACAAGAGTGAGCTGGATGGGATCTAATCCACAAGGACTGATTTTCAGCGGCCCTGCTTATCCAGAGGATTTGGAGCTGAAAAGCTCGTTTGGTGGCGGCTGCAAAGGAAGCGGGAGTGCTGCCGCACAGAGGACCCGCAGCAAGGAAAACCTTCTCCAAATCCGTGGGAGTGACCTTCAGTGCATGGGAAGCAGTATGCTCTCAGGAGAGCTGAATCGCCTGAGGGTGGCCAAGGCCAGAGGGCCATCACAGTGGTGGTGGTGATCTCCTGACCATCAATTTGTGCTCTGTCCATGTGCTTCAGAGCCTTCTCAGCCTCATCTGGATTCTCAGATTTTACGTGTGTGTAACCTTAAGAGAGAAGACGGTGCATCCTTTCCACAAGAATGCCAATCATTTTAGTTTTCCCATAAGTGGAAAATATCTCCATGATGTGATCCTGGTCACATTCCTGGTGAGTCTCCTAATGTGTACTTTGGTGGGTTTGGGGAAAGACTCCGCTTTTTCCTTTCCTTTTCATCTCTTTTGAGTGATTTGGACTTGGAGCTGCAATGCCACCTGTTCTCATGTCTGTGCAGTAACGTACATGGAGAGCCAGAGGAGCTGCTGAAGCTGGAGCTGCAGGATTTGCTGGAACTCCTAAGCGGCTCCAAGCTGAAGACCAACTGGAGCCAGTGCTGGGCTGGAGACTGAACTGAAGGTAGAGTTGGACTGAGACCTGGTGCTATGGCTCCCATTGGAACCACTGCACCTCTCCCGAGTCTTACCCCTGCCACATTCATTCTCCCTCTACTCCTTGGTGGACACTATCTTTAGAGCAATCTTTGGACATCTCATCAAAGCGTTCTTCACATTTGATGGGAGAAGGTGCTCTAGCACTGGCCTTTTCAAAATTGTTTTCTTTGACTCCACCAAGCTCTTCTCTTTCACTCCTGATAAATCTGTTCTCCCTTTTGAGGTATTCAAAGCAGCAATGGTGACCTTACTTATCTGAACTCTCATTTCTAACTTGAGCCTGAAAAATGATCCCTAACTGATTGCAATTTATACCAAAGTGCAGCATCTTCCCACCACCAGGACCTTCTCCTGCACTCCTCAGTCTCCACATGTGTCTTTTTGATTATTTTCTCAGGCTATACACCCAGTAATGGCAACCCACTCCAGTGTTCTTGCCTGGAGAATCCCAGGGACGGCAGAGCCTGGTGGGCTGCCGTCTATGGGGTCACACAGAATCGGACACGACTGAAGCGACTTAGCAGCAGCAGTGAGACTGTGGGATCCTATGGCAGATTTATTCCTAGTTTTCTGAGGAATCTCTATACTGTTCTCCATATTGGCTGTATCAATTTATATACCCAGCAACAGTTCAGGAGGGTTCTCTTTTGTCCACATCCTTCCAGCACTTAATGTTTACAGATTTTTTTTTGATGATGGCTCTTCTGGCTGCTGTGAGGTGGTATCTCATTGTACTTTTGATTTGTATGTCTTTAATAATAAACACTGTTGAGCATCTTTTCATGTGTTTATCAGCCATCTGTATATTTTCTTTGGAGAAATGTCTATTTTGGTCTTCTGCTCATTTTTTTTGATTGGGTTGTTTTTCTAATATTGAGCTGCCTGAGCCACTTTATATTTTACAGATTAATCCATTGTCAGTTGGTTCATTTGCACTTATTTACCTATTCTGAGGGTTGTATTTACATCTTGTTTATAGTTGTCTTTCCTGGGTGAAATCTTTTAGATTTAATTAGATCCCATTTATAAATTTCTTTACTTTTTAATTCTGTTACTCTAGGAGGTGGATCAAAAAGGATCTTTATGTAATTTATGTCAAAGAATGTTCTGCCTATGATTTCCTCTAAGAGTTTTATAGTTTCTGGCCTTACATTTACATTTTTAATCCATTTTGAGTTTATGTTTTGTATATGGAGTTAGAAAGTATTCTAATTTTGTTCTTTTACAAGTAACTGTCCAGTTTTCCCAACATTATTTATTGAAGAGGTTGTCTTTTATCCATTGTATATTCTACCTTCATTTGTCAAAGATAAGATGCCCATAGGTACATGAGTTTATGTCTGGACTCTCTATCTTGTATCATTGGTCTGTATTGCTGTGTTGATGCCAGAACAATATTTCTTTGATTACTGTAGTTTTGTGATATAGTCCAAAGTCAGGAAGATGGATTCCTCCACCTCTGTTTTTCTTTCTTAAGAGTCCTTTAACTAGTCAGTCTTTTTTTTTTTTTCCATACAAATTGTAATTCTTTTTTCTAGTTTTATGAAAAATGCCATTGGTAATTTGAAAGATATTGCATTGAATCTCTAGATTTCTTTGGGTAGTATAGTCATTTTCACAAAATTGATTTTTCTAACCTAGTAACATGGAAAATCTCTCCATCTGTTTATGTCATCTTTGATTTTTCTCATCAGTGTCTTGTAGTTTCCTGAGTACAGATCTTTTACCTCCTTAAGTAGGTTTATTCCTAGGTATTTTATTATTTTTGTTGCAATGATGAAATTGTTTCCTTAATTTCTCTTTCTGATCTTTTGATGTTAGTGTATAGGGATGTAAGAGATTGCTGTGTTTTATTTTTTTATCCTGCCACTTCGCTAAATTCATTGATTAATGTGCTTAGTCTGACATTTTGTGACCTATGCACTGTAGCCCACCAGGCTCCTCTGTTCATGGGGATTCTCCAGGTAAGAATACTAGAGTAGGTTGCCATGCCCTCCTCCAAGGGATCTTCCCAACCCAGGGATCAAACCCAAGTCTCTCACATTGCAGGTAGGTTCTTTGCCATCTGAGCCACAAGGAAAGCCCATGAATACTGGACTGGGTAGCCTATCCTTTCTTCATGGGATCTTCCTGACCCAGGAATCAAACCGGGGCCTCCTACATTAGAGGCAGATTCTTTACCTGCTGAACTCCCAGAAAGCCTTAAATTCATTGATTAGCTCTAGGAATTTTCTGGTGGCATCTTCAAGGTTTTCTATGTATCATCTGCAGAGACAGTGAGACTTACTTCTTTTCCAATCTAGATTCCATTTATTTCTTTTCCTTCTCTAATGGCTGTGGCCAAGACTTCCAAAATTATATACTGAACAATAGTAATGTGAGTCAGCACCTTTGTTTTGCTCCTAATTTTACAAAGAAATATTTTCAGTTTTTCACCATTGAGAATTTTTTGCTGTGGGTCTATTGTATATGGTCATAATTATGTTGAAGTGAGTTCCTTCTATGTGCATTTTCTGGAGAGTGTCTGTCATAAATGTGTGTTGAATTTTGTTAAAATCTCTCTCTGTATCTATTAAGATGATCATATGGTTTTTCTTTTTCAGTTTTGTTAATATGGTGTATAACATTGGTTAGTTTGCATATACTGAGGAATACTTGCATCCCTGGGATAAATCCAACTCAATCATGATGTATGATCCTTTCAATGTATTTTGGGTTCTATTTGCTAGAATTTGCTGAGGATTTTTGAATCCATGTTCATCACTGATATTGGCCTATAATTTTCTTTTTTTGCATGACATCTTTGTCAGGTTGTAGTGTCAGGTGATGGTGCCCTCATAGAATGAGCCTGGCAATTTCCCTCCCTCTGCAATTTTTTGGAAAGAGTTTGAGCAATATATATATATTAGCTTCTCTCTAATTGTTTACTAGAATTTGCCTGTGAAGCCATCTGGCCCTGAACTTTTGCTTGTTGAAAATTCTTAATCACAGTATTGATTTCACTGCTTGTGATTGGTCTGTTCATATTTTCTAGAACTTCCTGGTTCTTTCTTGGAAAGCTGTACTTTTCTAAGAACTTTTATCATTTCTTCTAAGTTGTTCATTTTATTGGCATATAGTTGTCCATAGTAGTCTCTTTGTATTTCTGTGCTGTCTGTCGCAATTTTTCCATTTTAATTTCTAATTTTGTTGACTCAAGTTTTCTTATTTTTTTCCTTGGTGTGGCTGGCTGCTGATTTATGACTTGTTTATCTTCTCAAAGAACCAGCTTTTAGTTTTATTAATATTTTTGTGGTTTCTTTCTTTTATTTCTCCTTTGATCTTTATGATTTCTTTGCTGCCACCAACTTTAAGGATTTTTGTTCTTTGTTTCTAGTTGTTTTAGGTGTAAGTTGTATCTGTCTCTTTGCAACCCCATGGACTGCAGCATGCCAGGCTTTCTTGTCCATCACCAGCTCCTGGAGCTTGCTCAACTTCGTGTCCATTGAGTCAGTGATGCCATCCAACCATCTTGTCCTCTGTCGTCCTCTTCTCCTCATGACTTCGATCTTTCCAGCATCAGAGTCTTTTCCAATGAGTTGAATCTTTGCATTAGATGGCCAAAGTATTGGAGATTCAGCTTCAGCATTAGTCTTTCCAATGAATATTTAGGACTGATTTCCTTTAGGATTTACTGGTTTGATCTCCTTACAGTCCTAGGGACTCTCAAGAGTCTTCTCAAGAATGACATTTCAAAAACATCAGTTCTCGAATTCTCAGCCTTCTTAATGCTAAAACTATCACATTCATACGTGACTACTATAAAAATCGTAGTTTACTAGATGGCCCTTTGTTTTCTCTGCTCTTTAATACAGTGTCTAAGTTTGTCATAGCTTTTCTTCCAGTTATCAAGCATCTTTTAATTTCATGTCTGCAGTCATCATCTGCAGTGATTTTGGAGTCCAAGAAAATAAACTCTGTCACTGTTTCCATTGATTCCCCTTGTATTTGCCATGAAGTGATAGGGTTGAATGCCATGACCTTAGGTTTTGAATGTTGAATTTTAAGCCAGGCTTTTAATGCTCTTCTTTCTCCTTCATCAAGAGGCTTCTTAGTTCCTCTAGGTGTAAGGTTAGGTTGCTTATTTAATATTTTCCTCCTTTCTTGACATACACTTGAATTGTTATAAATTTCCTATTGGCACTCTTTTGCTGTATTGCAAAGACTTGTGGTTATCATGTTTGCATTGCCATTTGTTTCTAGGTAGTTTTTTTTTTTTTTTTTTTTTTAAATTTCTTCCCTTACCAGTTGGTTATTCAGAAGTATGTTGTTTAGCCTCTGAGTGTTTGTGCTTTTCAAAGTTTTTTTTTTTTTCATGTGATTAGTATGTAATATTACAGTGTTGTGGTCAGAAAAAACTACTTGATACAATTTAAATTCTCTTAAATTACCCAAAGACTGATTTGTGACCCAAGATGTGATGTGTACTGGAGAAAGTTCATGTGCATTTGAGAAAATAGTGTATTCTACTGTTTTTAGATGAAATGTCCTATAGATATCAATTATTTACAATGGGTCCAATGTAGCATTTAAAGCTTATGTTTCCTTATTAATTTTCTGTCTCGATAATCTGTCCATTGGTGTGAGTGAGGTATGAAAGACACCCACTAATATTGTTTTACTGTCTATTTCCCCTTTAAATTTGTTAGCATTTGCTTTATGTATTGTGGTACTGCTATGTGGGTGCACATATACTTACAATTGTCATAGCTTCTTGACTTGATCCCTTAATCACTATATATTGTCCTTCCTTGTCTCTTGTAGTAGTTTTTATTTTAAAGTCTATATTATCTAATGCTAATAATGAAACTCCATTTTTTAAATTTCCATATGCATGTAATATCTTTTTACAGCCTCTCACTTTCAGTTTGTATGTGTAACTAGGTCTGACTGAAGTGTGTCTCTTGTAGAGAAAGTTTTTTTTTTTTAATCCACTTCGCAAGTGTGTCTTTTGATTGAAGCATTAAATCTATTTGCATTCAAGGTAATTATTGATGTTTGATCCTATTACCATTTACTTTATTGTTTAGGTTTACTTTGTAAGTCTTTTCTTTCTCTGTGTTTCCTGTCTGGAGAAGTTCCTTTAGAATTTGTTGTAAAGTTTTTGGGCTATTCTGAATTCTCTTAGCTTTTCCTTACTTGTAAAGCTTTTGCTATCTCTGTTGAATGAGAATATGATCCTTGCTAGGTACAGTAATCTTGGTTGTAGATTTCCCCCCTTCTTCATTTTAAGCATAGCCTGCCACTCCCTTTTGGTATGCTGAGTTTCTGCTGAAAGATCAGATTTTAACCTTGTGCAGATTCTCTTGTGTCATGCGAGTGTATGTTCCTCATTTGTTTGTCTCATCACAACAAAGATTTGGAGCCACAGACATTAAAGCCCTTGGCGCATCACAGCTCTTGGGTCTTGGACAAACCGTGTTATAGCTCTTAGGCAAATCAGTGTTACAGCTCTATTTTATTTAGATGATAGCAGGAGAATCCATCCTCAAAGTGTGAGGGTATGCCAACCCAAAAACTTGAAGGGAAGAGCGTGTGGGGGAGGGAGAATGGGAGAAAGAGAGAAAGGGCGCATGCACCTGGGAGAGGAAGAGAGAGAGAAAATGCTTTGGATCCTCCTTTTATATGTTTTTTCCTCCACTTGGGCCTGCCCTATGCAAATTGGGCTTAGCCAGGAGTGCTGTTTGTTCTACCTGAAGTCTTCATTCTGGTCCTCGGACCTTCTTTTGTTCTATTTTCATGGGCTTTTCCCTTCCTTGTCTTTTAACCACGGCCATTTTGGACTCCTTTTCCCTATTCTACCTACCTAACATCTTGTATGTTACTTTGTGCTTTTCTCTTGTTCCTTTTAATATTTGTGTTTAACTTTTGTTAGTTTAGTTCATATGGCTCTTGACATGTTTCCCTTTGGCTTTTATTCTGTATGGGACTCTCTGGGCTTCCTGGATTTTGGGTAACTATTTACATTCCCATGTCTGGGGTGTTTGAGGCTATAATATCCTCAACTATTTTCTCACACACATTCTTTTACTCTTCTGGGAACCTTACAATTTGAACTTTTTGCATTTACTGTTATCCCAGAGGTCTTTGAAACTGTCTTCATTTCTTTTATTTTTTTCTATTCTGCTTTGTTTCACTTATTTCTACTATTTCATATCCCAGTTCACATATTCATTCATCAGTTATTCTGCCATTGTTTCTCTCTAAGATTTTATTTCTATTATTGTGTTGTTCATTCCTTATTGTCTGTCTTTTATTTCTTCTAAGTCCTTGTGTTAGGAAATTTAAATAGATAGTCTTGTTTAGGCTTCAGAGACAAAGCAGAGTAGGCCTCTGACCTTACTTTTAACCTGCCTGAACCATGCCCTGACTGTGAGTGACTGTCCTGAGTGCCTGCTTTGAGTGCAAGCCTTGCAGCATCATAGATACCAGACAAGTCTTGATATTTTTGAGCCCCTAGAGGGAATCTGGTCAACCAAGCTCCAGGCTTAACAACATTCCCAATTTTACATGACAAAACAAGAAGCATTAACATGAAACAAGAGCTGCAGTTTGCTCACAGATTGATAATATATTCTTTTGTGTCCTGGGATTATAAGCAAGAACCCTGAATTTCAATTTATGAAATCTCACCCATGGAGCAGAGATACTGCCTGGGACTTTTTTCCTATTGGTACTCCAGATGTGCTGTCATGGGATTTCCCAGTGCTGTTTAAGTTTGTATGTTGGTCAAAGCCCAATTTGGTGATGTTGTCTTCTACTATTTCTATTTCTTTTTTTCTTTTAATGTTAGTATATTGAAAGTATGCTAGATAATTCTCTTATATATAGGTATTATTTATTTATATATAACAAGTGGCTTATTTTGTTAGCAAATTCTTTGAAACTAAGATGAAAGTGAAAGATTTCTGCAAAACATTATAACCAAATCTGCCACTCCCCTTTCTCTCTCCTTTCTTTGTCCAATTGCTGTCTTACACCTGCCAACATCCCCCTCTGTCTCCATTTCCATCAACTAATCCCTGTCTAACTTCCCTGTCTCTCAAGGAGGAGGGGGAGCCCAGTTTTCCTGACTCCTTCCTCTACTCTTACAAATTTCTTTACTCTTTCAGATTCTTCTGATCAAACAAAGACCCCATCTCCTCAGAGGGAAAATCCAAGATTTATATCAGCTGATCTGTTCCTGTTGTCAGAATCAATTTGAGCACTATTTGGTCAATGTCTTGCGTATGAAACTATGATTACAAAAAGAAAGATGCCTTTCTTGATACAAGATGGCCATGATAGTCTTTAGACTCTGGAGAAAACAGATTAAAATGAAATTTTTTTCCCCTTTGAAATTGAAAAATATTTCTTTTTGCATATGAAATTAAAAACAGATAGCTTGTTAAGAAGGCCTGCCTAGGAAGAAGCTTGAAGTTAGCCCCTGCCATGTCCTTAAGATATATAGCCCACCTTGCCTGAGCCTTCAGTTTGAGGCTAATTGATAAAACTTTAATCCTAGGGGTAATAAAAGGGAGGCAAGAGTAGCTATAGACATTTTAAATCCCAGGCAGAAGCTATAAGATCTGTCCATCCGGATGCATGTGTATGTTAGTGTGCATCTTTGTTTTTAGAAGATGTTACTGAGGTTAATTTGCAAATGAGCTCTATTCAGTTGGCTTAAAGAAAAGTAACTTCTTACAAATCAATTACAAGAGAAAGTAATCTAAATGAATTTCAGGTTCATATAAACTGCGAAATATTTTATATTAAATGTCTAGTATTAATGTTTATTTGCTGATTTACTTAAGACATGTTTTGAGTCATCAGCATTGTGGAATACTTTATTGTGCCTAAGTTTAATGTAAGCTACATTTGTGAACAAGAAAAGTAATTTGAGTGAAGAAAATTTTAAAGAAAGAAAATGTGAATGAGATAAGAATTTGAAGATAAACTTTATTAAAAATAATTATGCTTTTAGAATGTCTGTCTAAAATAGTCTCTCCAGATTGGGGTAACTTGAATTTCTAGGATTGTGCTAAATTGATGAAAGTTTATTGAATAGCTAGGTCATTTTCAAATAAAATAAGATTTTGAAACATTAATTTTGAACACCAGCTTCCTCTTACAAAGAAACTAAAGAAATTTCAGACTATTAATGAATATGTTTGGTGCCATTATGAGATGTTCACCATAAGAAAGTAAATGTTTTTAGAACTTATTATTGGTATTTATGCTCACCAATCTACAGAATGATAATATAAAGGACAATTCATGGCTGTTTAAAGAAATCAGGATGTGTGTTTTTAGTAAAATATTATGAGAAATAAAATTACATTTTATTGAAAGAAAAGAAAGTAGGTCTGACTTACAGGTGGCTGTGTCTAAATGAACAAAATTCTTTTTAAAAAGTTTATGGAAAGTGGTTACAAAGAAAAAGGTTTTGTGAAGGATATAATTTTTCTTGAGATGTTGAATTGCCTTTGATAATGGATTTTAAGTTTCTTTTCTTTTAAAGTGATCTGTTCTATTTTTACCTTTGAAATATTTTCTTACTTTGGCTAAGTGAAAACTTGTTGTTTCACATTGGCCTATATGATCCTATCGAAGGGTTATAAACCATTTTGCTATTTTTGACAAAACTTCCTAAATTAAACTAATATATATATATATATATTTTTTTTTTTTTTTTTTTTTTTTTTACCTCTTCCTTTGTGGTTTCCTTGTGGCTCATCTGGTAAAGAATCCGCCTGCAATGCCAGAGACCTGGGTTATATCCCTGGGTTAGGAAGATCCCTTGAAGAAGGGAAAGTCTACCCACTTCAGTATTCTGGCCTGGAGAATTCCATGGAATGTATAGTTCATGGGATTGCAAAAGTCAGACATGAATGAGCGACTTTGGAAAAAAAAAAATCTTTTTTTTCTTTTGACCTCTAGCTAACTTTGGGGTGCTTCAGAGGGCACCTGAGACATCCCAAAGAGAGAGATTAAGTTACCTGGGTTCATTTGAAATGTTAAGCTACATGGAAAGTGATTTTGGAGGAGAGATCAATCTTGCCAGGTTATATAGTTGTTGTTACTAATATAGACATCTTAAAATTTATATGGAATTCATAAAGATCTGATACATCTTGATAACATGTTGTCAGTTATAATTTTACTTATCTTTTTAAACTGTTACATGTTACAGCACTGACTGGGTTGTTATGTCAATTGCAATGTAATCAGATTTTAAACATATCTTCTAAGCATCTGCCTGCAATGGGGAAGACCCAGATTTGTTCCCTGGGTTGGGAAGATCCCCTGCAGAAGAAAATGGCAACCCATTCCAGTATTCTTGCCAGTAGAATCCTATGGACAGAGAAGCCTGGCAGGCTACAGTCCATGGGGTCACAAAGTGTGGGACACGACAAAACCATGTGGTGCTAGCACCATAAATTCTTCAGCCTTGTTTATAGTCTAACTCTGGTGGCTCAGACAGTAAAGTGTCTGTCTACAATACAGGAGACTTGGGTTTGATCCCTGGGTTGGGAAGATCCCTTGGAGAAGGAAATGGAAATCCACTCCAGTACTCTTGCCTGGGAAAATCCCATGGACAGAGGAGCCTGGTAGGCTACAGTCCATGGGGTCACAAAGAGTTGGACACGACTGAGTGACTTCACTTTCACTTTTTACTTTCAGAGAAGACTCTCGACAGTCCCTTGGATAAGAAGGAGATCAAACCAGTCAACTATAAGGAAAATCAACCCTGAATATTCATCAGAGGAACTGATGCTGAAACAGAAGCTCCAATACTTTGGCCATTTGATGCAAAAAGATTACTCATTAAAAGAGATTGAAGGCAGGAGAAGAAGGGGATGACAGAAGATGAGATGGAAAGATGACACCATGGACTCAATGGAAATGAGTTTGAGCAAACTCGGGGAGATAATGGACAGGAAAACCTGGTGTGCTGCAGTCCATGGGGTCACAAAGTCAGATATGACTGAGCAACTCAGCAGAAACAAAAGTGCCATACTGGAATTTTATTTTCTCTCACTCTGTTAAGAGAATATTGTTTCCATAGTATGTGGCTTTTGATATCAGATTGTGAATTTTCTCTGCTTTTAAGTGGTTTATATTTGTTTTTAAAATCTTTTGTTACTTTGGTAAAGTAAATAAGTATTATTTCACAATGATCTATGAAGAATATGGTACATGTAGATAAAGCTGATTCTTCAAAATTAACCCTTCACTGTGAGACTATTCTGATCCTGATTTCTTTAAAATATGACAATAATCAACTCCTAAATTTGGAAATTAAAGTGGGTAAGTAATAACTATAAATCAAAGAGTTATTGCTACAGGAAATTCAAGATGGCCACTTGGTTTTTCCTGGCTCCTTGGCAAAGCCCATTTTTATTTAATGGGGTAAAGCCTTCCTTGGCTGTAGGATTAATGATCTCATAATGAAAAATGTTTATGTTTCACTGGACATTAGTTTCTAGCTTTATTACTTGCTTCTAGGCTAATCCCTTGTTGTTATGTTATACTGTTAAAATTTTAATAAAGTAATTAAAAGGACCTCTAAGTTTCCTTCTAAATCTTATATCAGTAGTAAGTCTTTGAATAAAGATTTGATACTCCATGATCTACAACCAGAAGATTAACACTTGACTATAGTCATTTAACTAAGTCAGATGACCTGAGGATATACTAGGCTATACCTAATGGACGTTCTTAACTTAAAATTTTACCTGTGACTTTACTAATAACTGATAGCTGTATTGTTTTCTATGGGCTCGGTGGCTCAGATGCTAAAGAATCTGCCTGCAATGAGGAAGACCTGGGTTCAGTCCCTGGGTTGGGAAGTTTCCCTGGAGAAGGGAACAACAACCCACTCCAGTACTGCATCAGCATAGGAGCGTGTAGTGCCATAGTCCATGGGATCACGAAGAGTCAGACATAACCGAGCAGCTAACACTTTCACTTTCACACATTATTTTCTATGTTGCTTGTTTCTGAAAATTGTTGCCTCTTATATTTACAAATAATTGACCGAGCCACTGATAAAATGATGATATATATAGTTCCATATGAGATTGATGATTTTATTAATGTAAATCTAGATATGAGAAGGAGCAAGAAAAGGGAATATTTTCCTAGACCAAGAAGCTAAGACAGGAATGATCCAGAGACTTTTGCTATTGATGGGGCCTGGTCCAACAATAACAGTACACTGAGTGGCCTATCAAAGAAATCATTGTCAGACCTGGGAATCAGCCTCCTCAGCACCATGGAATGTAAAAACCATGAAATGCCCCCAAACTATGGTCAAATTTATGGTTATGAAGGGTCCCTGCTAACTGGAAACTGACTGCCACTGCAAGATTAAATCATGGCCACTACAGTTACTGACCTTCAATTCCTCTTGAAAGGAACTGAGGGTGGATATCAGAGATTAGACACTCCACTCTCTCTCAAAGAAAAAAAAAAAAAAGGACAAAACAGGTGTTCAGATTGTCAGATGTTCTTAGATGAAGTTTTGTTTTGTTTGTTTGTTTTTTAATGAGCCGAAATTCTGATATCTTCTCATAACTAAAGAAATGCTAACATTATGGGCCAATGTGACTTTTCTACTTTTATGCATCTTTAATCTTTAACCCTCTTGTTAAGATTGTTTCTTTGAGAATACAGCAAGTGGATCTCCAAATCTTTATATAAGAATATCATCCACCAACATCCAAGACAGCTTCACCTGCCTTATTGTTGGCCAACAGAAGCTCTTGCAGAAGTGATTTTAATGTTACCCTTCCTGCCTGTCCCAGGTGTAGAGTTGGATTGGCAATGTGTTTCAATTTCATGTGTTACCTGTTGTTTTTAGAGAAAAATATTATTTCATTTTTACTACAAAGTATCTAGACATTGAAACTGTACCCACTTACTGACATACTCTGACAAGGCTATGGAAGGACTGCTCTGTGGACCAAGTTTGTGAGTTTCAGAACTTCATCAATAACTGTGAATAGACTGTTTTCCCTAAAACCTACAGTATGTTCTACACTGTTACTTATAGAATTAATAAAGTTGCTTGTTTTATTTTTCTTATTCTTATGCTCTTCAGCCTAAACCATCTAGGGGCTGACTGTTAGGGAAAGTAAATAGTCTTGTTTAAGCTTCAGAGACAAAGCAGAGCAGGCCTCTGGCCTTGCTTTTAATCTGCCTGGACACTGCCCTGACTGTGAGTGACTGTCCTGACTGTGAGTGCCCTGAATGCCTACTTTGAGTGCAAACCTTGAAGCACCATGGATACCAGAAGAGTCTTGAGATTGTTGTGCCCCTGGAGGGAGTCTGACCAACCAGTCCCCAGGCTTAACAACATTCCCAGTTGTACACGACAAAACAAAAACATGAACATGAAGCCAGAGCTGCAACTTGCTCATAGATTGATGGCATATCTGCTTGTGTCTTAGGATTATAAGCAGGAACATTGATATTCAATTTTTACTTGTTTCAATCTAGTGCTGTTTAAGCCCGGATGTTGGTCAAAACCTAATTGGGTGATGTATCCTCTGTTGTTTCTATTTACCTTTTCTTTTTAATGTTAGTATGTTGAAAGTAAGCTAGATACCTCTCAATAAATATTGGTATTATGTATTTGTCTACAAGTGGCTTATTTTGTCAACAAATCCTTTGAATCTGAGAGGAAAATGAAAACTTTCTTCAAAACATCTTGTTAAGGATTTCTTGTACTTCTTGATATGTGCCACCATTCTGTTTATCAGTGTCTCCATTTTATTTTCAAGATTTTGCATCATCTTTTCTGTCATCACTCTGAACTCTTTTTAAGGTAGACTGCTGATTTCCTCTTCAGCTGTTTTGTCTTGTAGTTTTGTACCATGCTCCTTCAACTGCTTTATGTTTCTCTGTCTTTTCATTCTCTTAAATTTACTGTGTTTAATGTCTTTTTTCCACAGCTTGCAAGGTCACAGTTTTTCTTACTTGTGGAGGCTGCTCCAGGTGGGTGGGGTTGGACCAGTGTCTTTTCAAAGCTTCTTAGTTGGGGATCTGATGCTTATGTTGTGGTGACTGGAGCTGGATACTGTCTCTCAGAGACAGTGCCATATATAGTGATGTGTTTAGAAGTATCTGGAAGCTTGGTATGACTTTGCACAGTTTGCCTGCTAATTAGTTATATTGTTTTTGTGTTTTGCTTGTTGTTTGGTGTGAGGCATCTGTCCATAAAGCTTGCTGGCCTTTGAGTGAGGCAGATCATAGTGCTGAGATGGAAGCCTTTCAGAATGCTTCCACAGATTAATAATCCATGAGGTCAGGAGATCTCTGGTGGTCCAGCCTCCTGGACTTGGGTCCCTAACTTGGAGGTTCAGGGCTATCCCTTGGGTAGACCCCAGTACTGTGAAAGCTATATTTTACAGAGAAGAAAAAGAAAGAAAACAGGGAAAAAAAAAAAAAAACAGAAAAGAATACACAGACAAAACTCCCCAGTACACATGGTAAGAGTTAAACTAAACAGAGAAAAACACAATAAGAAACTCACACTCACAAAACAAGAAAAGGAAAAGAATATTTAAAAAGGAAGAATAAAAGAAGAACCATAAAAAGAGAGCAATCAAACCAATAAACAAGCCCACTGACAGCTAAACTAGAAAAAATATAAAACAAAAAACATGAGGGAAAATGCAATATAATGAAAAGTACTGTGGAAATAGGGGAAGAGCGGAAAATAAAATAAATTTATTTAAAAATATAAGCATAAAGGAAAAAATAAGCAAAATAAAAAAGAGTAAAAATAGAACAAAATAAAAAGATAAAATTATATAGAGAAAGTGGTAGTAAGAAGAATATTTTCCTGTTTCCTCAGTTGTGTTTTCTCCTGTACACTGAGCTTCATCCAATCTGCTTACTCAGGAAGACCTCCAATATTTCTAGGAGGATCACTAGAGCTGCTATAGGCACTGTGCTACCATCTGAGAGTCATATCTGGCCTTATTCCAGTTTGTATTTTCTTCCAAAGTCGAGAGCCTCAAGTCAATTGGTCAATTGCAGGGATTTAGTCTGCTGCTCCTGGGTTGCAGGAGACAATGTACTCCTTCTTCTTGGGACACATAACCTTTTATGCATCACTTTGCTTTTTGCTTTTGGCTCGGTCGAACCTGTTTTTATTCCACCTCCCACATCAGTTCCCCACCCAGAAAAGAGTGGGTGAAAGCCAAGTCTGCTTAGGGATCACTTGCTAATCTGGGCCAGGAGAGGGAGAGATGCTGCAGATGCAGGTGGGATATGCCTGCAGGGGCAGAGATGTGCAGGAAGTTGCTGCAGTCTAAGATGGGCCATGCAGTATCTCAGGGGAATTTTCCTCAGGTTGAAAGTCCCTCATTAATGCTAGGCTGTACAGGGTCCAAGGAAAGTGTGGGTAGAGACTTGTGTCTACTTATAGCCTGGTTGCACCAGTGATAGCAATCACAATGCCAGTGTGCCCACCTCTGGGGTTGAAGAACAACTGTAGCCTAGCATATACTGGCATACAGTATATGCTTAGTATATATTTGCTAATAAATAAATATAAGCTGCATGAGTAAGAGTGTTTTGCAAAGTATGTATAAGGGAATTTGGTACCTAAATTGAAAGAGTCTTAATATGTTAAGGTAAGGAGCTAGTACTTCATCCAGACTTAAGGCAGTATTTCCCAGTGATTAATCCCAATTGCTAGGTAGACTGCATGGTTTGAATGTTAGATCCATTATGTACCAGCTTGCAACTGTAGGAAAGGCTAAATCTTAGCTTGCTCACCTATCAAATGGGCTTAATACTTTGTCGAGCTGCTGTGAGGATTAGAAAGAATTAAAGCATTTGGCAGAGATTCACACATGTGAGTTTTCAATACAATTTAACATAGCATTATTATTAGTTCTTTATACCCTGAAAGTTATTATGGCAATTGAAGGATGTTAAAGGAGAAAGTGAAACAAGCAGGTTTTGTTTAAGGTATATTGGTATACCAGGACCCATAGAAAGTCATCTTTCTGTGTTTTTTTTTTTCCTGGCCTCTTTTGAATGGAGGGATACTTCACAACTCTATGAAAAGCATTAGTGATTTCAAAGAGGTATAGGGCATAATAGAGTATCAGTCAAGGCCTGGGACTAGATAAAGATATATATCATTTCTCAAAGAGACTGTTTTAGCCTTGGAGAAAGAACACAGATAGTTTATTAATGGGACTGATGTAGTACCCTTAAGAATGAGAGTTAGCAAAGCTAGTACTAAATAGCAGGTTTAACTGGTAGAAGAACAGGCAAAAGGAACTAGAGAAAATGAAGATGAAAAACAAACAAACAAACAAACAAAAACAACAGCAACCAACCAACCAAACAACAACAACAACCAAAATTAAAAAAAGGGCTAAGTGACAAATAACAGTTAACAAACAGAAAAGAAAAATGCATTGAAAATGAAATATGTGACGATGTCACTGCCCCTGTCCACATGTAATTCTTTTAAGAACAGTTCTAAATTCTCATACTGTCATTTTACGATAAATGCAGCCCTGGGTGGAGAGATTTGGGCCTGAAGCCTGATTCAGAATGAGATGGGAAGAATGAGAAAGTAGGTAGGGAGATTTCTAGTCTTTTTCTATAACTTTGATTTGATTCCTTTGTCTATAGTGGAAGTTCTAAAAGGTTAGTTTGTGTTTTAGAGTATGAAATAAGCAAAAGCCATTATTCCTAGCAACTCGATCTTTACATCTATGAATCCCATTGCACACAAATGGGATACAACTTCAGGAGTTGATAGTTCACTTGCAGCAAGCAGGTTAGCCCTTGGAGTAAGGTTTTCCAGGCTATTCTTTGAGATTTTGTGAGATACTAATACACGGTCTATGAAGTGGTATTTCTATGGTCATATTAGTCTGGAAATAGTGACTTGAGCAGAATCAGATCAAGTTAATCCCTGTAGGACTTCTCAAATACTATGGCAATGTTTATCATTAATCTCCCTACAGGTAGATCTAGGTAGAAGATAAGATGTCAGGACAAGGAAAAAAATTCTTCTGTCAATGTAGCCAGTCTAGTGAGAAATACAGAAAAGAGTAATCTAGTCACAGAAAGAGCTTGCAAATGCTTCTGCTGAGTAGAACATTCTGCTTACCACTTAGTCACATCACTTACACCACTTAATTTTCTGAAAGCCAAAACCAGATCACTGACTTTAATCTTACTGTTACTTCTTGTCTGTCTTGAAACATCAAAATTTGGCTAAATATTGAGACTCTTGGCATGTTCAGCTATACATTGGCCTTGCATTTTATTAACAATCAACTCTGTCTTAGTACTCCTGGTCTCAATCCTGTCTCCTAGATTCGTTCACATGACAAAGTCATGAACTGTTTATTTCAAGTACATAGAATCCATAGAATCAGAGACAATAGAAAAGGGATAAATCTTAGCTCTTACCACATTCAGTTTCTTCCTTAGATATAATCATGCTGAATCTTAATTTTACAGCAGAGTTTTAGTAAAATAAATGGCTCTGCACATATCTATTATGTTTCCCAAGTTGTGTACTTCAAAAGTGTAAGGTGTCTTTCATTAGACTATCATAAGAATATGAATAGCACCATAAAGTAATATTTGCTATAGATAATAGCCCTGATTAGATATGACAATATTTATGTACAATGTTTATCTTCCTGTAGTTTGTATTATAAGAGGCAGAAAGCAGTGATTAAAATGTAATAATCAAAAGAATATAACATTAAGCTTAAATATTATATTATGTCTAAAACAAAATGATTTATTATAAGATAAATTGATAGGTGGAACATGTTACAGTTATCTACTGAAAACTTGTATTATATCCCTAATTTTAAAATTTCATCTCCATTTATTAAATGACTAAAAACTAGTAGAAAAAGAGGGTGGGAATAGAAGGGAAGAAATGACATTGAAGTATTTAGAAAGAGAATAGAGGCAAAGGAAAAAAAAAAACTGCTCAGAGAACATATAATGGAAACCAGATTTCAGAATAATTATATATATATATATATATAATTAATAATTATACATATAAAACATATGTAAAATCTCAGGTTATGTAATACTCCTTGATGCATTATCTCTTCTGTCTTGCTAATTTGCAAAAAGAGTAACACAAGTATTTTAATTTTATAGGTGATAAATTTGAGAAATTTTTATTGTATTTCCTGATACCTTTGGGATTAATTTCCAGAATGTCTAATCTAGGCAGCATCATCCTCAAAACCCTTGCCTCCATTTGACTTGTTGAGGTGTTTAAAAACATATTTAAGTAGCCCAAGGAATAGCAACTTTGTTCTCTATTCTACTATGAGGTTTACTTTATCAGGTAACACTTATAACTTAGATATTGGAGAAAATTTCACAGCATTGTTAGCTTGGTTGTTTTTTTTTTTTTTTTTTTTTTTGCCTCATTTGCTTTACATAATGTCCCCTACTAGAATGTGACTATATTGAGCACAAAGATTATGTATTCCATCCTGAGCATCCTTCATCTCTAACATAGTGCTTGCCCCATAGTAGACACTCAATAAATAACTGTTGAGGGAGCAAAAATCATGACTTCTCTCACCTGTCATTTGAGAATCTCAGCTCCAGTCTCAGCAAGTTATTTTGTTATGCCAATTAAGTCTCAAGCTCATTAGTACTCTACACGTTACAAAAGGCTATTTTAACCAAGACAGATATTAGCACAGCCTCCTCACTTCCTGGGCAAGTATAAAGGTTAACAACCCTAATATTCATTCTGAATTAAAAACAAGAATTCCTGTTTGCTTAGGTTCCAAGAGTAAATCTTTTGATACACAGAAATATATCATATTGATGCTTCTGATGGGCAGGCTGCCTAGAACTTCATTGAGTTATCAATACTTCTACTTAATCTAATGATAATGGAGGCTTGAAAATAAACAGCTTTGCCAACTCCAAGTAGCTGGTTTGGTGTCTGGGAAAACAAGAAAGCTTTGCATAAAGCTAAGAGTTGTCACAGGGCTTGGAGTTTTGAGTAAATTTCTGCAGTGAGTTCAGGAGGGGAAAATAAATCTGTATTCTAAAATCAAAACAGGAAATTAGACCTTGAATTCAGTTGGTGTGTTTGTGAAACACTCACTGTATGGAACTAATTAGCTAGCACTGTGTAAGAATGAGAGGGAAGTGGATGTTAATGCTACTGAATCCAAGCTCTTGCACTTGCCACATAACAGGTTAACAAATTGAGAGATGAGGTGTTGGAATAAGGCATAGTGACTTTGGAAAGCCAGCAGACCAAGAGGATGGTGGACAAGTGTCTCAAATAACTATCTTACTCGAGTAAGAAGTCAGATTTCTTTTAATACTAAAAGAGGAGGGAGTGTGGCTGGTTGTTGCAAACATTTGTTGCCAGCCAGACCCTGGAGGGGATATGATGATTCTTTGTTCTTGGAAAGAAGGTCCAAGAAGGTCTAGTCATACTCTTCCTGTAGACCTTCAACAAGATGAATATTATTTTCTGTCCTGGAAATTTTTATCTCTATATGAATGAAAAGCATCATAAATTTAAAGGATAAACCTGAGAGAGAAAGCCTTGAGAATGACCATTTTTTATATTTTCATCTGTAGGGAGCATTCTTTCACAGAGGTGCAGAGTCAACATGATCAAGCACAGGCAATAGAACATACAGGCTGGAGCTGAAGGATAGATCCAACAGTGAGTCATGTTACTTCTTTTGTTACATTGTCTAACTCTACCACTCGGGCAAGTCATCTGACCTCTGTGGTATCAAATTTTGCAATAATTTCTGCATCTATAATAAG
The DNA here is from genome assembly GCA_917880005.1 of Nanger dama. Lineage (NCBI taxonomy): Eukaryota > Metazoa > Chordata > Mammalia > Artiodactyla > Bovidae > Nanger > Nanger dama. The sequence goes on from CAKJTW010000045.1 coordinate 1,660,148, forward strand.
GATAAGTTGACAGAAATGATAACTTGATAGAAAGGGAAGTGCAAAACATAGACAATGGAGTGAAATAAGCCTAGATTCCATTCAGAAACCTACGAAGTTCTATCCATTGAAACTAAAAATTCAGCTTTGCTTTGATTTCTTCATCTATAAAGGAGTAATAATATATCTAAAAATAATGTTTGATGGTCACAAGGCCACATAGATAGAGCTCAGCCATTTAATATGGAATGAGGAAAGCAAGAATAAGAATACCTCCAATGTGGGGGGGTGTGTGTGTGTGTGTGTGTGTGTGTGTGTGTGTGTGTGTGTAATACTCCAGTTGAAAGTTAGAGCAACACCTTTTAAATGGACTAGAGTTAGGGGCTATGGTCAAGGAGGGGAAAGGAGTGATAAAAAATAATGAATGGTAAAAGTAAAACGAAAGAATCATTCCACTTGAACCATAGATAATTGTATTCCTGAACTGCCTACTATGATTGATTCAATCTGTGATCAATGAAAGGGAAAATTTAATCACTTAAAAAATATATAATTGCAAATCATAATAACTGGGATGAATATAAGATAAATATGTTTTTATTAAGAATAAAGGGAGGAGTAGAGTCAAGATGGTAGAGTAGGAGGACGTGGAAGTTTGTGTTGCCTCACAACTTAGGCATCTATGTATTGGTGGGGGTTCTTGGACACTTAAGGGGATGCAAGGAACCTCCACATGAGTAAGTAGGAAATGGAAGGAAAGGAGAGGGGAAGAGGAGGTGGGATAGGACTGGCATCCCTGAGTGGGGGATGGAGAAGGGGAAAGGTGCCTGCACTTGGAAGAGTCCACACACTGTCGGAATATCAGCAGGGATGGAGAGGGACCCTCAGGGAATCAAGGGATCAGAAGGGAATATGGCTGAAGTCTCCTCATCCTGCTTGGGCCCTGGCAAGCCTGTTGAAGTTCTGGGCCTGAACCTGACCTGCATGAACCCCCTCATAGTAGGGGAACCAATGGTGACAGAGAGGGACTTTTAGGAGATTGAGGATGTAAAGGGAACATAGGCAGTGTCTCATTAACCTGCTCAGGCTCCAGTGAGCCTGTTGGGGTTCCGAACCAGAAACTTCACACCACAGGGACCTTTCTGCTTCAAAGACTCTGGGCCTGAACAACTTCCTCCCTTTGCCAGGACCTCTTCTAATCAACTGGGTCCCTGGACCTGAGCTGCACTGCCCCGTTGTCAGGGCCTTACTGATTGTATGGGATCCAAGCACTTGGGCAACTCCCAAGGGCCTCTTTTGGACATATGAGTCCCTGGGACTGAGCCACCCATTCCCCAAGGTCTTTTCTGACTAAATTGGTCCCCAGGACTGGGCTTAGGGTTAAGGCTATGGTTAAGAAAATCTACATAAAATCCTTGAACTGGGCTCCCTCTCCCTACAACCAAGGCCTATTCCAGCCACACAGGTCATGGGCACAAACCTTGTCACAGCCAAAACCTCCTCTGGCAATGCAAGTCCAAGCAGGCTAAGTGCCATTACTTAAAAGCTTCCTCTGGCTATGCTGGCCTCTGAGGGTGTATCTGGGCCTGTACCCCAGTTGGCCTCTGCATACACATGTGCTCCAGACCAGCTCCAGAAACATATACTGTTGAGAGGAGCACAAGCAGGAGTAGGAACACAATAGCAAGTCCACAGATCTACCTAGAGGTCTTAGAGGTCTACTAGGGAGATGAGAGTAGGCTGTAGCTCACTGTGGGGGCAAGATACTGGCAGAGCAGGTACCAGGGATTGCTTTTACTTTTTAATCCTTTGATTTTATAATTTTTATTGCCTTTATTATTTTTTTAAAACTTTTAATTCATTTATTGCTGTGTGGTTCTGTTTCTTTTGTTGTTGTTTCATTTTTATTGTTATTTTTTTCTTACATATTTTCTATTATTTTAAGCTTTATTTTTATGCTTTGTTATTATTCTGCTCTTTCTATCTGCTTTTGCTTTCTTTTACTCCCCCTCCCCCATGCTATGTGACAACCTAGGCCAAGGGTTGTGCTTGAGCTCCTCCGGTGGGAATGCCAAGTCCAAGCTGCAGGACTGACAAAGAGCCTCAGGTCCCATGGAATATTATTTGTTGTTAAGTCTCTTGGATGTTATTATCTTGGCATGGAGATCCAGCTTCATCCAATTGCCTGCAAACTTCAGTGCTGAATGACTCAGGCCAATCAACCAGCAAGACAGGATCACACAGAAAAAATGAGATGACAAAATTATGCTACAGATGAAGCAGCAAGATAAAAATCTACAAGACCAAACAAATGGAGAGGAACTAGATAATCTATCTGAAAAAGTATTCAGAGTAATAATAGTGAAAATGATTCAGAATATCAGAAATAAAATGGAGGCATAGATTAAGAAAACACAAGAAATGTTTAACGAGGACCTAGAAGAATTAAAGGACACAAAATAGGGATGAACAACATAATAACAGAACTGAAAAATACACTAGAAGGAATAAATAACAGAATAAATGACACAGAACAATAAATAAGAAAGCTCGGAGATAGAATGGGGAAAACAATTGCCTATGAAAAGAATAAAGAATTATCACAAGAAATGAGAACAGTCTCAGATTTCTCTGGGACAAAATCAAGCACAGAAAATTTGAATTAAGGGGTCCTAGAAGAAGAAGAGAAGGAGAAAGTGTTTTGGAAAATACTTGAAGTTATTATAGTCAAACGTTTTCATAACATGGGAAAGAAAATAGCAACCCAGTACAGGAAACACAGAGGACTCTTTACAGAATAAATACAAAGAGAAGCACAAGAGACACCTATAAATCAATCTAATAAATATTAAATTCAAATAAAATATTCAAAGAAGCAAAAAAAAAAAAAGCATATAACAAAATACCCATAAGGTTTTCAGCTGACAATAGAAATTCTGCAGGCCACAAGGGAATAATAAAGGGAAAAACCTAAAACTAAGACTACTCTCCCCAGGAAGGATTTCATTCAGATTAGATAGCTAAATTAAAAGCTTTACTGACAAGCAAAAGCTCAGAGAATTCAGCATTACCAAACCAGCTTTACAAGAAATGCCAAATAACTTCTCTAAGTGGAAAACACAAGGGGAGAAGAAGAGAAAGACTTACGAAGACAAACCCGAAAAGATAAGTGGTAATAGAAATATACATATTTATAATTACCTTAAATGTAAATGGACTAAATTATCAAACTAAAAGACAAAGTTTAGTTGAGTTGATATGAAAACAAGACCCATATACAGATTGTCTATAAAGACCTACTTCAGATTTAGAGACACACAGATTGTCATTGAGGGATGGATATAGATATTCCATGCAAAAAGAAATCAAAATAAAGCTGTAGTAACAATGTTCATATCAGACAAAACTAGACTTTAAAATGAAGACTGTAACAAAAACAAGAATGGATACTGCATAATGATAAAGGGATCAATCCAAGAAGAAGATAAAACAATTATAAATATTTGTGCATCACACAAAGGAGCACCCCAATACATAAAGTATACACTAATAGCCATAAGAGGAGAAGTTGACAGTAACATAATAATAGTGAGGACTTTAGTACTCAAGTTACACAAATGGACAGATCGTCCAGGTGTAAAATTAATTATGAAACATATACTTTGAATGACACAGTAGATCAGATAGACTTAACTGATATTTACAGGACATTCCATCTGAAAGCAGCAGAACATACTTTCTTATCAAGTACACATGGAACATTCTCCAGGATAGATCACATTTTGGGTCATAAATCAATCCTCAATAAAGTTAGCAAAATTGAAATTGTATCAAGTATCTTCTCCAACCAAAATGCTATGAGATAAGAAATCAACCACAGGGGGAAAAAAGTGTAAAAACACAAAGAAATGAAGGCTAAACACTATCCAACTAAATAACCAAGATATCACTGAAGAAATCAAAGAGGAAATAAATATATATATAGGAAAAAAGATGAGAAAAATAAATGAAGAGCCAATGCCCATGGGACACAGCAAAAGCAGTTCTTAGAGGAAAGTGTATACAATTTTATCCTACCTTAAGAAACAAGAAAAATATCAGGTAAAGAAATTAACATTTCACATAAAGCAACTGGACAATGAACAAACAAAACCTCAAATCAGTAGAAGGAAAGAAATAACAAAACTCAGAGCAAAAATAAATGAAATAAATATGAAGGAAACAATAACAAAAATCAATGAAATTAAAAGCTGGGTCTTTGAGAAAACAGACAAAATTGGTAGATCTTTAGCCATACTCATCAAGAAAATAAGGAGAGATTTCAAATCAGTAAAGTTAGAACTGAAAAAGGAGAAGTTACAGCTGACACCACAGAAATACTGAAGATCATGAGATTACTAAAAGCCACTATATGTCAATTTGGAAGAAAGGAATAAATTCTGAGAAAGGTACAACCTTCAAAGACTGAACCAGGAAGAAATATATGGAAATTCAATCAATGTGATACATCATATAAACAAACTTAAAAATGAAAACAAAATGGTTATCTCAGTAGATGCTTAAAAACCTTTTGATGAAATTCAACAGCTATTCATGATAAAAGCTTTACAGAAGTGAACATAGAGGAAGCATCAATTCAGTTCAGTTCAGTCGCTCAGTCATGTCTGACTCTTTGCGACCCCATGAATCGCAGCGCCAGGCTTCCCTGTTCATCACCATCTCTCGGAGTTCACTCAGACTCACATCCATCGAGTCCGTGATGCCATCCAGCCATCTCACCCTTGGTCGTCCCCTTCTTCTTCTGCCCCCAAACTCTCCCAGCATCAAAGTCTTTTACAATGAGTCAACTCTTCGCATGAGGTGGCCAAAGTACTGGAGTTTCAGCTTTAGCATCATTACTTCCAAAGAAATCCCAGGGCTGATCTCCTTCAGAATGGACTAGTTGGATCTCCTTGTAGTCCAAGGGACTCTCAAGAGTCTTCTCCAACACCACAGTTGACAAGCATCAATTCTTCAGCGCTCAGCCTTCTTCACAATCCAACTCTCACATCCATACATGACCACAGGAAAAACCATAGCCTTGACTAGATGGACCTTAGTCAGCAAAGTAATGTCTCTTCTTTTGAATATACTATCTAGGTTGGTCATAACTTTTCTTCCAAGGAGTAAGTGTCTTCTAATTTCATGGCTGCAATCACCATGTGCAGTGATTTTGGAGCCCCCATAAATAAAGTCTGACACTGTTTCCACTGTTTCCACATCTATTTCCCATGAAGTGATGGGACCGGATGCCATGATCTTCAATCCTGAACATAATAAAGGCCACATATGACAAACCCACAGCAAGCATAATTCTCATGGATGAAAAACCTGAAAATTGAAAGCATTTCCTCTAAGATCAGGATGAAGACAAGGATGTTCACTGTCACACTATTATTCAACACAGTTTTGGAAGTCCTAGCTACAGCAGTCAGAGAGAGAGAGAGAATCCAAATTGGAAAAAAAAAAAGTAAAGCTGTCATTCTTTGCAAATGACATGATACCATACCTAGAAAATCCTACAGATGCCACAAGAAAATTACTAGAGCTAATCAATGAATTTGGTAAAACTTCAGGATACAAAATTAATACACAGAAATGTCTTGCTTCCATATGCACTGACAGAAAAGACCAAAAAGATAAATTAAGGAAACAATCTCATTAATCATTGCACAAAAAGAACAAAACCTAAGAATAAACCTACCTACGGATGCAAAAGATCTGTACTCAGGAAACTGTAAGAAACTCATGAGATTAATCAAAGATGACACAGAACAGATGTAAAGATTTACCATGTTCTTGAATTTGAAGAATCAATATTGTGAAAATGACTGTATTACACAAAGCAACCTACGGAGTCAATGCAATCTCTATCAAATTACAAATGACATTTTTCACAGGATTAGAACAAAAATTTTACAATTTGTATGGAAACCCAAGACCTCAAATAGGCAAACAATCTTAACAAGGAGAAATGGAGCTTGAGGAATCAGTCTGTCTGATTTCAAAGTATACTACAAATCTAAAATAATTGATACAGTAGGATAATGGTACAAAAACAGAAATATATACAAATGGGACAGGATAGAAAATCCAGAGATAAATCTAGGCACCTTTGGCCCTGTCACTTCAATAACTGAGGCTGGGGAAATCTAGACAGCTATATATAAAAGGATCCACTCCAGTGTTCTTGCCTGGAGAACCCCAGGGACGGGGGAGCCTGGTGGGCTGCCGTCTTTGGGGTCGCACAGAGTTGGACACGACTGAAGCGACTTGGCAGCAGCAACAGCAGCATATATAAAAGGATGAATCAGTACATTCCATAACACCATAGACAAAAGAAAACTCAAAGTGAATTAAAGAGCTACTAGGTGGATGCTAGGGCACACAGGCACGGCCAAGAGGAGCTACCCCAGGCTCGAGGCCAGGGGCAACAGTGGAGAGGACCTACCCCATGCCCGAGGCTGGGGCAGTGGCTGAGAGGAGCTACCATACATGCAAGGTAAGGAGAAGTGGCTGTGCTTTGCAGGAGCAGCCATGAAAAGATATATCACATCCAAGGTAAGAGAAACCCAAGTAACATGGTAGGCACTGAGCGAGGGCATCAGAGGGCAGACAGACTGAAACTGCAATCGAAGACAACAGGCCAATCTGATCACACAGATCACAGCCTTTATCTAATTCAGTGAAACTAAGACATGCCATGTGGAGCCACCCAAGAGGTCATGGTGGAAAGGTCTGACAGAATGTGGTCCACTGGAGAAAGGAATGGCAAACCACTTCAGTATTCTTGCCTTGAGAACCCCATGAATAGTATGAAAAGGCAAAATGATACCGAAAGAGGAACTACCCAAGTTGGTAGGTACCCAATATGCTACTGGAGATCAGTGGAGAAATAACACCAGAAAGAATGAAGGAATTGATCCAAAGCAATAACAATACTCAGTTGTGGATGGGACAAGGTTCCATGCAAAAAGAACAATATTGCATAGGAACTTGGAATGTTAGGTCCATGAATCAAGGAAAATTGGAAGTGATCAAACAGGATATGGCAAGAGTGAACATCAACATTCTAGGAATCAGTGAACTAAAATGGACTGGAATGGGTGAATTTAACTCAGATGACTAATATATCTATGACTGTGGGCAAGAATCCCTTAGAAGGAATTGAGTAGCCATCATAGTCAAGAAGAGTCCGAAATGCAGTACTTGATGCAATCTCAAAAACGACGGAATAATCTCTGTTCATTTCCAAGGCAAACCATTCAATAGCACGGTAATCCAAGTCTATACCCCGACCAGTAACGCTGAAGAAGCTGAAGTTGAACAGTTCTATGAAGACCTACAAGACCTTTTTAGACCAAATATCCATAAAATATGTTCTTTTCACTATAGCGGACTGAAATGCAATAGTAGAAAGTCAAGAAACACCTGGAATAACAGGCAAATTTGTCCTTGGAGAACAGAATAAAGCAGGACAAAGGCTAATAGAGTTTTGCCAAGAGAACACACTGGTCATAGCAAACACCCACTTCCAACAACACAAGAGAAGACTCAACACATAGATATCACCAGATGGTCAAAACTGAAATCAAATGGATTATATTCTTTGCAGCCAAAGATGGAAAAGCTCTACACAGTCAGCAAAAACAAGACTAGCAGCTGACTGTGGTTCTTATTATTAAATTCAGATTAAAATTGAAGAAAGTGGAAAAAACCACTAGGCTATTCATGTATGACCTAAATCAAATCCCTTATGACTATACAGTGGAAATTAGAAAGAGTTTTAAGTGACTACATCTGATAGACAGAGTGCCTGATAAACTATGGATGGAGGTTCATGACATTGTACAGGAGACAGGAATCAAGACAGTCCCCAAGAAAAAGAAATGCAAAAAGGAAAATGACTGTCTGAGAAGGCCTTACAAATAACTGTGAAAAGAAGGGAAGTGAAAAACAGAGGAGAAAAGGAAAGATATACCTATTTGAATGCAGAGTTATAAAGAATAGCAAGGAGAGATAAGAAAGCCTTCCTTGGAAATCAATGCAAAGAAATAGAGGAAAACAATAAAATAGAAAAAAAAAAAAAACAACTAGAAATCTCTTCAAGAAAATTAGAGATACCCAGGGAACATTTCATGTAAAAATGGGCTTAATAAAGGACACAAATGGTAGGGACCTAACAGAAGCAGAAGATATTAAGAAGAGGTGGCAAGAATACACAGAAGAACAGTACAAAAAGATCTTCATGACCCAGATATGTCAAAGCCCTTTACTGTATGGATCACAATAAACTGTGGAAAATTCTGAAAGAGATGGGAATACTAGACCACCTAACTTGCCTCTTGAGAAATATGTATGCAGGTCAGGAAGCAATAGTTAGAACTAGACATAGAATAACAGACTGGTTCCAAATAGGAAAAGGAGTATGTTAAGGCTTTATATTGTCACTCTGCTTATTTAACTTCTATGCAGAGTACATCATGAGAAATGCTGCACTGGAGGAAGCACAAGCTGGAATCAAGATTGTCAGGAGAAATATCAATTATCTTAGATATGCAGATGGAACCACCCTTATGGCAGAAAGTGAAAAGAAATTAAGGAGCCTCTTGATGAAAGTCAAATAGGAGAGTGAAAAACTTTTCTTAAAGCTCAACATTCAGAAAACTAAGATCGTGGCATCTGGTCCCATCACTTAATGGCAAATAGATGGGGAAACAGTGGATGACTTTTTTTTTTTTTCCTGGGCTCCAAAATCACTACAGATGGTGATTGCAGCCATGAAATTAAAAGATGCTTACTCCTTAAAAGGAAAGTTATGAAAAACCTAGACAACATATTAAAAAGCAGAGACATAACTTTGTCAACAAAGGTCTGTCTAGTCAAGGCTATGATTTTTCCAGGGTCATATATGGATTTGAGAGTTGGACTATAAAGAAAGCTGAGCACAGATGAATTGATGCTTTTTAACTGTAGTTTTGGAGAAGATTCTTGAGAGCTCCTTGGACTGCAAGGAGATCTAACCAGTCCATCCTAAAGGGGATTAGTTCTGGGTGTCCATTGGATGGGCTGATGTTGACGTTGAAACTCTAATACTTTGGCCACCTGATGTGCAGAAGTGACTCACTGGAAAAGACCCTGATGCTGGGAAACATTCAGGGTATGAGGAGAAGGGGACGACAGAGGATGAGATGGTTGGATGGCATCACCAACTCAATGGACACGGGTTTGTCTGAACTCCAGGAGTTGGTGATGGACAGGGAGGCCTGGCATGCTGCAGTTCATGGGTTCTCAGAATCAGCCACGATGGAGCGACTGTACTGAACTGATGAAACTTAGAATAAAAGTTAGTAAGAACACACTTTGATATAAATCAAAGTAAAGTCTTTATTGACCCACTTCCTAAAGTAATGAAAATAAAAACAAAAATAAATTGACCTAATTAAACATAAACGCTTTTGCACAGCAAAGGAAACCGTAAGTCAGATGAAAAGTCAACTCTCACAGTGGGAGAAAACATTTGAAAATGAAGCAACTGACAAGGAATTAATCTCCAAAATATAAGTAGCACATGAATCTCAACATTAAAAAAAAAAAGAACACTTTAAAAATGTATGCAAGACCTAAATTGACATCTCTCTCTACAAAGAATACATACAGATGGCCACGAGGAACATGAAAAGATACTCAAATATCACTAGCTTTAGAGAAATGCATATGAAAATTACAAAGAGGTGTCACCTGACACCAGTCAGAATGGCTGTCATCAAAATTTCTATAAGCAACAAATGCCAGAGAGGGTGTGGAGAAATGGAAACACTCTTTCACTGTTGGTGGGAATGTAATTGATACAATCACTATAGAGAAGAGTATAGAGGTTTCTTAAAAAACTATAAAGAGAACTAGCACATGACCCAGCAATCCCACTCTTGGGCACGTATCTTGGGAAATCCATCAATTAAAAACTCAAGCATCCCAATGCTTATTGCAGCACTATTTACTACAGAAAAGACATGGAAGCAACCTAAATGACAAATGAGAGATGAATGGATAAAAATATGTGGTATATATATATATATATATACAATGGAATATTACTAAGCCTTAGAGGGGGAAAAATTAGGTCATTTTAGTGGATGGCCTTCCCTTGTGGCTCAGCTGGTAAAGAATCCACCTGCAATGCAAGATACCTGGGCTCAGGCCCAGGGTTCAGTCCCAGGGTTGGGAATATCCCCTAGAGAAAGGAAAGTATATGCACTCCAGTATTCTGGCCTAGGGGAATTCCATGGACTATATAGTCCATGGGGTCACAAAAAGTTGGACATAACTGCACGACTTTCACTTTCAATTTCAGGGACATGGATGGACCAGGAGTTTGTCGCAGAGGGTGAAGTGAATCAGAAAGAGGAAAACTAATATTGTACATTAAAGCATGTATAAGGAATATAGAAAAATGGCACAGATAAACCAATTTTCAGGGCAAGAATAGAGTTGCATATGTAGGGGATGGGCTTGTATACACTGGGGAAAAATGGGTGGGGTAAACTGAGAATTTGGGGTTGATGTATGTGCACTGCCATGTGTAAAACAGATAGCTTGCTTGAACTTCCTGCATAGCACAGGGAGCTCAACACAGTGCTCTGTGCTGAACCAGATGGATGAGATTGGTGGGGCAGAAGGGAGTTCCAAGAGGGAGTGGATACATTCATACATACTGCTGATCCATTTCATTATATAGCAGAAATTAACATACATTGTAAAACAACTATACTTCAGTTTAAAATACGTTTAAAATGAAGCTATGGGGGCAAAAATAAACAAAGCAGTATGGGAATTCTAAGATAGATGCTAAAGTGAGCCAGATAAAGAGTGGAGGAAAGGACATCTCAGACTACAAGAGAAACCTGTGTAAGCTCCAGTGTTCTCTGAAATGACTGAAATATTCAAGGAACAGAGAAAGCCATGAGGCTGGTGAATGAGAGCCAGGTTAGTTAGTAAGCCTGAAATGGTAGACAAAAACTAAGTTATATATGGCCTTTTAGACCACCTGAAAAGGTTTCATTTTAACTTCAATGCAATGAGAAGCCATTATAGGATTTTAAATGCAGGGACTGGTGGATAGCAATTGATATCTCAATTCATTGAGTTATTATGTGATTAACTCAATTAATCTAAAAATAAGCAAGGACGTATGAGGAAGAAAGACAGTCTCCAAAATAAGTGGTTATGGGAAAACTGGAAAGCCACATATAAAAGAACACGTTTTAGAGTTTTAAATACACCGTATACAAAGATGAACTCAAAATAGAGTAAAGACCTAAAAATAAGAGTTAAAACCATAACTTCTAGAGGAAAATAAAGGGATACCACTTATTGATATAGATTATAGAAATATTTTTTGGATTTGTCTCCTAAGGCAAAAAGAAATAAAAGCAAAAATAAGCAAATTTAAAATTTAAAAAGCTTTTGCATGGCAAAGGAAACTATTGACAAAAAAATACAATTTACTTTATGGGATGAAATATTTGAAAACAATTTAAGTGGTAAGGGGTTGATATTCAAATTAAATAGCTCATACAACTCAATATATTATTTAAAAAACAAAAAACAAATAAATGTAATTTAAAAACAGGCAAATTACTTGAACAGACATTTTTCTCCAAAGAAAGATGTTATTGTTGTTGTTCAGTCCCAATTTGCAACCTCATGGACTACAGCATGCCAGGCTCTATCCTTCACTATGTCCTGGAATTTGCTCAAATTTATGTCCATTGAGTCAATAATGTTATCTAAACATCTCTTCTACTTTTGCCTTCAATTATTTCCAGCATCAGGGGCTTTACCAATGAGTTGGCTCTTCTCTTCAGATGCCGAAATATTAGAGCTTCAGCTTCAGCAACAGAACTCCCAATGAATATTCAAAGTTGATTTTCTTCAGGATTGACTGGTTTGATCTCCTTGCAGTTTAGGGACTCTCAAGTATCTTCTTCAGCCCAACAGTTTGAAAGCATCAATTCTTTGGTTCTCAGCGTTCTTTATGGTCCAACTATCACATCCATTCCCTAGAGAAAGTCATGGCAAACTCACTTTTGTATTCTTGCCTGGAAAAAAAGAAACCTTGAAGTTTACAGTCTATGGGGTCTCAAAGAATCAGATACGACTGAGAACATACAGCAGCAGCAGGACATCCATGCCTGACTATTGCAAAAACTGTATCTTTGACTACATGGATCTTGGTAAAGTGAAAGTTCTGCTTTACAATATTCTATCTAAGTTTAAGCTTGCCTTCCAGGAAAAAATGTCTTTTAATTTCATGGCTGCAGTTACTGTCCACAGTGATTTTGGAGCCCAAGAAAAGAAAGTCACTGCTATCACTATTTCCCATCTATTTGCAATGAAGTGATGAAATTGAATGCTTCAATCATAGTTTTTTTAATGCTGTGTTTCAAGCCAGATTATTTACTCTCTCTTTTACACTCATCAAAAGGCTCTTTAGTTCCTCATCACTTTATGCCATCAGAGTGGTATCATTTGATACCACTGAGGTTGTGGATATTTCTCCTACAATCTTGATTCCAGCTTATGAGTCATCCAGCCTAGCATTTTGCATGATGTACTCTGCATAGAAGTAAAATAAGCAAGGTGACAATGTACAGCTTTGTCATACACCTTTCCCAATGTGGAACCAGTCACATTTTCCATGTCCATTTAACTCTTGCTTCTTGACTTGTATACACGTTTCTCAGAAGACAAGTAAGGTGGGTATTCCCATCTCTTTAAGAATTTTCCATGGTTTGTTGTGGTCCATACCTTCAAAGGCTTTTATTGTAGTCAGTGAAGCAGAATAGATGTTTTGCTGGAATTCTCTCACTTTCTCCATGAATATTGGCAATTTGATTTCTGGTCCTTCTGCCTTCTTGAAACAAAGGTTGTACATCTGGAAGTTCTCATTTCAAGAACTGCTGAAGCCTAGCTTGAAGAATTTCTCTTCAAAGAAAGATATACAGTTAGCCAAAAACACATGAAAAAATGATTAATGTTGCTAATTATCAGAGAAATGCAAAACAATTTCGCAACCAGGTATCACTTCATATCTGTCAAAATGGCTATCATCAAAAGATTACAATGTAGTAAAAAGTGAAACCTAGTAAACTGTTGGTAGGAGATAGTGTAAATTTGTGCAGCTTCTATTAAAATATTATGTGCAGATTCCTCATAAAAACTAAAAATAGCACTACCATGAAAGTGTTAGTCACTCAGTTATGTCTGACTCTTTGTGACTGTATGGGCTGTAGCTTGCCAGGCTCCTCTGTCAATGGAATTCTCCTGGTGAGAATACTGGAATGGGCAGCCATTCCCTTCTCCAGAGGAGCTTCTTGATCATGGATCACACCTTCATCTCCTCCATTGCAGGCAGATTCTTTACCATTTGAGCTTCCAGTGAAGCTCCAAGAGATACCATGTAATCAAGCAATCCCATTGCTGATTATATTTCTGAAAATTTGAAAAGTTTAATGCATCCAAAATTCATCACAGCATTATTTACATTAATCACAATATGGAAGCAAACCATGAGTTCATCAGCAGATGAATGTATAGAGAAGACAAGATACACACACACACACACACACACACACACACACACACACACACACACACTACAATGGAATATTACTCAGCCATAAAAAGAATATAATTCTGCAGTTTGTAACAACATGGATAGACCTGAAGGGTATTATTAAATTCAGTCAGCCAGTGAAACACAAATATTATATGGTTTCAATTTTAATTGGAATTTTCAAAATAAAACAAATTGATGAATATAACAAAACAGAAGAAGACTCATAGATATAGAGAACAAATTACAGCTTACCAGGAGTGGAAAGTCGTCGGAGGTGGGGAAAGATACGGGAAGCAAATGGAGATCAAATTTCCAAGTACAGAATAAAGAAGATACAAGTGTTTACTTTACATATGAATTATGAATGGAAATGTGTAACATTGTACAGGAGGCTGTAATCAAAATCATCCCCAAGAAAAAGAAATACAAAATGACAAAATGGTTATCTGAAGAGGTCTTACAAATAGCTGAGAAAAGAAGAGAATTGAAAAATAAAGGAGAAAAGGAAAGAGATCTGAATGCAGAGTTACAAAGAATCGCAAGGAGAGATTAAAAAAAAAAAAAAAGCCTTCCTAAGTGATCAATACAAAGAAATAGAACAAAACAATAGAATGGGAAAGACTACAGATCTCTTTAAGAAAGTTGGAAATATCAAAGGAATATTTCATGCAAAGATGGGATCGAAAAGATGGAAATATTATGGACTTAAGAAAAGCAGAAAATGTTAAGAGGTGGCAATAATACACAGAATAACTACACACAAAAAGATATTAATGACCCAGATAATCAAGATGATGTGATCACTCACCTAGAGCCAGACATCATGGATTATAAAGTCAAGTGGGCCTTAGAAAGCATCACTAAGAACACTAGTGGATGTGATGGAATTCCAGCTGGGATATTTCAAATCCTAAAAGATGATATTCTTAAAGCACTGAATTCAATATGTCAGCAAACTTGGAAAATTTATCAGTGGCCACAGAATTTAAAAAGGTCAGTTTTCATTCCAAGCCGAAAGGATGTTCAAATTACCAGACAATTGCACTCATCTCACACACTAGCAAAGTATTCTCAAAATTCTCCAAACTAGGCTTCAACTGGATGTGAACCAAGAATTTCCGGATATTCAAGCTGGGTTTAGGAAAGGCAGAGGAACCAGAGATCATATTGCCAACATTCACTGGATCATAGAAAAATCAAGAGAATTCCAGAAAAAACATCTACTTCTGCTTCATTGACTATGCTAAAATCGTTGACAGTATGGATCACAACAAACTGAAATTCATAAAGAAATGTGATTACCTTACTGGCTTCACTTTACCTGCCTCCTGAGAAACCTGAGTACATGTTAAGAAGCAACAGCTAGAACCACACATGGACTGGGTACAAATTTGGGAAAAAAATATGACAAGGATGTATATTGTCACTTTGCTTATTCAACTAATATGCAGAGTACATCTTGAGGAATCCTGTGCTGAGTGAAGCACAAAGTGAAATCAACATTGCCAGGAGATACATCAATAACTTCAGATATGCAGGTGATACTACGCAAGGCAGAAAGAGAAGAAGAACTGAATGACGTCTTGATGAAAGTGAAAGAGGAGAATGAGAAAGCTGGCTTGAAATACAACATTCAGAAAACTGGTATAATAGCATCTGGTCCCATCACTTCATGGCACATAGAAGGGGAACAATGGAAACAATGACAGACTTCATTTTCTTGGTCTCCAAAATCACTGCTGATGGTGACTGCAGACATGAAGTTAAAAGACACTTGTTCCTTGGCAGAAAAGCTATGACAAACCTAGACAGTGTGTTAAGAAGCAGAAACATGAATTTGCAGAAAAAATTCCATATAGTCAAAACTATGGTTTTTTTCTAGTAGTCATGTACAGATGTAAGAGTTGGATTAAAAAGAAGGCTGAGTGCTAATGAATTTGTGCTTTTGAACTGTGGTGTTGGAGAACACTCTTGAGACTCCCTTGGAATGCAAGGAGACCAAGCCATTCAATCATAAAGGAAATCAATCCTGAACACTCATTGGAAGGACGGATGCTGAAGGTGAACATACAATAGTTTGGCCACCTGATGTGAAGAGCCAGCTCACTGGAAAGGACCCTGATGCTGGGAAAGACTGAAGGCAGGAGGAGAAGGGGATGACAGATGATAAGATGGTTGGATGGGATTATTGACTCAATGGACTTGAGTTTGAGCAAACTCTCAGAGATCGTGAGGGAAGGAAAGACTGGTTGCTTCAGTCCATGGGGTCACAAGGTTTGGACATGCCTAAGCAACTGAACAATAACAATATTGTACACCTAAACTAATATAACATTGTAAATGAACTATAATTATAATAAATTGGATTATTTGGCTGCTTATGGTAAGCAAATGTTGTCTTCCAAAGGGATCTTTTAAAGAATAGTGCATTAAAACAAGTTATTTGTGAAATGAAAATATTTTCCTCCATATTAATAAACAGGAAGTGTTACAGACAGCAATGATTTCTGGCCTCCAAAGGTGAAAGAGATCTCTCAATACTGTGATGATGATTTCAGCCCCCTCCAAGATGATTGCTGAGGAACTAGGGGATTTTAAGCAAGCGCCACTTTCTCACTTTAAGGTGAACAAGGAAACATGATTGGCCCCAAATAGCTTAGATGCATATTAAAGAAATAAATTCAGTGAGCCCAGAGGCTTGTATCTTCCTGTACACAAAATGCTACATTCCTTAACTTGATACCTGATCTTTGATGTTCAGATTGCCTGCTCCCTTTGTTGCAAACTTGTTTACATCTTGACTTCCTGTCCAGCCTCCTTGCAGCAGTTTTCTCAGAGGTACTGGGATGCTGTCTTCTGGGCTCCAAGTTCTAAGCATCCACACCAAATGAAGTAACTCTCTACTTTTAGGTTTGACTATATTTTTAGTTGATGGTTTTGATAACCAACAGGAAGGGATCCAGAGCAGATTTCTCCCTTTGACCTGAACTCTATGAGAAACTGGAGCCATTGTACGAGCAGAGGCCCCTTTTGCCCATCCACTTCCTTGGGAGTTTGGGACAGATTTGAGTAAGTTTCACCGGGTCTTGAGATCTCCTATATTGGTTGAGATCCTCAATTTTTATTTGGTGGGATATAGCAGGTACCTGATCCCTTCTCAGTTGAAGAACTGTAAGGGACCTGTTTGAAATTCAACTAAGACATACTCACCCGGGTCTAGATACTGGGTGGGGCTCAGTTGAAAGATATTGAGAAAATATCCACTCATGGAAAGTCACAGGTGGGGGCAGGCTTGGATTTACCAAGAAATACCAGGGGCTCAGTTGAAAGATACCGAGGTGTTTCCATTGTAGAAAAATGTAGTTAACTGGAGAAATTAAATCTCGCTTTAGAAATGAAGGGATTATGCAAAACAGCAATCCAAACCTTCTAGGGGGAAGCTCAGATTTCTCTGTGTCTTTGAGATGTAAATATCCTATTTGATCATCCTTGGTTGTACTATGGTATATTTGTTCCTGTTTGGTTTATAAGAGGTCTTTTTGCATTCTTAATCCTTTGCATCTCTGTGGAGATAGCTTATTGGTGGGTCAAATGATGCGTTCTTTGAAAATTAGAAAAGTTAACAAATTATTAAATCTAGAATGCTCTCCCTGTAAACAACAGTTTTGTTGGTACCTATAAAGCGACAGTCAAATTAACCTAAGACAAAATTCTAAACAAGAAAAACTGGTTTAGGAAGTTTCATTGAGGCCTCCCTCAACAGATCTTACAGATGTTAATAGCAATTAAGAATATCAACAAAAACTTGGGGGAAAAACTTGGTCTGACTATTATCTCAATGTGGCAATTTTCTTTCTTTTTTTTTTAAGGCATTACTTTAAATGACTAAAAAATTCCGTAGATGATTATTTAGAATAGGATAAATAAAATAGACATTTAAATGATTAAACAAGATTTTACATTACCACACCACATAAAGCTAAGGACCCCCTACTGTCCTATTAATCTCAGTTTTAAGTTATAGGGCTAGAAAAATTTGCACTGAGATATCTGACCAATTATTTTGGGAAAGTTAGGCCAAAAGGCCTGAATTCCTTGGTTCTATCCAACTCTAAGGATCCCACAGCCTTTTATATAAAAAGTAGGTAAAATAAACAGAGAACAAAAAGAAAAAAAGCTTCCTAAATTCTCCCCTAAGACTAAAGCTTGTTGATTGTATTCTTATGAAATCTAAATTTAAAGGTGTAGAAGTTGGTGGAATTTAGATAAATGTATGCAAATTGGCCTATTTAAATGGGATTTATGTAAGATGGTTACAGCTCTTATTTAATTATATTGTGGGATGAAAAAGGAATATTAATTGCCACTAAGGAAAATAGCTATACATACTGAGGAAACCAATAACCATTCAAAACCTGAGCCATTCAAAATAAGTAAAAACTGAGATCTAATATGCAAGGGCTAATAAAATAAAAATGGTAATTTTCCTTTTGTTTAATACATAAATAAAGGTCTTTGCTAACTGTCTTATACAAAATTTTGACTATATGATAAATTAAAACTGTAAGGTTATAAAACATAGAACTTTGTAAATTACATTTGATAAAAACCTTGCCACTGATGTTATTAACTTTAGACAACAAAACCATTCTTTAAAAAGACTAAACAACTGCATTTGTCTTGAAAATATTTAAGCGAGCATATGAATAGAGGCCACAAAGACCTAAACTAAGTCCAGTCAAGCAGGAAGACCTGAAAGATCAAGGGAAAAAAGAAAAGTGGCAGTTTTAAATCTAAACTGTTCAGAATGTTCACTCTGCCAAAACTTACATATTGTTGTTGTTCAGTCACTGAGTCATGTTCCACTCTTTGTGACCCCATGCACTACTGCATGCCAGGCTTCCTGTTACAGACAGTAAGCCATAATCATCTTGATAGAAGCTTGGTGCCCTTTAAGGAGAATGTAAACATTCTCACTCATGTTTTCCTTAAGCCTTGTGCAGGGATGTATCTAGCCCAAGAACTAGCCTTTTGATAGATCTGGAGTTAATGTCTTACTCATGGAAGTGCTTTTCTTATACTCTACATTTATAATTATAATTGTAAGAAATCTTGCCTGGGAACCTGTATCTCAACTACAATATATCTTGCCCAGAAACACGTCCAGAACACATTCCTTCTGGCTAATCTTGTACTTAAATTATCTCCAGGATGCATGCCTTGGGAAAGGGTCTGGTGGAACTCTAACAACCTTGAGGTATTATTTTTCTCTATTCTCAGTGGCCAGTTGAAAACTATATAAAGTGCTACTTAAACTAGTGAGGCCAGTACTCTCTTACCCTCTTCTGATGTCTGTGTCAGTTTTTTCTGTCACTTTCACTTTAATAAAATCTACACAAAGCTCTGGGTGACTGAGACTGTTTTTGGTCCTAGAATGACCGCTAAGTGGGCAACACCATGCACTGTAAGCTATCACTATCAATCTGACCAATAAATTTTAAAGTATTCCAGCTGTTTGAAAACTAGTCAGTTTTATATCAACACTGTAATGCCTGGTTCACACCTAAGCTCTTAGTAAAGCCATAGGATTTAGTTCATTTATGTCTGTGTACTAACACTAACACTCTGCACATGGTACATATGTGATATTTCTACTTTTAAGGGATATTATTAAAATTGGATTTATAAAGAGCTGTATTTAATTTAAATAAAAATTGCCTTCTTGTTTAGTCCATCAGTAATGTCTTTGAGACCCCATGGACAAGCTTCCTTGTCCTTCACTATTTCTTGGAGTTGTTCTAACTCATGTGCATTGAATTGATGATGTCATCTAACCATCTTAACCTCTATAGCCCCCTTTTTGTCATACCTTCATCTTTCCCAGCATGAAGGACTGTTGCAATGAATAAACTCTTTGCATTGGTGGCCAAAGTATAGGAGCTGCAGCTTCAGGATCAGTCTTTCAATGAATATTCCTTTAAGATTGACTGATGTGATCTTGCAGTCCAAGAGAATCTGAAGAGTCTTCCAGCACCACATTTGGAAAGCATCAATTATTGAGCACTCAGTCTTCTTTATTGTCCAAATCTCACATCCATAAATGAGTACTGGAAAAAACATAACTTTGACTAGACAGACCTTTTGGACACAGTAACATCTCTGTTTTTTAATACTCTGTCTATGTTGGTCATAGCTTTTCTACCAAGAAGCAAGTGTCTTTTAAATCCATGGCAGCAGTCACCATGTGCATTGATTTTGGAGCAAAAGACAATAAAATCTAACAATGTTTCCATTTTATCCCAATTTATTTGCCATGAAGTGATGGGACTAATATTACCAGATGGCATGCTTTTAGTTTTTTGAAGGTTGAGTTTTAAGCTAACTTTTTCACTCTCCTCTTTCATCTTTTATCAAGAGGCTCTTTAGTTCCTTTTCACTATCTGTTGCTAGAGTGGTATCATTTGCATATTGAGGTAGTTGTTTCTCCTGGCAATCTTGATTCCAGCTTGAGCTTCATCCAGCCAGGCATTTCACATAATGTACTCTGCATATAAGTTAAACAAGCAGAGTGACAAAATATAACATTGACATATTCTTTTCCCAGTTTGGAACCAGTCTGTTGTTCATGTCTGGTTCTAACTATTGTTTCTTGACCTGTATTAAGGTTTCTCACGGGGCAGATAAGATGATCTGGTATTCCCATGTCTTAAGAATTTTCCAGTTTATTATTATCCACCCAGTCAAAGGCTTTAGCATAGTCAGTAAAACAGCAGTAACTGTTTTCCTGGAATTCCTTACTTTTTCTATGATACAGCAGACGTTGGCAACTTAATTCTGGTTCCACTGACTTTTCTAAATCCAGCTTGTACATCTGGAAATACTTGGCTCACACTTTTTTGAAGTCTAGTTGGAAAGGTTTTGAGCATTAACTTGGTAGAATGTGAAATGAGTAAAATTGTGCGATCGTTTGAACATTCTTTGGCATTGTTCTTCTTTGGTATTGGGAAGAAAACTGACCTTTACCGTCTTTGGGCAACTTCTGAGTTTTCCGACTTGGCTAGCATATTGAGTGCATCACTTTAACAGCATCATCTTTTAGGATTTCAAGTAACTCAACCAGAATTCCATCACCTCTACTTGCTTTGTCTTAGTAATGCTTCCTAAGGCCCACTTGACACCCCACTCTAGAATGTCTGGCTCTAGGTAAGTGGTCACACCATTGTGGTTATTCAGGGTTTTAAGACCATTTTTGTGCAGTTCTTCTGTGTATTGTTGCCACACAGTCTTAATATCTCCTGCTTGAATTAGGTCTATAATATTTCTGTCCTTTATTGTACCAGTCTTTACATGAAATATTCCCTTGGTATCTCTAATTTTCTTGAGGAGATCTCTAGTCTTTCCCATTCTATTGTTTTCCTCTATTTCTTTGCATTGATCACTTAAGAAGGCTTTCTTCTCTCTCCTTGCTATTTTTTGGAACTTATCATTCAAATGGGTATATCTTTCATTTTCTTCTTTACATTTAGCTTTTCTTTCTTTTTTTTTTTTTCAGCTATTTGTAAGGCCTCCTCAGACAAAGGCTATTTTGCCTTTTTGCATTTCTTTTTCTTGGGGATGGTTTAGATCACTGTTTCCTGTACCATGTTACGAACCTCCACCCATAGACCTCCAGTCACTCTATCAGATCTAATCCTTTAACTCTATTTGCTGTTTCCACTGTATAATCATAAGGGGTCATCAGGTCATACCTGAATGCCCTAATGGTTTTCCCTACTTTCTTTAAGTCTGAATTATGCAAAAAGGAATTCATGATTGCAGCCACAGTCAACTTCTGGTCTTGTTTTTGCTGACTATAGAGCTTTTACATCTTCAGCTGTTCATTTTGTACTCCAAAGTCAAACCTGTCTGTTACTCCAGGTATCCCTTGACTTCCTGCTTTTGCATTCCAGTCCCCTATGATAAAATGACTTTTTTTTTTTCAGTCTTAGTTCTATAAGATCTTATAGGTCTTCATAGAACTGTTTAATTTCAGCTTTTTCAGCATTCATGATTGGGACATAGACTTGGATTACTGTGATATTCAATGATTTGCCTCAGGAATAAATTGAGATCATTCTGTCATTTGTGAGATTGCAGTCAAGTAGGGCATTTGGATTCTTTTTTGACTCTGAGGGCTGCTCCAGTTCTTTTAAGGTATTCTTGCCCACAGCAGTAGACATAATTTTCATCTGAATTAACTATGTCCATTCCCTTCCATTTAAATTCACTGACTCCTAAAATGTCAATGTTTACTTTTGCCATCTCCTGTTTAACAACTTTCAAGTTATCTTGATTCTTGGACCTAACATTCCAGGTTCCAGTAGATATTGTTCTTTACATCTTCAGCCTTAACTTTCACCACCAGTCACATCCACCACCAGACATCATTTCTTTTTTGACTCAGCCTCTTCGTTCTTTCTGAAGTTATTTCTTTACTCTTCTCCAGTAGCATTTTGGACATCTATAGACCTGGTGGTTTTATCTTTCAGTGTTATATCTTTTGCTTTTTCACTGTTCATGGGGTTCTCAAGGCAAGAATGGTGAAGTAGTTTGTCATTTCCTTCTCCAGTGGACCACGTTTTGTCAAAACTCTCCAATAGTACCCATCCATCTTAGATTGCCATACACAGCATGGCTCATAGCTTCATTTAGTTGCACAAAACTCTGATCTATGTGATTATTTTGGTTAGTTTCCTGTGACTGTGGTTTTCATTCTATCTGCCATATGATGGAAGAGGATACGAGTCTTGTGGAATCTTCCTGATGGGAAATGCTGGCTGTGGGGAAAGCTGTGTCTTGCTCTGGTAGGCAAGGCCGAGTTTTCTGCTAATAGGTGCAGTTATGTCCCTTCCTGTAGTTTGACCTGTGGTAGGGGTAGTGGGGACCTCCTCCTAATGGACTTGTGCCAAATGCTGCACTTTCTAGGACTGCTGCTGTCAGTGTTCCTAATCTTGTTGCAAGCCACTATCAATCCATGACTCCACCAGAGACTCCTAAACATTCACAAGGAAGTCTGGCTCAGTTTCTTGTGGGGTCACTGCTCCTTGCTCCTGGCTCTTGGTGAGCACAAAACTTTTGTACTCCCCAGGCCTGCGGAAGTTTTGTAATCAAATTCTACTGATCTTCAAAGTCAGATTCCCTGAGGATTCTCAGTCCCTTTGCCCAAATCTCAGGTTGTTTAGGGTAGAATTTCTGCAACAGTAAGGCAATTTCTTTGGTATAATTGTTTTCCAGTTTATGGGTCGCCCTCCTGGTGCCTCTATAGTGAGGTACCTCCTCCAGGAGTACTTCTCCCAAGCTTCCCAGAACTGTCACTACCAGAGCTTGTCCCCATGACAGGCCTCTGCTGACCCAGCCTCTGCAGGAAACCCTTACACATTCACAGGCATGTCTGTCTCTGTCTCTGTTGGAGGTACCTGCTCCCTCCTTGGGTACTGCACACAGGTTTTGTTCATGCCCTCCAAGTGTCTCTAGTGTGTATGACATTTGTTTTAAAATACTATTGTGCCCCTCCTACCATCTTATTGCAGCTTCTCTTTTGCCCTTGGACATGGGCTATCTTTTTTGGTGGGTTCCAACATTCTCCTGTTGATGGTTTTTAGCAGCTAGTTGCGATTTTGGTGTTCTCAGAAGAAATGCATTCATGCCCTTCTATTCTTCCATCTTGCTTTGAACAAAAAGATTTTACATTTAAAAATTGGTCAAGATAACTTTCAGGTTCACATGAACTTGGAAATAGTATTAACTTATACCTGATATTAATGTTTAAATTTGTTGATCTAAATTAATACAGATGTCATTTCGTTCAGTTCAGTCACTCAGTTGTATTCGACTTTTGCAACCCCATGAATCGCAGCAGGCCAGACCTCACTGTCCATCACCAACTCACAGAGTTCACTCAGATTCACGTCTATCAAGTCAGTGATGGCATCCAGCCACCTCATCCTCTGTCATCCCCTTCTCCTCCTGCCCCCAAACCTTCCCAGAATCAGAATCTTTTCCAATGAGTCAACTCTTCGCATGAGGTGGCCAAAGTCCTGGAGTTTCAGCTTTAGCATCATTCCTTCCAAAGAAATCCCAGGGCTGATCTACTTCAGAATGGACTGCTTGGATCTCCTTGCAGTCCAAGGAACTCTCAAGAGTCTTCTCCAACATCACAGTTCAAAATCATCAATTCTTTGGCTCTCAGCTTTCTTCACAGTCCAACTCTCAAATCCATACATGACTACTGGAAAAACCATAGCCTTGACTAGACGGACTGTAGTTGTCAAAGTAATGTGTCTACTTTTGAATATGCTATCTAGGTTGGTCATAACTTTTCTTCCAAGAAGTAAGCATCTTTTAATTTAATGGCTGCAATCACCATCTGCAGTGATTTTGGAACCCCAAAAAATAAAGTCTAACACTATTTCCACTATTTCCTCATCTATTTCCCATGATGTGATGGGACCGGATGCCATGATCTTTGTTTTCTGAATGTTGAGCTTTAAGCCAACTTTTTCACTCTCCTCTTTCACTTTCATCAAGAGGCTTTCTAGTTCCTCTTCACTTTCTGCCATAAGGGCGGTGTCATCAGCATATCTGAGGTTATTGATATTTCCCCCAGCAATCTTAATTCCAGCTTGTGTTTCTTCCAGTCCAGCATTTCTCATGATGTACTCTGCATAGAAGTTAAATAAGCAGGGTGACAGCATGCAGCTTTGACATACTACTTTTCCTATTTGGAACCAGTCTGTTGTTCCATGTCCAGTTCTAACTGTTGCTTCCTGACCTGCATATAGATATCTCAAGAGGCAGGTCAGGTGGTCTGATAGTCCCATCTCACTCAGAATCTTCCACAGTTGATTGTGATCCACACAGTCAAAGGCTTTGACATAGTCAATAAAGCAGAAATATATTTTTTTCTGGAACTCTCTTGCCTTTTTATGATCCAGCAGATGTTGGCAATTTGATGCCTAGTTCCTCTGCATTTTATAAAACCGGCTTGAACATCAGGAAGTTAAGAGTCATCAAAGTTAAGGATAGTACTTTACTGTATCTAGGTTTAATAAACAAGACCTTGCTAATCCCGTGCAAGAAAACAACTTAACATGATAAAATTTTATGCTAAATGTAAATGATATAAAAATCTTTGGGAAAAAACTGTTTAAGGTAGTCATATTCTAAAGCTATATACTTAAAATGATCATTCCAGATGTTTGTTAACTTAAGATTCTAAAGCTGTCCCAAATCAAGCTAAGTGATATGTTTCTTTATTTAGAATATACTGAGATATCAATTATTAACTAAAAAAGTTAAAAGTATTTGAGAATATTAATTGAAATGTTTGGTATCACCTAAATATTTCCTATAAGGAAATAAATGTTTTTAGAAATTATCACTGATGTTTACATTCACCAATTTATAAAATGCCATGTAAAGACAGTTCTTAACTGGTTACTTCTTAGGTTTACTAGGGCTTTTGGGAAGAACCTCTGGAGAAGGGAATGGCAACCCACTCCAGTACTCTTGTCTGGAGAATCCCATGGATGGAGGAGCCTGGTGGGCTACAGTTCATGGCGTCACAAAGAGTCGGACACGACTGAGCAACTTCACTTTCACTTTTCACTTTAGTTTTACTAAAATTAACTTTTTAAGAATTGAAGATTCTAATTTAAACATGTAACACCTATCAAGGCAACAGCCGTTGCAGCCACCTCCAGTTCTGTACTCTGCAAAGTTTCAAGGTGTAGAAAAGCAGGATACTGGCCATAGAGAGTTAAAGTGCATACCAAAAGAATGATTTCAGTGAACCCAGACTATTGTATCATCCCATATAAGGAAAAGTGCTAAAATCATTATCTTGAAATGTGTGGTTTAACAGTAAAACTGATGTTCCTACTACTACTTTGTTTTTGTTACAAAATTTTATACTTTGGTGCATATCTTATCTCAGTGACCTGGGAGGAAGTCCTCAGAATATCCATCAAGTAAAATATAATTCTCAAGTTTTAGATTATAATTTTTTTTGATTAACTGTTTATATACAGTTTTCTTGTATTTCTTCTTTAAACCACTTTATTCTAGCCTTTATTCCTGAATTAATTAAAATTTATTTTAATATGTTATTAAAAGCCTCTAATTATTGAGCTCATCAGCTTATCTTTTCCTGGATCTCCTATTGCATATTATGCTATTAAATAAATACCCCTGTGAAAAAATCTCTTCCCTTGATTTTGAAGAAGTGGCAAGAATACATAGAAGAACTATATGAAAAAGGGCTTAATAACCCAGATAATCACAATGATGTGGTCACTCACATAGAGTCAGACATCCTGGACTGTAAAGTCAAGTGGATCTTAGGAAGTCTTACTACAAACAAAGCTAGTGGAGGTGATGAAATTTCAGTTGAACTATTTCAAATCTTAAAAGATGATGCTAAAAGTGTTGCACTCAATATGCCAACAAATTTGGAAAGCACAACAGTGACCACAGTACTGTATAAGTTTCATTTTCATTCCAATCCCAAATAAAGGCAATGCTAAAGAATGTTCAAAGTACTGTACAACTGTGCTCATTTCACACGCTAACAAGGTAAATCCTTCAAGCTAGGCCTCAAGAGTATGTGAACTGTGAACTTTCAGATGTCAAAGCTGGATTTAGAAAAAGCAGAGGAATCAGAGATCAAATTGTCAACATCCACTGGATCATAGGAAAAGCAAGAAAATTCCAACAGCTAACTCCGCTTCACTGACTATGCTAAAGTCTTTAACTGTGTAGATCACAGCAAACTGAAAAAAATTTTAAAGAGGAGGGAATACCAGACCACTTTACCTGTCTCCTGGGAAAGCTGTACACAGGACAAGAAGCAAAAGTTAGAACCAGACATGGGGCACAACAGTTGATCAAAATTGGGAAGGAAGTACATCGAGGCCATATATTG
The DNA here is from genome assembly GCA_917880005.1 of Nanger dama. Taxonomy (NCBI): domain Eukaryota; kingdom Metazoa; phylum Chordata; class Mammalia; order Artiodactyla; family Bovidae; genus Nanger; species Nanger dama. The sequence continues at coordinate 1,686,748 of CAKJTW010000045.1, forward strand.
TCACCCTGTTTAACTTATATGCAGACTACATCACGTGAAGTGCCAGGCTAGATGACCCACCAGTTGTAATTAATTTTTCCAGGAGAAATATCAACAACGTCAGATATGCAGATGTTATCACACTAATGGCAGAAAGTGAAGAGGAATTAAAGAGCCTCTTGATAAAGGTGAAAGAGGAGAGCAAAAAGCTGGCTTAAAATTCAACATTTAGAAAGCTACATGACAATCAGTCCTACCAGTTCATGATGAATAAGTGAGGAAAAATTGGAAACTGTAGCAGATTTTATTTTCTTGGGCTCCAAAATCACTGAGGGTGGTGACTGCAGCCACAAAATTAAAAGAAGTTTGTTTCTTAGAAGAAAAACATGACAAACCTATAAAGTGAAAGTGTTAGTTTCTCAGTCTTATCAAACTCTTTGTAACCCCATGGAGTGCAGCCAACTAGGCTACTCTGTCCATGAGATTTCCCAGGCAAGAATACTGGAGTGAGTTGCTGTTCTCTTTTCTAGGGGATCTTCCCAACCCTGAGATAGAATAAGGAACTACAGCATTGCAGGCAGATTCTTCATCTGAGCCACCAGGGGAGCCCTAGACAGCATGTTAAAAAGCATAGATATCACTTTACCAAAAAAGTCCATGGAGGCAAAACAATGTTTGTTTGTTTGTTTGTTTTCCAGTAATCATGTATGGATATGAGAGTTGAGCCATAAAGAAGGGTGAGCTCCAAAGTATTGACACTGTTAAATTGTGGTACTGGAGAAGACTCCTGATAGTCTTTGGAGAGCAAAGAGATTAAACTAGTCAGTCCTAAAGGAATCAATCCTGAACATTCAATAAATGCTTGAGCTGAAGTTCCAATACTTTGGCCACCTCATGCAACAAGCCAACACATTTTAAAAGACCCTGATTGATGGAAAGCTTGAGGGAAAGAAGAGAAAGGGGCAGCAGAGGATGAGATGGTTTTATAGCATCACTGACTCAATGGGCATCAGTTTGAGTGAGCACTGGGAAATAGTTTAAGACAGGGAAGCATGTTGTACTGCAGTTCATGGGGTCACAGAGTTGGACATGACTTTGTGACTGATCAATCGCAATCTTAAGTTGAATAAAGTATATAGAAAATAGGTTCATGATTGCTTTCAAATGAAGAGAGCATTTTCCAATATCAGGTAAGATGATGCTTATAGTGATTTTGTTTCCTAATTACAATGCAAATTAAAAAATCAATTTGGAAATAATTTTATGATATGAAGATGATAGAGACTCCATTAGGTCTTCATAGTGTACATCAAATGAAAAATTCGCTCCAACTTTTAGTAGAAAGAGGTAAAAATTTTACCATCTTGAAATACATGGTAAGATATTTCACCATCTTGAAATATGCCAGAGCATCCAGGTCTTCCTAACAAACCCTGCCTTCAAGGAGAAACTAGTACAGATGCTTACTCCTAGGAAGAAAAGTTATAACTGAACTAGACAGCATATTAAAAAGCAGAGACATTATTTTGCCAACAAAGGTCCGTCTAGTCAAGGCTATGGTTTCTCCAGTGGTCATGTATGGATGTTAGAGTTAGACTATAAAGAAAGCTGAGTGCAGAAGAATTAATGCTTTTGAACTGTGGTATTGGAGATGACTCTCGAGAGTCCCTTGGACTGCAAGGAGATCCAATCAGTCCATCCTAAAGGAGATCAGTCCTAGGTATTCATTGGAAGGACTGCTGTTGAAGCCAAAACTCCAATAATTTTGCCAGCTGATGGGAAGAGCTGACTCATTTGAAAAAACCCTGATGCTGAGAAAGATTGAGGGCAGGAGGAGAAGGGGACAACAGAGGATGAAATGGTTGGATGGCATCATCAACTGGATGGACATGGGTATGAGTGGACTCCAGGAGTTGGTGTTGGACAGGGAGGCCTGGTGTGCTGTGGTTCATGGGGTCACAAAGAGTCGGACATGGCTGAGTGACTGAACTGAACTGAACTGAGAGCCTAACCCACTGGAGTTTTATCACAGCCTAACTGATGTGGGGGAGGAGAAATAGAAACACCAACAGGCTCTGGCCATTCATAAGAACAAAGGGAAATAATATAATTTTATCCCACTCTAGGCTTTCTGTTTTTCCAAAAAGAAGGGATTTCCTGGTAGCTCAGAAGGTAAAGAATCTGCCTGAAACGTAAGAGACCTGGGTTCGATCCCTTGGTTGAGAAGATCCCCTGGAGAAGGGGGATGGCAACCTACTCAAGCATTCTTGACTGGAGAATCCTATGGACAGAGCAGCCTGGCAGGCTATAGCCCATGGGGTCACAGAGAGTCAGACATGAATGAGTGACTAACATACACACACAGAAGAAGGGGGTACTGAGAAAAACTCATGAAGTTCACACTCTGGGGGCATTTATAGGACTACAGAATGATATACTTACCCCTATACCTTACCATCACATTACTAACAACCTATTTACAGTAGTTCCTTTTGCATAGTATTTCATATCCAAGCAAAAAACTTCATTAAAATTGAAAAAAAAAAGGCTCACTGAGACGATATTGTTAAAAGAATAAGCAGACAAGCCACAGACTGGGAGAAAATATTAGTAAAAGATATACCTGATGACAAGTTTTTCCAAAGTATTTACAAAGACTACTTAAAACTCAACAACAAAACGACAAAAAAAATCCAGTTAAAAACTAGGCCAAAACCCTTAGCAGACATCTCATCAAAGATGACAGTAAGATTGTAAATAAGCATATGAAAACGTGACCCACATCATATGTCAGCAAAGACTTAGAAATTAAAACAACAATGTAAAACTAGATACCAATTGTTATTCAGCCCCTCAGTCATGTCCCCTTATTGCAAACCTATGGACTGCAGTACCCTATGCTTCCCAGTCCTTCACAGTCTCCCAGAGCTTGTTCAAACTCATGTCCATCGAGGCAGTGATGCCATCCAACCATGTCATCCTCTACCATCCTCTTCTCCTTCTTCCATCAATCTTGTCCAGCACCAGGGTCTTTTTTAATGAGTTGGGTGTTTGCATAATATGGCCAATGTATTAGAGCTCAGCATCAGTTCTTCTAGTGAATACTCAAGACTGACTTTCTTTAGAATTGACTGATTTGATCTCCTGGCAGTCCACGTGACTCTCAAGAGTCTTTTCCAACACCACACCTCGAAAGCATCAGTTCTTTGGCTTTCAGCCTTCTTTATGGTCCAACCCTCACATCCATCATGACTAGTGGAAAAACCATATCTTTGACCATATGGACATTCTCTGCTTTTTAATATGTTTGGGTTTATTGCAGCTTTTCTTCAAAGGAGCAAGTGTCTTTTAATTTCATGGCTCCAGTTACAATCTGCAGTGATTGTTTTCCCATCTATTTGCCATGAAGTGATGGGACTGGCTGTCATAGCCTTCATTTTTGAATACTGAGTTCTAAACCAGATTTTCACTCTCCTCTTTCACCTTCATCAATAAGCTTTTTATTTTCGCTTTGCTTTCTGCAATTATGGTTGTGTCATATGCATATCTGAAGTTACTGATATTTTTCTCAACAAACTTGATTCCAATTTGTGCTTCATCCAGCTAGATATGTCACATGATGTACTCTGCATAGAAATTAAATAAGCAGGGAGACAATATGCACCCTTGACGTTCTCATATCTCAGTTTGAACCAATCTGTTGTTTCGTGTCAAGTTCTAAGTGCTGCTTCTTGACGTGCATTGAGGTTTCTCAGTAGGCAGGAAAGGTGTTCTGTTAGTCACATTTTTTAAAATTGTCATTCTGCTTATTATTTTTTAATACTTTATTCTACATTACAATACTGTATTTGTTTTGCCATACATTGACATGAATCAGCCACAGGTGTACACGATCTCCCAATGTCGAAGCCCCCTCCCACCTCCCACCCCATATCATCTCCCTGGATCATCCCGTGCACCAGCCCCAAGCATTTTCTAGAGTTTGTTGTGATCCACACTGTCAAAGGGTAGCGTATTCAATGAAGTAGAGATATATTTTTTTCTTAAATTCTCTTGATTTTTCTATGATCCAAAGGGTGTTGGCAGTTTGAGCTCTGGTCCCTCTGCCTTTTCTAAATTGAAGTAGAACATCTGAAAGTTCTCAGTTCCCATACTATTGAAACTGGTGTTGAAGAATTACCTGGTTACTGTGTGAGAAGACTGCAATTGCTCAGTAGTGTGAACATTCTTTGGCTTTGTCCTTCTTTGAGATTGGAATGAAAACTGACATTTTCCAGTCCCATGGTCACTGGTGAGTTTTCCAAATTTGCTGGCATATTGAATGCAGCATTTTCACAGCAACACCTTTTAAGATTTGGAATAGCTCAGCTGTAATTCCATCACTTTCAATAGCTTTGTTTGTATTGATGCTTTCTAAGGAAAGATAGAGGCATCTGAATGCAGAGTTCCAAAGAATAAAAAGAAAACACAAGAAAGCCTTCCTCAGTGATCAATGCAAAGAAATAGAGGAAAACAACAGAATGGGAAAGACTAGAGATCTCTTCAAGAAAATTAGTGATACCAAGGGAATATTTCATGCAAAGATGGGCTTGATAAAGGACAGTAATGGTATGGACCTAATAGAAGCAGAAGATATTAAGAAGAGGTGGCAAGAATACACAGAAGAGCTATACAAAAAAAGATCTTCATGACCAAGATATTCATGATGTTGTGATCACTCAGCTAGAGACACACATCCTGAAATGTGAAGTCAAGTGGCTCTTAGAAAGCATCACTATAAACAAAACTAGTGGAGGTGATCAATTCCAGTTGAGCTATTTCAAATACTGAAAGATGATGCTGTGAAAGTACTGCACTCAATAGGCTAGCAAATTTGGAAAACTCAGCAGTGGCCACAGGACTGGAAAAGGTGTTTTCATTCCAATCCCAAAGAAAGGCAATGCCAAAGAATGCTCAAACTACCACACAATTGCACTCATTTCACACACTGGTAGAGTAATGCTCAAAATTCTGCAAGCCAGGCTTTAGCAATACGTGAACTGTGAACTTCCAGATGTTCAAGCTGGTTTTAGAAACGGCAGAGGAAACAGAGATCAAATTGCCAACATCTGCTGGATCATGGAAAAAGCAAGAGAGTTCCAAAAAAACATCTATTTCTGCTTTGTTGACTATGCCAAAGCCTTTGACTGTGTGGATCACAATCAACTGTGGAAAATTCTGAAAGAGATGGGAATACCAGACCACCTGGCCTGCCTCTTGAGAAATCTATATGCAGGTCAGGAAACAACAGTTAGAACTGGATATGGAACAACAGACTGGCTTCAAATAGGAAAAGGAGTATGTCAAAGCTGTATATTGTCATCCTGCTTATTTAACTTCTATGCAGGGTACATCATGAGAAATGCTGGGCTGGAAGAAGTGCACTCTGGAGTCAAGATTGCCTGGATAAATATCAGTAACCTCAGATATGCAGATGTCACCATCCTTATGGCAGAAAGTGAAGAGGAACTAAAAAGCCTCTTGATGAAAGTGAAAGAGAAGAGTGAAAAATTGGCTTAAAGCTCAACATTCAGAAAGCTAAGATCATGTCACCTCGTCCCATCACTTGATGGCAAAAAGATGGGAAACTGCGGAAACAGTGGATGACTTCCCCCACCCCCTCCGGGTTCCAAAATCACTGCAGATGGTGACTGCAACCATGAAATTTAAAGACGCTTACTCCTTGGAAGGAAAGTTATGACCAACCTAGATAGCATATTGAAAAGCACAGACGTTACTTTGCCAACAAAGGTCCATCTAATCAAGGCTATGGTTTTTCCAGTAGTCACGTATGGATGTAAGAGTTGGACTGTGAAGAAAGCTGAATGCTGAAGAATTGATACTTTTGAACTGTGCTGTTGGAGAAGACTTGAGAGTCCCTTGGACTGCAAGGAGATCCAACCAGTCCATTCTGAAGGAGATCAGCCCTGGGTGTTCTTTGGAAGGAATGATGCTAAAGCTGAACCTCCAGTACTTTGGTCACCTCATGTGAAGAGTTACTCATTGGAAAAGATTCTGATTCTGGTAGGGACTGAGGGCAGGAGGAGAAGGGGACGATAGAGGATGAGATGGCTGGATGACATCACTGACTCGATGGCCGTGAGTCTGAGTGATGGACAGGGAGGCCTGGAGTGCTGCGATTCATCGGGTCACAAAGAGTAGGACACAACTGAGCTGTTGTATTCATACCGTTTTTGTTCTTTATTGAGCCCATCTTTGCATGAAATGTTCCCTTGTTATCTCTGATTTTCTTGAAGAGATCTCTTCAGTCGTGTCCAACTCTTTGTGATCCCCATGGACTTTAGCCTACCAAGATCCTCTGTCCGTGGGATTTTCCAGGCAATATTACTGAAGTGGATTTCCATTTCCTTCTCCAGGGGATCTTCCCGACTCAGGGATCGAACCCAGGTCTCCCACAGTATAGACAGACACTTTACAACCTGAGCTACCAGGGGAAGTCTCAAAGAGAACTCTAGTCTTTCCCATTCTATTGTTTTCCTCTATTTCTTTGCACTGATTAGTTAGGAAGACTTTCTTATCTCTCCTTGCTATTCTTTAGAACTCAGCTTTCAGACTGATACAGCTTTCAGACTGATACAGCTTTCCTTTTCTCTTTTGCCTTTCACTTCTCTTCTTTTCTCAGCAATTTGTAAGGACTCTGAGACAACCATTTTTTCTTTTTGCATTTCTTTTTCTTGAGGATGATTTTGATCACTGCCTCCTGTACAATGTGACAAACCTCTATCTTGTACAATGTCACAAACCTCTTTAGGCACCCTGTCCGATCAAATCCCTTGAATTTATTTGTCTCTTCCACAGTATAATTATAAGGAATTTGATTTAGATCATACTTGATGGCCTAGTGGTTTTCCTTACTTTCTTCAGTTTAGGTCAGAATTTAAGATACTTATTCAGTTCAGTTCAGTTCAGTCACTCAGTCGTGTCTGACATTTTGCGAACCCATAAATCACAGCATGTCAGGCCTCCCTGTCCATCACCAACTCCAGGGTTCACTCAGACTCATGTCCATTGAGTCAGTGATGCCATCCAGCCACCTCATTCTCTATCATCCCTTTCTCCCTCCTGCCCTCAATCTCTCCCATCATCAGAGTCTTTTCCAATGAGTCAACTCTTCGCATGAGGTGGCCAAAGTACTGGAGTTTCAGTTTTAGCATCATTCCTTCCAAAGAAATCCCACGGCTGATCTCCTTCAGAATGGACTGGTTGGATCTCCTTGCAGTCCAAGGGACTCACAAGAGTCTTCTCCAACACCACAGTTCAAAAGCAGCAATTCTTTGGCACTCAGCTTTCTTCACAGTCCAACTTTCACATTCATATATGACCACTGGTAAAACCACAGTCTTGATTAGACGGACCTTTGTTGGCAAGGTAATCTCTCTGCTTTTGAATATACTAGAACATTCACAACTCCAATTGCTGATGAGGATATAGAGATATAAAAACTTTCATTCATTGATGGTGGAAATACAATATGGTACTGCCACTTTGGTAACTATTTTGATGATTTCTTGGAAAGTTAAACATACAATTTAAAAATTGTATCCCATGGTATTTACCCAACTTACTGAAAGACTTATGTGTATACAAAAACCTGTATACATATGCTTACAAAAACTTTTTAAAAACTTGTACAAATATGGAAGCAATCAAAATGATATTAAGTGTGGGACTGGATAAATAAATTGTGGTACACCCAGAGAAGGACTATTATTCAGTGCTCTAAGGAAATGAGCTATCAAGAAAAGGGGCACATAAAATATATTGGTAAATGAAAGAAGCCAATCTGAAAAAGCTATAAATGTGTGATTCCAAATTTGTACAACATTCTAGCAAGTAAAATATATTAATATAACAAAATGATCAGTGATTAAAATGGGTTGGGGGAAACTATGAATTGGTGGGGTAGAGAGGATTTTTAGGACAGTGAAAATACTCTACGTGATACTATAATGATGGATACATGTTATTATACATTTGGCCAAATCTTCCTTTTAGTTCAGTTGTTAAAGAATTTGTTGCAATGCAGGAGACTTGGGTTTGGAGGATCCCCTGAAAAAGGAAATGGCAACCCACTCCAGTATTCTTGCCTCTAGAATCCCATAAACAGAGGAGCCTGGCAGGCTACAGGCTATGGGGTCGCAAGCGTTGGACATAACTGAGGGACTAAGCAAAGAGCAGCATAGAATATATTAACAGCAAGTCTGGATTCTAATGTAAGCTATAAATTTTGGGTTTATCAATTGTAACAAATGTATTAATTATTGATCACAGTGGAGGCTCTGCATATATAGGGGCTGAGAAAACATGAGAAAATCTCTGTGCCTTGTTTTTAATTTTGCTGTGAATCTCAAATTGTTCTTAGAAAATGGTCTGTTTTTAAATAAGCCGTGCTAAATTCAAGGCCATATTTTTTGTATTCTTTATCTGAAGAACTCAAACCTTGGGTCAGACAGTTTCTATTGTTACAGATCCCTTCTGTCATTTAAAACCACGTGTTTCCATATTTTGGATTATGCACAGTGACAATGCACAGCACATATGGTAACCTCAACTACTCACTGCCCGCCTATGCAGCAAACCCATATAAATATTATTTTATTTGCAATCGGTCAAAGTATGTGTAGGCTTTTTATCTCCTTCCTTTATTTTTTTAATTTTTAAAAAAATAAATTGATTTATTTTAATTGGAGGTTAATTACTTTAACAAAATGCTCTTGAAGTTATATTTTCTATCTCACTTATGTGAGAACAACATGCTAATTTTACAGCCTGGGATCCTGAGAAAAGAAAATCAGAGAGCATACTTCATCTGTCAATTACAATCTTTTTTTTTCTGATGTTAAGGAATCTCTGTGAAGAGCAAAACCTAGTTAAAAAAATATAATTGATGTACAGGATATAATTAAGAATGATATTAAAAGGGAATGTTAAGTAAACAAGATGTATCTATTGATGGGCTACTTTGTTGATAATGAGTATAAGGAACTTCTATAATACAGTAAATTTATGTATGTATATATATGATGCTTGTTTGGTGGAAGAAAATCTATGACAAACCTAGACAGGGTAGAAATATATACATTACCATATGCAAAATAGGTAGACAGTGGGAATTTGGTGTGTGACACAGAGAGCTCAACCCAATGCAGTGTGACAACGTTGAAGGATAAGATGGGGTGGGAGAGGACAGGGAAGTTCAAGAGGTTCAAGGTGACATTGTATACCTGTGGATGATCCATGTTGAGGCATGGTAGAAACCAGCACAATATTGTAAAGCAAGTATCTTGCAATGAAAAAGTAAAAAGCAAAGACATAATTTTTTCCAATAAAGGCCTACATAGCTGAAGTTATTTAATTATTGTTTTAATAGTCATGTATGGATGTAAGAGTAGAACCATAAAGAAGGCTGAGTACTGAAGGACTGATGCTTTTGAATTGTGGTTCTGGAGAAGAATATTTTTTTTTTCCAGGTTTATTGAGATACAATGGATATACCACACTATGTACATTTAAGGTTACAGTATAATCATTTGACTTACATATATCATGAAATAATTACCACAATATGTGTAGTGAACATATGTCACCTCATGTAGATACAAAATTAAAGAAATAGAAAAAAATTCTTCTGTTGAAAACACTTACTATTCATTCTCAAAAACTTTCAAATAAAATATATGGCAGTGTTAATTGTATTTATTGTGTTATACATTACAACCCTAATACTTATCTTTTTGTCACAATAGAAGACATTAATTAGTTTTCAGAATCAATAGTCAGACAAAAAATTAAATATCGTTTTAATTACAATACATAATGGAAACGTAATTATCCAAACAATATAAAATAATTACATGCAATTTGGGGTGCTATGTAGAGTGATCTGGTAAGCAGAAGTGCGTACATGCACATGTTTTCTTCTGCCCAACCAGTCTATGTCTTTTGGTTCATGCATTTAATCCATTTACATCTACATTAATTACCAATATATATGATCCTATTACCATTTTCTTAATTCTTTTAGGTTCATTTTGTGTAGATCTCTTCCTCCTCTTAGAGAATTTATTTTTTTTCTCTCTCTCCTTCCCTTCTCTGCTTAGAGAAGTTCCTTTCGCATTTGTTGTAAAGCTATTCTGATGGTGCTGAATTATCTTAACTTTTGCTTACATGGAAAGTTTTGATGTCTCCATCAAATCAAAACTAGAATCTTGCTGGGCTGAGTAGTCTTGGTTGTAGGTACTTCTCTTTCATCACTTTAAATATACCGTGTCAGTCCCTTCTGGCTTGTAGAGTTTCTGTTGAGGAAACAACTGATAACCTTATGGGAGTTCACTTCTATGTTGTCATTTTTTTTGTTGCTGTTTTAAATATTTTATCATTGTCTTTAATTTTTGTCAGTTTGGTTACTATGTATCTCAATGTGTTCCTCCTTCATTTTATCCTGCATGGGGCTCTTTGTGCTTCTTGGACTTGGTTGGATATTTCCTTTCACATGTTAGGGAAATTCTGAGCTATTATCACTTCAAATATTTTCTCAGGTCCTTTTTCTCTCTTCTTCTTCTTCTGTGACCCTTGTAATGTGAATGTTGGTGCATTTAATGTTGTTCTAGATGTCTCTTACGTTGTTTCTTGTTGTTGTTGTTAAATTATTTTTTCTGTAGTCTGCTTTGTAACACTTAAAGCCACTATTCTGTCCTCCAGGTCATTTATCTGTTTTTCTGCCTCAATTGTTCTGCTATTGATTCCTTCTAGTGTATTATTTATCTCTGTTTGTTTGTTCTTTAGTTCTTGTAGGTCTTGGTAAACATTTCTGGCATCTTCTTCATTGCTTTCCCAATATCCTGTATCATCATCACTATAATTATTCTTTTTTTTTTTTCCTGAAAGGTTGCATATTTCCATTTCATTTAGTTTTTCTCTGGGTTTATCTTTTTTAATTTTTTAAAAATACTTTATTCTACTTTACAGTACTGTATTGCTTTTCCCATACATTGACGTGAATCAGCTACATGTGTCCAGATCTCCCAATGCTGAAGCCCCCTCCCACCTCCCACCCGACACAGTCTCCCCGGATCATCCCGTACACCAGCCCCAAGCATTCTGTATCCTGTATTGAACATAGACTGGTGCTTCGTTTCTTATATGATAATATACATGTTTCAGTGTCATTCTCCCAAATCATCCCACCCTCTCCCTCTCCCTCAGAGGCCAAAAGTCTGTTCTATACCTCTGTGTCTCTTTTGTTGTCTCACATACAGGGTCATCATTACTATCTTTCTAAATTCCGTATATATGAGTCAGTATACTGTACTGGTGTTTTTCTTTTTGGCTTACTTCACTCTGTATAATCGGCTCCAGTTTCATCCATCTCTTAGAACTGAATCAAATTTATTCTTTTTAAGGCCTGAGTAATATTCCATTGTGTATATGTACCACAGCTTTCTTATCCATTCATCTGCTGATGGACATCTAGGTTGTTTCCATGTCCTGGCAATTATAAACAATGTTGCAATGAACATTGGGGTACATGTGTCTCTTTCAATTCTGGTTTCCTCAGTGTGTATGCCCAGCAGTGGGATTGCTGGGTCATAAGGCAGTTCTATTTGCAATTTTTTAAGGAATCTCCACACTGTTTTCCATAGTGGCTGTACTAGTTTGCATTCCCACCAGCAGTGTAAGAGGGTTCCCTTTTCTCCATATCCTCTCCAGCATTTATTGCTTGTCGACTTTTGGATTACAGCCGTTCTGACTGGTGTGAAATGGTACCTCACTGTGGTCTTGATTTGCATTTCTCTGATAATGAGTGATGTGAGCATCTTCTGATGTGTTTGTTAGCCATCCGTATGTCTTCTTTGGAGAAATGCCTGTTTAGTTCTTTGGCCCATTTTTTGATTGGGTCGTTTAGTTTTCTGGAGTTGAGCTGCATAAGTTGCTTGTATATCTTTGAGATTAGTTGTTTGTCAGTTGCTTCCTTTGCTATTGTTTTCTCCCATTCAGAAGGCTGTCTTTTCACCTTGCTTATAGTTTCCTTTGTTGTGCAGAAGCTTTTAATTTTAATTAGATCCCTTTTTTTTTTTTTTTGCTTTTATTTCCAGTATACTGAGAGATGGATCATAGAGGATCCTGCTGTGATTTATGTCGGAGAATGTTTTGCCTATGTTCTCCTCTAGGAGTTTTATTGTTTCTGGTCTTACATTTAGATCTTTAATCCATTTTGAGTTTATTTTTGTGTGTAGTGTTAGAAAGTGATCTAATTTCATTCTTTTACAAGTGGTTGACCAGTTTTCCCAGCACCACCTGTTAAAGAGACTGTCTTTACTCCATTGTATGTTCTTGCCTCCTTTGTCGAAGATAAGGTGTCCATATGTGTGTGGATTTATCTCAGGGCTTTCTATTTTGTTTCCTCGATCTATTTTTCTGTCTTTGTGCCAGTACCATACTGTCTTGATGACTGTGGCTTTGTAGTAGACCCTGAAGTCAGGCAAGTTGATTCCTCCAGTTCCATTCTTCTTTCTCAAGATTGCTTTGGCTATTCGAGGATTTTTGTATTTCCATACAAATCTTGAGATTGTTTGTTCTAGTTCTGTGAAAAATACTGTTGGTAGCTTGATATGGATTGCACTGAATCTGTAGATTGCTTTGGGTAGTATACTCATTTTTACTATATTGAATCTTCCAATCCATGAACATGGTATATTTCTCTATCTATTAGTGTCCTCTTTGATTTCTTTCATCAGTGTTTTATAGTTTTTGATATATAGGTCTTTAGTTTCTTTAGGTAGGTATATTCCTAAGTATTTTATTCTTTTCATTGCAATGGTGAATGGAATTGTTTCCATAACTTTTTCTGTTTTCTCATTATTAGTGTATAGGAATGCAAGGGATTTCTGACTGTTGATTTTATATCCTGCAACTTTACTATATTCATTGATTAGCTCTAGTAGTGTTCTGGTCGAGTCTTTAGGGTTTTCTATGTAGAGGATCATGTCATTTTCAAACAGTGAGAGTTTTACTTCTTCTTTTCCAATTTGGATTCCTTTTATTTCTTTTTCTGCTCTGATTGCTGTGGCCAAAACTTCCAGAACTATACTGAATAGTAGTGGTGAAAGTGGGCACCCTTGTCTTGTACCTGACTCTAGGGGAAATGGTTTCAATTTTTCGCCATTGAGGATAATGTTAGCTGTGGGTTTGTCATATATAGCTTTTATTATGTTGAGGTACGTTCCTTCTATTCCTGCTTTCTGGAGAGTTTTTATCATAAATGGATGTTGAAATTTGTCAAAGGCCTTCTCTGCATCTATTGAGATAATCATATGACTTTTATTTTTCAATTTGTTAATGTGGTGAATTACATTGATTGATTTGCGGATATTAAAGAATCCTTGCATCCTTGGGATAAAGCCCACTTGGCCATGATGTATGATCATTTTAATGTGTTGTTGGATTCTGATTGCTAGAATTTTGTTAAGAATTTTTGCATCTATGTTCATCAGTGATATTGGCCTGTAGTTTTCTTTTTTTGTGGTGTCTTTGTCAGGTTTGGAATTGGGGTGATGGTGGCCTCATAGAATGAGTTTGGAAGTTTACCTTCCTCTGCAATTTTCTGGAAGAGTTTGAGTAGGATAGGTGTTAGCTCTTCTCGAAATTTTTGGTAGAATTCAGCTGTGAAGCTGTCTGGACCTGGGCTTTTGTTTGCTGGAAGATTTCTGATTACAGTTTCAATTTCCATGCTTGTGATGGGTCTGTTAAGATTTTCTATTTCTCCCTGGTTCAGTTTTGGAAAGTTGTACTTTTCTAAGAATTTGTCCATTTCTTCCAAGTTGTCCATTTTATTGGCATTTAATTGCTGATAGTAGTCTCTTATGATTCTTTGTATTTCTGTGTTGTCTGTCGTGATCTCTCCATTTTCATTTCTAATTTTATTGATTTGATTTTTTTTCTCTTTGTTTCTTGATGAGTCTGGCTAATGGTTTGTCAATTTTATTTATCCTTTCATACAACTAGCTTTTGCTTTATTGATTTTTGCTGTGGTCTCTTTTGTTTGTTTTGCATTTATTTCTGCCCTAATTTTTAGGATTTCTTTCCTTCTTCTAACTCTGGGGTTCTCTATTTCTTCCTTTCTAGTTGCTTTAGGTATAGAGTTAGGTTATTTATTTGACTTTTTTCTTGTTTCTTGAGGTATGCCTGTATTGCTATGAATTTTCCTCTTAGCACTGCTTTTATAGTGTCCCACAGGCTTTGTGTAGTTGTGTTTTCATTTTCATTCATTTCTATGCATGTTTTGATTTCTTTTTGATTTCTTCTGTGATTTGTTGATTATTCAGAAGGGTGTTTTTCAGCCTCCAAATGTTGGAATTTTTAATAGTTTTTCTCCTGTAGTTGAGATCTAACCTTAGTGCATTATGGTCAGAGAAGATGCTTGGAATAATTTCAATTTTTTTGAATTTATCAAGGTTAGATTTATGGCCCAGGATGTGATCTATCCTGGAAAAGGTTCTATGTGCACTTGAGTAAAAGGTGAAATGCATTGTTTTGGGGGTGAAATGTCCTATAGTTATCAATTAGGTCTAACTGGTCTATTGTATCATTTAAAGTTTGTGTTTCTTTGTTAATTTTCTGTTTAGTTGATCTGTCCATAGGTGTGAGTGGGGTATTAAAGTCTCCCACTCTTATTGTGTTATTATTAATTTCCCCTTTCTGCTTGTTAGCGTTTGTCTTATATATTGTGGTGTTCCTGTGTTGGGTGCATATATATTTATAATTGTTATATCTTCTTCTTGGATTGATCCTTTAATCATTATGTAGTGGCCTTCTTTGTCTCTTTTCACAGCCTTTGTTTTAAAGTCTATTTTATCAGATATGAGTATTGCTACTCCTGCTTTCTTTTGGTCTCTATTTGCATGGAATAACTTTTTCCAGCCCTTCACTTTCAGTCTGTATGTGTCTGTTGTTTTGAGGTGGGTCTCTTGTAGGCAGCATATATAGGGATCTTGTTTTTGTATCCATTCAGCCAGTCTTTGTCTTTTGGTTGGGGCATTCAACCCATTTACATTTAAGGTAATTATTGATACGTATGCTTCTGTTGCCATTTACTTTAATGTTTTGAGTTCAGGTTTATACGCCCTTTTTGTATTTCCTGTGTAAAGCCTATTCTTTAGCATGTGTTGGAGAGCTGATTTGGTGGTGCTGAATTCTCTCAGCTTTTGCTTGTCTGTAAAGCTTTTGATTTCTCCTTCATATTTGAATGAGATCCTTGCTGGGTACAGTAGTCTTGGCTGAAGGTTATTATCTTTCATCACTTTAAGTATGTCTTACCATCCCTCCTGGCCTGAAGAGTTTCTATTGAAAGATCTGCAGTTATTCTTATGGGGATCCCCTTGTGTGTTATTTGTTGTTTTTCCCTTGCTGCTTTTAATATTTGTTCTTTGTGTTTGGTCTTTGTTAGCTTGATTAATATATGTCTTGGGGTGTTTTGCCTTGGGTTTATCCTGTTTGGCACTCTCTGGGTTTCTTGGACTTGGGTGATTATTTCCTTCCCTACTTTAGGGAAGTTTTCAACTATTATCTCCTCAAGTATTTTCTCATGGTCTTTCTTTTTGTCTTCTTCTTCTGGGACTCCTATAATTCGAATGTTGGAGCATTTCATATTGTCCTGGAGGTCTCTGAGGTTGTCTTCATTTCTTTTAATTCATTTTTCTTTTTTCCTTGCTGATTCATTTGTTTCTACCATTCTATCTTCTATTTCACTAATCCTGTCTTTGTCTCTATTATTCTACTATTTGTTGCCTCCAGAGTGTTTCTGATCTCATTTATTGCATTATTTATTATATGTTGACTCTTTTTTATTTCTTTTAGGTCCTTGTTAAACCTTTCTTGCATCTTCTCAATCCTTGACCCCAGGCTATTTATCTGTGATTCCATTTTGATTTCAAGATTTTGGGTCATTTTCACTATCAATATTTGGAATTCTTTCTCAGGTAGATTCCCTATCTCTTCCTCTTTTGTTTGGTTTGGTGGGCATGTCTCCTGTTCCTTTACCTGCTGGGTATTCCTCTGTCTCTTCATCTTGGTTATATTGCTGTGTTTGGGGTGGCTTTTCTATATTCTGGGAATTTGTGGAGTTCTCTTTATTACTGAGCTTCCTCCCTGTGTGTGGAGTTGTACCAGTGGCTTGTCAAGGTTTCTTGATTAGGGAGGCTTGTGTTCGAGTTCTGGTGGGTGGAGTTGGATTTCTTCTCTCTGGAGTGCTGTAAGTGTCTAGTAATGGGTTATGAGACGTCTATGGTTTTGGAGTATTTTGAGCTGCCTGTATATTGAAGCTCAGGGGCGTGTTCTTGTGTTGCTGGAGAATTTGCACGGTATGTCTTGCTCTGGAACTTGTTGGCCCTTGGTGGTGCATGATTTCAGTGTAGGTATGAAGGCGTTTGATGAGCTCCTATTGGATAATGTTCCCTGTATTCAGGAATTCTCTGATGATCTCAGGATTTGGACTTAAGCCTTCTGATTCTGGTTTTCAGATTTATTTTTACAATAGCCTCATGACTTCTCCATCTATACAGCGCTGATGTTAAAACATCTAGGTTAAAGATGATAGGTTTCTCCACCTTGAGGGTCACCCCTAGAGGATCACTGAGTTACTTGGAGGAGGGAAGAGGAAAGGGGTAGTTAGAGGTGACTGGAATGGGATGAGGTGGAATCAAAAGAGGAGAGAGCAAGCTAGCCCATGACCACTTTCTTGTGTGTGTTCCACAGTTTGGACCTCTCAGAGGTGGTCACAGAGTTATACAGGGAATAGGAGAGGGAGGAGGTAGAGAGGGAGGAAGTAGACAGAGGGGGCCAGGGGGATAAAAGAGGGAGATGAAAAGGAGGGATACAGATCTGGCCAGTAACCAGTTCCCTGAGTGTTCTCCACCTTCTGGGACACACAGAGATACATAAAGTTGGGTAGAGAAGAGGAGGGATAGGGAGGAGAGAGAGGCCACCTGGTGGAGAAAAAAAGAGAGCCCAAAGGAGGAGAGAGTGGTCAAGCCAGTAATCTCACTCTCATGTAAAATTGGGTACTGAAGATTAGGTTTTAAAATGTACAAAGTTGGCAATGAATACCAAAATGTAAAGATTAAAAATCTGGAGTAGAGATTGGATTTTCAAAAATAAACTATTTTAAATTTAAAATATTTTAAATTTAAAATATTTTAAAATAAAATAAAATATTTTCAAAAAGAAGAAGGAGAAAAGGAAAAAAAAAGCCACCAGAATTATTAAGAGACAATAACCTCCACCACAAAAAGACTATATATGGCATTTGCTTTAAAAATAGGTTTTTTTTTTTTTGAAAAGTAATAATAGGTTATAAAAATAATAAATAGTGATATAGAGGACTTAAAAATTTAAGAAAGTTTTAAAAAAGAAGATGAAAAAGAAAAAAAGTTTTTTCAAAAATTAAAATATTCTTTAAAAAGAAAAAAAAGAAAGAAAAATCACGCTTCCACATCAACACCACCCCCCCAAAAAAAAATTGATCATAAAATTATTAAAGGTATATCTGGCCCTTTCTCTGGCATTGTGGGCTGTGTGGGGTTGCTACCAAGGCAGTTCCCTCTGTTTGACCTCCTCTGTTTACTGGTCTCTTCCGTGTCTGATTTCAGTCTTGACACAGGGAGGGCGGTGATGGACTCTACGCTGGGTTTGCCCCTGCTGATGGCACACACTAAGTTGCTCCGCGGGATAACCGTCTGGGGCCTGCCCTAGGCTTCATGCACCTCCCCGATCTAAGCCATTCAGGTTCGGCGCTCAGGAAGCCCTCTGAGGTGCAGATTTGGTTGGGCCTGTGCTTTGTGCCCTTCCCAGGTCCAAGTAGCTAGGGAGTTTGGCAAACGCAATTGCTGCGATTTCTGGCCTTTCCAGGCTGCTCAATTTTCTGGGTGTACCACTGGGGCTCCTTCTAAGGCAGATGATAACTGTCCAGAGCCCCCCAGAAGTCTTAGTTAGCAAAGAAACCTGCTTGCAATTTGGTAGGTAATGTCTCTCTTGAGCTGTGATTGCCCCTTTCCAGCACTTAAGGCTCTGGCTGCCTGTCGCCGGAGGGGGATGGTCTGCAGCCGGCTATTTCTGATCCATCCTTTGTTCTGTGTGCGGGCCTGTCAGTGCCTTATGTTAAAGCATTTCGCATGGTAGTTATCCCACAGTCTGGTTTGCTAGTCCAAGTTAGTTTGTTCTGGCCATGCGCGGACCTGATTCTGGCCGCGTTACCACCCGATTCTCAAGAAAAGCCATGCAGCCTGCATCTCCTGCAGCCCGATTCTTAGAAAGCACTGCCGCTGGTGAGTCCCGTTCCTTCCTGCCCAAACCCCACTTGTTAGTGTTGGATGCAGGCGTTTGCACTGCTTATCCGCTGGGGATTTTCCGTTGGGCTCATAATCTGTTGGTTTAAATTATTTATTTATTTTTCCTTCCTGTTAAGTTGCCCTCTGTGCTTCCAGGGCTCGCCCCAGACTCGGCTGTGAGAATTTTTCCTGGCTGTTTGGTAACCTCTCTTTTTAAGAGTCTCTTCCAGGATGGGATTCCCTTCCCGGGATGGGGCTCCCTCCCTACCTCCTTTGTCTCTTTTTTTTGTCTTTTATATTTATTCCTACCTGTTTTTGAAGCCAATAATCTGCTTTGCTGGATGCCTGATGTCCTCTGTCAGCATTCAGAAGTTGTTTTGTGGAATTTACTCAGTGTTGAAATGTTCTTTTGATGAAGTAGTGATGGAGAGAGTGGTCTCCCCATCCTATTCCTCCGCCATCTTTTCCTTCCCCCTTCTCTGGAGTTTTATCTTTTCCCTTCATCTAGGACATTACCCTCTGTTTTTCATCATGTTTAACTTCCCCTAATGTGGTTTTTCATTCATATTCAAAAGCAGAGACATTACTTTGCTGACTAAGGTCCGTCTAGTCAAGGCTATGGTTTTTCCAGTAGTCATGTATGTATGTGAGAGTTGGACTGTGAAGAAGGCTGAGCACCGCAGAATTTATGCTTTTGAACTGTGGTGTTGCAAAAGACTCTTGAGAGTCCCTTGGACTGCAAGGAGATCCAACCAGTCCATTCTGAAGGAGATCAGCCCTGGGATTTCTTTGGAAGGAATGATGTTAAAGCTGAAACTCCAGTACTTTGGCCACCTCATGTGAAGAGTTGACTCATTGGAAAAGACTCTGATGATGGGAGAGATTTGGTGCAGGAGGAGAAAGGGACGACAGAGGATGAGATACTGGATGGCATCACTGACTCGATGGACATGAGTCTAAGTGAATTCTGGGATTTGGTGATGGACACGGAGGCCTGGCATGCTGTGATTCACAGGGTCACAAAGAGTCGGACATGACTGAATGACTGAACTGAACTGAACTGAATGTGGTTTTTGGTCTAGCTGCTGTAGGATTGTGATTCTTCTTACTTCTGTCTGCTTTCTTATTAAGGAGGCTGAAGGTTTTGTAAGCTTCCTGATGGGAGGAGCTCATGGTGGGAGAAATTTGGTCTTGCTCTTCTGGGCAAGGCTGTGTTCAGTAAAGCTTTAATCCAATTGTCTGCTGATGTTTGGGGTTATGCTTCCTCCTTGTTGTTTAGTTTGAGTCAACTCAGCACTGGGGTCTACAGGCTGTAGTGATGATTCCCAGAGGGACTTATACCAAGGGACCCCTTCCAGAACTGCTGAAGCCAGGACCCCCAACCCCTGATGAGCCAGTGCTGACTCATGTTTACACAGGAGTCCATCTGACGCTGCAGGTAGGTCTGGTTCAGTCTCCTCTGGGGTCATTGCTCCTTTCCCCTGGACCTTGGTGCATGCAAAATTTTGTTTGTGCCCTCAAAAAGTGACATCTTTCTCCCAGTCATGTGGAAGTCTTGTAACCAAATCCACCGGCCTTCAAAGTCAGATTCCCTGGAGATTCCTAGTCCCTTTGTTGGATACCCAGGCTGGGAAGCCTGATGTCATGCAAAGAACCCTCACAAGAGTAGGATGAATTTTTAGTATTATCTTACTCCAGTTTGTGGGTCATCCACCCAGAAGATATGGGATTTGATTTTATCATGATTATGCACTTCCTGCCATCTTGTTATAGTTTTATCTTTATCTTTGTACATGGACTATCAGTTTTTGGTGGGTTTCAGTGTCCTCCTGTTGATTGCTGCTTAACATCCATTTGCGGTTTTGGTGTTCTCTTAGGGGAGGTGAGATACATCCTTCTCCTCCACCATCTTGACCCAGAAACCTGGAGAAGACTCTTAGAGTCACTTGGACTGCAAGGAGATTAAACCAGTCAGTCCTAAAGGAAATCAATCCTGAATATTCATTGGAAGAACTGATACTGAACCTCCAGTTCTTTGGCCATATATACATATACATATACATATAACTGAACAACTACAATATACATGTGTGTGTGTGTATTCTTTGGTGGCTCAGATGGTAATAAACCTGCCTGAAATGCAAGACACCCAGGTTCAATCCCTGAACCTGGAAAAAACCCTGGAGAAGGGAATGACTACATCCTCCAGTATTCTTGTCTGGAGAATTCCATGGACAGAGGAGCCTGGTGGCGTACAGTCCATGGGGTCATGAAATTATACCTGAAAGTTTATATACAAAAACTTATTCAGTCACTTATCAAATCCATACCATGTCCTTAGTATCCTCTCTGTGCCTGTGATAGTCAATGGAAATTGGCAATATATATAGACCTGGTTTCTGCAGACATGGTCCTTACAGTCAACCTCGGTTGTTTCCAAAGTGTGATCTGTGAACCTCCACTATCATCGTCACATGGGAATTTCTGAGAAATATCAAATTTTAATCCCAACTAAGACTTTCTATATCAGAAACTTGGAGGATGGGACTCAGTAATCTGTGTTTTAACAATAATCTCAGGTGATTCCGATGCAAAGTCTATTTTGAGAACCCTGGTTTTGCAGAGAAGACAAGTTTGAAGCAAAATTATTTTGATAATTAAATCAAGTGTTATCAGAAAAGAATGATTAATTGTTAGAGATAGCATGTAAGGTCTTTGCTTCTTTGATAATTCAAAGTAAGCCACCTTGAGGAATTGAAAGAATAAAAGTGAGCTATTGAATAGAAGAATGGATAACAGATAGGTATGTAATAAACCAAGCATAATAAATTGTTAATGATGATAACTTTTAGGTGATAGATGCTTATGTGCTCACTCACCTCAGTCATGTCTGACTCTTTGGGACCCTCTGGACTGTAGCTACAAAGGCCCCTCTCTCCATGGGATTCTCTAGGCAAGAAAATTGAGTTCTTGGCAAGATCCTCAATGGAATCTTCCAGACCCAGAGATTGTGTCTCCTCTGGCTCCTACATTGCAGGCCAATTCTTCACCCACTGAGCTACCTGGGAAGCCCAGGAGATAGGTATACATATATTTACTGCAAAATTATTTAGTTTTTCAAAACGTTCATGATAAAAATATTGAAGAAGATAGAATGGCCTTTCAGAAAGATTAGAGATGGTAGAAGAAGGAGTGATGGCATTCTTAATAAAAAGACATGTTCCATGATACACAATTCTCATTCATCTGTTAAATTTTGAGTCTTATAAGTAACTAAGAGAAGTACATTGTGGCTTCAGCATACTGACTAAAGAGGAAATAGATTTGACAAGGGCAAGACTAGAGGTAAATAGTTTTGCTTTTCTTAGAGAGGACATTATAATTTACTTTGCATGGTGTATTAATACAATATTTTCTATTACTGAGTATCATTGAATTATATAAATATCTGCTTCTTCACCTTACTAATGATGGGCATTTTTGTTGTTTCTAGACTAGCCTATTATAACCAATGCTGCTAAGAACATTGTGTGCAACTTGTGTCCAAGTCTTTAGTGACTGTATGATTTCCTTTGGAATGAAATTTATTGCTGAGCCATATAATAGATCAATATCTCAGTAATTATTGAATAGTTTAGCAATTTCCTGAAGCAGCTGTACCATTTCACATTCCCACC
Organism: Nanger dama; assembly: GCA_917880005.1. NCBI lineage: Eukaryota > Metazoa > Chordata > Mammalia > Artiodactyla > Bovidae > Nanger > Nanger dama. The sequence continues at coordinate 1,708,787 of CAKJTW010000045.1, forward strand.
AACAATGTTTAATATTCTAGTTTTTCCATACACATATTGAAGTTGCATTTATTTTTTTGTTATAATTTTTTTGAAGATTTATTATCCTTTTTGACATATAGTTAGTTGATTTAAATACTATGCTAGTTTCAGTGTACACTATATTGATTCAATATTTCTATGTATTATCTCCATATATTCTGCTGTTTCTGGATAGAATGTCCAGTTGTTGTTGTTGCTTAATTGCTAAGTTGTGTCTGAATCTTTTTGCAGCACCGTGGACTATATAGCCTGCCACGTTTTTCTGTCCATGGGATTTCTGAGACAAGAATATTAGAGTGGGATGCTATTTCCTTCTCCAGGGGATGTTCTTGATCCAGAAATTGAACCTGCATCTTCTACATTGCAAGGTGGATTCTTTAGCACTGAGTACCAGGGAAGCATAAAATGTCCTGTATATATCTATTAAATTGAAGTGATCTAGTATGTCATTTAAGACTAATGTTTGCTTATTTATTTTTGGCCTTGATCACCTGTCCGTTGATGTGAAATGTTAAAGTCTTCTGCTGTTATTGTATTATTGTCAACTTCTCCCTTTATGTGTATTAATATTTGCTTTATATTTTTATGTGCCCCTATATTAGGTATATTTTTGTCATTTGTCACAAAGTTATATCTGACTCTTCTTTGATTTCCCAGCTAGTTCCTTCTCCAAAGGATCTTTCCAATCCAGGACTTGAATATGTGTCTCCTATATTGGCTGGTAGAGTTAGAATCTTTGCCTCTTATCCACCAGGGAAGTCAGTATTAAGTACATGTATATTAACAAGCATTATATCCTCTTCATATATTGATCTGTTTATCATTATATAATACCCTGTTTTGTCTTTGTTAAATAATTTATTTTAAAATCTACTATTTCTTATTTGCGTATTGGTACCCCAGATTTCTTTTCATTTTCATTTGCGTGAAATACCTTTTTCCATCTTCTCATTTTCAGTCTGCATTTTTCGTTAGTTCTGAAGTGAGTCTCTCGTAGGTAGTATATAGAAGGGACTGATTTTCATTTCTTAATCCCTTCATCCACCCTGTGCTTTCAGGAGGTTCATTTCGTCCAGTAATATTTAAGGTGATTATTGATAAGTATGTACTTATTAATATTGTTTTTTAGTAGATCTTGTCATTCTTCTCTATTCTTTTCCTTTTATTCTCTTACCTTGTTCAGTTCAGTTCTGTCACTCAGTCGTGTCTGACTCTTTGTGACGCCATGAATCACAGCACACCAGGCCTCCTTGTTCATTACAATCTCTTGGAGTTCACTTAGACTCACGTCCATCGAGTCCGTAATGCCACCCAGCCATCTCATCCTCTGTCGTCCCCTTCTCCTTTGCCCCCAATCCCTCTCAGTATCAGAGTCTTTTCCAGTGAGTCAACTTTTCGCATGAGGTGGCCAAAGTACTGGAGTTTCAGCTTTAGCATCATTCCTTCCAAAGAAATCCCAGGGCTGATCTCCTTCAGAATGGACTAGTTGGATCTCCTTGCAGTCCAAGGAAATCTCAAGAGTCTTCTCCAACACCACAGTTCAAAAGCATCAATTCTTTGGCACTCAGACTTCTTCACAGTCTAACTCTCGCATCCACACATGACCACAGGAAAAACCATAGCCTTGACTAGACGGACCTTAGTCGGCAAAGTAATGTCTCTGTTTTTGAATATACTATCTAGGTTGGTCATAAGCTTTCTTCCAAGGAGTAAGCGTCTTCTAATTTCATGGCTGCCGTCACCATCTGCAGTGATTTTGGACCCCCAAAAATAAAATCTGACACTGTTTCCACTGTTTCCCCATCTATTTCCCATGAAGTGATGGGACCAGATGCCATGATCTTCGTTTTCTGAATGTTGAGTTTTAAGCCAACTTTTTTGCTGTCCTTTTACTTTCATCAAGAGGCTTTTAGCTCCTCTTCACTTTCTGCCATAAGGATGGTATCATCTGCATATGTGAGGTTATTGATATTTCTCCCAGCAATCTTGATTCCAGCTTGTGTTTCTTCCAGTCCATCCTTTCTCATGATGTACCCTGCATATAAGTTAAATAAGCAGGGTGACAATATACAGCCTTGACATACTCATTTTCTTATTTGGAACCCATCTGTTGTTACATGTCCAGTTCTAACTGTTGCTTTCGGACCTGCATACAGATTTCTCAAGAGGCAGGTTAGGTGGTCTGGCATTCCCATCTCTTTCAGAATTTTCCACAGTTGATTGTGATCCACACAGTCAAAGGCTTTGGCATAGTCAATAAAGCAGAAATAGATGTTTTTCTGGAACTGTCTTGCTTTTTCAATGATCCATTGGATATTGGCAATTTAATCTCTGATTCCTCTTCCTTTAAAAGCTTCTGCGCAACAAAAGAAACTATAAGTAAGCTGAAAAGACAGCCTTCTGAATGGGAGAAAATAATAACAAATGAAACAACTGGCAAACAACTAATCTCAAAAATATACAAGCAACTTATGCAGCTCAACTCCAGAAAAATAAACGACCCAATCAAAAAATGGGCCAAAGAACTAAATAGGCATTTCTCCAAAGAAGACATATGGATGGCTAACAAACATATGAAAAGATGCTCAACATCACTCATTATCAGAGAAATGCAAGTCAAGACCACAATGAGGTACCATTTCACACCAGACAGAATGGCTGTGATACAAAAGTCTACAAGCAATAAATGCTGGAGTGAAAACTAGTACAGTCATTATGGAAAAAGTGTGGAGATTCCTTAAAAATTGCAAATAGAACTGCCTTATGACCCAGCAATCCCCCTGCTGGGCATACACACTGAGGAAACCAGAATTGAAAGAGACACATGTATCCCAATGTTCATTGCAGCACTGTTTATAATAGCCAGGTCATGGAAACAACCTAGATATCCATCAACAGATGAATGGATAAGAAAGCTGTGGTACATATACACAATGGAGCATTACTCAGCCTTTAAAAAGAATAAATTTGACTCAGTTCTAATGAGATGGATGAAACTGGAGCCGATTATACAGAGTGAAGTAAGCCAGAAAGAAAAACACCAATACAGTATACTGACACATGTATATGGAATTTAGAAAGATAGTAATGATCATCCTGTATGTGAGACAACAAAAGAGACACAGATGTATAGAATGGACTTTTAGCCTCTGAGGGAGAGGGAAAGGGTGAGATGATTTAGGAGAACGGCATTGAAACATGTATACTATCATGTAAGAAATGAAGCGCCAGTCTATGTTTGATACAGGATGCTTGGGGCTGGTGCACGGGGATGATCCAGGGAGATGATATGGGGTGGGAGGTGGGAGGGGGTTTCAGGATTGGGAGCTTGTGTACACCTGTGGCTGATACAGTATTGTAAAGTAGAATAAAGTAAAAATAAAATTTATAATAAAACCAAATAAACCCAGCTTGAATATCAAGTAGTTCATGGTTCATGTATTGCTAAAGCCTGGCTTGGAGAATTTTGAGCATTACTTTACTAGCATGTGAGATGAGTGCAACTGTCCTGTAGTCTGAACATTCTTTGGCATTGCCTTTCTTTGGGATTGGAATGAAAACTGACCTTTTCCAGTCCTGTGGCCACTGCTGAGTTTCCCAAATTTGCTGGCATATTGAGTGCAGCACTTTCACAGCATCATCTTTCAGGATTTGAAACAACTCCACTGGAATTCCATCACTTCCACTAGCCTTGTTTGTAGCGATGCTTTCTAAGGCCCACTTGACTTCACATTCCAAGATGTCTGGCTCTAGATGAGTGATCACACCATCATGATTATCTGGGTCGTGAAGATCGTTTTTGTACAGTTCTTCCATGTATTCTTGCCACCTCTTCTTAATATCTTCTGCTTCTGTTAGGTCCATACCATTACTGTCCTTTATCGAGCCCATCTTTGCATGTAATGTTCCCTTGGTATCTCTAATTTTCTTGAAGAGATCTCTAGTCTTTTCCATTCTGTTTTTTCCTCTATTTCTTTGCATTGATTGTTGAAGAAGGCTTTCTTATCTCTTCTTGCTATTCTTTGGAACTCTGCATTCACAAAGTGAAAGTCACTCAGTCATGTCTGAGTCTTTGTGACCCCATGAACGATACAGTCCATGGAATTATCCAGGCCACAGTTCTGGAGTGGGTAGCCTATCCCTTCTCCAGTGAATCTTCCAGACCCAGGACTTGAACCGGGGTCTCCTGCATTGCAGACGGATTATTTACCAACTGAGCTATCCAGGAAGCTTTTTACCTTGTAGTTTGATAATTTTTTTTAGTCCTATGTTTGTGATTCTTTTCTCTAGTATTTGTTTATCCACTATAGGTTTTTGATTTGTGATTACCATGCAGTTTATATATGTTCATCTGCAACTATTTCTACCTGTTTTAAACTGGTAGTCATTAAAGTTTGAAGATATTCTAAAACACCAACATTTTTACTTCATTCCCTCACAAGTTTTTCTTTCCAAGACATTTAATACCAAACTCACATCATTCTAGAGTCCACTTAGTACAAAACTATCTTAATTCCTAATGGCAATTAAACTCCTTTTTTTTTTTAACTTTTAATTGGAAGGGGATTGCTTTACAATGTTGCATTGGTTTTTGTTGTACAACAGGTAAATAAGCTGTAAGTATACATATATGCCCTCCTTCTTGAGTCTGCCTCCGATTGTCCCATCCCACCTCTCCAGGTTTACACAGAGCACTGAGCTGAGCTCTTTCTTACACAGATGCTTCTATTTTACACATGGTAATGTGTATATATATATATATATATATATACCCTTCTTGGATCACTGCATTGTCATAGAAAAGGGATTGCATAATTCAATGAAGCTATTAGCCATGCCTTGTAGGAACACCAAAGATGGAAGGTCATAGTGGAAAGTTCTGACAAAATGTCATCCACCTGAGGAGGGAATGGCAAACCATGCCAGTATACTAGTGATGAGAACCCCATGAACTGTATAAAAATGTAAAAGTATATGACACTGAAAATGAACCCCCAGGTCAGAAGGTGTCCAATATGCTAGTGGAGAAGAGCAGAGGACAACTGCTAATAGTTTCAGAAAGAATAAACTTTCTGGACAAAAGCAGCAATGATGCTCTTCTGAATGTGTCTGGTGATGAAAACACAAGGTAAAGAGCAGTGTTACATGGGAACACGAAATGTTAGGTCCATGAATCAAAGTAACTTGGATGTGGTCAAGCAGGAGATGGGAAGAGTAAAACTGACATCCTAGAAATCAGTGAACTAAAGTGGAAGAGAATGGGTGAATTTAATTCAGATGAAGATTATGTCTATTTCTGTGGGCAAGAATCCCATAGAAGAAATGGAATAGCCCTCATAATCAACAAGGTGTCTGAAATGCAGTATTTGGGTGCAACCTTAAACAATAAAATAATCTCAGTTTGTTTCCAAGACAAGAATTTAACATCACAGTAAACCAAGTCTGTGTTGCAAACACCAATGCCAAAGAAGCTGAAGTTGATCAGCTGTATTAAGACCTAGGAGACTACAACTAACACCAAAAAAAGGGGAAAAAAAAAAAAAAAAAGAAGTGTCCATAGGGTGTTGGGATGCAAAAGTAGGAAGTTAAGAAATACCTGATGCAACAGTCAAGTTTGGCCTTGGAGTACAAAATGAAGCAGGTCAAAGGCAAACAGAATTCTGCCAAGAGAATGCACTGTTCATAGCAAATGCAGTTTTCAACAACACAAGAGATGACTCTACTCATGAACATTACCAAATGGTCAGTACTGAAATCAGTATTCAGTATACACAAAAACTGATTGTATCTTTGTAGCCAAAGACAAGGAAGCTGTATACAGGTGGATGAAACAAGACTTGGAGCAAACTGTGGCTCAGATCATCAGCTCATCATAGCAAAATTCAGATTAAACTAAAGAAAGCAAGAACAACCATTTGGAAAGTGAAGTATGACTTAAGTCAAATCCCTTAAGAATATACAGTAGTAGTGATTAATACCTTTAAGGGATTAGATCTAATAAACAGCACATGAAGAACTCTGAACAGAGGTCCATAATTTTTACAGGAGGCAGCAAACGAAATGGTTCCAAAGGGGGGAAAAATGAAAGAAGAGAAAATAATTGTTTGAGGAGGCTTTAAAAACAGCCGAGGAAAGAAAATAAGTGAAAAGCAAGGGAGCAAGGGAAAGATACATCCAACTAAAGGCAGAGTTCCAGAGAATACTGAGAAAGAAAAGGTCTCCTTCAATGAACAATACAAAGATGTAGAGGAAAACAAGAAGGTAAGCTAAAAGCAAAGAGAGAAAAGGAAAAGTATAACCTTTCAAATGCAGAGTTCCAAAAAAATAGCAAGGAGAGAAAAGAAAGTCTTCCTCAGTGATTAGTGCAAAGAAATAGAGGGAAAAATAGAAAAGGAAAGACTGGAGATCCCCTTCAAGAAAATAAGAGATACTGAAGGAACATTTCATGTAAAGATGGGCACAATAAAGGACAGAAATGATAAGGACCTAACAGAAGCAGGGGATACAAAGAAGAGGTAGCAAGAATACACAGAAGAAATATACAAAAAGATCTTCATGGCCAAGATAATCACAGTGGTGTGATTGCCCACCTAGAGCCAGACATCCTTAAATATGAAGTTAAGTGGGTTTTAGGAAGCATCACTACAGAAAAAGTTAGTGGAAGTCATGGAATTCCAGTTGAGCTATCCAAAATCCTAAAAGATGATGCTGTGAAAGTGCTGCACTCAATATGCCAGCAAATATGAAATCTCCACATTGGCCAAAGGACTGGAAAAGGTGAGTTTTCATTTCAGTTCCAAAGAAAGTACAAGTTACTGCACACTTGCACTCATCTCACACACCAGCAAAGTAATGTTCAAAATTCTCTAAGCCAGGTTTCAATAGTAGGTAAACTGTGAGATTGCAGATGTTCAAATTGAATTTAAAAAGGCAGAGGAAGCAGAGATCAAATTGCCACCATCCATTGGATAATCACAAAGAAGAGATTTCCAGAAAAAAAATCTATATTTTATTTACTGACTATGCAGAATCCTTTGACTGAGTAGATCACAACAGATTGTGAAAATTCTTAAAGAAATGCGATTACCAAACCACCTAACTTGCCTCGTGAAACATCTGTATGCATGTCAAGAAGCAACAGTTAGAAATGGACATGGACAATAGACTGGTTCCAAATAGGAAAAGGAGTACGTCAAGGCTGTATATTGTCACTCTGCTTATTTAACTTATATTTAGGGCACATCATGAGAAATGCTTGATTGGATGAAGCACACATTGGAATCAAGATTGCTGGGGAAAATATCAATAACCTCAGATACACAAATGACCCCACCCTTTTGGCAGAAAGTGAAGAAGAGCTAAAGGGCCTCTTGATGAAAATGAGAGGGGAGGGTGAAAACGTTGGCTTAAAACTCAACATTCAGAAACCTAAGGTCATGGCATCCGGTCCCATCACTTCATGGCAAATAGTTGAGGAAACCATGGAAATAGTGACATATTTTATTTTCGGGCTCCAAAGTCACTTCAGAGAGTGACTGCAGCCATGAAATTAAAAGACACTTGTTCCTTAGAAGAAAATCTATGACCAAGTTATACAACATACTAAAAAGCAGAGATATTACTTTGCCAACAAAGGTCCGTTTAGTCAAGGTTATGGTTTTAAGAAAGTTGAGCACCAAAGAATTGATGCCTTTGATCTGTGGTGTTAGAGAAGACTCTTGAGAGTCCCTTGGACTGCAAAGAGATTCAACGAGTCCATCCCAAAGGAAATAAGTTCTGAATATTCATTTGAAGGACTGAAGATGAAGTTGAAACTCCAATACTTTGGCCACCTAATGGGAAGAACTGACTCATTGGAAAAGACCCTGATGCTGGGAAGATTAAAAGCAGGAGGAGAAGAGGATGCCAGAGGATGAGATGGTTGATGGTATCACTGACTTGATGGACATGAGTTTGTGTAAGCTCCAGGAGTTGTTGATGGACAGGGAAGCCTGGTGTGCTACAGTCCATAGGATCACAAAGAGTTGGACACTACTGAGCGACTGAACTGAACTGACAGATCTCTTCAAGAAAATCGAAAATGTCAAAGGAATATTTCATTCAAAGATGAGCACAAAAAGGACAGAAATTGTACAGACATAAGAAAAGCAGAAGATATGAAGAAGAGATGGAAAGAATACACAGAACTGTATGAAAATGATCTTAATGACCCAGATAACCATGATGGTGTAATCTCTCATTCAGAGCTAAATATTCTAGACTGTGAAATCAAGGGGCCCTTAGGAAACAGTGCTGCCAATAAAACTAGTGGAAATGATGGAATTCCAGTAGATTTATTTTAAATCCTTAAAGTAATGCTATTAAAGAGCTGCACTCAATGTGTCAGCAAATTTGGAAAACCCGTCAGTGGCCACAGGACAGGAAATGTCAGTCCTCATCTCAATTCCCAAGTAGGGCAGTGCCAAAGATTATTCAAACCACTGTACAATTTCACTCAACTCCCATGCTAGTAAGGATATGCTCAAAATCCTCCAAGCTAGGCTTCAGCATTATGTGAACCAAAAACACAGAGATGTACAATTTTGTTTTAGAAAAGACAGCAGAATGAGAGATCAAATTGTGAACATTTATTAGATCATAAAGAAAGCATGCACTGGAGAAGGAAATGGCAGCCCACTCCAGTGTTCTTGCCTGGAGAATCCCAGGGACGGGGGAGCCTGGTGGGCTGCTGTCTATGGGGTCACACAGAGTCAGACACGACTGAAGTGACTTAGCAGCAGCAAAGAAAGCAAGGGATTTCCTGAAAAATATCTATTCCCGAAAAATATCTACCTCTGTTTCATTGGCTACAGTAATGCCTTTGATCGTGTGGATTATAACAAGCTGTGGAAAGCTCAGTGTTATCCTCTCAGTTCATCCCACCCTCACCTTGAACACACAAGTTGGTACTCTATGTCTGTGTCGATATTTCTGCCCTATAAATATGCTCATCAGTACCATTTTTGTAAATTCTATATATACACATTAATATCTGATACTTGTTTTTCTCTTTCTGACTTACTTCACTCTCTACAATAGACATTAGATTTACCCACCTAACTGAAACTGACTCAATTTTGTTCTTTCTCATGGCTGAGTAATATTCCATTGAATATATATATCACAACTTCATTATCCATTAACTTGATGACGGACATCAATGTTGCTTTCAAGTCCAGACTATTGTAAACTGTGTTGTAATGAACATTGAGTCATCTGTGTCTTTTGAATTATGGCTTCCTCTGGATATAGGCCCAGTAGTAGGACTGGTAGTTCATATGTTACATTTATTCCTATATCTGAAAAGAAACCTCTACCCTGTTTTTTATAATGCCCATACTACTTTATATTCCCACCAACGGTGCAAAAGGGTTCCCCTTTGTCCACATACTCTCCAGCACTTATTGTTAGTACATTCTTTTGATGACGGCCATTCTGAAGAGTGTGAGGTGATATCTCATTGTAGTTATGATTTGCATTTCTGTAATAGCTAGCAATATTGATCATCTTTAAAGGTATTTGTTGGCCATTTATATTTCATCTTTTGAGAAATATTCATTTAGGTCTTCTTTCTATTTTTTGATTGGATTGTTTGTTTTTCTGATATTGGGCTGTGTGTTGCTTGTATATTTTGGAGATTAATCATTTTTCAGTTGCTTAATTTGCAATTATTTTCCTTCATTGTGAGAGATGTCCCTTCACTTTGTTTACATCTTTTCCTATGTTAGGTTCCAATTTTGTTGTTTTTGTTACTATTTCTATTACCCTAGGAGGTGAATCAAAGAGGAACATGTAGGGATTTAAGTCAAAAATTATTCTATGTTTCCCTCTATGAGTTTTATAGTTTCTGACTTTATATTTAGGTATTAAATCCATTTTGAGTTTATTTTTAAGTATGGTGTCAGAAAGTGTTCTAATTTCATCCTTTTACATGTAGCTGTCCAGTTTTCTCATCATCACTCATTGGAAAAGACTCATGCTGGGAGGGATTGGGGGCAGGAGGAAAAGGGGACGACAGAGAATGAGATGGCTGGATGGCATCACTGACTCAATGGATGTGAGTCTGTGTGAACTCCAGGAGATGATGATTAACAGGGAGGCCTGGTGTGCTGCGATTCATGGGATCACAAAGAGTCGGACACGACTGAGCCACTGAACTGAACTGAACTTATTGAAAAAACTGTCTTTTCTCCATTGTATATTTTTGCCTCCTTTGTCAAAGATAAGGTGCCTATATGTGCATGGGTTAATCTCTCGGCTTTCTGTCCTGTTATATTGATTTATATTTTTTTTTTATTGTCAGTACCATAGCTTATTGATGACTATAGTTTTGTAGTTTTGTCACAAGTCAGGAAGATTGATTCCTTCAGCTCTGCTTTTCTTTCTCAAGGTTATGTTCTTTGTGTTCTCATACAAATTGCACTTTTTCCTCTAGTTCTGTGAAACTGTCATTTGGTAATTTGATAAAGATACATTTTCCATTTTTGTTGTTGCATTTTTTTAAAATTTTGATGTTTATCCCTTACTGTTTATTTTAGTCTTTTCATCTTTATACTAATTTATTTGATCCACAGCTTTTACTCTATGTTTGCCTTTACTAGTGGGATTTTCCCCTTTCCTTTCAATTCTTATTTCTTGTTTTAATTTTTCATTTTCACTTTAACATGTCTTACATGTTTTGTAAGTTTGATTTAGAAGTAATTATTTTTTTTTAAATCTTTCTGAGTTGTTGTTATTGCTTTTTAAACTTCCCTTCAATTCCGAATGATAACCTTGTTGGGTAGGTTGCCAATTTACCATTTCAGTACTTGAAATATATTATGCCACTCCTTTTGGACTTCAAACTTCTATCAAAAGTTGGCTGATAACTTTATGTGGTTCATTTGCATGGCAGTCTTTGTTTTTCTCTTTATCTTTAGTTTCTGCAAGTTTAATTATGCTATGTCATGGTGTCTGTCTCTTTGAGGTTACCTTGCTTGAGAGTTCCTCCTGGATCTAAAATACTGTATCTCTCCTCAGCTTCAGGATGTTTCAAAAATAATTTTATTAAATTTATTTTTGACTCATCTCTCTTCTCCTCCAAAGTGTAAAATGTGAATGTTAATATGCTTAATGCTTTCTCAAAAGGTCCTTAAACTTCTCTCATCTTGAAAAACTTTTTTTTTTTTTGCTGTTCTGATATGGTAATTTCCATTATTCTTTCTTTCAAAATATTTATGGACTCTTCTATATGACTTAGTCTGGAGCTAACTGTAGTTTTTCCACTTATTGTATTCTTCAGCTCTAAGTTGTTCTTTGGTACATTTTGTAGTTCTTATTACCTTGTTCAAATTCTCATGGCTCTTATCAATTTTCCTTCAAAACTTGTTAGAATTCTTATTGTTTTTGAAAACTTATTACTTGTAGTCTTTTGAAATCTTTAGCTTGTAAATTATTTTTCTGTGTTTTATTCACTTTTTCCCTCTTGCATTTTCCTTATTATTGCTTCACTCAGAAAAAAAAGAAAAATTATCGTGTTCTCATATTGATTACCTTCCTCTGTGTCAACTGGAAAATACACACAACATAACAGTTGAGAGTTATGTTCCATTTGATGGAAATTTTTAAGACTTCAAGCCAGGGAGACAGCATCATAAGTAACCCTGAGAGAGCCACTTTGAGGGGTTGGTGGTAGGGGCCACATTTAATAGAAATTTTGCAACATAAAGCAGGTGTTTTGAACATCAAATGATTATTTTTAACATATCTTTAAATTTTTATTTTAGTTTAAATTATTTGACTTCATTTGTCTTAATTGTCCTGCAGCATATGGGCTCTTAGTTCCCTAACCAGAGATCAAACCGATTCTTAATCACCAGACCACCAGGGAAGTCCAAAAGAGCACTGTTAATTAAAGAAAACCAGATAACCTGAGCTAAGGAATTTAGTGCTTTTTCATCTATGGGAAGATGCAAGAGTCTAGGCCCCCTGAAATCATTCTTTTGATATGCATCTGAGCTATCTAGGGCCAGTTTCCAGTATGTTCACATCCTGAGTTTCCTTTCCTCGGGACTCACCATAACAGTGGCTACAGTCCAATGGCTGGTAAATGGCAGGTATTCTCTTTCTGAATCCATTCAAGGTTCACTGGCTCACACTGGAGGGCTGCAATCACTGATGAGTGTTACACCCTCCTGTACTGATGTGACAAGAAATATTCCATTTCCAAGTTCCTCCCCTTGGCAGGAAATTTGACCACTATTTAGGAGATAGTTTATGATCAATTTTTGTCCCACAGCACTAGAAGGATCATCCCAGATGAAGCTAAAGTTCCTGTTGGTATGACACTACAGGTGCTAATTTCCAGAATAGAACTTGTTGGAAAATTCAAAGATTCTCTGGATCCTAATTTACTAATCTATTATGATCCATAAAAGGTTTTCACTTGTAACTTTCCATATCTAGAGTTGCACTAATGCAATCATTGATCACATACAGAACTATATACCTGATCTACTGCTACAAGTTACCTAGTCACCATTACTTTTGTTGGAAGCCTGGTTACACACTGGATACTGTAAGAGAAAATTGTCATAATTATGTAGCTATTAATAGTAGCATTAACAAAATTGTAGTGTAGCAGCAATACAAAGCACAAACAATTTAGAAACAGAAAAATATATATATACTGATTAGTATAACTAGTCATAATTCATTTGTAATAAAACATCAGTCCCACATGAGGGCCAGCTGGAGAGGCCAAATTCTGGCAGGTTCAGGTAGAGAGAAAAAGATAAATGTTTTATCTTTGTCTTTGTGTTTATCTTTGTCTACAAAGGTATATTTTACCACTTTCTTGTAGGTCATAGCATTAGAGAAAAGGATTACTGGAAAAAAAAGATTCAAGCTAGTATATTCTCCAAAGTCATAAAGTTACAAATCGTATTTATCATTTATCATTCCATATAATTGATTTCTGTTGATCTGCATGAAATAAATCAGGTTTTCCATTAGAATTTGGAACACACTTCCATTTGTTACATACTTCAGAGATATTACCTAAAGTCTATCAGAAATTTACATTTTTTAAAAAGTACTTTTTATGAGTTTTATTTAAAATATTCATTTTGTAAAAGGAATGTAAAGTGTTGATTGTCTCTATAGGAGAAACCTTAACATAGCATGGTAAAAGATTTGAGTAAAAGGAATTATCAGGAAGCTCGGATATTTTTGTGACATATAACATTTTAGGGTAATAACTGTAATTATGATTGATAACATATCAGATGTTAGGGATTCAAATAAATTTTAAAATATCTATATTAATGATATTTATCAATACATTATAACTCAAAGTTTACCTTCAATCACTTAATAATGTTTCTGGTTTAAAAATACCAAATAAACTTAGTTTAATATTCTTCTCTGAGATGTGTTTTAAAACCTTTTGTTATTTTTTTAAAGGAAACTTCCCAAATATCAAACAAAACATGATCATAGGTCACTGAAAAGACTACACATTCACTTAAATAAGTCATAAAACACCTAAAGGAAAACAAATAGACATCTCTTAAGGGCATAAAAATCCACAAAATCTGTTATCAAAAAGGAGAAATTTACCAGAAATAGAAATAAAACTTCAGTCTACATTAGCTTACTTAACAAAATCCATTGAGTTAGTTAATATCAATCTATATTTAATTTTGACTGAGCAGAAAATTTTATTTTTTGTTCTTTTCCACAACTTCTCATCTGTATGTAGATCAGCCTGTCTCTCATTACCCATTTAAATAAAACCAACCAACTCATAAATAGTTTTTCTTTTTCCTCAAGAAAATGTAATTTCATTCCTAGTAAATTCTTTATTGAAAGCATGCATTCTATTTTTAATGTACACTGAAATGTTTGTTATTCAATTAGTTTTAATTATGCATTTATATTAGAATCTTGAGTCTTAAAAGCCTAAGCTTATAGTGAAGGTGTCTTTTACATTCAGTTCAGTTCAGTTCAGTCCCTCAGTCATGCCTGAAACTTTGTGACCCCATAGACTGTAGCACTCCTGGCTTCTCTGTCCATCACCAACTCCTGGAGCTTACTCAAACTCATTTCCATTGAGCCTATGATGCAATCCAAACATCTCATCCACTGTCATCCTTTATACCGCCTTCAGTCTTCCCCAGCATCAAGTTCTTTTCTGATTCAGTTCTTCACATCAAGTGGCCAAATTATTGGAGCTTCAGTCTCAGTGTCATTCCCTCTGATTAATATTCAGGATTTATTTCTTTTCTGATTGACTTATTTGATGTCCTTGCAGTCCAAGGGACTCTCAAGAGTTTTTTCAACACCCCAGTTCAAAAGCAGCAATTCTTCAGCTCTCAGCCTTCTTCATGATCCAGCTCTCACATTGACGAAGACTACTAGATAAACCATATTTTTACTTTAGTGACCTTTGCTGGCAAAGTAATATCTCTGTTTTTAAATAGGCTGTCTAATTTTGTCATAGTTCTCCTTCAAGGAACAAGCGTCCTTTAATTTTGTGGCAGCAGTCAACATCAGCAGTTACTTTTGAGACCAAGAAAATAAAGCCTGTCACTGTTTCCCTTCTTTCCCCATCCTACTGCCATGATCTTCATTTTTTGATTGTTGAACTTTCCGCCAGCCTTTTCACTTTCCTCTTTCACCTTCATCAAGAGGATCTTTAGTTCCTCTTCACTTCCTCCAATAAGAGTTGTGTCATCTGCATATCTGAAGTTATCAGTACTTCTCCCAGCATTCTCAACTTCAGCTTGTGCTTCATACAGCCAAGCATTTCTCATTATTTACTCTGGATATAAGTTAAATAAGAAGGGTGACAATATGCTGCCTTGATGTACTCCTTTCCCAGTTTGGAACCAGTCCATTGTTCCATGTCTGATTCTAACTGTTGCTTCTTGAAGTACATACAGCTTTTCCAGGGGGCAGGTAAGTGATTTGGTATTACCATTTCTTAAAAAAATTTCCCTAGTTTGTTGTTATCTACACAGCAAAAGGCTTTAGTGTAGTCAGTGCAGTAGAAGTATATCTATTTTCTGGAATTCTCTTGATTTTTCTATGATCCAAAGTATGTTGGCAACTTGATATCTGACTCCTCTGCCTTTTCTAAATCCAACTGTACATCTGGAAGTTCTCAGATCATGTATTGGTGAAGCCTAGGTTGGAGGATTTTGAGCATTACTTTGGTAACATGTGAATGAGTGCAATTGTGTGGTAGTTTGATCATTCTTTGGCTTTGCCCTTCTTTGGGACTGGAATGAAAACTGACTTTTTCTAGTCCTGTGGACACTTCTGAGTTTCGAAATTTGCTGGCATATTGAGTTCAACACTTTAAAAGCATCATCTTTTAGGATTTGAAATAGCTCAGCTGGAATTCCATCACATCCAGTAACTTTGTTAATAATGATGCTTCTTAAAGCCCACTTAACTTCACACTCCAAGATATCTGGCTCTAGGTGGGCGATCACATTATTGTGGTTTTCCAGATAATTAAGATCTTTTTGGTATAGTTCTGTATATTCTTGCCAGCTCTTCTTAATATCTTCAATTTCTTGAAGCAGGTCTACTTTTCTTGAAGAGATCTACTTTTACTTTCTCTACTTAGTAACTGAGGTCTTAGTATCTTATTCTTTTAGGATATTATCTGTTAATTCAATAAAATTTCATCATTTATATATAAGCTGCCAACTATCTCAAAAGATCATTATTATTTTGGGGGGGACTCTGTGGGAGAGGGAGAGGGTGGGTTGATTTTGGAGAATGGCATTGAAACATGTATACTATCATGTAAGAAATGAATTGCTAGTCTAGGTTTGATACAGGATACAGGATGCTTGGGACTGGTGCACTGGGATGACCCAGAGAGATGATATGGGGAGGGAGGTGGGAGGGGGGTTCATGGTTGGGAACTCATGTACACCTGTGGTGGATTCATGTAAATGTATGGCAAAACCAATACAGTATTGTAAAGTAAAAAAAAGAAAAGAAAAGAAAATGTTCTAAATAATTTTAGAAAAGATTATTTTAAGTGGAAATTTCTAAAATATAGTTATTTTAGAGGGTTACCTCAGAATTCTTATCTCTATTACATTTACTTAAAAAAATAAAGTTTCATCTTTTCAAGTATTTGTTTTTTGTTTTATTTTTGCTTGCAAAGGATATAATAAAGTCTAAAAGGTCAATTTTCATGCCAGTTCCAAATAAAGGCAATGCTAAAATTATTCAAACTACTGCACAATTGCTCTCATTTCACATGCTAGCAAAGTAACACCCAAAATCATTCAAGCAAATTTTAAATAACACGTGGACCAAGAACTTTAAAATGGATTTAAAAGCTGGATTTAGAAAAGGCTCAAGAACAAGAAATCAAATTGTCATCATTTGTTGGATCATATTAAAAACAAGAGATTTGCAAAAAAAATACCACTTATTCATTGACTACATGAAAGTGTTTGACTGTGTGGATCACAAGAAAATGAGAAAAATTCTTAAGAAGACATACAAATACTAGGCCACATTACCTATCTCTTGAGATACCTGTGTACAGGACAAGAAGGAACAGATAGAACAGAACATGGAAAAATGGATTGCTTCAAAATTTGGAGGAAGTCAAGTCTGCATATTGTTTTCTTGCTTATTTAATGTATATCCAGAATACATAATGGAAAATGCCACTCTGGATCAATCACAAGCGGAATCAAGATTGATGGGAGAAATATCAACAACCTCATATAGGTAGATGATACCACTCTAATGGCAGAAGACAAAGAATAGCTAAAAAGCTTTTTGATAAGGGTGAAAGAGGAAAGTGAAAAAGCTGGCTTAAAACTCAACATTTAAAAACTAAAATCTTGGCATCTGGTCCCATTACTTCCTGGAAAATAGAAGAGGAAAAAGTGGAAGCAGTGACAAATTTAATTTTCTAGGCTTCCAAAATCACTGCATATGGTGTCTGCAGCCACAAAATTAAGACTATTGATTCTTGGAAGAAAAGCTATGACAAACCTAGACAGCTTATTAAAGCTGACATCACTTTGTTGACAAAGTTCTGTATAGTCAAAGTTATGGTTTTTCCAGTAGTGATGTACAGGTGTGAAATTTGGACCATAAAGCAGGTTGGGCACCAAAGAAGTGAGGCTTTCTAGCTGTGGTGCTGGATAAAACACTTCAGAGTCCCTTGGACAGCAAGGAGACCAAAGCAGTCAATCCTAGAATAAATCAATGCCTACTATTCACTGGAAGTACCGCTGCTGAGGCCAAGGTTTCAATATTTGGCCACCTAATGAAAAGCGCTGACTCACTGGAAAAGACCCTGATGCTGGAAAAGACTGAGGGCAAGAGAAGCATGCAACAGAGGATGAAATAACTGAAGAGCATCCCTAGTTCAATGGTCATGAGTTTGTTCAAATTCCTTGAGATAGTGAAGGACATGGAAGTCTGGCATTCTGCAATATCTGGGCTTTCAAAGTGTTGGACATGACTTAACTGATAAATGACAACAATTTATTAAACCTAGGTATAATAAAATATTTTGCTTAATTTGGATGACTTTAAAGATGTTAATATTAATTAAATCAACAAACTACATTAACACCAAGTATCAACTTAATAGAGAACATTTCTCAGTTCATATGAATTTGAAAGTTATTCTGAGTTTCATTTCTTTAAATGTCAGTGCTGAAAAAAATAAATAGAGCTCTTTATAAATTCAGTTTTGATTATACTTTCTATAGGTAGAGATAAATGTATAAAGTGCATACAGACATAAATAGGCAAAATTAGAGATCTCATGGCTTCATTGAAAAACAAACTTAATTATGCATCAGATATTACAATATAAACTTCAGTTCAGTTCAATTCAGTTGCTTAGTCATGTCCAACTCTTTGCGACCCCATGGACTGCAGCAGGCCAGGCCTCCCTAGCCATCACCAACTCCCAGAATTTACTGAAACTCATGTCCATTGAGTCAGTGATGCCATCCAACCATCTCATCCTCTGTCATCCTCTTTTCCTCTTCCCTTCAATATTTTCCAGCATCAGGGTGTTTCCAATGAGTCAGTTCATATCAGGTGGCCAAAGTACTGGAGTTTCAGCTTCGGCACTAGACTTTCCAATGAATATTCAGGACTGATTTCCTTTAGGATAGACTGGCTGGATCTCCTTGCAGTCCAAGGGACAGTCAAGAGTCTTATCCAACACCACAGTTCAAAAGCATCAATACTTCATGATCAGCTTTCTTTATGGTCCAAATCTTATATCCATACATGACTACTGGAAAAACCATAGCTTTATCTAGCCAGGCCTTTGTTGGCAAAGTAATGTCTCTGTTTCTTAATATGCTGTCTAGATTGGTCTTAACTTTTCTTCTAAAGAGCAAGCATCTTTTAATTTCATGGCTGCAGGCACCATCTGAAGTGATTTTGGAGTCCCCCAAAATAGTCTGCCACTGTTTCCCCATCTATTTGCCATGAAGTGATGAGACCGAATGCCATGGTCATATTTTTCTGAACGTTGAGTTTTAAGCCAACTTTTTCACCCTTCTTATTCACTTTAATCAAGAGGCTCTTTAGTTCTTCTTCACTTTCTGTCATAAGGGTGGTGTCATCTGCATATCTGAGGTTATGGATATTTCTCCTGGCAATCTTGATTCCAGCTTTTGCGTCATCCAGTCCAGTATTTCTCATTACGTACTCTGCATAGAAGTTAAATAAACAGGGTAAAAATATACAGCCTTAATGAACTCCTTTATCAGTTTGGAATCAGTCTGTTGTTCCATGTCCAGTTCTAACTGTTGCTCCTTGACCTGCATACAGATTTCTCAGGAGGCAGGTCAGGTGGTCTGGTGGACTACATTAAAGCTGTTTTCTCAGAGTATTAAAGCTTAATACCTGTACAGTTTGATTAAGTGAACATTCTCAGAAGTTTGAATTTTATTTGTTTTGGTAGGATCATGGTTTATTATAAAACTTGGAATTAGAGCAGAATAATTAAGAGTACAAACTTTGGATTTTAAAACTGCCACTTTGACATCTTTTCCCTTGTTTTCAGGTCTTAGCTGATTGAGCTAATTATGATCTACCTCAGATTTGCTTTTAGTTCCCTCCAAAAACATATCTATCACCTAAAAGATACCAAAATATTTTTATCAGTTTCATGATTTTAACTAAACTGAGATTTGCTTTATGCATTGTATATTCTAGAATTTTAGAGTTTATTGTATCATGCCATCGAAGGTTTGTATAAACTATTTAGCAAAGACATTCTTTATCAGTTTACAAATTAAGCCCAAAGAAAAATCATTATTAATATTATTATTATTTTAGCCCTTGAATGTTCAGTTTGGTTCAGTCACTGAGTTGTGTCCAACTCCTTGTGACGCCATGATTGGCAGCACTCCAGGCCTCCCTGTCCATCATTAACTCCTGGAATCTACTCAAACTCATGTGCATTGAGTCGGTGATGCCATCCAGCCATTTAATCCTCTGTCGTCCCCTTCTCCTCCTGCCTCCAATCTCTCCCAGCATCAGAGTCTTTTCCAATGAGTCAGCTCTCCGCATGAGGTGCCCAAAGTCCTGGAGTTTCAGCTTTAACATCATTCCTTCCAAAGAACACCCAGGACTGATCTTCAGAATGGACTGGTTGGATCTCCTTGCAGTTCAAGGGACTCTCAAGAGTCTTATCCAACACCACAGTTCAAAAGCATCAATTCTTTGGCACTCAGCTTTCTTCACAGATCAACTCTCACATCCATACATGACCACTGGAAAAACCACAGCTTTGACTAGACGGACATTTGTTGGCAAAGTAATGTCTCTGCCTTTTAATATACTATCTAGATTGGTCATAATTTTCCTCCCAAGGAGTAAGCGTCCTTTAATTTCATGGCTGCAATCACCACCTGCAGTGATTTTGAATCCCCCAAAACTAAAGTCTAACACTGTTTCCATTGTTTCCCCATCCATTTCCCATGAAGTGATGAGACCAGATGCCATGATCTTCGTTTTCTGAATGTTGAGCTCTAAGCCAACTTTTTCACTCTCCTCTTTCACTTTCATCAAGAGGCTTTTAGTTCCTCTTCACTTTGTTAGTTCTGACAAATAAGAAAAATGCACGATGTGATCATTGTGCATTAAGTTTAATTTGGGGCAATATGAGGACTGCAACCCTGGAGACAGCAACTCAAATAGGTCTCAGAGACTGCTCTCAAAACATGGGGGTGGGATGTGGAGGAGAAGGACATTATATATATGTGATTTTGGTTAAAGGGAATTACATGCAATCAAGCACATATTTTATTGTAGAAAATTTCTTCTAGTCTCATGAAATTTTTGCTAGCTATGAGAAACAATCATCACCATGAAGGATTTTAGTATTTTATTAGATATGAAGAGATGCAAGAATTGGGTTTATAAAATCATCTCCTGACAACATCTAACTATCTGAAAACCTGTCCCACCAGTTCTCCAGGAGCACAGTATGCCTAATTTATGCTCTCACTTCTGCAACACCCCTCTCGAGTGGTATTGGAAGTCAACAGCTGTGGCAGCACATGATTAAATCCTTGTAGAGTTAGATGGCAAGCATACACTCATGACAAGTGTCAATTTGTGATTGACAGTGTGGCCCGCTCATGGTCATAAATTCTGCGATATTTCTGGAAGCATTTCATCCCACATTGATAGGAAGGCTCATTTCCTGGTCTTGCGAAGGTTTCACAACTGACCACTCAATGTGCAATTACTCTAATAGTTCTTATTGACAGTAATCAAAAGGCTCTGAACTAACCTGTTTACTTAAACTGTTATACTTCAAGAAAAAGTCCCTTTTGTTGCCCATTCCCATATCTAGAGTTATATTATTGTAATCATTGATCACATACAGTACTGTATATTTGATCATCTATGAATTGCCTAGTCATTATCTTCATTGGAGTTTCAGTCACACATTTGGTAAAACAAGAAGGAGTAATCCAATAGAACAGGCAAAATACAAATTAACATAGCTAGCAATATTATTAGGAGAAGGCAATGGCACTACACTCCAGTACTATTGCCTGGAAAATATCTGTGGGGAGAGGAGCCTGGTAGGCTGCAGTCCACAGGGTCGCTAACAGTTGGGCACGATTGCGTGGCTGCACTTTCAGTTTTCACTTTCATGCATTGGAGAAGGAAATGGCAACACACTCCAGTGTTCTTGCCTGGAGAATCCCAGGGACAGGGGAGCCTGGTAAGCTGCCCTCTATGGGGTTGCACAGTATTGGACACAACTGAAGTGATTTAGCAGCAGCAGCAGCATTATTAAAGTAATAAGAAATAATTAAGTCAATAATTTCCTTTTGGTGCTGCCCACTACATTCTTAGGTCTTCTGATTTACTCTTATTCTGTACCAATCTTATTTTTCAGGAAATTACGTATTGGTACCCACTCCAGTACTCTTGCTTGGAAAACCCCATGGGCAGAGGAGCCTGGTAGGCTGTAGTCCATGGGGTCGCTAAGAGTCGGACACGACTAAGCGACTTCACTTTCACTTTTCACTTTCATGCTTTGGAGAAGGAAATGGCAACCCACTCCAGTGTTCTTGCCTGGAGAATCCCAGGGACAGGGGAGCCTGGTGGGCTGCCATCTCTCAGGTCGCACAGAGTCGGACATGACTGAAGCGACTTAGCAGCAGCAGAAACTGTCCATAAGACTCCTAGTCCAATTTTATAATGTTACTAGGCTGGCTATCCTTACTATAATTTATCTGTTTCCCAGATAAAGGGGGGGCCTAAAATCTTAAATTACCACAATCTGATGTTAATGACATAAATACATCTCATTATTCTCAGAGGTTTTATTCCTTGGCTGAATTTTTGCTTGTTGCTCTGATTGAGCTTGAGTAATTTAGTTGAAAATTCACATTATGGCCATGGTCAGAAGAGGCATTATTAATTGGCCAGGCGAGAGAATTCCATTTAGTAATATTAAGAGTAGCCTGAAAAGGAGTGAACTTTCTTCTGATTGTTTTTTTTTTTTCTTTTTTTTTTTTTTTAATTTTAATGCTATTCAATTAGAGTCTGGAAGTGCAAAAATCCATGGTAATCTAGAAGTATTAGACACAGGCAGTTGGCCACCACCCAACATTTGATTGACTCAAAAACAAAACAAAACAAAACAAAACAAAAAACTAGCTTAAGATCACCAGGCTCCCTTGTCCCTGGGATTCTCCAGGCAAGAACACTGGTTGTGAGTTCGTTCTCCAATGCATGAAAGTGAAAAGTAAAAGGAAAGTAGCTCAGTCTCTTTGAGACCACATAGACTGCAGCCTACCAGGCTCCTCCGTCCATGAGATTTTCCAGGCAAGAGTACTGGAATGGGATGTCATCGCCTTCTCCAAAGAAGTCAATAAAACATTATAAATGATTGTACAAATCAGGTCCAGCATCTTTGGTAAGTTGTCTACTTCTGATGTCATCTTCTGTCCTCAAACTATTGTAGATGAAGTTTCTTATATTTGAGTATCATTTTAAGGTGAGTTTGAAATCTGCCGTCTTCTCTCTAGACAAGTCCATTGTAGGGCCTTTAGAAGTGGGAAGTAATCGAATAGTCAATTTCCTTTCAGTTAGTTTAACTTAACCAGAAGCTTACAACTTTTGGATGGAACAGATGAAAAAAGATAAATGCTTCAATTCTGCTTACAAAAATATAATTCACCAAACTACTGCTTCCGTGGTGCTTCAGATGGTAAAGAATCCACCTGCAATTCAGGAGACCTGGGTTCAATTCCTGGGTTGTGGAGATTCCCTGGAGGAAGGCAAGGCAACTCATCCCAGTATTCTTGCCTGGGAAATCCCATGGACAGAGGAGTTGTGTTGGCTATAGCTCATGGGATCACAAAGAGTCATTATGACTGAGTGACTAACACAAACGTAATTAATTTGTGGGTAAGGTTTCCTTACACTTATAAAGTGAAGTGAAGTCACTCAGTCATGTCCAACTTTTGCGATCCCATGGACTGTAACCTACCAGGCTCCACTGTCCATGGGATTTTCCAGGCAAGAATACTGGAGTGGGATGCCGTTTCCTTCTTCAGGGGATTTTCCTAACCCAGGGATTGAACCCAGATCTCCCACATTGTAGGCAGATGCTTTATCAGTCCTTTGCTAATCTCCATGAAACCATTGGGATTATAAAATTGCTAAGTAAGTTGATAAAAGTCCAGGGTCCTCAAGGAGGAGATAGTGGTCTCGAGTTCTCAAGGAGGAGAAAAGGATTGTTTTTTTTTTTTCTTTAAGCCCAGAGCTGAGTTCAGTTTAGTCATTCAGTTATGTCCGATTCTTTGCGACCCCATGAATCGCAGAACACCAGGCCTCCTTGTCCATCACCAACTCCCGAAGTTCACTCAGACTCACGTCGATCGAGTCAGTGATGCCATCTAGCCATCTCATCCTCTGTCATCCCCTTCTCCTCCTGCCCCCAATCCCTCCCAGCATCAGAGTCTTTTCCAATGAGTTAACTCTTCTCACGAGGTGGCCAAAGTACCAGAGCTGATAGTGGCACAACAAAACAACTCATCTGGCTTAAGGATATGTTTTTCCTTAAACTCTGTACTAAGGATTATATAACAAAAATGTATACTGTTTGAATACAGGCTTCTCCTTGAGAACCTTCTGAATAATCCTGTTGTCTTAAAATGTAAACTGTGGGAATGTGTCTGGTAAGATATTTGTATTGTTAGCTTTATTCTGTTATCTTAAAATGTACATTGTGGGAGTGGGCCTGGTAAAACCTTTACAACCTTGAGACATTCTTCTGAATAACTGTCATACCAGTTGAAAAACTGTATATCTTCCTGCCAAGACTAGCAAGGGTGGTACTCTCTGTCCCCTATCAGAAACTTTCTCTGACTAATTTTATACTTAAATAAAACTCTGCTACACAAAAGCTCTTGAGTGATCAAAGCTGATCCCTGGTCCCAAAGCTAAATCTTCTTCAAAGATCATGAATCTTATATTGTTCAGCTTAAGCTATCACCATCAGGTTTTCTCTTTAGAATCGTTTAATTTCTTACTCATTTCAGATTTATGGTCAAAAGTCAGAAATTAGATTTTATCCAAAAGTACTTTCTATAAATCTTGAAGAGGAAGCATTTTTGCAAAAACATCAGAATAAAACTATATTAAAAAATTGAAAGATAGAAACCATATGATAATTTTAATGCATGTAGAAAAAGCTTTCAACAGAGTTTAGCACTCTTTTATGATTAAAAAAAAAAAAAACCTCTTTAAGAAAAGGGCATAGAAAGAATTTACATTAACATAATAAAGGCCATCTACAAGAAACCTACAGCAAACATTCTCAGTAATGAGAAACTGAACACATTCTAAGACCAGAAACAAGAAAAATGTTTTATTTTTGTCTTGTCACTTATACAAAATAGTTTTGAAAGTCCTAGCTACAGCAATCAGAGAAGAAAAAGAAATAAACGGAATGTTGAACAAAAAAGAAGAAGTAAAACTTTCAATATTTGCAGATGACTTGATGTTGTACATAGAAAACCCTAAAAATACTCTCAGAAAATTACATGAACTAATCAGTGAATTTAGTAAAGTCACAAAAGGATACAAAATCAATACACAGGGATCACTTGCATTCCTATGTACTAACAATGAAAAAGAGAAATTAAGGAATCGATTCCATTTACCATTGCAATAAAAAAAAAAAAAAGAATAAAACACCCAGGAATAAACCTAGCTAAGAAGACAAAAGAGCTGTATACAGATAACAATAAGACACTGATGAAAGAAATCACAGACAACATAAAGAGATGGAGGGATATTCCATGCTCTTAGACAGGGAGAATCCCTATTAAATCATCAATGGCATTTTCCACAAAATTAGAACAAAAATTCAAAATTTGTATAGAAAGACAAAAGTCCCTGAATAGCTGATGCAATCTTGAGAAAGAAGAATGGAGCTGGAGGAATCAAGTTATCCTGATTTCAGACTATATATACTACAAAGCTACACTCATCAAGACAGTATGTACTGGCACAAAAACAGAGGTATAGACCAATGGAAAATGATCGAAAATCCAGAGATAAACTGATGTACCTAGGAGCACTTTATCTTTAGCAAAGGTGAAAAGAATATATAATGGGAAAAATTAGTCTCTTTAAGAAGTAGTGCTAGAAGAACTGGAAAACTACATGTGAAAGAATGAAATTTGAACTTTTCCCAAAATGATACAGAAAGATAAACTTGAAATTGATTAAAGATCTAAATGTAAGACCAGGAACTGTAAAACTCTTAGAAGAAAACAGGCAGAACACTGGGTGATAAAAATCATAGCAAGATCGTTTATGGCCCATCCTCTAGAATAATGGAAATAAAAATAAAAGTATATAAGTGGGCCCTAATTAAACTCAAACTTTTTGCATAGCAAAGGAAACTACAGACTAGATGAAAAGGCAACACGTAGAATGAGACAAAATAATACCAAATCAAACAACTGACAAAGGTTAAATTTACAAAATATAAAAGCAGCTCATATAACTTAATACCAGGAAAAGACCATAAAATAAAATGTGGGCAAAAGACTTAAATAGACATTTCTCCAAAGAAGACATATGGATGGCTAATAAGCACTAAGAGATTCTTAATATTACCCATTATTAGAGAAATGTAAGTCAAAACTACAATTTGATATCATCTCACACTAATCAAAATGGCCATCATCAAGATTTCACAAACAGCAAGTGCTAGAGAGGGTGTGGAGAAAAGGGCACCCCCTTACATGGCTGGTGGGAATTTAAACTGATGCATTCATTATGGAAGATAGTATGGAGATTTCTTAAAAATAGGAATAAAACCACCATACAACCCAGCAATACCAGTTCAAGGCATATACCATGAAGAAACCAAAACTGAAAGAGACACATGTACCCTAATGTTCATTCAAGAACTATTTACAATGGCTAAGACATGGGAGCAACCTAGATGTCCATCTATAGCTGAATGGATAAAGAAGTTGTGGTACATATATCCAAGGGAATACTACTCAGCCATAAAAGGAATGCATTTGAATCAGTTCTAATGAGGCAGATGAACCTAGAGCCTATTATATAGAGTGATGTAACTCAGAAAGAGAAAAACAAATATCATATATTAATACTTATATGTGGAATCTAGAAAGATTGTGTTGATATACCTATTCACTGAGAACGAACAGAGAAATAGACAAAAACAGAGTTATGGACAAAGCGGATGGGGAGAGCAGGGTGAGGGTGAGGGTGAGATGAATGAAGACAGTATCATGGAAACATATACACTAGCATATGTAAATAGACAGCCAATGGAATTATGCTGTATGACTGAGGAAACTCATATTAATGCTATGTAATAACCTAGAATATGATACTGAAGAATAGCCTTCAATATTCTTGCCTTGAGAACCCCATGAACAATATGAAAAGGCAAAATGATAGGATACTGAAAGAGGAATTCCCCAGGTCAGTAGGTGCCCAATGTGCTACTGGAGATCAGTGGAGAAATAACTCCAGAAAGAATGAAGGGATGGAGCCAAAGCAAAATCAATACCCAGCTGTGGTTGTGACTGGTGATAGAAGAAAGGTCTGATGCTATAAAGAACAACATTGCATAGGAACCTGGAATGTCAGCTCCATGAATCAAGGCAAATTGGAAGCGGCCAAAAAAGAGACAGCAAGAGTGAACATCAACATTCTAGGGATCAGTGAACTAAAATGGACTGGAATGGGTGAATTTAACTCAGATGACCATTATATCTACTACTGTGGACAAGAATCCCTCAGAAGAATTGGAGTAGACATCATAGTTTACAAAACAGTCCGAAATGCAGTACTTAGATGAAATCTCAATTATGGCAGAATGATCTCTGTTCATTTCTAAGGCAAACCATTCACTATCACAGTAATCCAAGTCTATGCCCCAACCAGTAACACTAAAGAAGCTGAATTTGAATGGTTCTATGAAGACCTACAAGACCTTTTAGAACTAACACCCAAAAAAGATGTCCTTTTCATTATAGAGGACTGGGATACAAAAGTAGGAAGTCAAGAAACACGTGGAGTAACAGGAAAATTTGGCCTTGGAACACAGAATGAAGCAGGGCAAAGGCTAAAAGAGTTTTGCCAGGAGCACACACTGATCATCGCAAACATCCTCTTCCAACAACACAAGAGAAGACTCTACACATGGACATCACCAGATGATCAACACCAAAATCAGATGGATTATATTCTTTGCAGCCAAAGATGGAGAAGCTCTACACAGTCAGTAAAAACAAGACTGGGAGCTGACTGTGGTTCAGATCATGAACTTCTTATGGCTAAATTCAGACTAAAATTGAAGAAAGTGGAAAAAACCACTAGACCATTTATGTATGACCTAAGTCAAATCCCTTATGACTATACAGTGAAAGTGAGAAAAAAGTTTTAAAGGAGTACACCTGATAGAGTGCCTGATGAACTATGGATGGAGGTTTGTGACATTGTACAGGAGACAGGGATCAAGACTATCCCCATGGAAAATAAATGCAAAAAGCAAAATGACTGTCTGGGGAGGCCTTACAAATATCTGTGAAAAGAAGAGAAGTGAAAAGCAAAAGAGAAAAGGAAAGATATAAGCATCTGAATGCAGAGTTCCAAACAATAGCAATAAGAGATAAGAAAGCCATCCTCAGTGATCCATGGAAAACAAGAGACGAAAGCAACAGAATGGTGAAGACTAGAGATCTCTTCAAGAAAAATATACCAAGGGAACATTTCATGCAAAGATGGGCTCAATAAAGGACATAAATTGTATGGGCCCAACAAAAGCAGAAGATATTAAGAAGAAATGGCAAGAACACACAGAAAAAAAAAAAAAAAAGATCTCCATGACCAATATAAACACGATGGTGTGATCATTCACCTAGAGCCAGACATCCTGGAATGTGAACTCAAGTGGACCTTAGAAAGCATAACTATGAACAAAGCTAGTAGAGATAATGGCATTCCAGTTTAGCTATTTCATATCCTGAAAGGTGATGCTGTGAAAGTGCTGTACTCAATATGCCAGTAAATATGGACAACTCAGCAATGGATACAGGACTGGAAAAGGTCTGTTTTCATTCCAGTCCCAAAGAAAGGCAATGCCAAAGAATGCTCAAACTACTAAACAATTGCACTCATCTCAAATACTAGTAAAGCAATGCTCAAAATTCTGCAAGCCAGGCTTCAGCAATACGTGAACCGTGAACTTCCGGATGTTCAAGCTGGTTTTAGAAAAGGCAGAGGAACCAGAGAGCAAATTGCCAACATCCGCTGGATCATGAAAAAAGCAAGAGAGTTCCAGAAAATCATCTATTTCTGCTTTATTGACTATGCCAAAGCCTTTGACTGTGTGGATCACAATAAGCTCTGGAAAATTTTGAAAGAGATGGAATACCAGACCACCTGACCTGCCTCTTGAGAAACCTGTATGCAGGGCAGGAAGCAACAGTTAGAACTGGACATGGAACAACAGACTGGTTCAAAATGGGAAAAGGAGTATGTTAAGGCTGTATATTGTCACCCTGCTTATTTAACTTCTATGCAGAGTACATCATGAGAAACGCTGGACTGGAAGAAACACAAGCTGGAATCAAAATTGCCGGGAAAAACATCAATAATGTCAGATACGCAGATGACACCACCCTTATGTCAGAAAGTGAAGAGGAATTAAAAAGCCTCTTGATGAAAGAGGAGAGTGAAAATGTTGGCTTAAAGCTCAACATTCAGAAAACGAAGATCATTGCATCCAGTCCCATCACTTCATGGGAAATAGATGGTGAAACAGTGGAAACAGTGTCAGATCTTATTTTGGGGGGCTCACAAATCACTGCAGATGGTGATTGTAGCCATTAAATTAAAATATGCTTACTTCTTGGAAGAAAAGTTATTACCAACATAGATAGCATATTCAAAAGCAGAGACATCACTTTACTGACTAAAGTCCATCTAGTCAAGGCTATGGTTTTCCCTGTGGTCATGTATGGATGTGAGAATTGGACTGTGAAGAAGAGTGAGTGCTGAAGTTTGATGCTTTTGAATTGCTGTGTTTGATAAGACTCTTGAGATTCTCTTGTACTGCAAGGAAATTCAACCAGTCCATTCTGAAGGAGATAAGCCCTGGGATTTCTTTGGAAGGAATGATGCTAAAGCTGAAACTCCAGTACTTTGGCCACCTCATGCAAAGGGTTGACTCATTGCAAAAGACTCTGAAGGTGGGAAGGATTGGGGGACAGAAGGAGAAGTGGATGACAGAGGATGAGATGGCTGGATGGCATCACGGACTAGATCAACGTGAGTCTGAGTGAACTCCGGAGATGGTGATGGACAGGGAGGCCTGCTGTGCTGAGATTCATGGAGTTGCAAAGAGTCAGATACGACCGAGCGACTGAACTGAACTGACTGATCAGGGACTGACTTCACACTCCCTGCATTAAAAGGTAAAATCTTATCCATTGGTCCACCTCGGAAGTTCCTCAGTGGTGTTCTTTAGGTCCAAATTTATTTTCCATTAATATTTGTTTAAAAAAATTAAAATTTTCATGTATCTTAATATGATTTAAAGATCATTGTGTGTAAGTGCAGGTATTTTAAATGAGTCTTGTTTCACATTAGCTTTTACAACAGTAATAACTACAGAGAATGAGGTCTTCAGAGTAAGTTATAATAGGCAATGATTATGTACAGTGAGGTTTAATTTTTTTTTCTAATAAATACCATTGATCTTCAAACTGCAAGCATTTTAATTTTTTACATGCTAATTTTAAGTTCAGTTAATGCTGCTGAGCTTGGTAAATTTAGATCACTTCAAATGATACCCCCAGAAGCCCTGAAACATCTTTTTTACTTGTCAAACCTACCTTCTGGTTGAATCTCAACTCAACAGAAATTGCTTACTCTTTGCTCTTTCCAATTCCATAAAATCAATTTGTAATGGGATCTTTGTACAATAGTATATCAAAGAGAGAAAGATGAGCTCTGAGATTATTACCTTAAATAACACAACTGAGTTCTGAATTCTGCTTCCTCTAATTAATGACCAAGCTATTTTTGGGCTCCAGAATCACTGCAGATGGTGATTGCAGCCATGAAATTAAAAGACTGTTACTCCTTGGAAGGAAAGTTATGATAAAACTAGGTAGCATATTAAGAAGCAGAGACATTTCTTTGCCAACAAAGGTCCGTCTAGTCAGGTTATGGTTTTTCCTGTGGTCATGTATGGATGTGAGAGTTGGCCTCTGAAGAAAGCTGAGTGCCAAAAATTGATGCTTTTGAACTCTGGTGTTGGAGAAGACCCTTTAGAGTCTCTTGGACTGCAAGGGGATCAAACCAGTCCATTCTAGAAGAGAGCAATCCTGGGTGTTCATTGGAAGGACAGATGCTGAAGCTAAAACTCCAATATTTTGGCCAGCTCATTTGAAGAACTGACTCATTGGAAAAGACTCTGATGCTGGGAGGGGTTGAGGGCAGGAGGAAAAGGGGATGACAGAGAATGAGATGGCTGGATGGCATTACTGACTCGATGGACATGAGTTTGAGTAATGGGAGTTGTTGATGGACAGGAAGGCCTAGCGTGCTGTGATTCATGGGGTCCCAAAGAGTCAGACAGGACTGAGTGACTGAACTGAACTGAACTGATACCACCTTGAGTGCTTTCTCTGATTCATTATTTTCTTTTTTTTTTTTCAGATGGTAAATATTTTATTTTTTTAATTAATTAATTTATTTATTTATTAAAAAATTACAATACTGTATTTGTTTTGCCATACATTGACACGAATCAGCCATAGGTGAACACAATCTCCCAATGCTGAAGCCCCCTCCCACCTCCCACCCCACATCCTCTACTTGAATCATCCCGTGCATCAGCCCCATGCATCCTGCATCCTACACTGAACATAGATTGGCGCTTTGTTTCTTACAGGAAAATATACATGTTTCATTGCCATTCTCCCAAACCATCCCACCCTTTCCCTCTCCCTCAGAGTACAAAAGTCCACTCTATAACTCTGTGTCTCTTTGTTGTCTCACATATAGGGTCATCACCACCGTCTTCTAAATTCCATATATATGTGTTGGTATACTGTATTGGTTTTTTTCTTTCTGGCTTACTTCACTCTGTATAATCGGTTCCAATTTCATCCATCTCATTAGAACTGAGTCAAATTTATTCTTTTTAAGGGCTGAGTAGTATTCCATAGTGTATATGTACCACAGCTTTCCTATCCATTCATCTGCTGATGGACATCTAGGTTGCTTCCATGTCCTGGCTATTATAAACAGCGCTGCAATGAACATTGGGGTACATGTGTCTCTTTCAATTCTGGTTTCCTCGGTGTGTATGCCCAGCAGTGGGATTGCTGGGTCTCATTATTTTCAAATTGCTGCTTATATCACAACTGCTTCTTCAGGAATAAGTCCTCCCAATCACTGCTACCTGTGAAAAGTAGCACTGAGGGAAGACCTGGAAGTCTAGTATGTAATCCTTCAGACTTTCCATGTTTTGTTTCTCGATTACTGGAAAATGCAAAGCAGATGCCAACATATAGCTTTCAAATTCTAAGAGAAAGTGGATATTTTAGGTTTAAAGTAGTAGAAACTCTCTGGAAGTGGAAATTTTGAGCTTCCAGATTGAAAAGGCTGGAGAACTCTGAAACTTTAACTCCTAAATTCAGTCCTTGGAATAATTCTTGAAACTGACTCAGGCCCTCTGACTAAATTTCTTATGATGTCCTGGCTTCACGTTACTTCTTTGCTCTCAGTGACTCTACTCTGACTGTTCTTCAGGGTTTCATAACTTCTCCTTTCCTGACTGTTTTAGTCAGCTTGAGCTGTTACAACAAAATATGACAGGTTGGGCAGTTTAAGCAAAAAAAAAAAAAAAATCATTTTTCATCGTTTCAGGAGCCAAGAAATGCAAAATGAAAGTGATAGTTTTTTTTTTTCCTGTTGAAATTTATCTTTCTGACTTGCAGAGGTATGTGTCTTCTTGCTTTATCCTCATATGGCAGAGAGAGAGAAAGTGATAGATTTTTCTCTTGTGGCTGTTTTTATAAGGGCACTAATCCCATCATGAGTGCTCCACACTCATGACCTAATTACCTCCCCCAAAGTCTCCATCTTCAAATACCACTGAATCTGTGCTTAGGGCTTCGTCATATGAATTTTGGGACAACACAAACATTTCCCCCACAGCCTTGACTGTTAACCAGGAGAAAAAAAAAAAAAAAAAAAAGCCTGTTCCCACCTTATATCACTCTCTGTATCTGTGGGCTAAAGCCCTTCACACCTTCTCAAGGACTTGACTCTAGGAAGGCTCTATTTCTTTTACATTTTCTGCTAGAAAAAGACATTCATTTTGGCACATAAAATGCTGTTATTTTTACATCTTTAAATCGTCCAAATAAAATATAAACAAAACCCTTGATTTCACTTTTCTTGTCATCTACCTCCTTGCCATCTATACAGCAAAGTTCTTCAAAAAAATTTATATTCACTAGCTTTATTTCTTTGATTTCCTTTTAAAGATACTCTTATCATGATTTTACTTCCAGTACTAGTTCAAAGCTGATTTCTCAACTCACCAACTTTTTTGAATCCTATGATTAGTTCTAGTGCTAATCCCACATGTATTTTGAGCAGAAGTATTTATGGTGGGCCACTTTTAATTTCCTACTTTGCTGGTCTTACTTGGCTTTTAGATGCCACACTTTATTTTCCTACTACATCGACCACATTTACTTTTTCTTAGGTTTTTTTTGTTTTTTGTTTTTTTTTTTTTTTTTGCTGTTCTTCCTCTTTATCTACCGTGACTTAAAAATTGATCTCCAGCCAAGACTTCTGTCTTAACCTCTAGGCCCAAATAATCAGATGCCTACTTATACATGACATTCAATATGTCTAGTTTAATGTGTCAAAACTGATCTTTGGGAAATCCCTTCCCTGGTACACCAACCTGTTCTAGCTACAGTCTTAACCATCATAGTGAATGGCAAATCCATCCATCAATTGCTGAGCATTAATTGCTCAGTTCAAAAATCTTTATATTGAGTTTTCACTTTATTACAAACACTACATTTAATTCATCAGGCTATTCCATTGGTTTTATCTTCAAAATATATTTAGAAGTCAAACTTTTCTTATTTTCCTCTGTAACAACCCATGTTCAAATAACCATCATCTTAAACCCAGGTTATTTCAATAGCTACCTATTCTCCAACTTTGGTTCTTACTTCAATATTTGTTGTTGTTGTTTACTTGCCAAGTGATGTCTGACTCTTTGGAAACCTCATGGGCTATAAACTGCCAGGCTTCCCCTCTTCATGGGATTTTCCAGGCAAGAATACTGGAGTGGGTTTCCTTTTCCTTTTCCTTTTCAACCCAGGGATCAAATTCTTGTCTCCTGCATTGGCGGGCAGATTCTTTAAAGTTGAGCCAACAGGGAAGTCCATTTCTTATTTTACCTTGCTGTATTAGTGTAGTGCCTTGCTTTTTCTTAGAAAACAAACAAGCAAACAAAAGCATTGTTTTCAGTCTATTCACAACAGTATGGCCAAAATGACCCTTTTAAAATATAAACCAAATTATGTCCTTTTTATTCCAAAGCCTATGATGGTACTCCATTTCATTCTTAGTAAAACCAAGGTCCTTGTTCCTTATAGTAGAAGTAAGGGCTACATTACAGTAACTACTTTTTTGATGCAAATAAGTCATTTATCTATTATGAAAAGTAAAAGTTGGTATAATTTGATAAGCTCTTCAAAATTTTGTAGTAAAATATAGGACTTGATAGATTGTTAATTAGAAGGTAAAAAATATAAACATTCTTATTATGGTCAATTCAAGATGTCTGCAAACTTGGAAAACTCAGTACTGGCCACAGGACTGAAAAGGTGAGCATTCATTCCATTCCCAAAGAAGAGCAATGACATAGATTGTTCAGACTACTGTACAATTGTTCTAATTTCACAAGCTAGCAAGGTTATGCCCAAAATCCTTCAAGCTAGGTTTCAGCCTAATGTGAGCCAAGAACTTACAGAAGTAAAATCTGGTTTTAGAAAAGTCAGAGGGACCCAAGGTCAAATTGCTAACATTTGCTGAATCATGGAGAAAGCAAGGGAATTCCAGGAAAAAAAAAATATTTTGCTTCATTGGCTATGCTAAAGCTTTGGCTGTGTGGGTCATAACAAACTGCAGAAATTTTGTAAAGAGATGGGGGTAGTAAACCACCTTATCTGTCTCCTGAGAAATCTGTATGCGGGTCAAGAAGCAACAGTCAGAACTAGACATAGAACAAATGATGGGTTCAAAATAGGGAAAGGAGTACAACAGGGCTGTATATTGTCACCTGCTAATTTAACTTCTATGCAGAGTGCATTATGCAAAATGCTTTGCTGGATGAATCCCAAGCTGGAATCAAGATTTCAGAAAATAATATCATAGGCCTCAGATATGCAGATGGTAACACTTTAATGGCAGAAAACAAAGAAGAAGTAAAGAGCCTCTTGATAAGGGTATAAGAAGAGAGTGAAAGTGCTGGCTTGAAAATCAACATTCAAAAGCTAAGATCATGACATCCAGTCCCATGACTTCATGGCAAATAGATGGGGAATGAATGGAACCAGTGACTGATTTTCTTTTCTTGGGCTCCAAAATGAGTGTGGGCTGTGATTGCAGTCATAAAATTAAGACACTTGCTCCTTGGAAGGAAAACTATGACAAACCTAGACAGTGTATTTTAAAGCAGAAACATTACCTTGCTGACAGGCTTTTTCCAGTAGGGCTGAGCACTGAAGAACTGATGCTCTCGAATTATGATACTGAAGAAGACTCTTGAAATTTCCTCAGACTGCAAATAATTCAGTACAATCAGTCCTAAAGGAAATCAACATTGAATATTCACTGGAAAAACTATTGCTAAAGCTCTATAGTTTGGCCACCTGATGCAAAAATTTGACTCACTGGAAAACACCTTGATGCTAGGAAAGATTGAGGGCAAAAAAGAAGTGGACAGCAGAGGGTGAAATGTTTAAATAACATCATTTACTCAGTGGTCATGAATCTGAGAAATTCTGGGAGATGGTGGAAGACAGAGGAGTCTGGCATGCTCTGGTCCATGGGATTGCAAACAGTCAGACACAACTTAGTGAATGAACAACAAGAACAACAACCTAAGAAGCAAGTATTAATCATTTGACATATATGAAAATACATAGGGATTAAAAAATAAAGAAATATTCTAGGGACTCATGCATACATATATTCATGTAGATGGATGACAGAAAAATTATCATACAAGTCAGACCATGACTTTATTTGAGATATGAAATGTTAATGGAATGAAATGTAGGAATATGACAATGAGTTGAAATTTAAATGGGCTTCCATGGTGGCTCAGATGGTAAAGAATCTGCCTTCAATGCAGGAGACCTTGGTTCAATTCCTGAGTGAGGAAGTTACCCTGGAGAAGGGATAGGCTACCCACTCCAGTATTCTTGGGCTTCCCTGGTGACTCAGACTTTAAATTGAGTTCTGAAATTTGGTGAGATTAGATAGACTGTGGTAAATGGTAGGTGCTGGTGCCAAAGCAAGACAGTTACATGGAAAAGGTTAAAAATAGGAAAGCAAGGTCCCAAAAGAATTTAAAAAAAAAAAAAACTTTCAAGCATGATACTGTAGCAATGAATATTCAGAATGACTATGAGGTAAAGTGCTTAGCTGAAACAGCTGGAACAGGAGTACTAGGGAGGCAATATCTAGAGACAAATGACTTAGTATTTGAATGAGCTGAAAATTGTTTACACAGAATCTTGAATATCAAACCAAGGAACTTGAGTGTTTCTTTTCTTTAATCCAAAGAGAATTATTAAGTGTTGAAGGAAGGATTCCTCACTTGACTCACAACTTTAGTTTAATTAATTTATAATAATTTATATAATAATTTGTTATAATTTATTATATAGCCAATCTGTCCTCATTACTGTCCAAGATATTTTGATATTTGTAAAAGAATTTAGACAACCTGACAAAATACAAATTACAGGGTTTATGTCCAGATATAATCTGTTAAATCTGGCATGAATTCCATATATCCACATTTATTACAAGCTCATGAGTGAGTATATGGACAGGTAGTGGGCAGACTCAGTTCAGTGAAATACTGATTTAAAGCACAAAAAGTTGTAGAACATTTATTAAGCTTGTGTTTTCCAATAGAGATTATATTTTATATTTTAGTCGAGGAGTCATCATTGGTAATACCAGTCTGCAAAGACAGATACACACACACAGACACAGACACACACCGACACACACAATGACACAATCACTTTCATTACTCAAACCATTCAAAAGTCTAACAGATATTTTGAAACTTTCCTTCGTGTATATGGATTCCAATATTCAAATATATAGTAAACTCAACCATCTTTCTTTATTCCATTAGTGGAATATATTCTTAGGACAAAAGAAACACTGAAAAATTTTGAACTTTACTTTGAAGGTTTTGTTGCTTTTGGTTTTGTAATTGTTAATCATAATTGTTAAACTGTTTTTTTCATTTATTGTACATTATTGTAGCAATGAGTAAATATAGTAATTAAGAGAAATTAGTAAATTATTAATTATTTTATAGAAATGCACTCTTTGAACTCATTTTCTCCCTGTTGGAGTAAGGAAGTACCGATAAATGGCAGAAAGTTTTGAATCTGAACTACAAGTATTAGCAGGAAATCATTCAAAGGAAAAGAAAGATTAAAAGGAAAAAAAAAAATGTATCCAGGAAGGAAAGACACAGTGATAAATGATTAGCAAACCTACTTCTTAGTGACTGGATTCAATTTTTTAAAATTTAACTTTTTAAATATTTTTTTTAATGTGACCCATTTAAAAATCTTTATAGAATTTATTACTATAGTGTTTCTGTTTTATGCTTTGGTTTTTTTGGGTGTAGGGTCTTAACTACGCCCCCCCTTAAAAATATATTTTTATTGAAGGATAATTGCTTTACAGAATTTTCTTGTTTTCTGTCCAACCTCAACATAAATCAGCCATAGTTACACATATATCACTCCCTTTTGAACCTCCCTCCCATCTCCAGATTCATCCCACCCCTGTAGTTTGATACAGAGCCCCTGTTTGAGATTCCTGAGCCATACTGAAAATTCCTATTGGCTATCTATTATACATATGGCAATTTAAGTTTCCATGTTACTCTTTCCATGCATCTCACCCTCTTCTTCCCTCTCTGCATGTCCATAAGTCGATTCTTTATGTCTCTTTCTCCACTGCTGCCATGAAAATAAATTCTTCAGTGCCATTTTCCTAGATTCTGTATATATGTGTTAGAATACAATAGTTATCTTTCTCTTTCTGACTCACTTCACTCTGTATAATAGGTTCCAGGTTCACCTACCTCATCACAACTGACTCCAATGTGTTCCTTTTTATGGCTGAGTAATATTCTATTGTGTATATGTACCACAACTTCTTTATCCATTCATCTTTCAATGGACATCTATGTTGCTTCCATGTTCTAGCTATTGTAAATAGTGCTGCAATGAACAATGGGATATGTGTGTCTTTTTCAACCCTGGTTTCCTCAGGGTATATGCCTAGGAGAGGAGGAGGGTTGCTGAGTCATATGATGGCTTTATTCCTAGTTTTTAAAGGAATCTACATGCCGTCTTCCATAGGGGCTGTATCAATTTACATTCTCACCAATAGTGCAAGAGCATTCCCTTTCCTCCATACCCTCTCCAGCATTTATTGCTTGTAGACTTTTTGATGATGGCCATTCTGACTGGTGTGAAGTGATACCTCACTGTGATTTTGATTTGCATTTCTCTAATAATGAGAGATGTTGAGCATCTTTTCATGTGTTTGTTAGCCACCTGTATGTCGTCTTTGCAGAAATGTCTAAGTCTTTTTCCCACTTTTTGATTGGGTTGTTTTTCTGGCATTGAGTTTTATGAGCTCCTTGTATATTTTGGAAATTAATCCTTTGTCAGTTGTTTCATTTGCTATTATTTCTCTCATTCTGAGAGTTGTATTTTCACATTGCTTATAGTTTCCTTTGCTATGCAAAGGTTTTTAAATTTAATCAGGTCTCACTTGTTTGTTTATTTATTTTCCATTACTCTAGGAATTGGGTCATAGTTTTCTGAGTGTGAGATCTTACTCCCCAAAAGGGATCAAACCCACACACTTTGAATTTGAAGTGAAGTCCCAACCACTGGACTGCCAGGAAGTCCCTAGTGATTGGTTTCTAAGCACCACTTCTCATTTTTAGTATCAGGGTTGCTTGGCTGTATTGCTAGTTTCAGGAAAAGTGCAAGTTGAACCTAGAATATTCTTTAGTCCAGAGCAAGAAAGTATTCCCAATGAGGTTCTGTCAAAAAGATCTGTGTTCACGGAAGTTGGCTCGAAGGGGATTTACCGCCCAAATTTGTGAAAATTCTAATAATAGCAATAGATTATAACATAATGAATAAAAATATGTCTATGAATCTACAGTAACATATATTCCCCCAAAAAAATAAGGGGAGAAAGGATAGAAAGACTTTCTATATAGAAGAATGACAGCGATGGTATATTAAAGATTAAATCCTTTCTATTTTTCCCTTTTAGAGGTGGGTTGTTGAATCTTGATTGGATTTGTTACTGCTTAAGTAAAAACATGTGGTAGAAGAAATATGGTATCAATTCTGGGTTCAGACTTTAAGAAGGGATGTTTTCACTTCATTATTCTTGAAACTTTAACTTTTGATATGATTATGCTCTTCTCAGAGTCCAACCAACATTTTGTGAGAATCCCAAGCCACAGTAAGAGGATGAATTTTGAGACACTAGTCAGCAGCTCCACCAGACCTCCCAGACAACAAATAATTTCAGTTGCTAGCCCTGTGAGTGAGCTATCTTGAAAATTCCAGGCCAGTCAAGCATGACTACACCAAAGATAATATACGCAGCAGAATAACCACCTGGTTTATCCCAATCAATTCACAAAATCATAAGAGATTTTTTAAGTTATTTTTAGCTACTCCATTTGATTGTGGTTTGCAATGCAGCAATAGATAACCAAAAGAGGGGCTAATACATACAGAATGAATGTTGGCATAGATAATCACTACTTTTCAGTTCAGTTCAGTTTACTCAGTCATGTCTGACTCTTTCCAACCTCATGGGCTGCAGCATGCCAGGCCTCCCTGTCTATCAAAAACTCTTGGAGTACACTGAAACTCATATCCATTGAGTCTGTGATGTCATCCAACCATCTCATCTTCTGTCATTCCCTTCTCATCCCGCCTTCTATGTTTCCCAGTATCAGGGTCTTTTCGAATGAGTCAGTTCATTACATCAGGTGGCCAAAGTATTAGATTTTCAACTTCAGCATCAGTCCTTCCAGTGAATATTCAGGACTGATTTCCTTTAGG
The DNA here is from genome assembly GCA_917880005.1 of Nanger dama. Classification (NCBI taxonomy): domain Eukaryota; kingdom Metazoa; phylum Chordata; class Mammalia; order Artiodactyla; family Bovidae; genus Nanger; species Nanger dama. Next base: position 1,748,341 of record CAKJTW010000045.1, read on the forward strand.
ATGGACTAAGTGGGTCTCCTTGCTTCTAAGGGATTATCAAGAGCCTTCTCCAACACCACAGTTCAAAAGCATTTTTATAGTCCAACTTTCATATCCATACATGACTCCTAGAAAAGCTATAGCTTTGATAAGATCCTTATTGGCAAAGTGATGTTTCTGACTTTTAATATGCTGTCTAGGTTGGTGATAGCTTTTCTTCCAATGAGCAAGCATATTTTAATTTCATGGCTGCAATCACCATCTGCAGTGATTTTGGAGCCTCTCCTGCCGCCCCGCACCTCCCCCAAAAAAAATAACGTCTGTCACTGTTTCCACTGTTTCCCCATCTATTTGCCAAGAAGTGATGGGATTAGATGCAATGATCTTAGTTTTCTGAATATTGAGCTTTAAGCTAACTTTTCACTCTCCTCTTTCACTTTCATCAAGAGGCTCTTTAGTTCTTCACTTTCTGCCATAAGGGTAGTGTCATCTACAAATCTGAGTTTATTGATATTTCTCCCAGCAATCTTGATTCCAGCTTGTGCTTTATCCTGTTCAGCATTTCTCATGATGTACTCTGCATATAACTTAACTAAGTAGTGTGACAATATACAGACTTGACATACTCCTTTTCCTATTTGGAACCAGTCTGTTGTTCCATGTCCAGTTCTAACTATTGCTTTCTGACCTGAATACAGATTTCTCAGGAGGCAGTTCATGTGGTCTGGTATTCCCATCTCCTTAATAATTTTTCATAGTTTGTTGTGATCCACACAGCCAAAGGCTTTGGCATAGTCAATAAAGCAGAATTAGATGTTTTTCTGGAACTCTGTCACTTTTTGATTATCCAAAGGATGTTGGCAATTTGATCTCTAGTTCCTGTGCCTTTTCTAAAATAAATCCAGCTTGAACATTGGAAGTTCATGGTTCATATATTGTTGAATCCTGGCTTGGACAATTTTGAGTATTACTTTGCTAACATGTGAGATGAGTGTAATTGTGAGGTAGTTTGAACATTCTTTGGCATTGCCTTTCTGTGGGATAGGAATGAAAACTGACTTTTTCCAGTACTGTGGCCATTGCTGAGTTTTCCAAATTTGCTGGTACATTAAGTGCAGCACTTTCACAGCATCTTCTTTTAGAGTTTGAAATAGCTCAAATGGAATTCCATCACCTCCAGTAGCTTTGTTCATAGTGATGCTTCCTAAGGCCCACTTGACTTCACATTCTAGGATCTCTTGTTCTAGAAGAGTTATCAAACCATTGTGGTTATCTGTGTCATGAAGATCTTTTTGTATAGTTCTTCTGTGTATTCTTGCCACCTCTTAATATCTTCTGCTTCTGTTAAGTCCATATTATTTCTGTCCTTTATTGTGCCCATCTTTGCATGAAATGGCCCTTTGTTCTCTAATTTTCTTGAAGAGATCTCTAGTCTTTCCCATTCTATTTTCCCCCCCTCTCTTTCTTTGTGTTGATCACTGAGGAAGGCTTTCTTATCTCTCCTTGCTATTCTTTGGAACTCTGTTTTCAAATTCACTACTTTTACACCCCAGTATAATAATGGACTCACACAAAGATACCCAATGAATGTTAAAACTCTTAAGAAAATTGATTTAATGTTGTGTTTTTACCTATGAGCCTGCTATGTTTTAATAACTGTTTATTCAATTAAAAATTATCAGCAAAATTTAAACATTGAAACCAAGGTTTCACTATTAATGATCATTTGTCATTCACCTCAGAATACAGTGGATTCTCCATAAATGCTTATGAACTAAAATAAATGAACAACTACTTAAGGAAATGAAATAATTAAAAGTAAAATCCCAAATGATGTCACTATTAAAAGATTCTGTTTTCTCTTTGATCTTAGTCACCAAAAATATTCATTTATCTTTCAGAGAAGAGGAAGATCTCATTTCCCCAGGGGAAAATAAATTCTTAAAACTATTTGTCTAGATATTTTTTTCTCAATAATAGAGGGCACATTGCAAACTAGTTGTTCTATTTCATCAATCCATGTGTCTTCTTTTAACTTTTTATTTTATAATGATGTATAGCCAATTAACAAGGTTGTGATAGTTTCAGGTAGACAGGAAAAGGACTTAGTCATACACATACATAGATCCTTTCTCCCCCAAACTCCCCTTCTATTCAAGGTGCCATAGAACATTGATGTATACAGTGATATCTTACTGATTATCCATTTTAAATACAGTAGTATGTACATGTTAATATCAAGCTCTCTATCTCATTTCCCCAATCCTAACCCTAGCAATCAGATTATGTTTGTTTCCTAAGTCTGTTTTGCATTTAAGTTCATTTATATAATATCTTTTTAGACTGCACATGTAAAGACTGTCATATGATATTTTTCCTTCTCTACTTATTTTGCTTCACTCAACAAGACAATCTCTAGGTAAATCCATGTTGTTGCAAATGACATTTCATTCTTTTTAATGGCTAAGTAATGTTCTATTGTATGTATGTATCAGATCTTCCTTATTCATTTCAATGTCAATGAGCCATTTAGGTTATTTCTATGTCTTGGCTATTGTAAATAGTGCTGCAATGAACACTGGGGTGCATGCATCCTTTCAGACCATGATTTCTCTGGGTATATGTCCAAAAGTTGGGTTGCAGGGTCATAGATAGCCCTATTTTAGGTTTTTAAGAAACCTCCATACTGTTCTCCATAGTAGTATTACAAACTCATATTCCCATTCACAGTGTAAGAGGGCTTCCTTATCTCCACACCCTTTCAAGCATTGTGGAATTTTGATGATAGCCATTTTGACTGTTGTGGCATGATGTTTCATTGTAATTTTGGTTTGCATTTCTCTAATAAAGGATTGATGCTTTAGAACTGTGGTGTTGGAGAAGACCCTTGAGAGTCCCTTGGACTGCAAGGAGATCCAACCAGTCCATTCTGGAGATCAGCCCTGGGATTTGGAAGGAATAATGCTAAAGCTGAAACTCCAGTACTCTGGCCACCTCATGTGAAGAGTTGACTCATTGGAAGGGACTCTGATGCTGGGAGGGATTGGGGGCAGGAGGAGAAGGGGACGACCGAGGATGAGATGGCTAGATGGCATCACTGACTCGATGGGCATAAGTCTGAGTGAACTCTGGGAGTTGGTGATGGACCGGGAGGCCTGGTGTGCTGCGATTCATGGGGTCGCAGAGAATTGGACATGACTGAGCTACTGAACTGAACTGAATGAATAACAATGTTGAGCATCATTTCATGTGTCACTTATCCATCTGTATCTCTTCTTTGGGGAAATGTCTATGTAGGTCTTCTGCTCATTTGGATTATTTGTTTTGATGATGTTAAACCTCATGAATTGTTTGTAAATTTTGGAGACCGATCCCTTGCCAATCACATCATTTGCAAATATTTTCTCCAAAGTCATGGGTTGGCTTTTAATTCTATTTGTTGTTCCCTTAGCTGTACAGAAGCTTTTAAGTAAGTGCCATTTGTTTGGTTTTTATTTCGATTATTCTGGAGAAGGATCAAAAAGATATTGCTGTGATTCATGTCAGAGAGCATTCATCCTATGGTTTTATTTAGATGTTTTTATAGTTTCTGGTCTCACATTTGTGTCTAATTGATTTTGAGCTTTTTTTTAATGAAGGATGTTAAAAATGACTGATATCCTTTTTTCTTTGAGTTGTTGTTCAGTTTTTCTAGCACCATTTGTTGAAGAGACTGTCTTTCCAACATTGTGTAGTCTCGAATTCTTTGTCATAGGTTAACTGACCATAAGTTCATAGGTTTATTTCTAAATGCTCTATCTCACTCCATTGATCTAAGTTTCTATTTTTGTGCATTTAAGATTTTTTTTGTTTGTTTGTTCTAGTTCTGTGAAAAATATCATTGGGAAATTTGATAGGGACTTCACTGAGTCTCTAGGTAAGCTTGAGTATATAGTAATTTTGACAATATTAATTCTTCCCATCCATGAACATGTTATATCTTTCCATCTGTTTTTGTCTTATTTATTTTCTTTTATCACAGCCTTATAGTTTTTTGGAGTACAAGTCTTTTGTCTCCTTAGTTAGGTTTATTGCTAAATGCTCTATTCTTTTTTGATGTGATGGCAAATAGAATCATTGCTTGAATTTCTCTTTCTGATCTTTTGTTGTTAGTGTGTAGAAACACAACAGATACCTGTGAATTAATTTGGTAACCTGTAAATTTACCGAATTAACTAGCTCTAGTAACTTTCTGTTGATGTGACTGGATGCCATGATCTTAGTTTTTGAGTGTTGAATTTTTAGCCACCTTTTTCACTCTTCTCTTTCACTTTCATTAAAAAGTCTCTTTAGTTCCTTTTCATTTTCTGCCATAAGGTTGGTGCCATCTGCATATCTGTAGTTATTGAAATTTCTCCTGGCAATCTTGATTCTAGTTTGTGCTTCATCCAGCCCAGCATTTCACATGATATACACTGCATATAAAGTAAATAAGCAAGGTGACACTATATAGCCTTTATACTCCTTTACCAATTTGGAACCAGTCAATTATTGCATGTCTGGTTCTAATTGTTGCTTCCTGACCTGCATACAGATTACTCAGGTGACAGGTAAGGTGGTCTGGTATTCCCATCTTTTGGAGAAGTATGATTCTTTCTATATGCTGTTGGATTCTGTTTGCCAGTATTTTGTTGAGGATGTTTGCATCTATAACATTGGCCTGTAATTTTATTTTTGTGGTATATTTGTCTGCTTTTGGAATCAGGGTGTTAGTGGTCTCATAAAATGCATTTTGGAGTTTTTCTTTTTCTGAAAATTTTGGAAGAGTTTCTGAATGATGGATGTTAACTTTTCTCTAAATATTTAACAGAACTCGCCTATGAAGTCATGAGGTACTGGACTTTTATTTGTTGAGAATTTTTAAATCACAGTTTTAATTTCAGTGATTGTGATTTGTTTGTTAATATTTTCTATTTATTTTTGGTTCAGTTTTGTGATACTGTACATTTCTAAGGATTTGTCCATTTCTTCCAGATTGTTGATTTTATTGGTATGCAGTTGCTCATAGTAGTCTCCTGTGATTCTATCTTGGGTAACTTCTCATTTTGTTTTTAATTATATCAGTTTGAGTCCCTCTCTCTTTCTCTTGGTGAGTCTTGCTAAAGGTTTACCAACTTTATCTTTTCAAAGAACCAGCTTTGTTTCATTGATCTTTGCACTTGTTTTCTTTGTCTCTATTTTATTAATTTCTACTCTGACTTTTATGATTTCTTTCATTCTGCTAACTTTAGGTACTTTTGTTCTTCTTTCTCTCTCTCTCTCTCTCTCTCCTTTTTTTTAAGTGTAAATTTAGGTTGTTTATTTGAGACTTTTCTTCTTTCTCCAGTTATAATTGTATTGCTATAAATTTCCCTCTTAGAATGGTTTTTACTACATCTCATAGGTTTTGGGCCATTGTGCTTTCATTTTCATCTGTCTCTAGGCATTTTTGGTTTCCTCATTGATTTCTTCAGTGAGCCATTTGTTAGTTTGTTGTAAATTTAAATTTATTTATTTTAATTGGAAGCTAATCACTTTACAATATTGTATTGGAGTTTAGCTGTCATGTGTTTGTGTTTTTAATATAGTTTTTCTTATAATTTATTTCTAATATCATATTGCTGTGATTGAAAAAGTGGCTTGATATGATTTCAACTTTCTTAAATTTGTCAGGTTAGCGTTGTTACTCAGCATGTGGTCAATCCTGGATAATGTTTCATGTGCAGTAGAGAAGAATGTGTATTCTGCTGCTTTGGGATGAAATGCTCTCTAAATATCAATTAATTCCATCTGGCCTAAAGTGACATTTGAGGTCTAAATTTCCATTTTAATTTTCTGTCTGTTGATGGAATTTTGGTGTTAAGTCTCCCAGTCTTATTGTGTTACTCTCAGTTTCTCTCTTTATGGTTGTTATTATTTGGCTAACCAATTGAAGGGCTCCTACGTTGTTGGTGGTTCTTCTGTTGCTATGTCCATCTCTTTGTGACCCCATGGACAGCAGCATTCCAGGCTTCCCTGTCCTTCACTGTTTCCAAGAATTTGCTCAAATTCATATCCGTTGAGTCAATGATGCTTTCTAATCATCTCATGCTTTGCCTCACCTTCTTCTTTTGCCTTCACTCTTTCCCAGTATCAGGGTATTTTTCAGTGATTCAGTTCTTCAAATCAGGTAACCAAAGCTGGGTGTATATATATGTATGATTGTTATATCTTCTTCTTGAATTGATTCCTTTATCATTATATTGTGTTCTTCTTTGTTTTAATATTATTTGTTTTAAAATCCATTTTGTCTTAAATGAGTCTAGCTATGCCACCTCTCTTTTGGTTTCCATTTACAGGGAATACCTTCCCCAACCCCCATTCTTTCAGGTGTTTATGTATCCTTAGGCCTGAGATGGTTCTCTTGTATACAGCATATATATGCGGCTAGTCTATGTCTTTTGGTTGGAACATTTACATTTAAGGTAAATTATATGTATGCTCCTATTGCCATTTTCTGAATTTTTTCAATTTATTTTGTGTACTAGGTCTTTTTCTTCCCTTCCTGTTTTTTTCTCTGCACTTGTGTTTCTTACCTAGAGTAGTTCCTTTGATGTTTGTCATAAAGCTGGTATTGACTACTCAACTCAATGGAGATTTCTTTAAAAATTAGTAATAAAAACACCATATGACACAGCAATTCCACTACTAAGCAAGACAAAATTTTCCTGGAGAAAACAAAATTGAAAAGACACATGTGCCTCAATGTTTATTGCAGCATTATTTACAATAGATAGAACATGGAAACAACCTAGAGTTTCATCAACAGATAAATGGATAAAGCAATTGTGGTACATATACACAGTGAAATATTGCTTGATCATAAAAAGAACACATTTGAGTTAGTTCCAATGAGGTGGATGAACCTAGGGAAGTGAAATAAGTAAAAAAGAGAAATGTAAATGTTGTATACTAATGATTACATATAGAACCTAGAAAGATGGTATTGATGGAGAAACAGAATGGGCAACAATGGAGAAACAGAAATAGAAAATAGACTTGTGGACATGGTGGGAGGGGGAAAGGAAGGAGACTCTGAGATGTATGGAAAGAGTAACACAGAAACTTACATTACCATATGCAAAATAGATAACCAATGGGAATATGTTGTATGGTACAGGGAACTCAAACAGGGGCTCTGTAACAACCTAGAAGTGTGGATTGTGGAGGGAGACAGGAGGGAGGTTCAAGAAAGAGGGGCCATATATATACCTATGGCTGATTCGTGTTGATATTTGGCAGAAAACAGCAAAATTCTATAAAGGAATTATCTTTCAATTAAAAATGTTAATTAAAGAAAGAAATTTGAAACAGATATAAAGCTTATTTTATTTTCTAGGGTAATAAAAAGAAAAGAGTTGTCTTTGAAAAAAATCAATGAAAACTACTTAAATATGACTTTTTGTCTTAGTGACTAACCCTTTCATCTCTGCCTATTTATGTACTGTATTTGCCACCTGTTAGTAAGCAGTCCAGGTTTCCCTGGTAACTCAATGGTAAAGAATCTGCCTGCCAATACAGGAGAACCTGGTTTGACCCTTGGCTCAGGAAAATCCCCTGAAGAAAGAAATGGCAACCCACTCCAGCATTCTTTCCTGGGAAATCCCATAGTCAGGGGAACCTGGTAGGTTACAGTCCAAGGGGTCACAAAGTGTCAGATACAACATAGCAACTAAACAGTAACAAAAAAGCAAATAAGCAGTCCATTTATTTTTGACATGTACTTGGCACTCGATTCCTTTAAAATAACTAAGGAGATTTTCCATATTTTCTGCAAAAGTGTAAGTTTGGAGTATCTTATTATTTCCACTGGAGAAGGAAATGGCAACCCACTCCAGTATTCTTGCCTGGAGATTCTCAGGGATGGAGGAGCTGCTGTCTATGGGGTCACACAGAGTTGGACACGACTGAAGTGACTTAGCAGCAGCAGCAGCCACAGTATTCTTCCCAAAATGAAGTATTCAACTCCAAATAAAATTGTTGGCCTACACTATGCAAAAACACAGTCACAAAAAGGAGAGTGAAGAAGTCGTCTGTATTTCCCCAGCATTTTGAAATTAATAGCTGGCACATTTTGAATCACAACACAAAAGTGATAAAACAGGTCCTTTATAATAGCCTTGAAACTATATTAAGGAAGATATAGTGAGAATAGGGTGCAGGAGATTAATTTGACCATTGACTGTCCCTAAAGGATATTGATATAAGTGAAAGAAACTGTGTAAGATAATAACAAACTTGCTACACAGGATACCACAGGTATAACTTTCTTCCTTCTCAGAGTGGAGAGAAATATTTTATTAGCTTTGGAAAATGAAGCATATTATTTTATAATTCTGTTCTCTTGTTTTAATTTTGCATTAATCTATTGTATGTTTTTGATTTGTGGTTGCTGTGTTTTCAGGTATGTTAACCCCCTTACTATATCTGCTTGCATTAAATTGATGGTTATACAGCCTCAAACACACTCTTTAAAAAAAAAGAAGAAGAAGAAAAACGATCTGCATTTTCTTACTCTCCTTCCTCATATTTTATGATTTCAGTATCCCTTTTCACATCTTGATGTTTATCCTTTTGGTATTCTCTGTGTTTATCATTGCTTTCATAAATGTGTTTTATTTTTTATTTTTATTTTTTGTACACTGGCTAATTTAAGAAATCTAATTTCCAATTTTTATTTCCTCCTTCCATTTATTGCTTCTTTTATTTTCTTTTGTCTTTAATAAATTTATTTCAATTGGAAGATAATTACTTTTAAATATTGTGATTTTTAAAAAAATCATACATCAGTATGAATCAGCCACAAAGTACACATACGTCCCTCATCCTGAAAACCGCTCCCAGCTCCCTCCCCACTGCATCCCTCTGGATTGTTCCAGAGCACTGGCTTTGGGTGTTCGGCTTCATGCATGGAACTTGCCCTGGTCATCTATTTTGCATATGGTAATGCAATGTTTCAATGCTATTCTCTCAAAGCATGCCCCCCTTGCCTTCTTCCAGTGAGTCCAAAAGTCTATTCTTTACATCTGTGTCTCCTTTGCTGCCCTGCATGTAGGATCATCAGTACCATTTCTAAAAAGTTTTATATATATGCATTCAGTTCAGTTCAGTTCAGTTGCTCAGTCGTGTCTGACTCTTTGCGACCCCATGACTTGAAGCACGCCAGGCCTCCCTGTCTATCACCAACTCCCAGAGTTCACTCAGACTCACGTCCATCCCGTCAGTGATACCATCCAGCCATCTCATCCTCTGTCGTCCCCTTAATATTTGCCTTTCTTTTCCTGATCTACTTCAATCTGTATAATAGGTTCTGGGTCCATATAACTGATTAGAACTGACTCAAATGTGTTCCTTTTTACAGCTGAGTAATACTCCATTGTGTGTATTTAACACAACTTCCTTATCCATTCATCTGTCAATGGACATTTAGGTTGCTTCCATCTCCTGGCTAATGTAAATAGTGCTGTAATGAATACTGGGGTACATATTTCTCTCAATTATAGTTTCTGCAGAATGTGTGCCCAGTAGAGTGGTTACTGGGTCATATGGCAGTGCTATTCTCAGTTTTTAAGGGATCTCCACACTGTTCTCATAGCGGCTGTTCTAGTTTGCATTCCCATCAAGAGTGTAAGAGGATTCCTTTTTCTGCATACTCTCTCCAGCATTTATTGTTTTTGGACTTTTTGATAATGGCCATCCTGACTGGTGTGAGATGATACCTCGATCATTTCTTCTATAATCAGAAACAAGACAAGGGTGCCCATTCTTACCACTACTATTCAACAAAGCTTTGGAAGTCAAGCCAATTAATCAGAGAATAAAAAGAAATTAAAAAAATCGAAATTGGAAAATAAAAAGTGAAACTCTCACTGTTTGCAGATGGAGTGATATTCCAGAAAGCCATAAAGATTCCACCAGAAAATTACTGAAGCTAACCAATGACTATAGTAAATTTTCAGGATATAAAATAGATACACAGAAATCTCTTGCATTTCTATACAGTAATGATGAAAAATCAGAAAGAGAAATTTAAGAGACAACTCCATTCACCATTTCAACAAAAAGAATAAAATACTTAGAAATAAATTGAAAGAAATAAGACATGTATACAAAAACTATAAAATACTGGTGAAATAAATCAAAGATGACACAAATAAATGGAGAAATATACCATGTTTATTGATTGGAAGAATCAATATAGTGAAAATGAGTATACTATCCAAAGCAATCAATAGATTCAACACACTCCCTATCAAACTACCAATGTTATCTTCCACAGAACTAGAACAAATAATTTCACAATTTATATGGAAACACAAAACACCCTGAATAATTAAAGGAACCTTGAGAAACTAAAATGGAACTGGAGGAATCAACCTGCTTAACTTCAGACTGTATTACAAAACTGCAGTTATCAAGACAGTATGATACTTGCACAAAGACAGAAATACAGATCAATGGAACAAAATATAAAGTCTTGATTCTTTTCTATTTAGAAATTGATATTTTTGGAGGGATTGCTTTAGTATTTTTGTATTCTTTTAGTTTTTGCTTGTTTGAGAAATTCTTTTTTTCCCTCAATTTATTTTTATTATTATTATTTTTTAATACTTTATTCTATGTTACAATACTGTACTGGTTTTGCCATACATTGACATGAATCAGCCACAGGTGTACACGATCTCCCAATGCTGAAGCCCTCTCCCACCTCCCACCCCGTATCATCTCTCTGGATCATCCCGTGCACCAGCCCCAAGCTTTATCTCTCCTTTTGTTTTAAATTATATCTTTCTGGGTAGAGTCTTTTAGGTTGCAGAATTTTCCCCTCTAAGATTTTGTAGTTATCCTTCCACTCATTTCTGGCCTGCAACATTTCTGTAGAAAGAGCAGCTTATGCCATTACAGGGGTTCTCTTGTTAAAAAAAAAAAAAGAAAAAAAAAGCTGTTTGTTTTCTCTTGCTGCCTTTATAATATTATCTTTAAATTTTACCACTTTTATTATAATATGTATATTTATAGGTCTGGGTTCATCTTGTTTGGAGCCTCTGGGATATATCTGGATATCTGCTTTCTTCTTTAGCTTTGTTGAAATTTTCAGTCGTAATCAATTCAAATGCATTTTCAATTCTATTGTCTCTTTCTCCTTCTTCTGAAATCCCTATAAATTTAGATTACATTATCCCATAGGTCTCTAATATTGTATACTTTCATTTGGCTTTCTGTCTGCTTTATTGAATGGACAATTTCATTAGTCTATCTTCCAGAAGACTTATTCTTTCCCTTGCATTACTCATTCTGCTATTCATTGCCTTGAGCTTGGCACTTGCCTTGGCAAGTATATTTTCTATTTTTCTTGGCTCCTCCTTATAGTTTCTAATTCCTTTTTACATTAGCCTGAATTTCTGTTGGTAAATTTTTAAAATTCCTTCAATATTTTTATTAATTCCTTTTGAACTTGGTATCTATTAGCCTGAAATTGTATGTTTCTTTTTTTTTTTTGAATTTTCTACCTTATTTTTATTTTTTTATTTTTTAGCCTTTAATTAAATTTATTTATTTTTTAATTACAATACTGTATTTGTTTTGCCATACATTGACATGAATCAGCCATAGGTGAACACAATCTCCCAATGCCAAAGCCCCCTCCCACCTCCCACCTCACATCCTCTACTTGAATCATCCCGTGCATCAGCCCCATGCATCCTGCATCCTACACTGAACATAGATTGGTGCTTCGTTTCTTACAGGAAAATATACATGTTTCATTGCCATTCTCCCAAACCATCCCACCCTTTCCCTCTCCCTCAGAGTACAAAAGTCCACTCTATACCTCTGTGTCTCTTGTTGTCTCACATATAGGGTCATCATTACTGTCTTCTTCTTTTTTTTTTTTCTTAATATCTTTTTAAAATTTATTTATTTATTTATTTTAAATTACAATACTGTATTTGTTTTGCCATACATTGACACGAATCAGCCATAGGTGAACACACTCTCCCAATGTCGAAGCCCCCTCCCACCTCCCACCCCACATCCTCTACTTGAATCATCCTGTGCATCAGCCCCATGCATCCTGCATCCTACATTGAACATAGATTGGCGCTTCGTTTCTTACACGAAAATATACATGTTTCATTGCCATTCTCCCAAACCATCCCACCCTTTCCCTCTCCCTCAGAGTCCAAAAGTCCACTCTATACCTCTGTGTCTCTTTGTTGTCTCACATATAGGGTCATCATTACTGTCTTCTAAATTCCATATATATGTGTCAGTATACTGTATTGGTGTTTTTCTTTCTGGCTTACTTCACTCTGTATAATCGGTTCCAATTTCATCCATCTCATTAGAACTGAGTCAAATTTATTCTTTTAAGGGCTGAGTAGTATTCCATAGTGTATCTGAACCACAGCTTTCTTATCCATTCATCTGCTGATGGACATCTAGGTTGCTTCCATGTCCTGGCTATTATAAACAGCGCTGCAATGAACATTGGGGTACATGTGTCTCTTTCAATTCTGGTTTCCTCAGTGTGTATGCCCAGCAGTGGGATTGCTGGGTCATAAGGCAGTTCTATTTGCAATTTTTTAAGGAATCTCCACACTGTTTTCCATAATGGCTGTACTAGTTTGCATTCCCACCAGCAGTGTAAGAGGGTTCCCTTTTCTCCACATCCTCTCCAGCATTTATTGCTTGTAGACTTTTGCATCACAGCCATTCTGACTGGTGTGAAATGATACCTCATTGTGGTCTTGATTTGCATTTCTCTGATAATGAGTGATGTTGAACATCTTTTCATGTGTTTGTTAGCCATCTATGTCTTCTTTGGAGAAATGCCTATTTAGTTCTTTGGCCCATTTTTTTATTGGATCATTTATTTTTCTGGAGTTGAGCTGCATAAGTTGCTTATATATCTTTGAGATTAGTTATTTGTCAGTTGTTTCATTTACTATTGTTTTCTCCCATTCAGAAGGCTGTCTTTTCACCTTGCTTATAGTTTCCTTTGTTGTGCAGAAGCTTTTAATTTTAATTAGATCCCATTTGTTTATCTTTGCTTTTATTTCCAGTATACTGGGAGTTGGATCATAGAGGATCCTGCTGTGATTTATGTCGGAGAGTGTTTTGTCTATGTTCTCCTCTAGGAGTTTTATAGTTTCTGGTCTTACATTTAGATATTTAATCCATTTTGAGTTTATTTTTGTGTATGGTGTTAGAGAGGGGTCTAGTTTCATTCTTTTACAAGTGGTTGACCAGTTTTCCCAGCACCACCTGTTAAAGAGACTATCTTTACTCCATTGTATATTCTTGCCTCCTTTGTCAAAGATAAGGTGTCCATAGGTATGTGGGTTAATCTCAGGGCTTTCGATTTTGTTCCATTGATCTATATTTATGTCTTTGTGCCAGTACCATACTGTCTTAATGACTGTGGCTTTGTAGTAGAGCCTGAAGTCAGGCAAGTTGATGCCTCCAGTTCCATTTTTCTTTCTCAAGATTGCTTTGGCTATTCGAGGTTTATTGTATTTCCATACAAATCTTGAGATTATTTGATCTAGTTCTGAGAAAAATACTGCTGGTAGCTTGATGGGAATTGCATTGAATCTGTAGATTGCTTTGGGTAGTATACTCATTTTTCACTATATTGACTCTTCCGACCCATGAGCATGGTATATTCCTCCATCTGTTAGTGTTCTCTTTGATTTCTTTCATCAGTGTTTTATAGTTTTTGATATATAGATCTTTAGTTTCTTTAGGTAGGAATATTCCTAAGTATTTTATTCTTTTCGTTGCAATAGTGAATGGAATTGTTTCCTTGACTTCTTTTCTACTTTCTCATTATTAGTGTATAGGAATGCAAGGGATTTCTGAGTGTTGATTTTATATCCTGCAACTTTACTATATTCACTGATTAGCTCTAGTAGTTTTCTGGTCGAGTCTTTAGGATTTTCTATGTAGAGGATCATGTCATCTGCAAAACAGTGAGAGTTTTACTTCTTCTTTTCCAATTTGGATTCCTTGTATTTCTTTTTCTGCTCTGATTGCTGTGGCCAAAACTTCCAGTACGATGTTGAAGAGTAGTGGTGAAAGTGGACACCCTTGTCTTGTTCCTGACTTTAGGGAAATGGTTTCAATTTTTCGCCATTGAGGATAATGTGAGCTGTGGGTTTGTCATATATAGCTTTTATTATGTTGAGGTATGTTCCTTCTATTCCTGCTTTCTGGAGAGTTTTTATCATAAATGGATGCTGAATTGTATGTTTCATTGGTTGTTCCTTCAGAGAAAGTCTTCTAGTCTTTCAACAGAGAGTGGTTTCTCTGCTTCTTTGTTTGGCTTATATTTTTCTTGGCCTGTGAATTTAGGAGAAATGGTTTTCTACTGTACTGTTAGAGGGCTATTTATAAGTGTGAGTATCCCTGTGTAGCTTGTGTGGATTTAATATTTTTTGGTGTGAGGGATGTTTTTGGTTTGGATGCTTGCTGTCACTTTCCTTAACAAGTGCTGGATGTTATTCCTTGTCTGAGAGTGTGATAGTCTTAGGTGCATAGTTCACACAGTCTCCCAGTAATGCAGGGACAGTGGTTCACTCTTGGTCTTCAGCCCCTCCTTGGAGCCTGGCTTCAGATCACATGCCCCTGGGGAAATGGGGACATAGGTTGTCATTGGGTTTTGGGGCCCTCAGCAAAAGTGGTGGATCACATGCACTTCTGGGGAAGCTGGCCCTGCATCTTGGGACTTTCAGCTCTGGTGGGTGGCACCTCCTCCCAGGAAGGTGGAGGCAGTGACTTGCACATGCTCACAAGACACTCAGATGTGGCACAGCAGTTGGTGATCATTTCTGGAGTCTGAGATGACAGCCACACTCATGCTTGTCCTGGAGCTCATGTAGGCAGTGCCTTGACATATGTGAGTGAGTGGAGAAAGAAGCTTCTATGGAAGGCCCACACCTTCTCTCATGTGCCCACCAACAATGGTGCCTTGTCTCTCTGTCAGGCCCAAGGTTCTTCCTGGAATCCTTCAGTTATGACACATTACATGGTAGCCCCCTCAGACTATCTTCTCATGGGCAAACCCGGTCCTCTCCTCAGGGTCTGACCTCCAATGCCTGAACTTCAGTACCTGGCCAGCACCTGCCTCACTGGGTGAGTGGACAAGCATCTCAAGCTGAGGAGTGCCATTTGGCGCTGACCTTGTGTGCAGGTCTCTCTCTGCTTTGCCTTCTGCAGGCCTGTTGCTGCCTTCTCCTCAGAGGCTGCACAGATCCTCCTCTCTTTAGGCCCCTCTCCACCATCAGTGGGGGAATTTAGTGTGCAGAATTTTTTTCCTCTTCCACAGCTCCATCTCAGAGGCACAGGTCCTGTCATGATTCCCTTCTCACTCTCTTTTTCTTTTGTTCTACTCAGTTTCATGAGGGTTTTCTAGCCCTCTTGGAATTGTAAGGTTTTATGCCAGCCCTCAGTGGATGTTCAGTGAGAGTTTTCCCATATGTATATGTATTTTTATTATATCTGTGGGAAGAAGGTGAACTCCACATCTTACTCTTCTGCCATCTTGATCGAATCCCTGCTCTACTGATTGTGATGTTATGAGTAGAAAGGGGCATGTGGTGGATAAATTGTTACCCTTCTGCTTTCCTTTTTCTCAGTGTCTGTATTTCAGTATTTTCTAATTTTTTTCTTGAAGTATGTTTAGAATTTGAATATATTTGGCTTCATAATTTTTTATCCATTGTATGACTTTTATGAAACAATTCACCCAAAATAAAGAGCTGAGTCAGGAAAATCCTTTTAGGGTAAGAAATGGCAACCCACTCCAGTATTCTACCCTGGAAAATTCCATGGGCAGAGGATCCTTGTTGTCTATAGTCTTTGGGGCTACAGATAATTGGACATTACTGAATGTGCACACACACACACACACAAAGAGCTGAGTACAACTAGAAATAAAATATAGGGCAATAGCAAAACTCTTAGAAAACTTAGATGTTAAAAGAGTAAACGAAGCGCCAGTCTATGTTCAATACAGGATACAGGATGCTTGGGGCTGGTGCACAGGATGATCCAGAGACATGATATGGGGTGGGGGGTGGGAGTTGGGAGGGGGCTTTGGCATTAAGAGATCATGTACACCTGTGGCTGATTCATGTCAATGTATGGCAAAACAAATACAGTATTGTAACATAGAATAAAGTATTAAAATAAAATAAAATAAAGGTGGACACACACAAAAAGATAAAAAAAAGAATAAAGGACATCAAAAAAGTACCAGATACTTGTCCTTTTAAAAACTAACTTTAAGTTTTGTATTCCTTGAAAATTGTAAAGCATTTCTGTATCTTAGAGGCTTGGGTTGGTATGCTCTAGTCCCTTCTTTACAACAGAAGTAACAAGCTTCTGTGTCTTCAAAGCATATAACCAGGTTTCATTTTTTGTTCTGGGTCCATGGGTTTAGATCTCAGCAAGTATCTGAAGGAATAATATTTATAGCATCTGACAATATAATTAATTAGAGGAACAAGCTCTTGAAAAATTAATTGCCAGCATAGTTTGGAAGTATTGTGGATTCAGGTCCAAGTCACTGTAGTAAAGTAAATATCACAAACAAGAAAGCTGCACAATCTTTTGGTTTCCCAGAACATATAAAGGTATACTGTACTGTAGTCTGCTAAGTGTGCAATAGCCTCATGACCAAAAAGAAACAAAACAAAACCCAGCAACAACAAACAACACAGGAAGGCCCCAGTGTACACTGTAATTAAAAAAAAAAAAAAGACTTTGTTGCTAAAAAATGCTAACCATCATCTTTACTTTTTAAAAATTGCTGCATCTTCCAAAAAAAAAAAGAAAGAAAGAAAGAAAGAAAGAAAGAAAGAAAGCAAAGTGCAATAACATGCGGTGTTTGACCACCAAGTTGTGTCTGACACTTGACAATCCCATGGACTGCAACACTCCAGGCTTCCCTGTCCCTCATCATCTCCCAGAGTTTTCCCAAGTTCATGTCCATTGAATCAGTGACTCCATCCAACCATCTTATCCTCTGTCTCCCTCTCTCCTTCTGCCTTCAAACTTTCCTAACATCAGGATCTTTCCCAGCTAGTCAGCTGTTTGTGCTAGATGGCCAAAATATTAGAGCTTCAGCTTCAGCATCAGCACTTCTAATGGATATTCAAAGTTGATTTCTTTTATGATTGTCTGGTTTGAGCTCCTTGCTTCCAAGGGACTCTCAGGACTCTCTCCAACAGCATAGTTCAAAAGCATCATTTCTTTGGCATTCAGACTTCTTTATGGTTCAATTAGCACATCTGTACATGAATAGTGGCAAAACCATAGCTTTGACTATATGGACCTTTGTCTACAAAGTGATGTCTTTGCTTTCCGGCACACTGCCTAGGTTTTTCATAGCTTTCTTTCCAAGAAGCAATCATCTTCTAATTTCATGGCTGCAATCACCATTCACAGTGATTTTAGAGCCCAAGAAGAGGAAATCTGTCACTCCTTCCTCATGTTTCCCTTCTATTTGCCATGAAGTGATGGAACCAAATGCCATGATCTAACTTTTTAATAACTGAGGTATGCCTGAATGAATAATCAAATTCTGCTCAATATTATGTAATACCCTAAATGGATAAAAAATTTGAAAAAGAGTAGGTATATGTATAAATGGATCTCTTTACTGTACACCTAAAACTAACAAAACATTATTAATGAACTATAATAGAAAATTTTTAAAAAATGAGGGATGCTTGTACTTGATTTATATCTGTAGAATGCATTTTTTTTCCATAAAAGTTTGTGTTTTTGATTTGTGAGGGAATTTATTATCCATCTCTATTGTCTAACCACTTTTTCTAAGCAAAAAATAATTTTTCTAAGCAAAAAAAATAATGCTGTTTGTCCTCACATTTCTTTTGATATTAAAACAATGGGGCTTCATGAGACTTTATATTTTGATTTGTTGTGTTTTTATAAGAATCACAGCCCTGGTTCCAGAGTAGTTTTTAGTACGAATGCCAAGCTTGCTCATTCACTGAACATTCTATCAATTCTCTTTTTACTCCAATGTTATGCTCAGAACTCTTCTAGTTACTGAAAAATCACTGTCATAATTAATTATCAGATGGATGGGAGGGAAAGAGACATATAATAAATGAATATAATAAAGATATTTATAGAGAACTGACCATGAACACTAGGATGGGGACTAGGGTAATAGAAATGAGGATAAAAGTTTGTCTAAATGAGATGTAAACTTTTAGGTGGTTTTAAACCTTAATATTTCAATCACAGGATTTCCAAAGGAGGAAGAGATCAGTCTTCATGAACATGTAGACAAATGAAAAGGATCTCTGCCAAATATCTGGTGTTGCTTAGGTCTTGCTGCTGCTAAGTCACTTCAGTCGTGTCCGACTCTGTGCGACCCCATAGACTGCAGTCCACCAGGCTCCACCGACCATGAGATTTTCCAGACAAGAATACTGGAGTGGGTTGCCATTTCCTTCTCCAATGCATGAAAGTGAAAAATGAAAGTGAGGTCACTCAGTCGTGTCTGACTCTACGCGACCCCATGGACAGCAGCCCACCAGGCTCCTCCATCCATGAGATTTTCCAGACAAGAATACTGGAGTGGGGTGCCATTGCCTTCTCCATGCTTAGGTCTTACTTAGATTTTAATAACGAAAATAGAAGAAAGGATAGAAAATCAGGCCTAGAAACTTTAGTAGAAGCATAGATTTAGTGAAAATGCATTAATTTTTATTCTAGTCATAATTCTTATTCCATTCAGAATGAAAGTTAAATAATGTTTGTAAAAATCTTAACTGTATTATACAGTAACAAAGGAAAAAAGATAATGGCTAAGAAAATAGTTGTGGAAAATTCTTTATTATGTAATAACTGCTTTGAAACACATTTAGGGTGTCTCTTTATATCTTCTAATTTTAAACAGAATAAGACAAAAGTCAATATATGGTTCAGAAAGCATTCTTCTGATCATGGTAAATATGCTAAAGTGACAAGAAAGAATAAGAATCAGAAACTCATATCAGTTAAGAGGAGTTATAATGGCTGATTATAACTAATCCTGGGATTTGGAAGATCCCCTGCAGGAGGAAATGGTGACCAATTCAAGAATTCTTGCTGGAAAATCCCATGGAAAGAGGAACCTGGTGAGCTACAGTCCATGAGGTCACAAACAGTAGGATGCAACAAAGTGACTGAGCACATAGCATGCAGTAGCACTCTAGAGAATAGCAACAGTGATAAAATTTCACATAGAGATTAAATTTTAAAAGACTTCACTCCTGGCTTAACCCCCTCTCTTGTTCTCACTCTTGCTTTCATACTCACTGAAATTTCTTCTTTACTTAGCCTAATGAAGCAAGCTGCCATGATATCATGTGTCCTAAGCACTGAGGCCCTCAACCCAACATCCTGGGAAGAGCTGAATCCTGCCAGCAACCACATGTATGAACTTAGAATCAAGTCTTTCCCCAGTTGAATCTGAAGATAACTTATGGTTCTTGCCGACATATCCATTGCAGTCTTCTGAGAGACAGTGGCCTAGAAGACACAGTTAAACTTTGACTGGATTCCTGACTCACTGAAACTGTGAAAAAATAATAATAATTCTGTTGGTGTAAGTTACTATGTTTTGGATAATTGACATGTAGCAATTAATAATTAACATAGTATCTACTTTATTCTCTTTCAAAGCCTCTAATACTTATAGAAACATTTGAGTTGATTGGGCTAGTTGACTGGAAGAAGTCAAGACAGAGCAACAACCATACAAAAAAAAAATTACATCAAGTATCACAAATATGACTTTATTAACTTCTATTTTCTATGATCTAGTAGATGTTTATGCCAATTCATTATTATTTGATCATTTAGACGATTATTTTAACTTCTAACTAGCTACAGAGAGCCAATTCAAGAGATATTTAAACTTATATGTACAAAGTTGCTCATGCTGTAGTTACCTGTAACAATGAAAATGGGAAATTATTGATTATTCATCAATAGTAGGATGGATATGGTCTTCCTCGATGGATCAGCAGGTAAAGAATCCACCTGAAATACAGGAGACACAGGAGATGCAGGTTTGATTCCTGGGTCAAGAAGAATTCCTAGAGGAGGAAATGGCAACCCAGTTCAGTATTCTTACCTTAAAAATCCCAAGGACTGAGGAGCCTGGTGGGCTACAGTCCATGGGGTCTAAAAGAGTTTGACATGGTTAAGTGATTAAGCACAACACAGAATGGTTAAGTGTGTTAACTTAAGGAAATGTTATTCAAACTTGATTATGAAGGTTAGATAAAAATTAAGTAATCCATATAGTATTAAATGAGAAGAGAAGAATAGAAAATTATATATCTGTATTAAACTAGGTCTGCTCGGGAAATAAATCCTGAATATTCATTGAAAGGACTGATACTGAAGCTGAAGCTCCAATATTTTGGCCTGCTGTTGCAAACAGCTGACTCATTGGAAAAGACCTTGATACTGGGAAAGATTGAGGAAAAGAGGGCAACAAAGTGTGAGACAGTTACATGGTATCACTGACTAAATGAACATTAATTTGGGAAAACTCCAGGGCATAGTGAATGGAAGGGAAGAATGGTGTGCTGCAGTTCATGGGGTCACAAAGAGTCAGACACAATTTAGTGACTGAACAGCAACATGTCTGCTCAAAGTACATGGGTCATAAACTTTGAAAAAAAAAAAAAAAAACTGTAGAGAGTAATCAGAGAACGATTAAGAAGATTATAAAAAACCTAGAAAGATTTGTGTTTTGAGTAGTGCATCTAAGGCTAACTAGCTGAATGATTTGGAAGTAGTATTTAATTCTTTGTCTTACAAACAGTCTAAGAAGACAAATATTTTGTCAGTTATTGAAATGAGTAATGTTTCTTATTCAATGTCTGGCACAATATTGATGTTATCAATAAAAGTTCATAAAATTTATAAAAGTTGTCTTTTATTTCTAGTATTGTTAATATTGTATGTTTGCTGTTTAGTCACTAAATCATGTCTGACTCTTTACAACCCCATGGACTTTAACCTGACAGGATTCTCTGTCCATGGAATTTCCAGGATAAGAATACTGGAGTGTGTTGCGATTTTCTTCTCCAGGGATCTTCCCCAACCAGGGATACACCCACATCTCCCACATTGTCAAGTGGATTTTTATTACTGAGCCACCAGTTCAGATCAGTCGATGAGTTGACTTTTTGTGATCCAATGTACTGCAGCACGCCAGGCTTCCCTGTCCATCACTAACACCAGGAGCTTGCTCAGACTCATGCCCATTGAGTCACTGATGACATCCCACCATCTCATCCTCTATCTTTCCCTTCTTCTGTCTTCAATCTTTTCTAGCATCAGTCTTTTCCAATGTCAGTTCTTTGCATCAGGTGGCCACAGTATTGGAGCTTCAGCATCAGTTCTTCCAATGAATTTTCTAGACTGATTTTCTTAAGAATTGACGAGTTTGATCTCCTTGCTGTCAAAGGGACTCTCAAGAGTCTTCTCCAACACCACAGTTCAAAAGCATTAATTTTTCAGCATCAGTCTTCTTTATGGTCCAACTCTCATATCCATACCCTTACATGACTACTGGAAAAACCATAACTTTGACTAGACGAACCTTTGTCAGTAAAGTAATGTCTCTACTTTCTAATATTTTGTCTAGGTTGGTCACAGCTTTTCTTGCAAGGAACTAACACCCTTTAATTTCATGGCTGCAGTCACCATCTGCAGTGATTTTGGAGCCCAAGAAAACAAAGTCTGTCACTGTTTCCATGGTTTCCCCATCTATTTACCATGAAATGATGAGGCCAGATGCCATGATCTTTTTCTTTTTAATATTGAGGTTTAAGCCAGCTTTCTTACTCTCATCTTTCACTTTCATCAAGAGGTTCTTCAGTTATTCTTCACTTTTTTGCCATAGGGTGGTGTCATCTACATATCTGAGGTTATTGTTATTTCTCCCTGCAATCTTGATTCCAGCTTGTGCTTCATTTGGTCTGTCTTTTCCCTTGATGTACTCTGCATATAAGTTAAATAAGCAAGGCAACAATATGCAGCCTTGAGATACTCCTTTCCCATTTTGCAGTCAGTCTAGCATTCCATGTTCAGTTCTAACTGTTGCTTCTTGATCTCCATACAGATTTCTCAGGAGGCAGGTAAGGTGGTCTGGTATCACCATCTCTTGAAGAATTATCCACAGTTTATTGTGATCCACACAATCAAAGTCTTTAGCGTAGTCAATGAAGTAGAAGTAGATGTTTTTCTGGAATTATTTTGCTTTTTCTATGACCCAATGGATGTTGGCAATTTGATTTCTGGTTCCTCTGCTTTTCCTAAATCCAGCTTGAACATCTGGAAGCTCTTTTCGATCATTACTTTGCTAGCATGTGAGATGAATGCAATTGTGCAGTAGTCTGAACATTCTTTGACATTCATTGCCTTTCCTTGGGGAAAGCCACCCAGGAAACCCTAACATTTGTATATAGAAATCTAAAAATTATATCAATTAAGGAATATTATGTTTCTTGCTTTTGTCTAATAGTGTTTATAATAAGTGAATTCTCTTAATTGATATCTTAATAATTATTTATACCCTGTGATGGCTAATTTCTTGTGCATCCTTAATTGGCTTAAGGGATCCTCAGAAAACTGATTAAATGTTATTTCTGAATGTGTCTATGATGGTGCTTCTGAAAGAAACTGCCATTTGAATTAACATACTGAGTAGAGAGGAGTGCTCTTCACAATGTGGGTGAACATCACACAAGCTCTTGAGTTCATGAAAGAGCAAAAAGTGAGAGGAAGGATTAATTTGCTCTTTGAGGAGTTTTATTTTCTGCTCTCAGAACCTCTGATTCTCAGGTTTTAGACTCAAAATGAATTATGCCTCCCACTTTCCTGATTCTTCAACTTGGGACTCTTGGACTTCACATTCTTTATAACTGCATAAATCAGTTCCTGTAATAAGCCACATATAATAAACCTCCTATTAACTCTTCTCATAGGGAGAACTCTGAATGATAACCCTATGTATGGCTGTACTGTACTACTTAATAGTGACAATGTTGTGTAACCATGAAGGGTGTCAGCAACAAGGTGTATCTTCGAAAGCTGTTTATTGTTCTAGCTGATCTTTATATTAGAGAGTTTTAAGTTTATATTTCTTCCAAGTTTTACAAAGGAGTATCAAATTATTTAGAATAAAATTCTGTCATTTGACTTCACATGTAAGAGGCAAATTTTCTAATTTGAATTTTGTTATTCAGGAAAAGACTTTCAGATTTTCCTTGGCTGGCCATTCATGAAATCTGTTGCTTTTGTACTACTGTAACAACAGAACAACTCTCTTTGTAATCAGCAACTTTGATGCTAATTTAGAGGATGTTCTTCCTTAAATATTATCTAGGCAATCAACATATTAGATTGATAAAGCATAAACAATTTGCTTGCTTTGTTATTGCAGCTCTATATATTTGGCTATTTTTTCAAATGTAGTATTGCACATGCCCATAGTGCATTAGTGCCTTTCTGAGTAATAACTTCTTTTAATTCAGCAAGTCTGTATGTAGAGTGGCCTGATTTTAACCTGGGCATTTCAAGAAAAACTTACATGCCACTTTTTGTAATAAGCATTTTATAAAAAATATATTATTTGTAGAGAGTCTGGAAATATTAACTCTTCATAAGCTTTGCTTAAGGCTTTACTGAAACTCTTAATACATTTGCTATTATTTGTTTAGTTTTTTTGAGATATAAATTTCTTTTCAAAAATTGTTTCTTATCAGAGGTATAAATGTAAATCTCTGAATACCTTGACTAGAATAAATACATCAATTATATCAATAGCTTAAAAGGCATAATCCCTCCCAATCTCAGATAAATCACTTCTTAATAACCATCTCAATATTCTTATACAGAAGTGGGCAGTGGGAGGAAGAAAATGTTTTACTTATATTACATCTTGGAGATAAGTGATTGTGCTATCAAATCCTTATTTCACTAGTGATAAAATGGGAATTTAGAGTACTGAAGTATCTTTTCTGGGTTCATGGCAATTTCATGGTAGGGACCAGGTGATAATGCAGGTGATAGCTTCTCTGGGACAAAATTCAGTGTTAGCAATTATTGGGTTTGCTTCAGAGGTTTAAGAGCAATACATTATATAGACTTTTGACAGTTTTGATGCTTTTAGGACTTGATGAATATATCTCTGTTTTTCTTTGAGTCTGATATACAATAATATTTCATCATTTAATATTGAACAGTGTAATTTTGGATTTCAAAGGCATTTGTAATAATCTTGTTAACTAGACTTTGTCATCTCTATTTCACATAGAAAAATCTTTGGATTAGAATAGTTAGGAGATCTAGTTAGCTGAGACTGGCTTCCAGCAATGGACACAAACCAATGTATCACTTCTGAAATTATATAATGTTTAATGCTCTGAAAAACATAGACAACAGAGATAAATTATATTCAACAAATAGTTAGGAGTTTTTCCATATTTTCTAGGCCTCTTTTAGTTAGATAGAACTATTGAACTGATAGTGATTAATTAGATAGTTTGTTATAAACAGATGAGGTCTTGTCACTTCTGGACTGAATCATTCCAACACAGGTATGCAAGTCCTAATTCCTCTCTGTTCCTGTCACAGAGACTTCTCAGAAGGTCTTGGTTCCAGAAGGCATAGTCATATAAAGGAAGAACCTCTGACAGCCTGCATCTTTGAGTATAATATGAGAGTTACCTCCCTCACTCCCCAAAAGTATATACCATGAGTGAGAAATCAAACTTATGATTTTATGGTATTGAAATTTCAGGGTTAATTTTTGATTGAGACATAAATTTGCTTATTCTGATAAATACAGTGAAGAACCAAACAAATACATGTGCAGTCTCTTTATCTGAAAACTATAGAGTGTCTTACATTTCTCTAGCTGATTTTTTTTAAAAGGTGATTTATTCAAAATATCGGTTAATCTTCTCATCCTGACATACACAATATCACAACCTCAGTAGCCACTCACCATTCTAACACTACTAAATGACAACAAGAAGACCATTTCCTTAGAAGGAAGAATAAGATCAGCTTGTAGACATATGGTTAGTGCAATTGCACAGAGCCCTGCCTCAGAATGGTCTGTGCTTATAGTTTAACATCCTTCAGTTGCTACATTGAAACTGTCAATAGTTTTGTTTTTGAATTTGTGTTTTATAAGCAAAACCATCTGAACAATGGAACATGAGCCTGACTATTGTCTCAGTTCATGTTACTGCCTCCAACTGCCTTTCCTAGATAAATTTCCAGCTGTCTTCTTCCTTTATCTTGGTGCCTAGGCCTGCTTGGCTTTACTTGTTCCACCATGGTCTCCTTGCTATCTCTGCCCCTGATGGGTTGAGCATTAATGAGGGGTTGGAGTTAGGCATGGATGCTCCATGATCTCTAGGTAAGGGGAGTGCTTAGTGGTTACTGTCCTCATCCTGATAGTTCAGCAGTGAATTGGTTGGGTCTCTAACCTGTCTCCAGTCATGCTTCCAATGGCATTCAGGTATGAGAGTTGCAATATCTTTGTGGACTGTTCATGCACAGTGGTCTGAGAAAGTGGGTCTATGGGAAAGGGAAATAACTGGCTCCACTTCCCCAGTTTCTGTCCTAGCCAGTATATAGTGTTTCAGAGAGCTCTTAGGCAAAGCAAGTATACATGCAGTCAATATCATCTAGCAGAGCCTGGGAATCTGTGAAATTATGGCCTATCACACAAGTATATACCTAAGTGTTCTTGGTCTGCCTCATGCCTATGAACATTGTCAACCTTCCAGGCTTTCTGAGTCTTGTTCGTGTTTTCCTCCTCTGTCAGCTCCATCTCTGGGAATAAGCCACAATATATGTATTGCATTACTTTAGTGATATGGCATATAGTTAAATACTCTGAGTTTAAAAGTGTCATAGCACAGTATAAAGATGGATATTAAGATATCTGATAATAGTTTAAAATTTTAATTTTCTTTATTATTAAATAGTCAGAACAACCCACCATAACAAAACATCTGAGAGAGAGACAAAGGAAAGGCAAAGGGGTTCTATATTTTAATATTTCAATCATTCTTCTTGATTTTTGAATAAGAGGTTTTCACTTTTTTTTTTTTTTTTTAATTTTGCCTTGGGTCTTGCAAGTTATGTAGCAGATCTTAACAAAGAACCACCACTGGGGTTGGGCGAGGAGATGGGGGGGAGGAGGATAGATAAGATATGACTAAATCATCCAACAATGAGATCTCTTCTGATATAAATCTCTAATATAAATTTGAAACATCTTGTGCCTTAAAATGATGTTTAATAGTCCAAATCCTTTTGAAAACCACAGTGACCTACTGCTGGATTCACTAAACCACTTCTGAACTCTTCCTGACTTTGAATAGGATCCAGGTACACGCAAAGGCTTTCATTTATTACTTAACTATAATGCTGAAATAAAATATATGAAGTCTAGAAGGAATTGCTGAATAGGTTTATTAGATCCCAGTAGCAGTGGAATTAACAAAGAAAACAAAACAGTTTTTCTGTTTTCACATTTGCCTTTGAAATTCCATCCTTCTGGCTTCTCTATGCTTCCTTTGCAAAGGACTGACTTTGTTTCTACCAACATCTTTGTAAGAGAACCAACAGAATTTTCTTAAGCATGGCAGCCAATGTATATTATTCATAAGTTTTTAAGCCATTAAAAGTAATCCGGTGGCAAACATTCATTTTAACAGTTCTACTAAACAATTTGAAATTGCTCAACTGGAATTCCATCACCTCCCACTAGCTTTGTTCATAGTGATGCTTTCTAAGGCCCACTTGACTTCACATTCCAGGATGTCTGGCTCTAGATGAGTGATCATACCATTGTGATTATCTGGGTTGTGAAGATACTTTTGTACAGTTCTTCTGTTTATTTTTGCCACCTCTCCTTGGAAAAAGTAAGAGAGTTCCAGAAAAACATCTATTTCTGCTTTATTGACTATGCCAAAGCCTTTGACTGTGTGGATCACAATAAACTGTGGAAAATTTTGAGAGAGATGGGAATACCAGACCACTTGACCTGCCTCTTGAGAAATCTGTATGCAGGTCAGGAAACAGCTGTTAGAACTGGACATGGAACAACAGACTGGTTCCAAATAGGAAAAGGAGTACGTCAAGGCTGTACACTGTCACCCTGCTTATTTAACTTATATGCAGAGTACATCATGAGAAATGCTGGGTTGGAAGAAGCACAAGCTGGAATCAAGATTGCCGGGAGAAATATCAATAACCTCAGATATGCAGATGACACCACCCTTATGGCAGAAAGTGAAGAGGAAGTAAAAAGCCTTTTGATGAAAGCAAAAGAGGAGAGTGAAAAAGTTGGCTTAAAACTCAGCATTCAGAAAGCAAAGATCATGGCATCTGGTCACATCACTTCATGGGAAATAGATGGGGAAAGAGTGGAAACAGTGGAAACAGTGTCAGACTTTATTTTTATTTTTTGGTTTTTATTTTATTTTTTTAATTTTATTTTTAATTTATTCTACTTATAATACTGTATTGGTTTTTGCCATACATTGACATGAATCCAGCACAGGTGTATACGAGCTCCCAATCCTGAATCCCCCTCCCACCTCCCACCCCATATCATCTCTCTGGATCATCCCTGTGCACCATCCCCAAACATCTTGTATCCTGTATCGAACATAGACTGGCACCTCATTTCTTACATGATAGTATACATGTTTCAATGCCATTCTCCCAAATCATCCCACCCTTTCCCTCTTCCTCAGAGGCCAAAATCTGTTCTATACCTCTGTGTCTCTTTTATTGTCTCACATACAGGGTCATCATTACTATCATTCTAAATTCCATATATGTGTCAGTATACTGTATTGGTGTTTTTCTTTCTGGCTTACTTCACTCTGTATAATAGGCTCCAGTTTCATCCATCTCATTAGAACTGATTCAAATTTATCCTTTTAAGGGCTGAGTAATACTCCATTGTGTATATGTACCACAACTTTCTTATCCATTCATCTGCTGATGAACATCCAGGTTGTTTCCATGTCCTGGCTATTATAAACAGTACTGCAATGAACATTGGGATACATGTGTCTCTCTGAATTCTGGTTTTCTCGGTGTGTATGCCCAGCAGTGGGATTGCTGGGTCATAAGGCAGTTCTATTTGCAATTTTTAAAGGAATCTCCACACTGTTTTCCATAGTGGCTGTACTAGTTTGCATTCCCACCAACAGTGTAGGAGGGTTCCCTTTTCTCCACATCCTCCCCAGCATTTATTGCTTGTAGACTTTTGGATCAGAGCCATTCTGACTGGTGTGAAATGGTACCTCATTGTGGTCTTGATTTGCATTTCTCTGATAATGAGTGATGTTGACCATCTTTTATTTTTATTTTTTTTTTTGAGCTCAAAAATCACTGCAGATGGTGATTGCAGCCATGAAATTAAAAGACGCTTACTCCTTGGAAGAAAAGTTATGACCAACCTAGACAGTATATTTAAAAGCAGAGACATTACTTTGCCAATTAAGGTCCATCTAGTCAAGGCTATTGTTTTTCCTGTGGCCATTTATGGATGTGAGAATTGGACTGTGAACAAGGCTGAGCACCAAAGAACTGATGCTTTTGAACTGTGGTTTTGGAGAAGACACTTGAGAGTCTCTTAGACTGCAAGGAGATCCAAGCTGTTCATTCTGAAGGAAATCAGCCCTAGGATTTCTTTGGAAGGAATGATGCTAAAGCTGAAACTCCAGTATTTTGGTCACCTCATGGGAAGAGTTGACTCATTGGAAAAGACTTTGATGTTGGGAGGGATTAGGGGCAGAAGGAAAAGGGGACAACAGAGGATGAGATGGCTGGATGGCATCACAGACTCCATGGACGTGAGTCTGAGTGAACTCTGGGAGTTGGTGATGGACAGGGAGGCCTTGCCTGCTGTGATTCATGGAGTCGCAGAGAATTGGACACGACTGAGTGACTGAACTGAACTAAACAATAGAACCATATTCCCATGGGTAGAAATGTCAATAAATATAGCAACTTTAAAAAAGAAATTATTTAAAATGTCTGACATTGTACTCAAATTTCAGTTACATGGACTTAAACTAAAATTACAATGTAGGCACAACCGTTCATTTTTATTGAGGCATTTCCCAGTGAAAGTGTAACCAAGTCCATTTTTATTTTCAAGCAAGCCTGAAAGCTGCAGAAGAAGATGTTCAGTTTGTAGAGAGGTGGTGGAAAAAGTCTCTATGGATATTGTTTTCCTTGAGGACACTAAAATAATTCTGAAACAAGGGCCTCAAGTAAGATACCTAACTCTAGATTTTTAAAAGACATGCATGGCAGAGATAGAAATACTCACAAAATAATGAATGTATTTTCTTTGTTTCCCAGCACTCATGCAGTTGGGCAGATCCACATAACTTGTTCACAGCTACAGTAGCCTGTATTACTTCTAGGTTAACACACAGAAAAGCAAGGTGCGTTTTCCACACTTCTCTTCCCCTGTAGCAGTGACAAGTTGGATTGTATTAATAGATGGTACAATACTTGATAAAGCTGTCTTCTCTAGTTACTTTGATGGGAGATGGTATACCTGATGAACTTCAGATCTAAGAAGAAAGAAATGAAAATCAAAGTAGTGTGTGTTTGTAGTTATTTTAAAAATTTAATTTGTGATTACAGAAAGAAAGAGCTAAACCCACAAAGAATTGACTGATTGCAAGTAGACATTAAAGAGCCTAGAAAAATTCCAGCGGGGGGGATGTCTGGCAATGCTGAAAAGGTCAAATTTAAATGAGTATATTAGGCAAGATTCATTTAAGGACATGACTTTCAAAAATTGTCAAAAACTTTCAATGGATTAATGTACCACAAGAAAAATGTCAGATTAAAGATATGGTGTCCAAAAAAAGTTATCAATTGATTAAACCTCTCAGAGCAAAAGCTTTATTTAAGAAAGTCCTTTCTATTTTAGTTCAACTTAATATGTTTACCATTAACTGGAGAAAGAAGTTTGGTGTGAAGAAGGCAGAAAAATATAAGGACCAAATTTCTAAAGTAATTATTTCTTATGTGGGAGGGGTGTTACTTGCATTTGGAAATGATTAGACACAAGTAAATATGAGGGCTACTAAATTTTTAAGTGACAAAGAAATCAATGTTTGGACTAGTACATCTGGGGCTATAATCTTCTAACAGGCAAGTAATTGGTTATTTCAATAGTCATTTCTGTATGTGGCAAAGAGAATAGGGAACAACAGAGAACCTCTCAGAACAGTAAACCAGAACATATACAAAACAGTGAATGAGAGTATTCCTCCCAGAAAGCAGATTCAGTGTCAAATAAAAGTTCCTTCCCAGGCCCAGAATTGCTGTGCTTTACAACATCTGTCCAGTGGTTTTACACAACTGGAACTATGACTGCTATGTGACTCGAATTTCATTTACTGTGGGCATTTGGCATCCTGTATTGGACAGAGTACTGGAAGAGTGCACATTTATTGACTATTTAACTGTAGGAATCTAGACCAACTTTTGAAGCTGAAGCTACTATGCATTGTGCATTGTTAGAGACCCTGGGATCTTTGGGTTTGCTGTATTGAGACACTATGAGTATGTTCCAGGTGTGGGAAGAAGAAAGTAGAGATAACTTTGATTAACAGGAAAATAATCTGTAACCAACAAGGCAATACTCACAAACATTTCAAAAGTTCATCTACATTCTCTAGGTAGGGACTTGGTCACTAATCATGAAAATATACTGACTTTTCAATACTCTTTTCCTTTGCCATGGGATGAATGATATTTCCAGTTGTGGACATGTCCATCGTCTAATATATTTGAGGCATCATGAGAAATAGTTTTCTACCTCTATCCCCATATATTGCTTCAGTTCAGTTGACTTCAGTCACACAGTCGTGTCTGACTCTTTGCAACCCCATGGACTGCAGCATGCAGGCTTCCCTGTCTATCACCAACTCCCAGAGCTTACTCAAACTCATATTCATTGAATCACTGTTGCCATCCAATCATCTCATCTTTTATCATCCCCGTCTCCTCTTGCTTTCAATCTTTCCTCACATCAGGGTCTTTTCCAAGGAGTCAGTTCATAGCATCAGGTAGCCAAAGTACTGGAGTTTCAGCTTTAGTACCAATCCTTCTAATGGATATTCAGGATTAATTTCCTTTATGGTTGGCTGATTTGATCTCCTTGCAGTCCAAGGAACTCTTGAAAGTTTTTTCTGACATCACAGCTCAAAAGCATCAATTCTTCAGTGCTCAATTCTTTTGTGCTCCAAATCTCACATCCATACATGTTTACTGCAAAAACCATAGCTTTGATTAGATGGACCTTTGTTAGAAAAGCAATGTCTCTTTTTAATATGCTGTCTAGGTTGGTCATAGTTTTTCTTCCAAAGAGCAAGCATTTTTTTTTTTCTTGTAATTTCATGGCTGCAGCCACAATCTGCAGTGATTTTAGAGGCCCAAAAAATAAAATCTATCAGCATTTCCATGGTTTCCTCTTATATTTGCCATAAAATGATGGGACAAGGTGCCATGATTTTAATGTCTCAAATATTAAATTTTAAGCCAAATTTTTCACTCTACTCCTTCACTTTCATCAGGAGGATCTTTAGTTCCTCTTTACTTTATGCCATAAGGGTGGTGTTATCTGTGTATTGAGGTTATTGGTATTTCTTCCTGCAATCTTGATTTCAGCTTCTGTTTCTTCCAGCCTGTCATTATGCATGATGTACTCTGAATAGAAATTAAATAAGCAGGGTAACAATGTATAGCCTTGATATACTTCTTTCCCAATTTGAAACCAGTTTGCTATTCCATGCCAGGTTCTAACTGTTGCTTCTTGAGCTGCATACAGATTTCTCAGGAGGCAGGTCAAGTTGTCTGGTATTCCCATCTCTTGGAGTATTTTGCACATTTTGTTGGGATCCACAGTCAAAAGTTTGGGCATAGTCAATAGAGCAGAAGTAGATGTATTTCTGAAACTCTCGCATTTTCTGTGATCCAATGAATGTTGGCAATTTGATCTCTGGTTCCTATGCCTTTTCTAAATCCAGCATGTACATATGGAAGTTCTGGATTGATGTACTGTTGAAGTCTGGCTTGGAGAATTTTGAGCATTACTTTGCTAGTATATGAGATATGTGCAATTTTGCAGTAGTTTGATGATTCTTTGGCATTGCCTTTCTTTGGGATTGAAATGAAAACTCACTTTTTCCAGTCCTGTGGCCACTACTGAGTTTTCCAAATTTGCTGATATATTAAGTACAGCACTTTAACAGCATCATCTATTAGGATTTGAGATAGCTCAACTGGAATTCCATCATCTCCACTAGCTTTGTTCATAGTAATGCTTCCTAAGGCCCACTTGACTTTGCATTTCAGCATGTCTTGCTATAAGTGAGTGATCACAGTATCATGGTTTTCTGGGTCATGAAGATCTTTTTGTATAGTTCTTCTGTGTATTCTTGCCACCCGTTCTTAATACTTTCTGTTCTGTTATATCCATATCATTACCGTCCTTTATTGTCAGGGGGCAGACAGAATGAAAACCATAGTCACAAAAACTAATCAAACCAACCACATGGACCACAGCCTTGTCTAAATCAATGAAACTATGAGCAATGCTGTGTAAGGCCATCCAAGATGAACACGTCATGGTGAAGAGTTCTGACAAAAAGTGGTCAACTGGAGAAGGAATGGCAAACCACTTTAGTATCCTTGCCTTGAGAAGTCCATGAGCAGTATGGAAATACAAAACTATATGACACTGAAAGATGAACTCCCAGGTCAGTAGGAGGCCAATATGCTATTGGAAAAGACTGGAGAAATAACTTCCAGAAAAAATGAAGAGATAGAGACAAGATGAAAACAGTGTTCCATTGTGGATGTGACAGGTGATAGAAGTAACTTCTGATGTTATAAAAAGCAATATTGCATAGAAACCTGGAATGTTAGGCCCATGAATCAAGGCAGTTTGGAAATGGGTCAAACAGGTGATGGGCAAGAGTGAATATTAACATTTTAGGAATCAGTGAATTAAAATAGACTGGAATAGGTGAATTTAGTTGAGATGACAATTATATCTACTACTTTGGGCAAGAATCCCTTAGGAGAAACGGAGTAGCTCTCATAGTCAACGAGAGTCCAAAATGCAGTACTTGGGTGCAATCTCAAAAATGACAGAATAATCTCTATTTATTTCAAGGCAAAACATTCAATATCACAGTAATCCAAGTCTATGCCCAAACCAGTAACGCTGAAGAAGCTGAAGTTGAACAGGTATATGAAGACCTGCAAGACCTTCTAGAACTAACAACCTCCCAAAATACTTTTCATCATAGGCACTGGAATGCAAAAGTAAGAAAATCAAGAGCTACCTGGAGTAACAGCCAAGTTTGGCCTTGAGTACAAAATGAAGTAGGGCAAAGACTAACTGAGCTTTGCCAAGATAATACACTGGTCATAGCAAACACCCTCTTCCAAGACCACAAAAAGAAGACTCCATACATGGATATCACCAGATGGTCAATACCAAAATCAGATTGATTATATTCTTTGCAGTCAAAGATGGAGAAGCCCTATAGAGTCAGCAAAAACAAGACTGGAAGCTGGCTGTGGCTCAGATCATGAATTTCTTATTGCCAACTCAGACTTAAATTGAAGAAAGTAGGGAAAACCAATAAAAACATATAGGTATGATCTAAATCAAATCATCATCATACAGTGGGAGTGACAAGTGAATTCAAGGGATTAGATCTGATAGACAGAGTGCCTGAAGAACTATTAGTGGAGGTTTGTGACATTGTACAGGAGGCAGTGATCAAGACCATCTCCAAAAAAAAAAAAACACAAGCAAAAATGCAAAATGGCAGTCTTAGGAGGCGTTACAAATAGCTGAAAAAAGAGGCAAAGGAGAAAAGGAAA
Source organism: Nanger dama (assembly GCA_917880005.1). Lineage (NCBI taxonomy): Eukaryota > Metazoa > Chordata > Mammalia > Artiodactyla > Bovidae > Nanger > Nanger dama. The sequence goes on from CAKJTW010000045.1 coordinate 1,782,382, forward strand.
GATATATTGCCTATGTAATATGAAATATAAACAATTATTGATTGAAAACCCTAAGATTTCTGGGTTATTTTGTTAATGCTACAAAGTCTAATTGAACTCTCTTTTCTATTGAGAAGAAGATATAAAGAAGATAATTTCTAATGAATAATAAAATGTGAGCATAAATTCAGGGAGTTTCATAGAGAGAAAGCTTATTTCTAGTGACAGTATTGTGGGAAAGAGTCTGAGCTTTGGAATCTAGTAAACCTGATTTGAATCTGTTCTGTTTTTTTTTTTTTTTTTTTTTTTTAAATTCTGAGAACTTGTTCTTTAAATCTAATGTCCTTAACATGTAAAATGAGAAAAATAAAACCTATCTCACAGGTCATTAAAAGATTAAAGAGGAGAGGTGGCTCTAATATGGTGGAGGAATAGGACAAGGAGACCACTTTCTCCCCCACAAATTCATCAAAAGAAGATTTAAACGCTGAGTAAATTCCACAAAACAACTTCTGAATGCCGGCAGAGGACATCAGGCACCCAGAAAAGCACCCCATTGTCTTTGAAAGGACGTAAGAAAAAAATATAAGAGACAAAAAAAGAGACAAAAGGCACAGAGCTCCTTCCCGGGAAGGGAGTCTTCAAAAGAGATAAGTTTCCAAACACTAGGAAACACTCTCACTGCTGAATCTATGACGAGCCTTGGAAGCATAGAGGGCAACATAACAGGGAGGAAAAATAAATAAATAATTAAAATCCACAGATTATCAGCCCAATGGTAACTCCCCCAGTGGAGAAGCAGCGCAGATGCCTGCATCCAACACTAGCAAGTGGGGGCTAGGCAGGGAGGCACCGGCTGCATGGCTTATAGTAAGGATCTGGCCTGAATGTCCCAAGGGCCATCTGAGAGAACTAACTTGGGCTAGCAAACCAGACTGTGGGATAGCTACAACAAGAAAAGCCCTAAGACAATGCCAGGTCCGCATACAGAATAAAGGACTGAACAGAAATAGCTGGGTGCAAACCATCCCCTTTTGGTGACAGGGAGCCAGAGCTAGAAGGGGACAATCATAGCTCCAGAGAGACATTATCTAGAAAACTGCAAGCAGGCTTCTTTTCTAACGAAGACTTCTTGGGGTTCTGCACAGTCAACATCCACCTGAGAAGGTGCACTGGTTGTACACCCAGAAAACTGAGTGGCAAAGTTGGGGGAGGTGATAAGTTGCAGCGAATGAGCTCGCCAAGCACCTCATCACATGAGCTGCTCAGACCTGGTAAGGGCACAAAATGCAGGCCCAACTGAGTCTGCACCTCTGAGTGCCTGAACCTGAGAGGCTTAGACCTGGAAGGTTCATGAAGCCCAGGGCCTGCCTCAGATGATTCCTGGCAGAGCAATCTAGAGCCTGAGCAGTGTGGGCAGGGACAGTGCACCCTCTGTGAGCAGGGGCAGGCCCAATGTGGCTGAGACACTGCGAGCACACACCAGGGTTATTTGTTTGCAGCATCCCTCCCTCCCTACAGAGTGACTGCACAAGTGAGCCTTTAAAAAGTGTCCACCACCACCCCATTTGTGTCAGGGCAGTAATCAGACACTGAAGAGACCAGCAAATAGAAGAACAAAGGGAAACAGAGTCAACACCTTGGAAATGACAGATGCAATAGATTAAAACCCTGTCCTTAGTACCAACTACATAGGAAGGGGCCTATAGATCTTGAGAAAAATAAGCCGGACGAGGAACTATCCAGAAATGAACTGACCCCGCAATACCCACAACAACGCCAGAGAAAGTCCTAGATATATTTTTACTATTATTATGATTATTCTTTTTTTTTTAATTTTTAAAAATTGTTTTAAGTCCTCTCAGTCAGTCAGTCAGTTCAGTCGCTCAGTCGTGTCCGACTCTTTGCGACCTCATGAATCGCAGCTCGCCAGGCCTCCCTGTTCTTCACCATCTCTTGGAGTTCACTCAGACTCACATCCATCGAGTCCGTGATGCCATCCAGCCATCTCATCCTTGGTCGTCCCCTTCTCCTCCTGCCCCCAATGCCCCCAGCATCAGAGTCTTTTCCAGTGAGTCAACCCTTCACATGAGGTGGCCAAAGTACTAAAGTTTCAGCTTTAGCATCATTCCTTCCAAAGAAATTCCAGGGTTGATTTCCTTCAGAATGGACTGGTTGGAGCTCCTTGCAGTCCAAGGACTCTCAAGGGTCTTCTCCAACACCACAGTTCAAAAGCATCAATTCTTCGGCACTCAGCCTTCAGTCCAACTCTCACATCCATATATGACCACAGGAAAAACCATAGCCTTGACTAGACAGACCTTAGTCGACAAAGTAATGTCTCTGCTTTTGAATCTGCTCTCTAGGTTGGTCATAACTTTTCTTCCAAGGAGTAAGCGTCTTTTAATTTCATGGCTGCAGTCACCATCTGCAGTGATTCTGGAGTCCAAACAAATAAAGTCTGACACTGTTTCCACTGTTTCTATCACTCCTTTAATTTTTACTTTTATAACCTAGTGTTATTTTGCAAAAAAAAAAAACCAAAAAAAAAAAAAAAACAAAAACTATTTTTTAAAAGCAAACTTCATATGTACATATATATTATAATTTTGTAACTTTTTCTTTTATCTTTTTTCTTTTCTTTAATATTGTATTTTTGAAATTCTAAACTCTAAATATTTAATCTTTGATTCTTGGTATTTGTTATGAATTTTTTACCTTTAAGAACCCAATCTTCAGTACCCATTTTTACTTGGGAGCGACATTACTGACTTGACTGCTCTCTCCCCTTTGGAGTCTCCTTCTTCTCCACCAGGTCACCTGTTTCTCCTCACTACTCCTCTCTCTTCTCTACTGAACTCTGTGAATTTCTGTGTGGTCCAGATGGTGGAGAACACTTAGGAAACTGATTACTGGCTGGATCTGTCTCTCTCCATTTGATTCTCCCCTTTTAACCTCCTGGCCACCTCTGTCTGCTACTTCCCTGTTCTCTTCTCTGTATAACTCTGTGAACATCTCTTAGTGGTACAGATGTGAAGTGCACATAAGGAAGTGATTCCTGGCTAGCATGCTCTCTCCTCTACTGATTCCACCTCATCTCATTTCGGTCACCTCTAACTCCCTCCTCCCTCTTGTCCACTCCATGTAACTCTGTGAACCTCTCTGGGTGTTCCTCACTGTGGAGAAACTTTTCATCTTTAACCTAGATGTTTTATCAACGGGCTGTATAGAAGGGGAAGTCTTGAGACTACTGTAAAAATAAGACTGAAAAACAGAAACGAGAGGCTTAAATCCAAACCTTGAGAACAACAGAGAACTCCTGATTCAGTTCAGTTCAGTCACTCAGTCCTGTCCGATTCTTTGCAATCCCATGAATCACAGCATGCCAGGCCTCCCTGTTCATCACCACCTCGTGGGTTAACTCAGACTCAGGTCCATCGAGACAGTAACACCATCCAGCCATCTGTCATCCACTTCTCCACCTGCCCTCTATCCCTCTCATCATCAGACTATTTACTAATGAGTCAACTCTTCGCATGAGGTGGCCAAAGTACTGGAGTTTCAGCTTTAGCATCATTCCTTCCAAAGAAATCCCAGGGTTGATATCCTTCAGAATGGACTGGTTGGAGCTCCTTGCAGTCTAAGGGACTTTCAAGAGTCTTCTCCAACACCACAGTTCAAAAGCATCAATTCCTCAGCGCTCAGCTTTCTTCACCAGTCCAACTCTCACATCCATCCATGACCACAGGAAAACCATAGCCTTGACTAGACGGACTTTAGACAGCTAAGTATTGTCTCTGCTTTTGAATATGCTATCTAGTTTGGCCATAACTTTTCTTACAAGGAGTAAGCATCATTACTTTTAAGGCAGCAATCACCATCTGCAATGATTATGGAGCTAAAAAAAAAAAAAAAAAAGTTGACACTGTTTTCACTGATTTCCAATCTAATTCCATGAATGATGGTACCAGATGCCATGAACGTCATTTTCTGAATGTTGAGCTTTAAGCCAACTTTTTCACCTTCCTCTTTACTCTCATCAAGGGGCTTTTAGTTCCTCCTCCCTTTCTGCCATAAGGGTGGTGTCATCTGCATATCTGAGGTTATCGATATTTCTCCTGGCAATCTTGATTCCAGCTTATGTTTCTTCCAGTCCAGCGTTTCTCATGATGCACTTTGTATAGAAGGTAAACAAGCAGGATGACAATATACAGCCTTGACGTACTCCTTTTCGTATTCGGAACCAGTCTTTTGTTCTATGTCCAGTTCTAACTGTTGCTTCCTGACCTGCATACAGATTTGTCAAGAGGCAGGTCAGGTGGTTTGTTATTCCGATCTCTTTCAGAATTTTCCACAGTTGATTGTGATCCAAACAGTCAAAGGCTTTGGCATAGTCAATAAAACAGAAATAGATGTTTTTCTGGAACTCTCTTGCTTTTTCCATGATGCAGTGGATGTTGGCAATTTGATCTCTGGTTCCTCTGCCTTTTCTAAAACCAGCTGGAACATCTGAAAGTTCACAATTCATGTATTGCTGAAGCCTGGCTTACAGAATTTTGAGCATTACTTTACTAGCATGTGAGATGAGTGCAATTGTGCAGTAGTTTGAGCATTCTTTGGCAATGTCTTTCTTTGTAATTGGAATGAAAACTGACCTTTTCCAGTCCTGTGGCCACTGCTGAGTTTTCCAAATTTGCTGACATATTGAGTGTAGCACTTTCACAGCATCATCTTTTAGGATTTGAAATAGCTCAACTGGAATGCCATCACCTCCACTAGCTTTGTTCGTAATGATGCTTTCTAAGGCCCACTTGACTTCACATTCCAAGGTGTCTGGCTCTAGGTGAGTGATCACACCATTATGATTATCTGGGTTATGAATATCTTTTTTGTACAGGTTTTCTGTGTATTCTTGTCACCTCTTCTTAATATCTTCTTCTTCTGTTATGTCTATACTATTTCTGTCCTTTATCGAGCCTATCTTTGAATGAAGTGTTCCCTTGGTATCTCTAATTTTCTTAAAGAGATCTCTAGTCTTTCCTATTTTTTCCCCTTTATTTCTTTGCATTGATCATTGAAGAAAGCTTTCTTATCTCTTCTTACTATTCTCTGGAACTCTGCATTCAGATGCTTATATCTTTCTTTTCTTCTTTGATTTTCACTTCTCCTTTTCACAGCTATTTGTAAGGCCTCCCCAGACAGCCATTTTGCTTTTTGCATTTATTTTCCATGGGGATGTTCTTGATCCCTGTTTGCTATACAATATCACGAACCTCATTCCATAGTTCATCAGGAACTCTCTCTGTCAGATCTAGTCCCTTAAATCTATTTCTCACTTCCACTGTATAATCATAAGGGATTTGATTTAGGTCATACCTGAATGGTCTAGCAGTTTTCCCTACTTTCTTCAATTAAGTCTGAATTTGGTAATAAGGAGTTCATGATCTGATCCACAGTCAGCTCCTGGTCTTCTTGTTCTTGACTGTATAGAGCTTCTCCATCTTTGGCTGCAAAGAATATATTCAATCTGATTTCGATGTTGACCATCTGGTGATGTCCATGTGTAGAGTCTTTTCTTGTGTTGTTGGAAGAGGGCACATACTATGACCAGTACATTTTTGGCAAAACTCTGTTAGTTTTTGCCCTGCTTCATTCCCATTTCGAAGGCCAAATTTGCCTGTTACTCCAGATGTTTCTTGGCTTTCTACTTTAGCATTCCAGTCCCCTATAATGAAAAGGACATCTTTTTTAGGTGTTAGTTGTAAAAGGTCTTGCAGTTCTTCATAGAACAGTTCAACTTCAGCTTCTTCAGTGTTACTGGTTGAGAAATAGACTTGGATTACTGTAATATTTAATGGTTTGCCTTCAAAATGCACAGAGATCATTCTGTCATTTTTGAGATTGCATCCAAGTACTGCATTTCAGACTCTTTTGTTGACCATGATGGCTACTCCATTTCTTCTGAGGGATTCTTGCCCAGAGTAGTAAATATAATGATCATCTGAGTTAAATTCACCCATTCCAGTCCATTTTAGTTCACTGATTCCTAGAAGGTCGACATTCACTCTTGCCATCTCTTGTTTGACCACTTCCAATTTGCCTCGATTCACGGCCTTACATTCCAGGTTCCTGACAGGAGCTCATCAAATGCCTCCATACCTACACTGAAACCAAGCACCATTGAAGGCTCAACCCATTCCAGAGCAAGACATACCTCGCAAGTTCTCAAGCAACACCGGAACACAGCCCTGAACTCCAGTATACAGGCCACCAAAAGTTACTCCAAAACCACTGAGATCTCATAACTCATTACTGGACACTTCATTGCACTCCAGAGAGAAGAAATCCAGTTCCACCAACCAGAACACTGACAAAAGCTTCTCTAACTAAGAAACCTTTACAAGCCACTTATACAACCCCACACACAGTGAGGAAACTCCACAATAAAGAGAAGTCCACAAACTGCCAGAATATAAAAATGCCACCCCAAACTCAGCAATATACACAAGATAAAGAGACAGAGGAATACCTAGCATGAAAAGGAACAGGATAAATACCCACTAGCCCAAACAAAAGAGGAAGACATAGGGAATCTACCTGATAAAGAATTACAATAATCATAGTGAAAATGGTCCAAAACCTTGAAATAAAAATGGAATCACAGATAAATAGCTTGGAAACAAAGACTGAGAAGATGCAAAAAATTTTAACAAGGACCTAGAAGAAATAAAAAAGAGTCAATATGTAATGAATAATGCAATAAATGAGATAAAAACATGCTGGAGGCAACAAATAGTAGAATAACAGAGGCAAAAGATAGGATTAGTGGACTAGAAGATAGAATGGTAGAAATAAAAGAATCAGAGAGGAAAAAGGAAAAAAAGAAGTAGAAGAAAGGAGAACGGTCTCAGAGACCTTCAGGACAATGTTAAACACCCAACATTCAAATCATAGGAGTCCCAAAAGAAGAAGACCAAAAAAAAAAAAGAGACCATGAGAAAATACTTGAGATAATAGTTGAAAAATTCCCTAAAATGGGAAAGAAAATAATCACCCAAGTCTAAGAAACTAAGAGAGTCCTAAACAGGATAAACCCAAGCCGAAACACCCCAAGACACATATTAATCAAATTAACAAAGATGAGACACAGAGAACACATATTAAAAGCAGCAAGGGAAAAATAACAAATGACACACTAGGGAATACCCATAAGGATAACAGGTGATCTTTCAATAGAAACTCTTCAGGCCAGGAGAGAATGGCAAGACATACTTAAAGTGATGAAAGAAAATAACCTACAACCAAGATTACTGTACCCAGCAAAGACCTCATTCAAATATGAAGAAGAAATCAAAAGCTTAACAGACAAGCAAAAGCTGAGAGAATGCAGCACCACCAAACCAGCTCTCCAACAAATGCTAAAGAATATACTCTTGACAGGAAACACAAAAAGGGTGTATAAATTTGAACACAAAACAATAAAGTAAATTGCAATGGGATCATACTTGTCAATAATTGCCCTAAATGTAAATGGGTTGAATACCACAACCAAAAGACAAAGACTGGCTGAATGGATACAAAAACAAGACCCCTCTATATGTTGTCTACAAGAGACCCACCTCAAAACGGTGGACACATACAGACTGAAAGTAAAGGGCTGGAAAAATATATTCCTTGCAAATAGAGACCAAAAGAAAGCAGGAGTAGCAGTACTCATATCAGATAAAATAGACTTTAAAACAAAGACTGTGAAAAGAGACAAAGAAGGACACTACATAATGATCAAAGTATCAATCCAAGAAGATATAACAATTATATATATATATATATATATATATATATATATATATGCACCCAACATAGGAGCGCCACAATATGTAAGACAAATGCTAACAAGTATGAAAGGGGAAATTAATAATAACACAATAATAGTGGGAGACTTTAATACCCCACTCACACCTATGGACAGATCAACTAAACAGAAAATTAACAAGGAATCAAAAACTTTAAATGATACAATAGACCAGTTAGACGTAATTGATATCTATAGGATATTTCACCCCAAAATGATGTTTCATCTTTTTCTCAAGTGCACAAGGAACTTTCTCCAGGATAGATCACATCCTGGGCCATAAATCTAGCCTTGGTAAATTCAAAAAACTGAAATCATTCCAAGCATCTTTTCTGATCACAATGCAATAAGATTAGGTCTCAATTACAGGAAAAAAAAATATTAAAATTTCCAACATATGCAGGCTGAATAACCAACAAATCACAGGAGAAAAAAGAAATCAAAATATGCATAGAAATGAATGAAAGTGAAAGCACAACAACCCAAAAGCTGTGGTACACTGTAAAAGCAGTGCTAAGGGGAAAGTTCATAGCAATACAGGCATACCTCAAGAAACAACAAAAAGTCAAATAAATAACCTAATCTACACCTAAAGCAGCTAAAAAGGAAGAAATGAAGAACCCCAGAGTTAGTAGAAGAAAATAAATCTTAAAAATTAAGGCAGAAATCAATGCAAAAGGAACAAGAGACCAACCGAAAAGAAACAAAGCCAAAAGCTGGTTCTTTGAAAGGATAAATAAAACTGACATACTATTAGCCAGACTCATCAAGAAACAAAGGGTGAAAAATCAAATCAATAAAATTAGAAATGAAAATGGAGAGATCACAACAGACAACACAGAAATACAAAGGATCATAAAAGACTATTATCAGCAATTATATGTCAGTAAAATGGACAACATGGAAGAAATGGACAAATTCTTAGAAAAGTACAACTTTCCAAAACTGAACCAGGAAGAAATAGAACATTTAATGGACCCATCACAAGCATGGAAGTTGAAACTGTAATCAGAAATATTCAAGCAAACAAAAGCCCAGGTCCACACGGCTCCACAGCTGAATTCTACCAAAAATTTAGAAAAGAGCTAATGCCTATCCTACTCAAACTCTTCCAGAAAATTGCGGAGGAAGGTAAACTTCCAAACTCATTCTATGAGGCCACCATCACCCTAATACCAAGACCTGACAAAGATGCCACAATAAAAGAAAACTACAGGCCAATATCACTGATGAATAAAGATGGAAAAATCCTTAACAAAATTCTAGCAATCAGACTCCAACAACATATTAAAAAGATCATACACCAGGACCAAGTGGGCTTTATCCCAGAGTTGCTAGGATTCGTCAATATCCTCAAATCAATGTAATTCACCACGTTAACAAACTGGAAAATAAAAGCCATTTGATTATCTCAATAGATGCAGAGAAAGCCTTTGACAAAATTCAACATTAATTTATGATTAAAAAGAAAAAAAGAACCTCATGAAAGCAGGAATAGAAGGAACATGCTGCTGCTGCTGCTAAGTCACTTCAGTCATGTCAAACTCTGTGCGACCCCATAGACGGCAGCCCTCCAGGCTCCTCTGTCCCTGGGATTCTCCAGGCAAGAAAGCTGGAGTGGGTTGCCATGTCCTTCGCCAATGCATGAATGTGAAGAGTGAAAGTGAAGTGGCTCAGTCATGTCTGACTTTTAGCGACCCCATGGACTGCAGCCTATCAGGCTCCTCCAATGATGGGATTTTCCAGGCAAGAATACTGGAGTGTGTCGCCATTGCCTTCTCTGAGAAGGAACATACCTCAACATAATAAAAGCTATGTATGACAAACTCACAGCCAACATTATCCTCAATAGTGAAAAATTGAAAGCATTTCCCCTAAAATCAGGAATAAGACAAGGGTGCCCACTTTCACCACTACTATTCAACATAGTTCTGGAAGTTTTGGCCACAACAATCAGAGAAGAAAAAGAAATAAAGGAATCCAAATTGGAAAAGAAGAAGTAAAACTCTCACTGTTTGCAAACGACATGATCCTCCACCCTAAAGGCTCCACCAGAAAATTACTAGAGCTAATCAATGAATATAGTAAAGTTGCAGGATATAAAATCAACGCACAGAAATGCCTTGCATTCTTATACACGAATAATGAGAATATAGAAAGAGAAATTAAGGAAACAATTCCATTCACCATTGCAACGAAAAGAATAACATACTTAGGAATATATCTACCTAAAGAAACAAAAGACCTATATATAGAAAACTATAAAACAATGGTGAAAGAAATCAAAGAGTACACTAATAGATGCAGAAATATACCATTTTCATGTATTGGAAGAATAAATATAGTGAAAATGAGTATACTGCCCAAAGCAATCTATAGATTCAGTGTAATCCCTATCAAGCTACCAATGGTATTTTTCACAGAGCTAGAAAAAATAGTTTCACAATTTGTATGGAAATACAAAAATAAATAAATAAATAAATTAAAACACACCTCAATAACCAAAGCAATCTTGAGAAAGAAGAATGGAACTGGAGGAATTAACCTGCCTGAATTCAGGCTCTACTACAAAGCCACAGTCATCAAGACAGTATGGTACTGGCACAAAGACAGAAATATAGATCAATGGAACAAAATAGAAAGCCCAGAGATAAATCCACACACCTATGGACAATTTATCTTTGACAAAGGAGTTAATAATATACAATGGATTAAAAACAATTGCTTTAACAAATGGAGCTGAGAAAACTGGTCAACAACTTGTAAAAGAATGAAACTAGAACACTTTCTAACACCATACATAAAAATAAACTCAAAATGAATTAAAGATCTACACATAAGACCAGAAACTATAAAACTCCTGGAGGAGAACATAGTCAAATCACTCTCCAACATAATCACAGCAGGATTCTCTATGACCCACTTCCCAGAATATTGGAAATAAAAGCAAAAATAAACAAATGGGACCTAATAAAACTTAAAAGCTTCTGCACAACAAAGGAAACTATAAGCAAGGTGAAAAGACAGCCTTCAGAATGGGAGAAAATAATAACAAATGAAGCAAGTGACAAACAACTAATCTCAAAAATATACAAGCAATGTATGCAGCTCAATCCCAGAAAAATAAATGATCCAACCAAAAACTGTGCCAAAGAACTAAATAGACATTTCTCCAAAGAAGACATACGGATGGCTAACAAACACATGAAAAGATGCTCAACATCACTCATTATAAGAGAAATGCAAATCAAAACCACAATGAGGTACCATTTCACACCAGTCAGAATGGCTGTGATCCAAAAGTCTACAAGCAATAAATGCTGGAGAGGGTGTGGAGAAAAGGGAACCCTCTTACACTGTTGGTGGGAATGCAAACTAGTATAGCCACTATGGAGAACAGAGTGGAGATTCCTTAAAAACCGGAAATAGAACTGGCTTGTAGACAGAGGACCATGGTGGGCTAGAGTAGTACACACAAGAGTAGGACACTGCTGAGCGACTTCACTTTCACTTTCACTTATGACCCAGCAATCCCACTGCTGGGCATACACACCGAGGAAATCAGAATTGAAAGAGAGACGTGTACCCCAATGTTCACCACAGCACTGTTTATAATCGCCAGGACATGGAAACAACCTAGATGTCCATCAGCAGATGAATGAATAAGAAAGCTGTGGTACATATACACAATGGAGTACTACTCAGCCATTATAAAGAATTCATTTGAATCAGTTCTAATGAGGTGGATGAAACTGGAGCCAATTATACTGAGTGAAGTAAGCCAGAAAGAAAAACACTACTAACACACATATATATATAATTTAGAAAGATGGTAATGATAACCCTGTATGCAAGACAGCAAAGAGACACAGATGTATAAAACAACACAGATGTATCGTCACTCTGTGGGAGAGGAAAAGTGTGGGATGATTTGGGATAATGGCATTGACACATGTGTATATCATATATGAAATGAATCACCAGTCCAGGTTCGATGCATGATACTGGATGTTTGGGGCTGGTGCACTGGGACAACCCAGAGGGATGGTATGAAGAGGGATGAGGGTGGGGAGTTCAGGATGGGGAATATGTGTATACCTGTGGTGGATTCATGTTGATGTATGGCAAAACCAATACAATATTGTAAAGTAATTAATCTCCAATGAAAATAAATAAATTTATATTAAGAAAAAGATTAAGGAGATAATTTTCTGTAAAGAATTCAGTACAATCCAGGTCTGTAAAAGCACAAACTCTTTTTACTTCTCCTCTAATTCTACCTTTACTTTCTTAAGTGAACATGGTCAAATAATTCATCAAATGAGGCATGGAGGTATCTCAAAAATTCAGTTGTATTTGTGAAGTACGGTCAGAAAGATAAGACAAATATTTGAGGCAGTTAGTCATAAAACTTTTGAATGTGGTGTCAGATAATGATGAATTTGAAAACTGTTAAAGAAATATATAGAACAAAGGAAAAGAAAGGAAAAGAAAACAGCAAACAAAAACTCCAAGCAGAAAAAGAATGAGTCAGTGACTAGAAAATTAAAATAATCCATGCATATTTCAATATTTGTACTCTACAATGAGAAAAGCAAGAGGTCTCATGTCAAATAGCTTGAATTTAAATCCTGGTCTATCTGCTAATTTGGGACACATCTCAAAGCTTCATTTTTCTGTGGTTAAAAAGGGAATAATGATTATCTCTATTTTGTATGTTGGATGCAAGGAATATTAATACCTATAAAACACATTCCACTGTTATGCTGAGAAAAACACCCTCAGATTCATCCATGCTGTCTCAAATAGCAAGATTTAATTTTTATGGTGAAATAATATTGCAGCCTATATAAAACCACTTCTTTATTAGTTTATCTGTTGATGGACACTTAATTTGCTTTCATATCTTGGCTACTGCAGTCAAGGTTACAATGAAGAATTAGGTGAAAATATATTTTTCAATTAGTATTTTACTTTTCTTCAGAAAAAAATACCCAGGAGAGCAATTTATAGATATTTATCTATTTTACTGGAAATTAATTTTATTATCAGTTAAATGTGATTTAAAATTTTTATATTAGAATACGCTTGTTTTACAATATTGTGTTAGTTTCTGCTGTACAGCTAAGTAAATCAGCAATACACATACATATATCCACTCTTTATTTTTTAATAATAGAAATGAAATATAACCCTTATTTTATTTTATTATTATTTTTTAATTACCTTACCTTTTAGGATTCTCAAGGTGATTGAGTGGAGTTTCCAATACTAAACCATAGGTTCTCATTAGTTATCTATTTTTTTCACAGTAGTGTATATATGTCAAATCTCAATTTTTTACACAGTACTGTATATATGTCAATCTCAGTCTCCCAATTTTTCCACCATCCTATTCCCTTTGATAACCGTAAGCTTGTAATCTACATCTGTGACACTTTTTTCTACTTAGCTAGTGAGTTCATTTGTACCGTTTTTCTAGATTCCACGTGTAAGTGATATTATATGATTTTTTTTCTTTCTGATTACACTTTGCTCTGTTTGAAAACCTCTAGGTCCTTCTGAAAGTGAAAGTGGCTCAGTTGTGTCTTACTCTTTGTGACCCCATGGACTATAGAGTCCATGGAATTCTCCAGGCCAGAATATTGGAGTGGAGAAATACTGGGTATCCTTTCCCTTCTCCAGGTGATTTTCCCAACCCAGGGATAGAACCTAGGTATCCTGCACTGCAGGAGGATTCTTTACCAGCTGAGCCACAAGGAAGCCCAAGAATACTGGAGTGGGTAGCTTATGTCTTCTCCAGGGGTTCTTCCCCACCCAGGAGTTGAACCAGAGTCTCCTGCATTGCAGGCGGATTCTTTACCAACTCAGCTATCAGGGAGTCCTGCAAATTGCACTATATCATTTTACAGTTGGGTAATATGGATAAATAAGCACCACATCTTCATTATCCATTTCTCTGTCAATGTTACATTTATATTGTTTCTATGTCCTGGCTATTGTAAATACTGCTGCAATGAACATAGTCGTACATATATCCTTTCAAATTATGGTTTCCTCTGGATATATGCCTAGAAATGGGATAGCTGGGTCATATGGTAGTTGTGTTTTTGGTATTTTAAGGAGCCTCCATACGATTCTCCATAGTGACTGTAGCAGTTTGCATTCCCAATAACTAAGTAGTGGGGTTCCTTTTCCTCCACACTCTCTCCATTATTGTTTGTAGATGTTTCAGTTCAGTTCAGTCGCTCAGTTGTGTCTGACTTTTTGCCACCCCATGAATCACAGCACGTCAGGCCTCCCTGTCCATCAGTACCTCTCAGAGTTCACTCAGACTCACGTCTATCGAGTCAGTGATGCAATCCAGCCATCTCATCCTCTGCCATCCCCTTCTCCTCCTGCCCCCAATACCTCTCAGCATCAGAGTCTTTTCCAATGAGTCAACACTTCACATGAGGTGGCCAAAGTTCTGAGGTTTCAGCTTTAGCATCATTCTTTCCAAAGAAATCCCAGGGCTGATCTCCTACAGAATGGATTAGTTGGATCTCCTTGCAGTCCAAGGGACTCTCAGGAGTCTTATCCAACAACACAATTCAAAAGCATCAATTCTTCAGCGCTCAGCCTTCTTCACAGTCCAACTCTCACATCCGTACATGACCACTGGAAAAACCATAGCCTTGACTAAACAGACCTTAGTAGGCAAAAATAATGTCTCTGCTTTTGAATATACTATCTGGGTTGGTCATACCTTTCCTTCTAAGGAGTAAGCATCTTTTAATTTCATGGCTGCAGTCACCATCTGCAGTGATTTTGGAGCCCCCAAAATAAAGTCTGACACTGTTTCCACTCTTTCCCCATCTATTTCCCATAAAGTGATGGGACTGGATGCCATGATCTTTATTTTCTGAATGTTGAGCTTTAAGCCAACTTTTTCACTCTCCCCTTTCACTTTCATCAAGAGGCTTTTTAGTTCCTCTTCACTTTCTGCCATAAGGGTGGTGTCATCAGCATATCTGAGGTTATTGATATTTCTCCCAGCAATCTTGATTCCAGCTTGTGTTTCCTCCAGTCCAGTGTTTCTCATGATGTACTCTGCATATAAGTTAAATATGCAGGTTGACAATGTAAATGTTTAGATGATGGCTCTTTAGACTGGAATGAGGTGATATCTCATAGTAGTTTTTAAATCTGCATTTCTGTAATAATGATGCTGAATATCTCTTCATGTGCTTTTTGGCCATCAGTATGTGTTATTTGGAGAAATTACTATTTAGCTCTTCCCTCCATTTTTTGATTGGCTTTTTTTTTTTTTTTTTAACATTGAGCTGCATGACTGTGTGCTTTAGAGATCAATTCCTTTTGGTCTGTTCATTTGCAAATATTCTCTCCCTTTATGAATGTTGTCTTTTGTTTCATTTATGATTTCCTTTGCTGAGCAAAACCTTTTAAGTTTAATTAGTTCCCATTTGTTAATTTTTGTTTTTATTTTCACTGCTCTAGGAAATGTATTAGAAGAGATTTTTGCTTTGATTTATGTCAAGGAGTATTCTGTGTTTGGCTTTAAGAGTTTTGCAGTATCTGGCATCTAAGTTAGATATTTAATCCATTTTGAGTTTATTTTGCATATGGTGTTAAGGAGTATTCTAATTTCAAATATATATTTTTTACATGTAGTTGTCCATTTTTCCCTGGACTCTTATTAAAGAGACTGTCTTTTCTCCCTTGTATAGTCTTGCCTCCTTTGTCATAAATTAGGTGCATAGGTTTATCTCTTGACTTTCTCTTCTGTTCCATTGATCTATATTTCTTTTTTTGTTCCAGCACCTTCTAATTTCCATTAGTATATATTTGTAGTATAGTCTCATGTCAGGGAGCCTGACCCCTCCAGCTGTGTTTTTCTTTCTCAAGATTGTTTTGTCTATTTGGGGTCTTTTGTGTTTCCATACAAATTGCAAATATATTGTTCTAATTATGTGAGAAATGCAGTTAGTAATTTGATAGGGATTGTATTGAATCTGTACATTGCTTTAGGTAATATAGTCATTTACATGATATTTATTCTTCCTATCCAAGATTATAGTATATCTTTCCATCTGTTTGGATCATCTTTGAGTTCTGTCATCAGTATCTTATAATTTTCTGCATCCAGGGCTATTGCCTTCTTAGGTAGATTTATTCCTAGATATCTTATTCTTTTCGTTATGATGGTAAATGAGATTGTTTTCTTAATTTCTTTTTCTGATTTTCACTGTCAGTGTATAGGAATGAAAGAAATTTCTGTGTATTAAATTTGTATCCTGCAACTCTACCAAATTTATTAATGAACTCCAGTAGTTTTCTGGTAGCATCTTCAGGATTTTCTATGCATAGTGTCATGTCATCTGCAAGCAGTGACAGTTCTATTCCAATTTTTATTCCTTAAGATTTTTTAAAAACATATTTATTTTTAATTGGAACTTAATTGCTTTATCTCACACCCTCCCATCTCTCTAGGTAGTCAAAGCGCATGGTTTTGAGTTCCCTAAATCAAACAGCAAATTCCCAGCAGCTATCTATTTTACATAAGGTAATCTGTATGTTTTAATGATACTCTCTCTATGGATCCCTCTTCCTCATTCCTCCTCTGTGTCCACAAATCTGTTCTCTATGTCTGTGTTTCCAATGCTGGCCTGCAAATAGGTTCATCAGTACCATCTTTCTAGGATTCCTTTTATTTTTCTTCTCTGATTGTCATGGCTAGGACTTTAACAACTGTGTTGAGTAATAGTAGTAACAGTGGGTATCCTGTCTTCTTTCTGATCTCGAGGAAATGCTTTGTTTTTTTTTTTCACCATTGAGAATGATGTTTGCTTTGGATTTGTCATACATGATTTTACTATGCTATGTATACTATGTATTAAGCTATGTATTATGCATTATAATGCCATGAGTTATGACATATATGTTTCCATTCTGCCCAGTTTTTGGAGAGCTTTTATCATAAATGGGCATTGAATTTGAATTGTCCATTTTTTTCCCCATATTATTCATTTTTTGGCATACATTTTTTTGTAACAGTCTCATGATCCTTTGCATTTTTCAGTTGTTAGTTGTTACTGCTCTTTTTTCATTTATAATGTTATTGAGTCGTCTTCATTTTTTTCTTGATGAGTTTGGCTAAAGGTTTATCAATTTTCTGTATCTTTTGAAGAATCAGCTTTTAGTTTCATTGATCTTCACTATTGGTTTCTTCATTTCTATTTATTTATTTCTGCTCTGATTGCTATATTTTTCCTTGTACTAAGTTTGAGTTTATTTGCTCTTCTTTCTCTAGTTTTTTAGGTGCAAAGGTTAGGTTGTTTGTTTGATTTTTTTCTTTCTTTCTTATTTCTTGTGCTACGATTGCATTGGTATCAATTTCCTTCTTAGAATTGTTTTTGCTGTGTTCCATAGGTTTTAGGTCGTTGTATTTTTGTTATCCTTTGTTTTCAGGTATTTTTAGATTTCCCTTTTGAGTTCCTCAGTGATCCATTTAGAGGCATATTGTTTAGCTTCTGAAAGGTTGTTGCTAAACCAGGAAAAGATGATGGGATTCTTGGCCTCCAGAGGAGAAGAATTCAATCCAGGGCCAGAGAAAAGGCTTGATCACTCAGAGCTTTTGTGCAATAGAGTTTTATTAAAGTGTAAAAGGGATAGAGAAAGCTTCTGACATAGACATCAGAAGGGGGAAGAAAGAGTACCCCCTTGCTAGTGTTAGCAATGGAGTTATATACTCTCCAATTAGTTATTACAATGAATCAAAAGAATCTCTAGAGGTTGTAAAGACCTCACTGGACCTACTCCCATAATTTATATTTTAAGATAACAGGATTAGCTAGAAGGCTTTTTTTTTTTTTTTCTTCCAGAGACTGTCCTCATGCAGGATACATTATTATATAATCTTAGGGGATGTAGAGGGGAAAAAGTGTTTGTCCTTTCTTCCTCCTTGAGAATTCCAGACCTCTGTCTCCTTGGGGACCCTTGGACTTCTTATCAACCTGCCTAGGAAATGACTCTCTCATTTTCATATGTTTTTATTTTTACCTTTTTATACTCTGTAATTTATTTCTAATCTTGTAGCATTTTGGTTAGAAAAGATGCTTGATATGATTTCAAATTTTAAATTTTTACAAGGTTTGATTTGAGACCCATGATGGGTCTATTCTGGAGAATGTTTATGGACACTTGATTAAAAAAAAAATATGTTCTGTTGCTTTCAAATACATGTTCTTTAAATATTAATTAATCTTATCTGATCTAATGTTTCATTTAAGGTTTGGTTTTCCTTATTATTTTTCTGTCTGAATGATCTGTCCATTGGTATATCTGGGGTATTAAAGTCCCCCACTCTTATTTGTTACTGTCAATTTCTCCTTTTAGGTCTGTTAGCATTCACCTTGTGTACTGAGGTGTTCCTATGTAGGGTGTATACAATTTATGATTGCTATAACTTCTTATTGCATTTTTCCCTTGGTCATTATCTAGTTTCCTTCTTGTCTAACAGTCCTTATTTTAAAGTCTATTTTATCTGATATGAATATTGCTACTCCAGCTTTCTTTTATTTCCATTTTTATGAGATATATTTTTCAATACCCTCACTTTCAGTCTGTGTGTTCCTAGATCTGACGTGGATCTCTTAAAGACAGCATATATGCTACTCCTGTCTTTGTCTTCATTCAGGCATGCATGTCTTTTGGTTGCAGCACTGAATCATTTACATGTAAGATTGTTACTGATATGTCTGCTCCTATTGCCAGATTTTTATTTGTCTTGAGTTTGCCTTTTGGGTCTTTATTCTTCTCTTCATCTTTTTTCTCTCTCTTGTGTTTGCCGCCTTGACCAGTTTCTTCAGCAGTTGTTGTAAAGCTAGATTAGGGGTGCTAAATTCTGTTAGTTTTTGCTTGTCTGTAACACTTTCAATTTCTCCATGGAATGTGAATGAGAGCCTTTCTGGATATTCCTTTTGCAGTATCTGCCCTTTCATCAGAGAAGGAAATGGCAACCCACTCTCATATTCTTGCCTGAAGAAACACATGGTCAGAGAAGCCTGATGGGCATAGTCCATAGGGTCACAAAGAGTTGGACATGACTGAAGCAATTTGACATGCATGCATGCCCTTTCATCACTTTAGTTATACCATTATCTTCTGGCCTACTGATTTTCTGCTGAAAAAAACATTTGATAACCTTATGGGGATTCCCTTGTATGTTTTACATTGATGTTCCCTTACTGCCTTTAGTATTATTTGTATATATTTAAGTTCTCTTTAATGTGATTTGTGTGAATACTGGCATGTTCCTCCTGGAATTTATCCTGAATCAGACTCTACACTTCATGGTCTTCGGTTACTATTTTCTTTCTCATGTTAGGCAAGTTTTTGACTATGATCACTTCAAACATTTTCTCCAGCCATTTCTCTTTTTCTTCTTCTTGAACACCTATAATTCAAATGTTGGTGTGCTATGATGTTCCTCAGAGGTGTCTGAGAGTGTCTTCATTTCTTTCCATCTTTTTAAAATTATTATTATTCATTCTGCAGCACTGATTTCCATGATTATGTCTTCCAAGTCACTTATTTATTCCTCTGCCTCAGTTATTCTGCTATTAGCTATTTCTAGTGTATTTTTCATTTCAGTTTTGTCTTGTTCATTTCTGTTTGTTTGTTCTTTAGTTCTTCTAGGTATTTGTTAAACACTTCTTGTATTTTCTTAATCTGTGATCTTACAGCAATTTTACTATCATTACTTTGAATTCCTTTTCAGGTAGATTGCTTGTATCCTCTTCATCTAGTTATTCTTATATGCTTTTATCTTGCTTCTTCATCTGCAACATACTTTTTTGTATTCTCATTTTGTCAGACTTATTATGTCTGTGGTCTCCTTTCCACAGGGTGTAAGATCTCTAGTTTCTATTGCTTCTGATGTATGCCCCTTGTTGGATAGTGTTCACCAAAATGTTTGTGCTGTTATCTCCTTGATAACAACAAGGGATGCTATCAGAGCCTGCCTTGGATATTGATTGGACCCTCCCCTTTGCTTTGTGATTGTAACTGCTCTGTCAGAGGCAGGATCCGTCCACTAGTTGTTGTAGTAGAGGCCCTCAAATCTGTTTCTTAACTATGATTCTCATCTTAGGTGTGAAGTAAGTGGGATTGGAGCTCTCCCACTGGGAGAGAAGCCACTGAGTTTTCCTTCTTTGGAGATGCTCATCTGTGATTATTCTCTGTCATCTCCTTTCAATTCTTGTATAGGCTCACAAAGCATACTGTTGTTGGCACTTCTCTTAGTCCTGTCTTAACTGTAGATATTCTGGCAATTGCCCCTGTTGACTCTCAGGCATTGTTTTCATCTGGCCATCAGTGTAGGCCACTGAAGTTCATTTCTAGTACTGCAGTACTGGTAAGCATGGGCCCACTGTGGAACTTGGAGGCAGCTTGGCCTCTAGTGTGGCCTTATTCCTATGTGTATTCCCAAGAGCTCATAGATGCTAAAGTCAGGCCCATCTCAGCTACAAGAGCACTTGCCCTTTTGGATGTTTGTCAGCATTGAATTTTGGAAGTAGTCAGCAAAGGTCAAATAATTATTTGAGCTGTGATATTGAAGAAGACTCTTGAGAATCTCTTGGACTGCAAGGAGATCCAACCAGTCAATCCTGAGGGAAATCAGTCCTGAATATTCACTGAAAGGACTGATGCTGAAGTTTAAACTCTCATACTTTGGCAACCTGATGCAAATAACTGACTCATTGGAAAAGACCCTGATACTGAAGACAAGAGAAGAAGGGGAAGACAGACGATGAGATGCTTGGATGACATCATTGTCTCAATGGCATGAGTTTGAGTAAACTCTGGGAGTTGGTGATGGATGGGAAAGCCTGGCATGCTGCAGTCCATGGGGTTGCAGAGTTGGACATGACTGAATGACTAAATTGAACTGAACAGCAGAAGTTTAACTCTGGCATTTGTGCAGTTCTTCATTTCTTGTGCAGATTTCAGTTCTTCCTTCTTAGTCACATATCCCCTGGCTTCAGCTGTGGTTTCAGCTCCTCTTCTAGCATGGTATCTTAGAGAAGGGAGCTACCTGTGACCTCGTGGGGTAGTGGGGTCGTTCACAGAACACACTGGAAAATTTCCTAGTAATGAGAGTTTTCTGTGCACTGCTGGGATGGTGGGATACCTCTTTTTACCCACTGATTGATTTCCTAGTAGGGGAGATTATCTGTACCCCTATGAGACAGCAGGCAGGTACTAGAACCCACTGGTGGATTTCCTAGTGGGGAGAGTTTTGTGTGTGTGTGTGTGTGTGTGTGTGTGTGTGTGTGTACTCCTAGGAGAGCAGGATGTATTCTAGCACATACTGACAAATTCTTTAGTTGTGGAAGCTTTCTTCCCTTTCCAAGAACAGTAGGATGGCTTCTGGTATCCCCAGATGAATTTCCTAGTGAAGTAAATTATTCAGCCTATTAACAAGCAGAGACATCACTTTGCCAACAAAGTTGCCCCGCCCCCCCTCCAGAATAGCAGGGCAGTTACTGGCATCCACTGGTGGATTTCCCAGTAGCAGGAGCTTTCTACACAGTCCTGGGGCAGCATGGAAGGTTCCACCATTCTCTGACAGTCCTACAGCCCATGAAGGCTACCTGTGCCCTCCTGGGGCAGCATGGGCATGTCCTGAGACCCACTGGTGTAATTTTGAGTGACTGAATCTGTCCACGCCCCTCTGCATCAGTGATCGTGGCTCCTGCAGCCTGTTGATGGAATTCCCATTGGGGGAGTTGTCTACCTATTTCTGGGTCACAAGGGCAGGTACTGCTGGATCTTTAATGGTTCTATTTTTAATTTTTGAAGGAATCTCTACACTGTTTTTCACAATGGCTAAACCAGCTGGTGTGGGCTTCCCAGGAGGGACTAGTTGTAAAGAACTCACCTGCCAATACAGGGAAATATAAGAGATGAAGGTTCGATCCTTGGTTTGGGAAGATCCCTTGGTGGGCATGAAAACCTACTCCAGTATTCTTGCTTGGAGAGTTCCATGGACAGAAGAGACTGGTGGGCTATAGTCTATAGGGTTGCAAAGAGTCAGACATGACTGAAGTGACTTAGCAGGAGTGCATGCAATTTAATTCACAAGAAAAAAACAAATTTTAGTCCAAATATTCACACATATTTGATATTTGTGAGTTTTTTTTTTCTGTTAATAACCATTTTGACAGATGTGAGGTGATATCTTACTGTAATTTTGATTTACATTTCCCTGATGATTAATGACTCATCTTTTCATTCACCTTTGGTCACTGTTTGTCTTCTCTGAGAAAATGTGCATTCAAGTTGTCTACCCATGTAATGTTTTTTTAATTGAGTGAATTAGATCTTTATGTATTTTAAATAATAACTCCTTATCAGACATATTGTTTGCAAATATATTCTCCCATTCACTAGATTGTCTTTTCCTATTATGATGATTTTCTGCATGTGCAAATTTTTTTGGTTTGATGTGGTCCCATTTATCTGTTTTTGCTTTTTTTCCCCTTACATATATAAATAGATTTTTAAAAATTGCTAAGGCCATTGTCAAAAAATGTTTAGTTCAGTTCAGTCACTCAGTCGTGTCCGACTCTCTGCGATCCTGTGGACTGCAGCACGCCAGGCTTCACTATCCATCATCAACTCCTGAAGCTTGTTCAAACTCACAGCTATGAAGTTACTGATGCCATCCAACCATCTCATCCTCTGTAGTTCCCTTCTCCTCCTGCCTTCAACCTTTCTACACATTAAGGTCTTTTCCAGTGAGTCAGTTCTTCGCATCAGGTGGCCAAAGTATTGGAGTTTCAGCCTCAGCATCAGTCCTTCCAATGAACACTCAGGACTGATTACCTTTAGGATGGACTGGTTTGACCTTTTGCACTTCAAGGGGCTCTTGAGAATCTTCTCCAACACCACAGTTCAAAAGCATCAATTCTTCAATGCTCAACTTTCTTTATGGTGCAACTCTCAAATCCACATATGACTACTGGAAAAACCATAGCTTGGACTAGATGGAACTTTGTTGGCAAAGTGATATCTCTGCTTTTTAATAAACTGTCTAGGTTGGTCGTAGCTTTTTTTCCAAGGAGCAAACCACTTTTAATTGCATGGCTGCAGTCACCATATGCAGTGATTTCGGAGCCCAAGAAAGTAGTCTGTCATTGTTTCCACGGTTTCCCCATCTATTTCCCATAAAGTGATGGGATTGGATGCCATGATCTTAGTTTTTTGAATGTTAAATTTTAAGCCAGCTTTTTCACTCTTTTCTTTCACTTTTATCAAGGGACTGTTCAGTTCTTCTTTACTTTCTTCCATAAGGGTGGTGTCACCTGCATTCTGCATATCTGAGGTCATTGATATTTCTCCCAGGAATCTTGATTCCAGCCTGGACTTCATTTAGTCCAACACTTTGCATTATGTACTCTGCATATAAATTAAAGAAGCAAGGTGACAGTGTATAGCCTTGACATACTCCTTTCCCAATTTGGAAAGAGCCCATTGTTCTATGTCCAGTTCTAACTGTTGCTTCTTGATCTGAATACACATTTCTTAGGAGGCAGGTACGGTGGTCTGGTATTCACATTTCTTGAAGAATTTTCCACAGTTTGTTGTGATCCACACAGTCAAAGGTTTTGGCATAGTCAATAAAGCAGAAGTAGATGCTTTTCTGAAACTGTCTTACTTTTTCTATAATCCAATGTTTGTTAGTAATTTGATTTCTGGTTCCTCTGCCTTTCCTAAATCCAGCATGTACATCTGAAAGTTCTCAGATCACATACTGTTGAAGCCTCACTTGGAGATTTTTGAGCTTTGCTTTGCTAGTGTGTGAGATGAGTGCAATTGTGAGGTAGTTTGAGCATTCTCTTGCAATGCCTTTCTTTGAGACTGGAATGAAAAAGTGTCAAAAAGTGTACTCCTAAGTTTTCTTCTAAGAGTTTTAAAGTTTTAGGTCTTATATTTTCGTCTTTAGTGAATTTTAACTTATTTTTGTGTTTGATATTAGAAAATGTTTTGGTTTAATTATTTTACATGTAGTTTTCACATGTTGAAGAGACTGTATCTTCTCCACTGTATATTCTTGCCTCCTTTTCATAGGTTAATTAATCACCCAAGTATGGGTATATTTCTGGGCCCTGTAGTCTGTTTCACTGATACATGTAATGTTTTTGTGCCACAACCACAGACATTTGAATGCTATAGTTTTTCATTATAGTCTGAAATCTGGAGGCCTCCAGATTTTTTTTTTTCCCCTCAAGATCAGTGTTTTTTGTGCTTTCTTACAAATTTTAGAATTATTCCTTCTTGTACTATGAAAAAATGTCATGAATATTTTAACTGGGCCTCAATTAAATCTGAACATGTCCTTGAATAAATTGGATATTTTAATAATAATTCTTCAAATTCATGAACATAAGATATTTTCCCATTTGTGTGTATCATCTTCAATTTCCTATATCACTGTCTTACAGTGTTTAGAGTATAGGCCTTTCAGCTCCTTGGTTAAATTTATTACTAGGTAGTTTATTACTTTGATTCAATTTAAGCTGGGTGGTTTTCTTTGTTTTTCTTTCTGATAGTTCATCCTTAAGTATAAAGAAATGCAACAAATTTCTTTATATTAATTTTGTTTCTTGAAATTTTAACTGAATCTTTTCTTAGCTCTGATATCTTTTTTTTTTTTTTTTTTTTTGTGATAGCTCTGGTAGGGTTTGTTTGTTTGTTTGTTTGGAGAACACTTTAGGGTTTTCTCTATACAGTATCAGTTCATCTTCAAACAGGGATAGTTTCACTTCTTTTCTATTTAGATGTCTTTTATTTGTTTTTCTTGTCTGAGTTCCTTGAATAAGACTTCCAAGATTAAGTTAAATAAAAATAATGAAAGTTGTCATCTGTTCTGTTCCTGATCTTGGAAGAAAATAATTCAGCTTTACACCTTTGAATATGATGTTAGCTACGGTTTGTTATGAATGACCCAATGCAGCCTACTGTATGTTGAGGTTTGTTCCCTGTTTGCCAAAATTGAGAGTTTTTATTATAATTGAATGTTGAGTTTGTCAAATGCTTTCCCTACATTATCTGTGATTATAATGTGATTGTAATTGATTTATTTGAGGATATTGAGCTATCCCTGAATTCCTTGAATACATTCCATTAGGTCATGGTGTTTGTGGCTTAGCATGTAATCTATCTCGGAGAAATTTCCATGTGCACTTGAAAATGATGTTTATTCTTCTGCTTTTAGATAGAATATTTTGTAAGTATCTATTAAGTTTATCCAACTTAATGTGTCATTTAAAACCATGATATCCTTTTGGATTTTCTGTTGGGTTATGTATTTACTGAAGAAAGTAGAGTGCTAGAATAACCTTATTATTCTATTACTGACAATTTTTTATTTTCTGTCTGACAATATTTGCTTTACATATTTAGTTTCTCCTATGTTAGGTGTGCATAATATGAAGACATATTTCCTCCATGGGTTATCCCACTTATTATTACATAATTTCTTTCTTTATCCTTTGTTACAGATTTTTGTATCTGTTTCATCTGTGTATTAACACCTTGACTTCATTTTGTTTCCATTTGTATGGAATGCTTCTTCATCAATCAAATTTCAGTCTATTTGTATGTTAACTTTGTGTTTTTTAAATTAAATTTATTTATTTTTAATTACATTTTGCCATACATTGTATTTGTTTTGCCATACATTGACATGAATCAGCCATAGGTGAACACAATCTTTGAAGCGAGTATTTTAGACAGAATGTAGATGTCTTTTTGTTGTTGTTGTTGTTTTAAATTCATTCAGCCAACTATGTCTTTGGATTGGAAGATATAGTTCAGTTCAGTTCAGTTAGTCGCTAAGTCGAGTCTGACTCTTTGTGACCTCATGAATCACAGCACACCAGGCCTCCCTGTCTATCACCAACTTCTGGAGTTCACTCAGACTCACGCCAATCTAGCCAGTGATGCCATCCAGCCATCTCATCCTTGGTCGTCCCCTTCTCCTCCTGCCCTCAATCCCTCCCAGCATCAGGGTCTTTTCCAGTGAGTCAACTCTTCTCATGAGGTGGCCAGAGTACTGGAAGTTCAGCTTTAGCACCATTTCTTCCAAAGAAATCCCAGGGCTAATCCTCTTCAGAATGGACTGGTTGGATCTCCATGCAGTCCAAGGGACTCTCAAGAGTCTTCCCCAACACCACAGTTCAAAAGTATCAATTCTTCAACACTCAGCTTTCTTCACAGTCCAACTCTCACATCCATACATGACCACAGGAAAAACCATAGCCTTGACTAGACGGACCTTAGTCGGCAAAGTAATGTCTCTGCTTTTGAATATGCTATCTAGGTTGGTCATAATTTTTCTTCCAAGGAGTAATAATCTTTTAATTTCATGGCTGCGGTCACCATCTGAAGTGATGGGACCGGATGCCATGATATTCGTTTTCTGAATGTTAAGCTTCAGGCCAACTTTTTACTCCCCACTTTCACTTTCATCGAGAAGATTTTTAGTTCCTCTTCACTTTCTGCCACAAGGGTGGTGTCATCTGCGTATCTGAGGTTATTGATATTTCTCCCAGCAATCTTGATTCCAGCTTGTGTTTCTTCCAGTTCAGCATTTCTCATGATGTACTCTGCATATAAGTTAAATAAGCAGGGTGACAGTATACAGCCTTGACGTACTCCTTTTCCTGTTTGGAACCAGTTTGTTGTTCCATGTCCAGTTATGACTTGCCCTTAAAATAATAATCAGTAATTGTTGGTATTTTATTAAAAACTTCCTGGTTGTCTTTGAAGTTTTCTGTCCTTTTATTCTTCTTTTAGTCTTTTCCTTTGTGCTTTGATAACTTTAGTAATTTATTTTTATATTTGAATTCATTTGTTTCTTTTTTGTGTGTAATTTTTTTTTTTTTTTTAGGATTTTGGTCTGTGGTTACTATGAGGTTAATTTAGACTGATAGTCATTTAAGATCAAATATCTCTAAGGCTTTTCCCCTTTTTCTCCTCCCCCCAATGTTTCATTTGGTGGTATCATATTTTATATCTTATATTAACTGTTCACTGTTGCTATAGTTGATTTTACAATTTCTTTTTTTTTTCAGATATACAGATACTATATGGCAGACAGTGAAGAGGAATTAAAGACCATCTTGATGACAGTGAAAGAGGAAAGTAAAAACAAAACAAAAACTGGTTTGAACTTCAACATTAAAAAAAAAAAAAACAACTAAGATTGTGACGTCTGGTCTCATCACTTCATGACAAATAGAAGTTGAAAAGGAGGAAACAGTGACAGATTGCATTTTTGGGCTCCAAAATCACTGCATGTGATAACTGTAGACATTAAATTAAAAGATGCTTGATCCTTGAAAGAAACATAGACAACACATTTAAAAGCAGATACAATTCTGGTTTTCTTGGTGTGTATGCCCAGCAGTGGGATTGCTGGATTATAAGGCAGTTCTATTTGCAATTTTTAAAGGAATCTCCACACTGTTTTCCATAGTGGCTGTACTAGTTTGCATTCCCACCAACAGTGTAAGAGGGTTCCCTTTTCTCTACATCCTCTCCAGCATTTATTGCTTGTAGACTTTTGGATCGCAGCCATTCTGACTAGTGTGAAATGGTACCTCATTGTGGTCTTGATTTGCATTTCTCTGGTAATGAGTGATGTTGAGCATCTTTTCACGTGTTTGTTAGCCATCCATATGTCTTCTCAATATTCATTGCAGCACTGTTTATAATAGCCAGGACTTGGAAACAACCTAGATGTTCATCAGCAGATGAATGGATAAGAAAGCTGTGGTACATATACACAATGGAGTATTACTCAGCCCTAAAAAGAATAAATTTAAATCAGTTCTAATGAGATGGATGAAACTGGAGCCGGTTATACAGAGTGAAGTAAGCCAGAAAGAAAAACACCAATACAGTATACTGACACATATATATGGAATTTAGAAAGATAGTCATGATGACCCTGTATGTGAGACAACAAAAGAGACAGATGTATAGAACGGATTTTGGCCTCTGAAGGAGTGGGAGAGGGTGGGATGATTTGGGAGAATGGCATTAAAACATGTATACTATCATGTAAGAAATGAAGTGCCAATCTATGTTTGACACAGGATACAGGATGCTTAGGGTGGTGCATGGGATGATCCAGAGAGATGATATGGGGTGGGAGGTGGGAGGGGGATTCAGGATTGGGAGCTCATGTACACCTGTAGCTGATTCATGTCAATGTATGGCAAAACCGATACAGTATTGTA
The DNA here is from genome assembly GCA_917880005.1 of Nanger dama. NCBI lineage: Eukaryota > Metazoa > Chordata > Mammalia > Artiodactyla > Bovidae > Nanger > Nanger dama. The sequence goes on from CAKJTW010000045.1 coordinate 1,810,528, forward strand.
GAATAAAGTAAAAATAAAATTAAAAAAACAAGTTCTCAAAAACAAACAAACAAAAAAACAAACGAGGTGCAAAAAAAAGCTTACCATGAAGCTACAGTAATCAAGATAATGAATGAGGTATTACTGGCATAAGACAATAGATCAATGGAATTCAACTGAGAGTCCAGAAATAAAAACTTACAATTACAGTCAAATGATTTTTAACAAAGTTGCTAGATAATTCAACAGGGAAAAACAGTCTTTGAAGAAATGGTGCCAGGACAGCTGGATATCTAATGCACAAGAATAAAGTTGATCTCCTACCCCACATCATAGATAAATTTTAATTCAAAATGGGTCAGAGGCTTAAATTAAAAACTAAAGCTATAAAGCTCTTAGAAGAAAATAGAAATAAACCATCATGACTTTGAACTAGGCAATATTTTTTTTAGATATGACACCAAAAGCAAAAAGCAACAAAAGGAACAAAAAAAATAAATTGGACTTCATCAAAATTAAAACTGTGCTTCCAAAAACATCATTAAAAAAAAAAAAAAGGCAGATACATCTGTTTGCCAAGAAAAGTCCCTGAAGTCAAAGCTATGGTTTTTCCACTAGTTATGTATGGATATGCTAAGGACTGTAAAGAGGGCAGAATGCCAAAGAATTGATGCCTTTGAAGTGTGGTGATGGAAAAGACTATTGTTGTTTAGTCGTGTCTGACTCTTTGTGACACCATGAACTGCATCTCACCATGCTTCCCTGTCCTCTGCCACCTTCTGGAGCTTGTTCAAACTCATGTCCATTGAGTTGGTGATGCCATAAAAACATCGGGTCCTCTGTCATCCCTTTCTCTGATTGCCCTCAGTCATTCCCAGAATCAAGGGCATTTCTAACTGGTTGGCTCTTTGCATCAGGTGGACAGTGTATTGGAACTTCCCCATCAGCATCAGTCTTTCCAATGAATCTCCACAGTTTATCTCCTTTAGGACTGACTGGTTGGATCTCCTTGCAGTCCAAGGGATTCTCAAGAGTCATCTCCAACCCCACAGAACAAAGGCATCAATTCTTTAGTGTTCAGCCTTCATTATGGTCCATCTCACATCTGTACATAACAACTGGAAAAACCAAAGCTTTGACTATATACAACTTTTTGTACAAAGTAATGTCTTTGATTTTTAATATGCTGTCTAGATTGGTCATAGTTTTTCTTCCGAGGAGAAAGCTTCTATTGATTTCTTGGCTGCAGTCATCATCTGCAATGATTTTGGAGTCCAAGGAAATAAAGTCTGACACTGTTTCGATTTTTTTCCCTGTCTATTTGCCATGAAGTGGTGGCACTGGATGCCATGAAAGATGAGTTTTAAGACAACTTTTTCACTCTCCTGTTTCACCTTCCTCAAGAGGTTCTTTAGTTGCTCTTCACTTTCTGCCATCAGGGCAGTGTCATCTGCATATCTGAGGTAACTCTTATTTTTCTGGGCAATCCTGATTCCAGCGTAGGCTTCATACAGCTTGGGATTTTGCATAGTGTACTCTTCATATAAATTCAATAATCAGGGTGACAATATACAGCCTTGTTGTGCTCCTTTCCTAATTATGAAGCAGTTTGTTGTTTCATTCTAGTTCTAACTGTTGCTTCTTGACCTGCATACAGGTTTTGGAGGAGCCAGGTAAGGTAGTCTGGTATCCCCATCTCATTAAGAATTCTCCACTGTTTATTGTGATCCAAATAGTCAAAGGCATTCATGTAGCCAATGAAGGAGCAGTAGATTTTTTTTTTCCTAGAATTTACTTGCTTTCTCCATGATCCAGTGAATGTTGACAATTTGATATTTGGTTCCTCTGCTCTTTGATGCTGATCTTCTGCATCTGGAAGTTCTCAGGTCATATGCTGCTAAAGTCAAGTTGTAAGGATTTTGAACATAACCTTGCCACCATATGAAACAAATACAATTTTATAATAGTTCAAATGTCTTTGAATTGCTCTTCTTTGAGATTGGAATGAAAGCATCTTTTTCAGTCCTGTGGCCACTGCTGAGTTTTCCAAATTTGTTCTCATACTGAGTGCAGCACTTTAACATGATCATCTTTTAGGATATGAAAAAGCTCAACAGGCATTCCATCACCTCCACTGGCTTTGCTTGTAGTGATGTTCCCTAAGGTCCACTTGACTCTGCATTCCAGGATTTCTGGATCTACATGAGTGATTACACAGTTGTAGTTATCTGGATCATTAATGTCTTCCTTGTATAGTTCTGTGTATTCTTATCACTTATTCTTAATATCTTATTTTTCTATTAGGTCCATATCATTTCTGTCCTTTATTGTGCCCATCTTTGCAGAAAATATTCCCTTGGTGTCTCTAATTTTGTTGAAGAAATCTCTAGTCTTTCCCATTCTATTGCTTTCCTCTATTTCTTTGCATTGATCACTTATGAAAGCTGTCTTATCTCTCCTTCCTGTTCTTTGGAACTCTTCATTTAAATGGGTATATCTTTCCCTTTCTCCTTTGCCTTTCACTTATTTTCTTTTCTCAGCTTTTTGTAAGGCCTTTTCAGACAACCCATTTTGTCTTTTTGCATTTCTTTTTCTTGCAGATGATTTTGATTGCTGGCTCCTGTACCATGTTACAAACTTCCACCCATAATTCTTTAGGTACTCTATCAGATCTAATCCCTTGAAATCTGTTTGTTACTTCCACTGTATAATTGCAAGGAATTAGATTTAGGTCATATCTGAGTGGCCTAGTGGTTTTCTATATTTTCTTCAATTTAAGTCTGAATTTTGCAATAAGTAGTCCTTGATCTTAGCTACAGTTATTTCCCAACCTTGTTTTTGCTGACTGTATAAATCTTCTTCATCTTTGGCTGCAAAGAATATACTTAATCTGATTTTGGTATTGATATTTTGATGCTGATCTCTTGTGTCGCTGGAAGAAGATGTTTACTATGACCAGTTCATTTGCTTGACAAAACTCTGCTAGCCTTTCCTCTGCTTCATTTTGTACTCCAAGACCAAGCATGGCTGTTACTCCAGGTAGTTCTTGACTTCTTTTTCGTGTTTGTTCTAGAAGGTCTTGTATGTCTGCATAAAACTGATCAACTTCAGCTTCTTTGTGATACTGGTGGGGGCACAGAGTTGGATTACTGTGATACTGAATGTTTTTCCCTGGAAGAGAACTGAGATCATTTTGTCATTTTTTAGGCTGCACCCAAGTACTGCATTTTGGACTCTTTTGTTAACTAAGATGGCTAATCCATTTCTTCTAAGTGATTCTTACCTGCAGTAGTAAATATAATGGTGATATGATTTAAATACACCCATTCCCATGCATTTTAGTTCCACGATTCCTAAAATGTCGATATTCGCTCTTTCATCTCTTGTTTGATTACTTCTAATTTGCTTTGATTCATGAACGTAACATTCCAGGCTTCTATTAAATTTTGTTCTTTACATCATTGGACTTTACTTTCACCACCAGACACATCCACAAATGGGCACCTTTTTCTGCTTTGGCTCAGTCCTCTTCATTCCCTCTGAAGATATTTCTCTGCTCCTACCAAGAGGCATATTGGGCTGTATATTGTCACCTTGCTTATTTAACTTATATGCAGAGTACATCATGAGAAATGCTGGACTGGAAGAAACACAAGCTGGAATCAAGATTGCCGGGAGAAATATCTATAACCTCAGATATGCAGATGACACCACGTTTATGGCAGAAAGTGAAGAGGAACTAAAAAGCCTCTTGATGAAAGTGAAAGAGGAGAGTGAAAAAGTTGGCTTAAAGCTCAACATTCTGAAAATGAAGATCATGGCATCCAGTCCCATCACTTCATGGGAAATAGATGAGGAAACAGTGGATACAGTGTCAGACTTTATTTTGGGGGCTCCAGAATCACTGCAGATGGTGATTGCAGCCATGAAATTAAAAGATGCTTACTCCTTGGAAGAAAAGTTATGATCAACCTAGATAGCATATTCAAAAGCAGAGACATTACTTTGCCAACTAAGGTTCATCTAGTCAAGGCTATGGTTTTTCCTATGGTCATGTATGGATTTGAGAGTTGGACTGTGAAGAAGGCTGAGTGCCAAAAAATTGATACTTTTGAACTGTGGTGTTGGAGAAGATTCTTGAGAGTCCCTGGGACTGCAAGGAGATCCAACCAATCCATTCTGAAGGAGATTAGCCCTGGGATTTCTTTGGAAGGAATGATGCTAAAGCTGAAACTCCAGTACTTTGGCCACCTTATACGAAGAGTTGACTCATTGGAAAAGGCTTTGATGCTGGGAGGGATTGAGGGCAGGAGGAGAATGGGACGACAGAGGATGAGGTGGCTGTATGGCATCACTGACTCAATAGACGTGAATCTGGATGAATTCCGGGAGTTGGTGATGGACAGGGAGGTCTGGCGTGCTGTGATTCATGGGGTCGCAGAAAGTCAGACACGATTGAGTGACTGAACTGACCTGGGAAGTTCATCTTTCAGTGAAATATATTTTTACCTTTTTGTACTGTTAATGGGGCTCTCAGGAAAAGAATGTTGAAGTGGTTTGCCATTCACTTCACCAGGGGACCATTTCTGTCAGTACTCTCCACCACAAGCCATCTGTCTTGGGTGGCCCTTCAAGGCATGGCTTATAGTTTCACTGAGTTAGACAAGGCTGTGATCCATGTGATCAGATTGGTTAGTTTTCTGTGTGTCTGGTTTTCATTCTGTCTGTCCTCTGATTTATGAAGAAAACAATTGTCGAAGCTTCCTAATGGAAGGACTGGCTGAGGGGAAAACTGATCCTTGCTCTGGTGGGTGGGGCCATGCTCAGTAAATCTTATTCCAGTCTTCTTCTATTGGTTGGGGCTGTGTTCCCTCCTGTTGCTTGGCCTGAGGCCAAACTATGGTGGGGGAAATGGTGGTAAAGGTGATCTCCTTGATAAGGACTTATGCAGCACTCCCAGAAGTGTTGCATTCAGTGCTTCTGACCCTTAGGCAGGCCATTCTTGACCCACGCTTCCACCAGAGCCTCCTGGACACTCACAAGCAAGTTTAGCTCAGTCTCTTTTGGGGTTATAGCTCCTTTCTCCTGGGTCCTGGCTTACACAATGTGTGTGTGTGTGTGTGTGTGTGTGTGTGTGTGTGTGTGTGCGCCCTCCAAGAGTCTGTTTCCCTAGTCTTGTAAAATTCTGCTTTCAAACCCCACTGACTTTCAAAGTCAAATTCCCTAATTGTTTTCCAGTCCCTATGCTGGATCCCCAGGTTTTGGAAATCTATTGTGGGCCGTAAACCTGCAGTTTGTGATTCATCTTCTTGGCGACTCTATAGTAGGGTTAACTGTGATCTCCTCCAAGAGGACTTATGCCACAGACTGCACAGATAAAGCCTGCTGCAGCCAGAGCCCCTGTCCCTGTGGCAGGTCACTGATGACCTGTGCCTCCACAGGAGACACTCAAACATTCAAAGGCAGAAGACTACTGAGAGTGCCTTAGATTGCAAGTAGATCAAACCAGCCATTCATGAAGAAAATCAACCCTGAATATCCATTGGAAAGACTGACAATGAAGCTGAAGCTTCAATATTTGGCCACCTGACGTGAAGAGCTGACTCACTGGAAAAGACCCTGACACAGGGAAAGACTGAAAGCAAAAGTAGCAGGGGGTATCAGAGAATGAGATGGTTAGATATGGTCACAGACTCAATGGGCATGGATTTGAGCAAATTGGGGGATATAGCGAAGTTTAGAGGAGGCCGGTGTGCTATAGTCAATGAGACTGCAAAGAATCAGATGCAACTTAGTGACTGAATAACAACAATTTGTAGCTTACTTAATTGGTTGATCAACTTCTTATACTATATATTCACTTTAATCAGTGATATTTTTCTCTTCAAATGGAAAAAAAAAGTTATAAACTTTTTTTTTTCACTTAAATTAGACCCTTCAACATTTCTTGAAGGCCAGTTTAGTGGTGATAAGCTCTCTTGGTTTTTCATTGTCTCAAAACTATCCTTCGGTTCTGAATGATAATCTTTCTGGGTATTATGTTCTTTTTCATTTTTTCAAATTTTATTTTTACTTTATTCTATGTCACAATACTGTATTGGTTTTGCCATACATTGACATGAATCAGCCACAGGTGTACACTATCTCCCAATGCCAAAGCCCCCTCCCATCTCCCAGCCCATATCATGTCTCTGGATTATCCCATGCACCAGCCTCAAGCATCCTATATCCTGTATCGAACATAAACTGGTGCTTCGTTTCTTACATGATAGTATGCATGTTTCAATGCCATTCTCCCAAATCATCCCACCCTCTCCCTCTCCCTCAGAGGCCAAAAGTCCATTCTATACCTCTGTGTCTCTTTTGTTGTCTCACATACAGGGTCATCATTACTATCTTTCTAAATTCCACATATATGTGTCAGTATACTGTATTGGTGTTTTTGTTTCTGGCTTATTTCACTCTGTATAATCGGCTCCAGTTTCATCCATCTCATTAGAACTGATTCAAATTTAGTCTTTTTAAGGGCTGACTAATACTCCATTGTGTATATGTACAACAGCTTTCTTATTTTCTTTTTCATAGTTTTTGTTTCATTTTTTCCCTTTAGCACTTTAAATATGTCATGTCACTCCCTTTTGACATGGAAAGTTTCTGCTAAAAATCAGCTGATAGTCTTATGGAGTTCCCTTTTATGTGACTCTTTGCTTTTCCATATGTGCCTTATGCTTTTGATGAGACAAGCCAGTGGCTGCCACCTTCATGAGTTCTAGGGCTAGAGTCAAAGTGGCTACAGTTGGAGCAAGGTGTGAGCCAGGACTTCTCCAGGATTGATGTCAGTCACTTCCCTCATAACATGTGGGGCTGGAGCCTGCAGAGTTGAGGAGGGTGGTCTAACTAAAAATTCTGAGCTATGATGGTAGAACCTACCTTATTTAGGGGCATGGTCAGAGGTGGGACCAGGGGCTTAGAAGGTGGAATCATGGTTCTAAGCTAGCTCTACTTCCCTCTTGTGTGATGGTTCTGCCTTGAGGAAATCATATCTGAGACTGATGTGTTGGCAGTCTCTGCCCTGATTGGGTTCCTAGCTCAGGTCCCAGTAAGTGCAGCCACAAATCGGAATTAGTTTCACTTCTCCTTTGGCAAAATGATGGTCCCTACCTGTTTGGAAGCAGTGACAGAGCATGAAGAGTTGTAGAAAAAGCTCTGTGCAGGTTTGGTGCATGCTGTCAGGTTCTGTCTGGCTGGCCAGAGTACAATGAAGCTCTTAATCTGCTGTTTCTGTGCTTGGACTAAGAGCAAGCAAATGTTCAAGGACTGAGAATAATTTCCTTATACTCTCTGGTAAGATACTAGCTTTCAAACCAGCCAAGGGGATTTGCCCTCCCAGTTCCAGACCTGAGGTTTGAGGTGTCCATTAGAAGCTTGAGCTCTTTGCTCCTTAGAGAAGACCCCTCAGACTGTGATGATCCTATTCTCTTCTGGGTCACCCAACCATGGTATGGATTTTAGCTAGATAACTTTTCTCAACAGAGACTTGTGTAGTACTTTCTTATAACTTTGGTCACAAAAGAACCATTCTGCTAGTCTTCAGGTAATTGTTGAGGAGAGTTTGTCAACTGCTAGCTATAGCTTTGATGTGTTCATGGGAGAAGGGAAGATAAACTCAACGTTTTTTGACTTCACTAACGTCATCAAGTTCCTTGTTTAGGGTCAATTTAAAGGAGCTCTGAAAGCTAGAGAAACTGTAAACTGGGATGTGGAGCATATAAATCCATTCATGTTAAATAGTAAGATTTGTAAGCATTCTAAGCAAGAGTTCTCTGATCCCTCAGAACACACTAAAAAAGTTGACATACTTTCACTTTTCATTCCTGTAAGGAGAGACAATCAAATTAATAACATAGAAACTTAAATCTGAATGCTAATCCTCCTAAGATTTCAAGAAATCTTTCAGTAGTCATTGGGTACAGGTATAGCTACTATAGTGATCTAAATGTATATATATAACCTACTTTTCCATGGGGATGGTCTTGATCCCTGTCTCCTATACAATATCACGAACCTCATTCCATAGTTCATCAGGCACTGTATCTATCAGATCTAGGCCCTTAAATCTATTTCTCACGTCTGCTGTATAATCATAAGGGATTTGATTTAGGTCATACCTGAATGGTCCAGCGGTTTTCCCTACTTTCTTCAATTTAAGTTTGAATTTGGTAATAAGGAGTTCATGATCTGAGCCACAGTCAGCTCCTGGTCTTGTTTTTGTCAACTGTATAGAATGTCTCCATCTTTGGCTGCAAAGAATATAATCCATCTGATTTTGGTGTTGACCATCTGGTGATGTCCATGTGTAGCGTCTTCTCTTGTGTTGTTGGAAGAGGGTGTATGCTATGACCAGTGCATTTTCTTGGCAAAACTCTATTACTCTTTGCCCTGTTTCATTCCGCATTACAAGGACAAATTTATCTGTTACTCCAGGTGTTTCTTGACTTCCTACTTTTGTATTACAGTCTCCTATAATGAAAAGGACATCTGTTTCGAGTGTTAGTTCTAAAATGTCTTGTAGGTCTTCATAGAACCGTTGAACATCAGCTTCTTAAGTATTACTGGTTGGGGCACAGACTTAGATTACTGTGATATTGAATGGTTTGCCTGGGAAGCGAACAGAGATCATTCTGTCGTTTTTGAGACTGCATCCAAGTACTGCATTTCAGACTCTTTTGTTGACCATGATGGCTACTCCACTTATGAGGGATTCCTGCCCACAGTAGTAGATATCGTGGTTATCTGAGTTAAATTCACCAATTGCAGTCCATTTTATTTCACTGATTCCTAGAATGTCGACATTCATTCTTGCCATCTTTTGTTTGACCATTTACAGTTTTCTTGATTTATGGACCTGACATTCCAGGTTCCTCTGCAATATGGCTCTTTATAGCATCGGACCTTGCTTCTATCACCAGTCACCTCCACAACTGGGTATTGTGTTTGCTTTGGCTCCTTATTCTCATTATTTCTGGAGTTATTTCTCCACTGATATAAACATCTGAATGCAGAGTTCTAAAGAATAGCAAGAAGAGATAAAAAAGCCTTTTTCAGCTATCAGTGCAAAGAAATAGAGGAAAAGAACAGAATGGGTAAGACTAGAGATCTCTTCAAGAAAATTAGAGATACCCAGGGAACATTTCATGCAAAGATGGGCTCAGTAAAGGACAGAAATTGTATGTACCTAACAGAAGCAGAAGATATTAAGAAGAGGTGGAAAGAATACACAGAAGAACTGTACAAAAAAGATGTTTAAGACCCAGATAATCACGATGGTGTTATCACTCACCTAGAGCCAGACATCCTGGAGTGTGAAGTCAAGTGGCCCTTAGAAAGCATCACTACAAACAAAGCTAGTGAAGGTGATGGAATTCCAGTAGAGCTGTTTCAAATCCTGAAAGATGATGCTGTGAGAGTGCTGCATGCAACATGCCAGCAAACTTGGAAAACTCAGCAGTGGCCATAGGACTGGAAAAGGTCAATATTCATTCCAGTCCCAAAGAAAGGCAATGCCAAAGAATGCTCAAACTACCACACAATTGCACTCATCTCACATGCTAGCAAAGTAATGTTCAAAATTCTCCAAGCCAGGCTTCAGCAATACGTGAACTATGAACTTCCTGACGTTCAAGCTGGTTTTAGAAAAGGCAGAGGAACGAGAGATCAAATTGCCAACATCCACTGGATCATGGAAAAAAGCAAGAGAGCTCCAGAAAAACATATATTTCTGCTCTATTGACTATGCCAAAGCCTTTGACTGTGTGGATCACAATAAACTGTGGAAAATTCTAAAAGAGATGGGAATACCAGACCACTTGACCTGCCTCTTGAGAAATCTGTGTGCAGGTCAGGAAGCAACAGTTAGAACTGGACATGGAAAAACAGACTGGTTCCAAATAGGAAAAGGAGTATGTCAAGGCTGTACATTGTCACCCAGCTTATTTAATTTACATGCAGAGTACATCATGAGAAATGCTGGACTGGAAGAAACACATGCTGGAATCAAGATTGCTGGGAGAAATATCAATAACCTCAGATATGCAGATGACACCACCCTTTTGAAAGAAAGTGAAGAGGAACTAAAAAGCCTCTTGATGAAAGTGAAAGAGGAGAGTGAAAAAATTGGCTTAAAGCTCAACATTCGGAAAACAAAGATCATGGAACCTGGTTCCATCACTTCATGGGAAATAAATTGGGAAACAGTGTAAACCATGTCAGACTCTATTTTTTTGGGCTCCAAAATCACTGCAGAGGGTGATTTCAGTCATGGAATTTAAAGACTCTTACTCCTTGGAAGAAAAGTTCTGACCAACCTAGATAGCATATTCAGAAGCAGAGACATTACTTTGCTGACTAATGTCCGTCTAGTCAAGTCTATGGTTTTCCTGTAGTCATGCATGAATGTGAGAGTTGGACTGTGAAGAAGGATGATTGCAGAAGAATTGATGTTTTTGAACTGTGGTGTTGGAGAAGACTCTTGAGAGTCCCTTGGACTACAAGGAGATCCAACCAGTCCATTCTGAAGGAGATAACCCTGGGATTTCTTTGGAAGGAATGATGCTAAAGCTGAAACTCCAGTACTCTGGCCGCCTCATGCGAAGAGTTGACTCATTGTAAAAGACTCTGATGCTGGGAGGGATTGAGGGCAGGAAAGAAGGGAACAACAGAGCATGAGATGGCAGGATGGCATCACTGACTCGATGGACGTGAATCTGAGTGATCTCTGGGAGTTGATGATGGTCAGGGACACCTGGTGAGTTGCAGTTCATGGAGTCACAAAGAGTCAGAGAGGGTTAAGCGACAGAACTCAACTGCTATATATATAACCAATTAAAGACATATTTTATTTTTGCCATAATTTTCTCTCTCTCTTTGAAAATTTATGTAGAGTTTAAAAGGTTTATTTCCATTGTTGCTCAGTCATGTCAGTCGTGTCCGACTCTGTGCAACCCCATAGATGGAAGACCACCAGATTCCCCCATCCCTGGGATTCTCCAGGCAAGAACACTGGAGTAGGTTGCCATTTCCTTCTCCAGTGCATGAATGTGAAAAGTGAAAGGGAATTCGCTCAGTCATGTCCGACTCTTCACGACCTATGGACTGCAGCTTACCAGGCTCCTCCGTCCTTAGAATTTTCCAGGCAAGAGTACTGGAGTGGGGTTCCATTGCCTTCCTCTTCTCTTCTTTCCATTAGAGATATTAAAATCTTTGCCTTTAGTCCTCATATTTTACAGTATATCCTTAAGACTATCTTACACACAATAGTTTATATCCCTCAATCTCTCACTCCATTTCTCCTCTATCCCTCACTGGCAACCACTCATTTGCTCTCTATCTCTGAGAGTCTACTTGTGTGTGTTTGTGTTAAATTCACTAGTTTGCTGTATTTCTATAGATTGCATGTATGAATAATATCATATAATATTTGATTTCTGTATCTTAGCCACAACATAATGTCCTCCAAGTCTACACACATTGCTGTAAATGACAAAAGTCCAGTCTTTTTTAAGGTTAAGTAGCATTTCCTTGTGTATATATACCACATCTTTATTCATTACTCTATTGATGGACACTTAGGTTGCTTCCATGCCGTGGCATTTATAAATAATGGTGCTATGAACATTGGAGTACAAAAACATGCATTTCACTTTGAATAAGTACTTTATCTATTACACTAAATATATAATTATATAAACATATATTACCCTATGTATATGTATGTATTTATATACACTATGAAATATATTGACTGACTTACTTTGCAGCTTAAATATTTGGAGTTTATTGTATATCAGTTATACTAAAGTGTTCAAAAGTGATTCATTTTTTTCCTAGATGACTCTGGGCTTGTCTTACCTCGGGGATCCTATTCTGCAGTTGAACACTTCCTGCTAGGGTCAAAGGGTAGGAAGGAGTGCAGGATCTGCTGAGGAATGGCTGCCACACCACCACAAAGAAGACCTGGCAGTCTCTTGTCATGAGACGAGCTGGAGACTGAGCTCCTCAGTCTGGGTAACTTGGGAAGCAGGAGGTAATAAGTTGCATTTTAAGATAAAACCTGTAGCAGCAGCAGTGGAGGTAAAAAGAAGCTGCTCAGGGTGTAAGAAGCTGTAGGAGTCTCTAGGGTGACTGTGGTGACCAATGCCAAGGCATCTCAGTACCTCTCATGTTCTTATATTTTAACCTCTGGCTATGCAATTCAGAAACCTCTGCCATTCAGGGGACCAGTCAACCTGATTGATACTTTTCGCTCTCCTTTTACTCTGTTCTCAAATAACATGAGATCTCTCTCTAACACCTTTCAGGAAAGATATTGAGGAAAGTGATAGAGGAGCTGAGCACTGATGAGTCATGAGGCTACTGTAAGAGAAGGACAAAAACCCAGAGGCAGGAGGCTTAACTCCAGAATTTTAGAATATCAGAGAACTGACTCCAGGGAACATTAATAGGCAAGAGTTCACCCCAAAGTCTGCATATCTACACTGAAAAAACAAGCTTCAACCAAGAGCCAACAAGTTCCAGTGCAAGACACACCACGTTAATGCTCCAGCAAAACAGGAACATAACAATGAGCATTAAAAGATGGCCTGCCCATAAGCCATGTCAACTCATAGAAGCTTCAAAATTCACTACTGGACACTTCATTGCACTTCAAATAGAAGATATCCAGCTCCATGCACAAGAACATAGACACAAGTTCCCCTAACCAGGAAACTTTGACAAGTTACTGGTCCAACCCCACCCCAATTGTGGAGCAGACTCTACAATTAAGAGTAACCATGAACTTCCAGCCTGCAGTAAGGATACCCCAAACACAGCGATCTAAATAAAATGAAAAGTCAGATAAATATTCAGCAGGAAAAGAAACAAAATTAAAAACCCACCAAAGCAAACGAAAGAGAAGATGATCTGGAGTCTATCTGAAAAAGAATTCAGAATAATGCTAGTAAGTGATAGTAAAGGGGATTCGAAATATTGAAAACAAAATGTAGTTACAGATAAATAGACTAGAGACAAGGACTGAGAAAATGCAAGAAAAATGTTCAACAAGGACCTAGAAGAAAGGAAGGAGAGTCGATCAATAATGAACAATGCAATAATTGGGGTTAAAAGCACTCTGGAAGGAATTAAGAGTAGAATAACTGAGGCAGAAGAAAGAATAAATGAGGTGGAAGATAGAATTGTGGAAATACATGAAGCAGAAAAGAAGAATGAAAAGAAATGAGGACAACCTCAGAGACCTCTGGGACAATGTTACATGTTCCAGCATTCGAATCGTAGGTGTCCCAGAAGAAGAAGATAAAAAGAAAGGGCATGAAAAATAATTGAGGAGATAATAATCAAAAACTTCCCTAAAATGAGGAAAGAAATATCCACCCAAGTCAAAGAAACCTAGAGTGTCCCAAATAGGATAAACCTAAGGCAAAACACCCCCAAGGCACATATTAGTCAAACTAATAAAGATCAAACACAAAAAGCAACTATTAAAAGTAGCAGGAGAAAAGCAACGAATAACACACAAAGGGATCCCCATAAAGATAACAGCTGAACTTTCAATAGAAACCCTTCAGACCAAAAGGAAATGACAGGACATAATTAAAGTGATGGAAGAGTAAAACCTACAATCAATATTACTCTTCCCAGCAAAGTTCTCTTCAGATATAAAGGAAAAATAAAATAATAATAATTAAAAAAAAAACTACAGATGAGCAAAAGCTGAAGAATTCAGCACCACCAAAAGAGCTCTTCAACCAATGCTAAAGGATCTTCTCTAGATAGGGAAACACAGCAAAGCTTTATAAAATCAAACACAAAACAGCAAAGTAAATGTTAACAGGATCATACTTATCAACAATTACTTTAAGTGTAATGGATTAAGTGATCTAACCAAAAGAAAAGCTGGCTGAATAGACACAAAAACAAGACATATATATATATATATATATATATATATATATTCTGTCTCCTTTGCTTTTCACTTCTCTTCTTAAGCAAAGGAGAAAAGGGAAGATATAAGCATCTGAAAGCAGAATTCCAAAGAAGAGCAAGAAGAGATAAGAAGGCACTCCTCAGCGATCAATATAAAGAAATAGAGTAAAATAACAGAATGGGTAAGACTAGAGATCTCTTCAAGAAAGTTAGATATATCAAGGGAATATTTCATGCAAAGATGGGCTCCGTAAAGGACAGAAATGGTATGGACCTAACAGAAGCAGAAGATATTAAGAAGAGGTGGAAAGAATACACAGAATAACTGTACAAAAAAGATGTTTAAGACCCAGATAATCACGATGGTGTGATCATTCACCTAGAGCCAGACATCCTGGAGTGTGAACTCAAGTGGGCCTTAGAAAGTATCACTACTAACAAAGCAAGTGGGAGTGATGGGATTCCTTTTGAACTATTTCAAATCCTAGAAGATGATGCTGTGAAAGTGCTACACTCAATTTGCCAGTAAATTTGGAAAACTCAGCAGTGGCCACAGGACTGGAAAATATCAGTTTTCATTCCAATCCTAAAAGAAGGCAATGCCAAAGAATGCTCAAACTACCGCACAATTGCACTCATCTCACATTGTAGTACACTAATGCTGAAAATTCTCCAAGCCAGGCTTCGGCAATATGTGAACCATGAACTTCCAGATATTCAAGCTGGTTTTAGAAAAGGCAGAGAAACCACAGATCAAATTGCCCACATTTGCTGGATCATGGAAAAGGCAAGAGAATTTCAGAAAAAAAAAAAATCTATTTCTCCTTTATTGACTATATCAAAGCCTTTGACTGTGTGGATCACAATAAACTAGAAAATTCTTCAAGAGATAGGAATACCAGACCACCTGACCTACCTCTTGAGAAATCCGTATGCAGGTCAGGAAACAACAGTTAGAACTGTACATGGAACAACAGACTGGTTTCAAATAGGAAAAGGAGTACGGCAAGGCTGTATATTGTCACCCTGAATATGTAAGTTATATGCAGAGTACATCATGAGAAACTCTGGACTGGAAGAAACACAAGGTGGAATCAAGATTGCTGGGAGAACTATCAATAACCTCAGCTATGCAGATGACACCACCCTTATTGCAGAAAGTGACCTCTTGATGAAAATGAAAGAGGAGAGTGAAAAAGTTGGCTTAATGCTCAACATTCAGAAAACTAAGATCATGGCACCTGGTCCCATCACTTCATGGGAAATAGATTGGGAAACAGTGGAAACAGTGTCAGACTTTATTTTGGGGGCTCCAAAATCACTGCAGACAGTGATTGCAGCCATGAAATTAAAAGATTGTTACTCCTTGGAAGGAAAGTTATGACCAACCTAGGTAGCATATTGAAAAGCAGAGACATTACTTTGTCAACAAAGGTCCATCTAGTCAAGGCTATAGCTTTTCCAGTGGTCATGTATGGATGTGAGAGTTGGACTGTGAACAAAGCTGAGCTCCCAAGAATTGATGCTTTTGAACTGTGGTGTTGGAGAAGACTCTTGAGAGTCCCTTGGACTGCAAGGAAATCCAATCAGTCCATCCTAAAGGGGACCAGTCCTGAGTATTCTTTGGAAGGACTGATGCTAAAGCTGAAATTTCAATCCTTTGACCACCTCATGCAAAGAGTTCACTCACTGGAAAAGACTCTGATGCTGGGAGGGATTGGGGGCAGGAGGAGAGGGGGACGACCGAGGATGACATGGCTGGATGGCATCACTGACTCAATGGGCATGAGTTTCAGTGATCTCTGGGAGTTGGTGATGGATAGGGAGGCCTGTCATGCTGCAATTCATGGGACTGCAAAGAGTTGGTCTCAAGTGAGTGACTGAACTGGACTTAGAGGTGAACTTATGAGAGGTATTATTTACTTTTTAGTACATTTTATACAGTGATTGCATGTATTAATGAGTTTTACGTCTATAATGATTTAACTGTGAGCCTAAACACTGAATCTAGGCAGTATTTCCTCGAGTTATACATTCTTTTCTCTATGCATTTTTTTCTCTAGGCATTCTTTTTCTCTCTATGCAGGACAATTGCATCTAGATTAGATGTTAATAATTAGTTAGCTGTTTGCGTCTCTTCCACTTGACTCTGAGTATTTGGCAAACACTTTGATCAAAAGTCCATCTACCTAATATTTTGATTTGCACATATATTAGGTGCCCCCAAATGTTTGTGGAATGGCACATAGATGACACAGATTCATAATATGTTTAGTCTACTCTCTTGCATTATAGAAACAGTTGATTCTGTAGCTGTTCTATGTCTGTGAAGTATCTCATAAAGCATCACTTATGAACGCTAAACTGAGACTTTCCTTTCATAGGGAGAAATATAGCTTGCTATCTCTTTGGTTTCTTACCAGTGTTGCCTAATTTTTGCCCTAAATTTCCATCAGCAACCCCTCTACTCTCAGGCCTCTCTACTCCCAGGCCTCTCCACTTACTTTTACACACACATATATAGTATTTGTCCAAAGGAAGGGTCAAGGATACTTTGAGCTCAATAAAAATCACTACATGTTGAAGACTATTGATCTAAACTGCAAACTAGAAAGGAGTTTGAGGGAATAGAAGGATAAATAATTGGTTTTCTTGTATAGTTGGAGAGTTACAAATCCAACAAAGACAGAGGAAACAACTGGCATTGATAAATATACCCCTTCCTCATATTAGTCATTTTTTTCAGAAGTAAAATATGTCAGTTTTGCTGGAAAGGGTAGGAATGCCTCAGTGATTGGAATTAGTGCTAACACTCTAACGATAGAATTTGTCCTCAAGGATGTCATCATTTTAAGACATTGATATATCTTTCTAATTTTGAGTGTCTACTAAATTGAAGGCACTTTGCACATATGTATGGATGGGTAATCCTGGTGGGCTGCCGTCTATGGGATCACAAGAGTCGGACATGACTGAAGAGACTTAGCAGCAGCATGATGTTCTTGGTCTAAAGTCATCACTGAAAAGTAGTAGTATCAATGGTAAATGAATTTCTTACCAAAGGTTATCTTGAAATATTTGAGTGAAAGTTCCTAGGATCTTCATAAGAACAGGTTCCAACAAGAAGAAACCACATATGTTAGAGATCTGATGTGACACTCATTTTTCATATATAAACTTGTTTGATTTGCCTAATATTACTGACAGGTAGGAATTAGCATTGCTCTCTTGCAGGTCAGAAAAGGTAGAGCAACCTGCCAAATGAACACAATGTTAATCAACAGAGTTAAAATTTAAACACTTTTACATCTGATTCAGAAGAAAGAAACCTAAACAGAGAATTAGAAGCTTTATAGAAAATAAAGGAGTGCCCTTAAGTGGAAAAAAAGTGACGAGCATAGTGTACCCTACAACATTACTGTCAACATAATGCAACAAATTCCTCCTCACTCGGATAGGTTAGATATAATACCATATCTCTGTCATGGGAATGAAGCTAAAGAACATTTTATTTTTAACATTTGTGCCCCCTTGATTTTAGACATTAGCAAAAAAGAGAATTAAGTTCACATCATATATTACGAATGCCATTTTCTCCAATGATGAGCAAATAAGCATCTGACATTCATTATTACCCAGGTTATGTCACTGACACATATGGCTATTAAGATTAATTAAAATCAAATAATGTTAAGAATTCAAGTTCTAGATGCACCCGCCACATTGCACACACAGTAGTTAATGGCTACCATATGAGCCAGTGTGGGTATATAACCTTTCCATAACCATGTAACAACCAGTATTTTTGAACACTGGCATGTACTAATGGTTTAGAGAGAATTGCAATGTCATCTTTGTCAATGAGGCATATACTGCAAATAATGGTGTGTTCAGCAAAAATTATCTTTGGGTTCTTACTTATTAATCTGCTTTATCCACAGGGGATAATTTTTCAAGCTTGGTATTGAGTCTTGTTGATAGATTGATAAATTTGGTAAAAGCCCAAGAATAACTTGTGGATCAAGACTTCCATAGTCATCTGTAGTCTATGAAAATCACAATCAATATGTTACTTCAGCACTGAAGGTCTTGTATGGCTTTCACTTATTTGTTGATTCATTTACTCTTGCAAGGAACCACAACTTATTCTACTAATAGGTACTGAAGAATTTATAAAGGGATACCCTTGAATACTTCAAAATCTGGGGGAAGAAATATAAATAGACAACTTTATCTGAAACTCAAAGAGATAACTGCTGGAATAGAGGAATGTAAGGATTATGTTCATAGCATATGTTTCTTGGCAGCCTGATTCTAGCTTGAGTGTGAGTGAGTGTGAAGTCGCTCAGCCATGTCTGACTGTGGTCCCATGGGCTCCATCCATGAGATTTTCAAGGCAACAGTCCTGGAGTTGGTTGCCATTTCTTCTCCAGAAGATCTTTCTGACCCAGGGATCAAACCCAGGTCTCCTGCATTGTAGGCAGATGCTTTACCTTCTGAGCCACCATGGAAGTCTAGTTTACTTTATGTAATCAGAAAGAGAGAGCATAGAACTGCTGAAGAGAGTGGTTTTGGGGGAAAGTGTGACTGGCTGCGCTGATCTGTTTGCCACTGGATATATTCTCCATCCTTCCTTGTGGTACTCTTTGCACAGAGGGAGACTGAGCCTAGTGAGTGTGTCACCTGTACTCTTTTGATGACTACTTTTCAGTTGGGTTTGACTCATAGGAATTGTCTGTAGGATATCAGAATTCATGAGAGGGGATAGCTTGGGTTATTTTGCTTTGTTTACTCTGGTAAGAGGAAAAACTCTTGACAATTACAATTCCCATGTCCCTCAGCTCAGGCTCCACAGCCACAATCTCTTCTCC
This sequence comes from Nanger dama, assembly GCA_917880005.1. NCBI lineage: Eukaryota > Metazoa > Chordata > Mammalia > Artiodactyla > Bovidae > Nanger > Nanger dama. Next base: position 1,829,358 of record CAKJTW010000045.1, read on the forward strand.
TTACACTTACATGTCTGCCAACTATTTTTCAGCTCTGGGTATTTCATTATTCCTTTCTGTTCCCTTAACTTGCTCACACTTCTGTACACAGTCTTTTCATTTGAAATGTTTGGGTTAAATTTTATATCTGTCTGGGGCCCTGACTTAACGCAGCTAAGGAAAAGAAGAAGTGTGGTAGCTAAGAGCAAGAGAATGAGGACTTTTGAAGGAAGGAGTGTTTGATGAGGATCTTAAACAGCTGGTCTTTATTATAGTAAAGAAATTGTTTTTGGAATTTTAAAGAGGTCAAAGGATCTGTGTTCTACTTCTTATCTCCTTACCTCTCTATTCTTATTCCCTAGAAATTACTTTAGTAAACAATTTCTGTGTAATCTTCAAAATGCTCTACATTGCATATTGAAACATATGGTTTGAGCACTCAACTGTATTCAACCATGCTGAAAGAAAGGGAATGTCTTCTTTTCAGGGAGAAGAATGGTAGATGGCATTATAACTTAACATCCTTAGACTATAAACTAGGGATTCAAAAAGTGATGCCAGGGATAAGCAGCAGGGGCATCATCTGGGTAGTTAGAACTACAAGTTTTAAAACCTTGTTCCAGATGTATTGAACTGGATCTCAGAACTCTGTAGTTTTAATAAGTCAGCCCAGTTGCTTTGTTTCACACTTGAATTTGAGAACCAATGGGATACACAGTATTTCTGGTTAGCTTGTGTTCTCACCTTTCTGATGGCCATTACTATTACAGAGTTGGTGAATCCTCCTGACCTTAGACTCTGACACTCCCAACTGCTTAGACAGGAATTCTGTGAAAATGTGAGTTTTGAAGTTATGGTGTTTTGATTTCCTGTTTAAAAGCGGAAACCTATGCAGTGTTTTATTTCCCTTTGTCTTTCACCATGATTCATACATCTTAGCTTCAATAATCCCCAGAACTCACTGGTTACCACATCTTAAACTTATACTACTATGTTCATGTTCAGTCTTAAAACTCCCATAAATCATTTGTTCTAAACTCAGCAATATTTCCTCTGCTCTTGTATTGCTGATCATGTCAGTGATGCCAATTTTCTTGCTGTTCACACTGCTTGCTGAACCCAGGGTAGGCAAGACATGAGCTAAGAGGCTGGAGGAAGACTTCAGGAACTGAAGAAACTGCAGACATGCTTATTCTTTTACGGCTGATGCAGAAGACATAGCAGCAGCCATATCAAAACCTAACACAACACAACCTCTCTCTTGACTGACACAGCAGCCATAACGGTGTTCTCTCCTGGTTGACACAGCAGCCATAGCAATAGATGTGCTACATTCTCTCGTCTCAAGTCTGACCAAACAAACAAAGGCATGACACAGAAGTAATGCCACCGCATTTTAGGTGGCATTCATACAGGAATACAACAAAAGGTATCCCATGACCAAACGAGTACCATGTGATGCATATGTACACTGCTCTAATGATCTCAGGTGTTACATCAGTTCAGTTCAGTTCAGTTCAGTAGCTCAGTGGTGTCTGACTCTTTACGACTCCATGAATCGCAGCACGCCAGGCCTCCCTGTCCATCACCATCTCCCGGAGTTCACTCAGACTCCGGTCCATCGAATCAGTGATGACATCCAGCCATCTCATCCTCGGCTGTTCCCTTCTTCCCCTGCCCCCAATCCATCAAAGTCTTTTCCAATGAGTCAACTCTTCACATGAGGTGTCCAAAGTACTGGAGTTTCAGCTTTAGCATCATTCCTTCCAAAAATCCCACGATTGATCTCCTTCAGAACGGACTTGAGAGTCCAGGGACTCTCAAGAGTCTTCTTCAACACCACAGTTCAAAAGCACCAATTCTTCCGTGCTCAGCTTTCTTCACAGTCGAACTCTCACATCCATACTTGACTACTGGAAAAAACCATAGCCTTGACTAGATGGACCTTAGTTGGCAAAGGAATGCCTCTGCTTTTGAATATGCTATCTAGGTTGGTCATAACTTTTCTTCCAAGGAGTAAGCGTCATTTAATTTCATGGCTGCAGTCACCATGTGCAGTGATTTTGGAGCCCTCCAAAATAAAGTCTGACACTGTTTCCACTGTTTCCTCATTTATTTCCCATGAAGTGAAGGGACCAGATACCATGATCTTCGTTTTCTGAATGTTGAGCTTTAAGCCAACTTTTTCACTCTCCTCTTTCACTTTCATCAACAGACTTTCTAGTTCCTCTTTACTTTCTGCAATAAAGATGGTATAATCTGCATATCTCAGGTTATTGATGTTTTTCCTGGCAATTTTGATTCCACCTTGTGTTTCTTCCAGTCCAGCGTTTCACATGATGTACTCTGCATATAAGTTAAATAAGCAGGGTGACAATATACAGCCTTGATGTACTCCTTTTCCTATTTGGAACCAATCTGTTGTTCCATGTACAGTTCTAACTGTTGTTTCCTGACCTGCACACAGATTTCTCAAGAGGCAGGTCCGGTGGTCTGGTATTCCCATCTGTTTCAGAATTTTCCACAGTTTATTGTGATCCACACAGTCAAAGTCTTTGGCATAGTCAGTAAAGCAGAAATAGATTTTTTTTTCTGGAACTCTCTTGCTTTTTCCAGATCCAGTGGATGTTGGCAATTTGATCTCTGGTTCCTCTGCCTTTTCTAAAACCAGCTTGAACATCTGGAATTTCTCGGTTCACATATTGCTGAAGCCTGGCTTTGAGAATTTTGAGCATTATTTTGCTAGCGTGTAAGATGAGTGCAATTGTGCGGTAGTTTGAGCATTCTTTGGCACTGCCTTTTCTTGGGACTGGAATGAAAACCGACCCTTTCCAGTCCTGTGGCCACTGCTGAGTTTTCCAAAATTGCTGGCATATTGAGTGCAGCACTTTCACAGCATCATCTTTCAGGATTTGAAAAAGCTCTACTGGAATTCTATCACCTCCACTAGTTTTGTTTGTAGTGATGTTAAGGGCCACTTGACTTCACATTCCAGGATGTCTGGCTCTAGATGAGTGATAACACCATCGTCATTATCCAGGTTGTGAAGATCTTTTTTGTACAGTTCTTCTGTGTATTCTTGCCACCTCTTCTTAATATCTTCTGCTTCTGTTAGGTCCGTATCATTTCTGTCCTTTACTGAGCCCATCTTTGCATGAAATATTCCCTTCTTATCTCTAATTTTCTTGAAGAGATCTCTAGTCTTTCCAATTTTGTTCTTTTCCTCTATTTTTTTGCATTGATAGCTGAAAAAGGCTTTCTTATCTCTTCTTGCTATTCTCTGGAACTCTGCATTCAGATGCTTATATCTTTCCTTTTCTCTTTGGCTTTTCACTTCTCTTCTTTTCACAGCTATTTGTAAGGGTTCCCAGACAGCCATTTTGCTTTTTTGAATTTCTTTTCATGGGGATGGTCTTGATCCCTGTCTCTTGTACAGTACCCCGAACCTCATTCCATAATTCATCAGGCACTCTATCTATCAGATCTAAGCCCTTAAATCTTTTTTTTACTTCCACTGTATAATCATAAGGGATTTAATTTAGGTCATACCTGAATAGTCTAGTGGTTTTCTGCTTTCTTCAATTTAACCCTAAATTCGTAATAAGGAGTTCATGATCTGAGCCACAGTCTGGCATAAGAGAGGCTGAACATGCCATCTTGGCTAATTTTTTTTCTCACAGTTCTCAATCACCTTTTAGTATACTCCTGAAAGATATATGAATATCTTATCTCTTGCAGTTCCCACAAGTCAAAGATGATTTTTTATTCATACTGCACACTACTTCCCTTTCACTTTTCACTTTCATGCATTGGAGAAGGAAATGGCAACCCACTCCAGTGTTCTTGACTGGAGAATCCCAGGGACGGGGGAGCCTGGTGGGCTGCTGTCTATGGGGTCACACAGAGTCAGACATGACTGAAGTGACTTAGCAACACCAGTCACATGACTTATGGCCTATAAGTTCTTTAATCTAGTTACAGACTACTTATTTTCCAAAGTCCATCAAAACTTACAGCCTCTGGGAAAATCCGTCGTTACAACTGTATATTTGGTAGCATCCCCCCTCCTCCTTTTTTTTTTTTTTTTTTTCACTTTTATCTGGTAAACTTATTGGGCTTCCCTGGTTCCTTGGTAAAAAAAAATCTGCCTGTAATGCAGGAGACCCCAGTTCCATTCCTGGATTAGGAAGATCTGTTGGAGAAGGGGTAGGCTAACCCACTCAAGTATTCTTGGGCTTCCTTTGTGGCTCAGCTGGTAAAGAATCTGTCTGTAATGCAGGAGACCTGAGTTTAGTCCCTGGGTTGGGAAGATCCCCTTGAGAAGGCAAAGGATACTCCTCCAGTATTCTGACCTGGAGAATTCCATGGACTATATAGTCCATGAGGTTGCACAGAGTCAGACACAACGGAACGATTTTCACTTCACTTCACTAAACTTACTAACTTATAAGTTTAGCACTTTACTCAGTGTCTCCCTATCACTAATTTATCTTCATCTTCAGTGACTTCAAGATCCAAATGGATTATTTATCAGTCCTCTAGGAGCTATATAGGAGTTCTTCAGTTTTAGTAATCTCCTCTTTTCACTTCAACCACCAACTCCAATAAACATACTTAACCTAGTCATTCACAGTAACTATGATCAAATCATGAGTAAAGCATGCTCATACATAGCTACAAACTCTGATCCTAACAGAGGGTTATTATGGTAGTCTAGTCTGTCAATTCCACCGAATTAAGGCTAATGCAGAATGTGATTCTTGCCGAAGTCTGAATGCTTCAAATAAGTGTGCAAAGTTGCAGTTGAGGTGGGGCAGATATAGACATCGGGATTTGGTATTAAGAAATTATTTACCCAAGAAAGTACAAGTAGAAAGCAATTGATCCAGTAGGCAAATAGAAAAATCCTTAGTAGTGGCATAAAACATCCATTATTTCTGGCCTATATCTCAGGTTTCCATTAAGGATTTGATTCACATAGGGGTCATGAAACAAGTAAATACATATTAGGTTATGCCAAAGATCAACTGGACATGAATTTGGGTAAACTTTGGGAGATGATGAGAGACAGGGAAGCCTGATGTACTGCAGTCCATGGCCTATCAAAGAGCTGGACACTACCTTGCAACAGAACAAAAAAATCAGATATAAGCATGACATAAATGCAGAAGAGTTTTCCAGTGAAAATATCAGCTGATGCTACTATTCATGATTTACATGGCCCATTTTGTTGTTATAGGAAGTACTGACATTGTGGGGTTACTACTTTCTCCTACATCCAGGTAAATGTTTCCTTGTTTCTTTCTTTCTTTTCTTTTATTTATTTATTTTTAATGGTTAAGAGTATTATGCAGAAACTAGCTAGGATTGATCAATTATTCAATCGTGCTGTTCACACATAGTCAGTATATTTGTTTTGTTTCTACTGTGCATTCATATGTATTTTTTTTTAAATAAAATTACTTCCCATAAATAAGCTAAGTGAAGGTAAGAGAATATAATTAGCATAGCAGTCCCATTTGTTGTGACAAAATATGAACATAAAGTTTGTACAATTATTTAGGAAGCATATTAATAGAAATATGTAGTAAGCTGGATAGAATAAGTTTCAGTAGCAAATACAGTTGTGAGAATTGTGAGAATCTGCATTAAAAAGCAACACTAGAAGCAAGTGACATGAAACAGTGTTATGGAAGCTTTTTAAAGATAATTTGAATAGAAATAAAGCCATCTCTACAGAGGTAGAGACTTGAGACAACTAATTTGTGGAAAAACGATGGAAAGAAAAAGAATAAGAATGACAGTTTTCACTGCCATCCTCCAAATTTGTGAGGGAATCATGAGAAAGATGCTGAAGGAAACAGGGATGAGGAGGAAGTTACAAAACGTTTACATTGCCTAATAGAAAAAATACACAGAGATTTGTATACTTTTGGAGATAGTAAGGAAATGAAACATGTTAAATGTGTCGGAGTTCATTATATTTGTTAATTTTCTTATATTGAATTTTTTTTTTTTTTAAGGCAACCAGAGGAGGAGTATCCAGGGCATGTGCTGGGCTCCTTGCTACCTTATAGAGAACATACCTTCCTTGGAAAGTAGAAACACATTCCTGTACACCCCAAATCCTTCTTGTAAGTTAAATTAAGAAAAGGACAGAGGATGCCTTTTGAAGTATTTTACAACATATTTGTAATTGATTTTCCTCCACTCTGAGAAACGTACTAGCAACATGCCATATAAATTTAAGTAGGACACAAGCAATATTAACTTTAATATCTATATAATTATTTTTTTCCTGTTTATGACAACTGATATTGGTCTTTCATTTACAGTACTGATAGTCTTATTAAAATCAATGTATTTAAACAAATAAAATAAACTATTTAAAAAATAATTACCTACACAGTATTAGGTCAGCTTGCAAATAAGTAAAATTTGTGAATTTTGTGGTCCTTTAATGGACCAGAACCTGGTGGTCTGGAGTTGACGATAAGAAAGTAAAAGAGAAAAAGAAGCTAATATTCCTTGATTTACACAGAGAACCAATAAAACCCTAGAACAGGGCTTGTACCACTCACGAAGGCACAGGGCATCCTCTTGAGGAGGTCTTGAAAGCCCGGGCAGGAAATTGAGCTCGGTGGTTTTCCACACTCCAGAGAATTAGCTGGAGGGAGAAAGAGAGCAAGAGAGAGACACAGGGGCCCAAATCTCTGGTGGAGCAAGGGTTCTTTAATGATTTTTCTGTGAGTATATATAGGCTGTTGTACAAGGAATTTATTTCAACAATGATAAAGATCTCAAAACCTGATGTATAGCAACTGTTATCAAGGAAACAAGGAATTAGCAATGGTCATAAAGTCATAAGACAATCCGTATCTCAAAAAGAGGGTCGTAACTAAGCAGTATTGTTATAAGGAAATTGTTTACTGAAGGAAATCACGCATTCGTTTTCATTCCATGACCTCAGTCCGGGAGCAGTGAGCCACTCCACTTGTTCCCATTATCAGGAACTGATAAGGAACAGAAGATTTATGAGAGACAGAAAATAGCACTTAGGAATCCTCCTGTTAAACTTTCCCTGACAGTGAAGATGGGACATTTCAAGTGACTGGCATTTTGAATCTCTGTAGCATAGCATGATATGGCAGGAAGAGACAGGATTCAAAATAAAAATGTATGGATGCTCAACTTTGCTAATCATCACCTATGCATTTTGGATAAGTGGTTTAATTTTGCTTAAACTCAGTTTTCTTCTCTTTGTTTAAAAATTATGGATTATTATTCCCAACTTAGTTAATTCATAGTACATTTTTTTTCTTAAGATTCAGTGCATGACTATGTTTGATATTATTTTTAAAAATATACAGTGTTACAATTGGATAGTACTGTGGATGCACTTTAAGGAGGCCCTATTGAGTCATGTCCTTAATAGGCCCTTTACCTGTATGTGACCAGAATCTGTAACTTGCTTCTGTTCAATAGTATCTGAAAGATAAAAGTGATTAATTAGTACTTCCTTGATTCAATTTGGTTATAAGTCTTAGCTGATAAAGGGAGGGAGAGTGATTCTTCCACTGGTGTTGAAGAAGCAAGCGACTCTATTGTGAAATACTGAGCAGCATCTAGGATCCTACTATGGTCTCTAGTTGACTGCCAGTAAGAAACTGGGGCCATTGGTTGTAGAGTCACAAGGAAATCAATTCTATCAACAATCTGAGTTTAAAATTAATATTTCTTAATTGAGCACATGGTCTAGCTGATCTGTGATCATAACCTTGTGAGTCCCTAGGAAACCAAAGAAAAGAAACGTTACTTTCTCAGACGTACTAGCCACATTTCAGGTGCTCATACAGTGCAGGTATAGAACTTTCTTATCATAATACATAACTGTTGTACCAAGCTCCTCTGGAGCTTTCTGAGCACTGAGGCTGACTCTGAGACTTTCCCTGAAGTTGAACCCTGATTTGGCTTTTACCTTTTGTCTGTCCTATCTCTCATTGCTTTCACCTAGTCATACTTACTTCATAATTTTTTTGCATCCAAATCATTGATTCAAGGTCAGCTTCTGGGAGAGCTTTATCTAAGACTCCAAATAAATTAACTGGAAGAACTGTAACTTATGGATGCTTATCCCTGAATGCTAATTGACAAAATATATTTTCATTTTTACTGATTTTCTAATCCTTATTCCCTCATGGTACCTCCCTTGATTGTTAAATATGTAAATATGAATTACTACATTTATAGTTTGCAAAATGCTTTCTCATATTTTTTTAATTAAATTTATTTATTTTTTAAATTACAATACTGTATTTGTTTTGCCATACATTGACACGAATCAGCCATAGGTGAACACAATTGCCCAATGCCGAAGCCTCCTCCCACCTCCCACCCCACATCCTCTACCTGAATCATCCTGTGCATCAGCCCCATGCATCCTGCATCCTACACCAAACATAGATTAGCGCTTCGTTTCTTACAGGAAAATACACATGCTTCACCGCCATTCTCCCAAACCATCCCACCCTTTCCCTCTCCCTCAGAGTCCAAAAGTCCACTCTATACCTCTGTGTCTCTTGTTGTCTCACATATAGGGTCATCAGACATTTTCAAAATGTAGCATACCTGTTCTGATTCATAGTAGGCAATTGGTAACAGGTACGTATTAAAATCCTTATTGTAAGGATTAAAGAATTGAGCCCCCAAATGTTTACAACTAGTCTAAGATCATATTTAAAAAGAAGTGACAGACTTGGAATTCACTGCTAGCTCTTTTGACAAAGAATTTAATGCCCTTTCTTTACAACTCACTGACCTTAGAACTCCAAGTGATCTGCCACACTGAGCACCCTGTGTGTGCATACAGACATCAAAGAGTGTTTTCTGCGAAAAGATTGATCTCTAGAAGATTAAGAAATAGGTGGTTGCAAGATGCTTCAACCATGTAGTTAGTCTGGTCATTTTTCCCATACAAGCACAAAATGACAAAATACATCAAATGCACTCCATTGTCCTCTTCTTCCTCCTCTTCATCATTAGCATCAGCTGAAGCATTATAATCATCATTGTCATCTTTCATCATTTATTTATTGACTCAATAAATATGCTAAGATTTTGCAAGTAATATTTTATTCAGTGCTCATAAAAAGCTTAGGAGATGATGTCATATTGTTGTCCTTATTTTATAGATGAGCAAAATGAGGCAAATATCAAAGGCTTGTAGTAACTACATAGAACACAACTATTTTCTTTTCACCATGATCCCAACTCAACAGTTTTTCAGATCACATGAGTAATCAGTACTACTTAGACTTGTTTAATCTGTGTCCTTTCCAAGCCTGGTGTATTGTATTCAGCAGTGAAAGAGATATAGTAACATACTAAAAATGAGATGTCCTCTCTCTCTCTCTCTCTTTTTTTTCTCAAATTTTCTGTCAATATTTTCCTGGAGAGTAAACATTAATAGATTTGGTTCTATTATATTCAAAAACAGAAGAATCAATTATTTTAAACTGTGGTGTTGGAAAAGACTCTTGTGAGTCCTTTGGACAGTAAATGCATCAAACCAGTCAATCTTAAAGGAAATCAGTCCTGAATGTTCATTAGAAGGACTGATGCAGAAGATGAAGCTCCAACATTTTGGCCACTTGATACGAAGAGCTGACTCATTGGAAAATACCCTAATTCTGGGAAAGACTGAGGGCAAGAGGAGAAGGGAATGATAGAGGATGAAAAGGCTGAATGACATCACCAACTTGATGGACCTGAGTTTGAGCAAGTTTCAGGAGTTAGTGATGGGCAAGGAAGCCGGGCATGCTGCAGTCCATTGGGTCACAAAGAGTCAGACACAACTGGGTGACTGAACTAGACTGAACTGATATTCAAAACCAGATATACTTCATTCCCTTTGCGTAATTTTCAAAGAGATGCTTACATTATTTTAAAATAGAGCTAATTAATGTGATACAGCACTGTAATTAGACTCCTTTTGTCTTAGAAAAGGCCGCACATTACATACAGTTTTATCCAGGAGAATATTCTTCATAGCACTAGGAGAAAAATGAGCCTTATTCATTCTTAGACTGAACCATATCTAAACTGGTGATCCAGAGGTGGATTGTGCAGATGCCCATTACCAGCTCCCAAAGCTATCTATCATGTTAAAAGTATTGATGGATCCAATTTAATGACACCCAGATATTGTCTCTGAATCCTAAGTGAAAGACAAACTGCAGCTACTAGGGAAATATAAATGTCTCTTGCTGAAATTTGTAAAAAAATTGTCATTTTAATTAACATTTTAAAATAATCATTAATTTATTAGTGCAAAAGCAGACACATACTAAACGCAAAATATCTGAGTATTTTAAAGCAGGAATTTTCTCTTTTGGAAAATGAAGAGTAAACTGTTTCTAGTCTGGGAAGATCATAATGAAGTATGTTCTTTTATCTTTTTAATTAAAAAATGATGTGACTTATTCTAAAATTATTCTTCCTTTGTTAATTTGCCCCTGATATGCAGTACTTTAAAAAAAAAAAATATTGCAATGGATTAAAATTGTATTTTACAAAATAAAATTGAGCTTCATGATCTTCTAAAATGCAAAGTATTTGGAAGTGCTTTGGAACTTGGAACATGATAAAATATAATCAATTTCTATAAAAATTAAAAGCTTACTTTACAATATTGTGGTGATTTTTGATTCATGTGAATGTATGGCAAAAAACACCACAATATTACAAAGCAATTAACTTCCAATTAAAATAAATTAGTTTTAAAAAAATGAAAGATTTTTTTCATGCATAAGAATGTAGTAACCATCCCACTGTTTCCCTTCATCAGTCTATCATACCATTTCTTTAGTCTCTATACCACTGATATATCACAGATTGACCTTTATCTCTTAATGGAAACTAGAGGTCTTGCCTTGAACCTTGAACCTCAGCCACCTGAGGTTGTTGTCCCCTTCGTAGCTAACTTGGATCTCATTCTAGACAAATTTATCATACAGTTCCTTGCCTATCTGTATTTAGTTTGACATTATTTAATTAAGTGAGTTCTACCACCATTCTTTGGAATGGGAATGAAAACTGACCTTTTCCAGTCCTGTGGCCACTGCTGAGTTTTCCAAATTTGCTGGCATATTGAGTGCAGCACTCTCACAGCATCATCTTTCAAGATTTGAAATAACACTACTGGAATGACACACCTCCACTAGCTTTGTTTGTAGTGATGCTGTCTAAGGCCCACTTGACTTCACATTCCAGGATGTCTGGCTCTAGATGAGTGATCACATCATCATGATTATCTGGGTCATAAAGATTTTTTTTTTGTACAGTTCTTCTGTGTATTCTTGCCACCTCTTCTTAATATCTTCTGCTTCTGTTAGGTCCAAAACATTTCTGTCCTTTATCAAGCCTATCTTTGCATGAAGTGTTCCCTTGGTATCTCTAATTTTCTTGAAGAGATCTTTAGTCTTTCCCATTCTGTTCTTTTCCTCTATTTATTTGCATTGATCGCTGAAAAAAGCTTTCTTATCTCTTCTTGCTATTCTCTGGAACTCTGCATTCAGATGCTTATATCTTTCCTTTTCTCCTTTGCTTTTAACCTCTCTTTTTATGCAGCTATTTGTGAGGCCTCCCAGATAGTCATTTTGCTTTCTTGCATTTCTTTTTCACGGGGATGGTCTTGATCCCTGTCTCTTGTACAATGTCACACACCTCATTCCATAGTTCATCAGGCACTCTATCTATCAGATCTAGGCCCTTAAATCTATTTCTTACTTTCACTGTATAATCATAAGGGATTTGATTTAGGTCATACCTGAATTGTCCAGTGGTTTTCCCTACTTTCTTCAATTTGAGTCTGAATTTGGTAATAAGGAGTTCATGATCTGAGCCACAGTCAGTTCCTGGTCTTGTTTTTGTTGACTATATAGAGTTTCTCCATCTTTGGCTGCAAAGAATGTAATCAATCTGATTTCAGTATTGACCATCTGGTGATGTCCATGTGTAGCGTCTTCTCTTGTGTTGTTGGAAGAGGGTGTTTGCTATGACCAGTGCATTTTCTTGGAAAAACTCTATTAGTCTTTGCCCTGCTTCATTCCACATTCAAAGGCCAAATTTGCCTGTTACTCCAGGTGTTTCTTGACTTCCTACTTTTGCATTCCAGTCCCCTATAATGAAAAGGACATTTTTTTTAGTTTAAAAGGTCTTTTAGGTCTTCATAAAACCGTTCAACTTCAGCTTCTTCAGCATTACTGGTTGGGGCATAGACTTGGATAACTGTGATATTGAATGGTTTGGCTTGGATATGAGCAGAAATCATTCTGTTGTTTTTGAGATTGCATCCAAGTACTGCATTTTGGATTCTTTTGTTGACTATGATGGCGTCTCCATTTCTTCTGAAGGGTTCCTGCCCAGAGTAGTAGACATAATGGTCATTTGAGTTAAATTCACCCATTCCAGTCCATTTTAGTTCACTGATTCCTAGAATGTCGACGTTCACTCTTGCCATCTCTTGTTTGACCACTTCCAATTTGCCTTGATTCATTGACCTTACATTCCAGGTTCCTACACAATATTGCTCTTTACAGCATCAAACCTTGCTTCTATCACCAGTCAATCTACATCTGGGTATTGTTTTTGCTTTGGCTCCAACGCTTCATTCTTTCTAGAATTATTTCTCGACTGATCTCTAGTAGCATATTGGGCATCTACTGACCTGGGGAGTTCTTCTTTCAGTATCCTATCATTTTGCCTTTTCATATTGTTCATGGGGTTCTCAAGGCAAGAATATTGAAGTGGCTTGTCATTCCCTTCTCCAGTGGACCACGTTCTGTCAGACCTCTCCACCATGACCCGCCCATCTTGGGTTGCCCTGCAGGCATGGCTTGGTTTCATTGAGTTAGACAATGCTGTGGCTGTAGTGTGATATGATTGACTAGTTTTCTTGAGTATGGTTTCAGTGTGTCTGCCCTCTGATGCCGTCTTGCAACACCTATCTTCTTACTTGAGTTTTGCTTACCTTGGGCATGGGGTATCTGTTCACGGCTGCTCTAGCAAAACACAGTCACTGCTCCTTACCTTGGAGAAGGGGTTTCTCCTTACTGCTGCCCTTCCAGACCTTCAATGTGAGAAAACACCTCTAGGCCCTCCCAAAGCTAGGCAATGCCAAAGAATGCACAAACTACCGCACAGTTGCACTCATATCACATGCTAGTAAAGTAATGCTCAAAATTCTCAAAGCCAGGCTTCAGCAATATGTGAACCATGAACTTCCAGATGTTCAAACTGGTTTTAGAAAAGGCTGAGGAACCAGAGATCAAATTGCCAACATCCGCTGGATCATGGAAAAAGCAAGAGCATTCCAGAGAAATATCTATTTCTGCTGTATTGACTATGCCAAAGCTTTTGACTGTGTGGATCACAACAAATTGTGGAAAATTCTGAAAGAGATGAGAATAACAGATCACCTGACCTGCCTCTTGAGAAACCTATAAATAGGTCAGGAAGCAACAGTTAGAACTGGACATAGAAAAACAGACTGGTTCCAAATATGAAAAGGAGTATGTCAAGTCTGTATATTGTCACTCAGTTTATTTAACTTATACGCAGAGTACATCATGAGAAATACTGGATTGGTAGAAACACAAGCTGGGATCAAGATTACTGGGAGAAATATTAATAACCTCAGATATGCAGATGAGATCACCCTTATGGCAGAAAGTGAAAGAGGAACTGAAAAACCTCTTGATGAAAGTGAAAGAGGAGAGCGAAAATGTTGGCTCAACATTCAGAAAGCGAAGATCATGGCATCTAGTCCCATCACTTCATGGAAAATCGATGGGGAAACAGTGTCAGACTTTATTTTTGGGGGCTCCAAAATCAATGCAAATGGTGACTGCAGCCATGAAATTAAAAGAAGCATATTCCTTAGAAGAAAAGTTATGACCAACCTAGAGATTATATTCAAAAGCAGAGACATTACTTTGTCGACTAAGGTCCGTCTAGTCAAGGCTATGGTTTTCCTGTGGTCATGTATGGATGTGAGTGTTGGACTGTGAAGAAGGCAGAGCACTGAAGAATTGAAGCTTTTGAACTGTGGTGTTGGAGAAGACTTTTGAGAGTCTCTTGGACTACAAGGAGATCCAACCAGTCCATTCTTAAAGAGATCAACCCTGGGATTTCTTTGGAAGGAATGATGCTAAAGTTGAAACTCCAGGACTTTGGACACCTCATGTGAAGGGTTGACTCATTGGAAGGGACTCTGATGATGGGAGGTATTGGGGGCAGGAGGAGAAGGGGACAATAGAGGATGAGATGGCTGGATGGCATCACTGACTCTATGGATGTCAGTCTGAGTGAACTCTGGGAGTTGGTGATGGACAGGGAGGCCTGGCGTGTTGTGATTCATGGGGTCACAAAGAGTCGGACATGACTGAGTGACTGAACTGAACCACCGTTCTTGAATAATCCACTTTGCTCCATTTCTAATATTTCCTTCAGTTGCTTATCTAAGTCTCTTCATTCTCTCACCGAATGAATGCACTAGGTTCACAGTGAATCTGTCAGTTCAAATCTTGGCCTCTTCAGTCCATTTTCCATGGGCAACCAAGGAAAACAATTCAATACGAAAATCTGGTCATTTTCACTATTAAAACCTTCCTTCAAATCCCTTATGATTATATGGTGGAAGTGAGAAATAGATTTAAGGGCCTAGATCTGATAGATAAAGTGCCTGATGAACTATGGATTGAGGTTCATGACACTGTACAGGAGACTGGGATCAAGACCATCCCCATGGAAAAGAGATGCAAAAAAGACAAATGGCTGTCTGGGAAGGCCATACAAATAGCTGTGTAAAGAAGAGAGGTGAAAAGCAAAGGATAAAAGGAAAGATAAGCATCTGAATGCAGAGTCCCAAAGAATAGCCAGAAGAGATAAGAAAGCCTTCTTCAGCGATCAATGCAAAGAAATAGAGGAAAAGAACAAAATGGGAAAGACTAAAGATCTCTTCAAGAAAATTAGAGTTACCAAGGGAACACTTCATGCAAAGATCGGCTCAGTAAAGGACAGAAATGTTTTGGACCTAACAGAAGCAGAAGGTATTAAAAAGAGGTGGCAAGAATACACAGAAGAACTGTACAAAAAAGATCTTCACGATCCAGATAATCATGATGATGTGATCACTCATTTAGAGCCAGACATCTTGGAATGTGAAGTCAAGTGGGCCTTAGACAGCATCACTACGAACAAGGCTAGTGTAGGTGATGGCATTCCAGTTGAAATGTTTCAAACCCTGAAAGATGATGCTGTGAGAGTGCTGCACTCAATATGCTAGCAACTTTGGAAAACTCAGCAGTGGACACAGGACTGGAAAAGGTCACTTTTCATTTCAATCCCAAAGAAAGGCATTGCCAAAAAATGCTCAAACTACCACACAATTGCACTCATCTCACATGCTGGTAAAGTAATGCTCAAAATTCTCCAAGCCAGGCTTCAGCAATACATGAACCGTGAACTCCTGATGTTCAAGCTGGTTTTAGAAAAGGCAGAGGAACCAGAGATCAAGTTGCCAACATCTGCTGCATTATGGAAAAAGCAAGAGAGTTCCAGAAAAACATCTATTTCGGCTTTATTGACTATGCCAAAGCCTTTGGCTGTTTGCATCCCAATAAACTTGGAAAATTCTGAAAGAGATGGGAATACTAGACAACCTAACCTGCATATTGAGAAATCTGTATGCAGGTCAGGAAGCAACAGATAGAACTGGGCATGAAACAACAGACGTTCCAAATAGGAAAAGGCATACGTCAAGGCTGTATACTGTCACCCTGTTTATTTAACTTCTATGCAGAGTACATCATGAGAAACACTGGACTGGAAGAAACACACACTGGAATCAAGACTGCTGGGAGAAATATCAATAACCTCAGATATGCAGATGATTCCACCCTTATGGCAGAAAGTGAAGAAGAACTAAAGAGCCTCTTGATGAAAGTGAAAGAGGAAAGTGAAAAATTTGGCTTAAAGCTCAACATTCAGAAAACAAAGAACCTGGAAACTGGTCCCATCACTTCATATGAAATAGATGGGGAAACAGTGGAAATAGTGTCAGACTTGATTTTTGGCCTCCAAAAATCACTGCAAATGGTTACTGCAGCCATGAAATTAAAAGACAGTTAGTCCTTGGAAAAAAAGTTATGATCTACCTAGATAGTATATTCAAAGCAGAGACATTACTTTGCCAACTAAGGTCCTTCTAGTCAAGGCTATGGTTTTTCCTGTGGTCATGTATGGATGTGAGAGTTGGACTGTGAAGAAGGTTGAGTGCCAAAGAATTGATGCTTTTGAACTGTGGTGTTGGAGAAGACTCATAAGAGTCCCTTGGACTGCAAGGAGATCCAACCAGTCCATTCGGGAGATCAGCTCTAGGATTTCTTTGGAAGGAATGATGCTAAAGTTGAAACTCCAGTACTTTGGCCACCTGATGAGGAGAGTTGACTCACTGAAAAGACTCTGATGCTGGGAAGGTTTGGGGGCAGGAGGAGAAGGGGATGACAGTGGATGAGATGGTTGGATGGCATCATGGACTCCATGCACTTGAATCTGAGTGAACTCCAGGAGATAGTGATAGACAGGGAGGCCTGGCGTGCTGCGATTCATGAGATCATGAAGAATCAGACCAGACTGAGCGACTGAACTGAACTGAACTGAACCACCCTTCTGAGAAGATAATGGCACCCCACTCCAGTATTCTTTTCCCAAAAGTCCCATGGACAGAGGAACCTGGAAAGCTGCGGGGTGCTGAGGTTCGGACATGACTGAGCGACTTCACTTTCACTTTTCACTTTCATGCATTGGAGAAGGAAATGGCAACCCACTCCAGTGTTCTTGTCTGGAGATTCCTGGGGACAGGGGAGCCTGGTGGGCTGCCATCTATGGGGTAGCACAGAGTCGAACATACTGAAATGACTTAGCAGCAGCAGCAGCAACCATCCTTTTTTCTCAAGATCCAACCCTAAATCTCTGATGCAGCTTGTGAGGCCTTACATGACAGAACTTCACCTTTGCTGGTCTCTTTGATAAATACAACTAAGTGCCTGCCACACAATGCATACTCAATTTATAATTATGCATGATTTAGTTGATAGAGGGTAGGTGGCTTAGATGGTAAAAGCTTCTGCCTACAATGCAGGAGACTGGGGTTCAATCCTTGGGTCTGAAAGATCACCTGGAGAAAGAAATGACAACCCACTCCAGTCCTCTTGCCTGGAAAATCCCTTGGATGGAGGAGTCTGGTAGGCTACAGCCCATGGGGTTCTCTAAGTGTCAAACACAACCGAGTAACTTCACTTTCACTTGCTTGATCAATACATTCTTTCAAAAAGCCATGCTTCTCCTTTCATAGGATTTTACACAAAGTTCTTTGGCTATGGAAACATTTTCCTCTTATCTTTATGTAAATCACTGTCTTATTCAGGTCATTGAAGCTATTTTTCCCTAGGGAATATCTCCTGTTTTTACAGTTGAGATCAAGCCTCTTTTTATAAACACTTATAACTTCTCTCTTTTGAATGCTTAATTATAAATTGAGTAGGCATTTTGTGCCAGATGCTTAGCTGTATTTTGTAACCACATTATAGGATCCAAGAGCATTGAGACTTTTTTTTTCCCATAACTGTTCCCAGGTATATATAGAACATTATGTTCCAACAGCCAACACGAGATCGTGAATGAATGAATGAGCTGCTACGTAGAACTTCAGATTCTAGCACAACAGGAGAATTTCTAAATGACAGCATTTATCAGCCAACTGCTGCTGCTGCTAATTCGCTTCAATCGTGTCCAACTCTGTGCAACCCCATAGACGGAAGCCCACCAGGCTCCCCCATTCCTGGGATTCTCCAGGCAAGAACATTGGAGTGGGTTGCCATTTCCTTCTCCAATGCATGAAAGTGGAAAGTGAAAAGTGAAAGGGAAGTTGCTCAGTTGTGTCTGACTCCCAGCGACCCATGGACTGCAGCCTACCAGGCTTCTCCATCCATGGGATTCTCCAGGCAAGAGTACTGGTGTGGGGTGCCATTGCTTTCTTTGTATCAGCCAACTACTATATGCTAAACCTTATGATAAGCTTAGATATTTTATCCTTTTATTCTTTTTAAAAACTGTGTAGCAACCATAAAAGTTAGCTTCTAATACTAACTGTTTTACAGATGAGTAAACTGAAACCTTTAGCTGACAAACCAAATCTCTAGTATATATAATATATAATCTCTCTTTCTCTCCACAGACACACACACACACACACACATCACACACACACACACACACACACACACACACACACATACACACACACACACATATGAACTAGGAAAGAGATACCTTCCTACTAAGTAGATAACACTTATGGTAATGAATCCACCTTTCAATGCAGGAGAGGTAAGAGACATGGGTTCTATCTCTGTGTCAGAAAGAGTCCTTGGAGAAGGGCATGGCAATCCACTCCAGTATTCTTCTCTGAAGAATCTCATGGACAGAGTAGCTTGGTGAACTCCAGTCCATTGGATCGCAGTAAGACATGACTGAAGCGACTTAGGAAGCACACAGGCTGATCAAGTATAGTACCAGGAATGTAAGCCCTGCAAATATTTTATTTTTTCCTCATAGTTGTCAGGCCTCTGTTTCCAGCTTTCTGTCACATATACACACACATTTAAACATGTACTTTGTTCTCACCTTTCATTTTGTTTTATGATACTTCTGAGTCTATGGGCAATATTAGAGTCAGAATAGGATAATAGGCCTGAAAAGATTTATGTTTTCAGGTCTTTATTCTTAGTGCTACTATAGAAAGATCCCTCCATCCATATATTCCTCAGAACATATCAGCTCTGGAGGCTTGAGGGTGGCTGACAGGAGGACATGGAGATGTGCTGTGCTTAGTCACTAATTCATGTCTCACTCTTTGAGACCCCATGGATTGTAGCCCACCAGGATCCTCTTCTGACCATGGGATTCTTCAGGCAAGAATATTGGAGTGGGTTGCCTTGCTCTCCTCCAGGAGATCTTCCCAAACCAGGGTCAAACTCAGGTCTCTCACATTGCAGGATGATTCTTTTACCATTTGAACAACTGGGGAAGCCCAAAAATGAGTTTATTAAAAGTCCAAAGAGGACTTTATTCTTAGTGCTACTATAGAAATGTCCCTCCATCCATATGTTACTCAGAACAGATCATCTCTGGGGGCTTGAGGATGGCTGACAGGAGGACATGGAGGGAGGAAGCAAAAATGAGTTGCTTTTCTCCTGAAGCCAAAATATTATTTATTTTAAACAGTAAAGTTGTCTTTGGACATTTTTCAGGGGACTCCCAACTTCTTAGTCTCTTTGAGTAAATGTTCTTTGGTACGTTGGACATTTCGTGTGTATTTAGCTCATTAAATTATTGAATTATAACATGTATAGCATGCTGTGCAAAATAACATCTGTAACATGCTGTGCAGCTGAGATGGAGAGGTCAGAAATTGGGCTGATACTTTGAAAAATATTTCTCTATTGATGAAATCAGGATTTTATATGAAAATGGAACACAATCATTTCTTATGATTTTTCACAGAAAATTAAAATCATTTTATTCCTACCATAATTGATAACACTCAGAATTTATTTCATAAATATGCATTTGAAAGAAAAATGTTTATTTTTCATAAATATTTATTTGCTAATTATGGAAATTGCCAAATGAGAAAGATGCAGAAACTTTTTGTGGTGTTATTTTGTCTTTTCTCATTCCCTTGGTTAAGTTTTTCAGTTCATAATGTGGAAATTACAAATCATAATATGGATGAGGGAATACTCCAACATTTAAAAAATTATATACATTTAGTTAATTTTGGGAAGTTAAGCTCAGGATAGAAAATATTATTAAGCAATAATGTTCCCTGGCTTATAGCCATATATATATGTGTGTGTGTGTGTGTGTGTGTGTGTGTGTGTGTGTGTGTATAATGTATATATATATTTAATAAAGTATTATGGGAGACTTCCCTGACAAAGCTTTGCTTTCCATGTGGGGATGATGGTTCAACCTCTGGTCATGGAACTAAAATCCTACATATCTCATGGCCAAAACACCAAAATATAAAACAGAAGGAATATTGTAACAAAGACATACAAAATGGACCATATCAAACAAGAGCTAGACAAATATTAAAGAGAAATAAACTGTCGTGTTTTTTTTCCTTCACACTGTGAAGCATATTTTCATTTTTAATATCAACTAATCCAGTCATTTCCCCACTAGTCATGTACAGATGTAAGAGTTAGACCATAAAGAAGGCTGAGTGCCAACGTATTGATGCTTTCAAAGTGTGGGGTTGGAGAAGAGTCCTGAGAATCCCTTGGGCTTCAAGGAGATCAAACCAGCCAATCCTAAAGGAAATCAACCCTGAATGTTAATGTTAATTGGACACATTGATTATGACTCTTTGCGACCCCATGAATCACAGCACACCAAGCCTCCCTGATCATCACCATCTCCTGGAGTTCATTCAGACTCATGTTCATCGAGTCCATGATGGTATCAAGCCATCTCATCTTCTGTCGTCCTCTACTCCTCCTGCCCCCAATCCCTCCCAGCATCAGAGCCTTTCCAATGAGTCAACTCTTCTCATGAGGTGGCTAAAGTACTGGAGTTTCAGCTTTAGCATCATTCCTTCCAAAGTAATCCCAGGGCTGATCTCTTTTAGAATGGACTGGTTGCAGTCCAAGGGACTCTCAAGGGTTTTCTCCAACATCACAGTTCAAAAGCATCAATTCTTCAGCACTCAGCTTTCTTCACAGTCCAACTCTCACATCCATACATGACCACTGGAAAAACCATAGCCTTGATTAGATGGACCTTAGTCTGCAAAGTAATTAATGTCTCTGCTTTTGAATACACTATCTAGGTTGGTCATAACTTTTCTTCCATGTACTTAGAGAAAGATATTTATCCAAAGTCAATTCTTCCAAAATTACAGAATCCAACATTTAGAAGGCATATTTCAAGAAGGTAAAATAATAAACTATTAAAGACACTGTAGATTATTAATAAAAAGCTTATGATAACTCTACAGTGGTAACCTAACCTTGCCTTTTAGCAATATGGAAACATGAGTTCTGCTTATTTCAAGTTGTAAATTGGTTCCTTTTATTGTTTCATTTAAACACTCTTTTCCAGAATAGATCCAGAGGAGCCAAATGACTCTAAACTGTAATGTACAGCTGCTTTCTCCTTTGTGATTGTTGTACACATTAAATTAATACCTTCTACTTTGCTGTAGAGCTCTCTGCATTTGTACAAGTTTTTATGGATCTCTAATGCTCAAAATTCCCCAAGCCAGGCTTCAGCAATATGTGAACCGTGAACTTCCTAATGTTCAAGCTGATTTTAGAAAAGGCAGAGGAACCAGAGATTAAATTGCCAACATCTGCTGGATCATGGAAAAATCAAGAAAGTTCCAGAAAAACATCGATTTCTGCTTTACTGACTATGTCAAAGCTTTTGACCATGTGGATCACAATAAACTGTGGAAAAATCTGAAAGAGATGAGAATATCAGACCACTTGACCTGCCTCTTGAGAAATCTGCATGCAGGTCAGGAAACAGCAGTTAGAACTGGACATGGAACAACAGACTGGTTCCAAATAGGAAAAGGAGTCCGTCAAGGCTGTATATTGTCACCCTGCTTATTTAACTTCTATGCAGAGTACATCATGAGAAACTCTGGACTGGAAGAAACACAAGCTGGAATCAAGATTGCCGGGAGAAATAGCAATAACCTCAGATATGCAGATGATGCCACCCTTATGGCAGAAAGTGAAGTACTAGAAAGCCTCTTGATGAAAGTGAAAGTGGAGACTGAAAAAGTTGGCTTAAAGCTCAACATTCAGAAAATGAAGATCATGGCATCCAGTCCCATCACTTCATGGGAAATAGATGGGGAAACACTGGAAACAGTGTTAGACTTTATTTTTTTTGCCCCAAAATCACTGCAGATGGTGACTGCAGCCATGAAATTAAAAGACACTTAGTCCTTGGAAGAAAAGTTATGACCAACCTAGATAGTATATTGAAAAGCAGAGACATTACGTTGACAACTAAGGTCCATCTAGTCAAGGCTATGGTTTTCCTGTGGTCATGTATGGATATGAGAGTTGGACTGTGCAGAAGGCTGAGTGCCAAAGAATTTGATGCTTTTGAACTGTGGTGTTGGAGAAGACTCTTGAGAGTCCCTTGGACTACAAGGAGATCCAACCAGTCCATTCTGAAGGAGATTAGCCCTGGGATTTCTTTGGAAAGAATGATGCTAAAGCTGAAACTCCAATACATTGCACCTCATGAGAAGAACTGACTCATTGGAAGGGACTCTAATGCTGGGAGGTATTGGGGGAAGGAGGAGAAGGGAATGACAGAAAATGAGATGGCTGGATGGCATCACTGACTCAATGGACGTGAGTCTGAGTGAACTCCTGGTGTTGGTGATGAATAGGGAGGCCTGGCGTGCTGTGATTTATGGGGTCGCAAAGAGTCGGACATGACTGAGTGACTGAACTGAAAACAAAATGTCAACCAATTACATGTACATTAGTGAAGGACTGGGCACTGAGTACCATCTTAACTTGGAAATATCTATAAGTATAGTATTTAGAATGCTCCAGGAAGGGAAAAAAAATAAAATGAAAATGTCATATTACTACTTACATCTTACATTACTACTTACATCTTACATTACTACTTATGGTACTGAAAGAAAAAAGTGAAAGTGTTAGTCACTCAGTCATGTCAGACTGTTTGCTGCTCCATGGACTGTAGCTGCCAGGCTCCTCTGTCCATGTAATTCTCCAGGCAAGAATACTGGAGTGGATTTTCATTTCCTCCTCCGAGGAATTTCCCCATCCTAGGGATCGAAACTGTGTCTCCTACAATGCAGGCAGATTCTTTACCATCTGAGCGACCAGGGAACTGAGGTGACTGGTAAACATAAAGAATGCTAACACTTCTCTTTTTCTATCTTTGGGTACTATATTTTCTTACTTCGTCTCTTTCATAGATACATAGAAAAGGGGGTGAAGAGAAACATATCTTTTGAGCACTTTTATATGCAGGTGCAACAAAGTATTTTTATATCAATATGCACTGAGCCATGTTGACTATTGATTGAAAGAATGCTTCCTAGAGATTAAATAATAATAATAATAATTGAAGGATCATTGCTTTATGGTGTTATGTTGTTTTCTGCCATACATGAATCAGTCATAGGTATACATATGTCCCCTCCCTCTTGAACATCTTTCCAACCCTCCACCCCATGCCACCCCAATAGGTTGTCACTGAGCACTGGGTTGGAGCTCCCAGTGTCATTCAGCAAATACCCACTAGCTCTCTTTTTTACTTATGATAACATCAATGTTACCCTTTCAATTTTCCTCTCCCTGTCCTTTCCCCACTGTGTCCACAAGTCTGTTCTCTATGTCTGCTGTTCCATTGCATGCATGATTCGTGTGTACTAACTTGCTTCAGTCATGTACAACTCTCTGCAACCATATGGACTGTAGCCTGCCAGGCTCCTCTGTTCATGGGATTCTCCAGGAAATAATTCCAGAACAGGTTGCCATTTCTTCCTCCAAGGGATTTTCCTTCCAGATTCAGGGATCAACTTCACGACTCTTATGTCTCCTGCATTAGGAGGCAGGTTCCTTACCACTAGCAAAAGGATCATTGGTACCATCTTTCTAGAATCCAGTTCATTCAGTTCCAGTTCAATTCAGTCACTCAGTCGTGTCCAACTATTTACGATCCCCATGAATCACAGTACACCAGGACTCCCTGTCCATCACCATCTCCCAGAGTTCACTCAGACTCACGTCCATTGAGTTGGTGGTGCCATCCAGCCATCTCCCCCTCTGTCGTCCCCCTTCTCTTCCTGCTCCCAATCCCTCCCAGCATCAGAGTCTTTTCCAATGAGTCAACTCTTCGCATGAGGTGGCCAAAGCACTGGAGTTTCAGCTCTAGCATCATTCCTTCCAAAGATCATCCAGGGTTGATCTCCTTCAGATTGAACTGGTTGGATCTCCTTGTAGTCAAAGGAACTCTCAAGAGTCTTCTCCAACACCACAGTTCAAAAACATCAATTCTTCGGAGTTCAGCTTTTTTCACAACCCAACACTCACATCCATACATGACCACAGGAAAATCCATAGCCTTGACTAGACGGACCTTGTTGGCAAAGTAATGTCTCTGCTTCTGAATATGCTATCTAGGTTGATCATAACTTTTCTTCCAAGGAATGAGTGTCTTTGATTTCATGGCTGCAATCACCATCTGCAGTGATTTTGGAGCCCAAAAAATAAAGTCTGACAGTGTTTCCACTATTTCTTCATTTATTTCCCATGAAGTGATGGGAACAAATGCCATGATCTTAGTTTTCTGAATGCTGAGTTTTAAGTCAACTTTTTCACTCTCCTCTTTCACTTTCATCAAGAGGCTTTCTAGTTCCTCTTCACTTTCTGCCATAAGCGTGGTGTCATCTGCATATCTGAGGTTATTGCTGTTTCTCCCGGCAATCTTGATTCCAGCTTGTGTTTCCTCCAGTCCAGTGTTTCTCATGATGCACTCTGCATATAAGTTAAATAAGCAGGATGACAATATACAGCCTTGACGTACTATATGATAATGTTTTTTTCTCTTTCTGACTTGCTTCACTCTGTATCATAAGTTCTGGATTCATCCACATCATCAAAATTAACTCAAATGTATTATTTTTTATGGTTGAGTAACTCTTCATTCACATTCTGGAGTGCAAAATCAAGTGTGCCTTAGGAAGCGTTCCGTTCAGTTCAGTTCAGTCACTCAGTTGTGTCTGACTATTTGCATCCCCATGACCTCACAAGTCTCTCAGTTCATCAGCAACTCCCGGAGTTTACCCAAAGCCATGTCCACTGAGTCAGTGATGCTATCCAACTATCTCATCCTCTGTCGTCCCCTTCTCCTCCTGCCTTCAATCGTTCCCAACATTAGGATCTTTTCAAATAAGTCATCTCTTCACATCAGGTGGCCAAATTATTGGAGTTTCAGCTTCAATATTAGTCCTTCCAATGAACATCCAGGACTGATATCCTTTAGGATGGACTGGTTGGATCTCTTTGCAGTCCAAGGGATTCTCAATTGTCTTCTCCAACACCACAGTTTAAAAGCATCAATTCTTCGGGACTCAGCTTTCTTTAGACCAACTTTCACATCCATACATGACAACTGGAAAAACCATAGCCTTGGCTAGATGGACATTTGCTGGCAATGTAATGTCTCTGCTTTTTCATATGCCATCTAAGTTGGTCATAACTTTCCTTCCAAGGAATAAATGTCTTTTAATTTTATGGCAGCAGTCACCATCTGCAGTGATTTTAAAGCATCACTATCAATAAAATTAGTGAAGTGGTGAAATCACCACTGAACTGTTTAAAATACTAAAAGATGATAGTGTTAAAGTGCTGCACTCAACATGCCAGCAAATTTGGAAAACCCAGAAGTGGTCACAGGTCTGGAAAATGTCAGTTTTCATCCCAGTTCCAAAGAAGGGCAATGCTAAAGAATTTTTGAACTATCGGACAACTGTGATGCTCAAAATCCTTCATGCTAAGCTTCAGCAGTACCTGAACTGAGCACTTCCAGGTGTACAAATCTGGCTGGAAAAGGCATAGGAACAAGAGATCAAATTGCCAACACTTGTAGGATCATAGAGAAAGCAATAGGATTCCAGAAAAAAAAAATCTACTTCTTTTCATTGACTATGTGGATCACAACAAACTACGGAAATTTTCTTAAAGAGATGGAAATACCAGATTATCTTACCTGTCTCCTGTGAAACCTGTATATTGGTCAAGAAACAACAGATCCTAATGTGGAACCATTGACTGGTTCAAAATTTGGAAAAAGAGTATGACAAGGCTGTACATTGACAACTTGTTTATTTAACTTATATGCATTCTGAGAAATGCAGGACTGAATAAGGTACAAGCCAGAATCAACATTGTGAGGAGAAATATCAACAACCTCAAATATGTTCCTCTTGTTGAAGGTGAAGGAGAAGAGTGAAAAGATGGCTTAAAACTCAATATTTAAAGAAAAAAGAAAGAAAGAAAAACATGAAACTAAGATTATGGCATTTGTTCACATCACTTCATGGCATAAAGAAGGGGAAAAGTTGGAAGTAGTGAAAAATTTTATCTTCTTAGGCTCCAAAACTACAGTGGATGGAGCCATGAAATTAGAAGATGCTTGCTTTTTGGAAGGAAGGCTATGACAAAACTAGACAGCATATTAAAAAAAAAAAAGACATCAAATTTTCTGGGCCATATATTGAAAGTTATGGCTTTTCCAATTGTCACGTATGTTGTGAGTTGAATGATAAAGAATACTGATTGCTAAATAATTTATTCTTTCAAATTGTGCTGCTGGAGAAGATTCTTGAGAGTCCCTTGGACAGCAAAGAGATCAAACCAGTCAACCCTAAGTAAAATCAACCCTAATCACTCATTGGAAGGACTGATGCTAAAGCTGAAGCTCCAGTACTTTGGCCAATGCAAAGAGCAGATTCATTAGAAAAGACCCTTATCTGGGAAAGATTGAAAGCAAAAAGAGAAGATGGAGGCAGAGGATGAAACGGTTGGATGGTATCACCAGTTCAATAGACATGAACTTGGGTAAACTCAAGAAGATGGTGAGGGGTAGAGTCCTGCCATGCTACAGTCCACGAAGTCACAAAGAGTCAGATACAACTCTGACTGAACAACAACAAATATTTTATTATATATATGTACCACAACTTCTTTATCCATTCATCTGCTGAACATCTAGGTTGCTTCCATGCCCTAGTAAATAGTGCTGCAGTGAAAACTGGGATACTTGTGTTTCTTTCAATTCTGAGTTCCTCAGAGTACATGCTCACTATAAGGATTGTTGGATCATATGGTAGTTTTATTCCTAGATTTTTAAGAAATCTCCATACTATGCTCCAAAGTGACTGTATGAATTTACAGTTCCACCAACAATGCAGGAAAGCTTTTTTTTTTTTTTCTTTTCTCCAGACCCTTTCAAGGGTTTGTTGTTTGTAGATTTTTAGATGAGGCATCTAGAAGGATGATATCAAAATCAAGGGAGTCTTCACAACCCAGTGATTAAATTCACATCTCTTATATGTCCTCCATTGGAAGGTGGATTCTTTACCACTAGCTTCACTTGGAAAGTCCTCCATGGAAGAGTACTATATATTAATTCACTTTCTGTAGTTGTGCTGATTTTCAGAATTGCCCAAACTTCTTCATTTGAATTTACTGAAATTTTAAGGCTCAACATGTGCTGAGATTGTTTACCATGTAGAAAACACATAGATTAAGATATGCTTATTGAAGTATGCTTAAAGTAAGAAAAATGTGGCATATTATATAGTAAAGTTTACTGAGTCTAGAAACCCTCAGTCTCTCAATAACTGTCAGCTGGATTCTATGTGGCCAAGGGATGTATGTATGTATGTATGTATGTATGTATAATGACTATTCTTAAATCTTCCTTTAAAAGGAATTAATAATCATTGTTCCTCAATAGGACTCAAATAGAAATCTGTCGTGTTTGGATCTAGGCACAAATTTGAAAGTAGTAATAAGCTCTACCTCCCCTTTATTTTTCTAAGAAGTCACTGTTCAAGCACAGTTTAACTAAACTTATGTACTTATATAGTATATACTATGTATATGTAACTTCTATTTCATACCATTCATTATTTCTATTTCATTTGTTTTTCACACATGAGCAAGTGTGAGATATTCCCCTTTAGAAACAAAGACTAATAACTAATTTTAGATAGTACCTAGTATCTCTGTCTATTTCTCAAAAATTCTCTTCCACTATACTGGTTATGAGGAGAGTAATTCTACTTTCAAGTTCCCTTTGGATGGTTTTGAGCTTAGACTGGTTGTCCCGGTTTGATAAATCACTTTTTGTTGTTGTTGTTGTTACTTAGTCACTCAGTCATGTCTGACTCTTTGTGACCATATAGACACCAAGCACATCAGCCTTCCTGTCCTTCACCATTTCCCACAGTCTGCCATCCAATCATCTCATCCTGTCATCTCCTTCTCCTTCTGCCTTCAATGTTTCCCAGCATCAGGTGTTTATTTCAGTTAGTCAGTGTTCACATCAGGTGGCCAAAGTTATGGAACTTGTATTTATCACCAGTATATCCTGGACAATATGGATCTTAATTTCCTGAGGGAAGCTTTTCCTTGTTCCATCTTGTCAGAATGTTCTTTGTTTTGGCAAACAGTTTTCTCTAATCAGTCCTCAGGTGTAATATAGAGCAATAAGATGGTCAAAGGATTTTTCTCTCAACAACTTATATGGTAGAACAGTCATTTTTTCTTTAAAATTAAATCTAAAAAGCAGATTTTTTTGCATGATTTCCAACATTATTTGTGTAAAGCCATGTGTGTAAGGTATCAGAATATCAGTGATAAATTTTTTTTCAACACCATGCATATAATTATATTTCAGATTGGGATGATAACAAATTAGCAGTTTGTGAAATCCATTTAATGGATAAGAAGAAGCATTTAAATGAAGTAAAATAGAAAATATGAAGATACATAGCTACATGTTACTTTGAGAAAGTATAATTTCGATAGTGTGCATGTGAAAGTATGTTTGTGTGTATGTAATATTGTGGCATTTTCCAGTTTTTTATGATCCACACAGTCAAAGTCTTTAGTGTAGTCAATGAAACAGAGGTAGATATTTTTCTGGACCATCTCACCTGTCTCCTGAGAAACCTATATGCTTGTCAAGAAGCAAGAGTTAGAACCTTGTATGGAACAACTGAGTGATTCAGGATTGAGAAAGGAGTATGACAAGGCTGTTTACTGTCACCGTTTCTGTTTAACTTACATGGAGAGCATATCATGAGAAATGCCAGGCTGGATGAGTTGCAAGATGGAATCATGATTTCTGGGAGAAATATCAGCAACCTCAGATATACAGATGATAGCACTCTAATGGCAGAAAGCAAAGAGTAATTAAAGAATCTTTTGATGAAGGTGAAGGAGGAATGGGAAAACCTAGCTTAAAAGACTAAATATTAAAAGACAAAAAAAAAAAAATTATGATATCCAATCCCATCACTTCATGGCAAATAGGGGAAAAGGTGAAAGCAGTGACAGATTTTCTCTTCTTCGGCTCTAAAATCACTGCTGATGATTACTGTAGCCATGAAATTAGAAAATACTTGATTTTTGGAAAGAAAATTATGACAAACCTAGACAGTGTGTTAAAAAGCAAAGACAGCACTTTGCTAACAGAGGTTTGTATAGTCAAGTCGATGGTCTTTCCAATAGTCATGTACAGTTGTGAGAGCTGAGTCATAAAGAAGAAAATGTGTCAAAGAACTGATGCCTTCAAGCTGTGGTACTGGAGAAGACTTTTGAGAGAGAGTCCCTTGGACTTCAAGGAGAACAAACCAGTCAATCTTAAAAGAAATAAACCCTGAATACTCATTGGAAGAACTGATGCTGAAACTGAAGCTTCAATACTTTGGCCACCTGTGTGAACAACCTATACACTGGAAAAGACCCTGTTGCTGGGAAAGATTGAAGGCAGAAGGAGAAGAGGGCACCAGAGGATGAGATAGTTGGATGGCATCACCAATGTAATGGATATGAACTTGGCAATCTATGGAAGATGGTGAGGGACAGGGAAGCCTGGCATGCTATAATCCATGGGGTCACAAAGAGTTGGACATGACTTGGCCACTGAACAACATTAATGTGGAGAGATGATAGATTGATAGATAAATAGATAAATGAGAGTGAGAGAACAAGAAAGAGGAAGAGAGAGAGGAGGCCAGTCTCTAAAATTGTTCCCATAAAATTTTCTTATTTAAGTCCCTACAGAGTTTCTTCCTGTAGCCAATTATGGTCAGCATGTATCATATATAGGATATTGCAAAAATGATGGCATGTGACTTCTGAAGCCATGCTATAAAGGGCTTTGCAAAGTCTGTTTTGGCTTTGGATTTTTGTCTCTGTGCAAAGCATCTGTGTGGAGAAAGTCACATGAGATTGAATGGAGCTTCCTATCAAAAAACAGCACTGATTTTCCAGCTATGTGAATGTGCTACCTTGAAAACAAATCCTTTAACTGTACTTCAGGTTTCAGTTGACCAAAGATGCAACCCACATCTTTAGTAAAATGTTGTGAGAGATCAGAAGCCAGACCATTCAGCTAAGCTGTTTCAGAACACATGATACACAGAAATTGTGTCATAATAAATGTTTATTATTGTTTTAAACTAGTTATATTTGAGACAATATTTTATATGAGAGTGGACAACTATATATACTCACATTAGGGATACAGAGAAGACAGAGAGGAATTTTAAATCTGAAAGTTAAGATTTTTTTCTTTTTTTAAATATAAATTTATTTATTTTAATTGGAGGTTGATTACTTTACAATATTGTGTTGGTTTTGCCATATATTAACATGAATCTGGCACAGGTATACATGTGTTTCCCATCCTGTATAACCTCCCTCTTCCCACCCTGTACCATCCCTCTGGGTCGTCTCAGCACACAAGCCCCAAGCATCCAGTATCACGCATCGAACCTGGACTGGCAATTTGTTTCATATATGATATTATACGTGTTTCAATGCCATTCTCCCAGATCATCCCACCCTCTCCCTCTCCCACAGAGTCCAAAAGATGTTCTATACATCTGTGTCTCTTTGCTGTCTCACATACAGGGTTATCTTTTCCATCTTCTAAATTCCATATATATGCGTTAGTATACTGTATTGATGTTTTTCTTTCTGGCTTACTTCACTCTGTATAATCGGCTCCAGTTTCATCCACCTCATTAGAACTGATTCAAATGTATTATTTTTAATGGCTGAGTAATACTCCATTGTGTGTATGTACCACAGCTTTCTTATCCATTCATCTGCTAATGGATGTCTAGGTTGCTTCCATGTCCTGGCTATTATAAACAGTGCTTTGATGAATATTGGGGTACATGTGTATCTTTCAATTCTGGTTTCCTCGGTGTGTATGCCCAGTAATGGGATTGCTGGGTCATAAGACAGTTCTATTTCCAGTTTTTTAAGGAATCTCCACACTGTTCTCCATAGTGACTGTACTAGTTTTTATTCCACCAACAGTGTAAGAGGGTTCCCTTTTCTCCACACCCTCTCCAGCATTTATTGCTTGTACACTTTTGGATAGCAGCCATTCTGACTAGCGTGAAATGGTACATCATTGTAGTTTTGATTTGCATTTCTCTGATAGTGAGTGATGTTGAGCATCTTTTCATGTGTTTGTTAGTCATCCGTACGTCTTCTTTGGAGAAATGTCTGTTTAGGTCTTTGGCCCATTTTTTTGGTAGGGTTGTTTATTTTTTTGGAATTGAGCTGCAGGAGTTGCTTGTATATTTTTGAGATTAGTTGTTTGTCAGTTGCTTCATTTGCTATTATCTTCTCCCATTCTGAAGGCTTTTTCACCTTGATTACAGTTTCCTTTGTTGTGCAGAAGCTTTTAATTTTAATTAGGTCCCATTTGTTTATTTTTGCTTATATTTCCAGTATTCTGGGGAGTGGGTCATAGAGGATCCTGTTGTGATTTATGTTGGAGAGTGCTTTGCCTATGTTCTCCTCTAGGAGTTTTATAATTTCTGATCATACATTTACATCTTTAATCCATTTTGAGTTTATTTTTGTGTATGGTGTTAGAAAGTGTTCTAGTACCATTCTTTTACAAGTGGTTGACCAGTTTTCCCAGCACCACTTGTTAAAGAGATTGTCTTTACTCCATGGTATATTCTTCTCTCCTTTGTCAAAGATAAGGTGTCCATAGGTGTGTAGATTTATCTCTGGGCTTTCTATTTTGTTCCATTGATCTATATTTTCTGCCTTTGTGCCAGTACCATACTGCCTTGATAACTGTGGCTTTGTAGTAGAGCCTGATGTTAGGTAGGTTGATTCCTCCAGTTCCATTCTTCTTTCTCAAGATTGCTTTAGCTATTCGAGGTTTTTGTCCATACAAATTGTGAAATTATTTGTTCTAACTCTGTGAAAAATACTGTTGGTAGCTTGATAGAGATTTCATTTTATCTATAGATTGCTTTGGGTAATATACTCATTTTCACTATATTGATTCTTCCGATCCATGAACATGGTATATTTCTCAATCTATTAATGTCCTCTTTGATTTCCTTTACCAGTGTCTCATCATTTTTTATATATAGGTCCTTAGTTTCTTTAGGTAGATATATTCCTAAGTATGTTATTCTTTTTGTTGCAATGGTGAATGGAATTGTTTCCTTAATTTCTCTTTCTATTTTCTCATTATTACCATATAAGAATGCAAGGGATTTCTGTGTGTTGGTTTATATCCTGCAACTTTATTGTATTTATTGATTAGCTCTAGTAATTTTCTGGTGGAATCTTTAGGGTTTTCTAAGTAGAGGACCATGTCATCTGCAAACAGTGAGAGTTTTACTTCTTTTCCAAACTGGATTCCTTTTATTTCTTTTTCTGCTCTGATTGCTGTGACCAAAACTTCTAGAAGTATGTTGAATAGTAGTGGTGAAAGTGGACACCCTTGTATTGTTCCTGACTTTAGAGGAAATGCTTTCAATTTTTCACCTTTGAGGATAATATTTGCTGTGGGTTTGTCATATATAGCTTTTATTATGTCAAGCTATGTTCCTTTTATTCCTGCTTTCTGGATAACTTTTATCATAAATGGATGTTGAATTTTGTGAAAGGCTATTTCTCCATCTATTGAGATAATCATATGGCTTTTATTTTCAATTTGTTAATGTGGTGAATTACTTTGATTGATTTGTGGATATTGAAGAATCCTTGCATCCCTGGGATAAAGCCTACTTGGTCATGGTGTATAATCTTTTTAATGTGTTGTTGGATTCTGATTGCTAGAATTTTGTTAAGGATGTTTGCATCTATGTTCATCAGTGATATTGGCCTGTAGTTTTCTTTTTTGTCGCATCTTTGTCAGGTTTTGGTATTAGGGTGATGGTGGCCTCATAGAATGAGTTTGGAAGTTTACCGTCCTCTGCAATTTTCTAGAAGAGTTTGAATAGGATAGGTGTTAGCTCTTCTCTAAATTTTTGGTATAATTCAGCTGTGGAGCTGTCTGGACCTGGGCTTTTGTTTGCTGGAAGATTTCTGGTTACAGTTTCAATTTCCATGCTTGTGATGGGTCTGCTAAGATGTTCTAATTCTTCCTGGTTCAGTTTTGGAAAGTTGTACTGTTCTAAGAATTTGTCCATTTCTTCGCAATCCACTCCAGTATTCTTGCCTGGAGAATCCCATGGACGGAGAAGCCTAGTAGGTTACAGTACACGGGGTTGCAAAGTGTTGCACACAACTGAGCGACTTCACCTCCACGTTGTCCATTTTACTGACATATAATTGCTGATAGTAGTCTCTTATGATCCTTTGTATTTCTGTGTTGTCTGTTGTGATTTCTCCGTTTTCATTTCTACTTTTATTGATTTGATTTTTCTCCCTTTGTATCTTTTTTTTATTAAGTTTATTTATTTTTTAAATTACAATACTGTATTTGTTTTGCCATACATTGACACAAATCAGCCATAGGTGATGAGTCTGGCTAATGGTTTGTCAATTTTATTTATCCTTTCAAAGAACCAGCTTTTGGCTTTATTTTTGCTATGGTCTCTTTTGTTTATTTTGCATTTATTTCTGCACTAATTTTCAAGATTCCTTTCCTTCTACTAACCCTGGGGTTCTTTATGTCTTCCTTTTCTTGTTACTTTAGGTGTAGAGTTAGGCTATTTATGTGATTTTTGTCTTGTTTTTAAGGTATGCCTGTATTGCTATGAACTTTCCCCTTAGCACTGCTTTTACAGTGTCCCACAGGTTTTGGGTGCTGTGCTTTCATTTTCATTCATTTCTATGCATATTTTGATTTCTTCTGTGATTTGTTGGTTATTCAGAGCGTGTTGTTCAGCCTCCATATATTGGAATTTTTAATGATTTTTTCTCCTGTAATTGAGATCGAATCTTTCTGCATTGTAGTCAGAAAAGATGCTTGGAATGATTCTAATTTTTTTGACTTACCAAGGCTAGATTTATGGCCCCGGATATGATCTATCCTGGAGAAGGTTACTGTGTGCTTGAGAAAAAGATGAAATTTATCATTTGGGGTGAAATGTCCTATAGATATCAATTTGTTCTAACGGGTATATTGTATCATTTAAAGTTTGTGTTTTCTTGTTAATTTTCTGTTTAGTTGATCTATCCATAGGTGTGAGTGGGGTATTAAAGTCTCCCACTATTATTGTGTTATTACTAATTTCCCCTTTCATACTTGTTAACATTTGTCTTACATATTGTGGTGCTCCTATGTTGGACATTTTATATATATATATATATATATATATATATATATATATATATATAATTGTTATATCTTCTTCTTGGATTGATCATTTAATCATTATGTAATGTCCTTTTTGTCTCTTTTCACAGTCTTTGTTTTAAAGTCTATTTTGTCTGTTATGAGTATTGCTACTTCTGCTTTCTTTTGGTCTCTATTTGCATGGAAAATCTTTTTCTAATCCTTTACCTTCAGTCTGTATTTGTCCCCTGTTTTGAGGTGAGTCTCTTGTGGACAGCATATATAGGGGTCTTGTTTTTGTATCCATTCAGCCAATCTTTGTCTTTTGGTTGGGGCATTCAACCCATTTATGTTTAGGGTAATTATTGATAAGTATGATCCCATTGTCATTTACTTTATTGTTTTGTGTTTGAGTTTATACACCCTTTTTGTGTTTCCTGTCTAGATAATATATTTTAGCATTTGTTGGAGTGCTGTTTTGGTGGTTGTGAATTCTGTCAGCTTTTGCTTGTCTGTAAGCTTTTGATTTCTCCTTCATACTTGAATGAGATCCTTGCTGGGTACAGTAATCTGGGCTTTAGGTTATTTTCTTTCATCAGTTTAAGTATGTCATGCCATTCCCTCCTGGCCTGAAGAGTTTCTATTGAAAAATCAGCTATTATCCTTATGGGAATTCCCTTGTGTGTTACCTGTTGTTGTTCCCTTGCTGCTTTTAATATTTGTTCTCTGTGTTTGATCTTTGTTAATTTGATTAATATATGTCTTGGGGTGATTCCCCTTGTGTTTATCCTGTTTGGGACTCTCTGGGTTTCTTGGACTTGGGTCATTGTTTCCTTCCCCATTTTAGGGAATTTTTCAACTATTATCTCCTCAAGTATTTTCTTGGTTTTTCTTTTTGTCTTCTTATTCTGAGACGCCTATGATTCGAATGTTGGGGTGTTTAACACTGTCTTGGAGGTCTCTGAGATTGTCCTCATTTCTTTTAATTCATTTTTCCTTTTTTCATCTCTGATTCATTTATTTCTACCATTCTATCTTCTAATCCACTAATCCTATATTCTGCCTCTGTTACTCTACTATTTGTTGCCTCCAGTTTTTTTTTTTAATCTCATTTATTGAATTATTCATTATATATTGACTCTTTTTATTTCTTCTAAGTCTTTTTTAAACCTTTCTTGCATCTTCTCAATCCTTGTCTCCAGGCTATTTATCTGTGATTCCATTTTTATTTCAAGATTTTGGATCATTTTCACTATCATTATCCGAATTCTTTAGTAGGCAGATTCCCTGTCTCTATCTCTTTTGCTTGGTTTGTTGGGCATTTATTCTGTTCCTTTACCTGCTGGTTATTCCTCTGTCTCTTCATCTTGTTTATATTGCTGAGTCTGGGGTGTCCTTTCTGTATTCTGGCTGTTTGTGGAGTTTTCTTTATTGTGCATTTTCCTTACTGTGGGTGGGGTTGTACAGGTGGCTTGTCAAGGTTTCTTGGTTAGGGAAGCTTGTGTCCGTATTCTGGTGGGTGGAACTGGATTTCTTCTCTCTGGAGTGCAATGAAGTATCCAGTAATGAGTTATGAGATGTCAATGGTTTTGGAGTAACTTTGGCGGCCGGTATACTGAAGCTCA
The DNA here is from genome assembly GCA_917880005.1 of Nanger dama. NCBI lineage: Eukaryota > Metazoa > Chordata > Mammalia > Artiodactyla > Bovidae > Nanger > Nanger dama. The sequence continues at coordinate 1,865,438 of CAKJTW010000045.1, forward strand.
GGGCTGTGTTCCTGTGTTGCTGGAAATTTTGCATGGTATGTCTTATTCTGGAACTTGTTGGCCCTTGAGTGGTGCTTGGTTTTAGTGTAAGGAAGGAAGTAAGGAAGTAAGTACAGTCGCTGAGTTGTGGCTGCCTCTTTGCGACACATGATTACTGCATGCCAGGCCTCCCTGTCCAACACCAGCTCCTGGAGTTCCCTCAGAGTCACGTCCATCGAGTCAGTGATACAATCCAGCCATCTCATCCTCTGTCGTCCCCTTCTCCCCCCTGCACCGAATCCCTCCCAGCATCAAAGTCTTTTCCAGTGAGTCAACTCTTCACATAAGGTGACCAAATTATTGGAGTTTCAGCTTCAACATCATTTCTTCCAAAGAAATCCCAGGGCTGATCTCCTTAAGAATGGACTAGTTGGATCTCCTTGCAGTCCAAGGGACTCTCAAGAGTCTTCCCCAACAACACAGTTAAAAAGCATCAGTTCTTTGGTACTCAGCTTTCTTCACAGTCCAACTCTCACATCCATACTTAACTACTGGAAAAACCATAGCCTTGAATAGACGGACCTTAGTCGGCAGAGTAATGTCTCTGCTTTTGAATATACTATCTAGGTTGGTCATAACTTGTCTTCCAAGGAGTAAGCGTCTTTTAATTTCATGGCCGCAGTAACCATCTGCAGTGATTTTGGGGCAAAAAAAAAAAAAAAAAGTCTGACACTGTTTCCACTGTTTTCCCATCTATTTTCTATGAAGTGAAGGGACCAGATGCCATGATCTTTCTTTTCTGAAAGGTGAGCTTTAAGCCTACTTTTTCACTCTCCTCTTTCACTTTCATCAAGAGGTTTTTTAGTTCCTCCTCACTTTCTGCCATAAGGGTGGCATCATCTGCATATCTGAGGTTATTGCTATTTCTCCCGGCAATTTTGATTCCAGCTTGTGTTTCTTCCAGTCCAGAGTTTCTCATGGTGTACTCTGCATAGAAGTTAAATAAGCAGGGTGACAATATACAGCCTTGACGGACTCCTTTTCCTATTTGGAACCAGTCTGTTGTTCCATGTCCAGTTCTAACTGCTGTTTCCTGACCTGCATACAGATTTCTCAAAAGGCAGGTTAGGTGGTCTGGTATTCCCATCTGTCTCAAAATTTTCCAGAGTTTATTGTTATCCACACAGTCAAAGGCTTTGGTATAGTCAATAAAGCAGAAATAGATGTTTTTCTGGAATTATTTTGCTTTTTCCATGATCCAGCAGATGTTGGCAATTTGATCTCTGGTTCCTCTGCCTTTTCTAAAACCAGCTTGAACATCAGGAAGTTCATTGTTCACATATTGCTGAAGCCTGGCTTGGAGAATTTTGAGCATTACTTTACTAGCATGTGAGATGAGTGCAATTGTGCAGTAGTTTGAGCATTCTTTGACATTGCCTTTCTTTGGGATTGGAATGAAAATTGACCTTTTCCAGTTCTATGGCCACTGCTGAGTTTTCCAAATTTGCTGGCATATTGAGTGCAGCACTTTCACAGCATCATCTTTCAGGAATTGAAATGGCTCAATTGAAATTCCATCACCTCCACTAGCTTTGTTCATAGTGATGCTTTCTAAGGCCCACTTGACTTTACATTCTAGGATGTCTGGCTCTAGATGAGTGATCACAGCATTGAGATTATCCACTTCATGAAGATCTTTCTTGTACAGTACTTCTGTGTATTCTTGCCACCTCTTCTTAATATTTTCTGCTTCTGTTAGATCCGTAACATTTCTGTCCTTTGGAGGGGTTTGATGAGGTCCTTTCAATTAATGTTCCCTGGAGTCAGGAGTTCTCTGGTGTTCTCAAGGTTTGCATTTAAGCCTCCTGCTTCTGGTTTTCCATCTTATTTTTATAGTAGTCTCAAGATTCTCTTTCTATACAACACTGTTGATAAAACATCTAGGTTCAAGATGAAAAGTTTCTCCACAGTAAGGGATACCCAGAGAGGTTCACAGAGTTACATGGAGAATAGAAGAGGGAGGAAGGAGTTAGAAGTGACCCTAATGAGATGAGGTGGAATCATTAGAGGAGAGAGCAAGCTAGCCAGTAATCAATTCTTTATGTGCACTCTACAACTGGACCACTCAGAGATGTTCATGAAATTATACAGAGAAGAGAAGAGGGAGGAAGGAGACAGAGGTGGCCAGGAGGATAAAAGGGGGAAATCAAAAGGAAAGAGACAGATCCAGCCAGTAATCAGTTCCCTAAGTATTCTCCACCGTTTGGAACACACAGAAATTCACAGAGTTGGGTAGAGAAGAGAGGGGGTAGGGCAGAGATACAGGCAACCTGGTCGAGAAGAAGGAGACTCCAAAGAGGGAGAGAGTAGTCAAACCAGTAATCTTTTTTCCCAAGTAAAAATGAGTGCTGAAGAATGGGTTCTTAAACGTACAAAATTGGTAAAAATACCAAAAAGCAAAGATTAAAAATCTAGAGTTTGAAATTTAAAAAATAGAATATTAAAGAAAAGAAGAAAAAAGTCACAAAAATTATATATATATATATATATATATATATATATATATATATGAAGTTTTCTTTAAAATAATTGGGTCCTTTTTTGCAAAGTAATAGTAGGTTATAAAAATGAAAATTAAAGGAGTAATAGAGGACTTAATTTTTTTTTTAAAGAATGATCATAAAAATAGTAAAAATATATCTAGGATTTTCTCTCATGTTGTTGTGGACAGTGTGGGGTCAGTTCATTTCCAGATAGTTCCTTGGTCTGGCATATATTTCTCAAGATCTATAGACCCCTTCCTGTGTAGTCTGTACTAATTACAGGGTTTTAATCTATTGCACCTGTCACTTCCAAAGCAGTTCCCTCGGTTTTAGCTTCTTCTGTTTGCTGGTCTCTTCAGTGTCTGATTTCTTCCCTAACACAAGGGGGGCTGTGGTGGGCACTTTTTAGGCTGACTTGTTCAGTCACACTGTGGGGAGGGAGGGATGCTGCAAACAAATAACACTGGCATGTTCTCTCAGTGTCTCAGCCACAGTGGGCCTACTTCTGCTCACAGTGCCTGTGCTCTTCCTGCCCACATTGCTCAGGCTCTAGGTTGCTCTGCTGGGAACTGTCTGAGGCTGGTCCTGGGCTGCCTGCACCTTCCAAGTCTAAGCTGCTCAGCTTCAGTCCCTCAGGTAGTCCTCAGAGGTGCAGACTCGGTTGCACCTGTGTTTTGTGCCCTTCCTAGATCCGAGCAGCTCAGGTGATGTGGTGTTTGGTGAGCATGGTCCCTGAGACTTATCACCTCCCCCATCCCTGCCTCTCGGTTTTCTGGGTGTACAACCGGTGCACCTTCTTGGATGTTGACCGTCCAGAACCCCAAGAAGTCTTAGTTAGCAAAGAAGCCTGCTTGTAGTTTGGTAGATAATGTGTCTTTGGAGCTGTGATTGCCACCTTTTGGTTCTAGCTGCCTGTCACTGGAGGGGGATAGTCTGCAGCCAGCCATCTCTGTTCAGCCCTTTACTCTGTCTGCAGGAGTGGCGGTGTCGTAGGTTAGGGCTTTTTGCATGGTAGCTATTCCATAGTCTGGTTTGCTAGCTCAAGTTAGTTCACTCAGATTGCCCTCGGAACATTCAGGCTCAGTCCTTACTCTAAGTAATGCAGCCTGTGCCTCCCTGTCCAGCCCCTGCTTGCTAGTGGCGGATGCATGTGTCTGCACTGTTTTTCCACTGGGGGAATTACGAGTGGGCTCTTAATCTGTGGGTTTTAATTATTTATTTAATTTTCCTCCCTGTTATGTTGCCTTCTGTACTTCCAAGGCTCACCACAGACTCAGAAGTGAGAGTGTTTCCTCGTGTTTGGAAACTTCTCTCTTTTAAGACTCCCTTCCTGGGATGGAGCTCTGTTCCTACCTCTTTTGTCTCTTTTTGTGTCTTTTGTATTTTTTCCTACCTCCTTTTGAAGGCAATAGCCTGCTTGTCTGGGTACCTGATGTCTTCTGCCAGCATTCAAAAGTTGTTTTGTGAAATTTACTCAGTGTTTAAATGTTCTTTTGATTAATTTGTAAGGGAGAAAGTGGTCTCCCTGTCCTATTCCTCTGTCATCTTCTTCGCCAGCTATTCCAGCTTTTAAGCTGCCTTCCACAATTGTTAATGAATCTACAATAGTATAACATAGAGTCTTGCATTCATATTAATTATTTGATTTACACATGGCTAAAGTAGTGGCTACTCAATCATTTCTTATGAAGTCTTAGAAAGTAGGCTTCTTGCTCTGAACTCTCAATTTTATCTATTTTCAAAGGAAGAGAAAAACCCACTTAACAGGAGCTGAGAACAACAGAGTGATGGTGTGGTAGAGGTGGTAGAGAAGAAAATTTTATAACAAAATTAAATGATTTAGCAAAATAAATCAGCTGACAATTTGGCTTCTAATAAGGGAGTACTTTTTGACATTTGAGGCAACTCCTGTGGCTCCACACCTATGTTCCATGATATTTATTGCTTTACCTCTATTTCTGCTTCTTTACTTCTGCATTATACTTTCTTTCTTTTCCACAACTTGCCTTGTGACATATACTTAAATGGCATTAAGATTCTCTCATAAGTACATTTTGTAGCCCATCACTGTGTTGGGAACCAGCAAGCAGAAGAACAGAGGAGAATAATGAACTTTTGCATAACACTTTAGTGTTTGTTGCTCCCAACAGCTCTGCTCCTTGCTGCTAAGACAGTGTGGGGGAGCAATTATCACTATGCATATAAAGTCTGACTACCTTAATTTTTCTTGGAAAACCAATATCAGTACACTCATTAAAGCCAAATAATTCCCTTTCTCCAAAGGATTTATTAAATGAAAACATGGAGTTATAATTGGATGTAATCTGGAAAACAGGAGTTCAGAGAGGATGAGAATACAAGAAAAATTTTCTTTCAGTTGTGTCAAAGAGTATGAAATCAGACCCTTTTTGATCTAGGCACGACAGACATAACCACTAGAATATGTTGAACAAACTGATGAAATGTATATCTTACCTCTTTGAACAGTCATAACAAATCAGACTAAATAATTTTGTGATTATCTGTTATGAGTCATGGGACAAGACAAGGGGGTTTTCAATTCCTATACATTACATACTAGGGTAGAATTTATCAGCCCTACTAAAGCCTGGCTTTAAGGACTAGATGAGTCTGGGAAGATTCCGGTGGCTAACAGATCATGAAGAAGAGAAAGAAGGATTTTTCAATCTACCCTTTTTGCCCACTCCACTGTACCCTGTGTTGCTGTTAATATAGGTGATGGTCATAGAGCTCCAACTTCAGGGGCAAGTCCCTGATACCTAGATCAATCAAGCAAACAGTGATGAGAAAAAAGAGATGGATCTTTGTCTTATAAAGAAACAGGTCCAATTGATTTTAGATTTTTTTGTAACTCATTCTTGTCTTTCCTTGGGAAAATAGATGTGCATATGTGTTCTGGATTACACAGTTTATCAAGTAGACACATTAATATATGGGAACATCTAAGTCTACACACAGAGTAGTATAGAAGATAGCCACCATTTAACATAACCATGAGGATGAAGGGCTCCCTCCCACTGCTCCGTCACTACTATACACACATACTGAAACTTATATAAAGGAAAGTTTTACTTTGGACAATCCCATTTAATAAGTTGCCGTGTTTGTCATGGCACCACAACAGGAACACACGATTTGGTGAATTCGATGCATAAAGTTTCCTTTTCTTTTCTTTCCTTATCTTTTTCTTATTTGAGGATATAGAACCAAGTTAGTTTCCGGTGTTCAAAATCTTATCCTGGGACCAGAGCTTTCAAGGAAGGAAATGCAACATTGCCATAAATAATTTGATGGAACCATGCTGTAATTTAACTTGAAAACTAAAAATAATGCTATCCCATTATATATCCCATGCGGGATTGAAAAGGTGTGGCGTTAGCTTTCATCTGTTGTTTCTTAATATATAAACATTTTAGACTTTGAGGAAACTATAAAGGGAAGAATGCAAAGATGAAAAGAAAGAAAATAATATTCATCAAATAAATGCTATGTATTTGGCACTCTGGTAAACTTTTTAGACATTTTAGCTCATTCAGTTCTCACAAAAGTTCTATAAGGTTTGGGAGTATATCCTATTTGCAGACAAATAATTAAAGAAAAACAGAGATTAAGTCATTCACCTTAAGTCATATTATTATTGGAAGGTAGATTTGCATTGTGAACTTGGAACTGCTTTCTCTTTTAAAGGTGAGTAAAATGAGTCAAAAGAGGTTAAAGAAAAAGACAAAGTGAAAACTGGAGTTCAGATTCTATAACTTTGAAAGTAAGTGTTTTTTTCAATTCAGTTTCTCTGCTGGGATTGTTACATGCCTAATAACTAAGTAAGAAAGTATTGAAGGGAAATAAAAGGAGAGATGTTGAGAAAATTGCACTTACCACAAACTGTATCTGGGCTTGTTATTTCTTTTTCTCCTTCCTATACTTGGCCACAAAATCTAAACAAAAGAGCTTTAAGAATTTTGAATCACAACTATAGTGCCCCGGTAATGTTTTTATATAGTCTTTATTTTCCAGTGCATTGCTTCTGTCACCTGCTGAGTATTATTAGATTTTATACACTATGTGATTTTTAAAAAATGTCCCTCATGAAACTGTTACCAAATTTAAGGTTTTACTGCTCAGTGTACAACAAGACAATAAATTGAGAGACAAGTTATCACTGCTAGGAAGGGCAACTTAATTTGCAAAGCCATTAGATCAATAAGATGGTGTAGTAGTGTCCCAAAGAATAACCTTGCCTGAGCTGGAATTCAGGCTTCTTTTATACGAACAGAGAAGAAATAAAGTCAGAAATTTCCTAGTTCCAGTCAGCCTTCAGAGGAAATATGTTAATTCTTTCCTGCAGTTATTCACAGATAGATGTGATTGGGATGTTCCCTATAAACTAATCAAAGGTATTTTTAGCTTAACAGTCATTTTCTGGGAGGCAGGGTTCCCAGAGACAAGGTCATTATGTATAATTTAAGCTTATAGGCAATATCCCTTTGGTGATTAACTTATACTAGAATACAAAGTTCCTTCCTATTACAAAATAATGCTATTTTAAATTCCCTTGAATTCTTACAAGACTAGAAATAGGTAAATTGATGTCATAGTTCTTTACTTGAAGTCTACATGAACACTCTACAACTTTGCTTTTGAGACTGAAGGTTTTCTTAAAGGATACATAGATTTTAAAAAAGTCATTTTATCTTTCCATACTTTACCATATGAAAGCAAATATAAGTAGAGTGCTTCAAGAGGAGAAAATAAATAATTTTTATTTAATTAATTAATTCATTTATTGGCTGTGATGGGTCTTTGTTGCTGTGCTTGGGATTTCTCTAGCTGCAGTGAGCAGTGGCTCCTCTTCTTTATGGTGTGCTGGCTTCTTTTAAGCTGGCTTCTCTTGTTGTCGAGCACAGTGTCTAGGCATGTGGGCTTCAGTAATTGTAGCTCATGGGCCCTAGAGCATAGGCTCAGTAGTTGTGGCACATGGGCTTATTTGCTCTGTGACACGTGAAATCTTCTTGGATGAGAGATAGAATCTGTGTCTCTGCATTGGAAGGTGGATTTTTATCTACTGTTCCACCAGGGAAGGAAAAGTAGTTTAAGTGATTGCTTATCAGTCATTTGTTTCATTTAGTAACTGGTAAAATTTTGCCTTATGGAACATTCAAAGTTTATAACAGTTTGCTTTCTCTTTATGCTTATAACTTGAGAAGTCTGAGATCAATTTGTAGTAATCCTTGATAAACGTAGAAAATCTAAAGATATACATTCTGTATTGCTAGTTTTTCTTTGGTCTTAACTAATATATTTTACCTTTATGCTACAATTCACTGTGTGGTTTTTTATAATATTCATATTTACTATTATTATTAACTGCATTTATTTAACTTACTTTTGCATAGTTAATAAAGCAGAAATAGATGTTTTCCTGGAACTCTCTTGCTTTTTCCACGATCCAGTGGATGTTGCCAATTTGATCTCTAGTTCTTCTGCCTTTTCTAAAACAAGCTTTATTGACTATGCCAAAGCCTTTGATTGTGTGGATCACAACAAACTGTGGAAAATTCTGAAAGAAATGGGAATACCAGACCACTTGACTTGCCTCTTGAGAAACCTATAGCCAGGTCAGAAAGCAACCATTAGAACTGGACATGGAGTATCTCAAGGTTGTGTATTGTTACCCTGCTTATTTAAATTATATGCAGAGTACATCATGAGAAACACTGGGCTGGAAGAAACAAAAGATGGAATCAAGATTGCTGGGACAAATATCAATACCTCAGATATACAGATGATGCCACCCTTATGGCAGAAAGTGAAGAGGAACTAAAAGCCTCTTGATTAAAGTGAAAGTGGAGAGTGAAAAAGTTGGCTTAAAGCTCAACATTCAGAAAACGAAGATCATGGCATCTGTTTCCATCACTTCATGGGAAATAGATGAGGAAACAGTGGAAACAGTGTCAGACTTTATTTTTGGGGGCTCCAAAATCACTGCAGATGGTAACTGCAGCCATGAAATTAAAAGACATTTACTCCGTGGAAGGAAAGTTATGACCAACCTAGATAGCATATTCAAAAGCAGAGACATTACTTTTCCAACAAGGGTCCATCTAGTGAAGGCTATGGTTTTTCCAGTGGTCATGTATGGATGTGAGAGTTGGACTGTGAAGAATGCTGAGTGCCGAAGAATTGATGCTTTTGAACTGTGGTGTTGGAGAAGACTCTTGAGAGTCCCTTGGGCTGCAAGGAGATCCAACCAGTCATTCTAAAGGAGATCAGTCCTGGGTGTTCACTGGAAGGACTGATGCTGGGACTGAAACTCCAATACTTTGGCCACCTCATGCAAAGTGTTGACTCACTTGAAAAGTGATGCTACGAGGGATTGAGGGCAGGAGGAGAAAGGGACGACAGAGGATGAGATGACTGGATGGCATCACTGACTCTATGCACATGAGTTTGAGTGAACTGCAGGAGTTTGTGATGGACAGGGAGGCCTGGCGTGCTGCGATTCATGGGATTGCAAAGAGTTGGACATGACTGAGCGACTGAACTGAAATGAACTGAACTTATTTAACTTGCTTCCAATTCTTTGCAAAATGGAAGGATATAAGTAGAGAGCTAGTTAGCAAGGGGGGAAATGGTGCATTTACTCAATGGCATTGTGTCAGTCAGATAGATTCATTTTTATAGTTTAATGAGAAATTTCTTTCAGGGATTTAAAATTTTACCTGTTTGGCATGATTCCTAATACCTATAAACCATGTCCTGCTTTCCATTTTGAAGCAAAAATAATGAATTGGATAAAGTAGCTAGAACTGGGCATATATTTCCATCACATTCACAGAATCTGAATTGTACATTATTGCTAAATTAGCTAATATAATGCAGATGTGACTATTCAAATTTACTTATTATTATTTCACTGTATATGCTGATTAGTTCTGTTTGTTACTATGTACTGCTTTTGATCATCTTGATATTTTTTTTTAAATTAAACGATGATTAAAAGATATTTGAAATATATTGCAGAGACTTTCTTAGTAGCCTAAGTGATATTAAGCAAAGTTTAAAATTAACTCATAAAATCTGTGTCATATAGAAACATCTATAAAATAAAACTCTACTACATTAAGAGTTCAGTTATTAGTGTCATCTAAGGGTCCCTTTAGATCTGTCATTATTATTTTACAATATATGCTTAAGGGGAACAATAAGGGAAGGAATATATCAGCTCTGGAGGGCTTTGCAATGTTATTGAGGGACTTTTCTGACTTTAGCTGTCACAATAAAATACACCCAATTCTAACTTCAATCCTTTTAATGTTAGGCCAAAAGTTCTAAGACATACCTCTAGCCTAAAACAGTAACTAGTCATCTAAAAGTAGCCTAAAACAGTAACTAGTCATCTAAAAGTAACCCTTTAGGTTTAGCAACAATATTAGCCAAAACTGTAATACAAATGAGAGAGCTAATTCTTAGGTACGTTGATAAGGAGTCCAGGGCCCTTGAGGAGGATAAAGGGAGAAATATCTATCTATCTATCTATTATATATATATATATATATATATATATATATATATATATATATACATTCCTTTTCTTAGTCACATAAGACACGTTTTTCTTGAGCTCTGAGCTGTTATGGAAACAATCTATTTTACCTAAGACTAATTTTCTTTACTCTCAGAGCTAATGATTACACAGCAAAACAACTCATCTTGCTCAAAGGGTATGTTTTTCCTTAAACTCTGTACAAATGACTATATACCAACAATATATCTTGCTTAAGGACATGTGTCTCCTTAACAAAAACCTTCTAGCTTTATCTCCATGAGCATCTCTCTCTTGCCTGCTTCCATACAGAGCCAGAGCTCTAAAAACTAGTTCTTCTCATGGTTGTGCCTCCCAACTATATGGAAAGAATCACTGTTAGCAAGCACGAGGTTTCTAAGAACATAGATTGGGAACCCAAATATTTGGCCACAGGAGAAATACATTGGGTTTTTCTTTGATAGTGCTAGCTCTTCATTTCAGTCCTTCAGTTGTGTCTGACTTTTGTGACCCCATGGACTGCAGAACACCAGGCTTACTCAAACTCTTGTCTATCAAGTTGGTAATGCTGTCCAACATCTCATCCTCTGCTGTTCCCTTCTCCTTTTGCCTTCAATCTTTCCCAGCATCAGGGTCTTTTTCAACAAGTCAGTTCTTCAAATCAGGTGGCCAAAGTATTGGAGTTTTAGCTTCATAATCAGTCCTTCCAATGAATATTCAGGGCTGATTTCCTTGAGGATTGACTGGTTTGATTATCTTGCAGTCCAAGGGACTCTCAAGAGTCTTCTACATCATCACAGTTCAAAAGCATCAACTCTTCAGTGCTCAGCTTTCTTTATAGTCCAACTTTCACATCCATACATGATTACTGGAAAAACCATAGCTTTGTCTAGACAGACCTTTGTCATCAAACTAATATCTCTTCTTTTAGTATGTTGTCTATGTTGGACTGAAAGGAGATCTAACCAGTCCATTCTGAAGATCAGCCCTGGTATTTCTTTGGAGGTAATGATGCTGAAGCTGAAACTCTAGTACTTTGGCCACCTCATGCAAAGAGTTGACTCATTGGAAAAGACTTTGATGCTGGGAGGGATTGGGGGCAGGAGAAGAAGGAGACGACAGAGGATGAGATGGCTGGATGGCATCTCGGACTCAATGGACGTGAATCTGAGTGAACTCCGGGAGTTGGTGTTGGACAGGGAGACCTGGCGTGCTGTGATTCATGGGGTCGCAAAGAGTCAGAAACAGCTGAGCAACTGAACTGAACTGAACTGAGGCTGGTCATAAATTTTTTTTCCAAGGAGTAAGTATCTTTTAATTGCATGGTCGTAGTCACCATCTGCAATGATTTTGGAGGGCCCCTTCTCCAATAATGTATGTCACTGTTTCCATTGTTTCCTCATCTATTTGCCATGAGGTGATGGGACTGGAAGCCATGATATTAATTTTCTGAATGTTGAGTTTTAAGCCGATTTTTTTCACTTTCCACTTTCATTTTCATCAAGAGGCTGCTTAGTTCTTTTCTTCTTTCTGCCATAAGGGTGGAGAAAGAAATGACAACCCATTTCAGTATTCTTTCCTGGAGAATCCTGTGGATGGAGGAGACTGGTGGACTGCTGTCCATAAGGTCACACAGAGTTGGACCTGACTGAAGCGACTTAGCATGCATGCACTGGAGAAGGAAAAGGCAACCCACTCCAGTATTCCTGTCTAAAGAATCCTAGGGATGGAGGAGCATGGTGGGGTGTCATCTACGGAGTCACACAGAGTTGGACATGACTGAAGTGACTAAGCAGCAGCAGCAGCCATAAGGGTGGTGTCATCTGCGTATCTGAAGTTACTGATATTTCTCCTGGCAATTTTGATTGCAGTTTTTGATTCATCCAGCCTGGCATTTCCCATAACACATTCTGCATAGAGGCTAAATAACCAGGGTGACAATATACAGCCTTGATAAACTCCTTTCCCAACTTGGAACCAATCTGTTGCTCCATGACCAGTTCTAACTGTTACTTCCTGACCTGCATACAAATTTCTCAGGAGGCAGGTCAGGTGGTCTGGTATCCCCATCTCTTGAAAAATTTTCCACAGTTTGGTGTGATCTACATAGTTAAAGGCTTTGACATAGTCTATAAAGCAGAAGTAGATGTTTTTTATGGAAATATCTTGCTTTTTCAATTGTCCAGTGGATGTTGGCAATTTGATCTCTGGTTGCTTTGCCTTTTCCACATCCAGCCTGACCTTCTAGAAGTTCATGGTTCATAAACTGTTGAAGCCTGGTTTGAAGAATTTTGATCATTAGTTTGCTAGTGTGTGAGATGAGTGCAATTGTGAAGTAGTTTGAACATTATTTGGCATTGCCTTTTCTTGGGATTTGAATGAAAATTAAACTTTTTAGTCCTGTGGCTACTGCTGAGTTTTTCAAATTTGCTGTCATATTGAGTGCAACACTTTCACAGCATCTTCTTCTAGGATTTGAAATAGCTCAACTGGAATTCCATCATCTCCAACAGCTTTGTCTGTAGTGATGCCTCATAAGGCCCACTTGATTTTATATTCCAAGATGTCTGGCTTTAGTTGAATGATCACACCATTGTGGTTATCTAGGTCATTAAGATCTTTTCTATATAGTTCTCTCTGTGCTCTTGCCACTTCTTCTTAATCCCTTCTGCTTCTGTTAGGTCTATACCATTTCTGTTCTTTATTGTATCTATCTTTGCAAGAAATACTCCTTTGATATCTCTCTTTTTCTGGAAGATATTTCTCGTCTTTCCCATTCTATTGTTTTCCTCTATTTCTTTGCACTGATCACTAGGAAAGAATTTCTTATCTCTCTGTGCCATTCTTTGGAACTTTGTGTACAAATGGGTATATCTTTCCTTGTCTCCTTTGCCTTTAACTTCTTTTCTCAGGTATTTTAAGGCCTACTCAGCAACAGTTTTGCACTTTTCCATTTATTTTTATTGTTAATTATCTTGATCACTGCCTTCTATACATGTTTTAAATCTCCCTCCGTAGTTCTTCCAGCACTCTATCATAGTGAATCCCTTGAAACTATTTGTCACTTCCACTGTGTAATCATAAGAGACTTGATTTAGGTCATGTCTGAATTGTCAAGTGTTTTTCCCTACTTTCTTTAATATAAGTCTTAATTTTTCAATAAGGTGTTCATGATCTGAGCTGCAGTCAGCTCCTGGTCTTGTTTTTTGCTGACTGTATAGAGATTTTTCATCTTCAGCTGCAAATAATATAATCAATCTGATTTTGGTGATGTCCATGTGTAGAGTTTGAAAGAAGGTGTTTGCTATGACCATTGCATTCTCTTGACAAAACTCTGTTTTGTGTTTGACCTGCTTCATTCTGTACTCCAAGGCCAAATTTGCTTGTTACTCCAAGTATCTCTTGAATTGCTTCTTTTACATTTCAATCCCTTATAATGAAAAGGACACCTTTGGCGGGGGGGCGGAGTGGGGTGGGTGTTAGTTCCAGAAGATCTTGTAGATCTTCAAAGAACCATTCAACTTTAGCTTCTTCAGCATTGAAGTGAAGTTACTCAGTCGCGTCCGACTCTTTGCCATCTGTGGACTGTAGCCCACCAAGCTCCTTGGTCCATGGGATTCTCCAGGCAGAAATACTGGAGTGGGTTGCCATTTCCTTCACCAGGGGATCTTCCCAACCCAGGGATCGAACCCAGGTCTCCCACATTGCAGGCAGACGCTTTAACCTCTGCGCCACCAGACTTGTATTACTGTGACATTGAATGGTTTGCCTAGGAAACAAACTTAGATCATTCTGTCATCTTTGAGATTGCATCTGTTAAGGGACCAAACCTGAGCCATGACAGGCTCAACAAGCTATACTAAGCCTAAGATTCAGATTCTTGTAAAACCTGTCTCATGATTCTGGGAAACCATACCCTGAGATAGTCCCAAAATGAGCCAATCAGAATTGGGATTTTTAAAAATACTTTATTCTACATTAAAATACTGTATTTGTTTTGCCATACATTGACAGAATCAGCCACAGGTGTCCACGATCTCCCAATGCCAAAGCCCCTCCCACCTCCCACCCCACATCCTCTCCCTGAATCATCCCGTGCACCAGCCCCATGCGTCCTGCATCCTGCATCAAACATAGACTGGTGCTTCATTCTTACAAGATAGTATACATGTTTCAATGCCATTGTCCCAAATCGTCCCACCCTCTCCCTCTCCCTCAGAGTCCAAAAGTCCGTTCTATACCTCTGAGTCGCTTTTGTTGTCTCACATAGAGGGTCTTCATTACTATCCTTCTAAATTCCATATATATGTGTCAGTATACTGTATTGGTGTTTTTCTTTCTGGCTTACTTCGCTCTGTATAATCGGCTCCAATTTCATCCATCTCATTAGAACTGAGTCGAATTTATTCTTTTTAAGGGCTGAGTAGTGGTGGGAATGCAAACTAGTACAGCCACTATGGAAAACAGTGTGGAGATTCCTTTAAAAATGCAAACAGAACTGCCTTATGATCCAGCAATCCCACTGCTGGGCATACACACCGAGGAAACCAGAATTGAAAGAGACACATGTACCCCAATGATCATTGCAGCACTGTTTATAATAGCCAGGACATGGAAACAGCCTAGATGTCCATCAGCAGATGAATGGATAAGAAAGCTGTGGTACATATACACAATGGAGTACTACTCAGCCCTTAAAAAGAATTGGGATTTTGATTCAAACACAAGCCAATGAGATTTTGTTATTTGTGTGATTTGACCACTGAGATTTTATGATTTGTGTGATTTGAAAAATCCCATGCACACACATGAACTAACCAATCGTTGTTTGCCAACTCTTCTATTGCAACATTTGAACTGGGCTAAATTTATAAATACTGCTGTAATCCAGAACTCATGGCTCTCATCAAGACTTCACTGCACTGGATGAGACGGGGAGCCCTAGCTCAAGCTAGCAATAACACCCCTTTTTCCTTTTGCATTGCCATGGACGTCTTATTCTCTCAGTTCTGGGATCCAGACTCTGGGCATAACACATCCAAGCACTGCATCTCAAACTCTTTTAAGACTATGATGGTAACTCTATTTTTTCTGATGGATGTTTCCCACAATAGTAAATATAATGGTCATCTGGGTTAATTTCACTCATTCCAGTCCATTTTAGCTCACTGATTCCTAAAATGACAATGCTAATTCTTGCCATCTCCTGTTTGATTGCTTCCAATTTACCTTGATCCATGGACCTAACATTCCGGGAGGAGCTACCCTGCATACGAGGTCAGTGGCAGTGGCCAAAAGGAGCCACCCCATATCCGAGGCAAGGGGCAGCATCCAAGGCCAGGGGCGGCAGTCGGGAGAAGCAACCCCACATCCAAGGAGCAGTGGCTGAACAGGGGCAGGAGGACCTAGAGGAGCCATCCCACATTGAAGGTCAGGAATGGTGGCAGTGAGGAGATACCCCTCATCCAAGGTAAAGAGCAGTGGTTGCACTTTGCTGCAGCAAACATGAAGAGATACCCCATGCCCAAGGCAAGATAAACCCAAGTAAGATGGTGGGTGTTGCAAGAGGGCATCACAGGGCACACACACTGAAACCATACTCACAGAAAACTAGTCAATCTAATCACACTAGGACCACAACCTTGTTTATCTCAATGAAACTAAGCCATGCCTGGGGGGCAGCCCAAGACAGGCATGTCATGGTGGAGAAGTCTGACAGAATGTGATCCACTGGAGAAGGGAATGGCAAACCACTTCAGTATTTTTTGCCTTGAAAACCCCATGAACAGTATGAAAAGGCAAAATAATAGGTTACTGAAAGAGGAACTCCCCAAGTCAGGAGGTGCCCAATATGCTACTGGAGATCAGTGGAGAAATAACTCCAGGAAGAAGGAAGGGATGGAGCCAAAGCAAAAACAATATCCAGCTGTGAATGTGACTGGTGACAGAAGCAAGCTCTGATGCTGTAAAGAGCAATATTGCATAGGAACCTGGAATATCAGGTCCATGAGTCAAGGCAAATTGGAAGTGGTCAAACAAGAGATGGCAAGAGTGAACGTTGACATTCTAGGAATCAGCGAATTAAAATGGACTGGAATGGGTGAATTTAACTCAGATGACCATTATATCTACTACTGTGGGCAGAAATCCTTCAGAAGAAATGGAGTTGCCATCATGGTCAACAAAAGAGTCCGAAATGCAGTACTCGGATGCAATCTCAAAAATGACAGAATAATCTCTGTTTCTTTCCAAGCCAAACCATTCAATATCACAGTGATCCAAGTGTATGCCCCAAACAGTAACGCTGAAGAAGCTGAATTTGAAAGGTCTATGAAAATCTACAAGACCTTTAAGAACTAACACCTACAAAAAGATGTCCTTTTCATTATAGGGAACTGGAATGCTAAAGTAGGAAGTCAAGAAACACCTGGAGTAACAGGCAAATTTGGCCTTGGAATGAAAAATGAAGCAGGGCAAAGAATAATAGAGTTTTGCCAAGAAAATGCACTGGTCATATCAAACACCCTCTTCCAGCAACACAAGAGAAGACTCTACACATGGACATCACCAGATGGTCAACACCGAAATCAGATTGATTTATTCTTTGCAGCCAAAGATGGAGAAGCTCTATACAGTTAACAAAAACAAGACAAGGAGCTGACTGTGGCTCAGATTATGAACTCCTTATTACCAAATTCAGACTTAAATTGAAAAAGTGGGGAAAACCACTAGACCATTCAGGTATGACCTAAATCAAATCCCTTATGATTATACAGTGGAAGTGAGAAATAGATTTAAGGGCCTAGATCTGATAGATAGAGTGCCTGATGAACTATGGAATGAGGTTCATGACACTGTACAGCAGACAAGGATCAAGACTATCCCCATGAAAAATGCAAAACAGTAAAATGGCCATCTGGGGAGGCCTTACAAACAGCTGCGTAAAGAAGAGAGGTGAAAAGCAGAGGAGAAAAGGAAAGATATAAGCATCTGAATGCAGAGTTCCAAAGAATAGCAAGAAGAGATAAGAAAGCCTTCTTTAGTGATCAATGCAAAGAAATAGAGGAAAAGAACAGAATGGGAAAGACTAAAGATCTCTTCAAGAGAACTAGAGATACCAAGGGAACATATCATGCAAAGATGGGCTCGATAAATGGAAAAAAAATGGTATGGACATAACAGAAGCAGAAAATATTAAGAAGAGATGGCAAGAATACACAGAACAACTGTACAAAAAGATCTCCATGACCCGGATAATCACTATGGTGTGATCATTCGCTTAGAGCCAGACATCCTGGAATGTGAAGTCAAGTGGGCCTTAGAAAGTATCACTTCGAACAAAGCTAATGGAGGTAATGACATTCCAGTTGAGCTGTTTCAAATCCTATAAGATGATGCTGTGAAAGTGCTGCACTCAATATGCCAGCAAATTTGGAAAACAGCAGTGGCCATAGGACTGGAAAAGGTCAGTTTTCATTCCAATCCCAAAGAAAGGCAATGCAAAAGAATGCTCAAACTAATGCACAATGTGCCCTTATCTCCCATACTAGTAAAGTAATGCTCCAAGCCAGGCTTCAGCAATACATGAAAGGTGAACTCCCAAATATTCAAGCTGGTTTTAGAAAAGGCAGAAGAACCAGAGATCAAATTGCCAACATCCACTGGATCATGGAAAAAGCCAGAGAGTTCCAGAAAAACATGTATTTCTGCTTTATTGACTATGCCAAAGACTTTGACTCTCTGGATCACAATAAACTGTGGAAAATTCTGAAAGAGATGGGAATACCAGACCATCTGACCTGCCTCTTGAGAAATCTATATGCAGGTCAGGAAGCAACAGTTAGAACTGGACATGGAACAACAGACTGGTTCCAAATAGGAAAAGAAGTACGTCAAGGCTGTATATTGTCATCCTGCTTATTTAACTTCTATGCAGAGTACATCATGAGAAACTCTGGACTGGAAGAAACACAAACTGGAATCAAGATTGCCGAGAGAGAAATATCAATAACCTCAGATATGCAGATGACACCACCCTCGTGGCAGAAAGTGAAGAGGAACTAAAAAGCTTCTTGATGAAAGTGAAAGAGGAGTGTGAAAAAGGTGACTTAAAGCTCAACATTCAGAAAACGAAGATCATAGCATCTGGTCCAATCACTTCATGGGAAATAGCTGGAGAAACAGTGGAAACAGTGTCAGACTTTATTTATTTATTTTTGGAGGGCTCCAAATTCGCTGCAGATGGTGACTGCAGCTATGAAATTAAAAGACACTTACTCCTTGGAGGAAAAGTTATGACCAACCTAGATAGCATATTCAAAAGCAGAGACATCACTTTGCTGACTAAGGTCCGTCTAGTCAAGGCTATGGTTTTCCTAGTAGTCAAGTATGGATGTGAGAGTTGGACTGTGAAGAAGGCTGAGTGCCGATGAATTGATGCTTTTGAACTGTGGTGTTGGAGAAGACTCTTGAGAGTCCTTGGACTGCATGGAGTTCCATCCAGTTCATTCTGAAGGAGATAAGCACTGGAATGGGATCTCTTTGGAAGGAATGGTGCTGAAGCTGAAACTCCAGTTTTTGGCTCCCTATGTGAAGAGTTGACTCATTTGGAAAAGCCTTTGATGCTGGGAGGGATTGGAGGCAGGAGGAGAAGGGGACAAGAGGATGAGATGGCTGGATGGCATCACTGACTCTACAGATGTGAGTATGAGTGAAATTCGGGAGTTGGTGATGGACAGGTAGGCCTGGTGTGCTGTGATTCATGGCATTGCAAACAGTCGGACATGACTGAGCGACTGAACTAAACTGAATTGATGCAATATTGTTCTTTACAACATTGGACTTTACTTCCATCACAAGTCACATCCACAGCTGGGTGTTATTTTTGCTTTGGCTCCATCTCTTAATTCTTTCTGCAGTTATTTCTCCACTGTTCTCCAGTAGCATATTGGGCACCTACCAACTGGGAGATCATCTTTCAGTTTCCTTTCTTTGTGACTTTTCATACTGTTTATGGGGTTCTCAAGACAAGAATAGTGGATCAGATAAATCTCTCTTTGGCTCCCGCCTCAACTCCCTAATATTTCCTTTTGTGAAATCTATGGAAGTAAACTGGAAAAATTGTGACTCTAATAACTCTAGTAATGACTCTAGTAACTCAAGGACAAATGTCACTTTTTCCTCACTGGTCAATGCTCTACCACCTCTTTTGCCATCACATAAACTTGAGTGGCAACACAGAGAAGAGCATCTTAGGTTTTGTTGTTGTTGTTCATCCCTTTACAACTTGCCACTTCTACTGCAGTCAGAACAGGCATATGGAATATAGAACCTAGTGGTTTTTGCTTGAGAAACATTCCAGCAAACTATTCTGTTCCACCCTGGGTGGCACTAGAGGAAAAGGGGAAATCAAGCCAAGTTCTTAATGGTGAGGAACTGGAAATCAATTTTGGATGCTGTCAGGTATACTCCTGGAGCATCTTTGTTCCACCTCAATGGTAGAACGAGGAGGGCTGACAGGAACAACAAAGGCACCTGTGTCGGTCGGAGACAGGCTAAGTCTGACCAAGGAAGGAAAACTTCAATGGAAAATCTATCACCACCCTGATCTGGAGAAGGTAGGATTTTCTCTGGTAGAAAAAGCCACAGCTGTGGCTGCCACTTTTCTCTCTTTCAAAAGGGAGCTAACAGTTCCAGAACCACCCCCTTTAAAATACATTTTGAGAGACTGGAATAAGTTTGATTCCCAGAGCTTAACCTTACTTGGAGAAATGTAATGCATATCTTAGGACATATGCTGACTCCTGACTCAAAAACTCAGTTTTGGAAAAAGCTAATGCATATGAAGATGAATGGTTTGGTAATAAATCAACGGGAAAGAACGAGGATGAAATATCTGCCTTTTCTCCTGGGAATCAGGCAGTCTCCACAACAGAGCCAGATTGGTGCTATAACGTAGTTAAAGGAAGGTGGTATCAGAGCCACTTTGCCAGATGTATTCTTGAAGGTCTCAAGTGAGTGTGCACTAAGAGTTTAAATTATTCTAAGTTGGCTGACATAGAACAGAAAAAGGAAGAAGCTCCTGATAAATTCCTGGATAGACTTTGGGAGGCTTTTCATGAGGCTCTGAAAGTGCAGAGGGAAGGAGGAATGATCTTACGAGATAGGGTTCTCACTCAGTTGGCTCCAGATACCTGCTGTAAGTTACTAAAACAGGTATATAGAGAAAGATATTCTTTAAATAACCTGTTGCAAATGGCTCAGGCAGTTTATTATGGCAGAGAATACAAGGAGGAAAACAGGAGACAGAAAAGAATCAGGCAAAAGGCTGAAGCCCCAGCAATGACTATAAAATCCACTCTGAAACAGCCTGAAGAGAAAAATGCCCAGAGGAACCCAGCTGAACAAAGACAAACTTACTATTATGGTGGAAATGAGGGACATCTCAAGCGAGATTGCACTCATGCATTTAAGCCACCCTCAACTCCATGTCCAGTCTGCAAAGGACCACACTGGAGAAGAGACTGCCCTCAGAGGTATAGGTCTCAGGGGGTCAGACTGTCAAGACAATCAGGACTAAAGTATTCCTGGGGTCCCTACAACACAAATTCCTGTCCTAATAACACCTGAGGAGCCCTGCATATTAATAACTGTGTGTGTATGTGTGTGTGTGTGTGGGGGGGGTGATGAGTTGATTTCCTTTTGAAAACTCAGGCAACTTTCTCTGTGCTCAGTGGAGCCCCTGGTCCACTTTCTTCCCAATATATTACCATAATGGGACTGTTTGGACAAGCCAAATTCTATTACTTCAGTCATTCTTTAAACTGCAACTGGGACTCTGTGCTGCCTTCACACGAATTTTTTTATTGTGTCAGAGTCTCCCCAACCCCCTTCTGGGGAGGGATATAGAGCAAGACCCAGGTCTCTATATACATGAATATGGAACCCATCCTTTCTCTCCCATTAATTGAACAAAATATAAATCCTAGAGTGTGGGCTGATGGAAAAACTGTGGTTTGAGCACAAGATGCTGTTCCCTGTCATTATCAAGCTCAAAGATCCTCACCTATTTTCACATCAAAAACAGTAGCAACTAAAGCCTGAGGTTAAGGAAGAGTTAAAATCCATTATTGAAAATTTAAAGGAACGAGGGTGGTTAATTCTGTTAACAGTCCATGCCATACTCCTATTTTGGGTATAAAAGTCAAATGATAAATGGAAACTAGTTCAAGGTTTACAAATAATAAATAAGGCTGTGGTTTCTTTACACCCTGTGGTGCCTAATCCTTATACTTTATATTCTGAAATTCCTGAATGAGCCAAATATTTTTCAGTCATTGATTTGAAGGATACCTTCTAGAGTTAAACCGATAATAAGTTATCTTCAACCAATGCCTTTAAGACAATTGAGAAGAGCCTTGAGCATTACAGGTTATTGCTGTATTTGGATTCCAGGTTATGGGGAACTTTCCAGACCTTTATATAAACATAACTGGAACTCAACACACCAAAACTGATAAGCTTATATGGTCATCAAAGACTCAAAATGTCTTTATGTCTCTTTAAATTTCTCTTTACAGGCTTTTGCTTGAAGCTTGCCCACACGGTCAGAATTTAATCTGTTTATTACTTAAAAGAAAAGTATGGCATTAGCAGCCATGGCACAACCCCAAGGGTCTCATCAGCAACCTGTAGAATCCATGAAATTATTCCCAGGTTTGGGCTATGGAACCTTCAGAGTAACAATGGCTCCCCCTTTAAAGCTGCTATGACTCAAAGTATTCAAAGCTCTAGGAATAGAATAGTACTTACACTGTTCCTGGAGACCCCAATCTTGAGGAGAAGTTGGAAAGGCTAATGACATTATTAAGAGGCACCTGCATAAGCTAACTCAGGAAACACAAGACAGTTGGTTTAAAGTGTTACCCAGAGCTTTAATGAGGGCACAAATGGCCCCTAAGAAGAAGAGACTGTTTCCTTTTGAATGTCTTCAAGGCAGACCACTTTTGTGCACAGATATTGTCTTAGATCCTGAAACTTTAGAATTAACTATGTGACTCAACTTTCAGCCTTTCAACAGACGTTATGAGAACTCTAGGAGGTAACTCCTGACCCAGCGTCTGACTCAGACAAGCGGTTGTGTGAACAGAAGTAGTGATAAAATATATTGGGATATGGGAGACAATCTCTATGTTGTCCTGGCATGAAAGTTTTCTACTAGGTTATTCTTTCTTCCCCCCACAGTTTCAAAGGGCCAGGAATTGACCCATGTGCACCACATTCGAGTTAAAAAGTGGCACCGTGACCGAGACTAAGTGATATCATTTTTATGTTTTTAGTCTCCATGCTCTTATTTTTCAGAAGGGCCTGATAACTTATATGGGCTTGCTTCTGCTGACTTCTAAACTCTAAAGTCTGTTGTTTGACCCTCAAGTCAATGCCTTCCTCCCCTGGGCTAATTCTTACATTGCATTTCATAATCAGTCTAATTGCATTTCATAATCGGTCTAATTGCTGGGTCTGCAGAGTTTGCCCTTCCTCATCAGTGGAGGACTTCACATTGTGGGTTTCTCTGCTTCCAGAAAAAGGACTTTCTTCAAATCTGCAAAAATCTTTACCAACAGCAATCATATGTGACTGCCTATTTTTAATCTGATGACATCTAACAATCCTAAAATGGAATGGTGCAACACTTCGTACCTTAACTATGGACTTAATGTGGCTTTTAACTTTGATTATGTTTTAACTTGGTTTAATGACTATTTTTCCTTATATCTGTGACTGTATAATGGGGCTTGTTTCTGTCTAAAAACTTTAATTTGCAAATTATTATTCAGGCTCCTACAGGTGCCACAGCTTTCTCCGACTATTACATAAGGTCCTCGGATCAGAGATCATCAATATGAGGGTAAGAGAATATGCTGCCTCAACAGTTTCAGCAGGAAGCAGCTGAAGAATGAGATCAACATCCTTTTCTGTGGCATCCATATTCCCCTGTCTATGAAAAAGGGGGATGAGAGAGCTAATTCTTAGGTAGATTGATAAGGATTCTGGGACCCTTAAGAAGGAGAAAAGGGCAAATATGTTTTTCTTTCTTTCTTTCTTGTTTCCCCCACATTCCTTGTATTAGTCACATAAGACACTTTTTTTCTTCAGCTAAGAGTTGTGGCAAGAATGTATTTTACCTAAGACTAATCATGAATCAAGGCAAATCGAAAATGATCAAACAGGAGAAGGCAAGGTGAACATCGAAACTTAGGAATCAGTGAACTAAAATGTACTGGAATGGGTGAATTTAACTCAGATGATCATTATACCTACTACTGTGGGCAAGAATCCCTTAGAAGAAATGGAGTAGCCATTATAGTCAACAAAAGGGCCCAAAATGTAGTACCTGGATTCAGTTTCAAAAATGATAGAATCATCTCTGTTTGTTTCCAAGGCAAAACATTCAAAATCACGGTAATCCAAATCTATGCCCCAACCAATAATGCTGAAGAAACTGAAGTTGAATGGTTTTTATAAAGACCTATAAAACCTTCTAGAATTAACACTCCCAAAATATGTTATTTTTCATTATAGAGAACTGGAATGCAAATGTAGTAAGTCAAGAAACACCTGGAGTAACAGGCGAGTTTAGCCTTGGGATACAGAATGAAGTAGGGCAGAGGTTAATAGAGTTCTGCCAGGAGAATGCAACGGTCATAGCAAACACCCTCTTCCAACAACACAAGAGAATACTCTACAGATGGACATTACCAGATAGTCAACACTTAAATCAGATTGATTATATTATTTGCAGCCAAAGATGAAGAAGCTCTATACCAGCAAAAATAAGACCAGGAGCTGACTGTGGCTCAGATCATGAAATCCTTATTGCTAAATTCAGACTTAAATTGAAGAAAGTAGGAAAACCACTAGACCATTCAGATATGACCTAAATCAAATCCCTAACGACTATACAGTGGAAGTGAGAAATAGATTTAAGGGACTAGATCTGATAAACAGAGTGCCTGATGAACTATAGATGGAGGTTCATGACACTGCAGAGGAGACAGGGATCAAGACCATCCACAAGAAAAAGAAATGCAAAAAGCAAAATGACTGTCTGAGGAGGTCTTATAAATAGCTGTGAAAAGAAGAGAAGCCAAAAGTAAAGGAGAAAAGGAAAGATATACTCATTTGAATGTAGAGTTTGAAAGAATAGCAAGGAGTGATAAGAAAGCTTTCCTCAATGATCAATTAAAACAGGCAGAAGAAAACAATAGAATGGGAAAGTCTAGAGATCTCTTCAAGAAAATCAGAGATATAAGGGAGCACTTCATCCAAAAATGGGCAAAATAAAAAGCAGAAATAATATGAACCTAACAGAAGCAGAAGATATTAAGAAGACGTGGCAAGAATACACAAAAGAAATGTACAAAAAAGATCTTCATGACCCAGATAATCACGATGGTGTGATCACTCCCCTAAAGCTAGATATCCTGGAATGTGAAATCAAGTGGGCCTTAAAGAGTAGCACTGTGAACAAAGCTAGTGGAGGTGATGGAATTCTGGTTGAGCTGTTCCAAATCCTGAAAGATGATACTGTGAAAGTGCTGCACTCCATATGTCAGCAAATATGGAAAACTCAGCAGTGGCCACAGGACTGGAAAAGGTCAGTTTTCTTTCCAATCTCAAAGAAAGGCAAGGCTAAAGAATGCTCACAATCAATACTACACAATTGCACTCATCTCACATATTAGCAAAATAATGGTCAAAATTTTCCAAGCCAGGCTTCAACAATACGTGAACCATGATATTCCAGATGTTCAAACTGGTTTTAGAAAGGGCAGAGAAACCAGAGATCAATTGCCAACATCCGCTGGATCATCAAAAAAGCATGAGAGTTCCAGAAAACATCTATTTCTGCTTTATTGACTGTGCCAAACCCTTTGACTCTGTGGATCACAATCAGTTAGGTTCAGTCACTCAGGAGTGTCCAACTCTTTGCGAATCGATGAAATGCAGCATACCAGGCCTCTTTGTCTATCACCAACCCCTGGAGCCTACCCTAATTCATATCTATTGGGTTGGTGATGCCATCCAACCATCTCATCCTCTGTTGTCCCCTCTTCTTCCTACCTTCAATCTTACCCAAAACCAGGGTCTTTTCAAGTAAGTCAGCACTTTGCATCATGGGGTCAAAATATTGGAGTTTCAGGTTCAACATAAGTCCTTCTAATGAACACTCAGGACTGATTTCCTTTACGATAGACTGGTTGGATCTCCTTGCAGTCCAAGGACTCTCAAGAGTCTCCTCCAACACCACAGTTCAAAAGCATCAGCTTTTCAGTGCTCAGGTTTCCTTTTAGTCTAAGTCTCACATTCATATATCACTAGTGGAAAAACATAGCCTTTAGTAGATGGCTTTTGTTGGCAAAATAAGGTCTCTGCTTTTTAATATGCTGTCTAGGTTGGTTATAACTTTCCTTCCAAGGAGTAAGCTTCTTTTATTTTATTTTTAATTTTTATTTATTTTTTTAAAAATTACAATACTGTGTTTGTTTTGCCATACATTGACATGAATCAGCCACAGGTGAACACAATCTCCCAATGCTGAAGCCCCCTCCCACCTCCCCACCCCACACCATCTACCTGAATCATCCTGTGCACCAGCCCCATGCATCCTGCATCCTGCATTGAACATAGACTGGCGCTTCATTTCTTACAAGATAGTATACATGTTTCAATGCCATTCTCCCAAGTCATCCCACACTTTCCCTCTCCCCCAGAGTCCAAAAGTCCGTTCGTAAGAGTCTTTTAAATTCACAGCTCCAATCACCATCTGCAGAGATTTTGGAGCCCCGCCCCCCAAAAAATCATTCACTGATTCCACTGTTTCCCCATCTATCTTCCATGAAGTGATGGGACCAGATGCCATGATATTAGTTTTTGAATGTTGAACTTTAAGTCAACATTTTCACTCTCCTCTTTACTTTCATCAAGAGGCTCTTAAGTTCTTCACTTTCTGCCATAAGGGCGGAGTCATCTGCATATCTGAGGTCATTGATATTTTTCCTGGCAATTTTGATTCTAGCTTGTGCTTCATCCAGCCCAATGTTTCTCATGATGTACTCTGCATATAAGTTAAATAATCAGAGTGACAGTATACAGCCTTGATGTACTCCTTTTCCTATTTGGAACCAGTTTGTTGTTCCATGTCCAGTTCTAACTGTTGCTTCCTGACCTGCATACAGGTTTCTCAAGAGGCAGGTCAGGTGGTCTCGTATTCCCATCCCTTTCAGAATTTTCCACAGTTTATTGTGATCTACACAGTCAAAGGCTTTGGCATAGTCAATAAAGCAGAAGTGAATGTTTTTTTGAAACTTTTTTTTTAATGATCCAGCGGATGTTGGCAATTTGATCTCTGGTTCCTCTGCCTTTTCTAAAACCAGCTTAAACATCTGGAAGTTCATGGTTCACATGTTGCTGAAGTCTGATTTTCAGAATTTCGAGCATTGCTTTACTGACGTGTGAGAGAGTGCATTTTGTGGTAGTTTGTGCATTCTTTGGCATTGCCTTTTTTGGGGAATGGAATGAAAACTGATCTTTTTGAGTCCTGTAGCCACTGCTGAGTCTTCCAAATTTGCAGACATATTGAGGGCAGCACTTTCACAACATCATCTTTTAGGATTTGAATAAAACATGGGTGTGAATGTGGGTGTCAATAGGATGTGAATGTATATTATAATAAACTGTAGATAATTCTGAAAGAGATTGGGATACCAGACCACCTGACCTATCTCCTGAGAAATCTGTGTGTGGGTCAGGAAGCAACAGTTAAAACTAGACATGTAACAACAGACTGTTTTCAAATAGGAAAAGGAGTTCTTCAAGGCTGTATACTGTCACCATGAAAAATGCTGGGCTATGATCACAAGCTGGAATCAAGATTACTGGCAGAAATATAAATATACTCAGATATGCAGATGACACCACCCTTATAGCAGGAAGTGAAGAACTAAAGAGTCTCTTGATGAAAGTGAAAGAGGACACTGAAAAAGTTGGCTTAAAGCTCAACATTCAGGAAAAAAAAGATCATGGCATCTGGTCCCATCACTTCATGGAAAATAGATGGAGAAACAGTGGAAACAGTGGCAGACTTTATTTTCTTGGGCTGCAAAATCACTGTAGATGGTGACTGCAGCCATGAAATTAAAAGACACTTGCTCCTTGGAAGAAAAATTATGACCAACCTAGACAGCATATTGAAAAACAAAGACCTTACTTGCTAACAAATGTCCATCTATTTGAGGCTATGGTTTTTCCAGTAGTGATGTATGGATGTGAGAGTTGCACTATAAAGAAAGCTGAGTGCTGAGTAATTGATGCTTTTGAACTGTGTTGTTGGAGAAGATTGTTGAGAGTCCATTGGACTTCAGGAGATCAAACCAGTCTATCCTAAAGGAAATAGGTCCTGAATGTTCATTGAAAGGACTGATGTTGAAGCTGAAACTCCTATACTTTGGCTCCCTGATGCAAAGAGCTGACTCATTTGAAAAGACCATAATTCTGGGAAAGATTGAAGGCAGAAGAAGAAGAGGATTACATATGAGATGGTTGAATGGCATCATCAACTCAATGAACATGAGTTTGAGTAACCTCCTGGGGTTGGTAATGGATAGGGAGGCCTGGTGTGTTGCAGTCCGTGGGGTCACAGACAGTCAGAGAGGACTGAGCCAGTGAACTTACCTGAAATTTATTTAAGTCCATAGCTAATGACTACACAACAAAACAACTCATTTTTCTTAACAAGAGTCTTCTAGCTAATCCTGTTATCTTAACACGTGTGTTGTCAGAATAGGTCTGGTAAGACTTTTCTCTTTTTAGTAACCAGTTGAAAAAAAAATCAATTTGAGGGAACGATTGCTAAATCAAGGCAAGGAAGTAATTTCAAGGCTGCATTTATTTTAGGAAAATTGTTCCTTCTCAGTCACCAATTAATTTACTGATATCTGATCATGAAGTTTTTACTGATATCCTGATCATGTGGTGAATCAGAATCTGCCTGCAATTCAAGAGATGTGGGTTCAATCCCTGGGTCAGGAAGAACCCCTTTAAAAAAACAAAACAAACAAACAACAACAAACTGAAATCATGGCTTTTGATCCCAGTGCTTCATGGCAGATAGAAAGGAGAAAGTGGAAACAGTGACATATTTACTTTTCTTGGGGTCCATAATAACTGTAGATGATGACTGCAGACATGAAATTCAAAGATACTTGCTCCTTAGAAGGATATCTATGACATATCTAAACAGCATATCAAAAAACAGAAACAACACTTTGTCAACTTTATCAATCAGGATAAAGTTCCTTTATTAAAGAGGAACTTTAAGAGAAACCCAAGTAAGATGGTAGGTGTTGCAAAATAGCATCACAGGGCAGACACACTGAAACCATACTCACAGAAAATTAGTCAGTCTAATCACACTAGGACCAGTCTAACTCAATGAAACTAAGCCATACCCACAGAGTAACCCAAGATGGGCAGTCATGGTGGAGAGGCCTGACAAAATGTGGTCCACTGGAGAAGGGAATGACAAACCACTTCAGTATTCTTGCCTTGAGAACCCCATGAACAGTATGAAAAGGCAAAGTGATAGGATGCTGAAAAAGAAACTCCCCAGTTCAGTAGGTGCCCAATATGCTACTGGAGATCAGTGGAGAAATAACTCTAGAAAGAATGAAGGGATGGAGCCAAAGCAAAAATTATACCCAGTTGTGAATGTGACTGGTGACAGAAGCAAGGTCCTATGCTGTAAAGAGCAATATTGCATAAGAACCTGGAATGTCAGGTCCATGAGTCAAGGCAAATTGAAAGTGGTCAAACAAGAGATGGCAAGGGTGAATGTCAACATTCTAGGATTCAGCGAACTAAAATGGGCTGGAATGGGTGAATTTAACTCAGATGACCATTATATCTACTACTTTGGGCAGGAATCCCTCAGAAGAAATGGAGTTGCCATCATGGTCAACAAAAGAGTCCAAAATGCAGTACTTGGATGCAATCTCAAAAACGACAGAATGATCTCTGTTTCTCTCCAAGGCAAAACATTCAATATCACAGTGAACCAAGTCTATGCCCCAAACAGTAATGCTGAAGAAGCTGAATTTGAACGGTCTATGAAGATCTACAAGACCTTTTAGAATTAACACCTAAAAAGATGTCCTTTTCAGTTTACAGGAATGGAAAGCAAAAGTAGAAAGTCAAGAAACACCTGGAGTAACAGGCAAATTTGGCCTTTGAATGTGGAATGAAGCAGGGCAAAGACTAATAGAGTTTTTCCAAGAAAATGCACTGGTCATAGCAAACACCCTCTTCCAACAACACAAGAGAAGACTCTACACATGGACATCACCAGATGGTCAACACCAAAATCAGATTGATTATATTCTTTGCAGCCAAAGATGGAGAAGCTCTATGCAGTTAACAAAAACAAGTCTAGGAGCTGACTGCGGCTCAGATTATGAACTCCTTATTACCAAATTCAGACTCAAATTGAAGAAAGTAGGGAAAACTGCTAGACCATTCATGTATGACCTAAATCAAATCCCTTATGATTATACAGTGGAAGTGAGAAATAGATTTAAGGGCCTAGATCTGATAGATAGAGTGCCTGATGAACTATGGAATGAGGTTTGTGACATTGTACAGGAGACAGTGATCAAGACAATCCCCATGGAAAATAAATGTAAAAAGCAAAATGGCTGTCTGAGGAGGCCTTACAAATAACTGTGAAAAGAAGTGAAAAGCAAAGGAGAAAAGGAAAGATATAAGCATCTGAATGCAGAGTTCCAAAGAATAGCAAGAAGAGATAAGAAAGCCCTCTCAGCAATCAATGCAAAGAAACAGAGGAAAAGAACAGAATGGGAAAGACTAGAGATCTCTTCTAGAAAATGAGATAGCAAGGGAACACTTCATGCAAAGATAGGTTCAATAAAGAACAGAAATGGTATGGACCTAACAAAAGAAGAAAATATTAAGAAGAGGTGGCAAGAATACACAGAAGTACTGTACAAAAAGATCTTCATGACTCGGATAATCACGATGGTGTGATCACTCATTTAGAGACAGACATCCTAGAATGTGAAGTCAAGTGGGCCTTAGAAAGCATCACTACGGACAAAGCTAGTGGAGATGATGGCATTCCAGTAGAGCTATTTCAAATCCTGAAAGACGATGCTGTGAGAGTGCTGCACTCAATATGCCAGCAAATTTGGAAAACTCAGTAGTGGACACAGCACTGGAAAAGGTCAGTTTTCATTTCAATCCCAAGGAAAGGAAATGCCAAAGAATGCTGAAACTACCACACAATTGCACTCATCTCACATGTTAGTAAAATAATGCTCAAAATTCTCCAAGCCAGGCTTCAGCAATACATGAACCATGAACTCCCTGATGTTCAAGGTGGTTTTAGAAAGGGCAGAGGAACCAGAGATCAAATTGCCAACATCTGCTGGTTCATGAAAAAAGCAAGAGAGTTCCAGAAAAAAACATCTATTTCTGCTTTATTGACTATGCCAAAGACTTTGACTGTGTGGATCACAATAAACTGTGGAACATTCTGAGAGAGATGGGGATACCAGACCACTTGATCTGCCTCTTAAGAAATCTGTATGCAGGTCAGGAAGCAACAGCTAGAACTGGACATGGAACAACAGACTGGTTCCAAATAATAAAAGAAGTATGTCAGGGCTGTATGTTGTCCCCTGCTTATTTGACTTCTATGGAGAGTACATCATGAGAAACTCTGGACTGGAAGAAGCACAAGCTGGAATCAAGATTGCTGGGAAAAATATCAATAACCTCAGATATGCAGATGACACCACTCTTGTGGCAGAAAGTGAAGAGGAACTAATAAGCCGCTTGATGAAAGTGAAAGAGAAGAGTGAAAAAGTTGGCTTAAAGCTCAACATTCAGAAAACGAAGATCATGGCATCTGCTTCCATCACTGCATAGGAAATAGATGGGGAAACAGTGGAAACAGTGTCAGACTTTATTTTGGGGGGCTCCAAAATCACCGCAGATGGTTACTGCGGCCATGAAATTAAAAGCCGCTTACTCATTGGAAGGAAAGTTATGACCAACCTAGAGAGCATATTCAAAAGCAGAGACATTACTTTGCCAGCTAAGGTCCGTCTAGTTAAGGCTATGGTTTTTTCCTGTGGTCACGTATGGATGTGAGAGTTGGACAGTGTAGAAGACTGAGCTCCAAAGGATTGATGCTTTTGAACTGTGGTGTTGGAGAAGACTCTTGAGAGTCCCTTGGACTGCAAAGAGATCCAACCAGTCCATTCTGAAGGAGATCAGCCCTGGGATTTCTTTGGAAGGAGTGAAGCTAAAGCTGAAACTTCAGTAGTTTTGTCACCTCATGCGAAATGTTGACTCATTGTAAAAGACTTTGATGCTGGGAGGGATTGGGGGGCTGGAGGAGAAGGGGACGACAGAGGATGAGATGGCTGGATGGCATCACTGATTCGATGGTCGTGAGTCTGAGGGAACTCCAGGAGTTGGTGATGGCCAGGGAGTCCTGGTGTGCTACGATTCATTAGGGTTACAAAGAGTTGAACACGAGTGACTGACTGAACTGAACTGAACTTATCAATGAAGTTCCATGTAGTCAAAGCTGTTTTTTTTTTTTTTCCCAGTAGTTGTGTACATATGTGAGAGTTAAAGCATAAGGAACGTTGAGTGCCAAAAAATTTATACTTTCAAATTGTGTTACTGGAAAACACTCTCAAGAGTCTCTTGGACAGCAAGGAAATCAAAGTAGTCAATACTAAAGTAAATTAATCCCAAATGTTCATTGGAAGTGCTGGTGTTGAAGCTGAATCTACAATACTTTGTGCCATCTGATGTGAAGTAATGACTCATTGAAAAATGAAACACTGATTTTGGGAAAAGATTGAATGCCAAGAAAAAGAGAAGTGAGGAGCAGAGAATGAGTTGGTTAGAGAGCATCATGGATTCAATGAACCGAAATCTGAGCAAACTAAGAGATGGTTGAAGACAGAGGAGCCTGGTATACTACAGCTCATGGGATAGAGTCAGACATGCCTTACAAAATGAATAAAAAGAAAAGATAGCTGGAAACATCTCTAGAAAGAGAAAAGAAACAGTCACCAAGACCAAGAAGCATGGAAAGTCACAGGCAAAATAAACTCAAGGGGGAATATGCAGAGACATATAGTAAGCAGGTTGACAAAAAGTGAAGACCAAAAACAAATACTAAAGGGAAATAGCAACAAGTAACATACAATGTAATAAAGTTATCAGCTTATTTCTCAGCAAAATCTCTTCAGGGAAGAAGGTAGTGGAATAATATATTTAAAGTGATGAAAAGAAAAAAATTACAACCAAGAATCGACTATCCAGGAAGTCTCTCATTCTTAATTGATGGAAAAATGAAAAACTTTACAGACCAGCAAAAGCAGAATTCAGCACCACCAGATCAACTTTGTAATAAATGCCAAAATCTGTCCTAGGTGCAAAAGAAAAGGCCACAATTAGAAATAAGAAAATTATGAATGGAAAAGCTAAATGATAAAGACAAACATATACAATAAATTTAGTAAATCATCTACACAGAAATATAATGTCCAAACCAGTAACTGTGAGAAGAGTGAGCAAATGCAGAATATTGAAAATGCATTTGAATAAAAAAAAAAAAACAGGAACTTAAAACAATATTGTTTATATACATATATATACAATCCCATGGTAACTATGAACAAAAAATCTACAATAGAAAACCTCATAAAGTAGAAGGAATTCAAACACAACAGTAAACTTGGACACCAAATTTAAAGGGAAGAGAACAAAAGAGGAAGGGAAGAATAAAGACTTATAGAAACAGTTTTTGTTTTTGTTATTTAGTTGCCAAGTTTTTTCTGACTCTTCATGTTCCATGGATTACAGCGTGCCAGGCTCCTCTGTCCCTGGGATTTCCCAGGCAAGAACACTGGAGTGGGTAGCAGTTTTCTTCTAAAACAAAGAAACAAACAAACAAAAAACAAACAAAAACAAACAAAAAAACGGATAAAACAAAATCAATTGACAAAATGGCAATTGGGACATACTTATCAATATTTACCTTATATGTAAATGGGTTAAACACTCCAACCAAAAGAAATAAACTGGCTAAATGGATACAAAAACAAAATTCACATGTATATGTTGTCTACAAGAGACCCACTTGAGATCTAGGAACACAAAAAAACTGAAAATAAGGGGATAGAAAAGGTATTCCATGCAAATGGAAATCAAAAGGAAAATGGAATACTAATGTTGGAGAAAATAAGCTTTTAAAATAAAATTTGTTTACCAGAGACAAAAGGGTTTCCGGGGGATACTAATAAAGATCCTGTCACTCTTCTCCCTTCCTGCTCTTAATCGTTCCCAGCATAAAGATCTTTTCCAATGAGTCAGATTTTCATGTTAAGTAGCCAAAGTATAGAAGCGTCATCTTCAGCAACAGTCCTTCTAATGCATATTAAAGGATGATTTCCATTAGGATTGACAGTTTTTATCTATTTGCAGTCCAAGGGACTCAGAAGAGTCTTCTCCAGCACCACAGTTTGAAAGCATCAGTTCTTCAGCACTCAGCCTTCTTTATGGTTTAGTTATCTCATCCTTGCATGACTACTGGAAAAACCATATTTTTAACTATAAGGACTTTTATCAGCAACAAGATATCTCTGTTTTTCAAGATGATGCTTAGGTTTGTCATAATTTTTCTTCCAAAGAGCAAGAAGCATCATTTAACTTTATGGCTGCAGTCAACATCTGTAGTGAATTTGGATCCCCAAAATCTGTCACTATTTCCACTTTTCCCCCTTCAATTTGTCATGAAGTGATGTGGCCAAAATGCCATGATCTTAGTTTTCTTTTCTTTTTTTTTTTACTGCTTTTTCACTCTCCTCTTTAATCCTCATCAAAAGGCTTTTTACTTCTCCTTCATTTTCTGCCATTAGAGTGGTAACATCTGGCTATCTGAGACTGTTGATATTTCTTCCAGCAGTCATGATTCTGTCTTGCGGTTCTTCCAGTCCAGAATTCTGCAAGATGTACTTCACATATAATTTAAATAAACAAGGTGACAATATACAGCCTTGTCATACATTTTTCCTAGTTTTGAACCAGTCATTTGTTCCATGTAAAGTTGTAACTGTCACTTCTTGACCTGCATACAGGTTTCTCAGGAAATAGGTAATGTGGTCTGATATTCCCATCACTTTAAGAACTTTCCACAGTTGATTGTGATCCACAGAAAGACTTTAGCATAGTCAATGAAGCAGAAGTAGATTCCCCCACCCCCACCCCTGGAATTCCCTTGATTTTTCTATGAACCAATGAATGTCTGCAATTTGATCTCTGATTTCTTTGCTTTTCCTAAACTCAGATTATATATCTGGAATTTCTTGGTTCATGTACTACTGAAGCCCAGCTTGTAGGATTTTGAGCATAACGTTAGAATTAAAAATGAGTGCAATTGTCTGGTAGTTTGAACATTCCTTGGCACTATCCTTCTTTCATTCCAATGAAATGAAACTCAGTCCTGTAGTCACTGAGTTTTCAAAATTTGTGGCATATTGAGTATTAGCATTTTAATAGCATCATCTTTTAGGATTTGACATATCTCAGCTGGAATTCTCTCACCCCACTAGCTTTGTTCACAGCAGTGGTTCTTTATGACCCCAGAAGATCTGGTTCTAGATGAGTGACCACACACTCCAGGATATCTGACTCTAGGTGAGTGACCACCCCATCATGGTTATCTGGATCATTAAGACCTTTTGAGTACAGTTCTTCTGTGTGTTCTTCCCACTTCCTCTGCCTCTGTTAGGCACATACTGTTTCTGCTTTTTTTTTTTTTTTCCCTTGCATGATATGTTCCCTTGATCTGTCTGATTATCTTGATGAGATCTCTATTCTTTCCCATCGTATTGCTTTCCTTTACTTCCTTGCATTGTTCACTATTTCCTTGCTCTTGCTGTTCTCTTAAACTCTGCGTTCACATGGGTATATCTTTCCCTTTCTCCCTTGCCTTTCACTTGCCTTCTTTCCTCAGTTATTTGAATAGCTTCCTCAGAACCATTTTGCCTTTTTGCATTTGTTTTTCTTTGGAATGGTTTTGATCATTGCCTCTTGTATAATGTTATCAACATCTTTCTATAGTTCTTCAGGTATTCTCTCTACCAGATCTAACTCCATGCATCTATTTGTCATCTCCACTGTAGAATCAAAGGGATTTGATTTAGGTTATACCCATTGTTTTCCATATTTTGTTCAATTTCATTCTGAATTTTCAATAAGAATCTGATAATCTGAGCCACAGTCATCTGCAGGTCTCGTTTCTGTTGATGGTATAGAGCTTCTCCATTATAGGCTGCAAATATTATAATCAGTATGATTTTGGTATTGACCATCTGGTGGTGTCCATGTGCAGAGTTGTCTCTTGTGTTGTTGGAAAAAGGTGTTTGCTTTGACCAATGTGTTCCCTTGACAACGCTCTGTTAACCTTTGCCCTGCTTCATTTTGTACTCCAAGGACAAACTTACCTGGAACTCCAAATATCTCTTGACTTCCTACTTCTGCCTTCCAATCTCCTATGATGAAAAGGACAGCTTTTTTACAATGTTGGTTCTAGAAGGTCCTGTAGGTCTTCATAGACTGGTCAACTTCAGCTTCTTTAGCATTAGTGACTGGGGCATAGACTTGGATTACTGTGGTATTGAATGGTTTGCCTTGGAAATAAATTGAGATCATTCTGTTGTTTTTGAGATTGCACCCAAGTGCTACATTTTGTTAGCTATGTTCATTAATCCATTTCTTCTAAGGGATCATTTTCCACAGTAAAATTAAATTAATCCTTTCCAATTTATTTTAATTCACTGATCCTAAAGGTGTCGATATTCACTCTTGCCATCTCCTGCTTGGTCACTTACAGTTTACCTTGATTCATGTACCTAACATGGCTCCCACGTGGGGCTAGTGGTAAAGAACTCACTTGCTAATGCAGCATACATAAGAGACTCACATTTAAATACTGAGTCAAGATCTCCTGAAGAGGGTATGGCAACCCATTCCAGTATTATTGCCTGGATAATCCCATGGACAGGAGAGCTTGGTGGGCTAAAGGACATAGGGTCACCAAGAGTTGGATAAGACTGAAATGACTAAGCATGCACTCATTTCAGGTTCGCTTGCAATGTTGTTTTTTGCAGTATTGAAATTTACTCTCATCATCAGATACATTCATAACTGAGCATCATTTCTGCTCTTCCTTGCCACTCCATTGTTTCTGGAGGTGTTAGTAATTGCCTCCTTCTCTTCCCCCAGTGGTATATTGGCCACTTTCTGACGTTGGGGGCGGGGGTCTCATCTTCCAGGGTCATGCCTTTTTGCCTTTTCATACTATTCATGTTCTTGTAGTTCTCATGGCAAGAATACTGGAGTGATTTGCCATTCTCTCCTCCAGCAGACCACGCTTTGTCAGGTACAATTGAGTTACAGTTGAGTTAAAAATTCTAAACTGAAAAACAGGCAAATCAACTTCTTCCCACTCAGGAGACTCTGAAGGTCTCCTATTTCACAAACGTCAATGGCACCTTGATCCTCTCTCTCCCCCTGTATTGTCTTTTCTCTGTGCCTTTCTTAATTTAGTTATTTACCTCTTTCTTCTCTGCTTTAATCATGGATATGTTTTCTTTAAACCCTCAGGCTCTGAAGTATTGTTTTCTACACTGACCTGCTTTCCTCGCCAAGTGTGGTTCACTTAAATCAGTCTGAACCTGGGTTTAGCAACTTTGTTACTTTTTTCTCAGAGTATATACCTTAAAGCAACTTTAGAGTAAATGTTCAAACTCAGTGAAAATTTTAGTGCAAAGTCTAATGTAGTTTTAGAAATTCTTTATGAAGGAACAAATTGGACAGATATATAATTATCTCAATAAAATAATCACAAATGTACACGTCATAATTGTATTTTTGTATTTATGAGCAATTAAAATGTAGTTTTTAAATAAGGGAAGAATGACAACATAGAATGAGACTAGCTATATCAGTAAAATTATGTGTAGTTGTTAAGAATAAGTATGTACATTTATTAACCTGGAAAGAGTTTTAGTATATTTATATTTCACTGGAAAAAACATTGCAAAGCAACAGGTGTGGAGTGAACCAATATTAATTAAAATTAATCACATGTGTATATGTTTATTAACTTATGTAAATATTTTTAAAAAAATGAGATTAAACACAAAAATGATACTAGTCTTTAAATATAAGTGATAGGATTACAGATGACTATTACAAATGATTTATTTTATAAATATATATATGTTAATATAACCACTCATGGTTTATGTAATACTGACTTTTATAATACTTGAGAGCTTCTAATCATGTCTTTGTTCTTCATCATCAAAAGTATTTTATAAAAGATTATAAGTTCAGAACACTTGTTACTCTCTGCTTTAGATAACACACCATCTATTTTTCTTCCATTTAGACCTAAATCACATTAAATATTGATCAGTGTTCATTTCTTCACTATTAAATAAGTTTAAACCATTATAGTTGTATTTTAAAATTTATTATTCCAATGAAGGTTTTCATGAAAGTTATCAATAGGTACTTTAGGCTGAAAGTGAAATTCACTCAGTCCTGTCCAACTGTTTGTGAACCCATGGATTATACAGTCCATGGAATTTTCCAAGTCAGAATACTGGAGTGGGTTTCCCTTCCCCAGAGGATCTTCCCAACCCACGGATGGAACCCAGGTCTCTCACATTGCATGTGGATTCTTTACCAGCTGAGCCACAATGAAAGCCCAAGAATACTGGAATGGGTAGCCTATCTCTTCTCCAGGGGATCTTCCCAACCCAGGAATTGAACTGGGGTCTCCTGCATTGGAGGCAGATGGTTTTACCAACTCAGCTACCAGGAAAGCCCATTTATGGCTAACTCCATGCAATTAAAAAAAAGTTCCTTACTTTTTTTTTTCCTCATTTCATTGTGGACCCCTTCTCTCCTAACTAGGTGCTTCTATGACATCCTAAACTCGCATGTCATAGCAGGGATTGTTTAATTTTCCATCACTCTAACAGAACCATCAATCAGTTCCATTCATTTCAGCTGCTCAGTCATGTCTGACTCTTTGCAACCCCATGGACTGCAGCACACCAGAAGTCTCTGTTCATCACCAACTCCCTGAGCTTACTCAAACTTATGGCCATCAAGTTGGTGATGCTATCCAACTATCTCATGCTCTGTCGTGCCCTTCTCCTCCTGCCTTCAATCTTTCCCTACATCAGGGTGTTTTCCAATGAGTCAGTCCTTCACATCACGTGTTCAAAGTACTGAAGTATTGATTGAATCATAAGCTCCATGAAATTTGATTTATAACTCCAGGTACAGCAGTGCTATATATAAAGCAGATGTTCAAAATTTAGCAGCTAAATGAATGAATGAACAAATGAATAGCTTTTTTTTTAAAATCTGATGATCTTGAAATAATATTTTGTCATTGACATTCTACTATTGTTTCAGAAATTAATTAATTAATTTTACTGTTATACTTCTCAATGAAGACATTATCTCCCAATCATATAAAAGAAACTAAGGCTTTGAGCTTTTGCTGAACAATGTGTACACTGATAACTAGTTTTACAATAGGTTAACATAGAGGAAACTAAGCCTCAGGTTTATTAATATATCAATTTCCTAAATAGGACTACAAGTTAGCAAGCCAGACAATGCTTTTATCAACCAAACATTATATAAGCATATATATAGAAGCTGTATTATATAAGCTTAGCCCATGTGCAAGTAGATGAGAAACCAATAAAAACATGGATGTTGTGATTTATTGAGTTGAATCATATCAAAGACATATGGCTATGAAAAATCTAATTGAATTTTTATATTTCAGTTTGCCAGCAGTGTCTATTCTTTACAGTTAGGGGTTGTAGTCTTATCTAAGATTTAAATTTAATTTACCCAAGATTATCTCCCACTCTTGGGCCATTGACAAAGCAGTTCTTGGCAACTGGTAGGAGAATGTAGTCAGCACTTTTATGTTCTTTTTGGGCTCTATGTTTCAATTGAAAGCCTCAGATTTTGCAGACACATGTGGTT
This sequence comes from Nanger dama, assembly GCA_917880005.1. Classification (NCBI taxonomy): domain Eukaryota; kingdom Metazoa; phylum Chordata; class Mammalia; order Artiodactyla; family Bovidae; genus Nanger; species Nanger dama. The sequence continues at coordinate 1,904,708 of CAKJTW010000045.1, forward strand.
TCTGACTATATATTTCACTACAGAGAATGAATACTAGAGGACTATTGATTGTGGAAGGAACTGCTGTTTCTGTAATACACAGATCTTACCTCTCATGCTATAAGGGCTTGGACAAATAACCTTAAAATTTTCGTTGATGTGTCTTTATCTAATGCTTTCTTAAATAAGCATTAGAAAGAGACTTTCCAGGATGGTGGGGGAGTAGGAGGACATGGAGTTCTTCTCTCCCAACAAATGCATCAGGAATGTATCTACAAATGGAACAACTCTCATAGAGTACTCTAGCAGAGGACCTTTGACACCTAAAAGAATGAGAAAGATTCCCATACCACTAGTGAGATGAAAGAAATAAGGGAATGAAAGAGAAGAAGAAGAAGGATAGAATGTATGTCCCTAAAGAGGGACCTGTGGATGAGCAGTGGTTCCACATTCTGGGGAAGGGTCTTCATTGGCAGGGATATCAGCTGGGACAGAAAGGGAGCTTTCAGGGCTCACAGAAGAGCCCAGTAACTGTTCTGTGGCAGACAGGACAGAGTGAGACCTACTACAGATGCTTCATGTCATGGCCCTATGCACCTCAACCTGAGACAGTGCCTGCCAGTGCACATGAGGACTGGGTTCTGGCACATGGAGTTGCAAGAGAAGACCAAGTGAGGTGACCACTGCTGCCTGCAAGGGTATGGAAATGAGGAGTTCCTTAATTGGGAATGCTCATGGAGGAAGCCCAGACTCCACCACAGAATGAAAGCACAGTTATTGAGTTACAGGCAAAGGACAGGACAGCCATCTCAGCCTCTTTCTTCACTCATTGGCCCCTGCTTCCAAGGGCACTAGGAAGGGCTCTTGATACAGCCAGCAAGTAAACTCCTGCCATTGTCTCCTTCCCCCAGAACCTGGGTGAAATGCTCACCTTGTTCACCAAATGATGGGTTCATGAGTTCCAATTCCTATCCCAGCACTCTTCCACCTGGATGGCCTTCTTGCCCTAATTACTGCTTGAAGGGCTTACACATTCCAATCACTATGCTAGCACCCTCTCTCCTGGAGGCCTGCTTGCCCCATCTGCTGACTCAGTTTGTTCCTGGTTGACAGTCTCATGTGCTCCAGAAACCACTGGAGCAAACTCCAGTTGGAAGCATACACACAGAAGTGGAGCAGAAGCCACACCTGAGCTTCAGGGGCCTTGTGATTATGGAAGAAATGCTGAAACCTCTCCTTATAGTGAAACATGGCTTTACACCTCCACTGACAACTTCCTAAATTCAGTGCCTGCAAAAACACAACTGAAAGGACAACATGTGTTCCTGTAGCTGGTACAGGTCTAGCTTTAGCAGCTGTGGGCTTTGTTGATGCACATATGCAAGGATTGGCCAGGCAAGAGTCTGAGCTCCTTCACAGACCCCAATGAAGGTCCAAATTCACAAATACTTCATCCCTAGAAACTGATCTCCAATGATCTGTGCCACTGACTCAGTAACAGCAATGCCTAAAAGTGAGCACAACAATTGCTGACAAAACCACAGTTAAGGTAGAACCTAGTACAGTTCAGTTCAGTCGCTCAGTCACGTCTGACTCTTTGCAACCCCATGAATCGCAGCATGCCAGGCTTCCCTGACCATCACCATCTCTCGGAGTTCACTCAGACTCACGTCTATCGAGTCCATGATGCCATCCAGCCATCTCATCCTCGGTCGCCCCCTTCTCCTCTTGCCCCCAATCCCTTCCAGCATCAGAGTCTTTTCCAATGAGTCAACTGTTCTCATGAGGTGGCCAAAGTATTGGAGTTTCAGATTTAGCATCATTCCTTCCAAAGAACACCTAGAACAGACCTCCTTCAGAATGGACTGGTTGGATCTCCTTGCAGGCCAAGGGACTCTCAAGAGTCTTCCCCAATATCACAGTTCAAAACCATCAATTCTTTAGCACTCAGCCTTCTTCACAGTCCAAATTTCACATTCATACATGATCACAGGAAAAACCATAGCCTTGATTAGACGGACCATAGTGGGCAAAGTAATGTCTCTGCTTTTGAATATACTATCTAGGTTGGTCATAACTTTTCTTCCAAGAAGTAAGCGTCTTCTAATTTCCTGGCTGTAATCACCATCTGCAGTGATTTTGGAGCCCCCAAAATAAAGTCTGACATTGTTTCCACTGTTTTGCCATCTATTTCCCATGAAGTGATGGGAACGGATGCCATGATCTTCGTTTTCTGAATGTTCAGCTTTAAGCCAACTTTTTCACTCTCCTCTTTCACTTTCATCAAGAGGCTTTTTAGTTCCTCTTCACTTTCTGCCATAAGGGTGCTGTCATCTGCATATCTGAGGTTATTGATATTTCTCCATGCAATCTTGATTCTAGCTTGTGATTTTTCCAGTCCAGCGTTTCTCATGATGTACTCTGCATATAAGTTAAATAAGCAGGGTGACAATATACAGCCTTGACATACTCTTTTTCCTATTTGGAACCAGTCTGTTGTTCCATGTCCAGTTCTAACTGTTGCTTCCTGACCTGTATAGATTTCTCAAGAGGCAGGTCAGGTGGTCTAGTATCCCCATCTCTCTCAGAATATTCCACAGTTTATCGTGATCCACACAATCAGAGGCTTTGGCATAGTCAATAAAGCAGAAATAGATGTTTGTATGGAACTCTCTTGCTTTTTCTATGATACAGCGGATGTTGGCAATTTGATCTCTGGTTCCTCTCCCTTTTCTAAAACCAGCTTGAACATCAGTGAGTTCATGGTTCATGTATTGCTGAAGCCTGGCTTGAAGAATTTTGAGCATTACTTTACTAGCACGTGAGATGAGTGCAATTGTGCGGTAGTTTGAGCATTCTTTTGCATTACCTTTCTTTGGAATTGGAATGAAAACTAACTTTTCCAGTCCTGTGGCCACTGCTGAGATTTCCAAATTTGCTGGCATATTGAGTGCAACACTTTCACAGTATCATCTTTCAGGATTTGAAACAGGCTCCACTGCAATTCCATCACCTCCACTAGCTTTGTTCGTAATGATGCTTTTTGAAGCCCCCTTGACTTCACATTCCCAGATGTCTGTCTCTAGATTAGTGATCATATCATCATGATTATCTGGGTCGTGAAGATCTTTTTTGTACAGTTCTTCAGTGTATTCTTACCACCTCTTCTTAATATCTTCTGCTTCTGTTAAGTCCACGCCATTTCTGTCCTATATTGAGCCCATCTTTGCATGATATGTTTCCTTGGTATTTCTAATTTTCTAGACGAGATCTCTAGTCTTTCTCATTTTGTTGTTTTCCTCTATTTCTTTGCATTGATCACTGAGGAAGGTTTTCTTATCTCTTCTTGCTATTCTCTGGAACTCTGCCTTCAGATGCTTATATCTTTCCTTTTCTCCTTTGCTTTTCACTTCTCCTTTTCACAGCTATTTGTAATGCCTCCCCAGACAGTCATTTTGCTTTTTGCATTTATTTTCCATGGGGATGGTCTTGATCCCTGTCTCCTGTACAATCACGAACCTCATTGCATAGTTCATCAGGCACTCTATCTATCAGATCTAAGCCCTTAAATCTATTTCTCATTTCCACTGTATAGTCATAAGGGGTTTGATTTAGGTCATACCTGAATGGTCTAGCAGTTTTTCCTACTTTCTTCAATTTAAGTCTGAATTTGGTAATATCCTTATACATGATCTGAGCTACAGTTAGCTCCCAGTCTTGTTTTTGTTGACTGTATAGAGCTTGTCCGTCTTTGGCTGCATAGAATATAATCAATCTGATTTTGGTGTTGACCATCAGGTGATGTCCATGTGTAGAGTCTTGTGTTGTTGGAAGAGGGTGTTTGCTATGACCAGTGCATTTTCTTGGAAAAACTCTATTAGTCTTTGCCCTGCTTCATTCCGCATTCTAAAGCTAAAATTGCCTGTTACTCCAGGTGTTTCTTGACTTCTTACTTTTGCATTCCAGTCCCCTATCATGAAAAGGACATCTTTTTGGGTGTTAGTTCTAAAAGGTCTTGTATATCTTCATAAAACCTTTCAACTTCAGCTTCTTCAACATGAGAGGAACTACTCCATGTCCAAGGTCAGGAGTAGCATCCTAGAGTGCCAGGCTGTGACGGCGCATGTACAGCCGAGAGGAGCTACCCTGTGTCTGAGGTCGGGGCAGCAGGAAGAGGCCACCTCACCTCGAGGCCAGGGGCGGTGACCCTGAGGAACCACCCTGAGCCCAAGCCGAGGCCAGGGGCAGCAGTTGGGAGGAACCACCCATGCCCGAGGCTTGGGCTGGTGGCCGGGAGGAGCAACCAGAGGAGCGGTGGCTGGGCAGGCACAGGAGGGCCTAGAGGAGCTATCCCACATTGAAGGTCAGGAACGGTGGTGGTAAGGAGATACCCCTCGTCCAAGGTAATGAGAAGCAGCTCTGCTTTGCTGGAGTAGCCGTGAAGAGATACTTCACGCCCAAGGTAAGAGAAACCCAAGTAAGATGGTAGGTGTTGCAAAAGAGCATCAGAGGGCCATCACACTGAAACCATAGTCACAGAAAACTAGTCAGTCTAATCACACTAGGACCACAGCCTTGTCTAATTCAATGAAACTAAGCCATACCTGCAGGGCAACCCAAGATGGGCAGGTCATGGTGGAGAGGAATGACAGAACGTGATCCACTAGAGAAGGGAATGGCAAGCCACTTCAGTATTCTTGCCTTGAGAACCACATGAACAGTATGAAAAGGCAATATGATATGATACCAAAAGAGGAACTCCCCAGGTCATTGGGTGCCCAATATGCTACTGTAGATCAGTGGACAAATAACTCCAGGAAGAATGAAAGGCTGGAGCCAAAGCAAAAACAATACCCAGTTGTGCATGTGACTGGTGATAGAAGCAAGATCCGATGCTGTAAAGAACAATATTGCATAGGAACCTGGAATATCAGGTCCATGAGTCAAGGCAAATTGGAAGTGGTCAAGGGTGAATGTCAACATTCTAGGAATCAGCTAACTAAAATGGACTGGAATGGGTGAATTTAACTCAGATGACCATTATATCTACTGCTACAGGCAGAAATCCCTCAGAAGAAATGGAATAACCATCATGGTCACCAAAAGAATCCGAAATGCAATATTTGGATGTAATCTCAAAAACGACAGAATATTCTCTGTTTGTGTCCAAGGCAAACCATTCAATATCACAGTTATCCAAGTGGAACCTAGAGTAGTGCCAAAAATCATGTGATTTTTGTGCCCACACCACAGGCAAAGGGGACACAACAGAAGAAATTTATAGGTGAACGCTTCTAGAGGAGGGAATATTCTTCCAGTGAGAGTGTCCCAATCTTGCCTACCTCACACTGCAGATGAGAAACATAGCTAAGAAAAAGATATTGAGATGTCTACAACAACTAGGGGTAGACTCTGTCCTTGACAGGGCAACGGCAATCACAAAACAAAGGGGAAGCCCCACTTAATATCCAAGCCAGTCTTGAATTACCACAATACCAGTCAATTCCCTATAAGGGCAAAATGCACAAGCTTCTGGACCACCTTCACCTACCAGGGAGCAGACAACACCAGAAGAGAAAGCAACAACAGTCTTGTAGTCTGTGGAAAGGAAACCACAAGAATAGAGGGCTTCAAAAAAAAAAAAAAAAGAAAGAAAGAAAGAAAAAGAAAGAAAGAAAGAAAGAAAGAAAGAAAGAAAGAAAGAAAGAAAGAAAGAAAAAGAAAAAAATGAGAAGACAAAGAAATATGTTACAAACCAAGGACCAAAATTAAAACCTATTAAAACAAATAAATGAAGGAGATAATCCTTGAAGGAGATAAGCAATCTACATGAAAACATAATTCAGAATAATGATAGTAAAGATCCATATATCAGGATCAGAATGGAGGCATGAATTGAGAAGATGTGAGAGACGTCTAACAAAGGCCTAGAAGAACTGAAGAACAAACAGACAGAGATGAACAATACAATAACTGAAATGAAAAATACAGGCAGAAGAGCAAATCTGCGACCTAAAGGACAGAATGATGGAATTCTTTACTGCAGAGAAGAATAAAGAAAGAAAAGTGAAAAGAAATGAGAACAGTCTCAAAAGGCCTTTAAAATATTAAACACACAAACATACAAATTATAGGAATGCAAGAAGAAGAAGAAAAAGACAAAGAGCCCAAGAAAATATTTGAAAAAATTATAGTCAAAAACTTTCCTAACATGGGAAAGCAAACAGTCACTTAAATCCTGGAAGCATGGAGAGTCCTATACAAGATAAACTCAAGGAAGAACATGCCAAGACTAAAATTAATCAAACAAAAAATTTTAATACAAAGAAATAATATTAAAACTTAAAAAAGGAATAATAAGAGATAGCATACATGGGAATGTTATAAAGTTATTATCTAATATTTCAGCAGAAACTGCAGATCAGAAGGGAATGGTATGATACATTTAAAGTGATGAGAGGGGAAAGCCTACAATCAAGAATAATTGACCCAGCGAGCTCTCATTCAGATTCTATGGATAAATAAAAAACTTGAGATTAACAAAAGCTAAGAGAATTCAACAGTTTCAAGCTAGCTTTACAACAAATACTAATGACCCTCACAACTAGGACATCTGGCAGACAATGGTGTGGGACCTTGTTACTCAAGGGGATAGGAGGCATGCCTGAGTGACCATGGAGGACACGGAAAGGAGTTGAGAGGGTAACAGACAGGAAGTCAGGGGTCTCGAAATGGAAGGAATAGGCTGCAAGTGTCAGACTTCTTTTCTTTTTTTTTAAATCTCTTTCTTAAGCGCTAAGAGGAAACAAACCAGTGATATATATTTTTTCCCTTTCTCTATACAAATTTAAAAATAAGTTTCTCTTTAAATACTGTCTTGTCATAATGACACCTGGTTCCACCTGAACTTAACTTTTCTCCAATTTTGAGCTCGCCAATGCATTTTTCTTATGGAAATGTTTGTCTTAAGCTATGTTACTGTGCTATGCATTTACCCTGACTCTGTCTTCAGACAGGTTCTCCTACATGCTCAGAACTGACTTGACAAGCCGATATGTTATCCTCATACATTGTTCGCCTAATCTATGTTAACAAAACTATTCATATGGTAATCTGCCTTTCTTCAAGATTCAAGTCAATAATTTTATGGCCCAGAATGACTCATCTGGTGCCAATACTATCTCGAAATGTACCTTGTGGGTGAGAGGCCTGGTGCCATTCTCTGAGTTTTGAGACATTCCTTTCTTTCATTAACAGAATGCTAGTAACTATACAACATCCAGCAAAAGACTAGCAGGTGGGTATTCTTTCTGCACCCTTCTGATGTGTATGTCAGAAGCTTTCTCTATCTCTTTCATATTTTAATAAATCTTTATTACATAAAGTTCTAAGCCATCAAGCCTCCTCTCTGGCCCTGGATTGAATTCTTCTCTGGAGACCAAGAATCCCAGCATCTTTCGTGGTTCAGCAAAAACCTTTCAGAGTGAGGAGGAAGGCAAAATGGAGATGAGAAGGGAATGGCTTCCCTAAGGGGCAGTTGAGGGAGAGAAAGTGTTTCCATGTCTGGTGAGGTCTACTTACCAACAGGGGATTAAACAAGGACAGGGAGAGATCCTTGGGGGTTCAGAGAATCAGAGGGGAATGCTGCTGTTTCCCCATACATTTGTGCCCAGGGTGCTTTCTGGGTTCCTGGGCTGGTCCTCCACCTTCCAGGTCCCCTTCAGCCCAGGAGGGAGAGATGGAGGGGGAGGAAGCATAGAGGCAGACAGGGAAGCACACTCCAGGAGTCCAGGATTGGGGAGTAATGTTGTAGTGTTTCCCTCACCCATAGAGCCTGCTGGGGCTCTGGGCCTTGTCTTCCACCTTCTGAGGCATCCCTCTGCTGTGTGGATCCCAGGGACTCGGGGGGGGCAGGGGAGCAGAGGGAGGTGAGGAAGGAAGTGTAGAAGTAAATGAGGAAGGAACCATGAGGGTTGGATGATTGGGGGAAGTTCTTTAGGGTTCCCCCACACATTTGGGCCCCAGGAACCTGCTGAGGTCCCAGGACTGGCTCACTCTATTCTGAGGCTGGAGAAACTCTGGCATCCCTCCAGTCTTTTTGTTGCTGCTGTTAATTATTGTGGTTATGTTTTACTTTCTGGTTCTCTCATTTATATTTTTATTTATTTTTATAATCTGTTTACTTTATAATAATTTTATGTTTTATTCTCTGTTCTTATGCTTTTTTTTTTTTTTTTTTAGTGTTGATTCTCAGGCCTGTGATCAGGCCTGAACTTCTGTGGTGGGAGCAGCAAGTTTGAATTACTACACTAAAAGAGAACCTCACTCTAGTGATTATGAGTCAGAGTGAGTTCTCCTAGAGTCCTCATCTCAGCACCAAGACCTGAATCTACCAATATTCCTGCAAATGTCAGTGCCTGAAACTTCATACTAAATGAACAGGGACAAAGTCATACACATGAAAAATTGAGATGAGAAAAAAAAAAGTTATATATGAAGCAGTAAGGTAAAAACCTATGACACAAAATAAATAAAGAGAAAATAGGTAACCTAGCTGGAAAAGAATTCAGAGAAATAGTACTAAAAGTGATCTAAAATTTCAGAAATAATATGCAGGCATAAATCAAGAAAATACAGAAAGGCTTAAAAGAGACCTAGAAGAACTAAAGAAGAGATGAACAACACAATAATATAAATAAAAATACACTAGAAGGAATCACTAGCAGAATAACTGAGGCAGAAGGACGGGTGAGTGAGCTTGAAAGTAAATGGTGGAAAAAACTACTGAGAAGCAGAATAAAGAAAAATAAATTTAAAAAATTGAAGGCAGACTCAGAGAATTATGGGACAACAATAAGCGCATCAACATTTGAATTATAGTGGTCCCCAATTAAAAAGAGAGAGAGAAAGTGCCTGAAAAATTATTTGAAGAGATTATAGTTAAGGACTTCTCTAATAAGGGGAGGAAAATAGTGATCCAAATCCAGAAAGTGATGTCCCATGATAAAACCTAGGGGAGAAAAACAAACAAACAAGCAAAATACTTAAATTAACAAAAAACATAAATACAAAGAGAAAATATGAAAAACAGCAAAGGAAAAACACAAAATAACATACAAGGGAATCACCATAAAGTTTTCAGCTAATTTTTCTCCAGAAATTTTACAAGCCAGAAGGGAGTGACAGGATGTATTTGGAGTGTTGAAAGAGAAAACAAACAAACAAACAAACATACAACTAGGATGAATTTACCCAGTAAATATCACATTAAAATTTGACAGAAAAATCAAAAGTTTTGTAGACAAACAAAAGCTAAAATAATGAGATTCTTATAGCAAAATTCAGTTCTAAATTGAAGCAGAGAAAACCATATGACCACTCAAGTATGACCTAAATCGGATCCTTTATGATTATACAGTAGAGGTGAAAATAGATTCAAGGAATTTAATCTGGTAGACAGAGTGCCTGAATAACTAAGGATGGAAGTTTGTAACCTTGTACAGGAGGCATATACAAAACCATTCCCCAAAAAAAGAAATGCAAGAAGGCTAACTAATTGCCTGAAGAGGCATTAAAAATAGCTGTGAAAGAAGGGAAATTAAAGGCAAAGGAGAAACAGTAGGATATACCCAAATTAATGAAGAATTCCAGAGAATAGTGAGGAGAGATAAGAAAGGCTTCTTAAGTGAACAATGCAAAGAGGTAGGGGAAAACAATAGAACTGGAAAGACTATCAATCTCTTCAAGAAAATTGGAGACATCAGGGGAAAATTTAAGGCAAGATGGGAAAATAATGGACAGAAAAAACAAAGATCTAAAAGAGCCAGAAAAGATTAAGAAGAGGTGACAAGAATATACAGAAGAATTATAGAAGAATAAAAGGTCTTAATGACCCAGATAACCATGGTGGTGTGGTCACTCACATAGTGAGACATCATGGAGTGTGATGTCAAGTGGGAATAAGGAAATATCATTATAAATAAATCTACTGAAACTGATGGAATTCTAGCTGAGCTATTTCAAATCCTAAAACATGATGCTGTTAAAGAGCTGCAGTCATTGTCAATATATTTGGAAAACTCAGCAAGTCACAAGACTAACAACAGTCAGTGTTCATTCGAATCCCAAAGAAAAGCAATGCCAAAGAATGTCAAACTACCATACAATTGTGCTGATCTCACATGCTAGCAAAGTTATGCCCCAAATCCTTCAATATTATATGAACTGATAACTCTAGTATGTACAAGCTGGGTTTTAAAAAGGCAGAGGAACCAGACATCAAACTGCCAACATCTGTTGGATCAGAGAGAAGTCAAAGGAATTCAAGAAAGACATATATTTTTGTTTCATTGACTATCAATATTGTGGATCACAACAAACTGTAGAAAATTCTTGAAGAGATGGGAAAATCAGAAAACCTTACCTGACTGCTAAGAAATCTGTATGTAGGTCAAGAAGCAACAGTTAGAGCCAGACATGGAATGATGGAAAGGTTTATATTGGGAAAGGAATACATCAAGGCTGTATAATGACACCCTGCTTATTTAGCAGAGTTAGCTAGTTAGCCAACTCTTACATCCACACTTCAGTACTGGAAAAGCCATAACTTTAAATTTGTCAGTAGAGTAATGTACTTGCTTTTTAATATGCTGTCTAGGTTTGCTTTAGCTTTTCTTCCAAGGAGCAAGCATCTATCAATTTTCTGGCTGCAGTCACCATCTGCTGTGATTTTTGAACCTAAGAAAATAAAATCTGTCTGTCACTGTTTCCATTGTTTCTCCATCTATTTGCCATGAAGTGATGGGACCAGATTCCATGACCTTAGTGTTTTGAATGTTGAGATTTAAGACAGCTTTTTCACTCCTTTTTCACTTTCATCAAGAGGCTTTTCAGTTCTTATTTTGCTTTCTGCCATAAGGGTGGTGTTATCCACATATCTGAGGTTATTGATATTTCTCTTGGCAATCTTGATTCCAGCTTTTGCTTCATCCAGCGCAGCATTTCACATGATGTACTCTGCATAAAAGTTAAATAAGGAGGGTAACAATATACAGACTTGACATACTCCTTTCTCAATTTGGAACTAGGCCATTGTTCTATGTCTTGTTCTAACTGTGGCTTCTTGACCTCCATATAAATTTCTCAGGAGGCAGGTCAGGTGATTTGGTATTCCCATCTCTTGAATAATTTTCCATAGTTTATTGTAATCCATACAGTCAAAGGATTCAGCATAGTCAATAAAATAAAGTAGATATTTTTCTGGAATTATCTTGCTTTTTCTATAATCCAGCAGATGTTGGCAGTTTAATCTCTGATTCCTTTGCCTTCTTAAAATTCAGCTTTCAGTTCAGTTCAGCTCAGTTGCTCAGTCGTGTCCGACTCTTTGCGACCCCATGAATTGCAGCAAGCCAGGCCTCCCTGTTCATCACCATCTCTCGGAGTTCACTCAGACTCACGTCCATCGAGTCCATGATGCCACCCAGCCATCTCATCCTCGGTCGTCCCCTTCTCCTCCTGCCCCTAATCCCTCCAAACATCAAAGTTTTTTCCAGTGAGTCAACTCTTAGCATGAGGTGGCCAAAGTACTGTAGTTTTAGCTTTAGCATCATTCCTTCTAAAGAAATTCCAAGGCTGATCTCCTTCAGAATGGACTGGTTGGATCGCCTTGCAGTCCAAGGGACTCTCAAGAGTCTTTTCCAACACCACAGTTCAAAAGCATCAATTCTTCAGTGCTCAGCCTTCTTCACAGTCCAACGCTCACATCCATAGATGGCCAGCTTCAGTTAGACCCATACTATTTCTCTTCTGTATTCTGCCCATCTTTGCCTGAAATGTTCCCTTGATAGCTCTCATTTTTCTTGAAGAGATATCTAGTCTTTCCCATTCTCTCTCTCTCTCTCTATATATATATATATATATATACACACACACACACACACACACACACACACACACACACTTATTTCTTTACATTAATCAGTTAGAAAAGGTTTCTTATTTCTCCTTGATATTCTTTGGAAATCTGTGTTAAGTTGAATATATCCTTTTTCTTTCCTTTGCCTTTTGCTTCTTTTCTTTTCTCAGTTAGTTTTAATGTCTCCTCAGGCAAACATTTTTCCTTTATTTTTAATTTCTTCTTCTAGGGATGGTTTTGATCTCTGCACCTGCACAGTGTTATGAACCTCCATCCATAGTTTTTCAGGTCTTATGTCTATCAGCTCTAATCCCTTGAATCTATTTGTCACTTCCAGTGTATAATAGTAAGGGATTTGATTTAGGTTATACCTGAATGGTCTAGTGGTTTTCTATACCTTCTTCAATTTAAGCCTGAATTTTGAAATAAGGAACACTTGATCTGAGCCATAGTTAGTCTCTAGTCTTGTTTCAGGTTGAAAATAAAGAAACACTAACTTTACATGACACAATGCATCAAATAGACTTAGGTGGTATTTATAAGACATATAACATGCAAGTGGCTGAATACAATTACTTTGCAAGTACTCACGGAATACTCTCCAGGATAGATGACATTCTGGGTCAGAAACAAAACATCAATAAGTTTAAGAAAATGAATGGCTTCAAGCATGTTTTCTGGCCACCATACTACAGGAATGGAAATCAATTACAAGAAAAAGAAAACCATAAAAAAGTACAAATATATAGAAGATAAACAACACAGAACTAAGTAACTAAGAGATCACTTAAGAAATCAAAAAGGTAAAAACAAACAAACAAAAAACCTAGAAACAACTGCCATTGAAAACCTGGCAGTTCAAATTGGATGCAGCAAAAGCAATCCTAAGAGAGAAGTTTAAAACAATAAAATCCTACTTCAAGAAATGAGAAAAAATATCAAATAAACAACTTAACCTCAATCCTAAGGCAACTAGGAAAAAGAATAACAAAGAAAACCTACAATCAGTAGAAGGAAATAAATCATAAGTATCATAGCAAAATGAAATTAAAGTGAAATGAAGAAAACAATAGCAAAGATCAATAAAAGTAAATGTTGGTTCTTTTTGAAGATAAAATTGATAAACATTTAGCCAGACTCATGAAGAAAAAAGGAAACAAGGCTCACATCAATACAACTGAAAATGAAAAAGGAGAAATTACAACTAACACCACAAAAATTAAAAAAAAAAAACGAATCATAAACGTCTACCACAAGATCTATATACCAATAAAATGGAAAATCTGTAAGAAATGGGAAAATCCTTGGTAGGTACAACTTTCCAAGACTGAATCACATATAACTAGAAAATATAAACAGATCAATCACAAATGATGAAACTGAAACTGTAATTACCATCTTCTAACAAATAAAATGACTAGACGGCTTCACATTTGAAATCTATCAAGTATTTAAAGAGTAGCTAACACCTATCTTGCTCAAACTCTTCCAAAAATTACAGGAAGAATACCCGCTAATACATTCAATGAGCTCACCATCACTCTTGACACCAAAATCACACAAAGGTATCACAGAAAAAGAAAGTTACACATTATATTACTGATAAATATAAACAAAAACTCTCAGCAAAATACTAAGAAACATAATCGAACAACACATTAAAAGGATCAGACACCATGATCAAGTGGGGTCTGTCCTAGGAATGCAATGTTTCTATAATATATGCAAATCAATCAATGTGATGCATCGTATTAGCAAATTAAAGACTAAAAACCACATGATTATCTCAAGAGATGCACAAAACTTTTGAAAAAAATCACCACCCATTTATGGTAAAAATTCTTTGAAAGTGGTCATAGGAGGAATTTACCTAAACATAATAAAGGCCATATACAACAAACATACAGCAAAAATCTTTGTCAGTTGTTAAAAATAAAACAAAACAGAATTCACTTTCTCTAAAATTAGGCACAAAAGACAAGGATGTCCACTTTCACCGTTGTTATTCAACATAGTTTTGGAAGTTCTAGCCAAGGCAGTCAGAGAATTTCTACTATAAATTGGAACAGAAGTAAAACTGCCACTGTTTACAGTTGCTATGTTGGTATACATAGATAAACCTAAAGACACCATCAGACAACTATGAAAGCAAATCAGTAAATTTAATAAAGTTGTAGAATATAAGAAGAAATACACAGAAATCTCTTGGATTCTTATATAGGAAAAAATGAAAGTTCAGAAAGATAAATTAAAAGAACAACCCCATTTACCATTGCAATGAATAGAATAAAATACCTAGGAATAAACCACTCTAGGGAGGGCAAACACTTGTATTCAGATAAGTGTAAAACACTCATGAAAGAAATCAAAGATGATATGAACATTGGAGAAATATACCATATTCTTGGAATTAAAGAATCAATATTGTGAAAAGGAATAGGATACTGAAAGCAATCTACAGATTCAATGCAATCCCTATCAAACTACCAATGGCATTCTTCAGAGAATTAAACAAACACACAAAACATTTGTGACTTGTATGGAAACATTAAAGATTTCAAATAACCAAAACACTCTGAGAAAGAAAGAAAGAGCTGAAGGAATCAGGCTCCTTGTTTTCAAACTATACTACAAATCTACAGTAATCAAGGGAGTATTTCTGTTAGGGTAACCAAAATAGAAATATAGATCAATGGTACAAGATAGAAATCCCAGAGGTAAACCCACAAACATATGATCAAATGATCTATGACAAAGGAGGCAAGAACATACAATGGAGAAAAGACAAACTTTTCAACACGTGGTGTTAGGAAAACTGGACAAGTACATATAAAGGAATGAAATTTGAGCACTACCTAACACCATACATAAAAATAAACTCAAAATATATTTAAGACCTAAAAGTAAGATCAGGCACTATAACGCCTTAAATTAAAACTTAGGAAAAACATTCTTTGACACGAATGATAGGAGGATCTTTTTCAACTCACCCCTAAAGTAATGGAAATAAAAACAAGCATAAAGAAATATGACCAATTAAAGTTAAAAGAGTTTATACTGTGAAGGAAACCATAAACAAGGGGAGAAAACCCACATAAAAGGAGAATATGTTTCCAAATGATAGAACAAACTGAGGATTTAATCTCCCCAAAATACACAAATAGCAGGGAAAAAAAGCTTAATTAAAAAACAAACAAAACTCAACCAGAAAATGGATGGAAGATGTAAATAAACATCTCTCCAATGGCCAAGAGGCACTTGAAAAGATGATCAACATCACTAATTGATGAAAGTGGTAATCACTCAGTCATGTCTGACTCTTTGTGATCCCATGGGCTTTAGCCTGCCAGGATCTTCTGTCCATGGAATTCTCCAGGCAAGAGTACTGGATTGGGGAGTCACTTCCTTCTCCAGGGAATCTTCCCAACCCAGGAATCGAACCTGGCTCTCCCACATTGCAGACAGATTCTTTACGTTTGAGTCACTAGGGAAGCCCCACTAATTGTTAGAAAAATGCAAATCAAGACTACAATGAATTATCACATCACATTCATAAGAATGGCCATCATCAAAAATCTGAAATTATAAGTAATAAATGCTGAAAGAGTGTGGAGAAAAGACCTTCATGAATAGCTGTGGCCAAATCATTGGAATTTCAGCTTCAGTATCAGTTCTTCCAATGAATATTCAGGGTTTATTCCCTTTATGATTGACTGATTTATTCCCCTTGCTGTCCAAGGAACTTTCAAGAGTCTTCTCTAGCACCAGAGTTCAAAAGCATCATTTCTTCAGTGTTCAGTCTTCTTTATGACCCAACCCTAATATTCATACATGAATACTGGAAAAGCCATAGCTTTAACTACATAGACTTTGTCAGCAGTGATGTCTCTGCTTTTTAATATGCTCTCTAGGTTTGTCATAGATTATCTTCCAGCAGCAAGTATCTTTTAATTTTTGATGGCAGTCACTGCTCACAGTGATTTTGGAATCCAGGAAGATAAAATCCACCACTGTTTACTTTTTTCTCCATTTATTTGTCATGAAATGATGTGACTGGATGCCATGATCTTAGTTTTTTAAAGAAAATATAATGCATATATGAAATGGAATATTAATGAGCCATAAAAAAGGATTGAAACTGGATCATTTTAGAGATGTGGATGGGCCTATCATCTGTCACTCAGAGTGAAGTAAGTCAGAAAAAGAAAAAAAAAAGTATCCTATATTAATAGATTTATCGATTCTAGAAAGGTGGTACAGATTTACCTATTTTATGGACTGGAATAGAGATGCAGACATAGAGAAGAGACATGATGAGGAAGGGTGGGACAAATTGGGAGATTGAAATTGAGATTGACAATATATACACTGCTGCTGCTGCTGCTGCTAAGTCGCTTCAGTCATGTCTGACTGTGCGACCCCATAGATAGCAACCCACTAGGCTTCCCCGTCCCTGGGATTCTCCAGGCGAGAACACTGAAGTGGATTGTCATTTCCTTCTTCAATGCATGAAAGTAAAAAGTGAAAGTAAAGTCTCTCAGTCATGTCCGACTCTTAGCGACCCCACGAACTCCAGCCTACCAGGCTCCTCTGTTCATGGATTTTCCAGGCAGGAGTACTGGAGTGGGGTGCCAATGCCTTCTTTGATATATACACTAAGAGCTGTAAATAGATAACTTGTGTGAACCTGCTATAAAGAACAGGCATCTCAGCTCAGTGCTGTATGTTGGGCTAGACAGGTTGAATTGTGGGTGTCAGCAGGAGGTATAAGAGGGAGAAGATATATGCATACACATAGCTAATTCACTTCATTGTACAGCAGATACTAATACAGTACTGTAAAATATTTATATGTCAATTTAATAAAAGAAAACATCAATAGGAAAATATACATTGTTAATTTTCTGAAATGTAAATGGATTAAATGCTCCAATTGAAAGACATAGACCAGCTGAATAGATTTTTGTTTTGTTTTGTAAGACACATATACATGCTGTCTAAAAGATGCATTAAGATCTAGTAGCACATACAGACTGAAAGAAAGGGGATTAAAAAAAAAAAGTCCATGCAAATGGAAATCAAAAGAAAGGTTTCAATAGTCATATCAAATAAAATAAATTATTTAAAGAGATTATTGAAATAGACTAAAATACATACTATTACAAAAGGAAAAGATGAACACTACATAATAATCAAGGAATCAATGCAAGAAGTTACAACAATTCTAAAATATGTATGCATCCAACATACGAGCACCTTAATATGTAAGTCACATGCTAACAGCCTTAAAAGCGGAAAACAACAGTAACACAGAAAGAGTGGGAAATTTAACATTCCACTTACACCAATCAACAGGTCATGCAGACATAAGTCAAAAGGGGACGCCTTAAAAGAGATATTAATCCAGATAGAACTAAGTTATATTTATAGGACATTCTATAAAATGTGTGTGTGTGGGGGGGTGGGGGTGTGGTCCTCCCAGGTGTCTCAATGGTGAAGAACTTGCCTACAAATGAAGGAGTCCTAAAGGTTGTGGGCTTGATCCTTGGGTTGGAGGAATAGGTCTCCTGGAGGAGGACATGGCAACATTCTCTAGTATTCTTGCCTAGAGAATTTTATAGACAGAGGACCCTGTCGAGTTCATAGGATCACAAAGTTGGACATGACTAAAGCGATGCTTGCATGTCCTCCTTATTAAAAAACAAACAACAACAAAAAAATAAAAACAGCAGAAAACACTTTCTTTTCAAATGCACACTGAATATTCTCCATTATAGAACACATTTTGAGTCAGAAAACAAGCCTCAAAATTTTAAGAAATTTGCAATCACATGAAGTGTCTTTTGGAACACAACACTTTGAATTTAGATGTAAAGTTTAGGAGGAAATAATGTAAGAAACATAAACATATGGAGGTTAAACAATGTTTTACTAAATAATCAATGCATCACTAAAGAAGTCAAATTGAAAATTAAAAAAATAAAATAAAATCTAGAGACAAATGACAACAAAAACCAGAGGATCCAAAACTTATGTGATGCAGCAAAGTCAGTTCTAAGAGGGAAGTTTATAACAATACAGTCTTACTTCAAGAAATAAGAAATATCTCAAATAAACAGTTGAACTTATACCTAAAGCAAATAGGGCAAGAACAATTACAAAAATAACAAAAACAAAGTTAATAGAAGAAAAGAAATAATAAAAATCAGAGCAGAAATAAATGAAAAAGAAATGATGGGGACTATAGCAAAGATCAATCAAATTAAAAGCTCGTTCTTTGAGAAGATAAAATAAACAAATCATTAACCAGACTCATCAAGAAAAAGGGAGAAGGCTCAAGTCAATAAAATTAGAAATGAAAATGGAGAAATTAAAGAGACAACACAGAAATAACAACCAACAAAAGAGACTACTAAACTATTTGCCAATAAATGGACAACTTGGAAGAAACAGACAAATTCTTCTAAAAAGTATAACCTTTCAAAACTGAACCATGAAGAAATAGAAAATTTGAGCACATCAATGTCAAGAATAGAAATTGAAGCTGTAATAAAAAAGCTTCCAACAAACAAGAGCCTAGGACCAAATGGCTTCAGAGGTGAATTCTACCAAATATTTAGAGAAGAGTTAACACTTATCCTATCTGAATGCTTCCAAAAAGTTGCAGGGGAAAGAAAACATCCAAATTCGTTCTACGAGGACACAATCACACTGACACCAAAATCAGAGGAAGATGTCGACCACGAAAAAGAAAACTACTGGCCAATATTACTGATGAACATATATGCAAAAATCCTGAACAAAACTCCAGCAACCAGAACCCAACAATATATTAAAAAGATCATACATCATAATCAGTTCAGTTCAGTTCAGTTGCTCAGTCATGTCCAACTGTTTGTGACCTCATGAATCACAGCATGCCAGGCCTTCCTGTCCATCACCAACTCCCGGAGTTCACTCAGACTCACGTCCATGGAGTCAGTGATGCTATCCAGACATCTCATCTTCGATCGTCCACTTCTCCTCCTGCCCCCAATCCCTCCCAACATCAGGTTTTTTTTTTTTTTTTTAACAGTGAATCAACTCTTCACATGAGGGGCCAAAGTATTGGAGTCCAGCTTTAGCATGATTCCTTCCAAAGAACACCTAGGACTGGCTTCCTTTAGAATGGACTGGTTGGATCTCCTTGTAGTCCAAGGGACTCTTAAGAGTCTTCTCCAACACCACAGTTCAAAAGCATCAATTCTTTGGCACTCAAGTGGGCTTTATTCCAGGGGTGCAAAGATTCTTCAATATTTGCAAATCAATCAGCATGATGCACCACATTAAAAATTGAAAGATAAAAACCTTATGATTATTTCAATAAATGCAGAGATCTTTCTGGAGAAAATTCAGTATCCATTTATGAAAAAAATCTTGCTAGGAAGTAAGCATAGTAGGAACATACTTCAACGTAATAAAAATGATATATGACAAACCCACAGTGAATGTTATCCTCATGGCAAAAATTGATGTATTTCTTTTAAAATCAGGAACAGCACAAGGGTGCTCACTCTCACTATTACTATTCTACATAGTTTTGGAAGTCCTAGCCACAGAAATCAGAGAAGAAAAATAAATAAAATGAATTCAGATTGGAAAAGAAGTAAAACTCTCACTGTTTGCAGATGACATGATCGTCTACATATGAAACCCTAAAGATGCCATCAGAAAATTTCTAGAGTTAATCAATGAATATAATAAAGTTGCATGATATAAAATTAATACAGAGAAATCCTTTGCATTCCTATAACTAACAATGAAAAATCAGAAAGAAAAATTAAGGAAACAACCTCATTCACCATTGAAAAAAAAGAATAAAAAGTTAGGAATAAATTTATCTAAAGAAATAAAAAAACCTGTATACAGAAAACTATAAAACACTAATTAAAAAAATCAAAGATGACACAAATAGATGGAGAAATATATCATGTTTTTGAGTTGGAAAAGTCAATATAGTGAAAATGAGTAGACTACCCAAAACAATATATAGATTCAACAGAATCCCTATCAAAATACCAATGGTATTTTTTCACAGAACTTTAACAAAAATTTTCACAATTTGTATGGAAACACAAAAGACCTTGAATAAACAAAGGAATCTTGAGAAAGAAGAATGACACTTCAGACTATACTACAAAGTTACAGTCATCGAGACAGTATGGTACTGGCACAAAAACATAAATGCAGATCAATAGAAAAAAATAAAATAAAAATAAAAAATATAAAGTCCAGAGATAAACCAATGGACACCTATTTTTTTTAAGGCAAAAATATACAATTGAGAAAAAATAGTCTTTTCAATAAGCAGTGCTGGGAAAACTGGTCAACTACATGTAAAATAAGTAAAATAGAACACTTTCTAACATCATACACAAAAATAAACTAAAAATAGATTAAAGATCTAAATGTAAGATGAGAAAATATAAAACTTTTAGAGGAAAACTTAGGCAGAGCACTCTCCAACATGAATCACAGGAAGATCCTCTATGACCCACCTTCTAGAATAATGGAAATAAAATAAAAAGTAAACAAATGTGACCTAATTGAACTTAAAAGCTTTTGCACAACAAAGGAATCTACAAGCAGGTGAAAAGACTGCCCTCAGAATGGGAGAAAATAATATTAGTGAAAAAACTGACAATTAATCTCCAAAATTTATAAGCAGATCAAGCACTCAATACCAGAAAAATGAACAGCCCAGTCAAAAAGTGGGTAAAAGGCCTAAACAGACATTTCTCCAAGGAAAACATATAGATGGCTAATGAATACATGAAAAGATGCTCAGCACAGCGTAGGAGACTGAGATGTAAAGAACAGACTCGGGCTCAGTGGGAGAATGCAAGAGTGGGATGACTTGACAGAACACCATTGAAACATATGTATTACCATATGCAAAACAGATGACCAGTGCAAGTTAGATGCATGAAGCAGGGCAACCAAAGTCGTTGCTCTAGGGACAACCCAGAGGGATAGGATGGGGAGGAAAGTGGGAAGAGTGTTCAAGATGGGGCGACACATTTATACATGTGGCCAATTATCCTGATGTATGACTAAAACCATTACAATGCTGCAAAGTAATTATTCTCCAATAAAAATTAATTAATTGACTAAAAAGCCTGTTAGTCAAAGGACAGAATCATAAATATCAAAGCAGATAAATGAAATAGATATAAACAAGAACCACTGTAGTAAAGACTAATGAATTTAAAAGCCGGTTCTTTCAGAATATAAGTGAAATTGAAAAACTTTTGGCCAGACTTACCAAGAAAATAAGGGAGATGATTCAACTCAATAAAATTAGTAACGTAAAAATAGAAGTTCCAGTGGACACCACAGAAGTACAAAGGATCATAAGAGACTACAACCAGGAAATATAAAACAATAAAATAACAACTTGAAGAAATTGAAACATTATAAGAATGATGAAACCTTCTAAGACTGAACCAGATAGAAATATAAAATATGAAGAGACCACGCACCAGTATTAAAATAGACACTGTGATTAAAAGTCTCCTAACAAAGTTTCTAATGAGATGGGTCCATAGGCAAATTCTATCAAACATTAGAAAAGAGTTGACACCTAAAAGAGGTCATATAATGCTAAGGGAATGAGAAACAAGCTCTAGTTTCAAGGATTCTGATCGAAATTGTATCTTTCACCTTAATTTAGAATATTTAAATTGGTGGAATTTAATGAATCAAAGTGAAGAGACAGAAAGATTTTATCTTCCAGATCATATTATCCACCAAGGAGCCTGATTCTGATAAAGCAAAAAAATAATATTTAAAAATTCTTTATTAAAATGACATTTCACAAATATTAAACATCTCAGTTTTTACTGCCTTCTCACAGGATAATCAAATATATGAAAGCTTTCTTCCACCTGTAAGATGATCAAGTAGAAATGCAATACGCTTTTAGGGTACTTCCTTCTTTTTCCCCAAATCCTAATATAGAATTCCTGAGTTAACCAGATGCTTGATAAGTCAAAGCTTTTTTTTTTTTTTTTTAATTTTCAAAGTCAAGTCTGTCACCCTCATGCTAAGACATGCAATCAACTGAAACGTAAAATAGATGAAAACTTAGATCATATTTAAATCTGAAATAACATATTTTATTTATTTTGAATCTATTCTTAGGTACAGGTACACTAAGATGCTTGAGAGGATGAAGTTTAATATCTATGTCAGGCTTCAGAAATTAAAAAAATATAGTGAGTATATTCATATCATAGAAAGATGTATATATAACTATTGCTATTTAATTCTGGAAAGCATGTAAGAAGCAAAATAATTCTGAAAAAAAAGAACTGATAAAGACAAGCAGTGCAGACAGTTGTGAAAATGTAAATATTATTGAGAGTGGTCGCTGATAAGGTTAGTGTAGTGTGTTGTTGGGGATAAATATACAATATTAATATTAGTAATTATAGAACGGAGTGGTAACAGAATCACTTGTGACATGGTAGTAAAAATGGTATAGTAGGAACAGACTCAACTGTAGAATCTTTATGGGTAAATATGTTTTCAAAAGAGCCTTGTAAATATTATAAACACTTTTGTATAATATTTGCTATTGCTTTGGAATATGGATAGAATCTTGCTATGGGAGTTGGTGCTAAATTAAGGAGTCAAATTGCTGTATACAGTATAATATAATCTAATGATATAGAAGATGATCTGTAAGATATCTAGATAAAGATTTGTTGTTGTATCCAAGACTTAACATTGCATCATTTTTGAAATTTATTTCTTTTCAGAAATTTTTATTTTTCAATTAAGTAATGTGAGCAAGTATCAATGCCATTTTGATAATGTATAAAATGCATGCTTCCATTCTTCAAATGGCACACAAAATATAAAATTAAACAATGAATTATTTCTGGTATTTTTTACTTAATTTTTGACTCTTGGATTCAAACTACCAAAGGAAGAATGGTTCAAACTAGCATTTAGCCTTCTTATATGACAAAAGGAAATCTATTTAATTGCCACTAATGCTGTATTTCTTTGGATTATGACCAAAGTAAACAAAAATCAATGTCATTCTGATGTAAATAGATATGGACATGAACTTCTAAAAGTCTTTTATTTTCCCAATGTGATTTTTAAAAAGGACAATAGTTAATATTTACTCTTGCATCTATCAGTTGGTTATGGTTTTCTTTTTTAAATCTTTTATTAAAAAGTTTGTAATATAGGTATAAAAATAATACTAACATTACCTTTTGAGGAAACATTTAAAATAGCTTATCAAAATTATAGACATGCTTTCTGTTTTATCTAAAAATAACCTCCATATTTTTCCTTTGCAGTATTAATGAACTTAAAAAGAATGATGCACTGATGCAACTGTAATAAACAGTACTGGGTAATTTTTTAATAATATATAAATATATCTCAAACTCATTTTGACATAGCTCTATCTCATTCTTACTTGTTGATGAATTAAGCATTTACTATTATCTCCCTGCCTTAGGAAGTACTGCTATTAATAAAGTTGGAGGATGTGATGGAATTTCAAAGAACTACTGAAAACCCTAAAGCATGAAGCCATCACGGTGCTGCATTCAATATGTCAGCAAATATGGAAGATGCAGCATTGGCCAGAGGACTGGAAAAGGTCAGTTCTCACCCCAATTCCCAAAAGGATAGTACTAAAGAATGTACTAACCATTGGACAATTGCACTCATCGCCTATGCTAGTAAGGTCATGCTTAAAATCTTGCATGCTAGGCTTCAACATTATGCAAATCAAGAAATTCCTTAAGTCCAAGCTTGGTTTAGAAAATGAAGAGCAATCAGAGATCCACAAGTTGTCAACATCACTGGATCATAGCGAAAGCTAGGAAATTCCAGAAAAACATCCACCAACGTTTCATTGACTACACCAAAGCCTTTGACTTCACAGACCATAAGAAACTCTAGAAAGCTCTTAAAGAGATAGGAATACTGGAACACCTTACCTGTCTCCTGAAAAACAGGCATGTACATCAAGAGGCAGTAGTTTGAACCTTGTATGGAACAACTGATTGGTTCAGGATTGAGGGAAAAAAGGTATGACAAGGGTGTCTGCTGTCACCCTGTTAGTTTAATCTATACGCTGAGAACAAAATGAAAAACTTCTGGTTGAATGAGTTAAAAGCTAGAAAGAATCAAGATAAGTGGGAGAAACATCAACAACCTCAGGTATGTGGATTATACCACTCTAAGGACAGAAAAAGAAGAGGAACTAAAGAACCTTTTGATGAGGATGAAGGAGGAGAGAGAAAGAGTCAGCTTAAAACTAAATGTTAAAAAACCTAAGATCATGCCACCTGGCCCCATTATTTCTTGGAAAATAGAGGGGAAATATGAAAGTAGTGACAGGTTTGCTCTTAGACTTCCCATGGTTCTCCCAGTGGTTACATGTGGTTGTGAGAGCTGTACTGTAAAGAAGTCAGAGGGCTGAAGAACAGATGACTTTCAACTGTGGTGCTGGAAAAGTCTCCTGAAAGTCCCTTGGAGACTAAGGAGAATTTTTATATAGTACTTCTGTGTATTCTTGTCATCTCTTCTTACTTTCTTCTGCTTCTGTTAAGTCCATACTGTTTCTGTCCTTTATTGTGCCCATCTTTGAATGAACTATTCCCTTGGGATCTCTAATTTTATTGAAGAGATTTCTAGTCTTTCCCATTTTACTGTTTTCCTCTGTTTGTTTTCATTGTTCACATAGGAAAGTTTTCTTATCTTTTCTTGCTATTTTTTTTTTCATACTCTGTATTCAGATAAGTATATCTTTCCTTGGCTCCTTGCCTTTCACTTCTCTTATTTTCTCACCTATTTGTAAGGCCTCCTCAGACAACAATTTTGCCTTTTAAAATTTCTTTTTCTTTGTGATGGTTTTGATCACTGCCTACTGTATAATATTATTAACCTCAATCCATAGTTCTTCAGGCATTCTATCAATCTAATCCCTTGACTCTGTTTGTTGCATCCACTGTATAATCATAAAAGATTTGATTTAGATCATACCTGAATGATCTAGTGATTTTTCCATACTTTCTTCAGTTTAAGTCTGAATTTGGCAATATGAATTGCATGATCTGAGCCATAGTCAGCTGCCAGGCTTGTTTGTACTGGCTGTGTAGAGCTTCTCCATCTTTGGCTACAAAGAATATAATCAATCTGATTTCAGAATTGACCATCAAGTGATGTCCATGTGTAATGTCATCTCTTGTGTTGTTGGGAGAGGATGTTTGGTATGACCAGTGTGTTACATTTGCAAAAATCTGTTAGCATTTGCCCTGTTTCATTTTGTACTCTAAGGCCAAACTTGCCTGTTACTCCAGCTATCTCTTATCTGTCCACTTTGGCATCCCATTCCCCTACCATGAAAAGTCCATTTTTATTTTGGTGTTATTTATAGAAGTGAACAAACAGGAGATGACAAGAGTGAACATCGATAGTTTAAGTGCCAGTGAACTATAATGGACTGGAATTGATGAATTTAATTCAAAGGACCATTATCTCTATTGTGGTGGGTAAGAATCCCTTAGAAGAAATGGAATAGCCATCATAGTAAAAAAAAAAAAAAAAAAAAAAGAGTTCAAAATTTAGTACTTGGACACAGTCTCAAAAATGACAGAATAATCTTTGTTCATTTTCAAGGCAAATTAATCAATATCACAGTAATCCAAGTCTATGCTCTGACCAGCAATGCTGAAGAAGCTGAAATTAAATACTTCTATGAAGACCTATAAGACCTTCTAGAACTAACACCCCAAAAAGATATCCTTTTCATTATAGGGGACTGCAATACAAAAGTAGGAAGTCAAGAAATACCTGGAAGTGAAATGAAGTCGCTCAGTCATGTCCAACTCTTTGCGACCCTGTGGACTGTCGGCCACCAGGCTTCTGTGTCCATGGGATTTCATAGCAAGAATACTGGAGTCCCCATTTCCTTCTCCAGGGGATCTTCCAAACCCAGGGATGGAACCCAGGTCTCCCACATTGCAGGCAGGTGCTTTAACTTCTGAGCCACCAGGGAAGCCCTAAATACCTAGAGTAACAAGGAAATTTGGCTTTGGAGTACAGAATGAAGTAGGGCAAAGGCTGATAGAGTTTTGCCAAGAGAATGCACTGTTCATAGCAAACATCCTCTTCCAACAAGACAAGAGAAGACTCTGCAAGTGAACGTTGCCAGTTGGTCAATACTGAAATCAGATTGAGTATATTTTTTACAGTCAAAGATGAAGAAGCTCTACACAGTCAGCAAAAACAAGACTGGGAGCTGACTGTGGCTCAGATCACGAACTCCTTATTGCCAAATGCAGACTTAAATTGAAGAAAGTAGGGAAAACCACTAAACCATTCAGGTATGACCTAAATCAAATCTCTTACAACTATACAGTGGAAGTGACAAACAGATTGAAGGGATTAGATCTGATATACATAGTGCCTGAAGAACTATGAATGGAGGTTCATGACATTATACAGGAGGCAGTGAATAAGACTATCCTCGGGGGGATGCAAAAAGGAAAAAAGGTTTTCTGAGTAGGCTTTGCAAATGGCTGTGCAAATAAGAGAAGTGAAAACAAAGGAAAAAAGGAAAGATATACTTATCTGAATACAGAGATTGAAAGAATAGCAAGGAGAGATAAGAAAGTCTTCCTCAGTGATCCATGCAAAGAAATATAGGAATACAATAAAATGGGAAAGGCTAGAAATCTCTTCAAGAAAATTAGAGATAGTAAGGGAACACTTCATGCACAGATGGGCACAATAAAGGATAGAAATGGTATAGACCTAACAGAAGCAGAAGATATTAGGAAGAGGTTCCAAGAATATACAGAACTATACAAAAAGATTTTCATGACCCAGATAATCATGATGGTGTGATCATTCACCTAGAGCCAGACATCCTGGAATATGAAGTCAAGTGAGCCCTAGGAAGCATCACTAAAAACAAAGTTTGTGGACATTGTGGAATTCCAGTTGAGTTATTTCAAAACCTAAAAGATGATGCTGTGAAAGTGCTGCACTCAATCAATATACCAGCAAACTTGGAAAATTCAGCAGTGGCCAAAGGACTGGAAAAGGTCAGTTTTCATTCCAATCCAAAAGACAGACAATGCCAAGGAATGCTCGGACTACTGCACAATTGTACTCATCTCACACGCTAGTAAAATAATGCTCAAAATTCTCCAAGCCAGGCTTCAAGAGTAAGTGGAACATGAACTTCCATATGTTCAAGTAGGATTTAGAAAAGGCAGAGGAACCAGAGATCAAATAGCTAACATTTCGTTGGATCATCAAAAATAAGAAAGAGTTCCAAAAAACATCTACTTCTGCCTTTTTGTCTATGCCAAAGCCTTTGATTGTGTGGATCAAAAGAAAAAAAAAAAAAGGAAAATTATTCAAGAAATCTGTATGCGGGTCAAGAAGCCACAGTTAGAACTGGACATGTAACAACAGATTGATTCCAAATTGGGAAAGGAGGACATCAAGGCTGTATATTATCAGCCTGCTTATTTAACTTATATGTGGAGTACATCATGAGAAGTGCAGGATTGGATGAAACACAAGCTCAAATCAAGAGATTTCCAGGGGAAATATCATTAACCTCAGATATGCAAATGACACCACACTTATGCCAGAAATCAAAAAAGAACTAAAGAGCCTCTTAATTAAAGTGGAAGCTGAAAGTGAAAAAGTTGGCTTAAAACTCAGGAAACTAAGATTCTGGCATCTGGTCCCTTCACTTCATGGCAAATAGATGGGAAAACAATGACAGACTTTATTTTTGGGGGACTCCAAAGTCACTGCAGATGGTAACTGCAGCCATGAAATTAAAAGACGCTAACTCCTTGGAAGAACAGTTATGACCAACCTAGACAGCATATTAAAAAGCAGAGACATTACTTTGACAACAAAGTTCTGTCTAGCCAAAGCTCTGGTTTTTCTGGTAGTCATGTATGGATGTGAGAGCTAGACTATAAAGAAATCTGAGTGCCAAATAATTGATGCTTTTGAACTGTGGTGTTGGAGAAAATTCTGGAGAGTTCTTTGGGCAGCAAGGAGATCCAACCAGTCAATCCTAGAGTAAATTAGTCCGCAATATTCATCAAAAGGACTGATGCTGAAGCTGAAACGCCAATACTTTGGCCTCCTTTGGGGAAGGACTGACTCACTGGAAAAGTCTCTGATGCTGGGAATGATTGAAAATGGGACTACAGAGGATGAGAGTTTTGGATGGCATCACCGACTCAATGGAAATGAGTTTGAGTAAACCCCGGAAGTTGGTGATGTACAGGGAAGCCTTTCATACTGCAGTCTATGGAGTTTCAAAGAATTTGACCTGACTGAGTACCTGAACTGAACTGAACTGATAGAACTTCTTGTAGATCTTCATACAACCATTCAGCTTCAGCTTCTTCCACATTAATGGTTGGGGTATAGACTTGGATTTCTGTGATATTGAATGGGTTGCCTTGGAAACAAAAAGAGCTAATTCTGTCATTTTTAGATTTCACCCAAGTGCTTATGCCTTTTAAAAAAATTCACTGGGTCTGAAATACCCTATGTATGTTTATCTAAAGAGATTAATACCAGTAACTTTATTAATCATATTCAAGTACAGAAAATTTGGAGACAATCTACTCCTGTTGACCTTTGTGTTTAGCTGCTTATGGCATATTAATTGTGCCAAAGTGAAAGTAATTTGAGTTTCTTATGCTGGACTTTGATTTTTTTTTTTTTTATATAATTTCAGATTTCATAATAAATTGCAATGGTTCTAAAAATCGGCTTGGTATCAGCATCATGTTAGAAGTTTTTTAAACTACATTGCTAAAGCCATACCTTTGGTCACTTGTATCCATCGTGGATGGGAGGAATGTCAGGTATGTATTTTTAAAATTATTTATATGCAGTTAGACTGGGATGCCACATGAATGGCATCACCGATTCAGTGAAGTTGAACTTGGGGACAAACTCTAGGATACGTGAGGGACAAGGATGCCTGGCATGCTGCATTCCATGGAGTCTCAAAAAGTTGGATATGTCTTGGCAACTGCACACAAGAACATGCAGTTTGAGTGGTGCTGGAAATCAGTGCTGAGTTTAAAGTACCAAGGGGAGGGGGCAAAGGAATAAAAATATTGATAAACCATTTAAAAATAAATTATAGAAATTTATTTCTCATAGTCCTGGAGGTTGGAAGTCCAAGGCTAGTGTCCAAGGCTAAGACATCATGAGACTGTCTTCCAGGTGAGGACCCCTTTTATGTTTAAATCTAGTTGTATCTTCACATGGATGAAGGGCAAGCCACTGAATTTTATTATCACAAATTTTTAGGCGTATTGGACCCTGAGTAATATATATATATGTTTAATTTGACAAAGTAAATTATCCAAGGATAGCAGTATAGTCCTAGCAATCCAAATCTCTTCCTATTTTATGATAATCATGTTCTACCAGTTCTGAAGCAAAAAGTAAATAGATCTAGAACAGTTTTTCTAACCCCAACTACTCATAAATTTTCCTCTATTCCTTAATGTGCTTATGAGGCAAATACTTTACACTCTTTAAGGTTAAGAAAACTAGGATTAATAAGATTACAAAATAAAGCTGTGCTGTTCCCTTGTCCTTTCAAAAATATTGGATAATGTTTTAAATAAAACTTGGAGAAACCAGAAGAGGTGCCTGCAGTTGTAGTTCCCAACCAGCCTTGCACAATGCTGTGATATAATTGACTTTTCTTATGAACTAAAATTAACAATCCTTCCTTTGGAACAACAGATACCAACAGTGTAAGCTGGCCATGGAAATTTTTCTAAATAACACTGAGTAACATCAAAAAAAAAAAAAAAAAAAAGCAACCCACTCCAGTATTCTCGGCTAGAAAATCCCATGGACAGAGACACCTGGCAGGTCATAGTCCATGGGGTCGCCAAGAGTCAGGCACAACTTAGTGACTAAACCACCAACATAAAATAGCAAGGAAGGAAATGCTGAATGAGGAAACATGCAGACATGCCATATTTATAGGAGACAGTCTGTAGTTGAGGCAACATGAAGAGGGAAATTTGCTTTGTGTTGTCTGGAAAGAAGTAGAGTATAAAATAAATAACATACATAATATAAAATCCTGTTCCTCAAAGAGTTGCATTCAGAACTAGGGAAAATTACTCAGAACTTGATATCTCATTCCTTCCCCCAACACAATATTCCTGAAAATAGCTTGATGGCAGGTAACTTACCTCATTCATAGA
Source organism: Nanger dama (assembly GCA_917880005.1). Taxonomy (NCBI): domain Eukaryota; kingdom Metazoa; phylum Chordata; class Mammalia; order Artiodactyla; family Bovidae; genus Nanger; species Nanger dama. Next base: position 1,934,897 of record CAKJTW010000045.1, read on the forward strand.
CTACAAGTTTGGGAAGGATGTCATCTCAGGATCTATAAGGATACTATGCACGATAAAAATGAAAGAAAAAAATCCATTGAGGGATCACTAACACTGCATTTATTTTCTGTAGAGTAATATTGGATCTGAAAGAGGATTCTCTGTTTCTTGCCTATGAAACATATGACTAGTTTCTGGAAATTTTTCTAAGACTGTGGTGGAAAATTCCACTGTTTCTATAACGTTATTTGGCATAAGGCAAAACTGAAGCAAAAATAGAGGAAATATAACCCCTATCTAATTTTTGTCTTCAAGCAATGATGTTTAAGTAAAATTGCCTGGCCAAATCTGAATATCACCCTGGACCTAAGATGAAAGTGCAGCCAGAAAATGTAATTTTCAAAACACCATGTATATATAAATAAAGCATAATCTACAACTAAATGAATTACTATAAAGTAAACTTTTTTATTATTATTTTTTAATTACACTACTGTATTTGTTTTGCCATACATTGACACGAATCAGCCATAGGTGAACACGATCTCCCAATGCCGAAGCCCCCTCCCACCTCCCACCCCACATCCTCTACTTGAATCATCCTGTGCATCAGCCCCATGCATCCTGCATCCTACATTGAACATAGATTGGCGCTTCGTTTCTTACAAGAAAATATACCTGTTTCATTGCCATTCTCCCAAACCATCCCACCCTTTCCCTCTCCCTCAGAGTCCAAAAGTCCACTCTATACCTCTGTGTCTCTTTGTTGTCTCACATATAGGGTCATCATTACTGTCTTCTAAATTCCATATATATGTGTCAGTATACTGTATTGGTGTTTTTCTTTCTGGCTTACTTCACTCTGTATAATCGGCTCCAGTTTCATCCACCTTAAGAACCGATTCAAATGTATTCTTTTTAGTGGCTGAGTAATACTCCATTGTGTATATGTACCACAGCTTTCTTATCCATTCATCTGCTAATGGACATGTAGGTTGCTTCCATGTCCTGGCTATTATAAACAGCACTGCAATGAACATTGGGGTACACGTGTCTCTTTCAATTCTGGTTTCCTCGGTGTGTTAATTAAAACCTAGAAATTTTAACTGTTTTTGTTTTAACATGAAAATATGCTTGTTTCTATTCACATTCAGAGAGATTCCACTTATGACTATAATGCCATGGCATTTTTGCACATCGAATTGGAAAATAAGTTTAATAACCTTCAATTATTGGCATAAGTAAGGCCAAATGGATGATCAAAATTGTAGACAAGAGTGTAAAATAGAACAGGCCAAAAAAGGAAATATTGAAATACCTATTAAAATAATATGCACTTATTCACTGATACAGCATTGCATTTCTAGGACTTTTACTACATGTACTATGAAAATGTTCATTTTTGTATTGTTTCTAATAACAAAAGATAGAATCAAAATGTTGAATAATAACCTAAAAGGGACTGGATAAAAATGTGTTTTTAGTACCTTGTTAAAATGGAATAGCCATTAGTAACAACGAGTCCGCCCTACATGTAATGATATTGAGTCATCTAAAACATACATAATGTACACAAATCAAGTCGTATAGTGTTCTCTAATTAGGGTATATGCAACACACATACTAGTGTACATGAAGGAAAAATATGTACAGTTCTCTACATAAAATGCTATCTCTAAAAAGATAATCACAAACTAGAAGAACAATTGTCTTTAGGATAGAAATATAGTGGATAGAGAAAAAAATGGATGCAGATTTTATCATAAAACCTTTACACCATTTGAATTTTGATTCAGGAGCACATATAACCTATTAAAATTGATTTTTAAACTGTTAACTCACTGACAAATAAACATTTTTGTTTATTTTTTTAAAAGTTCTGATCTTTTTTTAAGATCTAGTCAATTTTGTCAAAATAAATTATACAATCAGAAAAATAAACTACTCAATCAAAAAAAATGGGCCAAAAACTAAACAGACATTTCTCCAAAGAAGACACATAGATGGCTAACAAACACACGAAAAGATACTTAACATCACTTATTATCAGAGAAATGCAAATCAAAACCACAGTGAGGTACCATTTTATCCCAGTCACAATGGCTGCAATCCAAAAGTCTACAAGCAATAAATGCTGGAGAGGGTGTGGAGAAAAGGGAACCCTCTTACACTGTTGGTAGGAATGCAAACTATTACAGCCACTATGGATAACAGTGTGGAGATTCCTTAAAAACCTGGAAATATAACTGCCTTTTGACCCAACAATCCCACTGCTGGGCATACACACAGAGGAAACCAGAATTGAAAGAGACACGTGTACCCCAATGTTCATCACAGCACTGTTTATAATAGCCAGACCATGGAAGCAACCTAGATGTCCATTAGCAGATGAATGGATAAGAAAGCTGTGGTACATATACACAATGGAGTATTACTCAGCCATTAAAAATAATACATTTGAATCAGTTCTAATGAGGTGGATGAAACTGGAGCCTATTATACAGAATGAATTGAGCCAGAAAGAAATACACCAATACAGTATACTAACATATATGTATGGAATTTAGAAAGATGGTAATGATAACCCTGTATGTGAGGCAGCAAAAGAGACACAGACGTAAAGAACAGTCTTTTGGACTCTGGGAGAGGGAGAGAGTGGGATGATTTGGGAGGATGAGATTGAAACATGTATAATATCATATAAGAAAGGAATCGCCAGTCTCGTTTCAATGCAGGGTGCAGGATGCTTGGGGCTGGTGCACTGGAATGTCCCGGAGGGATGGTGCGTGTGTTTGGGGAGGGGGGGGTAAGAGAGGGTTTGGGATTGCGAACACTGTGTACTCCCGTGGTGGATTCATGTTGATGTGTGGCAAAATCAATACAAAATTGTAAAGTAAAAAATAAATAAATAATAATAATAATAAATGATTTTTAAATGATCTTGACAAATAGAGATGCCTAAGAATCATAATAATCAAAATGCAAAGACTGTTTCTAATATCCACATGAGTTTTTAAAGAAAAAATCATATTCATAAGATTTTAAAAGAATAATCATTAATTATAAATCATTAAGCATTCAATCATTGTGAACATCCATAACTGGGCATTCGTTTTTGTGGATGCAAAGATCTTTATTATGGGGTTTTAAAATTTCTGACTCATTGTCTATATTATCTTGATATGAAGGCAAATAGCAAACTGAGAGTGAGTTTGAAGGTATTATTGCATAGAAAGTCCCAATTGATATGCTTTAATGCACTATCTTTTAATGGGAATACCAGACCACCTTACCTGCCTTCTGAAAAATCTGTATGCAGGTCAAGAAACAACAGTTAGCACTGGACATGAAATAGACTGATTTCAAATCAGGAGAGGAGTACATCAAGGCTATATATTTTCACCCTGCTTATTTAACTTATATGGAGAGTACATCATGCAAAATGCAGGGCTGGATGAAACACAAGTTGGAATCAAGATTGCCAAGGAAATATCAATAACCTCAGATATATAGATGACACTACCCTTATGGCAGAAAGCAAGGACGATCTAAAGGGCCTCTTAATGAAAGTGAAAGAGGAGAGTGAAAAAGTTGACTTAAAACTCAACATTCAGCAAAGTAAGATCATGGCATCTGGTCCCATCACTTCTTGGAAAGCAAATAGAAGGGGGAAACAGTGGAAACAATGACAAATTTTGTTTTGGGGAAACTCCAGAATCACTGCAGATGGTGACTGCAGCCATGAAATTAAAAGAGGCTTGCTTCTTGTAATAAAAGCTATGACCAACCTAGACAGGAGAGTAAAAGCAGAGATATTACTTTGCTGACAAAAGTCTGTCTAGTCAAAGCTATGATTTTAGCAGTAATCATGTATAGATGTGATAATTGGACTCTAAAGAAAGCTGAGCACTGAAGAATTGATGCTTTTCAATTGTGGTGTTGGAGTGCGGGGGCGCTCCGCAGAAAGAGCAGAGACAGTGGAACTTCCCTCAGCAAAGCCGAGGGGTTCCCGAGGAGAGGTGAGCCTGCTGTCCGCCAACCCAGCCCCCTCGGTGAGCAAGAGACAATCAGACACTACAGGGGTTCTGTCGAAGCAGTTCCGGTTTATTGTTGCAAACTCCCAACTTATATAGACAAACAGGAGGGTTTTAGGAGGGACTTTCCATAGTTGCACCAATCACATTAAAGGTCAAATTGTCACCTTCATTATAACAGGAGTCTATAGAGATCACACACTGTCTATGTGCACAGAAATCAAGAGAGCCAATTAAAAACTTTGACAGACAACATAGACCCTGCCCCCATCTCTTCCGCCAGGAGCCATCTTAGGTTTTCGACCACAAAGCTAGCCCCTTTGTTTTTAAGGTTTCCCATTTAGGGCCCCACATATCCCCCCTTTTTAAATTTTATTTAAGCCCTCGAGACATTTGTATTGCTGTTTTGTAGAGCAAGGCATAAAGCTGTAGGCGGCCAACCTCCAGCCTCGCCAGCCCCTCTCGCAGCAGTGTCTGTCTTAGGTTGCCCTCCTCTGAGGGTCTTACCCGTCATTGGCTATCCAGCCACCTCTTGGGGGCTAGGTGGAATCTCTCTAGATGATGGGCATCTAGAACTCTTATTTTTATTTATCTGTCTCGGTTAATCTCTTGAAGGGCTAAATTAATCCAGGGGTTTTGTGGGTCCCCAACGTGGGGGCTCCTCTTCCATGACCTGAGCAAGCATAATTCTACAATAAGCACAACAAAAACCAGCAAATAGAAGGTATTTTTAAACCAGGTAAATGGACTGTGTATCCAGTCCCATAGATCCATTGCTCCCTTTTTCACTTGTTAGAGTCTCATTTAACACTGGAAAAGCTGTCAGACAAAAGCTGGGGTATCTCACGTCGCAGTCTATGAGCGCCAGAACACAATGCCTTGATCGCTCTGGCATGGAGAGCGTGGAGATCAAGCTGTTATTGGAGTCCCATCATGGCAAATCTCAGGTGTTTGAGCTGGTTTGAAATCTTTGAGCAGATGCTGACACTGTTGTACCCTCATGGTTGATGGCCTTGTATCTTGTTAAACCCAGGCTTCAAAGATTTTAAAACTGTTGTACAGCCACAGCAATGAGGAAGGTCAGCACGGAGAGGCTAGGTAATCCGATGATCACCAGGAGCGGTGTCCAGCAGGGTCGCTGCATAGATGATCTGAAAGGGAAGAAAAGATAGCCTCAAGAACTTTTGTTCTTGGGCTCAATATGTGAATGTCTCTTTAATCTGTGTCAGGTTTTGAGATTTGACCTCTCTCTTATGGTGTAAATTTAAGATTCCTTGCTGGCACCCATATAGGGCTGGGGTCCCCAGTGGGGAATATGCATCCGAATCCTCTCCCCATTGTAAGGAGTGGATCAGGCCCCTTCCACTGACCAGTGATGGGTTCTTTCCATCTCACTTGTATTTCAGGTTTTATTTCTTGATTAGACCAATGTTTCTGAAAACATTGAAAAATTTATAATGTTTAGAGTAAAGAGTGCCATTCCAAGTTGCCGGTGAGGGCTTATTCCCCCTTTTTGTTTTTGTAATTGAGCCTTTAAATTTTGATGGTGGCACTTAAGTTTTTCAAAAGGAGAATAATGGGTTACATCAGTTTGCCACAGCACATTGGGTTTTAGCCCTCGAGGGTTTACTCCTGGGGGCTGTAAAGGCGGTACTTGTAAATAAGGAAGATAGGATTTACAAGTATGTATAATTTTCTTTAGTTCTTTAATAGAGATCTATGGGAACATTATATGTAGCCCCTCTCCAATTGATATGAGTAAGATTGTGAAGATCATAGGCATCTTGTAAGTTATAAGCTTGGATTGTAATTGAGGCCGCTGTATCAGCCAGGGAATTTCCCATTGAAAGCAATCCAGGTAAATCTCGATGACCACTAAGATGGTGTACATAAATGGGATAGTGGGAGGTCTCCGACCAGTAGGTCTTCCCCCACCTTGAGGGCACTCTTTCTTAAAGTGTCCCTCTTGTGGTTGAGGAGCCAGGCCCTGGAGAATAGTTTCTGCCCACGGGGAGTTTGGGTCATCCTCTGCCACTGCCTTTTTACCTCTTTTAAATCATTGGCCTCCCAGGGGTACCAGGCTGCCAGGCTATTCCCCCCACTCCGGGTTAACAATCACAGGAAAGGCTTGAGTCGGGCCAGTAAAGGGCAGTGGGGATCCCCAAGGGTCCCCGGGGTAGGTTCTCTCTTTCCAAGGTGACCTCATTGTCTCTCCCACCCAAGGTGCTCCTGAAACTTCCTCAAATGGGGGAGGCAGGGAGGGGCACAGATCTCTCCCCTGGGCTCTTGGTCCTGAGGCATCAGAGGAGTCTCTATTCTTTTCTGCCCCTTTATCATCCCCCGAAAGGCTCCCATGACCCACTATTTGCTCTAGAGTCTTTATTCCCTGCAGTGTCTTTTGCTATATCTTGGTCCGACATGACTCGTTCCTCATCAAATTTTTCCCATTGTTTCTCTGATTTTGATTTGGGGGCACTCTGTATCAGTGGCATGCTCCTCGCTCTGTGAAAAGCAGAGCTTGAGGGCCGAAATGATCAGACAGAACCCTAAGAGGGGCTCCTCACCGTATCGAGCCTCTCACTGCCTAGCGAGGGTTTACACTTGATCCCAAGTGTCCCAAGAGAACAGATTAGCTGAAGCAACCCAGGGGGCCAACCGTACAATGGTCCCCCAGACCTTAATAGCCTGAGCATCAGAAATCTCAAGTCCCCTGCTTATGAGCATATATCTCAGCGCCTTGAGTGAAGGCTCATCAGACTTACTAATGTTATTTCCCATGTTGCCGAAAGAGAATAGAAAGAAAAGTCACTGAGGACAGCCACCAAAAATCCTACCGGGAGTGGTGGCGGCCAGAAAGTTGGGCTTATTGTATGCTTTTGGAACCGTTTATGTGCCTGCGTCATTGCACGGAAGTTTTCTTGCTGGGGGCGGGCACCCTAGAGGTTTCTAGCCCGTCCCGTGACCCCCTTATCCTGTCACGGGAGTCTTCAAGTGGCAGGCGCCCTAATGGCCTTTAAGTGCCTGGACCCGTGCCCACAGGGAAGATTTTAGGCCACGTCCTCGGTTAAGAAAGATTAAAGGGGAGTTTCACCCGGTCGGGCTCTAGTTACTGAGGCTTACCTGTTGTGGGGCCTTCAGAGTCCGCCAGAGAGTGGCCCTAGCCAGGACTTATCAGTTGCCTCCACAACCATTTGCCTGTTCACTGAAACTTCGGAAAAGAGGAATTAAGGACGGATCAGAAAAGAAGAGGAGAAGGAAAATAAGTCAAGAAAGTTTTTGGCACTTCCCTCATAAAGGAGGGGGGCCCACCTTGAAGTCCAGATTACCTCGGGTGATGCTCCTCTAAAGGGAGCTCCGTGCTGTGACCAGCCTAGGGTCCCTCGTCGCTCCTCTTTCAGAGCCGCACGGTGACACCACCTCCGTCCGTCCGCTTCACGCCCCACGTTGGGCGCCAGTTTCTGCGGGGGCGCTCTGCAGAAAGAGCAGAGGCAGTGGAACTTCCCTCAGCAAAGCCGAGGGGTTCCCGAGGAGAGGTGAGCCTGCTGTCCGCCAACCCAGCCCCTTGGAGAGCGAGACAATCACACGCGACAGGGGTTCCGCGAAGCAGTTCCGGTTTATTGTAGCAAACTCCCAACTTATATAGACAAACAGGAGGGTTTTAGGAGGGACTTTCCATAGTTGCACCAATCACATTAAAGGTCAAATTGTCACCTTCATTATAACAGGAGTCTATAGAGATCACACACACTGTCTATGTGCACAGAAATCAAGAGAGCCAATTAAAAACTTTGACAGACAACATAGACCCTGCCCCCATCTCTTCCGCCAGGCGCCATCTTAGGTTTTCGACGACAAAGCTAGCCCCTTTGTTTTTAAGGTTTCCCATTTAGGGCCCCACATTGGAGAAGACTCTTGAGAGTCCTTTGGACTGCAAGGAGATCAAATCAGTCCATCGTAAAGGAAATCAGTCCTGAATATTCACTGGAAAGACTCAAGCTGAAACTCCAATACTTTGGCCACCTGATGTGAAAAACTGACTCATTTGAAAAGACCCTGATGGTGGGAAAGATTAAAGGTTGGAGAGAAGTGGACGACAGGATGAGATGGTCAAATGGCATTACCAATTCATGGGCATGTGTTTGAAAAAGCTTCACGAAGAGGTGATGAACAGGGAGGCCTGGCTAGCTGCAGTCCATGGGGTCACAAAGAGTCGGACATGACTGAGCAACTGAACTGAACTGAATGCACTAATGCTTCTACAATCAATAACCTTATCCCCAAACAAGTAAATTCAGATAAAGAAATTTAGCTATATTTCCAGTAATGTTATACACATTTTTGAAGTTATCATTCTGTAGCTCCATTAGTTCAAGTACATATAATTAGCTTCTGCATTAATGTGCATTAGTTATTTCTCCTTCCCACACTCCACCAGTGTCTCATTCTTTCTTTCTGTCTGTTACACATGCTTTAGTCCAGCCCCTGGATATGCTTTATTCAGTCCTAAGGTATTAGTCATAAACGTGTTACTAATTCAGAAGTATGACTATTGGTATAAGGATAAAACTGGAATTCTATGATCAATCTGCCTTCCTCTCCTAATTGTCTTCTCCTCTAATTAGTTGGCTCAAAGAGTATGGGAAAATGAGTTCAATTTTGTCTTGGTAGAAATCCTTTGTTATTTATGGGATAGTTGTAATATACAGGCCAGGGGCAGCGGGCGGGAAGAGATGCCTCATGACCGACCAGGGTTGACGGCCAGGAGGAGCAAATCCATGTCCAAGGAGCGGTGGCTGCATGGGCACTGGAGGGCCTAGAGGAGCTATTCCATGTTCAAAGTCAGGAGGGGTGGCGGTGAGGAGATATGCCTTGTCCAATGAAAGGAGCAGCAGCTGTGCTTTGCTGGAGCAGCCGTGAAGAGATATCCCACGTCTAAGTTAAGAAAAACCCAAGTAAGACAGTAGGTTTTGCAAGAGGACAGACGCACTGAAACCATAATCACAGAAAACTAGGCAGTCTAATCACACTAGGACCACAGCCTTGTCTAACTTAATGAAAGTAAACCATGCTCTGTGGGGCCACCCAAGATGGGCAGGCATGGTGGAGAGGTCTGACACAACGTGGTACACTGGATAAAGGAATGGCAAACCAATTCAGTATTCTTGCCTTGAGAACTACATGAACAATATGAAAAGGCAAAATGAAAGGGTACTGAAAGAGGAACTCCCCAGGTCAATAGATGCCCAATATGCTGCTGGAGATCAGTGCAGAAATAACTTCAGAAAGAATGAAGGGATGGAGCCAAAGCAAAAACAATACTCAGTTGTGGATGTGACAGGTGATAGAAGCAAGATCTGATGCTGTAAAGAGCAATATTGTGTAGGAACCTGGAATGTCAGGTTCATGAATAAAGGCAAATTGGAAGTGGTCAAATAGGAGATAGAAAGAGTGAACGTCAACGTTATAGGAATCAGCAAACTAAAATGGACTGGAATGGGTAAATTTAACTCAGATGACCACTATATCTACTACTGCAGGCAGGAATCCCTTAGAAAAAAATGGAGTAGCCATCATGGTCAACAAGAGAGTCTAAAATGCAGTATTTGGATGCAGTCTCAAAACCGACAGAATGATCTTTGTTTGCTTCCAAAGCAAACCATTCAAAATCATGGTAATCCAAGTCTATGTCCCAACCGGTAACGCTGAAGAAGTTGAAGCTGAACAGTTCTACGAAGACCTACAATACCTTTTAAAACTAACACCCACAAAATATGTCTTTTTCATTATAGGGGACTGGTATGCAAAAGTAGGAAGTCAAGAAACACCCGGAGTAACAGGCAAATTTGGCCTTGGAATGTGAAATGAAGCAGGGCAAAGGCTAATAAAGTTTTGCCAAGAAAATGCAGTGGTCATAGCAAACACCCTCTTCCAACAACACAAAAGAGGACTCTCACATGGACATCATCAGATGGTCAACACCGAAATCAGATGGATTATATTCTTTGCAGCCAAAGATGGAGAAGCTCTATACAGTCAACAAAAACAAGACCGGGAGCTTACTGTGGCTCGGATCATGAATTCCTTATTGCCAAATTCAGACGTAAATTGAAGAAAGTAGGGAACACCACTAGACGATTCAGGTATGACCTAAATCAAATCCCTTATGATTATACAATGGAAGTGAGAAATAGATTTAAAGGACTAGATCTGATAGATAGAGTGCCTGACGATCTATGGAATGAGGTTCGTAACATTGTACAGGAGACAGGGATCAATATCATCCCTATGGAAAGAAATGCAAAGAAGCAAAATGGCTCTCTGAGGAGGCCTTACAAAGAGCTCTGAAAAGAACAGAAGCAAAAAGCAAAGGAGAAAAGGAAAGATACAAGCATCTGAATGCAGAATTCCAAAGAATAGCAAGAAGAGATAAGATAGCTTTCTTCAGCAATCAATGCAAAGAAATAGAGGAGAAAAAAAAAAAAAGACAGAATGGGAAAGACGAGAGTTCTCATCAAGAAAATTAGAGACACCAAGGGAACATTTCATGCAAAGCTGGGCTCGATAAAGGAAAGAAATGGTATGGACCAAACAGAAGCAGAAGATATTAAGAAGAGATTGCAAGAATAGACAGAAGACCTATACAAAAGAGATCTTCACTACCAACATAATCAGGATGGTGTGATCACTCACCTAGAGCCGGACATCCTGGAATGTGAAGTTAGTTCAGTTCAGTTCAGTCCTTCATTCGTGTCTGACTCTTTGTGACGCCATGAATCGTAGCACACCAGGCCTCCCTGTCCATCACCATCTCCCGGAGTTCACTCAGACTCAGGTTCATCGAGTCCGTGATGCCATCCAGCCATCTCATCCTCTGTCATCCCCTTCTGCTCCTGCCCCCAATCCTTCCCAGCATCAGAGTCTTTTCCAATGAGTCAACTCTTCGCATGAGGTGGCCAAAGTACTGGAGTTTCAGCTTTAGCATTATTCCTTCCAAAGAAAACCCAGGGCTGATCTCCTTTAGGATGGACTGGTTGGATCTCCTTGCAGTCCAAGGGACTTTCAAGAGTCTTCTCCAACACCACAGTTCAAAAGTCAAATGGGCCTCTAAAAGCATCACTAGGAACAAAGCTAGTGGAGGTGATGGAATTCCCATGGAGCTGTTTCAAATCCTGTAAGATGATGCTGTGAAAGTGCTGCACTCAATATGCCAGCAAATTTAGAAAACGCAGCAGTGGCCACAGGACTGGAAAAGGTCAGTTTTCATTCTAATCCCAAAGAAAGGCCAATGCCAAAGAATGCTCAAACTACCACCCAATTGCATTCATCTCACATGCTAGTAACGTAATGCTCAAAATTCTCCAAGCCAGACCTCAGCAATACATGAACAGTGAACTTCCAAATGCTCAAACTGGTTTTAGAAAAGAAAGAGGAACCAGAGATCAAATTGCCAACATCCCCTGGATCATTGAAAAAGCAAGAGAGTTCCAGAAAAACATCTATTTCTGCTTTATTAACTCTGCCAAAGCCTTTGACTGTGTGTATCAAAAATGAACTGTGGAAAATTCTTCAAGAGATGGGAATATCAGACCACTTGACCTGCCTCTTGAGAAATCTATATGCAGGTCAGGAAGCAACAGTTAGAACTGGACATGGAACAACAGACTGGTTCCAAATAGGAAAAGGAGTACGTCAAAGCTGTATATTGTCACCCTGCTTATTTAACTTATATACAGAAACGCTGGACTGGAAGAAGCACAAGATGGAATCAAGATGGCCGGGAGAAATATCAATAACTTCAAGTATGCAGATTACACCATCTTTATGGCAGAAAGTGAAGAGGAACTAAAAGCCTCTTGATGAAATTGAAAATGGAGAGTGAAAATATTGGCTTAAAGCTCAACATTCAGAAAACGAAGATCATGGCATCTGGTCCCATCACTTCATGGGAAATAGATGGGGAATCAGTGTCAGAATTTATTTTTTTGGGGGCTCCAAAGTCAATGCAGATGGTGACTTCAGCCATGAAATTAAAAGATGCCTACTCCTTGGAAGAAAAGTTATGACCAACCTAGATAGCATATTCAAAAGCAGAAATATTCCTTTGCCAACAAAGGTCCTTCTGGTCAAGGCTATGTTTTTCCTGTGGTCATGTATGGATGTGAGAGTTGGATTGTGAAGAAAGCTGAGCGCCGAAAAATTGATGCTTTTGAACTGTGATGTTGGAGAAAACTCTTGAAAGTCCCTTGGACTGCAGGGAGATCCAACCAGTCCATTCTGAAGGAGATTAGCCCTGGGTTTTCTTTGGAGGGAATGAAGCTGAAGCTGAAACCCCAGTTTTTGGCCATCTCATTTTAAGAGTTGATTCATTGGAAAAACCTTTGTTGCTGGGAAGTATTGGGACAGGAGGAGAAGGGGACGACAGAGGATGAGATGGCTGGATGGCATCATTGACTCAATGGACATAAGTCTGAGTGAACTCCGGGAGTTGGTGATGGACAGGGAGGCCTGGCATGCTGCGATTCATGGCGTCACATAGAGTTGGCCACCACTGAACGACTGAACTGAACTGAACTGAACTGAACTGTACTATAGAGACATTTTATTTCCTCCTTTTAATCATTGCAGTAGACAAATGTACTATTTCTTCCTTGCCTTAAAACTTAAGTAAAATGGAAAATGGTCAAGAAGGACCTTGAAGCATCTATTATCTTAACAGAATTGTTCTATGACATCCCTAATGTTTAATGGATTTAAATATTTATGTTACTGAAAAGTGTTTCTTCCAATGGACTTCCTGGGTTTTCTTCTTTGTTGATATTGCTAAGTATTTTCACTTCTGCCATTTACTTGAAGATCATATTAAACACTGAGCAATGATATTTTTTGTGAGGCATTAGTAGAAGTGGGGAAGATCAAAGTTGATTTATCTTTCTATTATTTCACATAACATATATTAACATATGGAAATCCTTACTCAGGAAGAACCTAATAAATTCTAGTCTTTGGATCATTACTTTCATACCTCTCACTGTTGTGAGTAATATCAAAATACATGTTTATTTTAAATTGAACAGCATTGCTATCATTACAGCTTTTTCATAATTCTCTTTTCAGGCTTTGACTACCCTTAAAGATAGGCTTTGACATATCTCCATATATCAAAATAATGGTCAATGATTTAAGTATTTCAAAAGCACACTAAATATCAATGATATGAGCAAACTTTGATGTTTCTTACTGCATATCAGAATCTTAAAGTTTAAAAGTACTATTTGAGATCATATAGTACAATTTCCTCACTTTATAAATGAATCAGTTTGACTCAGAAATATGCAACACACTAGGGAACAGAGGCTTCAGTGTTCTTGCCTGGAGAATCCCAGGGATGGGGGAGCCTGGTGGGCTGCCGTCTATGGGGTCGAACAGATTCAGACATGACTGAAGTGACTTAGCGGCAGCAGCAGGGAGTGGAGACAACAATAAAACTGAGCCTCCACATCCTGAGTCTAAGTTTCTTTCCATTGTAATATTCAAAAATTCAACTAATAGTTATAAAAATGATATATTTGTTATGTGATGAAAATATTTTTAAGTACGTTATATACCTCATCATGGTTTTCACTCAAATATGGCTCAGAGTTAAGGAAAGTCAGTTATGTTTTTATTATTATTATTTCTGCTGAAATAATCAGAAGGACTTCCCAGGTGGGTCAGTGGTAAAGAATCTGCTTGCCAAAAAAGAGATACTTGCCAGGAAGAGATGCCTGCTAAGCAGGATACCCAGGTTCAATACCTGGGTCAGGAAGATCCCCTGGAGAAGGAAATAACAGCCCACTTCAGAATTCCTGCTTGGGAAAACCCATGGACAGAGGAGCTTGGCAAGTTGCAGTCCATGTGGTCGCTAAGAGCTGGACATTACTTAGTGATTAAACAGCAGCAGCAACCACAATAAGATATAATCAAGCTCCTGAAAATTACTACAGAAGAATTTTCTTTTGTAGTTCTAAATGTGTTCCCTCATTTATATCATCAATTTCTCATCTACAGTCCCAGTCAGTTTCTCAACTACAGTCCCAATCATTCTACCCTGATAATGATAAATAATATTTCCTATTTTTTTCCCTTGAAAAAGATCTTCATGACAAATTATTCAAGACAATTTATACTACCTATCAAGGTAATTGAAACTTTTCTTTCAGAGTACTAATGCTTTGGAGGAAATCAAAGGTTGTTTGTAAAATATAAGAGGAGGCCCTGTTTTACTCTGAATTGTAATGCTTATTCAAATACAGTATTCTAGAGCTGGAAAGAGAACCAAGGATTTTCACAATTCTTTACTAATAATTGGTGATAATGGTGATGCTCTGACTACTGAAATATTAAATGAACAAAGTAGAATTCATCACTATTTCAGTTTGAAGCATCTGTCTATTCTTCAGACAAGTGTGATATAACAGTCAGTAGAGTAACAAACAATGGAATCAGTTCTTAAGACGAATGCTGATTAAATAAAATGATTAGAAATGCTAATAAAACTGTTACTATTTTTTAGCTGTACTTTCAAAAACAAACTGGAATAACAATAAATAAAACAGCATCTATAATTTTACTTAAATGTAGATATGAATATCTTCAGTGGAAAATAAGGAAAAAAATATATGTTAGATAATTCTACAAGACAACTGATGTGCATGACTTTATTTAAGCTTCAAAGCAAGGAAAGAGTCTCAGAGAAAGCAAAATCAACAAAGAAATTGAATCTGATGCCCAATTAATGTATATATTGAAGCCTTCATCCCGTGTGTGACTGTATTTGGTAGTAAGACCTCTGAGGAGATGATAAAACTCTAGTCCAACAAGGCTATTGCCATTAAATGATGGGAAGAGACACCAGAGCTTATTCTCTGAACTCTGTGAAAACACAGCAAGGAAATGACTGTCTGGAAGCCAGGAAGACAACCTTCTAGAAACTGAATTTGCTGGCATCTTGATCCTGGACTTTCTAGGGTTCAGAACTGTGAGAAAATAAATTATTCTAATTTAAGCCAACAAATGTATTGGATTTTAGTAATGGTATCTGTAGAAGACTAAAACAAGGTATAAGAATTGACAAGTCTAAGAAATTCCAAGGTGTTGATGTTACTGCTCAGGAATCACATTTTAAAAATTACTATTAAAGAAGTAAATCTAAGTAACCAGGAGTCATTTTTAATTGTCTAATGTGAAAAATAACAATGTACACAGTGGTGTTCTATACTAGTGTTCATATCCTCATGTTTTCAGAGTGAATTTCTGTCTCCCTGAGGATATAAGTTTAAGCAAATGATTTGATGATAGTCATCTGTTTTATCTTTAATGAATTAACAGACTTTGTCATATCTAAAAACCCATAAAGAAGTGTTTTCATTTATAGTATCTGCTCTACAGGTATATTAGTCCGTTTGTTTTTATTCCTAAATAGTCTGAATTATTTTCTCTATTTATTTATTTATTCAACCCTTCTTTGATGTGGGATTAATATGTTGTGAATTTTAGGAGTCTGCTTATTTTGTTTTCAGTTCAGTTCAGTTCAGTCGCTCAGTTGCTCAGTCATGCCCTACTCGTTGCGACCCCATGAACCACAACATCCCAGGCTTCCCTGTCCCTCACCAGCTCCCGGAGTACACCCAAACTCATGTCCATTGAGTCAGTGATGCGATCCAGCAATCTCATCCTCTGTTGTCCCCTTCTCCTCCTGCCCCCAATCCCTCCCAGCATCATAGTCTTTTCCAATGAGTCAACTCTTCGCATGAGGTGGCCAAAGTACTGGAGTTTCAGCTTTAGCATCATTCTTTACAAAGAAATCCCAGGGTTGATCTCCTTCAGATGCTTTTAAATTGTGGTGTTGGAAAAGACTCTTGAGAGTCCTTTGGACTGCAAGGAGCTCTAACTCAGTCAATCCTAAAGGAGATCAGTCCTGAATATTCATTGGAAGGACTGATGCTAAAGCTGAAACTCCAATACTTTGGCCACTTGATGGGAAAAACTGACTCACTGGATAAGACCCCAGTCTTAGAATTGCTTTTGGTGCATTCCATAGGCTTTAGGTGGTTTTGTTTTCATTGCCATTCACTTGTAGGTTTTTATTTTTCTCCTTTTTGATGTCTTCAGTGACTTGCTGATTATATAGAAGTGTGTTGTTAAAAAACAATGTGTTTTTATTTATAGCTTTTTTTTTTCCTGCAGTTGATATCTAACCTCACCGCATCATTGTCAAAACAATTTCTCAATACAATTTAAATTTTCTTAAATTTACCGAAACTTGATTTGCGACACAAGATGTAATCTATGCTGGAGACTATTCCGTGTGCACTTGAGAAAAACTGTATTCTGCTGTTTGGGGTTGGAATGTCCTAAAGACAACAATGAGGTCCATCAGGATTAATGTGTGGTTTAAGGGTTGCACTTCTTTTCTAATTCTCTATCAGGATGATTTGTCTATTGGTGTAAGCGGAGTGTTACAATCTCCTACTAGTATTGTGTTAAAGTCAATTTCCTTTCTTATGGTTATTAGCAATTTCCTTATGTTTCGATATTAAGGTGTTCTATGTTGGGTGTATAAATATTTATATTGCTATATCTTCTTTTTGGATTGATTCCTTGATCATTATGTAGTATCCTTCCTTAGCTCTTCCAATAATTTTTATTTTAAAGCCTATTTATTTGATATGAATATTGTTACTCCCAGTTTCTTTTGATTCCCATTTGCATGGAATATCTTTCCCCATTCTCTGACTTTCAGTTTGTACATATCCTTAGGTCTGAAGTGGGTCTCTTGTAGGCAGCATATATATGGGTCTTGTTCTGTATCCATTCAGCCACTGTGTGTCTTTTGCTTGGGGCATTTAATCCATTTACAGTGAAAGGTAATTATTGATATGTATGTTCCCATTATCATTTTCTTAGTCATTTATAGTTTGTTTCATGGGTCTTTTCCTTTTTTTATTTATTTTTATTTTACTTTATAATACTGTATTGATTTTTTCATACATCAATATGAATCTGCCACGGGTGTACATGTGTTCCCAATACTGAATCCCTCCCACCTCCCACCCCATACCATCTCTCTGGGTCATCCTAGTGAACCAGCCCCAAGCATCCTGTATCCTGCATTGAACCTACACTGGTAATTCAGTTCTTATATGATATTATACATGTTTCAATGCCATTCTCGCAAATATCCCACTCTTTCCCTCTCCCACAGAGTCCAAAAGACTGTTCTATACATCTGTGTTTCTTTTGCTATCTTGTATACAAGGTTATCACTACCATCTTTCTAAATTCCATATATATGAGTTAATATAATGTATTGGTGTTTTTCTTTCTGGCTTACTTCACTCTGTATAATCGGCTCCAGTTTCATCCACCTTAAGAACCGATTCAAATGTATTCTTTTTAGTGGCTGAGTAATACTCCATTGTGTATATGTACCACAGCTTTCTTATCCATTCATCTGCTAATGAATATCTAGGTTGCTTCCATGTCCTGGCTATTATAAACAGTGCTGTGATGAACATTGGGGTACACGTGTCTCTTTCAGTTCTGGTTTCCTCAGTGTGTATGCCCAGCAGTGGGATTGTTGGGTCATAAGGCCGTTCTATTTCCAGTGTTTTAAGGAATCTCCACACTATTCTCCATTGTGGCTGTACTAGTTTGCATTCCCACAAACAGTGTAAGAGGGTTCCCTTTTCTCTACACTCTCTCCAGCATTTTTGCTTGTAGACTTTTGGATCACAGCCATTCTGACTGGTGTGAAATGGTACTTCATTGTGGTTTTGATTTGCATTTATCTAATAATGAGTGATGTTGAGCATCTTTTCATGTGTTTGTTAGCCATCCGTATGTCTTCTTTGGAGAAATGCCTATTTAGTTCTTTGGCCCATTTTTTGATTGGGTAGTTTATTTTTCTGGAATTGAACTGCAGAAGTTGCTTGTATATTTTTGAGATTAGTTGTTTGCCAATTGCTTCATTTGCTATTATTTTCTCCCATTCCAAAGGCTGTGTTTTCACCTTGCTTATAGTTTCCTTTGTTGTGCAGAAGTTTTTAATTTTTTTAGATCTCATTTGTTTATTTTTGCTTTTATTTCCAATATTCTGGGAGGTGGGTCATAGAGGATCCTGCTGTGTTTTATGTTGGAAGGTGTTTTGCCTATGTTCTCCTCTAGGAGTTTTATAGTTTCTTGTCCTATGTGTAGATCTTTAATCCATTTTGAGTTTGTTTTTCTGTATGGTGTTAGAAAGTGTTCTAGTTTCACTCTTATACAAGTGGTTGACCAGTTTTCCCAGCACCACTTGGTAAAGAGATTGTCTTTACTCCATTGGATATTCTTGCCTCCTTTGTCGAAGATAAGGTGTCCATAGGTGTGTGGATTTATCTCTGAGCTTTCTATTTTGTTCCATTGATCTATATTTCTGTCTTTGCGCCAGTACCATACTGTCTTGATGACTGTGGCTTTGTAGTAGAGCCTGAATTCAGGCAGGTTGATTCATCCAGTTCCATTCTTCTTTCTCAAGATTGCTTTGGCTATTTGAGGTTTTCTGTATTTCCATATAAATTGTGAAATTATTTGTTCTAGCTCGTGTGAAAAATACTGCTGGTAGCTTGATAGGGATTTCATTAAATCTATAGATTGCTTTGGGTAATATACTCATTTTCACTAAATTGATTATTCTGATCCATGAACATTGTATATTTCTCGATCTGTTCGTGTCTTCTTTGGATTTCTTTCACCATGTTTCATAGTTTTCTATATATAGGTCTTTCGTTTCTTTAGGTAGATATATTCCTAAGTATGTTATTCTTTTTGTTGCAGTGGTCAATGGAATTGTTTCCTTAATTTATTTTTCTACTTTCTCATTATTAGTGTATAGGAATGCAAGGGATTTCTGTGTGTTGATTTTATATCCTGCAACTTTACTATATTCATTGCTTAGCTTTAGTAATTTTCTGGTGGAGTCTTCAGGGATTTCTATGTAGAGGATTATGTCATTTGCAAACAGTGAGAGTTTTGCTTATTCTTTTCCAATTTGGATTCCTTTTATTTCTTTTTCTGCTCTGATTGCTGTGGTCAAAACTTCCAGAACTATGTTGAATAGTAGTGGTGAAAGTGGGCACCTTTGTCTTGTTACTGACTTTAGGGGAAATGCTTTCAATTTTTCACCACTGAGGATAATCTTTGCTGTGGCTTTGTCATATATAGCTTTTATTATGTTGAGGTATGTTCCCTCTATTCCTACTTTCTGGATATATATATATATATATATATATATATATATATATTTTAATCATAAATGGATGTTGAATTTTGTCGAAGGCTTTCTCTCCATCTATTGAGATAATCATATGGCTTTTATTTTTCAATTTGTTAATGTGGTGAATTACATTGATTGATTTGCAGATATTGAAGAATCCTTGCATCCCTGGGATAAAGCCTACTTGGTCATGGTGTATGATCTTTTTAATGTGTTGTTGGATTCTGATTGCTAGACTTTTGTTGAGGATTTTTGCATCTATGTTCATCAGTGATATTGGCCTGTAGTTTTCTTTTTGTGGTATCTTTTTCAGGTTTTGGTATTAGGGTGATGGTGGCCTCATAAAATGAGTCTGGAAGTTTACCTTCCTCTGAAATTTTCTGGAAGAGTTTGAGTAGGATAGGTGTAAGCTCTTCTCTAAATTTTTGGTAGAATTCAGCTGTGGCGCTGTCTCGACCGGGGCTTTTGTTTGCTGGAAGATTTCTGATTACAGTTTCAATTTCCTTGCTTGTGATGTGTCCGTTAATATGTTCTATTTCTTCCTGGTTCAGTTTTGGAAAGTTGTACTTTCCTAAGAATTTGTCCATTTCTTCCACATTGTCCATTTTACTGGCAAATAATTGCTGATAGTAGTCTCTTATGATCCTTTGTATTTCTGTGTTGTCTGTTGTGATCTCTCCATTTTCATTTCTACTTTTATTGATTTGATTTTTCTCCCTTTTTTTCTTGATGAGTCTGGCTAATGGTTTGTCAATTTTATTTATCCTTTCAAAGAACCAGCTTTTGGCTTTGTTTGCTTTTGCTATGGTCCCTTCTATTTCTTTTCCATTTATTTCTGCCCTAACTTTTAAGATTCCTTTTCTTCTACTAACCCTGGGGTTCTCCACTTCTTCCTTTTCTAGTTGCTTTTAGGTGTAGAGTTATTTGTTTCACTTTTTCCTTGTTTCTTGATGTATGCCTGTATTGCTATAAACTTTCCCCTTAGCACTGCTTTTACAGTGTCCCACAGGTTTTGGGTTGTTTTATTTTCATTTCATTCATTTCTATGCATATTTTGATTTCTTTTTGATTTCCTCTGTGAATTGTCGGTGTTCAGAAGCATGTTGTTGAGCCTCCAAATGTTGGAATTTTTAATAGTTTTTCTCCTGTAATTGAGATCTAACCTTAGTGCATTATGGTCAGAAAAGATGCTTGGAACAACTTCAATTTTTTTCTTTGAATTTACCAAGGCTAGATTTATGGCCCAGGATGTGATCTATCCTGGAGAAGGTTCCGTGTGCACATGAGAAAAAGGTGAAATTCATTGTTTTGGGGTGAAATGTCCTATAGATATCAATTTGGTCCTACTGGTCTATTGTATCATTTAAAGTTTGCATTTCCTTGTTAATTTTCTGTTTAGTTGATCTATCCATAGGTGTGAGTGAAATATTAAAGTCTCCCACTATTATTGTGTTATTTTTAATTTCCCCCTTCATACTTGTTAGCATTTGTCTTACATACTGCGGTGCTCCTATGTTGGGTGCATATTTATTTATAATTGTTATATCTTCTTCTTGGATTGATCCTTTGATCATTACGTAGTGTACTTCTTTTCTCTTTTCACAGCCTTTGTTTTAACGTCTATTTTATCTGATATGAGTATTGCTACTCCTGCTTTCTTTTGGTCTCTATTCACATGGAAAGTTTTTTCCAGCCCTTTAATTTCAGTCTGTATGTGTCCTGTGTTTTGAGGTGGGTCTCTTGTAGACAATATATATAGGGTTCTTGTTTTATATCCATTCAGCCAGTCTTTGTCTTCTGGTTGGGGCATTCAACCCATTTATGTTTAGGGCAATTATTGATAAGTATGATCCCGTTGCCATTTACTTTATTGTTTTGTGTTCAAGTTTATACACCCTTTTTGTGTTTCCTGTCTAGAGAATATCCTTTAGCATTTGTTGGAGAGCTAGTTTAGTGGTGCTGAATTCTCTCAGCTTTTGCTTGTCTGTAAAGATTTTGATTTCTCCTTCATATTTGAATGAGATCCTTGCTGGGTACAGTAATCTGAGCTGTAGGTTATTATCTTATGTCACTTTAAGTATGTCTTGCCATTCCCTCCTGCCCTGAAGAGATTGTGTTGAAAGATCAGCTTTTATTCTTATGGGAATCCCCTTGTGTGTTATATGTTGTTTTTCCCTTGCTGCTTTTAATATTTGTTCTTTGTGTTTGATCTTTGTTAATTTGATTAATACGTGTCTTGGGGTGTTTCGCCTTGTGTTTATCCTGTTTGAGACTCTCTGGGTTTCTTGGACTTGGGTGATTATTTCCTTTCTCATTTTAAGGAAGTTTTCATCTATTATCTCCTCAAGTACTTTTCATGTTCTTTTTTGTCTTCTTCTTCTGGGACTTCTATAACTCGAATGTTGGAGCATTTCATATTGTTCTGGAGGTCTCTGAGATTGTCCTCATTTCTTTTAATTCGTTTTCCTTTTTTCCTCTCTGATTCATTTTTCTACCATTCTGTCTTCTACTTCACTAATCCTATCTTCTGCCTCTGTTATTCTACTCGTTGCCTCCAGAGTGTTTTTAATCTCATTTATTGCATTATTTGTTTTATATATATATATATATATATATATATATATATATATATATATATATATATATATATATATATCTCCTCGTTAAACCTTTCTTGCATTTTCTCAATCCTTGTATCCAGGCTATTTATCTGTGATTCCATTTTTATTTCAAGATTTGGATCATCTTCACTATCATTATTCAGAATTCTTTCTCAGGAGATTCCCTATCTTTTCCTCTTCTGTTTGTTTTGGTGGGCATTTACCCTGTTCCTTTACTTGCTGGATATTCCTCTGTCTCTTCATCTTGTTTATATTGCTGAGTTTGTGGTGACCTTCCTGTATTCTGGCAGTTTGTGGAGTTCTCTTTATTGTGGAGTTTTCTCACTGTGGGTGGGGTTGTACAGGCAGCTTGTCAAGGTTTCTTGGTTAGGGAAGCTTGTGTCAGTGTTCTGGTGGGTGGAGCTGGATTTCTTCTTTCTGGAGTGCAATGAAGGGTTCAGTAATGAGTTATGAGATGTCAGTGGTTTTGGAGTAACTTTGGGCAGCCTGTATATTGAAGCTCAGGTCTGTGTTCCTGTTTTGTGGGAGAATCTGCATGGTATGTCTTGCTCTGGAACTTGTTGGCCCTTGAGTGGTGCTTGGTTTCAGTGTAGGTATGGAGGCATTTGATGAGTTCCTATCTATTAGTGTTCCCTGGTGTCAGGAGTTCTCTGATGCTCTCAGGATTTGGACTTAAGCCTCCTGCTTCTGTTTTTCAGTCTTTTTTACAGTAGTCTCAAGACTTCTCCTTCTATATAGCACCATTGATAAAACATCTAGGTTAAAGATGAAAAGTTTCTCCACAGTGAGGGACATCCAGAGAGGTTCATAGTTTTACATAGAGAAGAGAAGAGGGAGGAGGGAGTTGAGGTGACCCAAATGAGATGAGGTGGAATGAAAAGAGGAGAGAGCAAGCTAGGCAGTAATCACTTCCTTATGTGTGCTCTACAGTCTGGGCCACTCAGAGATGTTCACAGGGTTATACAGAGAGGAGAAGAGGGTTGAAGGAGACAGAGGTGGCCAAGAGGATCAAAGGGGGGAATGAAAATGAGAGACAGATCCAGCCAGTAATCAGTTCCCTAATTGTTCTCCCACCATATGGAACACACAGAGATTTACACAGTTGGTTAGAGAAGAGAAGGGGGGGGGAGGAGACAGAGGCGACCTGGTGGAGAAAAAGGAGAGTCCAAAGGAGAAGAGAGCAGTCAAGCTAGTAATCTCTCTCTCAAGTGAAAATGGGTGCTGAAGATTGGGTTTTGAAAGGTACAAAACTGATAACATACCAAAGACCAAATTTGGATTTTGGTAAATACAATATTAAAGAAAAGAAGAAGATGAAAAAATGAAATCACAAGAATTATTAAAATGTATATATGAGGGCTTCCCTGGTGGCTCAGACGGTAATGCATCTGCCGGCAATGTGGGAGACCTGGGTTCGATCCCTGGATCAGGAAGATCCCTGGAGAAGGATATGGTAACCCACTCCAGTACTCTTGCCTGGAAAATTCCATGGACAGAGGAGCCTTGTAAACCACAGTCCACGGGGTCACAAAGAGTCCGGCATGACTGAGTGACATCACTTCACTTCACTTTATATATATATGAAGTATTCTTTAAAAATAGGGTCTTTTTTTAAATAAGTAATAGTAAATTATAAAAGTGAAAATTAAAGGAGTAACGGAAGACTTAATTTTAAAAATTTACAAAAAAAATAAGAAAAAGAAAAGAAAAAAAAGAATGATCGTAAAAATAGTAAAGATATATCTAGGACTTTTGCTGGTGTTGATGTGGGCAGTGTGGTGTCAGTTCATTTTTTGATAGTTCCTTTGTCCGGTTTATATTTCTCAAGATCTATAGGCCCCTTCCTATGTATTTGGCACTAAGGGAAGGGTTTTAATCTATTGCGCCTGTCACTTCCAAGGTGGTTCCTTCTGTTTTAGCTTCTTCTGTTTGCTGGTCTCTTCAGTATCTGATTTCTGCCCTGACACAAGGCGGGGGTGGGGGTGGGGCAGTGGTGGATTTTTTTTTTTAGGCTCACTTGTTCAGTCACTTTTAGGGAGGGAGGACGCTGCAAACAAATAACACTGGTGTGTGCTTGCAGTGTCTCAGCTACATGGGGCCTGCCCCTGCTCATGGTGCACACAGCTCAGGCTCTAGGTTGCTCTACTGGGAACACTCTGAGGCCAGCCCTGGGCTACAGACACCACCGAGGTCTAAGCCACTCAGGTTCAGGCACTCAGGTAGTCCTCAGAGGCGCAGACTCAGCTGGGCCTGCATTTTGGTCCCTTGTGAGGTTCGAGAAACTCGGGTGTTTGGCGAGCACAGTCAATGCAACTTATCGCCTCTCCCATCCCTGCTGCTCAGTTTTCTGGGTGTACAACTGGCATGCCTTCTCAGGTGGATGATGACTGTCCAGAACCCCAAGAAGTCTAAGTTAGCAAAGAAGCCTGCTTGCAGTTTGGTAGATAATGTCTCTCTGGGGCTGCTATTACCCCCTTCTAGCCCTTCCGGCTCTGGCTGCCTGTCACTGGAGGGGGATGACCTGCAGTCAGCTAATTCTGTTCTGTCCTTTGTTCTGTGTGCAGTCCTGGCAGTGTCTTGTCGTGTTAGAGCTTTTTGCATGGTAGCTATTTCACAGTCTGGTTTGCTAGCCCAAATTAGTTCGCTCTGGTTACCTTTAGGGCATTCAGGCCCAATCCTTAAAAAGTAATGCAGCCTGTGCCTCCCTGCCCAGCCCTGGCTTACTAATGGTGGATGCAGGCGTCTGTGCTGCTTCTCCACTGGAGGAGTTACCGTTGGGCTTGTAATCTGTGGGTTTTAATTATTTATTCATTTTTCCTCCCTGTTATGTTGCCCTTCCTGTTATGTTGCCCTCTGTCCAAGACTCGCCACAGACTCAACAGTGAGAGTGTTTCCTGGTGTTTGGAAGCTTCTCTCTTATTAAGATTCCCTTCTGGGGATAGAGCTCCCTCTCTACCCCTTTTGTCTCCTTTTTGTCTTTTATATTTTTTCCTACCTCTTTTTATTTTTATTCATGTAAATTTTATTATAAGTAGTAATTTCCAGTTGCTCTATACTTGCAAAATAAAACAAAGATGAGCTGTGGGTAACATGAATATTACAAACTCACTTCAAAATATGGAAATGTTTGAAAAGAATAATAATTTCATTCAGAAAATCAACTTGATATATTTTTATGTTGACTAATTTGATAAAGAAGGCAAAATAATTTAATAATATTTGAAGTACATTTCACCATTATGCTATTGCTTATTGAATAATAAAAAGAATCATTAATGTAAAATAGATATATTTTTGGCAATAGTACTTAATAAATATTTCTGTGTCAGAAAATATAGGCTTAGTTTTTTCCAGTTACTCTTATCAAAAACTTTAGTATAAAATCTAAGTACTTCTTATTTAAAAATGTTTACTCAGCAGTTATTGCATGATGATGAAATGTACCATCTATAAAAGACCACATGCATTAGCTGTTTATTTGCTTTCTTGACAACTTTTCTTTCAAACAAAATCCACTCTTTTTTTTGATAGGATTTTTATTTTTTATTTTTTTATTTTTTATTTTTAATACTTTATTCTACATTACAATACTGTATTTGTTTTGACATACATTGACATGAATCAGCCACAGGTGTCCACGATCTCCCAATGCCAAAGCCCCCTCCCACCTCCCACCCCACATCCTCTCCCTGAATCATCCTGTGCACCAGCCCAATGCATCCTGCATAGCAATTCCACTGCTGGGCATACACACCGAGGAAACCAGAATTGAAAGAGACACATGTATCCCAATGTTCATTGCAGCACTGTTTATAATAGCCAGGACATGGAAACAACCTAGATGTCCATCAGCAGATGAATGGATAAGAAAGCTGTGGTACATATACACAATGGAGTACTACTCAGCCCTTAAAAAGAATAAATTCGACTCAGTTCTAATGAGATGGATGAAATTGGAGCCGATTATACAGAGTGAAGTAAGCCAGAAAGAAAAACACCAATACAGTATACTGACACATATATATGGAATTTAGAAGGATAGTAATGAAGACCCTGTATGTGAGACAACAAAAGAGACTCAGAGGTATAGAAGGGACTTTTGGACTCTGAGAGAGAGGGAGAGGGTGGGATGATTTGGGAGAACGGCATTGAAACGTATACTATCTCCTACCTATTTTTGAAGACAATGAGCTGCTTTTCTGGGTGCCTGATGTCCTCTGCCAGCATTCAGAATTTGTTTTGTGGAATTTACTCAGCATTTAAATGTTCTTTTGATGAATTTGTGGGGTGAGAAAGTGGTTTCCCTGTCCTATTCCTCTGCCATCTTAGGACCGTGTCCCCCATGGGTCTTTTTTATTCTCTTCTTTTTCTAGCTAGAGAAGTTCCTTCCACATTTGTTGCAAGGCTGGTTTGATGATGCTGAATTCTCTTACCTTTACCTTGTATTTGTTTTTAAAGATTTTGATTTCATCATCAAATCTGAATGAAATCCTTGCTGAGTAGCATAATCTTGGTTGTATTTCTCTTTCATCACTTTAGATATATCCTGTCACTCTCTTCTGGCCAATAGAGTTTCTGTTGAAAAATCAGTTATTAACCTAATGTAGATTCCTTCATATGTTAGTTTTTACTTTGCTCTTGTATCTTTTAAAATTTTTCCTTGTGTTTAATTTCTGTTAGTTTGATTAACATGTGTTGGTGCAATTTTCTTTGAGTTTTTCCTGTATAGAATACTCAGGGATTCTTGGACTTTGGTGGCTATTTCCCCTCCCAAGTTAGGGGAATCTTTCAACTATAATCTCTTCCAATATTTCCTCATAATCTTTTTCTTCTTTTTCTGGGAGCCTTATAATTTGAATGTTGATATATTTAATACTCTCCCAGAAGCCTCTGAGACTATCCTCAATTCTTTTCATTCTTTATTTTGCTTCTTAGAAGTTATTTCTATCATTTTATCTTCCAGCTCACTTACCTATTCTTCTGCCTCAGAGATTCTGTTATTTATTCTTTCTAGAACACTTTTAATTTCAATTATTATATTGTTTGTCACTGTTTGTTTATTCTTTATTTCATCTGGGTCTTTATTAAATGTGTTAAATGTTTATTATATTTTATTCATTCTGTTTTATGGTATTTTGAAATATCATTTTTGTAATTTTTTTCATGTAACTTCCCTATTTCCTCTTATTTGTTAGATATCGTAGTTTTTACCTTGCTCCTTCATCTGCAGCATTTTTTTAATCATTTCACTTTTTTTTTTTTTCCTGATGGGTAGGACTATGTTCCTTTCTTACTAGTTATTTGACCTGAAGTTTCAGCAATAGACTTTGCAGGCATTTTGGTAGAGCTGGTTCTTGGCTTGAGATGTAGACCTCTGGGGCACCTCACTATAATTACTGTTTCCTGGGGACTGAGGTTCTCTGTTGTTCCAGGAGTTCAGATTCAGCACACACTTCCCTCAGAACCTCAGGCCTGGTTTCTGGGCTATGAACCAGGATATCGCAAGCTGTGGTGTGCAGGGGAAAAAAAAAATATATATATATATATATATATATATATATAGAGAGAGAGAGCTATATATATATAGAACTATATATATATATATATATAGTTCTGTTTTTATATATATATATATATATAATGTATATCCATTATATATAACATTTTTTCCTTTCTGATTTTTTGCTTCACTTTTTATAACAGATTCTAGATTCATTTATCTAACTACAACTGAATCAGATTTGTTCATTTTTATGTCTGAGTGATATTCTGTTGTATATGTGTACCACATTTTCTTATCCCTTTATTTATCAATCGACAGCTCATTCGCTTCCAAATCCTGCTTATTGTAAATAATACTGCAATGAACAATGATCACTGGAGCACATGCATCTTCTTGAATTCTGATTTTCTTAGGATATACACACAGTAGTGAGATTACTGGGTAATATAGTAAATTTATTCCTAGTCTTTTAAGAAATATCCATACTGTTTTCTATAGTCTTTGCATCAATTTACATTCCCATCCAGTGCAGTGGGCTTCCCTTTTCATTACATCCTTTCCAAGTTTATTGCTGGTAGATTTTTTAATAATGGCCATGCTGATTGATATGAGGTGATACCTCATTGTAAATTTGATTTGCATAATTCTAACAATGAATGATGTTAAGCATTTTTCTTGTGTTTATTTAGCATCTGTAGGTCTTCTTTGGAGAAAAGTCTGTTTAGATAGTCTGTCCATTTTTTTTTCATGCATGCACATACTATTTATTAACCAAAAGAAATTCTATTCTTATTACACTTGACATCCTTAGAATTAAAAAGAAAAATCTAATATATTAAAGATCTGGGTTAACAAGCATTATTATACATTCAAATTATTTATGGTCCTAATAAGTGTTGTTCATCATAACATATAGTAGACAGTTTGTTACCAGATCCAGCGGAGCCTTTTAAATATCCACAATAAGCTTAACTTTTTTTTTATTACTTGAAGGAAATAAAATAGTAGCGAGCCATAAAGCTGTAAGATAAACTAACTCATAGTTTACCTGTAGAAAGAACATAGTCTCCTATAATAATAATTCAAAGATTCTGTGAATCAAATGTTTGTCATTAGATATGGAGTGATATTCTTTCTAAATACATTTCTTCTCAGTGCCATATGATTAAAAATTAATATAGACAAAATTAATTAATAGTTAGCATAAGTTAAAATATGTGACCAATTTAGTTCAGTCTCTCAGTCATGTCTGACTCTTTGAGGTT
The DNA here is from genome assembly GCA_917880005.1 of Nanger dama. Classification (NCBI taxonomy): domain Eukaryota; kingdom Metazoa; phylum Chordata; class Mammalia; order Artiodactyla; family Bovidae; genus Nanger; species Nanger dama. The sequence continues at coordinate 1,963,591 of CAKJTW010000045.1, forward strand.
GCATGGACTGCAGCATGCCAGGTTTCCCTATCCATCACCATCTCGTGTAGCCTACTCAAATTCATGTCCATAGTGTTAGTGATGCCATCCAACCATCTCATCCTCTGTCATCCCCTTCTCCTCCTTCCTTCAATCTTCCTCAGCATCAGGGTCTTTTCAAATGAGTCAGTTCTTCACATCAGGTGACTAAAGCACTGGAGTTTTAGCTTTAGCACCATTCCTTCCAATGAATATTCAGGATTGATTTCCTTTAAGATTCAATGGTTGGATTTCCTTGCAGTGCAAGGGACTCTCAAGAGTCTTCTCCAACACCACAGTTCAAAACCATCAGTTTTTCAGCACTCAGCTTTCTTCACAGTCCAACTCTCACATCCATACATGACCACTGGAAAAACCATAGCCTTGACTAGACACACCTTTGTTGGCAAAGGAATGTCTCAGCTTTTCAATATACTATCTAGGTTGGTCATAACTTTCCTTCCAAGGAGTAAGCGTCTTTTAATTTCATGGCTACAGTCACCATCTGCAGTGATTTTGGAGCCCACCAAAATAAAGTATGACACTGTTTCCACTGTTTCCCCCATCTATTTGCCATGAATTGATGGGATCAGATGCCATGATCTTCGTTTTCTGAATGTTGAGCTTTAAGCCAACTTTTTCATTCTCCTCCTTTATTTTCATCAAGAGGCTTTTTAGTTCCTCTTCACTTTATGCCATACGAGTGATGTCATCCGCATATCGGAGGTTACTGATATTTCTCCTGGCAGTCTTGATTCCAGCTTGTGCTTCTTCCAGTCCAGTGTTTCTCATGATGTACTCTGCATATAAATTAAATAAGCAAGGTGACAATACATAGCCTTGACATAATCTTTTTTTTTCTATTTGGAACCAGTCTGTTGCTCCAAGTCCAGTTCTAACTGTTGCTTCCTGACCTGCATATAGGTTTCTCAAGAGGCAGGTGAGGTGGTCTGGTATTTCCATCTCTTTCAGAATTTTCCACAGTTCATTTTGATACACACAGTCAAAGGCTTTGGCATAGTCAATAAGGCAGAAATAGATGTTTTTCTGGAACTCTCTTGCTTTTTCAATGATCCAGGGGATGTTGGCAATTTGATCTCTGGTTCCTCTGCCTTTTCTAAAACCAGCTTGAACATCTGGAAGTTAATGGTTCACGTATTGCTGAAGCCTGGCTTGGAGAATTTTGAGCATTATTTTGCTGGGAACCAGCACGAGAGATCCCAGCTATGACAAGGTCATGCAGGACTCGAGGGACTCCTGGGCCATCCAACCCATGACAAGGTCATGCGGAAGAGTCCTGATAAGCAAGGCCTCAGGACTCGACAGACCTCCTGGATCTGCTCAAGCATCTACCCCCAAAGCAGTATCTGTCTGTCTTACTATTTCATGTCTTTCACTAGCTCTTCTGACAATAGCAAGGGGCTACCCCTCTACCACATTTCTCTGGAAAGAGTTAACTTAGGGCTTTAGTTTATAAATCTCCTGGGCATGAAAGGAGTGTTTCAAATCCCCTGTTAGCATTCTAGCTTACTTGGCAAATTTATCCAGACTGTTGCAAGATTGTTGAGCCTATGCTTACTGCCAAGTTCTCACATCCCTTATCCATTGTGTTCCTGGGAGTACATATAGTTAAGGTAAAGATATAACAAGCAGCAGCTTTAATATTAGCAACATTGGACTTTGAGTTAATAATTTCTTTGCTGTAACCTGCTGAATCTTTGCTCTGTAAAAATGTAACTCTGTACTTAAAGGCTGACACTGGCTAAGAATTTAAGAAGAAACACTTTAAGGGAAAATCATTGTTCTGTTGTTCTGGCTGACCAATCTTTCCCAAAAGGAGGTCATGGAATATCAACAGACCTCCGGAATAGAAGATGATGTACAAAAAATACGACTTTGCAGGAAAGAACCTGGTATTAATAAAAGTTAATACTGATGGAATGTTGAATTGACTGCATTTTTCACCTTATGTACAACTCAGGGTATAAAAGCCACGAGGAAAATAAAACAAAGGGTCTCACTCACCAAAGATGCCTGGTCACCCCGTGTCTCTTTCTTTATCTCTTTATCTATCTTTCTTCATTCGCCAATGTCATCCATCATGAGGATATACCTGGACTCTGCTGAGGCTGGACCTTGGCATTATTTTGCTTGTGTGTGAGATGAGTGCAATTGTGCTGTAGATTGAGCATTCTTTGGCATTGCCTTTCTTTGGGATTGGAATGAAAATTGATATCTTCTAGTCCTGTGGCCACTGCTGAGTTTTCCAAATTGGCTGGCATATTGAGTGTAGCACTTTCATAGCATCACCCTTCAGGATTTGAAATATATCAACTGGAATTCTAGCACCTCCACTAGCTTTGTTCATAGTGAGGCTTTCTAAGGCCCACTTGACTTCCCATTCCACGATGTCTCGATCTAGGTGACTGATCACATCATCATGATTATGTTGGTCACAAAGAGCTTTTTTTTTTGTACAGTTCTTCTGTGTATTCTTGCCACCTCTTCTTAATATCTTCTGCTTCTGTTAGGGCCAGACCATTTCTGTCCTTTATCGAGCCCATCTTTGCATGAAATATTCCCTTGGTATCTCTAATTTTCTTGAAGAAATATCTAGTCTTTCCTTTTCTGTTCTTTTCTTCTATTTCTTTACATTGATCACTAAGGAAGGCTTTCTTATCTTTCCTTGCTATTCTTTGGAACTCTGCATTCAAATGCTTACATCTTTCTTTTTCTCCTTTGCTTTTCACTTCTCTTCTTTTCACAACTAATTGAAAGACCTCTCTAGACAGCCATTTTGCTTTTTGCATTTATTTTCCATGGGGATGGTCTTGATACCTGTCTCCTGTACAATGTCACGAACCTCTGTCCATAGTTTCTCAGGCACTCTATCAGATTTAGTCCTTTAAATCTATTTCTCACTTCCACTGTATAATCATAAGGGTTTTAATTTACTTCATACCTGAATAGTTTAGCAGTTTTCCCTACTTTCTTCAATTTAAGTCTGAATTTGGCAATAAGGAATTCATGATCTGAGCCAGAGTCAGCTCCTGGTCTGTGGGGCCCTAAATGGGAAACCTTAAAAACAAAGGGGCTAGCTTTGTGGTCAAAAACCTAAGATGGCACATGGCGGAAGAGATGGGGGCAGGGTCTATGTTGTCTGTCAAAGTTTTTAATTGGCTCTCTTGATTTCTGTGCACATAGACAGTGTGTGATCTCCATAGACTCCTGTAATAATGAAGGGACGTGACAATTTGACCTTTAATGTGATTGTTGCAACTATGGAAAGCCCCTCCTAAAACCCTCCTGTTAGTCTATATAAGTTGGGAGTTTGCAACAATAAACTGGAACTGCTTCAACAGAACCCCTGTAGTGTCTGATTGTCTCTCGCTCGCCGAGGGGCTGGGTTGGCAGACAGCAGGCTCACCTCTCTTCAAGAACCCCTCGGCTTTGCTGAGGGAAGTTCCACTGCCTCGGCTTTTTCTGCAGAGTGCGCCCTCCGCAGAAACTGGCGCCCAACGTGGGGCACGAGCGGACGGACAGAGGTGGTGTCACCGTGCGGCTCTGAAAGAGGAGCGACGAGGGACCCTAGGCTGGTCACAGCACGGAGCTCCCTTTAGAGGAGTATCACCCGAGGTAATCCAGACTTCAAGGTGGGCCCCCCCTCCTTTATGAGGGAAGTGCCAAAAACTCTCTTATTTTCCTTCTCCTCTTCTTTTCTGATCTGGCCTTAATTCCTTTTTCTGGAGTTTCAGTGAACAGGCAAACGGTTGTGGAGGCAACTGATAAGTCCTGGCTAGGGCCACTCTCTGGCAGACTTTGAAGGCCCTGCAACAGGTAAGCCTCAGTAACTAGAGCCCGACCAGGTGAAACTCCCCTTTAATCTTTCTTAACCGAGGACGTGGCCTAAAATCTTCCCTGTGGGCACGGGTCAGGCACTTAAAGGCCATTAGGGCGCCTGCCACTTGAAGACTCCCGTGACAGGATAAGGGGGTCACGGAACGGGCTAGAAACCTCTAGGGTGCCCGCTCCCAGCAAGAAAATTTCCGTGCAACAAGACAGGCACATAAACAGTTCCAAAAGCATACAATAAGCCCAACTTTCTGGCCGCCACCACTCCCGGTAGGATTTTTGGTGGCTGTCCTCAGTGACTTCTCTTTCTATTCTCTTTCGGCAACATGGGAACTAACATTAGCAAGTCTGATGAGCCTGCCCTCAAGGCGCTGAGATATATGCTCATAAGCAAGGGACTTGAGATTTCTGATGCTCAGGCTATTAAGGTCTGGGGGACCATTGTACGGTTGGCCCCCTGGGTTGCTTCAGCTAATCTGTTCTCTTGGGACACTTGGGATCGAGTGTAAACCCTTGCTAGGCAGCGAGAGGCTCGATACGGTGAGGAGCCCCCCTTAGGGTTCTGTCTGATCATTTCGGCCCTCAAGCTCTGCTTTTCACAGAGCGAGGAGCATGCCACTGATACGAGTGCTCCCAAATCAAAATCAGAAAAACAATGGGAAAAATTTGATGAGGAACGAGTGATGTCGACCAGGATATAGCAAAAGACACTGCAGGGAATAAAGACTCTAGAGCAAATAGTGAGCCATGGGAGCCTTTCGGGGGATGATAAAAGGGCGGAAGAGAGTAGAGACTCCTCTGATGCCTCAGGACCAAGAGCCCAGGGGAGAGATCTGTGCCCCTCCCTGCCTCCCCCATTTGAGGAAGTTTCGGGAGCACCTTGGGTGGGAGAGACAATGAGGTCACCTTGGAAAGAGAGAACCTACCCGGGGACCCTTGGGGATCCCCACTGCCCTTTACTGGCCCGACTCAAGCCTTTCCTGTGATTGTTAACCCGGAGTGGGGGAATAGCCTGGCAGCCTGGTACCCCTGGGAGGCCAATGATTTAAAAGAGGTAAAAAGGCAGTGGCAGAGGATGACCCAAACTCCCCGTGGGCAGAAACTATTCTCCAGGGCCTGGCTCATCAACCACAAGAGAGACACTTTAAGAAAGAGTGCCCTCAAGGCAGGGGAAGACCTACCAGTCAGAGACCTCTCACTACCCCATTTATGTGCACCATCTTAGGGGTCATCAAGATTTACCTGGATTGCTTTCAATGGGAAATTCCTGGCCGATAGAGCAGCCTCCCTTACAATCCAAGCTTGTAACTTACAAGATGCCTACAAACTTCACGATCTTACTCATATCAATTGGAGAGGGCTACATAAAAGGTTCCCACAGATCCCTATTAGAGAATTAAAGAAAAGTATACATACTTGTAAATCCTGTCTTCCTTATTTACAAGTACTGCCTTTACAACCCCCAGGAGTAAACCCTCGAGGGCTAAAACCCAATGTGCTGTGGCAAACTGATGTAACCCATTATTCCCCTTTTGAAAAACTTAAGTGCCATCATCAAAATTTAAAGGCTCAATTACAAAAACAAAAAGGGGGAATAAGCCCTCACCAGCACCTTGAAATGGCACTCTTTACTCTAAACATTTTAAATTTTTCAAAAAAATGAACCGATACCGTGTTTTCAGAAACATTGGTCTAATCAAAAAAAAAAAAAAAAAACCTGAAATACAAGTGAGATGGAAAGACCCCATCATCCGTCAGTGGAAGGGGCCCGATCCACTCCTTACAATGGGGAGAGGATTCGGATGCATATTCCCCATTGGGGACCCCAGCCCTATATGGGTGCCAGCAAGGAATCTTAAATTTACACCACAAGAGAGAGGTCAAATCTCAAAACCTGACACAGATTAAAGAGACATTCACATATTGAGCCCAAGAACAAAAAGTTCTTGAGGCGATCTTTTCTTCCCTTTCAGATCATTGATGCAGCGACCCTGCTGGACACTGCTGGCAATCGTCAGATTACCTCTCCTCTCCTTGCTGACCTTCCTCTTTGCCATGGCTGTGCAACAGTTTTTAAAATCTTTGAAGCCTGGGTTTAATGACACACAAGGCCATCAACCATGAGGGTACAACAGTGTCAGCATCCGTGCTGAGAGTTCAACAAGCTCAGACCATCGAGGTTATAAACAACACATCCACTGCCTCTGCTCAAGGATTTCAGACCAGCTCAAACACCTGAGATCCGCCATGACGGGACTCCAGCAACAGCTTGATCTCCATGCTCTCCACCCAGAGCGATCGAGACGTTGTGTTCTGGCGCTCATAGACTGCGACGTGAGATACCCCAACTTTTGTCTGACAGCTTTTCCAATGCTAAATGAGACTCTAACAGGTAAAAAATGGAGCAATGGATCTATGGGACTGGATACAAACTCCATTCATCTGGTTTAAAAATGCCTTCTATTTGCTTGTTTTTGTTATTCTGCTTGTTGTAGTGTTAAAAAGGTTATGCTTGCCCAGGTCATGAAAGAGGAGCCCCACGTTGGGGACCCACAAAACCCCTGGATTAATTTAGACCTTCAAGAGATTAACCGAGACAGACAAATAAAAATAAGAGTTCTAGATGCCCATCATCTAGAGAGATTCCACCTAGCCCCCAAGAGGTGGCTGGATAGCCAATGACGGGTAAGACCCTCAGAGGAGGGCAACCTAAGACAGGCACTGCTGCGAGAGGGGCTGGCGAGGCTGGAGGTTGGCCGCCTACAGCTTTATGCCTTGCTCTACAGAACAGCAATACAAATGTCTCGAGGGCTTAAATAAAATTAAAAAATAAAGGGGGATATGTGGGGCCCTAAATGGGAAACCTTAAAAACAAAGGGGCTAGCTTTGTGGTCAAAAACCTAAGATGGCACATGGCGGAAGAGATGGGGGCAGGGTCTATGTTGTCTGTCAAAGTTTTTAATTGGCTCTCTTGATTTCTGTGCACATAGACAGTGTGTGATCTCCATAGACTTCTGTAATAATGAAGGGACGTGACAATTTGACCTTTAATGTGATTGTTGCAACTATGGAAAGTCCCTCCTAAAACCCTCCTGTTAGTCTATATAAGTTGGGAGTTTGCAACAATAAACTGGAACTGCTTCGACGGAACCCCTGTCGAGTCTGATTGTCTCTCGCTCGCCGAGGGGCTGGGTTGGCGGACAGCAGGCTCACCTCTCCTCGGGAACCCCTCGGCTTTGCTGAGGGAAGTTCCACTGCCTCCGCTCTTTCTACAGAGTGCGCTCCCCGCACTGGTCTTGTTTTTGCTGACTGTATAGAGCTTCTCCATCTTTGGCTGCAAAGAATATAATCAATCTGATTTCAGTGTTGACCATCTGGTGATGTCCATGTGCAGAGTCTTCTCTTGTGTTGTTGGAAGAGGGTGTGTGCTATGACCAGTGCATTTTCTTGGCAAAACTCTATTAGCATTTACCCTGCTTCATTTCATATTTGAAGGACAAATTTGCCTGTTATCCCAGGTGTTTTTTGACTTCCTAAATTTGCATTCCAGTTCCCTATAATGAAAAGGACATCTTTTTTGGGTGTTAGTTCTAAAAGGTCTTGTAGGTCTTCATAAAACCTTTCAACTTCAGCTTCTTCAGCTTTACTGGTTGGGGCACAGACTTGGATTACTGTGATACTGAATGGTTTGCCTTGGAAACGAACAGAGATCATTCTATCGTTTTTGAGATTACATCCAAGTACTGCATTTCTGACTCCTTTGTTGACTATGATGGCTACTCTATTTCTTCTAAGGGATTCCTGCCTACAGTGGTAGGTATAATGGTCATCTGAATTAAATTCACTCATTCCAGTCCATTTTAGTTCACTGATTCCTAGTATATAGACATTCACTCTTTCCATCTCCTGTTTGACTACTAATTTGCCTTGATTCATGGACCTAAATTTGCCTTATGTATTTTGGTGTTCCTACTTTGAATGCATATATATTTATAACTGCTATATCTTCTTCTTGGGTTGATCATTATATAGTGTTCTTCCTTGTGTTTGCAATGATTTTTGTTTTAGTCTATTATATCTTATTTGAATATTGCTACTCCTGTTTTCATTTCATTTCCACTTGCATGGAATTTTTCCCCCAGCTTTTCACTTTCAGTCTATGTGTTTCCCTAGCCTTGAAGTGGGTTTCTTGTAGATAGGGGTCATTGTTTAGAGGTCTTGTTTTTGTATCCAATCAGTCAATCTGTGTCTTTTGGTTGGAGTGTTTAGTCCATTTACATTTAGTTCATTATTGATATATATGATCATATTACCATTTACTTTATTGCTTCGGGTTTGTTTTTGTAGGCCTTTCTCTCACTGTGTTTCTTCTCTTGACAAGTTCCTTTAACTTTTTTTTGTAAGGTTGTTTTAGTGGTACTAATCTTTTATGTTTATTTGTAAAGCTTTGTGGTCTCCTTCCACTCAGTGTTTCTTGTTTCCACAAAAAATTAAAATTATTTATTCTAGTTCTGTGAGAAATGGCATTGATATATTAATTGGGATTGCATTGAATCTGTAGATTTTTTTTGGGATAGTGTGGACACTGTAACAATATTGATTGTTCAAATTCATGAGCATGTTATGTTTTCCCATCTGCTTATGTCATCTATAATTTCTTTCATCAATGTCTTATAGTTCTCTGACTATATGTCTTAACTCCTTAGTTAGATTTATCCCTAGGTATTTCATTATTTTAAAGCAATTGTAAAGGAAGTTGTTTCCTTAGTTTCATCCCTGAACTTTTGTTGTCAGTGTTTAGAAAGGCAACAGATTCTATGTATTAATTTTGTATCTTCTAACAGTTCCAAATTCATTATGAGTTATAGTTGTTTTGTTTAGTTTTTCCTGGTGTTATCTATAGAATTTTCCATGTACCAGATTAGTTCAGTCGCTCAGTCGTGTCCGACTCTGCAACCCCATTAATTGCAGCACATGAGGCCTCCCTATCTACCACCAACTCCCGCAGTTTACCCAAACTCATGTCCATTGAGTCGGTGATGCCATCTAGCCATCTCATTCTCTGTTGTCTCCTTCTCCTCCTGCCTTCAACATTTCCCAACATCAGGGTCTTTTCAAATGAGTCAGTTCTTCTCATCAAGTGGCAAAAATAGTGGAATTTCAGCTTCAACATATGTCCTTCCAATGAACAGCCAGAACTGACCTCCTTTAGGATGGACTGGTTGGATTTACTTGCAGTCCAAGGGACTCTCAAGAGTCTTCTCCAACACCACAGTTCAAAAGCATCAATTTTTCTGTGTTTAGGACCAATTTTATTCTTCTTTTCCAATTTGGATTATTTTTTTAAATTTATTTTTCAATACTGTATTTGTTTTGCATACATTGACATGAATCAGCCACAGGTGTACACGATCTCCCAATGCAGAAGCCCCCTCCAACCTCCCACCCCATATCATCTCCCTGGATCATCCCATGCACCAGCCCCAAGCATCCTGTATCCTGTATTGAACATAGACTGGAGCTTCCTTTCTTACATGATAGTATACATGTTTCAGTGCCATTCTCCCAAATCATCCCACCGTCTCCCTCTCCCTCAGAGTCCAAAAGTCCGTTCTATACCTCTGTGTCTCTTTTGTTGTCTCACATAGAGGGTCATCATTACTATCTTTCTAAATTCCATATATTTTCCTTGTCTGAATGCTGTGACTATGACTTCTAATACTACATTAAATAAAAGTGACAAGAGTGGGTATAATTGTCTTTTTATTTATCTTAGAGCAAATACATTCAAGGTTTTCACTATTGAATATTACATTGACTGTGGTCTTACCATAATGATCTTTATTATGGTGAGATATGTTCCTTCTTATACTCACTGTATTTAGAGTTTTTAATGTCAATTAACATTCAGTTCAGTTCAGTTCAGTTTCTCAGTCATGTCTGATTCTTTGTGATCCATTGAATCACAACATGCCAGGCCTCCCTGTCCATCACCAACTCCCGGAGTTCACTCAGACTCATGTCCATCGAGTCAGTGATGCCATCCAGCCATCTCATCCTCTGTCATCCCCTTCTCCTCTTGCCCCCAATCCCTCCCAGCATCAGAGTCTTTTCCAATGAGTCAACTCTGCATGAAGTGGCCAGAGTACTGGAGTTTCAGCTATAGTGTCATTCCTTGCAAAGAAATTACAGGGCTGATCTCCTTCAGAATGGACTGGTTGGATCTCTTTGCAGTCCAAGGGACTCTCAAGAGTCTTCTCCAACACCAGAGTTCAAAAGCATCAATTCTTTGCACTCAACATTTAGTTTTGTCAAAAATGTTTCTGCATCTATTGAGATTGTCATTTGAGTTTTATACTTCAATTTGTTAATAGATGATCAAGTTGATTGATTGTTTATATCCTTGGGCTAAATCCCGCTTGGTCTTTCTTGGCATATGAACATTTTAATGCACTATCAAATTCAGTTTGCTAATATTTTGTAGGGAACATTTGCATCTATGTTCATCAGTAGAATTTCTTGTTTTTTTTTTTTTGGCTTCTCAGCTGTGTCTGACTGCGACCTCATGGACTGCAGCATGCAAGGCTTTCTTGTCCATCATCTCCTGTAGTTTGCTCAAACTCATGTCCTTTGAATCAGTGATACCATCGAGTCATCTCGTACCCTGCCAACCCCTTCTCCTCTTGCCTTCTATCTTCCACAGCATCAGGATCCTTTCCAATGAGTTGGCTCTTTGCATTAGGCGGCCAAAATACTGGACCTTCAGCTTCAGTCCTTCCCATAAATGTCCAAGGCTGATTTCCCCTAGCATTGACTGCTTTGATCTCTTTGCAGTCAAGTGACTCTCAAGAGTCTTCTCCAACCCCAGATTGAAAGCATCTGTTCTTCAGTGCTCAGCCTTCTCTGTGTTTCAACACTAACATCCATACATGACTATTGGGAAAATCATAGCTTTAACTAACAGACATTTGTTAGCAAAATAATATATCTGCTTTTAATATACTGTCTAGGTTTGTCATAACTTTTCTTCCAAGGAGCAAGCATCTCTTAATTTCAAAGCTGCAATCACTGTCTGCAGTGATTTTGGAGACCAAGAAAGTAAAGTATTTTGCTGTTGCTATTGTTTCCTCATCTATTTGCAATTTTTAAATATTCTGTATTTCTGTTTTATATTTAGATTCATTTATTTCTGCTCTGATCTTTATGATTCATTTCCTTCAACTAATTTTAAATTCTGTTTATTCTTCTTGTCCTTGTTTCTTTAGGTTTAGCATTACATTACTTATTTGATATATACACTTTTTTTTCTTTTCTTGAAGCAGGCTTCTAGTGCTGTAAACTTATCTCTTAGCAATCTTTTGTTTCAAAAAAAGATTTTAAATTATTGTGTTTTATTTTTCACTTATCTTCAGGTATTTCGTTTCTTCTTTGACTTTTCAATGATCAACTAATCATTTAGTAGCATATTGTTGAGCCTCCACATGTCTGTAGGTTTTGCATTTATAAGTGGACTTTTACTTCTATCTGACCTGCTTTACTTGGCTCATTTAAGCCATCCAACACTTTACTAATTTTAGATTGTACCTTCTAGCTCTTTAAAGAAATTTATTTAAAAAAATCAGATCAATAAACTCATGTACAGTTGTATGTGCTTATTTTCTAACGAGTTATGCTGAAGTTCCGATTGATTTTATTTTAGATAAAATCTGGGTGTGGTTAGGTTTTAGTTTCCATTTTCACTACCTACAGAGACTAATCACACTCACAAAATAAGGCAAAATGTAATTTAAAAAATGCCTTGTCCTTAGTAACAAGAATATGTTACCACTTTGTACTCTATTAAATTCTTCACAAGAATAAGGGTAGAAAAAAGCAAAACAACAATTATATCATGGAGAATAAATTATTATAAATATCACCTTATGAAGTCCAAACCCTTTAACAATGCATCATCTCCTCATTTACTTCTTTGTGTGCAGTAGAGACACTTTTATTGTGATTTTGATACCCCTTCTGCTCTGAATTTGGCTGGGAGGTCTGGCGTGCTGCAGTCCATAGGGTCGCAAGAGTCAGACATGACTGAGTGACTGAACTGAACTAAACTTACTTTCTATGCAGTAGAGCTTTATTATTGAAGGGAAGAAATAATGTAGTCTCCTTTATGATTCAGTTATCTAACTGTATTTATGATAATTTTCTTTTTTAAATAGTTATGAAGTATTAATAATATATTAGGGTCACCTGAGAGGTAAGTGTGAACAAAATATTCTAATCTTGCTTAGAAGAATCACCATAAAGGAAATGGGGTATCAAAATTACATCTTTTTTTTTTTTTTGTCTGACTCATTCCCAGCTTTATAGGGATATAGTTTATGAATAAGTTTGTAAGTTTAAGGTGCACAATGCCATGGTTTGAGGTATATTGACACTGATCATTTTTTTTCTTTCTTTTCTTTTACAAAAATGAGTTTAATTAGCATATTTTTTTCAATACAGTTGCTCAGTCGTGTCTGACTCTTTGCAGTCCCAAGGACTGCAGGATACCAGCATTTCCTGTGCATCACAAACACCCAGAGCTTGCTCAAACTCATGTCCATCGAGTCAGTGATGCCATCCAACCATCTCATCCTCTGTTGCCTCCTTCTCCTCCCACTTTCAGTCTTTTCCAGCATCAGGATCTTTTCCATTGAGTCAGTTCTTTGCATCTGATGTCCAAAGTATTGGAGTTTCAGCTTCAGTGTCGGTCTTTCCAATGAATATTCAGCATTGATTTCTTTTAGGATAGGCTGGTTGGATCTGCTTGCAGTCCAAGAGACTCTCAAGAGATCACCACAGATCAAAAGCATCAACTTTCTTTATAGTCCAATTCTCACATTCATGCATGAAAAAACATGAAAAAAACTAGAAAAAAACAACTTTGACTAGATGGACCTCTGTTGGCAAAGTAATGCCTCTTATTTTTAATGTGTTGTCTAGGTTGGTCACCATAGGTTACTTATACTTTTATATCTTTTACTTTCATGGCTGCAGTCACCATCTGAAGTAATATTGGAATCCAACAAAATAAAGTCTCTCAGTGTTTCCATTGTTTCCCCATGCATTTGCTATGAAGTGACAGGACTGTATGTCATGAACTTAGTTTTCTGAATGTTGAGTATTAAGCCACATTTTCACTCTCCTCTTTCACTTTAATCAAGAGGTTCTTTAGTTCCTCTTCACTTTCTACCATAAGGGTGTCGTCTGCACATCTGATTATCGATACTTCTCCCACTCATTCTTGATTCCAGATTGTTCTTCATCCAGCATGGCCTTTCACATGATGTACTCTGCATATAAGTTAAATAATCGTGATGACAATACACAGACTTGATGTACTCGTTTCCCGATTTGGAACCAGTCTGTTGTTCCATGTCTGGTACTAAATGTTGCTTCTTAGCCTGCATACAGATTTCTCAGGAGGCAGGTAAAGTGGTCTGGTATTCCCATATCTTTAAGAATTTTCCAGTTTGTTTTGATCCACACAGGTAAAGTCTTTGGTGTAGTCAATAAAGCAGAAATAGATGTTTGTTTGTTTGTTTTCTAGAACTCTTGCATTTTTGATGATCCAGATGATGTTGGCAATTTGTCTCTGGTCCCTCTGCCTTTTCAAAATCCAGCTTGAACATCTGGAAGTTCACAGTTCACATATTGTTGAAGCCTGGCTTGGAGAGTTTTGAATGTTACTTTGCTAGTGTGTGAGATGAGTGCAATTGTGTATTATTATTATTTTGAACATTCTTTGGCATATTATTTACCTCACATAATTACAATTTTGTTGTAGTTGTTGTTATGTTGAGAACATAAAGCTCAACTATCAAAACAACTTCCCCTGTTGCTTTTCAATAGAATTGCCACATCATTTCAAGGGTCTATAATAAGATAAAGATTTCTCTGCAAAAGAAACAATTGCGGATACTCAAAGCAATAGATGCATGTGCTTTCTAATAAGGTTGCAAGGAAGCTAAATTTAAAAAAAAAAGAATAAGAAATGATACAAATGTGGTGGACACATACTAAAAAGAATGAGGAATTTAATTTAACCTGCCACAAGCAAGATTCTCGGTGGCTGCTCTAAGTTTGTTTTACATAAAAGAACTCAAGATGGTAGCTTGGGATATAATAGCTGTAATAAATAAGATGCTTTCCAAATTTCACTAGAAATATTTGCACTTCAACTTATTTCATATGTTCTGAAATTCAGTAGTAGAGATAGGCAAGTTTTAAAAATTGCCTAAGTATGTTCCTTAACTTATTTCAAACTCAATGTACAGTTTTTCTGGGAAGAATTATCTGTGATAGTTACACTGCCTACATATTTTCCTTTAATGTTTGCAATAGCAGAGGAAGAAATTGGTGCAAGAGAATAAATACAAGTGATAATGCTTTCTTTGCAAAGAATATATGTCTAAGAGAGATATTATGGACATCAACTGTAAATTGCTATAATAAATTAATACTAAAATCAATACACACACACATATAATTAAAACTACTAGGTGACAAATGGAGATGTGTGCCATACAGACTGTACATCAGAAATAAGTAGATTTTCACAATGGGGACATTCAAATTTAGGTAAAATAATTTCAATTTATATTTTCCCTTTATTTGATATAGCAATGTTATCATGATCTTCATCCATAATGGGAGTTTTGTAATGCTTCCACTTATGTATACTCTCCATAGAAATGAATGACTTTAACCTTGAAATCACAGTACTTTTCTTAGTATTTTTGTGAAAAATAACTTTGTAAATGCTTCAAACATTTTCATTTATGGAAAGAAATGTTCCATTATGAATATAAAGTAGCATTCCCTTTTAAACACAGTAATTCAAACTAGAAACAAAATTAAAAGTCTTACACATACAGTTAACTGTCAGTTCCCATAAGCATTGCACTTAATTTTCAATGACATTAAAAATGAATATGATTTTTATTAGGCTGTGTACAGCTAAATTGGGGGTTTTGCTGATAGCTCATCTGGTAAAGAATCTGCCTGCAATGCAAGAAATCCTGGCTTGATCTTTGGGTTGGGAAAATCCCCTGGATAAGGGCATAGTAACCCACCTCACTATTCTTGTCTGGAGAATTCCTACAGACAGAAGAGCTTGGCAAACCTCAGTCCAATACCATTCAGTCACTCAGTTGTGTCCAACACTTTGCAACATTGTGGACTGCAACAGGCCAGTCTTCCCAATGTATCACCAAACCGTGGAGATTGATAAACTCATGTCCATCGAGTTGGGGATGCCATCCAGACGTTTCATCTTCTGTCATCCTCTTCTCCTCCTGCCTTCAATCTTCCAAGCACAAGGGTCTTTCCTAATGAGTCAGTTATTCGCATCAGGTGGCCTGTCTTGGAGTTTCAGCTACAGCATCAGTCTTCCCAGTGAATATTCAGGACTGATTTTCTTTATGATTGGCTGGTTTGATCTGCAGTCCAAGGGACTCACAAGAGTCTCCTCCAACTCAACAGTTCAAAAGCATCAATTCGTTGGTGCTTATCTCTCTTTATAGTCTAAATCTCACATTGATACATGACTACTGGCAAAACCATAGTTTTGATTTAAAAGATCTTTGTCAGCAGTGTAATGTCTCTGATTTCAATATGCTGTCTAGGCTGATCATAGCTTTTCTTCCAAAGAGTTAAGAGTCTTTTAATTTCATGGCTGCAGTCACCATCTGAAGTGATTTTGGAGCCCAAGAAAATAAAGTTTCTCACAGTTTCCATTGTTCCTCCATCTATTTTCCAAGAAGAGATGGAACCAGATGCCTTGACCTTAGTTTTCTAAAAGTTGACTTGTAAGCCAGTTTTTTTTTTTTTTCATTCTTCTCTTTCACATTCATCATTTTTTGCCATAAGGAGTTCTTATCTGCATATCTGAATTATTGATATTTCTCCCAGCAATCTTGATCGCAGCTTATCCTACATCCAGCCTGGCATTTTGCATAATATATTCTGCATATGAAGTAAATAGGCAGGGTGACAAGATACAGCCTTGATGTATTCCTTTCCTAATTTGAACTAGTCCACTTTTCTACATCTGATTCTAATAGTCACTTCTTGACCTGCAAACAGATTTCTCAGTAGGCAGGTAAAATGGTCTGGTATTCTCATTTGTTGCAGAATTTTCCACAGTTCCTTGTGATCTACACAGTCAAAGGCTTTAATGTGATCAGTAAACCCAAAGTGGATGGTTTTTCTGGAATTCTTTTGGTTTTTGATGATCCAATAGATGTTGTCAATTTGATCTCTTTTTCCTCTGCCTTTTCTAAATCAGCCTTGAGCATCTGGAGGTTTATATTTCATGTACTGTTGAAGTCTGGCTTGGATAATTTTGAGCATTCCTTTGCTAGCTTGTGAGATGACTGCAATTGTGCAGTACTCTGAAAATTCATTGGCATTGCCCTTTTTGGAATTGAAATGAAAACTGACATTTTCCACTCCTTTGGCCACTGCTACGTTTTCCAAATTTGCTGACATATTGAGTGCAGCATTTTCACAGCATCATCTTCTATGATTTGAAATAGCACAACTGGAATTTCATCACTTCCACTAGCTTTGTTCATAGTGATGGTTCCTAAGGTCCACTTGACTTTGCATTCCAGGATGCCTGGCTCTAGGTGAGTAATCACAACATCATGATTATCTGGGTCGTGAAGATTTTTTTTTTTTTTTTGCATTATTCTTCTGTGTATTTTTGCCACTTCTTAATATCTTCTGCTTCTGTTAAGTCTATACCATTTCTGTCCTTTATTGTGTCCATCTTTGCAGGAAATGTTCCCTAGGTATCTCTGATTTTCCTGAAGAGATTTCTAGTCTTTCCCATTCTATTGTTTTCCTCTTTTGATTTATACTGATGACTGAGGAAGGCTTTCTTATCTGTCCTTGTTCTTCTTCAGAACTCTTCATTCTAATGGGTATATCTTTCCTTTCTTCCTTTGCCTTTCACTTCTCTCTCTCTCTCTCTCTCTTTTTTTTTCTGTTATTTATAAGACCTCCTCCAACAATCACTTTGCTGTTTTGCATTTCTTTTTCTTGGGGATAGTCTCAATCCGTGCCTCCTGTACAATGTCATGAACCTCCGTCCATAGTTCTTCAGGTACTCTATCTACAAGATCTAATACCTTGAATCTGTTTGTCACTTCCACTGTATAATAGTAAGGGATTTGATTAAGATCATACCTGAATGACCTAGTGCTTTTCCCTACTTTCTTCATTTTAAGTCTCGATTTGGCAATAAGGAGTTCATGATCTGAGCCACAGTCACCTCCTGGTCTTATTTGTGCTGACTGTATCATTCCAGTCTTTTATGATGAAAGGATATCCTTTTTGGAGGTTAGTTCCAGAAAGTCTTGTAGGTCTCCAAAGAACCATTCAATTTCAGCTTACTGCTAGGGACATAGACTTGCATTACTGTGATATTGAATGGTTTGCCTTGGAAACGAACAGAGCTCATTCTATTGCTTTTGAGATTGCACCCAAGTACTGCATTTTGAACTCTTTTTTTACTATCACAGCTACTCCATCTCTATGAAGGGATTCTTGCCCTTGGTAGTAGATTATAATGGTCTTCTGAATTAAATTCACTCATTCTAGTCCATTTTTGTACACTGATTCCTAAAATGTCCATGTTCATTCTTGCATCTCTTGTTTGACCACTTCCAACCTACCTTGGTTCATGAACCTAACTTTACAGGATTCTATGCAAATTGTTCTTTACAGCACCAGACTTTACTTCCATCACCAGTCACAGCCACAACTGGGCGTCATTTTCTCTTTGGCTCTGTCTCTTCATTCTTTTTGGAGTAATGTATTCACTCTTTAGAAAAGGCAGAGAAACCAGAAATCAAATTTCCAACATCCATAGGATCATCGAAAAAGCAGAAAGTTCCAGAAAATATCTACCTCTCCTTTACTGATTCCACCAAAGCCCTTGACTTTGTAGATCACAACAAACTGGAAAATTCTTAATGAGATGGGAATATCAGACCACCTGACCTCCCTCCTGATAAACCTGTATGCAGGTCAGGAATCAACTGTTAGAACCAGACATGGAACAACAGGTTGGTTCCAAATTGGGAAAGGAGTATGTCAAGGCTGTATATTATCACCCTGCTTTTTTAACTTATATGCAGAGTACATCATGTGAAATACTGACCTGAATGAAGCACAAGCTGGAGTCAAGACTGCAAGGAGAAATATCAAAACCTCAGATATGCAGATGACACAACCTTTATGGCAGAAAATGAAGATGAACTAAAGCTCTTCTTAATGAAAGTGAAAGAGGAGATTAAAAAACCTAGCTTACAATTCAAGATTCAAAAAACTAAGATCAGGGCATCCTGTCCCATCACTTCATGGAAAATAGATATAAAAGCAATGGAAATGTGGCAGAATTTATTTTACTAGCCTCCAAAATCACTGCAGATGGTGACTGCAGTCATAAAATTAAAGATGCTTGCTCCTTGGAAGGAAAGCTCTCAGCAACCTACAGAGTATATTAAAAAGCAGAGACATTACTTTGTTGACAAAGGTCCATCTAGGGAAAATGATGTTTTTTCCCATAATCATGTATTGAGTGTTCTCTTATCTCCATCCTCTCCAACATTCATTGTAGATTCTTGATGATGTCTATTCTGACTGGTATGAAGTGATACCTTATTGTAGCTTTTATTTGCATTTCTCTAATAATTAGTGATGTTAAGCATCTTTCCATTTGTTTATTTGCAGGTCATCGTTGGGGAAATGTCTGTTTAGGTATTCTGCCTGTATTTAATTGCCTTTTTTGTATGATTTTGAACTGTATGT
Organism: Nanger dama; assembly: GCA_917880005.1. Taxonomy (NCBI): domain Eukaryota; kingdom Metazoa; phylum Chordata; class Mammalia; order Artiodactyla; family Bovidae; genus Nanger; species Nanger dama. The sequence continues at coordinate 1,982,314 of CAKJTW010000045.1, forward strand.
GCTGCTTATATATTTTGGAGATTACTGCTTCATCAATTGCTTAATTTAAAATTATTTTGTCCCATTCTGAGTGTTGTATTTTCATTTTATTATTTGTGTGTGTGTGCAAAAGCTTTTAAGATTAATTTAGTTATTTAATTTACTTATTTTTGTTCTTATTTCTATTACTCTAAAATTTGTATGGAGACATAATAGATCCCCATTAACCAAAGCAACCTTGAGAAAGAAAAATGGATCTGAAGGAATCAGCCTTCTTTAATTCAAACTGCAATATAAATCTGCAGTCATTAAGATAGTATGGTTCTGGCATAAAAACAGAAATATACCAATGGAACAATGGAACAAGATAGAAACACACACACCTATGGTAACTTTATCTTTGACAAAGGAGTCAAGAATATACATGTACAAAAATAAACTTAAAATGAAATAAAGACTTAAATGTAAGGACAGAAACTATAAAGTCAGCATAAAACTCTTTCACAGAAATCACAGCAAGTTGACCATGATGTATAATGCTTTCAATGTGTTGTTGGATTCTGTTTACTCATATTTTGTTGAAGATTTTGCACCTATATTCAACTGTGATACTGACCTGTAATTTTATTTATTTGTGATATCTTTGTCTGGTTTGGTATCAGCCGGCCTTGTAAAATGAGTTAGGCAGTTTTCTTTCCTCAGCAATTTTCTGGAAGTGTTTGAGCAGGATATGTGTTAGCTTTCCTCTAAGATTTTTGTAGAATTCGCCTGTAAAGCCATCTGGCCCAGGGCTTTTATTTGTTGGAATATTTTTAATCATAATTTTGATTTCTATGCTTGTGGTCAGTCTGTTCAGATTTTCTATTTCTTCCTAGTTCAATTTTGGAAGGTTATACTTTGCAAAGAATTAGTCCATATCTTCCAGGTTGTTCATTTTATTGGAATATAGTTACACATAATAATCTCATAATCATTTGTATTTCTGTATTGTCTATTGTAACATCTGTTTTACATGTCTGCTGATAATTTGCATTTTCTCCATTTTTCTTGATGAGTCTGGCTGACAGTTTGACAATTTTTATCTTCTCAAATAATCAGCTTTAATTTTAATGACCTTTTATATTGTTTGCTTCATTTATTTTTCATTTATTTCCACTGATTATTATAAACTCTATATTTCTAGTATCTTTGAGGTTATCTTCTTCTTTTGTAGTCACTTTAGGTGAAAGTTTAGGTTATTTACTTGTTTTTTCTAAAGTTTCTTGAGGCAGGCTTGTATCGCTATAAAATTCCCTCAGCACTGCTTTTACTGTTTTCCATAGGCTTTTGAGTAGTCATATTTTCATTGTCATTAGTTTCTGGTTATTTTTTCCCCTTTTTAATTTGTTCAGTGACCTCTTGGTTATTCAGAAGCATAACCATTGTGTAGCCTCCATGAGTTTGTGTTTTTACATCCCCCCCCGTGCAGTTGATTTCAATTCTTATAGCTTTGTGATAAGACATTCAGTTGTCTGACTCTTTGCTACCCCATGGACTGCAGCGTGCCAGGCTTCCCTATACATTCACCAACTCCCAGAGAGCCTACTCAAAGTCATGTTGATCATGTAAATGATGCCATCCAACCATCTCATCTTGGTGGTGAGAAAGGATGTTTGAAATGATTTTTATTTATTCATCTTTTTTAATTTATCAAGGCTTGATATATGATTCAAGAATGTTCTATGTGCACTTGAGAAAACAAAGAAATCTACACTTTTAAAAAATGAGATATCCTGTACATATAAACTAGGTTCATGGGACCCAATGTACCATTTATAGCTTGCATTTCCTTATTGATTTTCTACCTGGATGATTTGTCCATTGCTGTGAGTGGGGTGTTAAAGTCTCCCACTATTACTGTGTTACTGTAGATTTTCCCTTGAATAGTTGTTAGCATTAGCCTTATGAATTGATGTGCTCTCACTTTGGGGGTATATGTATTTATAATTGTTATACCTTTTGCTCGGATTGATTCTTTGATCATTATGTAGTGTCATCCCTTGTCTCTTATAAAGGTCTTTATTTTAAAGTTGATTTTATCTAGTATGAGTATTGCTACCCTTGCTTTCTTTGGATTTCCATTTGCTTTGAATATCTTTTACCAGCTTCTCACTTTGAGTCAGCGTGTGTCCCTAGGCCTGAAGTAGGTATCTCGTATACAACATGTATAGCAGTCGTGTTTTTGTATCCATTTAGAGAATTTGTGTCTTTTGGTTAGAACATTTAATCAATTTATATTTAAGTAATTACTATTATATATATACATACATATGTATATATGTATGTGTGTATATATATATATATATATATATATATGTATATATATAATCCTATTACCATTTACTTTATTCTTTCAAGTTTGTTTTTGTAGGTCATTTCTCTTGTGTTTCCAGTCTGGAGAAGTCCCTTTAACAATTTTTGTAAAGCTAGTTTAGTGGTGCTGAGTACTCTTAACTTCTGTTTATCTGTAAAGATTTCATTTCTCCTTCAAATGAATGAGATCCTTGCTGAGTAGAATAATCTCGGCTCTAGGTTTTTCCTTTTATCACTTTAAGTGTATCTTTTTTAAATTAAAATAAATAAATTTATATTTTAAAAAAACTTAATAAAAAAAAAGTATATCTTTTGACTCTCTTCTGGCCCTCGGACTTTCTATTGAAAAATTAGGTGTTAGCCTTATGGTGCTCCTCTTATATGTTTTGTTGCTTTTTCCTTCCTGCATTTAATATATTTTTCTTTGTATATAATTTTCACTAGTCTAATTAATGTGTCAGGATGTTTCTCACTGGGTATATTCTGTATGGGACTCTGATTTTCTTGGATTTGGGTGGCTATTTCTTTTCTTATGTTGGGGAAATTTTCAACAATATCATCATATATTTCTCATATTCTTTATTTTTCTCCTCTTCTTTTGTGACCACTATAATTCAAAAGTTTGTCATCTTATTGTTGTCCCAGAAGTTTCTGAAACTGTCTTCATATGTTTTTATTCATTTTTAAAAATTATTATTCTGCTCTACTTCAGCTTTATTTCACCAGCTCACTTATCTGTCCTTCTGCCTCAGTTATTCTTGTATTGGTCCCCTCTAGTGAATTTTTATCTCGGTATTGTTTTCCCATTGCTGACTGTCCACCGTAATTATTTCTAAGTTTTTGTTGAACATTTATTTTATCCTCCTGATTCTTGTCTTCATTTTATTTATCTGTGGCACTTTTTATTTCCAAGATTTAGGAACATCTTCACTATCATTGAGCTTCTCTGGTGGCTCAGATAGTAAAGAATTTGTCTTCAATGCAGGAAAACCAGATTTGATCCCTGTATCGGGAACATCGTCTGCAGAAGGAAATGACTATTCTTTCCTGGAGAACTCCATGGATAGAGGAGCCTGGTTGTCTATGGCCCATGGATTCAAAAAAAGAGTTGAACACAACTGAGCAACTAACACTTTCACTTTCACTAACTGTCATTACTCAAGTTCTTTTTAATGTAAATTGCTTATTTCCTTTTCATTGTTTTGTTTTGTTTTTTGTTCTTGTAGATTTTTTTCCATGTTCCTTCGCTTACTACATGTTTCTATTTTCATTTTGTTTCATTACTGTGTTGGAGATCTCCTTTCTGCAGGCTGCAGGGTTATAATTCCTCTTATATATGGAGTGTGCCACCCATGGGAATGGGGTTTGGCCTAGTGCCTTGTCAACTTTTCCTGGTTGGGAGTACCCATGCCTGTGTTTTGGTGGCTAGAGCTGGACCTTAACTCTCTAAGTGGCAGTTTCATGTCCAGTAGTTTGTTTAGATGTTTCTGTGGGCTTAGTATGTCTTTGGACAGCCCGTTTACTAATGGGCAGTACTAGCTGCCTATTTTGCTAAAGGTTTGGTGTCAGGCATCTGGCAATGGAGATTACTGGCTTCAGGTTCGTGTTGTTTACAGGTTTTTGTTTTTGTTTTTTTCTAATTGATATCTAGCTCATAGCATAGTGGTCAGAAAAGATTCTTGATATGATTTGTTTTCTTAAATTTACTAAGTTTCAATATTTGACTCAAGATATGGTCTGTCCTAGAGAATATTCATGTGCACTTGAGAAGATGTTTTCTTCTGCAGTTGGATGGAATGTCCTGAAGTTGTCAATGAGATCCATCTTGTGTAATGCATCATTTAAGACTTATGCTTCCTTATTAATTTTCTATTTTGATGATCTGTCCATTGGTGTAAGTGCGGTGATAAAGTCTTCTACTATTATTGTGTTACTGCCAGTTTCTCCTTTTATGTCTGTTACTGTTTGTTTTATGCATTGAGGTGCTCCTATGTTGGGTGCATAGATATTTACAATTGTTATGTCTTCCTCTTGGATTGATCCCTTGATCATTATGTAGTGTTCTTCCTTGTCTCTTGTAATATCCTTTATTTTAAGGCATATTTTGTCTGATATGAAAATTGTTATATCAGCTTTCTTTTGCTTTCCATTTGCATGGAATTTATTTTTACATTCTCTCACTTTCAGTTTATATGTGTCTCAGATCCAAAGCAATTATTTTAGTTTTCGGGTTGGATGCTTATAGCTATGTACTAAATGTTTGTCCTCACTTTGAAAGGTGCAGGATACAAATATTACATCTATTGTGCAAAAAATATTCTCTGGGATAATTTATATAAAATAACTTTTAGTTGCTAGATCTGGATGTGTGAAAAAAGCATACATTTGTGTATTAATGATATGTGCATGTATACCAGAAATAACTATAATGTGTTTAATATATTTGTTAAAATTATTTCAAGTATGACATCAGAATTTTCTTTGCAATGAGCAAAGTATTTCAATGAGGTTCACGGAGCTGGAATGAAAACAAAACTTCATAAATTAGTTTCATAAAATAAATATGTATATACCTTATTGCTTTTGAATAAAGAATACATCATGGAAAAATCTTTTCACCTGTTTTAGCCTGGGTCTATATACAGGTAAAAATTCCATTTATGAAGGGACACTTTTTAAACAAAATTAGTATTCGTACTTATATAAGGAGCATCTGATAAATCACTTCAAGGCAAACAGATGGGGGAAAAGTGAAACAGTAGATTTTCTTTTTTGGAGGGGCTCCAAAATCACTGTAGATGATGACAGCAGACATGCAATTCAAAGACATGTGTTCCTTGGAAGGAAATCTATGACAAATCTAAACAGCACATTAAAAAGCAGAGACATCACTTTATCAAAAATTTCCATATAGTCAAAGTTATTTTTTTTTCTTCCAGTAGTCATGTATGGATGTGAGAGATGGACGATAAAGAAGGCTGAGCAATGAAGAATTGATGCTTTCAAGCTGTGGTGCTGGAGAAGACTCTTGAGAGTCTGTTGGATTGCAAGGAGATCAAACCAGTCAATCCTAAAGGAAACCAACCCTGAACATTCATTTGAAGAACAGGGGCTGAAGCTGCAGGTCCAATGTTCTGGCCACCTCATGAGAAGGGCCAACTCATTGGAAAAGACTCTGATGCTGGGAAACATTGAAGGTAGGAGGAGAAGGGGATGACAGAGGATGAGATGATTGGATGGCATCACTGACTCAAAGGACATGAGTTTGATCACATTCTGGGTGTTGGTGATGAAGAGGGAAGCCTGGTATGCTTCATTCCATGGGGTCACAAAGAGTTGAACATGACTGAGTGACTGAACTGACTGCACATACTCTGGGACTTTAGAGACATAAGAATTAAGAAAGCTAAGTGATAACATCAGCTGCATAAGCTGTTCATTCTAATATATAATTTTAGAAGGTAAGGTCCTGAGATAACTACTAAATTTATACACTGAATATTTAATCATTCCAATAAAATTGAGATGTGTACGGGTCTAGAATATGAAAAATAAAACATCTAAACAAGAATGTCCTGACCCTAAAAATCAATGTGTTGTATCTTTTAGTACATAGGCTAAGAAACTAAAATAAATTTTATCTTATTAGAGGCATTTAGGTAATGTAATTTAAGTATATATCTTGAAAAAAATAAATCTTCTTTAGATTCAGTATATACATATTAAATATAATTTTCTTCCCTGAATCTTTTATTTTGAAGATGATTTTTGCTACATGACTGATTCTCTTTTTCTTGAAATCCCAGTTAGTTCAGTGTTCTAGTTTTCAACTAGGTGTTATATTTCAGTTCAGTTCAATGCTTCAAACTGTATTCTTTAAAAGAAGCCTTTGCAATTTGCTATGCCTTTTCTGGTTTTAAGATGATTCAACTTAAGTCAGGTTTTTGAAAACAATTATGTAAGAAACATCACTGATCCTTCATTAAATACTGAGAACTTATAGCCAGAAAAGTGTGGGGAGGTGTATGGCGGGAAGAAACAAAACTTGTGACTTAACACACAGATTCATTCAACAATTGCCAGCCCTTTTTCTGTCACAGTTGCAGTAAAGCATCTTCAGAGTGTGTCATTTTATTATATTCAGGTAGTAGCACTCAGAGATTATCTCCTCATAGTATGTTTATTAACATATTCATAACTATTCAATTGCCTTCCTTCTCAAAAAAATTTTTTTCTTCTGTCCATCCTACCTCCACTGCCAGCCCTCTTAGCCTGACAAATCTCCAACTTCAAGGCACATTGCAAATGTCCTTTTCATTATAAAACATTCTTATGTTTTCTATTGATTCTTAATATGAATCATTCTTAACTTTTGTGCTCAGTGAGCATTGTTTACATGTTCAAATCTATATTGCAGTGCTTGTCAGTTTGCTTATAGTTTATGATATATGTGCCTGCTTCTCCACAAAGTCCATGAGCCATTGGAAAAAACACCAAAAGTATTCCTATTTTTATTAGCCAGCAATGTATATAGAATTTCCATGGACTACACTTTTCTTTGTAATTAAGTTCTTCTCAGTTCAACAAACATTTAATAAGTACTCATGTGTTATTTTTATTTGTTGCTAAGTCGTTTCTGACTCCTTTGTGACCCCATGGACTCTAGCCCATCAGGCTCTTCTGTTCATGGGATTCTTCCAGCAAGAATACTGGAGTGGATTGCCATTTTCTTCTCCAGGGAATCTTGATGACCTAGGGATCAAACCTACATCTTCTGCATAGGCAGACCAATTCTTTACCATTGAGCCACCAAGGAAGCCCAGGCATCTACTGTTGCCCTATAAATTGACATAACCCTCAATAATAAAAGATGGATTAATATTGAGAATTTAGAATAAGAGTGACAGCTATGTATGCAGGCTACATCATACAACAGGAATATGGTGCAGTTTTCTTAAGCAAGAATTGTTATTTAACCTAACACACACACATACACACAATAGAGTAGATACTAGATTGGAGAAAAATAGACCTTTACTAAGTCTAAGTATCAGGAGACATAGGAAGGTAGAATATGGGCTTGAGCCTGGATGGTCCTCTGAACCCAGAGTGTGCCTGGGTGTGTGTAGGTGTCTACTAAAAGAGGTGTGCATTATTAAGGTTTCAAAAAGATTTCATAGCTGAAGATAAATATTACCCACTAAACTACTGCCTGGTCAGTGAAATCATAGTAATCCTAGGAACAATGACTTTCTGAGGTTGACTCAGTCTAGCCAGCTATGGGAGCAAAACCATCTGTGCATTTTTCTCTCGATGCAAACTATATAGTTATTCCTTGCTCTATTTTATAGTGTCTTTTTCCCTTACCATAAGAAATGCTAAGTTCAACCATTTGGATTGAATAAGTACCCTGCAGCTAGGGTGGTAGAAAGTTTTATGAGAGCAAAAGGCAGGGTAAGAGTCATTTAATTTGAACTGGGAAAAGTTCAAGCTAACTGGTAATGAAATGAGAAAAGTTTAAAAATGTAATACAACTAGACTTGTAAATTTTAAATGTTACCAAACATTTGCCCAAAATCCTTAGTCAAATGAGAACATTTCTCAGACACTATAAAAATGCATGTTTGTAATGGACAGGTAATATACATATGAGTGCCCCCAGTCTCTCTTCCTCTTTGACATTGAAACTATGATCATATTTTCCTCTTTGATTTCTTATCCTTCCCCAACCCTACTCCCATCCAGAAGTTTTTTTTTTTTTTTTTTTTAAACGTTACTCTATTATGTCTTTTATTTTCTTTTTAAATGAAGAGAACACAACGTTGAGAAAATAGGAAAATGAAAATACAATTATGGTAGATTAGTAAGAGAAAAAAAGGAGTAAAGGAAGACAAGAAGTATATGGTCCTGGGCTACAGGAATGAATTTTTAAAAATGAATGTATCAGTTTATCCCTTTCACTGTTTCAGAAACTGACATTTTAATCACTGAGGATTTTTTCTTTTCAACCAAAGAAGTACTTTGAGCCTGAATTAAAATACTGATTTGAATGGAATTGAATTTTTACATTCTTTCCATAGATGGTTCATATAAAATACATGGCCTCACTCAGTCAACATGCTACTATAAACTAAAACTAGGGGCCTTCCAAATAGGTCTCTAAAAGGAAACTGGACAACTGGTAACAGTTTTATTTACCAGATAAGTGTAGAAACCCTGGTAATTTCAGGCCGAAAGCTAACTAAAAGTGTGGCATTAGAGAATGTACTCAGTGATCTAGATATTTATGATAGATTTAACAGAATGTATGAGCAGTATGTATTATGGATCCCTAGAATAAGTGAATGGAAAGAAAACTAATAGGAATATACTGTTCTAAGTTTAAGTCCACCATATGCAATCAAAAGTTAAGTAGACAAATATAAATTTAATATATTTATTGTTACATTTTTAGTGCATCAATTGTCTATTGATTTCAAAAAATATTGAAGTATAGTTGACTTACAATGGTGTGCTAAATTTTGCTGCACAGCAAAGTGACTCAATTATACATGCATTTTTTAATATTCTTTTTTTCCATTATGGTTTCTCACAAGATACTGAATATTGTTCCCTACACTGTACAATAAGACTTTTGTTTTCAATCTTATATATTGATACCTTACTGTGAACGATGTTGGATTTGTGATTTCTGAAAGAGAAGATTTAGCTTCAGGACCAGGGACCAGGCTTGATCATGCCAGAGCTTTTGTGTGGCAGATTTCTATTAAAGTATAAAAGGGACAGAGAAAGAGTCTCAGACTTAGACATCAAAAGGGGGACAGAGAGTCCCCTCCTTGCTAGTCTTTAGCAAGGGAGCTATATACTTTTAATTAGTTATTACAACAAATTAAAGGAATGTCTCAAGCTTGTAAAAATTTTACCAGATCTACGCCTACAATTTACATTTTAAGATAACAGGACTAGTCAGAAGGTTTTCAGGGAGGAGAAACTCTCCTCAAGCAGGATACATTGTTGTTATATAATCCTTAGTACAGAGTTTAAACTGAGTTGTTTGTTGTGTAATCATCAGTTTAAAAAAAAATAGTTTCTGGTCTTACGTTTAGATCTTTAATCCATTTTGAGTTTATTTTTGTGTGTGGTGTTAGAAAGTAATCTAGCTTCATTCTTTTACAAGTGGTTGACCAGTTTTCCCAGCACCACTTGTTAAACATATTGTCTTTACTCCACTGTATATTCTTGCCTCCTTTGTTGAAGATAAGGTGTCCATAGGTGTGTGGATTTATCTCTGGTTTTCTATTTTGTTCCATGGATCTATATTTCTGTCTTTGTTCCAGGACCATACTGTCTTGATGACTGTGGCTTTGTAGTAGAGCCTGAAGTCAGGCAGGTTGATTCCTCCAGTTCCATTCTTCTTTCTCAAGATTGCTTTGGCTATTCAAGATTTTTTCTATTTCCATACAAATCATTAAATTATTTGTTCTAGTTCTGTGAAAAATACCGCTGGTAGCTTGATAGGGATTGCACTGAATCTATAGATTGCTTTGGGGAGTATACTCATTTTCACTATACTGATTCTTCTGACCCATGAACATGGTATATTTCTCCATCTATTAGTGTCCTCTTTGATTCCTTTCATCAGTGTTTTATAGTTTTCGATATGTAGGTCTTTCCCTGGTGGCTCAGATGGTAAAGTATCTGTTTACAATGCGGGAGACCTGGGTTCGAGCCCTAGGTTGGGAAGATCCCCTGGAGAAGGAAATGGCAATCCACTCCAATACTATTGCCTAGAAAATCCCATGGACAGAGGAGCCTGGTAGGCCCCAGTTTATGGGGTCGCAATGAGTTGGACACGACTGAGTGACTTCATTTCATTTTCATAGGTCTTTAGTTTCTTTAGGTAGATATATTCCTAAGTATTTTATTCTTTTTGTTGCAATGGTGAATAGAATTGTTTCCTTAATTTCTTTTTTTTTTTTTTTAATACTTTATTCTACATTACAATACTGTATTTGTTTTGCCATACATTGACATGAATCAGCCACAGGTGTCCACGATCTCCCAATGCCGAAGCCCCCTCCCACCTCCCACCCCATATCATCTCCCTGAATCATCCCGTGCACCAGCCCCATGCATCCTGCATCCTGTATTGAACATAGACTGACGCTTCGTTCTTACAAGATAGTATAGATGTTTCTTAATTTCTTTTTCTACTTTCTCATTATTAGTGTATAGGAATGTCCATCAGCAGGTGAATAGATAAGAAAGCTGTGGTACATATACACAATGGAGTATCACTCAGCCCTTAAAAAGAATAAATTTGAATCAGTTCTAATGAGATGGATGAAACTGGAGCCGATTATGCAGAGTGAAGTAAGCCAGAAAGAAAAAAAAAATAATACAGTATACTGACACATATATATGGAATTTAGAAAGATGGTAATGATGACCTTGTATGTGAGACAGCAAAAGAGACATTTATGTATAGAACAGACTTTTGGACTCTGAGGGAGAGGGAGAGGGTGGGATGATTTGGGAGAATGGCATTGAAACATGTATACTATCATGTAAGAAATGAAGCTCCAGTCTATGTCCTGTATCCATACAGGATACAGGATGCTTGGGGCTGGTGCATGAGGATGATCCAGACAGATGACATGGGGTGGGAGGTGGGAGGGGAGCTCAGGATTGGGAGCTCGTATACACCCGTGGTGGATTCATGTCAGTGTATGGCAAAACCAATACAGTATTGTAAAGTAAAATGAAGTAAAAGTAAAATTAAAAAGAAAAGAAAAATTATGTGACTAAGACCAAGGAATGTAGAGGAAAAAAAAAGGAAAAAGAAAAAGACATTGTTCTTTCCTCCTTCTTCAGAATTTCAGACCCCTCTCCTCCTCAGGGACCCTGGACTTCTTATCAACCAGCCTATGAATTGACTCTCTCTTTCTCCCTCTTTTCTTTTAGGATAATATGTTTCCAAGAGAAAGGGGCATCATTTTCATTCCATAACTACTTTCTGCTGTAATGGTGCACTGTCCATAAGCTATCGAAGCAACATATTCTCCTAACCATCATATTGAGGGTCTCCAATCCAGGGGTCCTAAATAATAATTGGAGGATGCTGTGACACTCATAAGAGCCTGGACAAGCATTTGTAATTTAAAAGCTTTCAAATGGTTAGAAACAAATCCAGTTACACAGTTACAGATGCAGGGAGCAAACAGTAAAAACATAACAATTAGAATTATTATGATTAAGATAGTTTTCTACTATGGGGAGCTAGTTAATGTTTCCCAAAGTGAAGTGACTGGGGCTTCAGGAGAATCCATAGCCTGAATCATCTTGTTCATGTGTTTAGTAAGGCAATGGCACCCCACTCCAGTACTCTTGTCTGGCAAATCCCATGGACTGAGGAGCCTGGTAGGCTGCAGTCCATGGGGTCACTAAGAGTCGGATACGACTGAGTGACTTCCCTTTCACTTTTCACTTCCATACACTGGAGAAGCAAATGACAACCCACTCCAGTGTTCTTGCTTGGAGAATCCCAGGGATGGGGGAGCCTGGTGGGCTGCTATGGGGTCACACAGAGTCAGACATGACTGAAGTGACTTAGCAGCAGCAGCAACATTGGTACTCATATCTGGTATATGTTTACAACATTGGGTATGAATAATAGCACAAGTTCCTCCTTATGTGGCCGTTAGAATATCTAAGGCCAATCTGTTTTGTGAAACCACCTTTCTAATTAGTATTTGTTCAGCATTAAGGGGTGAAATAACTTTTTGTGAATCATGTAAAACCTGTTGAGTCATTAGTCAGAGTATCAACTCATAATATAACATCTATAGTTCCCAAAGAGGGAATGGATATTACATCCAAATAATCATACCAATGAAATACAGATCTTGCCCAGAGAGTTTTAAGGTGTGGCAGATTAGCAGGCTTCTCTTAAAGTTCTGAAAATATGAAACCATGAGTAAAAGGTAAGCCTAAGGTGTATCTCTCTATCTAGCCAGGGGGAAGCCACACTCATAGGTAAGAGCCACATATCCAGTAGGTCCTGTTTGGCACAAACTAGTGTGACTGAGATATCCAGTCCCGGTCAGTGCCTGGCCAGGCAAAGGGAGTACCTGAACTGGACTGGAAAACACGGGAATGATTGTATTGCATATTTTTGAGACAAAAATCCCAGTTGTTTCCAATCATTATAATTAAGTTGTCAGCTAACTTCTGGGGATGGCTCTGTTTGTTCTCAGCGTATGGGAACATTAGATAGTAGGCATCCCTTTTCAGGAGTTAGACATATGACCTCAACCTATATTTGATAAACATCAGACAGGAAACCACCAGATCAAGATTCATTTACCTTCTTGTGTGTAGCAAAATACTCATTAAACCAAGATAATGAATAATCAAAGTTGAAAGTCACATTATGTCCATAGTTAAGGTACAAAGTGTTACACCAGTCCACCTAAGGATTGCTAGATAGATATCATCAGATTAAAGAGAGGCATCACACATGATTGTTGTTGGTGAAGATATTCACAGAGTTGAATAAAGTATTTTCCTTGAAATGAAGAAACCCACCATGGAAAACCTTCAACTGGTGAAGAGGGGAGCACTCCACAGATCCAGCAATTAGACCAATTGTGGAATGCAGCATAAGAGTAAGCCCAAGACACAAGGCATTGTCTTGATGGTCAGAATCAGGACTTTTGGAGTCAGCAGAAGCAGGCTCACATAGATCATCAGGCCATCTGAAAAGTAAAAGGTGAAAGCATAAAGACATAAAATGGCATTGTTTAACTTTGGTCAGAGTGCCACTTTATAACTCAAGTATGGTGTATTCAGGAATCAATTCTTGGCACCTTGACAGCTGTGGGAGAAGAAAGAATAACCTGGTAAGTGCCTTCACAGAGGTGCTCAAGAGATTGCCCTCCAGATCCCAATGTCTTTATCAGGGCTTTGGTGCCTGACACAAACAGTGCTTGTTTGACTCAGAGCCTGGGTCAGGAGTCACCTCCCAGAGTTTCCATAATATCTCTTGAAGGGCTGAAAGCTGAGTCACATAGTTCATAAATTCTAAGGTTTCAGGGTCTTTAACAGTGTCTTTGCATAAGAAGGGTCTTCCATAAATACATTCAAAGGGGGACAATCCTTCCTTTTAAGGGGCAGTCCGAGCCCTCATTAAAGCTATGGGTAGAACTTTTAAGCCAATTGTCCTGAGTCTCTTAATAATGTCATTATCCTTTTCTAACTTTTTGGAATATTGGGGTCTCCAGGAACAGTGTAAGTGACATTCTGTTCCTAGAACTTTTGACAACACTTGAGTTACAGCAGCTTTAAAGATGGAGACATTGTCACTCTGTACTTTAGAATTTAACATCCCACTTACATCATGAGAAATCAGTACCGTAAGATTCTGTCCATTAATAAACTTGTGAGCTTGAGACATTAGCAAAACAATAGTAGCAATTACCCTTAAGCAATCTAGCCATAGCCTTTTTTTTAAGTAACAAACTAAATTCTGATCCTGTGGGCAAGTTTAAAGCAGGAGAGAGAAGAAGAGCAGTTTGAAGAGCCTTAAAAGACATTTGAGTCTCTAGAGACCAAAGTACCTTGTCTGTTTGGGCTTGCTGAGTTTCAGCTATAAGTTTATATACAGGCTGGGAAAGTTTCAAATAACCCCAAAATCAAAATGCAGCAATACCCATACTGCCCAAGAATTCTTTCAATTGTCTTAAAGTAATAGGTAAGGGATGATTTAGTATATTGTTAACTCTTTCTGGGCCTATGGCCCTAGTCCATTCTGATATGATTCAGTCAGTTCAGTTCAGTTGCTTAGTTGTGCCCCATTCTTTGCACTTCTGAGGACTGCAGCACGCCAGGCTTCCCTGTCTCTCACTAACTCCCAGAGCTTACTCAAACTCATGTCCATCACATTCACGATGCCATCCAACTATCTCATCCTCTGTTGTCCCCTTTTCCCACTTTCAATCTTTTCCAGAATCAAGGTCTTTTCAAATGAGTCAGTTTTTCGCATCAGGTGGCCAAAGTATTGAAGTTTCAGCTTCTGCAACAGTCCTTCCAATGAATATTCAGAACTGATTTCCTTTAGGATGACTGGTTTGACCTCCTTGCAGTCAAGGGACTCTCAAGAGTTTTCTCCAACACCACAATTCAAAAGCATCAATTCTTTGTCACTCAGCTTTCTTTATAGTTCAATTCTCACATCCATACATGACTACTGTAAATAACGTAGCTTTGACTAGATGGACCTCTGTTGGCAAAGTAATGTCTCTGCTTTTTAATATGCTATCTGGTTTGATCATAGGTTTTCTTCAAAGGAGCAAGGGTCTTTTAATTTCATGGCTGCAGCCACCATTTGCAGTGATTTTGGAGCCTCCCTCCCCCAAAAAAATCTGTCATTTTTTCCCCATCTATATGCCATAAAGTGATGGGACCAGATCCCATGACCTTAGTTTTTTGAATATTGAGTTATAAGCCAGCTTTTTCACTCTCCTCTTTCACTTTCAGAAAAAGACTCTTTAATTCTTTGCTTTCTACCATAAGGGTGGTGTCATCTGCATATCTGAAGCTATTGATATTACTCCCAGCAATCTTGATTCCAGCTTGTGCTTCATACAGCCCAGAATTTCTCATGATGTACTCTGCATATAAGTTAAATAAGCAGTGCAACAATATACAGCTTTGACATACTCCTTTGATACTGGCAATTTGATCTGTGAGTCCTCTGCCTTTTTAAAATCCAGTTTGAGCATCTGGAACTTCACTGTTCACATACTTTCAGCCTGGCTTGGAGAATTTTGAGCATTATTTTGCTAGCATGTGAGATAAGTGCAATTGTGTGGCAGTTTGAATGTTCCTTGGCATTGCTCTTCTTTGCAATTGGAGTGAAAACTGACATTTTTCAGTACTATAGCCACTGCTGATTTTTCCAGTTTTATTGTTATATTGACTGCAACACTTTCACAGCATCATCTTTTAGGATTTGAAATAGCTCAACTGTGATTCCATCATCTCCAACTAGCTTTCTTTATAGTGATACTTCCTAGAAGCCACTTGACTTTGCATTCCAAAATGTCTGATTGTAGGTGAGTGATCACACTCTATTGGTTATCTGGGTCATGAAGATATGTTTTGTATAGTTCTTCTGTGTATTCTTGCCACCTCTTCTTAATATCTTCTGCTTCTGTCAGGTCCATAGCCTTTCTGTACTTTATCGTGCTCATCTTTGCATGAAATATTCCATTGGTATCTCTAATTTTCTTCAAGGTTTTTAATATTTTATTTAATTTAATTTTCTTTTATTTTAGAGATTCTAGTTCCTTTCTAGTCATTGGTCTACTTCAATTATATATTTCTCTTTGATTCAGTTTTGGTGGGCTGTATGTTTGTAGATAATTGTCCATTTCTTGTAGATTGCCAAGTTTGTTTGCATATAATTGTTCATAGCATTATCTTATGGGTACTTTGCATTACTGTATTATCAGTTGTGATTTCTCCTCTTGCATTTCTTAATCTGTCAGGTTTTTCCTCTTTTTTTTTTTTTACTTCTTTAAAAATAAATTATTGGTTTTATTATTATTATTATTTTTCTTTTTAGCTATTTTATCTTTATCATCTTTCTCTGGGCTGACTTTCCATTTGATAGTTCTTTTTTAAATTTTTTAAATGATGGATTATGCTGTTTATTTAAGATTCTTCTTATTTCTCAATAAAGGCCTGTATCACTACATACTTCCATCTAAGAACTGATTTTGCTGCATTCCACAGATCTTCCGTCATTGTGTTTTCCTTGGCCTTTGCCTCAATATATTTTAAAATTTCTGCTTTGATTTTATCACATATCCTATTTTGTTGCTGCTGTTGTTTGTTTTTCAGTAGCATGCCCTTTAGTATCCTCATTTTCTTTTTCTGTGTTGGTTTCTAGCTTCACGCTTTTGTAGTCAGAAAGGATACTTAAAATAACTTCTATACTACTAAATTTGTGGAGTTTTTATTTAATGTCCTAGTATGTAGTTAATCCTAAAGAATACTCTAAGTATACTTGAGAAGAATTCGTATTCTGATTTCTGTAGATCTAATGTCTTGAAAATATCAATTAAGTTTAACAATTCTGTTGTATACTTTAGTATTTCTGTTACCTTATTGATTTACTGTCTTGTAGATCTGTACACTGTTGTGAGTGGGGTGTTAATTCTCTCCCTCCTATTATTATTATTTTGTGAAGTCCCTCCTTTATATCTGTTTGTATTTGTTTCATATATTTGAATGCTCCTATATTGGTGTGTGTTTGTTGATGAACATAATATCTTCTCTTTTATTGATCCTTTATATCATTATATAGTGTCTTTTTTATCTTTGTTATATCATTTGTTGCAAAGTCTATTTTGGCTGATAAGAGTATTAGGATTCCTGCTATCTTGTCATTTCTCTTTGTATGAAATATCATTTTTTCATCTACTCAATTTCAATATAAATGTATCCTTTGATGTAAAGGGGAATCTTGTAAGAAGCATATTGTAGATTTGTTGTTGTTGTTATACTTTAAATCCAAGCTGTCATTCTGTGTCTATTAATTGGAGTCTTTAGTCCATTGACATGAAAGGTAATCATTGATAGTAAGGACAGTAACTATTATCATTAAAAATCTTGTTTTCCTTCTGATTTTATATTTCTTCTTTGTCTTTTCTGGGGGTTTCTTTCTCCTTTTATGGCTTGATGACATCCTTTTGCATTATGCTTATACTCTTTTTTGTTTGTTTGTTTTTCTGTGAATCATTTGTATGGTTTTTTTTTTTTTATTTCTTGTTGATCTATTTTTCAAATATCTTAACCCCTTTCTCATGTCTCAGTTCAGTTCAGTCACTCAGTCATGTCTGACTCTTTGCAACCGCAAGGACTGCAGCATTCCAGGCTCCCTGTCCATCACCAACCCTTGGAATTTGCTCAAACTCATGTCGATTGAGTTGGTGATGCCATCCAACCATCTCATACTCTGTTCTTCCCTTTTCCTCTGGCCTACAGTCTTCCCCAGCATCAGGGTCTTTTCAGATGATTCAATTTGCATCATGTGGCCAGAGTATTGGAGTTTCAGCTTCAGCATCAGTCCTTCCAATGAATATTCAGGACTGATTTCCTTTAGGATGGACTGGTTGGATCTCTTTGCTGTCTAAGGGACTGTCAAGAGTCTTCTCCAACACCACAGTTCAAAAGCATCAATTCTTCGCTGCTCAGCTTCCTTTATAGCCCAACTCTCATATCCGTACATGACTACTGCAAAAACCATAGCTTTGACTAGATGGACAATTGTTGGGGGAAAAAAAAAAGTCTTTGTTTTTAATAAATTGTTTATTGTTGGTCATAAATTTTCTACCAAGGAGAAAGCATCTTTTAATTTCATGGCTGCAGTTAGCATCTACAATGATTATGGAGCCCGAAATAAAGTCTGTCACTGTTTCCACAACTATTTGCCATGAAGTGATGAGACCAGATGCCATGATCTTAGTTTTCTGAAAGCTGAGTTTTAAGCCAACTTTTTCACTCTCCTCTTTCAGTTTCATCAAGAAGCTCTTTAGTTCTTTGCTTTCTGCCATATGGCAGAGGAAATAAAAGCTTCTTGATGGAAGTGAAAGAGTAGAGTGAAAAAGTTGGCTTAAATCTCAACATTCAGAAGACGAAGATCATGGCATCTGGTCCCAGGACTTCATGGCAAATAGATGGTGAAACGATGGAAACAGTGTCAGAGTTTATTATTTTGGGCTCCAAAATCACTGCAGATGGTGATTGCAGCCATGAAATTAAAAGACACTTACTTCTTGGAAGGAACTGAACTGATAAGGATGGTGTCATCTGCATATCTGAGGTTATTGATATTTCTCCTGGCAGTTGTTATTTCATCTTGTGTTTCCTCCAGTCCAGCGTTTCTCATTATGTTCTCTGCATATAAGTTAAATAAGCAGGGTGACAATATACAGCCTTGACGTACTCTTTTTCCTATTTGGAACCAGTCTGTGTCTCCATGTCCAGTTCTAACTGTTGCTTCTTGACCTGCATACAGATTTCTCAGGAGGCAGTTAAGGTGGTCTGATATTCCCATCTCTTTAAGAATTTTCCACAATTTGTTGTTAGCTATACAGTCAAAGGCTTGGATGTATTTAATAAAACAGTAATAGAGGGTTTTGTTTGTTTGTTTGTTTGTTTTCTGGCATTCTCTTGCTTTTTGGTGATCCAATAGATGTTGGAAATTTGATCTCTGGTTTCTCTGCCCTTTCTAAAACCAGCTTGACCATCTGGGAGTTCACAGTTCACTTACTGTGGAAGCCTAGCTTGGAGAATTTTCAGCGTTTCTCTACTTGTGTGTGAAATGAGTGCAATTGTGCAGCAGTTTGAACATTTGTTGACATTGCTTTTCTTTGGGATTGGAAGGAAAACTGACCTTTTCCAGTCCTGTGGCCACTGCTGAGTTTTCCAAATTTGCTGGCACATTGAGTGCAGCACTTTCACTGCATCATCCTTTAGGATTTCAAATAGCTGAACTGGAATTCCATCACCTCCACTATCTTTGTTCACATTGAAGCTTCCTGAGGTCCACTTGACTCCAAGTTCCAGGATATCTGGCTTTAGGTGAATGATTACACCATCATGGTTACCTGGGTCATAAAGATCTTTTTGTATAGTTCTTCTGGGTATTCTTGCCACCTCTTAAGCTCTTATGCTTCTGTTAAGTCCATATCATTTCTGTTCTTTATTGTGCCCATCTTTACATCAAAATTTCCCTTTGTGTCTCTAATTTTCTTGAAGGGATCTCTAGTCTTTCCCATTCTACTATTTTCTCTATTTCTTTGCAATGATCACTGAGGAAGGCTTTCTTATCTCTCCTTGCTATTCTTTGGAACTCTGCATTCAAATGGATATATCTTTCCTTTTCTCCTTTGACTTTCACTTCTCTTCTTTTCATAGCTGTTTGTAAGGGCTTCTCAGACAACCATTTTGCCTTTTGCATTTCTTTTCTTTGGTTGATCTTGATCACTGCTTCCTGTACAATGTCACAAACCTCCATCCATAGTTCTTCATGCACTCTGTCTATCAGGTCTAATCCCTTGAAACTATTTCTCACTTCCGCTCTATTATTGAAGGGATTAGGTCATGCTTGAAAGGCCTAGTGTTTTTTCTACTTTCTTCCATTTCAGTCTGAATTTGGCAATAAGCTGTTCTGGGCCACAGTCAGCTCCTGGTATTGTTTTTGTTTACTGTATAGAGTTTCTCCATCATTGGCTCCAAAGAATATAATCAATCTGATTTCAGTATTTACCATATGATGTTAGTGTTTTGAGTCCTCCCTTGTGTTGTGGGAACTTGCTTTAAATTGGTAGCAATTTAAGCTAAAAACATTCTAGAAAACAAAAACAAAAACACATTTTTCTTACCTCCTTCCCATATTTTATAATTTTGAAGTTCTGTTTGTATCTTCATGTGCGTTATTTTGCTGTTCATTGTGATTATCATAAATTGGACAGAGGTTTTTGTGTTTTTAGAATCTGTTTTTTACAGTAATCAATGGCTTATGTGCTTTTCCCCCAATTATGATTTTCTCTTTCATATAAATTATTTTTCTCTTCTATTTAGAGAAAATATTTCAATATTTCTTTTAGGATAGGTTTATTATTACTGTACTTTCCTAGACTTTTATTATCTGAGAAATTCACGTTTCCTTTTATTTTAATTAGTAATCTTTCTAGGTAGAATATCCACTGTTACAGATTTTTCCATTTCAGGAATTTGAATATATCTAACTACTCCCTTCTGGCCTGTAGCTTTCCTGTAGCTTATAGTCTATTGGGGATTTCCTTCTAATTAACTCTTTGGTTTTCCTCTGCTGTGTTTAGAACACTTTCTCTATCTTTAACTTTTGTCATCCTAATTATAAAATGTCTTGATGTAGGTCTTTTGAAGTTTATCTTGTTTGAGACCCTCTCTGCTTCCTGTATCTGGATATCTGTTTCCTCCTATAGATTTGAGACTTTTCAGCCATAATTTGTTCAAATACACTTTTAATTACTGTTTTTCCCCTTCTCGAAATATGTAGCGTGTCATGCTTTATATTATCTCTTTGGTCTCCTATATTGCTTTCATTTTATTTATTTGGATTTCTTTCTTTTTTTTTTTTTTTTTTAATTTGGATTTCTATCTGCTCTTCTAATTGATAGATTTTCATTATTCTATCATCCAAATCACTTATTCATTCTTCTGCACTTTTCCTTCTGATGTTCATAGGTGTTAGCTTTCATCTTTTCAAATCCATTCTCTTATTTTTCTTAGCTCCTTCTTATAGTTTCTATTTTCTTATTAAAATTATCTACATTTCTATAAACAGGAGATCGTGTACACCTGTGGCTGAATCATGTCAATGTATGGCAAAACAAATACAGTATTGTAATGTAGAATAAAGTATAAAAAAATAAAATTCCCTCGGTATTTTCATTATTTCCTTTTTGAATTCAGTGTCTACTAGACTAAAGTGGTATGTTACATTTTTTGTTCTTTCAGGGAAATACTCTTGATGTTTTAATTTAGAGGGGTTCGTCCACATATACATTTTACTTGTATTTCTCTTGATTTATGAGATTAGGAGAAATAATTATCCATGGTGGTCTTAGGGAGGTGTTTTTATGTAGGCATATCCCTGTAGAGCCTCTATGGTTTTATTATTATTATTATTATTTTTGGTGTGATGGCTGTGTTTAGTACGGATGTCTGCTGCCTCTTTCCTCAGTGTTTGCTGGCCATTATCCCCTTATAGCTAGGTGTGGCTGACATAATGGCCAGAGCCTGCATTTGATATTGAGTAGGGATGGATCATAATAAACTGTGGAAAATTCTGAGAGAGTTGGGAATGCCAGACCACTTGACCTGCCTCTTGAGAAATCTGTATGCAGGTCAGAAAGCAACAGTGAGAACTGGATATGGAACAACAGACTGGTTCCAAATAGGGAAAGGAGTACCTCAAGGCAGTATATTGTCACCTTGCTTATTTAATTATATGCAGAGTACATCATGAGAAACACTGGGCTGGAAGAAGCACAAGCTGGAATCAAGATTTCTGGGAGAACTATCAATAACCTCAGCTATGCAGATGACACCACCCTTATGGCAGAAAGTGAAGAGGAACTAAAAAGCCTTTTGATAAAAGTGAAAGAGGAGAGTGAAAAAAGTTGGCTTAAAGCTCAACATTCAGAAAACGAAGATCATGATCATGGCATCTGGTCCCATCACTTCATGAGAAATAGATGGGGAAAAAGTGTCAGACTTTATTTTTTGGGGGGCTCCAAAATCACTGCAGATGGTGTCTGCAGGCATGAAATTAAAGACACTTATTCCTTGGAAGAAAAGTTATGACCAACCTAGATAGCATATTCAAAAACAGAGACATTACTTTGCCGACTAAGGTCCGTCTAATCAAGGCTATGGTTTTTCCTGTGGTCATGTACGGATGTGAGAGTTGTACTGTGAAGAAGGCTGAGTGCTGAAGAATTGATGCTTTTGAACTGTGGTGTTGGAGAAGACTCCTGAGGGTTTCTTGGACTGCAAGGAGATCCAACCAGTCCATTCTGAAGGAGATCAGCCCTGGGATTTCTTTGGAAGGAATGATGCTAAAGCTGAAACTCCAGTACATTGGCCACCTCATGCTAAGAGTTGACTCATTGGAAAAGACTGATGCTGGGAAGGATTGGGGGCAGGAGAAGAAGGGGATGACAGAGGATGAGATGGCTGGATGACATCACTGGCTCGATGGACGTGAGTGTGAGTGAACTCCGAGAGTTGGTGATGGACAGGGAGGCCTGGCATGCTGTGATTCATGGGGTCGCAAAGAGTCGGACACGACTGAGCGACTGAACTGAGGGGGTCCTCTTTGCCCTGTGGTTGTTAATGCCCTGTCAAGGATAGTGTCTGCCTCTCCCTGCCCCCAGTTGTTGGAGTAGAAACTCCTAGATCCATTTCTGTGCTGTGGAGTAAGGTAGGCAGGATTGGAGTGTTCCCATGGGAGAGAAGTCCCTGATTATATTGCTCTGCCAGAGCTGTTCACCTGTCAGTGTACTCTGTTGTGTCAATTTTTGCCTATTGTGAGGGTTTACAAAATACACTATTTTTGGCACTTTCTTTGACCCCTCCTCAATTCTAGATATACTGACAACTGCTCCTTGTGTCTTTCAGGTGTTGTTTTCATAAGGCCACCAGTGAACATTCACCAAAGTCAGGTTCCAGGACTGAAATAGTCACACATTTGAACCTTTTTGTAAACTATGGAGGGAACTCAGACCCTGGTCTGGCCCAGTCCTATGTGTACATGCCAGAAAGACCACAGCTGCTAAGACCAGATGCATCTCAATATCAAGAGCATCCATTGCCCATTCAAATGTTTTGCAGACGTGAATTTGCCAAGCTGACAGTGGAGGTATAAATCTGCATTCTCACATCCATAGGAAGAGATTTAATCTCTAACTTCCTAAATCACATGGCCCCCAGGGTGTTTTCAAACTCCATCTCTATGCATGGGCAACTTTCCAGGTGCCAACCAGAGTATATGAACCTGCCCAGGCAGACCTGTAACCTATGGAAACAGGCCAGCACATGAGCAAAGAGGCTGTAATGTTGGCCTCAATTTTTTCTTCACATATCAATTTAACAATGTCACTTCATTTCTGGGGCAGCCAGGGCTTCTTATGCAACATTCCTTGTCATGGAAGCCGGCACTCAGTCACTTTAAGCTGTCTTCACACAACCAAGAGAAATCCTCTTCCCTGATCTGTACTCTAAACTAGGTATTCTAGCACCCAGACCCTGCCTGTACCAGAGGATGTGTGTCCCAGGTTGGATTACACAAGGCAGTGGCATGGACCATCTGTGTTGGTCTTTATCCTGCTTACCACAAACCAATTTTTACATACTCCCCTGAGCCTCTGAATCTCCTTTTTCTGACCCAGCTAATCTTTTCACCAATGATGGGGCTTCCCAGGGTGCAGAAACTTATCTCTTTCAGGTTCCTTCCAAGGACAGAGGTCTCATCTCATTTATCTTTTATTTCTTTTATCCTATCCAGTTATATGCAGATTTTTCTTGTCCCTTTAGATGTTTGAGGACTTCTGTTAATGATCAGCAAGTGTTCTGTGAGAACTGTTGCAAATGTACATGTATTCTTGATGTATTTGTGGGAACGAATGAGTTCTGTGTCCTGCTATTCCTTCATCTTGATTGGAGCCTTCATCTTAACTGGATCAGAGATTTGAAGAGTCCCACTCATTTGACTGTAGGGGACCATAATTTTATCAAACTTCTCATAGGACCAATCACTTTCTCAGGATGAAAGAGATTCAATATTCTCCAGGCCCAAAAGCCTCCTGAATTTGAAATATTAGCTTTATTACACAGTTGGTGCAAAAAGTGGCATCTGATGCCCAGATAGCCTTTTTTTTTTTTTTTTTCCTTCACTGACAACATTGCCTTAACTCTAATTCTATGAGAAAATAGAGCTACATAGAACCAGAGGTATTCTTTTCCTGATACAACTAACCCACAGCATGATCAAAAGAATACTCTGGTCCTAGAATGTATCTCCCCCATTATATGTGAATACAATGAATTATTTGCCTTTTTGTTGCTGTTGATAATACTGGCTTTATAAATCCTTTCACTCTGTGGCTGGGCTCGACAAGCCTGGGCAATAACATCAAGGAGCCTGAGGAAAGGAAAGGCGGGGGCCATAGCTAGGCTGGCAGCAAAACTGCACCAGGGGGCCAGTGGCAACAGTGAGGCCGGGGAGTCTACTGTTCCTGGGTGTCCTTCAAATTCAGCTCACACCTTCTCCGGACCCCCTTCCTGGTGACTCCATCAGGTCCTTCGTACCAGACCCTAAGCAGTACATTGACACCCAGCAGTGGGTAAGGTTTACATGCATAACGAAGACCAGAAGTGGCAACTGGGGTGCACGGCTTGTTGTCCAGCTGTATGGAGCGGCTAAAAAGCATGTTCTTGCTAGTCACTGCCTGAAAAACTAGCTCCACTGGAGAAAGAGACTGTAAACCACTTCAGCATTCTCTCCTGTAGAAACCCTCATGGGTTCTAAATAGGTTTTACACAAAGAAAATGTAAAAGTATATGACACAGGAAGATAAGGTTGGTAGGTGTCCAATATGTTACTGGGAAAAGTGGATAAACAGCTCCAGAGAGTGAATGAGGAGGCTGTAATTAAAGGGAAATGTCACTCAGTTGTGGATGTGTGTGATGGAGAAAGTAAAGTCAAATGCTATAAGAGCAATATTGCTTAGAACCTGGAATGTTAGGTCCATGAATCAAGGCAAATTGGACGTGGTCAGTGGAATATAGCAAGAGTAAACATCAGCATTCTATAAATCAGTAAACTAAAATGGATGGAAATGGGTGAAATTCATGTGACCATTATATCTTCTACTGTGGGCAAGAATCTTAGAAAAAATGAGGTAGTCCTCATAATCAACAAAAGAGTCCAGAATGCAATACGTAGGTGTAGTCTCAAAAATAATAGAATGACCTCAGATTGTTTCTGGGGCAAACCATTCAACATCAGAGTAATTCAAGTCTATATCCCAAATGAAAATGCTGAATAAGCTGAAGTTGAATGGTTCTATGTAGACTTACAAGACCTTCTAAAACTAACACCTAAAAAGATGTTTTATTCATCATCAGGGATTGGAATATTAAAATGGGAAGTCAAGATTTACCTGGAGTAATAATCAAGTTTGGCCTTGAAGTACAAAATAAAGCAAGGCAAAGACTAATTTGCCAAGAGAATGCATTAGTCATAGCAAACACCCTTTACCAACAACACAAGAGACAGCTCTACATATGGACATCACCAGATAGTCAGTATGGAAAACAGATTGATTACATTATTTGCAGCCAAAGATGTACAAGCTTGGTACAGTCAGCACAAAGAGGACCAGGAGATGATTTTGGCTCAGATCATCAGCTTCTTAACAAAATTCAGGGTGAAATTGAAGAAAATAGGGAAAACCACTAGGCCATTCAAATATGACCTAAATAAACTTCCTTATGATTATGCAGTGGAAGTGACAAATAAATTCAAGGAATTAGATCTGCTAGAGTGCCTGAAGAACTATGGACAGAGGTTTATAACACTGTACTGAAAACCATCTCCAAGAAAAAGAAATGCCAGAAGAAAAAGTTGTTGAGTAGACTGCACAAATAACCGACAAGAAAAGGCAAGTGAAAGGCAAAGAGAAAGGGAAAAATATACCCTACTGAATATAAAGTTCCAGAGAATAGCAAAGAAAGATAAGAAAACTTTCTTAAGTGAACTATAAAAAGGAATAAAGGAAAACAATAGAATGGGAAAGACTAGAAATCTCTTCAAGAAGATTGGAGACACGAGGGAAGATTTTCTGCAAAGAAGGGCACAATAAAGAACAGAAATGGCATAGACCTAACAGAAGCAGAAGATATTAAGAAGAAACGAAAAGAATACACAGAAAAACTGTATGAAATTTTCTTAATGATCTGGATGATGATGATGATGTATTTATTCACCTAGAACCAGATATCCTGAACTGTAAAGTCAAGGGGGCTTTATGAAGCATTGCTATGAACAAAGCTAGTGGAGATAATGGTGTTTCAGCTGAGCTATTTCACATCCTAAAAGATGATGTTGTTAAAGTGCTGTACTCAGTATGCCAGCAAATCCAGAAAACCCAATAGTGTCCACAGGACTGAAAAGGACAGTTTTTATTCCAATCTTAAAGAAAAGCAATTTTCCAACCACTGTACAGTTGCACTAATTTCACATGCTAGCAAGATTTTGCTAAAAATCCTTCAGGCTAAGCTTCAGCAGGAGGTGAACTAAGATCTTCCAGACTCAAACTTGATTTAGAAGAGGCAGAGAAACCAGAGAACAAATTACAAATTACCAACATCCTTGAATCATAGAAAAAGCAAGGGGATTCCAAAATAAACCCACTTATACTTCATTGACTGCACTAATACATTTGAAAGTGTTGATCATAACAAAGTGTGGAAAATTATCTAAGAGATGAGAACACCAGACTACCTTACCTGTCTCCCGAGAAGCCTGTATGCAGGACAAAAACAACAGCTAGAACCAGACATGGCACCATGTACTGGTTCAAAATTGGGAAAGGAGTACATCAAGCTGTATATTGTTACCCTGCTTATTTAACTTATATGCAGAGTACATCATGCATAATGTTTGGCTTGTTGAATCCCAAGCTGGAATCAACATTGCCAGGAGAGCTATCAACAACCTCAGTTCAGTTCAGTTCAGTTCAGTTACACAGTGTTGTCTGACTCTTTGTGACCTCATGAATCGCAGCACGCCAGGCCTCCCTGTCCATCAAAAACTCCTGGAGTTCACTCAGACTCACATCCATCAAATCTATGATGTCATCCAGCCATCTCATCCTCTGTCGTCCCCTTCTCCTCCTGCCCCCAATCCCTCCTAGCATCAGTCTTTTCCAATGAGTCAACTCTTCACATGAGGTGGCCAAAGTATTGGAGTTTCAGCTTTAGCATCATTCCTTCCAAAGAAATCCCAGGGCTGATCTCCTTCAGAATGGACTGGTTGGATCTCCTTGCAGTCCAAGGGCCTCTCAAGAGTCTTTTCCAACACCACAGTTCAAAAGCATCAGTTCTTCAGCGCTCAGCCTTCTTCACAGTCCAACTCCCACATCCGTACATGACCACAGGAAAAACCATAGCCTTGATTAGACGGACCTTAGTTGGCAAAGTAATGTCTCCGTTGTTGAATATACTATCTAGGTTGGTCATAACTTTATATATATATGTGTGTGTGTGTGTGTGTGTGTGTGTGTGTGTGTGTGTGTGTGTGTGTATCACACACACACATCAATAACCTTATATATATGTACATATATATATGTGAATATATATGACACCACTTTAATGACAGAAAGCAAAGAGGAACTAAAGAACCTTAATGAAGGTGAAAGATAAGAGCGAAATGCTGGCTTATAACTTAATATTCAAAAACCAAAATCATGGCATCCAGTCCCATCATTTCGTGGAAAATAAATGAGGAAAAAGTTGAAACATGACATATTTTATTTTCTTGGGCTCCAAAATCTGAAGACCATTACTGCAGCCACAAAGTTAAAAAAATGTTTGCCCCTCGGAAGAATAGGTATGATAAACCTAGACAGTGTACTGAAAAGCAGAGATATCACTTTGCCAACAAATGTCCATATAGTCATAGCTATGGTTTTTCCAGTAGTCATATATAGATGTGACAGTTGAACAATAAAGAAGGCTGAGGGCTGAAGAACTGATGCTTTCGAACTGTCATGTTGGAGAAGACTCTTCAGAATCCCTTGAACTTCAACAAGATCAAACCAGTCAATCCCAAAGAAAATCAACCCTGAATATTTACTGGAAGGACTGCTGCTGAAGCTGAAAAGCCAATACTTTGGCCATCTAATGCAAGCTAAGAACTATTTCATTGGAAAAGACTCTGATGCTGGGAAAGATTGAAGTCAAGAGGAGAAGGGGACAACAGAGGATGAGAAAACTGTATGGTATCACTGAGTCAATGGCCATGAATTTGAGCAAGCTCTGGGAGAGGTGATACAGGGAAGCCTGGCATGCTCTAGGCCATGGGGTTGCAGAGTCGCACAAGACTGAGTGACTGAGCAACAATAAACATGCCCACGAAATCTTGTTTTCTATACCATATCTTATGACCTTGTGAACTATGTCCCAACGTTTGAAGTACTATTGCAAGATAGATGGTGACATCAAACAGACTCTCTTGTGTGACAAAGTTGTATCTTAGATATATGTTTCCATTTCACTTTTCACTGGACAAGACTGGCTTGTGGAGGGCATATGTAGTTACCTTTTAAAATAAAACTCTCTGGAAGGAATTACTTAACTCTGAATGGGTCTTTCAAATCACTGTTTTCCTCCACGAGAGGACAATTCACTCCATAATGAAGACATTCAGAAAGTGATATGATAACTGTTATCTAATTGCATCTTATAGAATAACACTGTATGATAGGTAACCCTGATTCAGAGGAGTTAAGCAAACTGATCAATGCCATCAAGTTAGGATTTTAAAACAGTCCTATGAACTGCAGGATGATTAGTAGCATCCCTTGCACAGTTCCTGGCACATAATAGAAATCAGACGAGGGAATTCCCTGGTAGTCCAGTGGTTGGAACCCTGCACTTTCACTGCTAAGGGTGATGGTTAAATCCTTTGTTGAGGAGCTATGATCTCTTGAACTGCATGACACAGCCAAAAATACAGGATGCTTGGAGCCGGTGCACTTGGATGACCCAGAGGGATAGTACAGGGAGGGAGGTGGGAGGGGGGTTCAGGATGGGGAACACGTGTACATCCATGGTGGATTCATGTTGATGTATGGCAAAACCAATACAATATTGTAAGGTAAAATAATAATAATTAATAAATGATAGTGGTTAAAAATAAAATATAAAAGAATGAAATAAATTAAAAGAAATAATAAAAGAAACAAAAGAAATTTGATGAGTACTCATTTCTTTTTACATATTCTGTTAGATTTGGTAGCAGTCAAGAGGTTTAAACTGATGGTTTCCACTAGATTGATGAAAGTGAAAGTCTTAATCACCCAGTCGTGTCCAACTCTGTGTGACCCCATAGACTGTAGCCTGCCATGGCTTCTCTGCTCATGGAATTCTCCAGGGCAAGAATATGGAAATGGATTGCCATTCCCTCCTCCAGGGGATCTTCACAGCCCAAGGACTGAACCCAGGCTTTCTGCTTTGCAGGGAATTCTTTTCCAACTGAGCCACGAGGGAAACCCAAGAATACCAGAGTGGGTAGCCTATCTCTTCTCCAACAGATCTTCTTGACTCAGGAATCAAACCAGGATCTGCTGAATTGCAGGCAGATTCTATATCAACTGAGTTATCAGAGAAGCCCTAGTAAACACTTTTAAATGTATGTAAATGAAAAGAAATAATATACATAGAGAATAATTGTATACATTTATAAAATGTATAGAGAGAGTGAAAAAGTACAAAAAATGATATATGTGTGTGTATATATATATATATATATATATATATATATATTCAGAGGAAGTTATAGTGTCTTAAATATTACAACTCCACAAATAAAAATGTCCAGACAGATATGTTTTCCAATCTAACTTGCAGTTGCCTACTAGTTCAGGAAAATAAATCAATAATTAATGTTGCAAACTGTTTAAAAGTATATTTTTGAGGTTTAACTTAGACAAAATAAGATAGCAATGTACTTGCTGTCTGTTCATCAAATCCCTCTTATGACTTTTAAATGCTGACTATACTTGAAAATGTGTCTTTTCTTGTTTATATTAGAATTTTACCAGAATATTTCCACTTAAAAAAAAAAGTACTCAACACTAGTTAAAATATCCACCCATTTAAAGTATCATTAAAATACTGAGTAACTAGTTTTTTAGTCTATAATAGTGTTTGCTCAACATTTTCCTTCATGAAAACTCGCTAGTGTTCTATTCAGAAAGCATCACTGCTCACTATAATTTACTACTGGGATGAGGTTGCAGGTCAGCGCCACAGCCATAAAAACAACCAAGTTATAACACACTTATTTCTTTTGGCTGTTGGATTTTCTTTAGAAGACATTTAAGAAATTTTCATTCTGACAGCATGGAAATACATTTCTTTCATTTGTAACTTGGTTTTCTGAATTTTCCAGATTTACCTGTTTTACAACTTTTAGGGCCTCCAATATGCTCATACATTGGACTCCATTTATAATTTTACCTTTATGTCACTCTTTCAGCAGAATTCTCATCTGATCTTTCTGATCTGTATTATTTTGCCCCTCTTTGATTATTATAATTACACAGAGATTCAGATGAACAAATTTTCTATTTTCACCAAACTTCTAAGTATCTTATTGGTCTGCTTGAGATTAGAAAAGCAGGATTCAGAAAGAGTAAATAATTTGTCTTAATAGAACTTATTTTTAAAATGTTATAATCATGTGATGATAGTGTTAAAAATGTACATTCCTGAGATTCATCTCAGATCTAGTGACTCAGAATATCTGAAAATCTGTATGATTAAGAAACTCTCAAGCTGATTTCTATACAAACCACATCACTATAACTGAATTTCTTTAATAATCTCTCTTATAAAAGGATTCTACTATATATCTAATATTCACTTGTAGAAAAATTAAGATGCACAAAATAAATTATTTGAAATATTTACCATCAGTTAGAACTGCACACAGGCTGGTTCCAAATAGGAAAAGGAGTACATCAAGGTTGTATATTGTCACCCTGCTTATTTAACTTATGTGCAGAGTACATCATGAGAAAAGCTGGACTGGAAGAAACACAAGCTGGAATCAAGATTGCTGGGAGAAATATCAGTAACCTCAGATATGCAGATGACACCACCCTTATGGCAGAAAGTGAAAAGGAAAAGTGAAAGTGAAGGATGAAAGTGAAAGAAGAGAGTGGAAAAGTTGCCTTAAAGCTCAACATTCAGAAAATGAAGATCATGGTATCTGGTCCCATCACTTCAAGGGAAATAGATGGGGAAACAGTGGAAACAGTGTATGACTTTACTTTTTGGGCTCCAAAATCACTGCAGGTGGTGACTGCAGCCATTAAATTAAAAGACACTTACTCCTTGGAAGAAAAGTTATGACCAATCTAGATAGCATAGAAGCAGAGACATTACTTTGCTGACTAAGGTCCATCTAGTCAAGGCTCTGGTTTTTCCTGTGGTCATGTATGAATGTGAGAGTTGGACTGTGAAGAAAGCTGAGTGCTGAAGAATTGATGGTTTTGAACTGTGGTGTTGGAGAAGACTCTTGAGAGTCCCTTGGACTGCAAAGAGATCCAACTAGTCCATTCTGAAGGAGATCAGTCCTGGGATTTCTTTGGAAGGAATGATGCTAAAGCTGAAACTCCAATACTTTGGCCACCTCATGCAACGAGTTGACATATTGGAAAAGACTCTGATGCTGGGAGGGATTGGGTGCAGGAGGAGAAGAGGACGACTGAGGATGAGATGGCTGGATGGCATCACTGACTTGATGGATGTGAGTCTGAGTGATCTCTGGGAGTTGGTGATGGACAGGGAGGCCTGACGTGCTTCAATTTATGAGGTCGCAAAGAGTCGGACACGGCTGAGCGACTGAACTGAACTGATATAAAATTGTTACCATATTTCCTTTGTAAAAATTACATGCATATGTCTTTAAGGGTAAATCTAAGTATAGATTATGATTTGACATGCTCAGTTATTTTACTAGGTTTAGAAATATTATCAGTAGAAAAATAGAAGGTGAATATACTTAAAGAAAACAATAGCAAAAATTAGTCTCTGTTTGTATGCGTGGAATTTTTCATATATTTCATTCTACATGGACGTGCTGTTCAGAAACAGGCATCATTTGATTATGCACGACACACACCTCACCACCCAGGAAATGCTCACTGCGTTTGCCTCCCACACCCAGGCCAGGGGCACGGCGGGCGCCAGTACTGGGTGTGGACAGTGCAGAAGAGACCAACAAACAGGTTTTAACCTAAGACTGCTAAAGACACTTATTTACCAAAAATTAATTATTCAAATCAGTATCGGGAGGGCCACGGAACGTCAATAAAAGGAACTAGGCCTGTGATTACAAACTTAAACAGTGTTTCAGGGAGGAGAAAAAATGAGAGGGGCAAACAAATTTGAATTTACTTCAGTTTCTTACCATCACTCACTGCTTAACCCTTTTGAATTTGACTTCTCACTCCACTACTCAAGGTACCTCTTACTCTTATTAGAAATGCTGTTTTCTCAGTCCTCATCTTTCCATTTCAGTAGCATTTGCCAGTCCTAATTTACTCCCTGTGGAACTTTTCTTCCTCTTGTGTCTTTTTCTTCTCTTAACCACAAAGATGTACTGTTATTCTCCTTTCTCTTATTCTTGGGAAATTTTTCATGACTTCTTGTTTTCTGTCATGACTTTTACTATCTTCTTTGGTTAAATCTCATATTTTTGTTTGGCTCTAATCATAAACTCTGTGCTATATAGTCAGGGTACCTATTACCAATTTTCTCCAAATTCCAGCAACATTCTTGGTCCAAAATAGATTTGATAACCTTGCATACTCTCTATAATGACCCTTGAACAATGGCTGGTTTGAACTGCAGGTGTCCTCTTATATGCCTGTTTTAAAAATAAATACTGTATTACTACATGATCCTTAGTTGTTTGAGTCTGCAGTTGTGAAATCATGGATGCTGACTGTAAAGTTATCTGCTCCTTCTCACCTCTGAAAGCGTGGAGCTCCTAACTCCCTTCCTCACCTCCACTATTTAAGAGTCAACTGCGCTTGTCCTCCTCTGTCTTCCTTATTCCTTTAAAAGGTACTTCAACTGATCAGCCACTTAAGCCGGTAAACACAGCTTTATCTCTGGTTCTGCCCTCTCCCTTCCCCTACATATCCAGTCAGTAAGTTCAGAATATTCTGTCTTAAGCAAAATCTCCTGAGAAGTTCTCCCCATTCTCATTCATGCTCCTGTAATATTGCTGCATTCTCTCACCTGGTCTCCTTTTTTCTAATCATTTTCTTGTTCCTTAATTTTATCTTTCTAAAGCATTGGTTTTATGTCTTACTACTACATGTTTCTGGAAAAGGAATGGCAACCCACTCAGTATTCTTGCCTGGAGAATTCCATGGATAGAAGGGCCTGGTGGGCTACAGTCCATGGGATCACAAAGAGTTGGACATGACTGAGCGACTAACTTTTCAGGTTCTATGTGGCTTTATCTTCCAAAATATTTTGAAAACATTTTGAATAATAGATTATAGCCTCTTGGAGAGCAGAGGCAGGGTTTCTTTCTATTTTTAAAACATCCTAGTGTGATGAAATGTCCTGGATTGTCTTTAAATGTTAAGGATGATAAACAAATTCTTCTAAACAATCCTACTCCAGACAGCTGTTACCAGTCCTAATGATAACAGTCTTTGAAATGAAAATCTATAACTTTGCTATACATTAGTAAAATGGACAAAGAAAAAGAGAACTCTAATGTCAAACTTTGTATTTTACAGTGTGACTAAGTTTCATTTCTCTTTAATAGTTAAGACCTCTGGTTTTAATATAGTTATCAACATAAATACTTTAGAGTAAGAATAATCAGTTTCAAAATGAGCTTTATTTAAAGGGATAAGATGATGACATTTTCCTATATGACATTTTCCACAATCAACTTTCCTTTATGTCAACACAACAGTCACAGCCCATAAGAAGCAGACACAGCATTATTAAAAGTGTGGAAATAAGACCCTAAATGAAACCTTACAAATTGAAGACATATGTCCTTGGATATCTTATTTCAATTGTATATTCTTAAGAATCCGGACCTCTTTTGGAACATAATATTAAAACATTATCTCTCTGAAAATCCCCTAAGCAATTTAGGTATAGTTAGCATCTTGATGGCTTCTCTAGTGGCTCAGATGATAAAGCGTCTGTCCGCAATGTGGGAGACCTGGGTTCCATCACTGGGTCAGGAAGATCCCTGGAGAAGAAAATGGCAACCCACTCTAGTTACTCTTGCGTGGAAAATCTCATGGATGGAGGATCCTGGTAAGATATGGTCCATAGGGTCACAAAGAGTTGGATACAACTGAGCAACTTCACATCACTGGTATCCATGATCGCATTTAATGAGACCCCAGTGGTATTGAAGTATTGGCTTGCAATGTTATGCTATGCAAGCGTCTTGATATCAAAGTACTAATATCATGAGTCTTTCATCAATTTTTTGTTGTTTTTGTTCAATGGCTCAGTTTTGTCCAACTCTTTGAACCCCTCCAGGCTTTCCTGTCCTTCACTATCTCCCAGAATTTGCTCAATCTTATATCCATTAATTCAATGATGCCATTCAATCATTTCAGCCTCAATCATTTCTCCTCATGCCCTCAATCTTTCCTAGCATCAGAATCTTTTCCAATTAGTCAACTCTTTCCATCAGTTGATCAAAATCCTGGATCTTCAGCTTCAGCATGAGTCCGTCCCAAGAATAGTCAGGGTTAATTTCTTTTTAGGATTGACAGGTTAAATCTCCTTGCTATCTAAGGGACTTCAAGGGTCTTCTGCAGTGTTATAGTCTGAAAGCATCAGTTCTTTAGTGTTCAACCTTCTTTATGGTCCAGCTTCCACATCTGATGATGACTACTTGAAAACCATAGCTTTGACTATATGGACATTTGTTGTCAAAGTGATGTCTCTGCTTTTTAATATACTATATAGGTTTGTCAAGCTTTCCTTCTAAGGAGGAAGATTTTTTTTTTTCCCCATGGTTGCAATCACTGTCTTCAGTGATTTTGGAGTCCAAGAAAATAACGTCTGTCACTGTTCACTTTTTTTCCCCATCTACTTGCCATGATGTAATGAGGCTGGATGGCATGATCTTAGTTTCCCATATGTTGATTTTTAAGCCAGTTTTCTTTTTCACTTTCTCTTTCCCCTTCATCAAGGGCAGTTGCCCTTCATTTTCTGCCATTAAAGTGGAATCACCTGTATATTTGAGGTTATTGATATTTCTCCCGGCAATCTGGATTGCAGCTTGTGATTCATCTAGTCCAGCATTTTGCACTCTGCACATAAGTTAAATAAGCAAGGTGGCAATATACAGCTTTGACATATGTCTGCCCCAATTTTGAACTAGGGGTTCCATGGCCAGTTCTAACTGTTGATTCTTTTCCTAAATACAAGCATCACAGGACACAGGTAAGGTATCCTGCTACTCCCATCTCTGAGAATGTATGTATATTTTTGTTTATAATTAGTTAAAAATAGATCAGAGGAGTGAATATCACATGATTAGCTTACTAACCTTGCACTTCTAAAATATTTCCTGTAAAACATTATCTGTGATATTACAGTAATTACAGTTAAAAAGAAAAAGTGAAGAATTTAATGATCAAAATTAAACAATATTGAATTAAACATGTTACATTAATTCAGGATTTGTGAGTTTTTGCTATGCTGCTGTGCACTGTAAATCTATAATAGAGTAAGAAAGATGCTAAGCACTGTAGTCCAAATCTATTTGATCATGAAATTTTTTTTGTTTGCTTTTCTCAGAGGGAATCTAGCAACATTAGTTTCTGTGAACATATTTTAGAACATTGCAGGGACATGCTCACAATGAATAAGATAAAAATTAAAGACTAATTTCAACCAAACTTTCTTTTTTAAAACAATATGTAGCTTGATTAACAAAAGTATAATTACTGAATACATTATAATAATTTATGCTAACAAACAGTGGAAACAGTGTCACACTTTATTTTTGGAGGCTTCAAAATCACTGCAGATGGTGACTGCAGCCATGAAATTAAAAGATGTTTACTCCTTGGAAGGAAAATTATGACCAACATAGACAGCATATTCAAAAGCAGAAACATTCCTTTGCCAACAAAGGTCTGTCTAGTCAAGGCTATGGTTATTCCAGTGGTCATGTATGGATGTGAGAGTCGGACTGTGAAGAAAGCTGAGTGTTGAGGAATTGATGCTTTTGAACTGTGGTGTTGGAGAAAACTCTTGAGAGTCCCTTGGACTGCAAGCAGATCCAAACAGACCATTCTGAAGGAAATCAGCTCTGGGTGTTCCTTGAGGGGAATGATGCTGAAGCTGAAACTTCAGTACTTTGGCCACGTCATGTGAAGAGTTGACTCACTGAAAAAGACTCTGATGTGGGAGAGATTGGGGGCAGGAGGAGAAGGGGACAACAGAGAATGAGATGGCTGGATGGCATCACTGACTCAATGGATGTGAGTCTGAGTGAACTTTGGGAGTTGGTGATGAACAGGGAGGCCTGGCGTGCTGTGATTCATGGGATCACAAAGAGTCAGACATGACTGAGCGACTGAACTGAACTGAGCATACACCTAGAGGATAAAATGCCATTGAGCAAGAGAAAAATAAATATTTTACCATGAAAATCTCAGACTGTTTTTTAATGTCTATTTATGACTTTTCATGAATCAAATCTATCTTAAATTGTCTATTTTTATGACTACGTGTTTGTTTTTCATTGTTTTTTATTTCTGCAAGTAAAACTTATTTTTAAGCATTTTTATTGGGGTATAGCTGCTTTACAATATTGTGCTAGTTTCTTTTTGAATTATGGTCTCTTATATGGGAAATCCCAGGGACAGAGGAGCCTGGCAGGCTAAAGTACATAGGGTCACAAAGAGTCGGACAGAGATTGAGCAGCACTTAGAAAAGTAAACTTTTGCAAGTTAATTAACCTGTCAATATCTCTATTTCTTTATCTGTAAAATGGAAATATAAATACGGAGGAAATCCTTGATGGTGCAGTGGACCCAATCCAGTATTTTTGGGCTTCCCTCGTAACTCAGTCAGTGAGTAGAGAATCTTCCTACAATGCTGGAGACCTGGCTTTGATAGCTGGAGTGGGAAGATACCCTGGAAGAGAGCATGGCAACCCACTTCAGTATTCTTGCCTGGAGGCACTGCATGTGGCATAAATCCTCTTGGAGGAGGTTACCATTAGCCTCACCATAGAGCCATGAAGCACACAACCCACAAAATGGAGAACAGTCTTATCAAAGTTGTGAAAGGTCTGGGACCCACAAAAATTTTCCCAATCTGGGGATCTGGCAAAAGGACTGAGAACTCCAAGGAAATTTGACTTAGGTGGCAAGGGTAATTTGATTATAGAACTTCCACAGTACTGGGAACACAGACTCTTGGAGGGCACAAACCAAAGCTTGTGTGTACCAGGTCCCAGGAGAAAGGAGCAGTGACTCCAAAAGACATTGAGTCAGACCTGCCTGTGAGTGTCCAGGAGGTTCTGGCAGAGACAAAAGTCAACAGTGACCTGTCACAGGGTCAGGGGCATTGAAAATAGCAGTGCTGGCATAAGTCCTTTTGAAGGAGGTTAAAAGGACTACCAAATGGTAAAGCATCTGCCTACAATATGGGAGACCCTGGTTTGATCCCTGGGTCAGGAAATCTCTGGAGAAAGGAAATGGCATCAATGCCTTTATCCCTATGATAATCTGGTCTCAAGCTAAAAAACAAAAGGTGGACACAGCCCCACCTATCAACATAAACTTGGATTCTATGGAATGAGGTTCGTGACACTGTATGGGAGACAGGGATCAAGACCATCCCCATGGGGAAAAAAAAAATGAGAAAAGGAACATGGCTGTCTGGAGAGGCCTTACAAATAACTGTGAAAAGAAGAGAGGTGAAAAGCAAAGGAGAAAAGAAAAGATATAAGCATCTGAATGCAGAGTTCCAAAGAATAGCAAGAAGAGATAAGAAAGCCTTCTTCAGTGACCAATGCAAAGAAATAGAGGAAAACAACAGAATGGGAAAGACTAGAGATCACTTCAAGAAAATTAGAGATACCAAGGGAACATTTCATGCAAAGATGGGCTCGATAAAGGACAGAAATGGTCTGGACCTAAGAGAAGCAGAAGATATTAACAAGAGGTGGCAAGAATACATGGAAGAACTGTACAAAAAGATCTTCACGACCCAGATAATCATGATGATGTGATCACTAATCTAGAGCCAGACATCTTGGAGTGTGAAATCAAGTGGGCCTTAGAAAGCATCACTACAAACAAAGCTAGTGGAGGTGATGGAATTCCAGTTCAGCTGTTTCAAATCCTGAAAGATAATGAGGTTAAAGTGCTACAGTCAGTATGCCAGCAAATTTGGAAAAGTCAGCAGTGGACACAGGACTGGAAAAAGTCAGTTTTCATTCCAATCCCAAAGAAAGGCAATGCCAAAGAATGCTCAAACTACCGCACGATCGCACTCATCTCACATGCTAGTAAAGTAATGCTCAAAATTGTCCAAGCCAGGCTTCAGCAATACGTGGATCATGAACACCCTGATATTCAAACTGGTTTCAGAAAAGGCAGAGGAACCAGATATCAAATTGCCAACATCCGCTGGATCATCCAAAAAGCAAGAGAGTTCCAGAAAAACATCTATTTCTGCTTTATTGACTATGCCAAAGCCTTTGACTGTGTGGATCACAATAAACTGTAGAAAATTCTGACAAAGACGGGAATACTAGACCACCTAACCTGCCTCTTGGGGAAATCTGTATGCAGGTCAGGAAGCAACAGTTAGAACTGTACATGGAACAACAGACTAGTTCTAAATAGGAAAAAGAATACGTCAAGGCTGTATATTGTCACTCTGCTTATTTAACTAATATGGAGAGTACATCATGAGAAATGCTGGACTGGAAGAAACACAAGTAAATCAAGATTGCTGGGAGAAATAGCAATAGCCTCAGATATGCAGATGACACCACCCTTATGGCAGAAAGTGAAAAGAACCTAAAAAGCCTCTTGATGAAAGTGGAAGTGGAGAGTGAAAAAGTTGGCTTAAAGCTCAACATTCAGAAAATGAAGATCATGGCATCCAGTCCTATCACTTCATGGGAAATAGATGGGGAAACAGTGTCAGACTTTATTTTGGGGGCCTTAAAATCACTGCAGATGGTGACTGCAGCCATGAAATTAAAAGATGCTTACTCCTTGGAAGAAAAGTTATGACCAACCTAGATAGTATACTCAAAAGCAGACACACTACTTCGCCAAGTAAGGTCCGTCTAGTCAGGCTATGGTTTTTCCTGTGGTCATGTATGGATGTGAGAGTTGGACTGTGAAAAAGGCTGAGCACCGAAGAATTGATGCTTTTGAACTGTAGTGTTGGAGAAGACTCTTGAGAGTCCCTTGGACTGCAAGGAGATCCAACCAGTCCATTCTGAAGGAGATCAGCCCTGGGATTTCTTTGGAAGGAATGATGCTAAAGCTGAAACTCCAGTACTTTGGCCACCTCATGCAAAGAGTTGACTCATTGGAAAAGACTGATGCTGGGAGGGATTGGGGGCAGGAGAAGGGGATGACAGAGGGTGAGATGGCTGGATGGCATCATGGACTCGATGTACATGAGTCTGAGTGAACTCTGAGAGATGGTGATGAACAGGGAGGCCTGGCGTGCTGCGATTCACTGGGTCTTAAAGAGTTGGACATGACTGAGCGATGAACTAAACTAAACTGAAAGATTTACTGAGCATGACCCCACCAATTAGAACAAGATTCAGATTCCTTATAGCCAGTCACTCCCATCAGGAAGCTTCCACAAGCCTGTTCTCCTTATCCATCAGAGGGAAGACAGTGAAAACCATAAGCACTGTAAACTAATCAACCTGATCACATTGATCAGAGTTCAGTTCAGTTCAATCACTCAGTCCTCTCTGACTCTTGGCGACCCTATGAATCACAGCACACCAGGACTCCCTGTCCATCACCAACACCCGGACTTCACTCACACTCATGTCCATTGAGTCAGTGATGCCATCCAGCCATCTCATCCTCAGTCGTACCCTTCTCCTCCTGCCCCCAATCCCTCC
This sequence comes from Nanger dama, assembly GCA_917880005.1. Classification (NCBI taxonomy): domain Eukaryota; kingdom Metazoa; phylum Chordata; class Mammalia; order Artiodactyla; family Bovidae; genus Nanger; species Nanger dama. Next base: position 2,022,182 of record CAKJTW010000045.1, read on the forward strand.
CAGCATCAGAGTCTTTTCCAATGAGTCAACTCTTCAAATGAGGTGGCCTTCACGAGATTCAGCTTAACATCAGTCCTTCCAAAGAAATCCAGGGCTGATCTTCAGATGGACTGGTTGGATCTCCTTGCAGTCCAGGGGACTCTCAAGAGTCTTCTCCAACACCACAGTTCAAAAGCATCAATTTTTTGGCGCTCAGCCTTCTTCACAGTCCAACTCTTACATCCATACATGACCACAGAAAAACCATAGCCTTAACTAGACGAACCTTAGTCGGCAAAATAATGTCTCTGCTTTTGAATATACTATCTACGTTGGTGATAACTTTTCTTCCAAGGATTAAGCGTATTTTAATTTCATGGCTGCAATCAACATCTGCAGAGATTTTGGAGCCAAAGAAAATAAAAAATAAAGTTTGACATTGTTTCCACTCTTTCCCCATCTATTTCCCATGAAGTGATGGGACCAGTTGCCATGATCTTCATTCTCTGAATTTTGAACTTTAGGCAAACTTTTTCACTCTCCACTTCCACTTTCATCAAGAGGCTTTTTAGTTCCTCTTCACTTTCTGCCACAAGGGTGGTGTCATGGGCATATCTGAGGTTATTGATATTTCTCACAGCAATCTTGATTTCAGCTTGTGTTTCTTCCAGCCCTGCGGATCTCATGATGTACTCTGCACAGAAGTTAAATAAGCAGGGTGACCATATACAGCCTTGACATACTCCTTTTCCTATTTGGAACCAGTCTGTTGTTCCATGTACAGTTCTAACTGTTGCTTCCTGACCTGCATACAGATTTCTCAAGAGGCAGGTTAGGGGGTCTAGTATTCCCATCTCTGTCAGAATTTTCCACAATTGATTGTGATCCACACAGTCAAAGGCTTTGGCATAGTTAATGAAGCAGAAATAGAAGTTTTTCTGGAACTCTCTTGTCTTTTCCATGTTCCAGCGGATGTTGGCAATTTGATCTCTGGTTCCTCTGCCTTTTCTAAAACCAACTGAGCATCAGCAAGTTCACAGTTCACGTATTACTGAAGCCTGGCCTGGAGAATTTTGAGCACTTCTTTACTAGCATGTGAGATGAGTGCAATTGTGCGGTAGTTTGAGCATTCTTTGGCATTGCCTTTCTTTGGGATTGGAATGAAAACTGACCTTTTCCAGTCCTGTGTCCACTGCTGACTTTTCCAAATTTGCTGGCATATTGAGTGTAGCACTTTCACAGCATCATCTTTCAGGATTTGAAGCAGCTCAACTTGAATTCTGTCACTTCCACTAGCTTTGTTCATAGCAATGCTTTCCAAAGCCCACTTGACTTCACATTCCAGGATGTCTAGCTTTACATTAGTAATCACACCGTCATGATTATCTGGGTCACGAAGATCTTTTTGTACAGTTCTTCTGTGTATTCTTGCCACCTCTTCTTAATATCTTCTATTTCTTTTAGGTCCAGACCATTTCTATCCTTTATCGAGCCCATCTTTGCATGAAATGTTCCCTTGGTATGTCTAATTTCCTGAAGAGATCTCTAGTCTTTCCCATTCTGTTGTTTTCCTCTTTTCTTTGCATTGGTCACTGTAGAAGGCTTTCTTATCTCTTCTTGCAATTCTCTGGAACTCTGCATTCAGATGCTTATATGTTTCCTTTTTCTCCTTTGCTTTTCACCTCTCTTCTTTTCACAGCTCTTTGTAAGGCCTCCAAAGACAGTCATTTTCCTTTTTGCACTTCTTTTCCATGGGGATGGTCTTGATCCCTGTCTCCTGTACAGTGTCACGAACCTCATTCGATAACTCATCAGGCACTCTATCTATCAGATCTAGGCCCTTAAATCTATTTCTCACTTCCACTGTATAATCATAAGGGATTTGATTTAGGTCATATCTGAATGGTCTAGCAGTTTCCCCTACTTTCTTCAATTTAAGTCTGAGTTTGGCAATAAAGAGTTCATGATCTGAGCCACAGTCAGCACCTGATCTTGTTTTTAACTGTATAGAGCCTCTCCATTTTGGGTGCAAAGAATGTAATCAATTTTATTTTGGTGTTGACTATCTGGTGTTGTCCATGTATAGAGTCTTCTCTTGTGTTGTTAGAACAAGGTGTTTGCTATGACTGGTGCATTTTCTTAGCAAAACTTTATTAGTCTTTGCCCTGCTTCATTCCACATTCCAAGACCAAGTTTGCCTACTACTCCATGTGTTTCTTGACTTTCTACTTTTGCATTCCAGTCCCCTATAATGAACAGGATATCAATTTTGGGTGTTAGTTCTAAAAGGTCTTGTAGGTCTTCATAGAACCGTCCAACTTCAGCTTCTTTACCGTTATTGGTTGGGACATAGACTTGTATTACTGTGATGTTGATTGGTTTGCCTTGGAAATGAACAGAGATCATTCTGTAGTTTTTGAGATTGCATCCAAGTACTGCATTTCAGACTCTTTTGTTGACCATGATGGCTACTTCATTTCTTCTGAGGGATTCTTGCCCACAGTAGTAGATGTAATGGTCATCTGAGTTAAATTCAGCCATTCCAGTCCATTTTAGTTTGCTGATTCCTAGAATGTTGATGTTCACTCTTGCCATCTCTTGGTTGACCACTTCCAATTTGCCTTGATTCATGGACCTGACATTCCAGGATCCTATGCAATATTGCTCTTTATAGCATTGGACCTTGCTTCTGTCACCAGTCACATCCACAGCTGTGTATTGTTTTTGCTTTGGCTCCATCCCTTCATTCTTTCTAGAGTTTTTTCTCCACTGATATCCAGTAGCATATTGGGCACCTCCTGACCTGGGGAGTTCCTCTTTCAGTATCCTATCATTTTGCCTTTTCATACTGTTCATGGGGTTCTCAAGGCAAGAATACTGAAGTGGTTTGCCATTCCCTTCTCCAGTGGACCACATTCTGTCAGACCTCTCCACCATAACCCCCTACTTGTGTTGCCCCCGCAGGCACGGCTTGGTTTCATTGAGTTAGCCAAGGCTGTGGTCCTAGTGTGATAAGATTGACTAGTTTTCTGTGAGTGTGGTTTCAGTGTGTCTACCCTGTGATGCCCTCTTGCAACACCTACCGTCTTACTTGGGTTTCTCTTACCTTGGGCATGGGGTATCTCTTCATGGATGCTCCAGCAAAGCACAGCTGCTGCTGCTTACCTTGGACAAGGAGTATCTCCTTACTGCCACCCTTCCTGACTTTCATTGTGGGATGGCTCCTCTAGTCCCTCCTGTGTCCGTTCAGCCACCTGTCTTTGGGTTGCTCCTCCCCGCTGCAGTCCCTGGCCTTAGGTGCTGCCTCTTGCCTCAGGTGTGGGGTGGCTCCTCAGGGTCACCTGAAACTATGAGCCATGCCATGTAAGGCCACCCAAGAAGAACGGGTCATGGTGGAGAGTGCTGACAAAACATGATGCACAGCAGAAGGGAAGTGCAAGCCTCTTCAGTATTCTTGTATTGAGCAACCCATCAACAGTATGAAAAGGCAAAGGGATAGGACACTGAAATATGAACTCCCCAGGTTGTTAGGTGCCCAGTATGCTACTGGAGAAGAAGGAGAACAGAAAGAATGAAGAGATGACGCAAAAGCAGGAAAAAAAAAAAATCCGCCCACTTGTGGATATAACTGGTGATGGAAGTAAAGTCCAATGCTGTAAAGAACAGTATTCTATAGTGCACTGGAATGTTAGGTCCATAAATCAAGGTAAATTAGAAGTGGTCAAACAGGATATGGCAAGAGTGAATATCAACATTTTAGAAATCAGTAAATTAAAATGGGCTAGAGTGTGTGAATATAATTCAGATGACCAGTATATCTACTACTATGGGAAAGAATCCCTTAGAAGAAATGGAATACCCCTCATAGTCAAAAAAAGAGTCCAAAATTCAATACTTGGGTGTAATCTCAAGAACTACACAATAATCTCTATTCATTTTCAAGGCAAGTCATTCAATATCAAATAAATTCAAGCTTATGCCCAAGCCAGTAATGCTGAAGAAGTTGAAACTGAATGGTTCTCTGCAGACTTACAAGAACTTCTAGAATGAACACACACACACACACAAAATGATGCTTTTTTTTTTTTATCATAGGAGAATGGAATGCAAGAATAGGATGTCTTTTTATCATAGGGGGCCAGAATACAAAAGAAGAAAATCAAGAGTTACCTGGAGTAACAGGAAACTTTGGACTTGGAGTACAAAATGAAGCAGGAAAAAACATAACAGTTTTGCCAAGAGAATACAATGGTCAAAGCAAACACCCTCTTCCAACAATACAAGAGATAACTCTACACATGGATATCGTGAGATTGTCAATATGAAAATCAGATTGATTATATTATTTGCAGTTGAGAATGGAGAAGGTCTAGAAAGTCATCGAAACCAAGACTGGAGGTGACTGTGGGTCAGACTTTAAAAACATTACTACAAAATTCAGACTTACATGAAAAAAGGAGAGAAAACCACTAGGCCATTTAGGTATACCCTAAACCAAATCCCTTACAATTATACAGGGAAAGTGACAGATAGATTCAAGGGATTAGATCTAACAGAGTGCCAGACAACCTATGGATGGAGATTTGTGACACTGTAGAGGAGACAGTGGTCAAAACCATCCCCAAGAAAAAGAAATGCAAAAGGCAAAATGATTGCCTGAAGAGGCCTTACAAACATCTGAGAGAAGAACATAAGTGAAAGGCAAAGGAGAAAAGGAAAGATATACCATTTGAATGCAGAGTTCCAAAGAATAGCAAGTCAGGTAGGCCTTAGGAAACATCAGAAGGAACAAAACTATGGAGTTGATGGAATTCTAGTTGAGCTATTTCAAATCCTAAAAGATAATGCTGTAAAAGTGCTGAACTCAGTATACCAGCAAATATGGAAAACTCAGCAGTGGCCACAGGGCTGAAAAATTTCAGTTTTCATTGCAATCCCAAAGAAAGGCAATGACAAAACATTTTCAAACTGCTGCACAATTACATTCATCTCACACACTAATAATGTTGAAACTTCTCCAAGTTAGGCTTCAGTGGTACGTTGATCAAGAACTTGCAGTTGTTCAAGCTATATTTTGAAAAGGCAGAGGAACCGGAGATAAAATTGCCAACATCCATTGGATTACAGAAAAAGCAAGAGGATTCTGGAAAAAAAAACATTTATGTCTGCTTTTTGACTATGCTAAAGCCTTTGACTATATGTATCACAACCAGCTGTGGAAAATTATTCAAGTGATGGGAATGCCAGACCACCTTACTTGCCTCCTGAGAAATCTGTATGCACATCAAGAAACAACAGTTAGAACCTGGCATAGTACAACAGATTGGTTCCAAATTGGGAAATGAGGACATCAAGGCTGTATAATGTCACTCTGCTTATTTAACTTATATGGAGAGTACATCATGCAAAATGGTGTGATGGATTTAGCACAAGCTGGAACAAAAATTGCTGGTAGAAATATTGATAACCTCAGATATGCAGATTACACCAACTTTACAGCAGAAAGTAAGGAGAAACTAAAGAGCCTCTCAATTAAAGTTAAAGAGGAGAGTGAAAAAGTTGGCTTAAAACTCAGCATTCGAAAAACGAAGATGATGACATCCTGTCACATCACTTCATGGCAGATAGATGGAGAAAGAATGGACTTTATTTTCTAGGGCTCCAAAATCACAATGATGATGACTGCAGCTATGAAATTAAAAGATGTTTGTTCGTAAGAAGAAAAGCTATGACAAACCTAGACAATGTATTGAAAAGCAGAGACATTACTTTGCTAACAAAGATACATCTAGTCAGAGCTATGGTTTTTCCAGTAGTCATGTATGGATGTGAGAGTTGGACCATAAAGAAGATTCAGCACTGTAGAACTGACACTTTTGAACTGTAATGTTGGAGAAGGCTCTTGAGATTCCCCTGGACTTCAAGGAGATCCAAACAGTTAATTCTAAAAGAAATAAGTCCTGAATATTCTTTGGAAGGACTGATGCTAAAGTTGAAGCTCCAATACTTTGGCCCCCGAATTCGAGCTGACTTATTGGTAAAGACCCTGATGCTGGGAAAGATAAAAGGCAGGAAGAGAAGGGAATGACAGAGGATGAAATGTTTGGATGGCATCACTGACTCGGTGAACATGAATTAAGCAAACTCCAAGAATTGGTAATGGACAGGGAAGTCTGGCGTGCTCCAGTCCATAGGGTTGCAGAGTTGACCATGACTGAAACAGTGAGCTGAACTGAACTGATCATATCCAAACTCATTACTTTTCATGCTATCTTAGTAAAGAGAGAAACAATTTACAGTGAAAATCAGAATACATAATTGACTCTCAGTCCTTTTTATTTTTAATTTTACAGTATAGGCAGAAAGTAAGCCCTTTCTAGGCTTCAGGTTTTTAAAGAATTAATTAGGACCTGACTCACTGGGTTTTTTTCGGTGGGCAGTACCTGAGACATGATATGAAGATGGGGCAATATCAGAACCTTGACTATTTGAGGCACTGAAGCATTTAATAATCATTTACTCCATCAGTTACTCTATTACCCATCCATTAGACAACCTGCAAATATATCTGTCCACTCCTGCTCATTGACACTATGGTGAAGCCAAAGAAATCTTGCTATTTTCACACATATGTTTATCCAATGATAGTCAAAACCCATCTTTGTGCTTCCACAAGCAATGACTGCTTCTTCTGCTTCTTATTCTTTTTTAACATCTTCATTTCTAATACACGCTTTTTCAAAGTTCAAATGGATTTGATGGGATACTCAATTTTATTATTTGACTTTCTACTAAGTTTAACCATTCTAGAGACATATTGTTATTGCTGTTGTTTAGTCACTAAGTCATGTTGGGCTCTTTAGCAACACCATGTGCTCTATTCCACCAGGCTCCTCTGTCCATGAGATTTTGCAGGCAAGAATATTGGAGTAGATTGCCATTTCCTTCTCCAGGGGATCTTCCAGACCCAGGCTGAATCCATGTCTCCTGCATTGGTGGGCAGGTTATTTACCACTGAACCACCTGGCAAGCCTCAGAAACACTGTGTACTTTAGTATTTCCAAACTACAAATGAAAATAAGCCTACATTTAAAAGAAATTCCTAAGTTAATTGTTCACTAGAATTTGAATACAATAGAATTGAACAATGTAAATGTTGCTTATGAATGAAATTTTTTAATAGAAAGGTTGCTGTAAGTAGTCAGGAAATAGACTGAGCACGAACATGAACATACTGTGGCATTGTGTAAGACTTTTTCAATTATTATTTTATTTTTAAAAATATAAATTTATTTATTTTAATTGGAGGTTAATTCTTTTACAATATTGTATTGGTTTTGTCATACATCAACATGAATCGTCCACAGGTATACACGTGTTCCACATCCTGAACTCCCCTCCCTCTTCCCTCCCCATACCATCCCTATGGGTCGTCTCATTTCATCAGCCCCAAGTATCATGCATTGAACCTGGACTGGCGATTTGTTTCATTTATGATATTATACATGTTTCAATGCCATTCTCCCAAATCATCCCACCTTCTCCTTCTCCCTCTCCCACATAGTCCAAAAGACTATTCTATACATCTGTGTCTCTTTTGTAGTCTCACATACAAGGTTATTGTTACCATCTTTCTAAATTCCATAGATATGTGTTAGTATACTGTCTTGGTGGGCTTCTTTCTGGCTTACCTCACTCTGTATAGTCAGCTCCAGTTTCATCCACCTCATTAGAACTAATTCAAATGTATTCTTTTTAATGGCTGAGTAATACTCCATTGTGTATATGTACCACAGCTTTCTTATCTATTCATCTGATGATGGACGTCTAGGTTGCTTCCATGTCTTGGCTATTATAAACAGTGCTGCAATAAACACTGTGGTACACATGTCTCTTTCAGTTCTGGTTTCCTCGGTGTGTATGCCCATCAGTGGGACTGCTGGACCATAAGGCAGTTCTATTTCCAGTTTTGTTTTTTTTTTTAAAGAAATCTCTACACTCTTCTCCATAGTGGCTGTACTAGTTTGCATTCCCACCAACAGTGTAAGAGGGTTCCCTTTTCTCCACACCCTCTCCAGCATTTATTGCTTGTAGACTTCTGGATCACAGCCATTCTGACTGGTGTAAAATGGTACCTCATTGTGGTCTTGATTTGCATTTCTCTGATAATGAGTGATGCTGAGCATCTTTTCATGTGCTTGTTAGCCATCTGTATGTCTTCTTTGGAGAAATGTTTATTTAGTTATTTGGCTCATTTTTTGATTGAGTCATTTATTTTTCTGGAATTGAACTGCAGGAGTTGCTTGTATATTTTTGAGATTAGTTGTTTGTCAGTTGATGCATTTGCTATTATTTTTGTCCTGTTCTGAAGGCTGTCTTTTCACTTTGCTTATTTTACATGTACTGTCTCCTTTGGACTTCCCAGATGGCTGAGAGCTAAAAATCCACCTGTAATACTGGAGACTAAGGATATGCAAGTTCAACTTCTGGGTGCGGAAGATCCCCTGAGGGAGGAAATGGCAACCCACTCCAGGAGAGGAGCCTCACAGGCTATAGCCCATGGAGTCTCAAAGAGTCGTACACTACTGAGCACACAGCATTGTCTCCTTTGACTCCTTCCCATAACACCTTTTAATTAGTATTATCATCCTATTTATCAACAACGAAGCTCAGTATCTAAAAGTTCAAATTACTTGCCAATGTCACACAGCTAGTATATCACAAGATAGCACCTAAACCCAGTTCTATCTAGTTCAAATTTCATGCTTCATTGCAATCTACCTGTAGCAAGGGGCTAACTGTAGTCAGAATTCAGTTTTCACTAACTCTAAATTAAACTGATAAATATGTTTAGAAGATAGAATTGAAAAATTTCTGGAACAGTTTTCCTCTGAAGTTGAAATACATAGTCAAAAAGGAGTGATTGGGAAAATTGAGAGCTAAATGTAGGATTAAAGGAAAGAAAATAAGAGAACCTTATTGAGAAGTACAAGAGGACAAGTGAATTATAGAATTCCAAAGAACAAATTTATTTGACTAGTTTTAGTGAAAATGCATCTTTTCAAGCCTTTATGCCTTTTTTTTTTGCATTTTGTATATATACTGCTTGATTCTTTGATCATTTTATAAATAGAATACATTATATACAAATTTCTGATCAAGTTTTTAATACTTTGGTTTTAGTTTAAATTGCTTTAATGGTTGTATAAAAACATATACTTAAAAGATGATAGCATTATAAGCTAATTAATATCTTAAGTTGAATACTGCATCATATTAAATTTGTAAAATCTTTCAACTTGGAAAAACCCCACTATTATTATTATTTGTTTTAATGTTTGAATGAATAAGTTGGCTACCTGAGTTTTAGAGCCTATTGCCTCAGGGTTGATCTCAAGCAGATGTAAAATGAAATCATGAATGGTTCTTTATAAAACAAATCACAGAAACTTTTTTGGTGAAAAAGAACTTGCGATAGGTATCAGCCAGAATTTGAAATTCTGAATGATTTCAAATTTATGTGACTTTGATTATTATATCATAAACTGTCCATCAAGTCATATATCCCTGTCAACTAGAATCATTGCCAAAAGTACAAGTCTCTCATCATCTGTTACATTTTTTGTCATTGTTCAGTTGCTCAGTCATGACCGATTCCTTGTGACTCCATATACCATAGCACATCAGGCTTCCCCATCCTTCACCGTCTGTGGAGCTTGCCCAAACTCATGTCCATCGAGTCAGTGATCCCATCCAACCATCTTGCCCTCTATCATCCACTTCTCCTGCTGCCTTCAACCCTTCCTAGTATCAAGGTCTTTTCCAATTAATTAGCTTTTCGCATCAGGCGGCCAAAGTCTTGGAGTTTCAGCATCAGTCCTTCCAATGAATATTTAGGTTTGATTTCCTTTAGGATTAACTAATTTGATCTCCTTGAAGTCCAAGGGACTCTCAAGAGTCTTCTCTAACACCACAGTTCAAAAGCATCAATTCTATAGTGCTCAGCTTTTTTATGGTCCAACTCTCACATCCATACATGACTACTGGAAAAAAATAATAACTTCGACTAAATAGACATTTGTAGGCAAAATAATGCCTCTGCTTTTTAATACAACATCTAGTCTTATCATAGCTTTTCTTCCAATGAGCAAGCATCTTTTAATTTCATGGCTGCAGTCACCATCAGCAGTGATTTGGTAGCTGAAGAAAATAAAATCACTCACTGTTTCCATTGTTTCCCCATCTATATGCCATGAAGTGATGGGACAGGATGCCATGATATTCATTTTTTTAAATGTTGAGTTTTAAACCAGCTTTTTCTCCCTCCTCTTTCACTTTCATAAAGAGGCTCTTTAGTTCTTCTTCACTTTCTGCCATAAGTGTGATGTTATCTGCATATTTGTGGTTATTGATATTTCTCCCAGAAATCTTGATTCAAGCTTGTGCTTTATCCAGCTCAGCATATCGCATGATGTACTCTGCATATAATTTAAATAAGCAGGATGACAATTAATCCTAATGTACTCCTTTCCCAATTTGGAACCAGTGCATTGTTCTATGTCCAATTCTAACTGTTGCTTCTTGACCTGCATACAGATTGCTTAGGAGGTAGGTAAGGTGGTCTGGTATTACCATCTCTTGAAGAATTTTCCACAGTTTTATGTGATCCACACAGTCAAATATTTTAGTGTAGTCAATGAAGCAGAAGCACATATTTTTCTGGAATTCACTTACTTTTTCAATGATCCAAAGGATTTGTAAATTAATACTGGAGTGGGTTACCATGCCCTCCTCTAAGGAATCTTCCCAACCCAGGGATTGAAACCAGGTCTCCTACATTGCAGGTGAATTTTTTACTTTCTGAAACACCAGGGAAGCCCAAGAATCCTGGCATGGGTAACCCATCCTTTCTCCAGAGGAACTTTCAACCCAGGAATTGAATCCATGTCTCCTGCATTGCAGAGCCTTTACCAGCTGAGCCACAAGAGAAAGTGCTATGTATCCTACGAATTTCATCTGATCTTCAGTATCATTTGGGCTTCCTTTTGGCTCAGAGGTTAAAGCTTCTGCTTGCAATGCGGGAGACCTGAGTTCGATCCCTGGCTAGGGAAGTTCCCCTGGAGAAGGAAATGGCAACCCACTCCAGTATTCTTGCCTGGAGAATCCCAAGGACAGAAGAGCTTAGTGGGCTACAGTTCATGGGGTCGCAAAGAGTCGGACATGACTGAGTGACTTCACCTTCACTAAGTATCATTTAAAGGAATTATTTTCCTATTGATTTTCTGTTTGTATCATGATCTGTTTCCATCATTGATGGAAGTGGGTGTGAAAGTTCTCTACTATTTTTATGTTGTTACCAATATCTCCTTTTATGCTTGCTCATATTTGCTTTATACATTTAGCTGCTGCTATGTTGGGAGTTGGTGATGGACAGGAAGGCCTGGCGTGCTGTGATTCATGGGGTTTCAAAGAGTCGGACATGACTGAGCAACTGAAGTGAACTGAACTGATGTTCGGTGCATATATATTTATATTTGTTATATCTTATCAGATTGATTCTTCACCATTGTGTAATGTGATTTTTTTCTCTAGTTACAGTTAGTTTTAAAGTCTACTTTGGCTAAGTATTGCTCTGCTGGATTTCTTGTCATTTATATTTTCATGGAATAAATTCTTCCATTCTCTCAATTTCAGTCTGTGTGTATCTTAAGATATAAGGTGGTTCTCTTTAGGCAGTGTAAGCATAAAATACATCTAATACATTTGTAAAAAGTCTATATATTTTAAAATATTTTATATCATATATGCTTAATTGTAACTATTATAACGTTTAATCACATATAACATATAATTTCTGAGGTTATTTATATTTCTTCTGGCAATCTTAATTCCAGCTTGTGCTTCCTCCAGCCCAGCGTTTCTCATGATGTACCTTGCATATAAGTTAAATAAGTAGGGTGACAATATAAACCCTTGACCTACTCTTTTTCCTATTTGGAACCAGTCTGTTATTCCATGTCCAGTTCTAACTGTTGCTTCCGGACCTGCATACAGATTTCTCAGGAGGCAGGTCAGGTGATCTGGTATTCCTGTCTCTTTCAGAATTTTCCACAGTTTACTGTGATCCACAAGTCAAAAGATTTTGGCATAATCAATAAAGCAGAAATAGATGCTTTTTTTTCTGGAACTTTCTTGCTTTTTCAATTATACAACAGATGTTGGCAATTTGATCTCTGGTTCCTCTGCCTTTTCTAAAACCAGCTTGAACATCTGGAAGTTCACAGTTCACATATTGTTGAAACTTGCCTTGGAGAATTTTAAACATTAGTTTAAAACTCCTGCCTTTGATGCAGGAGACCCAGGTTCGATCCCTGGGTCGGTAAGATCCCCTGGAGAAGGAAATGGCAATCCACTCCTGTATTCTTGCCTGGAGAATCCCTTGGACAGAGAAGCCTAGTAGGTTACAGTCCACGGGGTTGCAAAGAGTCGGACACGACTGAGCGACTTCATCTCACCTCACCTCGCCTCACCTTACTAGCATGTGAGATGAGTGCAATTGTAGAGATGATACCACCTTGACGGCAGAAACTGAAGAAGAACTAAAGAGCCTCTTGATGAAAGTGAACGAGGAGAGTGAAAAAGTTGGCTCAAAGCTCCACATTCAGAAAACTAAGATCATGGTATCTGGTCCCATCACTTCATGAGAAACAGATGGGCAAACAGTGAAAACAGTGGCTGACTTTATTTTTCTCGGCTCCAAAATTACTGCAGATGGTGACTGCAGCCATAAGATTATAAAACACTTACTTGGAAGGAAAGTTATGACCAACCTAAATAGCATATTCAAAAGCAGAGACATTACTTTGCCAACAAATGTCCGTCTAGTCAAGGCTATGGTTTTTCCAGTGGCCATGTATGCATGTGACAGTTGGACTATAAAGAAAAGTGGGTGTCGAAGAATTGATTTTTTTAAATTTATTTTTTAATACTTTATTATACATTACAGTACTGTATTTGTTTAGCCATACATTGACATGAATCAGCCACAGGTGTACACGATCTCCCAAAGCCGAAGCCCCCTCCCACCTCCCACCCTATATCATCTCCCTGGATCATCCCGTGCACCAGCCCCAAGCATCCTGTATCCTGTATTGAACATAGACTGGCGCTTCATTTCTTATATGATAGTATACATGTTTCAATGCCATTCTCCAAAATCATCCCACCCTCTCCCTCTCCCTCAGAGTCCAAAAGTCCATTCTATACCTTTGTGTCTCTTTTGTTGTCTCACGTATAGGGTCATCATTACTATCTTTCTAAATTCCATATATATGTGTCAGTATACTGTATTGGTGTTTTTCTTTCTGGCTTACTTCACTCTGTATAATCGGCTCCAGTTTCATCCATCTCATTAGAACTGAGTCAAATTTATTCTTTTAAGGGGCTGAGTAATATTCCATTGTTTTGAACTGTGGTGTTGGAGAAGACTCTTGAGAGTCTCTTGCACTGCAAGGAGACCCAACCAGTCCATCAGAAAGGAGATCAGTCCTGGGTGTTCATTGGAAGGACTGATGTTGAAGCTAAAATACCAATACTTTGGCCATCTGATGTGGGGAAGACTGAGGGTAGGAGGAGAAGGGGATGACAGAGGATCAGATGGTTGGATGGCATTACTGACTCAATGGATATGGGCTTGGGTGGACTCCAGGAGTTGGTAATGGATAAGGATGCCCGGCGTGCTGTGGTTCATGGGGTCACAAAAAGTCAGACATGACTGAACAGTTGAACTGAACTGAACTGAACATATAATTTGAGTTAAATTTATACAATTTTAAGCTATTCAACCACTTTGTGTCTATTGATGGGAATGTTTGGTTGATTAACATTGCTTACTGATAGGTATTTACATATTGTCATTTTGTTATTTGTCTGGAGGTTGTTTTCGTAGTTACTTTTTCTTCCATTCTTCTGGTTTTTATTATTTTCCCTTGTGATTTCTTCATTAATGTTTCATTTGGATTAGCCTGCTCTTTTTTTTTTTTTGCATGTGTATTATTTTTATAGATTTTTGGTTTTGCATGTCATGAGGCTTATATATAACAATATCTACATACATAAATGAGTTATATAGCTATAGATGGACAGATATGCTATAATTTTAAGTTGGTGATCTCTTAAGCTTAAACAAATTTTCACAAACATAGTCTATCACTTCTCCAGGGGATCTTCCCAACTCAGGGATTGAACCCAAGTGTTCCTCATTGCAGTCAGATTCTTTATGAGCTGAGCCACAAGGGACACCCAAGAATACTGGGGTGTAGCCTATTCATTCTTCAGGGTTTCTTACCAATCCAGGAATTAAACAGGGATCTCCTGTTTTGCAGGTGCATTTTTTACTAACTGAGCTATCAGGGAAGCCCATTTTCCTAACCACTCAACATTAATATTTTTGACATAATATTTTATATGCTTCATTTTAACAACTTATTGTCACTATAGATGATATTACTACTTTGTTCTCTTAGCTTTATATATTGTTGATCTACAACCTTTACTGAAGAAGAAAATGGCAACTCATTCCAGTATTCTTACCTGGAGAATCCCATGAACAGAGGAATGTGTCACGCTATAGACTGTGGGGTCACAAGAGTTGGACACAACTTAGCAACTAAACTATTACTATTAAAATTCACACTGGAGAAGGAAATGACACCCCACTCCAGTATTTTTGCCTGGAGAATTCCATGGACAGAGGATCCCGGTGGACTGCAGTCCATAAGGTCACAGAGAGTCAGACACAACTGAGTGCTAACACTCACACAACTTTTACTATTTGCCTTTAGAAATATGATTTTTTAAAACATTTATGACTATCTATGTCCTTTTCTATTTTCTTTAGCAAAGTCCCTTAATATATCTTATAAGGTTGGTGTCATTCAGTTCAGTTGCTCAGTCCTGTTCGAATATTTGCAACTCCATGGACTGCAGCCCAGAGCTTTTTTTTTTTTTTTTTAATTAAATTTATTTATTTTTTTAATTACAATACTGTATTTGTTTTGCCATACATTGACACGAATCAGCCATAGGTGAACACAATCTCCCAATGCCGAAGCCCCCTCCCACCTCCCACCCCACATCCTCTACTTGAATCATCCTGTGCATCAGCCCCATGCATCCTGCATCCTACATTGAACATAGATTAGCGTTTCATTTCTTACAGGAAAATATACATGTTTCATTGCCATTCTCCCAAACCATCCCACCCTTTCCCTCTCCCTCAGAGTCCAAAAGTCCACTCTATACCTCTGTGTCTCTTGTTGTCTCACATATAGGGTCATCATTACTGTCTTCTAAATTCCATATATATGTGCCAGTATACTGTATTGGTGTTTTCCTTTCTGGCTTACTTCACTCTGTATAATCGGTTCCAATTTCATCCATCTCATTAGAACTGAGTCAAATTTATTCTTTTTAAGGGCTGAGTAGTATTCCATAGTGTATATGAACCACAGCTTTCTTATCCATTCATCTGCTGATGGACATCTAGGTTGCTTCCATGTCCTGGCTATTATAAACAGCGCTGCAATGAACATTGGGGTACATGTGTCTCTTTCAATTCTGGTTTCCTCAGTGTGTATGCCCAGCAGTGGGATTGCTGGGTCATAAGGCAGTTCTATTTGCAATTTTTAACGAATCTCCACACTGTTTTCCATAATGGCTGTACTAGTTTGCATTCTCACCAGCAGTGTAAGAGGGTTCCCTTTTTCTCCACATCCTCTCCAGCATTTATTGCTTGTAGACTTTTGGATCGCAGCCATTCTGACTGGTGTGAAGTGGTACCTCATTGTGGTCTTGATTTGCATTTCTCTGATAATGAGTGATGTTGAACATCTTTTCATGTGTTTGTTAGCCATCCGTATGTCTTCTTTGGAGAAATGCCTATTTAGTTCTTTGGCCCATTTTTAATTGGATCATTTATTTTTCTGGAGTTGAGCTGCATAAGTTGCTTATATATCTTTGAGATTAGTTGTTTGTCAGTTGTTTCATTTGCTATTGTTTTCTCCCATTCAGAAGGCTGTCTTTTCACCTTGCTTGTAGTTTCCTTTGTTGTGCAGAAGCTTTTAATTTTAATTAGATCCCATTTGTTTATCTTTGCTTTTATTTCCAGTATACTGGGAGTTGGATCATAGAGGATCCTGCTGTGATTTATTTCGGAGAGTGTTTTGCATATGTTCTCCTCTAGGAGTTTTATAGTTTCTGGTCTTACATTTAGATCTTTAATCCATTTTGAGTTTATTTTTGTGTATGGTGTTAGAGAGGGGTCTAGTTTCATTCTTTTACAAGTGGTTGACCAGTTTTCCCAGCACCACCTGTTAAAGAGACTATCTTTACTCCATTGTATATTCTTGCCTCCTTTGTCGAAGATAAGGTGTTCATAGCCCAGAGCTTTCTTAAACTCAAGTCCATTGAGGAGGTGATGCTACCCAACCATCTCATCCTCTGTCATCTCCTTATCCTCCCTCCTTCAATTGTTCCAAGCACCAGGTGCTTTTCCAATTAGTCAGTTCTTCACATCAGATGTCTAAAGTATTAGAGTTTCAGCTTCACCATCAGTCCTTCCAATGAACACCCAGGACTGATCTCCTTTTGGATGGACTGATTAGATCTCCTTGCAGTCCAGACTTTAAAGAGATCTCTCCAACATAACAGTTCAAAAGCATCAATTATTCAGTGCTCACATCCATACATAACTACAGAAAAAAAATGTAGCTTTGACTAGATGTACCTTTGTTGGCAAAGTAATGTCTCTCATTTTAATATGCTGTCTACGTTGGACATAGTTTTTGTTTCAAGGAGTAATAGTCCTTTAGTTTCATGGCTGCAGTTACCATCTACAGTGTTTTTCTAGCCTCCTCAAAATAAAGTTTCTTACTGTTTCCGTTGTTTAACCATGTATTTGTCATGAAGTGATGGGACCAGATGCCATGATCTTAGTTTTCTGAATGTTGTTTTAAGTCAATTTTTTACTCTCCTCTTTCACTTTCATCAAGAGGCTCTTTAGTTCTTCTTTGCTTTCTGCCATAAGGGTGGTGTCATCTGCATATCTGAAGTTATTGATATTTCTCCCTGCAGTCTTGATTCTAGCTGTGCTTCATCAAGCCTGGCATTTCTCATGATATACTCTGCATAAAAGTTAAATTAGCAGAGTGTCAATATACAGCCTTGACATACTACTTTCCCCATTTGGAACAAGTCTGTTTTTCTATGCCCAGTTCTAGCTGTTTCTTCTTGACCTGCATACAGATTTCTCAGAAAGCAGGTCAGATTGTCTGGTATTCTTATATCTTTAAGAATTTTTCACAGTGTTCTTGTGATCCACACGGTCAAAGATTTGGTGTAGTCAGTAAAACAGAAGTGCTGTTTCTCTGGAACTCTCTTGCTTTTTCGATGATGCAGCGGATGTTGGTAATTTGATCTCTGATTCATCTGCCTTTTGTAAATTCAGCTTGAACATATAGAATTTCATGGTTCAGGTATTTTTGAAGCCTGGCTTGGAGAATTTTGAACACTACTTTGCTGGCATGTGAGATGAGTGCAACTGTGCAGTAGTTTGAACATTCTTTATCATTACCTTTCTTTCATATTGGGATGCAGATTCACCTTTTCCATTCCTGTGTCCAGGGCTGAGTTTTCCAATTTTCCTGGCATATTTAGTGCAGCACTTTCACCGCACCATCTTCTAGGACTTGAAATAGCTCAACTGGAACTCTATCACCTCCTCTAGCTTTGTTTGCTGTGATGCTTCCTAAGACCCACATGAGTTTGCATTCCAGGATATCTGGTTCTATGTGATGAGTGGTGACACCATCTTGGTTACCTGGGTCATGAAGATCTTCTTCGTATAGTCCTTCTTTGTATTCTTGCCACCTCTTACTAATATATTTTACTTCTGTTCAGGCTGTACCATTTCTGTACTTTTTTGTGCCCATCTTTGAATGGAATTTTCCCTTGGTATCTCTAATTTTCTTGAGAAGGTCTCGAATCTTTCCCATTCCATTGTTTCCCTCTTTTTCTTTGCATTGATCACTGAAGAAGGTTTTCTTCTGTCTCCTTGCTATTCTTTGGAGCTCTGCATTCAAATGGTTATATATTTCCTTTTCTTCTTTGACTTTCACTTCTCTTCTTTTCTCAAATATGTGTAAGGCCTCATCAGACAACCATTTTGCCTTTCTGCATTTCTTTTTCTTGGGGATGGTCTTATTCCCTGACTTCGGTACAATGACATGAACCTATAACCACAGTTTTTCAGGCACTCTGTCTATCAGATCTAATCCCCTGAATCTATTTGTCACTTCCACTGTATAATCATAAGGGATATGATTTAGGTCATACCTGAATGGTTTTTTGGTTTTCCCCACTTTCTTCAATTTCAGTCTGCATTTGGCAATCAGGAGTTCATGATCTGAGCCACAGTCAGCTCCCAGTCTTGTTTTTGCTAACTGTATAGAACCACCTTTTGCTGAAAATATTGTAATTAATCTGATTTAGGGTTTTACTATCTGGTGATGTCACTGTATAGAGTCTTCTCTTGTGTTATTGGAAGAGGGCATTTTCTATGACCGTCCTGTTCTCTTGGTAAAACTCTGTTAGCCTTTGACCTCTTTCATTTTGTACTCCAAGGCCAAATTTGTCTGTTACTACCGGTAGCTCTTGACTTCCTACTTTTACATTCCAGTCTCCTATGATGAAAAGGATACCTTTTGGAGGGTGTTAGTTTTAGAAGGTCTTGTAGGTCTTCATAGAACTGTTCACCTTCACCTTCTTCAGCATTACTGGTTGGGGCATAGATTTGGATTTCTGTGATACTGAATGTTTTGCCTTGGAAACAGAGATCATTCTCTTGTTTTTGAGACTGCATCCAAGTACTGCATTTCAGACTCTTTTGTTTACTATGATGACTACTCCATTCCTCTAAAGGACTCTTGCCCACAGTCACAGATATAATGGTCATTTGAGTTAAATTCACCTGTTTCAGTCTGTTTTAGTTAACTGAATCCTTAAATGTTGATGTTCACTCTTGCCATCTCTGGTTTGACCACTTCCAATTTGCTTTGATTCACATACTGATATTCCAGGTTTCTATGCAAAATTGCTCTGTACAGCATCAGACTTTACTTCCATTGCCAGTCACATCCACAACTAGGTGTTGTTTTTACTTTGGCAAAACTTTGCTTCGAAGCCAAAGGTTGATGTAAGAGTGCTGAACTTTGTTAGTTTTTGCTTTCCTGTAAAACTTTCATCCCTCCTTCAAATCTGAATGATAGCTTTGTAGAATAAAAAAAAAATTTTCCCCTTTCATCACCTTAAATATATCATTCCATTCCCTTCTAGTGTACGAAGTTTCTACTGAAGAATTAAGTAACAATCTTATTAGATATCCATTTTGTATAATTAGCAGATTTTAACTTCTGGCTTTCTCTTTATCTTTTCCCATTTTAATTACAATGTGTCTTGTGAACATGTTTATGTTCATCTCATTTTTCTCTATGTTATTTCTGGACCCAGATGTCTATTTCCTTTGCTACATTAGTAATATTTTCAGGTATTATCACTTAAAATAATTTATCTGCCAATTTCTTTTTCTTTTTCTCAGTCTGAGATTCCTATAATATGAAGTTTAATATGCTTGATGTTGTCCCAGAAGTCTCTTAAATTGTTCTTATTCTTAAATATATTTTTGTGTGTTTATTTCAGCTTGAGTGATTTCCATTAGTCTTTCTTCCAGTTAACGGATGTGTTCTGCACTATATTATCCACAATTGGTTTCTTTGTATTTTTTATTTGAGTTATTTTATTTTTCAGCTTTGGTTGATTTTTGAAATATTTTCTCTTTGTTACACTTTTCACTGTGTTCATCCATCCTTCTCCTGAGCTGACAGAGCATTTTTATGATTATCAGCTTGAATTCTGTTTCAGGCAGATTGCTCATCTCCATGATTCCTAGTTGGTTTTCTGAGGTTTTACCTTATTTCTTCATTTAAAAATATTCCTCAAAATTTCCTTGATGGTCCAATTGTTAAGATTCCACCTTCCAATGCAGGGGACACAGGTTCAATCCCTGGTCAAGGAAATGAAATCATATATGCCATGGGGCAACTAAGCCTGAATGTCACAACTGCTGAGCCCAGGCAATGCAACTAAAGACAACATTGCCAAAGATAGAGTAAACAAACATTTAAAATTTTATACCCCTCTTTCGTCTTATTTTGCACAATTTGTTGTATTTATTTGTAAGCATTAGAGTGGTCAGTTAGGTTTCTGAATCTTGGAGAAGTGATCTTTTGTGTGGCCCAGCAGCACACCCATCTCTGATTAGCAGAGCTATATGACCTACTAGTAGCTATGTGACACCTGGAGGGGCTGAATGGGCTCTTCTATGGTGAGATTAATTACTGTCGCACATGATAAGTAAGGCAGACCCTCAACTTAGCTGGTTGCCAGGCCCTATCCTATGTGAAGACCACGAATCACTGGTGGGTGGGGCTGGATACCAACTGAGGGGGTTCCAGGTTTAATGCTAGCCCACTGGTAGTTTGGGCCAAGTAATGTGATTTCTTGCTGTGGGGGCTGTTGTTCCCGAGATTGGTCCAGTTCAGTTCAGTCACTCAGTCGTGTCCGACTCTTTGTGACACCATGAATGGCAGCACCCCAGGCCTCCCTGTCCATCACCAACACCCGCAGTTCACTCAGACTCACATCCATGGAGTCAGTGATGCCATCCAGCCATCTCATCCTCGGTGGTCCTCTTCTCCTCCTGACCCCAATCCCTCCCAGCATCAAAGGTTTTTCCAATGAATCAATTCTTCACATGAGATGGCCAAAGTACTGGAGTTTCAGCTTTAGCACCAGTCCTTCCAAAGAAAGCCCAGGGCTGATCTCCTTCAGAATGGACTGGTTGGATCTCCTTGAAGACCAAGGGACTCTCAAGATTCTTCTTCAACACCACAGTTCAAAAACATCTATTCTTTGGCTCTCAGCCTCTTCACAGCCCAACTCTCACATCCAAACGTCACTACTGGAAAAACCATAGCCTTGACTAGACGGACCTTAGTTGGCAAAGTAATGTCTCTGCTTTTCAATATGCTATCTAGGTTGGTCATAACTTTTCTTCCAAGGAGTAAGCATCTTTTATTTTCATGGCTGCAGTCACCATCTGCAGTGATTTTGGACCCCCCTCCCCCCAAAAAAATAAAGTCTGACACTGTTTCCACTGTTTCCCTGTCTATTTCCCAAGAAGTGATGGGACCAGAGGCCATGATCTTTATTTACTAAATTTTGAACTTTAAGCAAACTTTTTCAGTCTCCTCTTTCACTTTAATCAAGAGGCTTTTTAGTTCCTCTTCACTTTCTGCCACAAGGGTGGTGTCATCTTCATATCTGAGGTTACTGATATTTCTCCCAGCAATCTTGATTTCAGCTTGTGCTTCTTCCAGCCCAGCGTTTCTCATGATGTACTCTGCATAGAAGTTAAATAAGCAGGGTGGCAATAGACAGCCTTGACGTACTCCTTTTCCTATTTGGAACCAGTCTGTTGTTCCATGTCCAGTTCTAACTGTTGCTTCCTGACCTGCATACAGATTTCTCAAGAGGCAGCTCAGGTGGTCTGGTATTCCCATCTCCCTCAGAATTTTCCACAGTTTATTGTGATCCACACAGTCAAATTCTTTGGCATAGTCAATAAAGCAGAAATAGATTTTTTTTTTTTTTTTGAACTCTCTTGTTGGCAATTTGATCTCTGGTTCCTCTGCCTTTTCTAAAACCAGCATGAACATCAGGAAATTCTATTTTAGATTAAACATGTAAGATCATTTTTGTCTTCCTCTGTATGATTTATTGTTTGTTGATCATCTCCACTTTCCTCCATGTTGCTGCAAATGGCATTAATTCACAATTTTTCGTGGCTAATATTCAATTGTATAGTTAGGCTTTCCTGGTGATCCAGATCTAAAGAACCTGCCTGTCAATGCAGGAGACACAGGAAATGAGGATTCAATTTCTGGGGAGATCCCTGGAAGAGGAAATAGAAACCTACTCCTTCATCTTGAGTAGAAAGTCTCATGGTCAGAGTAGCCTGGTGGGCTATAGTCCATAGTGTTACAAAATAGCCAGACACAATTGAGCATGCCCATGTACATATAGATATACCACATTTTATTTATCCATTTCTCTCTCAGTAGACATTAAAGTTGGTTCCATGTCTTGGATACTATAAATAGAACTGCAAGAACATTGAGGTGCATTTATTTTTCAAATTATGTTTTTTTTTTCTGGATTTATGCCTAAAAGTGAGATTATTGGATTAATAATACTTCCAATCTTAATTTTCTAAGGAAATGTCATACTCTTCTCCATAGTGTTTGTAACAATTTACATTCCCAACAAAGGTGCTGAGGAGTTTCCTTTTTGCCACAAGTTCTCTACCATCTATTGTTTGTGGATTTTTTTTTCCCATGATGGACATTTTCATTGTTGTTTTTATTTGCACTTCTCTAATAATTAGCAATGTTGAGAATTTTTCATTTACTTTTAGCCATCTATATGTCTTCCTTGGAGAAATGTCTACCTGG
This sequence comes from Nanger dama, assembly GCA_917880005.1. Taxonomy (NCBI): domain Eukaryota; kingdom Metazoa; phylum Chordata; class Mammalia; order Artiodactyla; family Bovidae; genus Nanger; species Nanger dama. The sequence continues at coordinate 2,044,789 of CAKJTW010000045.1, forward strand.
TCTTATGCCCATTTTTGTATGTGCATGTGTATGTATGTATATATGTATATATGTATATAAAGCAGGATGAGCTGTTTGCATACTTTGGAGACTAATTCCTCATCATTCCCCTTATTTTCTGATATTTTCTCCCATACCATGGGTTGGTTTTCATTTTGTTAATGGTTTCTTTTGCCATGCAAAAATTTTGAGTTTAATTAGGCCCCATATGTTTATTTTTTTTAATGACTCTAGAAAGTGGATCCATAAGATATTATGGAGATTTATACAATTAATTTAGGTCTTTATTCCATTTTGAGTTTATCTTTATGTATGGTGCTAGAGAATATTCTACATTCATTCTTTAACATGTAGCTGTCCAGAACCTGCTGCTGCTGCTGATGCTAAGTCACTTCAGTCATATCTGACTCTGTGTGACCCCATAGATGGCAGCCCACTGGGCTCCACTGTCCCTGGGATTCTCCAGGCAAGAACACTGGAGTGGGTTGCCATTTCCTTCTCCAATGCATGAAAGTGAAAAGTGAAAGTGAACTCACTCAGTCATGTCCGACTCTTTGCAACCTCATTACTGCAGCCTAGCAGACTCTGCCCATGGGATTTTCCAGGCAAGAGTACTGGAGTGGGTTGCCATTGCCTTCTCTGCCAGAATTCCTAGCACTTATTTATTGTAAAGAATGTCTTTTCTACATTGTATATTCTTGCCTCCTTTGCCATAGATTAATTTTGTGATTTTACTTGTGAGCTTTCTATGGTGCTCCATTTCACCTATATTTCTGTTTCTGTGCCAGTACCATACTGTTTTCATGACTGTAGATTTGTAGTATAGTCTAAGTTAGGGAGTCTTTCAACATTACTTTTCATTCTCAAAATTGCTTTGGCTATCTGGGATTTTTTTGTGTTTCCATACAAATTTTTAAAATATCCTAATTCTGTGGAAAATGTCATTGGTAATTTGATAGGTATTGCATTGAATTTGTTGATTTCCTTAGGTAATATATTTATTTTGACAATGTTGATTCTTACACCCTAAGAACAAAGTATATTTTTTTCATCTGATTGTGTCATTTTTGTTGTTTTTGTTCAGTGTCTTATAATTTAGAACTATAGTATAGGTTATTTGCTTCCTATTCCTAGATATTATATTATTTTTATGCAATCATAAATGAAATTCTTTCCTAATTTCTCTTCCTGATGTTTCATTGCCAGTGTGCAGAAATGTAAGATATTTTTTGTGTATTCCTTTTGTATCCTACAACTTTACAGAGTTCATTGATGAACTCTAGGAGTTTTTTTATGGCAACTTTAGGATTTTCTGAGTATAGTGAAATGCCATCTGCAAACAGTGACAATTTCAATTTTTTGCCAATTTTGACTCCTTGTATTTATGTTGTTTTTCTTCTCTGGTCGTCTTGTCTAGGAATTCCAAAAGTATGCAGAGGGAAGCTACTTTAGCATACTAAAGACCATCTATGACAAACTTACCACTAACATCATCCTCAACAGTTAAAACTTATGACGGGGACCCCAGGCACCCGCCCCTGTGGCCTCAAGAGAGGTCAGTCTCCCCTCTAAGATCATGAACAGAACAAGGATGCCCATAATCACTACTTTTTATTCAAATAGTTTTGGAATTCTTACACATGGCAATCAGAGAAGAAAAAATAAATAAAAGGAATCCAAATTGGAACTCATTTTTTTTTAAAATTTTGTTAATTATTTTGGGTTTATTTTATGTAGGTCTTTTCCTTCTCTTGTGTTTCTTTCCTAGAGGAGTTCCTTTAGCATTTGTTGTAAAACTGGTTTGATGGTGTTGAAATTATCTTAATTGTTGCTTGCCTGGAAAGCTTTTGATTTTTCCGCCAAATCTTAAGGGAAGTCTTGCTACGTACCGTATTCTTGGTTGTAGGTTATTCTCTTTCATTACTTTAAACAAATCATGCCTGAGAAATCAGCCAATGAGAGGTCCACATTCAGGAGACCTGGGTTGGGAAGATTCTACCCACTTGGAAAGTCTACCCACTCCAGTATTCTGGCCTAGAGAATTCAATGGACCATATAGTCCATGGGGTTGCAAAGAGTCGGACATGACTGAGTGACTTTCACTTTGGCTTTGACTCATTTCTTTTTCAATTTGGGCTCCTTTTATTTTTCTCTTCTCTAATTGCCACGTCTAGGAATTCCAAAACTATTTTGAATAATATTAGTGATAACGAGCATCATTGTTCTGTCCCTGATCTTAGAGGAAATATTTTAAGCTTTCAACTGTTGAGGATGATGTTAGTGGTGGGACTGTCATATATGGTCTTTATGATATTAAAGTAGATTCCCTCTGCATCCATTTCCTGGGGAGTGTTTAATCATAAGTGGGTGCTGAATTTTGTCGAAAGCTTTTTCTGCACCTACTAAGATGATCATATGGTATTTATTCTTCAGTGACTTAATGTGATGTATCACATTGATTGATTTGCAGATAATGAAAACATTTCATCTCTGGGATAAATCCCACTTGATCACAATGTAGGGTTCTTTTAACATAGTCTTGGATTCAGTTTGATAGTATTTTGTTGAGGATTTGGTGTCTATGTCCATGAGGGTTATTGGCCTGTAGTTTCCTTTTTCGATAGTATCTTTGTCTGATTTTGGTAACAGGATGATGATGGCTTCCTACATTGAGTTTGAGAGTGTTTATTTGCACTTTTAAAAAATATCTTAAGAAAAAAAGGTGTTCATTGCTCTCTAAATATTTGGCAGAATATTCCCATGAAACCACCTTTGACTTTTTAATCACAGTTTCAATTTCAGTGCCTGTGATTAGTTTGTTCATATTTTCCCTTTCTTTCTTGTTCAATCTTGGAATGTTGTACTTTTCTAAGAATTTGTATTTTATTCTAGGTTGTCCATTTTATTGGCATATAGTTACTTTAGTAGTCTCTCATAATCTTTTGCATTCCTGTGGTATCAGTAATAAATTTTATTTTCTCATTTCTAATTTTACTGATTCAGGTTCTTTCTCTTTTTCTCTTGACTCTGAGTAAAGGTTTATTAGTTATGTCTATGTATTCAAAGAATCAACTTTTAGTTTCAGTGAACATTGCTATTGTTCTTTTCATCTTCATTTCATTTGTTTCTTCTCTATTACATATGCTTCTTTTATTCTACAAAATGTGGGTTTTATTTCTTCTGTTTTCTCTAGTTGCAATAGGTGTAATGTTATATTGTTTGCTCTAGCTTTTTCTTATTTCCTGAGGTAATATTTTATCTCTATCATTTTCCATTATAGAACTGGTTTGCTGTGCCCCATAGGTTCGAGGTTTTCAGGACTCCCTTTTTATTTATCTTTGCACTTAAAAACTTTTCCTCCTTGATTTGTTTAGTGATCCATAGATTGTTTCACAGCATATTGATTAGCCTCCATGTCTTTGTTCTTTTGCAATTCTATTTCTTGTAGTCGATTTCTAATCTCATAGTGATCAGAAAAAATACCAAATATAATTTCATTTTTCTTAAATTTACCAAAGTTTATTTTATGGTCCAACATATAATCTATCCTGGAGACTGTTCCATGTGAACTTGAGAAGAATGGTTATCTGATGCTTTTGGATGAAATGTTTTATAAATACCAGTAAGTTCACCTGGTGTAATGGATTATTTAATTCCTGTGTTTCCTATTGATACTCTGCCTGGACGACCTGTCCATTGATGTACATGGAGTGTTAAAGTCTTCCACTATTATTGTGTCACTATTAATTTCTTCCTTTACTGCTATTAACTATTGTTTTATATATTGAAGTGTTTCTATGTTGGGTGCAAACATACATGCCATTGTTATTTCTTTTTGGATTGATCCCTGATTATTATGTAGTGTCCTTTGTTGTGACAGTTTTTACTTTGAAGTTTCTTTTCTCTGATATGAGTATTGTTACTTCATGTTTAATTTCCATTTACATGGATTAGTTTCCCTTACTTTTTGTCTTATGTGTCTTTAAATCTGAAATGATTTCTATAGATAGCATATATATAGATCTTGTTTTTGTATCTAATTGTTCAGTGTGCTTTGGTTGGTGCTTTAAACCTCTTTGACTTCCCTGGTGGCTCAGACAGTAAAGCATCTGTCTACAATGTGGGAGACCTGGGTTTGATCCCTGGATCGGGTTGGGAAGATCCCCTGGAGAAGGAAATGGCAATACACTCCAGTACTATTGCATGGAAAATCCCATGAACAGAGGAGCCTGATAGGCTACAGTGTGTGGAGTCGCAAAGGGTCAGACACGACTGAGCGACTTCACTTCACTTTTCCTTTAAACCCATTTACGTTGAAAGTAATTATCGAATTGTTTGTTCATACTGCAATTTTGCTAATCATTTCAAATAGATTTTGTAAGTCTTTTTTCTTTGCTTCCTTTTTTCTTTGATTCTTCTGTGATTGATTACTATATTTAGCATTGTGTTTGAATTGCTTTATCTTTTTCCTTTTTCCTTGTATCTATTGTAGATTTTTCGTTTGTGATTTTTATGAGGTGTTGATATAGAAGTCTGTATCTGTACAAAATTATTTTAAGTTTCTAGTCTCTTAATCTCAAAAGCCTTCATATATACTACAGTTTACTCTCCTCATTTTAGCTTTTGATGTCGTGTTTCTGTGTGGATTATTTTCTACCTTTATTGTGTATTTGCTTTTACTAGTGAGCTTTCCAACTCACAATTTTCTTGTTACTAGTTGTATCCTTCTCTTTCCCTGTAGAGAAGTTCCTTTAGCATTTGTTGTAAAGCTGGTCTGGTGGTGCTGAATTTTTTAGTTTTCTTTTCCTGTAAAGCTTTTGATTTTGCCTTTGAAATTGAATGTGAGCTTTGTGGGTAGAATATAATTGGTTTTAAGTTTTTATTTTTAAATTTATTATGCCACTAGTTCCTGACCTGCATTACTGCCATTACTCTGAATTATTTATCAAGTTGACTGCCTATCTCCATTTCACTTAGCTATTCTTCTGAAGTTTTTATCATGTCTGTTTGACTGGAACATATTTCTCCACAATCTCATTTTGTCCAACTTTCTGTTTGTGGTGTCCACTCTGCAGATTGAAGAATTGTAGTTCCTCTTACTTTTGTTGTCTGCCCCGTGGTGGATGAAGTTGGTCCAGGGGCTTGTGCATGCTTCCCGGTAGAAGGGACTGGTGCTTGTCCATTGGTGGGTGAAGTTGGATTTTGTCCCTCTGATGGGTAATGCTGCAACAAGACGTGTATCTATTGGTATAATTTGTTTCAACAAGACTTAAGGCAACCTATCTGCTGGTGGATGGAACTAGGTTCCTACCTTGTTGGTTATTTGGCCTAACACATTCTAGTTCTGAAAGCTTCAGGATGTTTGGTTGGGCCAGATCTCAGTGCCAAAATGGAAACTTCAAGATGGCTCATGTCAATGAATACTCCTGGGAGCATCTGCCACAAGTTGCCTTGACCTCAAGGAGACCTACAGGTGACCTTAGCCTCCCAAGAAGTCTTCAAGATCCAGATAGGTCTCATCTGGACTTCTATGGAGTAACTGCTTTGCCCTAGGTTCAGTGAAGGTGAAATATCTTGTGTACATTCCAAGAGTGGACTCTTTATTTTCCCCAGTCCTGTGAAGCTCCTGCAATTAGGTGCCACTGGCCTTCAAATCCAAATTCTCTGGGGTCTTTTATTGATGTCAAACTCTCAAGCTGGAGAGCTTGAGATGGGTCTCAGAGCTCCCACTCCTGTGGGAGAACCTTGAGATATCAGAATTTTACAGCTTATGGGTCACCACAACCCCTCCCACAGATATGGAATTTGATTATGTCATGAAAGCTCCCCATCTACTATCACACTGTGGCTTCCACTTTGTCTTTAAATATAGAACTCATTTTTGTTGTTGCTGCTGTTGTTGTTCTGTCCACAAGTTGTATCTGATTGTTTGTGACCCCATGAACTGCAGAAGACCATAATTCCCCATGCCTCTGTCTTCTTTATACTCCAGCTCTCACAACCATACATGACTACTGGAAAGGCCATAGCCTTGACTATATGGGCTTTGTCAGAAAAGTGATGTCTTCGCTTTTCAACATACTGTCTATATTTGTCACAGTATTCTTGCCAAGAAACAATCATCTTCTAATTTCATGGCTGTAGTCACCATCACCACCTGAAGTGACTTTAGAGCCCAAGAGGAAATCTGTCACTGTTTCAACTTTTCCCTTTTTATTTGCCATGATATGATAGTGTTATATGCTATGATCTTATTTTCTTAATATTTATTTTTAAGCCAGCTTTTTCACTCTCCTCTTTCATACACATCAAGAGGTTCTTTAATTCCTCTTCCCTTTCTGCTATTAGAGTGGTATCATTTGTATATCAGAGGTTGTTGATATTTCTCCCATCAATCTTGATTGTAGCTTGTAATTCATCCAGCCCAGCATTACTCAATAAGGCAAAGTTGTTTTCTGAAGAGAGTTTACAAATAGCTGAAGAAAGAAGAGAATCAAAAAGCAAGGGAGGAAGGGAAAGGTACACCCAACTAAACACAGAGTTCACAGAGTTCCAGAGAATAGCAAGGAGAGACAAGAAGGCCTTCTTCAATGAACAATGAAAAGAAATAGAGGAAAATGACAGAAGGGGAAAGATTAGAGATTTATTCAAGAAAACTGGAACTATCAAAAGGAACATTTCATCCAAAGATGGGCACAATAAGGCAGAGAGACCTAAAGACCTTATAGAGATCAAGAAGAGATGGAAAGAAGAGACAACTCTATTAAAACATGCGCGCGCGTGCACACACACACACACACACACACACACACTTAATGATATGGATAACCACGATGGTGTGGTCATTCACTCAGAGTCAGGCATTTTAGAATGTGAAGTCAAGTGGACCTTATGAAACACTACTGTTAATAAAGCTAGTGGAGATGATGGAATTCAAGCAGGGCTATTTAAATTCTTAAGAGATAATGCTACTAGAGTACTGTACTCAATATGTTAGCAAATTTGGAAAACTCAGCAGGGGCCACAGCACTGGGAAAGGCCAATCTTTATCCAAATTCCAAAGAAGGGAAGTATTAAAAAGTGTTTAAACCACTGGACAATTGTACTCATTTCCTATGCAAGTTGTTATGTTCAAAATCCTGCATGCTAGATGTCAGCATTGTGTGAACTGAGAACTTCCATAGGCCCAAAGTAGTTTAGAGAAGGCAGAGGAAACAAAAATCAAATTGCAAACTTTCACTGGATCATAGAGAAAGCAAGAGAATTCCAGAAAAAGAAAATCTACCTCTGTTTCATTGACTACCCTAAAGCCTTTTGTGTGGATCTTAACAAACTGTGGAAAACTCTTAAAGAGATGGGACTACCAGACCATATTACCTGTCTCATGAAAAACCTATATGTTGGTAAAGAAGCAACAGTTAGAACCTTGTATGGAACAACTGAGTCATTCAGGGTTGAGAACAGAGTATTACAAGGCTGTTTATTGTAACCCTGTTTACTTAAGTTATATACAGAGGTCATCATGAGAAATGCCAGTGTGGGTTAGTTACGAGCTTGAATCAAAGTTTCCGGGAGAAAGGTCAATAAACTCAGATGTGCAGATAATACCATTTTAATGGCAGAAAGAAATTAAAGAACCTCCTTGTAAAGGAGGAGAGTGAAAAAGCTTGCTTAAAAATAGATATTAATTAAACTAAGATCATGGCATCCAACCCCATTACTCCATGCCCAATAGAAGAGGAAACGTGGGAGCAGTGAAAGATTTCCACTTATTGGGCTCTAAAATCGCTGCAGATGGTGACTGCAGCCTTGACATTAGAACATTATTGCTTCTTGGTAGGAAAACTATGATAAACTTAGTGTGCTGAATAGGAAAGACATTACTTCACCAACAAAGGTTCTTATAGTCAAGGTTATTATCTTTCCAGTAGTTATGTACAGTTGTGAGAGATGGACCATAAAGAAGGCAGAACACCAAATAATTTATGACTATATCTTTTGTATCATATTCCATTATTTTATGTCAATGATTGTTCAGCAGTTAATTATGATTTGGGTGTTTTCATGGGAGCAGGTGAGCTCATGTTTTATTCTGCCATCATATGTGAAACCAAGTTCAATGCAGGCATATTGCAAAGACTGAACTTATTAAGAATCAGCCAATGCCAGCATAAGCATAGGATGGCAGAGACCAAGGTGTCACATTGGCATCTCATGTCCAAGAACACCTTATTTACTCAGTGGACACTGCAGATTGTCTTGATTTCCTGGTCTCATGAGAATGTTTCAGTGTCCTTGTGTGAGCATGTGTCACAATCAGAGGCCAGGTGTGTACTTTGTTATTGTGATTATTCACTGTTTTTTTAGGTTACCTAACTAAGGATGTGGGTCTTGACTGTAATCTGTCTTCACCTCTCTTACTCATTTCATTATTCCCTCTTTGCATTTTTCATGGTGGAAAAATATTTTCTGCTAATCTTCAAGTCTTTTCATAAATAGTTGCTTTATTAATAATTGTAATGTTGGTTCATCCATTGGGAGGAGATGAGCTCAATGTTTTTTTTTACTCTTTCATCTGGGCCACTCTATTTCACAAATATTTTCTTGTTTTGAAAATAATCTGGTGGTTGTTTAGTCTCTAAATCGCGTCCATCCATGGACTGTAGCCCACGAGGCTCTTCTGTCCATGGGAATTTCTAGGCAAGAATATGGGAGTGGGTTGCTATTTCCTTCTCCAGGCGATTTTCAAAACCTAGGAATCGAACCCGGGTCTGGAGCATTGCAGGCATTTTCCTGAGTCAGATCAGTTCAGTCACTCAGTCATGTTCAACTATTTGTGACCCCAAGAACCATAGGACTTCAGGCCTCCCTGTCCATCACCAACTCCTGGAGTCCACCCAAATCCATGTCCATTGAATTGGTGATGCCATCCAACCATCTCATCCTCTGTAGTCCTCTTCTCCTCCTGCCCTCATTCTTTCCCAGCATCAGGGTTTTTCAAATAAGTCAGCTCTGCATATCAGATGGCCAAATTATTGAAGTTTCAGCTTCAACATCATTTCTTCTAATGAACATCCAGGACTGATCTCCTTTAAGATCTACTTGCAGTCCAAGGGACTCTCAAGGGTTTTCTCCAACACATCAAAAGCATCAAAAGTTCAAAAGCATCAATTCTTTGGTACTCAGCCTTCTTTATAGTCCAACTCTCATATCCATACATGACCACTGGAAAAACCATAGCCTTGACTAGACGGACCTTTGTTGACAAAGGTCTCTGCTTTATGTGCTCTCTAGGTTGGTCATAACTTTCCTTCCAAGGAGTAAGCGTCTTTTAATTTTATGACTACAATTACCACCTGCAGTGATTTTGGAGCCTCCCAAAATAGTCAGCCACTGTTTCTACTGGTCCCCTATCTATTTCCCATGAAGTGATGAAACCAGATGCCATGATCTTAGTTTTCTGAGTGTTGAGCTTTAAGCCAACTTTTTCACTCTCCTTTTTCACTTTCATCAAGAGGCTCTTTAGTTTTTCTTCATTTTCTGCCAAAAGGGTGATGTCTTCTGATCTGAGGTTATATATCAATAACTGATATTTCTCCTGGCAATCTTGATTCCAGCTTGTGCTTCACCCAGCTCAGCAATGCTCATGATGTACACTGCATATAATTTAAATGAGCATGGTAATGATATGCAGCCTTGATGTACTCATTTTCCTATTTGAACCAGTCTGTTGTTCCATGTTCAGTTCTAACTGTTGCTTCCTGACCTGCATATAAGTTTCTCAAGAAGCAGGTCAGGTGGTCTGAATTCCCATCTCTTTCAGAATTTTCCACAGTTTATTGTGACCCACAAAGTCAAAGGCTTTGGCATAGTCAATAAACCAGAAATAGATGTTTTTCAAGAAGTCTCTTGCTTTTTTGGTGATCCAGCTGGTGTTGGCAATTTGGTCTCTGGTTCCTCTGCCTTTTCTAAAACCAGCTTGAACATCTGGAAGTTCATGCTTCACATATTGCTGAAGCCTGGCTTTGAGAATTTTGAGCATTATTTTACTAGCATGTGAGAGGAGCTCAATTGTGTGGTAGTTTAATCATTCTTTGGCATTGCCTTTCTTTGGATTAGAATGAAAAGTGACATTTTCCAGTCCTGTGGCCACTGCTATGTTTTTTAAATCTGCTGACATATTGAGTACAGCACTTTCACAGCATCATTTTGTAGGATTTGGAATAGCTCAACTGGAATTTCATCAACTCCACTAGCTTTGTTCATAGTGATGCTTCCTAATGCCCACTTGACTTCACATTCCAGGATATGTGGCTCTAGGTGAGTAATCACATCATCATGATTATCTGGATCATGAAGATCCTTCTTATACAGTTCTTCCTTGTATTCTTGCTACCTTTCCTTAATATATTCTGCTTCCATTAGGTACATACCATTTTTGTCCTTTATCGAGCCCATCTTTTCATGAAATATTCCCCTGGTATCTCTAATTTTCTTGAAGAGATCTCTAGTCTTTTCTATTCTATTGTTTTCTTCTATTCCTTTGCTCTGATCACTGTGGAGGGCTTTCTTATCTATCCTTGCTATTCTCTGGAACTGCGCATTCAAATGGGTATATCTTTCCTTTTCTCCATTGTTTTTCACTTCTCTTCTTTTCACAGCTATTTGTAAGGCCTTCTCAGACAGCCATTTTGCCTATTTTTATTTCTTTTTCTAGGGGATAGTCTTGACCACTGCCTCCTGTACAATGTCATGAACCTCCATCCATAGTTCATCAGGTACTCTATCAGATCTAGTCCTCTATATCTATTTCTCACTTCCACCTCATAATCATAAGGGGTTAGATTTAGGTGACACCTGAATGGCCTAGTGGTTTTCCATAGTTTATTCTGTTTCAGTCTGAATTTGGCAATAAGGAGAGCCACAGTCAGCTCCCAGTCTTCTTTTTGCCAACTGTATAGAGCTTCTCCAGCTTTGGCTGCAAAGAATATAATCAATCTGATTTCGGTGTTGACAATCTGGTGATGTCCATGTGTAGAGTCTTCTCTTGTGTTGTTGGAATTTATATTATATTTTAAGTGATTTGATAAAGTTACTTCATACAGAGAGACATATCCTTTTGTGGATTTGAAAAGCCAATATCATAAAGGGTTGTTTTTTTCTTTTTAGCCTCAAATTAATCTATAAATAGAAAACTACTGAGATAACAATCCTAACAGAGTTGATTTAACCTGAAAAATAATCAAAAAATGTATATAGAATTGTATACAGCAAAAATATCACCCTGACTCTCTTGAAAAGGAATATGGATAGGCTTAGATTAGTAAAAATTAATATGTTGAAAAAATAAATTATAAATATATGTAATCTCAGTACATAAAAAGAATCTAATAAGAGATAAATAGAGTAGCAAATAAGATTTATAACAGACTACATAGATACTAGAATGAGTGAGTGCCTGATAGCTAATAGGGTTTTGATATATGTGAAAAAATTATAAAAAAAAATAAATGAAAGTTTTAAAAAATGTTATATTTAAACTTAATATATATGTACAATAAGAGTACAAGAAATATAATGGAGAGAGACAATACCAACAAAATATGCAATAATTAATGATTTGTAAAAATAATATGAAAAATAAATCAAAACATAAATGATCCAGTAGAAAGAAAGTGGTCAAAAAGATAATAGATAACTCACCTGGAAATAAATTGAAATTTTTAGAAACAGATGGAAAGATATTCAATGATTTCCTTAATCAGGAGTGTATAAACTAAAATGATGTTCTAAGACTTTATCATCATGATATAGTTAGGAATTAATACATCTTATTATAAGCATTAGCAATAAAAACTGTAAATAGAAACTATATATACTGCCAATGATGATATCACTTTGGAGAACAATGGGGCAATCTCTACCAAAGAAATACATGAACATTCTAAGCTCAAACAATTCCTTTTCTTCCTGTTTTTGAGCATATGTCTAGGGCTATTTATTGCAGTAATCAGGAGGAGGAATACATGTATACCTGTGGTGGATACATGTTGATGTATGGCAAAACCAATACAATAATGTAAAGCAATTAACCTCCAATTAAAATAAATAAATTTATGTAAAAAATAAAAGGCAAAGCATTATTGATATCATGTTTGCAGCAGTGGAGTAAGTATATTATAATATTTTCATAAAAGAACACCTTTTACAATTAAAAATTATTAGCTTTATTAAGAACAACAAAATTAGAAATATAGCTCTCAGTTCAGTTCAGTTCAGTCACACAGTCGTGTGCAACCCCATGAATTGCAACACACCAGCCCTCCCTGTCCATCAGCAACTAATGGAGTTAACTCAAACTCACGTCCATCAAGTCGGTGATGCCATCCAGCCATCTCATTCTCTGTCATCCCCTGGTCCTCCTGCCCCCAATCCTTCCCAGCATCAGAGTCTTTTCCAATGAGTCAACTCTTCACATGAGGTGGCCAAGTACTGGAGTTTCAGCTTTAGCACCAGTCCTTCCAAAGAACACTCAGGACTGATCTCCTTTAGAATTGACTGGTTGGATCTCTTTGCAGTCCAAGGGACTCTCAAGAGTCTTCTCCAACATCACAGTTCAAAAGCATCAGTTTTTCGGTACTCAGCTTTCTTCACAGTCCAAATCTCACACCTGTACATGACCACTAGAAAAACCATAGCATTGACTAGATGGACCTTTGTTGGCAAAGCAATGTCTCTGCTTTTCAAAATGCTGTCTAGGTTGATCAAAACTTTCCTTCCAAGGAATAAGCGTCTTTTAATTTCACGGCTGCAATTGCCATCTGCAGTGATTTTAGAGCCTCCAAAAATAAAGTCTGACATTATTTACACTTATTCCCCATCTATTTCCCATGAAGTGATGGGACCAGATGCTGTGACCTTAGTTTTCTGAATGTTGAGCATTAAGCCAACTTTTTCACTCTCCTCTTTCACTTTCATCAGGAGGCTTTTCATTTCCTCTTCACTTTCTGCCATAAGGGTGGTGTCATCTGCATATCTGATGTTATTGATATTTCTCCCAGAAATCTTGATTCCAGCTTGTGCTTCTTCCAGCCCAGTGTTTCTCATGATGTACTCTGCATATAAGTTAAATAAGCAAGGTGACAATATACAGCCTTAACATACTCCTTTTCCTATTTGGAACCAGTCTGTTGTTCCATGTAGCTCTAGTAAATAGCAAAATGACACCAATATTATTTATGTAAAGTTTTATGCTGGGAGGGATTGGGGGCAGGAGAAGAAGGGGACGGCAGTGGAGGAGATGGCTGGATGACATCACTGACTCGATGGACACGAGTCCAAGTGAACTCCGGGCATTGGTGATGGACAAGGATGCCTGGTGTGCTGTGATTCATGGGGTCGCAAAGAGTCAGACACGACTGAGCTACTGAACTGAACTGTGTAAACTTTGATTCACACACATATATACTGCTGCTGCTGCTAAGTTGCTTCAGTCGTGTTCAACTCTGCGTGACCCCACAGACAGCAGCCCACCAGGCTCCCCTGTCCCTGGGTTTCTCAAGGCAAGAACACTGGAGTGAGTTGCCATTTCCTTCTCCAATCCATGAAAGTGAAGAGTGAAAGTGAAATCGCTCAGTCACATCCAACTCCTAGCTACCCCATGGACTGCAGCCTAACAGACTCCTCCGTCCATATGCAATAAAGTACAAATATGTAAATGAGACGTTGCATACCCGTAAGAGTATGGGTTACTTCTGAGGATAAAGGCTCAAAAATATATTGGAGAGAAAAGGCTTTAGCATTAACTATAAAACACTTTCCCTTTAATAGGAAGTTGTATTATAGATCAATAGCATAAAATGATAGCTATTATATAAATATGCAGGTTATTTTATGTGTACATTAATTTCTTTATAATTAGTAAAAATACAATCAGAAGCCTAAAATTACAGTAAATATGCATCCCTCATCCCAGCTAATGCAGATCTGGCATCCTAAAGAAAATAATAATTAGCATCTCACCTCAGTGATTCACAATAATGCTAACAGTTCTGCAGTACTTCATATACCAGGGTGAGAGAGTGCAAAGAGCAAAATCCCATTGGCTAAGATTCTTTTAGAAATGTACTTCATTCACCTCAAGTTGTGAACTCAGAGGTAGTATGATGATTAAATAATGCATATCTACAAATAACTTAAAACAGTGTCTAGTAAACACCCAATAAATGCTATTATTGCTGCTCTCATAACATGAGAGAAATTAGAATTTATAAGCTCTCAAAATTATTAACAAATCAACAATATCAAAATGTAGTTAAGAATTGGCATTAGGGAACCACTTAGGTAAAAACATTCCAACTTACATGTCATTTAATGTGTCTGTCTCAGTTAAAGAATTTTTATAAATAGACTCATACCTTTTTTATCTTGTAAATAAAAAAGTTGAATAGGAATAGCAGCCCCAGTAATGAATTAGAATCAACATTGTAGTGGATTTCACTTTTTTTTTGTGTGTGTGTAACAAAGTTTTATTAAAGTATAAAGGAGATAGAGAAAGCTTCTGACATAGGCATCAGAAGGGGGTAGAAAGAGTACCCACTTCTTAATTTTAGCAATGAGTTTATATATTCTCCAACTAATCCAATGAAGGTCTGGAGGTTGTAAAGACCTCACCAGACCTACTCCCATAATTAACGTTTTAAGATAACAGAATTAGCCAGAAGGTTTAATCCAGAGACTGTCCTCAGGCAGAATACATAATACATTGCTGTTATATAATCCTTGTAAAGAGAAGGTTTAATCCAGAGACTGCCCTCAGGCAGAATACATTGTTGTTATATAATCCTAAGGAATGTAGAGAAATAAGTTTGTCCTTTCTTCCTCCTTGAGAGTTCCAGACCCCTCTCTCCTTGGGGACCCCTAGACTTCTTATCAACCTGCCTAGGAAGTGACTCTCTCATTCCCCCTGTTCTTTTAGGAGAATTATGTTGCCTAGGGAAAAGGGGCGTCGTTTTCGTTCCATAACTGCTTCCGAGCTGAGAAGGGGCGTTGTCCCTAAATTGGGGAGGCAACATATTCTCCTAACCCTCATACTGAGGATATCTGATCCAGGGGCCCCAAGTAGTATTTGGAGGAAGTTGCAGCAGTAGCAGGAGTTTGAGCAGCCATTTGTAACTTAAAAGCTTTCATGTGGCTAGAAACAAAATTCAGTTATACAGTTACAGATGTAAGGCAACATAGTCATTACAACAAGTTAAAATCAAAATTAAAAGTCACATTAAGTCCATAGTTAAAGTGCAACATATTGCACCAGTCCATTTTAGGGTTGGTAGATGTCCTCAGATGAAGAAGAGGCATCGCATGTTGTTGTTGTCAAAGGTATTCACAGACTTGGAGAAAGTCCTTTCCTTGAAGTGGAGATGTCCACCACGGGAAGCCTTCCACTGATGAAGAGAATCTTTGTAACCTCCTTAGCCTGTTCACTACGACAGAGAAAAGCCTCAATCCATCTAGTAAAAGTATCTACCCAAACTTGTAAGCAAGAATATCCATTAGCTTTTGCCATATGAGTAAAATCAATTTCCCAGTCCTCTCAAGGATACTTCCCACTTCATTGTAATCCAGATTTTGCTTCCAAAACCTGTTCAGCAGTCACCATGGCATAACCTGCTTTACGCTTTCCATCCCGAACAAAAGAACTGCCATCTGTAAATATTTCCAGGTCAGGATTGTCTAATGAGGTGTCCAATAGATCGTCCCGAGCTGCATAGTTTAAAGTTAGAATTGAGAACAATCGTGATCAGGTGTTTCATTTTCCTTTTCAGGAAGGAAAGTGGCAGGATTTAAATTTCCATAGACTTTAAGCTTAGTTGCTTGTCCTTCTAACAACAATGACTGATATTTAAGAAGCCTACTGTCTGTCATCCAAATATTAACGTTAGAACTTAAGATTCCACTCACATCATGAGAAGTCAGTACGGTAAGGTTTCATCCATTAATTATTTTTAAAGCTTTAGGTGCTAATAAAGCTGCTGCCCCAATTACTCTTAGGCAGTGGGGCCACCCACGTGAAACTACATCTAATTCTCTGCTTAGATAAGCAATAGGTTGCTGGTGAGGCTCTCGGGGTTGTGTCAAGATTCCCAAGGCCATGCCTTTCCTTTCAGTGACAAACAAATTAAAGTCTGACCCCCGTGGGCAAGCTCAGAGCAGGAGCTTGCAGAAGAGCAGTCTGAAGAACCTTAAAAGCCTTTTGAGTTTCTGGAGACCAAACCAGTTTGTCAGTTTGGGCCTGCTGAGTTTCAGCTATAAGTTTATATAAAGGCTGGGCAAGTTCCCCATAACCCGGAATCCAAATGTGACAGTAACCTGTGATTCCCAAAAATCCTCTCAATTGTCTTAAAGTCATAGGTAGGGGATGATTTAGTATAGGCTTAATTCTCTCAGGGCCTATGGCGCTAGTCCCTTCTGATATGATTAGACCCAGATATCTAACTGATTGTTGACAAAGCTGAGCCTTTTCTCTTGATGCCTTGCAACCACAGCCTGTGAGAAAGTTTAAGAAATCTTCTGAGGCTCGCGCGAACAAGCTTCCTGTCTCTGCACAGAGCAAAATATCGTCTACATATTGTAACACCACCACTTCAGAGCTATTAAAGTTTTGTAGATCTCGTGACAAACTTTGTCCAAATAACTGAGGACTGTCACGAAATCCCTGGGGTAAAACTGTCCAGGTTAACTGAGAAGCTGGCTGCATAGGGTCTTCAAAGGCAAATAGAAATTGACTTTCCTCCGCCAAAGGCACTGAATAGAAGGCATCTTTTAAATCAATTACTGAGAAATATTTGGCTCGTTCAGGAATTTCAGACAATAGAGTATAAGGATTAGGCACTACAGGGTGTAAAGGAATTACAGCCTCATTTATTATACGTAAATCTTGAACTAGTCTCCATTTACCATTTGATTTCTTTATACCCAAAATAGGAGTATTGCAAGGACTGTTACAGGGAATTAATAGTCCCTGTTCCTTTAAATTTTCAATGATGGGTTTTAACCCTTCCTTAACCTCAGGTTTCAGAGGATACTGTTTCTTATGTGGAAATAAGTGTGGGTCTTTGAGCTTGACAACTACAGGAATAGCATTTTGCGCTCGACTCACAGATTTTCCATCAGCCCATACTCTAGGATTTACATTTTGTTCAACTAGAGGGAAAGAAAGGGAGGGCTCCATATTCATAAAAACAGAGGCATGGACCTTGCTCAGTATGTCCCTCCCCAAAGGGGTGAGGGAGATTCTGGCACGATCAGAAACACTTTTACAATTACTAGTGTATTAGTACTCCTAGCCCTGGCTAATGCAAATGAAAAAGTGTGAAGTTTGGAACTGATCATTTCAGAATTCAAACAGTATACAGATTTCTTTACAAGGAAAATAATATTCAAAAATATTTATTAAATAATCTTTACTTCAAAAAATTATTTTATAAAAAAATAATGCTATAATTTACTTCCCAAGGTTGTTAGGTTTATAGCTGTATAAAAATAAAGTCACATGAAGGAACCTAACCCTAATGTATGTAATATTAGTTTCCTCTGTTAAAATACCACCAGACTACACAATATTTAGTGTTCTATTATTTAATATTGGTATTTCTCATTATCACAACTCAGTCATTTTTATACGAATCACTTGTAAATCATGATCAACCTAAAATATATATCCTTATAAGTCAGTTTAGCTGTACACTTCCATTTCACTGGAAGTAACTCCATATACACTATTCCAAGTAACTCTATATGCATTATTAAACATTATTTACCACAACTACCTTTTTTAATTCAGTCATTCAATACAAACACATATAGACATGCATACACACACACACACACACACACACACACACACACAAAGCAGTTAGAATAACTGGGAAATTCTTTAAAATGTAAATTTACTGATGCAACTACCATCCACATAAGCTCCCCAATGTCTCAGAGATAACATGGAATCCACTTAAATGTATTTTTCCCTTACCATGGATGGAAGCAAAGAAAACCAGTATGGCTATTGTTTTATCTTAAAATCCCCTTCTATGCTTCTCATCTTCACTTCCTTACTCAAAGCCAGTAGTTAAGAGAATCTACACCAGTAACTGAGATCAATTTACAGTGGAAGTTTCATTGCTTCTTTAACATATCAATAGATCATTAATTGAGAATATAGGTATTTAGCCTCTTAATGCAGTTCTCAGGGGAAAAAGTAATAATGCTGATTAAGCAGAATAATCAGTACATCACCAAGATGACAAAGCAAGAGACCCCAGTATTCTTCTATTTCCACACAAAGATCAAAAGTATTTGATCCCCAAAATACTAAAACACTCTACATTTGGAGATCTCAGGAGTCCACTTTAAAAACTTAAGCAACACAAAATTAACATCAGATAGATAATAAGTGAAACATAAAGCCTGAACTTGTAAACCTCCTAGAAGAAAACAGAAGGGAAATTTTGAATTAGTCTTAGCAATGACTCACTAGTTGTGACACTAAAATTTCAAGCAACAGAAGCAAAAATAAATAAGTGGGACTACATCTAACTTAAAAGCTTATCCCTACAAGTGAAACAGCAAAATGAAAAGACAATCTTTGGGATGGGAGATGATATCTGCAAACCATGTATCAGATAATTTGATATTATCCAAACTACCTATGGAACTTCTACATCTCAATGACAAAATAACAGACAATTGATTAAAATAGATATAGAAACTGAATAGACTATTTTCCAAAGAAAGCATACTAATAGCCAACTCGTATGTAGAGAAATGTTTAACATCACTAATCATCAGGGAAATGTAAATCAGAACAATAATTAGATAACATCTCACACCTGGTAGAATGTAGAGTATTAAAAATATTAGAAATGACAAACATTGACAAAGATGTGAAGAAAAGTATACTCTTGTGCACTTTTGGTGGGAATGTAAATTAATAGTCACTATTGAATCAGTATGGAGTTCCTCAAAAAAAAAAAAAAATATATATATATATAACTAATAAGACATATATGATCTCTCAGTCCCACTTCTGGGTATATATCCAAAGGAAAAAAAAATCTATTGCAAAGAGATATCTGCACTTCCATGTTTATTCCACCATTACTCACAATAACCAAGACATGAAAACAGCCTAAGTTTTGCTCTAAGGATGAATTTGTAGGAGATATGTGAAAATGTAATATTACCCAGCACTAAATAATAAAGAAGCCCTACCATTGGTGATACCATTAATGAATCTTGAGAGCATTATGCAAAGTGAAATATCAGACAGAGAAGGATAAATGCTGTGTAATATGACATACATATAGAATCTAAAAGAACCAGAATCATAGAAACAGAATGTTGACTGGTGACTATCAGGGTCATGAGAGGTGAGAGAAATAGAAAGATACTGTTCAAAGGGTACTAACTTTTAGTTGTATGGAGGAATAAATTCTGGGGATCCACACCATGGTAACTATAGTCAACAATATATTATATCTTTGAAAGTCTCTATGAGAGTCAAGTTCCCATGTTCTTACCACCAACGACAAGAACAACAACAACAACAAATGACAGTTAAGTGAGGTGTGGGATGTTTTAAATAATCTTATGGTAGTATATGTATTTTGCATATATATATATATATAATATATATATATATGAAATCTTCACATTGCATACACATCTTATAGTTCATAAAACTAGAATGACAAAAGGAATGAGGTTATATTAGTAGTTTACCAAAGTAATATCAGTTATTTTCTCCCTAGCCCTATTACTTCCCCTCTTGCCCCTCCATGTACTTGTTGGGTTGTAAATTAACAGAAAATGTCTTTACATTTGTGACTTTTAATAAAAATTTCAAATATACAAGTTAAATTTTAGAGTTTTAAAATGTCACTTTTAATGTGTTTTATTAAAAAATAAAATAGAAAAAATCATAAGGGAACAGTGAAGAATTAAAAACCAAAGTAAAAATCTAATCATACATTTGTTTTCCTTTAACTTGAGACTTTGAATCACTAATTAACCTAAAAATACAAGCACATGCTATGTTAACTGTGGACGCAGTATAGTGTTTTTAAGTAAACCAGTATTCCGACACTAATAATTAATGAGTTAACGGCTGTGGCTATTTTGGAACACTTTTAAAATATAATTTTATGTAGAACATACAGGCTTACTGTTAAGTGGGAAATCATAAAATTTTAGATACAGAAGAAAATTTAAAGGGCATATAACCCTTGGCAATATAAAATGCTGCTTTCCAGAAAATGGCAGAGCCTGTTATGTATGGTAGTTGGGGCTTACTTAGAATTCAGTAATTATTTGCCTACTATTTTTTTTTCTGTGCTAGTAACATCAGGTTACTACTATAATGATCTTACAGAACTTTCAATAAAGATCTGAAAAGAGCCAGACGTGTTTTTCATTAATTTTTGCCAATTGGCAGAGATGCTGGTTTCCTTACTACTAATTTATCTCTGAGATATCTTATCATTATTTCTAAAGTTTATCCAGCCCTGTTCAACAAAATAAATCAAAACATTTCTAACTGTTCTGGCAATTTCTTCTCTTGCACATGTCACTTGTTGACTATGATGACTCCTCTATTTCTTCAAAGGGATTATTGCCCACAATAGTAGATATAATGGTAAGCTGAGTTAAATTCATCCATTCCAGTCTATTTTAGTTCACTGATTCCAAAAATGTCAATGTTCACTCTTGCCATCTCTTGTTTGCCCACTTCCGATTTGCCTTGATTCATAGACCTAACATTCCAGGTTGCAATTTAATATTGCTCTTTAAAACAGACCTTGCTAGAATTTTGTTAAGGATTTTTGCATCAGTGATATTGGCCTGTAGTTTTCTTTTTATTGTGGTGTTTTTTTCAGGTTTTGGTATTAGGGTGATGGTGGCCTCATAGAATGAGTTTGGAAGTTTACCTTCCTCTGCAATTTTCTGGAAGAGTTTGAGTAGGATAGGTGTTAGCTCTTCTTGAAATTTTTGGTAGACTATAGCTGTGAAGCCATCTGGACCTGGGCTTTTGTTTGCTGGAAGATTTCTGATTACAGTTTCATTTTCCATGCTTGTGATGGGTCTGTTAAGATTTTCTATTTCTTCCTGGTTCAGTTTTGGAAAGTTGTACTTTTCTAAGAATTTGCCCATTTCTTCCACGTTGTCCATTTTATTGGCATATATTGCTGATAGTAGTCTCTTAAGAGCCTTTGTATTACTGTGTTGTCTGTTGTGAACTCTCCATTTTTATTTCTAATTTTATTGATTTGATTTTTTTCTCCTTGTTTCTTGATGAGTCTGGCTAACGGTTTGTCTATTTTATTTATCCTTTCAAAGAACCAACTTTCTGCTTTGTTGATTTTTGCTATGGTCTCTTTTGTTTCTTTTGCATTTATTTCTGCCCTGATTTTTAAGATTTATTTCCTTCTACTAACTCTGGGGTTCTCTATTTCTTCCTTTTCTAGTTGCTTGAGGTGTAGAGTTAAGTTATTTATTTGTCTTTTTTCTTATTTCTTGAGGTATGCCTCTATTGTTATGAACTTTCCCATTAGAACTGCTTTTACAGTGTCCCACAGGTTTTGGGTTGTTGTGTTTTCATTTTCATTCATTTCTATGCATGCTTTGATTTCTTTTTGATTTCTTCTGTGATTTGTTCGTTATTCAGAAGGGTGTTTTTCAGCTTCCAAATGTTGGAATTTTTAATAGTTTTTCTCCTGTAATTGAGATCTAACCTTAGTGCATTATGGTCAGAAAAGATTCTTGGAATGATTTCAATTTTTTTGAATTTATTAAGGTTAGATTTATGGCCCAGGATGTGATCTATCCTGGAAAAGGTTCCGTGTGCACTTGAGAAATAGGTGAAATTCATTGTTTTGGAGTGAAATGTCCTATAGATATTAGGTCTAACTGGTCTATTGTATCATTTAAAGTTTGCATTTGTTTGTTAATTTTCTGTTTACTTGATCTGTCCATAGGTGTGAGTGGGGTATTAAAGTCTCCCACTATTATTGTGTTATTATTAATTTCCCCTTGTTAGCATTTGTCTTACATATTGCAGTGCTCCTATGTTGGGTACATGTATATTTATAGTTGTTATATCTTCTTCTTGGAATCCAGCAACACATTAAAAAGATCATACATCATAACCAAATGGGCTTTATCCAGGGATGCAAGGATTCTTCAATATCTGCAAATCAATCAATGTAATTCACCACATTAACAAATTGAAAAATAAAAGCCATATGTTTTCTCAATAGATGCAAAGAAGGCCTTTGACAAAATTCAACATCCATTTATGATAAAAACTCTTCAGAAAGCAGGAATAGAAGGAACGTACCTCAACATAATAAAAGCTATATATGACAAACCCACATCAAACATTATCCTCAATGGTGAAAAATTGAAAGCATTTCCACTTAAGTCAGGAACAAGACAAGAGTGCCCACTTTCACCACTACTATTCAATATGGTTCTGGAAGTTTTTGCCACAGCAACCAGAGCAGAAAAATAAATAAAAGTAATCCAAATTGAAAAAGAAAAAGTAAAACTCTCACTGTCTGCAGATGACATGATCCTTTACATAAAAAATCCTAAAGACTCCACCAGAAAACTACTAGAGCTAATCAATGAATATAGTAAAGTTGCAGGATATAAAATCAACACTCAGAAATCCCTTGCATTCCTATACACTAATAATGAGAAAGTAGAAAAAGAGGTTAAGGAGACAATTCCATTCACCATTGCAATGAAAAGAATAAAACACTTAGGAATATACCTACCTAAGAAACTAAAGACCTATATATAGAAAACTATAAAACACTGGTGAAAGAAATCAAAGAGGACACTAATAGATGGAGAAATATACCATGTTCATGGATTGGAAGAGTCAATATAGTGAAAATGAGTATACTACCCAAAGCAATATAAAGATTCAATGCAATCCCTATCAAGCTACCAGCGGTATTTTTCACAGAACTAGAACAAATAATTTCAAGATTTGTATGGAAATACAAAAAACCTTGAATAGCAAAAGCAATCTTGAGAAAGAAGAATGGAACTGGAGGAATCAACTTGCCTGACTTCAGGCTCTACTACAAAGCCACAGTCATTAAGACAGTATGGTACTGGCACAAAGACAAAAATATAGATCAATGGAACAAAATAGAAAGCTCAGAGATAAATCCACACACCTGTGGACACCTTATCTTCAACAAAGGAAGCAAGAATATCCAATGGAGTAAAGACAATCTCTTTAACAAGTGGTGCTGGGAAAACTGGACAACCACTTGTAAAAGAATGAAACTAGATCACTTTCTAACACCATACACAAAAATAAACTAAAAATGGATTAAAGAACTAAATGTAAGACCAGAAACTATAAAACTCCTAGAGGAGAACATAGGTAAAACATTCTCTGATATAAATCACAGCAGGATCCTCTATGATCCAGCTCCCAAAATACTGGAAATAAAAGCAAAAATAAACAAATGGGATCTAATTAAAATTAAAAGCTTCTGCACAACAAAGGAAACTATAAGCAAGGTGAAAAGACAGTCTTATAAATGGGAGAAAACAATAGCAAATGAAGCAACTGACAAACAACTAATCTCAAAGATATACAAGCAACTTATGCAGCTCAACTCCAGAAAAATAAACGATCCAATCAAAAAATGGGCCAAAGAACTAAATAGGCATTTCTCCAAAGAAGACATATGGATGGCTAACAAACACATGAAAAGATGCTCAACCTCACTCATTATCAGAGAAATGCAAATCAAGACCACAATGAGATACCATTTCACACGAGTCAGAATGGCTGTGATCCAAAATTCCACAAGCAATAAATGCTGGAGAGGATGTGGAGAAAAGGGAACCCTCTTACACTGTTGGTGGGAATGCAAACTAGTACAGCCATTATGGAAAACAGTGTGGAGAGTTCTTAAAAAATTGCAAATAGAACTGTCTTATGACCCAGCAATCCCACTGCTGGGCATACACACCAAGGAAACCAGAATTGAAAGAGACACATGTGCCCCAATGTTCATTGCAGCACTGTTTATAATAGCCAGGACATGGATACAACCTAGATATCCATCAGCAGATGAATGGATAAGAAAGCTATGGTACATACACACAATGGAGTATTGCTCAGCCCTTAAAAAGAATAAATTTGACTCAGTTCTAATAAGATGGATGAAACTGGAGCCGATTATACAGAGTGAAGTAAGCCAGGAAGAAAAACACCAATACAGTATACTGACACATATATATGGAATTTAGAAAGATAGTAATGATGACGCTGCATGTGAGACAACAAAAGAGACCCAGAGGTATAGAATGGACTTTTGGCCTCTGAAGGAGAGGGAGAAGGTGGGATGATTTGGGAGAATGACATTGAAACATGCATACTATCATGTAAGAAACGAAGTGCCAGTTTATGTTCGATACAGGGTACAGGATGCTTGGGGCTGGTGCACGGGGATGATCCACAGAGATGATATGGGTTGAGAAGTGGGAGGGGGTTTTAGGATTGCGAGCTTGTGTCTGATTCATGTCAATGTATGGCAAAACCAATACAGTATTGTAAAGTAGAATAAAGTAAAAATTAAAAAAAAAAAGAATTGTTGATAAAATTAAAAATAAATAAATAAATAAATAAAATAAGATATTGAAACTTAAAAAAATAAAATAAAACAGACCTTGCTTTTATCACCAGTCAAATCCACAACTGGATGTTGTTCTTTCTTTGACTCTGTCTCTTCTTTCTTTCTGAAGTTATTTCCACACTGATCTCCAGTAGCATGTTGGGCGCCTACTGACCTGGAGAGTTCACCTTTCAGTTTCATATCTCTTTTGTCTTTTCATACTGTCCATGGGGTTCTCAAGGCAGGAATACTGTATTGGATTGCCATTCTCTTCTCCAGTGGACCAGTGGGCCAAAATCACTGCAGATGGTGACTACAGCCATAGAATTAAAAGACACTTACTCCTTGGAAGAAAAGTTATGATCAACCTAGACAGCATATTAAAAAGCAGAGACATTACTTTGCCAACAAAGATCCATCTAGTCAAGACTATGGTTTTTCCAGTAGTCATGTATGGATGTGAGATTGGGACTATAAAGAAAGCTGAGCACAGGAGAATTGATGCTTTTAAACTGTGGTGTTGGAGAAGACTCTTGAGAGTCCCTTGGACTGCAAGGAAATCCAACCAGCTCACGCTGAAGGAAATTAGTCCTAAATGTTCATTGGAAGGACTGATGTTGAGCTGAAACTCCAATAATTTGGCCACCTGATGAGAAGAGCTAACTCATTTGAAAATATCCTGATGCTGGGAAAGATTGAAGGCAGGAGGAGAAGGGGACGATAGAGAATGAATTTGTTGAATAGCATCACCGACTCAATGGACATGAGTTTGAGCAGATTCTGGGAGTTGGCAATGGACAGGGAAGCCTGGCTTGCTGCAGTCCATGGGGTCACAAAGAGTCTGACACAACTGAGCAACTGAACTGAACTGAACATGTCATTTAAAACTACTTAAAATATTTTAAAAACTTCCTCTGCTTAAATGTCTTCCATCTGTCATTTTTCTGATGGAAGTCATTTTAAAAATCTCTTAAACAAATTGTTCATCTTCAGTCTTCATTTTTTCACTGTCTCTCATACTTTCTGCCCAAAAATAGCATCCTCAACATACTCAGTTATGGAAATGATCTCTCTAAAATAAGTACATCATATATATATATATTTTTTGTTTCTCTCTCCTTTAAAGTAGCCTATTTTGAAGATCTCATTACTTTACTTTGTTTCTCTTTAATAAACCCTCTTAAAAACCATCTTCCTTTTATCTTAAATAATTTTTTAAAAATAATGTTTTCTCAAATATTATTTCAGCATTGTTTTTACATTTGATGCTGTCTTGCACATCACATACGTTCTCCTGATTTTCAGACAGTAAAAAATCTGCCTGTAATTCAGGAGGCTTGGATTCAATTACTGGCTTGAGAAGATACTCTAGAGAAAGGAATGGCTACTCACATCAGTATTATTGCCTGAGGAATTCCCTGAACAGGTAAGCCTGGCAGGCTAGAGTCCATGCAACCACAAAGAGTCAGACACAACTTAGCAACTAGATGTATCCCCTTTCAGAACTCTCAAACACCCACACACTTACACTACCTTTTCCTGAATATGGGCCAGACTTTTAGTTATAAGTAATGAAGAGGAAAAAAGTATCAACAGCCTCAGGTATGCAGATAATACCAATATAAGAGCAGAAAGTAGAGGGTGGGAATAAAGAGCCTCTTGATTAGGGTGAAAGAGAAGAGTGAAAAAGTTGACCTAAAACTCAGCCTTGAAAAAACTGAGATCATGGCATCTGGTACAATCACTTCATGGCAAATAGAATGGGGAAAGTGGAAGTAGTGACAGATTTTATTTTCTTTTGCTCGAAAATCCCTGTGAATGGTGACTGTGCTGTGCTGTACAAAGTCTCTTCAGTCGTCTCAGACTACAAATCTATGGACTGCAGGCCCCTCTGTCCATGGGATTCTCCAGGTAAGAGTACTGGAGTGGGAGGCTGTAACCTCTCCCAGGGATTTTCCTGATCCAGGAATTGAGCCCTGGCCTCCAACATTGCAGGTGGATTCTTTACCGATGGAGCCACCATGAAAGCTTGGATAGTGACAACACCATGAAATTCAAAGACCCTTGCTCCTTGGAAGGAAATCAACAACAGATCTAGGCAGCATTTTAAAAAGCAGAAACATCACTGTGTCCACAAGTCTGTATGGTCAAAGCTATCACACACACACACACACACACACACACACACACACACACACACGGCTTTTCCAGTAGTCATGTAGGAATGTGAGAGTTGGACCTTAAAGAAGGCTGAGCACTGAAGAACTGATGCTTTAAGTTTGTGGGGCTGGAGAAAACTTTTGAGAGTTCCTTGGACTGCAAGGAGATCGGACTAGTCATCCTGAAAGAATATCAACCCTGACTATTCATTGGAAGGTCTGATGCTGAAGCTGAAATTCTAGTACTTTGGCCACCTGATGAGAAGAGCCAACTCATCTGAAGTAGCCCTGATGTTAGGAAAAAAATGAAGCCTAAAGTAGAAGTGATTAGCAGTGGATGAGATGGTTAAATATCATCACCAACTCAAGGGACATGAGTTTGATTAAACTCCAAGAGACAGTGAAGGACAAGTGAGCCTGGCATGCTATTGTCCATAAGGTCACAAAGACAGACATG
The DNA here is from genome assembly GCA_917880005.1 of Nanger dama. Classification (NCBI taxonomy): domain Eukaryota; kingdom Metazoa; phylum Chordata; class Mammalia; order Artiodactyla; family Bovidae; genus Nanger; species Nanger dama. The sequence goes on from CAKJTW010000045.1 coordinate 2,072,106, forward strand.
ACTTAACTGAACAGCAACAGCAAATTATGAGGAGTTTTCTTGAGAAAATATTCTCTGAGGCTGATAATAATAGTCTTACTACCTTAATTACATTGCTTTATGATAATCTAATATCTGTTCTTGTTAGGTTAAAAAAAATTGGGATTTTTGCTTTGTAAAAACTTCAAAATGGGAGAAGAGTTCAATCAACCATAAGGGAACATTTATAAATTGTTATCTAATTATTTAACAACTGGGCAGGAATTTGAAACTATCTTTTGTTTTAATATCTAATTTAAGTTAACAGACAAATAATATATTTATCACTCATTAATAATATTGTTTTGAAATAACAAGAGAAATATACAAATGAAACAAATTCATAACTCTGATGCAAAGTTAGAATGGGCCCCATCAACAAACTAAATGGCAGAGAACTTCTTGAACATGAAATAAAAATAAAACCAAATGCACACCTGAACTCCTTAAAATCTTAATTGACTTAAAAAGAGACAGTAAAGAAAGAGTGAACTGTTTTGCATAGGATTTCCAGAATAGTTTAAAAATGAGAAGAAATGCAGCAGAGAATCAACCTTGGTGTAGCCAGCAAAGAAATTAATTAGAGGAAGGAAACATTGGATGAATCCTTTGTCCCCAGGATACATCACAAATATAGCCAACCAAGTGTAAATTAAACTGAAAAAGTAGCCTCAAATTCTTTAGGATACCAAAAATTATGAAAACCTGAATGTAACAAAAACAATCTACGTACATTTGTATACACTCATCTGATCAACTACATGTTGATATCACTTCTGAGATTTGAATTTGGCTTTTTCACGGATGCTATGAGATTATTTTGTTCATGTTTCAGAGTAGTTTTCTGTTGCTTTTATTAAAAACAAACAAACAAAACAAAACAAAAAACAGATGTTTGGGGGTATATACATATATGTAATTGGTTATTGGGTTGACCTGATGCAGAAGTGATGAGACAACTTCTAGTGCCAACACAGATTCGCAGATGGGAAATTCACAGCAGAGGCGATAGAAAATATTTTTTACTGATAATGAAATTAGCTGGACACTTTTACACACTGAGGATGATGTATGGAGAATAAACAAAAATGGTACTATGAAACATTGAACTTTTATATTACATATATAACTAAACCTATGTTGCCTACATTCATTTCAATATTTTATGACATTTATCAGGAAATGGTAATACTCCAACTATTATAGGAAAACTGTCTAGAAGGAGTGACCGAATTTTACGTCACTGAATGACCCAATGAAATTGAAATATCACTCACACTTAATAGAGGAATATTAACAATTGTTCCTGTCTGCTCTCACTCATTATTTTTCAAAAGATAATTGTAATTAAAACACATGACCTGAATAGTTTTTTTCTAAGGTTTTTAAAATAACATTTATTTCTTAAAAGTTAACATGTGCATAATAGGAAACCAAAAAGCACAAGAAGCAAAAACGAAGTCATTCATAATCACAAGCAGTTTACCGTTTGACATGTCCTTCTAGGTCTCATTTGTGTATTTTCACAACTAAGCATCCATTTTTATGTAATTAAGGCCGTACATTTATGTATCATGCTGTTTCACACATCATGAATATTTACCATTTCAAAGTCCCAAAGCTATGAGTATTTTGATAACCAAGAATACACTACACCAACTCAATCTGGAAAGAAAAAAATGTAATCTTGCCTTTCTTGGCAACAAAAATTTCAAAGACAAAAATGGCAACAGGCCTCTAGATAAACATATTGGCAGAGCTATGATTAAAATACTACATTCCCTTAATGTTCAATTAAATTGAGACGTAAAGCAACAGAGTACACAAAGTATAATAGTTCTAAGAGGATTCATCATCTGATCTAAACTATTAGCAAGGAGGTATGTTTCTGCTGACTTATTAAACAAAGCATTCCTATAGTACAGCCAGGAGATGCACACACATCAATGGTTATCATCAAAATATAAACGTGAATGCATCCACATACAGCCCTCCTCTATACTTCCTTCCTCCTCTTAGCTGCCAACCTAAATGAACAAGTATTGATGTAAATTTCTCAGGGAAGGTATAATTCCAGGTCCAAGATGCTGCCTTTAAAAAAAAAATCAATTCTAACATAACAAAGATATTTACAAATTGGTTAATTCACTAGTTCTACTTTATATCATACATTGTCATCTCAGGACATCTAAAAAGCCTAGATGCTGCAAAGTAATGAAGCTTATCCACAATAAACACAGGTACTTGACAAAAATGCACATACAGAAGTATAGTTAAAACCTGAAACTGTCTTCTGGATAATGGGAGATATTAGCCAAGAGCCCTTCCCCTCACCCTTCCTCTTACTCCTCCAGCATTTCAGTGACTAAGTACCAGACTACATCTAGTTCCAAGAGGTGGATTAACATAGATACTCCCAGAAGACACAGCCCTTCCTAAAAACCAACAAAAGGGCATTCATTAAGGGGTCATTTTACTACCTCTATTTTTAATATACTTTGGGCATTAGGACTTGCTTGTTCTTTAATACACAGAAATATTAACTAAAATGCACAAACAGAACAATGGGTAGACAATCTGAACTTGTCTATAAAGACTGATGGGCACAGAACCCTTCTCTCTGCACTTCCTTCCCTGTCCCCCACCCCACCACACACGACCCAGTAAATGTCAGCGTACTCTCCAAGACAACCCCACTCCCCAAATAAAACCATTCCTATTAATTAACAGGAAAAAAAAAAAAAAACACAACAACTTAAAAGATGTTTAACTCTCTACTTTCAAAATAGGTTGTGTATTTTTACACATCTAAAAAGCTAGATGTTTCAAATAAGGATTTAAAGTTTGTCTAGTCTTTCTAGATGTTTAGAAGTGCACAAAGTATGTTAGAAGTAGAGGTAGTGAAATAACATTTTGTAGATATATCCTTTTGTTAAGACCTGAATAGTTGAATGAACTTAAGAATGAAGAAGAAAAAACTTCATTTAAACTAAATGAGAAAAATATATCAATATATCCTATTCATAATTTGTGTTAAATGCATGGCCACAGATTTTATGGACACAAATCAAAGACAGAATGAAGTAATTTGGATTTGAGCTGAATTGCTGTATGTGAAATCACCAGATGTTCTGTATTTCCTATACTTGTTTGGGACCTCTTTAGTTATTAAAACACTTTCTGAGCTTGCAACACAATTAAAATCGAAAAATGACGAGAAAGTCTTTGAGTGACCCAGGGTGAAGGATCCAATAACTGCAGATGATTTAAAAAAAAAAAAAAAAACTGAATAAGATCTTAAAGAATACTTAACATCTCATCTTGTCTCATGGTCATTTCCAGATTCATTTCTCTTGATCAAGTGAAATAACGGACCATTTTTAAAAACAGCGTTCTCCTATTGGCCCCCTGTAGGCCTGGAATATTTATTAGATGTTTGTAATTTCTTATCTCACATTGAGTGAAATGACTCTTAGGGTTTTGTTCCCAAGTGCTAACTGTTAAATGCCATGAACAAATTGAATACAATCATTGTAAAGACAGCGCTACAGCATAAAAATCAGGGTTTATCGAATTGTCTGACATCAAAACATCTCTTGTTAATCAGTCTAGGATTCATCAGGAGCAAAATCAACAATTCACATGTTCCAAGAACAAAAGATTCACTTGAATCACCAAGCTGCACAAGCAGCTCTTTACCAAAAACTGTCCTAATTACTAACTTCCTTTTCTTGTCACTTTCAGTTCAGTTCAGTCTTTCAGTCGTGTCTGACTCTTTGCAACCCCATGAATCACAGCACCACAGGCCTCCCTGTTCATCAACACCTGGAGTTCATTCAGACTCACGTCCATCAAGTCAGTGATGCCATCGAGCCAATTCATCCTCTGTCGTCCCCTTCTCTTCCTGCCCCCAATCCCTCCCTCCATCAGGGTCTTTTCCAACTCTTCACATGAAGTGGCCAAAGTATTGGAATTTCAGCTTATCCGTCCTTCCAATGAACACCCAGGACTGATCTCCTTTAGAATTGACTGGTTGGATCTCTTTGCAGTCCAAGGGACTCTCAAGAGTCTTCTCCAACACCGCAGTTCAAAAGCATCAGTTCTTCAGTGCTCAGCTTTCTTCACACTCCAACTCTCAAAGCCATACATGACTACTGGAACAACCATAGCTTTGACTAGACAGACCTTTGTTGGCAAAGTAATGTCTCTGCTTTTGAATATGCTATCTAGGTTGGTCATAACTTTCCTTCCAAGGAGTAAGTGTCTTTTAATTTCATGGCTGCAATCACCATCTGCAGTGATCTTGTCACTTTAGCATAGCTATATTGTAACTATTAAACCAGGCGGATCATGCTCTACTCATCTCCAGCCCAAGCACACCCTTCTAATTTTTTAATTATGTAATACTTTACCTAAGTTGTTGGTTCTTTCCATAGATCAAAAAAGTAGAAATGAATACTAAGCAATTGATATATGACATGATTTCTTCTCTAACTTCCTGTTTCACAATCTGAACAAACTGTATGAACAAACTAACATCTAGAAGATCACAAGGAATCAATAAGACTTCACATAAGCTTGCACACAGTGAGAAGTGGCAATGACTATGAACCTCTATGTCAATAATTAACTGGAATTACTCTTCTGTTTCTCTGAAAGTTTCATGGCTGAGTCAAATATTCAGAGGTGGTTTGGAGAGGATTCTGATTCCACCATTTCCCCAGATTGTCAGCATTCTAGTTAAAGGCATCTTTTCTTCCTACCATTTGTGAATACTGATTTTGTAAGTTGTGAGCAGTGACAGCCCTTTTCAGTAATAGATGGAGAGTCAGATCTTTCTCTTAAATTCAAGTTGTGAGTTAGTTTTAGTCCTCTGTATCTCAGAGCATTTCAAATTTCTCTATGGCCATTGATCTGGGTAACTCTTCCCTGAGAAAGGAAAATGCCTTACCTTTTGAATCCTAGAAATGGAGAGACAATAATCAAGGTGTCAATGTATTAGTAGAATGAAAGTTTAGAGAGCCTTGGATTCACCCCTATGATAGGCCCAGAGGGACCCAAGCCATCCTTTCAGGTCTCTTCCTAGTTACTGTGCTATGCTAATAATAAAGAACATTAATAACCAGCAAAATACCTAGCTCAATAAAGTTAGCTTATGGGCTAAGAGCAAAATGAAGTTATTGAATGTTGATCTTTGTGGATAGAAATAGTAAATCCAGAACTATTTCAACCTTGATGTAATTGCAAGGATATCTCAGTAGATTTGAATTACACAAAGGTGATAATTCCAAATACACCCCCACTTATTTCCTGAGTTTTTCTAGTACATAGGAGTTCCTCAGACCAATAGGATTATGAATATGATCATAGAGAAAGTTAACAAAGCCCCTACAGCTTATTATGGAATTGTTGATCTGACAAATATGTTTTTTTCCCACATTTTAAGGTCGATTTTCACCCTACCAGACCAATAGGATACTATTTAAATTATGACTCAGGGATATTTCAATTATTTTCTTCTTCTATCACAGTTTAGATAATAGATAACCTGACCATCTCATCTTTCTCGGGAAGGCCCTCTCTTTTCTATAGCAAAATTATTTTATTATGAACTAGAGACCAGGATTAGCAAATACCCTAGATGTAAGATACATACACCATATAATTAGAATACTTGTCCTTAGAAAGTATGCCCTTCATGAATATTCTGACAAATCTAGTGTTCTTAAACATTTTAAGATATATCCCTCAAGACATGTTGTACACTGCAATCCTTTCAATAAGAACATGATTGAGTATATATACACACTTATTTAGAACTCTGGATTTTGGAGACAACAAAGATCAATGGAGATATATATTTGTGTGTTTATATCTGCATTCATGTGTACTTAGTCACTTCAGTGGCTGGCTCTTTGTAACCCTATGTATCAGGTTCTCTGTCCATGGGATTCTCCAGGCAAGAATACTGGAGTAGGTTGCCATGCTCTCTTCCAGGGGATCTTCCTGACCCAGGGATCAAACCTATGTCTCCTGCATTGCAGGCAGATTCTTTACCACTGAGCCACCAGGGAAGTCCATATCTAGATCTGTCTCTATAATTTTAGGTCATGTGCCAAAGCTTGAGTAGTTTCATCATGAGTTTAAAAGTTGTAAATACTATTGTAGAATTCTATAAAATTGTGAATAATGACATTTCAAAAAGAAAAATGCTTATTTTATTTTATTCTTTTACTGTAGCCCATGGAATAAAAAAATCATAGTAACCTGATTCCGACCATCAGAGATTTATAAAAATATATGAGAAACATTTATTGTAGTAGTCAAAAGGGTTACATATCTCTTTATATTACTTAAACGTGTATTTGTGTTCTGCTTCCCTTATAAAATTGAATCCTAATAAGATATCCTTAAGCACAAATAAACATTGATTATACTATTATGCTTTTCTGCTACATATTAGTAAACTAAAAGACTTTGTGTCTATAAGATTTTAAGCATTAAACAACCCCATCTATATCAAGCCATCATAACAATTATAATTAGCTGCCTCCTTAGCACATGTAGGCAGTGTGTCAATCTCATCATAGTAATTATAACTAACACACAATTGACCGAAATGACACAAACATATTAGGGACTTTAATAAGTTCATAATATTCTAGGGACATACAGTATATAATTTTTATTAAAAATAGTCCCTTAGTGCCACAAAATGTCATTTTTTCTACTGTTTTGTTGTCTGTGGAAGAAAAGCACTTACTGCAAATTTGAGATAAGGCTCAGTACTAATTTTATGCTTCATTTTTTGGTTGTTTTTGTTGAGATCTTTGTGCAGAGAAAGATTACTCATATGGACAAGATGGAAGAGAAGGAATTTACTTGTAGTGTCAATTAGTGTTTAAAAGCCCTTCTAAATATAAACCATCAAAACCCAAAATAATAAATTTTATCAAAAAATATTTTCAATTATATATCAGCAGACAACTCAATTATGCCCTCCTTCAAAGTTGTTAACAGCAAATAATTAGAAACTCCGTTGTTTGAAAAGAATATATATACATAAAAACTCAGTCATTATTATAACTCTAAAAATAGTTTAAATGACTACTGATTATACCTTTGTTACTTTCATCTATACATACTTGATTAACCTGATATAGACAGAAGAAGTTAAAGTTGCAAAAGCTGTCTATTTCAAAACATTATTTAATTTTTTTTTGTAAAATTGTATATCAAGTCCATTAAATGTATTTTTAATTACAACTCTGAAGATACTTTCTTTGTTTATTTAATATATGTGAAAAAGTCCATATAAGGTAGAAATTGAATTGCTTTTCAAGTGTCCTGTCTATAGGCTGGCATTGTTCTAGTTAGTTAAGCAATTTCTTTGACTAATTGGTGCCTATGCAGTCCTAAATACTTATTCTCACTTAGCCTAATTATCAAATTAGCACACTACCAGTCACTTTCAAACTAAGAGTATGTTATTCAGTAATGTCATGCCACTTTAAAATTATAAATTTGAAGGCAAGAGAAAAAAGAGAAAGAAGAAGGGAAAGGAGGAGAAGAAAGAGAAGATAGCAGAGGGAGAAGTGGTAGAGAAGACAGAAATGAGAAGAAAAAAACAAGGGAAGGAAAGAAGAAAAAGAAGGGAGTCAGGGGATAGTTTGACAGTAGGTTTGTTATCCAGATGAAGTAAGCTGTCTGCAGTATCTCTTACCAATGCTTTATTTGTTTTGATGTCATAACATATACCCTTGGAAAAGATTCTTTTTTTTTTTTTTTTTTACCTTGGACTGAAGAAAGAAGATTGAGTTTGCTAAGTAAAACTGTTATTTTTCTTGACCACCTCTCTATGCATGGATTCAAATAATATACATGCAAAAAGATCATGTTTATTATGCTGCCTTTGGACTTTTAGCCAAAATGTGTACAGATAAATTTTCTACAGATTTCTGGTGCTGTGAATAGATAGATGATAGATAGATAGATAGATAGATAGACAGATGTATATGGTGGGTGCTAAATCACCTCAGTAATGTCTGACTCTGTGCAACCCTAAAAACTGTAGCCCGCCAGGCTCCTCTGTCTATGAGATTTTCCAGGCAAGAATACTGGAGTGGGTTGCCATGCCCTCCTCCAGGATATTTTCCCAGCCCAGGAATCAAACCCAAGTCTCTTACATCTCCTGCATTAGAAGCCAGGTTCTTTAACGCTAGAGCCACTGGGGTAGCCCTATATATATATATATATATATATATATATATATATATATATATAACTCTGTAGAATAGAGCACACTTTAATTTTGGTAAGACCCTGTGAAAAAATTACAAATGAAAGAAGGGAAAAAAAGCAATAGTAAAATGTAAGGTTTCTGAAAAAATTATCAACAACATAATTCTAACCATACATTGCCAACAAAACAAAAATGTGACTACTTGGATTTAATTTGACTGTGTAAAGTATGAAACAATTAAGAAAAACTGCTTGAAGATGTAAAATAGTTTGGTCTTGGTGTGTAATGTGTAGAAGTAACTGCCTTGGCTTCAGGCATCTATCTAGTTTCCTTATTTTAATGTCTTAAATACAAGGCATGCAAACACTAAAACCAATTTTAAATAAACTCACACTTTTTTCCCTTCAGGTATCATGTGCATTCAGAATGAAGAGAGGAAAAAGAAAAAAAGCCTATTGATTATTCTTATGCACAGAATTTCAGCTATACCCAAATAAACCTGATTTGTTGCAATTGTGCTTTAATTTAAAGCTTCAGGTCACACAACTTTGAAATCTTTAGGTGAAGAGATTTAAAATCTACAAACAATTTAAAAAATGAAATCAAGAGATCTCTGCTATGTGCTGTGAACTTACGCTTTGCTTCTGATGATAAGCACAGAGCTTTGCTGCTGCTGCTACTGCTGCTGCTGCTGCTGAGTTGCGTCCAACAGACGCACAGACAGAAGCGACCCCACAGACAGAAGCCCACCAGGCTCCTCTGTCCCTGAGATGGTCCAGGCAAGAACACTGGAGTGGGCTGCCCATTTCCTTCTCCAGTGCATGAAAGTGAAAAGTGAAAGTGAAGTCTCTCAGTCGTATCCGACTCTCAGCGACCTCATGGACTGTGGCCTGCCAGGCTCCTCCGCCCATGGGATTTCCCAGGCAAGAGTACTGGAGTGGGAGCTTTGCTAATTTTCCTTTTATATATTATGCCATTGCCATAACAGCTCTGGAATGCTGTGAGAATTAGATGCTTTCATGCCTGAAAATCATATGTACATAGTAATTTTTGTGTGGCAGAGATTACAGGTGAAGTGCATTGTATGGAGGAGTTGGCAGAGGGAATGAAGGAATGAACAGATCAGTCAAGACAGGAGCCTCTGTTTCCTCATTGCTATTCTTGTTCACTAGTTGTAGTTTGCTTTGGGTGATTGTGGTGGTTTAGTAACTCACTCATGTCTGACTCTTGCATCCCCATGGACTATACCCCCTAGACTCCTCTGTCCATGGTATTTGCCAGGCAAGAATACTGGAGTGGATAGTCATTTCTTTCTCTAGGAGATCTTCTTGACCCAGGGATCAAACCCACATCTCTAGTGTCACACACAGTCTCCTGCCTTGCAGGCAGATTCTTTGCCAGCTGAGCCACTAGGGAAGCCCTTGCTTTGGGTAGCATACTCATTTTCAAAATATTGACTCTTCCAATTCAAGAACATAATATATCTCTCTTGTTATTTTTTTTTAATTTCTTTTGACAGTGTCTTACAGTATTCTACATAGAGGTATTTTGCCTCTTTAAGCAGGTTTATTCCTAGGTATTTAATTATTTTTGTTGCAAATGTGAATGTGACTTTTCCCTTAATTTTTCTTTCTAATTTTTCATTGTTAGTAGATAGGAATGCCAGATATTTATGTGTATTAAATTTGTATCCAGTGACTTTATTGAATTCATTGATTAGCTCTGATACTCTTCTGGTGGCATCTTTAGAGTTTTCTATGTTTCATATCTGTCATCTGCAAACAGTAAGAGTTTTATTTGTGTTTTCCAATCTGGGTTCCTTTTATTTGTTTTTCTTCTCTGATAACCATGGCTATGACATCAAAACTACATTAAATAATAGTGGTGAGTCTGGGCACCTTTGTCTTGTTCCTGATCTTAGAGAAACTGCTTTTAGATTTACACACTGATAATGTTTACTCTGTTTTTTGTTTTGTTTTCATATAGGGCCTTTATTATTTAAGTAAATTCCTTCTCTGTCCATTTTCTTGAGGGCTTTTGATATAAATGGGTGTTAAAATTTTTCTCTACATCTACTGAGATGATCACATGTTTTTTTATGTTTCAATTTGTTAAGATGATGTATCACACTGATTGATTTCCATATATTAAAAAATCCTTGCATCCCTGGGATAAACCCTAGTTGATCATAGTGTATGATCCTTTTAACTTGTTGTTGAATTCATTTTGCTAGAATTTTGTTGAGGATTTTTGCATCTTTGTTCATCAGTGATATTGGCCTTCAATTTTCTTTGTGTGTGTGTGATACCTTTATATGGTTTTGGTATCAGAGTGATGTCCTCATAGAATGAATTTCGGTGTTTTCATCTCTTAGCAATTTTTTGGAAGAGTCTGAGAAATATAAGTGTTAGCTCTTCTCTAAATATTTGAAAGAATCCACCTGTGAAGCCATTTGCCCCTGGACTTTTGTCTGTTGAAAGATTTTTATTACAATTTTGATTTCAGTGCTTGTGACTAGATTGTTAATACTTGTTATGTCTTTGTACATTCTGAGAATTTGTCCATCTTCCAGGCTATCCATTTTATCTTCACATTGTTGCTCATAGAAGTCTCTTATGATCCTTTACATTTCTGTGTTGTCTGTTTTATCAGTTTTAATTTATAATTTTATTGATTTGTGTCTTCTCCCCTTTTCTTGATGAGTCTGGCTAATGGTTTGGCAATTTTGTTTGCACTTTTTTTTTCTGCTATGATCTTTATGATTTCTTTCCTTCTACTAATTTTGTTTTTTGTTTATTTGACTTTGTCTTGTTTCTAAGGTAGGTTTTTATTGATATAAAATTCCCTCTTAGCACTGTTTTTGCTGCATCATATAAGCTTGTGGATGTTGTGTTTTTGTTAACATTTGTTTCTAGATATTATTAATTCCTCTTTTTTCTTCAGTGACTTTCGTTATTTAGATGTGCATTGACTAGCTTCCATATATATTTTTCTGTAATTCATATCTGATCACATAGCATTGTCATAATGAAATGCTTAATACAATTTCATTTTTCTTAAATTTCTCAGGCTTACTTAATCACTCAGGATGTGATCTATTTTGTGAATGTTTTGTGTGCAGTTGAGAAAAAAGTGTATTCTGCTGCTTTTGGATTGAATGTTCTATGTCAGGTTCATCTGGTCTAATGTGTCATTTCTATCTGCATAAAGTGTCCATTTCTGTGAGTTGGGGTGAAGTCCCCCACTATTATTGTGCTACTGTTTCTTTACCTCTCTTTTACATCTATTTTTTTTTTATTTTTATTTTTTAGATTCTTCAATTGGAGGAATTTTTTTTTTCATTAACACCATGAATTTTCTGTAGGTTTTTTTTTTTAATTTTAATTGGAGGCTAATTACTTTACAATATTTTATTGGTTTTGCCATACATCAACATGAAAATTTCTTTATAATGCTATGCTAGTTTCTGACATGCAACAACACAGTTAAACCATAATTATACATACATGAACTCCCTCTTTGCCCTCTCTGCCCTCTGTTCATCCCACCTTTCTTTGTCATCAGAGTGTGCAAGGCTGGGCTCCTGTTTTTTATAGCAACTTCCCACTAGCTACTATTTTACACATGATAGTGTATACATGTTGATGCTACTTTCTCAATTCACCCTACCCTCACTGTCTATAATTCTGTCCTGTACTGGATTCATCAGTGACACTTTTCTAAATTCCATACATGTGCATTATTATGTGATACTTGCTTTTCTCTTTGGACTCATTTCACTATGAAAAAAGTTCTAGTTTCATCTACCTCACTATAACTGACTCAAATTCATTCCTTTCTATGGCAGAGTAATATTCTATGGTATCAACTTACCAGAATCTTTATCTATTAATCTGTCAGTGGACATCTAGGTTGCTTTCATGTCCTGACTATTATAAATAATGGTGTAATGAACATTAGGGTACATGTGACTTTTAGAATTTTATTTTTCTCAGGGTATATGCTGAGTAGTGGGATTGCAGGATTATATATTAAATCCACTACTAGTTTTATAAGGAATCTCCATACTGTTTTCTGTAGTAACTATTTAAGTTTACCATCCCAACAAAGTGTAGGAAGGTTTAATTTTGTCTATATCCACTCCAGCATTTGTTGCTTGTTGATTTTTTGATTATGGCCATTCTGACTGGTATGATGTGATACCTCACTGCATTTGTGATTTGTGTTTCTCTAATAATGAGTGATATTGAGGAACTCTTCATGTGTTGTTGGCCATCTGTATGTCTTCTTTGGAGAAGTCTGTTTAGATCTTTTACCCATTTTTGGTGAGCACATTCACAAAAGAAAAAAAAAGAATAAAGAGGAACAACAACAACAAAAAAGAGAGCAATCAAACCAATAAACAAACCCACAAATGAAAACAAACTCTAAAAACTAGGATAGCAAAACTGCAAAACCAAAAACATGGGAACAAATACAATATTACAAAAAATGTTGTAGTAATTAGTTAAGTTAAGTTCAGTTCAGTTGCTCAGTTGTGTCCACTCTTCGTGACCCCATGAATCACAGCACGCCAGGCCTCCCTGTCCATCACCAACTCCTGGAGTTCACTCAGACTCACGTCCATCAAGTCAGTGATGCCATACAGCCATCTCATCCTCAGCCGTCCCCTTCTCCTCCTGCCTCCAATCCCTCCCAGCATCAAGGTCCTTTCCAATGAGTCAGCTCTTCTCATGAGGTGGCCAAAGTACTGGAGTTTCAGCTTTAGCACCAGTCCTTCCAAAGAAAGCCCAGGGCTGATCCCCTTCAGAATGGACTGGTTGGAACTCCTTGCAGTCCATGGGACTCTCAAGAGTCTTCTCCAACATCACAGTTCAAAAGCATCAATTCTTTGGCACTCAGCCTTCTTCACAGTCCAACTCTCACATCCATACATGATCACAAGAAAAACCATAGCCTTGACTAGACAAACCTTTGTCGGCAAAGTAATGTCTCTGCTTTTGAATACGCTATCTAGGTTGGTCATAACTTTTCTTCCAAGGAATAAGCATCTTTTATTTTCATGACTGCAGTCACCATCTGCAGTGCTTTTGGAGCCCCCCAAAAATAAAGTCTGACACTGTTTCCACTGTTTCCCTATCTATTTCCCATGAAGTGATGGGACCAAATGCCATGATCTTCGTTTTCTGAATGTTAAGCTTTAAGCCAACTTTTTCACTCTCCTCTTTCACTTTCATCAAGAGGCTTTTTAGTTGCTCTTCACTTTCTGCCATAAGGGTGGTGTCATCTGCATATATGAGGTTATTGATATTTCTCCTGGCAATCTTGATTCTAGCTTGTGTTTCTTCCAGTCTAGCGTTTCTCTTGATGTACTCTGCATATTAGTTAAATAAGCAGGATGACAACATACAGCCTTGACGTGCTCTTTTTCCTATTTGGAACCAGTCTGTTGTTCCATGTCCAGTTCTAACTGTTATTTCCTGACCTGCATACAGATTTCTCAAGAGGCAGGTCAGGAGGTCTGGTATTCCCATCTCTTGAAGAATTTTCCACAGTTTTCTGTGATCTACACAGTCAAAGTCTTTGTCATAGTCAATTAAGCAGAAGTAGATGTTGTAGTAATAGGGAGGCAATAAATGGATTTATTTAAAAATAAAATATTATAAAAGAAAAAGTAAAGAAAAAAGTAAAAGAAAAAAAAGTAAAGAAATAATAAAACAAGGACAATAAAGCAAAACAAAATAGAGAACAAATATAGCCCCCTGTTTTAGTGATTTAGTTACATATATGCACATATTCATTATTTTTCAATATTTTTCCCATGTGTTGCAATGGTTATCTATATCATATTTAGTTGTGCATATATGTTCATCCTAACTTCTTAGATTATTCTTCACCTCCCTTTTCCCCTCAGGTAACTATGTATTTATTTTCTATGTCTGTAAATCTATTTATGATTTGTAAATAATTTCACTTGTATCTTTTTTTTTTTAGATCCCACATAAGTCAGTTCACCTGACTCTGCGACCCCATGGACTGCAGCAAGCTAGGCTTCCTGTCCATCACCAACTTCCAGTGCTTATTCAAATTCATGTCCATCGAGTTGGTGATAGAGAAGGGAATGGTAAACCACTTCAATAGTCTTACCTTGAGAACCCCATGAACAGTATGAAAAGATTCCACATAAGTTGTATTATATGATAACTGTCTTTCTCTGTCTGATTTAACTCTAGTATTATAATCTCTAGGTCCACCCGTGTTGTTGCAAATGGCATTATTTTCTTTTTTTTTTTTTTTTAATCACACCCTCCTCCATTCATCTATGGACATTTAGGTTGCCTCCATGTCTTGGAAACTATAAATAGTGCTACGTTGAATTTAGGATGCCTGTATCTTTTTGAATTATAATTTCCTCTGGATATAAGATCTCTGTCCAAGCGTGAGATCGTTGGATCACATGTTAACTCTATTTTAATAATTTTAGTAACCTCCAGACTGTTCTCTGTAGTGTCTGCATCAATTTAAATTCTTCATTTGGGGATGGTCCATTTGTTTCCATACAAATTTTAAGTTTTTGTTCTAGTTCTGTGAAAAAATTAATTGATAATTTGATAGAGTTGCAAACAATTCATAGATTGCCTTGGATAGTGCAGACATTTTAATAATATTGAGTGTTCCAATCCAAGAGCAAGTGCATATAGATCAAGGTGCATGATCACCACCATCTTATATATATATATATATATATAAATTTTCTTTTTTTTTTTTTTTTTTTTTTTTTACTTTACAATACTGTATTGGTTTTGCCATACATTGACATGGATCCACCAAAGGTATCATTTTTGAAGTAGAAGTCTTTTGGATTCTTAGGAAGATTTATTCCAATAATTCACATTTTAGAATGATTTAACTCATTCCGGTATTCTGTGCTCAGTTGCCCAATCATGTCTGCTTCTTTGCAAGTCCACAAGTTGTTATCTGCCAGCCTCTTTGTCCATGAGATTTTATAGGCAAGAATACTGGAGTGGGTTGCTATTTGCTCCTCCAGGGATCTTTCTGACATAGGAATTGAACCCCTTATCTTCTGTATCTCCTGCTTTGGTAGTTGGATTCTTTACTTGTGAGCCACCTGGGATAGTATTTTAGCATGGCAAACACTTCTTTATCTCAGTATGATTTCAAAGGATCATTCTCTTCTTATAAGAAAGAGATGCATTAAGAATTTTTTGATGGCTATAGATAGCAAAATGGAGGTTACAGCAGAGCCTGATGTTCGTAAAGTCACACACCTTGATCTATATTTCCTTGTGCCCAATCCATATAACACAAATTCTTTGTTGTTCCCATTAGTTGGAGGAAGCAATGGAAAGCTTTGGATTACAACTAAGCCCTCTATAATGTCCATTTTCCATGGAGCTCTTAAATTCTAGTATGGTGCTTCAAGAGTCTTGGAAATTTCTGGATTAGATTTAATTTAACTGATATATATTTAATAGCTTATATACTGTGATTAAATATTTGTAGTAAAATCTAGCACATACACTCATATGGAAACGGTTTTTTACCATATATAAGAATAGAAAAATCTTAGGCATGATGCCAAAATAGTTCAGAATATAGATTTGACAATGATATTCTTCAACTTTCTTTGTAATTATATTGCAATTTATTTTAATTAAATATTACAAGACACTGTTGTGGGTCTGTAGTTTGTTAAATTTAGGGTTCATAAATCCAAGAGAAAGAGAAAAAAATATTTGTTTCTCATCATTTTTATTAATAATTTCTTTGTAACATCCATTTATCATTTGAAAATGCATGTTGGGAATTAAAAAATCTATTCCTAAAAACATCTTAAATTCTCAACTTTTGGCACATTTGTCTTCTAACTTAAGATCAGTTCAGTTCAGTTGTTCAGTCATCTCTGACTCTTTGGGACCCCATGGACTGCAGCATGCCAGTCTTCCCTGTTCATCACCAACCCCCAGAGTTTACTCAAACTCATGTCCATTGAGTCAGTGATACCACTCAAACATCTCATCCTCTGTCATTTCCTTCTCCTTCTGCCTTCTATATTTCCCAGCATCAGGACCTTTCTAAAAAGTCAGTTATTTGCAACACGCGGCTGAAGTATTGGAGCTTCAACTTCAGTATCTGTCCTTCCAATGAATATCCAGGATTGACTTCTTTAGGATTGAATACTTTAATCTCTTTGCAGTCCAAGGGACTCTCAAGGGTCTTTTCCAACAACACAGTTCAAAAACATCAATTATTTGGCACTCAGCTTTCTTTATAGTCAAACTCTCACATCTTTACATGACCATTGAAAAACCATAGTTTTGACTAAATGGACGTTTGTTGGTAAAGTAAGTCTCCGCTTTTTAATATGCTGCTTAAGTTGTTTTCTCCAGTGGTCATGTATGGACGTGAGAGTTGGACTGTGAAGAAAGCTGAGCACCAAAGAATTGATGCTTTTGAATTGTGGTGTTGGAGAAGACTCGTGCGAGTCTCTTGGACTTCAAAGAGATCCAACCAGTGCACTCTAAAGATCAATCCTGGGATTTCTTTGGAAGGAATGATGCTAAAGCTGAAACTCCAGTACTCTGGCCACCTCATGAGAAGAACTGACTCACTGGAAAAGACTCTGGTGCTGGGAGGGATTGGGAGCAGGAGGCGAAGGGGACGACAGAGGATGAGATGGCTGGATGGCATCACTGACATGATGGACATGAGTTTGAGTAACTTCGGGAGTTGGTGATGGACAGGGAGGCCTGGCGGGCTGTGATTCATGGGGTTGCAGAGTCGGACACGGCTATGCAACTGAACTGAATTGAACTGAAGTTGGTCAGAGTTTTTCTTCCAAGGAACAAGCACCTTTTAATTTCATGACTGCAGTCACCATCAGCAGTGATTTTGGAGCCTAAGAAAATAAAATCTGTCACTGTTTCCATTGTTTCCCCATTTATTTTCCATGAAGTGATGGGACCAGATGCCATGAGTTTAATTTTCTGAATGCTGAGTTTTAAGCCAACTTTTTCACTCTCCTCTTTCACTTTCATCAAGAGGCTCTTTAGTTCCTTTTCGCTTTCTGCCATAAGAATGGTCTCCTCTGGATATCTAAGGTTATTGATCTTTCTCGAAACAATCTTGATTCTAGCTTGTGCCTAACCCAGCCAGGCATTTCACATGATGTACTCTGCTTATAAGTTAAACAAACAGGGTGACAATATACAGCCTTGATGTATTCTTTTCCCAATTTGAAATTAGTCTGTTGTTCCATGTTCATTTCTAACTGCTGCTTCTTAACCTGAATACATATTACTCAGGAGTCAGATAAGGTGGTCTGGCATTCACATTTCTTGAATAATTTTCCACAGTTTTCTGTGCTCCACACAGTCAAAGGCTTTGGCATAGTCAATGAAGCAGAAGTAAATTTTTTTTTTTTCTGGCATTCTCTTGCTTTTTCTATGATCCAGTGGATGTAGGCAATTTGATTTCTGCTTCCTCCATCTTTTCTAAATCCAACTTGAACATCTGAAAGATTTTGGTTCATGTACTGTTGAAGCCTAGTTTGGAGAATTTTGAGCATTACTTTGCTAGTGTGTGAGATGAGTGCAATTGTGTGTTAGTTTGAACTTTCTTTGGCATTGCCTTTCTTTGGGATTGGAATGAAAACTGACATTTTCCAGTTCGATGGTCACTATTGAGTTTTCCAAATTTGCTATCATATTGAGTGCAGCACTTTCACAGCATCACCTTTTGGGATTTGAAATAGCTCAGCTGTAGTTTATTTACCACAACTAGCTTTGTTCATAGTGATGCTTCCTAAACCCCAGTTGACTTCTCAGTACAGGATGTGTGGTTTTAGGTGAGTGATTACACCATCATGGTTATGTGGGACACTAAGATCTTTTGGGTATAGTTCTGTGCTTTCTTGCCACCTCTACTTAATATCTTCTGCTTCTATTAGTTCCATACTGTTTCTGTCCTTTATTGTGCCCATCTTTGTATGCAGTGTAACTTGTGATACATTTTATCAAATGACTCTCTGTATTTATCATATCCTTTGTTGTTCTCTAAAAAGTGATGGCTATCCCAATAAAATTGGAGATAAATACAATACACAAGGAAGTTTTTATTTCCTAATCGCATTTTTAAAATCTATTTGAGGAGTCAGTCCCTGGGAATATGTCCTTTATATAATACATTTGAAAAGAAAAGTTGTGGATCCCATATAATTTTCCCTTGGCTATAGTACTTTCTTACAGCAGAGGAAAAGAAAGCTCTCTAAACAAACAGAATAAGCCATATAAGCACCTCAGGAAAGAATAGTAAAATGAGCTAATCAAATATTTACTATTAGTTAGTGGATTAAAAAAATAATAATGTCAATGATACATTAGCAACTGGAGCACATTCTCACTGTCTTCTGTTTGGCTTCTCATTGGCTTCTCTTAACTCCCAGCCTCCCACTTCCCACATAACATACTGACTCTGATTTCCATCTGAGGAAAGTACTACCTTGGATGACTAAAGATGTAAAGGAGAAAAGAATGTGCACTGATTCTGTTCATTCTCTCTTGAGATGTTCCAACATTGAAAAAGCAGTAGTTAAGAAATGTATTTTCACACAATTTGCCTGTAAACTTTCACACAAAAACTTTCACACAATTTTCATATAAACTATAATAATTTACTTGGTCTTTCATATAAAAGATAAACAAAAAGATATCCATTAGTGTTTTCTCTTGTGTAGAGAAACATGATAAAAATAGAAAGATGAATTTGAATAGCAGCATTTTAAAATTGTTGATATTTTGAAAAATACCACGTTTACAAACATAATGCTTTTTAAGAACAGTGAGGTTACTGATCATGATGCACAAAGAAGCAATTTCATGATTTATCCAATGCATACCAAGAATATATGCAGGAAAGGAAAAAATCCAATGGGGCATTTTATAGCTTCAGCACCAACATTTTCTCTTATGTTATTTCTATGAAGCATTGCTATAGTAATATCTAATGCAAAATATAAAATATTGAATTAAAGCAATCATCTTGATAACATTAAATAATTTAACTTCAAATCATGATTTTCAGAATAGTTTGTGTTTAATAACAACCCTGACTACAATGGCCACTCTAACATAGCTGTAGCAGAGAACTGGGCCCAGTAGTTTGTGATATCAACACAATTCTTCTCTTCAACTCTCATTTTTATATGCTACTTTTCTTTTTCTGTTTATAGGTATCACTGATTTTTTAATGGGGAAAAGCACGTGAAAATTAAATTTTCCAGAAATTGTGCAAAAGTAGCTATCATTATGTGCCCAGGGTGTCAGCAATTACCTCAAAACCTAATGAACCCAGATCTGAATTAGAAAAGAATATTTATACTGTTATACTGTGTTCTGTTGTATAACATTAGCTCAATTGCCTGTTATCATCAGTCCTTGGAAGACAAGTTATGTATGCCTGTCTTTAAAGATTCTAGAGGTTCTTGGCAGCTGGATAATTATTGCAAAGCAGAGAAATACTAAGTGTAGATGGAAAGTCATCCCCAGTGGTGCATCAGAAATATGGTCTTTGAATTTCATTCAGAGAGCTGTGAAACATGCAGGAAAGCTCATCACCTGATTAGCAGTTGCTGTTAAGGATGCAAAACTGCTCATCAATATAACAATCACATTGAGATGTTTTCTGATTTAATTTACTCTTCTGTTTGCTTTTGTTTGTTTGTTTTAGTATTAGAGTATATCTAATATCCCATCACTTCATGGGAAATAGATGGGGAAACAGGGGAAACAGTGTCAGACTTCTTTTTTTTTTTTTTTTTGGGTGGGAGGCTTAAAAATCACTGCAGATGGTGACTGCAGCCATGAAATTAAAAGACGCTTACTCCTTGGAAGAAAAGTTATGACCAATCTAGATAGCATATTCAAAAGCAGAGACATTACTTTGCCGACTAAGGTCCGTCTAGTCAAGGCTATGGTTTTTTTGTGGTTATGTATGAATGTGAGAGTTGGATTGTGAAGAAGGTTGAGCACTGAAAAATTGATGCTTTTGAACTGTGGCGTTGGAGAAACTCTTGAGAGTCCCTTGGACTGCAAGGAGATCCAACCAGTCCATTCTGAAGGAGATCAGCCCTGGGATTTCTTTGGAAGGAATGATGCTAAAGCTGAAATTCCAGTACTTTGGCCACCTCATGCAAACAGTTGACTCACTGGAAAATACTTTGATTCTGGGAGGTATTGGGGGCAGGAGGAGAAGGGGATGACAGAGGATGAGATGGCTGGATGACATCACTGACTCGATGGATGTGAGTCTGAGTGAACTCCGGGAGTTGGTGATGGACAAGGAGGCCTGGTGTGCTGTGATTTGTGGGGTCACAAAGAGTTGGACATGGCTGAACGACTGAACTGAACTGAATATGACTTGGAGGATCATTAGGTAGAATATAATTTGATTCCTGGAATCAAGAATTCCTAGAAAAATCTATCTTCATACAGGAAATTTGGTCTATGGATCAGATGTTTTAACATCACCTGTGAATCTTCAAGAAACACAGAACCTCAGGTGTTGTGTGTACCCCAGACCTAGTGAATAAAAATTATGTTTTAATAAGATCCTAAGGCAATCCTTTTTATGTAAAATTTGAAAAACAGTGCCTTCAAAATAAACTAATCGTTATCCTTCTTTTTATAGAACAGAATTTCTTTCATATGTTCAAGCTTACAGATTAGATATCTTAGGCAGTAACATATGGAGAAGGCAATGACACCCCACTCCAGTACTCCTGCCTGGAAAATCCCATGGATGGAGGAGACTGGTGGGCTGAAGTCCATGGGATTGCTGAGAGTTGGACATGACTCAGTGACTTCACTTTCATTTTTCACTTTCATGCATTGGAGAAGGAAATGGCAACCCACTCCAGTGTTCTTGCCTGGAGAATCCCAGGGATGGAGGAGCCTGGTGTGCTGCCATCTATGGGGTCGCACAGAGTCGGACACGACTGTAGTGACTTAGCAGCAGCAGGCAGTAACATAAGCACTGGCTTCATAAACAGGACCAATTCAAATCATCTGCCACATATTTGCTTTACAATTCATGTACTGTGATCTCACGAGGATTAACTTACTAATTTCTGAAGTGAGAATATTAGATACCATACTAACAGCAAACACCTTGACCCATAATATAAAATTATACAAATGAGGAAATAAGAGAAATGTGAATATGTGGGATTACAATTCCATGTGTGTGGAAGGTTGTCCTGAAGATCTCATGAACTGATATATACAAGAGTTAGAGCACAATCCAGATGCTTTCTGATTTACAGCCCAGTGTACTTCCTTAAACTTATAACTTCCTATCAGCTATCAGAGTGCACATATACTCAGTGGCTCTTTGGGGTCATAGTTGGCGATGGACATCCAAGAATGAAAGGATGAGAAATGGATGGAAGTCTCTCAATAGTACTCTGACTTCCTAGAAGGAAAGAAGGTAATCTACATTCTAGATTGCATTTTGCAGCCACTTTTATTTTAGGAACTCATACTTTCCAAAACATTACAGTAATCCCCAATATTCAAGTATGAGAAGAGATAAACCATCCCACAGGAATGAATGGGAGTTCCTTTTCAAGAGAAGATGCTTCTGAGCCTTAAGACTTGTGGCAGTCACTCAGATGTTCAATTCATTCTACATAGTTACCCAACATGTACTGTATGACATTTTATGGCATGCTATTCATACACTCATTACTAGGTCATAATTGTTGCATCTGAAATCTCATCATATGGGGAGGGTGAGGGGGGGAAGCAAAAAGAGCTAAATAAAACTTGATACCATTGTGAATAAAAAAATAAATATTTGTACATAGTGCTATTGGAGTAGGAGAGGACTTGTGATAGGTTACCAAGAATTTTCTCATAACAAAGAGGAGTCTTGATGGAAATTTGTTGTGAAGGGAAGCAGAGAGAAGGCAGCACAAAGAATTATGGCTGAAATAGCTAGTTCTTCTCTCTCTTTTCTTCTTCTAACTAATAAACATAGGTATTTTATCCTTAATAAGTTCATGAAACAGTGTTGTCTATTGTGTCATAAGAAAGGAAAAGTGTCAGACTCAGTCGTGTCTGACACTCTGCAACTCCATGGATGTCCACGGAATTATCTGGAGTGGGTAGCCTTTGATTTCTCCAGGGTCTTCCCAACTCTAGAATCAAACCCAGGTCTCCAGCAGTACAGGCAGATTCTTTACCAGCTGAGCCACAAGGGAAGCCCCATTTTAGAACACACTTAGTTGTGTTTTAATACAGAGCTGAATTCAGAATTATAGGGCCCGGCAAAATAAGGGTAGGTTGTTTCTATCTTTGGAGATTGAAAAAATGAAATTAAACAATTACATATTTTCAGTTAAATCTCATATATTAACTGGACATGTGTCTATCGTTTGAGCCACAGCAGAGTGTGGGTCTCTTCTCCTTCTCTGAAGCATGTAGACATTCACATGTTGCTCTTCCATGAAGTAGATTTTATTTTATTTTTTTAATACTTTATTCTACATTACAGTACTGTATTTGTTTTGCCACATGTTGACATGAATCAGCCACAGGTGTACACGATCTCCCAATGCCAAAGCCCCTCCCACCTCCCTCCCCATTTCATCACCCTGGATCATCCGTGCACCAGCCCCAAGCATCCTGTATCCTGTACTGAACATAGACTGGCGCTTCATTTCTTATATGGTAGTATACATGTTTCAATGCCATTCTCCAAAATCATCCCACCCTCTCCCTCTCCCTCAGAGTCCAAAAGTCCACTCTATACCTCTGTGTCTCTTGTTGTCTCACGTATAGGGTCATCATTACTATATTTCTAAATTCCATATATATGTGTCAGTATACTGTATTGGTGTTTTTCTTTCTGGCTTACTTCACTCTGTATAATCGGCTCCAGTTTCATCCATCTCATTAGAACTGAGTCAAATTTATTCTTTTAAGGGCTGAGTAATACTCCTTTGTGTATATGTACCACAGCTTTCTTATCCATTCATCTGTTGATGGATATCTAGGTTGCTTCCATGTCCTGGCTATTATAAACAGTGCTGCAATGAACATTGAGGTACATGTGTCTCTTTCAATTCTGGTTTCCTCAGTGTGTATGCCCAGCAAGGGGATTGCTGGGTCATAAGGCAGTTCTATTTGCAATTTTTTAAGGAATCTCCACACTGTTTTCCATAGTGGCTGTACTAGTTTGCATTCCTACCAGCAGTGTAAGAGGGTTCCCTTTTCTCCACATCCTCTCCAGCATTTATTGCTTGTAGACTTTTGGATTGCAGCCATTCTGACTGGTGTGAAATGGTACCTCATTGTGGCCTTGATTTGCATTTCTCTGATGAGTGATGTTGAGCATCTTTTCATGTGTTTGTTAGCCATCCGTATGTCTTCTTTGGAGAAATGCCTATTTAGTTCTTTGGCCCATTTTTTTATTGGGTCGTTTATTTTTCTGGAGTTGAGCTGCATAAGTTGCTTGTATATCTTTGAGATTAGTTGTTTGTCAGTTGTTTCATTTGCTATCGTTTTCTCCCATTCAGAAGGCTGTCTTTTCACCTTGCTTGTAGTTTCCTTTGTTGTGCAGAAGCTTTTAATTTTAATTAGATCCCATTTGTTTATTTTAGCTTTTATTTTCATTATACTGGGAGGTGGATCAACCATGAAATAGATTTAAAAATGCAAATTTTGTGCCAAACCTAAAGTGAAAGTGAAAGTGAGTCATGGCCTACTCTTTGCGACCCATGGATTGTAGCCCACCAAGCTCCTCCAGGCATGGGAGGCAAAAATCATATGGAATTTAGAAGATAGTAATGATGACCCTATATGTGAGACAACAAAAGAGACACAGAGGTATAGAACAGACTTTTGGACTCTGAGAGAGAGGGGAAGGGTGGGATGGTTTGGGAGAATGGCATTGAAACATTGAAACATGTATACTATCTTGCAAGAAACGATGCGCCAGTCTATGTTCAATGCAGGATGCAGGATGCATGGGGCTGGTGCACAGGATGATTCAGGTAGATGATGTGGAGTGGGAGGTGGGAGGGGGCTTCAGCATTGGGAGATTGTATTCACCTGTGGCTGATTCGTGTCAATGTATGGCAAAACAAATACAGCATTATAATTAAAAAAATAAAAATAAATAAATTAAGAAAATAAATAAAAGACAGCCCAGAGATTTCAGTTCAGAGCAAAGGAGATTAACACATCTGCAAGTGTCAATTAATAAATTTTAAAAATTGGAGGGGGGAATATAAAAAGTGGTACATCTTTCTATTATTACACAATTTAAAAATCTGCAATTTCAACCAGGATAATTCTTATATAGATAACCTAAAACTACTTTATTTTCTTAGGCTCCAAAATTACTGCAGATGGTTACTGCAGGCACGAAACTGAAAGACCGTTGCTCCTTGGAAGAAAAGCTATGACTAAGCTAGACAGCATACTAAAATGCAGAGACACCATTTAACCAACAATTTCTGTATAATCATAACTATGTTTTTTTTTTCCAGTAGACACATATGGGTATGAGAATTGGACCATAAAGATGGCTGAGTACTGAAGAATTGATGCTTTTTAACTGTCGTATTGGAGAAGACTCTTGAGAGTCCCTTGGACTGCAAGGAAATCAAACCAATCAATCCCAAAATAAATCAACCCTGAATATTCATTGGAAGGACTGATACTAAAGCTGAGGCTCCCATCCTTCACCCACATGATTGGAAGAGCCAACTCATTAGGCTGGGAAAAATCGAAGGAAGGAGGGAAAAGGGATGACAGAGAACAAGATGGTTGGACGGCATCACCGACTCAATGGGTATGAGTTTGGGCAAGCTCCAGGAAATGGCGAAGGACAGGGAAGCCTGTAGTGTTGCAGTCCATGGGTTTACAAAGAGTGGTACATGACTGAGTGCCTGAATAACAACAGAAACACTTTGGCTTTTATTTTTTAAATCTGTGTGCAATGTTGCCCTCTGCTTTATCATCAAGCAGTTTTTAAGAGTAAATATTACTCATGATCTTTTGAAATTTTTCTTATATTTGAAAAACTCTATGCATCATTTGTTGCTTATACTACTTGATACACATTGAGTATTTTGTCAACAGGAACTAATATGCTCTTCACAATTCAGTCTTCATCATCAATAATCTGGACTTTAAAGAATATATATATATTTAAAAAGTAACTAATATATATATTAGTTACTTTTTAAATTTGCTGGTGAGAAAACTTTTCTGGTTTTGACTTTCTAATATGAATATTCACATTATATTAATATACAAATTTTATTTTCTATTGATATACCTCAGACTTCCCTGGTGGCTCAAGCGGCTAAGCATCTGTCTACAATGTGGGAGAGCTGGGTTCGATCCCTGGGTCGAGAAGATCCCCTGGAGAAGGAAATGGCAATCCACTCCAGTACTACTGCCTGGAAAATCCCATGGACAGCGGAGCCTGGTAGGCTACAGCCCATGGGGTCGCAGAGTCAGACATGACTCAGCTACTTTACCTTACCTTACCTTACAGATAAAATATAAACCATCATTCACATACAATTTTCACCATGAAATAGCATTATCTGATGTTGCAAACTGAGTTAATAGTAATATTTTCCATATTCTTTCAGGTTACATACACATTCTTAAAATACACATTCTTAATTTAAAATAAGCATGCAGCTACGCCTTAAATGTCTCCTTTCTTTGATTTACATGATGACTTGGTTTATATTTCAAATTGTGTATGTGTGCATTTCATTGTTCAGTTGTGTTTGATTTTTGCAACCTCAATCCTAGGTTGAGGAAATCTGCTGGAGAAGGGATAGTCTACCTACTCCAGTATTCTTGGGCTTCCCTGATGGCTCAGCTGGTAGAGAATCAACATGCAATGAGGGGGACTTGGGTTAGATCTTTGGGTTGGAAAGATCACCTGGAAAAGGGAAAGGCTACCCACTCCAGCATTCTGACTTGGAGAATTCCATGCACTATCCATGGGGTCACAAAGTGTCGGACGCAACTGAGCAACTTTCACTTTTCTTTCATATAGCCTGCCAGTCTCTTCTGTCCATGGAATTTCCTAGTGAAGAATGCTGGAGTGAAAGCCATTTCCTACTACAGGGGTTCTTCCCAACAAGGGGTTTAACTCACATCTCCTGCATTAACAGGCAGATTCTTAGCCATTGCACTACTTAGGAACATCATATTTCAAACACTCTGTATTAATATATACTTTGTAGTCACAATTATTTGTGAAGGTAATGTTTTACATCAGTACTTGTTTGCAATTTCAGGTAATTCATGTAGAATAGCTGACAATTTTTTAAAAGTATATTTTTATTATATAAATCATTAACAAATATAACAAAGTTTTCCAAATTTCTGAAAAAAAAGTTAACTAAAGAAAATGAATGGAAAATCACTAATAGGTTAATAATATTATTAAAAATATTTGCTCCCAGAGAAGAGCAGGTGTGTCTACACACTAACTTGGAGAAAATAAAAGTAATTTCAAAAGAAATAGATTGAAATAAGTCTGTTGGCAAACCAGTTAGAAAAACAGCTGAATGTATCTGATACTGCAGAATATACTGAGTCCATGATAAATCAATTAAATAAGCATATAACCATTTATACTTTATTCATTTTGGCCTACCTTATATATCTATATACCTTTTTAAACTAAAACCTCACTATATAATGTAAAATAAATATACTATAAAATTGATTTAGTATAAGATTTTATTAATAATTCACCAGGACAATTAAAAACAACTGCAATGGTGATTGTGAATATTATTTCTGATGAATAATAGTTCCTGTTTAGAATGACTTTCATTGAAAGTATAATACCTAGAGAGGTAACTGATGTCTGTTTCAAAAATAAAAAGAGTGGAGGATGAGTAATACTTTAGGCAATCATTCTGTGAGATGCTGAAACTTTTACAAATCACCAGTCAGTCTTAACTTTCTGCTCTTCTCCATATTACTCCAACTCTTTCCTTCCATATGACCTTCCACTTCCTGAGTTAAATAAAAAGTGGAAACTAGTGGTTCTCTTAAAAAAAAAATACTCATTTATATACCCAAGCCTTTATATACAATTTCGCTTTGTCTATAATGTCCCCCTCATGCTTTCCCACTTGCCTATTTTGCTCTTTCTCAGTCTTTCCTGCTATATCAGATGGTAAAGAATCCACCTGCAATGTGGAATACCTTGATTCAATCCCTGTTGGGAAGATCCCCTGGAGAAGGGACTGGCTACCCACTCCAGTACTCTGGCCTGGAGAATTACATGGACAGAAGAACCTGGCTGGCTGCATTCCATAAGGCTGTAAAGAATTAGGCAGGCTGAGTGACTTGCACTTTAATTTCCTAAAAAAAAAACAAAAAACAACAAAAAAAAAACTTCTCATTTTATGGTGATCAGCTCAGGCATCATTTCTTCTATGGACTTTGTCTTCTCATTGATGAACCCTGCCACAGGGAGATGACATCTTCTTTTTGTTTAATTGTGTTTCCCCTTTCCTTGTGTACAGGCTCTTTGATGGAGACATTTCTTTTGTGCCTTTAGTCTTTTTTTTTTTTAAATTTTATTTTTACTTTATTTTACAATACTGTATTGGTTTTGCCATACATTGACATGAATCCACCATGGGTGTATACGAGCTCCCAATCCTGAATCCCCTCCCACCTCCTACCCCCATATCATCTCTCTGGATTATCTCCATACACCAGCCCCAAGCATCCTGTATCCTGTATCAAACATAGACTGGTGCTTCGTTTCTTACATGATAGTATACATGTTTCAATGTCATTCTCCCAAATCATCCCACCCTCTCCCTCTCCCTCAGAGTCCAAAAGTCAGTTCTATACATCTGTGTCTCTTTTGCTGTCTTGCATACAGGGTCAGCATTACCATCTTTCTAAATTCCATATATATATTTATATATCTATATCTATATCTATATCTATCTATCTATCTATATATATATATCAGTATACTGTATTGGTGTTTTTTTTTCTTTCTGGTTTACTTCACTCTGTATAATTGGCTCCAGTTTCATCCATCTCATTAGAACTGGTTTAAATTTATTCTTTTTAATGGCTGAGTAATACTCCATTATGTATATGTACCACAGCTTTCTTATTGATTCATCTGCTAATGGACATCTAGGTTGTTTCCATGTCCTGGCTATTATAAACAGCACTGCAATGAATCAGCAATTATATGCCAATAAAATGGACAATGTGGAAGAAATGGACAAATTCTTAGAAAAGTACAACTTTCCAAAACTGAACCAGGAAGAAATAGAAAATCTTAACAGACCCATCACAAGCACGGAAATTGAAACTGTAATCAGAAATCTTCCAGCAAACAAAAGCCCAGGTCCAGAGGGCTTCACAGCTGAATTCTACCAAAATTTTCGAGAAGAGCTAACATCTATCCTACTGAAACTCTTTCAGAAAATTGCAGAGGAAGGTAAACTTCCAAACTCATTCTATGAGGCCACCATTACCCAAAACCTGACAAAGATGCCACCAAAAAAAAAAAAAGAAAACTACAGGCCAATATCATTGATGAACATATATGCAAAAATCCTCAACAAAATTCTAGCAATCAGAATCCAACAACACATTAAAAAGATCATAAACCATGACCTAGTGGGCTTCATCCCAGGGATGCAAGGATTCTTCAATATTCACAAATCAATCAATGTAATTCACCACATTAACAAATTGAAAAATAAAAGCCATATGTTTTCTCAATAAATGCAGAGAAAGCCTTTGACAAAATTCAACATCCATTTATGATAAAAATTCTCCAGAAAGTAGAAATAGAAGGAACATACCTCAACATAATAAAAGTTATATATGACAAACCCACAGCTAACATTATCCTCAATGGTGAAAAATTGAAACCATTTCCCTAAAGTCAGGAACAAAACAAAGGTGCCCACTTTCACCGCTACTATTCAACAAAGTTCTGGAAGTTTTGGCCACAGCAATCAGAGCAAAAAAAAAGAAATAAAGGGAATCCACCTTGGAAAAGAAGAAGTAAAACTCTCACTGTTTACAAATGACATGATCCTCTACATATAAAATCCTAAAGATTCCACCAGAAAATTACTAGAGCTAATCAATGAATATAGTAAAATTGCAGGATATAAAATCAACACTCAGTAATCCCTTGCATTCCTGTACACTAATAATGAGAAAGTAGAAAAAGAAATTAAGGAAATAATTCCATTCACCATTGCAACGAAAGGAATAAAATACTTAAGAATATACCTACCTAAAGAAACTAATGATCTATATATTGAAAACTATGAAACACTGGTGAAGGAAATCAAAGAGATCACTAATATATGGAGAAATATTCCATGTTCATGGATCAGAAAATGAGTAGACTACCCAAAGCAATCTACAGATTCAATGCAATCCTTATTAAGCTACCAGCGGTGTTTTTCACAGAACTAGAACAAATAATTTCAAGATTTGTACGGGAATACAAAAACCTCGAATGTGCCTTTAGTCTTTTCATTTTTTTTTTTTTTTAGTATCCACTAACTTACAAATTGAAGAGAGTATGGACAGATATCAATATATATCTAAACTTGCTTTGAATTAATTAATTTTATAAGTGAAAAGTGTGTCCCATGATTCAGTTAGAATTTTGGGCACTAAACAACAAATAGCTCAATTTAAAAACTTTAAATAATGATAATAAATTAAATTATAATAAACTGAATTCACATAGCAAGGATATGTTAAGTCACTGTCATGTCTGACTTTTTGTGACCCCCATGGACTGTAGCAAGCCAGTCTCCTTTATCGTCCACAATTTCTTTTGTTTGCTCAAATTCATGCCCATTTAGTTGATAGTGCTATCCAGTATTCTCATCCTCTGCTACCTCCTATCTTTTTGCCTTTAGTTTTTCCCAGCATCAGAGTCTTTTCCAGTGAGTTGGCTCCTCACATAAGGTGGAAAAAGTATTGGAGCTTCAGCTTTAGTACCAGTTCTTTGGATGAATACTTTAGGATTAACAAAAGGGACTCTCAAGAGTCTTCTCCAAAACCACAGTTCAAAAGTATCAATTTTTCAGTGCTCAGCCTTTTTATGGTCCAATTCTCACACCTATATATGACTACTGAAAAATCATAGATTTGACTATACAGCAATTTGTTGGTTAAATAATGTCTGTACTTTTAATATGCTGTCTAAGTTTGTCATAGTTTTTCTTCCAAGGAGCAAACATCTTTCAATTTAATGGCAGCAGTCACAATCCAGTGATTTTGGAGCCAAGATAATACAATATATTACTGCTTCCATTTTTTTCCCTCCATTACCCATGAAGTGCTGACCAGATGCCATGATCTTTGTGTTTTGAATATTTATTGTGTTTTAAGCCAGGTTTTTATCTCTCCTCTTCTACTCTTATCAGGAGGTTCTTGAAGTTCTTCCCTTTCTGCCATTAGAATTGTATCATCTGCATATATGGGATTGTTGATATTTCTCCTGGCAGGCTTGATTCCAGCTTGTAATTCATCCACCTAGCATTTCACATGATTTACTCTGCATGTAATTTAATTAATCAGAGTGACTGTATACAGCTTTCTTATACTCTTTTCCCAATTCTGAAACAGTCACTTGTTCCATATCTGGTTCTAACTGTTGCTTCTTGACCTGCATATAGGTTTCTTAAGAGACAGGTAAGGTGGTCTGGTACTCCCATCACTTAGTCAAAGACTAACATGGTCAATGAAGAAAAAGTAGATGTTTTTCTGAAACTCTCTTGCTTAGACTTGATAAAGTAATTCCTTTTAAAACAAACATTCTATGAAATAAAATTTACAGTTTTGAAATTCTAAAATATAGCTAACAATCTTAAACTTAATTTCTTGCTTGGTAGTAAAATTCGCTACAATATTTAATAGCTTCTCCCAACAAGATGTGGATTCAGCTACACTGTTATATCTGAGCTGCCTTTTTGCCATATTCTGATCATTAGACAGTACCAGCAGTGCTAATTGTATTAGTTTTGAGCTTCACCCACAAGAATATTTGCCATTTATACTCTTGATGAACTTGGAATTTAGAAACCATCAAACAAATTGAATCAGCATTACCTGCTGGAGGTTCACAGACTACACAAAGAAAAATCCAGCCATTCGAGCTGCAGTTGTTAAGTTAATTGTAAATCAGCCATCTTGATAACAAATGCACAAATAAGCCCAAACCAAGATGAGCCACACCAAGCCAGACCAAAAGAGATGCCAAACTAAATTCAATCCAAATTGTTGACTATAAAATATTGTGTAACATGAACAGTTGTTGGATATACCTATGGCTAATTCTTGTTGATGTATGACAGAAAACCACAGAATTCTGTAAAACAAATATCCTTCAATTAAAAAATAAGTGAAAAAAGGCAGTTATTGTTCTTTGTGTTTTTGTTGTTATCTCTTATGTTTAATGGCTTCACAATGTTATATTGGTTTCTACTGTACAACACTGAATCAGCGATGAGTGTATATATATATATCCCCTCACTCTTGATCAGTTCAGTTCAGTCACTCAGTCATGTTCGACTCTTTGTGAACCCAAGAACTGCAGCACGCCAGGCCTCCCCTGTTCATTACCATCTCTTAGAGTTCACTCAGACTCACATCCATCGAGTCTGTGATGCCATCCAGCCATCTGATCCTTGGTCATCACCTTCTCCTTCTGCCCCCAATCCCTCCCAGCATCAGAGTCTTTTCCAATGAGTCAACTCTTTGCATGAGATGGCCAAAGTCCTGGAGTTTCAGCTTTAGCATCATTCTTTCCAAAGAAATCCCAGGGTTAATCTCCTTCAGAGTGGACTGGTTGGATCTCCTTGCAGTCCAAGAGTCTTCTCCAACACCACATTTCAAAAGCATAAATTCTTTGGCACACAGCCTTCTTCACAGTCCAACTCTCACATCCATACATGACACTGGAAAAACCATAGCCTTGACTAGACGGCCCTTTGTCGGCAAAGTAATGTCTCTGCTTTTGAATATACTATCTAGGTTGGTCATAACTTTTCTTCCAAGGAGTAAGCATCTTTAATTTCATGGCTGCAGTCACCATTTGCAGTGATTTTGGAGCCCCCCAAAATATCTGACACTATTTTCCACTGTTTCTCTGTCTATTTCCCATGAAGTGATGGAACCGGATGCCATAATCTTCGTTTTCTGAATGCTGAGCTTTAAGCCAACTTTTTCACTCTCCTCTTTCACCTTCATCAAGAGGCCCTTTAGCTTCTCTTCAATTTCTGCCATAAGTGTGGTGTCATCTGCATATCTGAGGTTATTGATATTTCTCCTGGCAATCTTGATTCCAGCTTGTGTTTCTTCCATTCCAGCGTTTCTCATGATGTACTCTGCATATAACTTAAATAAGCAGGGTGACAGTATACAGCCTTGACGTACTCCTTTTCCTATTTGGAAACAGTCTGTTCCATGTCCACTCTTGATCAGGCTCTTGAAATTGTTACACAACAAAAGTTGTTGCATATAAATTCTATACAGTATATTTTCCAACTTTTATGCTTTATTTTACTTAGATAAATATATCTTTATGGCATATTTTGCTGTTGCCTAGTCCCAAAGTCATGTCTGACTCTTTTGTGACCCCATGGACTGTAGCCCGCCAGGCTCCTCTGCCCATAGGGTTTCCCAAGCAAGAATATTGGTGTGGCTTGCCATTTCCTTCTCCAGGGGATCTTCTTGACTAAATATATTTATAATTGATCTTAATGAAAAGACAAAAAATAGGACTTCCTTGAAAAAAAGATACTATATATTTTAAAATTTTATATCAAATGCTACTTCACTGTAAATATTCTTCAGAGTTCTAAGCACACAATATCTAGTAAATAATTCCAAATTCCATGCTTTGTATTTGCAAATCATTCTCTCAGATTGGTGGCAGTGATGGTTTAGTCACTAAGTAGAGTCCAACTCTCGTGAACCCATGGACAGTAGTCTGCCAGACTCCTCTGTCCATGGGATTCTCTAAGCAAGAATACTGGAGTGGGTTGCCATTCCCTTCTCTACATAACTCAAGAATCAAATCCAGGTCTTCTGCATTTCAGGCAGATTCTTTACTCACATATTAGCTGCTCTTAACTTTGTTTGAAGCAGAAGCATCTATTTTCTCCCCTCTTAGTTTTCTCCTGTAAGGATGCTTAAAATAGCTTACTTCAGTAAAGAAAATTACTCAAGTTGCATCCGTGGTGCTGAAAGTAACATTATTTTATTCTTTTTTATGATCAGATAAAATTTCATTTTGATAAGTCAATTCAGTTGTTCAGTCATGTCTGACCCTTTGATATTCCATGACTGCAGCACTCCAGGCTTCCTTGTCCACCACCAAGTCCTGAAGCTTGCTTAAACTCATGTCCATTGAGTAAGTGATGTCATCCAACCATCTCATCCTCTGTCATCACCAGCCCCTGCCTTGAATCTTTCCCAGCATCAGAGTCTTTTCAAATGAGTTAGTTCTTTTGCGTCAGTTGGTCAAAGTATTGGAGTTTCATCTTCAATATCAGTACTTCCAATGAATATTCAGGACTGATTTCCTTTAGGATTCATTGGTTGGATCTCCTTGCTGTCCAAGGGACTCTCAGGAGTTTTCTCCAACACCACAGTTCAAAAGCATCAGTTCTTCAGTGCTCAACTTTCTTTAAGGTCCCACTTTCAGATCCATACATGACTACTGGAAAAACCTAGCTGTAACTGGACAGACCTTCGTCAGTGAAGTAATTTCTTTGCTTTTAAATATGCTGTCTAGGTTGGTCATAGTTTTTCTTCCAAAGAGCAAGCATCTATTAATTTTATGGCTGAAGTCACCATCTTCAGTGATTCTGGATCTAAAGAAAATAAAGGATCTTACTGTTTCCATTGTTTCCCATTTGCCATGAAGCAATGTTACCAGAAGCTATGATCTTAGTTTTCCAAATGTTGAGTTTTAAACCAACTTTTTCACTATCCTCTTTCAGTTTCATTAAAAGGCTCTTTAGTTCCTCTTCACTTTCTGCCATAAGGGTGATCTCATCTGCCCAACTGAAATTATTGATATTTTCCCTGGTAATCTTGATTCCACCTTGTGCTTCACCCAGCCCAGTGTTTATCATGATGTACTCTGCTTAGGTTAAATAAGCAGGGTGACAATATAAGGCACTGACATACTCCTTTCCCAGTTTGGAGCCAGTCTGTTGTTTCATGTCTGGTTCTAACTGTTGTTTTTGACCTGCATACAGATTTCTCAGGAGGCAGGTCATGTGGTCTGGTATTCCCATCTCAATAATACATCAAATATTTAAGATATTTTAATTCTTCCCTCCCATCTTTTTTTGTTGTTGTTGTTGTTTGTTCTCAGAAAATTGACTTTTATCCTCACACTTATGATGTCAGGGTCACAAAAGATGTGCCCTCATTCTTGGCACCATATATGCACACTTTATTGCCTAAAGTATGAAGGAGAAAAAATATTTTCTCTGATAAGTCTTTTTTTAGTCAACAAAAATATTTTTATTAGAAAACCCTTAAATAGATTTTAGTTTATGTTGCATTGCTCGAAATTTTATTTGCACTTTATTTACCTCAGTCTGCAACTTTAAGAATTAGTCCAAATTTTTTCCCACCTGTTTTTGCAGATGAAGTATCATTGAATTACAGACATGTTTACTCATTTACATACAATCTGTGGCTGTTTTCCCACTAAAATAGCAGAGCTGAGTAGTTGTGATATAGCTTGTATGATCTTCAAAGCAAAATTTATTAACTCTCTGGCCTTGTACAGAAAAAAAGTTTTCTGAACCCTGCTTGCAGAAATTCCCTTGAAAAATATATAGTGTTATCATGATGGGTATAGATGACTCATGATTCATCTCCCTTGTTATTTAGTTGCTAAATCATGTCCCACTCTTGCAAATCTGTGGATTGTAGCCCACCAGTCTCCTCTGCCCTTGGGACTTCCCAGGCAAGAATACTGGAATGGATAGACATATCCTCCAGGGGATCTTCCTGACCCAAGGATCCAACCCTCTTCCCTTGCATTTCCTGCACTGACAGATACATTCTTTACCGCTTAGCGACAAGGAAACTGATTCATCTCATAGGCCTTTTGTATATTGCTTATTAAACAGATTTGAGTTTCTATAAAGAAAAATATCACTGTTTAAGCAAATAAAATTGTTGTCATAACATCTATTAAGAGGAAAATGCTTGAAGAAGATGCAGAAATACAGTACCTAACCTTGTTCTCAACTTAGCTTATCATTTCTAAAAGTACAGTATATTATATAATTTCTAAAAAGTGTGATAAATGCTTTCTATGACATAGGAACAGACCCAAAGCTTTTGGAGGGCCTTTTTAAAAATCACTTTAAGTTCAGTTTAGTTCAGTTCAGGTCAGGTCAGTCACTCAGTCAAGTCCGACTCTTTGCGACCCCATGAATCGCAGCACGTCAGGACTTCCTGTCCATCACCAAGTCCCGGAGTTCACACAAACTCACGTCCATCGAGTCAATGATGCCATCCAGCCATCTCATGCTGTCGTCCACTTCTCCTCCTGCCCCCAATCCTTCCCAGTCTCAGAGTCTTTTCCCATGAGTCAACTCTTCCCGTGAGGTGGTCAGTGTGTTGGAGTTTCAGCTTTAGCATCATTCCTTCCAAAGAACATCCAGAACTGATCTCTTTTAGAATGGACTGATTGGATCTCCTTGCAGTCCAAGGGACTCTCAAGAGTCTTCTCCACCACCACAGTTCAAAAGCATCAGTTCTTCAGCACTCAAGCTTTCTTCACAGTCCAACTCTCACATCCATACATGACCACTAGAAAAACCATAGCCTTGATTAGCCTTAGTCAGCAAAGTAATGTCTCTGCTTTTGAATATGCTGTCTAGGTTGGTCATAACTTTTCTTCCAAGGAGTAAGTGTCTTTTAATTTCATAGCTGCAATAACCGTCTGCAGTGATTTTGGAGCCCCCCAAAATAGAGTCTTACACCGTTTCCACTGTTTCCCCATCTATTTCCCATGAAGTGATGGGACCGGATGACATGATCTTCGTTTTCTGAATGTTGAGCTTTAAGCCAACTTTTTCACTCTCCTCTTTAGCTTTCTTCAAGATGCTTTTAGTTCCTCTTCACTTTCTGCCATAAGGGTGGTGTCAGCTGCATACCTGAGGTTATTATTATTTTTCCCAGCAGTCTTGATTCCAGCTTGTGTTTCTTCCAGTCCAGCGTTTCTCATGATGTACTCTGCATATAAGTTAAATAAGCAGGGTGACAATATACAGACTTGATGTACTCCTTTTCCTATTTTGAACCAGTTTGTTGTTCCATATACAGTTCTACCTGTTGCTTCCTGACCTCAGGGACGGCAGCCAAGGGAAGCAATCCCATGTCCAAAGAGTGGTGGCTGAGAGGAGCTACTCCATGTTCAAGGTCAGGAGGGGTGACGGTTAGGAGATAGCCCTTGTCCAAGGTAAGGAACAGCAGGTGCACTTTGCTAGAGCAACCTTGAAGAGACACCCACGTCCAAGGTAAAAGAAACCCAAGTAAGATGGTAGGTGTTGAGGGAGGGCATCAGAGGGCAGACACACTGAAATCATAATCAAAGAAAACTAATCAAACTAATCACACTAGGATGACAGCCTTGTCTAACTGAATGAAATTAAGACATATCCTGTGGGGCCACCCAAGATGGGTGGGTCATGGTCGAGAGGTCTGACACAATGTGGTCCACAGGAGAAGTCAAAGCACTT
Source organism: Nanger dama (assembly GCA_917880005.1). NCBI lineage: Eukaryota > Metazoa > Chordata > Mammalia > Artiodactyla > Bovidae > Nanger > Nanger dama. The sequence continues at coordinate 2,109,221 of CAKJTW010000045.1, forward strand.
CAAGTATTCTTGCCTTGAGAACCCCATGAACAGTATGAAAACGCAAAATAATAGGATACTGAAAGAGGAAGTCCCCAGATCAATAGATGTCCAATATGCTACTGGAGATCAGTAGAGAAATAACTCCAGAAAGAATGAAGGGATGGAGCCAATGCAAAAACAATACCCAGTTGTGGATGTGACTTGTGACAGAAGCAAGATCCGATGCTGTAAAGAGCAATATGGTATAGGAACATGGAATGTCAGGTCCATGAATCAAGGCAAATTGGAAGTGATCAAACAGGAGATGGCAAGAGTGAACGTTGACATTCTAGGAATCAGTGAACTAAAATGGACTGGAATGTGTTAATTTAACTCAGATGACCATTATATCTACTACTGTGGGCAGGAATCCCCTTAAAAGAAATGGAGTAGCCATCATAGTCAACAAAAGAGTCTGAAATGCAGTACTTGGATGCAATCTCAAAAATGACAGAATGATCTCTATTTGTTTCTAAGGCAAACCATTCAATATCATAGTAATTCAAGTCTATGCCCCAACCAGTAACGCTGAAGAAGCTGAACAGTTTTATGAAGACCTAAAAGACCTTTTAGAACTAACACCCACAAAAGATGTCCTTTTCATTATAAGGGACTGGAATGCAAAAGTAGGAAGTCAAGAAATACCTGGAGTAATGGGCAAATTTGTCCTTGGAATATGGAATGAAGCAGGGCAAAGGCTAATTTAGTCATAAAATTATTTAAATTATTTTAAATCTTATTATTTCATTATTTTTCAGTGAGAGTCACATTTATATTTTCTGGTCTTATTGCTATCCTATAATCTTTCTGTGTCTCTTGTCTTCTTGACCAATAATTGTTGTTGTTGTTTAGTCGTTCAGCCATGTCCACCTCTTTGTAACACCACGGGGTGCAGCACACCAGGCTTCCCTGTCCTTCACCATCTTTCAGAGCTTGTTCAAACTCATGTCCATTGAGTCAGAGATACTATCCAAACATCTTGTCCTCTGTCATCCCCTTATCCTCCTGCATTCAGTCTTTCCTACCATCAGGGCATTTTCCAATGAGTTGTCTCTTTGCATCAGGTGGCCAAAGTGTTGGAGCTTCAGCTTCATCATCAGTCCTTCCATTGAATATTCAGGACTGATTTCCTTTATGATTGACTAGTTTGATCTCCTTGAAGTCCAAGGACTCTCAGGAGTTTTCTCCAACACCACAGTTCAAAAGAATCACTTCTTCAGTGCTCAGCCTTCTTTACATTCCACCTCTCACATCAATATATGACTACTGGTAAAACCATAGCTTTGACTATGTGGACCTTTGTCAGCAGGGTAATGTCTCTGCTTTTTAATACACTGTCTAGTTTTGTTATAACTTTTCTTCTGATGAGCAATCATCTTTTAATATAATGGCTGCAGTCACCACATACAGTGATTTTGGACCCCAAGAAAATAGTCTTTCACTGATTCCATTGTTTCCCATCTACATGCCATGAAGACAAGAGTTGGATTTTTTTTTCCTGTCCTTCTCAAAGTTCTAATATTATAAACTTCACTCACTCTTTCAGGATGAACTGGTCCTAATTTCAATTTTAAAGGCTACTTCTTTATGACTGTGTTTCATTCTAAATATCGGCTAATTCCTAATTCCTTAGACATGCAGATATGTGCTGCTCTTCTATCTCCTACCTCTTAAGTGTTAATATACCTAGATAGATGTTGTTCGATTATTTTTCTTCTTTATATACATGTTCTGATTGTTCCCATCTACCTGTAATTATACTTACTTAATCCAATGACTCAAAAATTTATTACTTAAAAGAGATTTCTAAGTTCAGTTTTCAACTTGAACACATTTCCATGCAATTATCTGTAATTCTTGGAGCATAGCATAGTTATCTGTGCTCCTGTGACTTATTAATTATTTCCTGTCTGCTTGGAAAGCTGTTCTCTACTTGGGCTTCCTGAATAACTTAATCTCTTTGGAAAAATAATTTAAATTGCAAATTAAAACTTGAGCACTTCTGTCCTCTTTTAAAAATAGGATTTAGTGACTTCCCTGGTGATCCAGGGGTTAAGACTGCCTGATTCTAATGCTGGGGCAGGATTCATCCCTGGTTAAGAAACTAAGATCACAAATGCCACATGGAGCAACCAAATCTATATCACACACACACACACACACACACACACATATATATATATGATATATACACATATATCAGATGACATCACCCTTATGGCAAAAAGCAAAGAGGCACTAAAGAGCCTCTTGATGAAAGTGAAAGAGGAGAGTGGAAAAGCTGGCTTATAACTCAACATTATGAAGATAAAGATCATGTCATCAGGCCCCATCATTTCATGGCAAATAGGGAATCAATGAAAACAGTGACAGACTTTATTTTCTTGGGCTCCAAAATCACTGCTAATTGTGACCACAGCCATGAAATTAAAGAATGCTTTCTCCTTGGAAGAAACACTATGACCAACTTAGATAGATATTAAAAAGCAGAGACATTACTTTGCCAACAAAGGTTTATTTTTATCAAAGCTATAGTTTTTCCAGTAGTCATGTATGGATGTGAGAGTTAAACCATTAAAGAAGACTGAGCACCAAAGTGCTTTTTTTTTTCTTTCTTAAATTTATTTATTTTCTTAATTACAATACTCTATTTGTTTTGCTATACATTGACATGAAACAGCCACAGGTGAACACAATCTCCCAATGCCGAAGCCCCCTCCCACCTCCCACCCCACATCCTCTACCTGAATTGTAGTGTTGGAGAAGACTCTTGAGAGTCCCTTGTTCAACAAGGAGATCAAATCAGTAAATCCTAAAAGAAATCAATCCTAAATATTCACTGGAGGAACTTTTGCTGAAGCTGAAGCTCCAATACTTTGGCCACCTGATGTGAAAAGCTGACTCATTAGAAAAGACCCTGATGCTGGGAAAGACTGAAGCAGGAGAAGATAGCAGAGAATGAGATGGTTGGATGGCATCATTGACTCAATGTACATGAATCTGTGCAAGCTCTGGAAGATGGTGAAGGACAGGGAAGCCTGGGGTGCTCCAGTCCAAGGGGTTGCAGAGTTGTACACGACTGAGTGACTGAACAATAAACAATATGGTACTTATTCTAATCATATAAGTGTTATTTTCATGTTTTAGACTGGGGCTTCCTAGGTAGTGCTGTGATAAACAATGTGCCTGTCAAGCAGGAGACACATGAAATGCAGTTCAATTATTGAATAGGAAAGATGCCCTGGAATAGGAAATGGCAACTAACTCCAATATTCTTGCCTAGAGATTCCGCTGGTAGAGGTGCCTGGTTGGCTACAGTCCATGGGTCTCAAAGGGTCATATATGAGTAAGTAACTGAGCACACTCATGCTACAGATTATATAAACCCCAGGTTCCTCTATATTCTACAAATTTGTAATGTTAAATGATTTATTCAGTTCAGTTCAGTTCAGTCACTCTTGCAAGCAATCAAACTTAAAGCCTAAGGAGAGAGAGAGAGAGAGAGAGAGAGAGAGAGAGGGAGGGAGAGAGAATCAAACAAAAAACTTGGCATAAAAATTTGTTTGCTGTCATTTACTTTTTGTGAAGCTTAAAAAGTTATTTACCATTTTAGATTGTTTTCTCACCTTTGTCTCCTAGAGGAAAATATGTGTAGCTGATTCATCTTACAGCTGTTATTAATAGTATCCTTGTGACTTGTAAATATCTGGTATCAGTAATATTTATAGAATGAAAAAAAATGGAAGAAATAAACTACTTTCTGAAATTCAAGAGAGGTTAAAGTCATTGTTATCTTCAGAATTTTTGATTTAGAGGTGCAGTTTAAATTCATGGAATTTGAGTCAGTTTACCACATTATTTTTTTTAATATTGAAATAATTGTTTTATGAATTTTATATAAATTGGTGCATAAATCTGTTTAAAATTAAATTGTTTGCCCATGTTTTATTGGTATTTTTAATAATTTTTGATTTAATGTAAAGAAAAGAAATCAGCACAAGGTAACTTTTTTTTTTTTTCAAATCTCTCTAAACTCTGTATGGCAAGTTATCCCATAGCAAAATAACTTTAGAATTTGAATAACTTGATTGACCTAAGCTATCCATATGTATATCTCAAACCAGCAGAGGTTTCTGGAAATACCTTATTTATATACACAAGGGATGTTGGTCAGTTATATAGCTGAAATAATCATTTAAGTCAATTTGTAATATACACAGTTGAAATGTCATTTTACTCGGAGATATTATGCAATATGAATTATTCAGTATATATATATATACATATATATGTATATATACATATATATACATATGTATATACATATACATATATATGTATATATTCAGTGTATATATATATATGTATGTATGTATGTATAACATTTTAAAACATTTTTGCTTGCATTTTAAATGAATTTTAGTTACTAATATAAGAAATCTACTAAAAACAAATTATTAAAAACATGGCTATGTGTTCTTCTAGTTTGCTTGTATATTAGAAAGACCATATATATTTCAGGGTTACTTATTTCAATTAGTACTAACAGCATATAGTAACAGTGGTGATCTTATTCTTTCTGCTGATGGCTCCCCCTCTTTTAATATATTTTGTAATGCATACTGTAGAAGATAAGACTAGTTCTGATATTCAATTTGATCTCCAAAATTACCCTTTAATTAGCTTATCAGAAGTGCAAACTTCCTGTTCAATTCTGTTCAGTCATTCAGTCATGTGTGACTCTTTGCGAACCCATGAATCATAGCACGCCAGGCCTCCCTGTCCATCACCATCTCCCAGAGTTCACTCACACTTATGTTCATTGAGTCGGTGATGCCATCCAGTCATCTCATCATCTGTCGTCCCCTTCTCCTCTTGCCCCCAATCCCTCCTAGCATCAGAGTCTTTTCCAATGAATCAACTCTTCGCATGAGGTGACCAAAGTATTGGAATTTCAGCTTTAGCATCATTCCTTCCAAAGAACATCCATGGCTGATCTTCAGAAGGGACTGGTTGGATCTCCTTAAAGGTACATTTAATTATACAATCACAGTCAAGACAAGTTTAATACTCCACAATATTTGTATTCAAAACAACAATAATGCATTCCCCTATTCTGAATCCCATGCTAGGAAAATGATGATGGATATAATATAAACTTGGTTCTCTAGTATCTCACAGAATTTATATAGGCTCTCCATTACAACCAGTAAACCTAATTATTGATTATGAAAGAATGAAAACATAGAAAAAGTGTAATATAATTTAGAACAACATGTTTTGAATCCTAAAAATTTGAAAATGTTGTTATGCCTCTACAAACATGATCATCCATGAGTTGTCATTGTTGTTAGTTGTTAAATCATGTTCCACTCTGTAATCCCAGGAACTGCCACACACCAGGCTTGCCTGTCCTTCAATGCTCTCCTGGAGCTTGTTCAAACTCATGTCCACTGAGTTCAGGATGCCATCCAACTATCTTATCCTGTCATTCCTTCTCCTCCTGCTCTCAATCTTTTCAGACATCAGTCTTTCCCAGTGAGTTGGCTTTCCTCATCAGAGTTCCAAAGTATTGGAGCTTCGGCTACAGTATCAGTTACTCTAATGAATATTCAAGATTGACCTCCTGTAGAATTTACTTGTTTGGTTTCCTTGGTCTCAAAGGGACTCTCAAGAGTCTTCTCCAGCATCAGAAATGGAAAGCATCGATTCTTCAGTGCTCAAGTTTCTTTATGGTCCAACTCTCACATCTATACATGATTACTAGAAAAACCATAGCTTTGACTATATGGACCTTTGTTGGCAAAGCAAAGTCTACACTTATTAATATGTTGTCTAGGTTTGTCATGACTTTTCTTCCAAGAAAAAAGCATCTTTTAATTTCATGGCTGCAGTCACCAACCACAGTGTTTTTGGAGCCTAAGAAACTTAAGTCTGTCACTGTTTTGATTTTTCCCCATCTACTTACCATGAAGGGATAAGACCATATGCCATAATCCTAGTTTTTGGGTTTTTGAGTTTTGAGTTTTGGGTTTTAAACCAACTTTTTAACTTTTCCTTTCACCTTCACCAAGAGCCTCTTAGCTCCTCTTCATTTTACACCATTAAAATGATATCATCTATATATCTGAGATTGTTGATATTTCTCCCAGAATTCTTGATTCCAGTTTGAAGTCATCCAGTCAAGTACTTCATATGATGTACTTTGCATGTAAGTTAAATAAGAAGGGTAACAGTATACCACCTTAATATTCTTCTTTCACAATTTTTTAATTAATTAATTTATTTATTTTAAATTACAATACTGTATTTGTTTTGCCATACATTGACACGAATCAGCCATAGGTGAACACAATCTCCCAATGCCGAAGCCCCCTCCCACCTCCCCCACCCCACATCCTCTACTTGAGTCATCCTGTGCATCAGCCCCATGCATCCTGCATCCTACATTGAACATAGATTGGCGCTTCTCTTCTTACACGAAAATATACATGTTTCATTGCCATTCTCCCAAACCATCCCACCCTTTCCCTCTCCCTCAGAGTCCAAAAGTCCACTCTATACCTCTGTGTCTCTTGGTTGTCTCACCTACAGGGTCATCATTACTGTCTTCTAAATTCCATATATATGTGTCAGTATACTGTATTGGTGTTTTTCTTTCTGGCTTACTTCACTCTGTATTATTGGTTCCAATTTCATCCATCTCATTAGAACTGAGTCAAATTTATTCTTTTTAAGGGATGAGTAGTATTCCATAGTGCATATGTACCACAGCTTTCTTATCCATTCATCTGCTGATGGACATCTAGGTTGCTTCCATGTCCTGGCTATTATAAACAGCGCTGCAATGAACACTGGGGTACATGTGTCTCTTTCAATTCTGGTTTCCTCGGTGTGTATGCCCAGCAGTGGGATTGCTGGGTCATAAGGCAGTTCTATTTGCAATTTTTTAAGGAATCTCCACACTGTTTTCCATAATGGCTGTACTAGTTTGCATTCCCACCAGCAGTGTAAGAGGGTTCCCTTTTCTCCACATCCTCTCCAGCATTTATTGCTTGTAGACTTTTGGATTGCAGCCATTCTGACTGGTGTGAAGTGGTACCTCATTGTGGTCTTGATTTGCATTTCTCTGATAATGAGTGATGTTGAGCATCTTTTCATGTGTTTGTTAGCCATCCGTATGTCTTCTTTGGAGAAATGCCTATTTAGTTCTTTGGCCCATTTTTTTTATTGGATCATTTATTTTTCTGCAGTTGAGCTGTATAAGTTGCTTATATATCTTTGAGATTAGTTGTTTGTCAGTTGTTTCATTTGCTATTGTTTTCTCCCATTCAGAAGGCTGTCTTTTCACCTTGCTTGTAGTTTCCTTTGTTGTGCAGAAGCTTTTAATTTTAATTAGATCCCATTTGTTTATCTTTGCTTTTATTTCCAGTATACTGGGAGTTGGATCATAGAGGATCCTATTGTGATTTATGTCGGAGAGTGTTTTGCCTTTGTTCTCCTCTAGGAGTTTTATAGTTTCTGGTCTTACATTTAGATCTTTAATCCATTTTGAGTTTATTTTTGTGTATGGTGTTAGAAAGGGGTCTAGTTTCAGTCTTTTACAAGTGGTTGACCAGTTTTCCCAGCACCACCTGTTAAAGAGACTGTCTTTACTCCATTGTATATTCTTGCCTCCTTTGTCGAAGATAAGGTGTCCATAGGTGTGTGGGTTAATCTCAGGGCTTTCTATTTTGTTCCATTGATCTATATTTCTGTCTTTGTGCCAGTACCATACTGTCTTAATGACTGTGGCTTTGTAGTAGAGGCTGAAGTCAGGCAAGTTGATTCCTCCAGTTCCATTCTTCTTTCTCAAGATTGCTTTTGCTATTCGAGGCTTTTTGTATTTCCATACAAATCTTGAGATTATTTGATCTAGTTCTGTGAAAAATACTGCTGGTAGCTTGATGGGAATTGCATTGAATCTGTAGATTGCTTTATGTAGAATACTCATTTTCACTATATTGACTCTTCCGACCCATGAGCATGGTATATTTCTCCATCTATTAGTGTCCTCTTTGATTTCTTTCATCAGTGTTTTATAGTTTTGATATATAGGTCTTTAGTTTCTTTAGGTAGGAATATCCCTAAGTATTTTATTCTTTTCGTTGCAAGGGTGAATGGAATTGTTTCCTTAACTTCTTTTTCTACTTTCTCATTGTTAGTGTATAGGAATGCAAGGGATTTCTGAGTGTTGATTTTATATCCTGCAACTTTACTATATTCATTGATTAGCTCTAGTAGTTTTCTGGTCGAGTCTTTAGGATTTTCTATGTAGAGGATCATGTCATCTGCAAACAGTGAGAGTTTACTTCTTCTTTTCCAATTTGGATTCCTTGTATTTCTTTTTCTGCTCTGATTGCTGTGGCCAAACCTTCCAGTACAATGTTGAAGAGTAGTGGTGAAAGTGGACACCCTTGTCTTGTTCCTGACTTTAGGGAAATGGTTTCAATTTTTCGCCATTGAGGATAATGTTAGCTGTGGGTTTGTCATATATAGCTTTATTATGTTGAGGTATGTTCCTTCTATTCCTGCTTTCTGAGAGTATTTATCATAAATGGATGCTGAATTTTGTCAAAGGCTTTTTCTGCATCTATTGAGATAATCATATGGTTTTTATTTCTCAGTTTGTTAATGTGATGAATTACATTGATTGACTTGCGGATATTGAAGAATCCTTGCATCCCTGGGATAAAGCCCACTTGGTCATGGTGTATGATCCTTTTAATGTGTTGCTGGATTCTGATTGCTAGGATTTTGTTGAGGATTTTTGCGTCTATGTTCATCAGTGATATTGGCCTGTAGCTTTTTTTTTTGTGGTGTCTTTGTCAGGTTTTGGTATTAGGGTGATGGTGGTCTCATAGAATGAGTTTGGAAGTTTACCTTCCTCTGCAATTTTCTGGAATAGCTTCAGTAATATAGGTGTTAGCTCTTCTCGGAATTTTTGGTAGAATTCAGCTGTGAAGCCGTCTGGACCTGGGCTTTTGTTTGCTGGAAGATTTCTGATTACAGTTTCAATTTCCGTGCTTGTGATGGGTCTGTTAAGATTTTCTGTTTCTCCCTGGTTCAGTTTTTGGAAAATTGTACTTTTCTAAGAATTTGTCCATTTCTTCCAAGTTGTCCATTTTATTGGCATATAATTGCTGATAGTAGTCTCTTATGATTCTTTGTATTTCTGTGTTGTCTGTCGTGATCTCTCCATTTTCATTTCTAATTTTGTTGATTTGATTTTTTTCTCTTTGTTTCTTGATGAGTCTGGCTAATGGTTTGTCAATTTTATTTATCCTTTCAAAGAACCAGCTTTTTTGCTTTGTTGATTTTTGCTATGGTCTCTTTTGTTTCTTTTGCATTTATTTCTGCCCTAATTTTTAGGATTTCTTTCCTTCTACTAACTCTGGGGTTCTCTATTTCTTCGTTTTCTAGTTGCTTTAGGTGTAGAGTTAGGTTACTTATTTGATTTTTTTCTTGTTTCTTGAGGTATGCCTGTATTGCTATGAACTTTCCTCTTAGGACTGCTTTTAAAGTGTCCCAAAGGTTCTGTGTTGTTGTGTTTTCATTTTCATTCGTTTCGATGCATAATTTGATTTCCTTTTTGATTTCTTCTGTGATTTGTTGATTATTCAGTAGAGTGTTGTTCAGCCTCCAAATGTTGGAATTTTTAATAGTTTTTCTCCTATAATTGAGATCTAACCTTAGTGCATTATGGTCATAGAAGATGCTTGGGATAATTTCCATTTTTTTGAATTTATCAAGGTTAGATTTATGACCCAGAATGTGATCTATCCTGGAAAAGGTTCCGTGTGCACTTGAGTAAAAGGTGAAATTCATTGTTTTGGGGTGAAATGTCCTATAGATATCAATTAGGTATAACCGATCAATTGTATCGTTTAACGTTTGTGTTTCATTGTTAATTTTCTGCTCAGTTGATCTGTCCATAGGTGTGAGTGGGGTATTAAAGTCTCCCACTATTATTGTGTTATTATTAATTTCCCTTTTATGCTTGTTAGCAATTGTCTTACATATTGCGGTGCTCCTATGTTGGGTGCATATATATTTATAATTGTTATATCTTCTTCTTGGATTGATCCTTTAATCATTATGTAGTGGCCTTCTTTGTCCCTTTTCACAGCCTTTGTTTTAAAGTCTACTTTATCGGATATGAGTATTGCTACTCCTGCTTTCTTTTGATCTTTATTTGCATGGAATATCTTTGTCCAGCCCTTCACTTTCAGTCTGTATGTGTCCGTTGTTTTGAGGTGGGTCTCTTGTAGGCAGCATATATAGGGATCTTGTTTTTGTATCCATTCAGCCAGTCTTTGCCTTTTGGTTGGGGCATTCAACCCATTTACATTTAAGGTAATTATTGATAAGTATGCTCCTGTTGCCATTTACTTTATTGTTTTGGTTTCGGGTTTATACGTCCTTTTTGTGTTTCCTTTCTAAAGTCTATCCTTTAGTATTTGTTGGAGAGCTGGTTTGGTGGTGCTGAATTCTCTCAGCTTTTGCTTGTCTGTAAAGCTTTTGATTTCTCCTTCATATTTGAATGAGATCCTTGCTGGGTACAGTAGTCTTGGCTGAAGGTTATTATCTTTCATCACTTTAAGTATGTCTTGCCATTCCACCTGGCCTGAAGAGTTTCTATTGAAAGATCTGCAGTTATTCTTATGGGGATCCCCTTGTGTGTTAGTTGTTGTTTTTCCCTTGCTGCTTTTAGTAATTGTTCTTTGTGTTTGGTCTTTGTTAGTTTGATTAAAATATGTCTTGGGGTGTTTTGCCTTGGGTTTATCCTGTTTGGCACTCTCTGGGTTTCTTGGACTTGGGTGATTATTTCCTTCCCCATTTTAGGGAAGTTTTCGACTATTATCTCCTCAAGTATTTTCTCATGGTCTTTCTTTTGTCTTCTTCTTCTGGGACTCCTATAATTCGAATGTTGGAGCGTTTCATATTGTCTTGGAGGTCTCTGAGGTTGTCCTCATTTCTTTTAATTTGCCTTTCTTTTTCCCTCACTGATTCATTTATTTCTACCATTCTATCTTCTATTTCACTGATCCTATCTTCTGCCTCTGATATTCTACTATTTGTAGCCTCCAGAGTGTTTCTCATCTCATTTATTGCATTATTCATTATATGTTGTCTCTTTTTATTTCTTCTGGGTCCTTGTTAAACCTTTCTTGCATCTTCTCAGTCCTTGACTCCAGGCTATTTATCTGTGCTTCCATTTTGATTTCAAGATTTTGGATCATTTTCACTATCAGTATTCGAATTCTTTCTCAGGTAGATTCCTATCTCTTCCTCTTTTGTTTGGTTTGGTGGGCATGTCTCCTGTTCCTTTACCTGCTGGGTATTCCTCTGTCTCTTCATCCTGGTTATATTGCTGCGTTTGGGGTGGCTTTTCTATATTCCGGGAATTTGTGGAGTTATCTTTATTATAGAGTTTCCTCTCTGTGTTTGGGGGTTATATCAGTGGCTTGTCAAAGTTTCTTGGTCAGGGAGGCTTGTGTTGGAGTTCTGGTGGGTGAATCTGGATTTCCTCTCTCTGGAGTGCTGTGACGTGTGAAGTAATGGGTTATGCGACGTCAGTGGTTTTGGAGTATTTTGAGTTGCCTGTGTATTGAGGCTCAGGGGCTTGTTCTTGTGTTGCTGGAGAATTTGCGTGGTATGTCTTGCTCTGGAGCTTGTTGGCCCTTGGGCAGTGCTCAATTTCAGTATAGGTATGAAGGCGTTTGATGAGCTCTAATTGGATAATGTTCCCTGTCTTCAGGAATTCTTTGATGATCTCAGGATTTGGAATTACGCCTCCTGATTCTGGTTTTCAGATTTATTTTTAGAATAGCCTCATGATTTCTCCATCTATTCAGCACTAATGTTAAAACATCTAGGTTAATGATGATAGGTTTCTCCACCTTGAGGGTCGTCCCTAGAGGATCGGTGAGTTACTTGGAGGAGAGAAGAGGGAGGGAGTAGTTAGAGGTGAGTGGAATGGGATGGGGTGGAATCATAAGAGGGAAAAGCAAGTTAGCCCATAACCACTTTCTTGTGTGCACTCCGAAGTCTGGACCGCTCAGAGGTGGTCACAGAGTTATACATGGAAGAGGAGAGGGAGGAAGTAGATAGAGGTGGACAGGAGGATAAAAGAGGAGATGGGAAGGAGGGATACAGATCCGGTCAGTGACCAGTTCCCTTAGAGTTCTCCTCCTTCTGGAACGCACAGAGGTTCATAGGGTTGGGTAGAGAGGGGAGGGTGAGGGAGGAGACAAAAGCCACCTGGTGGAGAAAGGGAGATTCCAAAGGTGGGAGAGAGTGGTCAAGCCAGTAGTCTTGCATTCATGTAAAACTGGGTACTGAGGATTAGGTTTTTAAAAGTACAAAATTGGCAACAAATACCAAAATGCCAACATTAAAAATCTGGAGTATAGATTGGATTTTCAAAGATAGATTATTGAAGAGAAGATGAAGAAGTAGAGAGAAATTTAAAAAAATAGAGAAAAAAGAAAAAGGAAAAAAAAGTAAAATATAATAAAAGACTCCAGAATTATTAAAAGACAACTTCCTTCACCAATAAGACTATATACAGTGTTTGCTTAAATGATAGGGTTTTTTTTTTTTAAAGTAATATTAGGTTCTAAAAATAATAACTAGAAATATAGAAGACTTAAAAATTTAAGGAAGTTTAGGAGAAAAAAGGATGAAAAAGAAAAGGATAAACAAATTTAAAAGGAAAAAAATAATTTTTAAAGAAAGAAAACAAAATTCTTAAAGAGAGAAAAAATAAATCACGCTTCCACATCATCCCCCCCAAAAAAAAAAAAAATTTTTTTGATCAGAAAAATAGAAACGGCGTATCTGGCGCTTTCTCTGTCGTTGAGGGCTGTGTGGGGTCACTATCAAGGCAGTTCCCTCTGTTTGACTTCCTCTGTTTGCTGCTCTCTTCCGTGTCTGATTTCTGTCTTGCCTCAGGGAGGGTGGTGCTGAGCTCTGCACTGGGCTTGCCCCTTCCCAATCCGCGGGATAACCGTGTGGGGCCTGGTCTATGTTTCATGCAATTCCCGGTTTAAGCCACTCAGGATTGGCGCTCAGGAAGTCCCCTCCGGAGCCGGGTTTGGTTCCAAGTCCGAGTGGCTAGGGAGTTTGGCGCGGACTATTGTTGCAGAAGTCTCAATAAAGAAGCTTGCTTGCAATTTGGTAGGTAATGTCTCTCTTGAGCAGCGACTGCCCTCTTCCCGCGCTTAAGGCTCTGGCTGCCCGTCGCTGATGGGGGATGGTCTGCAGCCGGCTATTTCCAATCGTCCTTTGTTCTGTGCGCGGGCCTGTCAGTGTCTTATGTTCGAGCGTTTGGCGTGTTAATTACCCCCCAGTCTGGTTTGTTAGTCTGGGATAAATCGTTCTATCCATGCGCGGACCCGATTCTGGCCCCTTTATGCCCCGATCTCTCAAGAAAAGCCCTGCAGCCTACGTCTCCTGCGGCCCAATTCTTAGAAAGCTCTGTCGCGGGCGAGCTCCTCCCTGCCCAACCCCCACTGCTGTCGGATGCAGGCGTTTGCGCTACTTATCCGCTGGGGGTTATACTGTTGAATTCGTAATCTGTTGGTTTTAATTATTTATTTATTCTTCCTTCCTGTTATGTTGCCCTCTGTGCTTCCAGGGCTCGCCCCATGCACAGTTGTGAGAAAGTTCCCCAATTTTAGGGAACCTCTTTAAGAGTCTCTTCCTGGGACGGGATTCCCTTCCCGTGCCGGGGGTTCCCTCCCTAACTCCTTTGTCTATAACTTCGTTCTTTAAAATAAAATAAAATATTCCCTACCTGGCTTTGAAGCCAATGATCTGCTTTGCTGGATGCCTGATGTCCTCTGCCAGCAGTCAGAAGTTATTTTGTGGAATTTGCTCAGCGTTGAAATGTTCTTTTGATGAGGTAGAGAGGGAGAAAGTGTTCTCCCCATCCTATTCCTCCGCCATCTTTTTTTCCTCCTCTTTCACAATTTTTAATCAGTCCATTGTTCCATGTCTGGTTCTAACTGCTGTTTCTTGACCTGCATACAGGTTTTCAGGAGACGGGTAAGGTGGTCTGGTATTCCCATCTCTTTAAGAATTTTTCACAGTTTGTTGTTATCTATAGTGTCAAAGGCTTTAGAATAGTCAGTGAAGGAGAAGTGGATTTTTTTCTCTTAAATTCCCTTGATTTTCTATGATCCGATGGATGCTGTCAACTTATCTTTGGTTCCTCTGCCTTTTCTAAAACTAGCTTGTACATTTGGAAGTTCTTGGTCATACACTGTTGAAATCTAGCTTGAAAAACTTTGAGCATTTCCTTGCTAGCATGTGAAATGAGCGCAATAGTACTGTAGTTTAAATATTCTTTGACATTTGCCTTTCTTTGGGATTAGAATGAAAACTGATTTTTTCAGTCCTGTGGCCACTGCAGAGTTTTCCAAATTTGCTGGCATATTTAGTGCAGCAATTACACAGGATCATCTTTAAGGATTTTAAATATCTCAGGTGGAATCCCATCACCTCCACTAGATTTGCCCATTTAACTTCACACGCCAGGAAGGTGACTCTAGGTGAGTGATCATGCCGTCATGGTTATCCAGGTAATGAAGACCTTTTTTGTATAGTTCTCCCATAGTAGTTCTAGTCAAGGCTATGGTATGGATGTGAGAGTTGGACTGTGAAGAATGCTGAGCACCGAAGAATTGATGCTTTTGGACTGTGGTGTTGGAGAAACTCTTGAGAGCCCCTTGGACTGCAAGGAGATCCAATCAGTCCATTCTGAAGGAGGTCAGCCCTGGGATTTCTTTGGAAGGAATGATGCTAAAGCTGAAACTCCAGTACTTTGGCCATCTCATGCGAAGAGTTGACTCATTGGAAAAGACTCTGATGCTGGGAGGGATTGGGGGCAGGAGGAGAAGGGAACGACAAAGGATGAGATGGCAGGATGGCATCACGGACTTGATGAACGTGAGTCTGAGTGAACTCCGAGAGATGGTGATGGACAGGGAAGCCTGGCATGCTGCGATTCTTGGGGTCACAAAGAGTCGGACACGACTGAGTGACTGAACTGGACTGAACTGAACTCCATAGTAGTAAGTCAAAATAATTTAGTAGACATATGAGTTGAGGAGAGAAAGTTGAGGATATTGGGGGTTGCTCCTTCACAACATACTGAATTTTAGCAAAATATAGAATGCAGTTTACTGTTTAGTTATAATCATCTAAATAAAAGGTTTGTATTGTAAACAGTTTCTAGTTGCAAATGCTGCTTCTTTTTTTTCCCCCAAAGATTACAGAAAAGTTAAAATGAGTTTCCTCTTCTAATGCTTTGCTCATTCTCTTCTGAGATATCTTTAAATGCTTGTTTCATATAACTGTATGATTTTTAGAATTCTCCCTTATGCTTTAAAAGTTAAAGATAGAGAAAGATATTGAAAAATATATTGTTTTCCCTTTTCTTGCCCTCCCTCATGCCCATGCTGAGAGGGTAACAGGCAGGAAGGTCAGGGGTCTCCAAAGGGAGGAAATAGGCTGGAAGTGTCAGACATATTTCTCTCTCTTATGGGCAGGAGGAAACAAAAATATTAGATTTTTTCCCCTTCTCTATACCATTTTAAAAGGAGGTTTATCTTAAAATTCTGTGCTGCTTTGGCTCCACCTGAACTGAACTTTTCTCAAACCCGGAGCTAACCAATTTTTTTTTTTTTTCCTTATGGAAATGTTTGTCTTATGTTATGTTAATTAACTATGTGTTTACCCTACATTCAACTCTTCAAGTCGGTTTGCCTAAGAACAGACTTGACAAACCTATATGTTTTACTCATTATTCTCCTAATCTGTTAATTAAATTATATATTTACTTGGAAACCTGTCATTTTTCAAGATTCATATCAATCTTTTTATGGCCTGAGTTGACTCATCTGGTGCCAATGTTATCTCAAAATGTATGTTGTGGGTGAGGGTCCTGGTGCCACTCTGGGTTTTGAGACATCTCTTTTCTATAATTAACAAGTTGCTAGTAGCTATATAACATCCCCCTAAAGACTAGCAGAGGTGCACTCTTTCTGTCCCCTTCTGATGTCTATGTCAGAAGCTTTTTCTATCTCTTTTATACTTTAATAAAACTTTATTACACAAAAGCTCTGAGTGATCAAGCTTCATCACTGACCCTGGATTGGATTGAATTCTTCTCTTCCAGAGGCCAAGCATCCCAGCATCTTTCATGGTTCAGTAACAACCCTTCAATCCCATTACATATTCCTATAACTAACTTTTACCTGCCCTCTGGAAAAAACCTCACTCTAGGAGCATACAGTCAAGAGGAGGCAAAATGTAACTCTTTAAGACATAGGGAAATCAAAGATAGGCTACTGTGACTAAGAATCATTCAAAAAGTTAAAAATAAATGAATAAATAAGGCTCATAGTTCACAGGCCATTGAAAATATCAGAAAATGAACCTTAACTTTGGCCAAAAGAGAAACATGGAAAAATAGAAAATACCTTTGAAAGTCAGACCTTCATTTTGCTAGACCTTTTTTTTGCAGACATTTCAAAGATAAAAGGAAACCCTCCAAACAGAGAAACAGAGGCAAATAGAAGGCAAAAGAATAGTATCAATCAACATTCATCTGTTGCAATAAACTCTGTTTTATGGATATTAGAATGGTAAAGGTAAGTTGCCTTACATGTTGGAGTATAAGCTGGTGTGAACATGTGGAAGTTCCTTTTAAAACAAAACTTTCTACAGGGTTTTTAGAAATAATTTTTAGCAAAGATGGCATCAATAGAGAGCTAAGTACTGTGTTTGGAGTTGTTATGGCTATATTAGGGAAGAATAATCATAGAGAGTCTATTGTATTTTAAAATGAGTCAGTATTTTGTTTTGGCACACAGGCAGCTTTTAGCAATAGCTACCGTATTTTGGTAAACGTTCTGCATAAATCAAGAGGCATATATTCCTGAAAATTTTCTGAACAGATACATACTCATATACAACTAAATTGTGAAGCACCTATATTTTTGGTACTTGTTATGTACCAGCTATAATTTTTCATGAATTAAACCATTTTCAACTCAGTACAGCCATTTGATATGAGTTGTTACTATCTTCACCTAGTAAATGATGGAAGCAGAACTTTTATCTAGGTGAACTTGCTTTAGAATATATATGTATACACATAAATACAGAATCTAACTAAACACACACAGAGACACTGGTGAAGACTGAATTCTCTCAAAGCAGGTAGTGATAGAGTATAACATTCTAGATATTTATGAGGAATCAATATTTGTGAACAGAAAGGAGGCTTAGTGGGAACCAGCAGAGAAGACAGAATTATTATTCAGTCCCAACAAACCCTCTGCCAATCTGATAAAGAGCTGTGGAGTGTAATCATGACCTTTATCTGGCCAAAATGAGTGGAACTTTATACCCTCTACTTTGCTCAGTTATTGAACCTTGGCTGCTTCTGGAAAGACGTGATTTTGGATGGAGTGTATCTCTACAGCTGAAATAGACCACAGACAACTGGAGGCTGTCTGGTGATTGCATTGCTAAATTGACTGGGTAACAAATCATTCTTGAAAAATAATCTAAGAGACCCATCTATAAGCCTATAGATAAGATACATCTATACACCCTACTATACACATGTATATACATAACACTCACTGTGAATATATATGTATTGATATGCATATATATATGTGCATATATATATAACACACACATATATATGAAAATTTATAAACATGCAACTTATTTGGTAGTATTATATATATTTTAAAAATCTGCCTAGCATCTTGTCCTTGGAAACCCATATCTTCCCAAATTCATTAAGCTTTTAGGAAGTTGACATGAGACAGAAAGGCATGTTACCATAAACACTGATAGCTACTACAGTGCACAAACTTCTGAATCAAACATGTTAAATCTCATACAGATATTCATGGTTAGTGAGTGGCCTATTGGGTTATTCTTCAGGAATTAAAGCTTCCTTCTGTGTTTTCAAAACTGAGTCTTGTCAGATGATAGATAAAGAATGAGAGAGAGAGGAACTGTATGTTAGGTTTATGTGACTAAGCCTTAGAAGAGAGGGACTTTGCTTCTGTTTCAAATTCCATTGATCGGAACTTGGTCACGTGTCCACACATAACTGGAAAGGAGGCTTGAATATATAATTTAGCTCTGCATCCCTCACTAAAAGAAAAAAGGTGAAGGGTACAATAAAATAGTGATTTCTAGCAAAGCAGAGTGCTTCAGACTTCATCAATATTACTGTCCTATCTCTTGAATTGAAGTGATTGGTCCAAGAAGTGAGACTAAAACCCAATAAGTCAAGCAATTGATAGATTGCTAGCAATCTATCAAATGTGGGAACAATTAATATTAATTTTCACTCAATTAATAAGTTGAATATACATGAAATTACACAACCAAGTAGTTACTTTCCCCAGGCACACTGAGGAATCCTATCTAAAGTCAGAGAGCAAAAGGCCAACATACAGAAATTTGGAGAGTTGCAAAAAGAAATTGGTAAATTGATAAATGCCCTAATGATATTTATTGAACCCCTTAATTTAGCCATTTTGAAGACACCTTAGTATATAAAATTGAGACCCAGGAAAAGTGAAAAGTTTGAAAGACTGAATGAATCGTGTTTCTTTTTTTTCCAAATATGCAATACAGTGAACAAGAAAAGCATTAATTTCACTATCTTAAATGATATTCATTGGGAAGCAGATTCCATTGAAAACAAGGTCCATTTGCTATACCATTTCAGTTTATCATTTCATTTACCTGAATGTAAGACTGACAAAAATGTTTCAACTGAAATTTGAGCAAGCAGGCTGAACTCTAAAACCTATTGCTAAACATAAATATCCTTAATGTGGTGTTCAAAAAAAAAAGTAACAATGTTTTTACTGTTTGTTATGAGCTCATGGTATTCCCATTAAGCATCTGACTGATAGTTATTGGAGTTTTCAGTGGCTGCTATTGTGAGAGAAATCCCAGGACTGTTTAGCAGCCTATGACAATTACAAAACTATAAAACCATGACATTAAAAAGTAGCAAAGCTATCCAAAGAGTAATCCTCATATACTTTCAAGAAACATGGAAATTCCTTCTAGTATATGGGATCTTTGATTGTCAAATTGACCAAGGAACTTATTCTAATGATAAGGTAGACTCTGTGATTGTTTCATGTCCCACTATCTATTAATATATAGGAGCTAGGATTGTATTTGTCCTGACTTAGTGCACTTTGAGTATGTTAGAGAAAGCTGAATTTAGGATTAGATATAGGTTCAATAATATAATCTGCATTTGAATCTGACCAAAATAAATTTACCCTAGATTCAGAAGTTCTAAAAATGGAACTAAAACGCAAAAATATGACTTTGAATTGTCCATGTTAGGAAGGAGGTGAGCATCTTAAGATTAATTTCATAGTAAATATAGACATTTTTTAAATTATGTGAAAGGGAAGAGGATAGTTTTATAGACCAATGGTAGAATATAGCAAAAATATATTTCCTCTATAGCATTATTTTGGGGAATTCTATACATTCTATACAGTTTTCTTAAGATTGTCAGTTCTGTTTATGTATGGCAAAACCAATACAGTATTGTAAAGTAGTTAACCTCCAATTAAAATAAAGACATTTATATTTTTAAAAAAGTTTGTCAGTTCTAGTGGTCAGGCCCTGGACCCTTATGGTGCATGGTATAAACCTGGTCAATGTTAATATATCATTTCCCTGATAACAATGACAATAACAATGATCTAAAATATAGGGAAATTAACAAGTAGGACCATTGAAAAGAGAAAGAGTTTAAGGCACAGGAGTAAGTGTAATCAAAACATAAAGAGAAAACGGTAGAAAATCTACTACTTTTAAATAATGTGCTTCTAAACACTGTGATTATTGAAGCCAATATATCACTGTATTTTCCTGTTTTATTTATAGCCACTTCTCTTTTCATAGCTAATTGGGGTTGGGGTTTCTTTCTAATATATATATTTATAACACAGACATATATATTAAATATATATGTGTGTATACACACACACACACACACACATATACAACATACATTTAGTACAGGCATATTTTTATAGAGTATAGTGGTTTAGAGTACTTTCCACTTAGACTATCTTGCATTCTAAGGCCAATTCTGTTCTTAACATAGAGCTTAGAATAAGGTAATAACACATTATTATTTTATTCACACAAATTCAAATATGCATATTCATAGACTTTCTCATCTCTTGCTTGCATAACACTTTCTTGATTCATTTTCAAAGAATATTAAAATTACTCCTTGTCAAAATGTATTAGGTTGGTGCAAATGTCATTGCAGTTTCAGACTGCAAAATTTAAATCATTATAACTAGGCACAAACATGTTTTAATTGATCAAAATATGAACCACTGTAATCAAAACATTTTTGTCAACAAGAAATAAAGATATTTCTGTAGCATGCAAATTGTGCTTCAGGATTCAACAAGCAAAGCCTTGGAAAGCATTTTTACCTCTTGCTGGTTGTGGAAGCATTTTCCCTGAAAAAAGTTGTCAAGATGCGTCAAGAAGTGGTGATCAGCTGACAAAATGAACAGGTGAAATATGGTGGATGATGCAAAACTTCATAGCCCAATTCATTCAACTTTTGAAGTGTTGGTTGGTGGTGACGTGCAACCGAGCATTGTCATGGTGCATAATTGGGCCCTTTTTGTTGACCAATGCTGGCTGCAGGCATTGCAGTTTTCAATGTATCTCATCAGTTTGCAGAGCGTGCTTCTCAGATGTAACAGATTTCAGGGATTCAGAAAGCTGTAGTGGATCAAATGGACGGCAGATCATCAAACAGTGACCACGACCTTCTTTTGGTGCAAATTTGGCTTTTTTGGAAGTGCTTTGGAGCTTCTTTTTAGTCCAAACACTGAGTTAGTTATCATTAGTTGTCCACCGACTGAGAAATTGTTTGTTCTTGTGTAGAGTAAGAGAAGATGAGACTTTAACATGATTATTATTTTTTTAAATATACAGTCACTTTATGAGGCACTCATTTATCAAGCTTTGTAACCCTTCTCAGTTCAGTTGCTCAGTTGTGTCTGACTCTTTGCGAACCCATGGATCACAGCACACCAGGCCTCCCTCTCCATCACCAACTCCTGGAGTTACTCAAACTCATGTCCATCGAGTCGGTGATGCCATCCAGCCATCTCATCCTCTGTAGCCCCCTTCTCCTCCTTTCCCCAATCCCTCCCAGCATCAGAGTCTTTTCCAATGAGTCAACTCTTCTCATGAGGTGGTCAAGGTCCTGGAGTTTCAGCTTTAGCATCAGTCATTCGAATGAACAGCCAGGACTGATCTCCTTTAGAATGTACTGGTTGGATCTCCTTGAAGTCCAAGGGACTTTCAATAGTCTTCTCCAACACCACAGTTCAAAAGTATCAATTCTTTGGTGCTCAGCTTTCTTCACAGTCCAACTCTCACATCCATACATGACGACTGGAAAAATCATAGCCTACACGGACCTTTGTTGGCAAAGTAAGGTCTCTGCTTTTGAATATGCTATCTAGGTTGGTCATAACTTTCCTTCCAAGGAGTAAGTCTCTTTTAATTTCATGGCTGCAATCACCATCTGCAGTGATTTTGGAGCCCCTCAAAATAAAGTCTGACACTGTATCCACTGTTTCCTCATCTATTTCCCATGAAGTGATGGGACCAGATGCCATGATCTTCGTTTTCAGAATGTTGAGCTTTAAGCCAACTTTTTCACTCTCCTCTTTCATTTTCATCAAAAGGCTTTTAGTTTCTCTTCACGTTCTGCCATAAGGGTGGTGTCATCTGCATATCCGAGGTTATTGATATTTCTCCCAGCAATCTTGATTCCACCTTGTGCTTCTTCCAATCCAGCATTTCTCATTATTTACTCTGCATATAAGTTAAATAAGTGACAAATACAAACATTTAAACTCTCTGAAAGTTGGTATCATGGAATTCTATGTTTACATATTGTCCATCCCTTTACCATTCAAGAAGTTTGACATATTGTGAGAAATGAGCTAAGGGATCCCATTTTCTTGGGACACATAAAGGAAGTGATTGCAAAATAGCTTGCAGAAACAACTGTCCATATTTTTGCTAAAAGTTTTGTGATATTTTATAACTGAAAAGAACATAGTTTTCTCTGGTTTTGATAATATTTGATATTTGATATAATGAGATATTTGATAATAATGAGTTTCCTAGGTTCAGATTCAAAAGGCTAGCTTAGGGTATGTTATAGTTGCTATTCTTCAGTTGCTAAGTTATGTCTGACTCTTTGAGACCCCATGGACTGCAGCATGCCATGCCTTCCTGTCCTGGTATGTAATAGAACCTCTCTTAAATGTTGTTCAATCATTTGTAAAATGAAAATAATATCTGAGTTGCAGATTGTCAAAATTATCAGAAGTAAATAGATTAGGGGAGACTGGAGATCAAGATGGTGGAATACATGAATATGGACTCACCTTTTCTCACAAATAATAAAAATGCATCTACATGTAGGACAATTCTCACAGAATCAGGACATGTGTTCAATCCGTAATCTAGGAAGATCCCATATGCCCTGGAGCAAGTAAACCAGTGCACCACAAGTACTGAAGTCTGTGTAACTAGAGCCCATGCTTTGCAACAAGAGAAGCTATCACAATGAAACCTTCACACCAAAGCTAGAAAGTACCCTCCACTTGCTACAGCTCATGTGCAGCAACAAGGACCCAGCACAGTCAATAAATAAATACATACATAAGAAGACCTCTCCTGTTATTAGGCCTCAAGTTAATAAGGGAGGCAATAAAAATATTCAAGGATATAAGAAAGGTAGATCACTGTAACAAAGAACTTGAAATTATAAAGAGGATCCAAAATAATTAGCAAACTCAAGTGCTGAGATGAATACAGAGTAAAAGGCAACAGATTAAAATGAAGTTAAAATACAGAATGAAAAAGTGACCTGAAAGTGAATAATATAAATCATCCAATCAAAATAGCATACAGAAAGACAAAACATGAAAGAAATATATGAGGCTTATGGAATAAAATAAAACGTACCAATTTGTGCATAATGTAAAAGAGGAGAAAAATGGACCAAAATTGTATTTGGGAAAATATAGCCGAAAACTTTCCAAAGCTAAAGAAGGAAACAGGTACTCCAGGTTTAAAAAAAAAAAAAAAGGCAGAAAGGAGCCAAAACAGATGAACCCAAACAGGTCCACACAATGATACATTATAATTAAGATGGCAAAATTAAAAGGAGGATTCTAAAGACAGCAAGAGAAAATCAGAGTTAGTAACAAGGGGACCCCATAACGCTATCAGCTGATTTCTCTATAGAAATGCTACAGGCCAGAAGAGTGTGGTAAGATACATTCCAAGTTGTGAAAGGGGGAAAAACCTTAAATACTCTACCCAGCAAGATTATCATATAGAATAGAAGGAGAGACAAAGAATTTCTCAGACAAGCAAAAGTTTAAAAAAAAAAACAAAAACAATGACACTAAACATGCCTTAAAATAAATATTTAAAAGATCTTCTGTCAGTAGAAAAGAGCGAGAAAGTATGGGAAAGAGAAAAACACAATAGGAAAAGCAAATATATAAAAAAGATTATAGATCATTTAAAGGAAACAGTGCATTAATAAAAAAACCGTGAAAGTGATTATAACTACAATGAAGAGCAAATGAACAAACATTAAGATGAAAAATAGTATATCAAAATTATAAAATTTGGGGAAAAGTGAGAAAAATATATATATTTTAAAAACCATCAATCTAGAGTAAATAGATATAATAATGGGTAAACCTACTTTAAAAGCGATAACCATAACCGCAAGTCAAAGATATACAATAGATTTGCTGGAATGAAAAGAAAGATAACTTAAAAGAAATACAACACATTTGTTACAAGAAAACAAACAAACCACAAAGGAAAAACTAGAAAAAAAAATACAAAATCACCTGGAAAACAATTTTTAAGATGGCAATACATATACACCTATCAGTAATTACCTTAAATGTCAATGCACTGAATTATCTAATCAAAAGACACAAAGTGACCGTTTGGATAATAAAACAAGTCTGCAATATGATGCCTAGAAGAGATCTACTTTAGAACAAAGAACACATATAGATTGAAAGAAAGGAGATATAAAAAGATATTTCATTCAAACAGAAAGGACAGAAAAAGCAGGGATAGCAATACTGCATATCAGACAATATGGACTTTAAAATAAAAGTCATAAAAAATACAAAGAAGGACAATATATAATGATAAAAGGATAAGGAAAATGACATTACACACTTGAATGTATATGCACCTAATAAATTGGCACTTAAATACATAAAACAAATACTAACAGACACAAAGGGAGAAATTAACAAAAATACAATTATAGTTGGAGATTTTAACACCCCATTGATATGAATGGACAGACCTCTCAGACAGAAAATCAGCAAGTCAAGAGAGATTCTAAATAACAGAGTAGAAAAATCTGGATTAATAGATATTTTCAAGACACTAATCTCAAACACACAGAACACACATTCTTTTCAAGGGCCCATGAAACAATATGTAGGATAGATTACATACAAAGACACAAAGCAAGTCTCAATAAATCTGAGAGGCTAGAAATTATTTAAAGCAGCTTTTCAATGGCATGAAAATACTAATCAACCACATAAAGAAACATGGGGGTGGGGAGAGTGAGTAAATGATGAAATCAAAGAAGAAAATTTAAAAATATCTTTAGATAAATTACAGTGAAAATGCAACCACAGAAAATCCACAGGATGTAGCAAAAGTAATCCTAAGAGGAAAATTCATAGTAATACAGAACTTTCTCCAAAAACAAGAAAAATATCAAATAACCTAACCTTCACCTAAATGAATTAAAAAGAAGAAACAAAATATAAAACTAGCAGAGAGAAGGAGATATTAAAAATTAGAGAAGAAATAGAGATTTCTTAAAATAGAAAAAAAATCAATAAAACCGAGAGCTGATGATTTAAAAGGATAAACAGTATCGGCAAACTTCTGGCTAGGCTCACTAAGAAGAAAGCATAGACCTAAGTAAGGAAAGTAAGAAGCAAAACAGGAGAAATAAAAACAATGCCACAGAAATATGAAAAGCCATAAGAGAATAGCATGAGTAATGATATGCCAACGAACTGGGCAACCTAGAGGAAGTGGACAAGTTTCTACAAAAGTGCACTCCACCAAAACTGGATCAAGAAGAAATAGATGCTTTGAGAAGACTATAACCTGTGATAATAATAAAACTATAACTTCTCGCAAACAAGAATCCCCAGGACTTGACAGCATCACTGGAAAATTCTACCAAACATACAAAGAACGTATGCCAATTCTTCTCAAACACGTGCAATAGACTGAAGAAGAGTAAACATTCACAAAGTCGTTCTATGAAATCACCACCTAACAGATATTAAAACCAGGCAAAGACACTAGCGGAAAAAGAAAATTATAGGACAACTATAATTCTATACAGGATACAGAATTAAATGTTCTCAACCAAATATTAGCAAACAGAATCCACACACATAAAAAGGATCACTATCATTTAGCGTATTCATGTTGGATTCATTCCAGGATCACAAAGATGTTTCAACATACACAAATTAATCGACACAAGGAAAGACAAAAAAAAAAAAAAAAAAAGATCATCTCAATAAATACAGGAAAAACGTGTGGTAAAATTCAGCATCCATTTATGATAAAAATTCTGACCAAAGTTTGTTTTGAAGGAACATACCTCAATATCATGAAATTATTATAGCAGATACATAGCCAAATAATACTCTAAAGTGAAAAGCTAAAAGTGTTCCTACTAAAATCTGGAACAAGGATGCCAACTCGCATCACATATGTTCAACATAATATTGGAAGTCCTAGCCACAGCAAACAGGCAAGAATAAAAAAGAAAAAGTATCCAAATTGAAAGGAAAGAGGTGAAATTGCCATTATAAGCAGATGATATGCTACCATGCATAGAAAATTTTGAAGACTCTACACACACACACACACACACACACACACACACACACACTAGAATTGATGGGCAGTTCCAGGAAAGTAGCAGATAACTAGATTAACATATCAGAAATCTGTTGCATTTCTTTACACTAACAATGAAATAGAAGAAATAAATTTTTTAAAAACTTTTAAAATCACATCAGAAAAATAAAATATAATAAACTTGACCAAAGAAAGAGGTCTTGCACATTAACTACAAAACACTGATAAAAGAAATAGAAACAACTTTTTAAAATGAAAAAAATATTCCATGGTCTTGAAGTATTAACATTATTAAGATAGCTACAATAGCAAAAGCAATGTAGATTTATTGTGATACCTATCAAATTATTTATGACGTTTATCAAAGAACTAGAATGAATAATCCTAATATTTATATGGAACCATAAAGACTCAGGATTGCCAAAGCAATCTTGAGGGAAAAGAACAAAGCTGGAGTCATAACCCTCCCAGACTTCAGATAATGTTAAAAAGCTACAGTATTCAAAATAGCATTGCACTGGCACAAAAATAGGTATATGGTCAATGGAACAGAATAGAGAACCCGGAAATAAACCTGTACATTTATGTTCAAATAGTCTTCAACAAAGAAGACAAGAATATCCAATAAAGAAAAGACAATCTTTTCAACAATAGGTGCTGGGTAGACAGGAAAGCTTCATGTTAAAAAGTAAAATTAGAACATTGTCTAACACCTTATATAATAATAAACTCAAAATGAATCAAACACCTAAATGTAACCAGATACTATAAAACTTCAAGAGGAAAACACTAACATATATCACAAAAATTTTTGCTTTCTTTTTTTTTTTTTTTTTGACCTGTCTCCTAGATTGGGGATCCCCAACCAGGCCACAGAGCACGAGGTGAGTGGCAGATGAATGAACAAAGCTTTGTTTGCCACTCCCCATCGCTTGCATTACCTCCTGAACTATCCCTTGCATTACGAAATGAAATTTCCCTCCTCCACCCTGTTCAAGGAAAAGTTATTTTCCGTGAAACCAGTCCCTGGTGCCAGAAAGGCTGGGGACCACTGTCGTCAGTTCAGTTCAGTGCAGTAGCTCAGTCGTGTCCAACTCTCTGCGACCCCATGAATCACAGCACACCAGGCCTCCCTGTCCATCACCATCTCCCGGAGTTCACTCACACTCATGTCCATCGAGTCTGTGATGCCATCCAGCCATCTCATCCTCGGTCGTCCCCTTCCTCCTCCTACCCCAATCCCTCCCAGCATCAGAATCTTTTCCAGTGAGTTAACTCTTCACATGAGGTGGCCAAAGTACTGGAGTTTCAGCTTTAGCATCATTCCTTCCAAAGAAATCTCAGGACTGATCTCGTTCAGAATGGACTGGTTAAACCTCATTTCAGTCCAAGGGACTCTCAACAGTCTTCTCCAACACCACAGTTCAACAGCATCAATTCTTTGGTGCTCAGTCTTCTTTACAGTCCAACTCTCACATCCATACATGACCACAGGAAAAATCATAGCCTTGACTAGATGGATCTTAGTCGACAAAGTAATGTCTCTGGTTTTGAATATGCTATCTAGGTTGGTCATAACTTTCCTTCCAAGGAGTAAGCGTTTTTAATTTCATGGCTGCAATCACCATCTGCAGTGATTTTGGAGCCCAAAAAATAAAATCTGACACTGTATCCACTGTTTCCTCATCTCTTTCCCATGAAGTGATGGGACCGGATGCCATGATCTTCGTTTTCTGAATGTTGAGCTTTAAGCCAACTTTTTCACTCTCCTCTTTCACTTTCATCAAGAGGCTTTTTAGTTCCTCTTCACTTTCTGCCATAAGGGTGGTGTCTTCTGCATATCTGAGGTTATTAATATTTCTCCCGGCAATCTTGATTCCAGCTTGTGCTTCTTCCAGTCCACCGTTTCTCATGATGTACTCTGCATAGAAGTTAAATAAGCAGGGTGACAATGTACAGCCTTGATGTACTCCTTTTCCTATTTGGAACCAGTCTGTTGTTCCATGTCCAGTTCTAACTGTTGCTTCCTGACCTGCATACAGATTTCTCAAGAGGCAGGTTAGGTGTTCTGGTATTCCCATCTCTCTCAGAATTGTCCACAGTTTATTGTGATCCACACAGTCAAAGGCTTTGGCATAGTCAATAAAGCAGAAATATATGTTTTTCTGGATCTCTCTTGCTTTTTCCATGGCCTAGTAGATGTTGCCAATTTGATCTCTGGTTCCTCTACTTTTTCTAAAGCCAGCATGAACATCTGGAAGTTCATGGTTCACATACTGCTAAAGCCTGGCTTGGAGAATTTTGAGCATTACTTTACTAGCATGTGAGATGAGTGCAATTGTGACCACTGTCCTAGAGTGATGTAAATAAAAATGAAAATAGACAAATGAGAGTCATGAAAAGATGTTTAACATAACTATTAGAGAAATGTATATCAAAACTGCAATGAGATATCATCTCACTCCAGTCAGTATGTCCATCATCAAAATCTACAAATATTAAATGGTAGAATGGATGTGGAGAAAAATAATCTTTCTAAACTATTGCTTGGAATGTAAATTGGTACAGCCACTATCCTGAATAGTATGTGTAATCCTGGAAAAACTAAAAATAGAGTTTATCATGCGATCCAGCAAACCCTCTTTGGGCAAATATCCAGAGAAAATTCTAATTGAAAGTGATACATGTACCCACAATGTTCATAGCAGCACTATTTACAGTGCCTGAGACATGGTAACTTATATCCATTGACAGATGAATGAATAAATAAAATACTATGCACAATGGTATATTACTCAGCCATTAAAAATTGTGAAATAATGCATTTGCAGCAATAAGAATGGGTCTAAAGATTATCATACTAAGTCATATGATATCACTTATATATGGAATCTTTTAAAAAGAATGATTCAAATGAGCTTATTTTGAAAAAGAGAAATAGACTCAAAGACATAGAAAACAAAGTTACAGTTACCAAAAGGGAAAAGGGGGGGAAATAAATTAAGAACTTGGTATTAACAGTTATACATGACTATGTATGAAATAGATAAGCAACAAAACTTTATGGCATAGCACAGCGAACTATATTAAATATCCTATAATTACCTATAATGGAAAATAATCTTTAAATAATATGGATACATATAACTGAATCACTTTGCTATAAACATGAAACTATGAAAATATTGCAAATCAACTATGCTTCAGTAAAAATTATTTAAATGAAATTGGAATGACTTGCTGCTGCTGCTACTAAGTCACTTCAGTCGTGTCTGACTCTGTGTGACTCCATAGACAGCAGCCCGTCAGGATCCCCTGTCCCTGGGATGCTCCAGGCAAGAACACTGGAGTGGGTTGCCACTTCTTTCTCTGATACATGAAAATGAAAAGTGAAAGTGAAGTCATTCAGCCACCTCCAACTCTTAGAGATTCCATGGACTGCAACTTACCAGGCTCCTTTTGTCCATGGGATTTTCCAGGCGAGTGTACTGGAGGGGGCTGCAATTGCCTTCTCCAATTGGAGTGACTTATAAACTTTAAAATGCTACATAAATGTAACATGATTGGGATTTTTGAAGATACTAGTTGCAGTTTTAAAACTAAAATTGAAATTGCAAATATTCCTTACATCTTGATCACTTTTAATATGTCAGGTTGAGCTATTTCCTTGCATTGTATACCCTTCCTTTTTTTCTTATTTCCACTGAAATATCATTCTCCCTCCAAACCCTATTAAAGACTTGTGCAGGTTGCCTGGGATGCTGAAGGTCTAAATAAGGCAGGACATAAACATCATTTAAATGCCTTTGACCATATGTGCCTTTCATTAGTCAAGATAAAGTAAAGATTAAAAACAACAACACAGTCCCCTATATTCCAGTTTACCTCAAGCCAGGGATGACTATGCGATGCAGATCTGATTAAAGTGACATAAGAGGAAATGTCCTTAAAAACTTCTGGAATTTATTTTTCTCTTGAGAGGAATATACAAGGAAGCCCCTTTTCTGTCCTTATTTCCTAATACTTGAAATATCACCTATTGAGGATTTTGGGTTGACACAGTATTTTAGTTATATGGGGAAAGACAAGTGGTTACATACAGTGTCCTGTCACTGTTGAGTTGTTCAACAAAACCCCTGAAACTGCCTAGATTCTGATTTCTTGCCTTTGGGATAATTCTTATATTATAAAAATAGATATATTTATTGCTGATACCACTGTGTAGTGTATAATTTTTCTTGCAGCTGGATACATCCCAACTGATACTCAGGTTTTCCCAACAGATGTTTCTCCAAGTGAAGAAGGCAGAACCTAATATGTGAAGGAGATTGTGAGGAAATTAACAAGATGGTACTAGTCAGGCTCGCTCACCTGATGCTCTCATGCCCTTTCACCTCATGGTCTGTAAGCAATGACTTTGCACAGATGTATAACAGTTGAAATTGCTTACTGCACTGTGCATCCACATCATGAGTTACTCTTTTGGTTGCAGGCTACTTTGTGCAGTATGTCCATAGGAGCTTCACCATGGAAGCCCTGACTGCTGCTGCATTGAGGCTACACTGGGGTGGCATCATGGCTATGTTATGTGAAGATATGCTGTGGCTACATTATGGCTATGATATGGTTATGGTATGGCTATTGCTATGGGCTATAACCCCAGGAGAGAGGCTGTGTTATGGCTGCTGTTTGAGTTAGGAGAGCATAAATGTGTCTGCTATTCCTATGGCTCCTTGAAACTTCTTCCAGCCTAACTCAAGCTTTGCCTATCCTGGGTTCAGCAAACAGTGTGAGCAGCAAGACAACTGGCATCATGAACAGGATCAGCAGTACAATCGGTGTAGTCAACAGGATACCCAGGAGGTAGAAGAGCCTGAGGCTCCACTGGATGGAGGAAGCCACTGGCCACGGCCACCATATAGCTTGTGGTAACACATGGCTATGATCTTCTCAGTGTGGGCTTTGGTGGAAACTGGGAGGCAGTGGAGGGTACACTGGATAGCCCTGAAAAGGTGTTGCAGGTGGTGAATTCCCATTTGCCAAACAAGGCAGCACATAGACTTCAGCTGGCACTGTAGAGTGGATTTTCCTGACTGTCCTTAAAGTGAATATGGGTAGTGCTCTCCGTGATGCTGCCTCAGTGTGCAAAGTGCAGAGATGCTTGGAACAACTAGATTAATGTATATTGGCATTAGAGCAAGAACCCAGTGGCCCTGAAGAAACCAGCATCTCTGCCAGTGAGGAAGTGAGTGATGGTGATGTTGAACGTTATGAGACTGTGGGTCTCTGGCTGTGAGGTCAACTATGCAACAGAAAGTGAAGCGTGAGCAGTCTATGGCCCAGGGGGACATCTTCAAAGGGTCATCAATGTGACTGAGCTCCTGATGTATTGACATATACTCAGGCAGAGTTGGTTGACTTGGGTAAGTAGTTTTGGCAAAAGTAAGGGGAAACATTGGCAGCATGGCTCTTGTTACTTTGGGACATAAGGGTGGACAGTATCCTATGTGTTGGCGATGAAACAGAAGGGTTGGTATGTATAATCACGCACCCCTTGTTGAGGCAAAGGTTGAAGAATGCTAGGCAACTCATGCAATGTGCACCTAATCAAATTCACACCCTACTGAGATGAATTAAAGCTGCCTTCTTCATCATGTGGGTAAATGTGGGTGAGCTCATGGATACTGTGAGTAAATGGTATACCTATGCTGAGTTGACCCAAGTGGTGAGAGAACTGGGCATGGAGCAGTCAATATTCAACTCAAATACCTAGGGTCCAGATGATTGTTTTACTAGCAACATTCAAGACACCGTTTTGAAGAATGCCTGTTCTATGTCTTGTGGTTCCCTGACTGTCATTCTTGCTCCCTGTGTAGGGTGCCTCATCTATGAGGTGACCTCCATGGTGACTAGTTTTGGAGAAAAGGGGACAGTGGCAGGCAAAAGCTGTCAGGAATGTGAATACCCCAAAAGTGATACCAAGGTGGTAATGGCCCCATACAGTTGACACAGATGCAAATGTGGGCCGATTTGCTCCAGAGAGAGATGACAGAAATAAAATTGATAAACGGCCCAATGCTGTACTCCTAGAGCTATGGAGGTAATTGAAACCAGAGTAGCAGTTTACCAAGTTTGGTAAAGTATCCACAGCAAGAGATAAGGGCAGTTCAGTTAGAAGATTACATGTTGCCTAATGATGTTCCTTTAGATGCCCTTTTCTGCTTTAAATAGGGCTCAGACTAAGATGCCCACTTGAAAAGCCCAAGCAGGGACTGGAGGCTCCATTAGAACTTGCAATTCACTGGTTTCTAGCTAATGCACAGAAAGTGATGGCCCCAGTTGGCACTGGTGCTGAATGCAGCCATGTTTACAGTAAGCTGGAAAGGTTTCCTTGTCCTAGTGCATACTTTGATGGCTACAGTAGCCAAATGGTTAAAATTTAGGCTGACCTAGATTTGGAACAGTGTACTATAAAGGCTGTGTCCTGTGATGTAGATTTAGGCTATATCTTATGATGTAGATTTAGAACAGTGTAAAAACATTTAGAATCTTGTAGGTGCACTGTGAATGCCACAAAAATTCCTTCCTTGAAAGGCCTGCCACCTGTGGTAGGTCATTAGTAAAAACTCTACAGGGGTAGGGGAAGAATTGGCCCTGTTGAGGCTTTCCTGCAAACTTACAAGGAGAGATGGTGGACTGGACTTGGCCATGGAAGATAAAGGCATTCCACACGCAGTGAGTGGTTCTTCAAGCCCCATGAGGGCAAGGACTGCACATTATTTCTGGGTGATATCTGGCATTGGATTTTGCTATGTGTTGGGAATGTAACTGTTGTTGTAGCCTTTATTGTTGTTGTGGGGTGTGGGTTCAAGTGGTGGCATTGTGTGCTAGGAGGATGCCACAGAGGGTAGAACCTACATAATCTATGGGACAAGAGACCCTGAAGGGGTGAAATGTGGGGAAATTAACAAGATAGCATCAGTCAGGCTCTGTCACCTCACAGTTTCACACCCTCTCATCCCATCTTCTGCAAATAATGACTTTGCATGATTGTGTAACAGCTGAGATGTCTTTTGGCACTGTGCATACACATCACGAGGTACTCACTTTGTTGTGTACTACTTTGTAAAGTACACCTGTATGAGCTTCACCATAAAAGCAATGGTTGTTGCTGCATTGAGGCTACATTGGGGTTGCATCATGGTTATTTTATATGAGGTTATGTTGTGGCTACATTATGGTTACTATACAGTTATGTTATGGCTGTTGCTATGGCTGCTGCATCAGCCAGGGGAGAGGCTGTGTTATGGCTACTATGACAACCAGTAAAGAATGACCATGACTGCAGTTCCAGTAGCTCCTCAAGTTTTCTTCCAGCCTCTTAACTTGAGCCTTGCCTACCCTGGATTCAGTGAACAGTGTGAATAGCAAGATAACTGGCATTACAAAGAGGACCAGCAATACAGAAATAAAATATCAGAGAGACCAGTTTCAAATGCCAAGACTAGTCAAGAGTGATTAGTTAAAAGACTGAGCTCAAGCTAATAATCAGCACAAAATGAGAATGTGACTGAACATGGATGAGAACAAAGGAGAAAAGTTTACAGTAATCACTAAGAATAGTATTGTCTATCTATTTCTTGCATTTATAAGTCAGTGGTTATATCATTGTCTTAAAATGACAAATTTCAAGCATATGGCTCCTAGTAAATTTCTCAGTTCTTTGTGTAAAATTAATTCAAATAAGCAAATGACTAAATTTTTAATACAAAGTTTCTGGTATACCTTGAGTGGCACTTAAAATTTGGTTTATTCCCATATATTCACCCACAAGAAACACTGAATTTGAATTTGTTTGCTTTTACTGTAATTCTAGAGAATGAATAACAACTGGATACCCAACAAGGCTTGCAAGAAGAGTTGGAGGGAAATATAAATATCGATGAGAAGATAAGGATAATTAACAACCAACATTCTAAGACAGAGGGTTTCAAACTTTAGCATCTATTAGAAGACTTGCTAAAACATAGTTGTTGGACTGCACACAAAGAGCTTCTGTTTTTGGCCAAAACCCCTTATCTGGCTCCTGAGAAATCTGTGTCCAGGTCAAGAAGCACAGTTAGAACCAGACATGGAACATCTGAGTGGTTCCAAATTGGGAAAGGAGGACGCCAAGGCTGTATATTGTCACTCTGCTTATTTAACTGATATGCAGAGAACATCACGAGGAATGCTGGGCTAGATAAAGCACAAGCTGGATTCAAGATTGCCAGTAACCTCAGACAAGCAAATAACACCACCCTTGTGGAAGAAAATGAAGAACTAAAGAGCCTCTTGATAAAAGTGAAAGAGGAGAGGGAAAAAGTTGGTTTAAGCTCAACATTTAGGAAACTAGGACCATTATTTGGTCCCATCAGTTCAGGTCAGTTTAATTCAGTCGCTCAGTCACGTCCAACTCTTTGTGACCCCATGAACTGCAGCACGCCAGGTCTCCCTGTCCATCACCATCACCCAGAGTTCACTCACACTCATGTTCATCGAGTCCGTGATGCCATCCAGCCATCTCATCCTCGGTCGCCCCCTTTTCCTCCTGCCCCCAATCCTTTCTGGCATCAGAGTCTTTTCTAATGAGTCAACTCTTTGCATGAGGTGGCCAAAGTCCTGGAGTTTCAGCTTTAGCATCATTCCTTCCAAAGAAATCCCAGGACTGATCTTCAGAATGGACTGGTTGGATCTCCTTGCAGGCCAAGGGACTCTAAAGACTCTTCAACACCACAGTTCAAAAGCATCAGTTCTTCAGTGCTCAGCCTTCTTCACAGTCCAACTCTCACATCCATACATGACCACAAGAAAAACCATAGCCTTGACAAGACGGACCTCTGTTGACAAAGTGATGTCTCTGCTTTTGAATATACTATCTAGATTGGTCATAACTTTCCTTCCAAGGAGTAAGCAACTTTTAATTTCATGGCTGCAGTCACCATCTGCAGTGATTTTGGAGCCCCAGAAAATAAAGTCTGACACTGTTTCCACTGTTTCCCCTTCTATTTCTCATGAAGTGATGGGACCACATGATATGATCTTCATTTTCTGAATGTTGTGCTTTAAGCCAACTTTTTCACTCTCCTCTTTCACTTTCATCAACAGGCTTTTTAGTTCCTATTCACTTTCTGCCATAAGGGTGGTGTCATCTGCATATCTGAGATTATTGATGTTTCTTTCCGCAGTCTTGATTCCAGCTTGTGCTTCTTTCAGTCCAGCGTTTCTTATGATGTACTCTACATAGAAGTTAAATAAGCAGGGTGACAATATACAGCCTTGATGTACTCCTTTTCCTATTTGGAATCAGTCTATTGTTCCATGTCCAGTTCTAACTGTGGCTTCCTGACCTGCATACAGATTTTCCAAGAGGCAGGTCAGGTGGTCTGACATTCCCATCTCTTTCATCATTTCCCACAGTTTGTGATCCACACAGTCAAAGGCTTTGGCATACTCAATAAAGCAGAAATAGATGTTTTTCTGGAACTCTTGCTTTTTCCATGATCCAGTGGATGTTGGCAATTTGATCTCTGGCTCCTCTGCCTTTTCTAAAACCAGCTTGAACATCAGGGAGTTCACAGTTCATGTATTGCTGAAGCCTGGCTTGGAGAATTTTGAGCATTACTTTACTAGCATGTGAGATGAGTGCAATTGTGTGGTAGTTTGAGCATTTTTGGCATTGCCTTTCTTTGAGATTGGAATGAAAACTGACCTTTTCCAGTCCTGTGGCCACTGCTGAGTTTCCAAATTTGCTGGCATATTGAGTGCAGCACTTGCACAGCATCATCTTTCAGGATTTGAAATAGCTCAACTGGAATGCCATCATCTCCACTAGCTTTGTTTGTAGTGATGCTTTCTAAGGCCCACTTGACTTCACATTCCAAGATGTCTGGCTCTAGATTAGTGATCACATCATCATGATTATCTGAGTCATGAATATCTTTTTGTTCATTTCTTTCATGTATTCTTGCAACCTCTTCTTAATATCTTTTGTTTCTGTTAGGTCCAGTCCATTTCTGTCCTTTATTGTGCCCATCTTTGCATGGAATATTCACTTGATATCTGTAATTTTCTTGAAGTGATTTCTAGTCTTTCCCATTCTGCTGTTTCCCTCTATTTCTTTGCATTGATCACTGAAGAAGGCTTTCTTATCTCTTCTTGTATTCTTTGGAACTCTGCTTTCAGATCCTTATATCTTTCCTTTTCTCCTTTGCTTTTCACCTCTGTTCTTTTCACAGCTATTTGTGAGGGCTCCTCAGACAGCCATTGTGTTTTTTTGCATTTCTTTTCCATGGGGATGGTCTTGATCCCTGTCTCCTTCCTGTACAATGTCACGAACCTTATTCCATAACTCATCAGTCACTCTATCATATCTAGGCCCTTAAGCCTATTTCTCACTTCCACTGTATAATCATAAGGGATTTGATTTAGGTCATACCTGAATGGTCTAGCAGTTTTTCCTATTTTCTTCAATTTGAGTCTGAATTAGCTAATAAGGAGTTCATGATCTGAGTCACAGTCAGCTCCTGGCCTTGTTTGTGTTGACTGTATAGAGCTTCTCCATCCATCTTTTATTGCAAATAATATAATCAATCTGATTTTGGTGTTGACCATCTGGTGATGTCCATGTGTAGAGTCTTCTCTTGTGTTATTGGAAGAGAGTGTTTGCTACATGGCAAATAAATGGGGTAACAGTGACAGACTTTATTTTATTGGGCTCTAAAGTCACTGCAGATGGTGAATTCAGGCATGAAATTAAAAACAGTTACTCTTTATAGAAAAGTTATGACCAACCTAGACAGCATATTAAAAAATCAGAGACCTTACTTTGCCAACAGTTATCCATCTAGTCAAGGCTATGGTTTTTCCAGTGGTCATTTATGGATGTGAGGATTCGACTGTAAAGAAAGCTGAGCACCAAAGAATTGATACTTTTGAATTGCAGTGTTTTAGAAGACTCTTGATGAGAGTCCTTTGGACTGCAACAAGATCCAATCAGTTCTTTCTAAATGATATAATTCCTGGATATTCATTGGAAGGACTGATGCTAAACCTGAAGCTCCAGTACTTTGGCCACCTGATGCAAAGAGCTGACTCATTTGGAAAAGACCCTGATGCTGTGAAAGATTGAAGATGGGATGAGAAGGGGATGACAGAGGATGAAATGGTTGGATGGCATCACTGACTCAATATACATGAATTTGAGTAAGCTCCAGGAATTGGTGATGGACAGGGAAGCCTGGCATGCTGCAGTCCTTGGAGTCGTAAACAGTTGGACGCAACTGAGCTGAACTGATATGCATAATCAATTTACAATAATTATATATATTCAGTACATATATTGTATATATGTATATAGTTATATGTATTGCTACTGCCGCTGAGTCACTTCAGTTGTGTTCAATTCTGCATGACGCCATAGATGGCAGCAGTCCACCAGGCTCCTCTGTCCCTAGGATTGTCCATGCAAAAATATTGGAGTGGGTTGCCATTTCCTCTTCCAGGGGATTTTACCAACCCAGGTATTGAACCCAAGTCTCCTTCACCTTCTTCATGCAGGCAGATTCTATATGACTGAGCCACCATGAAAGCCCCTTAGAGATCCTATGTCCTAAATATTTTACACTAGTTTTACAGAACTGCAATTTTCTTTCAACACTTTATGTCCCTTTAAGGCTAGCTTCTTCAGTAAATACAAAGTGTCTTGCTTGCTGTTTATCAAATAGTGTGAATACAACAATAAATTGTCTACATATTGTATCAACACTGACTTATGAGGAAAGTCCAAGTCATCTAAATCAGCTTTTAATATCTGAGAGAATTAAGTGGGGTTCTCAGTATAGCATGTGACATGTATATCATGTATAAGCAATATACATGTATATTGCTTTTCATTCCAAGTTAAGGAAAAACGATGCTGATCATCAGGATGTACAGGAATATTAAAAGATGTACTGCAGATATCTGTCACAGAAAAGAAGTCACTGGTTTTGGAGTATAAGACAGTAAGGTAAGAGAGTTTGACACTACAAAATGTCAGTGGGTGATAATAGCATTGATAGATCTCAGGTCCTGTGCAAATCTCCATCCCTTGTCATTTGATTTTTAACTGGCAAATGGGAGTGTTATAAGGGCTTGTGCAAGGCACAATAAGCCCCTTCTCAATGTAAGCTAATATTGAAACTTTATCCCTACTTTGGCCTCTTGCCTTAATGAATATTGGACAGGGACTTACTTATCTATAGTAATTTTGGTGGGGGATGCAGAATGTGTTTATTCCAATGTTGGTAGAATCGAGTGCCCATAATTCTTTAGGTACTAAGCCTAGCAATTTGTCTTGTTCAGCATCATCCTCATCATGAGTCATGAACATTGTATGATGAAGAAAGTCTGATTGATCCTTTAGATCTAGAAATATTTCTCCCTCAGGAGTGAAGGAAATAAGGGCTTTATAAATTTCTAATAGGTCTCTACCTATAATAATTTCTATCAGAAAAGGAATATTTTCCTTTCAGTTCAGCTAAGTAAAATTCTACAGGTAATGATTTAAGAGTTTTAACAGGCATTTAGAAACACGAAAGTGAAAGTGGAGAGTGAAAAAGTTGGCCTAAAGCTCAACATTCAGAAAACCAAGATTATGGCATCTGGTCCCATCACTTCATGGGAAATGGGGAAACAGTGGAAACAGTGTCAGACTTTATTTTGGGGGGGTTCCAAAATCACTGCAGATGGTGATTGCAGCCATGAAATTAAAAGATGCTTACTCCTTGGAAGGAAAGTTAAGATCAACCTAGATAGCATATTTAAAAGCAGAGACATTACTTTGCCAACAAAGGTCCGTCTAGTCAAGGCTATGGTTTTTCCTGTGGCCAGGTATGGATATGAGAGTTGGACTGGGAAGAAAGCTGAGCACTGAAGAATTGATGCTTTTGAACTGTGGTGTTGGAGAAATTTCTTGAGAGTCCCTTGGACTGCAAGGAGATCCAACCAATCCATTCTGAAGGAGATCAGCCCTGGGATTTCTTTGGAATGAATGATTCTGAAGCTGAAACTCCAGTATTTTGGGCACCTCATGTGAAGTGTTGACTCATTGGAAAAGATTCTGATGCTGGGGGTGATTGGGGGCAGGAGGAGAAGGGGACGACCGAGGATGAGATGGCTGGATGTCATCACTGACTCGATGGACATGAGTCTGAGTGAACTCCGGGAGTTGGTGATGGACAGGGAAGTCTAACGTGTTCCAATTCATGGAGTCACAAAGAGTCAGACATGACTGAGCAACTGAACTGACTGACAGACCATTTATACTGAGGTATTACTCTGAGGCAGAAAGTCTTTAATTTTGGTAAGGTTCAAAACTGAAAACATTGTCCCTGTGTCCTTCAGGCTTTAATTGTTTCTCCTTGCATAATCATTTCTTTTTTAATATAAATTTATTTATTTTAATTGGAGGTTAATTACTTTACAATATTGTATTGGCTTGGCCACACATCAAAATGAATCTGCCATAGGTATACACGTGTTCTAGTTCTCCCAAGTTATTAGAGAGGAGAAGGGGAAAGCCTCTCCAGGTTGCTTCAGAGCTGCCCTATTCTTGTTTAACTCAAAATTCCAGTCTAAAGTCCAATTCTCCTTCTAGGCGATTTCAGCTCATTTTCTGATGTCCAGCTTTGTATGCAAAACTATTGTTTTCCTCTCAGTTGAAAATTATATGAGGATTGGTTAACCTTGAACTGATGTTGGGTACCTAATTGGCACAGTTGAAGGTTCATAATTTTTGTAGATACCCTCTTCTCTTTTTAATCATTTTGAAAAGTTTATTAGCCAGTGTAACAAGAGTGTTAATATGTAACACAGACCAACCTAGAGTGTGTCTTTTGATCAAAGTGGCCAAATCCTTATCTAAGCCTTCCAAAAGGCAGAGTTGATCGTTTTTACGGTTATTCAGATGTCAGACCAGAATGTTACTTAAAAGTTTTATTTTTTATTTTTTTTCAAATCTCTCATAGTAGTCTGGAACTGATTCACCTGTTTTTGATTACGTTGTTGAATCTCTGTCCAGTCTGTGGTTTTAGGAAAAAGCTCTGGGATAAGATAAACTAATTTCTGAGCTAATTCCTTACACTTAGTGTTTGCTTCTGGACTGTGTGATTCAAAGTCCATTAAGAGATGTTTCCAGCCTGCTTTCTCTACCCTTTCCCTTGCCTTTCTTTCAGAAACTAATAGTTGTGATAGTTGATATAGATCTGAAGTCCTGGACACTTCATAGATCCAAATGGTTGGTTCAAATTCCTTAGAGAATCTCAATGGATCTTGATTTGAAACAATACATTATTTAACCAAAGCTCTAAGTTCTGTTCAGGTTCAGGGTATATAGGTAATCACCAAGGTAATTTGCTCTCTCTGTAATATGTTTTTCTTTAAAGGGAGCTATAATCACGTCTGATTTTTATCCTCCTTTGCTGGGGAAAGGGGAGTAGCAGGAGGCTAAAAGAAGAACGTGTCTTGATCAGGCAGTTCAGATAGAAGAGAATATGAAGGAGGACAGAGGGAGAAACAGACTCAGTGCTAGTGGCCTTTTAGTTCTGATATCATTTCAAGCAATTTCTTTTTGGTTTCCTGCAGAGAAACTACTCTATTATTTCCTCTTTTAGAAGCTTCTAGATATCATTCAAAGCAAAAATTCTATTTGCTCTGTTTGATCTTACAGCTTGCTTTTTCTAATTTTGTGTGGAAAAATATAAATTTTGGAATGTCAAAAGAACTCCAATTTGGCCATTTTAGATTGAGATCTCCTTTAGTATAATATCCCCAATTAACTAGGTACTTGCAAGTATTATCTCTGTACATTTGTACAAGAATCTGGTTGGGATATTAAAGGTTAACTTTCTGACACTTCTCATTTTTGTTTTACAGAGATTTTATTTTCCATTTTAAATTGAATTTATCGGGGATAAAATTCACTTGTGAAATTGTGTGATGGGCCTGTTTGCTGCATGTGAGCTTAACCCCTCTAAGTGACACCCCAGAGTAATTTCAACTCATCTTATGTGCCTCAGATTTTCCCTCCAGCAGTCTAAGACCACCATGGTTGCTCAGATTGCTGGAGGGACCATTTTTATTTGTGATCCCAGGATAAACAATAGTTTTAATTAATGAGTGGATTTTCCTATGGGACTACTGCACAGTATGAAGACTAAGCCTCCACCACTCCCATAAATTTCTCACTCACCTGAGAAAACTGCAAGTAGCCAGGAGTGTCTTATCCCTTTTCTTGGGAACAAAGCTTTCGTATAATAGCTTCAGTTTTATCCTGAAAAATTATATTAAGGCAAAACATCAAATCAGCTTCTTAATGAACTATGTCAACCAAGACCACTCAAGTCTCTTACAACTGAGCAAATTCTAGTATTTTTTTCAACTAGCCCTTGCCCCCAGTATCTTCCAAATGGGCAAATATTCTTTAGTTAAGTCCTACCCAGTACCTTTCCCCTGGCTGAATATTCCCCTGATATCTTTCAACTCTTCAAGTATCTTTCAGCTGGGAGGGTATTCTTTGGTATCTTTTTTTTTTTTTTTTACATAGTAGTACTGGAATTTTTATTTATTTTTATTTTTTTAAATACTTTATTCTACATTACAATACTGTATTTGTTCTGCCATACATTGACATCATGAATCAGCCACAGGTGTCCACGATCTCCCAATGCCGAAGCCCCCTCCCACCTCCCACCCCA
This sequence comes from Nanger dama, assembly GCA_917880005.1. Classification (NCBI taxonomy): domain Eukaryota; kingdom Metazoa; phylum Chordata; class Mammalia; order Artiodactyla; family Bovidae; genus Nanger; species Nanger dama. Next base: position 2,151,133 of record CAKJTW010000045.1, read on the forward strand.
CATCATCTCCCTGAATCATCCTGTGCACCAGCCCCATGCGTCCTGTATCCTGTATTGAATCGAGACCCACTGAGTGTCTAGACAATGAGTAGGTGTGTGTGTGTGTGTGTGTGTGTGTGTGTGTGTGTAAGTCGCTCAGTCGTGTCCAGCTCTTTGTGACCTCATGGACTGTAGGCCACCAGGTTCCTTTGTCCATATGATTCCCCAGGCAAGAATACAGGAGTGGATTACCATTTCCTGCTCCATAATGAGTGGTTATGCCTCAGTATATTTCAATTTCCCCTAACCAGTATCTTTCAACTGAGAAGGCACAGGCAACTTGCTCCACCACCAAATAAAACTCAGGATCTTCAACCAGTATGGAAGATCTGAGAACCAGGAGAGACTTACCCAAATTCATCTGGACTCCTCCAGGAGGCAGATGGGCAAAGTTCCTCATAGAGTTCAGGCAAAGGAGGGAAGTCTACTCTGAGTCACTTTGTTAGTTGCCATAACTGCCGACTTAAAAAAAAAAAATCAGAACGTGAGAGTTGTGAGTTAAGTTTTATTTGAGGCAATTTGAGCAGTGAAGCCCAGGAGACAGCATCTCTGATAACTCAGAGAAACTGTTCCAAAGTGGTATGGGGGAAGGACAATGTATCTGTGATTTTTTCAAAGGGGGAGTACGTGAAATCAAGCACATATTTTTGTAGAAAACTCATACTGGTCTCATGAAGCTTCTGCTAGTCATAAGAAATAATAATCATCATGAAGGATTTTAGAACTTTATTAGATATGAGAAGATACAAGAATTTAGGTCATAAAATCAGCTCCTGATTATGTCTAACTTATCTAAAGATATATCCTGCCAACTTCCTGGAACACTATGCTCATTTATGCTTTCCACCCTGAACTTTTAGAGGTGTTGAAGATCAGCAGTTGATTTAATATGATTCAAAACTTGTAGAGGTAGGTGACAAGCAATCATCACAAATGCCAATTTGTGGTTGATAATCCAATCAGATCAGAGCTGAGGTGGAATTCAGCAAGCATAATGTTTTGGATGAAATAAATGTTAAGTAAATATGAGCAAATATCAGCAACACATTAAAAGCTTAAAAATAAATGATAGAGACAATGTGAAGTAAAGGGAACACTGTTGGTGGGAATGTATGTTGGTTTAGTCACTGTGGAAAGCAGAATGAAGATTTCTCAGAAAAATGAAAATAGAAATAATATATGACCCAACAGTCCCACTATTGGGCATATGTCTGGACAAAGCTGTAATTCAAAAGATACATGCACCTCTATATTCATAGTAGCACTATTCACAATAGCAAAGATATGAGAAAAAAAAAAAAACTTAATGTCCATTGACAAATGGACAGATGGACAGGTAAAAAGATGTAGTACATATATACAATGGACTACTACTCAACCATAAAAAAGAACAGTAACACTGATGCGACTATAGATTATCATGCTAAGTGAAGTAAGTCAGAAAGAGAAATACAAATATGTATGCAGGGTACATCATGAGAAACGCTGGACTGGAAGAAGCATAAGCTGGAATCAAGACTACCAGGAGAAAAATCAATAACCTCAGATATGCAAATGACACCACCTTTATGGCAGAACATGAAGAGGAACTAAAAAGCCTCTTGGTGAAAGTGAAAGAGGAGAGTGAAAAAGTCGGCTTAAAGCTCAACATTCGAAAAACAAAGATCATGGCTTCTGGTCCCATCACTGCATGGGAAATAGATGGGGAAACAGTGGAAACAGTGTCAGACTTTATTTTTGGGGGGCTCCAAAATCATTGCAGATGGTGATTGCAGCCATGAAATTAGAAGACTCTTACTCCTTGGAAGGAAAGTTATGACCAACCTAGATAGCATATTCAAAAGCAGAGACATTACTTTGCCAACAAAGGTCCGTCTAGTCAAGGCTATGGTTTCTCCAGTAGTCATGTATGGATGTGAGAGTTGGACTGTGAAGAAAGTTGAGCACAAAAGAATTGATGCTTTTGAACTGTGGTGTTGGAAAAGACTCTTGAGAGTCCCTTGGACTGTAAGGAGATCCAACAAGTCCATTCTAAAGGAGATCAGCCATGGGCGTACTTTGGAAGGAATGATGCTAAAGCTGAAACTCCAATACTCTGGCCACCTCATGCGACGAGTTGACTAATTTGAAAAGACTGATGCTGTGAGGGATTGGGGGCAAGAGGAGAAGGGGACGACAGAGGATGAGATGGCTGGATGGCATCACCGACTTGACGGACGGATGTGAGTTTGAGTGAACTCCGGGAGTTGGTGATGGACAGGGAGGCTTGGTGTGCTGTAATTCACGGGGTCGCAAAGAATCAGACACGACTGAGCGACTGAACTGAGCTGATCACTGGTATGTGGAATCTAAAACATAAAATGAACTCATCTATGAAACAGAAACAGTATCATGAAAATAGAGAATAGACTTATGTTTGCCAAGGGGAGAAGTTTGGGGGAGGGATAGAGTGGGAGGTTTGGATTTGCAGATGTAAACTTTTGTATGTAAAATGAACAAACAACAAGGTCCTGCACAAATAACTATATTTAATATTCTATGATAACCCCAATGGAAAATAATATTTTAAAAAAGAATAGCAGTAATTAACATATAATTATAAATTAACTATCCTTCACAAAAATACGTAAATGAAATGAAAACCAAAATTAAAATTAAAAACATATATCAACGTTTTACAAACACACTTATTCAGAGCTCATGATCAAATTAAGTTTGGAAATATTGGTGTAGATTAATTTAAATATACTACAAAAATATTTTTCATAATCTTAATTATTGCATACTCAAAACTGAAAGTGGGTGCAAGAGAGTGGTAGTATGCAGTATTTCTCAAAATAATTTTAACATAGAACTCTTATTTCTCGGAGTATCACAAAAGGACTAGTGTAACACAAGAACTTTCTTTAATATTTACTATTGTATGCTATAAGAGTTTGCCATAGACCATTTTGGTGATAGCTATTTTGATTCAGCAGTTTTGATATAGTTATTTTTAAGAAAATTATCTTAATGTAAAATATTAACATAATTAAATCAAATGGTTCTTTTTTAATTACCAGATAGTCTGGCATATCTCTGACCCTCACCCATTACCATATCTCTTTTTATTCTCTTCATTTCTATGTCATTTTAGAATTTTTATAAATCTGTTAAATGTATAAACCAGAAGAATATATTGCCATATTTAATTGGGTTATTTAATCTTAGATATTTATCTTAAAACCACTATTTTTATTTATGATACTGTATTCTACTGAAACAATAGGAAACGATATGTAATGTGAAGGTATTTATACAGTCGACAGTTAATTTTAAGGGATATTTTTATTAACACACTTTTTTCCTCCCCATTCTAATTCAGTACCTTATATGGATTCAATCAAGCACAGTTACTACATTAGGAAGCTTACAAAGAAACAGTAGTTTGTCATCTAGATTTTCAAAGAGAAAGTAAAATAAAATCCATTAGTATTCTGAAATTATTATTAGAAAGAAAATAAGTGTGGCCATCATAATGCTTGTAAAGTAATTAGTGAATGTGATAGGCAAATCATTCAGGCTACCAGGAAATTGTTACAAAATGAATAAACATTATACTTAAAATGATTGAAGAGCTTTTTTAAATTAAGCTGCTGCTGTACACATATAAACTGCTTATACATATTCAATTTGGGCAGTGTCAAACTTCTATGTCCTCCCTTATTCCAACTCTGACCAATCCTTTTCTCTGATCTCTACATACTTCCCTGAAATTGATCCTCATACTTGTCCCTTATCTACACTAATCTTTGCTACTAACCATCTATAAGCCAACCTCATCTTCAAGATCACACCAGGGTTAGGGAGACAGTTTCAACAATCGGATGAGGCAAAGAGACTGGTAAAGTATCAGTTTGATTTTCTGGTTCCTGTTACATCATATTTTCCTGTTGCTTTATCAATTTTTTTTGATAACTACTGTTCAGATTCTTTGGCCAGCTCATCCACCTTGATCTAATTTTCAAATTTTGTTGGCTTTCATAAAGGTAGTCCTACATGCTATGTTCATGCATACAAGTATTCACAAAGCATAAGATAAGTAAGGAGAAATTTACACTGCTACAACAAGCTCTCACATTCTTTCTGATCTCATTAGAAAATATGTGCCATATACAAACATAAAAATTCTCTTAGAAATCTAAATGATGTGCATGTATGCATTACTAACTCAAATAAGAATAACAAAATATTTATTTTATACATTGGAATGATATAGCCTATAGCATATTTTCCATGGAAACATGTTCACAAAACCATAGATTTCAGGTTGTTTACATCAGCCTAGGAAGATCATTTACTTAGGAAGGCCAGGTAAATCTCGTAAAAGCATTACATAGATAAGTGGTCTCCAGTCAGCAAACACTACTAGTGTGCTTGCCAGGAAGTCTGTCATTAATTAGCATATATGCAATGAAATTTGATTTTTCCTTTCTTTCTTGAAGTGTAAAGATTGCAGGCTTGGTGCTAATTCCTTTCTCCACATCTACTTAACTACTGTTATAATGATAAGTAAGTTGCTCTAGATCTCCCTGACTCAGTTTCCTCTTGTGCAAACTAAAAGTAATAATAATAGTTTCCTCATAGTGTTGTCGTAAAGATTAAATAATTAGTACGTGTAAAGTTTTAGAAGAATGCTTGAAACTGGTGAATCCCATATAGTAGTAGATATCAGTATAGCTCCAGTTTAAATCTTTTCTCTTGGTTTCAGCCCCACACATTCAATTGTCTACTTGACAATTTCACTTGAACATTTCATAGAGATTTCATATTCATAATTTATTTCCTCAGCCCCCAAATCCCACTACAGATGTGTAATAATCTCTCTAACAGACCTAGTTGTTGTTGTTGTTGTTTTAAGATAGCATCTGTAGTGATTCTAACCCTAACTCCATCATTTATCAGCTGTGGAAGTGTGTTAAGACATGATTAAGTGACTAAGATGCTACCTTTAAAAATATGCTAGCTCTATTAGAGAGATTATTAATCTCTAATTCCTATAATAGCTTCTGAAATAATCTTAACAATCTTCCAAGATGTCTGCCTTTCTAATATACCCCAGTACACACTTTCTGAAGATGATTATTGCTCAAAGATACCCATTTCTCTGTCTCCTTCACCAACACCCAATACAACCTCCCTTAGTCTCTGACCCAAAACACTTCCAATTGTCTTTTCCAAATGCATTAATACACTCTGTTTTTCTTCTATTGAAAGCACAAGTAATCTAAATTTCCTACTAAAGTAGTCAGTAGTTACCAATCTTTTCTAGAATAGAGACCAAAATCTTCAATGTAGATTCACACCCTTATATCATTTATCATACCCCTGCTTTCCACATGAGATCCGGTTGTCTCTGCTCTAGACTTAATATTTTATTTCAGTTCATTAAATAATTCATTATTCTTCCTGTTCTAGGATTCTCACACATTCTGTCTGTATTTGGAATGCTGTTGCAATCCTTGACCCAGTTGTTCTCCTAATTCTTGTGAATTCATAGTGAGCATTACTTTTTTCCATAAACATTCCCAAGATGCTGGAGCCAAGATGGCAGTGCTGGAAGACACTGAGTCCTTGTCTCTCCAGGCCTAGAATATCTACCAGGTGATAGTGGGGGACCTACAGTGCACAGGCAGACAGGAGGAACCCCAGGGTCAATCAGGTACAGGGGTAGTGTGAAAGAGTTTGGGGGAAGGACCAGTGGTGGAGGGGCTGCTCAGAGATGGGGAGTGACTTGGGTGCCAGGAGTGATCTTGTTGCTTCCAGTAGTTTGAACCTCATTGGGTGCCTGGAACAAAATGCCAGTTTGTCTGGGAAGGGGAGGGACCCCAAGGTGGACAGAGGGTCCACTGGGAAAGGCCCTTGGATTTCCCTTTAACTTGGCCTCAGGTAGCCTTCTGGGGCCCCAGGGTGTCTGCCCTAGGGGCCTCCTCTTGCCTCAGCACCCTCTCTTCCTTCTGGTTGAGACTTCTTCCCTCTACCTTGCTGATGCCCTATGATCCTCAGGAGCCCTCTCCTGGTCAAGTCATCTAGATGTGAGAGGGAGTGGGGAGGTTCCTGGGGGATACAGGAACAGGGAGCTGCCTAGTGTTAGCCCACCCACTCAGCCCTAGGTAGCCTCTTAAGGCCCACAAGCTGAGCCCTCCACCCTTCAGGACCATATCCACTTCCATGGCCAGCTCACCTGCCGGAGTCTAGCTCCAGCAGCCAGGGATTCAGCCTGAAGGTATGAGCGGTGTCAGTGAGAAACTGAAGCAGCCTCTTGTTTTCTTGGACTGCCTGTTTATTTCAAGCTTATGATTCTCTTTTATACTTTTACAAAAGCATTAGGTCAGAGGTTTGATATTTTTAGTTCCCACTGACCCAGATTTATTTTTCTCCAAAAATCATCGTTGCCCTTCAAAAGAAGTTCCTTCCTCAGTGATTCTCTTATCTACTTTTTCTCATGTGTCTTTGTGAATACACTGTAACTCATGCTAAGTCTGGGCTGCATACTACATTGCTCAGTTTAATTCTTATCTTTTTAAGTCTTGTTTGCCCCTAGTATGCTAAGCTCACTATTTCTTAGAAAGAGCTTCTAGCTAATAATACCTCTAAAGTCCCTAATTTCTATAAGCTATAGTAGAATATTGTAACGTTACAACAATCCTTAAATCTTTAGCTTCTATTTTAATTATTCCTAAGCCCTAAATTCAGCAAACTCCTTTGCCATAAACACTTTTCTCACAAATGGGCTTCAGATAGCAATCCCTTCCATGACCTCAAGCTGTGGCCTGTGTGCTCATCCTGGAACAAATTTTTGGTAAAAGTGCTTGAACAAATGTCAGTGATTGACTTTATGACTTACTCTTTGACCACAGCTGCAGAAGGCTTTATGCCTTCTCATGATCCTCTCAAAACAATAAGCACCTTAATATTCTCTTCAGTCAACTCAGCTGAGGAAAGGAAAAAACAAGTCAAAATCACAAAGCCTAATTCCTTCATTCTGGGTCTGTGCTTACAGAACAAAGGGAGGGGGTTAGGGCCATGCCTCTATTTTGTCAGTAATGCCTAATGCAGCTCCCAAAACCCACCCTCCAGAGTCACCCTCAGGCCCCCCCTCCACTCTCTGTCTTTCAGTTTCCTCCTCTCTCTTGGGCCTCACCCTCTGGATAGACCCCTCATCCCTCTGGAGAACACATTTGCACTCTGGACTGGGCTCTTCTCCCTCACTCCAGGGTTCCCCTCTGCTTTCTGGGGCCACCTCCCACCCTCCAGGGCCCTCTTTTCTTTCCCAGGCCCCTTCATCCCTCCAGGCCAAACCCGCCACCTTCAAGGAGCCATCCTCCACCTCCAGGATCTAAACCCTTTTACAGCCCTACTAAAGGTTTTTTTCTGGCTTTTTGTTTTGTTTTAAATACTTACAAGTGGGAGTTCAGTTTTACCCTCCAGTGGTTGTTTTATACATATTCTTTCTTCTAATGTTTCTGTTTTCTAAACTTATTCTATTATTTTTAGTCTCATTTATTACTCTGTTGCCTCTTATTTTTATTTTTCTTACTTTTCTTCTCACTCTGCTACTGGAGTTTGGTTTTACTCTTCTGGGGTAATCTATTTATTCTCTGTGATTGTTTTACTTTTCTCTCTGTTTCTCTCCTTTTTCCACTCTCTTTATTTTTCCTATTATATATATATATATATATATATATATATATATATATATATATACACACACACACACACACACACTATAGAACTGATAAATCTATTTTCAAGGAAGGAATGGAGATGTGGTTGTAGAGAATGAACTTGTGGATGCAACAGAGGATGGAGATGATGAAACAAATTGAGAAAGTAGCATTGACATATATACACTGTGCTGTGCTTAGTCACTCAGTAGTATCCTATCTTTGTAACCCCACGGACTGTAGTAGCCCACTAGGCTCCTCTATCCATGGCAGTTCTCCATGCAAGAATATTGGAGTGGGTTGTCATGCCTTTCTCCAGGGGATCTTCTCAACCCAGGTCTTCTGCATTGCAGGAGATTTCTTTACCATTTGAGCCAACAGGTAAGCCCAAGAACACAGGAGTGGATAGCTCATCCTTTCTTCAGGGGAACTCTCTGACCCAGAAACCAAACTAGGGTCTCTTGCATTGCAGGTAGATTCTTTACCAGCTGAGTTACCTGGGAATGTGTGAAATAGATAGCTAGTGATAAGCTGCTATAAAGCATAAGTAGCTGAGCCTGGTGTTCTTTTATGATCTAGAGGGGTGGGATGGGCAAGGGGAGGGCAGCTAACAAAGCAAGAGATGTTTATATAATTACTCCTGATTTGCATATTTATATGGCAGAACCTACACAACATTGTAGAGCAATTATCTTCCAATTAATTTTTAAATTAATTAAAAAGAGAGAGAAAGCATCTGAGAGACTATTACAGACAACAGGAACCTAAGAAAATAGGATGCCTAAGTGTAATGTGGGATCCTACAAGGGGTCTAGGAACAGAGAAGGGATATTAGGGAAAAACTTCAAAAAGAGTGAATGAACTGTGGACTGCTATTAATAGAAACATACCGTTACTGTTTTAAAAAAAAGTCTAGCTAAAAATAGTCACTAAAGATAATTTTGAATATGGTAGTTTAACTTCAAATCCCTATGTTGAAATATTTGAGAGGCCCAGATATTTATAAATAATTTAAAATAATTGTATGAAGTGTTTCATACCAGGAGTTCTCAACTCCAATCCTTAGATCAGTACCAAATAATGATAAAATTTTCATCCCTTTGTAACAAAACTGTTAAAGCAAGATAAATGTGATCATCTTTTCAATAAGTTAAATATGCAATTTAAAGGACTTACCTTTATTCTGAGAAAAATAAAATATACAGATAACCTGAGTAGACTTTTTTTTTAAAAGAAAGATGTACAGATGGCCAAAAGGCATATGAAAAAATGTGCCATATACAGTCTGCAAGTTCATCAAAGATGAAGAAAATGCAAATGAAAACCACAATGAGAGAACTATATAATCTGGCGTTTCTGTTCCTAATATTTATCTGAATAAAACAAAAACACTAATTAGGAAAGATATATGTACATATATGTTCATTCCTGAAATAAATAAATCAGTTCTGAGTATTTATTGGATAGACTGATGCTGAAGCTGAAACTTCAATACTTTAGCCACCTGATGCAAATAACTTACTTCTTGGAAAAGACCCTGATGCTGGGAAAGATTGAAAGCAGGAGGAGAAGGAGACACCATAGGATGAGATGATCGGCTAGCATTACTGATGCGATGCACATGAGTTTGAACAAGCTCTGGGAGTTGGTGAGGGACAGGGAAGCCCTGCATGCTGCAGCGCATGGGGTCCTAAAGAGTTGGACACGACTGAATGACTGAACTGATGTTCACTGCAGCATTATTTACAATAACTGAGATATGGACCTGAGATGTACATAAATAGATGAATGGATATATATGTTAACATATTTATATGCATATCTGCTAAGCCATTTCAGTCGTGTCTGACTCTTTGTGACCATATGGATTACAGCCTACCAGTCCCCTCTGTCCATGGGAATTCTCCAGGCAAGAATATTAGAGTGGGTAGCTATGCCCTCCTTCACTTGAGCTCACCTTCTCTCACAAGCACAACAAAACTACAACTAACTGATGAACAATAAATTAAAAAACAAAAAAAAAAACCCATCAATTTAAAAAAGATTGGAACATACCAACAAGGATATTCTACATTTAAAGACTTTAAAAGAAACAGCAATGAGGATGAAGGAGGAGCTGCTGCTGCTGCTAAGTCACATCAGTCATGTCCGACTCTGCAACCCCATAGATGGCAGCCCACCCGGCTCCCCCATCCCTGGGATTCTTCAGGCAAGAACACTGGAGTGGGTTGCCATTTCCTTCTCCAATGCATGAAAGTGAAAATTGAAAGTGAAGTAGCTCAGTCATGTCTGACTCTTAGCGACCCCATGGACTGCAGCCTACCAGGCACCTTTGTCCATTGGATTTTCCAGGCAAGAGTATTGGAGTGGGTTGGAAGGAGGAGCACAAGCACTGTATAATCAAAACTGAAAACACCTCAGGTGAACAACTCATAAACTGGAAAATAATTAATCACTAAGTTTTCTCACAAGGGGGAGATATCTGAGCCACATATCACTCTCCTCTGCTGGAACTCTAGGATCATGAGAGGAGGCCACCAGAGCATATGGCTTTTAAGACCAACAGGGCTTCATTACATAAGGTCCACAGGACTTGGGGAACAAAGACTATAGTCTTGAAAGGTGCACATAAAATTTCGTGTGTATTGGGACCCAGGGAAAAGAACTGATTTTGTAGGAAATCTGCAAATCTGCAAATCTGTCCTTCTTTCAGCTCAGAGGATAAAGTGTCTGCCTGCAATGCATGAGACCTGGGTTTGATCTCTGGGTTGGGAAGATCCCCTGGAGAAGGAAATGGCAACCCACTCCAGTATTCTTGCCTGGAGAATCCCATTGACAGACCTACCTGTGGTTTTGGAGGGTGTCCTCTGGAAATGGGGGCAACAGTGGCTCACTCTGGGGACTAGGACCATGGTGGCAGAGGTATTAGGGAGTATTAATCAGCATAAGCTCTGCTGGAGGCTGATGTTTGGCATCAAACGCTGGCACCAGTCAACAAATTGTAGGCTTCAGTTCTGGGATACCTCAGGCCAAATGACAAATAAAGTGATAGCATAGTCCCACCCATCAGCAGAGAGGCTGCTGAAAAGATTTCCTGAGCCCAGAGCTACCTCTAGACACACCACACCATTTGAAATGGCCCTGGCCACCAAAGGCCCAGACCCAGTTTCACCACCAGTGGACAGACTCCAGAAGCAACAAAGTTACCATCCCACAGCCTAAGGAACTGAATCAGTAAACACAGGAAATAATTTACCATAGGACCACTGGCCCCTGGTCCCTTTGTAACAAGGAGAGAATGTGTTGCTTGGATATATCCTCCAGAGGGCCACTTCTCCAAAGTTGAGAAACATAACTAACTTTCCACATACATAATAATACAAATACAAATTTAGACAAAATTAGACTGCAGAGGAATATGTTCCAGACAAAAGAGCAAGATAAAAACCTCATAAGAACAGCTATGTGAAATGGAGGGAAGCAATCTACCTGAGAAAGTTTCAGAGTACTGATCATAAACATGATTCAAGGTCTCAGGAAACAAATGGATGCACAAACAGAAAAGATACAAGAAGTTTTTTTTTTTTTAAACAAAGAGTTTAAAATATATTAATAATAACCAGAGTTGAAAAATACAATATTGAAATAAAAAAATACCCTAGAAGGAAACATTAACAGAATAAAGGAGACAGAAGAATAGATGTGTGTGTGAAGTCACTCAGTCATGTCCAACTCTTTGTGACCCCGTGGACTGTAGCCCACCAGGCTTCTCTGTCAGTGGGATTTTCCAGGCAAGAATACTGGAGTGGGTTGCCATTTCCTTCTCCAGGGGATCTTCCCAACCCAGGATCAAACCCAGGTCTCTCACATTGCAGGCAGACACTTTATCCTCTGAGCCATGGATAAATGAGCTGAAAGAAGGATAGGGGTCACCCTTGCAGAACAGAACAAAGAAAAATAAAGAGAAATAAGAATAGATAAAGAGACCTCTGTAACAACATTAAACATTTGCCTTACAGTAGCCGAAGAAGGAGAAGAGTGAGATAAAGGTCTTGAGAAAGTATATGAAGAGATGAGAGCTGAAATCTCCTAACATGGGAAAGAAGACAGACACCCAAATCCAGGAAGTGCATAGTCCCATATAGATTAACCAAGGAGGAACACACCAGGACACATAGTTGTCATATTGACAAAAGCTTAAAATAAAAAGAAAATAATAAAAGCAGCAGGTGAAAGCAGCAACTAAATTACAAAGGAATCCTCATAAAGTTATCAGCTGATTTTTCAACAGAAACTCAAGTACAGAAGGGAGTGGCATGATATGTTTGATGTGGTGAAAGGGAAGAACCTATAAGCAAGAATATTCTTCCCAGCATGCTCTTCTTGATGTTTGACAGAGAGATAAAAAACCTTATGGACAAACAAAATTAAAATATTTCAATAACACCAAACGTTCTTTACAAAAATGCTAAAGGAACTTCTCTAGGCAGAATAGAAAAGGACACAGGAAGAAACAAGGAAATTATGGAATGAGCAACTTCACCAGTAAAGGAAAATAAGCAGCAAAAGTAGGAAATTATCCACACACAAATATGATACAAAACCAGTAATCATGAGAATGTACGATGTGAGACATTTGAAATGCATTTGAAATTAACAGATCAGCAACTTACTTAAAGCAATCATGTATACTTATAAACTGCTATATCAAAATCTCATGAAACTGTACAGCAAACTTGTCCAATAGGTATATATATATGAAAAGAAAAAGTAATCCAAACACAACACTAAATATTGTTATTGAATCACAAGAACAGAAAGCAAAAGAGAAAAGGAAGAAAAAGGAAATCCAAAAACAAGTAATAATATTGTGAGTGTGAGTGTGAAAGTCACTCAGTTGTGTATGACTCTTCATGACCCCATGCACTATACAGTCCATGGAGTTTTCCAATCCAGAATACTGGAGTGTGTAGCCTTTCCTTTCGCTATGGGATCTTCGCAACACAGGGATTGAACAAAGTCGCCCTCATTGGAGGTGGATTCTCTACCAGCTGAGCCACAAAGGAAGCCCAACAATATTGTAATAAAAACTAATCAATAAATACCTTAAAAGTAAATGGGTTACAACTAATGCAAATATACTGAATGAAGGGATATATAAGGTATATATATACTGTCTACAAGAGACCCATTTCAAATCTAGGGACACATACAGACTGAAAGTGAGGATATAGAAAAAGACATTTCATGCAAATTGAAATAAAAAGAAAGCTGAAGTAGCCATACTAGTATCAGACAAAAGAGACTTCAGAATAAACATTTACAAGAATCAAAGAGACTTCAAAACAAATACAAGAGTCAAAGAAGCACATCATACAATGATGAAAGGATCAATTGAAGAAGACAATATAGCAATTGTAAATAGATAATGCATCCAACATAGGAGCACCTCTCTATATAAGGCAAATTTTAGCAAACCTAGAAAGAGAAATTGACAGAAATGTAATAATAGTGGAACCTTAACACCTCATTTTATATCGCTGGACAGATCATCCAGAAAAAAAAAAATCAAGTAGGAATCAAAAGTCTTAAGTTATACGTTACAACAGATGGACTTAATTGATATTTATAGGGCTTCCCTTGTAGCTCAGTCAGTAAAGAATCCACCTGTAACACATGTGACTTGAATTCAACCCTTGGGTTGGAAGGACCCCCTGGGGAAGGAAAAGGCAACCCAATAGAGTATTCCTGCTTGGGAAATCCCATGGTCAGAGGAGCATGGTGGGTTAGAGTCCATGGGATCACAAGAGTCAGACATTACTTGGCAAATAAACCACCAGCTTAGAGCATTCCATTTGAAAGAAGCAAAATAGAGAATCTATCAAGTGCCCATAGAATAATATCCAGAACAGATCACATGCTGGGCCACAAAACAGGCCTTGGTCTATTTAAGAAAATAGAAATCAAACCAGGCATTGTTTTTATGATCACATCAATCTGAGATTAGAAGTTAACTGTATATATTAAAAAAAAGTTCAAATAATACAAACATGGAGTCTAAACAATATGCTGCCAAACAAACAATGGATCATTAAAGAAATCAAAGAGGAAATTAAATATATATATATATATATAGAGAGAGAGAGAGAGAGAGAGAGACAAATGAAAATGAAAACAAAAAAAATCAAAATTTATGTCAGCAAAATCAGTTCTAAGATGGAAATTTATAGCAATACAATCTTATTTCAGCAAACAATAATAATCTAAAATAAACAACCAAACCTTTACACCTATAATAACTAAAAAGAACAGAACAAACAGAACCCAAATTTAGTGGAAGAAATAAAAAAGACCACAAGAGAAATAAATGAAAACAAGAAAACAGTAGAAAATAGCAATGAAAATGAGATGTTTTTGTGAAAAGATATCAAAACTGATAAAAAGAGAGGGCCCAAATCAATAAAATTAGAAATGAGAAGTTGCAGCTGACAGCATAGAAATACAAAGGATCATAACAGACTGATGCAATTAACTATATGCCAATAAATGGACAATCTAGATGTAAACAAATTCTTAGAAAAGTGCCATCTTCCAAGACTGAATCAGGAAGAAAGAGAAAACATTAACGAATCTATTATAAGTAATGAAATTGAAACTGTGATTAAAAAGCATTCAAACAACAAATGTCCAGAATCAGATGGCATCACAGAAAAATTATATAAAACATTTAGAAAAGAATTCACAACTATCTTTCTTAAACTTTTCTTAAAAAGAAAATGTAGAGGAAGGAACACTCCCAAATTCATTCTGTGAAGCCAGTATCAAACACTTGTCCATTGATTCAGTGATGCGATCTAACCATCTCATCCTCTGTCGTCCCCTTCTCCACTTGCCCTCAATCTTTCCCAGCATCAAGGTCTTTTCCAATGAGTCAGCTCTTTGCTTTAGGTGGTCAAAGTACTGGACCTCCAGCTTCAGCATCAATCCTTCCAAAATATATTCAGGGTTGATTTCCTTTAGGATTGACTGATTTGATCTTGCTGTCCAGCACTGCAATGCTCTCAGATACAGACTATTGTTAAAATTTTTGTATGTTGTCAAGAAAATAACAAAAATAAAGTCATAAATGAAGATACATTATTAAATAAAAATAAAAGCATCATTTCTTCAATGCTCAGCCTCTTTTATTGTCCAACCATCACATCTGCACATGACTACTGGAAAAAATATAGCTTCGACTCTATGGACCTTTGTCAGCAAAGAGATGACTCTGCATTTTAAAACACTACCTACATTTGTCATATTTCCCAGTGCAGGAGATATAAGAGACACAGGTTCAATCTCTGGGTCCTGAAGATCCCCTGGAGAAGGGCATGGCGACTTACTCCAGTATTCTTGCCTGGAGAATCCCACTGGACAGAAGAGCCTGGTGGGCTACAGTTCCGAGGGTCACATAGGATCGGACACGACTGAAGCATTTCTTCTAAGGAGAAAGATGTCTTAATTCCATGGTTACAATCAACATCTTCAGTGATTTTTGGATCTGAAAAAAAAAAGTCCACTTTCCCCCCATATATTTGCCATGAAATGAATCAACTGGCTGTCATGATCTTAGTTTTATGAAAGTTGATTTCACCTTCATCAGGAGGCTCTTTATTTCCTCTTCCCTTTTTGCCACTAGAGTGGTACCAGTTGCATAATTGAGGTTTTTGATATTTCTCCTGGCAATCTTGATTCCAGCTTTGATTCAGCCAGCCTGGCATTTTGCATGATGTACTCTGAATATAAGCTAAATAAACAAGATGATGATATACACAGCTTCAATGTACTCCTTTCCCAATTTTGAACCAGTTCATTGTTCCATCTAATGGTTGTTTCTTGACCTGCATGCAGAAATGTCAGGAGTGGCCTGTAAGTAAGGTGGCCTGATATTATTTCCACCTATTTAAGAGTTTTCCATAGTTTGTTATGAACCACACAATCAAAGATGTTCACTTAGTCTATGAAACAGAATAGATGTTTTCCTGGAATCCCTTTGCCTTTTCTGTTACCAAATGGATGTTGGAAATTTGATCTCCGGCTCCTCTGCCTTTTCTAAACACAGGTTGTACATATCGAAGCTCTCAGTTCATGTACTCTTGAAGCCTAGTTTAAAGGATATTGAACATTACCCTGCTAGCATGTTAAATAAGCACAATTATATGGTAGTTTGAACATTTTTTGACACTGCTTTTCTTGGGAATTGGAACGAAAACTGACTTTTTCTAGTTTTGAGACTGCTGTTGAGTTTTCCAAATGTGTTTCATGTTGAACACAGCACTTTAACAGCATCATCTTTTAGGATTTTGAGTATTTCACCTCCACTAGTTTTGTTTGTAGTCATGCTTCCTAAGGCCTACTTGACTTCACAAACCAGGAAGTCTGCCTCTAGTTCAGTGACCACACCATAATACTCCTAGATTAAAGCATATGCTGAACACTCTCTGATCTTAATTGTAACAATATGTTTTTGGATCTGTCTCCTAGAGTAATGGAAATAAAAATAAAATGAACAAGGATATCTAATTAATCCTAAATAGCTTTTGTATAACAAAGTAAAACATATGCAAAATCAAAATACAACTTATAGAATGGAATAAAACATTTACATACAATGCAGCCAACAAGGATTAACCTCCAAAATATACAAACATCAAATCAAACATTCCAATCAAAAACTGGGCAGAAGGCCTAAATAGATATTTCTCCAGTGAAGACATATAGATGGCCAACAGTCTCATGTAAGAGCTCAACATTGCTAATCATTAGAGAACTTTAATACAAAAATACAATGAGGTATTACTTCATGCTTGTCATCATGGTCATTATCCAATAGTCTATAAATAATCATTGGGAGACTGTAGAGAAAAGGAGCTGTCTAATATTGTTGTTGGGAATGTAAATTAGTACAGCCACTTTGGAGAACAGTGTGGAGCTTCCTTAAGAATCTAAAAATAGAATTACCATATGATCCTGTACTCCCACTCCTGAAAATATAACCAAACACAGTTTGAAAATATACATGCACAATAATTATACATACAAAACTGTAATTTGAAAACATATATGAGGTGAAGTCACTCAGTCATGTACAACTCTTTGCCATCCCGTGGACTGTAACCTACTAGGCTTCTTTGTCCATGGGATTCTCCAGGCAAGAATACTGGAGTGGATTGCCATTTCCTTCTCCAGGGTATCTTCCCGACTGAACCCGGGTCTCCTGCATTGGAGGCAGACACTTTAATCTCTGAGCCACCAGGGAAGCCCGAAAACATACATACATAGCATAATTTGAAAATATACATACAAAATTATAATTTGAAAATATCCATGCACCCCCCCAGTGTTCTTTCTTACCACACTATTTATGATAGCCAAGAAATTGAAGACACCTAAATTTTCATTGACAGATGAATTATTAAAAAAGATGTGACATATGTACGTATATAGATTATATGTGTATATATCTGTATATATTTCTGTACAGATATATTATGTGTACTGATATTTATGTGAGTCTGCATGAGTGCAGTTCACTTCAGTTCAGTCTGTCATGTCCGACTCTCTGCAACCCCATGAGCCAGAGTATGCCAGGCCTCCCTGTCCATCACCAACTCCTGGAGTTCACCCAAACCCATGTCCACTGAGTCAGTGATGCCATCCAAACATTCTCATCCTCTGTTTTCCCCTTCTGTTCCTTCCTTCAATCTTGCCCAGTATCACGGTTTTTTCTAAGGAGCCAGTTCAATCAGGCTGCCAAAGTATTGGAACTTCAGCTTCAGCATCCAATTAATATTTAATTTAATATTAAGTATTTCAGAATTCAATTTAATATTCTAATAAATATTCAGGATGATCTCCTTTAGGATTGACTGTTTTGATCTCCTTTTTGTCCAAGGAACTCTAAACAGTCTTCCCCAACACCGCAGTTGAAAAGCAACAATTCTTTGGCGTTCAGCCTCCTTTATGGTCCAACTCTCACATCCATACATGAATCCTGGAAAAACCATAGTGTTGAACATATAGACCTTTGTTGGCAAAGAAATGTCTCTGGTTTTTAATATGCTGCTTAGATTTGTCATAGTTTTTCTTCCAAGGAAAAATCATCTTTAAATTTCATAAC
This sequence comes from Nanger dama, assembly GCA_917880005.1. Classification (NCBI taxonomy): domain Eukaryota; kingdom Metazoa; phylum Chordata; class Mammalia; order Artiodactyla; family Bovidae; genus Nanger; species Nanger dama. The sequence goes on from CAKJTW010000045.1 coordinate 2,169,040, forward strand.
TGCAGTCACCATTTGCAGTGATTTTGGAATCCAAGAAAATACTTTCTCCCCATTGTTTCCTCATCTATTTGCCATGAAGTGATGGAACCAGATGCCATGATCTTCATTTTTGGAACGTTGGGTTTTAAGCCAGATTTTTCAATCTCCTTTTTCACCTTCATCAAGAGGCACTTTGGTTTCCCTCCACTTTCTGCCATAAGGGTAGTATCATCTGCATATTTAACATTATTGATATTTCTCCTGGCAATCTTGATTCCAGGTTGTGTATCGTCCAGCACTCCATTTCACATGATCTACTCTGTATATAAGTTAAATAAGCAGAGTGACAATATAAAACCTTGATTCACTCCTTTCCTGATTTGGAACCAGTCTGTTGTTCTATGTCCAGGTCTAGATGTTACTTCTTGACCTGCATACAGGTTTCACAGAAGGCAGGAAAGGTGGTCTGGTATTCCCAAGTTGAAGAATTTTCCAGTTTGTTTTGATCCAGTGTCAAAGGCTTTGGAGTAGTCAATAAAGCAGAAATAGATGCATTTTTCTTGAATTCTCTTGCTTTTTCTATGATCCAATGGATGTTGACAATCTGATCTTTAGTTCCTCTGACATTTCTAAAACCAGTTTGAACATCTGAAAAGTCTCAATTCATGTACTATTGAAGCCTGGCTTGGAGAATTTTGAGCATAACTTTGTGACCATGTGAAATGAGTGTATAAGTGTGTGACAGTTTGAACATTCTTTGACATTGCCCTCCTTTGGGATTGAAATGAAAACATCTTTTCTAGTCCTGTGGCCACTGCTGAGATTCCCATATTTGCTGGCATATTGAGTGCAGCACTTTAATAGCATCACCTTTTAGAATTTGAAATAGCTCAACTGGAATTCCATAACCTTCATTAGCTTTGTTTGTAGTGATGTTTCCTGTAGCCCACTTGACTTTGCACTCCCAGATGTCTGGCTGTAGGTGAGTGATCACACTACTGTGGTATCCTGGGTCATTAACATCGGCTTTATATAGTTCCTTTGTCTATTTTTCTTACCTTGTCTTACTATCTTCTACTTCTTTTAGGTCCATAACAGTTTTATTACTTTATTGTGCACATCATTGCCTGAAATATTCCCCAAGTATCTCTAATTTTCTTGAAAAGATCTCTAGTCTTCCCCATTCTACTGTTTTCCTCTGTTGCTTTTCTTTGTTCACTGAGGAAGGCTTCTCATCTCTCCTTGCTATTCTTTAGAACTCTCCTTTCAGGTGGGTATATCTTTCATTTTATCCTTAGCCTTTCTCCTGCTTCATTTTCTATTCCAAGGCAATACGTTTTTGTATTCCAGTTATCTCCTGACTTCCTACTTTTGCATTTCAGTCCTCTTTGTTGAATAGGTCACTTTTTGTGTGTGTGGATGTGTGTTGGTTTTAGGTCTTGTAGGTCTTCATAGAACTGTTCAACTTCAGCTTCTTTAGTATTGTGGTTGGGTCATAGACTTGTATTACTCTCATATTGAATGGCTTGCCTTGGAAATGAAGAGAGACTGTTCTGTCAAACAGTGATTGATCATTCTGATCAATCTGTTTTTGAGATTGCACTCAAGCACTGCAGTTAAGACTCTTTTGTTGTCTTCTGTAAGGAGAGCTCCACTAATTTCTTCTAAGGGATTCTTGCCCACAGTAGTAGATATAATGTTCATTGGAATTAAATTCACTCCCTCCAGTCGGTTTTAGTTCACTGATTCCTAAAATGTCTATGTTCACTTGTGCCATCTACTGTTTGACCACTTCCAATTTACCTTGATTCATGGACCTAGCATTTCAAATTCCTGTACAGTATTGTTCTTTACAACATTGGACTTTATTTTCATCACCAGACATATCCACTACTGGGCATTGTTTTCACTTTGACTCAGCCTCTTCATTCCTTCTGGATCTATTTGTATCTATTTCTCCATTCTTCTCCAGTAGCACATTGGGCACCTAACGACCTGGGGGAGGGGTTCATCTTTCAATGTCATATCTTTTGAATTTTCATACTGTTCATAGGTTCTAAAAGCATGGATGCTGAAGTCATTTTCCCTTCCTTCCTCCACCACGTTTTATCAGAACACTCCACCATGAGATGTGTATTTTGGTGGCCCTACATTGCATAGTTCATAATTTTATTGAGTAAGATAATGCTGGATCCATGTGATCACTCAGGTGCCTGAATTGAGGTAAATTGGACAGTGTCAAGCAAGAGATGGCAAGAGTGAGTATGGACATTTTAGGAATTAGTAAACTGAAATGGATGAGGAAAGGAAAATTTAATTCATATGACCATTATATCTTCTACTGTGTGCAAGAATCACTTAGAAAAAGTGGAGTAGCTCTAGTAATCAACAAGAGTCTGAAATGCCTTATGTGGGTGCAGTGTCAAAAATGACAGAATGATCTTGGCTTGTTTCCAAGGCAATCCATTCAACATTGCAGTACCAAATCTATGCCCCAAACACTATTGCCAAAGAAGATGAAGTTAAATGATTCTATGAAGATACTCAAGACCTTCTATAACTAATGCAAAGAAAAAAAAAATGTTCTTTCATCATAGGGTATTGGAATGTAAAAGTAGGAAGTCAAGAGATATCTGGAGTAACAGGCAAGTTTGGCCTTGGAGAAAAAAAAAAATGAAGCAAGGCAAAGGCTAACATAATTTTGCCAACAGAAAACATTGGTCATAGCAAACACTCTCTTCCAACAACACACGAGATGTCTCTACACATGGACATCACCATATGCTCAGTATTGAAATCCGGTTGCTTATATTCTTTGCAGGTGAAGACGGAAAATCTCTATACAGGCATTAAAAAAAAAAAAGACCTGGATCTGACTGTGGCTTCAATCATCATCTCCTTATTGTCAAATTTAGGCTCAAATTAAAGAAAGCAATGTAAACCACTAGACCATTCAGAAAATGAAAGTGAAAATGAAGTCGCTCAGTCGTGTCCGACTCTTTTCGACCCCATGGACTGTAACCTGCAGGGCTCCTTCCTCCATGGGATTCTCCAGGCAAGAGTACTGGAGCGGATTGCCATTTCCTTCTCAAGGGTATCTTCCCAACCCAGGATCGAACCTGGGTCTCCTGCATTCCAGGCAGACACTTTAACCTCTGAGCCACCAGGGAAGCCCCTGACCATTCAGATAGGACTTAATTAGAATTCCTTATAATTCTACAATGAAGATGACAGATTTAAGAGATTAGGTCTGGTAGAGATAGTGCCAGAAAAATCATGGACTGAGGCTCATATCATTTTACAGAAGGTAATGATCAAAACCATCCACAGGAAAAAGAAATTCAAGAAGGCAAAGTGGATGTCTAAAGAGGCCTTACATATAGCTTGGAAAGAAGAGAAGTGAAAGCAAAGGAGAAAGGGAACGAAATACCCACTAAATGCAGAGTTCTACAGAATTTCAAGAAGGGAGAAAAAAAGCCTTGTTAAGAGGACAATGCAATGAATAGAGGAAAACAATATAATGAGAAAGACTAGAGATGTCTTTAAGAAAATCGGAGAATCCAAGGGAACATTTCATGAAAGAATAAGCCCAATAAAGGACAGAAATGGCAAGGACCTAAAAGAAGCAGAAGAAGAGGTGGCAAGAATACCCAGAATAACTATATTAAAAAAAACAAACAAACAACTAAATGACCCAGAAAACTACAATAATGTAAAGCCAGATACCCTAAAGTGTGAAATTAAGCAGCCCTTAAGAAGCATTACTACAAAGAAAGTTAACGGAGGTGGTAAAATTCCAACTGAGATTTTTAAAGTCTTAAATGATCATGCTGTTGAAGCACTGCACTCAATATGCCAGAATATTCGGAAAGCTCAGCAGTGGCCACAGGACTGGAAAAGTTCAGTTTTCATTCCAGTACCCCCAAAAAACAGTGAATGTTCAAATGACAATTGTTCTCGGTTTAAATGCTAGCAAGGTAATGCTTCTGTTCTTTCCAAATATTTGTTTACTCTCTCATCTGTAAATGTTTAAACATTTAGAATTTAAGGGTTAAAGCCTACCAGACTTTTTTTTTGTGTGTGTGTGACTACTATTTTCCAAGATAAAGAAAAGGACTCAAACTGGGGGAGGAAGAAAGAATGGAAAAGTATCTAACATATAAATCACATTGTTCGACTACACAAAACAGTTAAACATCATTAAGAATCACCTTTGCATTTGTTAAATGCAAAGTAATCATTCAAAATATTCAAAAGTCCAGAACCGCAGAAGTTTTCATGCTGTACCTAAAGGCTAGGCAGCTATGTGTTACCTGGCTAGCCAGAAATCATTCTTCTCTTGCTCATCCTCTTCCCTACTTCTTCCCTTTACATTTCCCTCCTTTCTTTGATATTCTTTCCCTTACAGTCTCTATGCAAAATAGTAACAAAAAGTATAATTTAAATAAGATATAAATTCTAACAAAAACTTCTAAATCCCCCAACTTTTGGGGGAAATAATGAAAAAGTCATTCTGTTTATGTTCCATATATAACATATGTGAAACATGTATGGATAGAGTACTGAGCCAGAGTTTATAATATTTAAAATTCCAAGGAATTCCTTCAGATAACATGAAGAGCCTTATGGAAGAGGAAACAAAGCCTGTGAAACTAAATATATTGGGCACTTTTATTCCAGCCCTTCATCTATTAAGTGACATAGCATTTCATCCTAACTTTTGAGGGAATTCTGTGCTCTCTTTCACTAACATACAGTTTCTTAATTTTGTATAACATTTCATATCACTGAAAACATTTTGAACGTTTCTCCAAGACCACAGCTGTCAAACCTAATAGCCAGGACAAAGTCTTCTCACAGCCTCCAGAACACGTGCTTTTCCAAAAGGAGACAACTTGATGTTTTTCTCACAGCCCTGTTGTCCATATATAGAGTGGTTTCCAAATCTATGCTATCACCTCTCCCTTTAAGGGAGTCAGTATTATGTTATATTGAAGGGTGTGTGTGTGTGTGTGTGTGTGTGTGTGTGTGTGTGTACACATGATTTGCAGGAATTATCTGGCAAACAGGAAAGATATAAATAGGTGATTGGCAGACAGTCAAGATCAATAAATGAAGCTGAATAATGTTTTGTTTTTACATAACTAACATTACTACTTCTCACACTCCTTTCAGCATCCTGTTGACTTCCTTATATCATTTGGCTCTAAATTAAAATGTATGGGAAGAAATGAGGAGTCATTCTGCTATAAGTTCAACTGATATTTTCTTCCTTTGACAAGTCCTGATTTGTTTTCCAACACTATTACATACGTTCTATTTTATTTTCTGTCAATTTTCTTACATTAAATAAACTAAAATCTCTCTTATTTTTCCCCTACATCTGATTACTGATTTTGCTCTAAAAGAGGATTCTCTATTCCATTATTAGTCCTGATCAATTCAGATCATTGTGCATGAGAAATTTTCCCCTTTTCTTACCATGTAAAATATCTTTGTTTTTATATCATGTTACTCTATGTGTTTTTGCATAACATTTATTTATATCTTCAGAAATTATTTTGAAAATTGTTCATTTGCTTTAAAAATCAGGTCACAAAGATAGCAGAGGAATAGAATGGGGAGACCACTTTCTCCCTCACAAATTCATGAAAGAACATTTGAACGCTGAGCAAATTCCACAAAACAACTTCTGAATGCTGGCAGAGGACATCAGGCACCCAGAAAGGCAACCCATTGTCTTTGAAAGCAGGTAGGACAAAATATAAAAGATAAAAAGAGAGGAAAAAGAGATAGGGATGGAGATCCATCCCAGGAAGGGAGTCTTAAAGAGAAGTTTCCAAACACCAGGAAACACTCTCACCAGAGGGTCTATGGGGAATCTGGGAATCTCAGAGAACAACATAACCGGGAGGAAAACTAAATAAATAATCAAGACCTACAGATTATGTGCCTAATGGCAACTCCCAGCATTTGCAGCCACCACCAGCAAGTGGGGGTCTGAACAGGAATGTGTGGGCTGCATTGCACAGAGTAAGGACTGGGCCGAATGCCCTGAGGGCAATCTGAGGGACCTAACGTGAGCTAGCTACCCAAACTGTGTGATATCCAGAGAGAGAGAGAGAAAGGAAAAAAGAGAGAGAGAGAAAGAACTATCCTGCAAAAAGCCCTAACCTGAGGCACTGCTAGGCCTGCTCACAGGACAAAGGAGTGAGCAAACTCCAGAGGAGAGCTAGCAGGCTGTGGACCCACCAATCCCCCACTGGAGACAAGCAGGTGGGGGGTAGACAGAGCCAGAAAGGGACAATCACGGCCCTAGAGAGGCATAATCCTCTACCAAACTGCAAAGAGGCTCTACTGCTAACCAAGAGTTCTTGGGATTCTGGACGGTTGACATCCACCCAGACGGCTGAAGCCAGAGATCAGCTCCCCAGAAGAGACACACAGCACACTTGAGAAGGCGTGCCCTTGTACACCCAGAAGATTGAGTGGCTGGGATAGGGGAGGTGATAAGATGCACCACCTTGAGGTGACTGTGCTCACTAAGCACCTGGTCACCTGAGCTGCTCTGACCTGGCAAGAGCACAAAACACAGGCCCAAGTGACTTTGGAGAGTACTTGAGAACCTGAACCCGGAACCTGAGTGGCTTAGACCTGGGAAGTGGACGCAACCCAAGGCTGGCCTCAGACAGTTCCCAGAAGAGCAACCTAGAGCCTGAGAAGTGTAGACTGGGAAGGCACACATGCCACGAGTGCGGGCAAACCCAGTGCAGTTGAAACACTGCGAGCACTCCCCACATACACCAGTGATATTTGTTTGCAGTGTTCCTCACTCCCCACAGCACGACTGAACAAATGAGCCTAAATAAATGACCACCTTCGCCCCCTTCTGTCAGGACAGAAATTAAACACTGAAGAGACCAACAAACAGAAGAAGCTAAAATAAGCAGAGGGAATTACTTTGGAAGTGACAGCTGCAACAGATTAAAACCCAGTAGTTAGCACTGACTACATTGGAAGGGGCTTATAGATCTTGAGAAGTATAAGCCGAATCAAGGAACGATCTGAATCTGAACTAATCCCACACTGTCCACAATAGCTCCGGAGAAATTCCTAGATATATTTTTACTATTATCATTTTTAAAATTAAAAATATTAAGTCCTCTATTACTCCTTTAATTTTCATTTTTATAATCTACTGCTGCTGCTACTGCTGCTAAGTCACTTCAGTCGTGTCCGAATCTGTGTGACCCCATGGACTGCAGCCTACCAGGCTCCTCTGTCCATGGGATTTTCCAGGCAAGAGTACTGGAGTGGGATGCCATTGCCTTCTCCATTATAATTTACTATTACCTTGTAAAAAAAAGACTATATTTTTAAGCAAACTTCATACATATATTTTATAATTTTTGTGACTTTTTAAAAAAATATTGTACTTTTGAGAGTCTAACCCCTACTCTAGATTTTTAATCTTTGCTTTTTGGTATTTGTTATTGATTTTGTACCTTTAAAAACCCAATCTTCGGTGCCCATATTTATTTGGAAGTGTGATTACTGGCTTGATTTCTCTCTCCCCCTTTTGACTCTCCTTCTTCTCCACAAGGTTGCCTCTAACCCCTCCCTCCCCCTTCTCTTCTCTTCTCTTCTCTACTCAACTCTGTGAATCTCTTTGTGTGTTCTGGGCTGTGGAAGACTTGGGGAACAGATTACTTGCTGGATCTGTCTCTCTTCTTTTGATCCCCCTTTTCTCCTCCTGACAACCTGTTTCCTTCTTCTCTTCTTTGTGTAACTCCATGAACATCTCTGAGAGGTTCAGACTGTGGAGAGCACATAAGGAAGTGATTACTGGCTAGCTTGCTCCCTCCCCTTTTGATTCCTCCTCCTCTCCTCCTGGTCACGTCTATCTCCCTTCTCCCTCTTCTATTCTCCATGTAACTCTGTGAACCTCTCTGGGAGTCCCTAACTGTGGAGAAACTTTTCATCTTTAAGCTAGATTTTTTTTTTTAATCATCAGTGCTGTATAGATGGAGAAGGCTTGAGAAACTGTAAGAATAAGAGTGAAAACCAGAGGTAGGAGGCTTAAGTTCAAATCCTGAGACCACCAGAGAACTCCTGACTCCAGAGAACATTAATTGATAAGAGCTTATCCAAGCTCTTATCCAAAAGCCTCCATATCTACACTGAAAACAAGCACTACCCAAGAGCCATCAAGTTCCAGAGCAAGACATGCCATGTAAATTTTCCAGCAACACAGGAACATAGCCCTGAGCTTCAATATACAGGCTGCCCAAAGTCACGCCAAACCCACAGACATCTCAAAACTCACTACTAGACACTTCATTGCAATCCAGAGAGAAGAAATCTGGCTCCACCACCCAGAACACCGACACAAGCTTCCCTAACCAGGAAACCTTGACAAGCCACCTGTCCAACCCCACCTACAGTGAGGAACCTCCACAAAAAGAGGAACCAAAAACTGCCAGAATATGGAAAAGCCACCCCAAACACAGCAATCTAAACAAGATGAAAAGGCAGAGAAATACTCAGCAGGTAAGGGAACAGGATAAGTGCCCAACAAACCAAACAAAGAGGAAGACACAGGGAATCTGCCTGAAAAATAATTCATAATAGTGATAGTGAAAATGATCCAAAATCTTGAAAGCAAAATGAAGTTACAGATAAATAGCCTGGAGACAAGGATTGAGAAGATGCAAAAATGTTTAACAAGGACCTAGAAGAAATAACAAAAGAGTCAATATCTAATGAATAAAGCAATAAATGACATCAAAAGCACTCTGAAGGGAATCAACAGTAGAATAATGGAGGCAGAAAATAGGATAAGGAGGGTAGAAGACAGAATGATAGAAATAAATGAAGCAGAGAGGAGAAAAAAAAAAAGAAAAGAACTAGGGGAGGACGAAAAAAGATGGCGGAGGAATAGGATGGGGAGAACACTTTCTCCCTCACTACTTCATCAAAAGAACATTTCAAAGCTGAGTAAATTCCACAAAACAACTTCTGACTGCTGGCAGAGGACATCAGGCATCCAGCAAAGTGGATCATCGGCTTCAAAACCAATCTTCTCTATTTCTATTTATTATCTTTATAACCTATTATTACTTTACAAAAAAAAAAAAAAAAAAACCCTATCTTTAAAGCAAACGCTGTATATAGTCCTATTGGTGGTGGAAGTTGTCTTTTAATAATTCTGGAATCTTTTATTTTGTTCTATTTTTATTATTATTTTTCTCATTTTTTTTAAATTTTTCTCTCCTTCTTTTTCTTATCTTTAATATTTTATCTTTGAAAATCCAATCTCTACTCCAGATTCTTAATCTCAACATTTTGGTATTTGTTGCCAAATTAGTACTTTTAAAAACATAATCATCAGTACCCAATCTTACATGGTGCTGAGAGAATTCAGCACCACCAAACCAGCTCTCCAACAAATACTAAAGGATAGACTTTAGAAAGGAAACACAAAAGGACGTATAAACCCGAAACCAAAACAATAAAGTAAATGGCAACAGGAGCATACTTACCAATAATTACCTTAAATGTAAATGGGTTGAATGCCCCAACCAAAAGGCAAAGACTGGCTGAATGGATACAAAAACAAGATCCCTATATATGCTGCCTACAAGAGACCCACCTCAAAACAACGGACACATACAGACTGAAAGTGAAGGGCTGGACAAAGATATTCCATGCAAATAAAGATCAAAAGAAAGCAGGAGTAGCAATACTCATATCCGATAAAGTAGACTTTAAAACAAAGGCTGTGAAAAGGGACAAAGAAGGCCACTACATAATGATTAAAGGATCAATCCAAGAAGAAGATATAACAATTATAAATATATATGCACCCAACATAGGAACACCGCAATATGTAAGACAATTGCTAACAAGCATGAAAGGGGAAATTAATAATAACACAATAATAGTGGGAGACTTTAATATCCCACTTACACATATGGACAGATCAACTATACAGAAAATTAACAAAAAAATGCAAACTTTAAATGATATAATAGACCAGTTAGACCTAATTGATATCTATAGGACATTTCACCCCCAAAACAATGAATTTCACCTTTTACTCAAGTGCACACGGAACCTTTTCCAAGATAGATCACATCCTGGGTCATAAATTTAACCTTGATAAATTCAAAAATTTGAAATTATTCCAAGCATCTTCTCTGACCATAATGCACTAAGGTTAGATCTCAATTACAGGAGAAAAGCTATTAAAAATTCCAATATTTGGAGGCTGAACAAAACCCTTCTGAATAATCAACAAATCACAGAAGAAATCAAAAGAAATCAAAATACGCATTGAAACGAATGAAAATGAAAATACAACTACACAGAACCTATGGGACACTATAAAAGCAGTACTAAGAGGAAAGTTCATAGCCATACAGGCATACCTCAAGAAACAAGAAAGAAGCCAAATAAGTAACCTAACTCTACACCTAAAGCAACTAGAAAAGGAAGAAATAGAGAACCCCAGAGATAGTAGAAGGAAAGAAATCCTAAAAATTAGGGCAGAAATAAATGCTAAAGAAACAAAAGAGACCATAGCAAAAATCAACAAAGGAAAAAGCTGGTTCTTTGAAAGGATAAATAACATTGACAAACCATTAGCCAGACTCATCAAGAAACAAAGAGAAAAAAATCAAATCAATAAAATTAGAAATGAAAATGGAGAGATCACGACAGACAACACAGAAATACAAAGAATCATAAGAGACTACTATCAGCAATTATATGCCAATAAAAAAAAAATAAAAATAAAATGGACAACTTGGAAGAAATGGACAAATTCTTAGAAAAGTACAACTTTCTAAAACTGCACCAGGAAGAAATAGGAAATCTTAACAGACCCATCACAAGCATGGAAATTGAAACTGTAATCAGAAATCTTCCAGCAAACAAAAGCCCAGGTCCAGACGGCTTCACAGCTGAATTCTACCAAAAATTTCGAGAAGAGCTAACACCTATCTTACTGAAGCTATTCCAGAAAATTGCAGAGGAAGGTAAACTTCCAAACTCATTCTATGAGGCCACCATCACCCTAATACCAAAACCTGACAAAGACACCACAAAAAAAGAAAATTACAGGCCAATATCACTGATGAACATAGAAGCAAAAATCCTTAACAAAATCCTAGCAATCAGAATCCAGCAACACATTAAAAAGATCATACACCATGACCAAGTGGGCTTTATCCCAGGGATGCAAGGATTCTTCAATATCCGCAAATCAACCAATGTAATTCATCACATTAACAAACTGAAAAATAAAAATCATATGATTATTTCAATAGATGCAGAAAAAGCCTTTACAGAATTCAACATCCATTTATGATAAAAACGCTCAAGAAAGCAGGAATAGAAGGAACGTATCTCAACATAATAAAAGCTATATATGACAAACCCACAGCTAACATTATCCTCAATGGTGAAAAATTGAAACCATTTCCCTAAAGTCAGGAACAAGACAAGGGTGTCCACTCTCACCACTACTATTGAATATCGTACTGGAAGTTTTGGCCACAGCAATCAGAGCAGAAAAAGAAATAAAAGGAATCCAAATTGGAAAAGAAGAAGTAAAACTCTCACTGTTTGCAGACGACATGATCCTCTATATAGAAAATCCTAAAGACTCGACCAGAAAACTACTAGAGCTAATCAACGAATGTAGTAAAGTTGCAGGATATAAAATCAACACTCAGAAATCCCTTGCATTCCTATACACTAATAATGAGAAAGTAGAAAAAGAAGTCAAGGAAACAATCCCATTCACCATTGCAACGAAAGGAATAAAATACTTAGGAATATACCTACCTAAAGAAACTAAAGATCTATATATTGAAAACTATGAAACACTGATGAAAGAAATCAAAGAGGACACTAATAGATGGAGAAATATACCATGCTCATGAGTTGGAAGAATCAATATAGTGAAAATGAGTGTATTACCCAAAGCAATCTACAGATTCAATGCAATTCCTATCAAGTTACCAGCAGTATTTTTCACAGAACTAGATCAAATAATCTCAAGATTTGTATGGAAATACAAAAACCTCGAATAGCCAAAGCAATCTTGAGAAAGAAGAATGGAACTGGAGGAATCAACTTGCCTGACTTCAGGCTCTACTACAAAGCCACAGTCATTAAGACAGTATGGTACTGGCACAAAGACAGAAATAGAGATCAATGGAACAAAATAGAAAGCCCAGAGATAAACCCACACACCTATGGACACCTTATCTTCAACAAAGGAGGCAAGAATATACAATGGAGTAAAGACAGTCTCTTTAACAGGTGGTGCTGGGAAAACTGGTCAACCGCTTGTAAAAGAATGAAACTAGATCTCTTTCTAACACCATACACAAAAATAAACTCAAAATAGATTAAAGATCTAAATGTAAGACCAGAAACTATAAAACTCCTAGAGGAGAACATAGGCAAAACACTCTCTGACATAAATCACAGCAGGATCCTCTATGATCCACCTCCCAATATACTGGAAATAAAAGCAAAAATAAACAAATGGGATCTAATTAAAATTAAAAGCTTCTGCACAACAAAGGAAACTACAAGCAAGGTGAAAAGACAGTCTTCTGAATGGGAGAAAACAATAGCAAATGAAACAACTGACAAACAACTAATCTCAAAGATATATAAGCTACTTATGCAGCTCAACTGCAGAAAAATAAATGATCCAATCAAAAAATGGGCCAAAGAACTAAATAGGCATTTCTCCAAAGAAGACTTACGGATGGCTAACAAACACATGAAAAGATGCTCAACATCACTTATTATCAGAGAAATGCAAATCAAGACCACAATGAGGTACCATTTCACACCAGTCAGAATGGCTGTGATCCAAAAGTCTACAAGCAATAAATGCTGCAGAGGATGTGGAGAAAAGGGAACCCTCTTACACTGCTGGTGGGAATGCAAACTAGTACAGCCACTATGGAAAACAGTGTGGAGAGTCCTTAAAAAATTGCAAATAGAACTTCCTTATGATCCAGCAATCCCACTGCTGGGCATACACACCGAAGTAACCAGAATTGAAAGAGACACATGTACCCCAATGTTCATTGCAGCACTCTCTATAATAGCCAGGACATAGAAACAACCTAGATGTCCATCAGCAGATGAATGGATAAGAAAGCTGTGGTACATATACACAATGGGGTACTACTCAGCCCTTAAAAAGAATAAATTTGACTCAGTTCTAATGAGATGGATGAAATTGCAGCCGATTATACAGAGTGAAGTAAGCCAGGAAGAAAAACACCAGTACAGTATACTGACACATATATGGAATTTAGAAGGATAGTAATGAAGACCCTCTATGTGAGACAACAAAAGAGACTCAGGTATAGAATGGACTTTTGGACTCTGAGGGAGAGGGAGAGGGTGGGATGATTTGGGAGAACAGCATTGAAACATGTATACTATCTTGTAAGAATGAAGCGCCAGTCTATGTTCAATACAGGATGCAGGACGCATGGAGCGTGCATGGGATGATTCAGGGAGAGGATGTGGGGTGGGAGGTGGGAGGGGGCTTTGGCATTGGGAGATCGTGGACACCTGTGGCTGATTCATGTCAGTGTATGGCAAAACAAATCCGGTATTATAATGTAGAATAAAGTATTAAAAAAATAAAACTAAAAAAACAAAGAAAAGAATTAAAATAAATGTGGACAATCTCAGAGACTTCTGTGACAATGTTAAATTGCCTGACATTCGAATCATAGGAGTCCCAGAAGAAGACAAAAGTAAAGACCATGAGAAAATACTTGCGGAGATAAGAGTTGAAAATTTCCTAAAATGGGAAAGGAAATAGTCAACCAAGTCCAAGAAACCCAGAGAGTCGCAAACATGACATTCTCAAGGCTAAACACCCCAAGACACATATTACTCAAATTAACAAAAATCAAGTACAAAGAGCAAATATTGAAAGCAGCAAGGGTAAAACAACAAATAACACACAAGGGGATTCCCATAAGGATATCAGCTGATCTTTCAATAAAAACTCTTCAGGCCAGAAGAGAATAGCATGACATACTTAAAATAATAAAAGAGAAACATCTACAACCCAGATTGTTGTACCCAGCAAGGATCTCATTCAAACAAGAAAGAGAAATTAAAAAATTAACAGACAAGCAAAAGCTGAGAGAATTCAGCATCACCAAACCAGCTCTCCAACAAATGCTAAAGGATATTCTCTAGACAGGAAACACAGAAAGGGTGTATAAACTTGAACTCAAAACAACAAAGTGAACAGCAATGGGATCATCAGTTTAGTTTAGTTCAGTCGCTCAGTCATGTCCAACTCTTTGCAATCCCATGAATCGCAGCACACCAAGCCTCCCTGTTCATCACCACCTCCCGGAGTTCATTCGGACTCACGTCCATCAAGTCCATGATGCCAATCAGCCATCTCATCCTCTGTCGTCCCCTTCTCCTCCTGCCCCCAATCCCTCCCAGCATCAGAGTCTTTCCCAATGAGTCAACTCTTCGCATGAGGTGGCCAAAGTACTGGAGTTTCAGCTTTAGCATTGTTCCTTCCAAAGAAATCCCAGGGTTGATCTCCTTCAGAATGGACTGGTTGGATCTCCTTGCAGTCCAAGGGACTCTCAAGAGTCTTCTCCAACACCACAGTTCAAAAGCATCAATTCTTTGGCTCTCAGTCTTCTTCACAGTCCAACTCTCACATCCATACATGACCACAGGAAAAACCATAGCCTTGACTAGACGGACCTTAGTCAGCAAAGTAATGTCTCTGCTTTTCAATATGCTATATAGGTTGGTCATAACTTTTCTTCCAAGGATTAAGCGTCTTTTAATTTCATGGCTGCAGTCACCATCTGCAGTGATTCTGGAGCCCCCAAAAATAAAGTCTGACACTGTTTCCCCATCTATTTCCCATGAAGTGATGGGACCGGATGCCATGATTTTCATTTTCTGAACTTTGAGCTTTAGGTCAACTTTTTGCTCTCCTCTTTCACTTTCATCAAGAGACTTTTTAGCTCTTCTTCACTTTCTGCCATAAGGTGGTGTCATTTGCATATCTGAGGTTATTGATATTTCTCCTAGCAATCTTGATTCAAGTTTGTGTTTCTTCCAGTCCAGTGTTTCTCATGATATACTCTGCATATAAGTTAAATAAGCAGGGTGACAATATACAGCCTTGACGTACTCCTTTTGCTATTTGGAAACAATCCGTTGTTCCGAGTCCAGTTCTAACTGTTGTTTTCTGACCTGCATACAGATTTCTCAAGAGGCAGGTTAGGTGGTCTTGTATTCCCATCTCTTGCAGAATTTTCCACAGTTTATTATGATCCACACAATCAAAGGCTTTGGCATGGTCATTAAAGCAGAAATAGATGTTTTTTTCTGGAACTCTCTTGATTTTTCCATGACTCCAGCAAATGTTGGCAACTTGCTCTCTGGTTCCTCTGCTTTTTCTAAAACCAGCTTGAACATCAGAGAGTTCACGGTTCACATATTGCTGAAGTCTGGCTTGGAGAATTTTGAGGATTACTTTACTAGCATGTGAGATGAGTGCAACTGTGCAATAGTTTGAACATTCTTTGGCATTGTCTTTCTTTGGGATTGGAATGAAAACTGACCTTTTGCAATCTTGTGGCCACTGCTGAGTTATCCAAATTTACTGGCATATTGAATGCAGCACTTTCATAGCATCATCTTTCAGGATTTGAAACAGCTCAATTTTTAATTCCATCACCTCTGCTGTCTTTGTTCGTAGTGATGCTTTCTAAGGTCCATCTGACTTCACATTCCAAGATGTCTGGTTCTAGATTAGTGATCACATCATCATGACTATCTGGGTCATGAAGATCTTTTTGTACAGTTCTTCCGTGTATTCTTGCCACCTCTTCTTAATATCTTCTGCTTCTGTTAGGTCCATACATTTTATGTCCTTTATCGAGCCCATTTTTGCATGAAATATTCCCTTGGTATCTCTAATTTTCTTTATTTATCAATAATTACCTTAAATGTAAATGCACTGAATGCCCCAACCAAAAGACAAAGTCTGGCTGAATGGATACACAAACAAGACCACTATATATGTTGCCTATAAGACACTCAACTCAAAAGAAGAGACACATACAGACTGAAAGTGAAGAGCTGAGAAAAAATATTCCAAGGAAACAGAGACCCAAAGAAAGCAGGAGTAGCAATACTCATATCAGATAAAATAGATTTCAAAACAAAGGCTGTGATAAGAGACAAATAATACTACATAATAATCAAAGATTCAATCCAAGAAGAAGATATAACAATTGTTGGGTATATATGAATCCAACATCACTTCATGGGAAATAGATGGGGTAACAGTGGAAACAGTGTTAGACTATTGGGGGCTCCAAAATCACTGCAGATGGTAATTGCAGCCATGAAATTAAAAGACACTTACTCCTTGTAAAGAAAGTTATGACTAACCTAGATAGCATATTACAAAGCAGAGACATTACTTTGCCAACAAATATCCATCTAGTCAAGGCTATGGTTTTCCAGGGGTCATGTATGGATGTGAAAGTTTGACTGTGAAGAAAGCTGAAAGGAGAATAATTAATGCTTTTGCCCTGTGGTGCTGGAGAAGGCTCTTGAGAGTCCCTTAGACTGCAAGGAGATCCAATCAGTCCATCCTAAAGGAGATCAGTCCTGGGTATTCACTGGAAGGACTGATGCTGAAGCTGAAAATCCAATACTTTGGCCACCTCAGGCGAAGAGTTGACTCATTGCGTGAACTCTATGAGTTGGTGATGGACAGGGAGGCCTGGTGTGCTTCAATTCATGGGGTCATAAAGAGTTGGACGCAACTGAGCGACTGAGCTGAACTGAACTGAACATAGGAGCACCACAATATGTAAAGCAAATGCTAACAAGTATGAAAGGGAAATTAACAATAGCACGACAATAGTGGGAGACTTCAATACCCCACTCACATCTATGGACAGATCAACTAAACAGAAAATTAACAAGGAAACACAAACTTTAAATTATACAATAGGCAAGTTAGACCTATTTGATATCTAAAGGACATTTCGCCCTAAAACAATAACTTCACCTTTTCCTCAAGTGCATAAGGAACATTCTCCAGGATAGAGTACATCCTGAGCCATAATTCTAGCCTTGGTAAATTAAAAAAAAAAAAAAAAAGAAATCATTCCAAGCATCTTTTCTGACCACAATTCAGTAAGATTAGATGTCAATTACAGCAGAAAACTATTAAAAATTCAAACATATGGAGGCTGAACAACACTCTGCTGAATAACCAACAAATCACAGAAGGAATCAAAAAGAAATCAAAATATGCATAGATATGAATGAAAAATGAAAACACAACAACCCCAAACCTATGTGACACTGTAAAAGCAGGTTCAGAGCAATATAGACTTACCTCAAGCAACAAGAAAAAAGCTGAATAAATAACCTAACTCTACACCTATAGTATCTAGAAAAGGAAGAAATGAAAAACCCTAGGGTTAGTAGAATAAAAATAAATCTTAAAAACTAGGGCAGAAATAAATGCAAAAGAAATAAAAAAGACCATAGCAAAAATCAACAAATCTAAAATCTGGTTCTTTGGGAAGATAAATAAAACTTACAAATCATTAGTCAGACTCAACAAGAAACACAGGGAGAAAAATCAAATCAACAAAATTAGAAATGAAAATGGAAAAATCACAACAGACAACACAGAAATGCAAAGGATCATAAGAGACTACTGTCAGCAACTATATGCCAATAAAATGGACAACTTGGAAGAAATGGACAAATTCTTAGAAAAGTACAACTTTTCAAAACTGAACCAGGAAAAAATAGATAATCTTAACAGATCCATCAGAAATTGAAACTGTAATCAAAAATCCTCCAGCAAATAAAAGCCCAGGACCAGAAGGCTTCACAGCTGAATTCAACCAAAAATTTAGAGAAGAACCAACACTTACCCTATGCACACTCTTCCAGAAAATTGCAGAAAAAGTAAACTTCAAAACTCATTCTATGAGGCCATCATCATCCTAATACCAAAACCAGACAAATATATCACCAAAGAAAAAAGAAAGAAAGAAAATTACAGGCCAGTATCACTGGTGAACATAGATGAAAAATCCTTAACAAAATTCTAGCAAACAGAATCAAACAACATATCAGAAAGATCATAGATCATGACCAAGGGGGCTTTATCCCAGGGATGCAAGGATTCTTCAGTATCCACGAATCAATCAATGTAATACATCACACTAACAAATTGAAAGATAAAAACCATAAAATTATCCCAATAGATGTAGAAAAAGCCTTTGACGAAATTCAACATCAATTTTTAAACTCCTCCAGAAAGCAAGAATAGATGGAACATACCTCAGCATAATAAAAGCTATCTATGGCAAACCCACAGCAAACATTATCCTCAATGGTGAAGAACTGAAAGTATTTCCCTTAAACTCAGGAACAAGACAAGGGTGACCATTCTCACTACTGCTATTCAACAGAGCTTTGGAAGTTTTGGCCACAGAAATAAGAGCAGAAAAAGAAATAACAGGAATCCAAATTGGAAAAGAAGAAGTAAAACTCTCACTGTTTGCAGAATACATGATCCTCCACATAGAAAACCCTAAAAACTCCAACAGAAATTTACTAGAGCTAATCAATGAATATAGAAAAGTTGTAGGATATAAAATAAACACAGAGAAATCCCTTGCATTCCTATACCCTAACAATGAGAAAACAGAAAGAGAAATTAAGGAAACAATTCCATTCACCACTGCAACAAAAAGAATAAGATACTTAGGAGAATATCTATCTAAAAACAAAAGACCAATATATGTAAAACTACCAAACACTGATGAAAGAAATCAAAGAGGACACACATAGATGGGGATGTATACCATGTTCATGGCTTGGATGAATCAATATAGTGAAAATGAATACATTATCCAAAATAATCTATAGATTCAACGCAATCCCTATCAAGCTCCCAACGGTATTTTTTCAGAGAACTAGGACAAATAAGTTCACAGTTTGTATGGAGATACAAAAAGCCTCGAATAGCTACAGCAATCTTGAGCAAGAAGAATGGAACTGGAGGAATCAACCTGCCTGAATTCAGGCTATACTACAAAGCCACAGTCATCAAGACAGTATGGTACTCACAAAATGACAGAAATATAGATCAATGGAACAAAATAGAAAGTTCAGAGATAAACCCACACACCTATGGACACCTTAGCTTCGACAAAGGAGGCAAGAATATACAATGGAGTAAAGACAATCTTTTTAACAAGTGGTGCTGGGAAAACTGGTCAACCACTTGTAACAGAATTGAACTAGAACACTTTCTAACACCATACAAAAAAAATAAACTCAAAATGGATTAAAGATCTATACATAAGACCAGAAACTATAAAACTCCTCCAAGGAAAACATAGGCAAAACACTCTCCGACATAAATCACAGCAGGATCCTTTATGACCCGCCTCCCAGAGTAATGGAAATAAAGGGAAAAAATAAACAAATGGGACCTAATTAAATTTAAAACCTTTTGCACAATGAAGGAAAGTATAAGTAAGGTGAAAAGACCAACTTCAGAATGGGAGAAAATAATAGCAAACAAAACAATTGGCAAAGAATTAGTCTCAACTTACACAAGCAACTCCTGCAGCTCAACTCCAGAAAAAAAGAAAAAAAAAAAAAAAAAGAGGGATGGGGGGCAAAGATCTAAACGGACATTTCTCCAAAGAAGACATACAGATGGCTAACAAACACATGAAAAGATGCTCAACATCACTCGTTATCAGAGAAATGCAATTAAAACCACAATGAGGTACCATTTCACACCAGTCAGAATGGCTGTGATCCGAAAGTCTACAAGAAATAAATGCTGGAGAGGGTGTGAAGAAAAGGGAACCCTCTTACACTGTTGATGGGAATGCAAACAAGTATAGCCACTATGGAGAACAGTGTGGGGATTCCTTAAAAAACTGAAAAAGAACTGCCATATGACCCAACAATCCCACTGCTGGGCATACACACCAAGGAAATTAGAATTGAAAGAGACTCGTGTACCCCAATGTTCATTACAGCATTGTTTATAATAGCCATGACATGGAAGCAACCTAGATGTCTATCAGCAGACTAACTGATAAGAAAGCAGTGGTACATATACACAATGGAATATTACTCACTCATTAAAAATTACATTTGAATCAGATCTAATGAGGTGGATGAAACTGGAGCCTATTATACAGAGTGAAGTAAACCAGAAAGAAAAACACCAATACAATATACTAACACATATTTATGGAATTTAGAAAGATAGTAATGATAACCCTATATGCCTGAAAGCAAAAGAGACACAGATGTATAGAACAGTCTTTTGGACTCTGTGGGAGAGGGCAAGGGTGAGTGAATTTGGAGAACTGTATTGAAACATGTATATTATCATATGTGAAACAGATCGCCAGTCCAGTTTTGATGCATGGGACAGAGTGCTTGGGGCTAGTGCACTGAGATGACTCAGAGGGATGGGATGAGGAGGGATATAGCAGGGGGTTACAGGATAGGGGACGCATGTACACCCATGGTGGATTCATGTCAATATATGGCAAAACCACTACAATATTGTAATTAGCCCTTAATTAAAATGAACAAATTAAAAAAACTGCCATTACCTTGAGTTACTTCTTATAATTAAAGTAAAACAAAAATAATAATAAAAAACAGATCACCATACTATCCATATTTATAATCTGATAATTAAAAAAACCCTCAACTTTGAAAAATAAATAAATAAAAATTAAAAGTCAGGTCACATGACAATTTCAGTTTTTATTTTAATGTGTGGTTTTGCTTACTTACTGAACACATGTTAGTTGTTTCAGGCATCACAGGCAGTGCTGAGGGTAAAATAATAATCATCATTACTAATTAAAATGAAGTTTAAAATACTGAACATTATTATAAGAATATATTTTTTCAGTTGTTGTCTTTTAAAAATGTATTTGTCTTTAGTTGAAAGCTAATTGCTTTAAAATTTTGTGTTGGTTTTTGCCATATATCAGCATGAATCAGGCAGAGGCATACATGTATGTGTCCTCTATCCCTTGAGCCTCCCTCCCACCCAGTCACTCTCTCCCTTCTCTGGAGGTTGTCAGAGAGCACTGGGTTGAGCTCCCTGCATCATACCGAAAATCCCCACTGGCTACCTATTTTACATATGGTAATGCATATGTTTCAGTGCTACTCTTGCAATTTGTCCCACCTTCTCCTTCCCTTGCTGTGTCCATGAATCTGTTTTATATGTCTGCGTGTCTGTTGCTGCCCTTCAAATAAGTTCATTAGTGCTATTTTTCAACATTCCATATATATGCATTAATATTTAATATTTGTTTTTGCTTTCTGATTTACTTCAGTCTGTAAAGCAGGCTCTATGTTTATCCACCTCAGCAGAACTGACTCAAATTCATTCTCTAGGGCTGAATTACATTCCGTTGTAAATGTATCATAATTTCTTTATCCATTCATCTGTCAATGGACATCTAGGTTGCTTCGTGTCCTGGCTGTCATAAATGGTTTCTCTAGGCATGTGCCCAGTAATGTGATTTCT
Source organism: Nanger dama (assembly GCA_917880005.1). Lineage (NCBI taxonomy): Eukaryota > Metazoa > Chordata > Mammalia > Artiodactyla > Bovidae > Nanger > Nanger dama. Next base: position 2,190,677 of record CAKJTW010000045.1, read on the forward strand.
GAGTCATATGGTAGTTTTATTCCTACTTTATAAAGAAATCTCCATGCTGTTCTCCACACCCTTCCTAGCATTTATTTTTTGTAAACTTTTTGATGATGGCCATTCTGAACTGTGTGAAGTGATAACTCATTGCAGTTTGAGTTTGAATTTCTCTGATTATAAATGATATTGAACATCTATTCATGTGTTTATTAGCCATATGTATGTCTTTTTGGAGAAATATTTGTTTAGATCTTCTGTCCATTTTTTGATTGGGTTGTTTGTTTTTTCTGATGTTGAGTTGCCTGAGCTGTATGTATCTTGTGATTTTTATCACAATGAGATCTGCCTATGTTTTCCTCTATGAGTTTAGAGTTTCTGGTAAAACATTTAGGTCTTTAATTCATTCTGAGTTTATCTTTGTGTATGACATTAGGTAGGAGTCTATGTCATTCTTTTATACTTAGGTTTCTAGCTTTTGCCAGCATCACTTACTGAAGAGACTATATTTTCTCCATGGTGTATTTTTACTCCTTTGACAAAGATAAAGTGCCCATAGGTTCATGGGTTTATCTCTGGGTTTTCTATCGTGTTCTATTGGTCTATATTTCTGTTTCTGTACTAGTACCATATTGACTTGTTGACTGTAGCTTTGTAGTGTAGTATGAAAACAATGTATATGAAGTTGTCACCAGAAACACTCCATAGCATAGGTACTCCCAATTATTTCCTTTTTCAGGTGAGAAGCTAAAGCAAAGAAGAAATTTAATGACAACTGTAGCTAGGAAGTGTTGGAACTAGGTTTCTAAGACTCTTAATAACTACACATTTTTGTAGGTAGTGTTATTATCATCGTGTATTTTGACTTACTACCTAGAAAGAAAATAAAGACCAAAGTCCACCATGAGAAAACACTTAAACATTCATTTATCTACAAAGTTTACCTACAAGTTGCCTAGAAAGCTACATCCATCTTTCCCACGACCTACTTTACTAGTTATGACAAAGAAAACCCCAAGAGTATTTAATGGTTACCTCCAAACTACAGCTCTTTTAAAATGACACAACAACCAGTTTGTGGATAGATTCCTGTACTGAAAGACAAAAATAAGAGTAATAAACTTAGTTTTTAGTTTTGTCTTGAAGTTGGTAGCTTATTTTCATTCTAATGACAAATGCTTTTACAAGTTCCTCCTGCTCCATATCTCAGGTACTATACTAGACTTTGCAATAATGATTATGACTTTGTTACCTGTCCTAGAAAACATTTTAATATTTTTAAATTGCCCTTGAAGTAGTTTCTTTCTGGAGTCTTTCAAACCCTATTAGACAATTACTTGATGACAGGAAATTTCTTTGTCTATGTTTCACCATTATCTTCTAGTGCTTTTCTCAGGATGGGAAATCAGTAAATGTTTTTGAAATTCGTTAAACAAATTTGCCTCCACTTATGGTTAGTAGCTCACAAAATAACCATCAAAATTTCCTAGTGCATACGCTATTATCAAAAGGCAAAAAGATAGGACAGTGAAAGATTAACTCTCCAGGATGGTAGGTGCCCAATATGCTATTGGAGATCAGTGGAGAAATAACTCCAGAAAGAATGAAGAGAAGGAGCCAAAGCAAAAACAACACCCAGTTGTGGATGTGACAGGTGATAGAAGCAAGGTCCAATGCTGTAAGGAGCAAAATTGCATAGGAACCTGGAAGTTTAGATCCATGAATTAAGGTAAATTGGAAGTGGTCAAACAGGAGATGGCAAGAGTGAACACTGACATTTTAAGAATTGGGGAACTAAAATGGGCTGGAATGGGTGAATTTAACTCAGACAACCATTATGTCTACTACTGTGGCAATAATTTCTTAGAAGAAATGGAGTAGCCAATGTAGTCAACAAAAGAGTCTGAAATGCAGTAATTTGATGCAATCTCAAAAAACAACAGAATAATATCTGTTCATTCACAGGCAGACCACACAATATCATGGTAATTTAAGCCTATGCATGACCAGTAATGCTGAAGAACCAGAGATCAATTGCCAACATCCGATGGATCATCAATAAAGCAAAATAGTTCTAGAATCATCTACTTTTACTTTATTGGCTATGCCAAAGCCTTTGAGTATGTGAATCACAACAATATGTGGAAAATTCTGAAAGAGATGGGAATAGCAGACTATCTGACCTCTCTCTTCAGAAACCTGTATGCAAGTCAGGAAGCAGCAGCTAGAACTGTACATGGAACAACAGACTGGTTCCAAATAGGAAAAGGAGCATATCAAGGCTGTATATTGTCACCCTGCTTATTTAACTTAAATGCAGAGTACATCATGAAAAATGCTGGGCTGGATGAAGCACAAGCTGAAATCAAAATTCCTGGGACAAATAACAATAACCTCATACAGATGACAGCATCCTTATGGCAGAAGAAGGAGAAGAACTAAAGAGTCTCTTGATGAAAGTGAAAGAGGAGAGTGAAAAAGTTGGCTTAAAACTCAGCATTCAGAAAATGAAGATCATGGCATCTGGTCTCATCACTTCATGGGAAATAGATGGGGAAACAGTGGAAAGAGTGTCAGACTTTATTTTTTGAGCTACAAAATCACTGCAAATGGTGACTGCAGTCATGAAATTAAAAGACACTTACTGCTTGGAAGAAAAGTTATGACCAAAGTAGATAGCATATTGAAAACCAGAGACATTACTCAGCCAACAAAGGTCTGTCTAGTCAAAGCTATGGTTTTCCAGTGGTCATGCATGGATGTGATAGTTGGACTGTGAAGAAAGCTGAGCGCTGAAGAATTGATGCTTTTGAACTGTGGTTTTGGAGAAGAGTCTTGAGAGTCCCTTGTACTGCAAGGAGATCCAACCAGTCCATTCTAAAGGAGATCAGCCCTGGGTGTTCTTCGGAAGGACTGATGCTAAAGCTGAAACTCTAATACTTTGGCCACCTTATAAGAATTGACTTATTGGAAAAAAACTCTTATGCTGGGAGGGGTTGGGGGCAGGAGAAAGAAGGAACGACAGAGGATGAGATGGCTGGATGGCATCACTGACTTGATGGATGTGAATTTGAGTGAACCCTGGGAGATGGTGATGGACAGGGAGGCCTGAAGTTTCATGGTGTCACAAAGAGTTGGACACAACTGAGTGACTGAACTGAACTGATTATGAAATAAGACTTAAATATTTGTGTAACTAAAGTTACAACAGAAAATGTTAATGGTGAACATGGTGGTTATGTAATTACAAAGAAAACTTTGTTCTTTAAATATTGTGAAGACCTGGATTTCTATAGTATTCAAAGGCTTAATAAAGACAACATAAAGCATAGAAAATTATTTTGCTATGACATGAAATCTTTGCTGTCCAGGAATCCTAGATACAAATTAGAAAAAACCTTTGTTTATGATTTCTTATTGAGTAGACTAATTTTTTAAAAACTTTGTCTTTTTGACAGAGAAAGTAAATTTCAAAATTTTAACCAGTATACAGTTGATCTTAAAAAATTTAAAAAAAAACCTGAAATAAAGCTATTCCTATCTCAACCAGGCTGAGCACAAATAAAATTCCTTTCCCAAGTTTTCATTTTCACAAAGTTAGAGTTTCTTTTATTTCAATTCATATTTTTCCCATGCTTTATTCTCTTTCTCATTCTGGATCAGTCATTTTACTTTCCTCACCTACTTTTCATACACATTCACCTTTCAGTCTTATTATGCCCAAGAAGTTTTAATTCCTTATACTGAATAGAATTAACACTTATGACCCTTTATTCCTAGTGGCAATTATGAAGGCAGCAATTGCGGATTGTCCGTTATACCAACATTCTGTGGACTGGCAAATTTATAAACACATTTCATAGTTTCTGCTAGTATAAACTTCTTTTTAATAAACTTTTGAATGTGACCCTGTGGCACATGTTTACTAATACACCCAAGATTCTTTTGTTCCTTTGTAAACAAACAAACAAACAAAGTAGGTAAACTTGTATTCAATAATTCATAATTTAATCCTTTATCTTATTTGAAAATGATCTAGGTATTCAGTGAATATGTACCATTTAGCTTAATGTGGCCTTGACATTTCATGTTGCTAAAAAAAGTTTTGGAAAATATTTTTAATTAAATATACCATAAACATAATTATTGTTGTAAAGTTTATGTAATTTAATCATATATCTGTTAAATTTACTTGTTAACAATCATTTTTAGATTACTCATGAGAATTGAAATATACATTAGACAATTAACTATCATCTTTAGTTATCTTTCTTGCTGATAAACTCTGCAATAGAGAAAACATAAGCTTATATGACTTAAAATTTGGTAGACTGACATTTGTGTATATGAAGTATATTTTATTGAATATATTTAAATATAACTTGTTTTAAGTAACCAACAGACTTAAACTAGGTTTATTTACTGGATATTATCTTCAGATCAGTTCAGTAGCTCAGTTTGTCCAACTCGGCGACCCCATGGACTGCAGCATGCCAGGCCTCCCTGCTTATCACCAACACCTGGAGTTTACTCAGATTCATGCTCATTGAGTCTGTGATGCCATCCAACCATCTCATCCTCTATCATCTCCTTCTCTTCCAACTTCCAATATTTCCCAGCTTCAGGGTCTTTTCATTTTTTTTAAATTAATTAATTAATTTATTTATTTTAAATTACAATACTGTATTTGTTTTGCCATACATTGACACGAATCAGCCATAGGTGAACACAATCTCCCAATGCCGAAGCCCCCTCCCACCTCCCACCCCACATCCTCTACTTGAATCATCCTGTGCATCAGCCCCATGCATCCTGCATCCTACATTGAACATAGATTGGCGCTTCGTTTCTTACACGAAAATATACATGTTTCATTGCCATTCTCCCAAACCATCCCACCCTTTCCCTCTCCCTCAGAGTCCAAAAGTCCACTCTATACCTCTGTGTCTCTTGGTTGTCTCACCTACAGGGTCATCATTACTGTCTTCTAAATTCCATATATATGTGTCAGTATACTGTATTGAAGGGGTCAGGGTCTTTTCAAATGAGTCAGTTCTTCACATCAGGTGATTACAGTATTTGGAGTTTCAGCTTCAGCATCAGTCCCACCAATGAATATTCAGAACTGATTTCCTTTAGGGTGGACTGGTTGGATCTCCTTGCAGTCCAAGGGGCTCTCAAGAGTCTTCTCCAACACCACAGTTCAAAAACATCAATTATTTGGTGATCAGCTTTCTTTATACTCCAACTCTTACATCCATACATGACTACTGGAAAGACCATAGATTTGACTACACAGACTTTTGCTGGTAAAGTAATGTCTCTGCTTTTTAATATGCTGTCTTGGTGATTAAAACTTTCTTTCCAAAGAGTAAGTGTCTTTTAATATCATGGCTGCAATCACTATCTGCAGTGATTTTGGAGCCCCCAAAAATAAACTCTGTCACTATTTCCATTGTTTCCTCATCTATTTACCATGAAGTGATGGGACCAGAAGACATGAGCTTAGTTTTCTGTATGTTGAATTTTAAGCCAAATATTTCACTCTCCTCTTTCACTATCATCAAGAGGTTTTCTAGTTCATCTTCAATTTCTGCCATAAATGTGATGTCATCTGCATATCTGAGATTATTGATATTTCTCCTGGCAATCTTGATTCTAGGTTGTACTTCATCTAGCCCAGAGTTTCTCATGATGTACTCTGTATATAAATTAAATAAGCAGGGTGACAATATAGAGCCTTGAAATACTCTTTTTCCTATTTGGAAACAGTCTGTTGTTCCATGTCCATTTCTAACTGTTGTTTCCTGACCTGCGTACAGGTTTCTCAAGGGGTTAGGTCAAGTGGTCTGGTATTCCCATCTCTTTAATAATTTTCCACAGTTTATTGTAATCCACACATTCAGAGGTTTTGGCATAGTCAATAAAGCAGGAGTAGTTGTTTTTCTGGAACTCTCTTGTTTTCTTGATGATCCAACAGATGTTGGCAATTTCATCTCTGGTTCCTCTGCCTTTTCCAAATCCAGAATGAACATCTGGAAGTTCATGGTTCACATACTGCTGAAGCTTGGCTTTTAGGATTTTGAGCATTACTTTACCAGCATGTAAGATGAGTGCAATGTGTGGTACTTTGAGCATTTTTGGCATTGCCTTTCTTTGGGATTGGAATGAAAACTGACTTTTTCCATTCCTGTGGCCACTGCTGAGTTTTCCAAGTTTGCTGACATATTGAGTGCTGAACTTTCACAGCATCATGTTTTAGTATTTGAACTAGCTCAATTGATGTTCCATCACCTCCACTAGCTTTGTTCGTAGTGATGTTTCTTAAGGCCAACGTGACTTCATGCTCCAGGATGTTTGGTTCTAGATGAATGATCACACCATCGTGGTTTTCTGGGTCATGAAGATCTTTTTGTATAGTTCTTCTGTGTATCATTGTTACCTCTTCTTAATAGCTTCTGTTAGGTCCACACTACTTCTGTCCTTTACTGTGCCCATCTTTGCATGAAATATTACCTTGGTATTTCTTTTTTCTTGAAGAAATTTCTAAATTTTCACATTCTATTGTCCTCCTTTCTTTCTTTGCATTTATCACTGAGGAAGGCTTTCTTATCTCTCCTTTCTATTCTTTGAAACTCTGCATTCAAATGGGTATATCTTTCCTTTTCTCTTTTACCTTTCACTTCTCTCTTTTTTTCACAACTATTTATAAGACCTCCTCAGACAACCATTTTGACTCTTTACATTTATTTTTTTTAAGGATGGTCTTGTTCTCTTCCTCCTGTACAATGTCAGGAACCTCTGCCGTTAGTTCTTCACACACTCTATCAGATCTAATCCCTTGAATCTATTTCTCACTTCTGCTGTATAATTATAAGGAATTTGATTTAGATCATACCTGAATGGTCTAGTGGTTTTATCTACTTTCTTCAACTTAAGTTTGAATTTAGCAATAATGAGTTCATGATCTGAGCCACAGTCAGCTCCCGGTCTTGTTTTTGCTGACTATATAGAGCTCTTTTGACTTTGGTTGCAGAGAATATAGTCAACCTGATTTCAGTATTGACCATCTGTTGATGTCCATGTGTAAGTCTTCTTTTGTGTTGTTGGATGACGGTGTTCCCTATGACCCGTGTGTTCTCTTGGCAAAATTCTATTGGCTTTTGCCCTGCCTCATTATCTTAGATTACATGAACTTGGAAAATATTTCAATATGTTCTATATTCCTGAAAGTATGCCTATTTTATACAAATGTTTGACATTTTAAAATCAATTAGATAGAGATCTTTATAAATTGACTTTGATTATACATTGGAGCTAGAAAAAGTACACATTTATCATATATTGATATAAACATACATGGACATCCAGAAACATAAACACAAACATAAAGACAATTTTGAGACAATTTGTCTCAAAATTTTAGCCACTAGACAGGTACAATTAACTTCTATTAAAAAGTACTTTTATTTCCTACATCTAGATCTGTTACAATATCTACAAGTTTTTTGAGATGAACAGGAAACTTTGCAGATTGTAAAAAGGATAGGTGTACTTTGAATTGTTTCTATAGCTACGTCTCTGTTCTCATAAAGAGTAGATTTGCAAGGCAACTATCTTTGTTATTATTATTACTTTTCAAAGAATTTCATTATAACCTGAATATCAAGAGACAAGCAAATTTTCAGTTTGCATCGTTCTATCAGGAATATCTTCGAAAGTAAATCAAAAGATTGGTATAGTTAAAGTCCTTAGAATATTTTAGTAAATCTTTTCACAAAGTTTTCAGAATGTTTTTACATCCCTCTAGATTCATAGTTTCATTTTTAGCTTAGGTTAAATGAAAAGTTCTGATCAGTCTTTGACTATCAGCTTCCAATTTGAATTTCAGCTTCCAATTTCAATTCTGACCATTGAGCTAATTTTAAAAAAAAAAAAATCCTTTCAGATATTCTGTTAGGTTTTAGCCAGGACAAACAGAATATGTTCCCAAGCAGTTCTGAACAACCCCATGAAAACAAGAGTTATCCCCAGAGAAGCTGCAAAACATATTACTCTCCCAAGATAGAGAGGAACTCCCAAAGATAAATCAAAAGAAAGACTTAATCCTTTAGGCTAATGATAGGAAGCATGTCCCACCAGATAGCAAGTCTTCTTATAAAGATACTAAAGCTAAAATAATGTGGTACTGTGCAATAATAAACAAACAGAAAAATGGAATTAAATAAATTTAAAAAAAAGACTATTAATTCTCCTGAGTTGCCAACAGTGGTAGGACCCTAGCCACAAATGAAGATTAACTCACATTTCTGTACAATTATATTAAGGAACAAATGGGGTGCACTCCATATTTCTGTCTGGCCAGAGTTTGGAGGTTCACAACCTGACAGTTGCCAAGCCAAGTTATCAGGATTCAGAATTATATAGGAAAAAAAAGGCAATAACTGTCCCTTGGAGAGAAAGGATGGACAATCAATGGGTACCTAAATAAGAAAAAAAAATTCAAGTCAACATTCAAAGATCTAATTTTTAGAAATGATTTTTTGTCTGTCAATTTGAATTTTGAAATAAAAAAGGGCAATGTGAAAGGGGTAACAAGAAAGGGTAACATGAAAGAAAGGTAACCCTTCTTTCTTAAATAGGCATCACAGATACATATCTGAGAGAAATGACTTTGCTGAGAATGCCTTTCTGGCTTCTGCCAGTTTTCCCAGTAACCCATCTGCAAGTTCTGGAGTCAGTGTTAGTGTCCCAGTGGTTCTCATTCTGTTCACTAAACACTTTTATAAGAGGAAAAATAATTTTCCTTCTACTCTTTATGATGAATTCTAGACTAAGACCCTTTTTTCTCCATAGCATCTCATAAATGGATATGTTTACTTAGGATAAAATTTCTCTGTTCTGAGCACAATGATTCAAGATTATTTTTGGTACGTTTAGCCTGATTCTTTAGTCTTAAAATTTTATTTATCTGAGGTTTTACACTGAATTCAGTACAAATTAAGTTAGACCCAGCTAAATTCTGGGAAGTCTCCAGACTCAGCCAAGAAAAGGAAATGCTGAAATAAAGTGTGAAACCTCATCATATAAAAGCTGAAGAGCTAGAATCCAATAATGAATGTCTCTAGGATGATAGCACTAGAAATTAAGGGACTCAACAGGTACCCACTATTGATTGGTTTTTGCTCTTGGAAGCCTTGAAGGCTCTCATTTAGTTACCTCTTCTGGCCACAGAACTGTTAAAAGATAAACTGAGGCATATTAAAAATTACAAGAGTTTATTAGAACAAAAATTATATCAAGCAACAGACAATCTAATAGAAAGGAGCTTGGAGAAGCAGTACAAAATGAATTATTTTATAAGGAAGAAGTGAGTAGGAACAAAGTTATATTAGGAAAAAAGTAAATTGATTATTATAAGGTTGCTCTCTTTTAGAATTGGCAAGTGTCTGTCAGACAGATTTCCGAACTAGTGTTGATCAGCCAATTTCTGGCTAACTTGTTTAACATTTCATTTCTCTGAGAGCCAAAAATGTGATTGTCTCAGCTTGGTGATGTGGAGCTTAAGTGACTCCATTTGGGGCCTATTATCTTGTTTTTAACAATAGATATGCTTGTAGAAATGGTGTAGCCATCATAGTAAACAAAAGTGTCAGAAATGTAGTACTTGGATGCAATCTCAAAAATGACAGAATAAACTCGGTTCCTTTCCAAGGTAAACCATTGAATATCATAGTAATCAAAGTCTGTGTCCCAAAAGTATGATGAAGCAGATGAAGTCTAATGGTTCTATGAAGACCTATAAGATTTCATAGAACTAACACCCCCAAAGATGTCTTTTTCATTATAGGGGACTGGGATGCAGAAGTACAAAATCAAGAGATTTCTGAAGTAATGGGGAAATTTTGCCTTGGAGTACAAAATGAAACAGGGGGAAAGGGTAACACAGTTTTGCCAAGAGAACGCACTGGTCATAGCAAACACCCTTCTCCAACAACACAAGAGAAGGCTACATATGAACATCATAGATGGTCCATATGAAAATCCGATTGATTATATTTTATTGCAACCAAAGATAGAGAAACTCTGTACAGTCAGCAAAAACAAGACTGGGAGCTGACTATGGTTCAGGTCATGAACTCCTTATTTTCAGTCTCAGATATAAATTGATGAAAGTAGGGAAAAGAGCTAGACAATTCAGGTATGACCTAAATCAAATCCCTTACGATTATACAGAGGAAGTGAGAAATAGATTCAAGGAATTAGATCTGATGAGTGTGTGAAAAACTAATGACAAAGGTTCCTGACATTGTGCAGAAGGCAGGGAACAAGACTATCCTTTAGAAAAAGAAATGCAAAAGGCAAAATGGTTGTCTGAGGAAGACTTACAAATAGCTGAGGAAAGAAGAGAAGCTAAACTCAAAGGAGAAAAGGGAAGATGTACCCATTTGAATGCAAAGTTCCAAAGAATAGAAAGGAGAGATAAGAAAGCCTTCTTCAGTGATCAGTGCAAAGAAACAGAAGAAGAAAATAGAAGAGGAAAAACTAGAGATACCTTCAAGAAAATTAAATATACCAAGGAAGCATTTCATGCAAAGATGGGCATAATAAAAGGCAAATGTGTTATGGACCTAACAGAAGCAGAAGATATTAAGAAAAGGTGGCAAGGATACACAGAAGAACTTCATCTTCTGTGAAGATGATTTTCATGATCCAAAAGACCACAATGGTGTGATCATTCACCTAGAGTCAGACATCCTGAAATGCGAAGTCAAGTGGGCCTTAGGAAGCATCACTACAAACAGATAGTGGAGGTGAAGGAATTCCACTTGAGCTATTTCAAATCCTATATGATGATTCTGTAAAGTGCTGCACTCAATAGGCCAGCAAATTTGAGAAACTCAGCAGTGGCCACAGGACTGGAAAAGGTCAGTTTTCCTTCCAATCCCAAAGAAAGTTAATGCCCCAAATTGCTCAAACTACTGCACAATAGCATTCATCTTACACACTAGTAAAGTAATGCTCAAAATTCTCCAACACAGACTTCAACAGTACATGAATCACGAACTTCCAGATGTTCAATCTGGATTTGAAAAAGTCAGAGGAACCAGAGATCAAATTGTCAGCATCTACTGGATCATGGACAAAGCAAGAGAGTTCCAGGAAAACGTCTATTTCTGCTTTATTGACTATGCTAAAGCTTTGACAGTGTGGATCACAACAAACTGGAAAATTCTTAAAGATATATGAATACCAGGCCACCTAACCTGACTCCTGAGAAATCTGTATGCAGGTCAGGAAGCAACAGCTAGAACTGGACATGGAAAAACAGACTGGTTCCAAATTGGGAAAGGAGTATTTCAAGGATTTATATTGTCACCCTGTTTATATAACTTTTCTTCAAATAACATCATGAAAAATGCTGAATTGTATGAAACATAAGCTTGAATCAACATTGCTGGAAGAAATATCAATAACCTCAGAAATGCAGATGACATCACCCTTATGGTAGAAAGTGAAGAGGAACTAAAGAGCCTCTTGAAAGTGGAGAGTGAAAAAGTTTCTTTCACTTTCATCAGGTGGCTCTTTAGTTCCTTTTCACTTTGTGCCATAAGGGTGGTGTCATCTGCATATCTGAGGTTATTGATATTTCTCCCGGCAATCTTGATTTCAGTTTGTGCTTCTTCCAGCCCAGCGTTTCTCATGATGTACTCTGCATAGAAGTTAAATAAGCAGGGTGACAATGTACAGCCTTGACACTACTTTTCCTATTTGGAACCAGTCTGTTGTTTCATGTCCAGTTCTAACAGTTGCTTCTCAAGGAGGAAGTCAGGTGGTATGGTATTCCCATCTCTCTCAGAATTTTCCACAATTTATTGTGATCCACACAGTCAAAGCCTTTGGCATACTCAATAAAGCAGAAATAGATGCTTTTCTGGAACTCTCTTGCTTTTTCAATGATTCAGCAGATGTTGGCAATTTGATCTCTGGTTCCTCTGCCTTTTCTAAAACCAGCTTGAACATCTGAAAGTTCATGGTTCATGTATTGCTGAAGCCTGGCTTGGAGAATTTTGACATTACTTTACTAGCATGTGAGATGAGTGAAAGTGTGCTGTAGTTTGAGCACTCTTTGGCATTGCCTTTCCTTGGGATTGGAATGAAAACTGACCTTTCAGTCTCGTAGTCACTGCTGAGTTTTCCAAAGTTGATGGCATATTGAGTGTAGCACTTTCACAGCATTATCTTTCAGGATTTGAAATGGCGCAACTGGAATTCCATCACCTCCACTAGCTTTGTTTGTAGTGATGCTTTCTAAGAACCACTTGACTTCACATTGCAGGATGTCTGGCTCTGGTCCCATCACTTCATGGCAAATACATGGGGAAAGCAAAGAAATGGTGAGGCACTTAATTTTAGGAGGCTCCAAAATCACTTCAGATGGTGACTGTAGCCTTGAAACTAAAAATGCTTGCTCCTTGGCAGAAAAGCTATGACCAACCTAGACAGCATATTATAAAGCAAAGACTTTACCATCAAATGTCCATCTAGTCAAAGCTATGGTTTTTCCAGTAGTAATGTATGGATGTGAGAGCTGGACTATAAAGAAAGCTGAATCCTGCATATTTAATGCTTTTGAACTGTGGTGTTAGAGAAGACTCTTGAGACTCCTTAAACTGCAAGAAGATCCAACAAGTCAATCATAAAGGAAATCATTCCTGAATATTCAGTGGAAGGACTGATGCTGAAGCTGAAACTCTAATACTTTGGCCACCTGATGCGAATGACTCATTGGAAAATACCTTGATGCTGGGAAAGATTGAAAGTGGGATGTGAAGGGGATGACAGAGGATGATATGTCTGGATGGCATCACTGACTGAATGGACATAAATTTGAGTAGTCTCCAGTAGTTGGTGATGGACAGAGAAGCCTGACTTTCCCCATGCGGTCCATGGGGTTGCAAATTGTAGACATGACTGAGGGAGTGAAATGAACTGAACTGAAATACACAAAAGAAGCAGAATATAACTCACTGGAAAGTTTAAGACTGGCCCACCACTTCAACCACATGTCCCTCCATCCTAACAAACAGAGAGGGCCCCCAGAACTCTAGAGGATTTGATTCACTTTCTTATGTGTTTTTCAATGGTGAATTGCAGTTCTAATACAGTATTTGTATTTTACTTCCCTTATTCCTTCTCAGCTCCCAAATACCTATTCTGTTACTAATAGCAATCTATATACATGGGGAAACAGAGGACTATATGGTTAGATAAGCATCACTGCCTCAATGAACATGATTTTGAGCAAACTTCAGGAGACAGTAGAGGAAAAATGAGCATGGTAGGCTATTGTCCATGGGGCCACAAAGAGCTGGACACAACTGAGTGACTGAACAACAACAAAACTAGTGGCAATGGTAGAGCCTGGTGAAAGAGAATAAAATAAACAGAGTCAAAGGCCAACTGAGATCCTGCTCTAGCCTCCATTAGCTGTGTGACACTGAGGATATTAATTTACTTCTGTAAGCTTCAGGTTTATCATCTAGAAAATAATGAGAAGTATTTAGAATCACATCATAGAATTTATGTGAACATTAAACATGATAATGAACATAAAATACTTTCCACAGTACATGGAAATAGTAAATTCTCAACAAAATAAATATTATAAGTCCCAGATTGGTATATCAGTATATAAACCTTCCTGGACTTGAGCCCTAACTACACTATATTCTTCACTTTTCCCATCTGTTAAATTAGAATGATAAAGTTGACAAATTAAGATTTTTAGGTGAAATGCTCAGTCTGACACCCAAGATTTCAGAATTCATAGGGTTAGGGATGGAAAAAATAAGATTTTTTTTTCTGCTGCTACTGCTGCTCCTAAGTCGCTTCAGTCGTGTCCAACTCTGTGAGACCACAGAGACGTCAGCTCGCTAGGCTTCCCCGTCCCTGGGATTCTCCAAGCAAGAACACTGGAGTGGGTTGCCATTTCCTTCTACAATGCATGAAAGTGAAAAGTGAAAGTGAAGTTGCTCAGTCGTGTCAGACTCCTAGTGACCCCATGGACTGCAGCCTAACAGGCCCCCTCCATCCATGGGATTTTCCAGGCAAGAGTACTGGAGTGGGGTGCCATTGCCTTCTCTGATATTTTTCTGTAACCATACTTAATAAATTCAACTTACATTATCCAAAAATATAATCAATTTTATTTTTTGGTAACTCTAGAATTAAAGTCCTACTAGTAGCATTGTTTCTTAATAGCTAAATCTGCAAATTATTATTTGGATTACAAAGAGCTGAGACTTACTACTTGGGCCCCAGTCAGATAAATATAGTAGAGACTTTCAGCGGGGAAAGAGACAGTTGAGGAAACTTGTGCATATTCTTTCTTCAACTGAGTTGACCTTGTAATTAATTCCAAAATCAATTTTGAATCAGTGGTTGTTTGGCATTTTATATTAGCTGTTAAAATTATGAGAAAAGGTAGAAAGAAAAGCACATGACTTAGAAATTGCTTTTGGCTACACCAGAGGCCTTCTTCCCAGGTGACCCAGTTGGTAAATAATCCGCCTGCAATGCAGAAGACCCAAATTCAATCCCTGTGTGGGGAAGATCCCCTAGAGATGGAGATGGCAATCCACTCCAATATTCTTGCCTGGGAAATTCCACGGAGAGAGGAGCCTGGTGGGCTATAGTTCATGGTGTCGCAAAGATTCAGACATGACTTTGTGACTACATCATACCAAAGGTACACTGGAAGCTAAAAGCTGGACACTGTGACTGCTAAAATGATACAGTGCTTTGAAGAAACACAAAGGATTGGGGTAAATTCACTTGCAGGTTACATGATATCAGCTGGTAAGCCCTGATAGTTACTGATTCCTTCCTTGTGTTTATTTTCTCCCATTCCTCAGCATTTCAGTTCATAACATTGTCTCTTGCTTATATTCTAAAAATCTTGAGGGGGAAAAAAGGAAAGGGTATTTTAGAAAGACTCCTAGGTTTTCAGCATATAGTGAGGTAGACTTGT
Organism: Nanger dama; assembly: GCA_917880005.1. NCBI lineage: Eukaryota > Metazoa > Chordata > Mammalia > Artiodactyla > Bovidae > Nanger > Nanger dama. The sequence continues at coordinate 2,205,690 of CAKJTW010000045.1, forward strand.
CTTTCAAAATTTCCTTCACACTCAGCCATTTATCACAAAATATTCCAGCACATGCCTCTAAAGCAGAATAAAGATCCACCTCTCTTTCAGAAGAGCTACCTTGTTTGCATATTCAGGCACCATGTTGATTTTAATCTTAACAATTTTGCAAAATCCTAACAGTGTTGTAGTTTGTATACCAGATCTTAATCTAACAGATGTGTTTCAGATCAGAGGGATCATGGGAAGTTGGAGGAATTCCACAGTAACAGTAACTGCAACTTATATCACAAAAACTGTTCCTCATGACATCTTTACTTGTATGTAAAGGTTCGGGCCTGACTGCCTGATGAAAAATATAGAAAATATTTATTATGATAAATATGTAAAATAAATATATATATGACATATGTATAAACTATTTAAATTAGTCAAGTTTTTCTGTACTTTATATACTATATATACATGTTATCTATAAACAGTAAATTATTTCTTTATATATGTGTATATATATACAAACACACAAACAAACATATATATGGGATATAACCATACATATATATTTACATACTTTAGTGGAAGAATTGTAGAAAATTGCTTGTTAAGTTGTTTTAAATCTACTCTTATCTTTCTTTTCCTTTCTTCCAAGCAAGCAAAATTATGATTATGGTAAGCAAAGTTTAAAAAGCAACATTTAATCTCACAAAAATTTAAGCAAAAGCTTAAGCAAACAAACAAAGTTTGTTAGAATTTTTGAAAGGACAGTAATTTCTTTTTTTTTAATTTATTTATTTTTTAAATTACAATACTGTAATACTACAATACACATCCTCTACCTGAATCATCCTGTGCATCAGCCCCATGCATCCTGCATCCTACATTGAACATAGATTGGCGCTTCGTTTCTTACAAGAAAGTATACATGTTTCAATGCCATTCTCCCCAAACCATCCCACCCTTTCCCTCTCCCTCAGAGTCCAAAAGTCCATTCTATACCTCTGTGTCTCTTTGTTGTCTCACTTATAGGGTCCTCATTACTATCTTCTAAATTCCATATATATGTGTCAGTATACTGTATTGGTGTTTTTTTTTTCTGGCTTACTTCACTCTGTATAATCGGTTCCAATTTCATCCATCTCATTAGAACTGAGTCAAATTTATTCTCTTTAAGGGCTGAGTAGTACTCCATTGTGTATCAGTACCACAGCTTTCTTATCCAATCATCTGCTGATGGACATCTAGGTTGCTTCCATGTCCTGGCTATTTTTAAAAAAATAATTTCTTATATTATTTAGAAAACATTATACAGTATCTGACACTTAGTAGGTGCTAATTCTCATCAATGAATGAGTAAATGAATGAAAATTATATTTAAAGAATTATTGGATCCAAGCATCTATCCTTCATTTCACTGCACTCACAAGCATATAAACATATTTTGTTTTTCTATTTCTGGGGGAGGACATTTAGATTCAATACTATGTGTCAGGTTTCATGGGCTAATTGTCATCGTGAGGAACACTTTAATTGCAAGTCAAACAACATAAACACTTCACTAAGGACATATCAAACACATTCACATTCATGAACATCACAAAGAGAAATGTGTTTCACCAGTGATTTTATCTTTTTGCAGACTATGCTGACTACTTATTCTATACTGAACAGTAGATGGAATATACGAGAGCTAATGTGTGTTTTGTTGAAACTTTATGCCAACTTAGTCCTTTAAGTGTTCATAGTGGATCATGATCTTGAAAACTAAGAGGATGAAATATGTATGTATATTAATTTTGATGTTTGCCACCATATTTAAAAATTTTTCAATCACATAATTTCCATTATACAAACAAAAGACTACTGAGTTAAACAAAAGAAAATACTGAGAAATATTTAATGAGAAAAGCTTATTGAGTTAAACAAGTTCCTTTTTGCAAAATTCAGGCCAAGATTGAAGAAAGTAGGGGAAAACTGCTAGGCCATTCAGGTACAACCTAAATCATCCTTTATGACTGATATCCCTCATGACCTAAATCATATCCCCTTATACAGGGGAGGTGACAAACACACTGAAGGGACTGATCTGGTAGGCAGAGTGCCTGAAGAAATATGGACAGAGGTTCATAACTGTACATGAGGCAGTGATCAAAATCTTTTCAAAGAAGAAATGCTAGAAGGCAAAGTAGTTGTCTGAGTAGGCTTTATAAATAATTGAGGAAAGAAGGCGAAAAGCAAGGAAGAAAGGAAAAGCTATGCCCAGCTAAATACAGAGTTCCAGAAATGAGCAAAGAGATATAAGAAGGTCTTCTTAAATGAATAATTGAAAGAAATAGAGGAAAACAATAGAATAAGAAAAACTAGAGATGTCTTAAAGAAAATTGGAAATCCCAAGGGAATATTTCATACAAGGATGGGTATGATACAGAAAAGAAATGGTATGGACCTAACAGAAGTAGAAGAGATTAAGAAGAGGAGGCAAGAGCACACAGAATAACTGTACAAATAAAATATCTTTTGACCAACATAGCCACGATGGTGTAGTCAATCAACTAAAGTAAGACATCCTGGTGTGTGAAGTCAAGGGGCCTTAGGAAGCATTACTACAAACACAGCAAGTGGAGGTGATGGAATTCCAGCTGAGTTGTTTAAAATCCTGGAAGATTTAAAATCCTAATAGCTATTTAAATCCTGTTAAAGTTCTATGCTCAATATGTCAACTAATTTGGAAAGCTCAGCAGTGGCCACAGGATTGCAAAGATCAGCTTTAATTCCAATCTGAAAGAAGGGCGATACCAAAGAATGTTGAAACTGCCACAAATTGTGTTCATTTCTCATGTTAGGAAGGTTATGTTCAAATTTTTCAAGCTAGTCTTCGGCAGTATGTGAGCCAAGAATTTTCAGATGTACCAGCTGGATTTTGAAAGGACAAAGGGACCAGAGATCAAATTTCCAACATCCATTGGATCATAGAGTGCGGGGGGCGCTCCGCAGAAAGAGCGGAGGCAGTGGAACTTCCCTCAGCAAAGCCGAGGGTTCCCGAGGAGAGGTGAGCCTGCTGTCCGCCATCCCAGCCCCTCGGCGAGCGAGAGACAATCAGACGCGACAGGGGTTCCTTGAAGCAGTTCCGCTTTATTGTAGCAAACTCCCAACTTATATAGACAAACAGGAGGGTTTTAGGAGGGACTTTCCATAGTTGCACCAATCACATTAAAGGTCAAATTGTCACCTTCATTATAACAGGAGTCTATAGAGATCACACACTGTCTATGTGCACAGAAATCAAGAGAGCCAATTAAAAACTTTGACAGCCAACATAGACCCTGCCCCCATCTCTTCCGCCAGGCGCCATCTTAGGTTTTCAACCGCAAAGCTAGCCCCTTTGTTTTTAAGGTTTCCCATTAAGGGCCCCACATATCCCCCCCTTTTTTTTTTATTTTATGTAAGCCCTCGAGACATTTGTATTGCTGTTCTGTAGAGCAAGGCATAAAGCTGTAGGCGGCCAACCTCCAGCCTCGCCAGCCCCTCTCGTGGCTGTGCCTGTCTTAGGTTGCCCTCCTCTGAGGGTCTTACCCGTCATTGGCTATCCAGCCACCTCTTGGGGGCTAGGCGGAATCTCTCTAGATGATGAGCATCTAGAACTCTTATTTTTATTTGTCTGTCTCGGTTAATCTCTTGAAGGGCTAAATTAATCCAGGGGTTTTGTGGGTCCCCAACGTGGGGCTCCTCTTTCATGACCTGGGCAAGCATAACCTTTTTAACACTACAACAAGCAGAATAACAAAAACAAGCAAATAGAAGGCATTTTTAAACCAGGTGAATGAAGTTTGTATCCAGTCCCATAGATCCATTGATCCCTTTTTACCTGTTAAGAGTCTCATTTAACATTGGAAAAGCTGTCAGACAAAAGCTGGGGTATCTCACGTCGCAGTCTATGGGCGCCAGAACACTCAACGTCTCGATTGCTCTGGCGTGGAGAGCCGTGGAGATCAAGCTGTTGTTGGAGTCCCATCATAGCAGATCTCAGGTGTTCAAGCTGGTTTGAAATCCTTGAGCAGAGGCAGTGGATGTGTTGTTTATAACCTCGATGGTCTGAGCTTGTTGAACTCCCAGCACGGATGCTGACACTGTTGTACCCTCATGGTTGATGGCCTTGTGTCGTTAAACCCAGGCTTCAAAGATTTTAAAAACTGTTGCACAGCCACGGCAATGAGGAAGGTCAGCACGGAGAGGCTAGGTAATCCGACGATCACCAGGAGCAGTGTCCAGCATGGTCGTTGCATCGATGATCTGAAAGGGAAGAAAAGATCGCCTCAAGAACTTTTTGTTCTTGGGCTCAATATGTGAATGTCTCTTTAATCTGTGTCAGGTTTTGAGATTTGACCTCTCTCTTGTGGTGTAAATTTAAGATTCCTTGCTGGCACCCATATAGGGCTGGGGTCCCCAATGGGGAATATGCATCCGAATCCTCTCCCCATTGTAAGGAGTGGATCGGGCCCCTTCCACTGACCAGTGATGGGATCTTTCCATCTCACTTGTATTTCAGGTTTTATTTCTTGGTTGGACCAATGTTTTTGAAAACATGGTATGGGTTCATTTTTTTAAAAAATTTAAAATGTTTAGAGTAAAAGTGCCATTCCAAGTTGCTGGTGAGGGCTTATTCCCCCTTTTTGTTTTTGTAATTGAGCCTTTAAATTTTGATGATGGCGCTCAATTATGGCTTGTCCCTGGGGGTTGTGTGGGATTCGGTTTTATGCCGAATGTGCCACTGTTGGAAGAATTTCTGTAAGCTCTGGCTGATGAAACAAGGGCCATTATCTGTTTTTATTTGACGGGGAAGGCCCAGTGTCGCAAAACATTGTAAAAATGGCTCTGAGCATGTTTTGCTCTTTCTCCTGTGTGGGCAGTAGCCCAGCAGGCATGAGAGTAAGTGTCAATAGACACAAAGACATACTTAAGTTTTCCAAAAGGGGAATAATGGGTTACATCAGTTTGCCACAGCACATTGGGTTTTAGCCCTCGAGGGTTTACTCCTGGGGGCTGTAAAGGTGGTACTTGTAAATAAGGAAGACAGGATTTACAAGTATGTATAATTTTCTTTAATTCTCTAATAGGGATCTGTGGGAACCTTTTATGTAGCCCTCTCCAATTGATATGAGTAAGATCGTGAAGATCATAGGTATCTTGTAAGTTATAAGCTTGGATTGTAAAGGAGGCCACTGTATCGGCCAGGGAATTTCCCATTGAAAGCAATCCAGGTAAATCTTGATGACCCCTAAGATGGTGCACATAAATGGGGTAGTGAGAGGTCTCTGACTGGTAGGTCTTCCCCTGCCTTGAGGGCACTCCTTCTTAAAGTGTCCCTCTTGTGGTTGATGAGCCAGGCCCTGGAGAATAGTTTCTGCCCACGGGGAGTTTGGGCCATTTTCTGCCACTGCCTTTTGAGCTCTTTTAAATCATTGGCCTCCCAGGGGTACCAGGCTGCCGGCCTATTCCCCTCCGGGTTAATATTTACAGGAAAGGCTTGAGTCTGGCCGGTAAAGGGCAGTGGGGATCCCCAAGGGTCCCGGGGTAGGTTCTCCCTTTCCAAGGTGACCTCATTGTCTCTCCCACCCAAGGTGCTCCCGAAACTTCCTCAAATGGGGGAGGCAGGGAGGGGCACAGATCTCACCCCTGGGCTCCCGGTCCCGAGGCATCAGAGGAGTCTCTATTCTTTTCTGCCCCTTTATCATCCCCGAAAGGCTCCCATGGCCCACTATTTGCTCTAGAGTCTTTATTCCCTGCAGTCTCTTTTGCTATATCTTGGTCCAACATGACTCATTCCTCATCAAATTTTTCCCATTGTTCTTCTGATTTTGATTTGGGGGCACTCGTATCAGTGACATGCTCCTCGCTCCGTGAAAAGCAGAGCTTGAGGGCCGAAATGATCAGACAGAACCCTAAGGGGGCTCCTCACCGTATCGAGCCTCTCGATGCCTAGCAAGGCAGCTGCCTACTTGATCCCAAGTGTCCCAAGAGAACAGATTAGCTGAAGCAACCCAGGGGGCCAACCGTACAATGGTCCCCCAGACCTTAATAGCCTGAGTGTCAGAAATCTCAAGTCCCCTGCTTTTGAGCATATATCTCAGTGCCTTGAGGGCAGGCTCATCAGACTTGCTAATGTTACTTCCCATGTTGCTGAAAGAGAATAGAAAGAAAAGTCACTGAGGACAGCCACCAAAAATCCTACCGGGAGTGGTGGCAGCCAGAAAGTTGGGCTTATGGTATGCTTTTGTAACTGTTTATGTGCCTGCGTCGTTGCACGGAAATTTTCTTGCTGGGGGCGGGCACCCTAGAGGTTTCTAGCCCGTTCCGTGACCCCCTTATCCTGTCACAGGAGTCTTCAAGTGGCAGGCGCCCTAATGGCCTTTAAGTGTCTGACCCGTGCCCACAGGGAAGAATCTAGGCCATGTCCTCAGTTAAGAAAGATTAAAGGGGAGTTTCACCCGGTCGGGCTCTAGTTACTGAGGCTTACCTGTTGCGGGGCCTTCAAAGTCCTCCAGAGAGTGGCCCTAGCCAGGACTTATCAGTTGCCTCCACAACTGTTTGCCTGTTCACTGAAACTCCAGAAAAAAGAATTAAGGCCAGATCAGGAAAAGAAGAGGAGAAGGAAAATAAGAGAGTTTTTGGCACTTCCCTCATGAAGGAGGGGGGCCCACCTTGAAATCCGGATTACCTCGGGTGATGCTCCTCTAAAGGGAGCTCCGTGCTGTGACCAGCCTAGGGTCCCTCGTTGCTCCTCTTTCAGAGCCGCACGGTGACACCACCTCCGTCTGTCCGTCCGTTTTGTGCCCCACGTTGGGCGCCAGTTTCTGCGGGGCGCTCCGCAGAAAGAGCGGAGGCAGTGGAACTTCCCTCAGCAAAGCCGAGGGGTTCCCGAGGAGAGGTGAGCCTGCTGTCCGCCAACCCAGCCCCCTCGGCAGCGAGAGACAATCAGACGCGACAGGGGTTCCGTCGAAGCAGTTCCGCTTTATTGTAGCAAACTCCCAACTTATATAGACAAACAGGAGGGTTTTAGGAGGGACTTTCCATAGTTGCACCAATCACATTAAAGGTCAAATTGTCACCTTCATTATAACAGGAGTCTATAGAGATCACACACTGTCTATGTGCACAGAAATCAAGAGAGCCAATTAAAAACTTTGACAGCCAACATAGACCCTGCCCCCATCTCTTCCGCCAGGCGCCATCTTAGGTTTTCAACCGCAAAGCTAGCCCCTTTGTTTTTAAGGTTTCCCATTTAGGGCCCCACAATAGAGAAATCAAGAGAATTTTTTAAAAAAATCTATTTCTCCTTCATTAACTATGCTAAAGACTTTGTGTGGATCACAACATATCACGGAAAAGTCTTAGAGATGGGGATACCAGACTACCTTACTTGCCTCCTGAGAAACCCGTATGCACCAAAAGAAGCAACAATTAGAACTGGACATGGAACAACAGACTGGTTGCAAAATGGGTAAAGAGTACATCAAGGCTGCATACTGTCACCTGCTTATTTAGCTTATATGTAGGGTACATCTTCCCAACCAAGGGATTGTGCAAAATTCCAGGCTAGATGAAGCAAAACATGGAATAAAAATTGTCAGGAGAAATATCAATAACCTCAGATATGCAGATGACACCACCCTTATGGCAGAAAGTGAAGAAGAACTAACTAAAGAGCCTCTTGATGAAAGTGAAAGAGGGGAGTAAAAAGTTGGGTTTAAATTCAACATTCAAAAAACTAAGATTATGGCATCTGGTCCCATCACTTCATGTCAAATACATGGGGAACTGGAAACAGTGGCTAATTTTATTTTGGGGGGCTCCAAAATCACTGCAGATGGTGACTGGAGCCATGAAAGTAAAAGACGCTTACTCCTTGGAAGACAAGCTATGACCAACCTAGACAACATATTAAAAAGCAGAGACATTATCTGCTGACAAAAGTCAATTTAGTCAAACCTGTTTTTTCCAGTAGTCATGTATGGATGTGAGAGTTGGACTATAAAGAAAGCTGAACGTTGAAGAACTGATGCTTTTGAACTGTGGTGTTGGAGAAGACTCCTGAGTACCCTGGACTGCAAGGAGATCAAAACAGTCAATTCCAAAGAAAAACAACCCTTGGTTTTCATTGGAAGGACTGAAGCTAAGTTGAAACTTCAATACTTTGGCCACCTGATGCAAAGAACTGCATTACCAGAAAAGATCCTGTTTCTGGGGAAGATTGAAGGTAGGAGGAGTAGGGGACAACAAAGGATGAGATGGTTAGATGGCATCAGTGACTTGATGGACATAAGTTGAGCAAGCACCAGGAGTTGGTGATGGACAGGGAAGCCTGGCCTACTGCAATCCATGGTGTCACAGAGTTGGACATGACTGACTGACTGAACTTACTGACTGACTACTCTTTGGAAGAAAAGCTTTGACAAATCTAGACAGTGTATTAAAAGGCAGAGACATCAATTTGCTGACAAAGGTCTGTATACTCAAAGCTATGATTTTCCCATGGTCATGTATGGATGTGTACACTTGACCATAAAGAAGGCTGTGCCCCAAAGAATTGATGCTTTTTAATTGTGGGTTTGGGGTCCCTTGGACAACAAGGAGATCAAACCAGTCAATCTTAAAGGAATTCAACCCAGAATATTCATTGGAAAGACTGATGCTGAACCTTCAATATTTTGACTACCTGATGCAAAGAGCTGTCTCTGGAAAAGATCCTGATACTGGGATTTAAGGCAAAAAGAGAGGAGGGTAGCAGAGAATGAGATGAGTGGATGGCATCACCGACTCAATGGACACAACTTTTAGCGAACTGTGGGATATAGTGAAGAACAGGGGAACCTGACATGCTGCAGTCCATGGGGTTAAGAAGAGTCGGAGATGACTTTAGCAAGTGAGCAACAACAAAGAGAAAATTAGTACAATAGAAATATCAATGAAATTTTTGCTGGGGATGATGCCATTAAATAGAGTTCTAAAATTTGTTCAGGATATATATTTAAGAACATCGAACATAAACCAATAAGATAATGAGTAATGAAGAGTCTTGGGAGATATTGAACTGTAAAGTAAAATCATAATCTCACTTTAACTATAAATATGAATTAATTTAAAGTCATGAGACTTTATCAATAGGGCACAGGAGGCAAATAGCTTCACAAATTTATATGCATCTTATTTAGTATGTTGTTGTTATTCAGTCACTCAGTCATATCTGAATCTGTGCACCCTCATGGACTGCAGCATGCCTGGCTTCCCTGTCCTTTGTGATCTCCTGGAGTTTGCTAAAACTTATATCCATTGAATCGGTGATGCCATCCAACCATTTCTTTCTCTGTCATCTCCTTCTCCTGCCTTCAACCTTTCCAGCAGCATCAGGGTCTCTTACAATGAGTTGACTCTTCACACCAAGTGGCCAAGCTACTGGAGCTTCATTTTCACCATTGGTCCTTCCAATGTATAGTCAGGGTTGATTTCCTTTAGGATTAACTAGCTTGATCTCCTTGCTGTCCAAGGGACACTCAAGAGTCTTTTCCAGCCTCACAGCTCAAAAGCATCAATTTTTCACTGTTCAGGCTTCTTTATGGTCCGATTTTCACACCCATACATGACTATTGGAAATATCATCACTTTGACTGCAGACCTTAATTGGCAAATTGATGTCACTCTTTTAAATATGTTGTCCATGTTTGTCATGTTTTTTTCTTCTAGGGAGGAAGCATCTTGTAATTTCATAGCTTCAATCACCATCTGCATTATTTTGGAGCCAAATAAAATAAAATCTGTCACTATTTCCCTTATTTCCCCATCTCTGTGCCACGAAGTGATGGAACCGTATGCCATGATCTCAATTTTTGAATGATGAGTTTGAAGCCAGATTTTTCACTCTTCACTTTCAGCTTCATCAAGAGGTTCTTTAGTTCCTCTTTACTTTCTGCCATTAGGATGGTGTCATCTATATATCTGAGGTTATTGATATTTCTCCCATCAATTTTGATTCCAGCTTGAGCTTCATCCAGCCTGGGAGTTCGAATGATGTACTCTGCATATTAGTTAAATGAGCAAGATTACAATATACAGTCTTGACATGGAACCCCAAAAGATGATTCTGCTATTGCTGAAAACAGCACATTGCTCTAGTTTTAAATTTCCTGAAAGAGATCATATCTTAGTCCTATCATTATAAAATATAATAGGACCCTAATGCTTTCAATAGTTAAAGTTTAATCTTCACACAATTATGTAATTTAAGAATCAACATGCTCATGTATTTTCAGGTAAGATAAATGAGTTTCAGAAATGTTCATGAGCCCTCCTGCTGTGGTAAATTCTCTCATCAGCATCAGCTCACTCACTCAGTCATCTCCAACTCTTTGTGACCCCATGGACTTTAGGACAACAGGCTTTCTCTGTCCATCACCGATTTCACCGATTCCTGGAGTTTACTCAAACTCATGTCCATTGAGTCAGGGCTGCCATCCAGCCATCTTATCCTCTATCACCCTCTTCATCTATGCCTTCAATGCTTCCCAGAATCACAGACTTTTCCAATGAGCCAGATCTTAGAATCAGGTGGCCAATGTACTGGAGTTTCAGCTTCAGCATAAGTCTTTCAATGAATATTAAGGACTGATTTCCTTTAGGATTGACTAGTTGGGTCTCCTTGCAGTTCAAGGGACTCTCAACAGTTTTTGAACACCAGTTCAAAAACATCAATTCTTCAGTGCTCAGCTTTATTTATAGTACAACTCTTACATCTATACATGAATCCTGGGAAAACCATAGCTTTGATTAGATGGGCCTTTGCTGGCAAAATAATGTATCTGCTTTTTAATATGCTCTCTATGTTGGTCATAGCTTTTCTTCCAAGAAGCAAGCACCTTTTAATCTCATGGCTTCAGTTACCACCCATAGTAAAATAAAGTCTGTCACTGTTTCCATTGTTTCCCCATCTATTTGCTATGAAGTGATGAGACTGGATACCATGACCGTAGTTTTCTTAATGCTAAGCTTTAAGTCTGCTTTGTTACTCTACTCTTGTAATTTATCAAGAAGCTCTTTAATTCTTCTTTACTTTCTGCCATAAAGGTGGTATCGTCTGCATATCTGAGCTTATTGATATTTCTCCCAGCAATCTTGATTCCAGCTTGTGCTTCATCCAGCCTTGCATTTCACATGATGTACTCTGCATAAGACTTAAATAAGTAGGGTGACAATATACACCCTTGATGCCCTCCCTTGCCAATTTGGAACCAGTCTGTTGTTCCATGTCCAGTTCTAACTGTTGCTCCTTGACATGTATAGAGATTTCTCATGAAGTATATCAGGTCGTCTGGTATTCCCATCTCTTTAAGAATTTCCTACAGTTTGTTGTGACCCACACAGTCAAAATCTTTGTCATAGTCAATAAAGCAGAAGCAGATTTTTTTTTTTTTCTGGAACTCTTTCACTTTTTCTATGATCCAACAGATATTGGCAATTTGATCTCTGATTTCCCTGCCTTTTCCAAATCTAGCTTGAACATCAGGAATTTCATGGTTCATGTACTGCTGAAACCTGGCTTGGAGGATTTTGAGCATAACTTTGCTAGCATGTGAAATTAGTATAATTGTGCAGTATTTTGAACATTCTTTGACATTGCCTTTCTTTCAGATTGAAATGAAAACAGATCTTTTCCAGTCCTGTGGCTGCTTGCTGCTGTTCTCCAAATTTGATATCATATTGAGTGCAGCACTTTCACAGCATCATCTTTTAGGTTTTGAAATAGCTCAACTGGAATTCCACCCCCGCCACTACCTTTGTTCATAATGATGCTTCCTAGGGCCCTCTTGACTTTGCATTCCAGGATGGCTGGCTCTCAGTGAGTGACCACACCATTGTGGTTATCTGGGTCATCAAGATCTTTTTTGTTTAGTTCTTCTGTGCATTCTTGCCACTTCTTCTTAATATCCTCTACTTCCGTTAGGTCCATACCATTTCTGTCCTTTATTGAGGCCATCTTCACATGAAATGTTCCCATGGTATCTCTAATTTTCTTGAATAGATCTCTAGCCTTTCCTATTCTATTGTTTTCCTCTATTTCTTTGCACTGATAACTGAGGAAGTCTATCTTATCTCGCCTTGCTATTTTTGGAACTCTGCATTCAAAATGGGCATATCTTGCCTTTTCTCCTTTGCCTTTAGTTTCCCTTCTTTTTCAGCAATTTGTAAGTCCTCCTCAAACAGCCATTTTGCCTTTTTACATTAGCTAGCATTCAAGTAGTCACATGCAGCAATCACATATTTTTATTCATTTATTTATTTCTTCCTAAGGCTGAGCACTGAAGAATTGATGCTTTTGTACTGTGGTGCTGGAGAAGACTCTTGAGAGTCCCTTGGACTGCAAGGAGATCCAACCAGTCCGTTCTAGAGGCAATCAGTGCTGGGTGTTCTTGGAAGAAATGACGCTTTAGCTGAGACTCCAGTACTTTGGCCACCTCATGTGAAGAGTTGACTTATTGGAAAAGACTGATTCTGGGAGGGATTGGGGGAAGGAGGAGAAGGGGATGACAGAGGATGAGAGGGCTGGATGGCATCACTGACTCAGTGGATGTGAGTTTGAGTGAACTCTGGGAGATGGTGATGGACAGGGAGGCCTGGCCTGCTGTAATTCATGGGATCTCAAAGAGTTGGGCATGACTAAGTGACTGAACTGAACTGAAACCATAATAACTTTGACAATAAAGAAGAAGCTGTATTGTTTCTTTTGGGGAAACATAGAACAATTAACAAACTATTGAATTTCAATTGTAAAAGTGTTGTACTGTGTCTTTGAATTAGAATGTAGAGACCTTAGAGCAGAATTTCCAAAATGAGCCTTTCCACTAGTAGCTACTTTGAATTCTTTGCTTCTGTTTGCTTAGAGAAGGCATTTCTCAGTCAATAACAGTCTTTCTAAAGTTGTTCTTTCTAAGTGAAGACACTTAACATGAATATAATAGCCTGATGGGTAAAAATTATAAAGTGAAATACTCAAGGCCATGTACATTTTGCTACATTAAATTAAAAATACCCTTCTACTGTAATCCCCCATTAAATAAAAAAAGAATGCAAGAAGAATGTAAACAGTATTTTTATTAAATAATAGATTATTTTATTGGTTTTATGATGTTCATATGATGACTAGATATTTATTTTATAAATTTACATTAAAAAAGAAAACATTGCATAAATCTTGCCTAAAATATTAGATAGAAGTAAGCATTATTTTCATGATTAATGCTTTATTGAAGTCTTCAAAAATTTTTCAAAAATCTGAGATTATGCTTTGTATGCTCTTGTGTAGTCTGATTTATCCCAGCAGGAGTGAATTTTCCAATAATTCAGCTGTTCACATCAGATTACCAAAATGCTTTCCCTGATGCTGGGAAAGATTGAGGGTGGAAGGAGAAGAGAGTGCCAGAGGATGAGATGGCTGGATGGCACCACCAATGCAATGGACATAAATTTTGGCAAACTTCAGGAGATAGTGAGGGACAAAGATGTCTTGCATTTGGCAGTCCATGGTATCTCATACAGTTGAACACGACTGGGGTGACTGAATAACAAAAGCTTTGGTTTTTAATTGCTAATATAAATTGAGATTTTTTTCTGTTATATATTATTCTAAAGAATGATCTCTAATATGTGTTTATTAAGGTACTATACGTATAATGTAATTTTGCCAGTTCTTTCTAATTAATCATTGTGACAACTAATATTTCATGAAATATCATGAAATTAAAACTGTGGTAAACAAATTTTTGACAAATGATAGGTGAGGAATTCATTGCCAAAAATGTTGAAGTCCTTTTGAAAGACTTGTGATATATTTTGTCAAATACATAATACCTTCTAGACCTTATAAAGTAACGTTCATTGCATGTGTATGTTAGCCTATATAGCCTTTCCAGTATTAGATATTTTCATTAAAATAGCTTTGAAAAAGGTGACAGCTGAAAATTCTACTTAATGTCTCAATACATTATATCCACTTAACATTGAACCTGATTATTATGTGCATATGTATATAAAATCACATCTAATCCCTTGACAAACACAGTTTAAAAAAGAAAGAGACATCACTTTTCCAACAAAGGGCCATACAGTCAAAGCTATGGTCTTTCTAGGAGTTATGTACAAATGTGAGAGTTGGGCCATAAAAAAGCTGAGCACTGAAGAATTCAGGCTTTTGATGCTGGAGAAGATTTTTGAGAGTCCCTTGAACAGCAAGGAGATACAATCCATGCATCCTTTTTTGTTTGTTTTATATATATATATATATATATATATATATATATATATATATATATCTCTTCAAAAAGCTGCTGCTACCCCCACAAAGTCAAGAGCATAGGCCATGTGGAGATACCCCAAGTGCAAGGTAAGAGAAATCCCAGTAAGACAGTAGGCACTGAGAGAGGGCATCAGAGGGCAGACAGGCTGAAACCACAATAATAGAAAATTAACAACAACAAAAAAAAACCACACACACACACACACACACACACAGTCTGATCACAGGGACCACAACCTTGTTTAACTCAATGAAACTAAGGCATGCCATGTCTAAGGCACCCCCAAGAGGGATGGGTGATAGTGGAGAGTTCTGAGAAAATGTGATCAACTGTAGTAGAGAATGACAAACCACTTCAGTATTCTTGCCTTGAGAACCCCATGAGCAGTATGAAAAAGTAAAAAGATAGGACACTGAAAGATAAACTCCCCAGGTCAGTAGGTGCCCAATATGTTACTGAAGATTAATGGAGAAATAACTTCAGAAAGAGTGAAAGGACAGAGCCAAAGAAAAACAACACCCAATTGTGAATGTGACTAGTAATGGATGCAAGGTTCAATGCTGTAAAGAGCAATATTGCGTAGGCATCTGGAATATTAGGTCCATGAATCAGGGCAAATTGGAAATGGTCAAACAGGAGATGGCAAGAGTGAATGTCAAAATTGTAGGAATCAGCAAACTAAAATGGACAGGAATTTAACTCAGGTGACCATTATATCTACTATTGTGGGCAAGAATCCTTTAGAAAAAATGGAGTAGCCATCATAGTGAACAAAAGAGTCCAAAATGCAGTACTTGGATGCAATCTCATAAACAACAGAATGATTTCTGTTCATTTCCAAGGCAAAACATTCAGTATCACAGTAATCTAAGTCTATGCCCTGAGCAGTAATGATGAAGAAGCTGAAATTGAATAGTTCTATGAAGAACTACAAGACCTTTTAGAACTAACATCCAAAAAGATGTCCTTTTCATTATAGGGGACTGAAATGAAAAAAGGAAGTCAAGAACCCCCTGGGAGTAACGGGGAGATTTGCCTTGGGGACAGAATAAAGCAGGGCAAAGGCTAATTGAGTTTTGCCAAGAGACACACGGGTCATAGAAAACACCTTCTTCCACCACAAGAGAAGACTGTACAGATGGACATCACCAGATGGCCAATACTAAAATCAGATAGATTATATTCTTTGCAGCCAAAGATGGAGAAGCTCTATAGAGTCAGCACAAACAAGACTGGGAGATGACTGTGGCTCAGATCATGCACTCCTTATTGCCAAATTCAGACTTAAATTGAAGAAAGTGGGGAAAGCCATTAGACCATTCAGGTATGACCTAAATAAAATCCCTTATGATTATACAGTGGAAGTGAGAAATGTTTTTAAGGGCCTAGATCTGAGAGACAGAGTGCCTGGTGAACTATGGACAGAGGTTTGGGGCATTGTACAGGTGACAGGGAGCAAGACCATCCCCAAGAAAAATAAATACAAAAAAGCAAAATGACTATCTGAGAAGGCCTTACAAATAGCTGTGAAAGAAAGTGAAAGTGAAGTCGCTCAGTCGTGTCCGACTCTTTGTGACCCTGTGGACTGTAGCCTAAGAGCCTTCTTTGTCCATGGGATTTTCTAGGCAAGAATACTGGAGTGGGTTACCATTTCCTTCTCCAGAGGATCTTTCCGACCCAGGGATTGAACCCGGGTCTCCCGCATCGGAGGCAGACACTTTAACCTCTGAGCCACCAGGGAAGCCCAGAGAAGCCAAAATCATTGGAGAAAAGGAAAGATATACCCATTTGAATGAGCAATTCCAAAGAATACCAAGGAGAGATAAGAAAGCCTTTCTCAGTAATCAGTGCTAAGAAATAGAGGAAAACAATAGAATGGGAAAGGCTAGAGATGTCTTCAAGAAAATTAGTGATATGCAGGGAACACTTCATACAAAGATAGGCTCAATAAAGTACAGAAATGATATGGACCTAACAGAAGCAAAAGATATTAAGAAGAGGTGGCAAGAATGCACAGAAGAACTATAGAAAAAAGACCTTTACAACCCAGATAATCACGATGATGTGATCACTCACCTAGAGCCAGACATCCTGGAATGTGAAGTCAAGTGGGCCTTAGAAAGCATCACCTCAAACAAAGCTAGTGGAGTTGATATAATTCCAGATGAGCTATTCCAAATCCTAAAAGATGATGCTGTGAAAGTGCTACACTCAATATGCCAGCAAATTTGGAAAACTCAACAATGGCCACAGGACCAGAAAAGGTCAGTTTTTATTTCAATCCCAAAGAAAGGCAATGCCAAAGAATGCTCAAAATAATGCACAATTGCACTCATCTCACACAGTAGCAAACTAGTGATCAAAACTCTCCAAGTGAGGCGTCAACTATATGTGAATCGTGAACTTCCAAATATTCAAGCTGGTTCTAGAAAAGGTAGAGGAACCAGAGATCAAATTGCCAAACATCCGCTGGATTATCAAAAAAGCAAGAGAGTTACAGAAAAACATCTATTTCTGCTGTATTGACTATGCCCAAGCCTTTGACTGTGTCGATCAGAGTAAACTGTGGAAAATTCTGAAAGAGATGGGAATCCCAGACCAACTGAACTGCCTCTTGAAAAACCTGTCTGCAGGTCAAGAAGCAACAGTTAGAACTGGACATGGAACAACAGACTGGTTCCAAATTGGAAAAGGAATCCTTCAAGGCTGTATATTGTCACCCTGCTTATTTAACTTATATGAAAAGTGCATAATGAGAAATGCTGGACTGGATGAAACACAAGCTGGAATCAAGCTTGCCAGGAGAGATATCAAAACCTCAGATATGCAGATGACACCACACTTATGCCAGAAAGTGAATAACTAAGAGCTTCTTGATGAAAGTGAAAGAGGAGAGTTAAAAAGTTGGCTTAAAGCTCAACATTCAGAAAACTAAGATCATAGCATCTGGTCTCATCACTTCATGAAAAATAGATAGGGAAACAGTGCAAACAGAGGCTGACTTTATTTTTTTGGACTCCAAAATCACTGCAGATGGTGACTGCAGCCATGAAAATAAAGACACTTACTCCTTGGAAGGAAAGTTGTGACCAATTTAGACAGCAGACGCCAACAATGGTCCATTTAGTCAAGGCTATGGTTTTTCCAGTAGTCATGTATGGATGTGAGAGATGGACTATAAAGAAAGCTGAGCATCAAAGAATTGATTCTATTGAACTGTGTTGTTGGGGAAGACTCTTGAGAATCCCTTGGACTGCAAGGAGATCCAATCCATTCAATCCCAAAGGAGATCAGTCCTGGGTGTTCATTTTTTTCTTTTTATTTATTTTTATTGAAGTATGGTTAATTTGCAATGTTTTTAATTCCCGTTATATAGCAAAGTGATTACTATATATATATATATATATATTCTGTTTTTATTTTTTATTTTTTTAATTTATTTATTTTTTAAATTACAATACTGTATTTGTTTTGCCATACATTGACATGAAACAGCTACAGGTGGACACAATCTCCCAATGCCGAAGCCCCCTCCCACCTCCCACCCCACATCCTCTACCTGAATCATCCTGTGCTCCAGCCCCATACATCCTGCATCCTGCATTGAACATAGATTGGTGCTTCGTTTCTTACAAGAAAGTATACATGTTTCAGTGCCATTCTCCCAAACCATCCCACCTTTTCCCTCTCCCTCAGAGTCCAAAAGTCCATTCTATACCTCTGTGTCTCTTTTGTTGTCTCACATATAGGGTCGTCATTACTATCTTCTAAATTCCATATATATGTGTCAGTATACTGTATTGGTGTTTTTCTTTCTGGCTTACTTCACTCTGTATAATCGGTTCCAATTTCATCCATCTCATTAGAACTGAGTCAAATTTATTCTTTTTAAGGGCTGAGTAGTACTCCATTGTGTAATGACTGATGTTGAAGCTGAAGCTGCAATACTCTAGCCACCTCATGTGAAGAGCTGACTCCTTGAAACGATCCAAATGCTGGGGATGATTGAGGGTAGGAGGAGAAGGGAAGAATAGAGGATGAAATGGTTAGATGGTATCACCGACTCAAAGGACATGAGTTTGGGTAACCTCTGGGAGTTGGTGATTGACAGGGAGGCCTGGTGTGCTGCAGTCCATGAGGTTTCAAAGAGTTGGACATGACTAAGTGACTAAACTGAACTGAAAAAGCTGCTCATATATTAGAACAAATGCTCCTTGGATTGTTTTTATAATGCAAAAAATACTTTATTTTTAAATTTATGTATTAATGCATTAAATTTTCCTTGTTTTAATTTAACTCAATTTTTAAAAATTATAATACACAAATATACAGGAACACACATACATACACAGAAGAAAAAATAATGCAACTTAATGTCTACATTATTAGCTGAGAATTGTCCATAACATTCCTTATTATTATCTTTTGTCTGTAAAATATATAGTGATGTCACCTCAATTATTTCCATAATTGATAACTTGTGTTTCTATCTCTTTCTGTTTTTCCTGGTATATCTGTCTTTGATGTTTCATCAATTTTATTGATCTTATCAAATATTTAGGTTTGGTTTCAAAAGCACGCACTAGAGGAAACATTAATGGATTGATAACATATGTAATATAATACCACACCACCTGACCTGCCTCTTGAGAAATCTGTATGCAGGTCAGGAAGCAACAGTTAGAACTGGACATGGAACAACAGACTGGTTTCAAATAGGAAAAGGAGTACGTCAAGGCTGTATATTGTCACCCTGCTTATTTAACTTATATGTAGAGTACATCATGAGAAACACTGGATTGGAAGAACACAAGGTGGAATCAAGGTTGCCTGGAGAAATATTAATAACCTCAGATATGCAGATAACACCACCCTTATGGCAGAAAGTGAAGAGGAACTAAAAAGCCTCTTGATGAAAGTGAAAGTGGAGAGTGAAAAAGTTGGCTTAAAGCTCAACATTCAGAAAACGAAGATCATGGCATCCGGTCCCATCACTTCATGGGAAATAGATGGGGAAACAGTGGATAAAGTGTCAGACTTTATTTTTGGGTACTCCAAAATCACTGCAGATGGTGACTGCAGCCATGAAATTAAAAGACACTTACTCCTTGGAAGAAAAGTTATGACCAACCTAGATAGCATATTCAAAAGCAGAGACATTACTTTGCCGACTAAGGTCCATCTAGTCAAGACAATGGTTTTTCCTGTGGTCATGTATGGATTTGACAGTTGGACTGTGAAGAAGATGGAGCGCCAAAGAATGATGCTTTGAACAGTGGTATTGGAGAAGACTCTTGAGAGTCCCTTGGACTGCAAGGAGATCCAACCAGTTCATTCTGAAGGAGATCAGTCCTGGGATTTCTTTGGAAGGAATGATGCTAAAGCTGAAACTCCAGTACTTTGGTCACCTCATGCGAAGAGTTGACTTATTGGAAAAGACTCTGATGCTAGGAGAGATTGGGGGCAGGAGGAGAAGGGGAATGACAGAGGATGAGATGGCTGGATGGCATCATGGACTCAATGGACATGAGTTTGAGTGAACTCCAGGAAATCGTGATGGACAGGCAGGCCTGGTGTGCTGTGATTCATGGAGTCGCAAAGAGTCGGAAACGACTGAGCGACTGAACTGAAGCACACAGAAACAACTGCACGACATACAAAATAATAGCACAGTTCTATAAAATTATGCAGGTTTGTTATTTATTTATTTCTAAAAGAGTTTTATGGTGCTATAATTCATATACCATACCATAGAATGCATCCATTCAAAGTGTACAATTCAGTGCTGCTGTTTTTTTGTTTTTGTTTTTGTATTTCACAGATATATGCAATCATGACCACAATCAACTTTGTTTTCTTTTGTATTTTTTTAAATTATAGTATAGGTGTTTTACACTGCTGTATCAGTTTCTGTTATACAGCAAAATGAATCAACTATATGTATACATTTATCCCCTCTTTTCTTAAATTTCCTTCCCATTTTCACCACAAAACACTGTGTTCCCTGTGTTATACAAAAATTTACCATTAGTTATCTATTTTATACATGAAAGTGAAAGTGAGAGTGTTATTTGTTCTGTTGTGTCTGACTCTTTGTGACCCCACGGACTGTAGCCTGTCAGGCTCCTCTGTGTAGGAATTTTTCAGGCAAGAATACTAGAATGAGTTGCCATTTCTTTCTCCAGGGAATCTTCCCAACCCAGGGACCAAACCTGGGACTCCAGCATTGTAGGCAGATTCTTTACCATTTGATCCACTAGAGCAGCCCATTTTATACATAGTACTGTCTATATGTCAAGTCAAATCTCCTAATTTCTCCCATTCCCTCTTACCCATATATTTGTTCTGCAAATAAGATCACCTATACAATTTTTTCTAGATTCCACATATACGTTTTAATATGCTATTTGTTTTTTTCTCTATTTGGATTCACTTTATATGTCACTCTCTAGGTCCATCCAAATCTCTGCTAAAGAAACGTTTATTGCCTTTAATGTCTGAGTAATATTCTATTGTATATATGTACTACACCTTCTGTATCCATTCTTCTTTTGACAGACATTTAGGTTGCTTTCATGTTCTGGTTATTGTGACTATTAGTTCAATGAACACTTGGCTGCATGCAGCTTTTTGAATTATAATTTTCTCTGAGTATATGTCCAGTAGCGGGATTGCTGGGTTATATGGTAGCTCTATTTTTAGCTTTTTAAGGAACAGCCACACTGTTCTCCATAGTGGCTCTATCAATTTGCTTTCCCACCAAAGTTGTAAGATGATTCCATTTTCTCCACACAATCTCCAGCATTTACTGTTTGTAGATATTTTGATGATGGCCATTCTGAGAAATGTAACTTTATACCTTATTGTAACTTTGATTTGAATTTCTTTAATAATTAGAAATCCGCATGCAAGTCAGGAAGCAACAGTTAGAACTGGACATGAAACAACAGACTGGTTCCAAATAGGAAAAGGAATACGTCAAGGCTGTATACTGTCACTCTGTTTATTTAACTTATATGTAGAATATGTCATGAGAAATGCTGGACTAGAAGAAACATAAACTGGAATCAAGATTGCTGGGAGAAATATAAATAACCTCAGATATGCACATGATACCACCCTTATGGCAGAAAGTGAAGAAGATCTAAAGAGCCTCTTGATGAAAGTGAAAGAGGAAAGCAAAAAAGTTGGTTTAAAGCTCAATATTCAGAAAACAAAAATCATGTCATCCGGTCTCATCACTTCATGGGAAATAGATGGAGAAACAGTGGAAACAGAATCCCAGGGATGGGAGCCTGGTGGGTTACTGACTATGGGGTCACACAGAGTCGGACACGACTGAAGTGACTTAGCAGCACCAGCAGTGTTAAATCAAAAGATTGTTTTGGGCAGTATACTTGTTTTCACTACATAGATAATTCCAATCCAAGAACACAGTATATTTCTCCGTCTATTTGTGTTATCTTTGATTTATTTCATCAGTGTTTTATAATTTTATATATACATATATGTATATGTAAAATATAGGTATTTTGTTTCTTTAGATAAATTTATCCCCAAGTATTTTATTCTTATTATTGCTATGGTAAATGGGAATATTTCTTTAATTTCTCTTTCTGATTTTTTACTGCCGAGGATTTATTTGTATTAGTTTTATATCCTGAGACTTGAATGCATTCATTGATTAGCTCTAGTAATTTTCTGTGGTATCTTTAGTATGTTCTTTGAAGAAGATCATGTCAACTGCAAAAGTGAGAGTTTTACTTCTTTTCCAATCTGAATTCCTTTATTTCCTTTTCTTCTCTGATTGCTATAGCTAGGACTTTCAAAAATATGTTGAGTAATAGTGCTGAGAGTGGACACCCTTGCCTTATTGTTGATTTTAGAGGAAATGCTTTGTTTTTTCACCATTGAGGATGATATTTGTTGTGTATTTGTTGTATATGGCTTTTATCATATTGATATATGTTCTTTTTATGCCTACTTTCTGGAGACTTTTATGGAAAATGATGTTGGATTTTATTAAAGGCTCTCTTTGCATCTATTGAAATAATCATAAGGTTTCTCCTATCACTTTATTAATATGATACATCTTGATTATTTTGCAAATTTTGAGAATCATTGCATCCCTGAAAAAAGTCCACTTGCTTATGATGCATAACCTTTTTAATATGTCGTTGGCTTCTGTTTGCTAGAAATTTTGTTGACCATTTGTGCATCTATGTTAATCAGTGATATTGGACTGCAATTTTTTTTTTTCCTTTTGTAGCATCTTTGTCTAGTTTTGGTATCAGCATGACTGAAAATGCTTTCCTCTGCAATTTCCTGAAACAGCTTGAGTAGGATATGTGTTAACTATTCTCTAAATCTAAATTTTGGTAGAATTTCCTGTGAAGCAATCTGATCCTGGCCTTTTGTTTGTTGGAGATTTGTTATTACAGTTTCAATTTCCATGCTTGAGACTGGTCTCTTCAAATTTTCTATTTCTTTGTGCTTAAGTTTTGGAAGGTTATACTTTTCTAAGAATTTGTCTATTTCTTCCAAGTTGTCCATTTTATTGCCATATAGTTGCTCACAGTAATCTCTTAAAGTGCATTTGCATTTCTGTGTTATCTGTTGTCATTTCTCCATTTTTATTTTTAATTTTATTGATTTGTGTTTTTTGGTGTGTCCCTCCCCCTCCCCTTTTTTTTTAACTTGATGAGTCTGAGTAGCTATCGGTCTATGTCGTTTATCTTCTCAAAGAACCAGCTTTGCTTTGGTCTTCTTCATTTCTTTTTCATTTATATTTGCACTGACATTTATGGTTTCTTCCTTTGTACTACTTTTTGTTGTTGTTGTTTTTTCTAATGTAAGGTTAAGTCTTTTATTTGATGTTTCTCTTCTTTCTTGACATAAAATTACATTGTTATGAACTTTCCTCTTTGCACTGCTTTTACTGAATCCAATAGGTTTTGGGCTGTAGTTTTTTTTATCATTGGTTTCTATGCATATTTAAACTTCCTTTTTATTTTTTTCAGTGATTTGTTGGTTATTCAGAAGCATGTTGCTTAGCCTTCATTTTTCTTTTCTATGGCTTGATTCCTGTTGCTGATATCTAATCTTACACCATTATAATCAGAAAAGATGCTTACAATGATTTCATTTTTTCATATTTACCAAGGCTGGATTTGTGGCCCAGCATGTGGCCGCATCCTGGAGAATGTACAATGTGCCCCTGAGGAAAAAAAAACCAACAACAGTAAAATACATTTTTTTTTTTTAATGAAATGCCTTGTAGATATCATTTAGGTCTAACTAAATCAATATATCTTTAAAGCTTGTGTTTACTTGTTAATTTTCTGTCTGGATGATATGTCCATTGGTGTGAGTGGAGTGTTAAAATCCCCCACCATTATCATGTTACTGTCATTCTCCCCTTTAATAGTTTTTAGCATTTACCTTATGTATTGAGGTACTCCTATGTTGGGTGTATATATATTTATAATTATTTATCTTCTTAGATTGATCCCTTGGTTATTATGTATTGTCCTTCTTTGTCTCTTACACTAATCTTTATTTTAAGTCTATTTTATCTGAGATAAGAGTATTGCTATTCCAATTTTCTTCTGTTTACCATTTGCATGAAATACCTTTTTCCAGACCCTTACTTTGCCTTTGACTGTGTGGATCACAATAAACTGTGGAAAATTCTGAGAGAGATGGGAATACCAGACCACCGACCTGCCTCTTGAGAAATCTGTATGCAGGTCAGGAAGCAACAGTTAGAACTGGACTCGGAACAACAGACTGGTCCCAAAGAGGAAAAGGGGTTTGTCAAGGCTGTATATTGTCACCCTTTTTATTTAACTTATATGCAGAATACATAATGAGAAACACTGGACTGGAAGAAACAAGCTGGAATCAAGATTGCCAGGAGAAATATCAATAACCTCAAATATGCAGATGACACCACCTTTATGGCAGAAAGTGAAGAGGAGCTAAAAAGCCTCTTGATGAAAGTGAAAGAGGAGAGCGAAAAAAATTGCCTTAAAGCTCAACATTCAGAAAACGAAGATCATGGCATCCGGTCCCATCACTTCATGGGAAATAGATGGGAAATAGTGGATAAAGCGTCAGACTTTATCTTTGGGGACTCCAAAATCACTGAAGATGGTGACTGCAGCCATGAAATTAGAAGACGCTTACTCCTTGGAAGAAAAGTTATGACCAACCTAGATAGTATATTGAAAAGCAGAGATATTACTTTGCCGACTAAGGTCCGTCTAGTCAAGGCTATGGTTTTTCCAGTGATCATGTATGGATGTGAGAGTTGCACTGTGAAGGAGGCTGAGTGCAAAAGAATTGATACTTTTGAACTGTGATGTTGGAGAAGACTCTTGAGAGTCCCTTGGACTGCAAGGAAATCCAACCAGTCCATTCTGAAGGAGATCAACCCTGGGATTTCTTTGGAAGGAATGATGCTAAAGCTGAAACTCCAGTACTTTGGCCACCTCATGCGAAGAGTTAACTCATTGGAAACAACTCTGATGCTGGGAGGGATTGGGGGCAGGAGGAGAAGGGGACAACAGAGAATGAGATGGCTGGATGACATCACGGACTCGATTTATGTAAGTCTGAGTGAACTTCCTTCAACATTTTAAGGAAAAAAATTGACTATTTCCTCATGCTTTCTCTTGCTCATTCTTTTGTCTTCTTCCTCTGGAATGCCTATGATTTGAATGTTGGGGCACTTAATATTGTCCCAGAGGTCTCTTATGCTGTTCTCTTTTCTTTTTCTTTCATTTTTCTTTTTATTGTTATTTTTCTTTTGTTTTTTTTTCCCAGTCTCCTCCATTTATTTCCATCTTTTATCTTCCAGGTCACTTTTCTTTCTTCTACCTCAGTTACTCTACTGTTGGTTCCCTCCAAAGGGTTTTTAATCTCAGTTATTGCATTATTCATTACTGATTGATTATTCTTTATTTCTTCTATGTCCTTGTTGAACATTTGTTGCATCTTCTCAATCTGTGTCTCTAGCCTATTCATAGCCAGGAACACCCAAAGAGCCTCACAGAGTTATACAGATAAAGGAAGACAGAAGAGGGAGAGAAGCAACCAGGAGCAGAAAAGGAAGAGTCAAAAAGGAAGGGAGTGATCAAGCTGGTAATCAAACCCCTAAGTGAAAATGGACACAAAAAATCAGACTCAGTGGTACAAAATTAAATCAAAAGATCAAAAATTAAAAGACTAGAATAAAAATTAGGCTCTCAAAAGTACAATATAAGAAGTCAAATACACAAAAAATACAGAATTTATTTTTTAAAAAGGCTTTTTATTTTAGAAAGGTAAAAGTAAGCTATGAAAAATAAAGTTAAAGTTATAAAGAACCATATTAGGACAATAGGAGTGGAAAAAAGAGAAGAGGAAGAATGGAAAGACACAGAGAAAAGAACAAATAATAAACATCAAAGGAAATGTTTTTAAAATTTTACATAAAAATCAATAATAATAATAAACACAAATATATCTACGAATTTCTCTGGAGCTACTGTGGGCAATGTGGGGCCAGTTCAGTGTGAGATATTCCCCTGCTCTGACTTGTACTTGTTCTCAAAGTCTCCAGTCGCCCCCTCAGATGTACAGTCTCAGCCTAACTGCAGGACTGTTTTCTGTTGCACTGCCACTTCTGGGGCAGTCCCCACTTCTTTCCTTTCCTTAGGTTGTTCTCTGGCTGTAAGTATTTTCAGTGTCTGATCTCTGCCCTGACACGAGGGGACAGAAGTGGCCATTTATTTGGATTTACTTGCTCAGTTGTGTTGTGGAGAAAGAGAAACACCGCAAATGCTGCTGGCACATGTGTGGAGTCCTGGCAGTAGTTGGAGCACACAGGAGTTTCCACTGCCCAAGGCATTGTGCACCTCCCAGGCCCCCAGGTGGGCCACGAGGGCACAGTCTCACATGGGCTGTGCGTCCCCTCAGGGGAGCTGTACTTGGTCTGTGACATTCTCAGTAGATATGAACTGTCCCATATCCCAGGAGGTTAGCAATAAAAGCCTTCTCATAGCTTGAGAGAAGGTGCAGTCTCTGGGGCCGAGATTGCGGCAACCCCTTGTCTTCCACCTCTGGCTGTGCACACCTGCCTTTCTGCCCCTATGGAGAGCCATAAAAGACAGATGGCTTGCTCCCCTTTGGTATTCACTAGGATGTGATCCTTTATTCTGTGAGCACACCAATGATCACAGTGTGGCATTAGAGCCTTTCTGCAGGAAAGGCCCTTTATTTTACTTTGTCTCTCTGGCATTCTTGTGGTTTGGGTTTTCCCCATTTTATCTGTGTTATGTCACATCAGTTCTTTCAGAGTGTCCTCATGGCATTCAACCCCCAGTCCTTTCCCTTAGACAGATGATGCAGCCTGCGCCTCTGTACCTAGCCTCCACTCACTAAGAGTGGATGCAAGTGTGTGAGCCACTTCCCAGCTGATAATTGCTATTTGGCATGATTTCTATTATATATATATATACTGCCCTCTGTGATTACAAAGCTCTCCACCCACCACCTGTGAGAGGATTTGGTATAGTGTGGAAACCTCCCCTCTCACAATTCCCTCCCCTGGACAGGTCCATCCACAAATCCTTTGTTTCCCTTTTCATCTTTATTCTTTGTCTCACCTTATTTAGAAGAGATTGGTTTGCCTTTTGGGGTGTTTGGTGTCCTCTGCAAGTATGTGTATGGTCTTTTCTGAAAGTTGCACCACATGATGTTTTGATGTATTTTGGGGGCAGAAAGTGGTCTTCCCATCCTAGTCCTCCACTATCTTATGGCATCCATATACTTAACTTTCTTAAGTAAACTATATGATGTCTCTTTTCCTCAGTCTCCTCAGTTTTCAAAAAGGAATGATAATATCAATGTTACATCATGAGTAATTATTTTATTAAGAGAGTTAATATATATAAAATATTTAGAACTGTGCTTGAAACAAAATAAACACTCTTCAGATAATATCTATAACTTGGATGATGGATGACATATACTTCTAAATTGTATTTTACATTTTTAATCTTTAATATTATGTATATATAATGTAATCACAAAGTAACTAGCAGAACTTTATCAAAATTTCTGAATTTCGTTTTCTTTTTTATTTCCAATTCAGTGTGTGGAAGGCCAAACCTAGAGATTTCCCTTTCTAAATTTAGCTCCAATGGTAAGAGGATTTAGAAATTTTATACTCAAGTTGACAGATTTCTGAATACTCCTTCTCTATTTGTGTGGTATGCTTAATTTTCCACCAGCAACTGCTACATTACCAAACAGAACTGAACTTTTATAGATTCACTTATGTTGCTTATTTTCCTAGTTGATACATATCAAAACTATTGAAAAAAACTAAGGAATCAAATTCAAATTGCTTGGGTTTAATACATTTCAGCTTCCCCAGTGATTCAGGAGTAAAGAATCCACCTCTGATGCAGGAGGTGAAGGAGATGCATATTCTATCCCTGGGTCAGGGAGCTCCTCTGGAGGAGGGAATGGCAACCCACTCTAGTATTCTTACCTGGAAAATCCCATGGATAGAAGAGCCTGGAGGGATCTACAATTCATTGGGTCACAAAGAGTCAGACACAACTGAAATGATTGAAATGACATGCATGACAAGTACATTTTGACCATGATTTGTAAAATAGTTAATAACTCTTAAGCACAACTTTACTTATAGAGTGAAATACACTATCATGCATAAATATTTCATGCCTACAAATTATAAAACAATATGCATATTTAGTAAATAGGCCACCTTCACTTCTACTATTGCCGTTACTTAATGCTTTTCCTTGACAACCATCATCCACGTTAATGTGAAACTCCTCAAATTTTAAGGGGGATATTCCTAAGGATCATTTTAATTGCAAATAGGAATAATGCAACTCAAACTGACTTAAAAGAGGAATCTATCGACTTAGGTAGCTTACAATTACAGAGTTACTTTTAATTTCAGCCACACTTAAATCCAGGGTTTCAAACAATTTATCAATGAGCAAGAAATTTTCCTTTTGAAAAATTTTGCTATGCATTTCTATATATTTTTATGTCCATAGGCAGGCTACCTTCAAATTGTTACAAGATAACTCTTAGAAGTTTATACTGATATTCTATTAGTTTCAACGCCAGTGAACAAAGATTTATTTTTTCCAAATGATAACTCCCTTTTATTGGCCATGATTGGTCTTTGAGTCACATGCATATTACTAAATACTTATTGTAAACAAGATTAAAGGGAATATATTTAATGGATAAGTCTAGGGAGCCATTCAAACCTGGAACTGGATTACATCCAATCTAGCAGCTTTTAAAGACAGAGAGTAGATAAGGGATGTTTCTGCATGGAAATTAGGTTGTGGTTGTGAAGAAACAGCAATAAATAGAGCACATAAAAATATTAAAAGTTATATAGTAAGATGAATCTGGAATGGCAGGTCCTTGAATCAAGGAAAATTGGAAGTGGTCAAACAGGAGATGGCAAGGGTGAACTTCGACATTCTAGGAATCAGCGAACTAAAATGGACTGGAATGGGTGAATTTAACTCAGATGACCATTATATCTACTACTGTGGGCAGAAATCCCTCAGAAGAAATGGAGTAGCCATCATGGTCAACAAAAGAGCCTGAAATGCAGTACTTAGATGCAATAACAAAAACAACAGAATGATCTCTGTTCGTCTTCAAGGCAAACCATTCAAGATCACAGTTATCCAAGTCTATGTCCCAACCAGCAACGCTGAAGAACCTGAAGTTGAACAGTTTTATGAAGACCTACAAGACCTTTTAGAACTAACACCCAAAATAGATGTCCTTTTCATTATAGGGGACTGGAATGCAAAAGTAGGAAGTCAAGAAACACCTGGAGTAACAGGCAAATTTGGCCTAGGAATGTGGAATGAAGCAGGGCAAAGACTAATAGAGTTTTGCCAAGAAAATGCACTGGTGATAGCAAACACCCTTTTCCAACAACACAAGAGAAAACTATACACATGGACATCACCAGATGGTCAACGCTGAAATCAGATTGATTATATTATATGCAGCCAAAGATGGAGACTCTGTATACACTCAGCACAAACAAGACCAGGAGCTGACTGTGGCTCAGATCATGAACTCCTTATTACCAAATTCAGACTCAAATTTAAGAAAGTAGGGAAAACTGCTAGACCATTCAGATATGACCTAAATCAAATCCCTTATGATTATACAGTGGAAGTGAGAAAGAGATTTAAGGGCCTAGATCTGATAGACAGAGTGCCTGATGAACTATGGAATGAGGCTTGTGACATTGTACAGGAGACAGGGATCAAGACCATCCCCATGGAAAAGAAATGCAAAAAAAAAAAATGGCTGTCCGAGAAGGCCTTACAAATAGCTATGAAAAGAAGAGAGGTGAAAAGCAAAGGAGAAAAAGGAAAGATATAAGCTTCTGAAGGCAGAATTCCAAACAATAGCAAGAAGAGATAAGAAAGCCTTCTTCAGCGAGCAATACAAAGAAATAGAGGAAAACAACAGAATGGGAAAGACTAGAGATCTCTTCAAGAAAATTAGAGATACCAAGGGAACATTTCATGCATAGATGGACTCGATAAAAAACAGAAATGGTATGGACCTAACAGAAGCAGAAGATATTAAGAAGAGGTGGCAAGAATACATGGAAGAACTGTACAAAAAAGATCTTCATGACCCAGATAATCATGATGATGTCATCACTAATCTAGAGCCAGATATCATGGAATGTGAAGTCAAGTGGGCCTTAGAAAACATCACCATGAACAAAGCTGGTGGAGGTGATGGAATTCCAGTTGAGCTGTTTCAAATCCTGAAAGATGATGCTGTGAAAGTGCTGCGTTCAGTATGGCAGCAAATTTGGAAAAGTCAGCAGTGGCCACAGCACTGGAAAAGATCAGTTTTCATTCCAATTCCAAAGAAAGGCAATGCCCAAAAATGTTCAAACTACTGCACAATTGCACTCATCCCACATGCTATGAAAGTAATGCTCAAAATTCTCCAAGCCAGGCTTCAGCAATATGTGAGCCGTGAACTCCCTGATATTCAAGCTGGTTTTAGAAAAGGCAGAGGAACCAGAGATCAAATTACCAACATCTGCTGAATCATGGAAAAATCAAGAGAGTTCCAAAAACCATCTATTTCTGCTTTATTGACTATTCCAAAGCCTTTGACTGTGTGGATCACAATAAACTGTGGAAAATTCTGAGAGAGATGGGAATACCAGAACACCTGACCTGCCTCTTGAGAAATCTGTATGCAGGTCAGGAAGCAACAGTTAAAACTGGACATGGAACAACAGACTGGATCCAAGAGGAAAAGGAGTATGTCACGGCTGTATATTGTCACCCTGCTTATTTAACATATATGCAGAGTACATCATGAGAAACACTGGACTGGAAGAAACACAAGCTGGAATCAAGATTGCCGGGAGAAATATCAATAACTTCAGATATGCAGATAACACCACCCTTATGGCAGAAAGTGAAGAGGAGCTAAAATGCCTCTTGATGAAAGTGAAAGAGGAGAGCGGAAAAGTTGCCTTAAAGCTCAACATTCAGAAAACGAAGATCATGGCATCTGGTCCCATCACTTCCTGGAAATAGATGGAGAAATAGTAGAAACAGTGTCAGACTTTACTTTGAGGGGCTCTAGAATCACTGCAGCCATGAAATTAGAAGACGCTTACTCCTTGGAAGAAAAGTTATGACCAACCTAGATAGTATATTCAGATAGTATATCACTTTGCCGACTAAGGTTCATCTATTCAAGACAATGGTTTTTCCTGTGGTCATGTATGGATGTGACAGTTGGACTGTGAAGAAGGCTGAGCACCAAAGAATTGATGCTTTTGAACAGTGTTGTTGGAGAAGACTCTTGAGAGTCCCTTGGACTGCAAGGAGATCCAACCAGTCCATTCTGAAGATCAGCCCGGGATTTCTTTGGAAAGAATGATGCTAAAGCTGAAACTCCAGTAATTTGGGCACCTCATGGGAAGAGTTGACTCACTGGAAAAGACTCTGATGCTCTGAGGGATTGGGGGGCAGGAGAAGAAGGGGACGACCGAGGATGAGATGGCTGGATGGCATCACGGACTCGATGGATGTGAGTCTGAGTGAACTCCAAGAGATGGTAATAAACAGGGAGGCTGGCGTGCTGCGATTCATGGGGTCGCAAAGAGACATGACTGAGCGACTGAACTGAACTGAACTCTTAGTTAGGATACAACTTTATATTTTCCTATTAGTGCCTTTAGACATGTACTATTGAATCTTGTTCTTGTCTCTCAACATTTTTGGAGGACCTCATAATTTCTCAGATATAAGAATAATCTCATTTTTTAATTTTTAAAATCCTGTCTAGAATACACTAAATCATCACTTCTGTTTTGCATCCAATTCAGTGATTTTTACATCTCTTTAGCTCAGGCCTGAGGGTTGGTTGTCTGCAGTGAGAAAACAAGTTAACTTCCACTTAATTAATTAAGAAGTTAATTCCACTTCTTCCCACCTCTTCTGTGTAGTTTCGTTAGAATTTGAGAGACAATTGAGGAGACAAGATTAAAGATACATTTAATAGTCAGACATATCTTGGCTATCATGCCTTCTGTTAATCTGGTTAACATTAATGAAATTAATCTGTTAATATCTGTTGACTATTCCATAGGGACCAGAAATATTCTAAAGAGACCTTATCCCCAAGCATATTGCATCCTTCCCTAATAAGAGGGCCACTTTTACCTGATCCCTTATAACCCTTGCAAAGCCAACACCACAGTTCTTGCATACTGCAGGGGATTAACTCTAGTTTTCCTTTGCTAGAGTTCCCTTACTCTGTAAAGCAACCTTCCCATAGGAATCCTCTTTGAGAGATCTTGCACAGTCACTTTCTCGGTATCTTCTTGGTCTGTGGAAAATATTATACATTCCTGCTCTGCAAAAATTTCTTGGCTGTTTTTCCACTGCTCTCCCCACTTCTTGTCTTATCTCACTCTATGTTTACTCCAGCCAGTCCCTGAATTTAACCTTTTCTGGATAAGAAGAAGCTGTCTCATGCACCTTTCTGTCCAGAATCTCTCCAAATCTAGGACATATATGTTACCTTGTCCAAGGAGCAATAAGCTGTGCTTCGCTTCCTTAGTGCCACAATAATTTACAATGGTCTGGCTTTGGAATAGGAGGATGGTATATTTCTTGCATCTATTCCCATCCCTATCAATATTTCTTTGGGAATCATTCACTACAGGTTGTAGTGAGAAATACTTCTGCCCCCAAGTGTAGGGAAGAAAAGGTGATACAGACTTTCATCTCCTATGCATTTTCCTACTTGAATGAATTTCTCTCCAAAATTTTTATTATATTCTTTCTTATTTTATTCTTTTGAAGAAATGAGGTGACCAGTGGTCAAAAGACTTCTTTTATTTGATTCTAGTAAATCTTGTCTAAATATGTCCAGCATTTTTATTTAGAAATGGTAAGAAGAGGCACTTATTTT
Source organism: Nanger dama (assembly GCA_917880005.1). NCBI lineage: Eukaryota > Metazoa > Chordata > Mammalia > Artiodactyla > Bovidae > Nanger > Nanger dama. The sequence goes on from CAKJTW010000045.1 coordinate 2,238,536, forward strand.
TAGTCATTTTCAGCTTGGGGGCTTCAGAGGAAATTTTAAATAACAAGAAAATACTATTTCACATTGCAATACTTATATGATACATTTCACATTTTTAACACAAGAGAAATGCAAAAGATTTCACATCATAATGGCATTTTGAGGGCAAGCACTGTTAGTCCTTTCTGTAGATGAGAATATGAGTCACAGAGAGAATTACTGCTTTACTCAAACTCTTTTGCTGGAAACACGGTCAAAGCCTTGTTTACTCCATTTCTAACTCATATTTTCCTCCATTAAAATGTTTTCAATATCCTTTATATATGACCTTAATGGCAGTGTGTGTGTGATGTGAATACTACCTATATGTTTGTTTCTAACAACTTAATTTTAAATGATTTGATGTCTGGTGTGTGTATGTGTGTTTATGCAACTAATTTGCTTTGTGTTAACTTTTTATCCTACTGTTCAGAAAACTGTGACTAAACCATAGTATACTTAGTACATATTTAATGGAGATTCTGTAGAAAATCACTAAAATTTTAATTCAGTTGTAACTGTTTTTTTTTTTTTAACTTTTGTATAACACACACACACATATTTGGCTTATGGGATCTTATTAATAATAACTTCAACATGGATCTAACCTATGCCCTCCTCAGTGTAAGCACAGAGTCTTAATCAGGGAAGTCCCCAGTTCTTATATTTTTAATCAGACTTGGTTTATTATGGTCTTAAATGAAGAACTCCATAATTAAAAGACATGTCTTCAGTCTGGTGGGAACCAAGGGAAAAAAAAAAAAAAACAAACCTGTTGCCAATTTTATATGGATTGTGCTTTTCTATTTTAAAGTAAAAACAACTGGGAGCTACCATGCCCAACACAATACAGAGCAGAATCCCATCTTACCCCTCTCCTCAGAAATCTGTACATAGTGCCCTGAAGTCAGCAGAGGCCAGGCTGACCATGCAAGTCAGCATTCTGGAAGGTTTCAGAGTCAGAGTGCCAAGGGTGGACAAAATATGCGAGGGGACATCTTTCATTTGAAAAGGTAGTAGAAACACTCCTGTCACAACAAGGATCTGTTGTCACAGGTACATTCACAAACCATAGCTTGTGTTCCCATAAACTTGATATTTCAGATTTTTGACTGTACCTGTTAATGGAACAATTGTCAAGCAAAAGTGAAAGTTTCTAAATTTACTCTTTTTGTCCTTTGGTCTGAAGCGTCAGTTCTATATAAGCTGGATGCTTACATAGAACTTTATACTGGCTGCTTTCTACCACTGGCTTTATATTAGGGCCTGTTCTGAAATTTTTGTTATTGTATATTTCCGGCTAGATTTATCTCAGGAAAATTTAGAAGTGTCTTATGCATGGATGACTGTTTTCTCAATTAAAGGGTGATATGACTCTGGGAAACACTAGAAAATGTTGGACAGTAACTGTGTCCTTTGAGCCATGGACACACATACACACAAACATACATATATAATTTAAGTGTATTAATAATAATCAGAATAAGAGGGGACACAATGTTAAGAAACACAATAGAATGAGTGGTTACATAAGTATGGTTTACACTGAGAACAGAGGAATGAAATAAAAGAAATATGTGTTAGTGAAGGAGGTAAATAGAATTGGAAAGACTAGAGATCTCTTCAAGAAAATTAGAGATACCAAGGGTACGTTTCATGTAAAGATGGGCTTAATAAAGGACAAAAATGGTAGGAACCTAACAGAAGCAGAATATATTAAGAAGAGGTGGTAAGAATACACAGAAGAACTGTACAAAAAATATCTTCACGACCTAGATAATCACTCACCTAGAGCCAGACATCTTGGAATGTGAAGTCAAGTGGGCTTTAGAAAGCATCACTATGAACAAAGCTAATGGATGTGATGGAATTCCAGTTGAGCTATTTCAAATCCAGAAAGATGACACTGTGAAAGTGCTGCACTCAATATGTCAGCAAATTTGGAAAACTCAGCAGTGGCCACAGGACTGGAAAATGTCAGTTTTCATTTCAATCTCAAAGAAAGGCAATGCTAAATAAAGAATGCTCAAACTACCACACAGTTGTACCCATCTCACACGCTAGTAAAGTAATGCTCAAAATTCTCCAAGCCAGGCTTCAGCATGAACCGTGAACTTCCAGATGTTCAAGCTGGTTTTAGAAAAGGCAGAGGAACCAGAGATCAAATTGCCAACTTCTGAAGGATCATGGAAAAAGCAAGAGAGTTCTAGGAAAAAAAAATCTATTTTTGCTTTATTGACTATGCCAAAGCCTTTGACTGTGTGGATCACAGTAAATTGTGGAAAATTCTGAAAGAGATGGGAATACAAGAACACCTGACCTGCCTCTTGAGAAATCTGTATGCAGGTCAGGAAGCAGCAGTTGGAACTGGACATGGAACAACAGACTGTTTCCAAATAGGAAAAGGAGAACATCAAGGCTGTATATTGTCACCTTTTTATTTGACTTATATGTAGAGTACATTATGGGAAACACTGGGCTGGAGGAAACACAAGGTGGAATCAAGATTGCTGGGAGAAATATCAATAGCCTCAGATATGCAGATGTCAGTACCCTTATGGCAGAAAGTGAAGAGGAAGTAAAGAGCCACCTGATGAAAGTGAAAGAAGAGAGTGAAAAAGTTGGCTTAAAGCACAACATTCAGAAAACGAAGATCCTGGCATCTGGTCTCATCATTTCATGGCAGATAGACGGGGAAACAGTGCAAACAGTGACTGACTTTATTTTTCTGGGCTCCAAAATCACTGCAGATGGTGACTACAGCCATAAAATTAAAAGATGCTTACTTTTTGGAAGGAAAGTTATGACCAACCTAGACAGCTTATTAAAAAGCAGAGACATCACTTTGCCAACAAAGGTCCGTCTATTCAAGGCTATGATTTTTCCACTGGTCATGTATGGATGTGGGAGTTGGACTATAAAGAAAACTATGCAACGAATAATTGATGCTTTTGAACTGTGGTGTTGGAGAAGACTCTTGAGAGTCCCTTGTACTGCATGGAAATCCAACCAGTCCATCCTAAAGGAGATCAGTCCTGGGTGTTCATTGGAAAGACTGATGTTGGGTCTGAAACTCCAATATTTTGACCACCTGATATGAAGAGCTGTCTCAATGGAAAAGACCCTGATGCTGGGAAAGATTGAGGGCAGGAGTAGAAGCGGATGAAAAAGGAGGAGATGGTTGGATGGCATCATTGACTCGATGGATACGAGTTTGAGTGGACTCTGGGAGTAGTTGATGATAGACAGGGAGGCCTTGCGTGCTGCAGTTTATGGGGTCACAGAGTCGGACACGACTGAGTGAATGAACTGAACTGAAGGAATTAAAAACTGAGTTGAGTGAGTATGGGAGGAAATTCGAGGAAACAAAAGATAAGTTGAGACTGATAAGAGTCTAAAGCAATTTGCCAGAGTAACCTGATGCCTCACAGAGAGAGAGAATTTATCATGTGCATCTAAGGTTGTGTGGCAAAGTACTAGGGTGGTAGTTTGAGAAATCCCACTATAAAATTAAACTCCATAGTTCTGACCCAGTAAAACATCTCTAAATTTTTATGGAATAAAATATAAAATTCCAAGATTGTCAATATATTTGTGACTCTGCTGACAACTTGGTTTTTAAAATCGATAACATTTGTGGCAGTGGTCTCAAAGTCTTTTGAAGATATATGGCTATCCTTAAAAATTTTTTGAATAGTTGTCTCTAATATACAATGCATATATTTTAAAATTATGTTTATGTTCTTTTAAACTATTAGTATAATAAAATTCACAAATTGTACATGTTAAAGTATAAAATGGCTTCCCTCATGGCTCAGCTGGTAAAAGGCCTGCAATGTAGGAGACCTGGGTTTGATCCCTGGGTTGGAAAGATTCCCTGGATAAGGGAAAGACTAACCACTTCAGTATTCTGGCTTGCAGAATTACATGGACTGTATAGTCCATAGGGTCATAAAGAGATGGACACAACTGAGTGACTTTCACTCACTCACTCAGAGGATAAAATAAATATGTCAATTTATTTCACTTGTTTCTTAAACATTTTTGTGTCATCCTTCTCAATCCACTTTGAAAACCACTGGACACTTTCCTCGATTTCCATTGAAATGATTTCCAAACCCATTATCTCTGACATCCATTTGGGTAAGACCATTGATTTTTCCCTTTATTATATGTGATAATAATGATGTGGGCAGTTTTAAAACACATTATCCTTGTTCCTATACATAAATATATTTAGCTAGCCTTTTCAGCCTAGCATAAAGAATAATAATAGATCTCAGCATGTCAAATCTGCAATTTCCACAGGATATATCACATTTACTTATCCAATAGTACCTCCTTTAATTGGTATTTCAAGAAGAACCTTACTTTAAAATTAACTCTGTGGATTGGAGATGCATAGAAATTGCCCTTGCTATTCAAACTGATTCTTGTTCTCTCTCCTTTGGTTTCACACACTGCATCAAAACCTTCTGGCCCCTGTAAAAATTAACAGGTGAGTTGGATACCTGTCCTATTTCATATCATGCAGTAAAGAACTCCCATAAAATAGGTGTGCCTAGCATTTCAGTTCCACATACTAGTGCAACCTTTGGTTGCATAGCTATTTGGTGATATGTTGAAGTTTTGTGCAGCCATAATCGAGTTTATACTATATATATATAGTATATATAGATATAATATATATCATATATATATTCCTTCAGAATGGACTGGTTGGATCTCCTTGCAGTCCAAGGGATTCTCAAGAGTCTTCTCCAACACCACAGTTCAAAAGCATCAATTCTTTGGTGCTCAGTCTTCTTCACAGTCCAGCTCTCACATCCATACATGACTACTGGAAAAACCATAGCCTTGACTAGATGGACCTTAGTCAGTAAAGTAATGTCTTTGCCATAGTAGCTCTAAATAGATTGATTTTTCTTTTCATATTTGATACTCTACTCTGCTTTTAATTGCTGGGTATGATCCTGATAAAATTCCATTGAAAATATACCATAAATATTAAATTAGTCAGTTAATATAAATAAGATGTAAATATTAGTGTTTTGGGGTGTCAGTACCTTCTTGGATAATGATTCCCAGCTAATATCCTAGCACTGGGAAGTATCCAGAAAATGAGTCACCTCCTTGTTCTACTATTATTAATACACACACATACGTGTCTGCACATGCACATTTGTACACACAAACTCTAGAAAACTTAATGAGTCCCAGAGTAGAAATAACTATGCTTATCAGCCACAAAGTATTTGCAATATAGTAGAGAGAAAAGATCCATAGAGTTGTTTTGAAAGTCATCAGAGGATAGTGCCTTCAAAATTGGCATGTTGTTGGACATTTATCAGAGGTAGTGAAAAATATGCTGATTAAATTATTAACAATGCAAAGATTACAAACAGTAGACCTAGTTCCAATACTCAAGGGACCTATTTCTTCATGTAATGCCAGTACAATGTTATGCTCACTTTATAACTGATAACAGTTTTTCTAGGTTATCATCTTGTTTCAACTTTAAAACCCTAGTTATTATCCTATTAAGAGATTTGTAATTTGTTGCATACATCTTGTTTCCCCAGGAAAACCCTCACTTGACTGAGGGCAATGTAACATTTTTCCATTTCTTTGTTTTCTTCACAATGGTGGGCAAAAAAGTTATGCGTGAAGTAGGTGGTAACCAAATATCCTTTGAGTTGTTGAAATAAATTTCAGTAGTATTGTTGGAAAGTGTAGGGGACAGAATTTTCAGAGGATGTTGTAACATTTTGTAAGATCACAGATTCACATCATTTCTTTTAGTCTGAATTGTATTTGTAAAATTTATACACAAAATGCTTTCAAAAATCCATGTAGATGAATTGACTGCATCAGATATTGTTTAAACAGGAACATTTAGAGTAAAATTGGGCACCATTAAAAATTACAGCAAGAAAACAGGCCAAACCTATTATTGTTGTATCCCAATTAGGTAGATGGGCATACTACTTCTAATTCATAAATTCTAAACTTTTGTAATTTTCCACTTTATTCATGATGGATTATAGTGAACAGTGTTTAAATGAACATTTTTGAAAGCTTCTTTTGAAATACACTTCCTTTTATACTTGTTTCAAAAGTTTTTGTGAAAGGACATCATCAATTTTTTTAGTATAGATAATTTTAGGCCTTTTGGCCTAGTTGTGGTCTAAGTCACAACTGAGAAGTGAAAGATTATATTCTTTGGATCAAAATACACTTGCATGCCTGTATAAGTGTTTGCAGGATCCCACACTGGGACCAAAATCCATGAATGTTTAAGTCCATTATATAAAATGTGCATATAACCTATGCATATCCTCCCATATATCTTATCATCTCTAGCTCACTTATAATATCAAATACATTGTGAAGAAGTGAAAGTCGCTCATTTGTGACCAACTCTTTGAGATCTCATGTACTGTAAAGTCCATAGAATTTTCCAGGCTAGAATACTGGAGTGGGTAGCTGTTCCATCTCCAGGGGATCTTCCCAGCACAGAGATTGAACCCTGCCTGCATTGTAGGCACATTCTTTACCATCTGAACCATTGCAATGTAAATAATTGCCAATGTGTGGCAAATTTCAAATTTTGCTTCTTGGAGCTTCCTAGATTTTTTTTTTTTTTTCAAATATTTTCAATCTACAGTTGGCTGAATCCATAGATCCTACAGATACTGAGGTCAGGCTGTGGTAAAAGGAAATGCAAATCTACCTGATAGACAAAAGGAACTCACACTGAGTGCTCTGTGACAACCGAGAGGCATGGGATAGAGTGGGAAGTGGGAGGGAGGTTCAATAGGGAGGAGATAAATGTATACCTATGGCTGATTTATGTTGATATATGGAAGAAACTAAGAGAATATTATAAAGAAATTATACTCCAATAAAAAATAAATACATTTTTTAGAAACAAAATAAAGCAAAGATGGAGGAGGTAACTAACATGTAAATTGCCTCACCTTTTATTGAAAAGGAAACTTTTAGGAACTAGCTTTTGTATGAAACAGATTTCAAAGAGAATTTAGTAAGACAAAACTTCATAAAAGAAAAATTCCCCAAATATTGATTGTGCAGAAGTGATGTATATTTCTTTTTGTGTGCATGTGTGTTTCAGCTTCCATACTTTATTATTATTTACAGTCAGCAGAAAGGTTATTTTATTTATTTTTAACCATTTATCATTTATTTATTATTATTATTATTTACTTTCAGCAATACGTGGACCGTGAACTCCCTGATATTCAAGCTGGTTTTAAAAAGGCTGAGGAACCAGAGATCAAATTGCCAACATCTGCTGGCTCATGGAAAAAGCAAAAGAGTTCCAGAAAAACATCTATTTCTGCTTTATTGACTATGCCAAAGCCTTGGACTGTGTGGATCACAATAAACTGTGGAAAATTCTAAAAAGATGGGAATACCAGGCCACCTGACCTGCCTCTTGAGAAATCTGTATGCAGGTCAGGAAGCAACAGTTAGAACTGGACATGGAACAACAGACTGGTTCCAAACAGGGAAAGGAGTAAGTCAAGGCTGTATATTGTCACCCTTTTTATTTAACTTATATGCAGAGTACATCGTGAGAAACGCTGGACTGGAAGAAACACAAGCTGGAATTGAGATTGCCAGGAGAAATATCAATAACCTCAGATATGCAGATGACACCACCCTTATGGCAGAAAGTAAAGAAGAGCTAAAAAGCCTCTTGAAAGTGAAAGAGGAGAGTGAAAAAGTTGCCTTAAAGCTCAACATTCAGAAAACGAAGATCATGGCATCTGGTCCCATCACTTCAAGGGAAATAGTGGGGAAACAGTGGAAACAGTGTCAGACTTTATTTTTGGGTGCTCCAGAATCACTGCAGATGGTGACTGCAGCCATGAAATTAGAACACACTTACTCCTTGGAAGAAAAGTTATGACCAACCTAGATAGTATATTAAAAAGCAGAGACATTACTTTGCTGACTAAGGTCCATCTAGTCAAGGCTATGGTTTTTCCAATAGTCATCTATAGATGTGGGAGCAGGACTATGAAGAAGGCTCAGTGCTGAAGAATTGATGCTTTTGAACTGCAGTGTTGGAGAAGACGCTTGAAAGTCCCTTGGACTGCAAGGAGATCCAACCAGTCCATTCTGAAGGAGATCAACCCTGGGATTTCTTTGGAAGGAATGATGCTAAAGCTGAAACTCCAGTACTTTGGGCACCTCATGCGAAGAGCTGACTCATTGGAAAAGACTCTGCTGCTGGGAGCGATTGGGGGCAGGAGGAGAAGGGGACCACCGAGGATGAGATGGCTGGATGGCATCACGGACCCGATGGATGTGAGTCTGAGTAAACTCCTAGAGATGGTAATGGACAGGGAGGCCTGGTGTGCTACGATTCATGGGGTGGCAAAAAGTCGGACATGACTGAGCGATTGAACTGAACTGAACTGAACTGATATATCAACATGAATCCACCATGGGTGTACATGTGTTCCCCATCCTGAACCCTCCCTCCCACCCATATAGTATAATATAAAAAACGAATCATCAGTCCAGGTTCGATGCAAGATACAGGATGCTCAGGGCTGGTGCACTAAGTGATGTATATTTCTTATAAATATTTATAGTGGGATAATTTTATTCTTTATTATAACTTTAAGCGTGCTGAACTTCTCATTGTTGGTGCTGTAATTTCAAGAGCAAGAAGGAATATCAGTCAACAAAAACTTAACAACAATATAGCAAGCCTTGGGATATCAAAGAGTCCTATATGACTGAGTGACTGAACAACAACAGCAGTATAAATTATATAGGATAGAAAAAGTGAGTATTGCAAAGAAGTCATAGAATAATGAACCTGATTACAGAATACTAAAAATATTAAACATCCTGAGTATGTACCAGTTGGTGTACATTAACTAAGAAATGTATTTCATTATATTATTATTTAAAACTTACCGTTTTACATTTTGAGAATGATTTTTGAAAAGTCAATGGGTCATATCTGTGGAATTCATCCAGTATATCTAACCAAAATGCTCATAAGTGTATTATATATAATAAAATAATCAATGCAACACAAAGATATAGTAATAAGGATTCCAAAGAAAGTAATACTATAGGTTGGGAGCTTCTAAGGTGACAGCAGTGGTAAAGAACCTGCCTGCCAATGCAGGAGACACTAGAGATGGATTTGATCTCTGGGTGGAGAATACCCCTTAGAGAAGGATGTGGAGAGAGAGCAAATTAGCCAAGATGGCATGTTTGGGCTCTCTCACATTTTTAAATCATAACTATGTAACAGCCGAGACAATTTTTAGTACTGTACATGTGTGTCACAAGATGCTCAGTTGGTTATGGACTATTTTGTGCACTAGGCCTTTGTGGGCTCCACCCAAGCATGCAGCAGCATTACTGCTGTGTCAGGGCTCTGTTGGGTCAGCCATGAAAGGAGACAATATACTGTGTCTACTGTCATGGCTGCTGTGTCAGCCAGGACAGAGTAAATGTGTTTGCAGTTCCTTCGGCTCCTCAAGTCCCCTTTCAGTTTCTTAGCACATGCCTTGCTTACCCTGGATTCAGCGAAGAGTGTGAACAGCGAGACAAGTGACACTTTGAACAGGATCAGTGAGACATAGGGCATGGCAACCCACCCACGTATTCTTGCCTGGAGAAGCCCATGGACAGAGAAGCCTGGCTGGCTTTGGCCCATAGTGACACAGTTGGACTCGACTGAAGCGACTTAGCATGCACATACACAATACTATAGGTTCAGTTCAGTTCAGTCGCTCAGTCGTGTCCGAATCTCTGCGACCCCATGAATCGCAGCACACCAGGCCTCCCTGTCCATTACCATCTCCTGGAGTTCACTCACATCCATCGAGTCCGTGATGCCATCCAGCCATCTCATCCTGCTCCCAATCCCTCCCGGCATCAGAGTCGTTTCCAATGAGTCAACTCTTCGCATGAGGTGCCCAGAGTACTGGAGTTTCAGCTTTAGCATCATTCCTTCCAAAGAAATTCCAGGGTTGATCTCCTTCAGAATGGATTGGTTGGATCTCTTGCAGTCCAAGGGACTCTCAAGCGTCTTCTCCAACATTGCAGTTCAAAAGCATCAGTTCTTCGGCGCTCAGCCTTTTTCATCAATTCTTCGGTGCTCAGTCCAACTCTCACATGTATTCATGACCACAGGAAAAACCATAGCCTTGACTAGACGGACCTTAGTCGGCAAAGTAATGTCTCTGCTTTTGAATATTCTATCTAGGTTGGTCATAACTTTTTTTTCCAAGGAGTAAGTGTCTTTTAATTTCATGGCTGCAGTCACCATCTGCAGTGATTCTGGAGCCCCTGAAAATAAAGTCTGACACTGTTTCCACTGTTTCCCCATCTATTTCCCATGAAGTGATGGGACCAGATGCCATGATCTTCATTTTCTCAATGTTGAGCTTTAAGTCAACTTTTTCACTCTCCTCTTTCACTTTCATCAGGAGACTTTTTAGCTCTTCACTGTAAGTTATTGTTCACTTATATCTATAAAGTATGAGGGACATATAGGTTGCTTCCATGTTCTAGCTATTGTATTAGTGCTTCAGTGAACATTGGGATATATGTTTCTTTTTCAACTTTGGTTTCCTCAGGGCATATGCCTAGGAGTGGGAATACTGGGTCATATGGTGGCTCCATTCCTAGTTTTATGAGGAACCTCCATACCATCTTGCGTAGTGTCTGTATCAATTTATAATAGTGCACCAATAGTGCAAGAACATTCCTTTTTCTCTACACCGTCTCCAGCACTTACTGTTTGTAGATTTTTTGTAGATGACTATTCTGACTAGTGTGAGGTGGTATCTCATTGTAGTTTTGATTTGCCTTTCTCTAATAATAAGAGATATTAAGGATCTTTTCATGTGTTTCTTAACCATCTGTATGTCTTCTTTGTAGAAATGGCTGCTTAGGTCTTTCTGCCACTTTTTAATTGGGTTGTTTCTCTGGTATTGAGCTGTATTAGCTGTTTGTATATTTTGGAAATTAATCCATTGTCATTTGTTTCCTTTGCTATTATTTTCTCCCATTCTGAGAATTGCCTTTTCACCTTGTTTATAGGTGAAAAGTCCTAAATACAAGACCAGACTATAAAACTCTTGGAGGAAAACATAAACAGAACATTTGATGACATAAATCAAAAGCAAGATCTTCAATGACCCACCTCCTGGAGTAATGGAAATAAAAACAAAAATAAACAAATGGGACCTACTTAAAATATTTTGAACAGGAAAGGAAAAATAAATCTTTTTAAAAAGAAAACTGATTTGAAAAACCTGATTTTTCAAAATTATTGAGAAATCAAAGCAGATTTCTTCAATCCTTATTTCAGCTCCTATTTCCTGATCCATTAGTCCTTGTGCTCTAACTTAGGTAGCAGAGAATAAATCAGGCTTCTCACACAACTGATTAGAGAAGATTTTGACAGTACATTTAGCAATCAGATAAAAACTTTTAGAAATAAACATTCTTACAAAGTACTACACTTAGCATTGCAATAGAACATAATATCTAATTGCAGTAATTAGCACAGCCCTTGTTTAACCCTTTTTCCTCTTTCTTCTAAAGTTACTCCCTTTTACCTTTGTTTTACATTGTGTGCATATTTTTCATATATTTTCTACTATATATTTTTCATAGAATGCGGTGAGACATAATTTTAAGACAAAGTATTTGTCAGCCTACATCAAATAATAAAGAATGGTTTCTACAAGATTCAGAAATAAACTGTGAATGCCAATATTTTGCTTTAGTGCTCAAATTACAGTTGGGAAAGAACTTCAGCCAGTGTCTTGTGATTTAATAGCTATAGTTTTGCTTTTGCAAATGGATATGCTTATCTTTTTCAATTCTGGAGTACATTTCAGTAATTCCTTTCTAAATCCCTTTAATAATCATTACTAACTAATGCAGTTGTTATTTGCATGGTTTCACCATATTTAAGAATTTGTTTTGAAAATTGTATACTCATAGGCTAATCTCTGGAGTGAGGTGGTTATATGTTAAATGTGATTTACAAGTGGAAAAAAGTGTCACAGATACTTAATTTGACTTACTAATGGTCAGCATGTGGCAGAACTGGGAAAAGTTCATGGCCCTTGCTCAGTGTTTACACTGCTCAGCAATACCTATTGTAAGGGCCAATAAAAACATTGCATTCATATTAAAAAAATGTTTCCTACATTTTGTTACCAAATAAAAAATTATTATAAAAATATGAACACCTGTGATGGATTCATGTCAATATATGGCAAGACCAATACAATATTGTAAAGTAAAATAAATAAGTAAAAATAAATTTTAAAAAGAAAATTAAAAGAACAAAAACAAAAAATGTGTATTAAGTGATAACAAGCTTCTTGTAACTAGTGATATTAATGAAAAGAAACACCTTATACCTGTGTAGATTTTATAACTCCTTAACCAATTTTAACATATATTAGCATTTTAATATCTTAAAATTCATTTATTGTTTTGGACAAAAAGGTTTTTTCATTAAAAAAATCTCAAAAGATAACCTGTGTGTGTGTATGTGAGTGTGTGTGTTAACTGCTAAACCATGTCCATCTCACCAGGCTCCTCTGTCTATAGAATTTTCCAGACAAGAATACTGGAGTTGGTTGCTATTCCCTTCTCTAGGGGAGCTTTACAACTCAGGGATCAAACCCACGTCTCCCATGCGCCTATGTTGCAGGCAGATTCTTTACCATCTTGGACTTTCAAATCCCAAGATGGCCTTAGTAGTGTTTATTTGTCTTTGACTTCACTAGAAACAAATTAGATTTTATTGTGACAGCTGTCATATAAGCATGTATTTTAAAAGAAACTTCTAAAAAGTGATGGGTTTTGTGTAGTAGTTTTAATATCAAAGTTGCAAGAGAAAAGATTTTGGCATATTATTCTTTATTATTTCAAGAAGTGTAAAAACACAACTGAAACATAGAGGGGAAAAAAAAGTTTGCACACTCTGTGTGGAAGAAAAGCTGTGACAGAATAAGTCAAAAGTGATCTGCAAAGTTTCATGCTGGAGATTTCTTGCTGCATGTTTTTCCATGGTCCTGTAGACCAGTTGAAGTTGATAGCAATCAAATTAAGTCATTAACTGAGAACAGTCAACTATAAACCATACCAGAGATAGCCAATGCACTCAAAATATCCAAATCAAACACTAAAAATCATTTTCACCAGCTTGGTTATGTTCATTGCTTTGATCTTTGGGTTCCATATAAGGTAAGTGAAAAAAACCTTCTTAACCATATTTCCAGATTTGATTTTCTACTCGAACATTAAAAAAAAATCAATTTTTAAAATAAACAGTGATAGACAATGAAAAATGGATACTGTGCAATAATGTGGAATGGAAGAGACCATAGAGCAAGAAATATGAACAAACACTAACTACACCAAAGGGTGGTTCTTCATCCAAAGAAGGCAAGGTTGTGTATATGATGAGGTTGGAAGGTAGCCCTCTATTATGGGCTTCCTTCTGGAAAACCAAGTGACCAATTCCAAAGAGTACTACTCTTAATTAGATCAGCTGAAAGCAGCAGTTGTTGAAAATTTAATCAACATAAAATGCATAATATTCCATCAGGATAACACAAGACTGTACGTTTCTTTGATTACCAGGCAATAAATATTTTAGCTTTCCTGGAAAAGTTCTGATTCATCTGCTGCATTCACCAGGCACTGTATTTATGGGTGTTCATTTATTTCAGTCTTTACAAGATTGTCTTAATTGAAAAATATCTCAATCCCCTCAAAGACTGTAAGAGATATCCAGAACAGTTCTCTGCTCCAGTAAGACAAAAAGTTATGAGAAGATGGAAAAGTTTTGGGCAGGTGCCTAAAAAATGGCAGAAAGTTGGTGGAACAAAATTGAATGCTTTGTTCAATAAAGTCCTTAGTGAAAATGAAAACTGAGCCTTTTCTTTTACTTCAGAAACAGAGGGAACTTTCTTGCCAACCCAATAATTAACTATTTTGTATGTAACATATATACAGGGGCTTCCCTGGTGGCTCAGAGGTTAAAACATCTGCCTGCAATGTGAGAAACCTGGGTTCAATCCCTGGGTTGGGAAGATCCCTTGGAGAAGGAAATGGCAACCACTCCAGTATTCTTGCTACAAAATCCCATGGACGCAGAAGCCTGGGGGCCTACAGTCCACGGGGTCACAAAGAGTCAGACACGACTGAGCGACTTCACTTCATTTCACTTTAACATATATACAGAAAAATCGTATACACACACAGACAAGTATATGCTGTTCAGTGATTTATTACAATGTCTACCGTCATATGGGCTTCCCTAAAGACTCAGTGGGTAAAGAATCTGCCTGAAATCCAGGAGACACAGGAGATGTGGGATCAAGAAGATCCCCTGGAGTAGGAAATGGCAACCCATGTCAGTATTCTTGCCTGAAAAACCCAATGGACAGAGTAACCTGGCAGGCTACAGTCCAAAGGGTCACAAAGAGTTAGAAACGACTAAATCAATTATGCATACATGAACACTACCATCATATGGGGCAAAATCAGAATGCTTCTTTGACCCAGGGGCCTCTCTCATAACCTTTCCTGTTACTAAATACTTTCTTTCCTCCAAAGAGAGATCCAGACCTGATGTACACAGTGATGATTTTCTTGCACTGGTTTGGTTTTACTACAAAAGTCTGAAGCTCTAAATGCTATAATTTTGCCTGTTTCCTAAATTTTATATAAAGAAAATTATACAACAGTCTTTTCTGTCTGGCTTCCCTCATTTATATTTGTGAAATTCATGCATGTTGTTCATTTGTATTGCTACATAAAATTGTTATATGAATATAACACAATTTATATATATTTTAGTATGAAAAGAACTGCAGAATATTTCCAGTATAAGGATTTTATGAATAATGCATCAATGAATATATTGTTCATTTATTTTATGCACATATGTATGCTTTTACATTGAAAAATACTGAGTAGCAGATCTACTGGGTCTGTGGATATGAGTTTATTCAACATTGGTAAATAATAGAAAATTATTTGCCAAAGAAACGGTATGAATTTATACTGCTCCTAGAATTTTAAGAGTTGCCATTTTGTTACAGCCTGACAAACATGTGTATTATATTCTTATTTTTAGGCATTCTGATAACTGAGCAGTGGTATCTCAATGGGCTTTTAATTCCTAGTTTCTGTGCTTTTCTGGGGAGATTAAACACATATTTATTGGCTAATTATTCCCTGATGCTGGGAGAGATTGAGAGCAGGAGGAGAAAGGGACGACAGAAGTTGAGATGGCTGGATGGCATCATCAACTCGATGGACACGGGTTTGTGTGGACTCCGGGAACTGGTGATGGACAGGGAGGCCTGGCATGCTGTGGTTCATGGGGTCCCAGAGTCGGATACGACTGGGCAACTGAACTGAACTGAACTGGTAGCTTAGCTGGTAAAAATCCACCTGCAATGCAGGAGACCCTGGTTCAATTCCTGGGTTGGGAAGATCCCCTGGAGAAGGAACAGCTACTCAGTATTCTGGCCTAGAAATCAGTTGGACATGACTGTGTGACTTTCACTTTCTTTACAAAAATAAATGAAAAATTTTAATATGGTCCAAATATTTTTATTTAGTGCTTTTATTTTATTCTGTTTAATAGTTTCTTTCCCCTCTCCAAAGTATTAAAATATTATTCTGCATTAATTTCTAAGTACTTAATTTTTCTTCTTTCATGATTTTATTTACTATAATCCTAGAGGGAGCTAGTGGTAAAGAATCCACCTGCAAATTTAGGAGACTTAAGAGACAAGACTGTGAGGTGGATCACAGAGGATCCTGCTGTGATTTATGTCGGAGAGTGTTTTGCCTATGTTCTCCTCTAGGAGTTTTATAGTTTCTGGTCTTACGTTTAGATCTTTAATCCATTTTGCGCTAATTTTTGTGTGTTGTGCTAGAAAGTGATCTAGTTTCATTCTTTTACAAGTGGTTGACCAGTTTTCCCAGCACCACTTGTTAAAGAGATTGTCTTTACTCCATTGTATATTCTTGCCTCCTTTGTAGAAGATAAGGTGTCCATAGGTGTGTGGGTTAATCTCAGGGCTTTCTATTTTGTTCCATTGATCTATATTTCTGTCTTTGTGCCAGTACCATACTGTCTTAATGACTGTGGCTTTGTAGTAGAGCCTGAGGTCAGGCAAGTTGATTCCTCCAGTTCCATTCTTCTTTCTCAAGATTGCTTTTGCTATTCGAGGTTTTTGTATTTCCATACAAATCTTGAGATTATTTGATCTAGTTCTGTGAAAAATACTGCTGGTAGCTTGATAGGGATTGCATTGAATCTGTAGACTGCTTTGGGTAGTATACTCATTTTCACTATATTGACTCTTCTAATCCATGAACATGGTATATTTCTCCATCTATTAGTATCCTCTTTGATTTCTTTCATCAGTGTTTTATAGTTTTTGATATATAGGTTTTTAATTTCTTTAGGTAGGAATATTCCTAAGTATTTTATTCTTTTCGTTGCAATGGTGAACGGAATTGTTCCCTTAACTTCTTTTTCTACTTTCTCATTATTAGTGTATACAAATGTAAGGGATTTCTCAGTGTTGATTTTATATGTTGCAACTTTACCATATTCATTGATTAGCTCTAGTAGTTTTCTGGTGGAGTCTTTAGGATTTTCTCTGTAGAGGATCATGTCATCTGCAAACAGTGAGAGTTTTACTTCTTCTTTTCCAATTTGGATTCCTTTTATTTCTTTTTCTGCTCTGATTGCTGTGGCCAAAACTTCTAGAACTATATTGGATAGTAGTGGTGAAAGTGGGCACCCTTGTCTTGTTCCAGACTTAGGGGAAATGCTTTCCATTTTTCACCGTTGAGGATAATGTTTGTTGTGAGTTTGTCATATATAGCTTTTATTATGTTGAGGTACGTTCCTTCTATGCCTGCTTTCTGGAGAGTTTTTATCATAAATGGATGTTGAATTTTGTCAAAGGCCTTCTCTGTATCTAGTGAGATAATCATATGACTTTAATTTTTCAATTTGTTAATGTGTCGAATTACATTGATTGATTTGCAGATATTGAAAAATCCTTGCATCCCTGGGATAAAGCCCACTTGGTCATGGTGTATGATCTTTTTAATGTGTTTTTGGATTCTCCATCTCTGAATCAGGAAGATCCTCTGGAGGAGAGTATGGCTACCCAATCCAGTATTCTTGTCTGGAGAATCCCACAGACAGAGGAACCTGGAAGGCTACAATCCAGGTCATAAATTTTCCAGCATGACTGAAGTGACTTAGCATGCTATCCAAAATTAAATTTTGCATACAGTGTGAAACAAGAGTCATTCTTTTTTCCCCATATGGATTTAGTATTGTCCAGCACAATTTTTTCAGTAAGATGTTTCTTCCCAACTGTTTTGTTTTGGGTAAGACATTTTAATCATGTACCAAGTAGACATATGTGCCTAGGTATTTATTCCCGGCTCTTTATTTTATTGTTTTGATTGGTTTTTCTATTCCTGAACAATCCCTCATTGGTTTAGTTCCTGCAATTAAAACAAACAAACAAACAAAAGAATCCTTGATATTTGTTAGAGCAAACATTATCTTTTTTTTTTTTAATATATTTTGGCCACCCTTAAATCACTGTGTTTCTATAAATTTCTAAATTACTTTGTCAATTGTCAAAGCAAAAAGTTAAATTTTTGTTTTAATTTTTAATAAACCTTCTATTTAAGTATGACATAAGTAGAAATATGAACAAACTGTTCAATAATATTCAATTTTACTTTTTAATGTATTAACTTAACAATCATCTAGATTTAAAATATAGACAATTACTGGCATACCAGAAGCTCCCTTTATGCCCTATTAATTTCTTCTGTGGTTGGACTTTCTATTTTCTTGAGAGTAACTATCTGATGCACCTAGGTGTTGGTTTTGGTCTTGCTTGTTTGAAGTTTTCTTTAATTTTTAAATTTATTTTTAATTGGGGGAATTTGGTTTACAATGTCATGTTGGTTTCTGCTGTACAACACACATCACGATAATTTTATATATATATATATAAAATCTCCCTTTTGAGCCTCCCTCCCCTCTAGCAGTCCCATCTGTTTTGCTTGCATTTAGACTGTCAGTGTTTAGTTAGTGTTTACTGAGCTTTTAAAAGCTTTTCCATTTTTTTTCTCCTGTCCCCATGAGGTCTCAGCTATATATATTTCTTTATGTCTCTTCTCTATTTTCTTCTCTGTGTTCCAATCTGTATTTTCTCTACTAACCTTTCTTTAGTTCAGTAATCCACTTTTCTGCTATAACTAGAATAGTTTTAAAAATCATTTATTACATGCATTTAAGTTTTTCAAGTTTGACTGTTTTTCCTCAGATAAAATCATTCATATATACTCTATTTTCTTAGTTTATAGTTTAAAAAATGCATTTCTATCTGATAATTCCAGAATCTAGATCACTTATTTGTTCTCTCTCTCTCTCTCTCTTTTTTTAAATTAATATTTTATTTCATTCTTTCTTGACATACCTGGATAACTATTGAGTATGGGCTATTGTTGAGGGTTAGGTGGCTATAATTTTTTTCAAGAAGGAATTTTAAAAAATCTGGAAAGCAGATATTGTGGAAATTAGACTGTGGCAAATAGTTTTCTCTTAGTCCTGAAATAAACCTTGCCCTAGTGTTTAATTCCTGAATTTTCAGTGAAAGCCTGATCTGTTAACAAGATTGCTCTGTCTTGTTTTCTCAGGATCTCCAATTGTATCTCCCAAGATTCATAAATTTTCTAATCAGCTCTTTAGCTGCCCAGCTATTTCTGTCCTCTTGGTCTATCCCAAATTTGCACTGCTATGCTTGGTGAAATATCTCAAATGGACATTATTCTTCTCTCCAAGATCTTGGTTCAGAGGCTCTGAACTCTTAACTTCTGTATCCTCAAACCAGTGCACCTGTAGCAAGCTCTGCACTGATGAGTTTTGCTTGTCCTCTATTTCTTGTGCTGTGAACGAGCAAATGCCCATCTTGGTCCTCTCAAACCTTTGATCTTTTGGTTTCCCTTTTAAATCTTTATTTGCTTATTTTTTGTTTTCAGTTTTCAAAGCTACTTTTAGTTGAAGAGTCAGTATGACTATTCTGTAAAGACCAAAAGTCGAGTCTTCTCATCTAAACTCCAGACCATATCATCACCCTCATGTCAAGAAATTTAGTAGCTTTGAAATTATTTTTTTCATTTTCTAATTCTTTTGACTCCTTCCTGTTCTGTATGCTCCATCCAGTAAGTATACAGGTGGATCTAAATCCCACCAATTATAAACATATGTCCTTCCTTTAACTCTCCAAGATCAGCCACAACATTTTGATTCCCATTTTATTACTTCCTCACCTCCCATTCATTCCTCAAAGAAGTTCATTTTGGTTTCAAATATCTTCATTCTATTGAATATACTATGCCTAATATTGCCAGTTACCTCTTTGTTGCTAAATAACTAGTTTTTGTTGTTTGTTTGTTTGTTTTTTACTCTTTTTTCTTTTTGACTACTTACCAGCTTCTGACAGTCAGCTACTTCATCTCAAAATATTGCTATTCTTTGTATGTTGCTTCTTCTAGTACTATTTTCAACTGTTTGTCTTATTTCTGTGTAGGATTTTTTTTTTTTTCAATTTCTTAAGCAACTCTAATCTAGTCTTCTAATCTCATGTTTAAAATTTGGTTTAATTATTGAATATTCTATCCATATAAAAATGTTTTTCATTTGTTATCTTTGTCTCTCTTATTAGTAACAGTGTTGATTGACATTCTGATGTATGTACTTATTTCCCTGTCAGTTTTTCTGTATATGTATGCATTGTTACAAACATACTGAAAATTTTGAATACTGTCAGTTTCATATTGATGGTAGTATCTATTCTTATCATTTCCTCCAATAATACTGTCTTTCAGTTTTATGTTACTGAAATTCCACACATTATTAATTTTCTTGTAGATAAACTCTTGATTTTTTTTTCCCTTTTACAAACAGTGCTGATTGGACGTTCTTATACATGTCTTTTGGTACACATGCATGCACATTTGGTTAAGTATATAATTAGACCTGGGCTTCCCTAGTTGCTCAGAGGTAAAGAATCCATTTGCCAGTGCAGGAGACATGGGTTTTAACTTTGAGTTGAGAAGATTCCCTGGAGAAGAAAATGGCAATGCAATCCAGTATTCTTGCAAGGGAAATCCCATGGACAGAGTAATCTGATGGGTTACAGTCCATCGGGACAAAAAAAAAAAAAAGAAGAAGAAGAAGAAGAAGTTGAGCATAACTTAGTGGCTAGACCGCAACAACAAATACTTAGAACTGTAATTGGGAAATTATATGACATAAATAATTTAAACTTTAGAAAATAATTCTAAATTTAATTTTTAAATTACTTCTAGATATTATGTGTAAAAATTATTGTTGTTCCATCGTTCTACATTCTTATGATACTTGGTATGATCTGACATTTTGATCTCTGTCAATCCATGCTTGCTCTTCTTATGTCTTAAATGCAAGTATTTTTAACAGTTACTTTAAAAAAATCACTCCCATTTCATTTAGAACTGATAAAATCCTCTCCCATTTGCCACTTATATTTTGTGGTTTAAAATGCATATTTCATCATGGACTTCCCTGCTCTGTTTTATATTTATTTATAATTATTTTCTGACACTTTTACTTAAATTTGCCAACATCAATAAAAATTTATTTTGCACAAAAGCTAAGTCATCTACCTTGTTAGAATTGTTCCTATGATTCTTAACTCAATAAACTGTGCCACCAAACACCAAGTCACCTAAGTAAAAAATATGGGCATGATCTTTAATTTCTTCTCTTATTAATCAACTATGTACCCTCAATCTCCAAGTCCTATTTGTTTTCTCTATAACTGATTTCTCTAACCTATTTACTTCTTTATGTTCCTGTTTAAAATTGTGTATTTTCAGACATAAGTAACACCAAAAATCAGACAGTCATAATAAGAAATGATGCAAGAGGACAATCTAGGGGAGGGTGTACCTTACTTTATCTTCTAGTGGGGGAATATATATATATATATATATATATATATATATATACACACACACACACACACACATACTTGAAAGAGCTGGAGTAAATTGCAGAAAATTAGCTATGTAAATAAAATTTGGCTTTATTAATTTTATGACAAAAATCACAATGGATTCAAAAGGATAACAACTTTGAAATAAACAGTGACTTATTATTTGGTGCAATACAACCCAATGATGGTGTCTTAGTTGTAACATCTATATCCAGCTCATGTGATGTCATTTTGCTCTCACTATTTTGTTAGCATTGTAAAACTTACAGTGTTATAAACTTAAGTTTGTGTGTTCCCTACTCTCCTTTGGTAGTTCAATATTTTGACTATTTTTATGTATTTACTTGACCTGGAAAATGTGATTAATTATAAATTTATTTCAAAACAAAATTATTTTTCTTTGCATCTTTGTGGCAAGCTCTCAGTAATTATGCCTTTCTGAAAGCCTAAAACCACTGGTACCTATCTTCTTGCTCCCTCACTTCAGTCTTTTTCACTCTCATGTCATATGCTCCAAAAAAAATGTCCAAATACAGTTTATCTTCCCATATATGTTAATTTTGAGAGAGGAAATACAGTAATCATAAAAAGACATTCATGTCTTTGTATCAATGAATAATTTATAGTGGGTTTTCACAATAAATTATTCATTGACATTCAATTTATACATCAATCTTGCTGAGTTTGTTATATGTGTATGTTAGTCACTCAGTCGTGTCTGACTCTGCAGGCCCATGGACTGTAGTCTTCCAGGCTCCTCTGCCCATTTGATTCTCCAGGCAAGAATACCAGAGTTTGTTGCCATTGCCTTCTCCAGAGAATTTTCCCAACCCAAGGATTAAATCCAGGTCTCCTGCATTGTAGGCAGATTCTTTACTGTCTGAGCCACCAGGGAAGCCCCTATACATAAACAAACTATATATATGTATATATAACTATGTATCAATATAATAATGTGCATTAGTATATATAAATAATACATAAATATATACATCCCTGAGAAATCCACTCATTCATCCTTGTTATGCTAACTGTATTATTTAGGGCATGTAACACTAGTTGCTTAACAAATAAATCCTCAAATCATAATGGCTAAATCCAACTGAAGCTAATTTCCTGGTTACATAAAATATAATAAAATGTTCAATAGATCACAAATCACCTCTAAGTAATAGTTCTAATCTTACTAAAGCCTTCAATGATTTACATTGAATCAATTGAATTCATTTGGAAGATTAAAAAAAATGAGAGTGTGAAAGATTGCATTCAAGAGTTTTCATTTTAATTTATGTATTAATGGGCTCAGAATAGAAATGACAGATATCAACTCCATCATCATTAAATAGACAAATATTATCTGGTATACAGAGTAATGTATAGATATAAGTGTCTCACCATAAAGAAGGCTGAACACTGAAGAACTGATGCTTTCAAACTGTGGTAGTGGAGAAGATTCTTGAGTCCCTTGGACAGCAAGGAAAACAAACCAGTCAACTCTAATGGAAGTCAATCCTGAATATTCATTGGAAGGACTGATGCTGAAGCTGAAGCTCCAGTAATTTGTCTACTTGATGTGAAGAGATGATTCATTGAAAAATACTCTGATGGTGGGAAAGAATGATGACAGTAAAAGAAGTGGGCAACAACCAGTGAAATGATTGGATGGCATCACAAAGTCAATGGACATGAGTTTGAGCACACTTTGGGAGACAGTAAAGGAAGCCTGGCATGCTGCAATCCATGGGGTTGCAATTAACTGGACATGACTTAGCAACTGAACAACAACAACAGATCTGGTTTCCACTAATAACACTCTCTGCCACAATAGAAAACTACTGGACTAAACACTTAATTGTGTTAAATAATCCACTCCTTCCATCCCCTACTTTTTAAATCATAATTTCTGCCTATACATGCACACATTCACAATCCTTGGGAATTTGGTACTAGCTTTGTACTTTCTAAACTTTTTTTTTTTTTTTTTAGAAGAGATCACACTGCTCAATGGAGATGAGCTGCTTCTTACATCTTGCACATCATATTATATGTTGCTGGCCTCAGAGTAGGCACTTACCGGTTGATTGTTAAGATGTATTTTAAAGATTGCTTTATGATATGTATTATTTCTCTGAGTTGTTCATTCAGATATTTTCTATATAGTTGTTGTTCAGTGCCTAATTTGTGTCTAACTGTTTGTGACCTCCTGAATGCCAGGCTTCTCTGT
Source organism: Nanger dama (assembly GCA_917880005.1). NCBI lineage: Eukaryota > Metazoa > Chordata > Mammalia > Artiodactyla > Bovidae > Nanger > Nanger dama. The sequence continues at coordinate 2,261,909 of CAKJTW010000045.1, forward strand.
CCTTCACTATCTCCCTGAGTTTACTCGAACTCAAGCCTATAGAGGCAGTGATGCCATCATACTATCTCATCTTCTGTTGCCCACTTCTCCACTTGCCCTCAACCTTTCCCAGCATCAGGGTCTTTTCCAATGACTCAGCTATTTGCATCAGGTGGCTTAAGTATTGAATCTTCAGCATTAGTCCTTCCAAATAATATTCAAGATTAATTTCCTTTAGGATGGACTGTTTTGATCTCCTTGTAGTCCAAAGGATGCTCAATAGTCTTTTCCAGCACCACAATTTGAAAGCATCAGTTCTTCAGTGCTCAGCCTTCTTTATGTTCCAACTCTCAAACCCATATATGCCTACTGAAAAACCATAGTTTTGACTATACAGATTGTTCAAAGCAAAGTGTTGTATCTGCTTTTTAATATGCTAATATGCTGTCTAGGTTTGTCATACCTTTCCTTCCAAGGAGTAAGCATCTTTTAATTTCATGGCATCAGTCACTGCCCACAGTGATTTTGGAGCCCCAGAAAATAAAATTTTTCACTGTTTCCACTTTTTTTCCCCATCTATTTACCATGAAATGATGGGACTTGGTTCCGTGATCTTATTATTATTTTTTTAATGTTGAGCTTTAAACCTGCTTTTCAACCTCTTCTTTCACATTCATCCAGAGGCTCTTTAGTTCATCTTCATTTTTTTGCCAATATAGTTTTATTATCATTGAAAAAGCAAGAGAGTACTAGAAAAGACATCTACTTCTGCTTTATTGACTATACCAAAGCCTTTGACTGTGTGGATCACAATAAACTGCTGAAAATTCTTAAAGAGATGGGAATACAGACCACTTGACCTGCCTCTTGAGAAATCTGTATGCATGTCAGGAAGCAACAGTTAGAACTGGACATGGGACAACAGGCTGATTCCAAATAAGAAAAGGAGTATGCCAAGGCTGTATATTGTCACCCTGCTTATTTAACTTATGTGCAGAGTACATCATGAGAAATTGTGGGCTGGATGAAGCACAAACTGGAATCAAGATTGCCAGGAGAAATATCAATAACCTCAGATAAGCAGATGACATCACCCTTATGGCAGAAAGTGAAGGGGAACTAAAGAGTCTCTTGATGAAAGTGAAAGAGGAAAGTGAAAAAGTTGGCTTAAAGCTCAATATTCAGAAAACGAAGATCATGTCATCTGGCCCCATCACTTCACGGCAAATAGATGGGGAAACAATGGAAACAGTAACAGACTTTATTTTGGGGGGCTCCAAAATTACAGCAGACAGTGACTGGAGCCATGAAATTAAAAGACGCTTGCCCCTTGGGAGAAAAGTAATGACCAACCTAGAAAGTATATTAAAAAGCAGAAACATTACTTTGCCAACAAAGTTCCATCTAGTCAATGCTATGGTATTTCCAGTAGTCATGTATGGATGAGAGAGTTGGACGATAAAGAAAGCTGAGCACTGAAGAACTGATGCTTTTGAACTGTGGTGTTGGAGGAGACTCTTGAGAGTCCCTTGGACTCCAGAGAGATCCAACAAGTCCATCCTAAAGGAAATCTGTCTTGAATATTAATCAGAGGGAAAGATTCTAAAGCTGAAGCTCTAATACTTTGGCCACCTGATGAGAAGAACTGCCTCACTGGAAAATACCCTGATTCAGGGAAAGATTGAAGGTGGGAGGCAAAGGGGACAACAGAGGATGAGATTGTTGGATGGCATCACTGACTCAATGGACATGAGTTTGAGTAAACTTTGGGAATTAGTGATGGACACGGAAGCCTGCATTCCAGGGGGTCTCAAAGAGTCAGACAAGACTGAGTGGCTGAACTAACTGACTAATCTGCTTACCTGAGGTTATTTATATTTCTCCTGTCAATCTTGATTCTAGTTTGTCATTCATCCAGTCCAGAAGTTTGCATAACATATCTGCATATAAGGTTAATAAACAGGACGCAATATACAACCTTGTTGTACTCCTTTCCCAATTTTAAGATAGTCAGTTGTTCCATGTAAGATTCTAACTATTGTTTCTTGACCCATATAGAGGTTTCTCAGGAGACAGGTAAGGTGGTCTGGTATTCACATCTCTTGAAGAATTTTTCACACAGTTTGTTGTGATCCACACAGTCAAAGGTTTTAACATAATCAATGAAGCAGAAGTAATTTTTTTTTCAGGAGTTCCCTTGCTTTCTATGATACAATGAATGTAGAAACCATAACTGAAAATGACACTTGTACCACAATATTCACTGCAGCAGTATTTACAATAGGTAGGATGTGGAAGGAGCATAGATATCCATGGACAGATGAATAGATAAGGAAGTGTGGCACATGGACACAATGGAATATTGCTAAGCTATAAAAAGGAGTGCATTTGAGTCAGTTCCAATGAGGTGGATGAACCTATGGCCTATTATACAGAGTGAACCAAGCCAAAAGAGAAATACAAATGTTATATATTAACACATTTATATGGAATCTAGAAAGATAGTACTAATGATCCTACATGCAAGTCAGGAAAGGAAACATAAAGAACAGACTTTTGGACACAGTGGCTGATGGAGAAGGTGAAATGGTTTGAGAAAATAGCATTGAAACATATACATTACCATAAATAAAATAGATAGCCAGTAGAAGTTTGATGTTCAGCATAGGAAACCCAAAGCTTGTGCTCTGTGACAATCTAAAAGGATGGGGTGCAGTGGGAGGTGGCGTTGGGGATCAAGAGGGAGAGGACACATGTATATCTATGGCTGACTCATGTTGATGTATGGCAAAAAGAATCACAATATAGTAATTTACTTGTTCTCTAATTAAAAAAAAAAAAAAAAAGAAAGTGAAAAATAAATAAATAAAACAACCAGGACATGGAAGCAAGATAGATGGCCATCAACAGATAAATGAATAAAGAGGCTAATTACTTTGCACTATCTACTATCTTCCAACTTTTATTCACCTCTAACTCATATTTTCATACCTATGTGCTATATTCTAATTATCTCATTTGAATCTTTTAATTTGCTCTTTAATCTATCTGTGAATTTTCTTTTGTTTCATTAATTATATTTTACATCTAAAATTTCAGTCTGTTTCTATTTAAAAGTCTGCCTATACTTATTTTATCAAATGTTATTCTTTCATCATTTTAAGCATATTTATGTTACAATCCCTTTCTGATTATTCAGCTATTATCAACTCGTGCTATTTTATATGTGAACTCTTTCTCATAATAATGTGTTTTCTCATATGGTCTGCAATTATTTTGTATCCATGTTCTGCTTAGCTTGAGTCTTTTATTCTGTATATTTTGAATTTTCAAAATATTTAAATATAATTGTTTCTCTTTAGCTTCTGTGAGGTAACTAAATAATTTTCATTGTCTTATCAGATTTTTTCCCTTAGGTATTATAACTTTGGATTCCCTACTTACACACATCTATGCCTGTGGTTTTATTTCTTCACCTCAAAGCTCAGAAACAAGAAAAACACTCATAACTGCTGGATAATGGAAAAAATGATTTTTAGATCATGAAGATAGGTAGCATTTTTGGTTCAGACTAAATACCAGAAGTTTCTTCTGCAACTTTTATTCATAATTGGATGCTGAGAATCTCTTAATGGTTTAAACACTTTATGGATCCCTATATTGTGAACCTTACCTACCATTTTGAAGTAAATTCTTTATTTCAAGCATCTGGGCGAATTGTCTTTCTTTGGTCTGACTTGGGTGTGCATTGTAAATATTTTATCAATCAATTTTTGTGTGCATGTATATAGTTGATAGGATGAATTTGAGCACAGTCTGTCATATTGCTAGAATAAAATCATTAGTTTTAGAGAAGAAATGATTTGGTTATGATTATGCACACATGCTCAGTTGCTTCAGTCATGTCCGACTCTTTTCAATTCCATGGACTGTAGCCTGCCAGGCTCCTCTGTCCGTTGGATTCTCCAGGGAAGAATTACTGACATGCCCTCCTCCAGGGAATCTTCCCAACCCAGAGATCAAACCCATGTCTCTTACATTTCCTGCACTGACAGGTGAGTTTTTTTTTTGTTGTTTTCTTCTTAGCATTAGTGCCACCTGGGAAGCCCCAAGAGCAGTAATGAGCATAGAATATATAAGCATGGATAAAAAAAAAAAAATCCTGTTTATTTCTAGGTGAAAAAAATCAAAGTATGCAACTTTAAACTGTGATTTATATGTGTGTGTGTGTGTGTGTGTGTGTGTGTGTGTGTGTGTGTGTGTGTGTGTGTGTGTGTGTATACACATTATATGACATACAGACCCTTTCTATTCTTCTTGGATTGGATATCTGGAGGCAGTATTCCAATATTTTGCATGAAGATGCAAAGGTGCTAGAAAGGACACTTTATATTATTACTCTGAAATTTGGAGAGCAGCTGGATTCATTGAAAGAAAGTTAAATCCATTTAAATATTTCCTTAATTAAATTATTTTCCATTTTCCTCCTAATAGACTTCCACCTACTTTTGAGTGTTCGAACTCCTTCAACAAACATGCTTACCACAGGGAAAAATATAAACTTCCTTGAGTACATGAGCACACACCTAGTTTGAAGGTTGGTATTTCCTATTGAAATAATATCTGAAGTGTGACAAAGAGATAAGCTTGATTTTTAACAAGAACACACTACTATATATATTCTAAGTGATTTTGGTTGGACTTTCTGCCTCTACATATGAATGCAGAACTTCAGCAACTGCCTGTGTCTTCTCAGAAGGTTCCAAAAGGTTACCACGAGGGGTTTGCGAGTTCTGTCTTGAAAGTGATTGACCTCTTCTCTTTCATTCCTTGGCTCCCCAAGTAATGAACCGTTTAGGTTCATTCCTCTTCATTCTTTTACCCGCTTTAGATCCCATCATGTCTCCAACGCAGCGGACATTCTCTCATTGCTCTGAACCCACTGTGTTCATCTAACATTTCTACTGCCCACAAAATGTGTTTTTTGTGTACTTTCCTACTACCTGCAATGTGGCACTTAGTTGTTTAGTTTGCCAACAAGTTTCTGTAAAATAAGGAAAATGCTTTTTATTTCTATATAATTTACTCAAAAATGTAATGACAATCTAGAGCTACTGTTCCCCAATGTCTTACAACAGCCACAGGAAACCACCAATGTAGTTTTCCCTACCTCTATGTGATTCAGACACTTGTTAGTTGCAGATTGGGTCAAAATAAATCAAATTTCCTTAGTCTTTCTTTAAAGAGATTTCTATCAGTTCCATTCTGTCCCACAGCTTCTGCATGCATGGCAGTAACCACAACATAGAATATATCCTAATCATATCCTAAAGAGAAAAAGAGCATAAGTAAAAAATAAAAACAACAAAAATTATATTATCCAAAGTAATTATGTTTAAATATTAACATTATATCAGCATTAAGAATTATTCAAGAAAAATATCATGGTTTTGTATGATATAAAATTAGAGGAAGCTAGGAAACAGTGGCGGAGAAGGCAGTGGAATCCCACTCCAGTACTCTTGCCTGGAAAACCACATGGACGGAGGAGCCTGGTGGGCTGCAGTCCATGGGGTCGCTAAAAGTCGGACACAACTGAACGACTTCACTTTCACTTTTCACTTTCATGCATTGGAGAAAGAAATGGCAACCCACTCCAGTGTTCTTGCCTGGAAAATCCCAGGGAAGGGGAGCCTGGTGGGCTGCCGTCTATGGTGTTACACAGAGTCGAACACGACTGAGGCGACTTAGTAGCAGGAAACAGTGGAAACAGAGTCAGACTTTATTTTGGGGGCTCCAAAATCACTGCAGATGGTGACTGCAGCCATGAAATTGAAAGACGCTTACTCCTTGGAAGAAAAGTTATGACCAACCTAGATAGCATATTCAAAAGCAGAGACATCACTTTGTCAACAAAGGTCTGTCTAGTCAAGGCTATGGTTTTTCCTGTGGTCATGTATGGATGTGAGAGTTGGACTATGAAGAAGGCAGAGTGCCAGATAATTGATGCTTTTGAACTGTGGTGTTGGAGAAAACTCTTGAGAGTCCCTTGGACTGCAGGGAGATTCAACCTGTCCATTCTGAAGGAGATCAGCCCTGAGATTTCTTTTGAGGGAATGATACTGAAGCTGAAACTCCAGTACTTTGGCCACCTCATGTGAAGAGTTGACTCACTGGAAAAGACTCTCATGGTGAGAGGCATGGGGGCAGGAGGAGAAGGGGACAGCAGAGGATGAGATGGCTACATGGCATCACTGACTTAATGGACGTGAGTCTGAGTGAACTCCAGGAGTTTGTGATGGACAGGGAGGACTAGCGTGCTGTGATTCATGGGGTCACAAAAAGTCAAACATGACTGAGCGACTGAACTGTGAACTGAACTGAGATGATGGTAACTAATATATTATTCTTCACAAATCTCCTACAAACTAAAGCTATTTCAAATATACAACTTTCCTTATTAAAAAAATAGGTTCATTCTATTCAAAAACATCAAGTGGATGTATACTCATCTGTCTTTTCTAGACCAGTTTTCAAGAAATAGTTAGCACATTTCTAGGGAAGGAAAAATATATCCTTCTCCTAAGGAAAGCTTACTGTTTTATGGATAGTTTCTCCTAAGAGAATGACCCTTTGTTAACTCAAACTTCAAGTCATAACTTGCTGGAAGGACCTTATCACACGTCTAGTGTCTAAGTTAGAGCTTGAGTTTAAGCAACCAGTAACATATTTGGGTTAATAAACTTTCTGATGAGATAAGCACAGATAGCCTTACTTGCAATTGTGCCATGCTTTTGATTTCTAAACCAGATAATCACCAGAGGCTGACTTTCATGAATTATGTCATTCAAATTTTAAAACTCTCAGTCCTATTTCCATTTTTTAAGGAAATCTCTGTTCTCCATAGTGGCTGTTCTAGTTTGCATTCCCACCAACAGTGTAAGAGGGTTCCCTTTTCTCCACACCCTCTCCAGCATTTATTGCTTGTAGACTTTTGGATTTCAGCCATTCTGACTGGTGTGAAAGGGTACCTCATTGTGGTTCTGATTTGCATTTCTCTGATAATCAGGGATGTTGAGCAACTTTTCACGTGTTTATTAGCCATCTGTATGTCTTCTTTAGAGAAATATCTGTTTAGTTTTTGGGGGCCCATTTTTTGATTGGGTCATTTATTTTTCTAGAATTGAGCTGCAGGAGTTGCTTGTATATTTTTGAGATTAGTTGTTTGTCAGTTGCTTCATTTGCTATTATTTTCGCCCATTCCGAAGGCTGTCTTTTCACCTTGCTTATAGTTTCCTTTGTTGTGCAGAAGCTTTTAATTTTAATTAGGTCCCATTTGTTTATTTTTGTTTTCATTTCCAATATTCTGGGAGGTGGGTCATAATGGATCCTGCTGTGAGACCAAGCAGTCCCACTATTGGGCATACACACTGAGGAAACCAGAATTGAAAGAGACACATGTACCCCAATGTTCATTGCACCACTGTTTATAATAGTCAGGACATGGAAGCAACCTAGATGTCCATCAGCAAATGAATGGATAAGAAAGCTGTGGTACATATACACAATTGAGTATTACTCAGCCATTAAAAAGAATACATTTGAATCAGTTCTAATGAGGTGGATGAAACTGGAGCCTATTATACAGAGTGAAGTAAGCCAGAAAGAAAAATACCAATACAGTATACTAATGCATATATATGGAATTTAGAAAGATGGTAATGGTAACCCTGTATGCAAAACAGCAAAAGAGACACAGATGTATAGAACAGTCTTTTGGACTCTTTGGGAGAGGGAGAGGGTGGGATGATTTGGGAGAATGGCATTGAAACATATATCATATATGAAATGAATCGCCAGTCCAAGTTTGATGCAGGATATAGGATGCTTGGGACTGGTGCCCTGGGATGACCCAGAGGGATGGTAGGAGTTTCAAGATGGGGAACACGTGTACACTCGTGGCAAATTCATGTTGATGTATGGCAAAACCAATAAAATATAGTAAGTAATTAGCCTCCAATTAAAATAAATAAATTTATATAAAAATAGATTTTTAAATTCAAGTAATATTGATCAGTAAAATATAAATTAAGCATTTACTATGTACAAAGTAATATTCTATGTGTTCAAATACATAAAGTAGTATCTCTGTAATCACTGATTCTAGGAAATTTGTATCTAAATGTAGTGATGAATTTATTCTTCTATGGAATTTCAATGAACCATCAATAAAACTGCAAAATTTAAAAAGAATTGTCAGTCCTTTTATAAAATAGAATAGTTCAGCAGTCAATGTTAAATTGAAAATGTAAGAAAAAGCACCCTTAGAGGACAGATAGCGTTGATAAATTCTTGTAACATATTCCAGAGCCCATCAAAATACAAACTAGGCAGACTGTCAGTCTTCAATAGAAAATCTGATACCAGAAACTAATATCAACAAAACTGATATTCAACTTCTCCTGTCCTGGCTATTAAAGTAGAAGTCTAGTGATGGTGATGATTTTTCTGCCTTCTGTTCCTACAAGATCTGAGGCGTTTTCAAAGAAACAGTTGTGTGGCCTGAGGACTCTTCATCTTTCTCCTTCCTTGCCATACCCTAAACTGAACAAACAAAGAAGTAGGTATGTGTATATTTAGTATGTATAGTATTTCACTACACTTCCTTTGGCTAAAATAGATTTTTTTTTTTCCCATTCTAAAGGTCTATTCACTGAAAGAGTAAATGCCATATCCTTTTGACTTTATTTTCCATTAAAGTCAATTATTCTATGTTTAGTTTCTTCTCCAAATTGTGGAAGCAGATTAATGATGTAATTATCTTTTTGTTTAAGTAACTGATAGCAAGTCTCAGAGACATATTGATTTCCCAGCCCTTCTAAATAAATACCCCTCCTCACAAATCTCAAGTAAATAGCCACCTTCTTCTGCCCTAGAAGTTAATAACACAGTGTTCTCTTAATCAATAATTGAGGAAGGCCACCTTGGTATTTACTGATCCAGACTTCTGTTACTAAAATAGCTTTCTATTCATTATTCCTCCATTCCCTTCATCTTTATCAGATTATACAAGCCTCACACATTCCATGCCATCATGTAAGAATCATCAAGGTATCCTTTCCTTCCTTGCTTTCATTTCTCCATTCAGAAATTGCATACTCAAACAAAAGATAGAACTAATCCTCTCACACCAAACTGTAAATATATATAATAGTTAGGCTTAACCCATCATGTAAGTGAGGCCTTCTTTTAGATTAAATGGAGGTCATTAACCAAACGGAATACTAGGAAAAGAGGAATATAGTGACATTATTTAGGAGAACCAGAAATATGATTGGGCTACTCATAAAACTTACTGTGATACTTTTCTTTAAGGACAAGAAACTTTAAAAGAAAAAGGATAAAATAAAAAATTATTTTTATTCACTTTATTTCAAGTGCCAAACACTGAGTATGGGATATGGAACAGACAAGATAGATTGTCCCTGAACTTCTAAAACAATGTTGCTATGTTTCATCTTCAGCCCTTCACCTGTTGAGAAAACACTACTATTACAGTTAGAAAATTAATATATATAATGGATATAATAAATATAAATTGATATATATATAATGTATATAATTATATATGGATATAACTAAATTATATTATTATATAAATTATATTATATTTATATTACATTATGTTATAATATATAATTATAGAGTACAGAATATATTTTACATATATAATTATTATATAATACATTATATTACCATTATATTAAAATCTGTATGCAGGTCAGGAAGCAACAGTTAGAACTGGACATGGAACAACAGACTGGTTCCAAATAGGAAAAGGAGTACGTCAAGGCTATAAAGTGTCACTCTGCTTATTTAACTTATATGCACAGTACATCATGAAAAATGCTGGACTGGAAGAAACACAAGTTGGAATCAAGATTAAGGGGAGAAATATCAATAACCTCAGATATGCAGACTCTCTTGCCATATATTTGTGTATTTTTAATTTAAAAAAATAATAAAGCAATTCTTGAAAAGTCTAAAAAAAAAAAAAAAGAAAGAAAGTGAAGAGGAGCCCAAAACCCTTTTGATGAAAGTGAAAGAGGAGAGTGAAAAAGTTGGCTTAAAGCTCAACATTTAAAAACCGATCATGGCATCCGGTCCCATCACTTCATGGGAAATAGATGGGGAAACAGTGGAAACAGCGTCAGACTTTTTTTTTTGCCGGGGTGTCCTCCAGAGTCATTACAGATGGTGACTACAGCCATGAAATTAAAAGACGCTTACTCCTTGGAAGAAAAGTTATGACCAACCTAGAGAGCATATTCAAAAGCAGAGACATTACTTTGCCGACTAATGTCTGTCTAGTCAAGGCTATGGTTTCTCCTGTGGTCATGTGTGGATGTGAGAGTTGGACTGTGAAGAAATCTGAGCACCTAAGAATTGATGCTTTTGAACTGTGGTATTGAAGAAGACTCTTGAGAGTCCCTTGGACTGCAAAGAGATCCAACCAGTCCATTCTGAAGGAGATTAGCCCTGAGAGTTCTTTGGAAGGAATGAAGCTAAAGCTGAAACTCCAATACTTTGGCCACCTCATGTAAAGAGTTGACTCACTGGAAAAGACTCTGATGCTGGGAGGGATTGGGGGCAGGAGGAGAAGGAGACGAACAAGGATGAGATGGCTGGATGGCATCACTGACTCGATGGACATGAGTCTGAGTGATCTCTGGGAGTTGGTGATGGACAGGGAAGCCTGGCATGCTGTGATTCATGGGGTCACAAAGAGTCAGACACGACTGAGCGGCTGAATAGACTGAATATTATGATATTTATATATTAGAATATATAATACAAATAATTATATATCTAGTAAATATATGTAAGTATATATACAATTATAATTATACATTTATCATATTATATAAATTATATGATATATATTTGTATTTTATATTACACACATTATTATATGTATTACATATTATATATGTTATATTAATATATTATATTGTAATATTGATATATTATATGGGTTTATATCATATTATTTTTATATTTAATATAACATATTAGAGTATATATAATAACATATACTATATAATATATTCACATAATAATATAATATAAAAATTATAATATATTATATATAATATACATGTATATTTAAACATGTATATAATTATAGTATTTATATTTAATATATGTATTTGTAAATTTCTTTATATATATGATAAATATATATATATTACTATATAAATTATATAATATATTTATATTATTTAAATTATATGTATAATATATAATATGTATAACTACGTATAATGTATATGCTTTATACAATTATAATTACATACTATTATATAATTATATAAATATATATGATACATATAAAATTATATATAGTTATAATTAGATGTAATCAAATATATTTTACCAGTACTCTTGCCTGGAAAATCCCATGGACGGAGTAGCCTGGTAGGCTGCAGTCCATGGGGTCACTGAGTGTCAGACACGACTGAACGACTTCACTTTCACTTTTCAGTTTCATTCATTGGAGAAGGAAATGGCAACCCACTCCAGTGTTCTTCCCTGGAGAATCCCGGGGATGGGGGAGCCTGGTGGGCTGCTGTCTATGGGGTTGCACAGAGTTGGACACAACTGAAGTGACTTATTATATTTATATAATATAAATTATATTGTATTATATATATTAAATTATATATATTATATTATATTGTATTATATATTGTGGGCTTCCCTGGTGGCTTAGACTGTAAAGCACCTGCTTGCAATTCGCAAGACCCAGGTTGGATCCCTGTGTGGGGAAGATCCCCTGGAGGAGGAAGTGGCAATCCACTCCAGTACTCTTGCCTGGAAAATTTCCATGGACTGAGGAGCCTGGTAGGCTGCAGTACATGGAGGTCACAAAGAGTCAGACGTGACTAAGCGACTTCACTTTCTTTCCATATTATATATATTATATAGTAATGTATTATCATATTAATTATAATTATGATTATATATCATTATATAGAATGTATTATATAATAATATATTCTTTCATAAAATATAATAATATATTGTGCAATATATTATAATAATATACATTATATAATACATATTTGATATCATATTGATATCATACATTAATACATCTATAAATTATACAATGTATACCTTATGTATATTATTATGATATATCATTATATAATATATATTAATTAAATATTATTTTATGCATAATCAATTATAATATATACAGCAAATATAAACAGATATATATAATGCATATAGTAAAAATTGCTTTCATGTGCATAGTGTTTTATAGTTTTAAAGTATTGTAATAGTTACAGTAACAGCAGAAGTACTGTTGTCAATAAAGCTAGTGGATGGAAGGAACTTCAGGAGAGCTACTCAAAACTCTAAAAGATGATGCTATCAAAATGTTCCATTCAATATGTCAGCAAATCTGGAAGGCCCAGCAGTGGTCACAGAAGTGGAAAACATCAATCCTCACCCCAGTTCCCAAGAAGGGCAGTACTAAAGAATGTTCAAACTATTAGATAAGTGTACTTATCTCCCATGCTTGTAAGGTCATGCTTAAAAACTTGCATGCTAGGTTTCAGCATTACACGAACCAAGAACTTTTTGAAGTCCAGCATAGGTTTAGAAAAGACAGTGGAACCAGAGATCTAATTGGCTACATTCACTGGGTCATAGAGAAAGCAAGGGGATTCCAGAAAAAGCATCTATCTGGTTCCATTATCTACACTAAAGCCTTTAACTGTGTGGATTATAACAAACTGTGAAAACCTCTTGAAGAGCTGCGAATAGTAGGCCATCTTACCTGTTTCCTGAGAAACCTGTATGCTGGCTGACAAGCAACAGTTAGATTCCTGTATTGAACAATTGATTGGTTCAGGACGGAAAAAGGAGTACAACGGGGCTCTCTGCTGTCACCCTGCTTATTTAATCTAATCTAAGCACATCATAAGAAATGCCAGGCTAGATGAATTACAAGCTAAAACCAAGATAGGCAAGAGAAGCATCAAAAACCTCAGATATGCAGATGATACCACTCTAATGGCAGAAAGTGAAGAGAAACTAAAGAACCTCTAAAGAGAGTGAAGGAAGACAGTTAAAAAGTCAGCTTAAAATTAAATACTAAAAACAAGCAAACAAACCACTAAGACTGTGGCATCTGGTCCCATTACTTCATGGCAAATAGAAGGGGAAAAAGTGAAATCAGTGACAGATTACTAAAATCACTGTGGATGGTGACATCTGCCATGAAATCAGACAGTTGTTTCTCAGGAGGAAAGCTATGAGAAACCTAGACAGTGTTTTGAAAAGCAGAGATATCACTTTGCTGACAAAATTTCATATAGTCAAGGCTATGGCCTTCATAGGAAGCACTGATGCTGAGGCTGATGCTCCAATACTTTGGCTACCTGATGTGAAGAGCTGACTCATTAGAAAAGACCTTGATGCTGGAAAAGACTGAGGGTGGGAGGAGAAGAGGGTGACAGATGATGAGATGGTTGGATGGCATCAGTGACTCAATGGATATGAGTTTAAGCAAACTTCAGGAGATGGTGAAGGACAGGGAATCCTGATGCGCTACAGTTCATGGGGTCGCAAAGAGTTGGACATGACTGAGCTACAACAAATGGTCTTCCCAGTGGTCATAAATTGTTGTGAGAATTGGGCCATAAAGAAGACAGAGAGACAAATAATTTTTTCCTTCAAACTATAGTGCTGAAGAAGACTCCTGAGAGTCCCTTGAATAGCAAGATCAAATCAGTAAATCTTAAAGGAAATCAACCCTGAATACTTATTGGTAGGACTGATACTGAAGTTGAAGCTCCAGTATTTCAGTCACCTGATGTGAACAGCTGACATTGTAATATTCCCTGATGCTGAGGAAGATTGAGGGTAGAAGGAGAATAGGGCATCAGTGGATGAGATGGCTGGATGGCATCACTGATACAATGAACATGAACTTGGGAAAACTTTGAGGCACAGGGAGGCCTAGTGTGCTTCAGTCCATATGCTGCAGTCACAAAGAGTTAGATATGACTGGGTGACTGAACAGCAACAACACTGGCTATTATCTTACCTAGACAACATAAGGACTACATAGCACTTATGCAGGTTTACATCCCTTCTTATAGATGAGAACATTGAGTTAAAACTCAAGTCTTTGTTTCAATGATTTCTTCTTCAACCTCTTAAAAGAAAAATCATACTGTCAAACTCTTTAGATATTGTCAAAGATGATAGTGTTTCTTTTTCTAAGTTGCTTATTGTCTAATGGAAAGGGATATTATAGCTATTATTCATCTTTCCTTTCCAATATGCTTGATATTAAAGCAGAGCAACCTATTTCCACCTGCTTATGACAGCTTCCCATATTTTTCAATAGTTTCATATAAGGTGTTTGGTACTTTTCAACACAGCTGGGTTTTGTTGTTGTTGTTGTTGTTATTGTTAATTAATTTGTTTTTCCTTAAGAAACTGGGCAAGAGACCTTTCTACAGGCAAGAAAAATAAAAGAAATGAGTTCCTGAGTGTGTTCCTCTATCAAAAAAATGTATAACAGTGATTAGAGATTAGTGGACAGGTAAACGAGGTATTGATATGAAGTCTCAGGAGTATGACTCATCAAAAAAGAGTAAAGACACAAGATGAGTCTTTGAAACCTGTGAGTCAATACAAGGTAAGTTAATCCAGATCATAAGGACCAAAAATCAGGTGGCTCAAGAGTAGGAAAAAAGTATTCTCAAGAAAATTTCAGAAGCAGTTTTTTTTTTTTTTTTGAACTGGTGCCATATGAGTTGGCTTGGTTTAAGGACTTTTGAAATTTCTTTATAGCAATGAAACATAGGAAAATATTTGGAATAATCTTGATCTACCGTACTCAAAATGAGTATCATTCTGTGATCACTTGGCATCATTGATAGGGGTACCCAAGTGGCTCACTGGTAAAGAATCCAGCTGCAATACAGGACCTTCAGGAGACACAGGTTCGATCCCAGGGTTGGGAAGATCTTCTGGAGGAGGGCATGGAAACCCACTCCAGTATTCATGCCTGGACAAACCCTTGGATAGAGGAGTCTGGAAGGCTATGGTCAAGAGATTCGCAAAGAGTTGGATATGATTGGAGTGACTTAGCAGGCACCCACAGTTTCAGTAGCATTATCTGAGAGCTTGTTAGCAATGCAGAATGTCAGGGCCAAGGTCAATCCTAAATGACTCACAATCTAAAATTTAGCAAGATGCCCAGTTACTTCTATTGACATGAAACTTTCGTTGACACCTCTCTGACAGTATACTGTATATCAACACAAATATATGGAATTTAGGAAGACAGTACTGATGACTCTACATGCAGGGCCATAAAGAAGACACAGACATAAAGAACACCTTTTTGGACTCAGTGGGAGAAGTCAAGGGTGGGATTATTTAAGAGAATAGCCTTGAAACATATACATTACCACATGTAAAACAGATGACCTTTGCAAGTTCTATATATATGAAGTAGCACACCCAAAACTAGTGCTCTGGGACAACCCAGAGGGATAGGGAGGGAAGGGAGGTAGAAGGGGGCTTCAGGATGTAGGGGACATATGTGTATCTGTGGCTGATTCATGTTGATGTATGTCAAAAACCATCACACTATTGTAATTATTCTTCAATTAAAATGAATAAATAAATTTTACAAAAGTTACTCTGTCTTCATTCTAGGGAGATCAAGGGAAAAATTGATCTTCTAAAACTCCATAGGAAACTGTTGGTACCCTTGGTTTTGGAAATGTTTCACAATGAGAATTTCTTTTGCTGTTTAAGTAATTGGGACATAACCCATTAGATAGAGCTTCCCTGAGAACCCACCTGCAAATGCAGGAGACTCACGTTTGATCCCAAGGTCAGGAAGATCCCTTGGAGAAGGAAATGGCAACCTACCCCAGTATTCTTGTCTGGGAAATCCTATGGACATAGGAGCCTGGCAGGCTGCAGTCTATGGAGATGGTAAGTGTTGGACACAACTTAGCGATTAAACAGAAGCAGCAACCATTAGATAGAGAAACAGCTGCAATAATAACTCAGTCCTGAATATATGAAAAGTTGAGGGTTTTGAGTTAATAATGTCCTCTAAGCAATGTCCTTAAATCTTCTTAAAGAGATGTTCCTGTTGAAACCATCCCAAGGATAAATTTATCTTCTATATCGCTGTAGTCCAGAATCTGTTGTTTGCATGAGTGATTCAAGCTCACTAAAGTCATCATTCTTCCTGTCATTCTCCAATATATTTACACCAACTCACTCATTATTTACAAAGCAGCTAGCACACAGATGCTGAACCTGATCAAAATGTTACAGATATTTCAGTATTTCAGACACCAAATCTCTGCCTTACCCTGTTTTGTTCCCCAAAAGCCATTAAGATTATATTTTTACATAGAACAAATTTACTAATGTTAACTTTCCAATCTTGCTACTTCCCATTGGAAGCTCCATCAATAAGAAATTTTGTTGTTTAGTTTCTCAGTTGTGTCTGAATCTTTTGCAACACTATGGATCATAGTCCACCAGGCTCCTCTGTCCATGGGATTTCCCAGGCAAGAATACTGGAGTGAGTTGTCATTTCCTTCTCCATTAATAAGAACAGACCTCTTAATTAAAATTTCAAATATGCATATTACTGATTCATGTGGGAACAAATCATTTTAGGTGGAAAACTCATGGTTTATATTGTTTTTCTTAGAATACATGAAAATTATATCCATTCTCTGCTTCCTAGTGACTTTTGTAAAGTGCACTTGGAGAAGAAAGCAACTCAACCCTATTATGAGATTCCAGTTTCTGGCAAAAGGTCTTGGACCATAAGCTAAAACAGACCTACAATAAGTACAATATATCAGTTGTGCAGTAATTTGGGCAGGTGCTATCTTGGAGAATTATTGAATGTGGCAAAACTATTCTGAATTTCTTCCTTGTCTTATATCAACACTCTAATTTAATCATAGCTTAAGTTAGGATAATTAGAAATATTGAGCAGGGATTGGGATACTCTGTAATCTTTAATGACCCCTCTTTAATGATTATTTTTATTTAACAATCTTTAGTAATCTTTAAAGACTAAACAGACAAAAGAATAATCAAGAGGACTTAAGGCATAGTTGTTGTCTTATTAGCAATTCATTCATTTATCAGCTAAACGACATTTGTTCACTGCTTTCTGGAAAAATGAATGAGAAATAGCCCTTCCCTTTCAGGAACTTACAGTTTACCAGGAGAATTAGAGAGATAAGTTCTAAGACAATTATTGATAAAAGTTAGAAAAGGCAAATAGAGAGGGTGACAATGAAGATACACAAAAAGTATTCACTTGGACATGACCAGGTAGTCATATTTAGGAAAAAGAAGTACCAGGAGTTCAATTTAATCTGATTTTATGAGATAGTTGTATGCATTTTTGTCTCTTCATTTGTTAACAAAAACTCGTTTGAAGATATAAAAACTGTTGGATTTTAATGGTGCGTGAGTGTTCAGTCACATCATCTGACTCACTGCGACTTCATAAAGTGTACCCTGCTAGGCTTACAGTGTCCACTGAGTTTTCTAAGGAAGGATACTGGAGTGGGTTGCCATTTTCTATTCCAGAGAATCTTCCCAATCTAGGGATCCATATCCATATATCTTGCTTTGGCAGACTGATTTTTTTACTACCGCACCACCTAGGGCTTCCTTAGATTTTAGTTCAGTTCAGTTCAGTCACTCAGTCGTTTCTGATTGTTTGTCACCCCATGAATCGCAGCACGCCAGGCCTACCTGTCCATCACCAATGCCCGGAGTTCACTCAGACTGACGTCCATCGAGTCAGTGATGCCATCCAGCCATGTCATCCTCAGTCTTCCCCTTCTCCTCCTGCCCCCAATCCCTCCCAGCCTCAGAATCTTTTCCAATGAGTCAACTCTTTGCATGAGGTGGCCAAAGGACTGGAGTTTCAGCTTCAGCATCATTCCTTCCAAAGAAATCCCAGGGCTGATCTCCTTCAGCATGGACTGGTTGGATCTCTTTGCAGTCCAAAGGACTCTCAAGTGTCTTCTCCAGCACCACAGTTCAAAAGCATCAATTATTCAGCACTCAGCCCTCTTCACAGTCCAACTCTCACATCCACACATGACCACTGGAAAAACCATAGCCTTGACTAGACAGATCTTTATTGGCAAAGTAATGTCTCTGCTTTTGAATATGCTCTCTAGGTTGGTCATAACTTTCTTCCAAGGAGTAAGTGTCTTTTAATTTCATGGCTATAGTCACCATCTGCAGTGATTTTGGAGCCCCTGAAAATAAAGTCTGACACTGTTTCCACTGTTTCCCCATCTATTTTCCATGAAGTGATGGGACCGGATGCATGATCTTCGTTTTCTGAATGTTGAGCTTTAAGCCAACTTTTTCACTCTCCACTTTTACTTTCATCAAGAGGCTCTTTAGCTCTTCTTCTCTTTCTACCATAAGAGTGGTGTCATCTGCATATCTGAGGTTATTGATATTTCTCCTGGTAATCTTGCTTGCAACTTGTCTTCATCAAGCCCAGCAGTTCACATATAACTCTGCATATAGTTTAAATAAGTAGGGTAACAATATACAGCCTTGACATATTCCTTTCCCGATTTGGAACCAATTTGTTGTTCCATGTCAAGTTCTAACTGTTTCTTCTTGACTTGCATATAGATTTCTCTAGTGGCAGGTCTCTTGAAGAATTTTCTACAGTTTGTTGTGATTCACACACATAATCCAAAGTCTGACATAGTCAATAAAGCAGAAGTAGATGTTTCTTCTAGAACTCTTTTGCTTTTTTGATGATCCAATGCATGTTGGCAATTTAATATCTGGTTACTCTGCCTTTTCTAAATACAGCTTGGACGTCTGGAAATTCACTGTTCATGTACTTTTGAAGTTTGGTCTGAACAATTTTGAGCATTACTTTTCGAGCATGTGAGATGAATGCAACTGTGTGGTAGTTAGAACATTCTTTGACATGGTCTTTCTTTGGGATTGGAATGAAAACTGACCTTTTCTAGTCCTGTGGCCACTGCTGAGTTTTCCAAATTTGTTGACATAATGAGTTGCAGCACTTTAACACCATCATCTTTTAGGATATGAAATAACTCAACTGGAATTCCATCACATTCACTAGCTTTGTTCATAATGATGCTTCCTTAAGCCTACTTGAATTGCAGTATATCTGGCTCTAGGTGAGTTGTCACAGTTTCACATTTATCTGGGTCATGAAGATCTTTTGGTATAGTTCTTCTGTGTATTCTTGCCACCACTTCTTAATATCTTCTGCTTCTGTTTGATGCATATCATTTCTGACCTTTATTGTGCCTGTCTTTGCATGAAATATTTCCTTTTATCACTAATTTTCCTGAAGAGATCTCTAGTCTTTCCCATTCTATTGTTTTCCTCTATTTCTTTTTAAGGCCTCCTCAGACACATATTTTTCCTTCCCCCACCTTGGGGATGGTCTTTATCTCTACCTTCTTCACAATGCTACGAACCTCTGTTCATAGTTCATCAGGTACTCTGTCTATCAGATCTAATCCCTTAAACCTATTTCTCACTTCTACTGTATAATCATAAAGGATTTAATTTAGGTCATACCTGAATGATATATGGGTTTTCCTTATTTTCTTCAATTTGTCTGAATTTTGCAATAAAGATTTCATGATCTCAGCCATAATCTTGTTTTTGCTGATTGCATAGAGCTTCCCCATCTTTTGCTGTGAAGAATATAATCAGTCTGATATTAGTTTTGACCATCTGATGATGCCCATGTGTAGAGTCTTCTCTTGTGTTGTTTGAAGTGGATGTTTGCTACAACCAGTGCATTCTCTTGGCAAAACTCTGTTAGTCTTCTCCCTGTTTCATTTTGTACTCCAAGGCCAAATTTACCTGTTACTCCAGGTGTCTCTTGACTTCCTACTTTTGGATTCCAGTCCTCTATAATGAAAAGGACATCTTTTGGGGGTGTTTATTCTAGAAGGTCTTGTAGGTCTTTATAGAATCATTCAATTTCAGCTTCTTCTGCATTACTGCTTGGGACATAGACTTGGATTACTGGAATACTGAATTGTTTGCCCTGGAAATGAACAGATATAATTCTGTTGTTTTTGAGATTGCATCTAACTACTGCATTTTTACTTTTGTTGAGTATGATGGCTACTCCATTTCTTCTAAGAGATGCTTACCCACAGTGTTGTGAGAGACAGGGAAATAAACCTAATGTCTGCCTTAAAGTTTAATACCAACTGCAGAGGAGACACAAAAAAATGCTGACCATTCTAGAATATATAGTGTGATGCCACTGTGCTTACATATTAACAACAATCATCAATAGTATGCTCTACAGAATATTCATATCACAGTATGCATAAGAATTGGAAACTGCTCATCATAACCCCTTCTTGGGGACTTATAGTTCAGATTTTCCTGTTATAAGCTCTCATAAAAAACAAAGCCATTTAGATTATTCCCTAATTTACTTGTCCTTGTGCTTTCCCATTAACATTTCCCTGTTAATATCCTAGATAATTTGTTTCTCATTAAAATACCTCAAAAAACTTTAACTAGGAATGCTTGCTGTTATATAATAATTAACACTATTGCCCAAATATAGGTAGAAATTATTTGTCATTATCCTAGAGGATACTATGCACTTCTTGAACTTCAAGTTTATCATTTCTTAAACTTTAGACTGAATTAAAATGCTTTAGTTGAAATAACTTTGCTGTGGCCAGTTTCTCATCTATAAAATAGACTCACCTGGAGTCTACACACTGTCTTTCCATCTACTTTCTCCCCATCTGACTGACTGTTATCTCCAGGCCAGAAGCAGGCAAAAGGTAAAAAGAGGAGGAAAATACAAATTAATTGGAAATTTGTTTCCTATTATTTGTTCTGAGCTTATCTGTCTTAATAGACATTTCTCCAAAGAAGACATACGGATGGCTAACAAACACATGAAAAGATGCTCAACATCACTCATTATCAGAGAAATGCAAATCAAAACCACAATGAGGTACCATTTCACACCAGTCAGAATGGCAGTGATCCAAAAGTCTACAAGCAATAAATGCTGGAGAGGGTGTGGAGAAAAGGGAACCCTCTTACACTGCTGGTGGGAATGCAAACTAGTACAGCCATTATGGAAAACAGTGTGGAGATTCCTTAAAAAATTGCAAATAGATCTGCCTTATGATCCAGCAATCCCACTGCTGGGCATACACACCGAGAAAACCAGAATTGAAAGAGACACATGCACCCCAATGTTCATTGCAGCACTGTTTATAATAGCCAGGACATGGAAGCAACCTAGATGTCCATCAGCAGATGAGTGGATAGGAAAGCTGTGGTACATATACACAATGGAGTATTACTCAGCCATTAAAAATAATACATTTGAATCCGTTCTAATGAGGTAGATAAAACTGGAGCCTATTATACAGAGTGAAGTAAGCCCAAAAGAAAAACACCAATACAGTATACCGACACATATATATGGAATTTAGAAAGATGGTAATGATAACCCTCTAATGCAAGACAGCAAAAGAGACACGGATGTATAGAACAAACTTTTGGACTCTGTGGGAGAGGGAGAGGGTGGGATGATTTGGGAGAATGGCATTGAAACATGTATACTATCAGGTAAGAAACGAATCACCAGTCTATGTTCGATACAGGATACAGGATGCTTGGGGCTGGTGCATGGGATGATCCAGAGAGATGATATGGAGTGGGAGGTGGGAGGGGGGTTCAGGAATGGGAACTCACATACACCCATGGCTGATTAATGTCAATGTATGGCAAAATCAATACGGTATTGTAAAGTCAAATAAAGTAAAAATTAAAACAAAAAAATATTCTGAAGAAAATATTTGGTTCTTATAACCTAAAATTTTAGTTAGCAGATTATTTGTGAAATAGTTGTATCACAATTTTTTTCAGCTTTGACAAGTGGATGACTCATTGTGCTTTATACAGTGTTTTGTTTGTTTGTTTGTTTATATTATTAAAAATTTTTTCAGTAGGTGTATAATGATGCCAGGGAGTTAGGAATTCATGTTTTCCAGAATCAAGCCATTGAGAATGTACCTGCATTTACTAAGCTACTATTACATGTCAAATCATGTGATAAACTTATTTTTGCTAACTAAATTTCTCCAAATATTAATGATATACTATAGAATTATCCTTTTACAGATGAGGGAAGTAATTGTGATATTATCAGATTAATAAATAGTTTAACGATAAGTATACATTGAGCATCTAATATGTTTCAGTGTCTGCTTGGGAGATTGGAGTATAGAAATAAAAATAAGAATACCTTTGCCATCATTATTCTTAAATATGTTTGAAAAAGTGGACCTAAGAAACTTAGTTTTAGAACAACTACCGAAACAAGCATATCAATGACACTTTTACATTCTAATTAACAAAGGGTTTCATACAAATTCTTCAGTCTTCTTTACTTCTTTTTATTAAAAATCTGTTTCTGCCTACACACTTCTAGAATTAGAACAACATTCTTCATTTCTACTCTGAAATGTAATATGAAGAAGAAATTAGAAGAAAACAATTTATAATAAAATAATAAACATTCAAAATGAAAAATGTTTAGAAGGAACTATATATTTTTCATAGTTACTCAGGGACAGGGTGTCTGTGCATGGGGAGATGATTATAAAAAGAACCTTATTCTAATTTGATTTATGAGAAAGTAACAACTTTAATTATCTTATTGAAAAATAATACACCAAAAGTGATTCAGAAATACTTTTTATGTTTGCTGTTGTAAAGTATCAGCCAAAGATAATCCATTACCTGGGAAAGACATTCCAAATATTTGTTCTTGGACATTATTAGAGCATAGTTGTTGTTGTTGGTTTTTTTTTTTTTAGACTTTTCTCCATTGAGGAGTTGATGTGGGAATTCTTGTTTTTTCAATTTGATGATTTATAAAACAACTCTTATTTAGATGAAGTTTGCGTTTCTTGCTAAACCACAGTGTCTTTTGAGTATCATGCATATTGGTGTTATAAGCAGAGGAAATCTTCAGTAGCATGTTCCCTATGAGTCCTGCAGCAGAGACTATCTAAATGCTACTTTCCTGACCTCTGCTTCCCAAACACCAAAAATATATAAGCCCACAACAATGGGCTTCAGTTGTTCAGTTGCTCAGTTGTGTCTGACTGTTTGTGACCCCATGGACAGAAGCTTTCCAGGTTTCCCTGTCCTTCACCATTTCCTGGAGCTTGCTCAGACTCATGTCCATTGAGACAGTGGGGCTGTCTCCTCCTCTATCATTCCCTTATCCTCCAGCCTTCAATCTTTCTCAGTGTCAAGATCTTTGCCAATGAGTCACCTCACCCCATCAGGTGGCCAAAGTACTGGAGCTTCAGCTTCAGCATCAATATTTCCAATGAATATTCAGGGTTAATTTCCTTTAGGATTGATTGCTTTGATAACCTTGCAGTCGAAGGGACTCTCAAGAGTCTTCTCCAACACCACATTTCAAAAGCATCAGTTCTTCAATGCTCAGTCTTTTTTATTGTCCAGATCTCATAACCATACATGACTACTGGAAAAAATATAGCTTTGATTATACAGACCTTTGTTGGCAAAGTGATGTCTCTGCTTTAATCTGCTATCTAGGATTGTCATAGATTTTCTTCTAAGGAACAAGAGGGTTTTTTTTTTTTGTTTTTGTTTTGTTTTGTTTGTTTGTTTTTAAATTTTATGGCTGCAGTCACCATATGCAGTGACTTTGGAGCCCAAGAAAACAAAGTCTGTCAATGTTCCCATTATTTCCATATCTATTTGACATGATGTAACAGGATCAAATGCCATGTTGTTCATTAGTTTTAAGCCAATTTTTCACTCTCCTCTTTCACCTTCAATAAGAGACTCCTTAATTATTCTCTGCTTTCTGCCTTAAGGGTGGTATCATCTGTCTATCTGAGGTTATTGATACTTCTCTCAGCAACCTTGATTCCAACGTGTGCTTCATCCAGCTTGGCATTTCATATGATGTACTCTGCATATAAGTTAAATAAGCAGGGTGACAGTATACAGCCTTAATGTACTCCATCCCCAATTTTGAGCTAGTCCATTTTTCAATGTCTAGTTCTAACTGCTGCTTCTTGACCTGCATACAGGTTTCATAGAAGGCAGGTATGGTAGTCTGGATTCCCATCTCTTGAAGAATTTTCCAGTTTGTTGTGATATACACAATCAAAATCTTTAGCATAGTCAAGGAAGCAGAAGCAGATGTTTTCCTGGAATTCCCTAGCTTTTTTCTATGATCCAACAATGTTGGCAATTTGGTCTTTGGTCCCTCTGCTTTTTCTAAATCTAGCTTGTACATCTGGAAGGTTTCAATTCATGTACTATTGAAACCTAGCTTGATGAATTTTCAGCACTACTTTGCTAATATGTGAAGTATAAGCCCATAATTACTTGAAATAAACCTCCTACTATTCTAAGCACTTAAAGGGATTTAGTAAGGTAATTACCAAACCATAGCTGATCTTCATTATAAATGACACTTAAGATCCTCCTGGGCTCAACTAATATCTAAGTGAAAAAAAAATAGTCTTCAGGGAGAAAATGACATGTGACTTGAGTCAGGGAAGTCAAACAGGCAATAATCAAATAGAAAAATAAATTATGTCGGGAGATGCTGCTGCTGCTGCTAAGTCACTTCAGTCTGTGCGACCCCAGATGGCAGCTCATTAGGTTCCTCTGTCCCTGCTATTCTCCAGGCAAGAAGATTGGAGTGGGTTGCCATTTCCTTCCCCAATGCATGAAAGTGAGAAGTGAAAATAAAGTCACTCAGTCGTGTCCGACTCCTAGCGATCCCATGGACTGCAGCTTAACAGGCTCCTCCATCCATGGGATCTTCCAGGCAAGAGTACTGAAGTGGGGGTGCCATTGCCTTCTACGATATTGGGAGGTGAGGAAATGGTATTTTTAAAAGGCAGAGAGTGAAGAAGGGAAGCAATCTGTCTTAGAATTCCATTCTTTAGAATTCTACCTTCATAACTTCATCTAATCCTAATTACTTTTCAAAGGTCCCATCTCCTCATATTATCACATTAATGGGTTGAGTTTCAATATATGAATTTTAGGGGAAACATGAACATTCAGTCCATGACACTTATCAATATTTTAGTGGCTTGAAATAAAACACAATTGAAAGAAATAATCAAAAAACCATTGTAACTAACCATCCACAAGTGATATTTGTAAACTTCAAGAAGAGAGGATCAGTGATTATTAAAGTTTCACTTTAAAACAGAAGGAAGAAAATATTATGAACATCTCATGTATTTTGAAATAATCAAAGCAATGTGTTCATAAAATGTGGCCAAGTTAGATTGTGATGGATCTACATGAGTTACTCAAAATACTGAGAAATGGTAATAATAGTAATAGATGACATTTACCTCATTTATTCCTGGTATAACCTTGTAGGATCCATATATGTTAAACAATTTTGTTATTGACCCTTGATTTGGAAAATAGCAAATGTGACAAAATTTTAGCACAGCCAAATTTTAATGGCATTCCTAATCATATTTTAATATATTATAGACTATTTTTATATCTATTAATTTGCTAAAGTACTAAATTCATTTAAATTTATTTTCTTTAATTATAGTTCTGTCTGACTGTTTGTGACCCCATGGACTGTAGCTTATGTGGCTCCTCCATCCATGGAATTCTCAAAGCCAGAATACTGGAGTGAGTAACTGTTTCTTTCTCCAGGAGATCTTCCCCAACCCAGGGATCGAACCCAAGTCTCCTTCTTTGCAGGTAGATTTTTTGCAATCTGAGCCACCAGGGAAGGCCATTTTTAAAATATCTATTAATTAATTTGACATACTACTAAATTTATTTTCTATAATTATAACAAGCAACATTCATGCTTTATTTGGTATTTATTCTTTGCTTGACACACATTCTCTTATTCCCTCTCACATAACATCACTCTTCTCCAAAACTCATACACAATGAGATCACTTTTATTCATATTATATACAAATAAGGAAATGAGGCCGGAGAAAAGCTGACAGTTTTGCCAACAGAATGCACTGGGTCATAGCAAACATCCTCTTCCAACAACACAAGAAATGACTCTACACATGTATGTCACCAGATGGGTCAATACCAAAATGAAATTAACTATTTTCATTGCAACCAAATATGAAGAAGCTATATACAGTCAGCCAGCAAAATCATGACTGGGAGCTGACTATAGCTCAAGAACACCTTATTTCAAAATTCAGACTTAAATTGAAGAAAGTAGGCAAAACTGCTAGGCCATTTAGGTATGACCTAAATAAAATCTCTTATGATTATACAGTGGAAGTGATACATAGATTCAAGGGATTAAATCTGATAAACAGTGTGCCTGAAGAACTATGGATAGAGGTTCGTAACACTGTACAGGAAATGATGATTGAAACCATCCCCAAGAAAAAAGAGATCAAAAATGCAAAATGGTTATCTGAGGAGGCCTTACAAATAGCTGAGAAAAGAAGATAAATGAAAGGCAAAGGAGAAAAAGAAAGATATACCCATCTGAATACAGAGCACCAAAGAAAAGCAAGGAGAGATAAGAAAGCTTTCTTAAATGATGAGTGCAAAGAAATTAAGGAAAATGTTAGAATAGGAAAGACTAGAAATCTCTTTAAGAAAATTAGAAACACCAAAGGAACATTTCATTCAATGATGGGCACATTAGATGACAGAATGGTATAGACCTAACCAGAAGTGTAAGACAGTAAGCTGAGGGGGCAAGAAAACAGAAAAGAACTCTACAGAAAAGATCTTAATGTCCCTGATAACCACGATGGTGTGATCCCTCACCTATAGCAAATAGTGTGAAGTCAAGAGAGCCTTATAGAGCATTACTCTGAAAGAAGCTATTGGAAGTGATGGAATTCCAGCTGAACTACTTTAAATCCTAAAAGATGATGCTGTTAAAGTGCTGTATATGAACTTATAATAAATTTGGAAAACTCAGCAGTGGCCACAGAACTCAAAAAGGGTCAGTTTTCATTCTGATTCCAAATAAGGGTATTGCCAAATAATATTCAAACTACCACATTTCACAAGCTAGAAGGTAATTCTCAAAATCCTTCGAGCGAGGGTTCTATAATATATGAACCAAGAATTTCCATATATATAAGATGAGTTTTGAAAAAGCAGAGGGACCAGAGATTAAATTGCCCACATACTTTGGAGTATAGAAAAAGCAAGGGGATTTCAGAAAAAACATCTACTTCTGTTTCATTGACTACTCTAAAGCCTTTGACTGTGTGTATCACAACAACTGTGGATTCAAGAGGTGGGAGTACCAGACCACTTTACCCACCCTTTGACAAACCTTTTTGCAAGTCAAGAAACAATAGCTAAAACCAGACATGGAACAACAAACTGGTTCAAAATTGGGAAATGAGTATATCAAGGCTGTATA
The DNA here is from genome assembly GCA_917880005.1 of Nanger dama. Classification (NCBI taxonomy): domain Eukaryota; kingdom Metazoa; phylum Chordata; class Mammalia; order Artiodactyla; family Bovidae; genus Nanger; species Nanger dama. Next base: position 2,289,444 of record CAKJTW010000045.1, read on the forward strand.
CTGTCATCCAGCATATTTAATGTATACGCAGAGTACATCATATGAAATGCCAAGATGGATGAAATCCAAGCTGAAATCAAGATTGCCAAAAAAATATCAATAATCTCAGATATGCAGATGACACCACCATAATGGCAGAAAGTGAAGATGAACTAAACAGCCTCTTGATGAAGGTGAAAGAAGAGAGTGAAAAAGCTGACTTAAAACTCAATATTAAAAAAAAAAAAAACATACACTAAAATTATATCATCTTGTCCCATCACCTCATGGCACATAGATGGGGAAGAAAGGGAAACAGTTACAGACTTTTTTCTTGGGCTCCAAAATCACTGTGATCTATGACAGTAGCCATAAAGTTAAAGATGTTTGCTCCTTGGAAGAAAAGCTGTGACAAATTTAGACATTGTATTTGAAAGCACAGACATCACTTTGCTGACAAAGATCCATATAGACAAAGCTACGGTTTTCCCAGTAGTCATGTACAGATGTGACCATAAAGAAGGCTGAGTGCAGAAGAACTGATGCTCTCAAACTGGTGCTGGAGAAGACTCATGAAAGTCCCTTGGGCAGCAAGGAGTTCAAACCAGTCAATCCTAAACAAAATCAACTCTGAATTGGAAGGACTAGTGTTGAAGCTAAAGCTTCCAATACTTTGGCCACATGGTGGGGAAACATAACTCACTGAAAAAAGACCCCAATGCTGGGAAAGACTGAGGGCAGGAAAAGAAGAATAGAGTATGATTGTATGGTGTCATTGCTTCAGTGGACTTGAGTTTGAGCAAACTCTTGGAGATAGTGAAAGACAAGGAAGCCTAGTGTGCTATATTCAATGGAGTCACAAACAGACAGGACTGAGTGACTGAACAACACCAACAAATAAGGAAGCAAAGTTCAGAGAATCTGGCCTAAATTTACACCAATAATATTCTCCAGGACTACTGCCTAAGATGCAAGTCATTTTTAGTTGTTATTTTTACATTTATACTGTGCTATACCAGAGAGTTGAAAAGATATGAAAGATGGTCATCTACTGTATTTTGTAATCAATTTTATAATTTGCATTTAAATATTTATTTTTTATTCTAAGGTTAACATCTAAGAAATCTCTAGTTCTTTCCCATATTATTAATTGTTAGTACATGATTTAATCTCTCCTCACTGACTAGGCCCCATATTCACGAATTAAAGTGCTGTTTAATTGATTACACATTTGTTTCTGGAAGTGGCCGGTAGTCACATCTCCAGTGATCTAAGACTTCTAAGATGTTTTCACAATGTTTTATTCACGAGTGGTAAGGATCTGGACTGCTAGTGCATTGTCTTTGTCAGTAACTTGCTACATAAATAAATCATTTATTTTGTTCCCTCCAGCCAGTGAGCATACTTATGACACAGAATTCTATAGGCAGGCTCTTGCTTCATCATTAAATTTTCATATAAAATCTCCAGTGAACTCCTGCCAAGAGGAAACCCATCTCTATTTTTCTACTTGTAAAAATTTGATACTATCAGAGGCAGGCTTGGGAGTTTGAGTCAGAAAACTTACTCACAGAATATATTTATGCTAGAGGCAGATTGTGAATGTTGAGATTGAATGGTAATTATGTCCAGTGAATTACTCTTTCTACTAAAAAAAAAAAAAAAGGAAGTGATCTTTTCAAATATTCACCCTAATAATAAATGTTTTGAAACATCTATTTTGTTTCATTGACAGACATACCCCTTCTCTAACTTCTGGCCCTTTCTTCCTCTCCTGGAAATTTTCTTCATCAGTTATTTTCTCCTTTTATTCACTCATTAAACATCTACTTGTAGAGATTCTGTTATGTTCTTTTTCTTGTGCTAGTCCCTGGAGAAGTAAAGTGAGAGTTAGATACAACTCTCACCTTTGGAGAGATAAGAGTGATGGTCTCACCTGGAAGAGGGAAACAATACAAATGTGAATGCATATAATCATTGCAGCTTATATAAGATTCAGAAAATGAAAAGTGAAAATAATTAGGGGTGAGATTAAACTCTTCCCCCAAACACTCACAATCTATACTATCTCTTGTATTAGTCATATAGGAAATATTTATGCCACCTTCCTGGTCTCTAAATTTTAGTTTGTCAAGGATACGGGTGGTGAGAATATACAAACAGCAATGAATCTGAATGTACTTTATATGATGACCTAGCATTCTATTAAAGACCTGCTTTCCATACCAAGAATCATATCAAATTTTCTTAAATTATGAAAGTCTATGTTTTAAAAAACGATATTAAAATTTCTATTTGTGTGTGTGTGTGGCAGGGGGCGGGGGGGGTACCTACAAGAACAACAAGGTTATGTCCTGAGTACTGTTCCTTAAATAATAAAGTCCTTCTATCTTCTCCAATTTCAATTTTATTTTATTGAATAAAAAAAGACATTTTTTTATTCAGCTCCACTCTCAGCCTTTCTGGATATGGTTTCTCTAGGACCCTCTGCTAGTTTGCCTCTTAAAAATGTCTTGGATATATCCAATTTTCTGTCCTTTCCTTTGTTTCTTTACTTTCCCATTCAGTATCTATTTGGTGATGCCTGTAATGTGTGGCAAGCACAGTTTTAAATGCTGGAGATACAGCAGAGAAAAAGACTAAGGAAGAACTTTTTAGAGAAGAGGAGAAGGATAATGAACAAATAGAAAGGAAAAATGTGCAGTGACAGAAAAGTGTTAAGCAGAGAATTAATGTAGAGCCTGTAAACAGAATAATCTGATGACTACTACCACTTACATAGTTAAGGGGAGTTATATCTAATCTAATATATATAGTAATATATGGTGATATATAATCTAAGATCAGAATGACAGAAAGAAGCCAACCAAGACATGATGAGGGAAGAGCATTGTGGGCAGAGGGAAGAGCCAGTGCAAAGACCCAAAGAAATGTTCTAGAAGTAGAAACATCGCTCCTGTGGCAGGAGTATAATGGATGTAGCAGGGAATGAAAAAAAATGTGCTCAGAGAGTGTGATAAATGTCATGATATACAGAGATTAATAAGCTATATTAAAGAGTTTAGGCTTTAATGGCTTTATTTCAAATTAAAAATAAGAAGCTACTGAAGACTTTTAATCAGAAGGATAGTAACACTGATTTATGTTCTAGACCACTGCCTCTCAAACTTATTGTACAAACTGATTCCCTGAAAGCTTTGCTAAAATAAACATTTTCTAGTTCAGTAAATCTGGGGTGGAGACTGAGATTCCGCATATCTAACTAGCTCTCATGTAATACTGATGTTGCTGGTTCAGTCAGTCTCTAGAATAATGGAGTTCTGGAAGATCACTGAATGTCATTGGAGGATATATTTCAGGGAGATGAGAGCAAGCAGAAAGACCAGTTCAGAGGCTCTTATTACAGTGTTTCTGATGAGAGATTTTGGAGACTTGGACAGTCTTGTTGCTAGTAGAGATGGAGAAAGTAGCCACTTTCAGAATATATTCTGAAAGTGGAATTGGCATACGTTGTAGATGGCTAGATGTAGAATGGGAAAAGGGAAAATTTTCTTTTGGGGAGGAAAATTAAAAATTAATAAAAACTTTTAGAATATTGTCCCCAACCTTATCTCACATTTAGAATAGGACTTAGGTAAGGAATTTAAAAAAATATATATTTTATCACTTATCATAAATGCAAAAGATACAAAAGGAAGATTTTACTATTAAAAGGTGGATAACTCCACAGAAAAAAAAGGTGTCAATAAATAAAACAACTTATTGGAAATTAGGTTTCTCAAAATCTCTCAAAATTCCATATGTACATAAAAAGAAACAATGCTCAAAGTAGAAAGTATTATGGCAGAAGCTACAGAAAAGTCATATAGTAATGTAAGTTGTGCTCTGGATATTTAAATCTGGGTGTTAATTTTGAACTGTCAGCTTCATAGAGCTGAATGCAAGAAATATTGTTCAGATGTAAAGCAATCAATCAAAACTGGATTTTTAATGCCTATGTGCTGTAAAAAAGTTGGGCTTCCCCATTGCATTGGCAACTGTGATTTGTAATATGGGAAACTTCTTTCCAAATTTAAAAATGGTTAAATTATAAGGAAATATTATAATATATCCAGACAGTTATATGCCTGTAGGTTTGTAGCTCTTAAGTTCAGGGATCCAGAATTTTCTCCCCAAAGTATGTTAAAGGAGTATTAGCTAACTCTGTTGCTTTTTACTTCATAAGCAGTGCTACTTAAAATATGGAAAGTATTCATGAAAAATAGAAATAGAACAATGTGAGTCTAATCAAGGGCTTGGGGAATTTTGTGTGGTAGTTTGAGCATTCTTTGGCATTGCCTTTCTTTGGGATTGGAATGAAAACTGACCTTTTCCAGTCCTGTGGCCACTGCTAAGTTTTCCAAATTTGCTGACATATTGAGTGCAGCACTTTCATAGCATCATTTTTCAGGATTTGAAATAGCTCAACTGGAATTCCATCACCACCACTAGCTTTGTTCATAGTGATGCTTTCTGAGGCCCACTTGACTTCACATTCCACGATGTCTGGCTCTAGGTGAGTGATCACACCACGGTGATTATCTTGGTTGTGAAAATCTTTTTGCATAGTTCTTCTGTGTATTCTTGCCACCTCTTCTTTAAAAAAAATTATTTATTTATTTATTTATTTTTATTTATTTTACTTTATAATGCTGTATTGGTTTTGCCATATATTGAAATGAATCTGCCACAGGTGTACATGAGTTCCCAATCATGAACCCCCTCCCACCACTCTCCCCATATCATCTCTCTGGGTCATCCCAGTGCACCAGCCCCAAGCATCCTGTATCCTGTATCAAATCTAGACTGGTGATTAGTTTCTTACGTGATAGTATACATGTTTCAATGCCATTCTCCCAAATCATCCCACCCTTCCCCACTCCCACAGAGTCCAAAAGTCTGTTCTATGCATCTGTGTCTCTTTTGCTGTCTCAAATACAGGGTTATCATTACCATCTTTCTAAATTCCATATATATGTGTTAGTATATTGTATTGGTGTTTTTCTTTCTGGCTTACTTCACTCTGTATAATAGGCTCCAGTTTCATCCACCTCATTAGAATGGATTCAAATGTATTCTTTTAATGTCTGAGTAATACTCCATTGTGTATATGTACCACTGCTTTCTTATCCATTCGTCTGCTGATGGACATCTAGGTTGCTTCCATGTCCTGGCTATTATAAACAGTGCTGCAATGAACATTGGGGTACATGTGTCTCTTTCAATTCTGGTTCCCTCAGTGTGTATGCCCAGCAGTGGGATTCCTGGGTCATAAGGCAGTTCAATTTCCAATTTTTCAAGAAATCGCCACACTGTTCTTCATAGTGGCTGTACTAGTTTGCATTCCCACCAACAGTGTAAAAGGGTTCCCTTTTCTCAAGACCACAATGAGATACCATTTCACACCAGTCAGAATGGCTGTGATCCAAAAGTCCACCTCTTCTTAATACCTTTTGCCTCTGTTAGGTCCATACCATTTCTGTCCTTTATCGAGCCTGTCTTTGCATGAAACATTCCCTTGGTATCTCTGATTTCCTTGAAGAGATCTCTAGTCTTTATCATTCTGTTGTTTTCCTCTATTTCTTTGCATTGATCGCTGAGGAAGGCTTTCTTATCTCTTCTTTTTATCCTTTAGAACTCTGCATTCAGATGCTTATATCTTTCATTTTCTCCTTGCTTTTCACTTATCTTCTTTTCAGAGCTATTTGTAAGTCTTCCTCAGACAGCCATTTCATTTTATTGCATTTCTTTTCCATGGGGATGGTCTTGATCCCTGTCTCCTGTACAATGCCGTGGACCTCATTCCATAGTTCATCAGACACTCTATCTATCAGCACTAGTCCCTTAAATCCTATTTCTCACTTTCACTGTATAATCATAAGGGCTTTGATTTAGGTCATACCTGAATGGTCTAGTGATTTTCCCTACTTTTTCAATTTACTTCTGATTTTGGCAATAAGGAGTTCATGATCTTAGCCATAGTCAGCTCCTGGTCTTGTTTTGGTTGATTGTATAGAGCTTCACCACCTTTGGGTACAAATAATATAATCAATCTGATTTCTGTGTTGACCATCTGGTGATGTCCATGTGTAGAGTCTTCTCTTGTGTTGTTGGAAGAGGGTGTTTGCTATGACCAGTGCATTTTCTTGGCAAAACTCTATTAGTCCTTGCCCCGCTTCATTCCATATTCTTTGGAAGGAATGATGCTAAAGCTGAAACTCCAGTACTTTGGCCACTTCATGCGAAGAGTTGACTCATTGGAAAAGACTCTGATGCTGAAAGGGATTAGGGGCAGGAGGAGAAGGGGATGACAGAGGATGAGACGGCTGTATGGCATCATTGACTCGATGGATGTGAGTCTGAATGAACTCTGGGAGTTGGTGATGGACAGGGAGGCCTGGCATGCTATGATTCATGGGGTTGCAAACAGTCAGACATGACTGAATAATTAAACTGAACTGAATAAAGGGCTAAACACAAGGTTTGCTAACAAGAAAGGCCATGGTAATTTGACATCAGCTCTTACCTAACAGAAAGAGATAAATTGACAGAAAAACTCCATCATATGATTAATTTAGTAAAAACATTCTAATTTTAGGAACACCCTAGGAGTCAAAGATTCATCCCAATTATTTGAAGCTGGTATGGCTGGAGGATATTTAATTTATAGATAGTTACTGTCTAAAAACTCACACCAGCAATTGGAACATGATAGTAGACTAAGCCATAAGTAAAGGAAACACTTCAGAGAAAAGAATAAAGAGTAGAAGAGATATAGATGTGTATTTCTGGAGTGAGAGTGGAGAAAATAGTTAATCTATAGAACTATTTATTGAAGGTGATTGAAAATTTACAGGATAAAAAATTTACCCTTTTTCTTAACTAAATGTCAATCATTATTGCTAATTCATAGATAAAACTTCTTTGGAAGATACGCAAGCCAAGTCCTGCTCAATTGGAGGGAAAAAAAAAAAAAGAACCTCTGGGTTTGACCAAATGTTTTATAGTTTGCAAAGTAAAGGCAGCTCTTCCTGACAGGCAGTCATTCTCTTGGCAGCTTAAGAAAACTTATTACTTTTTACTGTATTGTTATTTTTTTTTTTTTTTGCCTTTTCATACAACCAAACAAAAGGCAAAAATATATAATATAATAAAAAAGGATTGTCATGTTGGAGAAGACTCTTGAAAGTCCATTGGACTGCCAAGATATCAAACTAGTCAATCCTAAAGGAAATCATTCCTGAATATTCTTTGGAAGGATTGATGCTGAAGCTGAAACTCCAATATTTTGGCCACCTGATACGAAAAACCCATTCATTAGAAAAGACCGTGATACTGGGAAAGATTGAAAGCAGGAGGAGGAGAGAACAACAGAGGATGAAATGGTTGGATAGCATCACTGACTCAATGGACATGAGTTTGGGTGGACTCTGGGAGTTGGCGATGGACAGGGGAGGCCTGGCATGCTACAGTCTATGGAGTCACAAGGTCCATGGGGTTGGACTGAGCAAGTGAACAACATATTGTATCTTAAGGCAGATTCTTACACCACTGGCATTTCAACTCTGTTACCCTGGCACTGTTTAATAGATCCTCAAACAACTTTGAATGAATAAATGAATGAGTGAATCAGTTAAAGCATTTTTAAAGTCATCACCTCATTTGATAGCATCACAGAGATTTTTAGCTTAACATTTAAAGAGGAAAAATATCAAATCAACTCTTCAGATTAAGAATGTCAGTTTAAGTGACTTGTGAATTTTAAGTTGTGAAGAAATGGATAGATGACAACTGCTTTGATTCAAAATATTTTCCTTTTCCCATTTTCACTCTGAGATTTTCTGGGAAGACAAATGATTGGGCTTTCTCAGTTTACAGTCAGGGGAGGAGTGAGCCAGTCATCTGATTATTTTGAACAGTCCAGAATTCTACAGTCTTATTTCTGGGAATGTGTTCTACTTCCTTAGAGCCCTATAACTCATCAACTTCCCAAGCTTTTTGATAATTTCATGATGTCTTTTTCAGAAAATACAAGTAAAAGAAGTGTTATTTTCACCATTGATGATCTTAAAGCAAAGGGGTAAAAAGACATTTGTCAATGGAGAGTATGCATTTTGATCCAGGCATTTTAAATATGCTATCTGTGTAATATGCCTTAATTACCTTTATATGAAATACTCATGCATACACATACACACACACACACACACACACACACACAAATAAAAATCCCTCACCACCATTCAGAATACTTATAAAATATGATGTATGATGTAAAAATATCTGCCTGTGGTCACTTCAACCCCACCAGACCTCTATTTCAGTCTAGATTCTTCTAAACTTCAGATAGAACACCCTCCATTAATCTCTGTTTCTGTTTCTTTATATTCTCAGCTAAAACAACATAGAAGAATGTTATACATATCAACACATTTTTCCACTTAATTATACATCCTTTACACCTGCATGGATTTTTGTTTGTTTGTTTGTTTGTTAATTTAGCCTTGGAGAGAACATATGATTATACTGAATACATAATATAACCAAAATATAATATTAACAATCAGTCATCTCAAAATACTGCCCATAACTACAGAATAAATAGTAGAGTCAAAGTATAGACACAATTATACCATATTATACAGTCCTTGAAGCATTGAGCCTCCCTCAGAGAAGAAAGAACAACCTCACCTGCCATCTTCATTGTTTCATAGTCTGCTGATTAGCATCATATATACTAAACCTGTCTAGTGTTTGGAATACTCCATCAAACTTGTGGGTCTTCCTAAATTCCACTTATTACTGAGCCCACTTCAAAAGCTGAAGTTGTGAACATTCAGAGGCAGCTCAGGACTACTCAGAATTGGCATTATCTCCAACATAGACATAGTAATGTTGGAGGGATACTTGTGGCCCTGTTGTTGGCATCTGGGCAATTCCAGAACTAACTATTGTTCAGTTGGTGCTTGGTTAGCACTGTGACAATAACATCTGAACTACATCAGTGACTCTCCCAGGCTTACCCTAACCAGCTGGACTCTTAGCTTCCAGTGTGCTAGGTTTTAGCTTCCCTGTAGCTCTAGTCAAGATGTATTTTGCTGCAAGCCTTGACCTTGCAAGAATCAGAGCAGAAAGGTTAACTTCATGTCATGCCTCTCATATTAAACCTAGATATTCCCAACAAAAGAGGGAATGAAAGTTTTTTTTCTGATTTTTGCTGAGTGAGTTGAGTTGGGAATTGAAGTTGTGAAAGTTTAACAGGTCTGTTCTTATTTACCATCTCTAAAGATTCTCATCCTTTCCAGATCCATTTATTCTTTTTTCCTTTTCAACTGCTGGGTTACTCAGTGAATATATCAAATTTTACTTGGTTACAGTAGATCTGAAATACACTTAAATATAAATGCATTAAAGTTGGGGGGACTTAGAAAGGCAACTTACCAAAATGGTGGAAGGGGAAGGAAAAGAAACTGAAAAACCAAAGCTATGAAAGTTGAATCTATATTTCCTGGCTGAGAGAAAAAGACACTTGATGTGTGACGAAGAGCTAATTTTTTATTAGGAAGAAACAGACAATTCATACTTGAAATAGGCTATACTTTGATTTGATTTGCATTCTGAATAATAGACACCCTAGTAGATAGGCAGAAGTCATCTAGAACAAAAATAATGAAAACTATTTTTAGTAGTTCTATTCCTCTTTCCCCTCAAAATAAAAATACTCCTACTTTCTATGTATGATAGATATTTTTTTCACATTGAAACTCTATAAAATTTGAGAAAATGATTTGAATATTGTTTTATAAAACAGTTACAGAACAAAATTCCAGAATAACTTCTACTTCTGCTCCATTGACTATGCTGAAGTCTTTGCTATGTGAATCACAACAAACTGGAAAAGTTTTCAAAAGATAGGAATACCAGACTACCTTATCTGCATCCTAAAAACACCTGTATTCAAGTCAAGAAGTAACAGAACTGGGCATAGAAAAATGGACTGTTTTCAAAATGGGAAAGGAACATGTCAAGGATATATTTTGTCACCCTGCTTATTTAACATCTATGCAGAGTATATCATGGGAAAGGCCAGGCTGTATGCAGCACAAGATGGAATCAAGATTGAAGAGAGAAATATCAATAACTTCAGATATGCAGATGACACCGACCTTATGACAGAAAGTGAAGAGTAACCAAAGAGTCTTTTGATGCAAGTAAAAAGTAAAAAGGGAAGTGCAAAAGGTGGCTTAAAATTCAATTTTTTTTTAATCTAATGTAATGATATTCGGTTCCATCATTTCAAGGCAAATAGTTGTTAAAACAATTGAAACATTGACAGACTTTATTTTCTCAGACTCCAAAATCACTGGATGGTACTGAAGTCACGAAATTAAAAGATGTTTTCACCCAGAAGAAAAGTTATGGCCAACATAGACAGCATATTAAAAAGCAGAGATATTGCTTTGTCAACAAAGGTTTATCAAAGTTCTGGCTTTTCCAGTAGTCAGGTATGGATGCAAGAGTTAGACCATAAAGAAGGCTGAATTCTGAAGAACTGATTCTTCTTTTTTAATTTAATTTATTTATTTTAATTGAAGGCTAATTATTTTACAATATTGTATTGGTTTTGTCATCAGTTCTGTTCAGTCGCTCAGTTGTGTACGATTCTTTGCGACCCCATGAACTGCAGCACGCCAGGCCTCCCTGTCCATCACCAACTGCCGGAGTTCACTCAGACTCAAGTCCATCGAGTCAGTGATCCTATCTAGCCATCTCATCCTCGGTCGTCCCCTTCTCCTCCTGCCCCCAATCCCTCTCAGCATCAGAGTCTTTTCCAATGAGTCAACTCTTCGCATGAGGTGGCCAAAGTACTGGAGTTTCAGCTTTAGCATCATTATTTCCAAAGAAATCCCAGGGCTGATCTCTTTCAGAATGGATTGGTTGGATTTCCTTGCAGTCCAAGGGACTCTCAAGAGTTTTTTCCAACACCACAGTTGAAAAGTATAAATTCTTTGGCGCTCAGCCTTCTTCACAGTCCAACTCTCACATCCATACGTGACCACAGGAAAAGCCATAGTCTTGACTAGATGGACATTTGTTGACAAAGTAGTCTTTGCTTTTTAATATGCTATCTAGATTGGTCATAACTTTTCTTCCAAGGAGTAAGCATCTTTTAATTTCATGGCTGCAATCACCATCTGCAGTGATTTTGGAGCACCCCCAAAAAAGTCTGACACTGTTTACACTCTTTCCCGATCTATTTCCCAAGAAGTGATGGGACCAATGCCATGATCTTCGTTGTCTGAATGTTGAGCTTTAAGCCAACTTTTTCACTCTCCACTTTCACTTTCATCAAGAGGCTTTCTAGTTCCCCTTCAATTTCTGCCATAAGGGTAGTGTAATCTGCATATCTGAGGTTATTGATATTTCTCCCAGCAATCTTAACTCCAGCTTGTGTTTCTTCCAGTCCAGCATTCCTCATAATGTACTCTACATAGAAGTTAAATAAGCAGGGTGACAATATACAGCCTTGACGTACTCCTTTTCCTATTTGCAAACAGTCTATTGTTCCATGTCCAGTTCTAACTGTTGCTTCCTGACCTGCATACAGATTTCTCAAGAGGCAGGTCAGGTGGTCTGGTATTCCCATCTCTTTCAGAATTTTCCACAGTTTATTGTGATACACACAGTCAAAGGCTTTGGCATAGTCAATAAAGGAGAAATAGATGGTTTTCTGGAACTCTCTCGTGTTTTCCATGAGCCAGCAGATGTTGGCAATTTGATCTCTGGTTCCTCTGCCTTTTCTAAAAGCAGCTTAAACATCAGGAAGTTCACAGTCCACGTATTGCTGAAGCCTGGCTTGGAGAATTTTGAGCATTAGTTTACTAGCATGTGAGATGAGTGTAGTTGTGTGGTAGTCTGAGCATTCTTTGGCATTGCTTTTCTTTGGGATTGGAATAAAAACTGACCTTTTCCATCCTGTGGCCACTGCTGAGTTTTCCAAATTTGCTGGCATATAGAGTGTAGCACTTTCACAGCATCATCTTTCAGGATTTGAAATAGCTCAACTGGAATTCTATCACTTCCACTAGCTTTGTTAGTAGTGAGTCCTTCTAAGGCCCACTTGACTTCACATTCCAGGATGTCTGGCTCTAGATGGGTGATCATACCATCGTGATTATCTGGGTCGTGAAGATCTTTTTTGTATAGTTCTTCTGTGTATTATTGCCACCTCTTCTCATTTTCTTCTTCTGTTAAGTCCATACCATTTCTGTCCTTTATCGGCCCATCTTTGCATGAAATGTTCCCTTGGTATCTCTATATTTTTTGAAGAGATCTCAATCTAGTTTTACCCATTCTGTTCTTTTGCTCTATTTCTTTGCATTGATCGCTGAAGAAAGCTTTCTTATATCTTTCCTTTTTCCCTTTGCTTTTCACCTCTCTTCTTTTCAGTTATTTGTAAGGCCTCCCCAGACAGCCATATTGCCTTTTGCATTTCTTTTCCATGGGGATGGTCTTGATCCCTGTCTCCTGTACAATGTCACGAACCTCATTCCATAGTTCATCAGGCACTCTATCTATCAGATCTTGTCCCTTAAATCTATTTCTCACTTCCACTGTATAATCATAAGGGATTTGATTTAGATCATACCTGAATGGTCTAGTGGGTTTCCCTACTTTTTTCAATTTAAGTCTGAATTTGGAAATAAGGAGTTCATGATCTTAGCCACAGTCAGCTCCTGGTCTTGTTTTTGTTGACTGTATAGAGTTTCACCATCTTTGTGTGCAAAGAATATAATCAATTTGATTTCTATATTGACTATTTGGTAATGTCCATGTGCAGAGTCTTCTTTTGTGTTGTTGGAGAGGGTGTTTGCTCTGACCAGTGCATTTTCTTGGCAAAACTCTATTAGTCTTTGCCCTGCTTCATTCTGCATTCCAAGGCCAAATTTGCCTGCTACTACACGTGTTTCTTGACTTCCAATTTTTCATTCCAGTCCCCTATAATGAAAAGGACATCTTTTGGGGTATTAGTTATAAAAGGTCTTGTAGGTCTTCATAGAACCGTTCAACTTCAGCTTCTTCAAAGTTACGGGCATAGACTTGGATTACTGTGATAATGAATAGTTTGCCTTGGAAACGAACAGAGATCATTCTACCGTTTTTGAGATTGCATCCAAATACTGCATTTCGGACTCTTATTTGACCATGATGGCTACCCATTTCTTCTGAGGGATTCCTGCCCGCACTAGTAGATATAATGGTCCTCTGAGTTAAATTCACCCATTCCAGTCCATTTTAGTTCACTGATTCCTAGAATGTCAACGTTCACTCTTGCCATCTCTTGCTTGACCACTTCCAATTTGCCTTGATTCATGGATCTGACATTCCAGGTTCCTCTGCAATATTGCTCTTATAGCATCGGACCTTGCTTCTATCACCAGTCACATCCATAGCTGGGTATTGTTTTTACTTTGGCTCCATCCGTTCACTCTTTCTGGAGTTATATCTCCACTGATCTTCAGTATGCAGTATGCAGATGACACCACCCTTATGGCAGAAAGTGAAGAGGAGCTAAAGGGCCTCTTGATGAAGGTGAAAGAAGAGAGTGAAAAAAATTGGCTTAAAGCTCAGCATTCAGAAAACGAAGATCATGGCATCCGGTCCCATCACTTCATGGGAAATAGATGGGGAAACAGTGGAAACAGTGTCGGACTTTATTTTTGTGGGCTCCAGAATCACTGCAGATAGTGACTGCAGCCATGAAATTAGAAGACACTTACTCCTTAGGAGAAAAGTTATGACCAACCTAGATAGCATATTCAAAAGCAGAGACATTACTTTGCCGACTAAGGTCCGTCTAGTCAAGACTATGTTTTTTCCTGTGGTCATGTATGGATGTGAGAGTTGGACTGTGAAGAAAGCTGAGCGCCGAAGAATTGATGCTTTTGAACTGTGGTGTTGGAGAAGACTCTTGAGAGTCCCTTGGACTGCAAGGAGATTCAGCCTGTCTATTCTGAAGGAGATCAACCTTGGGATTTCTTTGGAAGGATTGATGCTAAAGCATCAATGCTAAAGCTGAAACTTCAGTACTTTGACCACCTCATGCGAAGAGTTAACTCATTGGAAAAGATTCTAATGCTGGGGGATTGGGGGCAAGAGGAGAAGGGAACGACAAAGGATGAGATGACTGGATGGCATCACGGACTCAAATGGACGTGAGTCTGAGTGAACTCCGAGAGATGGTGATGAACAGGGAGGCCCGATGTGCTGCAGTTCATGGGGTCGCAAAGAGTCAGACACGACTGAGTGACTGAACTGAACTGAACTGATCTTCAGTAGCATGTTGGGCACCTACTGACCTGGGGAGTTCCTCTTTCAGTATCCTATCATGTTGCCTTTTCACACTTTTCATGGGGTTCTCAAAGCAATAATACTGAAGTGGTTTGCCATACCCTTCTCCAGTGGACCACATTCTATCAGACCTCTCCACCATGACCAGCCTGTCTTGGAATGCCCTGTGATCATGGCTTAGTTTCATTTAGCTAGACAAGCTAGACAGATTGATAGATTGACAGATTGACTAGTTTTCTGTGAGTATGGTTTCAGTGTGTCTGCCCTCTGATGTCCTCTTGCAACACCTACCATCTTACTTGGGTTTCTCTTACCTTGGGTATGGGTATCTCTTCACGGCTCCTCCAGTAAAGCACAGCCACTGCTCCTTACCTTGGATGAAGGGTATCTCCTCACCACCGCCCTTCCTGACCTTTAACGTGGGATAGCTCCTGTAGGCCCTCCTGCACCCGCACAGCCATGGCTCCTCAGACCCGGGGTAGCTCCTCTTGTCTGTTTCTACACTGTCGCAGCCCCTGACCTCCTATACATCAACATGAATCTGCCACGAGTGTACACGTGTTCCCAATTCTGAACCCCCTCCAACCTTCCTCCCCATATCATCCCTTTGAGCTGTGGTTTTGGAGAAAGGTTATGGCAGGAGTAGAAGGGGTTGACAGAGGACAGATTGTTGGAGGTCATCAACATCTCAGTGGACATAAATTTGAGCAAGCTCTGGGAGATGGTGAAGGACAGGGAAGCCTGGTGTGCTGCAGTCCTTGAGGTCACAAAGAGTTGGACATGACTGAATGATTGAACAATGGCCTTCTTGTGTCCAAAGTACCAGTCCCTTGAAGATGAAGCTCAGAAGTCTCTATTATTAATACTGTATTTTCTTGTTGCTACACAATGGTTGGATTTATACCATCATGACTCCAGTTTCAAGGCCTGATGTTGTAACTCAAAGTTTCACTTCAAATAATTGTCACTGTTTATCTCTTCTACATCCACCAAATTAAGAATATGTAATTTCAGTACATATTTCATGACTGAATTTGATTCTATACTTGTTCTTCTCACTGACATTAATGGATATCATTATTTTTATCACTATAGATTTTCAAAGATAAAGAGAGGATGATAACTTCCTTGAGGATACAGTCAGTTAAGAGTAGTTCATTTCAGCATGGTTTTCAGCATCATATTTCTTTATGATGAACTAACTCATGAAGTTAGTTCTTCCAGGACATTTTGATAGCTTTAGCAGAGCACTCAGGTTCTGCCTCCTTCTCCATACAGCATTCTCAAATCCCACTTTTTAACATTCATTTAACCCAGTGTAGGGCCTAGCCTTCTGGCCCTGACTCTCTCCGTGTGGTAATATTTAACTCAGAAACCTTCTTTACTTTGCCTTGCATATGGATCTTGTCTGGACAAACCTGAGTCCTTCAGAAAGACTTGCAGGTAGACCAGAGACGTTTGTATCCTTTCTTTTCTTTCATTTCCTAAGACATTTCTTCATCACTTTCTCAGGAAACTTCAAACTTTGCATATTAATAGTTTATATTTTTGAATAAAAAGAAGTACTATCTCACTACTCAGCTCAGAGACCCACACATTCATTACTTTATGTCTAAATAAGACACAGACATAAACCTCAAGAAGGTTGTGGTCTTGTAGAGAAAAAAAACTATTCAAATAGATACTTATAAATGATCATAATGCCATGGAGAGATTTAGCAATAACATGACAATATTTTGAAAGCCTGTGGAAACAATATTACTTGAAATAAACACAGCAAAGCACAAGTTTAAATTGATTATGTTTATCTGTTTTGGACCAATCCAGATTGTCTAGAATAAGCAGAGTGTGAAGTCAGAAAGTTCTTACTCTTTCAAATTGGATCTGAAAATAATATGTCCACACTCCCATACTTGCAGATACCTCCAAATTGAAATTACACCACCTCCATGAAAATAAAAGTCATCACAGGTCAAGACCTTGACTCAGCAACTTTTGCTGAGAAGTTGCCCAGAACAGAATAATATTAGATCCTGAATTTTCCTTTATAAAGGAAAAAAAAAAAATCATATGACTCAATTAAAATCTTCCCTGAAGAACAGAATTACTGTATTTCAGCAACAATCTGTTGTTTTGCTGTTATTTTGAGTTAATTAAAATTCAAGGGATACTAAATTCTAAACTCCTCTCATATTTCTCTGTTGTGTTTACTATGCAATTTGTGTTACCTATCCTGAAAAAGATTTTGTTTGAACCCATATTATAGCCTTTGAATGATGAATGTTTTTTTAGCCTTTAAAGATCAGTGTTCAAATTTCCCAAAACATTTCAAAAATAAAACAATATACAGTACCATCGTTAAGCATTTTTATGCCAAAAGGTAAATTAAATTAAACCCAAATGAAGTATAAGATGAAGAGAAAGAGGAAGTGGTAGAGAAGACCATTAATAATTCTCACTTTATAGTTGAAAAGTTGAAAAGTTTAGCGTATAAATTACATTATATTCTCAGTGTTTGCGAGAAACAGCTGGAGTTATATCCATGAATGAACCAAGTTTTTTCTGTTTCCAGGCTTGTTGTTTTATTTAAGATCTCCAGGATCTCATTTCTACATATAGATATTGTCCCAGGCACTTTTCAAATATGAAATCCACATATCTAGAGTATGAGGTGATACAATCAAAATATCCATTTCACAGTTGAGGAAAATGAGGAACAGAGTATCTCTACTTGGCAGAATCAGGATTCAAATCTATACAGCCTAGTATAGCACTCCACCTCTTAGGCACTATACTATATTGTCTCTTCTCACTGTGTTAGATGTTTCAACAATACCTATCTTCTAGAAACTATGAGATGTTTTAAAAATTTCTGGCCTCAATTCAGATAAGTTAAAATCGAGAATCTGTGGAGTTAGACAAACACATGCAAATATTTTCAAAGCTCTACACTTGATTTTAATGGACAGCCAGGCTTGAGAAACTCTGTGTTTGAGGGAACTTCAGTAGAAAACATTAGACAAAAAAAAAAGAAGTGTGTAATTAGATGATCCAGGGTTAGTCCTTTTACCTAATAGGAGAGTAGTTATGAGGAAATCACCTTTCTTGATATGTTTTGGTTTTCTCATTTTCAACTTGAATGTACTGAAAATGATACATCATATCTACTTGATGAGTTTGCCATGGAGCTAATATTTAACTCTTCCATCATGTTTACAGAAATGTGTTCATCAAGAAAACCTTTTGCGTGCTTTTCATGGGAAAACTAGCAGATATAGAGAGGATATGAGCTACAATAACTTGATGGGATATGGTAGCTTAAGAGGATTAGGTAAGCTGATGATTTAGGTTCTTCTTATTTTCTATTTTGAGTGTTTCCTTGGTGGCTCAGAAGGTAAAGCATCTGCCTGCAATGTGGGAGACTCGAGTTTGATCCCTGGGTCAGGAAGATTCCCTGGAGAAGGAAATGACAACCCACTCCAGTACACATGCCTGGAGAATTCTGCATATGAAAAGCCTTGTGGGATACAGTCCATGGGGTCACAAAGAGTTGGACATGATTGAGCTCCCCTTCTTCTCTCTTTCTATTCTCTTTTTTATATTATATTGTTTCATGGTGTCTAGAATATCTGAAGTTATTCCTGGAGTGGTTATTTAGGAGGCCATGAATGTTGATTCATAACTCTCAGTTGCATGCTTCAATTTTTATTTTATTTTTAATATATTTCTTTAATATCATTAGATTTTTAAGAGTTAATGTGGAGGTTCTGGAGAAGGCAATGACACCCCACTCCAGTACTCTTGCTTCAAAACTCCCATGGACGGAGGAGCCTGGTAGGCTGCAGTCCATGGGGTCGCTAAGAGTCGGACACGACTGAGCGACTTCACTTTCATTTTTCACTTTCATTTTTCACTTTCACACACTGGAGAAGGAAATGGCAGGCCACTCCAGTGTTTTTGCCTGGAGAATCCCAGGTATGGGAGAGCCTGGTGGGCTGCCATCTATGGGGTCGCACAGAGTCGGACACAACTGAAGTGACTTAGCAGCAGCAGTAGCAGTGGAGGTCAGATCTTAAAGAAACTGCCTGCAATGCAGGAGGCCAGGGTTCAGTCCTAAGGTTGGGCAAATCCCCCAGAGAAGGAAATGGCAACCCATTCCAGTATTCTTGCCTGGAGAATTCTATGTATGAAAAGCCTTGTGGGATAGAGTCCATGGGGTCACAAAGGGTTAGACACAACTAACACTTGTAATATCTGTAACCAAAATTTGAGTATAATTTGTTTGCACCAAACACTGGTTAAGCAGTTGACACATAATAGCCAATTAAACATTTATATTGTCTTCATGAAATAATTATATATTTCTTTCAAACTTTAACATTTTACCATCTAGGAAATTGGGACACGTAGTGTTTTCTGGCACTGGACATTGGTTTTCTCCCCTCTGTTGTCTTCTAACATTTATAGAAGCAGTTTAAGCACATCAACACATTTAAAGTTTTTCTTACAACAGTTATATTAGTTCTGTACCCAACATCTGGATTACACAGCATTTGCTACTATAATGCTGCATAACTTAAAATGAAGCCAAACAAAACTTCAATTCAGTTCAGTTAAGCTGCTCAGTTGTGTCTGACTCTGTGACCCCATGAATTGCAGCACGCCAGGCCTCTTTGTCCATCACCAACTCCCACAGTTCACTCAAACTTATGTCCATCAAGTCAATAATGCCATCCAGCCATCTCATCCTCTGTCGTCCCCTTCTCCTCCTGATCCCAATCCCTCCCAGCATCAGAGTCTTTCCCAGTGAGTCAATTCTATACATGAAGTGGCCAAGGTATTCGAGTTTCAGCTTTAGCATCATTCTTTCCAAAGAACACCCAGGGCTGATCTTCTTTAGAATGGACTGGTCTCCTTGCAGTCCAAGGGACTCTCAAGAGTCTTCTCCAACTCACAGTTCAAAAGCATCAATTCTTTGGAACTCAGCTTTCTTCACAGTCCAACTCTCACATCCATACATGACCGCAAGAGAAAACATAGCCTTGACTAGACGGACTTTGTTGGCAAAGTAATGCTTCTGCTTTTCACTATGCTATAGAGGTTGGTCATAACTTTCCTTCCAAGGAGAGAGTGTCTTTTAATTTTATGGCTGCAATAACCATCTGCAGTGATATTGGAGCCTAAAATATTAAAGTCTGACACTGTTTCACTGTTTCCCCATCTATTTCCCAAGAAGTGATGGGACCAGATGCCATGATCTGTGTTGTCTGAATGTTAAGCTTTAAGCCTACTTTTTCACTCTCCCCTTTCACTTTCATCAAGAGGCTTCTTAGTTCCTCTTGGTTTTCTGCCATAAGGGTGGTGTCATCTGCATATCTGAGGTTATTGATATTTCTCCCGGCAATCTTAATTCCAGCTTGTGTTTCTTCCAGCCAAGCGTTTCTCATGATGTACTCTGCATAGAAATTAAATAAGCAGGGTGACAATATACAGCCTTGACATATTCATTTTCCTATTTGGAACCAGTCTGTTGTTCCATGTCCAGTTCTAACTGTTGCTTCCTGATCTGCATATGGGTTTCTCAAGAGGCAGGTCAGGTGGTGTGGTATTCCTATCTCTTTCAAAATTTTCCATAGTTTATTGTGATCCACACAGTCAAAGGCTTTGGCATAGTCAATAAAGCAGAAATAGATGCTTTTCTGGAACGCTCTTGTGCCGGGGTCCAGCCCCAGTGGATCCAGGGTGATTTGAAGGGGAGACAGATAGGAGAGGAAAAAACTTATATATTTATTTAATTAGAAATATAAGATTAGATTAGGAAGAAATAGTGTAGTAGGAAAATTAAGTGGAGAAAAGATGCTGAATAACTTGGTTTATGTGGAAAATCAATAAAGTTCCAGACAAGGAACTTCCACCATCTACGTTGGGCAACTGGTGTCCAGTTGAATATCGGAGAGTGCCCCACCTTGGGCTTCCTCTCTCATGAATCTTAGAAGCTGAGACAAGTAAGTAGACATGGCGAGCCTCCACAGCCCAGATGGGAATTCAACCTGAAATTAGTGTAAAGAGGAGACACAGGGGACATCAGTCCTTCCAATGTCTGGCCCGGCCTCTATTGTCTAGAAAGGCCTTTTATACCTTTTTGATTGTACATATAGATCAATGGGTAATACAAAATTATGCAGCATTAGCAGCCCAGACTCTTATCAAAACCAGGCATTTCTCTCTGCATACCAAGTTGTATACACAAGTCTTAGGTGATTTACATCAACTTCTGGCCAAAAGGGCCAATTAACATTTTACAGCCTTTTTTTCTGATAAAGGTTTGTCAACCAGAAGACTTATTTGTGTTGATCTTCTCAAAGTCTGGTGCAACTCTCAGAAAAACACTAAATAAAGTTACATTCTTACATAGCAAAGATACAGCAACTTATAACAAGTAAAAGGAGTACAGTGATTTATAACAAAAGAAAAGTAGTTAACTCAAAAGTCTAGTGTTGCTAACATCAAAACTACTATATATCTGCTCTGTGCAAATGAAAAGAAACACAAAATAAACATGCTATAATTATATAAGAGGTATGATAGGGGAGTGTTTGGTTCTCTACTCAAAGGGATGAACCTCTTTGACTACCAGCTTTTGAAAGAGCTACTGTACAACAAGGGTTGTGCTTACAGTAAAACTTTATGTATTTTTTAAAACTTTTTTTTTCTTTTTTGGTTTGGAAAACTTTAAATGTACATGAACATGCAGGTAATAGTGTACTGAACTTCCATGGACTTATTATTAATCTTTAACTCATGGTTAATCTTGTTTCATATGTACTTCCATCTACTTCGGACTCAGAATATTTTAAAAAATCAAAGACATCGTATTATTTCATCCATAAACATTTCTATAGGTATTATCAAAATTAAGTACTCTTGTTAAATTAACTATAATATTTATTATAGTTAACATGGCCAAAGTGATTTCTTCAGTTCAGTTCAGTTCAGTCACTCAGTTGAGTCCGACTCTTTGTGACCCCATGAATCGCACCATGCCAGGTCTCCCTGTTCATCACCATCTCCCGGAGTTCACTCAGACTCACATGTCTTCAAATATCCAGTCAGTATTCAAATTTCCCAAATTATCATAAGCATGTACACATGGTTGTGCATGGAAGAACATCATTCTCCCAACCCTGCCCCCCACATATACACATTTCTCTTGTTTAACATGATTAAAAAAAAATCATTTATTGTGATTGACTGACATATTCCATGAGTATCTTTTAATTTATAGGTTTTTCCTCTCTTTCATTTGCAAAATTAGGGTTGTGCTATAGTTTCCCTAGTATGAATTGTGTCAATTACCTCTCTGTGATATTGATTAATGTTTTTATTTGTTTCTTACATTTTCTTTAGATTAGCAGTTAGATCTTGAGGCTTGACCAGTTTTGTTTTGATTTTGTGTGTGTGTGTGTGTGTGTATGTGTATGTGTATGTGTATGTTTGATTATTTCATTCAAGAGGAACATAATGCTGGCCCTTGGTGAGCAGTCACTGATGATCATTGTCTAGCTCTAGTTTTTCATTAAGGGTGGGAAAATGGTGCTTGTCGAATACAATCTTGCCTTGCTTCTCTTGAAATAATTATCTAAGGGAAACTTCTGTTCAACATTTTGGATTGGAAATTTTTATAGAAAATCAAGGTAGATATTTTATTTTTTAACTTTTACTTACTGGTTTTTAAAAAGTTGCTTTCCTTGCATATACCAATAGATATACTAATAAATTTTTCTTTTATTTATACCATTATTTATTAAAAGATTAAACAGAAATGGCAAACACTATATACAGTCACTTTTCTCACCTTTCACTTAACCTTAATGCTGATTATCACTCAAAATGTTAGTATATACAGAGAAAATTAATTCCATTTTTTCCAGCTCCATTTTTTCTCATAGCTGCAGTGCATACATATTTTGTAACTTATTTAATGTGCTTTCTTTTGATGGATACTGGATGGATATGTTTTAAATATTTTGTTACAACTATTAGTTCATTGAATAGCTTTTTATAAAATTGCTCTTGTACTTTTGTATATACTGCCAATTCCCTTTCATTACAGTAGTGACATATTAGGTTCCCACTAGCAATATCTGAGTGTTTGTTTTCTCAGAGCTTTGCCAACAGAATTAATTGTGAATCTTGTGCTATACTGTCAGTTTGAAAAGTGAGAAGTTTGAGCTTGTGTGTGTAGTGTTTGTCTCTGTTTTATTTTAAGCAAGGGTTTTCTTGATAGCTAAGGTGGTAAAGAATCTTCCTACAATGTGGGAGACCTGGATTCAGTCCCTGAATTTGGAAGATTCCAGTATTCTGGTGTGGAAAATTCCATGGACACTGTAATCCATGGGATTGCAAAGAGTTGGGCACAACTGACTTTCACTTCACTTCATTTCACTTTAGATCACTTCTAAGTGTTGCTTCTTGACCTTCATACAGGTTTCTCAAGAGGTTGGCAAGGTAGTCCAGTATTCCCATTTTTTTGAGAATTTTCCACAATTTGCTATGATCCACACAGACAAAGGCTTTAGATTAGACAAAGAAGCAGAAGTAGATTCTTTTTTTTTCTGGATTTTTCTAGATTTTCTATGATCCAATGGATGTTGGCAATTAGATCTATGCTTCCTCTGCTTTTTCTAAATCCAAACAGAACATCTGGAATTTCTTGATTCACGTACAGTTAAAACCTAGCTTGGAGAATTTTTAGAATTATTTTATTAGCATGAAATTGGTGCAGTTCTGTGGTAGTTTGAACATTCTTTGGCATTGTCTCTCTTTGAGATTGGAAAGAAAACTGAACTTTCACAATCCTGTGGCCACCGCTGAGTCTTCCAAATTTGTGGCATATTGAGAGCAGCACTTTACCAGCATCATCTTTTAGAATTTGGAAGAGTTCAACTGGAATTCCATCACCTCCACTAGCTTTGTTTGGAGTGATACTTCCTAAGACCTACTTTAGTTCAAACACCAAGATGTCTGGCTCTAGGTGAGTGATCACACCATCCTGGTTATCTGGATCATAAAGATCTTTTGTATAGTTGTTCTATGCATTCTTGCCAAATCTTCTTAATATCTTTTTTTTTTTCTTCTTTTATGTCTATACTGTTTCTGTCCTTAAATGTGCTCATCTTTGCATGAAATGTTCCCTTAGTATCTGTAATTTTAATGAGGAGGTCTCTAGTCTATCCCATTCTATTGTTTTCCTCTGTTTCTTTGTATTGATCTCTCCTTGCTGTTCTTTACAACTCTGCATTTAGGTGGATATATCTAATCCTTTCTCCTTTGCCTTTTGGTTATCTTCTTTACTCAGCTATTTTTAAGGCCTTCTCAGACAAAGGCATTTTGACTTTTTGCATTCCTTCTTCTTTAGGGTGGTTTGATCACCTCCTATAAAAATTTTTGAAGCTCTATCCATGGCTTTTCAGGTACTCTCTCAGATCTAATCCCTGAATGTATTTGTCACTTCTACTGTATATTTATAAGGCATTTGATTTAGATCATACAAGAATGGCCTAGTGCTTTACCCTACTTTCTTCAATTTAAGTCTGAATATGGCAATAAGAAGCTCATGATATGAGCCACAGTCATCTTGTTTTTGTTTTTGCTGATTGTATAAAGCTTCTCCATCTTTGGCTGCAAACAATATAATCAATCTGATTTCAGCATTGACCTTCTGATGAGGCCCATGTATAGAGTCATCTCTTGTGTTGTTGAAGAAGGTATTTGCTATGGCAGTGTGTTTTCTTGGAAAAACACTGTTAGCCTTTGTCCTGCTTCATTTTGTACTCTAAGACCTATCTTGCCTTTTACTCCTACTATCTCTTGACTTTCTACTTTTACATTTCAGTCCCCTATGATGAAAAGGGCATCTGTTTTTGGTGTTAGTTCTAGAAAGTATTATAGATCTTCATAGAACTGTTCAATTTCAACTTCTTTAGCATTAATGGTTGAGGTATAGACTTGGATTACTGGGATATTGAATGGTATGCTCTGGAAACAATCAGAAATCTTTCATCATTCTGTAATTTATGAGGTTTCACCAAACTACTGCATTTTGGATTTTTTTATTGACTCTGAGGGCTACTCCATTTCTTTCTTTCTTTTTTATATTATTTTTACTTTATTCTACTTTACAATACTGTATTGGTTTTGCCATACATTGACATGAATCAGCCACAGGTGTACACGAGCTCCCAATCCTGAAACCCCCTACCACCTCCCACTCCATATCATCTCTCTGGATCATCCCATGCACCAGCCTCAAGCATCCTGTATCCTGTTTCGAACATAGACTGGGGCTTCGTTTCTTACATGATAGTATACAGGTTTCAATACCATTCTCCCAAATAATCCCACCCTCTCCCTCTCCCTCAGAGGCCAAAAGTCCATTCTATACCTCTGTGTCTCTTTTGTTGTCTCACATACAGGGTCATCATTACTATCTTTCTAAAGTCCATATATATGTGTCAGTATACTGTATTGGTGATTTTCTTTCTGGCTTACTTCACTCTGTATAATCGGCTCCAGTTTCATCCATCTCATTAGAACTGATTCAAATTTGTTCTTTTTAAGGGCTGAGTAATACTCCATTGTGTATATGTACCACAGCTTTCTTATTTATTCATCTGCTGATGGACATCTAGGTTGTTTCCATGTCCTGGCTATTATAAACAATGCTGCAATTAACATTGGGGTACATGTGTCTCTTTCAATTCTGATTTCCTCTGTGTGTATGCCCAGCAGTGGGATTGCTGGGTCATAAGGCAGATCTATTTGTAATTTTTTAAGGAATCTCCACAGTGTTTTCCATAGTGGCTCTACTAGTTTGCATTCCCACCAACAGTGTAAGAGGGTTCTCTTTTTGCCACATCCTCTCCAGCATTTATTGCTTGTAGAATTTTGGATCACAGCCATTCTGACTGGTGTGAAATAGTATCTCACAGTGGTCTGGATTTGCATTTTTCTGATAATGAGTGATGTCGAGCATCTTCTCATGTGTTTGTTAGCCATCCGTATGTCTTCTTTGGAGAAATGCTTATTTAGTTCTTTGGCCCATTTTTTGATTGGATCATTTGTTTTTTTGGAGTTGAGCTGCATAAGTTGCTTGTATATTTTTGAGATTAATTGTTTGTCAGTTGCTTCATTTGCTATTGTTTTCTCCCACTCAGAATGCTGTCTTTTCACCTTACTTATAGTTTCCTTTGTTGTGCAGAAGCTTTTAATTTTAATTAGATCCCATTTGTTTATTTTTGCTTTTATTTCCAGTATTCTGGGAGGTGGATCAAAGAGTATCCTGCTGTGATTTATGTCAGACAGTTTTTTTGCCTATGTTCTCCTCTAGGAGTTTTACAGTTTTTCGTCTTACATTTAGATCTTTAATCCATTTTGAGTTTATATTTGTGTGTGGTGTTTAAAAGTGATCTAGTTTCATTCTTCTACAAGTGGTTGACCAGTTTTCCCAGCACCACTTGTTAAAGAGATTGTCTTTACTCCATTGGATACTCTTGCCTTCTTTGTCGAAGATAAGGTGTCCCTAGGTGTGTGGATATGTGATATTTGTCCACAGTAGTACACATGATGACCATCTTAATTAAATTCACCCATTCTGGTCCATTTTAGCTCGCTGATTCCTAAAACGTCAATACTTATTCTCACTGTCTCCTGTTTGACCGCTTCCAGTTTACCTTGATTCATTGACCTAACATTCCAGGTTCCTATGCAATATTGTTGTTTATAGCATCTGACTTTACATTTTTCATGCCACATCCACAACAAGGCATTGTTTCTACTTTTTCTCAGCCTTTTCAGTCTTTCTGAAGCTCTTTCTCCAGTAGCACATTTGTCACCTACCAAACTGACGGATTCATTTTCCCATGTTATATCTTTTGCCTTTTCTTACTGTTCATGAGTTTCTCAAGGCAAGAATACTGAAGTTGTTTGCCATTCCATTCTCCAGTGGACTACATTTTATCAGAAGTCTCCACCATAACCAATCCATCTTTCATTGAGTTAGACAAGGATGTGATACAAGTGATCAGTTTAGTTAGTTTTCTATAACTATAGTTTCCACTCTGTCTGCCCTCTTATGGATAAGGATAAGAGGCTTGTGGAACTTTCCTGAAAATAGGAACTGGCTGTGGGGGAATCTGGGTCTTGCTGTGATGGGTAGGGCTGTGCTCACTAAATTTGTAATCCAATTTTCTGTTGATGGGTGCAGCTGTCTTCCCTCTTTATAGTTTTCCCTGAGGCCAAACTATGATAAGGGTTTGACATGCCAGGACTGTTGTCTTCCCTCCTGGCCCAGACTGTAAAGTATCTGTCTGCAGTGCAGGAGACTTGGGTTTGATCCCTGGTTTGGGAAGATTCCCTGGAGAAGAAAATGACTACCCACTCCAGAACTCTTGCCTGGAAAATCCCATGGATAGGGAGCCTGGTAGGCTATAGTCCAAAGGGTAGCAAAGAGTCAGACAAGACTGAGCAACTTCACTTTCACTTAGGGCTTCCCTGATTGCTCAGTTGGTAAAGAATCTACCTGCAATGAAGGAGACCCTGGTTTAATTCCTGGGTCAGACTTCTGTGTTCCAAAATCACTGCAGATGATGACTGCAGCTATGAAATTAAAAGATGCTTGCTCCTTGGAAGAAAAGCTATGAACAAGCTAGACTACATAGTAAAAAGCAGAGGCATTACTTTTCCTACAAAGATCCATCTGGTCAGAGCTATGGTTTTTCTAGTAGTCATGTGTGGATGTACGAGTTAGACTATAAACAAAGCTGAGCACTAAAGAATTGACGTTTTTGAGCTGTGGTGTTGGAGAAGACTTTTGGGAGTCCCTTGGACTGCAAGTGGTCAAATCAGTCAATCCTAAATCAAATCAGTCCTAAATATTTACTGAAAGGACTGATGATGAAGCTGAAACTCCAATGCTCTGGCCACCTGATGTGAAGAGCTGACTCACTGAAAAAACCCTGATTCTGGGAAAGATTGAAGGCAGGAGGAGAAAAGGATGACTAGAGGGTGACTTGGCTGGATGTCATCACCAATGGACAGGAGTTTGAGCAAGCTCCAGGAGTTGGTAATGAACAGGAAAGCCTGGAGTGCTGCAGTTCATGGGTTCACAAAGAGTTGGACATGATTGAGTGATTAAACTGAACTGAAGATTTACTGGAGAAGGGATAGGTTACCCACTCCAGTATTCTTGGGCTTCCCCTGTGGCTCAGCTGGTAAAGACTCCACCTGCAATGTGGGAGACCTGGGTTCAGTCCTTTGGTTTTGAATGTCCCCTGGAGAAGGGAAAGGCTACCCACTCCAGTATTCTGCCCAGGAGAATTTCATGGACTGTATAGTCCATGGGGTTGCTAAAGTCAGACACAACTGAGTGGCTTTCACTATCACTTTCTGGATGGTTGAATTCAGTGCCTCTGTAGACCATCAGACCACTGTAGACCCACATCTTCATTAGAGACTCCTGGACACTCACAGGCAAGTCTGACTCAGTCTTTTATCGGTCACTGCTCCTTTCCCTTGGGTCTTGCTGTACAAAAGGTTTTATTTGTTTCTTCCAGAAGTCTGTAGTAATCAAATTCCACTGGCCTTCACAGTCAGATTCTCTGGAGGTCCTCAGTCCCTTTGCCAGACCCCCAGGTTGGGAAATCAGTTATGGGCCTTAGAATTTTCACAAAAGTGAGAGAACTTTTGTACATTTCTTCTCCAGTTTGTTTGTTGTCTTCTCAGTAGCTCTATAGGGTCACTCATGTAACCCACATGCCAGGTCTGCTCCAGCCACAGTCCCTGTCCCCACAAGGGCTAAACTGTGCCTCCCCAGAGACACTCAAACGCTCAATGGTAAGTCTGGCTCAGTTTCTTGTGTGGTCCCTGGGACCTGGTGTCAAAATTTGGTTTGATCCCTCCCTATGTCTCTGGTGCATATGCTATTTGTTTCTAAATGCTATTTCTACGTACCTACTGTCTTGTTGGGTTGCTCCTTTGCTCTTGGATGTGAGGTATCATTTTTTGGTGGGATCCAACATTCTCTTGTTGGTAGTTGTTCATCAGTTAGTTGAAATTTTGGAGTTTTCACAGGAGAAAATGGACTCATGCCCTTCTACTTTGCCATTTGAAGCTCTTTACAGTCAGCAAAAACAAGACTGGGAGCAGACTGTGGATAAGATTATGAACTCCTTGTTGCAAAGTTCAGATTTAAATTGAAAAAGGAGGGGAAAACCACAAAGCCATTCCCATTCAGGCGTTTTTTTTTTTTTTTTTTTTTTTTTTTTACTTTATTCTACTTTACGATACTGCATTGGTTTTGCCATACATTGACATGAATCAGCCACAGGTGTACACGAGCTCACAATTCTGAAACCCCCTCCCACCTCTCACCCCATATCATCTGTCTGGATCGTCCCCGTGCACCAGCCCCAAGCATTCTGTATACTGTATCGAACATAAACTGGTGCTTCATTTCTTACATGATAGTATACATGTTTCAATACCATTCTCCCAAATCATCCCACCCTCTCCCTCTCCCACAGAGTCCAAAAGTCTGTTCTATACATCTGTGTCTCTTTTGTTGTCTCACATACAGGATCATCATTACTATCCATCTAAATTCCATATATATGTGTCAGTATACTGTATTGGTGTTTTTCTTTCTGGCTTACTTCACTCTGTATATCGGCTCCAGTTTCATCCATCTCATTAGAACTGATTCAAATTTGTTCTTTTTAAGGGCTGAGTAATACTCCTTTGTGCTTATGTACCACAACTTTCTTATTCATTCATCTGCTGATGGACATCTAGGTTGTTTCCATGTCCTGGCTATTATAAACAATGCTGCAGTTAACATTGGGGTACATGTGTCTCTTTCAATTCTGGTTTCCTTGGTGTGTATGCCCAGTAGTGGGATTGCTGGGTCATAAGGCAGTTCTATTTGCAATTTTTAAAGGAATCTCCACAGTGTTTTCCATAGTGGCTGTAATAGTTTGCATTCCCACCAACAGTGTAAGAGGGTTCCCTTTTCGCCACATCCTCTCCAGCATTTATTGCTTGTAGACTTTTGGATCGCAGCCATTCTGACTGGTGTGAAATGGTACCTCATTGTGGTCTTGATTTGCATTTCTCTGATAATGAGTGATGTCGAGCATCTTTTCATGTGTTTGTTAGCCATCCATATGTCTTCTTTGGAGAAATGCCTATCGTTTGACCCATTTTTTGATTGGATCGTTTATTTTTCTGGAGTTGAGCTGCATAATTTGCTTGTATATTTTTGAGATTAGTTGTTTGTCAGTTGTTTCATTTGCTATTGTTTTCTCCCACTCAGAATGCTGTCTTTTCACCTTACTTATAGTTTCCTTTTATGATTATACAGTGGAAGTGACAAATGGATTCAAGGGATTATTTCTGATAGAATATCTGAAGAACTATGGACAGAAGTTTCTAACATTGTAAAGGCAGAAGTAATCAAACCATCCCTAAGAAAAAGAAATGCAGGAAGGCAAAATGGTTTTCTGAGAAAGTCTTACAAATAGCTGCGAAGAGAAGCAAGAGTCAAAGGATAATAGGAAAGATATATACATCCCAATACAGATTTCCAACTTATAGCAAGGAGAGATAACAAAGACCTCCTAAGTGAACAGTGTAAAGAAATAGAGGAAAACAGTGGAATGGGCAAAACTAGAGATTGTTTCAAAAAAGTTAGAAATAACAAGGGGCTATTACATACAAAGATATATGCAATAAAGGACAGAAATAGATTGACCTAACAGAAGCAGAAGATATTATGAAGAGGTGACAAAAATAAATGTCATAACTACACACACAAAAAGACCTCAGTGACCCAGATAACATTATGATGTGATTACTCCTCTAGAGACAGACATCTTTAAGTGTGAAGTCAAGTGGTTAGGAAGCATCAGTACAAACAAAGCTAGGGAGGTGATGAAATTTCAGTTGAGCTATTTGAAATCCTAAAGATGATGCTGTGAAAGTGTTGCACTCAATATGCAGGCAAAACTCAGCAGTAGTCACAGGACTGGAAAAGGTCAGTTTTCATTCCAATCCTAAAAAGCGCAATGCCAATGAACGTTCAAACTACAGCACAATTGCCACTAATTTTACATGCTAACAAAGTAATTCTAAAATCCTTCAATCCTGGCTTCAACAATACGTGAACCAAGAACTTCAAAATGTACAAGCTGGTTTTAGAAAAGGCAGAACTAGAGATCAAATTGCCATAATTAGTTAGATCACAGAAAAAGCTAGAGAATTACAGGAAAACAAACAAACAAACAAACACCTCCTTCTGTTTCATTGACTACTCTAAAGCCTTTGACTGTGTGGATAACAACAAAATGGACAATCGTACAAGATATAGGAATCA
This sequence comes from Nanger dama, assembly GCA_917880005.1. Lineage (NCBI taxonomy): Eukaryota > Metazoa > Chordata > Mammalia > Artiodactyla > Bovidae > Nanger > Nanger dama. The sequence goes on from CAKJTW010000045.1 coordinate 2,320,244, forward strand.
GTTCAGTTCAGTCACTCAGTCATGTCTGATTCTTTGCGACCCAATGAATCGCAGCACACCAGGCCTTCCTGTTCAACACCAACTCTCGGAGTTCACTCAAACTTACATCCACCGAGTCGGTGATGCCATCCAGCCATCTCATCCTCTGTCGTCCCCTTCTCCTCTTGCTCCCAGTCCCTCTCAGCATCAGAGTTCTTTCCAATGAGTCAACTCTTCACAGGAGATGGCCAAAGTACTGAAGTTTCAGCTTTAGAATCATTCCTTCCAAAGAACACCCAGGACTGATCTTTAGAATGGACTGGTTGGATCTCCTTGCAGTCCAAGGGATTCTCAAGAGTCTTCTCCAACACCACAGTTCAAAAGCATCAATTCTTTGGCACTCAGCCTTCTTCACAGTGTAACGCTTACATCCATACATGACCACTGGAAAAACAGTAGCCTAGACTAGATGGACCTTTGTTGGCAAAGTAATGTCTCTGCTTTTGAATATGGTATCTAGGTTGGTCATAAATTTCCTTCCAAGGAGTAAGTGTCTTTTAATTTCATGGCTGCAGTTGTAATCTGCAGTGATTTTTGAGCCCCCCAAAATAAAGTCTGACTCTGTTTCCACTGTTTCTCCATCTATTTCCCAAGAAGTGATGGGACCAGATGCCATGATCTTTGTTTTCTGAACGTTGAGCTTTAAGCCAACCTTTTCACTCCTCCTCTTTCACTTTCATCAAGAGACTTTTTAGTTCCTCTTCACTTTCTGACATAAGGGTGGTGTCATCTGCATATCTGAGGTTATTGATATTTCTCCTGGCAATCTTGATTCCAGCTTGTGCCTCTTCCAGCCCAGCGTTTCTCATGATATACTCTGCATATAAGTTAAATAAGCACTGTGACAGTGTACAGCTTTGATGTACTATTTTTCCAATTTGGAACCAGTCTGTTGTTCCATGTCCAGCTCTAACTGTTGCTTCCTGACCTGCATATAGGTTTCTCAATAGGCAAGTCACTGGTCTGGTATTTCTATCTCTTTCAGAATATTCCACATTTTATTGTGATCCACACAGTCAAAGAGATGGGAATACCAGACCACTTTACATGCCTCCAGTTAGAAACCTGTATGCAGATGAAGAAGCAACGGTTAGAATCAGACATGGTTCAACAGACTGGTTCAAAATCAGACAAGGAGTACATTGAGGCTGTATATTGTCACCCTGCTTATTTAACTTCTATGCAGAGTACATCATGTGAAATGCAGAGCTGGATGAATCTCAAATGGAATCAAGATTGCTGGGAGAAATACCAGTAACTTCAGATATGCAGATGATCATGCCCTTATGGCAAAAAAGTTAAGAGAAACTAAAGAGCCTCTTTTTGAAGGTGAAAAGGAAAGTGAAAAAGCTTGCTTAAAACTCAACATTCAAAAACTAAGATCATGGCATCCAAACCCATCACTTCATGGCAAATAGATGAGGAAACAATGGACACAATGATAGACTTTATTTTCCTGGGCTTCAAAATTACTTCAGATGGTGACTGCAATCATGAAATTAAAGATTCTTGTTCCTTGGAATGTCTATGACAAACTTAAACAGAATATTGAAAACAGAGATGATACTTTGCTGACAAATGTTCGTCAAGTCAAAGCTATCATTTTTCAAATAGTCATTTATAGATGTGTGTATTGGTTTTGCCATACATTGACATGAATCAGCCACAGGTGTACACGAGCTCACAATTCTGAAACCCCCTCCCACCTCCCATCCCATATCATCTCTCTGGATCACCCCATGCACCAGCTCCAAGCATCCTATATCCTGTATCGAACATAGACCGGTGCTTTGTTTCTTACATGATAGTATACAGGTTTCAATGCCATTCTCCCAAATCATCCCATCCTCTCTCCCTCAGAGTCCAAAAGTCCGTTCTATACATCTGTGTCTCTTTTGTTGTCTCACATACAGGGTCATCATTACTATCTTTCTAAAGTCCATATATATGTGTTAGTATACTGTATTGGTGTTTTTCTTTCTGGCTTACTTCACTCCGTATAATCGGTTCCAATTTCATCCATCTCATTAGCACTGAGTCAAATTTATTCTTTTTAAGGGCTGAGTAGTATTCCATAGTGTATATGTACCACAGCTTTCTTATCCATTCATCTGCTGATGGACATCTAGGTTGCTTCCATGTCCTGGCTGTTATAAACAGCGCTGCAATGAACATTGGGGTACACGTGTCTCTTTCAATTCTGGTTTCCTCAGTGTGTATGCCCAACAGTGGGATTGCTGGGTCATAAGGCAGTTCTATTTGCAATTTTTTAAGGAATCTCCACAGTGTTTTCCATAATGGCTGTACTAGTTTGCATTCCTACCAACAGTGTAAGAGGGTTCCCTTTTCTCCACATCCTCTCCAGCAATCATTGCTTGTAGACTTTTGGATCACAGCCATTCTTTACAATATTATATTGGTTCTGCCACACATCAAAATCAATCTTCAATATTTTTGGAAGGACTGATGCTGAAGCTCCAATACTCTGGCCACCCAATGCAAAAAACCTATTCATTGGGAAAGACCCTGATTCTGAGAAAATTTGAAGGCAAAACAAGATGGAGGCAGCAAAGGGTGAATTGGTTATATAGCATCACTGACTCAGTGGACATGAACTTAAGTAAACTCTGGGATATGGTGAAGGATAGGGAATCCTGGCATGGTGCAGTCCATTGGGTCTCAATGTCAGACATTACTTAGTGACTGAACAACAATAGAGTAAACATGATACTCCATGGTGAAAGTCTGAAAGTGTTGTACAGATTTCAGGAAGAAGAAAAGATGCCCCCTCTTACTACTTCTGTTCAACATGGGATTGAATGTCTCAGGAACAGTACTCAGGGGAAAAAAATAAAAGAAAGAAAGAAAGAAAAATTATCCAAATTGGAAAAGAGGAGGTAAAATGTGCCATTATCCCCTCACAAAATTTATTAGAAGTAATGAATGACTTCTGCCTGATAGCACAATAATATACAAAAATATTTTGTTTCCTCACTCTAATAATGAAATATCAGAAAAATAAAACATGCCATTTTAAATTGCATTAAATATAAAATATCTAGTAATAAACTCATCCACAGTAATGAAAGATATATATTTTGTAAACTATAAAACATTGATAAAGAAAGCTGAAGATAATTCAAAACAATGAAAATATTTCTCATGTTTTTGAATTGGAAAAATTAATATTGTAAAAATGTCCATAACACTAAAATCAACGTACAGATTTTAACAATCTCTAGAAAAATACCCATGACATTTTTCACATAACTAGAACAACTATCCTAAAAGTTATATGAAAACACACAAAAAAAGCAAGAATTGCATAAGCAATTCTTAAAAGGGACTGAAGCAGGAGGCATACTCCTTCCATTCTTCAGAATATACTACCAAGCTATGATAATCAAAAGAGCCTGGTATTGGCACAAAAACAGACATAGAGTTCACTGGAAAAAAATAGAGAGCCTAGAAGTAAATCCACACACTTATGTCAGTTAGCCATACAAAAAGACATATACAATGTAGAAAAGATAGTTTCTTTCATTAAATGATGTTGGGTACATTCATTCATACTGTATGTAGAAATACATTTAAAGTGATTTAAAGGTCTAATTTTAAAGCATGACACCATAGAACTCCTAGAAAAGAACATAGGCAAAATATTTTTTATCATAAACTTTAGCAATATTTTCTTAAATCTTTCTTACAAGGCAAAGGAAATGAAAGCAAAAATAAACATATCGGACCTAATCAAACTTAAAAGCTTTTAGATAGGGAAGAAAATGATACATAAGATAAAAAGATAACCTATGTTATAGGAGAAAATATTTGCCAATAATTTGACCCACAAGGGGTTAAGATCCAAAATATACAAATAGTTCATAAAACTCAGTATATACTAAAAATAAAAAGCCCAATGAAAACAATAGACAAAAAACTTAAATAAGCATTTTTCCATAAAGACATACAGATGACTGAAAGATACATGAGAAGATGCTCAACATTACTCATTTTTAGGTGAGTAAAGGCACAACCACAATGAAGTATAACTTCAGTTATAGTGACCATATTTAAAAACCTAGTTCCCTGGGAACCAGCCCTGGGCATCCATTGCCTGAGATGGGAATTGCCAATGCTGGTGAGGGCTGAGTGCTAAGGCATGTGTTTAAGGAACTAGATCTGGGGAGAGGGTGGTTGTTGGCTGTGTAAATACAGCAAAGGGGATGTCAGTGAAGATCTCTGTGGTTGGGCATGCCCCTGGAGGAAGCACAGAATACCTGGAAAATGAGGTGCCATTGTTGAGCAGTTCACAGAAAGCGTTGCTGTCACCACTCCCTTATGCCCCCACAGGCCCTGGGAGGGACTCCACCAGATCGAGTGCGCCAGAGTCTGTGTGACTGCCCGCCAGTCGGCACCACCAAAGGTAGTTTGCACATGCCCTCCTCCATTTGTTTGTTCTCTTGTTTCTGGTTTCTTTTCTTTTTCTTTTTCCCTGTCTTTTCTATCTGCTTCTTTGTTTCTGTTACTTTGGTTTCTTTATCATTTGTCTGGATTTGAGGACTTGGTGTGTCTGTTTTCTTTCTCTTTTGTGTGTGTGTGTGTTTCTTTCTTTCATTCATTTTTTTGTTTTTCTATTTGTCTTCAGATTTGCTTATCTGTTTGTTTTCTTTTCACATTTTACTTTTTCCCTTTCTTTTTTTTTTTAATTTGCTTTTATCATATATATATTTATTTCTTTATTCTATGCCCTCTAAGTGCTTGCTGGCTCTTGGTTCCCTGGCCAAGATCAGGCTTATGTCTTTGAGGTGGGAGCACTGTGAAGAGGATGCTATGCCACAGAAATTCTGGGCCCAAGGAATTTTAATTGAAATGTACTCTCCCAGAAGTATTTATCTTGAAACCAAGACCCCACTTCACAATCTGTGATTCTATGAACAGTAATCCGCAAGGCTCTTCTGTCTATGGGGTTCTCCAGGCAAGAATACTGGAATGGGCTCCCATGCCCTCTTCCAGAGGATCTTTCCACCTCAAAGATTGAACCCACATCTCTTACGTCTCCTGCATTGACAGGTGGGTTCTTTACCAATAGCACCACCTGGGAAGTTCAAAAATAGTCTAGAAAGAGTCAATAGTGGAATAATTGAGGTAGAAGAATGGATGAGTTCAAAGATAGAATTGTAGAAATAACACCCAAGGAGCAGAAAAGAGAAATAAAGAATGAAAAGAAATATGAACAGTCTCAAAGACTTCTGGAACAACATTAAATACATCAACATTCAAATAATCAGAATCCCAGAAGAAGAAGAGAAAGGATCTGAGAAAATATTTGAAGAGATGATATTCAAAATTTTCCTTTACATGGGAACTAGTCAATCAAGTTTAGGAAGAGCAGAGAGTCTCATACAGGATAAACCAAAAATGAACACACCAAGACACATAGTAATCAAACTAACAAAAATTAAATACAAAGAAAAAATGCTAAAAGTAGCAAGAGAAAAGCAACAGATATAAAGGGGACTCTCCATAAGGCTATCAACTGACTTTTCAGCAGAAACTGGAGGCTAGAAGGGAATGGCAGGGCTTATTTGAAGTGATGAAATGGAAAATCTATAACCAAGATTATCCAGCAAAGATTTTATTCTGATTTGATGGTGAAGTCAAAAGATTTACAGATAAGCAAAATCTAAGATAATTCAGCATCAGCAAACCAGCATTACCACAAATAGAAAAAGGAAATTCTCTAAACAGGAAACACAAGAGAAGAAAAGAAAAACTACAAAACAAACCCAAAGCAATTAAGAAAATGTTATTAGGAACATAAATATCAGTAACTATCCTAAATGTAAGCTGGCTGAATTCTCCAACCGAAAGACACAGACTAGTTGAATGGATACAAAAACAAGGCCCATACATATGCTGTCTACAAGAGACCCACTTCAGGGGGTAGTGATACTTTCAGAATGAAAGTGAGGGGAAGGAAAAAGATATTCCATCCAAATGGAAATGAAAGGAAGCTGGAGTACCAATATTCATATCAGATAATACAGAGTCTGAAAAAAAAGTTTATAACAGAAGACAAGAAGAAAATTACTAAATAATGAGAATATCAATTCAAGAAGAAGATATAATACTTGTAAATATTTGTTCACCCAACATAGGAGCAGCTCAATAAATAAGGGAAATGCTATTAGCCATAAAAAGGGGAAATTTACAGTAACACATTGAGTGGTATCTTTGCCACCCCACTTAAATCAATGGAGACAGAACATTTATAAGGAAAGAGAGGCCTTAAATGGCACATTGAATCACCCAGCTTTAATTTTAATTTATAGGATATTTCATTGGAAGTTAGCAAAATATACTTACTTCTCAAGTGCACACAGAATATTCTCCAGAATATATTGCACATAGGGCCATAAAAAAAGCTTGGTAAATTTAAGAGAACTGAAATAATATCAAGCACTTTTTCTGATTATGATGCTATGAGACTAGAAATCAACTATAGGGGAAAAAAAAATCTAAAAATAACGAATAACCACTGAAGAAACCAAAGAAGGAATAAAAAAAAAAAAAACTAGAAAAAAATTACAAGGAAAATATAGGACCCAAAACAAACAGCTTATGTAGCAAAAGCAGTTCTAAGAGGGAAGATTATAACAATACATTCCTATTTCAAAAAGCCAGAAAAGTCTCAATTAATAACTTTACAACAAAAGCAGCTAGAGAAAGACAATCAAAATGAAAGTTAGTATAAAGAAAGAAATCATGAAGATCACAGCATAAATGTCTGAAATTGGAATGAAGTAAACAATAAAAATCAACAAAACTGAAAGCTTTATCTTTGAAAAGTGAAAAAAATTGGTAAACTTTTAATCAAACTCATCAAAAAAGACAAAAGAAAGGAAGAGGACTAAGATCAATAAAAGTAGAAATAAAAAGGAGATGTTACAATGGACAATACCAAAATTTAAGGGTTCATAAAAGAATACCACAAGCAACTATATGCTAATAAAATAGACAATCTCGAATAAATGGACATGTTCTTAGAAAACTACAACTTTTGAAAAATGAACCAGAAGAAATAGATAAGGAAGGTATGTTATATTTATACATCGGAATATTACCCAGCCATAATATAACAATTCATTCATTTTTAGGGACATGGATGTACCTAGAGAATGTCGTACAGTAAAGTAAGTCAAAAGAAAAAAAGTAAATATCATTCATTAATGTATATATGTGGAATCTAGAAAAACACTATAGATGATGTTATTTGCAAAAGAGAAATAGGACACAGATGTAGAGAATAAACATATGGACACCAAGTGGGGGAAACAAGTGGTAGGATGCATTGGGAGACTGAGATTGACAAATATATGTTATTGATACTGTGTATAAAATAGTTAGCTAATGAGAACTTGCTGCATAGCTCAGGGAATTCTATTCCATTGTTGTGACCTAAATTGGAGGGAAATCCAAAGAGAGGGGATATAAACTGAAATTGGAATATATATATATATATATATATATATACACACACACACACACAATACATACTTGCTATATATACATACAGCTGATTCACTGTGCTATACTGTAGAAACTAAGAAACCAATAGTATTGTGAAACAACTATACTTCAATAAAAATTAATTTTAACAGATATCTTCTAAAAATAGCATTTTACATTTTCTTTAGAGCCATAATGTATGTTTCGGTAATCACACATTAGTTCATGTATCATTAAACAATTTATCATGTGCCATTAAGGATATTTATCAGGTCTATTATCTAGAGGTGAAGGGGACAACAGAGTATGAGGTGGTTAGATAGCATCACTGATTCTGTGGACGTGAGTTTGAGCCAGTTTCAGGAGATGGTGAAGGACAGGGAAGCCTGGTGTGCTGCACTCTATGGGACTGCAAAGCATCTCACATGACTGAGCAACTGAAGATCTCTCATGCTGCAAGTAACTGAGATTCTAATTTTTTACCTCTCAGTATAATTTTCCTGTAATATTGTTTCTTTAAAAACTTACTATGAAGCAAAATATGATATCACTAGCTTCTCTTTTCTCAATTGCCCCTCAAGACAGGCTCAGAAGTCCCTCTGGTGAAAGAAAGGAAGATGGAGAATAAACCTAAGAACTAATGATAATAACAAAAATTTCAAGAGGGAATTACAATGATTCAGAATCTTTTAAAACATTGTATTATGATGAATCTTAGATTCAGGGGTTTTTCTGAGACACTAGATTTAGTTTTAGATGCATTTGTTCTACTGAATTTTATTTACCTGAGGACAAAACATATCAATTTACCCTCTTCAGATATACTTTCTTAGAAAAGGCTAGAGTTGTTCCATGATCTAGAACAATCCCCAAGACCAAGACATGGGTTACTGTAGACTTCCTCCCTCTGTGTGTACTTTTCAGACATCGGTCTTTATTTTCTGAAATGCACCCAGAAACTTACATGATGTAAGGATTTAAGGTTTTATATATGAGAAATTTTTATTTTTGTTATGAGAATTGCCTTAATGTACAAACATTAATAGAAGTAAGTGAATGGCCATTTGAAAAAACATTGACAAGAATTGGGGAGGTTGCTTAGATGCAGCTGAAACCTTCTTCCTTCATGACCTGTGGAACATCATCAATCATTTTGAATGTTTTTAAAATCCCTTTAGCTTCCTAGGTGGCTTAATGGCAAATAATCGGTGTGCTAGTGCAGGAGATACAGGTTCAGTCCCTGAGTCAGGAAGATCCTCTGGCATAAGAAATGGCAAGCTATTCCAGTATTCCTACATGGAAAATTCCATGGGCAGAGAGACCCATTGTTCTATAGTCCAATGGGTCACAAAGAGTTGGATATGCCTGAGCAACTGAGCACACACATACAAAATCTCTTTAAACCTTTTAAAAATGTAGGTAGAGTTTTCATTGATCTGGAATGAGAACTGAGATTCTGCATTTCTAGTCACTGAAAACGCTGCTGATCTTGAGAACACACTTGGGGTAACAAAGATCTAGCTGACACAGGTAGCAAGAAAAGATTGATGAGCCCGAAGTCATGAAATGTTCTCTGTCTTTCATCTAAATCTCCTTTCTGCTTCCTATATAACTAAGAGATCTTTCTAGGAATTACTAATGACTATAATGCCATAGGTGAGACACCTTCCTATCCAGATGGCATAGAGAATATTAATTTAATTAGATGAGGGAAGAAATAATCATTTTTCCATACATTTAAAAAATAAAATGTGACAGTGAGTCAAAGTTTTGAACTAATTTTTATATATAACTACACATGTTAATACTCTAAAATTATGTTTTTCATTTTAATTAGCAAAATTTGATTTTCCTGCAAACATGATCTGAATCTAAATGAGACCATTTGTTTTCCTTTATTTTCTTTAGTGTCAGTATTCATGTTTCCCTGCTGCAGAAAATGAAATGCATTTTTGATTATGGACTGCTATTTTAGCCACATTAGGGGCATTTCATAATAGTTGGTGTATTCTTTTATATTTATTTCCTAAAAATTTGAAAAGAAAATAATTCTAAGAACCAATTATACCCAAGGAATTTTCATAAGAGACTTAAGACCTGCATCAAGTGTGTATAGAAATGAAATATTCTAAATACTTTAAGGTCATTAAGACTCTCATATTTAAAACAATTTAGAACTAACATGCTGTGTTGCTCAGTCATGTCTGACTCATTGCAACCCTATGAACTGTAGCCCACCAGGATCTTCTGTCCATGGGGATTCTCCAGGCAAGAATACTGGAGTGGGTAGCCGTGCCCTCCTCCAGGGGACTTTCCCATCCCAGGGATCAAACCCAGGTCTCCCACATTACAGGTAGGTTTTTACCATTTGAACCACCTGAGAACTAATAGTTTTCAAAACTATTAGAAGTAATAGTTTATGTAAACATTTGAAACAAAACAATCTTGATTGGTTTGAAGAATGAAGTTAAAAGAAAACAGGAAGAAACTTACTTCCTGTTAGTTAGTTCATTTGGAGAAAGCAATGGCAACCCACTCCAGTGTTCTTGCCTGGAGAATCCCAGGGACTGGGGAGCCTGGTGGGCTGTCGTATATGGAGTCGCACAGTCAGACACGACTGAAGCGACTTAGCAACAACAGCAGCAGCAGCAGCAGCAGCAACCTAATTAGTTCTCTAAAATAAGTTCAGATTGTGGCTATACATTCAAATAAACTAAAGTTTTATATTATAAGGTGTAAAGATGCTGAGAAACAGACTTTAAGTTACTTTGGTGAGAAAAATCTATGTATATATTAAACATATTTGCAGTGAATATCAAATTACTATGTGTCCCTCATCTCTACTTTACATTTATCAATATTTAGCTATTCAATAGAGCTTGAAATTTGTCTCCACAGTTATCATTACATATTTAATATTTAAGAAAGTAGCAAAGTAAAAAAAAGAGTATTATAAAAGATGGTTTTTTTCCTCAACTATTTATCTGAAATTATTGGGACTTAATTTTCCATAATTCTTATTGACTTTTACATTTAAATCTCATGATTTCAAAATCTAGAGTTTTTCAAACTTCTTGTTCTTTTAGGAGTTTTCAGTTCAGTTCAGTCACTCAGTCGTGTCTGACTCTGCTACCCTGTGAATCGCAGCACGCCAAGCCTACCTGTCCATCACCAACTCCCGGAGTTCTCTCAGACTCGCGTTCATCGAGTCAGTGATGCCATCTGACCATTTCATCCTCGGTCGTCCCCTTCTTCTCCTGTCCTCAATCCCTCCCAGCATAAAAGTCTTTTCCAATGAGTCAACTCAAGCATTTAATATCACAGTAATCCAAGTCTATGCCCCAACCAGTAACGCTGAAAAAGCTGAAGTTGAACGGTTCTATGAACACATTTTAGAACTAAAACCCAAAAAGATTTTTTTTTAATTAGGAATTTTACCCTACTTATTTTTGTTGTAAGAGGTTAGACATAGAAGGCTACTAACTCTCATTAAGACAGATATTTTGTTGACTGAATATTATACAGTTATGAATAAAAGTGATAATACTGATGATGACCAGCATCATCAATAATGGCCAATAACTCTGGAGCCTTGAATTTACCTAAAATGTGATTGTTCTCAGTATAAATGAGATTTTGAATATATATATATATAAGAAAGTTGATTTTTACATATATTTAACCTCATTTGTATAAATCCGTAAACTAACTACTCATTTTTAAATATCCACAAACACAATTTTGCCAAATATTATGTATAAATTTTAGAGGTTAAAATAATAATTGTTATTTTAAAGTAAATTCAGTTCAGTTCAGTTCAATCACTCAGTCGTGTCTGACTCTTTGCGACCCCATGAATTGCAGCATGCCAGGCCTCCCTGTCCATCACCATCTCCCAGAGTTCACTCAGACTCACGTCCATCAAGTCCGTGATGCCATCCAGCCATCTCAACCTCAGTCGTCCCCTTCTCTTCCTGCCTCCAATCCCTCCAAGCATCAGACTTTTTTTTTCCAATGAGTCAATGCTTCTCATGAGGTGGCCAAAGTACTGGAGTTTCACCGTTAGCATCATTCCTTCCAAAGAAATCTTAGGGTTGATCTCCTTCAGAATGGATTGGTTAGATCTCCTTGCAGTCCAAGGGGCTCTCAAGAGTCTTCTCCAACACCACAGTACAAAAGCATCAGTTCTTCAGTGCTCAGCATTCTTCACAGTCCAACTCTCACATCCATACATGACCACAGGAAAAACCATAGCCTTGATTAGACGGACCTTAGTCAGGAAAGTAATGTCTCTGCTTTTGAATATGCTATCTAGATTGGTCATAACTTTTCTTCCAAGGGGTAAATGTCTTTTAATTTCATGGCTGCAGTCACCATCTGCAGTGATTCTGCAGTCTAAAGAATAAAGTCTGACACTGTTTCCACTGTTTCCTCATCTATTTCCCATGAAGTGATGGGACCAGATGACATGATCTTCGTTTTCTGAATGTTGAGCTTTAAGGCAACTTTTTCGCTCTCCTCTTTCACTTTCATCAAGAGGCTTTTTAGCTCCTCTTCACTTCATGATCTGAGCCACAGTCAGCTCCTGGTCTTGTTTTTGTTGACTGTATAGAGCTTCTCCATCTTTGGCTGCATAGAATATAATCAATCTGATTTTGATGTTGACCATCTGGTGATGTCCATGTGTAGAGTCTTCTCTTGTGTTATTGGAACAGGGTGTTTGCTATGACCAGTGCATTTTCTTGGCAAAACTCTATTAGTCTTTACCCTGCTTCATTCTGCATTCCAAGGCCAAATTTACCTGTCATCTGAATGCAGAGTTCCAAAGAATAGCAAGAAAAGATAAGAAAGCCATCCTCAGTGATCAGTGCAAAGAAATAAAGGAAAACAACAAATTGGGAAAGACTAGAGATCTCTTCTAGAAAATTAGAAATACCAAGGGAACATATCATGCAAAGATGGGCTCAATATAGGACAGAAATGGCATGGACTTAACAGAAGCAGAAGATATTAAGAAGAGGTGGCAAGAATACACAGAAGAACTGTACAAAAAGATCTTCACCACCCAGATAGTCATGATGATGTGATCACTAATCTACAACAAGACATCTAGGAATGTGAAGTCAAGTGGGCCTTAGAAAGCATCACTACCAACAAAGCTAGTGGAGGTGATGGAATTCCAATTGATCTGTTTCAAATCCTGAAAAATGATGCTGTGAAAGTGCTACACTCAATATGTCAGCAAATTTGGAAACTCAGCAGTGCCCACAGGACTGCAAAAGGTCAGTTTTCATTCCAATCCCAAAGAAAGGCAATGCCAAGAATGCTCAAACTACCGCACAGTTGCACTCATCTCACATGCTAGTAAACTAATGCTCAAAATTCTCCAAGCCAGGCTTCAGCAATATGTGAATCATGAACTCCCTGATGTTTAAGCTGGTTTTAGAAAAGGCAGAGGAACCAGAGATCAAATTGCCAGCATTCGTTGGATCATGGAAAAAGCAATACAGTTCCAGAAAAACATCTATTTCTGCTTTATTGAATATGCCAAACATTTGACTGTGTGGATCACAATAAACTGTGGAAAATTTAAAGTAAAAGATGCCAAATAAATAATTTCCGGTTGAATAATTTTTAAACAATCATTTCATTACTCCAGATTTAAATTAATAATAAACCCATTACCAAGCTTTATATAACAATAAGATTTTTACCTACAAAATTTAATGAAACAAATATGGACCTGAGAATTATTACTATATTTCTAAGAAGTAGTAACAGGACTTTCTAATATATACATACTTTACATTGTGAGATATCAAGATGATTCTCATGCCCTATTTAAAATTAGAGTCACAGAATTCCACAGACAAGATCTTCAAACTCATACAGAACAATTAGATATTTTCAGACTTCCAAAATATTAGCCATCTCTTTTTATTTGTATGTTTAATTTTAGGAATTATTCATAAGGTCCCAATGACACTGAAAGAACTCTACCAGATTTAGACCAAGCACCCTCTTTGTTGAGTAAACTGGTTCTCATATGAATACATCGAATATTTAGAAGAGTGCTTCGCTGATTGTTTGCCAAAGGAATGACTGTAAAACATTCATCCTTATTTTATCCTTTAGTGATGGGTTCCTTCCCAAGATACATTCTTAAGAGCATGTTCTGTTACACATTTGTGTTCTCTTTCCTTTCACTCTAACTTTATTTAGTTGTTTCTGGGCTTAAATGTTAGCCCTTCTAGCTCCATTCATTCAAAGGGAAAAAAATGTTTCAATTAAAAAATAAATTCTCAACATTGTTACTGCAGATTTCCAAATTTGGACATGTACATTATTCCACAACTCTTTTGATGGCTATGTAAAGAATATTTAAAGAAAATGTATGTATAGATATGTAGGGTATGACAAAGATGGAAGTTTATGAAAACTCAGAACTGAACTTCTCCCATGAGCAAGCCAAATTTACAATCATTTACTGAGCAACTCTCTGAGAATCACTTGAACACTACCAGAAACTATTTTCCAAAACTAAATGTAACAAAGCAGGGACCACAATGAAATGGGCAAGAGAAATGGGTAAAGGTATAGATCAGGATATACAGCCTTAGGTCAGTGACCCAGGAACGGGGACAATTGTAGAGGTCCTTCCCAAGGACTGAAAGAACCAAGCCCTACATCAAGCTTCCCAGGCTGGGAGTCTTACAACATCATGATGACACTGCAGATATCTGGTTTTGAAACTAGCTGGGCTTATGTTTGGGAGAGCTAGGGGAATGTGGAGGAGAAAAAAAAAAAAAAAAAAACAGCTCTTAAAGGGTGTGAACAAAATCTCACACTCTGAGTCCCAGCACAAAGGCAATGGTTTGAAAGAAGCCTAAGGTAGACTGACCCTCTGCTCTCAGACAACTTTCAAGACAGAGAGGAGAAAACAAGGATGTTCCTGGGAATTAAGATGGTGGTAATCATTTGGTGGAGATCATTTAATATTATGACACCAGAACTGAAAAACACCAGTTTGAACTCCTTCCTCTAGCCTATTAGATGTGCAGAATTCAGCCTGGCAGCTAGCACCATCTCCACACCTCTCCAGGACACGCAGCCAGGGAACACCAGCATGCAGTGAGTAGCACTGCCCCTGGGATTACAGCCATGCAGACACCCAGAACTGACCTGTCTGTTCCAACAGCAGTGCTGTGGGCTCCACACCCCATCCCACTGTAGGACAGCATCACCCAGAAACCGGGTCTCATCCACCAGTGGGCTGGCTGCTGCCTTGCTTCCCTGCTTCAGGCCCTGCAGTAAATCATATGAGAAGCATAGTTGTCCTTTAGTGGGCACCCAGCCAAACAAAAGGCAGTTTCTGGCCACTAATGAGGTCAAGAGTCAGCCCTACATTCTATGAGTTGTCTTTCCTTGTTTCTGGTTTCCATTGCTTTCCAAAAGTTTTAACTTTAATTAGGTCCTATATGCTTTCATTGTTGTTTTTTTTACATTTCTCCAGGTGGTCGATCCAAAATAAACTTATTATGAATGATGTCAGAATGTTATGCCTATGTTTTCCTCTAAGGGTTTTATAGTAGCTGATCTTGCATTTAAATCTTTTCTATATTTTGAGTTTATTTTTCTGTATGGTGTTAGAGAACATTCTAGTTTCATCCTTTTACATGTTCCTGTCCAGTTTTCCCAGGGTCACTTATTGAAGAGACTGTCTCATTGTCATTGTAGATCCTTTCACTTTTGTCATAGGTTGATTTACCATTGGTTATTGTTGTTGTTCAGTCACTCAGTTGTGTCTGACTCTGCAACCTCATGGACTCAGAATGCCAGGCTTCACTGTCCTTCAGCATCTCCCAGAGTTTGCTCTAATGAGTATCATTTTGGTGATGCCATCCCACCATCTCCTCCTCTGTCATTCCCTTCTCTTCCTGCCTTCAATCTTTCCCAGCATCAGAGTTTATTCCAGTGAGTCAGCTCTTTGTATCAGGTGGCCAAAGTATTTGAGTTCCCGTTTCAACATCAGTCCTTCCAATGAATATTCAGGATTTATTTCCTTTAGGATTGATCTCCTTGCAGTAGAAGGGACTCTCAAGAGTCTTCTCTAGCAAAACAGTTTGAAGGCGTCAATCCTTCAACACTCAGTCTTTTCTCTTCTCCAGCTCTCACATTTGTACATGACTACTGGAAAAACCATAGCTTTTACTATACAGACCTTTGTAGGCAAGGTAATGTCTTTGCTATTATTCCAAGGAGTAGACGCCTTTTAATTTCATGACTACAGTCACCATTCACAGTGATCTTGGAGCACTAGAAATAAAGCTGGTCACTGCTTCCATTGTTTCCCCATCTTTTGCCATGAAGTGATGGAACAATACCCCATGATCTTCAGTGGTATCATCTGCATATATGAGGTTATTGATATTTTTCTCCCACAGTCTTGATTCCAACTTGTGATTCCTTCAGCCCAGCATTTCACATGATGTATTCTGCATACAAGTTATATGATCAGGGTACCATTATACACCCTTAATGTACTCCTTTCCCAATTTTGAAATAATCCATTGTTCCATGTCTGGTTCTAAATGTTGCTTCTTGTCCTTCAGACAGGCTTCTTAGGAGGCAGATAAGGTGGTCTGATATTCCCTTTTCTTGGAGAATTTTCCAGTTTGTTGTGATCTACACAATCAAAGGCTTTAGTGTAGTCAGTGAAGCAGAAGTATATATATATATATGGATATTTTCTGGAATTCTCTAATTTTTTTTTTTCTGTGCTCCAACAAATGTTGGCAATTTGGTCTTCAGTTCCTCTGTCTTTTCTAAATACTGTGTCTACATCTGGAAATTCTATGTTCACAAACTGTCGAAGCCTAGCTTGAAGGATTTTAAGCATTGCTTTGCTAACTTGTGAAAGGAGAGCAATTATGTGGTGGTTTGAAGATTCTCTTGCATTGCCCTGCTTTGGAATTGGAATGAAAACTAACCTTTTCTAGTCCTATGGCCACTGGTGAGTTTTCCAAATTTGCTGGCATATTGAGTGCAGCACTTAGGATCATCTTAGTGATCATCTTCACAGCATTATCTTAGGATTTCAACTAGCTCAACTGGAATTTCATCACTTCCATTAGCTTTGCTCATAGTGATTCTTCCTAATGCTTACTTGACTTCACACTCCAAGATGTCTGCCTCTAGGTGACTGAGCACACCTTTGTTGTTATCTGGGTCTTTAAGATCTGTTTTGTATATATCTCCTATGTATTCTTGTCACCTATTTTTAATATCTTCTGCCTCTGTTAGGTCCATACCATTTCTGTCCTTTATTGTGCCTATCTTTGCATGAAATGTTCCTTTGATAACTCCAATATTCTTGAAGGGATATCAAGTCTTTCCCATTCTGTTGTTTTCCTCTACCTCTTTTCATTGTTAACTTAAAAATGTTTTCTTTTCTCTCTCCTTGCTGTTTTCTGGAACTCTGCATTCAAATGAGTTTATCTTTCTTGTCTCCTTTTCCTTTTACTTCTTTTCTTTTCTCAGCCATTTGTAACGCCTCCTCAAACAACCATTGTGCCCCTTTGCATTTATTTTCTTGGGGATGATTTTGATCACTGCCTCATGTACAATGTTAGAAACCTCCATCCTTAGTTCATCAGGCACTCTGTTTTTCAACTCTAATCCTTTGAATCTATTTGTCACTTCCACTGTATAATTGTAAGTGATTCAATTCAGGTCATACTTGAATGGCCTAATGGTTTCCTGTTGTCTTCAATTTAAGTCTGATTTCTGTCAGAATGTTCTGCCTATGTTTTCCTCTAAGGGGCTCATGGTATCTGGTCTTACATTTAGATCTTTAATGCATTTTGAGTTTATTTTGTCTCTATCATGTTAGAGAACATTCTAGTTTTATTGTTTTACCTGTAGGTTTCCAGTTTTCCCAGTGTCACTTATTGAAAAGGTTGTCTCATCTCCATTGTATATCCTTGTCTCTTTTGTCATAGATTAATTGACTTTAGGGGCTTGGGTTTATTTCTGGGTTTATTCTGTTCTGTCAGTTTAAATTTCTGTTTCTGTACCAATACCAAAATGTTTTGATGACTAGCTTTCTTGTATAGTTTGAAGTCAGGGAGCCTGGTTCCTCCAGTTTTCTTTCCATTTTAGGACTTTAGTTCTAATCCTGTGGGAAAATACCATTGTTAATTTGATAGGAATTTCACTGAATCTGTAGATTACCTTGGGTAGTATAGTTATTTTGACAATATGGATACTTTGAATCCAAGAACATGGTGGTTCTTTTCATCTTTTGTGTCATCTTCAATTTTCTCCATCAGGATCTTATAGTTTTCAGACTACCATCTTTTGCCTCCTTAGATAGTTTTATTCCCAGTTATTTTTAATTTCTTGATGCAGTGGTAAATAAGATTATTCTTTTAATCTCTCTGTTCATTTGTTGTTAGTGTATAAAACAAGAGAAATATGTATTGTGTATCCTGTAACATTAATGAATTCACTGATGAGCTCTAGTCATTTTCTGGTAGTGTCTCTAGAATTTTCTATGTATAGTATCATGTTACATGCAAACAGTGTCAAATTTACTTCTTTCTAATTTTAATTTATTTTTTTTCTATGATTATCATGACTAAGACTTCCAGAAAATTATATTAAATAATTGCGGCAAGAGGGAATATACTTATCTTATTTCTGATCTTAAAGAAAATGTTTTCAGTGTGTTTTTTTTTTTTAATCATTGAGTATGATATTAGCTTATCATATATTGCCTTTATTATTTTGAGATAGATTCTCTCTAAGCCCTGCTTCTTGAAACTGTTTTACCATAAATGTGTGCTGAACTTTGTCAAAAGTTTCTTGTGTATCTGTTGAGATGATCATATGGTTTTTATTCTAGAATTTATTAATGTGGTATATCACATTGGTTGATTTGCAGATATTGCCATCTCTTGCATCCTTGGACAAATTCCAGTTGATCATGGTATGTGATACTTATAATGTACTGTCAGATTTGATTTGCTAGTATTTTGCTGAGGATTTTTGTATCTATGTTCATCAGTGATATTAACCTGCATTTTTTTTTAATATCAAGATGATTTTGGCCTCATAGAATGGGTTTGGGAGCACTTCTTCCTCTGCAGTTTTTAAGAAGAGTTTCAGAAGGAGCCTCTACAATTATTTCATATTTTTTCTTCATTAACTATAGAATGGCTTTCTCCAAACTTATTACTATATACCTAGTGTCATCACAATATTCAGTTCAGTTCAGTTCAGTCACTCACTTGTTTCCAAATCTTTGTGACCCAATAGAATGCAGCACATCAGGCCTCCCTGTCCATCATCAGCTTCTGGAGTTTACTCAAACTCATGTTCATTGAGTCAATGATGCCATTCAATCATCTCATCCTCTGTTGTCCCCCTTCTCCTCAAACCATCAATCTTTCCCAGCACGAGTCTTTTCAAATGAGTCCCTTTTTGCATCAGGTGGCCAAAATGATGCTGAAGTTTCAGCTTAAGCATCAGTCCTTCCAATGAAGATTCAGGACTGATTTCTTTTATGATGGACTGGTTGGATCTCCTTGCAGTCCAAGGGACTCTCAAAAGTCTTCTGCAACACCACAGTTCAAAAGCATCAGTTCTTTGGTGCTCAGTTTTCTTTATAGTCCAACTCTCACCTCCATACATGACTACTGGGAAAGCCATAACTTTCACTAGATGGACTTTTGTCGGTAAAGTAATGTATCTGTTTTTAATATGCTACCTAGGTTGGTCATAACTTTCTTCCAAGGAGCAAGCTTCTTTTAATTTCATGGCTGCAAACACCATCTGCAGTAACTTTGGGGCCCCCAAAATAGAATCTGTCACTGCTTCCATTGTTTCCCCATCTAGTTGGCCTGAAGTGATGGAACCAGATGCTATAATCTTAGTTTTCTGAATGTTGAGTTTTAAGTCAATTTATTCACTTTCCTCTTTCATTTTCATCAAGAGGCTCTTTAGTTCTTCTTCACTTTCTGCCATAAGGGTGGTGTCATCTGCATATCTGAAGTTTTTGATATTTCTCCCAGCAATCTTGATTCCAGCTTGCACTTCATCCAGTCCAGCCTTTCTCATGATGTACTCTGCATATAAGCTAAATAAACAGGATGATAATATACAGCCTTGATGTACTCCTTTTCCAATTTAGCACCAGTCTGTTGTTCCATATCCAGTTCTAACTGTTGCTTCCTGACCTACATACAGATTTCTCAAGAGATAGGTCAGGTGGTCTGGTATTTCCATCTCTTTAAGAATGTTCTACAATTTGTTGTAATCCACATGGGATTAATGGCTTCTTAAAAAAAAAAAAACTGTCTGAAACTACCATATTAATCACAATATTTTATGTATATTTCATACCCAGTGACTTAAAATTTATAATATATTTTGCTAAAATATTCATTCAACATCTATAGCTGCTTTCATGCTACTTTTATTGTTATTACAAACATGTTAAATGCCTAAAATGCATAAGCCCTTTTTATTAACATTCGCTTAATGCTTTCCAAAACACTTATGGAAAGCACCTCACATTCAAAATTTTTCATAATTCTCCCTTATAATAAGCTGGTGATTGATCAAAAGCAATATCAAAATTACTGTGCAGCATATGCTGAGAATCAAAGAATAAGTTTATAGTATGCTCCATAACAGAGAAGGCAATGGCACCCCCACTCCAGTACTCTTATCTGTAAAATCCCATGGATGGAGGAGCTTGGCAGGCTGCAGTCCATGAGGTTACTCAGAGTTGGACACGACTCAGTGACTTCACTTTAACTTTTCACTTTCATGCATTAGAAAAGGAAATGGCAATCCACTCCAGTGTTCTTGCCTGGAGAATCCCAAGGATGGCGGAGCCTTTTGGGCTGCCATCTATGGAGTCACACAGAGTCGTACACGACTGAAGCGACTTAGCAGCAGCAGCAGCATGATCCATAAATTAACATTATGGCTTCATTGAACATGATTTCTATCTTATAGAACCCCTTTGGATCTTCCTTTCCATTTTCTTGATTACCACATAAATGCTAAGACAAAAAGACAGACAACCTGGTTTTTGTTTTTGTTTGTTTGTTTGTTTGCTTTTCCCCCTCAAATTGTAGACACTTGGGTCAAGTTTAATAACTGGACAAATGTCAAATAAATTATTTGGAAGTATTAATGTATCCCAAAACACTGCTATAAGTCAAGCTATAAGCAACAAAATAGGTAGGTGCTTATAATACAAAGGTGAATAAGATATGGCCAAAATTTTAGGGGTTGAGCATAGTGATTAAGATAGACATAAAGTCAAAATGAAGCAGTACTTCGTATCATAGTTATAAATATATGATGTATGTGACTACACAGAACTAGAAGATAAAGAATAAAATTCCTCGAGAAAGTGGAGACTGGATTCAGAGAGATTATAGTCAAGATTATAGTCAAAAAGAAATTAATAAAAATAAATTTCTGGTTAGTTCAAAAATGTCTTCTCTTGAATATATTTAAAACGGAGAGAATAGAAAAGGAAACTAATAGGAGATACACTGAATAGTTTGACTGGTACCAGAAAGAGGTTTGGGTGTTCCACTAAGCATTTTATTCTACTGCCAAGGAGTGAAGTTCAGTTTTAAAGTATATGACTAACATGCTTGGAGCACTGTGTTTATCTTTATGATAACTGGTAATATGGAGGAGGATTTGTTTTCTGGAGAGAAGACAGATCAAAAACAATTATGTGAAAATAAATGATAAGGCTTAAGTGAGATGTAGCTGAGAGGGTAACAGGCAGGAAGGCCAGGGGTCTCCAAACGGAGGAAATAGCCTGCAAGTGTCAGACATTTTATCTCTCTTAAGCAGCAGGAGGAAACAAACTAGCCATATTTTTTCCTTCTCTATACAAATTTAAAAGGAGGTTTCTCTTAAAATTCTGTGTTGCCATAATGACACCTAGTTTCACTTGAAGTTAACCATTGCCTTTTTCTTATGGAAATATTTATCTTAAGCTATGCTAATGTACTATGAATTTGCCCCAAGCTCTGTCCTCAAGTTGGTTCCGCCTTTTGGGCTCGGAACCTACTTGATAAACCAATATGTTATACTCCGATATTGTTCCTCTAATCTATGTAAATGAAACTATTTGTATGGTGATCTGCCCTTCTTCAAGATTCAAGTTAATCATTTTTATGGCCCAAGATAAACCATTTGGAGCCAAGGTTATCCCAAAATACATCTTATGGGTGAGGGGCCTGGTGCCATTCTAAGTTTTGAAACATTCCTTTCTTTCATTAACAAAGTGCTGGTGACTATATAACATCCAGCTAAAGACTAGCAGGGGGAACTCTTTCTACCCCCTTCTGATGCCTGTGTCGGAAGCTTTCTCTGTCTCCTTTTATACTTTAATAAAACTTTGTTACACAAAAGCTCTGAGCCATCCAGCCTCGTCTCTGGCCTCGGATTGAATTCTTCTCCTCCGGGGGCCAAGAATCCTGGCGTCGTGATTCAACAACAACCTTTCATAGCCAACAGATGCATATGATGTAGACATTTTTATTCAGGTATTAGATTAATATTAAATCATGAAAACATTATTTGAAAAATATAAAAGAAATCTGTTGATGAGTAAGGAAAAAAATCATATTTTTTCTTGTCTGAACAATTCTAATTGTTCTTTATAATGTTGGTGACAACAACAGAAATAAGAAAAATAAAGAGTGCAGGACATTCATGTAAGCAGAAAGCCTACTTGTTGGAAACTGTTAGATTTGTGTGCCAAAGTTAGTGACATTCCATTTATCACAAATTTCCCAAGTGCTCATCCACTTTGGACTTATTTCTTCCAAAACTTTAAACGTTGAATCTGTAGTGAAATAATTAACTATGTGATCATGTATCATATCATGTTTTAATGTCAAATGAACAATATGAGCATTGAATATATATCAACATTTCAAATGTAACTGAACAGTGAGGCCCCTGTTTACTATTATAATTTTTAAACATCTTTCAAACATCCAGCATCCACATTTTTTTTTTTCTTTTAATGATATCTGTATTGGGATCAGGCTGACTTTGAGAGTCAAAGGACTAGACACTATTGAATACCTTTATAATAAAAAAATGAGGGGGTTAGCTTCAACCTATCATAAATACAAGACTAGATTTCTCAACTTCAGTTTTATTAAAGTTTTGTCATAGATAATCCTTTACTGGAACAGATGTTCCAGTGTTAGAGGGTGTTTGGAAATATTCCTGGTCTCTATCTTCTGAATGTCTGTATCATTCATCTATAGTAGTGACAACCAAAGTATCTCCAGACGTTGCCCAGTATTGCCACTGAGAAAGTGAAAGTGAAGTCACTTAGTCATGTCCGACTCTTTGCGACCCCTTGGACTGTAACCTACCATGCTCCTCCATCCTTGGGATTTTTCAGGCAAGAGTACTAGAGTGAGTTGCCATTTCCTTTTCGAGAAGATCTTCCCAACTCAGGGACTGAACCCAGCTCTCCTGCATTGTAGTCAGATGCTTAACCGTCTGAGCCACCAGGGAAGTTGCCACTGAGTAAAGGCAACGTTAAAATACCTTAACTTGAAAGCTAGACCAGTGAAGCAACCCATCATATGTTCTGCCACCAAATGTTGAATTTCAAAGTAAAAAGTTGTAAACAAAATTACAGAAGATCTCATAAAGTTAACATTAGTCAAAAGTAAATCATGAATATATGGGGATATTTTTTAGATTATTTGCCCATCAGTAAATATGTTCATTTAACCCTTATCTTCATCTATCTATTATTCACCTGGATCACTGGTGCACTTAATCTCTGATATCTTACTCAGTATTCACAAATCCATGTTTGTTTGTTTGTTTGTTTTTAAATCCATAAATCCTTGGAGTAAGGATTCTTAACTAAGAATACTTTGTTTCCTTGTTCAAATAGATTTTTACAAAAAAATAAATTCAGATTAGTGTGAACGTTCTAGTTCTCCCAATTTACACATTGGTAAATAGGAACTTGTTTTCTCTTTATCTGGTAAGAGGGAAGGGGTAAAATTTGACAAACTGCAGCAGCAGCAGTGCATGACTAGACTCACTCCTAAGAACTTTGATTTTTTTTTAAGGTATAACGTCTAATTGCCTTATTTGAAGGTGGAAGAAATGAATACTTTTAAGAATGAGAAATAACTAACAGGATTATAGACTACTAGTGGCATGAAAAGGTGAAGAGCTGTTCACTGAATTTAAAAATCAATTATCCTGTGTACTCAGTCTACTGGAGTCTTACCACAAAAGAAAGGAAAAGAAGAAAACTTGAAAAGTAGGGGAAAGCTATGGGCAACATGACATAGAGAAAACTGCATAGTTTTCAAATCTTGAAACTTCTGATTTCTAGCTGAGCTTCTGGCTAAGTTACTCAAATGTTATGGGTTTCCATTTCTTTAGTATGGGATGTCATCATTTACTTTCACAATTAATTGGGGATTAAAGTAATAATAAGAGTTGGCACTTCTATATACTATACATGTTCTGTAAGTAATCTATTGTCTTGACTAATATTAATAACAAGCCCATCAAGTAGGTATTTTATTATTTATCTTTTTTATATATGTATACAGAAAAGAAACAGAAAAGAGAGGTTGCACATAAGTGCAATTAGTCAGACAATTTGACTTTTAAAAGCAAATATAATAATGTGAACCATGCCATGTTTTAAAAGCATGTTATAAAAATATATATAGTTTTAATTTAAAGCATGTTATAGAAAAATAATTTAAAAGCATGTTATAAAAAACAATACACAAGCTCAGCTTAGTTTTATTCTCTGAGATCTTTTCCTTAAAGTCTCTAGTCTGAATAATGACTGTTATGATTTCTCTTAGCATCTTTTCTACCTCTGTGTCTGTTCTTAATTAACTCTTGATTATATTACTAAACAAGTCAAGGTTGGATCTCTGCTCATTACAGGTATTGAGGAAACCAGATGATAGGTGCTACACCTGCATTTGAGCCCTTGCAGTCACCATGTCAGAAAGAAACCAGGTATGGTAGATCATACCTGGGTCTTTGAACTTCTAACAGAAGCAACTAAAGTCACTTTCACTCACATTCATTGACTGAAAAACTCAAAAGATCTTAACTAATTTCAAAGATAATGGGAAAGTTTTACCCTTAAAATGTGGTTGAAAGGTAAAAAATGCTCCTGTGAAATTTGAGAAGAGTTCTGATAACTACAATTGCAACAGCATTTTTCCATGTTGTATTATAACGAATTATCTACATCTTGACTGAATTATTCTCTTAATCTTCTCAGTATGTCTATCACCCTATATAGATACATTCAAAAGAATACTTGTTGCCTTGGTGAGTGGACAGGTCCTCATGTTTTTGTTTTTTTAATTCGTTTAAACCAATTTATACTTTTAAATTGCTTATATTGAAAGCAATATTTGTGAACAGATATTAATTCATTATCGTCTCATTTCTAAACATATCTTGCTTGATTGACTATATGGTTCAGTTCAGTCAGTTCAGTTGCTCAGTCATGTCCAACTCTTTGTAACCCCATGAATCATCTTTCCATCATCAACTCCTGGAGTTTACCCAAACTCATGTCCATCGAGCTGGTGATGCCATCTGGCCATCACCTCCTCTCCTCCTGCCTCCAATCCCTCCCAGCATCAGAGTCTTTTCCAATGAGTCAACTCTTCACATGATGTGGCCAAAGTACTGGAGTTTCAGTTTTAGCATCAGTCCTTCCAATGAACACCCAGGGCTGACTTTTAGAATGGACGGATTGGATCTCCTTGTAGTCCAAGGGACTCTCAAGAGTCTTCTCCAACACCACAGTTCAAAAGCATCAATTCTTTGGTGCTCAGCTTTCTTCACAGTCCAACTCTCACATCCATACATGACCACAGGAAAAACCATAGCCTTGACTAGACGAACCTTTGTTGGCAAAGTAATGTCTCTGTTTTTAATATGCTATTTAGGTTGGTCATAACTTTCCTACTAAAAAGTAAGTGTCTTTTAATTTCAAGGCTGACTATATGGTTTTGAATCCACAAATTTTCAGAGCAGACCATATTTGTTTCAGTTTTCCCACAGAAAAAGGGGGACTAAACATGCATTCCCTTTTATGTACCTGTCAGGTGTTTACTGGAAAGAACTAAACTAGTTCTGTCTGTCGGAGCATTTTGTCTGTGATTTACGTGTAGAAGATTCACTTTCTTCAGCTTTTTTCACATAGATATTCACTGTAAAGTTCACATTTCAGAAGGTTTTTCAAAATAAGGACTTATCCTTCTTGAAAATGGTTTACCTAATTATAATCCAAAGAATAATGCTAACAGACATCAATTTTTCCTAAGATATTATACATGCATACACACACACACAAACAAAGATGTGGCTCCTTTTAATACAATTTTATTATGTTAAAATGAAATTTCCTTTTTTCTTTTCTTCCTCAGAGTTACATTTATTTTTGCATCTCACTATTTTAACATTTTAGGAAGTTTATGGAAATTACACTAAATACTCTTGTCACAGATAACTGATCTAGTATGTAACATCTTCTCAAACATAAATAATATAAATTTGTGTATTCATATTGCAAGTCAAATCTGTAACCCAGATTTACAAGCATACAACATAGTTGCATTCTAAGCTGTCAGTATTTACAAGCATATTAGCATGACCCTATTGATGTAGCAGTAAATCCTGCTATTGTTGCTATTCAGTCTCTTAAGTCATCTCCCACTCTAACCCCAGGGACTGTAGCATGCCAAGCTTCACTGTCCTCCATTATCTCTGGGAGTTTGTTTAAACCCATGCCCACAGAGCTGTTGATGTCTTCCAACCATCTAATCTTCTGCCAACCTCTTCTGCTTTTGCCTTCAATCTTTACCAGAATTAGAGTCTTTTCCAATGAGTTGGCTCTTTGAATAGGGTGGCCAAAGTATGGAAGCTTCAGTGTCAACATCAGTCCTTCCAAGGAATATTCAGGCCCAATTTCCTTTAGGATTGATTGGTTTGAACTCCTTGCAGTCGAAGGAGCTGAAGTCTTTTCCAACACCACAGTTCAAAAGCATCAGTTCTTTGGCTTCCAGCTTTCATGGTCCATCTCTGACACCCATACATGACTACTAAAAGAAACATGGCTTTGATTATATGGATCTTTGTTGGAAAATTTTAGTCAAAGTATATTCCAATGAATATTTAGGTTGAATTTTCTATAGGATTCAGTGGTTTGAATTTGCAGTCCAAGGGACTCTCAGAAGGATTCTCCAGCACCATATTTCAAAAACATTGATTATTTGGTGCTCAGCCTTCTTGATGGTCCAACTCTCAGATCCATACATGACTACTGGAAAAACACAGCTTTGATATATGAACCATTGTCAGCAAAGTAATATCTCTGCTTTTAATATGTTGTCTAGGTTTGTTATAGCTTTTTTCCAAGGAGTAAGTGCCTTTTAATTTCATCGCTTCTGTCACAATTTTCAGTACTTTTGGAGCCCAAGAAAATAAAATCTGTTACTACTTCCATTTTTTCCCTTTCTATTTGCCATGAAGTGATGGAACTAGATGCCATGATCTTCACTTTTTAAATGTTGAGTTTTAAGCCAGCTTTTTAATGCTACTCTTCAGTTTCTCTTCACTTTCTGCCACTAGAATGATGCCATTGCATACCTGAGGCTGTTTATATTTCTCCTGCAATCTTAATTCTAGTTTGTGATTTTCCCAGTCTGTCTATCATTTTGTATGATGTATTCTGCATAGAAGTTAATTAAGCAGAGTGACAATATACAGCCTTGACCTACTCCATTCCCAATTTGCTCCAGTTTTCTCATGTCTGGTTTTAACTGTTGCTTAACTATACCTTAAAAAAATAAATAGAATTACTGCTCATGGTTTTCAGTACTTGCTCTTGTGGTCCAGACCAAAATCTTCTAAACTAGTTCAAGAGTCTTAATGTGTTCAACAGCTCTCAGTATAGTCCTTTCAAAATGCATCTCAGCAAAATTACCATAAAATCAACTCTGTGCTTGAAATATTAATTCAGAATGAAAAGTATTTCTTGTTTTCTAGTCACTGTGACTTTTATGCTCTTGTCTTAGGGACTTTGTATCTGTGTTTCCTCTTCATAGGATACTCCTCTCTTTATCAAATGATTTGTTTCCTCTCTTCCTAAAATATATTTGCTCAAAACTCACATTTCATGAGCAAATTCCTCACATAATATTATCTGATACTGTAATATCATGACATTTTCTATCATTTTATTCAGCTTTCATTTTATTCTTAGCATCTATTATCATATGATATGATAGTATACAGTAATTTGTATATATATGCATATAAATATTAAAATAAACAAAATTATTACTTGCCTTTCTTTACTAATATAAAGATTATATAAGACAAGGATTTTTAATTTTTTTTTTCATATGCCCCTAGAAGACAACCACTACAGCATAATCTTTGAATAAAAGCATGTTGAATTCTTTAATGAGGGATTGAATAAACTCTTACAGAGCAGATGGGTCAGGATGTTCTTCTCAAGGTATTTCTCTTGGTTCTTTGTACCGTAACTCCTTGTATTTATGTCATAAATTGCCACTTAAATCAAAGACTAAAGTTAACAGTGTACCAAGAATATAATTTTATCACCAGTCTTCTCTTGATCAAGAGCCTTCCTATGCAGAAGAAATCAGTAGCCTGCCTTCTTTCTTCCCTTTCTTCCTTTCTATTAATTCACTATGAGAATTAAATGTCATGTGAATTTCTGATCAATGGTGGTTTAAGCAATTTTCTTGGGAATATTCTTTTGCATTTAGTGCTGGAACATTCTAAGTTTTTACTATAGTGTGCACATGGGCAGTAGCCTAGAATATTGCTACCTTAGTTCTGTGACATGCCTTACATAGCATGAAGTTCATCAGTGATTTTGAAACTGTGATGGAAGCCAGTGGGTCAAGCTTTGGTTTTGCGTAAAATCTTGATCAAGCAAACAGGGAAGAATCATCAGAGAGAAGATGTGTGTGTGGGGAGGGTGGGAGGGTGGGGGTTGGGGGAGTGGTTTACTGACATAGCTTGTGTATGATTCTTCCATGAAAGTGAAAGTGAATTGCATTTAAGATAGCATGAAGGAATCTATCAGGACAGAATATAAGTTTTGGAGAGTACTACTGGGTTTTGCGTTGTGAAGCTTTTAATCTGTGTGATTAGGAAGACACAAGCTCTGCTCAAGTCAGTATAATCAGCAACTTAAATACAAGTCTTGTGACAACAGTATGAAGTTGTAAAATCATAGTCTCTGACCTTCAGTTGGAACACCAGTCCTTTTTCTGGCATGATCAAGGATCTAGGACATACATTAGTGACTATATGAAGTGACTTTCAGCCCTGACCTGCGACTGTAGCATTCTATCAAGAATGACCACCTTAATCATTAAATCATATCTGATTTCACTGAGTTGGCCTCATTTTCTAAATTGGTGTGCTTTGTGGGAAGCAAACTTCCCTCCTTTGGGAGACTAGGTTATAAGGATCCATCTTGGACAACTTAATTTGTATACTTCAATTTAGTCACTTTTCTTTCTTTCACTTTTTTTTTTTTTAAACTAGCTGAGAGTATTCAGAAGGCTTATCCAGACATGAATATTGAAAGAGGTTTCATAATCTCACAATCAGTCATATTGTTCAGCCCGGGCTTTGTGGTATCATAGTCTCTAAACATACTGGACTGATCTCCTTCCTATTTTTAACTTTCTGATCTTTGGATCCTTGTGTTGTCATTACCACATGTAAATATGAATTACGCTATGTGTGAGGCACTCTTTTCAGTGTTTTATTGTTATTGGCTCACTCATATCTTATAACAACTCTATGGTATAAGTACTCTCTTCATTCTTACTTGATAAAGTCTTACTTGAGAAAACAGAAATAGGAACTGAAGCAAATCCTTCATGGTTCTACAACGAATAAGTTCATAAGTTGAACTGATTATTTCTAACCTTATTATCTGGCTTGCTATTTTACTGATACTTCATTAATTAGTTCTATGTCTAAATAATTCAAATATAAACTTAATTTTAAATATTTATCCACTTTTTAAAAGGATACATTTTCTACAAAGTTCATCTGAGTCAGTTATGATTCTTATCTTAAATCTCCCATCCAAATTAGGGTTTGTAAATTTACAAATGGATTCTCAGATTCAGAAGAAAAAAAAAAAAATTCATGGCTAGGAATTTTAAATGTTAAATAATAGTGGTAAGAGTGGACTTCCTTATCTAGTTCCTGATTGTAGAGGAAATACTTTAAGTTTTTCATCATTGAGTGTAATGTTTGCTGTGGGTTTGTTGTATATGGCCTTTATTATGTTGAAGCATATTCCTCCTATACTTGGTTTCTGGGGGTGATGTTATCATAAATGAATGTTGAATTGTGTCAAAAACTTTCTCTGCATATATTGAAATGATTGTATGAATTTTATCTTTCAATTTTTACAACAATCGATGTGCATTTCATTGATTGATTTTCATATATGAAAGAATCTTTGCATTCATAGGATAAATCCCACTTGACCACTGTATATGTTCCTTTGAATGTGTTGTTTGATTCTCTTTGCTAGAACTTTGTTAAGGATTTTTGCACCTATATTCATTAGTGATACTGGACCAAAATTTTCTTTCTGGTTTTGCTATCAGAGTGATTGTTCCCTCATAGAATGAGTTAGGGAGTTCTCCTTCCTCTGAAATTTTATGGAAGAATTTGAGCAGGATAGGTATTAGTACTTCTCTAAACTATTGGCAGAATACACCTGTGAAGTCATCTATTCCTGGGCTTTTATTTGTTGGATGATGTTTGGTTCTAGTTTCTATTTCAGTGGTTATGATTGGTCTGCTCATATTTTCAATTTCTTCTTGGTTCACTTTTGGAAAGTTATAGTTTTCTAAGAATTTGTCCATTTCTTTCAGGTTGTCCATTTTATTGGCATATATTTGCTTGTAGTAGTCTCTTATGATCCTAGTGTACGGTGATACGTCATTGTCATTTTGATTTGCATTTCTCTTTGCATTTCTGTGTTGTCTGTTGTAACTTCTCTCTCTCTTTTTTTAAAATTTCTAATTGTACTACTTTGAGCCTTCTACCTTTTTTTTCTCAAACAACCAGGTTGCAATTTTATTGATCTTTACTCTCATCTCCTTCATTTCCTTTTCATTTATTTCTGCTCTGATCTTTATGATTTCTTTTTTCTACTAACTTTGGACCTTTTTGTTCTTCTTTTTCTAGTTTACTTAGGTATAAGGTTAAAGCTTGTGTTTCCTTATGAATTTTCTGTCTGGATGATATGTCCATTGATGTGAGTAGGGTATTAAAGTCCCCTGCTATTATTGTGCTATTGTCAATTTCCCCTTCAATGGTTATTAGTAGTTGCCTTATGTATTGAGATGCTACTTAGCATATTTATAATGCATACTTTATAATACATGCTGAATGTATGTATTATTAAGAACTATATCTTCTTTAATTGATCCCTTGGACATATGTAGTATCCTTCCTTGTCTTTTGTAATGGTCTTTATTTTAAAGTCTATTTTATCTGATATGAGTATTGCTACTCCCACTTTCTTTTTATTTCTTTTTGTATGAGATATCTTTCTCCAGCCCCTCACTGTTAGTCTGTATGTGGATGTGAAGTGGGTATGTTGTAGATAGCATAAATGAGTGTCTTGTTTTTGCGTGCATTTAACCAATCTGTGTCTTTTGGTTGGGAATTTAGTCCATTTTCCTTTATGATAATTATTGATATGCATAATCCTATTACCATTTAATTCATTTTTTGAGTTTACTTTTGTAGGCCTTTTCTTTATCTTGTGTTTCCTGTTTAGAAAATTTCCTTTAGCATTTGTTGCAAAGTTGGTTTGGTGATGCTGAATTCTCTTACTTTTTGCTTATCAGTGAAGCTTTTGATTTCTCTTTCAAATCTGAATGAAATCCCTGCTAGACAGAGTAATATTGTTTTTCTTTTTCTTTTCTTTTTTTTTTTTTCTCGCATTCATCAGTTTAAGAATATCCTGTTATTCCCTTTTGGCCTGCAGAATTTCTGTGTAAAGATCAGCTGTTAGCGTTATTGGGATCTTCTCGTATGTTATTTGTTGCTTTTCTCTTTTTGTTTTCATTTGTTGTGTTTAATTTGTGTTTAATAGATTAACATATGTCTTACCAAGTTTCTCCTTGGGTTTGTCTTCTATTGGACTCTAGGGCTTCCTGTATTTGGGTGGAAGTTTCCTTTACTATGTTTGGGAAGTGTTACACTATATTTTCCTCAAATATTTCCTATTGCCTTTATTGTTTTTTCTTCTAAGGCCCCTCTAATTAGAATGTTGATGTGCTTAATGTTGTCCCAGAGATATCTGAGGCTGTCTTCATTTCTTGTTATTACTTTTTGCCGGAGTCCAACTCCAGCAGCCAGGGGTTCAACCTGAAGAGGTGAACAGTGTCTGCAAATGAGACAGCCTCTCAGTTTTCTTGGTGTGCCTATTTATTTCAAGTTTAAGATTCTCTTTTATACTTCTACAAAAACATTAGATCAGAGGTTTTATATTTTCAGTTCCCCCTCTCCCAGATTTAGTATCTTGATAAATCATTGTTGCTCTTCAAACAGAGTTCCTGCTTCAGTGATTCTCTCGGAATCAGCCTTATCATCTATTATCTACCTCCTCTAACGTGTCCTATAGTTAGCTTGTGATTATATTGTAACTCATGCTACATTCCTCAGTTTACTACTTATCTTCCTAAATTATGTTTCCCCTAACATCCTGAGCTCACTATCTCTTAACAAGGCTTCTAGCTATAGTGTCTCTAAAAATTCCTAACTTCTATAAGCTATTGGAAAATATACTAACTTTACAACATTCCTTAAATCTTTAACTTCTAACTATTTTAACTATTTCTAAGCCCTAAATTCAGTAAACTCCTTTGCCATAAACATTTTCCTCACAGATAAGCTTCAGATAGCAATCCCTCCCATGGGCTCAAGCTGTGGCCTATGTGCTTATCCTGGAACACTCTTTTGTAAAAGTCCTTAAACAAATGTCAGTGATTATAAATTATTCTCTGAGCATAGCTGCAGAAGGCTTTGTGCCTTCTCATGCTCCTCTCAAGTACAATAATCACCTTAATATTCTTTTCAGTCAACTCAGCAGAGAGGAAAAGACAAGTCAGAATTACAAGGCCTAACTCCTTCATCCCAGAACCGTGCCTGCGGAATGAGGAGAGGGGTCTTTGGCCATGCCTCCATTTTGTCAGTCATGTCTAACGTGGCTCCTGACAACTTTGTCTTTATTCTTCTCTATTTTAGCTATTTCCACCGTTTCACCTTCCAGCTCACTTATCCTTTCTTTTGCCTCAGTTTTTCCGCTATTGGTTCTCCCTAATGTATTTTTAATCTCAGTTATGGTATTACTTATTGCTAATTATCTATTCTTCAATTCTTCTGGCCCTTGTTAACTTTTAGATATAGATATAGATATAGATAGATAGATATCTTCTTAATCTGTGCTTCCAGTCTGTTTATCTGTTCCTCCACTTTATTTCCAAGATTTTGGATCATCTTTACTATCATTAGTGTGGATTCTTTTTCAGGTAGATTGCTTATTCCCTATTCATTTGTGAGTTTTCACCATGTTTCTTCATCTCTGCCTGTTTCTCTGTCTTTTCATATTGTTTAATTTGCTGTGTTTGGAGTATCCTTTCTGCAAATGGGAAGGTCATAATTCCTCTTAATTGTGGAGTCTGTCCCTATGAAGAGGTTGGACCAGTGCCTTGTGAAGGTTTCCTGTTTAGGGTGACTTGTGCGTGGGATCTGGCAAATGGGGCTGGATCTTGTCCCTCTCAAGGGCAGTGCTTTGTCCAGTAGTGTGTTTAGGAGTGTCTGTGGGCTTGGTGTGGCTTCATTTAGTCTTTCTGCTAGTGGACAGGGTTGTGTTCCTGTTTTGCTAAAGGTTTGAAGTGAGGCTTTTAGCACTGGGGCTTCCTGGACTTCGGATGGGGCTTGGTCTTAGTGTTGAGATGGAGGCAATTGGGAGAGCACTCGCTGATTAATATTTCATGAGGTTGGGATTTCTCTGATGGCACAATGTCCTGGACTCGTGTTTCGCACCTCAGGGTTTCAGACCTGACCCATTTCTATGACACCAAAACTTCACAAGCCTCACAGCCCAGAAGAAAAAAAAACAAAAACAAAAACAAAAACTGCAAGATGAATGTGAAAGCAACACTCAACAGTCAAGATCACCCAAAGAAACTCACACACTTAGAAAGGGAAAATAAATGAGAAAAAGAGGAAAAAGGATAAAAACAGGACTCAAAAAGAAGACAGAAATAAAGCCAATAAGCAAACCCCTAGTGAGAATGAATACTAAAAACTAGACTAGCAAAAATACAAAATCAAAACCATGGAAAAAAATGCAATATAACTAAATGATACTGGAAACAAGAAAAACATAAAATGAATTTATTTAAAAATAAGATGCTTAAAAATGGGAAAAATATGTCATAAAAATAAAAATTAAGTGGAATTTAATATAGAAAGAACAATATGGAAAAGAAAATTGGAAAAAATACATATTGAAGTAAAATAAAAATGACCTTGTGAGTGTTTTTTTTTTTTTTTTCTTCTCCACACATTTTTCTCCAAATCAATCAGCATATTCAGAAAGTTCTTTGATATTTCTAGGAAGGCCTCTAGTCCTGTTATGGGCAGTGTGGACTCTGCTCAGATTCAGATATTGCCTTGTTCTAGTTTGTGCTTGCTCTCATGGTCCACAGTTGCCCTTAAAGCTGACAATCTCAGGCTAAATATTGGATTTATTTTTCTTTCTTTTTTTTATTTTTTATTATTTATTTATTTATTTATTTTTAATTACAATACTGTATTTGTTTTGCCATACATTGACACGAATCAGCCATAGGTGAACACAATCTCCCAATGCCGAAGCCCCCTCTCACCTCCCACCCCACATCCTCTACTTGAATCATCCTGTGCATCAGCCCCATGCATCCTGCATCCTACATTGAACATAGATTGGCTCTTCGTTTCTTACAAGAAAATATACTCGTTTTATTGCCATTCTCCCAAACCATCCCACCCTTTTCCTCTCCCTTTCCAGAATGTGATCTATCCTGGAAAAGGTTCCGTGTGCACTTGAGTAAAAGGTGAAATTCATTGTTTTGGGGTGAAATGTCCTATAGATATCAATTAGGTCTAACTGGTCAATTGTATCGTTTAACGCTTGCATTTCTTTGTTAATTTTCTGCTTAGTTGATCTGTCCATAGGTGTTGAGTGGGGTATTAAAGTCTCCCACTATTATTGTGTTATTGTTAATTTCCCCTTTCATGCTTGTTAGCAATTGTCTTACATATTGCGGTGCTCCTATGTTGGGTGCATATATATTTATAATTGTTATATCTTCTTCTTGGATTGATCCTTTAATCATTATGTAGTGGCCTTCTTTGTCCCTTTTCACAGCCTTTGTTTTAAAGTCTATTTTATCGGATATGAGTATTGCTACTCCTGCTTTCTTTTGGTCTTTATTTGCATGGAATATCTTTTTCCAGCCCTTCACTTTCAGTCTGTATGCGTCCGTTGTTTTGAGGTGGGTCTCTTCTAAGCAGCATATATAGGGATCTTGTTTTTGTATCCATTCAGCCAGTCTTTGCCTTTTGGTTGGGGCATTCAACCCATTTGCATTTAAGGTAATTCTTGATAAGTATGCTCCTGTTGCCATTTACTTTATTGTTTGGGGGTTCGGGTTTATACGCCCTTTTTGTGTTTCCTTTCTAAAGTCTATCCTTTAGTATTTGTTGGAGAGCTGGTTTGGTGGTGCTGAATTCTCTCAGCTTTTGCTTGTCTGTAAAGCTTTTGATTTCTCCTTCATATTTGAATGAGATCCTTGCTGGGTACAGTAGTCTTGGCTGAAGGTTATTATCTTTCATCACTTTAAGTATGTCTTGCCATTCCCTCCTGGCCTGAAGAGTTTCTATTGAAAGATCTGCAGTTATTCTTATGGGGCTCCCCTTGTGTGTTATTTGTTGTTTTTCCCTTGCTGCTTTTAATAATTGTTCTTTGTGTTTGGTCTTTGTTAGTTTGATTAAAATATGTCTTGTTGTGTTTCGCCTTGGGTTTATCTTGTTTGGCACTCTCTGGGTTTCTTGGACTTGGGTGATTATTTCCTTCCCCATTTTAGGATTTAATACACTGCATCTATGGCTGCAGGATATTTTTTTCCTCTCATTTGCTCACTAGTATTCTGTTTTGGTTTTACACCCACCTCTGCTTAGAGGTCACCCTCCAGTGTCTCCTCTCCACCCAGATAAGAGAGGACACAAGTAGTCACTTACCAGGGCTCATTTGATCAGTTGCACTGGGGAGAGGGAGGGACATTGCAGACACAGTTGACGTGGGTGAGGAGTACTGCTGTGGCCAGGACCTGTGGGAAGTCACCAAAGTCTGAGGTGGATCGTGCATCACCCTAGAGATGGCAGACATAGTTGGCATGTGTGAGGAGTGACTGCTGTGGCCAGGACCTGTGGGAGGTGACCACAATCTGAGATGGATTGTGCATCTCCCCCAGAGGTATTGACCTTGGGCTTGGGACTCTCAGTAGAGTGGGTTCTTGGACTTCCAGGCATATATGGGCAGCGACTTTTTGCCTGCTTACAGCTTGTTCATCAAAACTGTAGCAGCTTCCTGTCTTTTGCCTCTGACACCACCAGTTTTTCTACCTCTGGAGCTGCAAACCACAGCTGACTTGTCCTCTTATGCTTCCACTGAGGGTGGGGGCCTGTGTTTCTGAGTACAATAACTAGAGCATTCTGGGGGAGTGATCTCTTGTCACCCGTGGGAGGGCAAGCTTTACCTCTAGACTTCTTCAGCTTTGTAATACTAGCCCCCTCAGAGTATCTTCAAAGAGAGTCAATCCCAGTACTCCCTCTGGGGTCCAGATTCTGAAGCCTGAGCCTAAGCATCCAGCACCTGTTCTCCACAGCATGGGCATGTAAGTCCTTTTTGACAAGAAAGTGCTGTTTGGCAATGATTCCTGTGGGGAATTCTCTGTTTGGCTTTCTAGGCACCTATTGCTGCTATGTTCCCCTCTGTCTCTGCCTACGAGCTGGTTCCCAAGTGTAAAGAAACTTTTCCTCTTTCACAATTCTCTCCCCAGGGTGCAGGTCCCCATCTGAAATCCTTTTCTGTCTCTCTCTCTTTTTTTTTTTCTTTTCCTTTTTAATTTTAATCTTTATTTTTGGCCTATCTCATTCTGAGGAGATTGGCTTCCTTTGTGCAAGTCTGGGGTCTTCTGTCAGCATTCAGAACATGTTCTGTAGAAGTTGTTCCATATGCAGATGAATTTTTGATATATTTGTTGGCAAGGAAGTGATTTTGCCTCTCATTCCTCTACCATCTAAGTTCTCTTCTCATGACTTCATTTTATACCTTAATGGAGTGAACTTTTCACATCTGTTTGGGGAAGAAGCCCATGGTGTCTTGGTGTTGCAAGCACCAAGGAAAACATGAAACACTGGATGGAACAACACTTTACTTCGGCAGGCCCCTTTCTTTTCTTCCTTTCTGGATCTTTCTCTCCTTTAATGAACCATTTGTCCTAGCCAATGTAATTCACTTCAGCTGGCTAGCTGATTTTCACCTCCACCTTATCTGTTTCCTCTGATCTTAGTATTGTTTTACATCAGAGTGTGTGATACTTCCAGATTTGTTCTGTATCAAGAGTGTTTGAGCTTATTTGAAGACTTCTGGGCTTCCATTCAAATTTTAGGATTCCTTTTTAAAGTTCTTTGAAAACAATGCCATTAGTATTTTGACATGGATTGTAATGAATCTGAAGGTTTCCTTGCGTAGTGTGATTATTTTAATAATACTAAATTTTCCAATGTATGAGCAAGGCATATATTTCCTTCTCTGTGTGTATGTGTATGTGTTGTCTTCAATTTCTTTCAGCCATGTCTTAAAGATTTTTAAATACAAGTCTTTCATTTCCTTGGTTAGCTTTATTCCTTGGTATTTTATTGCCAGCAAAGGTCCATTTAGTCAAGGCTATGGTTTTTCAAGTGGTCATGCATGGATGCGAGAGTTGGACTGTGAAGAAAGCTGAGTGCTATAGAATTGATGCTTTTGGTACTGTGGTGTTGGAGAAGACTCTTGAGAGTCCCTTGGACTGCAAGGAGATCCAATCAGTCCATTTTAAAGGAGATCAGCCCTGGGTGTTCTTCGGCAGGAATGATGCTAAAGCTGAAACTCCAGTACTTTTGCCACCTCATGTGAAGAGTTGACTCATTAGAAAAGACACTGATGCTGGGAGGGATTGAGGGCAAGAGGAGAAGGGGACGACAGAGGATGAGATGGCTGGATGGCATCACCGACTTGATGGACATGAGTTTGAGTGAACTTTGAAAGATGGTAATGGACAAGGAGGCCTGGCGTGCTGAGATTCATGGGATTGCAAAGAATTGGACACGACTGAGCAACTGAACTAAACTGAATGAAATATGATTGTAAATAGTTGTTCATTTTTCAATTGCTAAGTCGTGTCAGACTTTTTGTGACCCCATGATCAACAGCATGCCAAGCTTCCCTGTCCTTTACTATCTTCCAGAGTTTGCTCAAACTCATGCCCATTGACTTGGTGATACCACCCAACCATCTCATCTTTGTTGCCCCCATCTCCTCCTGCCCTCAATCTTTCCTGCTATCAGATCTTTTCCAATGAGTCAGTTCTCATCGTAAATAGTATTGTTTTCTTAATTTTTCTTTCCATTAGTTCCCTGTTAGTGTGAAGAAATACAATATATTTTTATATATTAATTTAGTATCTTGCACCTTTACTGAATTATTTATTAGTTGTATTTGTTTTTGTTTTTGCTTATATCTTTAAGATTTTCAATATATAGAATTATATCAGCTGCAAACAGTAGAGAATTTGCTTCTTCCTTTCCAGTTGGGAGCACTTTTATTTCTTTTCCTTGTCTGATTGTTCTGGTTAGGACTTTTAATAAAGTTGAGTAAAGAAAAGTGGTTAGAGTAAAAGTGGTTAGAATGGTCATCCTTGTCTTGATCTTAGAAGAAATGCTTTCAACTAGTTTTTGTGGAGTATGATGTTGGCATTTTTGTCATGTGATGTGCTTAGTTGCTTCAGTTGTGTCTGACACTTTGTGACCCTATGGACTGTAGCCCACCAGGCTCCGCTGTTCATGGGATTCTCCAGTCAAGAATACTGGAATGGGTCGTGCTGCTCTCCACCAAGGGATCGTCCTGACCCAGGGACGGAACCCACATCTTCTCTCTTGCATTGCAGGCAGATTTATTTACACACTGAGCCACCTGGAAGTCCATCATTTTGTCATATATGGACTTAATCATGTTAAATTTTGTTCCCTCTATATTTATCATGCTGAGAGTTATTTTGATAATAAATTAATGCTGAATTTTGTCAAAAAATTTTTGTGCATCTATTGAGATTATCATATGATTTTTATTATTCAATGCCTTAATGTTATGTATCACATTTATTGATGTGTGAATATTGAAACATCTTTAAATTCTGGTAATAAATCCCAATTTACCCTGAGCATGATCTTTTTAAAATTATTATCAAATGGAGTTTGATAATATTTGCTGAAATTTTTACATCCATTTTCAGGAATATTGGTTAGCAATGTTTTAAAGAATGAAAATTTGTAAGGGTGGGATGGTTTGGGAGAATGGCATTGAAACATGTATACTTTCTTGTAAGAAACGAAGCACCAATCTATTTTCAATGCAGGATGCAGGTTGCATGGGGCTGGAGCACAGGATGATTCAGGTAGAGGATGTGGGGTGGGAGGTGGGTGGAGGCTTCGGCATTGGGAGATTGTGTTCACCTGTGGCTGATTCATGTCAATGTATGGCAGAACAAATACAGTATTGTAATTAAAAAATAAATTAATTAAAAAAATAATAAAAAATATAAAGAAAGAAAATTTGTAATGTTTGTATCTGTTTCAGTATTGAGTTGATATTGCCTTTAGAATGTATCCAGACACATGTTTCTTCTTCAATTTTTTGGAAATAATTTGAAATATATAGGTGTTACTGCCTCTTTCAATGCTTGGTTAAATTACATGTGAAGTCATCTGGTATTGGATTTTTGTTGGTTGGGTGTAATTTGATTACTGATTCAACATCATTAGTGGTAATTGTTCTGCTTATACTCTATCTCTTTAGGATACAACTTAGAACATTTTAGGTTTCTTGGAATTTATTTATTTATTTTATATTTGTCATTTATTGGCAGGTTTCTAGGAATTTATTGATTTCTTCAAGGTTTTCTTTTATTGGCTTATATTTGCATTGTACTGTTTTATGCTCCTTTGTATTCCTGTAGTGTTGTTTGTAATGTCTCCTCTTCTGTTTCTGCTTTTCTTTATCTATGCCTTATCTCTTTTTCTTGATTGCTTTAACTAAAGATTAATCAATTTTTATCTTTTAAAAGAATCAATTTTTAGTTCATAGATATTTTTTCTTTCTATTTTTATTTATTTATTTTGCTTTCATGTTTTCTAGTTCTTTCCTTCTAGTTTTACTTTAAAAAAAAAAAATCCAGTTGATTGAAGCTATGTGATTTATTTGAGGGTTTTCTTATTTCCTGAGATAAATTTGTATTTGTCCAGTTCAGTTTAGTTTCTCAGTCATGTCTAGCTCTCTGTGACCCCAAGGACTGCAGCATGCTAGGCTTTCCTGTCCATTACCAACTCTTGGCGCCTACTCAGACTATGTCCATCGAGTTGGTGATACAATCTAAGTATCTCATCCTCTGTCAGCCCTTTCTTCTTATGCCTTCACGATTTCCCAGAATCAGGGGTTATCAAAGAGACAGTTCTTCCCATCAAGTGGCCAAACTTTTGGAGCTTCAGCTTCAACATAAGTCCTTTCAATAAATATTCAGGACTGATTTCCTTTAAGATTGACTGGTTTGATCTCCTTGCAGTCCAAGGGATCCTCAAGAGTCTTCTCTATCACCATTGTTCAAAAGTATCAATTCATCGGTGCTCAATTTTCTTTATAGCCCAACTCTCACACCAAACGTGACTACAGGAAAATCCATAGCTTCAACTAGACACAACTTTTTCAGCAAAGTAATGTCTCTGTTTTTAAATAAACTATCTAGATTGGTTATAGCTTTTCTTCCAAGGAGGAAATGTCTTCCAATTTCATGGCTAGAGTCACCATCTGTGTGATTTTGATGTCCCCAAAAATAAAGTCTGTCACTGTTTTCATTGTTACTCTATTTACAGTGAAGTGATGGGACCAGATACCATGATCTAAGCTTTTTAAATGTTGAGCTTTAAGCCATCTTTTCCGCGCTTCTCTTTAACTTTCATCAAGATGCTCTTTAGTTCTTCTTTGTTTTCCACAATAAGGGTGATGTCATCTGCGTATCTGAGGTTACTGATATTTCTCCTAACAGTCTTAATTCCAGCTGTGCTTCATAAAGCTCTGTATTTTGCATGATTTACTATGCATATAATTTAAATAACCAGGGTCACAATATATAGCCTTGACGTACTCCTTTCCTGAATTGGAACCAGTCCATTGTTCTATGTCCCATTCTAACTGTTGCTTCTTGACCTGCATACAGTTTTCTCAGCAGGCAGGTAAGGTGTTCTGGTGTTCCCATCTTTATAATAATTTTTCAGAGTTTGTTGTGATCACATAATCAAATACTTTGGCATGATCAATAAAGCAGAAATAGATGTTTTTCTGGAAATATCTTGCTTTTTCTGTCATTCAACAGATGCTGGCGATTTGACCTCTGGTTCCTCTGCCTTTTCTAAATCCAGCTTGAATATCAAAGTTCACAGTTCAAGTACTGATGAAGCCTGGAGAAGAGTGGAGAAATAGCTCCAGAAAGAATTTAGAGAAGGAGCCAAAGTGAAAACAATACCCAGTTGACAATGTGACTGGTGATGGAAGTAAAGTCTGATGCTATAAAGAGCAATATTGCATAGTAACCTGGAATGTTAGATCCATTAATCCAGGTAAGTTAGAAGTTATCACGCAGGACATGGCAAATGTGAACATTGACAGTTTAGGAAACAGTGAACTAAAATGGACTAGAATGGGAGAATTTAATTCAGATGAACATTATATCTACTACTGTTGGCAAGAATCCCTTAAAAGAAATGGAATAGCCCTCATAATCAAGAATAGTCCAAAATGCAATACTTGGGTAAAATCTCAAAATTGGTGGAATGATCTCTGTTCATTTCCAAGGCAATCCATTCAGTATCACAGTAATCCAAGTCTATGCCCCAAGAAGTAATGCTGAAAAAGATGAGATTGAACAGTTCTATAAAGACCTAC
Organism: Nanger dama; assembly: GCA_917880005.1. Classification (NCBI taxonomy): domain Eukaryota; kingdom Metazoa; phylum Chordata; class Mammalia; order Artiodactyla; family Bovidae; genus Nanger; species Nanger dama. Next base: position 2,362,248 of record CAKJTW010000045.1, read on the forward strand.
AAGGCCTTCTGTAACTAACACTCAAAAAAATATCATTTTCATCATAGGGAACTGGAATCCAAATGTAGGAGATCAAGAGAGACGTGGAGTAACAGGCAAGTTTAGCTTTGTTGTGTAAAATGAATCAGGGCAAAGACTAACAGAGATTTGTTAAGAGAACACACTGGCCATAGCAAACATCCTCTTCCAACAACACAAGAGACAACTCTACACATGGAGATCCCCAGATTGTCAACACCAAAATCAGACTGATTATATTATTTGCACCCAAAGATGGAGAGTCTCTATACAGTCAGCAAAAACAAGACTGGGAGCTGACTGTTGCTCAGATCATGAACTCATTATTGCCAAGTTCAGACTTTAATTTAAGAAAATAGGGAAAACTACTAGATTAGTCAGGTATGATCTAAATCAAATCCCTTACATCTATACAGTGGAAGTGACAAATAAATTCAAAAGATTAGATCTGATAGACAGAGTGCCTGAAGAACTATGGTTGAAGGCAGTGATGAAAACCATCCCCAAGAAAATAAATGTAAAAAGGCAAAATGGCTGTCTGAGGAGGCCTTAGAAATAGCTGAGAAAGGAAAGAAGCTAAAGGCAAAGGAGAAGAGAGAAGATATACCCATTTGAATGCAGAGTTCCAAAGAATAGCATGGAGAGGTAAGAAAGCCTTCCTCAGTGATCAGGGCATAGAAATAGAGGAAAGAAACAGAATGGAAGAGACTATCAATATCTTCAAGAAAATTAGAGATACAAAGGGAACATTTCATTGCAGAAATGGAAACAATGAAGGACAGAAGTTTTATGGACCTAACAGAAACAGAAGATAGTAAAAGAGGTGTTAAGAATACACAAGAGACCTATACAAAAAGAACTTCATGACCTGGATAGTCACAGTAGTGTGATCACTCACCTACCACCAGATATCCTGGAGTGTGAAGTCAAGTGGACCTTAGGAAGCATCACTATGAACAAAGCTAGTGGAGGTGATGGAATTCCAGTTCAGCTGTTTCAAATTATAATTTTGTATACAGTTTCTCAAAACTATTTTGCTGCATCAAATAGATTTTGTCATTGCTTTTCAATTTTCATTTGTATCTTTCTATTTTTATTTCCGTTTTCATTTCCTCAGTGACTCAATTTGTTTAGTAGCACATTGTTTGGCCTCCATATGTTTCTGAATTTTTCATTTTCTTTTAAATGGTTGAATTCTCCTCTTACACTATTTTGGTTGGAAAGAGTAGTTGGTATGATATTAATCTTATGTTTATTGAGATCTGTAGTGTCCTGATAAGTGATGTTTCCTGAAGGATATTCTATATGTACTTTAAAAAAATGAATACTATGCTGCTTTGATAAGTGATGTCTCCTGAAGGATATTCTATATGTACTTAAAAAATATATATACTATGCTGCTTTGATGTGATATGTTTATATATATATATATATATATATATATATATATATATGAAGTCTAACTGTTCAAATGTGCTATTTAAGTCTACTGATTCTTTATTGATTTTCTATCTGAATGATCTGTCCACTGATGAATGTGGGGTGCTAAAATCTCCTATTATTACTGTATCATTGTCAATTTCCTCCTTTATGTTTCTTAATATTTGCTTTATATTTAGGTGCTTCTATGTTGGAAATATATGTATTTATAGCTGTTAGATGATACCACCCTTATGGCAGAAAGTGAAGAAGAACTACACAGCCTCTTGATGAAAGTGAAAGAGGAGAGTGAAAAAGTTGGCTTAAAGCTCAACATTCAGAAAACTAAAGATCATGGCATCCAGTCCCAACACATCATGGTAAATAGATGGGCAAACAGTGGAAACAGTGACAAACTTTATTTTCTTGGGCTCTAAAATCACTGCAGATGGTGACTGCAACCATGAAATAAAAAGAGGCTTATTCCTTGGAAGGAAAGTTATGATCAATCTAGACAGCATAATAAAAAGCAGAGACATTACTTTGCCAACAAAGGTCCATCTAGTTAAGGTTATGGTTCACCAGTAGTCATGTATGGATGTTAGAGTTGGACTATAAAGAAAGCTAAGTGCTGAAGAATTGATTCTTTTGAACTGTGGTGTTGGAGAAGACTCTTGAGAGCCCCTTGGACTGCAAGGAGATTCAACTAGCCCATCCTAAAGGAAATCAGTCTTGAATATTCATTGGAAGGACTGATGTTTAAGCTGAAGCTCCAATACTTTGGACACTTGATGAGAAGAGCTGACTCATTTGAAAAAATCCTGATGCTGGGAAAGACTGAAGGTAGGAGGATAAGGGGATGACAGAAGATGTGATGGTTGAATGGCATCACCGACTCAGTGGACATGAGTTTGGGTAAACTCTGGGAGTTGGTGATGGACAGAGAGGCCTTGCATGCTGCATTCCACAGGGTTGCAAAGAGTCAGACATGACTGAGCGACTGAACTGAACTGATAGTTTTTAAATATTCCTTTTGAATTGATGCCTTTATCATTATATAAATTCCTTCTTTGCCTTTTGTTGCAGTATGTTTAAAGTATATTATGTCTACAGAGGTATAGAGTGGACTTTTGGACTCTGAGGGAGAGGGAAAGGGTGGGATGGTTTGGGAGAATGGCAGTGAAGCATGTGTATTTTCCTGTAAGAAACGAAGCGCTAATCTATGTTTGGTGTAGGATGCAGGATGCATGGGGCTGATGCACAGGATGATTCAGGTAGAGGATGTAGGGTGGGAGGTGGGAGGGGGCTTCGGCATTGGGCGATGGTGTTCACCTATGGCTGATTCGTGTCAATGTATGGCAAAACAAATACAGTATTGTAATTTAAAAAATAAATAAATTTAATTAAAAAAATAAAGTATACTATGTCTAATTATGTGTTGCTACTTCAGATTTCTTTTTGTTTCCATTTGCAGGGAGCACTGTGTTGTTTTTTTTTTTTTTTAATCTCCAGAATTAAATCCATATTTAGACCAATATGAGTAATCTGTAAGCAGTATATTTTGGGGTATTATTTTATGTACTTAGCTACTCTATGTTTTGATTGGAGTATTTAGTTAATTTACTGGTCTTCCCAGATGGCACTAGCAGTAAAGAATCCACCTGCCAATGCAGGAGATGCAAGTTCAATCTCTGGGTCAGGAAGATTCCCTGGAGAAAGCAATGGAAACCCACTCTAGTATTCCTGTCTGGATACTTCCATGCACAGAGAAGTTTGGCAGGCTATTTTACATAGAATCACAAAGAGTTGGGCAAAACTGACCAACTGAGCACTGGCACCAGTTCATTTTCATTTAACATAATGACAGGTGTGTAGTTATTGTAACTTTTTAGTTGTTTCATGGTTGCTTTTGTAGCTCTTTTTTGTTCCTTTCTTATTTGCTGTGTACTTTTGTTATTTCATTAATATCATTTGTGTTATATTTTTATTTCCTACTGAGAGCGTCAATTCCTAGGCAGGTTGATAAGAAGTCTGGGAGTCCCCAAGGAGAGAGAACTGTGGGGTTCTTGAAGAAAAAATAGGGGTCTGGAATTTTCAAGGAGGAGGGAAGGACAAACGTTCTTCCCCTCCCTCTCCCCCAGCAATCTACATTCCTTAGTCTTAGTCACATAAAGTGTTTTTTACTTTAAGGCAGGAACTGATGATTAGACAATAAACAGCTCATTTTAAACTCCCCACTAAGGATTGTATAACAACAATGTATCCTGCTCGAGGACAGTTTCTCCTTCCTGAAAACCTTCTGACTAATCCTGATATTTTAGGATGCATACTATGGGAGTGGGTCTGGTAGGATCTTTCTATTGTTAAATTCTAATCCTACTATTTTAAAATGTAAATTATGGGAGTGGATCTAGTAAGATCTTTACAACTTTGAGACATTCTTTTGATTTATTGTAATAGCCAATTAAAATAGTTTATAACTCCATTGCTTAAACTAATGAGGGGGCACTCTCCATCCCTCTTCTGATGTCTAAGTCAGGAGCTTTCTCTGTCCCTTTTATATTTTAATAAACCTCTGCTACACAAAAGCTCTGGACTGATCAAGCCTGGCTTCTGGTCCCAGAACAAATCTTGTTCTTCAGAGATCACCAATCTGGCACTGTTCACCATAAGCTATCACTACTCTCTATTTTATGAAATTATTATAGTTTTTTTTTTTTTTCTTTAGCTTCACCCTGAACAAATATTTTCTCCATTCTGTGGCTTGACTTTTCTTTTTGTTTATGGTTTCTCTTCTTGTGTAAAAGCCCCTAAGTTTAATTAGTTCTCATTTGTTTATTTTTGTGTTATTTCCATTAGTCTAGAGTTCAGTTCAGATATTCAATCATGGCTGACTATTTGTGAACCCATGGACTGCAGCATGCCAGACCTCCCTGTCCATCACCAATACCCAGAGCTTGCTCAAACTCGTGTCCATCCAGTCAGTGATGTCATTCAACCATCTCATCCTCTGTCATCCCCTTCTCTTTCTGCCTTCAGTCTTTCCCAGCATCAGGTTCTTTTCCAATGAATCAGTTCCTTGCATCAGGTGGCCAAAGTATCCGAGCTTCAGCTTCAGCTTCAGTTCTTCCAGTAAATATTCAGGACTGATTTTATTTGGGATTGACTACTTGGATCTCCTTGCAGTTCAAAGGACTCTCAAGCGTCTTCTCCAACATAACGGTTCAAAAGCATCCAGTTTCTGGTGTTAAGCTTTCTTTATGGTCCAACTCTCACATCATACATGACTATTGGAAAATCCATAGCTTGGACTAAATGGGCATTTGTGGGCAAAGTCCTCTCTCTGCTTTTTAATATGCTCTCTAGGTTGGCCATAGCTTTCCTTCCAAGGAACAAATGTTCCTTCATGGCTGCAGTCACCATCTGCAGTGATGTTGGAGCCCAAGAAAATAAAGTCTGTCACTGTTTCCATTGTTTCCCTATCTATTTGCCATGATATGGTAGGACTGGATGCCATGATCGTATGTTGAGATTTAAGTCAGCTTTTTCACTCTCCTCTTTTACTTTCATTAAGATGCTCTTTAGTTCCTCTTTGCTTTCTGTCATAAGGATGGTATAATCTGCATATCTGAGATTATTGGTATTCCTCCTAGCAATCTTTATTCCAACTTGTGCTTCATCCAGCCCTGCATTTCACATGATGTACTTTGCATATAAATTGAATAAACGGGGTGACAATATATAGCCTTGATGTATTACTTTTCCAGTTTGGAACCATCCATCGGTCCATGTCTGGTTCTAACTGTTGCTTCTTGAGTTGCATACAGATTTCTCAGGAGGCAGTTAAGTTCCCATCTCTTGAAGAATATTCCAGTCTGTTGTGAGCCACACAGTCAAAGGCTTTAGTGTAGTCAATGAAGCATAGGCAGATGTTTTTCTGAAATCATCTTGCTTTTTCTGTGATCCAAAAGATGTTGGCAATTTGATCTCTGGTTCTTCTGTATTTTTTAAATTCAGCTTGAGCATCTGGAAAGTTTTAGTTTACGGATTTGTTGAAGCTTAGCTTGGAGAAACTTGAGCATTACTTTGATAGCATGTGAGATGAGTGCAATTTTGCCATAGCTGAACATTCATAAACAGTAGCAGATTTATTTCCTTTCCAGGTTTGGGAGATTGGCATTGAAACATGTATAATATCATACAAGAAATGAATTGCCAGTCCAGGTTCAATGCAGGATACAGGATGCTCTGGGCTAGTGCACTGGGATGACCTGGAGGGATGGTACGGGGAGGGAGGTGAGATGGGGGTTCAGGATAGTGAACACGTGCCCACCCGTGGTGGATTCACGTGGATGTATGACAAAACCAATACAACGTTGTAAAGTAAAAATAATAATAATAATAGATTCCCTTTATTTTATTTTGTTCTCTGATTGTTGTAACTAGGACTTCAAAAACAATGTTGAGTAAAACTGGTAAGATTAGGCTGTTCCCGATCTTAATGGAAAGGTTTTCAGCATTTCACCATTGATTATGATGTTATTAATGGATTTGTCATAGGTAGGCTTTATTACATTCAGGTATATTTTCTCTATGCCTACTTTCACTTTTAATATTTTGACACTTTATATCTTTTAGTTCTATGTATCTCTTAACTACATACCATAAATATAGTTGCATTTGTCTTTTTAAACTTTGTACTAGCTTCATAAGAGACTGGTTTACCACCTTTGCTCTATATTATTTTCTTAACTATTGAGATATTTTCCCTTTTGTAAGTTTCACATTTCTAGTTTTGTTCTTCTGTTTTCCACATAAAGAAATTAAATGGACATTTTTTGTAATGTCAGTTTAGTGGCACTGACCTCTTTAAGCTTTTACTTCTCTGTAAAATTATTTATCTCAGTTTCAATCTGAATGCTATCTTTGCCAGGCAGGGTAAACTTGATTGCAGAGTTTTTCTTATCATCATGGAGTATGTTGGACTGCTCCTTTCTGGGAGCTCCTTTTTGCTGAAAAGTCAAAACATAGTTTTATGGGAGTTTGTACATAACAGGTTTTTAAGATTCTACTTTAATCTTTTATTTTTGCAACTTTAGTTATAATGTATTTTGATGTAGACCTCTCTGGCTTCAACTTCTTAGAGACTCTCTTTGTTCCCTGGAACTTAATCTTCGTTCCCTTTCTCAGGTTAGGAGTGTTTTATTATCTCTTCAAATGTAATATGTCATTCTTTGTCCCTTTCTCTACCTCTCCTTCTTCTAGTACCCTTATAACATGCTAAGAGGCTGGATTTCTCCCAGATATATCTGTCATCATGTATTTTTATTTTTTTTCATCATGTATTTTTAATCTTTTTTTTTTTTTTTCTGTTCAGCTTAAGTGATTCCTACTACTCTGTCTCCCAGTGTTTTGATTTGTTCTTCTATATTATCTAATCTATGTTTTATTGAAATACAAGTGATTTACAGTATCGTAATAGTTTCAGGTGTAGTAAACAGTGACTCAGTATTTTGTAGAGTGTATTCCATCATAAGTTAGGACAAAAAAATGGCTATAATTTTCTGTTAAAAGTATATCTTTATTGTGCTCTAGTATATTTTTAATCTTTAAACTTTGTTATTGTATTCTTCAGCTCTGATTTTTCTTCTTATTTCTAACTCTTGTGAAAATTATCAGTTTGTGTTCATTCTTTACTGAGTTTGGTGAGCATCCTTATAATTGTTACCTTGATCTCTTTATACGGCAGATTACTTATCTCCATTTTGTTTAGTTCTTCTGAGGATTTCTCTTGTTCCTTCACTGAGAATATATTCTCTGTCTCTTCCTTTGGCCTAAATCTCTGTGTTTACTGTATATGTTAAGTAGGTTGATTACATATCCTGATCTTGGAAAAATGGCCTTTTGTAGGAAATGTTCTATCAGACCCAGCAGCACACTCCCCTCTATATGCCTGACTACTGTCCCTTAGGTGGCTTGTGTGTACCCTTCTGTTGTGGAGCTGACTACTGTGGGCACGTTGGTTGTCAAGACAAGTTCCTGAGCCTGTTGACTGTAAGACATGCATTGTAGGAGGCTGCTGGTCCACTGGTAGGGATGGCAGTTGGTGGTGGGTTTCAGGGGGTGAAGTGTATGTACCAATCTGCTGGTGGAGAGCCACATCCTAGGGTAACTGGCTGCACATCTTGAGGATGTGGTACAATGTCCGATATTGGCTAACTGATGGTGCTATGTCCCTGGCTTGCTAGTTGCAGAGCCCAAGTGAGCCCAGGGCTTTTACTGACTTGCTGGTGGGCAGGGCTAGGTCTTGGAGCATCTGGCTATGTCAACGGAGGCAGTTTTGGCTAGGGCTAGCCCACTGGTAGGTGGGCTCAGGGGTGCCCTGGGCTGACGATGACCTGCTTATGAGTGTAAGCTCCAAGCCTTAATAGGCTGGAGAGAGCTCCAAAATGGGGCTTACAAGTACCAGTGTCTTTGCGGTATATGACCTTACTAAAATTACTGCTGCATGCATCTCCATCTCCAGGGGAGTCCTATTTGCCTACTATAGCTTTAAGAAGCCCTCAAAGATCAACAGGAGGATCTGACCCATATTATTTCAAATGTCTCCCACTCCACTACCACTCCAAAGGATGTGAAGTTTTGTATACACTCTGTAAGAGTGATGTTTCTATTTCCTAAAGCTCTCCACTTATTCCATACATAAGCCTCACAGACATCAAATTTCAATGTTCTAGAGGCTCTTCTTTCTTGTGCAGGACTCCCAGGCTAGAGAGCTCGATATGGGGCATGGACCCTTTGCTCCTTGGGGAGAACTTCTGTAATGTGATTAAATGTGATTATTTTTCTTTCTATGGGTCACCTGCCTTGGGATATAAGATTAGACAATCTGCATCTATTCCCTTCTACCCACTTTATTGAAGTTTTTATAGTGTTATTTTGGAAAATATATTTTCCAGTGTACAGGTTGTTCTCATAGATAATTTCTCTGTTAATAGTTGTAATTTTGATGTTCCCATGGAACTTTCATTTAAATATGAATGACTGTATGGAAAAATGAATGAAAGATCTATTCTCATTGTGTATGCTGTTGTTGAATCACTCAGAAATCTCCAACCCTTTGCAAGTCCTTGATCTGCAGCATGCAAGATTTCCCTGTCCTTCACCATCTCCCTGGATTTGCTCAAACTCATGTCCATCTAGTCGATGATGCCATTCAATCATGTCAGTGTCTGTTATCCCATTCTGCTTTCAATCATTCCCAGAATAAGAGACTTTTCCAGTGAATTGGCCTTCACATCAGGTGACCAAACATTTGAGCTTCAGCATCAGTCCTTCCAATGAATATTCAGGGTTGATTTTCTTTAAGATTGAATGGTTTGATCTCTGTGCAGCTCAAGGGATTCTTAAGACGTCAACAGCATCAATTATTCAGGATTCAGCCATCTTTATGATAAAACTCTCACATCTGAACATGACTCCTGGGAAATCTATAGCTTTGACCATATGGAACTTTGTCGGCAAAGTAATGTCTCTGGTTTTTAATACACTCTCTAGATATGTCATAGCTTTTCTTCCAAGGAGCAAGCCTCTTTTGTTTTTATGACTGAAGACACTATCGGCACTGTTCTTTGGAGCCCCACAAAATAGTGTGTCGCTGTTTCCATCATTTCCCCATCTATTTACCATGAAGTGATGGGACTGGATGCCATGATTGTCGCTATTTGAATGTTGAGTTTTAAGCCAGCTTTTTCACTCTCCTCTTTCACCTTAATCAAGACCCTCTTTAGTTCCTGTTCACTTTCTGCCATAAGGGTGGTATCATCTACATATCTGAAATTATTAATATCTTTCCCAGCTATCTTGATTCCAACTTGTGCTTCATCCAGCCCAGGGTTGTGCATAATGTACTCTGCATAGGATGATGATGTACAAACTTGATGTTTTTCTCTCCCATTTTGAATCAGTCCATTGTTCATTATCCAGTTGTAACAGTGGCTTCCTTAACTGCATACAGATTTGTAAGGAGACAGATAAGGTGGTCTGGTATTCCCATCACCTGAAGAATTTTCCACAGTTTGTTGTGATCTACACAGTCAAAGGCTTTAGTACAGTCAATAAAGCAGAAGTAGATGATTTTTTTGGAATTCCCTCTCTCTCTCTCTCTCCTTTTTTTTTTTTTCCCTATGACTCAATGGATGTTAGAAATTTGATCTCTGGTTCTTCTGCCTTTTCTAAATCCAGCTTGTACATCTTGAAGTTCTCAGTACATGTACTGTTGAAGCACAGATTGGAGGATTTTGAACATTGCTCTGCTAGCATGTAAAATTGTAAAATGAGTACAATTGTGCAATAGTTTGAACATTCTTTGACATTGAGCTTCTTTGAGATTGGAATGAAAACTGACCTTTTCTAGTTCTATGGACACTGCTGAATTTCCAAATTTGCTGATATATTGAATGCAGCACTTTCACAGCATCATGTTTCAGGATTTGAAGTAGCTCAAATGGAATTCCATCACCTCCACTAGCTTTGCTCATAGTAATGCTTCCTAAGGTCCACTTGACTTCACACTCCAAGATATCTGGCTCTAGGTGAGTGATCACACTATCATGGTTATCTGGGTTTTAAAATCTTTTCTGTAGTTGCAAAATGCCAAGCTGGATGAAGCACAATCTGAAATCAAGATTCCTGGCAGAAGAATCAATAACCTAAGATATTCAGATGACACCACTCTGATGGCAGAAAGTGAAGAACAAAAGATCCTCTTGATGAACGTGAAAGAGGAAAGTGAAAAAGCTGTCTTAAAACTCCATATTTTAAAAATGAAGATCATGGCATCTGGTCCTATCTTATTTTTGCAAATGGATGGGGAAACAATGTAAAGAGTGACAGACTTCATTTTCTCAGGCTCCAAAACACTGCAAATTGTGACTGCAGGTATGAAATTAGAAGATGCTTGCTCCTTGGAAAGATAACTATGACAAACCTAGGAGAGTATTTAAAAGCAGAGACAGTAATTTGCCTACAGAGGTCCATCTTCTCAAATTTATGTTTTTTTCCAGTAGTCATGTATGAATGTGGAAGCTGGACAATAAAAAGGCTGAGTGTTGAAGGATTGATGCCTTTAAACTGTGGTGCTGCAGAAGACTCTTGAGAGACCTTTGAATAGCAAGGAGGTCAAATCAGTCAATCTTTAAGGAAACTGACACTAAACATTCATTGGAAGGACTAATGCTGAAGCTGAAGCTCCAATACTTTAACCACCTGATGCAAAGAGCCATATCATTGGAAAAGTCCCTTATCTGGAAAAGATTGAAGGTAGGAAAGAGGACAACAGAAGACAAGATAATAGAATGGGATCATCGACTGAATGAACCTGAGTATGAGCAATCTCCAGGAGATGGTGAAAGACTGGGCAACCCGGCATGCTGCAGTCTATGGGGTCACAAAGCATGGGACATGACTGAGTGACTGAACAACAACAACTGCATTCACATGGATGTATCTCTCCTTTTACCCTTTGCCTTTCACTTCTCTTCTTTTATCAGCTATTTGTAAGGACTCTTCAAACAACCATTTTGCCTCTTCGTATCTCTTTTCTGGGGGATGGTTTTAATTGTAGCCTCCTATACAGTGTTACAAATCTCCATCCATAGTTCAGGCATTCTGTCAGATCTAATCCATTGAATCTGTTTGTCACTTCCACTGTATATTGTAAGGGATTTGATTTAGGTCATACCTGAACAGACTAGTGATTTTCCCTACTTTCTTGAACTTAAATCTGAATTTTACAATAAAATGTTCATAATCTCAGCCACAGTTAGCCTCAAGCCTTGTTTTTACTGACTATATACAGCTTTTCCATATTCAGCTGCAAATAACATAATCAATCTGATCTAGTGATGTCCACGTGTTGAGTTATCTTCTGTTCTTGGAAGAGGATGCATGCTATGACCAGTGTGTTCATTTGGAAAATTTTCGTTAACTTTTGCCTTGCTTCATTTTGTACTCCAAGGCCAAACTTGCCTGTTACTCCACATATTTCTTGACTTCCTACTTTACATTTCAGTCCTCTATAATGAAAAGTGCATCTTTTATTTGATGCTAGTTCAAGAAGGTTGTAGATATTCATAGAACTGTTCAACTTCAAGTTCTTCAGCATTGGTGGTTGAGGCATAACTTGGATTACTGTGATATTGAATGGACTGCTTTGTAAAGAGATTGCACCCATGTATTGCATCTTAGATTCTTATTGACTGTGAGGGCTACTCCCTTCATTGTGTATAGTTTTTATTAATACACGATCAGTGTTTTGGCTACATACTGGTAGCAGTATTTCAGCTTCTATGCAAATTAACAGAATATAATGAGATTACAGTATTTATTTCAAAATTGTGGAGAAACACTTTTTTTTTTGCCCAAGATAGATGTAAAGCTGGATTTTGAACCTTGGTCACTTGGTCCAAATTCCTGTTCTCTGTGTTTTATCTCAGTTATCTGAAACCCATTAAATAAATAAACTTTATTTCTTAAGTGTAAGGCACATCTTTAGGCTCTCTACTGAAGATGGGCAAAGAGACACCTGTAAGGAACATGATTATGTACTTAAATGGCCCCAGATAAATGAACTGCAGTGGCACACCTAGACAGCAGTGCCCTAGATTTAGTAATCTAGCACAAAACAGAACAAGCCAAGCAAACGGCATGGTTAGAGTTTGTGATGAGAGAGTAAGAAGTGAAATTTTGGTCATCCGGACCCTTTACTACCTAAAAGCTGTGATTTCTTTCCCAAATGCTAAACTACAAATCTATAAAAACTTAAGTAGGAAATGAAGTCTAAAATCCTCAAGTGTGACACATTTTAGGCTATTTCCAAGTAGGAAGTGATAATAATTTTCTGAATTTCAAAATCTAGGATGAGGATTTAGCAAGACAGAGTGCCTAACCATGAAGAACACTGATTTTCCTTCTTATTTTGTTATATTAAGAACATCTGTATGCCCTTTAAAGGGTTTTCTGATATTATATTTTCCAACTAGGATTTCTAAATTTACTCAGGCACAGGAAGCAAAGCTGGTTCCATTGACAAGGGAAGCTCAACAGAGTAAAATAATCAGCTTTTCCTATTTCAGCCCAGATGGCTCCATCCCTAGTCTGAAGATTTCACTTTTTCCTCCTTAATGCCTTAATTTTAACATGATTGACTAGATAAATCTTTTAATTCAGATGATGATAAATAGGCACGTTGCTGCTGCTGCTAAATCGCTTCAGTCATGTCCGACTCTGTGGGAACCCATAGATGGCAGCCCACCAGGCTTCCCCGACCTTGAGATTCTCCAGGCAAGAACACTGGAATGAATTGCCATTTCCTTGTCCAGTGCACGAAAGTGAAAGTGAAAGTGAAATCGTGTCTGACTCTTAGCGACCCCATGGACTGCAGCCTACCAGGCTCCTCTGTCCATGGGATTTTCCAGGCAAAAGTACTGGAGTGGGGTGCCATTGCCTTCTCCGAATAGGTACATTATTCACTTACAATTACCGAAAACTGAAAACAGCACAGATTTTTCACCCCTTGGTGAATGGCAAAAGGCGTGTAGTTCATTCACCATCAAATATCACTCAAGAATAAAAGAACCAACTACTAACACACACACAATGCCATGGATTAATCTCAGTTGCATTATACTAAATAAAAGAAGCCAAATTCAAAGGCTACATAGTTTATGCATTTATTTATAAAATATTTGGGAAAAACAAAAGTACAGGAATAGAAAATGTATCAGTTGTTGCCAGATCCTGGCTGTGGGGAGTGGTATATGGTCTAAAATTGTTTACACAGGAATTGAGGGGAAGGTGCCAGAACTGCTTTATATCACGACTGTGGTACTGGTTATAAGATTGTATGTGTTTATTAGAACTCACAAAACTGCATGCTTAAAGAATAAAAGTTACTGTGTCTAAATGTCACTTTCATTAAGCTAAACTTAAATTTCTACAATGGAAAACAACTCTATAGCCAGTGAGATGGCTAAAATTAAAATGATCATCAATGCCAATTGTTACTGAGACTATGGACTAAGTAAAGTTCTCACTTCTCTTAGTAATGTAAAATAGTACAGCCAGTTGGGGGAAAAAAAATGGTTTGGTAGCTTCTGATAAATATAATAATCATGATGATCCTATATGCAAGGCAGCAAAAGAGACACAGATGTAAAGAACAGACTTATGGACTTTGTGGGAAAAGGGGAAGGTGCCACGATTTGAGAGAATAGCATTGAAATATGTATATTATCTAGGTAAAATAAATGACCAGTGCAAGTTTGATGTATGCAGCAGGCACTCAAAGTTGGTGCTCTGGGACAACCCAGAGGTATGGGGTATGGAGGGAGGTGGACATGAGTTCAGGATGGGAGATACATGTGGACCCATGGCTGATTCATGCTGATGTATGGCAGACCATCACAATATTGTAATTAAATTATCCTCCAATTAAAATAAATTAATTAACTGTAAATAAATAATCATATAGCTTAGAAATTTCAGTCCTAAGTATTTACCCAAGTGTGAGATTTCAAATTGAAGTTTTGGGTGCTCCCACTTATATCATCTGATATCATCATCAGTTTGCACCCCAAAATGCAGCTCTGGTTTTACTTTGACTTTTACAATGCTGTTTTCTTCACTTTGTGAGTCATAAGATTTCTTAGACACTGGTGGAGGGGATGGGGTGGGGGTGAGATGGAGAATGCCAGACTTCTAGAGTTTAAGAATTCCAAGAGAGTTTAAGATCCACTCGCTTTCCTAACTAAATTGCCACCTGACTTGATGTCCTTACAGGAAAGCACAGAATCTGGGCAGTGTCCAGGCAGGTCAGAAACAGGTCAGAGACCTGCTCTCCTGTTTCTGAAACCTAGGCAAGATTTCCTTTATTTTAATTTCCCTAATATGTGATAACTTACTATAATACTGTCTCTATGAATAAGAAATTTGGACCCTGAAAGTGGAAAATACTTAGTATTTGTTGAGACAGCTCAAAAGTTGGAAGTTGGAGTCACCTGAAAGCTTGTTTACTAATGTGTCACTCATTTGTCACTTACTATGGGAAGACCAAAAACTTGGAAGTGGTAAAAGCTCATGCATCTAATCAATAAAATTAGTTTTGAAAAACTGATGCTCAAAAATCTAGTTTTGGACCATACTTGGTGTATGTGCTTCTCTCTTAGACAATCATGTTATGCTAATTTCTGGATAAAATATATCAGTATCAGTTCAGTCACATAGTCATGTCTGACTCTTTGCAACCCCATGGACTTCAGCACACGAGGCATCCCTGTCCATCACCACCTCCTGGAGTTTACTCAAACTCATGTACATTGAGTCGGTGATGCCATCCAACATCTCATCCTGTCATTCACTTCTCCTGCCTTCAATCTTTCCCAGCATCAGTGACCCACAAGGAATTAATTGCCTTTTCAAAAGTCAGTTCTTCTAAAAGGGGCCAACATATTGGAGTTTCAGCTTCAGCATCAGTCCATCCAATGAATATTCAGGACTGATTTCCACTAGGATGGACTAGCTGAATCTTCTTGCAGACCAAGGGACTCCAAGAGTCTTCTCCAATATCACAGTTCAAAACCATCAATTCTTTAGCGCTCAGCTTTATAGTTGAACTCTCACATGCATACATGACTACTAGAAAAACCATAACTTTCACTAGGTGGACTTTTGTTGGCAATTTAATGTCTCTGTCTAGGTTGATTGTAACTTTTATTTTTCCCCCAAGGAACAAGCCTTTTTATCTCCATGGCTACAGTCATCATATGCAGTGCTTTTGGAGTCCAAAGAAATAGTCTATCACCATTTCCATTATTTTTTCTCATCTATTTGCATGAAATGGTGGGAAATATGCCATGTTCTTACTTTCCTGAATGTTGAGTTTTAAGCCAGCTTTTTCACTCTCCTCTTTCACTTTCATCAAGAGACTCTTTAGGTCTTCTTTGCTATCTGCCATAAGAGTGGTGTCATCTGCATATGTGAGATTATTGATATTTTTCCTGGAAAACTTGGTTCAGGCTTGTGCTTCATCCAGCCCAGCATATCTCATGATGTGTTCTGCATATAAATTAAATAAGCAGGGTGACAATATACAGCTTTGACATACCCCTTTCCCAATTGGGAACCAGTCTGTTTTTCCACGTCCAGTTCTAACTGTTGCTTCTAGACTTGCATACAGATTTCTCATGAGACAGTTAAAGTGGTCTGGTATTCCCATCTCTTAGAATTTTCCAAGTTTATTGTGATCCACACAGTGAAAAGTTTTGGTGTAATCAATAAGGCAAAAGTAGATGTTTTTCTGGAACTCTCTTGCTTTCTCTATCATCCAGCGGATGTTGGCAGTTTGATCTCTGGTTCTTCTGTCTTATCCAACAATCCAGCTTGAACATCTGGAAGTTCAGAGTTCATATACTATTTAACCCTGGCTTGAGAATTTTGAGCATTACTTTGCTAGCGTGTGAGATGAGAGCAGTTGTGCTGTAGTTTGAGCATTGTTTGGCATTGCCCTTCCTTGGGATTGGAATGAAAAGTGAGATTTTCCAGTCCTGTGGCTACTGCTGAGTTTTCCAAATTTGCTGGCATAATGAGTGCAGCACTTTCACAGCACCATCTTTTAGGATTTGAAATAGCTCAACTGGAATTCCATTACCTCCACTAGCTTTGTTCATAGTAATGCTTCTTAAGGCCCACTTGACTTTGCATTCTAGGATATCTGGCTCTAGATGAGTGATCACACCCTCATTTTTATCTGGATCATGAAGATCTATTTTGTATAGTTCTTCTGTATTCTTGCCATCTCTTATTAATATCTTCTGCTTTGATTAGGTCCAAACTATTGCTTTCTTTTATTGTGCCCATCTTTGTATGAAAAGTTCCCTTGATATCTCTAATTTTCTTGAAGTGATCTCTAGTTTTCCCCATTCTATTGTTTTCCTCTATTTCTTTGCACTGATCACTGAGGAAGACTTTTTTTAATTCTCCTTGCTTTTCTTTGAAACTCTGCATTTAAATGAGTATATCTTCCCTTTTCTCCTTTGCCTTTAGCTTCTCTTCTTTCTCAGCTATTTCTAAAGCCTCCTCAGACAACCATTTTGCCTTTTTGCATTTCTTTTCTTTGGGACAGTTTTCATCACTGCCTCCTGTACAACATCATGAACCTCTGTCCATAGTTCTTCAGACACTCTGCCTTTGAATCTATTTGTCACTTCCAATGTATAATTGTAAGGGATTTTATTTAGGTCATATCTGAATGATCTAGAGGCTTTCCCTACTTTCTTCAATTTAAGTCTGAATTTGACAATAATAAATTCATGATCTGAGCCACAATCAGCTCCTGGTCTTATTTTTGCTGACTGTATAGAACTTCCCTTTCTTTGGCTGCAATGAATGCAATCAATTGGATTTTGGTATTGACTATCTGGTGATGTCCATGTGTAGAGTCTTTTCTTGTCTTGTTGGAAGAGGGTGTTTGCTATGACCAGTGCATTTTTTTGGCAAAACTCTGTTAGGCTTTGCCCTGCTCCATTCGGTATTCCAAGGCCAAATTTGCCTTTTACTCCAGGTAACTTGACCTCCTACTTTTGCATTCCAGCCCCTATAATGAAAAAGACAACTTTTGGGGGTGTTAGTTCTAGCAGGTCTTGTAGGTTTACATAGAACCATTCAGCTTCAGCTTCTTCAGCATTATTGGTGGGGGAATAGACTTGGATTACTTTATATTGAGTGGTTTGCCTTGAAAATGAACAAAGATCATTCTATTGTTTTTTGAAATGGCATCGAAGTATTGTGTTTTGTACTCTTGCTGACTATAATGGCTACTCCATATCTTGTAAGGGATTACTGCCCATAGTAATAGATATAATGGTTTTCTGAGTTAAGTTCACCCATTTCTGTCCATTTTAGTTCACTGATTCCTAAAATGTCAATGTTCACTTTTGCCATCTCTTGCTTGATAACTTCTAACTTACTTTGAATCATGAACCTAACATTCTAGGTACCTATGCAATATTGCTCTTTTCAGCATCAAACTTTGCTTCCATCATCAGTCATAGTGATAACTGTCTGTTGCTTTTGCTTTGGCTCTGTTTACTCATTCTTTCTAGAGTTATTTCTCTACTGATCTCCAGTAGCATATTGAGTACCTACCGACCTGGAGAGGTCATCTTTCAGTGTCCTATCTGTTGGCCTTTTCATACTGATCAAGGTGTTCTCAAGTCAAAAATACCAAAGTGGTTCCCATTCCTTTATCCAGTGGACCACGTTTTGTCAGAAATCTCCACCATGGCCGTCCATTTTGGGTGACTTTACACTGCATGGCTCACAGTTTCATTGAGCTAAACAAGGTTGTAGTCCATAGATCTGATTTTTTAGTTTTCTGTGATTGTGGGCTGACTCAGGGGGAATCTGGGTCTTGTTCTGATGGGCAGGGCCATACCATGTAAATCTTTAAACCAATTTTCTGTTGAAAGGCAGGGCTGTATTCCCTCCCTGTTATTTGACGGGGTCTAACCTATGATGGAGATAATGAAGATAATGACCACCTCCTTCAAAATTTCCCATGCACACACTGCTACACTCAGTGCCCTCAACTGTGCAGCAGGCCACCACCAACCCACACCTCCACCAGAGAATCCTGGACACTCATGGATAAGTCTGATTCAGTCTCTTATGGGGTCAATGCTCCTTTCTCCTGGGTCCTGATGGGCATAAGGTTCTGTTTGTGCCCTCCAAGAGTCTGTTTCCCCAGTTCTGTGTATGTTCTGGTGGCTCTATGATGGGTTAATGACAACCTCCTCCAAGAGGGCTTATGCTATACCCAGGTCTACTGCACCCAGAGGCCCATCCCTGCGGCAGTCCACTTCTAACCCATACCTCCTCAGGAGACACACAAACACAGTTCTGTCTCAGTCTCTGTGGGGTCCCTCGGACCTGGTGCGCTAAAGGTATTTTTGAGCCCTCTGAGCATCTCTGGCATGTATGGGGTTTGATTCTAAACACAATTTCGCCCCTCCTACCATCTTGCTGGGGCTTCTCTGCCCCCTGGACATGGGATATCTCCTCAAAGTTGTTCCAGTGCCAAAGGGTAGACATAGAATAAAATATAAGAGAAAGTAGGGTAAAATATAAGACAGAGGTAAATCTGAAGAAAAACATTAGTCACACCAAAAGTTAAGGAGCTGAGTCAGTTGGCTTAGAAGCTGATAAATGGCAGCTAGCAGTTAATCAATGTTTATATTCAACAAAATTCTAGAAGGGATTGTTAACAAATAATGAATATCATCTTGAATTTCTGAAAATCTTGTGGATAAACAATTTCTTCTAGAAGGTTTTTAGAGCAAGAAACTTTACATAGACCTTGGTTCAATCCCTAGGTCAGGAAGATCCCCTGAAGAAGGGAATGGCAAGTCACTTCAGTATTGTTGCCTGGAGAATGCTATCAGCAAACGAGCCTGGTGGACTCCAGTCTATGAGTCACAAAGAATCGGACATGACTGAGGTGACTTAGTGCGCGCGCACGTGCACACACACACACACACACACACACACACACACACACACACACACATATATATTCCTTTCCTTGGGGAAGCTGAAAGCCAAATCTGGCTGAAAGTTTATATTTCTATCCTCTTGTAACTGTGGTAAACAATGAAACCTGGAAATTACAAAGGAAATTTGTATGATAAATTTGATAACATTTATATATTTGTCTAAATATTTAATTTTGTCCTTTTGTTTAAAAAAATTGTTGGGAATTTTACTAACAAGCATTCAAATTTCTTAATACTATGGCATTAAGCAAAGGAAAGAAAAAAGTTTTATTTTCAAATAGTTATTCTTCAAGTAAACTAATTTCACTGAACTAAAACTGGTATTTGCTCAGCTTATTCTCCAGAGGAGATGTGCAGGTGCTGTTTATTGATGCCATTTTAAAACTATTTCAAATAATATGTGAAGCCAGAATTTTATATATGCTCAGTTATTAGATATTTAATTACATTAGAGCAAATGTAATATGTTATTCCTGAAATTGAGGCTAGTTGTCACTATCATAGAATTATGTACTTCTTTATATTATTCATTTTTATGACATTCATTTAGTTTATAGATATTTAATTTAATTTCTTACTTTGTGCTAAGCATAGGAACACAATATAAATAAAAAGAGAAATATTAATAAAATTTACTAATAGTAAATATAGTGAATAAAATAGAAGTTTCTGACTTTATGTATCTTTCATTCTACTTTGTGATTAATTTCCACCAAAACTGTAAGGAGTTGCTTTTGATTTAGAGTATAAAAAATATATTTAAGCCAACACTCTTTATAAGAGTTTATAGGTTATCAACCAGTCTAGTCAAAGCTATGATTTTTCCAGTAATCATATATGGATGTGAGAGTTGGACTATAAAGAAAGCTGAGCACTGAAGAATTGATGCTTTTGAATTGTGGTATTGGAGAAGACTCTTGAGAGTCTCTTGGACTGCAAGGAAATCCATTAAGTCCATCCTAAAGGAAATCAGTCCTGAATGTTCATTGGAAGGACTGATGTTGAAGTTGAAACTCCAATATTTTAGTCACCTGATGCGAAGAGCTGACTCATTTAAAAGACCCTGATTCTGGGAAACACTGAAGGCGAGAGGAGAAGAGGACAAGAGAGGATGAGATGGTTGGATGGCATCATTGATTCAATGGACATGAGTTTAGGTAAATTCCAGTAGTTGGTGATGGACAGGGAGGCCTGGTGTGCTTCAGTCCATGGGGTCGCAAGGAGTCAGACATGACAGAGCAGCTGAACTGAACTGAACTGAACCAATTATATTATTTATTCCTATTTAGAATCACTGTTGGGGACTTCCTTGGCAGTCCAGAAGTTAAGACTCCATGGTCTTCCAGTGCAGGGGGCATGGGTGTGATCCCTGTTCAGGAACTAAAATCCTGCATGCCTTGTGCATGGCCAAAAAAAAAAAGAAAAGAAAAAAGAAACCTTAGCATCACTGCTTCTCTCTGATGTCAAAATCTTGTCTTTTTGTCCAGCAATGTTGAATAGAAATACAGAGACAGAGTTTGGAGGAATAAAGAGTTGGCTTTATTCTCTGCCAGGCAAGGGACACAGTAGGCTAGTGCCTCAAAAACTGTGCTCCTTTCCTGTGGCATAGGAAGAGGTTTATTTCCCAGGGCTTGTGGTCCGGTGTAAGATGGTAAGTCTCAAAGTTATCAAGGTCTTAAATTAAAAAAAAAAAAAAAAAAAAATGTCCTCTGCAAGTTTATGACCAAAGATGGTGTCAGGGGGCTCAGCAACCTATCTGGTGTCCTTGAAGTTATCACCAGTGACTTTCTTTTGAAATTCAAAATGCTACAAGGGGGCATATGGGGAAGAAAATACCACGTGTACAGTGCAATTCATATGGAGTCAGACAGTAATTAACTTTGTTTAGCTTTGTGAAGAACAAGACTAGCTACAAGTGTTTTCTAGTAGTCACTGCTAAAGAATAATCAAGATTGCTAAACTCCTTTAGGCTTGTTTATGTTGTTTATGCAGTCTGTTCATTGTGTCTTATTTTCCTTATTTATCAGAAGTCTTTTTTCTATTCAAGAACACCCTTATTTTATTTTTGCTGTAACATATATCATGAATTGATATAACATCTTTTGTTAGTTTCTACCAAATTATTACTAATATTCCCTCTACCCCCAGGATAAGCATGCATTCTCTATCATGAAAGTCTGTTAGTATCAAATATCTAGAGCATTCAAAACTTTTTTTTTAAGTTATAATAATTCATCATTTAGAAAGTATTTCCTTTTGGCTGCACTGGATCTACTTTGCTTTGTGTAGGCTTTCTCTATTTGCAGTAAGTGGAGGCTACACTTCCTTGTGGTGCTAAGCTTCTCCTTCTGACGGCTTCTCTTGTGGAAGATAGGCTCTAGGCCATGGGCTTCATGAGTTACAGAATATAGACTCAATGGTTCTGACCTGTGGCCCCGAGAGCATGCATATTTCAGTAGTTGCTGGCTCAGGAGTTGTAACTCACGGGCTCTAGAGCTCTCGCTCAACAGTTGTGGCACATGGGCTGAGTTGCTCTATGGCATGTGGAATCTTCTCTAAAGAGGGATTTAACCTGTGTCCCCTTCATTGTTAGGTAGATTCTTATCTACTGCACCACCAGGAAGTCTTATCATTTAAAAAAAAACAATAACCATGATTTCTTTTAATTCCTGTTCTTATTTGGATGTAACACTTTTTCATTTTCAATAGCAAGTGAACTCTGCTGCTAATTCACTTCAGTCGTGTCCGACTCTGCGACCCCATAGATGGCAGCCCTCCAGGCTCCTTCGTCCCTGAGATTCTTCAGGCAAGAATACTGGAGTGGGTTGTCATTTCCTTCTCCAATGCATGAAAGTGAAAGTGAAGTTGCTCAGTCGTGTCCGACTCCTAGGGACCCCATGGACTGCAGCCTACCAGGTTTCTCCATCCATGGGATTTTCCAGGCAAGAGTACTGGAGTGGGTTGCCATTGTCTTCTCCCAATAAGGCTTGCTAAATTTTAGAAATTGGCACTGTTGAGTTTCCAAAATCATAACAGACAAAGGAAAAAATAGGTAAACATCTAAAACATTTTTTCAGAAGAATGCTTCTGCATTTTCAAAGGAAAACCTCACTCTGAAAGATCCCATGGAAATAGGAGGAATTTGTAGCTTTTTGTTAGCTAAGCAGGTGAGAACTGGTTCCCTTTATCTTCTGACTCTAAGAAGAGTGTCATTGTTACCAGATTAGTGAAACAATTATTATTTTTAATATAAATTTATTTATTTTAATTGGAGTTTAATTACTTTACAATATTGTATTGGTTTTGCCATACATCAACATGAATCTGCCACAGGTATACACATGTTCTCCATCCTGAACCCCCTCCCTCCTCCCTCCCTGTACCATCCCTCTGGGTCGTCTCAGTGCACCAGCCCCAAGCATCCAGTATCATGCATTGAAACAATTATTTTTATTTAAAAATATTTTGTTATTCCCTAGGAGGACTGGAACAGGTCTTCCAGGGAAACTCAGTCTATCTGTATTAGATACTTTATTAGATTTCTCTTTCCTTTTCATTAAAAATTCTTTTCAGATTGGGATAAATATCTAACCTTTATATATTTAGTTCCTAGCATGCTAATATATGAGCTCTAAGTGGATTCAATTTAGTCTACTCATCAGTTTTATACACTATAGTTGAAACTTCATATTTTGCCTTTATCTCACAATGTTTTGTCAAGAGTTTTATGAAAGACTTTTTAAAATTTCAATATCTATATAAAACATTTTTATCTTGTCATTTATATGTCTGTATTTTTCTTACACACATTAGTTTGTTTGTTTGTTTGTTTCCTTTAGCCAATGTTTATGGACCACAATTTGGGGACCAAGATTAAGTTAACAAAGTATGTATCATTTGTATCTATAGTTGACTTATAATAGTTACTCAACCACAGTCAATGGAGTTTCATTTCAATTTTCTCTTTTCTCAATAAATTTATTGTTCTTATATATAGCATGAGTTTTAAAATTACATCTAACCCAATATAAACAATTAATTATTCTAAACCAAATTCAACTTTAGCACTATTTAAAGATTGTAACTATGGACATACCAAATGCCTGAAAATTTAAAAATTAGCTCTTCTCATGAATCAGTTTAAGCCAGCTCAGTACACTATTACAAACATTAAGTAAACATTAGGTTAAATAATTATAGGATTTTTATAATTATTTGACATATAATTGGTTATTTTTAATAATTATAGTATAAAGAATTATAGGATTTTTATAATCATAGTTTGAAAGAAAATGAGATTCAAAGAAAGAAATATGGAGCTGGCATATACACAGTACTATATCTGAAGCAGGGTTTGCCTGGTGGTTCAAGGATAAACTATCTACCTGCGATGCAAGAGGCACAGTAAATAACAAGCAAGACCTAATGTATAGCATGGGAACACTGCTTCATATTATATAACAATCTAAATGGGAAAATAATTTGAAAAAGAATATATATATACACACATATATTGCAGAAGGAAATGGCAACCCACTCTAGTACTCTTGCCTGGAGAATCCCATGGATGGAAGAGCCTAATAGGCTGCAGTCCATGGAGTCACAAAGAGTTGGACATGACTGAGCGACTTCACTTTCACTTTTCATTTTCACCCGTTGGAGAAGGAAATGACAACCCACTCCAGTGTTCTTGCCTGGAGAATCCCAGGGACAGAAGGACCCTGGTGGGCTACCATCTATGGGGTCACACAGAGTCAGACATGACTGAAGTGACTTAGCAGTAGCAGCAGCAGCATGCACACATATATAGCAATCTCTTTGTTATACATGTGAAACTAATACAACATTTTTAATCAACTATACTCCAATATAAACTTTCTTTAAAAATAACCAACATTCTTTATAATACATCAAGTAATTTTTGTGATTCTCACTGAGATTCTGTAATTATTCACCATTATTATTATTATTATTATTATTATTATTATTTTCCTATATCTCATGGCATGCGGGATCTTAGTTTCTTCAACAGTTTCTTCAACAGGGATTGAACATGCTGTGCTCCCTGAGGTAAAAGGGCAGAGTCCTAATCACTGGATCCCCTAGGGAATTTACAGTATCATTATTATAAGCTCCATTTTTATGACAAACATTTAGTTTAAAAGTTGAAATAATTCCAAAATACAAAGAGTGAATCTGAAAGGTACCCATCATACTTTCTTTGCCCGTATCTTTCCTGAGAAAAACAATCTATCCTTGCAAATTTCCCTTTCCTCGTTTCTCTTCCTTTATTCCCAATTTTTTAATTTTAAAGTAATTGAGTAATTTTCATAGTATAAGTGTAATAGAAATCCATGTAACTAGTTACTTATTCAGCTTCATGGCTCAGTGGGTAAAAATCCATCTACAAGACAGGAAACACTGGAGATGTGGGTTTGATCTCTGAGTCAGGAAAATCACTTGGAGAAGAAACTGGCAAAGCAATCCGGTATTCTTGCTTGAACAAGTTCCACGAAAAGAGGATCCTTGTCGGCTACAGCCCAAAGAATTTCAGAATCAGACATGACTGAGTGACTAAGCACTAAAACAAATTTCAAAAAAAAAAAAAGCCCTCCATTTTTTATAGCTATAGATATAACCTCTTTTATCTTGGATTTCCACAAAAATTCTTGATAACAAATTGGCCCATTAAACTTTACTTCTTTCTGTAATTTTGAATCTTATTGCAGCATAGCATGTAAAGAGATTGTGTCACAAATCATATAAAAGTATGAGGTGAAGTTGCACAGTCGTGTCTGACTCTTTGCGACCCCTTGGACTGTAACCTACTAGGCTTCTCCTTCCATGGGATTCTCCAGGCAAGAATACTGGAGTGGATTGCCATTTCCTTCTCCAGGGGATCTTCCCAACCCAGGTATCGAACCCGGGTCTCCCGCATTGGAGGCAGACACTTTAACATCTGAGCCACCAGGGAAGTAAAAGTATGTCCATTTCTAAATACTTGCATTATGACAGCATTGACTTGTGCCAGCTGAGGAGAGCTGATTTTGCATCTCTTCCTAACTCTGTATATAGTACTGTCATATTGATAACTTGAGAGTATTTATATCATGGAAATTGACAAACTACAAATAGAGAGTTTTATCCCTCAGAGAGTTTAGTTACCAGTGTACCACTGCCTATACCGAGAGCACAAGAGATGGCTCTACACAGGGACATCACCAGATAGTTAATACCCAAATCAGATTGATTATATTCTTTGCAGCCAAAAATGAAGAAGCTCTATACAGTCAGCAAAACAAGACTGGGAGCTGACTGTGGCTCAGATCATGAACTCCTTATTGCAAAATTCAGACTTAAATTGAAGAAAGTAGGGAAAACTATTAGACCATTCATGTATGACCTAAATATAATCCCTTACAATTATACAGTGGAAGTGACAAATGT
Source organism: Nanger dama (assembly GCA_917880005.1). NCBI lineage: Eukaryota > Metazoa > Chordata > Mammalia > Artiodactyla > Bovidae > Nanger > Nanger dama. The sequence continues at coordinate 2,387,741 of CAKJTW010000045.1, forward strand.
GTGTGTGTTTGTTGCTCAGTTGTGCCCTACTCTTGCGACACCATGGACTGCAATCCACCAGGTTCCTCTGTCCATGAGATTTTTCCAGGCAAGGATACTGGAGTGGTTTGCCATTTCCTTCTCCAGGGGGATCTTCTCAACCCAGGGATCGAACCTGGGTCTCCTGCACTGCAGGCAGATTCTTACCGATTGAGCTACAAGGGAAGACCAAGTAACAAATAGATTCAAGGGATTAAATTTGGTAAAGTGACTGAAGAACTATGGACAGAGGTTAGTGACCTTGTACAGGAGGCAAGGATCAAGACCATTCCCAAGAAAAAGAAATGCATGCAAGAAAGCAAAATAATTGTCTGAGAAAGCCTTACAAATAGCTGAGAAAGAAGAGAAGCCAAAGGCAAAGGAGGAAAGGGAAGATATATCAATTTGAATGCAGAGTTCCAAATAATAGCAAGGAGAGATAAGAAAGCCTTCCTCAGTGATCAATACAAAGAAACAGGATTACAATACAATGGGAAAGACTTCAAGATCTTTCAAGAAATGATCAAGTAAAGATAGCTTCAAGAAATGTGGCTTGTAAAGAGATTAATTTATAATATATAAATAGAAAAATCAATATAATAGGTGCAAAATAAATGTTAATTACTATCCTTCATCCCCACACTCCCATTGCTTCCTTGTCCAAAAGACACAGGGAATTTTTGGTAAATAAAGACATTGAAATCATTCCTCATGTAATATATAGCTTTATTAATATAACAGTTATCTTTACTCATGAAATCACTGCAGATTGTGACTGCAGCCATGAAATTAAAAGACATTTGCTCCTTGGAAGAAAAGCTATGACCAACCTAGACAGCATATTAAAAAGCAGAGACATTACTTTGCCAACAAAGGTCCAACTAGTCAAGGCTATGGTTTTTCCAGTGATCATGTATGGATGTGAGAGTTGGACTATAAAGAAAGCTGAACTCCAAAGAATTGATGCTTTTAAACTGTGGTGTTGGAGAAGACTCTCAAGAGTCCCTTGGACTGCAGAAAGATCCAATCAGTCCATCCTAAAGGAAATCAGTCCTGAGTGTTCATTGGAAAGACCAATGTTGGAGCTGAAACTCCAATACTCTGGCCACCTGATGTGAAGAACTGACTCGCTCAAAAGACCCTGATGCTGGGAAAGATTGAAAGCGGGAGGAGAAGGAGACAACAGAGGATGAGATGGTTGGATGGAATCACTGACTCAGTGATCATGAGTTTGGGTCAACTCCATAAGTTGGTGACGGACAAGGAGGCCTGATATGCTGCAGTCTACGGGGTCACGAAGAATCAGACATGACTAAGAGACTGAACTGAACTTACTCATGAAAATAAGTGAAGAACCCATGATTTAGATAAGATTAAAAATTGAATTTTGAGATCTCCCCCAAAAATATGTAAAGTTTATCCAATGATCCTTGCCTCAAAAGAGATCATTTTCATTTACCTCGATGATAAGGGACTCTGTCATAAGCAGAGAGTTTTCACTATCATTGGTAATACTTAGCATCATAGAGACCAAGAGGCCAATGACTAACTGATTTTTCTCACTTTACCCTAGTCATTACTCATTATGTTACCCAATCTCAGATAAAATTTTCATATGTTTTCTCTTTTGCATATCTCTAGTTCAGGTTAATTTTCTCCAGTTTTATAGAGAAATCATTGACAAATATCACTGTGTAAGATTATGGTGTACAATATGATAGTTCATAAATATATTGTGAAATGATTACCTCAACAGGTTTACTTAATATCCATCTTTTAAATAAAAATACAATAAAAAGAAAAATATTATTGTGATGAGAATGCTCAAGACTTAGTCTCTTAACAATATCCTATATATCATACAGGGTGTTAACTATCTCTAGAAGATGAATATTAATGTTGATATTGTGAGCAGCATTCAGGCTGGTGGTGTAGGGATCAAAAATGTTTTCAGATGTTGAGCGAAAGGGAAATCTTGTCATCTAGCTTTTAAAGAATTAATTTCTTAAATTTAAAATTAATAGATAGGAATAATCAGTTCTTAAAATTTCTAAGTTTGACAGTTTATCCCTGTCTATCTCTGAAACTGAGAGGGTAACAGGCAGGAAGGCCAGGGGTCTCCAAATAGAGAAAATAGGCTGCAACTGTCAGACATTTTTATCTCTCTTAAGTGGCAGGAGGAAACAAACTAGCCATATTTTTTTTCCTTCTCTATACAAATTTAAAAGGTTTCAACTGAAGTTAACTATTATCACACCTTGAGTTAACAAATGCATTTTTCTTATGGAAATGTTTGTTTTAAACTATGTTAATATACTATGCATTGACCCCAGACTCTGTCTTCAAGTCAGTGCCACCTAATGGCTCAGGAACTACTTGACAAACCAGTATGTTATACTCAGACATTCTTCCCCTAATCTATGTAAATGAAACTATTTGTATTTTAATCTACCCTTCTCTAAGATTCAAGTCAATAGTTTTATGACCCCAGATGAATCGTCTGGTGCTAAGATTATCCCAAAATGCATCTTATGGATGAGGGGCCTGGTGCCATTCTGAGTTTTAAGACATTCCTTTCTTTCATTAACAGACTGCTAGTACTCTTGCCTGAAAAATCCCATTGATGGAGAAGTCTGGTAGGCTGCAGTCCATCGGGTCGTGAAGAGTCAGATACGACTGAAGTGACTTAGCAGCAGCCTCAGCAGTGACTATATAGCATCCAGCTGAAGACTAGCAAGGGGGTACTCTTTCTGCCCCCTTCTGATGCCTATGTCAACAGCTTTCTCTATCTCCTTTACACTTTAATAAAACTTTATTACACAAAACCTCTGAGCAATCAAACTTTGTCTCTGGACCCAGATTGAATTCTTCTCCTCAGGAGGCCAAAACTCCAGCATCTTTTTGTTCAGCAACAACCTTTCAAAATTATCCTTTCTCTTAAAATAATCATAGTTTGTTTTAACTGGGAAGTTGACAGTATTGTGTGATGTATTAAGATCTTACAATTTGTGTATTAATTGTTTTTGATTAAGCTATTTACTAGTATATGTTTGGAAATAAACAAGAAATAAGGCTTGACAAACTTTTTCCCTGTTCTCCCTACCCTTTTGTAGTGCTTATTTTCCCCTATTCAGATTTAAAAAAAAAAAAAAAAAAATTGTTTTAAGAATCTTTCAGAGATATCTATATTATTTCCAACTCTATATTTTTCTTTCCTACATCTACTACCTCAGAAAGTGCAATCATTTTCTGTATTTTTATTATGAAAATGTCCAGACTTTCTCCATGAAACTTTCACTTAAAAACAGCACCTCATCATGAACTCATTCTCAGGTATTTCTATTAATATTTATGTACTCTTGCACTGGAGAAGGAAATGGCAACCCACTCCAGTATTCTTGCTTGGAGAATCCCATGGACAGAGGAGCCTGGTGGGCTACAGTCCACAGGGTTGCAGAGTTGGACACAATTGAGCAATTTCACTTTCAATTGCATCATATTCAATATATTTCTAGGATTAATATTTTATCTCTAAAAATAGCCATCTCTTGCAATGGCTCAAATGTTTCTGTACTCATTAAATACATGTTGAAATTCTAACTTCCAGAGTTGTTGGTATTAGGGGGTGGGAGGTGGGCAGGGTCTAAAGAATTGGATCATGAGAATAAAGCTATCAAAATGGTTCAGTTGCTCAGTCATGTCCGACTCTTTGCGACCCCATGAATCGCAGCACGCCAGGACTCCCTGTCCATCACCAACTCCCAGAGTTCACTTACACCCGCATCCATCGAGTCAGTGATGTCATCCAGCCATCTCATCCTCTGTCGTCCCCTTCTCCTCCTGCCCCCAATCCCTCCAAGCATCAAAGTCTTTTCCAGTGACTCAGCTCTTCACATGAGGTGGCCAAAGTACTGGGGTTTCAGCTTTAGCATCATTCCTTCCAAAGGAAGGGTTGATCTCCTTAAGAATGGACTGGTTGGATCTCCTTGCAGTCCAAGGGACTCTCAAGAGTCTTCTCCAACACCACAGTTCAAAAGTATCAATTCTTTGGCACTCCACCTTCTTCACAGTCCAACTCTCACATCCATACATTACTACTGGAAAAACCATAGCCTTGATTAGATGGCCTTAGTCAGCAAAGTATCGTCTCTGTTTTTGAATATGCTATCTAGGTTGGTCATAACTTTTCTTCGAAGGAATAAGTGTCTTTTAATTCATGACTGCAGTCATCATCTGCAGTGATTTTGGAGCCCAAAAGTAAAGTCTGACACTGTTTCCACTGGTTCCCCATCTATTTCCCATGAAGTGATGGGACCAGATGCCATGATCTTCGTTTTCTGAATGTTGAGCTTTAAGCCAACTTTTTCACTCTCCTCTTTCACTTTCATCAAGAGACTTTTTAGTTTCTCTTCACTTTCTGCCATAAGGGCGGTGTCATCTGCATATCTGAGGTTATTGATATTTCTCCCGGCAATCTTGATTCCAGCTTCTGTTTCTTCCATTCCAACATCTCTCATGCTGTACTCTGCATAGAAGTTAAGTAAGCAGGGTGACAATATACAGCATTGACGTACTCCTTTTTCTATTTGGAGCCAGTCTGTTGTTCCATGTCCAATTCTAACAGAAGAATCTAAAATGCAGTACTTGAGTGAAATCTCCAAAACGCCAGAATGATCTTGATTTGTTTCCAAGGAAAAGCATTCAACATTCACAGACATCCAAGTCAATTCCCAACCATCAGTGTCAAATAAGGTGAACTTGAATAGTTTTATGAAGACCTACAAGACCTAGAACTAGCCCCGGGGTGGGGGGGGAGGTATTTTTCAAGAGTAGATGGATATACACTCACCAATTGCAACTAACTGTTGAACAACCATTGACAGAACACTGGAACCCACCGAAAGAAGATATTCCACATTTAAAGACAAAGAAGCTGCAGCAAGATGGTAGGAGGGGCTCAGTCATGATAAAATCAAATTTCATACCTGCTGGGTGTGTGACCTACACCTGGAGAACAATAATGCCAAAGTTCTCCCACTCTTATGAAGATTCTGAACCCCATGTCAGGTTTTCCAGCTTGGGGATCTGACAAGGGAATTGAATTTCCAGGGAATCTGGCCATGAGGGCCAGCAGAATTTGATTATAAGCCAATCAGAGGCCTGAGGGAAACAGAGACTGCAGTCTTGAAAGGTACAAACAAAATTTTGCATTCAGCAAGATCCAGAAGACAGGAGCACTTTCCTCACAGGAAGCTGAACCAAAACTACCTGCTACTAATAGGTAGTTGGAGGGCCTTTTCTGGAGGTGTGAGTTGGCAGGGGCTCACCACAGGGATAGGGCACTGGAAAATCTGCCTTGGTGTAAATCCTCTTGGAGTTCCCCATTAACCCTACTTAGAGCCTGTAGACCCCAGGACTGTGTCATCTCAAGCCAAACAACTACAAGGGAGGGAGTAAAACTCCATCCATCAGCAGATAATTGGTTTAAAGCTTTACTGAGCAAGGCCCTGCCCACCAGAGTAAGACCCAGGTTTTCCATCACCAGTCCATCCCATTAAGAAGCTTATAGAAGGCTCTTAGCCTAATCCATCAGAGGACAGACAGAAGAAGCAAGAGGAAGCACAATCTCACAGTAGCTGACCAATAAACTCCTGGACACTCACAGACAAATCTGACTCAGTGTCCACTGGTGTACAGAGTCAAATTCCCTGGGGGTTTGCAAACCCTTTGCCAGATCCCCTCTTGGGAAAGTTCTATCCTAGAACTTTCTTAACAGTGTGACAATTTTTTGGTATAACTTTTCTGCAGTTCCTGGGTTGTCTGCTTGGCAGCTCTGAGTGGAGATAATGGCGACCTCCTCCAAGAGGGCTTATGCCACATGCTGGGTGACCCATTCCTGCTGCAGACAGAGATCCTGTCCCCGCGGCTGTCACTGCTGACTAGTTCCTCTGCAGGAGACACTCAAAGAAAGTCTGGCTCAGTCTCTGTGGGGCCTCTGAGTCCTTGTGTGCACAAGGTTTTGTTTGACCCCTTCCAGCATCTCTGGTGGATGTGAGGTTTGATTCTAAATGTGGTCTTTTTCCCTTCCTTCCATCTTGTTGGAGCTTATCCTTTGCCCTTGAATGTGGGATATCTTTTTATGGTAAGATCCAGCATTCTCCTGCTGATGGTTGTTCAGCAGCAGGTTGAAATTTTGGAGTTCTCACAGGAGAAGATGAGTACATGTCCTTCTACTCTAGCATCTTGTTTTCCAATTATCCTATGGGATAACTTCTATGATATAACTATTTTTCAGTTTGTGGGTCACCCACCAGGCAGGAATAGAATTTGATGATCTCATTAATTTTCCCCATCTTGCCATCTCATTGTGGGTTTTCTTTGTCTTTGTATGCAGAATATATTTTTGGTAGGGTCCAATCCTTTTTGTAAATGGTTGTTTAGCAATTAGTTGTGATCTTGTTATTTTCATAAGAGGAGGTGAGCTCAAATCCTTCTACTCTGCCATCTTGTCTCCAACCTAATTACATCTTATTCTTTAGGACATACATTCCAGAATGCAATATCTGCCATAGAAAGTGATTCCTCTGATGGATCTCGAAAAAGTAAACTGCGAACCTTATGGAAAGGAATCATCATTCTAGATTTAATCAAGAACACCTGTGATTCATGGGAAAATGTAAAATTAATAACAATAACAGGAGTTTAGAAGAAGTTGATTTCAACACTCATGGGTGACTCTGAGGGGTTCAAGAAAAGTGGAGGATGTAACTACAGATATGGTGAAAAGATTAAACAAGAGAACTAGAGTTAAAATAGCAGCCTAAAGATGTGATTAACAACAACAAAGAAAATAAATAGTTCCTTGAGATGGAATCTACTCTTAATTAACATGTTCTCTTAAATGACAACAGGGACGTTAGAATATTACACATTTAGTTGATAAGGCTACAGCAGGGTTTGAGAAGATTGATCCAAGTTTTGAAAGAAGTTCTGTAGGTAAAATGCTCCCAAACAGCATTGCTTGTGATGGAGAAATCTTTCATAAAAGGAAGAGTCAATACTGTGGCAAAACTCAATTTAAAAAATTACCACAGGCACGCCAACTTTTAGCAACCATCACTCTTATCAGTCAACAGCCAATAACACTGAGGAAAGAACCTCTACCAGCAAAAATATTGCAACTCACTGAAGATTCAGAAGATGGCTAGCATTTTTAGCAATAAGGTGTTTTTCTGTTAAGGTATATGCTAAAAAAGATATATACATTTTCTGTTTAGACATTATACACTATTATACACTTAATAGACCACAAAGTAGTATAAATATGACTTTTCTATGTACTGGAAGCAAAAAAAAAAATTATGTGATTCACTTTGTTGTGATATTTTCTTTATTGTGGTGGGCTGAAGCCAAACCCACGACATTTTGGAGTATGCCTATAGCTCAAGATGTATAATATCATCAAAGAGAATATTATTTGAGATAGGCTGTATGGTTTAGAGGATCATAACTGGGCTGAATATAAATGTTGGGGTGACAGAAAATGGTTTTGACTGTTACTGTATTAGTCAAAATAAAATCTAGTAATGTAACCTAGGTACATTTTATAGAAGTCAAAGGAATATTTTTGGGTATGCAAATTTAAGCCAGCATTTACACAACTCACCCTGAATAGTAATCTATCTGAGGTGAATTGAAACACTGTTTAGCTGGTAAAGGAGATTGAAACAGAGCATAATAGGTTAAGGACAAAGGTGAGATGGGCTTACTTCAACTAATAGGACTGAAAAATGAAGAACTGACTAAATATTGGCCAGATACTTTCCCACAAATGTATTATGGTTTAAAATATCAATTAAGCCATATATTTCTTAATTGAAACCAACTTTTCTTTTCATCTACATCAAACCTTCCAGCTTGCTTTGGGGCAGGCTCTTATCTATTAACTTTCCCTGGGATCTGGAGTCCTCTGATGATCCAAAGTTCTGGAGATGAGCCTCCTGCTTCTAGATTTCAGTCCTATCTTCTTGCAGTAGCATCAAGACTTCTCAATACACAAAGTGAAGAAGGCAAAATCCATCGGTTAATGGTGAAACAACTCTCCACAGTCAGGAGCACCCAAAGAGATTCACAGAGTTATATAGAGAAGAGGAGAGGGACGTGGAGATAGAGGTGATAAGGAGGGAAAAGGGAGAGTCAACAGACAAGAGAGCAATCAAGCCAGTAACCAATCCCTAAGTGAAAATGGATTCTAAAAATTAGACTCTCAAATATACAAAATTAATAACAAAAGATCAAAAAAGAAAAATTAGAAACAAATAAAAATTAAACTCAGAAAATTACAATATAAAAAAATGAAATGTTAAACATAAAAAAGTTTAAAATAAGGAATTTATTAATTTTTAAGATGAGGTTTTATTCTTAGAAGGGTAAAAGTGGACTATAAAAATTAAAGGAGTAATAAGCAATCATTTTAAGAAGTTATGAGGGAAAATTAAAAAAGGATAAAAAATGAATATAAGGAAACAATATTAAAAACTTTAAAAATAATAAAATAAATTAATTAAAAAATAAAAATTATAGGAGGTGAGAAGTATATACACAATAGTAGTGAGATGAATGTTCATGTGATTACTCCATTTTCCTGCTTCAGTTAAGTTGCTTACTCAGAAAGTTCTCTGATATATCTAGAAAGGTGTCTGGACCTGTTGTGGGCAGTGTGGAGTCAGTTTAGTCTCAGATCTTTCCTTGTTCCAGTTGTTACTTGCTCTCAAAGTCTACAGTTACCCCTAAAGTCACACAGTCTCAGGTTCACTGCACGATTTTAATCTGTTGCACCAGCCATTTCTGGGGCAGTTGCCTCATTTTGCTTTGCTCATTTTGGCCTGCCTCTGCTTGCAAGTCTCTCTTCACTGTCTTATCTCTGCCCTGACAGGAAGGGACAAAAATTTTCACTTATTCAGGCTCACTTCCTCAGTTGTGCTGTGGAGACAGAAAAGTGTTAGTTTGCTCAGTCGTGTCCAACTCTTTGCAACACATGGACTGCAGCCAGCCAGGCTCATTTGTCCTCTGGACTCACCAGGCAAGACTACTGGAGCAGGTTGCTATTCTCTTCTCCAGGGGGTCTTCTCAACCCAGGGATCAAACTCAGGTCTCACACACTGTGGGCAGATTATTTACCATCTGAGCCACCAGGAAGTGGAGAGGAAGACATCTACCTCCCAGAGCCAAGCCACTTGGGCTCCTGGCTATGCTGAAAATGTCACTGGCATGCATGGGGAGAGCTCATGGTGGCTGGAGCCCAACAGATGTCTACACAGTCCAAGGAAGACATTCACCTCCTAGGGCCAAGACACTTGGACCCCTGACTGTGCTGCAAGGGCACAATCCCAGGTGGGCTGTACATCTCCCCAGGGGAGCTGGTATCTCCCAGACTGTGACACTTCTGGCAAATCTGGGCCATCTGGGATCCCAAGAAGATATGGGTAGAGACTGGCAGGCCGTTCACAGCTTTGTAACAGATGTGGTCTCTAGGGCTGAGATTGCAGTGGGCCCTTGCCTTTTGCCTCTCTGTTGCATGCCTGCCTCTCTGCCTCCAGGGCTGTAGATGGTAGCCAGCTTGCCACCCTTCAGTATTTGCTAGGATGCTATCCTTTGTTCTGTGAGTGTGCCTGGTGTCAGAGTGTGGTGGGAATGGTCCTTTGTTTCTCCGATGGCCCCACAATTGTCCCCATTCTGTCTGTGCTATGTCACATGATCCCCCTCAGAGTGTTCTCATGGCATGCAAACCTGATCTTTCCCTGAGGACTGACAACACAGCCCATACTTATGCACCCACCCCCAACTCATTGCAGGCAGACATGGGCATGTGAGCTAGTAATTGCCATCTGGCACAATCTCTGTGGTGAATTTTCTAGGTCTTGCCTCATGTGCCTCCCTCTGAGGTTCCTAAGCTCCCCACTGTGAGACAGTTTCCTACTGTATGGAAACTTCTCCTCCTTCACAACTCCCTCCCCAGGATGGGTCCTGTCTAGAAAATTTTGTATCCCTTTTCATCTTTATACTTTGCCCTACCTCATTATGAAGAGATTGGTTTGCTCTCTACAACTGGGGTCCTCTGCCAGCATTCAGAAGTTGTTCTTTGTGAATTGCTCCACATGCTGATTGATCTTCTGATGTATCTGTGGTGGAGAAAGTGATCTCCTCAACCTATTCCTCTGCCATCTTGGGATATCCCTTTAATTGTGCCCATACATCCTTGAACTATGTAAAACAGAGTATCTCCTAAGCATTTTAGGCACAATATCTTTTTACTTGTCTAAATATCAAAGTACTGCATTTTTCTTATGGAGAAATCAGCACTAAGAGGTAAAATAACATATGAAGATTTTAGCAACTGGTAAGTATATAAACTTTGTTGTTGTTCAGTTACTAAGTTGGATCTAACTCTTTGCAACCCTATGAACTACAGCATGCCAGGCTTCCAAGTCTTTCCCTGTTTTCCAGAGTTTGCTCAAACTTATGTCCACTAAGTTGATGATGCCATCCAAACAGCTCTTTTTCTGTCACCCCTTCTCTTATCCTCAGTATTTAACAAGATCAGGGTCTGATCCAATAGACCATCTCTTCATACCAAGTGATCAAAATATTGGAGCTCCAGCTTCAGCATTCGTCCTTCCATGAATACTCAGAGTCGACTTGTTTTAGGATTGACTGGTTTGATCTCCTTCCTGTCCAAGGGCTCTCAAGAGTCATCTTTAGCAACACAATTCAAAAGCATCATTTCTTCAGCATTCTGCCTTCTTTTCAATCCAACTCTAACATCTGTATCTGACTAGTGGATTAACCATAGTTTTGATTATATGAGCCTTTGTGGGTAAAGTGATATTTTCTTTAATATGCTGTCTGGGTTGTCCTAGTTTTTCTGCCAAAGAACAAGGGTCTTTAAATTTTATGGCTGCTGTTACTATGCACAGTGATTCTGGAGCTGAAGGAAATGAAATCTGCTACTGTTTCCACTTTTTCTGCTTCTATTTGCCATGAAGTGATGGGATCAGATGCCATGGTTTTCATTTTTTGAATGTTGGATTTTAAGTGAGCTTTTTCACTCTCCTCTTTCATCCTCATCAGGAGGCTCTTTAGTTCCTCTTCACTTTCTGACATTTTAGGGTGGTATCACCTGCATATCTGACATTGCTGATATTTCTCCTGGCAATCTTGATTCTGGCTTGTGATTCATCCAGGCCAGCATTTCACATGACGTACCCTGCATAGAAGTTAAAGAAGCAGAGTGAAAAGACATAGCTTTAATGTACTCTTACCCCAATTTCAAACCAGCCCTTTGTACCATGTCTGGATTTAACTGTTGCTTCTTGACCTACATATGGCTTTCTCAGGAGACAGGTAAGGTGGTCTGGTATTCCCATTTTTTAAGAATTTCCCACAGTTTTTGCTATCCACACAAAGATTTTAGCATAGTCAATAAAACAGAAGTAGACGTTTTTTCCAGAATTCTATTGCATTTTCTACGATCCAGCAGATGTTGGCAGCTTGGTCTCTGGTTCTTCCTCCTTTTCTAAACCTAACTTGTACATCTGGAATTTGTCAGTTCATGTGATGTTAAAGTTTAGCATACAGAGTTTTGAGAATTATGTTTTTAACATGAGAATTTGGCACAACTGTATGGTAGTTTGAACATTCTTTGACATTGCTTTTCTTTGGAGTTGGAAAGAAACCTGACATTTTCAGTTATGTGGCCACTGCTGAGTTATCCAAATTTGCTGGCATATTGAGTGTAGCCCTTTCACAGCATCATCTTATATTATTTTAAAAAGCTCTACTGGAATTCCATCACCTCCACTAGCTTTGTTCATAGTAATACTTCTTAGGACCCACTTAGCTACACACTACAGGATGTTTGGCTTTTGGTGAGTGGTCACACCATCATGGTTATCTGTAACATTTATAAGTTTTTAAATATATTTTTTCCTATGTATTCTTGCCACCTCTTCTTAACATCTTCTGCTTCTGTACGGCCTTGCCATTTTTGCCCTTTATTATGTCCTACTTTGCATGGCATGTCCTTTCGGTATCTACATTCCACCCCTCCCCCACCCCGAGAACTCTAGCCTTTCCCATTCTATTGTTTTTCTCTATTTATTTGCATCATTCACTTAATAAGGCTATATTATCTCTCCTTGCTGCACGATGGAATTCTTCATTCAGTTGAGTATATCTTTGCTTTTCTCCTTTACCTTTCACTTCTCTTCTTTTCCCAGTTATTTGCAAAACCACCTCAGAAAACTACTTCGTCTTCTTGCATTTCCTTTTCTTTGGGATGGTTTGTCACTGCTTCCTGTACATTATGGCTCTCTGCTCATAGTTCTCCAGGCTCTCTGTATACCAGATCTAACACTTTGAATATATTTGTCACCTCCACTACAGAAACATAAGCCATTTGATTTATGACATATCTGAATTGCCTAGTGGTTTCCTCTATTTTCTTCAATTTAAGCCTGAATTTTGCAGAAAAGAGCTAGTGATCTGAGCCACAATCTACCCCAGGATTTTTTTGTTTATTTGTTTGTTCTTTTGCTGTCTGTACAGTGCTTCTTCATGTTTTGCTATGAAGAATAAAATCAGTCTGATTCTGGTGTTGACCATCTGATGTTGTCCATGTGCAGAGTCATCTCTTGTGTTGTTGGAAGAGGATGTTTGCTATGACCAGTGTGTTCTCTTGTCAAAACTCTCTTAGCCTTTTCCCTGCTTCATTTTGCACTCCAAGGCCAAACTTACATGTTATTCCAGATATCTCTTGATTTCTTACTTTTACATTCCAATCTCTTATGATGAAAAAGACATCTTTCATATATATATATGTATATATATATATATATATATATATATATATATATATATATATATAATGGGCTTCCCTTGTAGCTCAGTTGGTAAAGAATCTGCCTGCAGTGCAGGAGACCCGGGTTCGATCCCTGGGTTGAGAAGATCCCCTGGAGAAGGAAATGGCAACCCACTCCAGTATCTTTGCCTGGAAAATCTCATGGACAGAGGAACCTGGTGGATTGCAGTCCATGGGGTCGCAAGAGTCGGGCACGACTGAGTGATTAACACAGACACACACACATGCACACACACACAAACATAATAGAAGTATAATTAACTTAAAATATTTCAGGTGCACAGAAAGTGATTCAATCACACAAATACACATATATTGTTTTTGAAATTATTTTCCATAAAGTTATTACAAGAGACTGATTACAGTTCCCTATGCTATACAGTAAAGCTTTGTTGCTTCTTGCTTATCTATTTTTTAATTAGAAATCTACCATTCTATTAATACTAAGTCAAACAATTGGAATAAAAATGTCAACTTTTTTTTTAGTTAGGCAAAAATTCATAAGCTTTTTAATATATATATACATACTTATATATATGTTATATATATATATATACAAAACTTTTCTATTACACTTGATAAAGACTTAAGAAATAACATTAAAAAATGAAGAGATGGCAAAACTGGAAAAAAATAAACTAAATAAAACAGGAGCACTGAATATGAAATAGAAACAGTGAAACAAATTATATAAAATAAAAGATAATCATATAGTCTAGTTGTTTTTAAACATGACTGATCATTAGAAATATATCCAGAATTCATAGAGGCTTGGGTCAAAAGTTTGACCTCAGGCCAAACAAGAGGGAGGAAGCACAGCCTCCCTTTCAAAAGAAAACTGGATTAAAGATTTTCTTAGCATGGCAATGCTCAGCACAAGACTGAATTGAAACCCACAGTCAGTGTCTCCCATCAGGAATCTTCCATAAGTTTCTTATCTTCATTCATCAGAGGGCAGACAGAATGAAAACCATAATCACAAAAACTAATCAAGTTGATCACATGGACCAAGTCATGTGTAACTCAATGAAACTCTGAGCCATGCCATGTAGGGTAACCCGACAGATGGGTCATGTTGAAGAGTTCTGACAAAACGTTGTCCACAGGAGGACAGAATGGCAAACTAGTATTCATGTCATGAGAACCTCAAGAACAGTGTGAAAAGACAAAAAGATAGGAAACTGAAAGATGAACTGCCCAGGCCGTAGATATCCAGTATGCCACTGGAGATCAGTGGAGAAATAACTCCAGAAAGAATGAAGAGATGGAGCCAAAGTGAAAGCTACATACATTTGTGGTTGTGACTGGTGACAGAAATAAGTCTGATGCTTTAAAGAACAGTATTATATAGGAACATGGAATGTTAGGTCCATGAATCAAGGTAAATTGAAGTGGTCAAATAGGAGATGGCAAGAGTAAATATCGACATTTTAGGAATCAGTGAACTAATATGGACCAGATGGGTGAATTTAATTCAGATGACCATTATATTTACTACAATGGGCAAGAATCCCTTAGAAGAAATGGAGTACCCCTCAGAGTAAACAAACAAATCCATATTGCAGTACTTGGGTGAAACCTCAAAAATGATACAATGATCTCTGTTCACTTCCAAGGCTAACCATTCAATATCACAGTAACCCATGTCTATGCCCCAATCAATAATGATGAAGAAGCTGAAGTTGAATGGTTCTATGAACCTACAAGACCTTCTAGAGTTTTCTCTTGTGTTGTGGGAAGAGGGTATTTGCTATGACCAGTGTGTTCTCTTGGCAAAACTCTATCAGCCTTTGCCCTGCTTCATTCCGCATTCCAAGGCTAAAATTGCCTGTTACTCCAGGTGTTTCTTGACTTGCTACTTTTGCATTCCAGTCTCCTATAATGAAAAGGACTCCTTTTGTGGGTGTTAGTTCTAAAAGGTCTTGTAGGTCTTCATAGAACCATTCAACTTCAGCTTCTTCAGCATTCCTGGTTGGGGCATAGACTTGGATTACTGTGATAGTGAATAGTTTGCCTTGGAGACGAACAGAGATCATTCTGTCATTTTTGAGATTGCATCCAAGTACTGCATTATGGACTCTTTTGTTGACTGTGATGACTACTCTATTTCTTCTAAGGAATTCCTGCCTGCAATAGTAGATATAATGGTCATCTGAGTTAAATTCACCCATTCCAGTCCATTTTAGTTCACTGATTCCCAGAATGTTGATGTTCACTCTTGCCATCTCCTGTTTGACCACTTCTAAATTGGCTTGATTTGTGGACTTAACATTCCAGGTTCCTAAGCAATACTGGTCTTTGTAGCATCGGGCCTTGCTTCTATCACCAGTCACTTCCACAACTAGGTATTGTTTTTCTTCTTTGGCTCCATCCCTTCATTCTTTCTAGAGTTATTTCTCCATGGATCTCCAGTAGCATATTGGTCACCTACTGACCTGGGGAGTTCTTCTTTCAGTATCCTATCATTTTGCCTTTTTATACTGTTCATGGGGTTCTCAAGGCAAGAATACTGAAGTGGTTTGTCATTCCCTTCTCCAGTGGACCACATTCTGTCAGACCTCTCCACCATGACCAGCCCATCTTGGGTGGCCCCACATATCATGGCTTATTTTCATTGAGTTAGACCAGGCTGTGGTCCGTGTGATTAGATTGACTAGTTTTCTGTGATTATGGTTTCAGTCTGCCTTCTGATGCCCTCTTGCAACACCTACCATCTTACTTGGGTTTCTCTTAACTTGGGCATGGAGTATCTCTTCATGGCTGCTCCAGCAAAACACAACCGCTGCTCCTTACCTTGGACAAGGGGTATTTCCTCACCACCACCCCTCTTGACCTTGAACACAGAGTAACTCCTCTCGTTTTTTTTTTTTTTTTTTTAATTTGTTGTGCCAATAATTGCTGCTAATTCCCTGCCCTGGGTGTGACAAGGGTGTCTCAGGTCAAACCTCTCTGCTGGCAAACTAGCTTGTGTGACAGGATTATCCACACTCCTGCCACTAAGCACATGATTGTTTACTACCTCTCAACCATAAATAGCACAGAGAGTTTGGAGTATTTTGAAAGTCTTAAGTAGCATAGGACTTTTCTCATTGTTGAGTCAATTATTGCTGCCAGGCCTCCATATCCTTAGGCACCTGGGAATATATTAATCAATGTATTTGGAATATAGAAAAGGACATATAGTAGTTTTTTTTTTTTTTTATGTTAGCAATACTAGACCTTTTGAGTTAATGAATTTTCTCTTTTGTTATAGATCACTGTACTTTGTTATAAATCATTGTGTCCTTGCTATGTAAAAATGTAACTTTATCACTATCTTAAGACTAAATAGATCTTAAGGTGAACATTGGTAAAGGGTATTCATTTGTTGGGCTGATGTTTGCTGCTAAAACTCCATATTCCCTGCCCTTATAATGAATATAACTAGCATACAGGAAAAATAAGTATTAATCTTTAAGATTGATCATGTTAACCTTACGTTAAATAAGTTCCTTTCTTAATTGTAACCCATTACACCCACACCCCACAGGAATGCAACTTTATCTGCTACCTTCAGAGGGTGGCACTTGGTTTAAGAATAAACACCCTTGGAAAAAATAAGTTTTTGGTTATCCAAAAGAAAGGATTGTAAAATGTCAGCAGGCCTCATGGCCAGAAGATGATGTAAAACCCTAAGACCTTTTTATATACATTTATGTGAAGCGTCTGATTTTGATAAATGTCAGGACTGCTGACTCCTGTGTGACTTTAAAATTTCCATTTGTCTCTATGTGTAACAAAAGGTATATAAGCAAATCTAAAAATAAAGAAATTGGATCAGTTTCTGGAAAGACTGATTCCCCCATGTCCTGTATTTCTTGCTCCCCATTTTTCTGGCTGAATTCCCATCTGGAGCATGGGTGCCCTCCAAGTCTACTTACTTGCCCTGGCTTTTAAGTTCCACGTGAGAAGGAGCCCAAGGAGGGCACCTTCCAATATTCAAGTGGCGCCGGTGGCCCAACGTAGATGGTGCAAATTCCTTGTCTTGGAATTTTATTGGTATCCCATGTAAAACCAAGTCATTCAGCATCTTTTTCTCCACTAATATTTCCTTCTACACTATCTGTTTCTAATCTTTCTCTATATCTGTAATTACATAATTATTTTTCCTGGGACGCTGACTCTGTCTCCACTTTGGATTATCCTGGACCCACCGGGGGCTGGACCCCGGCACTGTGGGACCACAAATACAGAAAGTTACACAAAAGGATAAGGTGAAGGAATATGCTTTAGATGAAGGAAAAGATACAACCCCAGAAGAACAACTAAGTGAAATGGAAATCAGCAATTTACCTGAAGCAAAACATTTAGAATAATGGTAGCAAAGATGATTCAAGATCTCAGAAAAAGAATGGAGGTACCAACTAACAAGATACAAAAAGGTATAATATAGAGTTCAATATATAAAGAAGCATCAGAATTGAACAATAAATAAAATAAAAGATACACTAGTAGTCAATAGTACAATAAACAATGAAGAGGAACAGATAAAAGAGCTGGAAAACAGAATGATAGAAATCACTGCCATGGAATAGAAGAAGAAAAAAGAATAACAAAAAAACAGAATTTAAACTCTTCTGGTACTTAAACATATGGAACAAAAATTAAATGAACCAGTATTCATGATATAGGATTTTCACAAGGAAAAGAGAAAGAGAAAGGGCTTGGGGAATATTTGAAAAACTTATAGGTGAAAAATTCCTAACCTGGGAAAGGAAACAATAAACTATATCAGAAAATTCAGAGTCTCATACAGGCTAAACACAAGAAGGAAGACATTGAAACACACAGTAATCAAACTGAAAAAATTAAAGACAAAGAGAAAATATTAAAACCAACAAGAGAAAAAATAACTAAATAACTTACAGGGGGACTCTCTTAAAGTTATCAGCTGATTTTTCAGCAAAACTTTTTTGAAAGCTGAATTCTCTAATACTTTGGCCACCTCATGGGAAGAACTGACTCACATGAAAAGACCCTGAAAAAAAAAAAAAAAAAGAAAGAAAGAAAAGACCCTGATGGTGAGAAAGACTGAAGGCAGGAGATGAGGCAGATGACAGGATGCGATGGTTGGATGGCATCAATGACTCAATGGGCAGGAGTTTGAAAAACTGATTTTTTAGAAGGGAACGGCACAGTATATTTAAAGTGACAAAGAGAAAAACCTACAACAAAGAGTACTCTACCTTTCATTTAAAAATCAACAGAAAAATAAAAGCTTTACAGATAAGCAAAAGCCAAGGTATTTCAGCACCATTAAACTAGTTTTACATTTATTGGAAACTTCTCTAGTTGGAAAAGAAAAGGCTGCAAATAGAAACAAGGTCATTATTAATAGGAAAGTTCATCACTAAAGGCATATGTATAATAAAGGTAGAAAATCATCTGCACACAAATATGATGTCAAAACTAGCAATTGCCAGAAGAAGAGTGTCCAGATGCATGATATTGGAAATGCATTTGATATGAGAAGCCAGCAACTTAAAAACAGTCTTGTACATATCAATATACAAACTGCTATATTAAATGTCATGGCAACAACAAACAAAATTATATAGTTGTTACACACACATACACACACACACTTGAATAAGACATGAAAGTTGAAATTATTTTTTAATCCATGGGCTGCAGAACAAGTGTTTTGTTTGAAGGCATGAAAATTACATTAATCCTATTGTACATATTTGTCAGAGCTCTTGTACATCTTCAGCATATCAAGTACTTTGTCAATGAGCATTAATATTTTAAAAGAAAATTTTGAACAGTATGTCATAACGTAGAATATTTAGTAAACTATGTTGCAAACAAATGTGCTATCATCCAGGCTTTGTTGTTTTTATAGAGCACAGGCAAGGTAAATTTAGTATAATTTTTAAGAGACCTAAGATTTTCAAAGTGATAAATGAACTTCGGCTTTAACTTAAAATCATCAACTACATTAGCCCCTAAATCTCAAGCCAGGCATTGACTTCTCCTCATCAGCTATGGTAGTACTAAATGACATCTTCTTCTAATACAAGACTCTTTCTTCTATACTGAAAGCCTGTTGTTTATTGCAACCACATTCAACAATGATGTTAGCTGAAACTTTTGTATAACTTGTTTCAGCTTCTACATCAGTGTTTGCAGTTTCACTTGATAATTTTATGTTGTGAAATGGCTTCTTTTTCTTAAACCTCATGAACCAACTTTTACTGACTTCATACTTTCCCTGCAGCTTTCTCACTTCATTCACCCTTCAAAGAATTGAAGAGATTCAGGGTCTCATTTGGAATTGGTCTTTAGCTAAAGGGAGTGTTGTGACTGGTTTGATATTCTATCTAGACCACTAAAACTTTTTATTTATATCATCAGAGGGCTTCTTTAAATTATCATTATTCAAATTAATTTTAATATTACAACTAGCATTTTTTTTTAATTTTGTCAAATTGAAATTATAAAGCCTAGTATAAGGAGGGGAAATGATTGATGGCACAAATCAAGGCAATCTAACGTTACACTGGTTTCCCTGGTGGCTCAGTGGTAAAGAACGCATCTGCCAATGCAAGAGATGTGGGTTCAAACCCTGGGTTGGAAAGATTCTCTGGATAATAAAATAGCAACTCACTCCAATGTTATTGCCTGAGAAAGCCATGGACAGAGGATCCTGGCAATCAGCGGTCACAAAAGAGTTGGGCACGACTTAGTGACTAAACGACAGCAATGCAACATAAGTGAAAGACTGAGAGTGTAACAGATGTGGAAATCTCATCTCCTTTGAAAATCCCGATCTGGTATATTTTTTATTTTTAACTGCTGAGGCACTAAATTCCATTGTTTATAGCTTATACTTTCATTCAGTGTTTTAAAACATACATTAGACCTGTTATTGGGCCTTGACTTTTTCTATTAGTATTAAAATAAAGACACCAAAGACAGCTGGTTGAATCTAGGAGAGAAAGGAATACTCTTGCTAGGACATTCAAAACAAATTCAAAAGGAACTATTTTTCTGAACTAACAAGGGATAGTTCTATTTTATTTTTTAAGAATAGTCAGACTTGCAAAAGACTTTCTCCTCTGTGGCAATTAAGTAAGCAGTGCGGTTACACATTTTCAGCCAGTAGACCCAATAGAAACAACTCGCCCCTTTGTTTTCTAAGAGACTCTCTAATCAGTTACTCTCTCCATCACTGCCACCACCACTTTAAAGAAGATATGCATAATTAGGGCAGTGCTGGCTTTCAGTTTTGATATTATTCTTTGGAGTTATTTGCTCAAGTGAAATTTGGTCTTTAGAAAATTGATTTATATATTTCTCAACGTTAAAATATATTTTCTTCTTTTTCAGACAGGGAGAAGATAGCCACATTTTTCTCAGTTCCTGTAAGGGAAGCATCATGCTTCCTGGTTCAGATAGAAATAACTTTTTCCACATGTAATATTAGCTATTCAATAAATAACTATGACTTCACAGTACTAGAAAAATACTTGTAATTTTGGTTCTCAGCCCAAATTTATTATCAAAATTGTACAGATAATAAAATAAATTCAGAGATGTCTTGAACTCAGTTCTATTAAAATGTCTACAGATGTCTTGTCACTGATCCCAGACTAACCAGGCTTATCAGTATACTGATACTCATTAATGTTCATTTTCACCTATTCCAGTTGCCAGAGTTATCAAACACAGTTAGAAGGGACAAAAGGATTGTTAAAACTCACTGAGATTGGTAATAAGAATGTTACTTAGGCTTGGCAGTAGGCCACTCCTGTTTATTATATTGATTAATATCTTATCAAAAAAGGAATATAAAATGATCATGAAGAGCTTGATTCTTCTAATATGTGCAATTGTTTCAATGTAAAACATACACAAAGTAAGCAAATAAACAACAAGACATACTTCATTACAATCTTCAAATTTTTCTAACAATCATTATCTTTCTGCCTTTAGAAACTTCTGTCAAGGTTTTCACACAAATTTTGGAGCTAGTGCCAATTTGACAACATTTGGAAATACATTCTGTACATACCAAAATAATCTGATTATTACAGAATACATAAGTGTCAGATTTCTTGACTTTAGTACTGATATTCTCATTAACTGTTGGCTTCTTTGGGTCATGTTAGGGTTGACAGTAAATGAAGATGAGTTAGTAGAAGTTAGAATATATTTTTCTCTAGGTTTGACTATAATTCATTGCTAAAATTCTTAACATCTTCATAAGCTACTCATCAGAGTCAAAACCTTTTATACAAAATATTGCTCCTTCTTTAAAAATTGTTACCTTTATTAATATTATGTCAGTGAATTTCATGTTGACTTATAAAAATGCTTTCTCTTTTCCTTTGAGTTTCTATAGCCTGAAAGGCCTAGGAGCTGTGATTGCTTTCAGAATCTTCATGACCTGAAGGAATGGGGACTTCTGAGTTCCCATCCAGCCCTGTCATGCCATCACAAACTTATTATAGTTGGAGACTCATGAACATTTCCCACAAAAAAGTTACACAGAGAAGCAAAGATACTCAGATTATTCCTATCAGAGGCCTTTTTTGTCTTTTCTTTGCAAGACACTTTCAGTTTGTCATTCAAACTTCCTTCAGAGTAAGAAAAATATGAACATTAAGTAATTATTTTCCAAAACTATCACAATAAGCCAAATATCCAAAAACACATCTGACAGAAACCTAGATATTTTTTCTTTGGTTGAGCTTTGGGCCTAGTAGATGATTTTTTTACCCGAAAGTATGTGATAGGTGCCAAATCATGGGGAAAACTGGCAGAACACTCACAGAAAGTAGTGGGGATGGATTTCAGAATGTATTATAACATGATAATATCACTTTCACCAACTGTGACATACATTTTCCTTTAAAAATGCTTCTAAGAACATCTTATGGATATGAGTATATCTACACAAGTCTTTATTTATGATGGAAGAAAATACCAACATAGAAGATCCCAATCATTCTAGTTACTAATTTTCTTTTTTTTTACAATTGTATAGTTTTTGATTAACCAGTTATGTAGTAATGTATATTTTTGCTATTAAATAATCATATCTAAGAACGAGGCAGATGAAATTCATACTATAAAGGCTACATTAAGTGGAAAAAAAAAACCCTCTAATACATTTAGAGTTTTGAGCCTTAAGCTTATTGTATAAAAGTACAATTACTTGTATATCAAGTAAGTTGCATTCAGTTTTGTTTAATTCTCTGCTGGAATGTAATCTGATCATAAAAGTGTAAAGGAAGTTATTCTTTATAATTATTGACCCTTTTCCACACAGACATATAAATGATTTCTTTAATCTTTATTTGATTACCCATATGACATATTTTTAATTTAATTTACTGTTTATGAATAATTTGTATTATTATTATTATTATTATGAAATGCAAATATCTATCTATAAAATGCTGCTACTGCTGCTGCTGCTAAGTTGCCTCAGTTGTGTCTGACTCTGTGCGACCCATAGACAGAAGCCCACCAGGCTTCGCCATCCCTGGGATTCTCCAGGCAAGAACACTGGGGCAGGTTCCCATTTTCCTTCTCCAATTCATGAAAGTGGAAAGTGAAAATTGAAAGTGAAGTCGCTCAGTCGTGCCCAACTTTTAGCAACCCCATGGACTGCAACCCACAAGGCTCCTCCATCCATGGGAGTTTCCAGGCAAAAGTATTGGAGTGGGATGATATTGATAGCTAGAGGAAAAATGCCAACTAAAATATGCATTTTATATTACATATATTAAATTTTATTAAATATATTATATATTAAATATAAAAAATAGCCTTACAAATAGCTGTGAAAAGAAGTGAAAAGCAAAGGAGAAAAGGAAAGATATAAGCATCTGAATGCAGAGTTCCAATGGATAGCAAAGTGAAATAAGAAAGCCCTCCTCAGTGATCAGGGCTAAGAAATAGAGGTAAACAACAGAATGGGAAAGACTAGAGATCTCTTCAAGAAAATTAGAGATACCAAAGGAACATTTCATGCAAAGATGGACTCAATAAAGGACAGAAATGGTAGGGACCTAACAGAAGCAGAAGATATTAAGAAGAGGTGCCCTTGTCCAAGGTAAGGAGCAGTGGCTATGCTTTAATGGAGCAGCTGTGAAGAGATACCCCATGCCCAAGTTAAGAGAAACCCAAGTAAGATGGTAGATGTTGCAAGAGGGTATCAGAGGGCAGATACACTGAAACCATACTCACAGAAAACTAGTCAATCTAGTCACACTAGGACCATAACCTTGTCTAACTCAGTGAAACCAAGCCATGCCTGTGGGGCAACCCAAGACAGGCAGGTCATGGTGGAGAGGTCTGACAAAATGTGGTCCACTGGAGAAGGGAATGGCAAGCCACTTCAGTATTCTTGCCTTGAGAACCCCACAAACAGTATAAAAAGGCAAAATGATAGGATACCAAAAGAGGAACTCCCTAGGTTATTAGGGTTATTAGGTGCCCAATATGCTACTGGAGATCAGTGGAGAAATAACTCCAGAAAAAATGAAGGGATGGAGCCAAAGCAAAAACAATACCTAGTTGTGGCTGTGACTGGGGACAGAAGCAAGGTCTGATGCTGTGAAGAGCAATATTGCATAGGAACCTGGAATGTCAGGTCCATGAATCAAGGCAAATTGGAAGTGATCAAACAAGAGATGGCAAGGTTTAATGTCGACATTTTAGGAATCAGTGAACTAAAATGGACTGGAATGGGTGAATTTAACTCAGATAAACATTATATCTACTACTGCGGGCAGGAATCCCTCAGAAGAAATGGGGTAGCCATCATGGTCAACAAAAGAGTCCGAAATGCAGTACTTGGATGCAATCTCAAAAACGACAGAATGATCTCTGTTCGTCTCCAAGGCAAACCATTCAAGATCACAGTTATCCAAGTCTATGCCCCAACGAGTAACACTGAAGAAGCTGAAGTTGAACGGTTTTTATGAAGGCCTACAAGACCTTTTAGAACTAACACCCCAAAAGATGTCCTTTTCATTATAGGGAACTGGAATGCTAATGCAGGAAGTCAAGAAACACCTGGAGTAACAGGCAAATTTGGTCTTGGAATGTGGAATGAAGAAGTGCAAAGACTAATAGAGTTTTTCCAAGAAAATGCACTGGTCATAGCAAACGCCCTCTTCCAACAACACAAGAGAAGACTCAACAAATGGACATAACCAGATGGTCAACACCAAAATCACATTGATTATATTCTTTGCAGCCAAAGATGGAGAAGCTCTATACAGTCGATGAAAACAAGACCAGAAGCTGACTGTGGCTCAGATCATGAACTCCTTATTACTAAATTCAGACTCAAATTCAACAAAGTAGGGAAAACTGCTAGATCATTCAGGTATGACCTAAATCAAATCCCTTATGATTATACAGTGGAAGTGAGAAATAGATTTAAAGGCCTAGATCTGATAGATAGAGTGCCTGATGAACTATGGAATGAGGTTGGTGACATTGTACAGGAGACAGGGATCAAGACCATCCCCATGGAAAAGAAATGCAAAAAGAAAAATGGCTGTCTGAGGAGGCCTTACAAATAGCTACGAAAAGAAGAGAGGTGAAAAGCAAACGAGAAAAGGAAAGATATAAGCATCTGAATGCAGAGTTCCAAAGAATAGCAAGAAGAGATAGAAAGCAATCTTCAACTATCAATGCAAGGAAATAGAGGAAAACAATAGAATGGGAAAGACTAGAGATCTCTTAAAGAAAATTAGAGATACCAAGGGAACACTTCATGCAAAGATGGGCTCGATAAAGGACAGAAATGGTCTGGACCTAACAGAAGCAGAAGATATTAAGAAGAGGTGGCAAGAATACACAGAAGAACTGTACAAAAATGATCTTCATGACCCAGATAATCATGATGATGTGATCACTAATCTACAACCAGACATCTTGGAATGTGAAGTCAAGTGGGCCTTAGAAAGCATCACTATGAACAAAGCTAGTGGAGGTGATGGAATTCTAGTTGAGCTGTTTCAAATCTTGAATGATGATGCTGTGAAAGTGCTGCACTTAATATGCCAGCAAATTTGGAAAACTCAGCAGTGGCCACAGGACTAAAAAGGTCAGTTTTCATTCTAATTCTAAAGAAAGGCAATGTGAAAGAATGCTCAAACTACCGCACAATTGCACTCATCTCACAAGGTAGTAAAGTAAGGCTCAAAATTCTCCAAGCCAGGCTTCAGCAATACGTGAACTGTGAACTCCCTGAAGTTCAAGGTGGTTTTAGAAAAGACAGAGGAACCAGAGATCAAATTGCCAACATCTGCTGGATCATCAAAAAAGCAAGAGCGTTCCAGAAAAACATCTATTTCTGCTTTATTGACTATGCCAAAGCATTTGACTGTGTGGATCACAATAAATTGTGGAAAATTCTCAAAGAGATGGGAATACCAGACCACCTAATCTGCCTTTTGAGCAATCTGTATGCAGGTCAGGAAGCAACAGTTAGAACTGGACATGGAACAACAGAATGGTTCTAAATAGGAAAAGGAGTACATCAAGGCTGTGTACTGTCACCCTGTTTATTTAACTTATATGCAGAGTACATCATGAGAAATGCTGGACTAGAAGAAACACAAACTGGAATCAAGATTGCTGGGAGAAATATCAATAACCTCAGATGCAGATGATACCACCCTTATGGTAGAAAGTGAGGAAGAACTAAAGAGCCTCTTGATGAAAGTGAAAGAGGAAAGCAAAAAAGTTGGCTTAAAGCTCAACTTTAAGAAAACAAAGATAATGACATCCAGTCCCATCACTTCATGAGAAATAGATGGGGAAACAGTGTCAGACTTTATTTTTGGGCTCCAAAATCACTGCAGATGGTGACTGCAGCCATGAAATTAAAAGACACTTAGTCCTTGGAAGAAAAGTTATGACCGACCTAGATAGTATATTCAATGGCTGCAATCCAAATGTTTACAAGCAATGATTTCTGGAGAGGATGTGGAGAAAAAGGGAACCCTCTTACACTGTTGGTGAGAATGCAAACTAGTACAGCCATTAAGGAAAACAGTGTGGAGATTCCTTAAAAAATTGCAAATAGAACTGCCTTATGACCCAGCAATCCCACTGCTGGGTATACACACCAAGAAAGCCAGAATAGAAAGAGACACATGTACCCCAGTGTTCATTACAGCATTGTTTACAATAGCCAGAACATGGAAACAACCTAGATGTCCATCAGCAGATGAATGGATAAGAAAGCTGTGGTACATATACACAGTGGAGTATTACTCAGCCCTTAAAAAGAATAAATTTGAATCTGTTCTAATGAGATGGATGAAACTGGAGCGGATTATACAGAGTGAAGTAAGCCAGAAAGAAAAACACCAATACAGTATACTGACACAAATATATGGAATTTAGAAAGATAGTAATGATGACCCTGTATGTGAGACAGCAAAAGGGACAGAGAGGTACAGAATGGACTTTTGGCCTATCAGGGAGAGGGAGAGGGTGGGATGATTTGGGAGAATGGCATTGAAACATGTATACTATCATGTAAGAAACAAAGCACCAGTCTATGTTCAATACAGGATACAGGATGCTTGGAGCTGGTGCACGGGATGATCCAGAGAGATGATATGGGGTGGGAGGGTGGAAGGAGGCTTCAACATCGGGAGATTGTGTACACCTGTGGCTGATTCATGTCAATGTATGGCAAAAGCAATACAGTACTGTAACGTAGAATAAAGTAAAAATAAAATTAAAAAAACAAAAAACAAAAAACCATAGACCTTATTTTGCCAACTAAGGTCCGTCTAATCAAGGCTATGGTTTTTCCTGTGGTCATGTATGGATGTGAGAGTTGGACTGTGAAGAAGGCTGAGTGCCAAAGAATTGATGCTTTTGAACTGTGGTATTGGAGAAGACTCTTGAGAGTCCCTTGGACTGCAAGGAGATCCAACCAGTCCATTCTGAAGGAGATCAGCCCTGGGATTTCTTTGGAACAAATGATACTAAAGCTGAAACTCCAGTACTTTGGCCACCTCATGAGAAGAGTTAACTCACTGGAAAAGACTCTGATGCTGGGAAGCATTGGGGGCAGGAGGAGAAGGGGACGACAGAGGATGAGATGGCTGGATGGCATCACTGACTCGATGAGCATGAGTCTGAGTGAACTCCAGGAGATGGTGATGGTCAGGGAGGCCTGGCGTGCTACTCTTCATGGGGCTGCAAAAGTTGGACATGACTGAACGATTGAACTGAACTGAACTGGCAATAATACATAGAAGAACTATACAAAAAAGAGCTTCATGACCCAGATAATCACAATAGTGTGATCACTCACCTAGAGCCAGGCATCCTGGAATGTGAAGTACATGGGCCTTAGAAAGCATAACTATGAACAAATCTAGTGGAGTTACTTCAAATCATGAACGATGATGCTGTAGAAGTGCTGCACTCAATATGCCAGCAAATTTGGAAGACTCAGCAGTGGCCACAAGACTGGAAACTGTCAGTTTTCATTTCAACCCCAAAGAAAGGCAATGCCAAAGAATGCTCAAACATTTGCACAGTTACACTCATCTCACACGCTAGTAAAGAAATGCTCAAAATTCTCCAAGCCAGACTTCAATAATGCGTGAACCATGAACTTCCTGATGTTCAAGCTGGTTTTAGAAAAAGAGGAACCAGAGATCAAATTGCCAACATCCGCTGGATCATGGAAAAAGCAAGAGAGTTCCAGAAAATCATCTATTTCTGCTTTACTGACTATGCCATAGCCTTTTAGTCTGTGGATCACAATAACTGTGGAAATTCCTGAAAGAGATAGGAATACCAGACCACTTGACCTGCCTCTTGAGAAACCTATGTGCAGGTCAAGAAGCAACAGTTAGAACTGGACATGGAACAACAGACTGGTTCCAAAGAGGAAAAGCAGTATGTCAAGCCTGAATATTGTCACCCTGTTTATTTAACTTATATGCAGAATACATCATGAGAAACGCTGGACTGGAAGAAGCAAACGCTAGAATCAAGATTGCTGGGAGAAATATCAATAAGCTCAGATATGCAGATGACATCATCCTTATGGCAGAAAGTGAAGAGGAACTAAAAAGCCTCTTGATGAAAGTGAAATTGGAGAGTGAAAAAGTTGGCTTAAAGCTCAAAATTCAGAAAACAAAGATCATGGCATTTGTTCCCATCACTTCATGGGAAATCATGGGGAAACAGTGGAAACAATATTAGACTTTATTTCTGGGGGACTCCAAAATCACTGCAGATGATGACTGCAGCCATGAAATTAAAATACACTTACTCCTTGGAAGGAAAGTTATGACCAACCTAGACAGCATATTAAAAAACAGAGACATTACTTTGCCAACAAAGGTCCGTCTAGTCAAGGCTTTGGTTTTTCCAGTAGTCATGTATGGATGTGAGAGTTGAACTGTGATGAAAGCTGAGTGCCAAAGAACTGATGCTTTGAACTGTGCTGTTGGAGAAGACACTTGAGAGTCCCTTGGACTGCAAGGAGATCCAACCAGTCCATCCTAAAGGATATCAGGTCTGGGTGTTCAATGGAAGGACTGAAACTCCAGTAAAGCTGAAACTCCAAAACTTTGGCCACCTCGTGTGAAGAGTTGAATCATTGTAAAACTCTTTGATGCTGTGAGGGTTTGGGTTCAGGAGGAGAAGGGAATAGCAGAGGATGAAATGGCAGGATGACATCACCAACTCGATGGACATGAGTTTGAGTCAACTCTGGGGGTTGGTGATGGGCACTGAGGCCTGGAGTGCTTTATTTCATGGCGTTGCATAGAGTTGTACACGACTGAGCAACTGAACTGAACTGAAAATATCCATAGCCCAGCAAAGAATTAAAATATGTTTATTATGGTACATGTTATACTTCTAAAACCAAAACTAACCTTTGTTTCAGAGAAAAAATTTATCTTGGATAAAACTCTTAAAATTTATTGATATATAAAATTTCTCTTACATTACCATGTACTTCAAATTTTGCAGAAAAACAATAAAAAATCAAAGCTTGGTGAAACTTTTCCTCTATTAGCTCCTATAATTAAGTCACAGTAGCTAATTTATTCCAGTTAATGAAATACATCAGAAATAGAACACTACTCCATGAATTGTTTCCTCTATTGCAAATGACTATATTTGGTTTTACTTCTGATTACCCAGACACAGACCATGAGGTCAGAATTTCTATGCAAATGCTTACTGTAGAAACACTTCCATTAAGAAACAGAAAGTTAGTGGAGAAAACAGGTCAAGAAGGGAAAGAAACCGAGTTAGAGTGAGTTTTCAAAATGTCTCAGTCTAAGCCTGTTCCCAAGAGGTGCTCTGGAGTATAAGTTTTAATTTGTAGAGTGATCTAACATGAAGAAAGAGAAGTAGATTTTCATACTTTTTGCACTTGCATGCACTTATGAAATAAACTCCCAGGCCCTTTGTGAACAAAATTAGTTTCAATAGCCAGAGTACAGTATCGAAAGGAAAGGATGCCATGCAGGATTTTAGAAGCAAATTTGTATAAGAGCTGAATGTGAGGTTCAAACAATCAACAAGAGGGATGTAAGAGTACCTGGGCAGAGGATCAATTAGTTCAATTCAGTTCAGTCTCTCAGTCCTGTCTGACTCTTTGCAACCCCATGGACTGCAGCACATCAGGCCTCCCTGCCCATAACCAACTCCCAGAGTTTACTCAAACTCATGTCCATTGAGTCAGTGATGCCATCCAACCATCTCATCTTTTGTCCTCCTTTTCTCCTCCTGTCTTCAATCTTTCCCAGCATCAGGGTCTTTTCAAATGACTTGGTTCTTTGTATCAGGTGGCCAAAGTATTGGAGTTTCAGCTTCAACATCAGTCCTTCCAAAGAATATTCAAGACTAATTTCCTTTAGGATGGACAAGATGGATCACCTTGCAGTCCAAGGGACTCTCAAGAGTCTTCTACAACACCACAATTCAAAAGCACCAATAGAGAATCAATAGTAGCCACTGAACATTTTGTGTGAGCATGCTCAGTCATGTCCACCTTCTTGAGACCCTGTGCACTGTAGCCTACCACACTCTGCCATGGAATTCTCCAAGCAAGAATAATGAGGTGGGCCACCATTGCCTTCTCCAGGAGAAACTTCCTGACCCAGGGATCAAACTCATGTCTCCCACATGTCCTACAATACAGGCAGATTCTTTACTGCTGAGTCATAGGGGAAGCCCAAACATTTGGTACAGGTGGCTTAATTTTCACAAGTTATACTCTTTCCAAAACTATAAAATTAAACATATTAATATCATATATAATTTCCCCAGAATTTCTAAGAAAATAAAAGAAAAAAATAGATAATATTTCATATAGAAATGATTATCAGAGTCATATTTGATTTTCTCCAAGAGTTCCTTAAAAGAGTAATCTGTACCACTGACACTCTACCTGTGTAGCTGATGGGCCCTTTCCAGTCCCTGAACTGTAAGTATCATTCTGTGAAGGGATAAATAATGATGAAAGTAAGAATTTAGAAACAAGTCTAACAATAATTTGTGGAATAATTTTTATATATCAGTTTAGTCAAATAACAATGAAAATAGGGCTCACATTTGTTTGTTTTCTGTTCTTTATTTCACTTTTGAAGCAGTTTATTTTATTTTTATTTTATTGAAACACTTTTTTCTGCAACAGGTCAGAAAATTTAAAAAAGCTTATCCATCAACACAGAGAGTTTATAAGGTGAACTCTGGAGCACTGGAGCACTCTCCTATGCCACCCACCTCTAATATCTCTAATATTTCCTAAATTGATTTTAAGTATTTACCTCTGGTAATAATTTTCTAGGACTGCTATAAGAAAATCTCAAAACAATGAGTGTCTTAAAACAACAAAGATTTGTTCTTTCACAGTTAGTGGAATTATAAATATGATATAAAGGTGCCAGTAGGGCCAGACTCCCTCTGCAGGTGCTAGGAGAAAATATTTACCTGCCTCTTTCAGGTTCTGGTAACCACAGGCATTACTTGGCTTGCAGCATCATACTTTCTATATTTGCCTCTTCTTTCACATAACCATCTTCCCTTTATGTCTGACTACGTCATTTCATCTTTTGTCAGATTTAAGGCCCAGGCTAATCCAGTATGATTTTATCTTAATTCTTTACTAATATATTTATAAGAACACTATTTCCAAATAAGATCATATTCTGAGATTACAAGTGGACATACACATTTGGGGGAGCATTATTCAACCTACACTTTCTCAATTCACATTGCTCTTATCTTAATTTATACAATAGCCTTCACATTGCTAAGTCTAATGGTCAATTCTCAGTCCTCACCTTATATCACATAGTCATAGTTTTCTAAAACAGTTCTGTTTTAAAACTGCTTTTCTGTTTAAAACTGTTGGGGAACATGGGAATTATGCTTACTCTCAAAAATGTATTAACTTGGATAACAACTTAACATGGCCACACTAACTTTAAGCAGGATTGCATATAGTTTATCACTCTCTTCTGCATGTATTTTCTCACTCTGATTTCATGACAGTTTGATTTTCCTCCTACCTCACTAGTTTATCTTCTCAGTCTCCTTAATTGATTTTTTTTTCACCTTCTTGATATTGGTTTGCCTCAGTGTTTATTTATTTTTCTCTTTTCTAAGTACAATCATCTTCTTTCTTTCTCTGCCTCTCAATTATATCATGATTTCTAAATTTAAATTATCTATAGGCCCACAACTCCTAAATGTGTAGAGTCTGATTGACTCTGATTGACTCCCTGAAACTAAATTTGTAAGTACAACTGATTACTCAATATCTCAGTGACTAACAACAACAACAAAAAACAACAATACTCAATTATTTTGAAAATGCTTAATGTGTAATTTTCAAACGAATTTAGTTGAAACCCTAAATTTAGTTGAAAGCTTTCTCCATTTTAACCATGAAGAGGTATTTCTCTACCAAAAAAAAAAAAAAGTCACATAGACTTTGTCGATTTTATATATAAATGAAGATTTGAAAAAACGTGAGGGAAT
This sequence comes from Nanger dama, assembly GCA_917880005.1. NCBI lineage: Eukaryota > Metazoa > Chordata > Mammalia > Artiodactyla > Bovidae > Nanger > Nanger dama. The sequence continues at coordinate 2,419,725 of CAKJTW010000045.1, forward strand.
TACAGTTAGAAAGTGTTCCAAACAAGACAGCTAGGTCTCAGGTCTACAGCAGGGAAACATACGTTGTGTGTGCTTGGAACAGCAAAGAGTTCAATCTAACTGGAAAAGAATGTAGAATAATTGAGAGCAAAGTAGCAAAGTGAAACTGATCATGTGTAGAATTCTAGCATGTTACAGGTACTTTGTCATTTTCCAGAACCCCAGGGGCAGAGGTTTACTTGTTATTAAAGATAAATTTGCCTCACTCTATGTCCCTAAGGGGGTGGGGGGTGGGGAAATCCTGATTTTTAACATGATAGATTTGAGAATAAATGAAAACAATAGACATATCTAAATATAATACAAGTAAATGAAATCACATAGTGTATACTTTTGGGCCTCTGACTTCTTTGGCTAGACTTCATGGAAAAGTCTTCAAGAAAATGTCTTAATTTTGATTTGCATTTCATTAATACTAACCTAATCACTAGTTATTACAGAAATGCATGTAACAACTACAATGAGGTATAATATCACGATCAGAATAAACGTCATCAAAAAATCTACAACTAATGCTGGAGAGGGAGTGGAGAACCTCCTACACCATTGTGGAAAATGTAAACTGGCATAGTCACTGTGGAGAACAGTATGGAATTTCCTTTAAAAATGAAAATAGAACTACCATATGACCTAGGAATCCCACTCCTGGGCATATACCCAGATAAAATAATAATTCAAAAATATATGCATGCTAATGTTCAATGCAGCACTATTTACAATACCCAAGACATGGAAGTAACCTGAATATCCATCAATGGAGAATTTTATGAAGAAGATGTAGTATATCTATGTAATGAGCTACTGATGCTGCTGCTGCTGTTCCCTAAGTTTCTTCAGTCATGCTCGATTCTGTGCGACCCCATAAACGGCAGCCCACTAGGCTCTGCCGTCACTGGGATTCTCCAGGCAAGAACACTGAAGTGAGTTGCCATTTCCTTCTCCAATGCATGAAAAGTGAAAGTGAAGTCACTGAGTCATGTCCAACTCTCAGCGATCCCATGGACTGCAGCCTACCAGGCTCCTCCATCCATGTGATTTTCCAGGCAAGAGTACTGGAGTGGGGTGCCATTGCCTTCTATGAATGAGCTACTACTCAGCCATAAAAAAGAACAAAATGATGCATTTTCAGCTACATGAATGGGTCTAGAGATTATCATACTGACTGAAGTAAGTCAGACAACAGAAAGAAAGGTAGCATATGATATCATTTATATATGGAATAAAAAAAAAAAGTATAAACAAACTTATTTACAAAACAGAAGTAGAGACAAAGATATAGAAAACAAACTTGAGGTTATCCAATCTGAGATAAGTTGAGTGGGGAGACAAGACCAGTCAGAAGATTCAGATTTTGGATTGACACATACCCCTACTGATCTTCTCTAATGGCTCAGATGGTAGAGTCTGTCTGAGATGTAGGAGACCTGAGTTTTGTCTCTGGGTTGGGAAGACTTCCTGAAGAAGGGAATAACTACTCACTCCAGTATTCTTGCTTGGGGAATTCCATGGACAGAGGTGCACTACAGTCCATGAGATGGCAAAGAACTGGACATGACTGAGTGACTAATAATTTCACTTTCATACACACTACTACATAATGTGTTCATTTCATATGCTAGCAAGGTAATGTTCCAAATCCCTCAAGATAGGCTTCAACAATACATGAACTGAGAACTTCCCGATGTACAAGCTGGATTTAGAAAAGGTAGAAGAACCAGATATCAAATTGCCAACATCCATTGGATCATAGAAAAGGCAAGGGAATTCCAGAAAATTATCTACATCTGCTTCATTGATTACACTAAATAAAGTCTTTGATTGTGTGGATCACAACAAACTATGGAAAATTCTTAAAGACATGGGAATACCAGACCGCTTTACTTGCCTTCTGAGAAAGCAGTATGCAGGTCAAGAAGCACCAGTTACAACTTGACATGGAAAAACAAATTGGTTCAAAATTGGGAAAGAGGTACAGAAAGGCTATGCATTGTCACCTTGCTTCTTTCATTTATTTGCAGAGTATATCATGCAAAATTCCAGACTGGATAAATCATAAGCTGGAATCAAGATTGCTGAGAGAAATATCAATAATTTCAGATATGAAGATGACAACACCTTTATGGAAGAAAGTGGAGAGGAACAAAAGAGCCTTTTTATGAAGGTGAAAGAGGAGAGTGAAAAAGTTGGCTTAAAACTTAACATTCAAAAACTAAGTTCATGGAATCCAGTTCCATCACTTCATAGCAACTAGATGGGGGAAAAATGGAAAAAGTGGCAAACTTTATTTTCTTGAGCTCCAAATCACTGTGGACACTGACTGCAGCAGTGAAATTAAAAGACACTTGCTCTTTGGAAGGAAAGCAATGCAAACATAGACAGCATATGAAAAAACAGAGACATCACTTGGCTGACAAAGGTCTGTACAATCAAGACTTTGGTTTTTCCAGTAGTCATATATGGATGAGAGTTGGACTGTAAAAAGGATGAGTGGCAAAAATTGATTCTTTTGCATCATGGTGCCGGAGAAGTCTCTGGAGAGTCCGCTGGACAGCAAAGAGATAAAAACAGTTAGTCCTAAAGGAAATCAATTTTGAATATTCATTGGAAGAACTGATGCTGAAGCTGAAGCTCCAATACTTTGGCCATCTGATGGGAAGAGCTGACTCATTGGAAAATAATTTGGATCGAGATAGAGTGATGGCATGATGAGAAGAGGGTGAGAGAACAAGATGTTTGGATGACATCATTGATTCAATGGACATGAGTTTGAGTGAGATCCAGGAGACAGTGAAAGACAAGGAAGCCTGGCATTCTGCAGTCCATGGAGGTATCAAAGAGTTGGACACAACTGTGTGACTGAACAAAAACAAGAACTATATATATAAAATGGGTAACTTCTAAGAACTTGCTGTATAGCACAGGGAACTCTACTCAATACTCTGTAATGGTCTATATGAGAAGATAATCTTAAAAAAAGAAAAAAAAAAAAAGAAAGAAAGTGTATATATTTATACATGTAACTGATTCTCCTTGCTGCTGCTGCTAAGTCACTTCGGTCTTGTCTGACTCTGTGAGACCCCATACACGGCAGCTCACCAGGCTTCCCTGTCTCTGAGATTCTCTATGCAAGAACACTGGAGTGGGTTGTCATTTCCTTCTCCAATTCATGAAAGTGAAAAGTGAAAGTGACGTCACTCAGTCGTGTCTGACTCTTCGCGACCCCACGTACTGCAGCCTACCAGGCTCCTCTGTCCATGGGATTTTCCAGGCAAGAGTACTGGAGTGGGGGTGCCATCGCCTTCTCTGGATTCTCCTTGCTATACATGTAAAATTAATGCAACATTTTAAATAAACTCTTGTAGTAAAGAATCCTCTTGTCAATACAAGAAATGAAAGATAAGTGGGTTTGATCCATGGGCATGGAAAATTCCTTGAAGTAGGGTATGACTGCCCACTCCAGTACTCCTGCCTGGAAAATTCCATGGCCAGAGGAGCTTGAAAGGCTAGAGTCCATAGACCTGCAAAGAGTTAGATATAACTAAGTAACTGAGCAGATATCAATAAATGTTTTTAAACAACGATGCCTCAGGAAAGCAGTAAAACTTTCTATGGATAACAGAAATATCCTACCCCTAATTGTGGTGCTGCTGAAATGATAATATGTATACATATATTGCTGCTGCTGCTGCTAAGTCACTTCAGTCATGTCCGACTCTGTGCAACCCCATAGAGGTAGCTCACCAGGCTCCCTGTCCCTGGGATTCTTCAGGCAAGAGCACTGGAGTGGGTTGCCATTTCCTTCTCCAATGCATGAAAGTGAAAGTGAAGTCGCTCAGTCATTAAGGTTCATATAATTATACACCTGAGAAATGTGGATTTTAACACATATAAAGTATATGTTAACAAACCTAACTTTTAAAAAATGCACATTACTATTGAAAGGTCATTAAGCTTTAGGAATTCAGTAGCAGGACTGATTTTGATACTTATGTTTTACTATTAATGTGGATGAACTGCTTCCCGTTTGTCAACCATATTCTGTATTTTGAAACTATTTCAGGTTATCTTTCACTTTTTAAAATTTTAAACTATGGATCAGTTAAATTTTTTTTTCTATCTATTTAAAGTATGTTGCTCCATGATAATGGATAAACAATTTGGCCTGGCCCGCCTAGCTGCATTTTAATACATGAAGGTGATAAATAAAACCATTTTACCCAGAACAGCTATGGTCATGTCCAGCCCTGAAATTAATTTGTCCAGTATACTAATAGAATTTCAAGTTGCACTATTTTCTTTAATAAAACATAGACTAAGCTGAAGATTTAGCTAATTCCTCATCATTTTGTGAACTCATCAGTCTTTTTATGTTGTTCTTCCTCACAATTTACAGTTGCTTTCTGTTAATTTTGACTACAGAAATTTGACCAAGATTTTGTGTTTTGTTTTTTGCAAAAATGGAATATTAAATTATTGGTTAAGAGTCTGAAACATTAGACCTACATGACTGAAGTACTACAGAAAAATGAAAACCAGTTCAGTTGCAGAATCTATTAATAAATAAATTTAAATATAATTCAATTTCATAAAAGTGTTATGCATAAAATTGCCCCTAATTATAAATAGATATTGCTTGTGATTTTGATTAATGAATAATTAAGAAAGTATATTTTTGAAATCCTAGTTCTTTAATTTGTGTTGTGAACTTAAAGACTGATTTTCTTTTATTGGCAAGACTCTATAGCAATGGATTTAAAAGCCTCCATAGCAGTAGTTTAAAAAGGAAAAAGAAAAAAAAAAAAACAAAAGAAGTGCAATTGCCAATTGCTATTTTGTGTGGAAGGCAAAAAGTTTAAATTACATTTTTCTTTTATTCAACAAGCACAATTTAAATTTATGCTCTGCACAAAATGCTGTGCTGGTGAGGATGAGTAAAACTTCTGCCCTCCCATAGGATGCATCTACTGGGATTGATTGATAAGTAAGTCACTGTACAAATTGAAATTCGATATGCTGTAGGAGTGCAGAAGATGGAGCAATCAATCCTGACTTGTGGGATAAGAAATATTTTTCAGTTAGATCTTAAAAAATGAGTGGGTTCCCAAATAGGAGAGGTAGAAAAAACACTACAAATGGTGGTAAAACTAAAAAGATAAGAAATAATAATTTTTCAGGGGCAGAAAAGTAATATACTGTGACATATGAAATATGTAAACATATAAGAAAAAAGTTGTGTCTATAGGAAATTTAGTCCACAACATGAAAGGCAATTAAATCTTGTAAAGAACCTGCCTGCCAAAGCAGGAGATAAGAGACGTGGGTTCAATTCCTGGGTCAGGAAAATACCCTGGAGGAGGGTATGGCAACCCGCTCTAGTACCCTTGGCTGGAGAATCTCATGGACAGAGAAGCCTGCAGGCTACAGTCCACAGGGAGGCAAAGAGTCGGACATGACTGAAGTGACCTACCACTCAGAAGAAAAGTAAATATTCAGTACTCATAGTTAGCTACTCTTCCACTTGTCATCATCTGTCCTATGTCTGTTGTTGTTGTTGTTGTTGTTTTCCAGTAGATTCTATCTTAATGAGGAAAAGAACAGTTTTGATATCACCAGAACTGAGCACAGAGCCTTGCATATACTTGAAAGCTAATGAATATTTATTAAGTAAATGAGTTAACATCATACTAAGGCTTTTCATGTATATTGTATGTTGCAAATGAGATATTGAACTGCACAGAAATTTTAAAAAAATGAAGAAAGAGGTGAAATAACCCAAATCTTGCTTCAAAAAATATCACATAAAGTTTACAAAATGGATTGTATAAAATTCAGAAGAAACTGAATATGGGAGATCAGTCAGAAAATATTCAGTCCAGTTTAGTTCAGTCGTGTCTGACTCTGTGACACCATGGACTGCAGCAATGCCATCTTCCTGTCCATCATCAACTTCTGGAGTTTACTCAAACTCATGACCATCACAACGGTGATGCCAACCAACCATCTCATTCCCTGCCATCCCCTTCTCTTCTCGCCTTCAATCTTTCCCAGCATCAGGGTGTTTTCAAACAAGTCAGCTTTTCATATAAGGTGGCCAAAGTATTGGAGTTTCAGCTTCAGTATCAGCCCTTCCAATGAATATTCAGGACTGATTTCACTTAGGATGGACTCTTGGGATCTCTTTGTAGTTCAAGGGACTCTCAAGAGTCTTCTCCAACACCATAGTTTAAAAGCATCAATTCTTTGGCACTCAGCCTTCTTCACAGTCCAACTCTCACATCTAAATATGACCACTGGAAAAATCAGCTTAGGCAGCATATTAAAAGTGGAGACATTACTTTACCAACAAAAGTCCATCTAGTCAAAGTTAAATAAACAAGGTGACAATATATAACCTTGACCTAGTCCTTTCCTGATTTGGAACCAGTCTGTTGTTCCATACCCATTTCTAACTATTGCTTCTTGACCTGCATACAGATTTCTCAGGAGACACGTGAGGTGATCTGATAGTCCCTTCTCTTTATGAATTCTCCACAGTTTGCTGTGATCCATACAGTCAAAGGCTTTGACCTAGTCAATAAAGCAAAAGTAGATGTTTTTCTGGAGCTCTCTTGCTTTTTGGATGATCCAGCAAATGTTAGCAATTTGATCTCTGATTCCTCTGACTTTCCTAAATCCAGCTTGAATAACTGGAGGTTCATGGTTCACATACTGTCAAAGTAGGTGAGATGAAAATTGAGAAGACCATATGAATTAAAGACTAAAATATAAGTATAATTAATAGAATTTGCAATGTAATTAGATGTGAGTGAGAGTTATACATCAATACTGACTCCAAGAAAGGAAATTGACAGTCTCTTAAAAAATACAAATTTCATTTTTATAAGTCTTTCCTAAGCCCTTTACATATTAAAGCCCTGCAATGCCAGTTGGAGGGAATGACACCCCACTAAATAGTACCATGAACTTGATGTCTCTTTATATCAGTGGTTCTAGAAGTATAATCTTTGGTCTTTTAAACATTCCTCTCAAAAGTTATTAGAAATGCAAATTATCAGGACTCAGCTCAGATTTACTTAGTCAAAAACCTCATGGATGAGTTTTAACTTGTGTTTTAATAACCTATGATGATAATTCTGGTATAATGCTCAAGTCAGAAAAGCACTGCTTCATAAGATCCTATGTACTTCTACCCTAAAAAGTAATTAGTTCAGAGAATGGCCCATCTCAGTACATCAGGTTATTTAACATCTCTGAGCTTGAGAATCATTAGGGTGATTTAAAATAAAAATTGTATGATGTTGGAGACTAAATTCAGCAAATCTAATTAGCAATAAAACATAGGGATAAAATTTTGGAATTTGTTAGTAATTCTGATAAGTATGATGTTATATATGTTAAGCCTATTTTAACCTTTACTTAGGATAATGTCATATACAAAAATATGTGGAATTTTTATACCTTTGTTTTACATTGCTAATGACTCTCTTAGGATTTAAAATTTCTATTTTTACCATGAACATGATTGTACCATTTAACACTCCTAGACTAAATTTTGGTTGTTATTGATATTAATATTTGAAGGCTATTATCATTTTGTTCAGATCTGTTACTTTCCATTTTTCTCTAACATTTTAGTTTAAGTGTATTTTAGATGAAAATATTTAGCATACTTTGTTTTCCTAAATGAGAGTCTATTCTCTAACTTGTGAATATAAGCTATTTACATTTACTAAGATTGCTAATGCAATTGTACTAATGCAAATCCTGTTTTACTTTATATTTACAGTACTTTTTATTTTCTTCCTTTTATTCCTTTTCAGATTTCTATTGGATCAGTCATATTTTGTTCTTTTCCAATGACTTTTAGTTAGTCTTATTTTTAAAGAGCTTGATTCAGTTATGATTGATGTACATTAACTACATATTTTTAAAATAAATTTACTTATTTTAATTGGAGGTTAATTACTTTACAATATTGTATTTGTTTTGACACACATCAACATGTATCCACCACAGGCATACACGTGTTCCCCATTTTGAACCCCACTCCCTCATCCCTCCCTGTACTATCCCTCTGGGTCATGCCAATGCACCAGCCCCAAGCATCCAGTATCATGAATCGAACCTGTACAGGCGATTTGTTTCATATATGATATTATACATGTTTCAATGCCATTCTCCCAAATCATCCCACCCTCTCCTTCTCTCATAGAATCCAAAAGACTGTTCCATACATCTGTGTCTCTGCTACTGTCTCACATACAGCATTATCATTACCATCTTTCTAAATTCCAAATATATGTATTAGTATACTGTTTTGGTGTTTTTCTTTCTGGCTTACTTCATTCTGTATAATTGGCTCCAGTTTCATCCACCTCATTAGAACTGATTCAAACATATTCTTTTTAATGGCTGAGTAATACTCCATTGTGTACATGTACCACACTTTCTTATCCATTCATCTGCTGATGGACATTTAGGTTGCTTCCATGTCCTGGCTATTGTAAACAGTGCTGCGATGAACACTGGGGTACACGTGTCTCTTTCAAGTCTGGTTTCCTCCATGTGTATGCCCAGTAGTGGGTCATTTAAATTACTTGTATTTTTGTCTGTTTACAAATTTTTGTACAAATATTGTTTTCATTTATATTGCTTAAAAACAGGAGTGGAATGGATGGATATGATAAATACTTGTATAAATTGTGAGGAAACTGCAAAACATTTTATAAGCTGATTATACCAATTTACCATACTTTTATAGCAGAGTCAGGGTTTTAGTTGCTGCGTGTCCTTGTAATTCTTTTTAGTTATTTTAATAGGTGCATAGTGGTATCACAATGTGTTTTTTAATGAGGCGTCATTTCATTTCTTTATATAAGATCTGATTTTTGACTTATACACTTTTTTTCTCTAAAGAAATTCTTTTAAATTTCTAAGAGGGCACACTTACTGGCAACAAATTCTCTCAGGTTTTGTGAGAAGAAATCTTTATTTTTCACTTTGATTTTAAAGGATAGCTTCACAGGGCATAGAATTCTAGGTTAGTGCATTTTTTTTTAAATTTTATTTTCTTTTTTCTCTTAATAACTTAAACATTTCACTCCTCTCTGCTCTTACTTGCATGATTTATGAGAAGTCAGATACAGTTGTTATTTCTGTGTTTTCTTCTCATGGCTTTTCCAGGATTTATTATTATTTTTTTAATCTTTGGTTTTCTGATGTTTGAAAATGGTAAGTTCAGGTGTAGGTTTTATGGTCTTATGTTACTTGGTAGTCTCTGAGCTTCCTCAGTCTGTTACTTAGTGTCTAAAACAAATTTGGGTGAAATTCTCACTAATTTTTCAAATATTTCTGCTGCTCTTTTGTCATCTTCTAGTAGTCTCACTATATTATACCTTTAGATGTCTGACAGTCCTTGGATATTATATTTGATTTGTTTTTAATTTGCTGCCTTTTTATCTTTGCTTTTCAGTTTTTAATATTTCTATTAATATTTCCTCAAGCTCAGAGCCTTTCCTTAGCTTTGTTCAGTCTGCTAGTAAGTCTTTCAAGAGTATTGATAATTTCTGTTAGTGTCTTTTTTTTTTTATTTCTAGATCTCTAGCATTTATTTTTGCTCTTTCCTTGGATTTTGCATTTCTCTGCATATATTTTACATCTGTTTGTATATGGTGTCTACTTTATCCATTCAAGATCTTAGCATATTAATCATGTTTTACATTTCTGAAATTCTAACTTTCCTGCTATGTCTCATTCCAATGTTTCTCTCTCTCTTCAATTTTTCTTTTCCTTTTTTTTTTTCCTCTTTGTAAATATCTGTTGATGGTCAGACATGACATATTGGATGAAAGGAACTGCTATAGTTGGTCTTTAGAAGAATCATTCTACAGTTATATCATTGGGTCTCAATCTTCTGGTGAGCCTGAGGCCTCTGGACTTGATCTATGCAAGTGTCTCTCATTTTTGTCCTCCATTCTTTTGGGGAACAGGATTGATATATTGCACTTGAGTTTAGTATTTTCCTTCTCCCACATTAAATAATAATAATAACAAAATAAAAACTAGAATCAGCTGGAGTTGAGTATTTTTCTTCTCTTCTGTCAGTTAGGCTCTGATGATACTCCAACAAGTTAGCAGTGATAGTATAGTTACCTAGTTTCCCTTGAGGTCAGATCTTGTTAAGAAGAACAGAGTGATTTAATCTAATGCTTAAAATAATTAGTTTTCCTCTCTCTGTGCTCGAAGCACAAAGGGATTTTCCTCTATTTACTGTGACACCTGATCAAGCTCCTGGAGGTAAATCTCACAATATTATGGAGTTACACCTATGACGTGGTTCTTCTGGAGTTTTTTAATTCTCAGATTTGTGCACTCTGAGCCTTTAGTAACTTTTCAATTATACTTCATGTTATTGCACTCCAAACTGGCTCCTGAGACAGTTTCTGCTCATGAGTTTACTCCTGTAAACTGTAACCCCGCTGTTTTTTTTTTTCAGCTTTGTTCACATTATTTCATTAGATTTATACTTAAATATTCAACTTATTTTACTACTAAACATTTTTAATTCAAATATCATTGTCAATTTCTAGTATATAAGAAAGTAATCAAGTAAACTAAAGCAATCAAACTAAAATTTGGTATGTCAAACTTCTATGCTTTGATTTTTTATACTTGTACTTTAATTCTAAGAGATTTTTAAAACTATACATTTTTAAAGCTTTCTATGAAGACAATTAAGTCATCTGTGAGTAGCAATAGTTTTGTTTCTTCCTTTTGTGAAAAAAATAAAATAGAGAGCCAAGAAAATGCTCTAAAATGAAACTGAGGTCATTGAGGAAATGTGACTTTTATATATCTCAGCCTGGATGGGATTTGATTTTTGTCCACTTTTTGTCTTAGTAAAGACATCCACAAGATCTGTCAGAAATGCAAGATACTTGTTGGAACCTTTCCCTAATATAACTCATGTAAGATTATTTACTTATCAGATACTTACCCTGAAAAATAAAATGAAATGAAATGAGATTCATGAAAGACAGGCATGTCCTGCCTTGCATCAAAGTCAGTTACAGCTCTCACTGGCAACTTTAACCATCTCATTTTGCTGTTGTTGTTGTTTTTTGATTGTTTGTTTTTGTCGTTACAAACTCCTGACTCTTCCTCTTTCTTGGAGTACTTTTGTTTCTACCCAAACCTGTGTCTACAGAATTGCAATTCTTAAGATCCAAAGTAAAACTCTTTGTTTTCTATTTTCTTGATGCTAGTTATCCTTTGACATCACATGGTGTCAGAATGAGAATCCAAAGTGACACTTCTACCTCAGCACTGTTGCACATGGCACTGTCAATAAGCAGCTGCCACTCAGAACTCTGACTTCTTTAATACTTAGAAGTCCTACTCCTATAAATTTATATTGTACTGTCAAGAACTTGAAAATTTGTTGGTTCACTTGCGGATCATTTAAGACTCCTAAAGTAATCTATTTGCACACTTCAGTGGAACAAAAATGCTATAGGAAAAGATAACAAAAATAGTAAACATCTTTTGATCAGTATTTTGAGCCCTCCAAATGTAATAATGAATTGCTTCCATCAGAGAAACTAAATCACAACTATCTTAAAAGATTTCCAAATTAGAAAATCCTCTCAAGCTCTGAGAACTCTCTCTGTTCCATCCTGTTCCCCTGAATATTCACCACAGTGTTCTCCTTCTTGCTATTCATCTGTTTCTGAATTTCCTTTTATGGCACCAAGGTTTTAAATACTTATTCTATTACATATTTGTCCCTTGCTTCCCCCTTGAATACCAAACTCCATAGATACTCAAGTCCCTTATTAAAATGGCACAGCGTTTACATATAACCTAAGCACATCCTCCTTATACTTTAAATAATCTATAAATTACTTATAGTACTTCATACAATATAAATGCTTATAAATTGTTATAAATAAAAATGTAAGTATTATGCAAACTGTTGCCAGCATGCAGCCAATTCATGTTTTGCTTTCAGAAGCTTTCTAAAACTGTTTCTCCAAATATTTTGGTTTGTAGTTGGTTAAATTAATGGAGGTGACACTAGTAGATAACGTGGGCTTAACAAATATATTGCCCCATTTCTCACTCTCTCAGTGATTCTCTGAAGAATTATTAGGTATAAAAATAATGTTATAGAAATGGGCACATACTTGTGGTTTCCAGGAGCTAAGGAGGAGGGGAAGGTGAAAGGATAGTAGATTTGGCTATAACAAGGTGATATAAAGGATTCTTGTGGTGATAAGAATATTCCATGCCTTGGCAACATCAACATATATGCTGTTGCCATGCTGTGCTCATTCAGCTATGTCTGAAAACCCATCCTTGCAATGCACTGTAGCCCATTAGGTTCCTCTGTCCATTGAATTTTCCAGGCAATAATATTGGAGTAGGTTGCCATTTCCTACTCCAAGGTAACTTCCTGACCCAGGGATCAAATCCATGTCTCCTGCATCTCCTGCATTGGCAGACAGATTCTTTACCACTGAGCAATCTTGGAAGCCTTTAGCTATAGATAGATGAACTTGAAAATCTTTAAGAACTTGAAAATCCCCTGACTGTTTGGGGACTCATTTGAAACTCCTAAATTAATTTATTTTAACAATCATTCATTTGATGACAGGATTTTTTAAATGAAATTCATTCTTGAGGTTCACTAAGCAGCATTCTAACAGAACAAAGGCATCTCACTTAAGTTAAAAAATCCTAGAAGAAATGTCTTGATGGATTTTTCCTTCCTGCTACTAAATGCTGTTGCTGAGACATGAAAGATGCCAGGATTCTTGGCCTCTGGAGGAGAGAAATTCAATCCTGGGCCAGTGACAAGGCTTGATTCCTCAGAGATTTTTGTGGAATAAAGTTTTATTAAAGTATAAAAGATATAGAGAAAGCTTCTGACATAGACATCAGAAGGGGGTCAGAAAGAGTGCCACCCCCTGCCCCCTCCACTCCGCTAGTCTTGAGCTAGATGTTATGTAGCTACTAGTGGGCTGCTAATTAGATAAAGCAAATGTCTCAGAACTCAGAGTGGCACCAGGCCCCTCACCCACAACATATATTTTGAAGTAACATTGGCACAAGGTGAATCATCCTGGGCCATAAAACTTTTGACATAAATCTTGAAGAAAGGCAGATTTCCAAGCAAATACATAGTTTCATTAACATAGATTAGGAGAGCAATATATGAGTTAAACATACTGGTTTATTGAGCCCTTGCAGGTTCTGAGTCTTAAGCAGAACTGACTTGAAGAAAGAGAGAGTATAGGGTAAATACATAGTTCATTAACATAGCTTAAGAAAAACATTTCCATAAGAAAAATGTATTGGTTAACTCAAGGTTTGAGAAAAGTTAAGCTCAGGTAGAATCAGGTGTCATCACGGAGAAGGCAATGGCACCCCACTCCAGTACTCTTGCTTGGAAAATCCCATGGATGAAGGAGCCTGGTAGGCCACACTCCATGGAGTCACGAAGAGTTTGACATGACTAAGCGACTTTACTTGCAATTTTCACTCTCATGCATTGGAGAAGTAAATGGCAACCCACTCCAGTGTTCTTGCCTGGAGAATCCCAGGGACAGGGTAGCCTGATGGGCTGCCATCTATGGCGTTGCACAGAGTTGGACACGACTGATGCGACTTAGCAGCAGCAGCAGGTGTAATCATGGCAACACAGAATTTTAAGAGAAACCTCTTTTTAACTTTGTTCAAAGAAAGGAAAAAAATCTGATCCTTGTAGTTTATTTCCTCCTGCCTCTTAAGAGAGATAAAAATTGTCTAACACTTGCAGCCTATTTCCTCCATTTGTAGACCACTAGCCTTCCTGTCTGTTACCCTTGCACTACTCTCATACACTGACACAATATCCTTTCACAATTTTCTTTCCCATGTTACCAACCGAGGTCTCATTTAGTATACTCCTATCATTTCTTTCTCTGAAATACAAAAGTACTTATCTGCCTCATAATTACTAGGGGAAAAAAATTACTCAGATGATTTTGTTTGGGGGGTTCTGCATATATTCATTAACACTAAAGACGAATTGCATTACCATTTTTTAATCACTGTGTGAATGTCTGTCGCTCAGTCATATCTGACTCTTTGCAATCCCATGGACAGTAGACCACCAGTCTCTGTCCATAGCATTTTCTCAGGCAAGAATACTGGAGTGGGTCACCATTTCCATCTCCAGGAGATCTCCCTGACCCAGGAGTTGAACCTGGGTCACTTATGTTGCAGGCAGATTCTTTACCATCTGAGCAACCAGGGAAGCCCCTTTATGGCTGGTCAATAGACTTTTATTTTTTGAATAATAAAAATTAGGAAGCAACTAATAAATGACACTCAAGAGGCTTTTAAACCCATCTTAGTTTTGTAAAATATGTATGCATGTGTGTGCATGTATATATTTATATATATTCATACATTCATTTGAATATATATATTCATTTTCCCCTAAAGATTTTTTTTTTTAATTTCCCTTAAAGGTTTTAAATCTCTTAAAAATTGAATAGGTAACTTCTAGCTACTTTTCTGATCAGATAAAAAATCAGAGATTTAAATCAAGTATGAACTGTACACATGGTTGCTGCTCAGTTGCTCAGTCATGTCCAGCTCTTTGCCACCTCACGGACTGCAGCATGCCAGGCTTTCCTGTCCTTCACTATCTCCCAGAGTTTGCTCAAACTCATGTCCGCTGAGTCAGTGATGTCATCCAATCACATTATCCTCTGTTGTCCCCTTTTTCTCCTGCCTTCAATCTTTCCCAGCCTCAAGGTCTTTTGCAATGTATCAACTCTTTGCACTAGGTGGCCAAAGTATTGGAGCTTCAGCTTCAGCATCAGTCCTTCCAATGAATATTCAGGGTTGATTTCCTTTAGGATTGACTGCTTTGTTCTCCTTGCTGTACGAGGGAATCACAAGGATCTTCTCCAGCACCAGTTCCAAAGCATCAATTCTTTGGCTCTCAGCCTTCTTTATGATCCAACTCTCACATCCATATATACGTAACTACTGGAGAAAACATAGTTTTGACTAGATGGACGTTTGTCATTGAAGTTATCTCTCCGCTTTTTAATGCACTCTATGTTTGCCATAGCTTTTCTTTCAATGAGCAATTGTCTTTCAGTTTCATGACTACAGTCACTGCCCATGGTGATTTTGGAGCTGAAAATATAAAGTTTGATACTTTTTCCATTTTCCCTCCATCTATTTTGATGAAGTGATGGTACTGGATACCTGTTTCCCAACGAGATATCACACTCAGGTCCCTGCATTGGGAGCAGTGAGTCTTATCCACTGGACCACCAGGGAGTTCCTTCTAGACATGTGGTTTGAGCTAAACAGATTTAAATATAACTGACCACTCCATGTCAAAGTCAGATCATTTTAAAGAGAATATCTACCTTCAACTTAATGATAAATCTAGGTCAAATTTGGGCCAAAAATATTGTATGAAAATTTAGAAAAAATCTCAGAAATTTATCTCCTCTCAACCTCCCACATATTGAAGAGATGGTCCCATTTGAACCACAAGAAAAAGGATGCAAGTCACAGCCAAAGGTAGAGTTTTGGATAAAAACTTTTTCTTTGCAACAAAAGAAGCACAGAAAATTATTTTCCATTAACTCTAGAACATAGTACTGCTTCAAAATACTAATTAGTTTGTGATATCTCTCTAGGGCAGGGATTCACAACTATATATAACCAACATTTCCTTTATATTGGAAATATTTAGAGAAATTATGTTTTACTTTCTCGAATAAATGGCACCTTTTTCAAATCAATATAACTTAATTGTAATATAACAAATCAGTTAAAAAAGCAATTTATAATTCATTGATACATATTTAAATATGTAAATACTCAGGCATTTAGATTTAATAATAAAATCATTTTATTAGATTTTACTGGATTACATAATAAAATATTCTGAATCTTAAACTTATGTATAGGATCACTGTGAATGTAAAAGTTTGGATTCTTCTTTAACATAGACTTAGCTTCTAAATTCTGATAATTATACTAGATACTTCACATGCATAAATGTCTATTGGAACATTTATAATGCATATAGTATACAAGAGAGTTACTCATTATTATGTTTGTTCTTTGCATTGTAGAATATCTAACATTTTGCCACCTGTTCACTTATTCAAATTTACCTTCTAACGTTGTAGCAATAGAAACATCTCCACTAGAATCCAAGACAATGTACCTTCCCTCTGAGAAATACTGCCTTTACAGTTTGAGTGTACAGGGACATCTGGAGGGATATCCTTGTTATCACAATAGGAAAAGGCAGTCAGTATTCTTTACTACTAGTGAATGTCAACTGGAGTGGATGGAGGAAAATAACAAGAGATACATAAACTCTTGAGAGACGATAAGAAAGACTTTCAGAACACTGAAGCAAAAGATTGATGGGAACTTCAGGTTGCACCAAGAGTAGTGATTCTAATTTTATTCAAACACATAGCATAATAAGGATACCTTCCTATACATTTATATAGAAAACCATTATCTATATGTTGTCTACCTGGAAGAAGGATTTGTGCATTCATGCTAACACATATAATTTCAAAGGCATAAATGGATAGACCTATAATTTAATCTTATTCAATCAATTTCTATTGAGAACTTATTTTACTTTAATTATCAGGGTGTATCAGTTCAGTTCAGTTGCTCAGTCATGTCAGATACTTTGTGACCCCATGGCAGCATGCCATGCCTCCCTGTCCATAACCAGCTCCCAGAGTTAACTCAAACTCATGTCCCTTGAGTCAGTGATGCCATCCAGCCATCTGACCCTCTGTTGTCCCCTTCTCCTCCCACCTTCAATCTTTCCCAGCATCAAGGAATTTTCGAATGAGTCATTTCTTCACATCAGGTGGCCAAAGTATTGGAGTTTCAGCTTCAACATCAGTCCTTCCAAACAATACTCAGGACTGATTTCCTTTAGGATGGACTGTTTGGATCTCCTTGCAGTCCAAGGGACTCTCAAGAGTCTTCTTCAACATCATAGTTCAAAAGCATCAATTATTTGGCACTCAGCTTTCTTTATAGTCCAACTCTCACACCCATACATGACTACTGGGAAAACCAAAGCCTTGACTAGACAGACCTTTGTTGGCAAAGTAATGTTTCTGCTTTTTAATATGTGTCTAGGTTGGTCATAAATTTCCTTCCAAGGAGTAAGCATTTTTAAATTTCAGGGCTGCATAAAATGTCATAGCTGCATTAATCTTACCATCTGCAGTGATGTGGGAGCCCCAAATAATAAAGTCTGTCACTATTTCCACTGTTTCTCCATTTATTTCCCATGAAGTGATGGGACCAAATGCCATGATCTTAGTTTTCTGAATGTTGAGCATTAAGCCAACTTTTTCACTCTCCTCTTTCACTTTCATCAAGAGGCTCTTCAGTTCTTCTTCATTTTCTGCCATAAGGGTGATGTCATCTGAATATCTGAGGTTACTGATATTTCTCCCAGAAGTTTTCATCTAGCCCAGCTTTTCTCATAATGTACTCTGGATATAAGTTAAATAAGCAGAGTGACAATATACAGCCTTGGCCTACTACTTTCCTTATTTGGAATCAGTCTGTTCCTTCAAATCCAGTTTCAACTGTTTCTTCCTGATCTACATACAGATTTCTCAAGAGTCAGTTCAGATGCCCTGGTATCTCCATCTCTTTAAGAATTTGTGGTGATGCACAAAGTCAAAGGCTTTGGAATAGTCAATAAAGCACAAATAGATGTTTTTCTGGAACTCTCTTGCTTTTTGAATAATCCAGCAGATGTTGGCAATTTAATCTCTGGTTCCTCTGCCTCTTCTAACACCAGCTTGAACATCTGGAATTTCATGGTTCATATACCACTGAAGCCTGGCTTGGAGAAGTTTGAGCATTACTTTACTAGCATGTGAGATGAGTGTAATTATGCAGTAGTTTGAGCACTCTTTGACATTCTTTGGCATTTCCTTTCTTTCGGATTGCAATGAAAATTGACCTTTTCCAGTCCTGTGTCCACTGCTGAGTTTTCCAAATTTGTTGGCATACTGAGTGCAGCACTTTCACAGCATCATCTTTTAGGATTTGAAATAGCTCAACTGGATATATAAATTCATTATATAGCTCAGGGTATACATAAATGAAAACAAACGTTGTCTTAGGCAGGATGAAATTTTCTTCTATCCTAATTCTGGCTGGTCTAATTATTAAATTGGTATGAGACAGACTAACAGAAGAAAATTAAAGAATAGCTTAATGACATGTATGCATGTGCCAGCCACAAATCGGCACTTGCCATTGACCCTTGCCAACTATCCATACAAGGATTAAATCATGTGCTGTTGCAGCTGCTAATTTTCAACAGCCCCTGAAAGGAGTGGAGGATTGGAGAGCAGAAATGAGCCACTCTGTCCTCTGCCTTGTACTGGGCAAGAGTGAATTCTTTAGTCTTTTAACTTTTCTAAATATTTCATAAAATTGACTTTCAAAGTTTTCTAACATTGTGTTCCCCTCTTCCATTCACAGTTTCTGTTCCTTAACTATACTAGTTGGCTTTCTCAGTGCTTGTCCTAAAGTTTTCCTCCTCTCTTTTCTAGTTCCCAGCCAGAATTGCTCTTTTTACATCACCCTATATATCAATGTATCCCTGGAGAATGAAATGGCAAACCACTCCAGTATTCTTGCCTGGAAAAATTCCTCAGACAGAGGAACCTGGAGGGTTATAGTCCATGGAGTTGAAAAGAGTTGGCCACAACCGAGTGACTGAGCACATGTATCAATGTATAACAGTTTGATTATAATTATAATAGAGTATTGTATACTTGATACTTGCTAAAAGTTAGATCTCAAGTCTTATCACAACAAAAATTTTAAAAAGAAAATGGTAACTATTTAAGGTCATTGAGTTACATAGCTTGATTATGACGAATATTTCACAATGTATACATATATCAAATAACTAAATTGAACACATTAAATATGCACAATTTTAACTGTCAAGTATACCTCAATAAATCTGGGAAAAATAAAAATTTGACAAAATTAAGACCAATATATTTTGAAAATTCCTTCAACTGTTCTTTTAAGAAAAGACTTGCTTTTAAAAAAATGACATCACATACCAAAAAAACAAAGAAAGAAAGAAAGAAAAGGCTTGATATGTGGATTTTCTACGAACAAAATAATTTCTTTGTGTTCAATATAGGTTTGCTGCTGCTAAGTCGCTTCAGTCGTGTCCAACTCTATGAGACCCCATAGACAGCAGCCCACCAGGCTCCCCATCCCTGAGATTCTCCAGGCAAGAACACTGGAGTGGGTTGCCATTTCCTTAGCCAATCAACATCGATTTATTGCATATATAAAGAAAATATCCTTTAGTATCACCTAAAAATGTAAATTTGGTGGTGCTGCATAAAAAAGAAAAAAATAATTCAATTATTTCTTATCACTCCACTCCAGTACTCTTGCCTGGAAAATCCCATGGATGGAGGAGCCTGGTAGGCTGCAATCCATGGGGTTGCTAAGAGTCAGACACGACTGAACGACTTCACTCTCACTTTTCACTTTCATGCACTGGAGAAGGAAATGGCAACCCACTCCAGTGTTCTTGCCTGGAGAATGCCAGGGATGGGGGAGCCTGGTGGGCTGCCGTCTATGGGGTCACACAGAGTTGGACACGACTGAAGCGACTTAGCAGCAGCAGCAGCATTCCTTATTATTTTAATATGACCTAGACAGAAGTGGTGAAGGAGCTATCCTGATTATATCTGCCTCTAGGCATGGTGAATACTGGCCTAGATAACCATTTTTCACTAAAACACTATTGGCGAGGGGGCGGGGGTGGGGGGATGATATTGCAAGCTACTTATTTACCTTTTGTTTTTTCTTCACATGCTGATCCATTGTTAAACCAATTAAATTACTCCCTTTCCCTTTCATTTATGCAATGAGCTGTAAGTGAAATGTTGTTGAATTATGCCTCCGGGATTTTTGGCCCCGGAGAAGAATTCAATCTGGGGCCAGAGATGAGGCTTGATCACTCAGAGCTTTTGTGTAACAAAGTTTTATTAAAGTATAAAGGAGATAGAGAAAGCTTCCGACACAGGCATCAGAAGGGGGCAGAAAGAGTACCCTGCTGCTAGTCTTTAGCTGGATGTTATATAGTCACCAGCAGTCTATTAATGAAAGAAAGGAATGTCTCAAAACTTAGAATGGCACCAGGCCCCTCATCCATAAGATGTATTTTGGGATAACCTTGGCTCCAAATGGTTTATCTTGAGCCATAAAATGCTTAACTTGAATCTTGAAGAAGGGAAGATCACCATACAAATAGTTTCATTTACATAGATTAGAGGAACAATATCGGAGTATAACATACTGGTTTATCAAGTAGGTTCTGGGCCCAAAAGGCTCAACCTACTTGAAGACAGAGTTTGGGGTAAATGCACAGTACATTAGCATAGCTTAAGGTAAACATTTCCATAAGAAAAGGCAATGGTTAACTTCAAGTGAAACCAAGTGTCATTATGGCAACACAGAATTGTAAGAGAAACCTCCTTTTAAATTTGTATAGAGAAGGAAAAAGTATGGCTAGTTTGTTTCCTCCTGCTGCTTAAGAGAGATAAAATGTCTGACACTTGCAGGCTATTTCCTCCGTTTGGAGACTCCTGGCCTTCCTGCCTGTTACTCTCTCATAAGGCAAGGTTTTTCTGAAGCTGATGAACAAAAAAAGGTATGGATTTTAAGGAATTTTCCCACCTGATACATTATACTAAAACATTTGAAAGTTGGTTTTAATAGTCACTGGAGTTGAATTTCACCTCTGCTTATTGAATTATTTCTATTTCAAGGATCTTTATGGTTTCCATACCAGAAATACAGATGCCATATGCAAAATAATTTAATAATGAGAGTTTCTTTCTTTGTTTCTTTCTTTTTTTTTTTTTCATGAAATGGGATTGTTTCAAAATACTTTTTCAGGAGGCTTTTAAAACCACCTTGGAAACATTCAGTGTAATTCCATCTATTGGTTAGTTCCTAAGTCATTGTAAGAAACGCTGCAGGAAGAAGAGCCACCTCTAGGGACCGTCGATGGAAGCCTTTATTGGGCGGTCGCTCTTGGGCAGAACTCCCAGGGGCAAGCGGGCGAGGGAAGGGAGTCTGCGAGGTATGCGGGGTGAGGATGGGGTTTTATAGCCAGGGCTGGCGTTCAAACCAGGTTTCCCCATATAAGGTACAAAGCACGGGGCTGTAGTGGCCGTTGGAGGCCACGGGGTTGGTCCCCGGAAGTTTGGTCCGCTCCCGGTTCCTGTTTGGGCATTGGCCAACCGCCTGGACTTGTCCGCAGCACTTTTCCAGGGCATGTTTCGACATGCCCGACCTCTCATCCTGGCCTTTTTGATATAGGACAAGGGGCACCGGTTCTCTCTGGCTACTTCCTGCTGAACGGGGCGATGAGGGGTAAGGTGTGGCTGGGATGACGGGGTGTCCACCGTCATGTTTGTCACAGAACGTTTGTCGGAAGCTCTTGGTACTGCTGTCGCAGCACCATCAGCTGGATCATGTTGAGCCGCTCCTTGATAAAGGCTAACAGTCTGTTTAAGAGACAGGGCCCAAAGGTTAGAAGTAACAGGAGGATTATGAGTGGTCTCATTAAGGAAGAGAGCAGGATGGTTAGCCAGGGGCAGGTCTGGAACCATGACTCGAACCAGCCTTGCTGGGCTTCCCATTCTCTCTTTCTGCACTCCAGTCCCTCCCTTACCTTGGCCATGGATTTTCTTACCACCCCCTTATGATCCACGTAGAAGCAGCACTCTTCCTTCAGGGCTGCACATAGCCCCCCTTGTTGCAAAAAGATCAGGTCCAGGCCTCGTCTGTTGTGCAACACCACCTCTGACAAAGAGGTCAGGAATTTCTCCAAGGCCATCATAGACTTTTCTATATGGGTAATATCCTCATCAATGGCAACTCTTAGAGAGGCCAAACCCTGGTTTTGCATGGACAGTGATGCAATCCTGGTGCCCACTCCCACTACTCCCAGGGCGAATAGGGTTGCCAGAGTGATGGCCGTGACAGGTTCCCTTTTGTGTCAGGAAAACTTGGCTCCTCTATCCCAGAAGTTGTACAGTACTTTCTCAGGATGATACAAGATTTTGGGCATCACTGCCACTAGAACACAGAATTCCTTACTCTGGTTGAAAACAGAAGTGTGCAAGCACAGTGTCAGCCCGCTACAGGAACAAATCCACCAGCCCCCTGCCTCAGGTAAAACCCATGTTGTTGTATTAAGTCCAGTGAGGTTAGCAGTTTGGGCACACAAGGGGGTCTTGTCATGAGGAACGTTACCGAGGCAAAGTCCCTTTCCCCATACTTCTTTCATAGTGAGACCAACTTTACATTCTCCCCAGCGAGACTGAGGTGGATTTGAGCCGGCAGACAGGTTGTAAGACACATTTAAACCTACTGCCTTATAAAACGGAGGGTAAAGAGTATAGCAGAGCCAACAGGACTGGGTTGCATCTGGGTCTGAGTGATTTAAGGCAACGTGGGCTTCCTTGATCATAGACCACAGAAGATCCTGGCCTCCTAAAGAGTTGCTGGGGTCAGGGGGCCCGTAGGTCTAGGTGGAACTGATGATGTGAGAGCCGTGGTTGTTGGAGGGGAATTGCAGCGGCCCTCTCAACCGGGTTTGGACCTATACTGAATGTATGTATCGGCTCTAAAATTTGGCTTATAATTATGATTCCACTGTAAATGCTTGCAAATTGGTCTCTTCTGGTTTGAATTCCCCAAGACAAGCCTGAAACCCATGCTCTCTCTTCTTTAGCTCTTTCCTGGTTAAACCTCACCCTTATTTGTGCATAATTGCATTTTTCTCGCATCACCAGTCCCTGTAGGGAGGTATGGATTTGGCAAATGAAAAGTTAAGCAGGTCTCAATTCCCTACTTCCCAGCGCCTGGGCCCATCATTAGAAGTTACACAATCCCATGACTTACAATAATAGTCTTGTGTCCCACCGCAAGTCTTCCAATTGTGTCTTTGGTGTCCCGGACATACCCAGAACCCCTGGTTTCAAAGAAAATCCCTTGCCCAGGCTACATCTACAGCCAGCTTAAGGTCAAAATACAAGTCTGGCCACCAAGTATTTGGAGAATGTACCTCAGTGGTAGAGTTGAGCACCTCTCACATTATTCCATTCTGGAGCTTCCAGGTAATCTGAAAGGGCTGGTGAGGGTTGCAGCTGCCGACCCTGTTTAGGGTCCACAGCGTCCCCAGAGCGACCCAAACCATCAGCCCAAGTCTGGGTTGGATACCTCGCATTGCTCTGGAACTGGCAGGAGAGGGGTTCGGGTAATGATCAGTTTGGTCGGTCCCACGAGGGTAAAGTGGTAGGGGCAATCTTGAGGGGTGGTTTGGGCCTGGGCTGCCTCTGTTTCAGAGAGACCCGGGGAGCTCATTTGAGTCAGGTCAGGTGGTACCAGGGCTCATGTCCCAGAAGTTTGGCTGCCGTAGGAGTGGTGAGGATTACGGTATGGGGTCCTGTCCAGCGAGGCTGTAGCAGGTGGGGACTTAGGGCTTTTAGCAGTACCTGATCTCCCAGGGCCAGAGGCTGAGCTGGCCCCTCGTCGTCCATCGGTTGTGGCAAGACCCAGTCTGCATGTTCCCTCAGCAAGGATCATAGGAGGGAGAAGAGAGGGAGGCACCCCATGAGTGGGGAGCCTCTCCTTCTGGGAGGTGAGTCAGGAGATAGGGCCTGCCGTAGAGCAGTTCAAAAAGGGTCAAACCTGTTTTGGAGTGTGGTGTGGTACGAATACGAGTGAGTGTCAGAGGAAGGAGGTCGACCCAAGACAGCCGCAGTTCTGAGGCAAGCTTAGTCAAGTGCATCTTGATGATGTCGTTTACCCGCTCTACCTTGCCTGACAATTGGGGCCGATAGGGGGATGTGGAGATGCCAGGTGATGCCCAGGACCACAGCCACCTTTTGGGAGATCTGTGAGATGAATGCAGGCCCATTGTCAGACTGGAGAGAGTTTGGCAATCCAAATCTGGGAATGAGATGGGTCGTCAAGACGATGAGGTGAGAAGATGGTCAGGGGTTGGCCATGAATCAGCTTTTTAGCATCAGCGTACAATGTTGTCACCGCCGCTAGTGCCCGCAGGCAGGGGAACCATCCCTGGCTGTGGGGTCAAGTTGTTTGGATATGTAAGCAATAGGCAGCAGTTCAGAGCCGATTGGTTGCACTAAGGCTCCAAAGGCTATCCCTCCCTTTTCATCAGTATATAGATGGTGCGGATAGTTGGGATTTGGGAGAAAGAGAGGAGAGTGCAGTCCCGTCAGTCCTAAGAAGGACAATATCTGGTCTCCGTTGGCCGGAGGGCAGATGGACCAGAGGAGGCTACACCGGTCTGCTGTCAGGGCCTTAGTGGTAGGAGTGATTTGGAGGCCTAGATAGACAACAGAGGTCTGAGTTAGTTGAACCTTAGATTGCGAGGCTCTGTAACCCTGGAAACCAAGGAAATTAAGAAGAGTTGCAATATGTTGTCAGGAGGTTTCTTCCAAGGAGCTGCAAAAGAGCAAGTCGTCTATGTATTGGAGGAGGGTGCTAGGTTGAAGCGAGCACCTGGCCAGGTCCTGGGACAGGGCCTGCCTGAAGTAGTGGGGACTGTCTCTGAACCCCTGAGGGAGTACGGTCCATGTGAGCTGTGTGGTCAGCTGGGTGTCGGGGTCAGTCCAGGTGAAAGCAAAGAGGAATTGGCAGTCGAGGTGGAATGGGATGGTAAAAAATGCATCTTTGAGGTCAATAATGCTGAAATAAGAGGTTTTAGGAGGTATGGAAGAAAGGAAGGTGTAGGGGTTAGGGACAAGTGGATGGGCAGGGACCACTGCCGCGTTGATCAGGTGGAGATCCTGCACTAGTCGGTAGTCTCCCCAGGCCTTCTGAATAGGAAGGATAGGCGTGTTACAGGGGGAGGTCGTGGGGATCAGGAGGCCCTGTCCCATGAGGCGGTCGATGATGGGTTTTAGCCCCCTGGGGTTACGGATAGACAAGGGAAACTGGGGCCAGGATAGGAAACAGGTGGGCTCCCTCAGTCAGATGAGGACTGGAGGGTGATGCCGAGCCACCACCGGGACTCAGGTGTCCCAGACCTCAGGATTAACAGAAGAGGTTGTAGGGTCAGCAAGTAGCATTAGGAAGGCCCCTGACGTGGGAGCCGATCTTAGAGTTAGGTGAAGAGTGGCCTTCAGCTTAGCGAGTATTATCTCTTCCCAAGAGGGGAGTAGGGTAAGAGGGGATGACTAAAAAGGAGTGGGTAAATAGGCAGGAGTCTAGTTGACAGGGTAATTGTTGGGCTTGGAGCAGACGCGAGGGTTGGCTGTCAATTCCCATAACCGAAACCTGGGAAGGACGTAGAGTGCCCCCGAAAGAGGGAAGGACCGAATAGGTAGCCCCTGTATCAACCAGAAAATTGATGGATTTGCCTGCTACCTGGAGCGTTACCCTGGGCTCGGCTTGGGTTATCGGGGTCCCTGAGTCTGGGCAGCATCAGTCATCGTCAAAGCTCAGCAGCTCCAAAGCCGGAGGAGGGCAGGAAGTCTCCCTAGAGCACTCTGGTCCCTGGCCCAGCGAGGTCGGGGCCCGAGAGGCCTGGGGACAATCACTAGCCCAGTGTCCTCATTGTTTGCATCTTGGACACGGCTTGGAGGGAGGCCGCAGATTGGGACACATCCTAGCCCAGTGCCCCTCTTGGCTACACTTAAAGCAGGCCCCTAGAGGGGAGTTTTGGGGCCCCGAGCCCGGTGCCAGCCACAAGGCCGCTACCAAGGCCTGGGTTTGTTGACAGGAGACTCGCCTGAAATTCGGCCTTTGCTTGAGCCTTGCCTTTTGGCTGGCCTCAGCAGTTTCCTCACGGGCATTGTAAACCTTAAAGGCCATTTTTACCAGGTCTCGAATAGGGGTCTGAGGGCCGTCCTTGGCCTTGGCCAGCTTTTTCCGGATGTCAGGTGTGGACTGGGAGATAAAACGGTTGGCCAAGGTGGCCGCCCCAATGGGGGACTCAGGGGACAGCCTGGTGTATTGAATGAGGGCCTCAGTCAGCTGATTAAGAAACATGGCTGGGTTTTCATCTGGCCCCTGAGTCACTTCATCTAATTTGAGGAGGTTTACAACCTTATGAGAGGACACTTCCATCCCATCGAGGATACACTCTATCATATAGCGTACCCGCAGCTGGCCGCAACCCCCTTCTTGGTCTCAGTCTGTGCTAAGCCTTGGAGAGAAAAGGGGACATGGACTTGGTTTAGACCCTCAGCTCCGGCCACCTGTCACAGAGGGAACAACGGGGCCGGGGGAGAGGGGTGAGAGGCCTCTGGAAGATTGCTGTGGGAATGGGTGTGGGAGCTAACCAGAGAGGGAGAGAGGATAATGGGGAAAAGGGGAAGGTACAGGATAGGGTTAAGGGCAGGAGGGTCCGGGGCTAGCGGCAAAGTCTCGGGAACAGAAACGGGGGGTAAAGGGACCGGAGTGGAGGGGGTGGGGGCAGTAGGAGTGCTGTAAGGAGGTGGAGCCATCAGATCCTCTGGGGGACAGAGAAAGCCGATGACTCAGGAGCGGGCGTTAGCTTGGCTGAGGAAGGTAAAACTGGGAGGGGGCCATGGTGAGTAGGATCTGGCTGGGAGCGCACTGGTGCACAGGGTGGGGTGAGAGCACAATGCCCAAAAGGCCTAAACATAGGGGACCTCAGACCATTTTCCCATTCTCCAGCAGTAATTATCTAAATCACAGAGGATGTCAAAGTCTAATGTCCCTGTGGCTGGCCAGTGAGTGCCGTTATCTAGAGGATATTGTGGCCAGGCCTGTGGGCACAAAAAGGTGAGCTGCTTGGGGCAAATGTAGCCCATTAGCTGTAAGGTCCATAGATTAGCCAATAGACATTCTAGGGGGTGTGGACTAGTGGACTAGGGTTTGGAAGCCGTTGATCCCATGGTGACCACATGGAGGTGACCCCTGTCATCCGAACGTCTTCGAGTGTGTCAGGGGAGCCGGCGTGGGACCTCAGAAGAGGCCAGGGGTCCGTGCAGCCATTTGGGACGTCTCCCTCACGAGCTGGGGACCAAGGAAGGCTTAAGCCAGAGGTTTACTCAGCCGCTTGGGATGTCTCCCTCACGAGCCGAGAACCGGAAGCAGGCAAGAACCTGCCGTGGGAGTGTGCACCGGTTATGGGGCCCTAGGAAATGGTTGCCAGGGAGGGCACGTCCCAAAGCCAAAGGGACTTACCCCGTATTCTGCTGTCTTGGAGGTTGGTCAGCTGCCTGGGTCCAGGGCTACCACGGTAGTGGAGCTCAAGGGGGCCTCAACAGCGAGTGCTGGGGCCCTCACCTCGAGCCCTACATTGGGCACCAGATGTAAGAAACGCCAAGGGAAGAAAGAGCCACCTCTAGGGACCATCGATGGAAGCCTTTATTGGGCGGTCGCTCTCAGGCAGAACTCCTGGGGGCAAGCAGGCGAGGGAAGAGAGTCTGCGAGGTAGGAGGGGTCAGGATGGGGTTTTATAACCAGGGCTGGCTTTCAAACCAGGTTTCCCCCACATAAGGTAGAAAGCACGGGCTGTAGTGGCGGTTGGTGTCCAAGGGCTCTGTGTCGTCACTTGATTGGGCCAGGCCACGGGGTTGGGTCCCGGAAGTTTGGTCCACTTCCGGTTCCTGTTTGGGCATTGGCCAACTGCCGGGACTTGTCCATGGCACTTTTCCAGGGCATGTCGAGACATGCCCAACCTCTCAGTCATGTCTGACTCCTTGTGACTCTATGTACTGTACTCTGCCAGGCTCCTCTGTCCATGGCATTCTCCAGACAAAAATAATGGAGTGGATTTCCATGTCCTTCTCCAGGAATCGAATTTGTATCACTTACATTTACCTGTATTGCCAAGTGGGTTCTTTACAACTAACACCACCTGGGAAACCTCTGAATACTTCCTAACACTGTACAACTAAATAAACAAATAAATAAATAAACTCAAAATTGATTAAAGACTTAAATATTAGGCCAAAAACTATAAAGTTCTTAGAGGAAAACATAGGCAGTACATTTATTGACATAAATCTCAACACAATTCTCTCTGACTCACCGCCTAGATTAATGGAAATAAAAACACAAATAAGCAAATGGGACCTAACAAAACTTGGAAAGTTTTCCACAACAAGGAAAGCATAAACAAAAGGAAAGCACAGTCTTCATAATGGAATAATAGCAAATAAAACAACTTACAAAGGATTAATTCCCAAATGTACATGCAGTTCATGTAACTGAATACCAGAAAAACATAAAAATCAATAAAAAGGGCATATAACAAACAATATACATGGCCAATAAACACATGAAAAGATGCTTCAATATTACTCACTATTACACAAACACAAAATTACAATGAGGTGTCACCTCGCACCCGTCAGAATGGCCATCATCTAAAAATCTACAAACAATAAAACTAGAGAGGATGTGGAGAAAAGGGAACCCTCTAACACTGTTAATGGAAATGTAAACTGATACAGGCATTGTGGAAAATAGTATGGAGATATCTTTAGAAACTGGGAATAAATCTACCACCTAATTCAACAATTCCACTACTGGGCATATACCTAAGAAAAACAAAATTCTAAAAAGACACATGTACCCCAATGTTCACTGTAGCAATGTTTACAGTAACCAGGACATGGAAGCAGTCTAAATGTCCATTGAGAGAAGAATGGATAAAAATGTTTTGGTACATTTATACAATGAAATATTACTCAGACACAGAAAGGAACAAATATGAGTCAGTTGTAGTGAGGTGGATGAACCAAGAATCTCTTATACAGAGTAAAGTAAATCAATGTTACAGAAATTAAATCAATGAAGTAGGCAAGAAAATAGCAGTCCTCTGACCTTGCTTCTAACCTGCATGGACACTGCCCTGACAATGTGCCTGAAAATGCACCTATTGTTACTAGTAAGCCAGGGACACTATAGATAAGAGTGGGTGGATCTTGAAACTGATGAGCCCCTGGAGGGCATCTGGTCAATGTCTGGTACTTAACAACATTCCAAGACTTTCAGTACAAAACAAGATTGTAAAAAAAAAAAAAAAAAAGCCTAAAACTAGAGCTTCAATATGATTGCAAAGTGATGATGATACCAGTTTGTGGCCCAGAATTATAAGTGGGAACCCCCAAAACTGAAATTTGCCATCTCACTAATGAAGTGGACACACTGCCTAGGATTTTTTGCCAAATGGGTCTCCAGATTGCTGCCACATGGGACTTCCCAGAGTTGTCTGTGTCCAGATATCAGTCAGCCTGATTAGGTGATGTATGTACCGTTACTCTCCTTTATGATTTGTTTCTCTTTTAATGATTGTATATTGAAAGTAAGTTAAATAATTCTTTATCACATAATGAAATTATTTATTTGGGTGTAATGAGTGGTTTCTTTTGTTAAAGAATCTTTCAAAACTAAGATAAAAGTTAAAACTTTCAACAAAACAGACAGAGAAAAACAAGTATTGTATATTAATACATACATATAAGATCAAATTGCTAACATCCGCTGGATCATGGAAAAAGCAAGAGAGTTCCAGAAAAACATCTATTTCTGCTTTATTGACTACACCAAAACCTTTTACTGTGTGGATCACAATAAACTGTGGAAAATTCTGAGATGGGAATACCAGACCACCTGACCTGCCTCTTGAGAAACCTATATGCAGGTCAGGAAGCAACAGTTAGAACTGGACATGGAACAACAGACTGGTTCCAAATAGGACAAGGAATATGTCAAGGCTGTATATTGTCACCCTGCTTATTTACCTTATATGCAGAGTACATCATGAGAAACACTGGGCTGCAAAAAGCACAAGCTGGAATCAAGATTGCATGGAGAGATATCAATAACCTCAGATATGCAGATAATACCACCCTTATGTCAGAAAGTAAAGAGGAACAAAAAAGCTTCTTGATGAAAGTGAAAGCAGAGAGTGAAAAAGTTGGCTTAAAGCTCTACATTCAAAAAACTAAGATCATGGCATCTCTTTCCATCACATCATGGGAATTAGATAGGAAAACAGTTAAAACTGTCAAATTTTGTTTTGGGGGCTCCAAAATCACTGCAGATGGTATTGCAGTCATGAAATTAAAAGATGCTTATTCCTTGGAAGAAAAGTTTTGATCAACCTAGATAGCATTTTCAAAAGCAGAGAGATTATTTTGCCAACAAAGGTCTGTCTAGTCAAGGCTATGGTTTTTCCAGTGGCCATGTATGGATGTGAGAGTTGGACTGTGAAGAAAGCTGAGTGGTGAAGAATTGATGCTTTTGAATTGTGGTGTTGGAGAAGACTCTTGAGAGTCCCTTGGACTGCAAGGAGATACAACCAGTCCATCCTAAAATATATCAGTCTTAGGTGTTCTTTGGAAGGACTGATGCTAGAGCTGAAACTCCAAACTTTGGCTACCTCATGCGAAGAGTCGACTCATTGTAAAAGACTTTGATGCTGGAAGGGATTGGGGGTAGGAAGAGAAGGGGATGACAAAAGATGAGATGGCTGGATGGCATCACTGACTCGATGGACATGAGTCTGAGTGAACTCTGGGAGTTGGTGATGGACAGGGAGGCCTGGCGTGATGCAATTCATGGCATCTCAAAGAGTCGGACACGACTGAGCGATTGAACTGAACTGAACTAATGGGATCTAGTAAAATTTTACTGCTGAACTTAGTAGAGAATGATCTTGTAGATATAGCTGGGAAGGTGAGGATGGGATGAGTTTAGATTACAGCATTGACATATATACACTATCATGCATATTACAGACAGTGAGGAGTTGTTAAACAACATAGAGACCTCAGACTGGTGCTCTGTAATGACATATACATGTGAGATGGGGGGGGAGGGAGGCTCAGAAGGGAAGGGAGATATATATATATATATATATATATATATATATATATGTGACTGATTCACTTTGTTGTATGGTAGAAATCAACATGAAATTGCAAAATAATTTTTTAGTAATTAAAACCTAAATAAAATGTAAATTAAAAGATGATTTGATATTTTGTTTAATTAAAAGTTAATAAGTGAGCAATTATACGTTTGGAGGCTGAATGTACTTAATTATCCATTTTTTTTGTGATGTATAACATCTATGCTTAAATGCTTATACGTGGATAAATTGTACCCCTTTGGTAATATTGTTTATCCTCCCAAAAATGATGACCAAGTTCTCCTGGAATGTTCATGGCTTAAAGATGGTGAGCTTTCAAGATGTAACTAAAGGGCTTAGCAATTTTCAAATCAAGTAAGTGTATCTGCCAGAGTAAGCTCACCTCCTATATTGACATGTTTTTCTAAGACTTAGCTGGCCATTTTGTACATTATAACATAGGTAAACATATAGGCCAGCCAATATAAATTAATTGCTGATCATAACATTTAGAAAGATAAGGTTGTGATAGAAGAAAATAATTTCTTGCTAAGGAATATAACTGGAAGAGAGTTGCTGGTGAAACTTAGCAAATTGCCACTTCGGTCATTGGAGCATAAATAGCTTTGTGACTGTTCCAATGAGTGTCAGACAATTGCCACCTGAGTTTTTCTGACAAAACTAAAATAGACTCTCAAAGCTTTTCCTTTCACCCACAAACTAGAACAGTGCTATTTCAGAGTGAGAAAACATACACATATTACATAATAGCTTGGCAATATATCTGCTTTGGGGAATGGAGACTAGTTGATATTGTAAACGGTGGCAAACTTTAGGATACTTCTGAATAAAACAGTTTAGGAAACTTCTTTGGAAGGTTCCTGCTCTTGCACAGCCAAAAGACTGACATTTTGTACCAAGCTTCTATTTTAATTATCATCACTGAGCACATTAGCACTTAATTCTTGAATAGCATAACTTTTCAACAAATTTCCTCACTTGGAGTCTATCTTGTAATTTGCAGGTGATGACTCTCTTTGCTCTTTTTGGGTAAAGAAAATGATACTTCTAATGAGTATACTTGTATCATGTCTTGTAGGATGTGACTCCCAACTTCCTGACACTTCACATGCACTTCATCATAAGAATTCAATTGTGTTAAATGGTTCTAAGAAAAGCTCTATTTGGTGAATCACTAATTTTCTTTTCTTCCTTTTTTTTTAATTTTTTTCCAGTGTCATTTTTCTGGCTTTCAGTTGAAGAAATATCTACCACAAAGAAATTACACTGAAACAGGTAACTGCCAATAATGCCTCAGTATCAGTTACCTCAAATCCAAACACCTTGGCCTGGATTTCTTTTCCTTTTTCCCTACCCTTATCATCTAACTCAGTTTTTAGTCCTTTCATTTCATTGTATCATGTTTTTATACTTGAAATAACATATTTCCTTAGCCCAATTCAATTTCAATGTGACAAATATTTTGAATGGACTTTCAGTAAAACCTGAATCTATCTTGCCCTTTGCTAATTAATTGCATGTCTTTTACTCAAAATCTCACTCAAGTCTCATTTCTTCCATGAAATTTCCTTACATGGAGCCTAATTGTTTTCTAAGTATTCACTCTGTAAGTCTCTCCCCACTGTTTTATACTCCAAGTGAAATCTGAATTTTTCTTCATCTTTTCCATTGTTGAATCAGAGAAGGTTGAGTGGAGGATATAGACATTAGTTGATGCCTTATATCCTCCACTCAACCTTCTCTGATTCAATGTTGATTGATTTTTTCCCTCTGATATCCTTTTATATATTTCTTAAGATGTATTTACTCATTGGCTATAATATCTATATTTCTATTTCATTTAGAATACGTATAACTCATAGCCTATAATGGAGAAGGAAATGGCAACCCACTTTAGTATTCTTGCCTGGAGAATCCCAGGGACAGAGGAGCCTGGTGGGCTGCCATCCATGGGGTCACGCAAAGTTGCACACAACTTAAGTGACTTAGCAGCAGCAGCAACAGGATAACCTATAAAAAAATAAAAAGAAGGTGCACGAAACATACCAACTAATTTACTAATGAGGAAGAATAAGAAAGAAAAGAAGGAAAAAAAAAAGTTAAGAGAAAGGGACCCAATCTGTGGAGACCTCAGAAATAAAAACTACCATATGAGCAATGACCTTCTTTGAATCTCAATATTAGTTCTGTCACTTCAAACTTACATATGAAGAAATGAAAATGTTATCTGTGATTTTTACACAAAGCCCAAGTTGAATGTGCATTAAGAACTGTTCAGAGTCATTAAGATCTTAAATTTCAAATCAATTTGACATTTTCACTATTGCATGTTTCCTATACAAGTCATTTTATAGATTAATTCTTGCTATTTTTGTGTCTGTGGTCTGCCTTTTAGAGGATCATTTGCAATATTTGAATGGGATATGAAATGGAAACTATAATACTATTTTGGGGGGTTGATAACATTAATATTTGTATTTAATTTAGCTTCTGCCACTAAGTGAAACAGGAGGGAAGGGAACAGGCCAACCTTTGAAAGAATGACATAGCCAAACACACACAGCCTGACACAACATAAACTGTTTAGATCAAAAGGTCCAAGACAGCAGGCAAGTCAACTTGACTAAAACTTGATCCTTGATATAAACTGCTGCTGCTAAGTCACTTCAGTCATGTCTGACTCTGTGCGACCCCATAGACGGCAACACCAGGCTCCCTCGTCTCTGGGATTCTCCAAGCAAGAACAGTGGTGCGGGTTGCCATTTCCTTCTCCAATGCATGAAAGTGAAAAGTGAAAGTGAAGTCGCTCAGTCATCTCCAACTCTTCACGATCCCATGCACTGCAGCCTACCAGGCTCCTCTGCCCATGGGATTTTCCAGGCAAGAGTACTGGAGTGGGGTGCCATTGCATATAAGCTCATTTTAACAAATCAGCAAGCTAATTGACACACACCTAGATGCCCCATGCCAGTCTCAAGATCAACCATCAAAGACCAAATGTGGACAATGTCCCAACCACTGGAAATCCCAACTCCTTCCCCAAAATAGTTGAAATAATCCTCCCACTCATTAACCTTTGAAATTACCCAGCCCATAAAAGCTAACCTCAAACAAAATAAAACAAAACAAAACACATTTTGAGGCCCTCTGCAATGGTCAAACTCTGTGTGGGTTTGTTTCTCTCTGAATATATCCACTTCTTACCTATCACTTTTTCTTTCACTGAATTCTTTATGTGATGAGACATCAAGAATGTAAGCTTCATTTGGTTTTGAAACTAGGTCTGTGATCTTACTTGGAAGATCGTGGGTTTTGGCCGGGTTCAAGCTCTAGCCACATGGGTTCAAGTTCCAAGCAGGGTTTGGCTGGCTTCTAGTCCCAGTCTTGTGGATTTGGGTTCCAAACTAGGTTTTGACTGGATTTGAGTTCTGGCACATGTGTTCAAGTCCCAACCTCAGGTAAATGGTTTCATAAACAACTCTCATAATATGAAATAACTTCTTAACGTTTATTACACCTGTATACATTTCACTGGTCAGCAATTACATTTCAGTAACACCTTCCTAGTGTTGTTATGTTATTTCGCAATAATCAATCATTATATTTTAAAATGGATGAATATTCTTTATTTGATGAGGCAAATAAATATGTCTAGAGGCTTTCATGTTGTCTCTGTGGTGAAGAATCTGCTTGAGAAGGCAAGAGACACGTGTGTGATCCTTGGTCCTGAAAGATCTCACATTCTGCAGAGCAACTAAGCCAGTGAAACACAACTACTGAGACTGTGCTCTAGAGCCTGGGAACTGCAACAACTGAATCCATGTGCCACAGTTAGTGAAGTCCACTCCCCACTGCCCTTAGAGACCATGCTCTGCAACAAGAGAAACCACAACAATGAGAAGCCCATGCACCACAAGTAGGGAGATGTTCCAAGAGAAATGAAACAAGAGAAAAAGCCTATGCGGCAATGAAGATCAGCACAGCCAAAAAATAAAATTGTTGCAGGAAGGAGGACCCCTTCCAGGGCCAGAGAGTGGGCTCTTGTTTAATACTCAGATTGGTGATGAAATTAGTTTCTAGGTTCTCTTTGGCCAATCGGTCTGATTCAGGGTCATTTCTGGTGGCACATGCATTGCTCAGCCAAGATGGATACTAGAGAGGACTCTGGGATGTTCTCTGTCATGTGGTGTCTCTTTTTGTCATCTCCTGAACTCTTCTGTTTCAGTTCAGTTCAGTTCAGTTCAGTCGCTCAGTCGTGCCCGACTCTTTGCAGCCCCATGAATCGCAGCATGCCAGGCTTCCCTGTCCATCACCAACTCCCAGAGTTCACTCAGATTCACATCCATCGAGTCAGTGATGCCCTCCAGCCATCTCATACTCTGTTGTCCCCTTCTCCTCCTGCCCCCAGTCCCTACCAGCATCAAAGTCTTTTCTAATAAGTCAACTCTTCTCATGAGATGGCCAAAGTACTGGAGTTTCGGCTTTAGCATCATTTCATCCAAAGAAATCCCAGGGCTGATCTCCTTCAGAATGGACTGGTTGGATCTCCTTGCAGTCCAAGGGACTCTCAAGAGTCTTCTCCAACATCACAGTTCAAAAGCATCAATTCTTTGGTGCTCAGCCTTCTTCACAGTCCAACTCTCACATCCATACACGACTACTGGAAAAACCACAGCCTTGACTAGATGGACCTTAGTTGGCAAAGTAATGTCTCTGCTTTTCAAAGTGCTATCTAGGTTGGTCATAACTTTTCTTTGAAGGAGTAAGCATCTTCTAATTTCATGGCTGCAGTCACCAAATGCAGTGATTTGGGAGCCCCCAAAATAAAGTATGACACTGTTTCCACTGTTTCCCCATCTATTTCCCATGAAATGATGGGACTAGATGCCATGATCTTCGTTTTCTGAATGTTGAGCTTTAAGCCAACTTTTTCACTCTCCACTTTCAGTTTCATTAAGAGGCTTTTGGTTCCTCTTCACTTTCTTCCATGAGGGTGGTGTCATCTGCATATCTGAGGTTATCGATATTTCTCCCGGCAATCTTGATTCCAGCTTGTGTTTTTTCCAGTCCAGCGTTTCTCATGATATACTCTGCATAGAAGTTAAATAAAGCAGGGTGACAATATACAGCCTTGACGTACTCCTTTTCCTATTTGGAACCAGTCTGCTATTCGGGTGGTAGCTTGTAAGTTCCATGTTCCTTACTAGGCCCTCCTGTTGTAAAATAAATCACACAAATGGTTACTATAATGCCTGGCACCAGTGGGCAGTTTCAGTCAGTGGGCTTCCACTAACAGAAGTATTTAAAAATATTTTCATCTTCAAAAAAAAACAAAAGAAAGAAAGAAAATAGATAAATAAAGAAGGAAATATTTCCAGGGATAAAAATGTAATTAATCGGAAGCTCCTTGGTGGTCGACTGTTTAAAATTCTGCATTTCAATACAGGTGATGTAGGTTCAATCCCTGGCCAGGCAACTGAGATCCCACATACTTCAAAGCAACTAAGCCAACCTGCCATAAATATAGAACCCACATGCTACAACTGGAGAATCCATACACCACAATGAAATGTGCTGCATGAAGTGAAGATCCAGACCCAGCCAAATAAATAAATAGGCATTTTAAAAACTTAATCAGTTAAGCTGATATTTATTAAGTTCTTGGCCTGTTCAAACATAGTTGCTGTCAGTTTCACAAAAGGAGAAAAAAATCAGATATGTTTGAAACTGCCCAGAGAGTGGCATTATTAACATTTTCTCTCTATTTGCTTTGCAACTTATGCTCAAAATGCTAAAATAGAAAAAATAAAAATAAAAAAGTTCTTATTATAGGTTTGTCAAGGGTGTATAATTGTTTGCTTGATAAGTAATGGATCTTTATTGCTGTGTGGCTCTTTCTTAGATTAGAACCTTACAGTCTCCTACTGAGATAATACAGTCCTTCATTTATTATTGATTACAGTGTTTGAAAAGCATAACAAAGTCTGATATTCTGCTTTGTTAATATTATATTAAATAAAACAGTACATTTCTACAAACTGATGAATTTGTTAAATCTATTTCTCAGGCTACATTTATTATCTTTTACTAGTTTTATTTTTGGCGATGAAATATTGCATAAAAAATACTTTTATTACATTCTATTGTGCAGCTCTAAGGGGACTGATTTATAGGCAGTTGCTCCCAAATCTTAAATAAGTTTATCTCTTACCTTTAAAATAGAGTGAATCAAAAATAAAATAAAATTATGCATCTACCTGGAGCTGGGAAAATGATCAGATTATTTCAATATCAAAGTATAAAAGAGAAAGACCCAATATCTAATTCCAGAAACTTTATTGCATAAAAAGCCACCCCTTAAACGTAGTAACTTAAAACAATAGCATTTCTCTTCTCAGGAATAAGGAGATCCTTGATGGAGATGGCTTATTCCTAATTTACTTGGCATCAGCTGCAGTGACTTGAAAGTTAGAAACTAGAATCAATGGCTGGTGCTTGAGCTGTGAAGATTTATTTGGGGATGAAGGATCTGAGAATTCTGGGATTTCCCTTTATATCTGTTGTTCTAAATCCCTACAGTACTTCCATTTTTACTATTTACCATGTCTTACTCCAATCAGGGAAGGCAATGGCACCCCACTCAACTTATCCAGCTTTTGTATAAATGCAATCATTTTAAAGGTGATTTGAATTTTGCACTGTGTCCATTTTGGGGGCTTCCCACGTGGCTCTAGTTGTAAAGAACCCACTTGCAAATACAAGAGACATAAGAGACACAGGTTCAATCACTGGGTCAGGAACATCCTCTGGAGAAGGGCATAGCACCCAACTCCAGTATTCTTGCCTGGTGAATCCCATGAACAGAGTAGTCTGATGGGCTCCAGTCCATAGGACTGCAAACAATCGGACACTACTGAAGTGACTTAGCAAAATGCATGTCTCTGTTTTAGAAGGAGACACCAAAACCAAATTAATTGTACAAGAGACATATTGGCAAACTTCTAGAAAATTAAAGGATACAGAGAATGACAAAAGGTCTTTTAGACCATGATGCATGTCTGACACATGAGAAAGGAGAAGGGGAAGAACATATTGGACAGGAAGAAACCCATAGTATAACACAGGTCAAATAAATATTTAACCAAACCAATCAGGCAATCAAGAGTTTCAGTTACTTTAAAACAAAAACAAAAAATGAAAATGTGCATCTAACATACAATCCAGCATTTTAATTTTGGGGCATTTATCCAAAAGAAATAATGATTTATGTTTATCCAGAAGCTTATAAACAGTAGCAGTTTTATTCATAATATCCCCAAACTGAGAACAATACAGTTGGTTTTCAGCAGTGAATCATAAAAAAAAAAAAAAAAAATTGTGCTACATTCTTACCACACACACATAAAGAAAATACTCAGCCAATTTAAGAAAAATAATGAATGCACAACAGAAACTTTAATGATTCTCTGGAAAATTATTATGAATGAAAAAGGAAGTCATATGGCTCATTTACATTACATATGATTTATTTACATGGCGTTCTTGAGACGACAATGTTATAAGAATGAAGAACATAGTTGTGGTTGCCAGGAGATAATGAGGGAGGTGGAAGGTGAAAGATAGTTCAGTTCAGTCGCTCAGTCGTGTCTGACTCTGAGAGCCCATGAATTGCAGCACGCCAGGCCTCCCTGTCCATCACCAACTCCTGGAGTTCACTCAAACTCATGTCCATCAAGTCGGTGATATTATCCAGCCATCTCACCCTCTGTCATCCCCTTCTCCTGCTCTCAATCCCTCCCAGCATCAGGGTCTTTTCCAATGAGTCAACTCTTCGCATGAGGTGGCCAAATTATTGGAGTTTCAGCTTCAGCATCAGTCCTTCCAATGAACACCCAAGACTGATCTCCTTTAGGATGGACTGGTTGGATCTCTTTGCAGTCCATCGGACTCTCAAGAGTCTTCTCCAACACCGCAGTTCAAAACCATCAATTCTTCGGCGTTCAGCTTTCTTCACAGTCCAACTCTCACATCCATACAGAAAACTAAGATCATGGCAACTGGTCCCATCATTTCACGGGAAATAGATGAGAAAACAGTGGAAAGTGTCAGACTTTATTTTTGGGGGCTCCAAAATCACTGCAGATGGTGATTGCAGCCATGAAATTAAAAGATGCTTACTCCTTGGAAGGAAAGTTATGACGGGAATGGCTATAAATGATGACATTATGATGCCTCTGGTGATAGAAATGTTCTACACATTGACTGTATCAATGTCAGGACACTAGTTATAATAT
Source organism: Nanger dama (assembly GCA_917880005.1). Taxonomy (NCBI): domain Eukaryota; kingdom Metazoa; phylum Chordata; class Mammalia; order Artiodactyla; family Bovidae; genus Nanger; species Nanger dama. The sequence goes on from CAKJTW010000045.1 coordinate 2,459,073, forward strand.
TGCAACATAATTTTACAAAATTATAGCATATGAGAAACTGAGTGAAATACATAGGCAATTTATTACTTCCTATAACTGAATCTATTGCTCTTGTGGTCCTGCCCTTCACTATATCCTGGAGTTCACTTAAACTAATGTCCATTGTGTTGGTGATGGCATGCCATAACCTCATGATCTGTCACCCTCTTCTCCTCTTGCTGTCAATCTTTCCCAGCATCAGGTTTTTTTTTTTTTTTTTTTTGTCAATTCATTTTAATTGGAGGATCATTTATTTACAATATTGTGGTGATTTTTGCCATATATCAACATGAATCACTCACAGGTGCACATGTGTCTCCCCATCCTGAAACCCCCTCTAACCTCCCTCTCCGCCTCTAACCATCCCTCTGGGCTATCCCAGAGTACCAGCTTTGAGTGCCCTGCTTCATGCATTGAATTTGCACTGATCATTTTTTATATATGGTTATGTATATGTTTCAATGCTGTTTCTCAAATCATCCCACCCTCACCTTTTCCCACATGACTCAAAAGTCTGTTCTTTACATCTGTGTCTCTTTTACTGTCTTACATATAGAATTGCTGTTGCTGTCTTTCTAAATTCTATATAAATGTGTTAATATGCTGCATTGGTGTTTCTCTTTCTGACTTACTTCACTCTGTATATTAGGTTCCACATTCATCCACCTCATTATAACTAATTCAAATGAGTTCTTTTTTAGAGCTGAGTAATATTCCATTGTGTATATGTGCCACCATTTCCGTATTCATTCATCTGCCAATGGACATTCAGGTTGCTTCCTTGTTCTAGCTATGGCAAACAGTGCTGCAGTGAACATTGGGGTACATGTGTCTCTTTCAATTCTGGTTTCCTCAAGGAGTATGCCCAGAAGTTGGATTGCTGGATTGTGTGGCAGTTCTATTCCCAGTTTTTAAGGACTCTCCACACTGTTCTCCATAGTGGCTGTACTAGTTTGCCTCCCCACCAACAGTGTAAGATGGTTCCCTTTTCTCCACACCCTCCCCAGCATTAACTGTTTATAGATTTTTTATGATGGCCATTCTGATGGGCATAAGATGATACCACATTGTGGTTTTGATTTGTATTTCTCTGATAATGATTGATGTTGAGAATCATTTCATGTGTTTTTAGCCATTTGCATGCCTTCTTTGGAGAAATGTCTGTTTAGTTCTATGGCTCACTTTTTGATCAGGTTGTTCATTTATCTGGTATTGAGCTGCAGGAGCTGCTTCTATATTTGGTGGGCTAATTATTTGTCAAATGTTTTGTTTGCTATTATTTTTCTCATTCTGAAGGCTGCTTTTTCAACTTGCTTATAGTTCTTTTCATTGTACGAAAATTTTTAAGTTTAATAAGGTCTGACTTGTTTATTTTTGTTTTCAAGTGGCCAAAGTATTGGTGCTTCAGTTTCAGCATCAGTCCTTTCAATGAATATTTAGGGTTGATCTATTAGGATTGACTGGTTTGATCTCCTTGCTGTCTAAGAGACTCTCAAGAGTCTTCAACAGCACCACAATTAGAAAATATCAATTATTTGGTGCTTAGTCTTCTTTATGGTTAAAGTCTCACATCTGTAAATGACTGCTGAAAATACTATAGATTTGATTATATAGATTTTTTTTTTTTTTTTTTTTGGCAAAGTGATGTCTCTGCTTTCTAATACACTGTCCAGGTTTATCATAACTTCCCTTCCAAGAGCAGATGTCTTTTAACTTTGTGGTCACCAACCACAGTGATTTCAGTGCCCCAACCCCAAAACAACTTTATAACTAAAATATGTTATTATTTCCACTTTTCCCCCATTTATGGCTCTGAAGTAAAGAAACTGGATCACATGATCTCAGTTTCTCGAATATTGAGGTTTAAGCCAGCTTTTTCATTCCTCTTTCACCCTTACCAAGAAAGAATCTCTTTAGTTCCATTCAGCTCAGTCCCTCAGTTGTGTATGACCCTTTGCAATCCCGTGGAATACAGCACGCCCGGCCTCTGTGTCCATCACCAATTCCCAGGGTTTACCCAAACGCATGTCCATTGAGTCAGTGATGCCATCCTATCATCTCATCCCCTGTCATACCCTTCTCCTGCCTTCAGTCTTTCCGAGTATCAGGGTCTTTTCAAATAAGTCAGTTCTTCACACCAGGTGGCTCACATATTGGTGCTTCAGTTTCAATATCAGTCCTTCCAATTAACACTCAGGCTTGATATTCTTTAGGATGGGCTGGTTGGGTCTCCTTGAAGTTGAAAGGACTCTCAAAAGTCTTCTCAAACACCACAATTAAAATCCAACAATTCTTCGGCGCTCAGCTTCCTTTAAAATCCAACCCTCATATCCATACATGACTACAAGAAAACCACAGCTTTGACTAAATGGACTTTTGCTGGCGAAATAATGTCTTTGCTTTTTAATGTGCTGTCTAGGTCGGTAATAACGGTCCTTCCAAGGAATAAGTATCTTTTAATTTCATGACTGCAATCACTATCTGCAATAATTTTGGCGCCCCCAAAATAAAGTCTCCTGCTATTTTCATTGTTTCGCCATCTATTTGCCATGAAATGATGGGACCGGTTGCCATGATCTTCATTTTCTGAATGTTGAGCTTTAAGACAACATATTCATTCTCCTCTTTCACTTTCATCAAGAGGCTCTTTAGTTCCTCTTTGCTTTCTGCAATGAAGGTGTTCTCATCTGCATGTCTGAGGTAACTGATATTTCTCCTGGCAATATTGATTCCTTCTTGTGCTTTATCCAGCCCAACGTTTCTCATGATGTACTCTGCATATAAGTTAAATAAGCAAGGTGTCAACATACAACCTTGATGTAATCCTTTCCCTGTTTGCAACCAGTCTGTTGTTCCAAGTCCAGTTCTAACTGTTGCTTTCTGACCTGCATATAGATTTCTCAAGAGGCAGTCATGTGGTCTAGTATTCTCATCTTTTTAAGAATTTTTCAGAGTTTGTGGTGATCCACACAGTCAAGGACTTTGGCATAGTTAATACAGCAGAAATCGATGATATTCTGGAACTCTCTTGCTTTTTGATGATCCAGCAGATGTTGGCAATTTGATCTCTGGTTCCTCTGCCTTTTCTAAAGCTAGTTTGAACATCTGGAAGTTCACAGGTCATGTATTGTTGAAACCTGGCTTGGAGAATTTTAAGCATTACTTTACTAGCGTGTGACATGAATGCAATTGTACAGTAGTTTGGGCATTCTTTGCCACTGCCATTTTTTGGGATTGGAATGACGCGTGACCTTTCCCAGTCCTGTGGCCCCTGCTGAGTTTTCCAAATTTGTTAGCATATTGAGTGCAGCACTTTCACACCATCATCCTTTAGGATTTTAAATAGCTCAACTGGAATTCCATCATCTCCACTAGGTTTGTTCGTAGTGATGCTTTCTTAGGCCCACTTGACTTTGCATTCCAAGCTGTCTGGCTCTAGGTGAGTGATCATATCATTATAATTATCTGGGACATGAACTTTTTTGTATAGTTCTTCTGTGTGTTCTTGACATCTCTTCTTAATATCTTCTGCTTCTGTTAGGTCCATATAATTTCTGTCCTTTATTGAGCCTATCTTTGAATTAAATGTTCCCTCTGTTTCTCTAATTTTTTGAAGAGGTCTCTAATCATTCTCATTCTATTGTTTTCTACTATTTCTTTGCATTGATCACTGAAGAAGGCTTTCTTTTCTCTCCTTGCTCTTATTTGGAACTCTGCTTTCAGATGCGTATATTTTCATTTTCTCCTTTGCTTTTCACTTCTCTTTTCACAGTGATTTGTAAGGCCTCCTCAGACAGCCATTTTGCCTTTTTGCATTTCTTTTTCTTGGGATGGTCTTGATCCTTATCTCCTGTACAGTGTCATGAAGCTTCATCCATAGTTCATCAGGCACTTTGTTTATCAGATCTAACCCCTTGAATCCATTTCTTACTTCTACTGTATAATCATAAGGATTTGATTTAAGTCACAACTGAATGGTCTAGTGGTTTTCCCTACTTTCTTCCACTTAAGTCTGAATTTGACAATAAGGAGTTCATGATTTGTGCCACAGTCATCTCCTGGTCTTATTTTGCTGACTATATAGAGCTTCTCCATCTTTGGCTGCAAAGAATGTAATCAATCAGATTTCGATGTTCACCATCTGGTGATGTCCATGTGTAAAGTCTTCTCTTGTATTGTTGGAAGAAGGGGTTTGCTGTGACCAGTGTGTTCTCTTTGCAAAATTCTTTTAGCCTTTGCCTTCCAAATGAAGGCTTCTGTACCTCAAGGTCAAATTTGCCTGTTATTCCAGGTGTTTCTTGACTTCCTACCTTTGCATTCTAGTCCCCTATAATGAAAAGGACATCTTTGAGGGGGTGTTAGTTTTAGAAGGTCTTGTAGGTCTTCATAGAACCATTCAACTTCAGCTTCTTTAGCATTATTGTTCAGTACATAGACTTGGATTACCGTGATATTAAATGGTTTGCCTTGGAAACAAACAGAGGTCATTGTATTTTTGAGATTTCATCCAAGTACTGCATTTCAGACTCTCTCTGGCTATTCCACTTCTTCTAAGGGATTCTTGCCCACAGTAGTGCATATGATAGTCATCTGGATTAAATTCACCCATTCTAGTCCGTTTTAGTTTGTGTATTCCTGAAATGTCAATGTTCACTCTTGCCATCCCTTGTTTGACCACTTTCAATTTGCCTTGATTCATGGACTTAACATTCCAGGTTCCTATGCAATGTTGCTCTTTACAGCATCGGCTCTTGCTTCTGTGAGCAGTCACATCCAGAACTGGGTGTTGTTTTCACTTTGTTTCCATCTCCTCGTTCTTTCTGGAGTTATTTCTCCACTGATCTCCAGTAGCACATTAGGCACCTATTGACTGGGGCAGTTCATCTTTCAGTGTCCTATCTTTTTGCCTTTTCATGCTGTCCATAGGGCTCTCAAAGCAAGAATGAAGAAGTGGTTTGCCCTTCCCTTCTCCAGTAGCCTTCATCTTACTAAATGGCTTAGTAGTTTTCCCTATGTTTTTCAATTTAAGCCTGAATTTTGTTATAAGGAGCTCATGATCTGAGCCACTGTCAACTCCAGGTCTTGTTTTTGCTGACTATATAGAGTTTTTCCATCTTCAGCTGCAAAGAAGACTATCAGTCTGATTTTGGTGTTGACCATCTGACGATGTCTTGTATAGTTATTTCTTGTTGTTGGGAGAGGGTGTTTTCTATGATCAGTGCTTTTTCTTAGCAAAATTCTGCTAATTTTTGAGCTGCTTCATTTTGTCCTTCTATGCTATTGCTTGTCATTCCAGGTATGTCTTGATTTCCTACTTTTACATTCCAGTCATCCATGATTAAAAGGATATCTTTTTTTTTTTGGATGTTAATTCTAGAAGGTCTTGTATGTCTTAATAGAATCACTCAGCTTCCGTGTCTTTGGCATTAGTGGTTGTGGCATAGACTTGGATTACTTTGATCTTGATTGACTTGTCTTGGAAATAAACTGAGATCATTCTGTTGTTTTTGAGATTGCACCCACATACTGCCTTTCAGTATTTGTTGACTGAGAGCTACTCCATTTCTTTTATGTGGTTCTTGCCCACAGTAGTAAATATATTCATCTTATGAGTCTATATCTCAAGATAAACATTTTAATGAAAAATAATAATTTTAAACTAATAAAACATATAGTTTCCAAAGAAACATTCTTGGAAACAATTTAATATGACTCTATGTACTTTCAGTAATAGAGGAAATACTATTGTATGTTGGTTAACTTGAGAATGGAATTTTACTAACAAGAAATGTCTTAACTCATATGTTATGTGTTCAGTCACTCAGTGATATCTGACTTGTTAGGACCCTTCAGACTGTAGCCCACCAGGCTCCTCTCTATCCATGGTATTTTTAGGCAGCAATACTGGAGCAAGTTACAATTTTCTTCTCCATGGGATCTTCCCACTGTAGTAATCAAACTGGTATATCCTGTGCTTCCTGTATAGCAGGTTGATTCTTTACTGCTAAGTCATAGGGGAAGCCCAGCTCATAAGTTACTTATGTTTCAAATAACTTTCTCAATTAAACTCCATTATCTAGTATTCGTATTTAAATAGCGGCAACCCACTCCAGTATTCTTGCCTGGGAAATCACACAGACAGAGGAGCCCAGTAGGCTGCAGCCCATTCAATCACAAAGAATCAGATGTGACTTAGTGACTGAGCATGCAAGCAGGCAATAGGGGAAAAAAATAAATTCATTCTTCTCAATTTACCTTTACCATCTAGATGTAAATGAATAAATATACTTATGAATAATTTTTATGTTTTAAATTTATCTTCAAAATATATTCAGAAAGTTTTCAGAGGATTTTATAACCATGTTTATCAGATAAGAACAAATTCAACTCACTATGAGAAATTTGTTATGTTTTTTAAAAAACTTACTCGTTTTCTAAATTCCATATATATGTGTTAGTATACTGTATTAGTATTTTACTTTCTGGCTTATTTCACTTTAATGGCATTGAAACATGTATAATATCATATATGAAGTGAATCGCCAGTCCAGGTTTGATGCGTGATACTGGATGCTTGGGGCTGGTGCACTGAGGTGACCCAGAGGGATGGTACAGGGAGGGAGGAGGGAAGGGTTGTCAGAGTGGGGAACACATGTATACCTGTGGTGGATTCATGTTATGCATGGCAAAACTAATACAATATTGTAAAGTAATTAACCTCCAATTAAATAAACATTTAAAAAATAAAAACTTACTTTGACTTGCAAATGGGATACATGTAAACGCAATGTAAAATAAACTGATTGTCAAATGTGTAAATAAAATTTGAATTTATGCTCATTTGCCATACTCAATCATAGATACACTTTTGCCAACCTAAGAGTTTATTCAGAAAGTCTTGAAAATTCCCAGCTCCTTTTTGCCCAAGTGAAGATATTTCCAAGAGAAAGTAGTGAGTTAAGGTTCAACACTGTACTTAATAAATTACTCTCTGTTTCTACATACAGCAGAGAAAAAACATATATATTTGATAAGCTTTAGGCCACATTTTAAATAATAATTATAACTTGCATCTTGGTTAATAAACATTCATGTATATTTAAGTTTATAAGATCATTTTAATGTAATAATAGTAAATGTGTAGGTTTTTATTTTTATTACAGATCAATAATTGAATTCATAAAGCATATTTTCTTATTAAACCACTTTGGCCTTTGAACAATTTTTGCTTGTCTCAATCATCTATATAATCCATATTTCTATTAATACACCATGATACTATTAATGTTATTTGACAAATTTTTCTGCAGCAGCCCTTGTTATGAAAGGCTAGAAGAACAAAATTGTTTTATGAATTTTAAGAAACTCAAATCTGACAAACTCTTAAGCTTTGTATTCATGCTATTAATTTATCATAATACTGCTGTGAATAATATTGACTTCATTCCTTCCCAACTAATACTTGAATCTACACAAATTTGGACCATAAATGAAGGCATTTTGCTGAGTTATTTTATCAAGCATTTTGCTTATTTAAAGTCTCTCTCTATACACACACACACACACACATGCATATATGATATAAGTTCAAATAAAATAAAAGAGTATATACTGAAAAAAAAAAAAAAAGGCTCATTCACAAACCAGATATCCAGATCTTTACTCTAAAAATATTGATAAGATTTTCTTGTGCTTTCTCAAAAAAAAAAAAAAGTTCTATTTACCTTAAATATAAATGATATATGGATAGATTCTTAACACATTCCACAAATTGAAGTATATCTATGCTCTATTTCACAATTTATGTTTTATTTTAAGCATGTATGCTGGTAAGAGTTTTATATCAGCAGATGTATATTTGCATAATAGTTATATCTGTTTTATATTTATAATAAAAATACATAAAATTCCCCTATCCATAACTATAATTATATAGAATTGTACTTATTGCTATTTTCCTCCTTTTTTAATCTATTAAAGACACTATGATTAATCTCATTTTACACATTTCTTTGCATACATTTAATGACAAAAAGCTCTTATGCAGCACCTTCTCTACACCAGAAACTCTTCTAAGACACACTATAAAGTTAGATCATCATCAATCTTATGAAAGAGGTACTTTTTGTTATTTTCATTTCATATATGTGGAAAATAAAGAAGAGAATAATGTTTTCTGAAGTTCACACATACAGTAAATTGTTGAGTTGGATTAGAAAGTAGTTTGAATGTAAAATTATTTTTTTAAACTTCTACATTAGATTACCTCTCACAAATTTGAAAACAATATAGGATAAGACTGTGAATGTAGAATACTCAGGGCAAATAATAGATATTCCCTATTTGCTATATAACTAATTGCACCTTACTGCCCTTAAGAGTGATTTCATCAATTTGTAATTCTATTAATGTATCATTTCTTTACTGATGTGTGTATGATAAAAATATTGCTAATTATCTATAAGTAATTTTTTATTTTAATCTATTATTATCAGTTGAGTTCAGTCAGTCAGTCTTGTCCTACTCTTTGAAACTCCAGTGACTGCAGCATGCCAGGTTTCCCTGTCCAACACCAACTCCCAAAGCTTCCTCAAACTCATGTCCATCACGTCAGTTATGCCATCCAACCATCTCATCCTCTATCATCCCCTTTCCTCCTGCCTTCAATCTTTCCCAGCATCAGGGACTTTTTCAGTGAGTCGGGTTTTTGCCTCATGTGGCCAAGATATTGGAGTTTCACCTTCAGCATCAGTCTTTCAGTGACTATTCAGGACTGATTTCCTTTAGGATAGACTGGTTGGATCTCCTTGCAGTTCAAGTGACTCTCAAATATTCTCCAACAGCACAGTTCTCTGCTTACAGATTTATCAGCAGACAGGTCAGATGATCTGGTATTCCCATCTCTTTCAGAATTTTCCAGAGTTTGTCGTGACCCACATAATCAAAGGCTTTGGCATAGTCAATAAGGCAAAAGTAGATGTTTTTATGGAACTCTTTTGATTTTTTCATGATCCAGTAGATGTTGGCAGTTTGATCTCTGGTCCCTCTGCCTTTTCTAAACTCAGCTTGGATATCTGGAAGTTCATGGTTCATGTGCTTTTGAAGCTGGGCTTGGAGAATTTTCAGCGTTACTTTGCTAGCTGGTGAGATGAGTGCAATTGTGTCATAGTTTGAACATTCCTTGGCCTTGCCTTTCTTTGGGATTGGAATCAAAACGGAACTTTTCCAGTCCTGTGGCCACTGGTGAGCCTCTCAGACTTGTTGGCATATTTAGTGCAGTACTTTCAGAGCATAATATTTTGCAATTTGAAAGAGGTCAACTGGAATTCCATCACTGCCACTAGCTTTGTTCGTTGTGATGCTTTCTCAGGCCTACTTGACTTTGCATTCCAGGATGTAGCTCTAGTTGAGTGATCACACCATCATGGGTATCTGGATGATGAAGATTTTTTTGTATATTTCTTCTGTGTTTTCTTGCCACCTGCTCTTAATATCTTCAGCTTCTGTCAGGTCTGTAACATTTCTTTCCTTTATTGTGCTCATCTTTGCATGAAATATTACCTTGGTATCTCTAATTTTCTTGAATAGATCTCTAGTTTTTTCTGATTTCATTGTTTTCCTCTACTGCCTTGCACTAATCAATGAGGAAGGCTTTCTTATCTCTCCTTGTTATTCTTTGGAACACTGCATTCAAATGGGTATAATCTATCTTTTTCTCCTTTGCCTTTATTATGATGCATGTAATTTCATAAATTTATAATTGACTTGTCTATCTTTTTCCCACAGAAAATCTCCACCATCAGAAGTTTCAATAAGCCTCTTATCCTTATACATCATAGGGCAGACCAAATGAAAATAATAATCATAGAAAACTAACCATACTGATCACATGGACCACAGCCTTGTCTAACTCAATGAAGCTGTGTAGGGCCACCCAAGATGGATGGATCATAGAAAACAGTTTTGACAAAATGTGGTCCACTGGACAAAGGAATGACAAACCACTTCAATATTCTTGCCTTGAGAACCTTATGAACAGTACAAAAAGGGAAAAATACATGACATTGAAAGATGAACTCTCCAGATCGCTATCTGCCTAATATGCTGTTGAAGAAGAGTGAAGAAATAACAGATGCGTAGGATTAAGGGCATTAGAATTAATGTCCAGAAAGAATGAAGAGATAGAGATAAAATGAAAAAAATGCCCAGTTGTGAATGTGACTGGTAATATAAGTAAATTTTGATGCTATAAGTAGCAGTATTGCATAGGAACCTGCAGTGTTAGTCTATGAATCCAGGTAAATTGGAAGTGGTCAAACAGGAGATGGCAACAGTGAATATTGAAATTTTAGGAATCAGTGAACTGCACTGGAATGGGAAAATTTAGTTCAGATGATCCTTATATCTACTACTGTGGTCAAGAACCCCTTAGAAGAAATGGAATAGTGCTCAGAGTCAACAAATGAGTCCAAAAGGCAGTACTTGGGTGAAATCTCAAAAACACCAGAATGAAGGCTGTTCATTTCTAAAGCTAATCATTCAGTATTACATTAATCCAGGTCTATGTTTCAACCACTAATGACGAAGAAGCTGAAGTTGAGTGACTTTATGAAGACTTATGAGACCTTCTAGAACTCACACACACACATACACACACACACACACACACACACACACACACAAGATATTCTTTTCATCATAGGGGACTTGAATGAGAAAGTAGGAAGGCAAAAGATACCTGGAATAACAGGCAAGTTTGGTCATGGAATACAAAATTAAGTGGGGCAAAGGCTAGCAGAGTTTTGCCAAGAGAATGCACTGGTCATAACAAACACTCTCTTCCAAGAAAACAAGAGGCGACTCTACACATGGACATCACCAGATGGTCTATACCGAAATCAGACTGATTATATTCTTTGCAGCTGAAGATGAAGAAGCTCTAACTGTCAGCAAAAATAAGACCAGGAGCTGACTGTGACTCAGATCACCAAATCCTTATTGCAAATTTCATACTTAAACTGAAGAAAGTAGGGAAAACCACTAGATCATTCAGATATGACCTGAATCAAATCTTTTATGATTTAACAGTGGAAGCAATAAATAGAGTTAAGGGATTAGATTTGATAGACAGAGTGCCTGAAGGTCTATGGACAGAGGTTCATGACATTGTACAGGAGTCAGAAATCAAGACCATCCCCAATAACAAGAAATGGAAAAAGACAAAACGATTGTCTGAGGAGGCCTTACAAATAGCTGAGAAAGGAAGAGAAGCTAAAGGCAAAGGAGAAAAGGAAAGATATAATAAACATTTGAATGCAGAGTTCCAAAGAATAACAAGAAGAGATAAGAAAATCTTCCTCAGTGGTGGATGCAAAGAAATAAAAGAAACAATAGAATGAGAAAGACTAGAGATTGCTTCAAGAATATTAAAGATATCATGGAAATATTTCATGCAAAGATGGGCACAATTAAGGATGGATACTGTAGGACCTAACAGAAGCAAAAGATATTAAGAAGTGGTGGCAAGAATACACAGAACTATACAAAAAGAACTTCATGACCCAGATAATCACGATGATGTGATCACTCACCTACAGCCAGTATTCCTGGAATGTGAAATCAAGTGGGCCTTACAAGCATCACTGTGAACAAAGCTAGTGGCAGAGATGGAATTCTAGTAGAGATATTTCAAATCCTAAAAGATGATGGTGTGAAAGTACTGCACTCAGTATACCAGTAAATTGGAAAGCTCAGCAGTGTCTGCAGGACTGACAAAGGTCAGTTTTCATTCCAATCCTAAAGAAAGGCAATGCAAAGAATGTTCAAACTACCACACAATTGTATTCATCTCACAGGCTTGCAAAGTAAGGCTCAGAATTCTCCAAGCTAGGCATCAAGTGTACATAAAATGAGAACTTCCAGATGTCCAAGCTAGACTTAGAAAAGGCAGAGGAACCAGAGATCAAATTACCAACATTCGTTGGATCATAAAAGAAGCAAGAGAGTTCCAGAGAAGCATCTACTTCTGCTTTATTGACTACGCCAAAGCCTTTAACTGTGTGGATCACAACAAACTCAGGAAAATTCTTAAAGATACGGAAATATCAGACCACCTGACGTGCCTTCTGAGAAATCTGTATGTAGGTCAAGAAGCAACAGTTAGAACCCTATGTGAACAACAGACAGGTTCCAAATTGGGGAAAGGAGTACCTCAAGGCCATATATTGTCACCCTGCATATTTAACTTCTATACAGAGTGAAACTTGTGAAATACTGAGCTAGAAGAACCACAAGTTGAAATCAAGATTGCCAGGTGAAATACCAATTACCTCAGATTTGCAGATGACACCACCCTATGGCAGAAATTAATGATGAACTTAAGAGACTCTTGATGAAAATGAAAAAGGAGTGTGAAAAAGCGGGCTTGAAATTCAATGTTCAAAAACTCAGATCATGGCATCTGGTCCCACCACTTCATGACAAATAGATCAGATAACAGTGGAAACAGAGAATTAATTTTCTTGGACTCCAAAATCACTGCAGATGGTAACTACAGCCATGAAATTAAAAGATGCTTGCTCCATGGAAGAAAATCTCTGACAACCTAGACAGCGTATTAAAACGCAGAGGTGTTACTTTGCTGATAAAGATCCATCTAGTCAATGCTATGGTTTTTCCAGTAGCCATGCATGTGAGAGATGAACCATAAAAAGAGGGTGCCAAAGAATTGTTGCTTTTGAATTGTGGTGTCGGAGAAGACTCTTGAGACCCATCCAGTCAATTCTAAAAGAAATCAATCCTGAATATTCCTTGGAACAACTTATGCTGAAATTGAAGCTCTAATACTTTGGCCATTTGATGTGAAGAACTGGCTCATTGGAAAGACCCTGATGCTGGTAAAGATTGAAGACAGAAGGAGAAGGTGAAGACAGAGGATGAGTTTGTTGAATGGCATCACCGACTTGGTGAACATGAATTTGTGCAAGCTCCAGGAGTTGATGATAGACGGGGAAACCTGGCGTGCTGCATTCCTTAGGGTCACAAAGAGTCAGATAGGACTGAGAGACTGAACTCAGCTGAACTGGTATGTACTCTCAGTATTTCAGTAACATCTCCACAGTTGTGACTATCAAAAAATCTCCAAAATTTTCAAGACCTCTCAGCTTAATTACTGCCTGTTGAGAACCACAGCACTACTGGAATCTTTTAATACTATATCATAGTGGAAGTAACTTATATAGGGCCCACAAACCCAGATGATGCCATAATTTTATATTCTGTGAGGTTTTTAAAATGGGCTTTTAAAAATTCTAGCCACAGCTAAGAATAAACATATATATATATATATGTATGAATAAACATATATATGAATAAACATATATATATATATATAATCCCATAACTGGTTTATCATTTCCTATCATATCATCACCACAACATGCATCCTCCTTTCAACCTCATTTATCGTCTATTAGATCTTCTCCTGGCAGTATGGTTTGTGGTAGCAATATTGGTTTTTATATATATCTAAGATCACAGTGTAGATATCAGATTTTCTGAATTAATTTGTTTCTCAATTTCTTATGTATAAAATTCTGATTTATAGACATATGACCATATTATGGTGCAAATTAAGTGAGAGCATATGTAAAAAATAATTATATATTGTTTGACACTTTATAAATGTCAAATGAGCATTGCCTAAGTTTAACTGCTTTTTTTATTTTTATTTTTTTGCTGTCTTCTTCCCTTTTGAGTAGAGTTCTATTTGTCATCTGCTATATGAATTATTTTGTCCTCCCTATTGGCTCTGCCATAAAGAATCCATCTGTCAGTGTAGGAGACATGAGTTCAATCTCTGTTGGGAAAATCTCTTGGAGAAGAAAATGACAACCCTTCTTGGGACTTTCTGTATCCACAATTTGGATGACTGTTTCTTTCCCAATGTTAGGGGGATTTTCAACTATTATCTCTTCAAATATCTTCTTCTGGGACCCCTAATTAATACTCACTAGAGCCACTACTCCAAGTATTCCTTTTCTCACAGTGAGCCACAGCCAATCCCTGCCTCCACAGGCAAGTTGGACTCAATTTCTTATGAAGTCATTGCTCCCTTCTCCCCACCCCTGCTCGTCCTGTTGTGTACTAGACATTCTGTGTGCCCTCTAAGAGTAGAGTTTCAGGTTATCATAGTCCTGTGGAATTCCTGCAGTCAAATCCTACTGCCTACAAAAACCAGACTCTCTGGGAGGCTCTTCCTCTGATTGGCAGAACCTCAGGCTGGGGAGCCACATGGGAACTGGACACTCAGACATTTCACTCTAGGGTTCCAACATCTTTTGTCAGTAACTCTTTAACAGTTGGTTGTGATTTTGGTGTTTATTTAAGAAGGGGTGAGTTCACATTCTTCTACTCCACAATCATGCCTCCTTCTCCTAATTTATTGTATGAGCAGAAAAAATATTTTTTTTTCTCATGACTGCTTTCTCTATTAGTGATCTTTTGTTTTTCCATACAAATGATTAAATATTTTGTTCTAGTTCTGAGAAAAATATCACTAGTAATTTGATAGATATTGCATTGAATCTATAAATTGTTTGGGGTCATATATTCATTTTTCTCAATATTGATTTTTCTAATTCAAGAATGTGATATATCTCTCTACCTGTCTGTACCATCTTTGATTTCTTTCATTAGTGTCTTATTGTTTTCTACATACACATCTTTTGTCTCCTTAGGTAGATTTATTCCTAGACATCTTTGTTGTTGTTGTTACAATAGTAAATAGCTCTGTTTCCTTAATTTCTCCTTCTGATTCTTCATTGTTAGTGCATAGAAATGCAAGGATTTCTGTGTATCGATTTTATATCCTTCAACTTTACTAAATTCATCAACTAGCTTTAGCTATTTTTCTGATGGCATCTTTAGGATGCCCTTTGTATAGTATCATATCATCTCCAAACAGTGAAAATTTTAGTCATTTTCCAATCTTGATTCCTTTTCTGTTTTCTTTTCTGATTGCTGGGGCTAGAACTTCCAAAATTATGTTGAATAATAGTGGCAAGAGTGGGCATCTTTTTCTGTTGTTGATGTTCCTGATCTTAGAGGAAGTGCTTTCAGGATTTCACCACTGAGAATAGTGTATTCTGTGGGTTTGTCATATATGGCCATTATTATGTTGAAGTAGGTTCCTTCTATGCCTATTATCTGAAGATTTTTTTTTCATAAATTGGTGTTGAATTTTGACAAAATTTTATCCTGCATCTATTGAGATTATTGTAGGGTTTTATCTTTAAATACCTTCCTGACTTCAGACTATACTGCAAACTACAGTAATCAAGACAATATGGTACTGGCACAAACACATAAATACAGATTAATGAAATAAGAAAGCCCAGGGAAAGACACTTATGGGCACCTTATCTTTGACAAAGGAACTAATAATATACAGTGAAGAAAATACAGCTTCTTCACTAAATGGTGCTGGGATAACTGGACAGCTATGTGTAAAAGAATGAAATTAGAGCACTTCTTAACACCATTCATAGAAATAAACTAAAAATGTATTAAAAACTTAAACACATGGCCAAAAGCTATAAAACTGTTAGAGGAAAGTATAAACAGAACACTGTTTGATATAAATCACAGCAAGATCCTATTTGACTCACATCTTAGAGTAATGAAAATAAAAAGAAAACTAACCAATGAGACCTAATTAAATTTAAAAGTTTTGGGGCAGCACTGGAAACTATAATCAAGATAAAAAGACAACTCCCAGAATGGGAGAAAATAAGTGTAAGTAAAGCAATTGACAAAGGATTAGTTTTAAAATAAACTAGCAGCTTATGCAGCTCAATATCAATAAAGCAACCCAATCAAAAAGTGAGTAGAGAACCTGAATGGACATTTCTCTGAAGAAGATATACAAATGTCCAATAACCACATGACAAGATGCTTAATGTCACTCATTGTTAGATGATGTAAATCAAAACTACAATGAGATATCACTTCTCACTAGTCAGAATAGCCACCACCAAAACCCGTAGAAACAATGAATGCTAGAGAGAATGTGTAGAAAAGGGAACATTATTTCACTGTTGTTTGGAATGTAAATTGATACCGACACTATGGAGAACACTATGCTTTCCTTAAAAAAAGCTAGAAATAAAACTTCCATACGACCCAACAGTCTCACTACTGGGCATATACTCTGAGAGCACCAGAACTCAAAAACAAAATAAGAAAGAAAGAAAAAAAATATTCATTTTAGCACTATTTACAATAGCCACAACATGGAAGCAACCTAGAAATCCACTGATCAATAAAAGGACAAAGAATTTGCAGTACATACATAGAACAAAATATTACACAGCCATAGGATGAACTCTTTGCAGTCAGTTGAACTAAGGTGGATGAATCTAGAGCCTGTTATGCAGAATGAAGTAAGTCAGAAAAAGAAAAACAAATTTCATGTATTAATGCATAAATATGAAATCTAGAAACACGGTACTGATAAACCTATCTGCAGGACAGGAATAGAGACACAAATGCAGAGAAATTGACTCGTGGACAAAGAGGGGCAAGGAGAGAATGGGATGAATCAAGAGAGTCACACTGACATATATTCACTACCATATGTAAATTAGATAGCTCATGGGAAGCTGCTATGTAATGGAATTCAACTCTGTATTCTGTGACAACCTGGATGAGTGGGATTTGGTGGGTGGGAAGAAGGTTCAAGAAGAAGGGGATCTATGTATACTTATGGTTGATTCATATTGTACAGGAAAAGCCAAAACAAACAAACAAAAAAACAAAAATAACACAATTATCCTCCTATTAACAACAAAATAAACAATAAAACCCAAAGAACAGACAGATCATAAATGAACAAATCATATACCAGTTTTAGTGCTTCCTACCACTGATTCCCAAATCCACTGGGGAAAAAAAGCAAAAGTTCTTGGACTTAGTAGATCGTACTGCCCATTATGTAAAGAGAGTTGAGGGTGAAAAACCTATCAAAATCTGATTGTCTCCAAGAAATATTAAGTCTACATTCCTTAATACAAGGAAAGGCAACTCAGTCAGTGGATTCTAGCAGATAAAATGCTAGGTTGCTTATCCTATTATTCCAGGTTAATACTGAAAAAGAGGCTTCTTACTTATGACACTCAGTGTTCTTATTTGCAATCATGGGTCACATCAACTAAATGAAGGTAATCCAATCATTCTGTAAAATAATATCACTAGAGCTAATTATGGGCTCCCCTTGTGTCTCAGCTGGTAAAGAACCCACATGCAATACGGGAGACCTCGGTTTGATCACGGGGTTGGGAAATCCCCTGCAGAAGGGAACAGCTACCCACTTCAGTATTCTGACCTGAGAATTCCACCATGGAGTCACAAATAGTCAGACACAACTGAGAGACTTTCACTACTACTAGAGCTAATAATATTGTAAGTATAGTATTATTTTCTCTTAGCCCAAATTAGTCCACAACATAAAAGTGCCATGATATTGCCTATTATTTAAAGTTCAGAGGCATAGACAACATTTTGAAATGTTTTGGTGATCAAATGGAAGTTCTTCCATATGGTGCTTCTGCTTCAAGGACCTTTGTTGCTACAAACATAGTTATAGCAAAGGCTCCTCTGTACAGATTTCTAAAAGAATCACAACATCAACATCAGCCTAATTCTTCTTTATTACATGTTCCATGTCATAATGTAAGGACATTTGAGTCAGAGTTTTTGTGGAGGAGAATGTGTGTTGACAGTGATTTTTTCAGCCAGTATGATCGTTGCTTAACAGAACAATGCTATTTTCAGTCCAGATACCATGCCAGGGTCACAGTATAAAAAATTATTATAGCTTAGATATAATCCTCAGCTTGTAGTAAAATAAAGCAAACAAACAAACAAACAAAACTATTCATGCTCATTTTCAACTTGATATATGTGGTATGTGTGAATTTGAGCTTGCTGACAAAATGTTAATCTACACAAACTTAAAAACAAACAAAATATAAAGTCACAGAAGAAAAAGTCAATTACTAAATCCAGAAATTAAACTTCAGGTTTTACTTAATTTTTCTCCCTTACTTACTAAGAGCATTTTTGCTCTAAAATGTTTAATATTTAATTGGTCTTCTTTTAATGAACTTTTAAAAAATTGTTTGAGATAATTTTAAATTTATATACACTTGTAAGAAATAATACAGAAACATTCCATTTACCAATCTATGTTCAATGTAGGATGCAGGATGCATGGGGCTGATGCACAGGATGATTCAAGTAGAGGATGTGGGGTGGAAGGAGGGAGGGGGCTTCGGCATTGGGAGATTGTGTTCACCTATGGCTGATTCGTGTCAATGTATGGCAAAACAAATATAGTATTGTAATTAAAAAAATAAATAAATTTAATTTAAAAAAAAAACTGCCCAGTTTGACCATCTTACAAAATTATAGTAGAATAACATAAAAAATATATTATCTTTGACACAGTAAATATACAGAACAATTTCATCACTATAAGGGTTCTACAAGTTGCTATTTATAGCTATAGTTACCTCTGTTTCAACCACTCCCTCCTTAATCCCCATTTCAAGTATGTTATATATCTGAAATCACACAGTATGTAACCTTTTGGAACTGAAGCTTTCATTTAGCACACTTATCTGAAGATCCACAGTTCATTCCTTTTTATTGATGAATAATGTTCTGCAGTGTAGATACATCATATTTTTTCCCCAAGTTTATTGAAATATAATCTGTATATAGCATTGTGTAAGTATAATGATTTAATATAGGTATGCACTGAGAAATGTTTATCACAGTGAGATTGGTTACATTCTTCATTTTTAAAAATTATCTTTTGTTGTTGCCATTGTCATTCTGCTGAGAACATTTAAAATCTACTTTTCTAGCAACTTTTAAGTATACTATGCAGCATTATTAACTATAGTTCACCATGTTATACATAATATACCCATAATTTATTTCTCGTATAACTGGAAGTTTACAGTCTCTGACTCACATCTCCATTATCTCCCTGTCCCAATCTATGCCATGGCAACAATGATTCTATTATTTAATTTTATGACTTCACTGTTTTTTTTTTTTTTTAATTTCACATGAAAGTGAGATCACAGAGTTTTTGTCTTTCCCTGCATGACATTTCACTCAGCATAATGTCCTCAAGTGCTATCCATGATGTTACAAGTGATCAAATACCCATCCTTTTCTATGACTTAGAAAGTATTATTCAGTGTGTATCTGTGTGCATTTTTTATCCATTCATCTGTTTATAAATAATAGTTTATCATCATTTATCAACAAATGAATTCAATCTGTTGAATTTCCACCTGATAGAATGAAAGAATGATGGTTGATTCATCTCTTGGCTTTGCAAATAATGGTACAATGAACATCAGTTCAGTTCAGTTCAGTCACTCAGTCCTGTCCAACTCTTTGTGACCGCATGGACTGCAGCACGCCAGGCCTTCCTGTCCATCTTAAATTAATGTCCATTAAGTCAGTGATGCCATCTAACCATCTCATCTTCTGTCATCCCCTTCTCTGCCCACCTTCAATCTTTCCCAGCATCCAGGTCTTTTCAAATGAGTCAGCTCTTGACATCAGGTGGCAAAAGTATTGGAGTTTCAGCTCCAACATCAGTCCTTCCAATGAATACCCATCTCCTTTGGGATGGACTGGTTGACTCTCCTTGCAGTCCAACAGACTCTCAAGAGTCTTCTCGACCACCACAGTTCAAAAGCAACAATTCTGTGGCCTTCAAATTTCTTTATAGTCCAACTCTCACATCCATTCATGACTACTAAGAAAAACCATATCCTTGACTAGACAGACCATTGTTGGCAAGGTAATGTCTCTGCTTTTAAATATGCTGTTTATGTTGGTCATAATTTTCCTTCCAAGGAGTAAGGGTCTTTTATTTTCATTGCTACAATCACTATCTGCAGTGATTTTTGAGCCCCCCCAAAAAAATTAAGTCTCCCACTGTTTCCCCATCTATTAGCCATGAAGAGATGAGACCGGATGCCATGATCTTAGTTTTCTGAATGTTGAGCTTTAAGCCAAATTTTTCACTCTCCACTTTCACTTTCATCAAGAGGCTTTTAGTTTCTCTTCACTTTCTGCCATATGGTGGTTTCATCTTCATATCTGAGTTTATTGATATTTCCCCAGGAAATCTTGATTCCAGCTTGTGCTTCCTCCATCCCAATGTTTCTCATGATGTACTCTGCATATAAGTTAAGTAAGCAGGGTAACAATATACAGCCTTGATGTACTCCTTTTCCTATTTGGAAACAGTCTGTTGTTCCATGTCTAGTTCTAACTCTTGCTTTCTGACCTGTATACAGATTTCTCAAGAGGTAGGTCAGGTGGTCTGGTATTCCCATCTCTTTCAGAATTTTCCACAGCATATTCAACTATGAGGTCCTAATTTTTTGAATAATGGCTATGCTATTTTCCATCGTGGCTTTAACAATATATGCTCCATCATGTTTTTCTTTATTTCATATTCTCATCAATATTAATATCTCTTGACTTTTTATAATAGCCTTCTTAACAGGTATGAGATTATATCTCAGTGTGTTTTTGACTTACATTTTCTTAATAATTAGTGTTAAGCACTTTTCTTGCACTCTTTGATCACTGAAAGTCTTCTTTGGGGAAATGGTTATTTCACATTACTTATGATGCATAACTGCCTCGATTGATGTGAGTTTTAGTGAACTCCAGGAGTTGGTGATGGACAGGGAGGCCAGGTGTGCTGCAATTCATGGGGTTGCAAAGAGTTGGACACGACTAGGCAACTGAACTGAACTGAATGGAATGATGCTGATGTTGACCATTTGTCCTGTTATAATTTGTCATATTTATATCCTCATATAAAATATGTCTTCATGTTTTTTTACCCTAGTTTCTAATTGAATTTGTTTTGTTCTTATCATTGAAATTGTAGTTTATTTGCATTTGCTTGCTTGTTTGTTTGTTTTAATATCCTAGATGTTAGATGCAGTTTTGAAATATTCTTCCCTGAAAGTAATCTGGGTTTCCCTCTTCCTAAAAGGGAATTTTGCAGATTGAAAGTGTGTATGTTTTTAAAGTCTGATTGGTTAACTTTTCCTTTATGGTCTGTGAATTCAGTGTCAAATCTAAGAAATACTTGCTTAGCCCTAGAGCCTAAGCATGGTTTACTTTTTTCAAAAGTTTTATAGTTTTAAGTTATAAATTTAAGTTTCAATCCTTAAGAGTGTGAAGACTGAAGACTAGTCTGACCCCCACACCATACTCAATTAATTTCCTACCTTTGTCAAAAATCAATCATATTTGTGTGGATCTAGTTCTAGGTCAATCTTCAGCTCCATTGGTTTGTGTGTTTATTTTTCCTACAATTAATCAATTTTCATTTTATAGCTATATGATAAGATTTTGAACAATGTAGAGCAATTCTTCTCATATTATTATTTTTCTCAAAATTTATTTTACTATTATTCTGTTTCCTTTTCCATAAAAGTGTTAGAGTATATTTAATAATTCATGTTTCAACTTTAATATTAATTTCAGTAAGCCTGTATATCAATCTTTACAACATAGAGTTTTTAGTTTCATAAATATGAAGTGTATATAAGTTTGCTTAGATCTTTATTTCCCTTTAACAAGATTGAATAGTTTCAGCTTCCAAACATTGCACATAATTTGTCTGATTTACATCTAAATTCTCCTTTTTTTTAATTTTCCAGCAATTGTAATTGCCTTGGGTTTTTAATTTTGTAACTAAGGTGTTCATTGATTGCATATAGAAAGAAAATGACTTTTGTATATATCTTATATACTGTAACCTTGCAAAAATAATATTTAGTTTTAAATTTTTGTTTTGTTGTTTATTTTTTGTAAATATCTTGGAATTTCCCATGTAGACAGTCATGTCATATGCAAAAAGTGAGAATCTTATGGCTTCCTATCTGAACTGTATGGTCTTCATTCCTTTATCTTGACTTACAACACTGCTTACAAATTCTAAGTACCATATTGAGTTAAAGGAAAAAAAAAAAAAGAGTAGACAAACTAAATATCTTAGTGAGTTTAAAACTTGTATATTATGAAGCACATTTTTTCAAAAAATAAGCATATATATATATATATATATATATATATATACACCAATGGGCTTGATAAAGGACAGAAATGATATGGACCTTAAGCAGAAGATATTAAGAAGAGGTGGCAAGAATACACAGAAGAACTGTACAAAAAGATCTTCATGACCCAGATAATCATGATGATGTGATCACTCATCTAGAGCCAGACATCCTGGTATTTGAAGTCAAGTGGGTCTTGGAAAGCATCACTACAATCAAAACTAGTGGAGGTGATGGAATTCAAGTTGAGCTATTTCAAATCCTGAAAGATGATGCTGTGAAAGTGCTGCACTCAATATGCCAGCAAATTTGGAAAACTCAGCAGTGGTCACCAGACTGGAAAACGTGACCAATTCATTCCAATCCCAAAGAAAGGCAAGGCAAAAGAACACTCAAACTACCACACAATTGTACTCATCTCACATGCTAGTAAAGTAATGTTCAAAATTCTGAAAGCCAGGCTTCAGCAATATGTGAACCATGAACTTCCTGATGTTCAAGCTGGTTTTAGAAAAGGCAGAGGAACCAGAGATCAAATTGCCAACATCCACTGGACCATAGAAAAAGCAAGAGAGCTCCAAAAAAAAATATCTATTTCTGCTTTATTGACTATGCCAAAACCTTTGACTGTGTGGATCACAATAAACTGTGGACAATTCTGAAAGAGATAGAAATACCATATCACCTGACCTGTCACTTGAGAAATCTGTATGAAGGGCAGGAAGCAACGGTTAGAACTGGACATGGAACAACAGACTGGTTCCAAAGAGGAAAAGGAGTACGTCAAGGTTGTATATCGTCACCCTGCCTATTTAACTTATATGCAGAGTACATTATGAAAAACGCTGGACTGGAAGAAACACATGCTGGAATCAAGATTGCCAGGAGAAATATCAATAACCTCAGATATGCAGATGACACCACCCTTATGGCAGAAAGTGAAGAGGAGCTAAAAGCCTCTTGAGTAATGTGAAAGAGGAGATCAAAAAAGTTGACTGGAAGCTCAACATTCAGAAAACGAAAATCATTGCATATGGTCCCATCATTTCCTAGGAATAGATGGAGAAACAGTAGAAACAGTGTCAGACTTTATTTTTCTGGGCTCCAAAATCACTACAGATGTTGATTGCAGCCATGAAATTAAAAGATGCTTACTCCTTGGAAGAAAAGTTATGACCAACCTAGAGAGCATATTCAAAAGCAGAGACATTACTTTGCCATCAAAGGTCTGTCTAGTCAAGGCTATGGTTTCTCCTGTAGTCATGTACAAATGTGAGAGTTGGACTGTGAAGAAGGCTGAGCACCGAAGAATTGATGCTTTTGAACTGTGGTGTTGGAGAAGACTCTTGAGAGTCCCTTGGACTGCAAACAGATTCAATCAGTCCATTCTGAAGGAGATCAGCCCTGGGATTTCTTTGGAAAGCATGATGCTAAAGCTGAAGCTCCAGTACTTTGGCCACCTCATGCGAAGAGGTGACTCATTGGAAAAGACTTTGTTGCTTGGAGGGATTGGTGGAATGAGGAGAAGAGGACGACAGAGGATGACATGGCTAGATGGCGTCACCAACTCGATGGACGTGAGTCTGAGTAAACTCCAGGAGTTGGTAATGTACAGGGAAGCCTGGCGTGCTGCGATTTATGAGGTCGCAAAGAGCTGGACACGAGTGAGCGACTGAACTGAACTGTTTCTCTATTCATGTGGATCATATTTTTCCTTCAAAGATCTAATTATGCTTGATTACTTGCTGGATATTGTCAATAAAATATATATAGATTGTAGATTATATTGTTAATATATTTTTACATTTCTTTGGTTTCATTAAGTGTTGTTTAACTCCTTATTTGAGTAGGCCTCTAAGTTCTGGCTGAACTGGAACACTAGTAAATTCCATTACTGTGAAGTCATTGATAGCACTGTTTAACTCTCAGTGTTTTTTTGACAGAGGAGTATGGTAGGCTACAGTACATAGGGTCACAAAGAATCAGACATGACTAAAGCCACTTAGCACACACTCACATTCTGCTGAGACTTGTGTAAGCTTATTCAAAGTAAATGCACATGAAGACTTGTCAGAGGGTCTTCTTTCTGAGTACTTTCCTACTTTATTCGTATTTGGTCAAAAATTCTACCTGCTCCCCTTCAATTTCTGAAACATTTGCTTCTATCTCTAGCTCATCAAACTGCTCCCCCACTTCTGGTTTGCCTTCCTGCTCAAAGCAGAAAGCTAAGGCAATTTTGATATGAATAGTAAGCTCACCTCCCTTGTTTTTCTTCTTTCAAGGACCATATTCCTGTGTTATCTGTTTTTCAAGGTGGATAGATAAACTGTCTTCATATACTTTATTCAGTTTTACTGTTGTTTCAAAAGGAATCCAGATCTAGTATTAGTCACTTTATGTTGGCCAGCAGTTGGAAGACAATACCATGCTTTTTCATATTAAATTATTTTATTATTTCATAAAACTTTATTTTTTTCAAGTTTAATTGAGGTATAACTGGCATACAGTTTTGTTAAGTTTAAGATGTACAGCATTTGGTGTTCTTCAGTTGCTAAGTCATATTGGACTCCTTGCAACACTATGGATTGCAGTACACCAGACTCAGATATACAGATGACACCACCCTTATGGCAGAAAGTGAAGAGGAACTAAAAATCCTTTTGATGAAAGTGAAAGAGGAGAGTGAAAAAGTTGGCTTAAAGCTCAACATTCAGAAAACGAAGATTATGGCATATGGTCCCATCACTTCATGGGAAACAGATGAGGAAACAGTGGAATCAGTGTCAGACTTTACTTTTCTGGGCTCCAAAACCACTGCAGATGGTGACTGCAGCCATGAAATTAAAAGACATTTACTCCTTGGAAGCAAAGTTATGACCAAACTAGATAGCATATTAAAAAGCAGAGACATTACTTTGCCAACAAAGGCCCATCTAGTGAAGGCTATGGTTTTTCCAGTGGTCATGTATAGATGTGAGAGTCGGACTGTGAAGAAGGCTGAGTGCAAAAGAATTGATGCTTTTGAACTGTGATGTTGGAGAAGACTCTTGAGAGTCCCTTGGACTGCAAGGAGATCCAACCAGTCCATTCTGAAGGAGATCAGCCCTGGGATTTCTTTGGAAGGAATGATGCTAAAGCTGAAACTCCAGTACTTTGGCCACCTCATGAGAAGAGCTGACTCATTGGAAAAGACTCTGATGCTGGGAAGGATTGGGGGCAGGAGGAGAAGGGGACGACCGCAGATGAGATGGCTGGATGGCATCACAGACTCTATGGAAGTGAGTCTGAGTGAACTCCCGGAGTTGGTGATGGACAGGGAGGCCTGGCCTGCTGCGATTCATGGGGTCGCATAGTCGGACACGACTGAGCGACTGCACTGAACTGAACTGAGACTTCCTTGTCCTTCACCATGTTCCAGAGTATGCTCAAATTCATGGCTGTTGAATGGATGACGTCATCCAATGATCCCATCCAGTCACTCCCTTCTCCTCCCGCCCTCAGTCTTTCTCAGCATCAAAGTTTTTCCAGGGAGTAAGATCTTCTCATCAGGTGGCCAAATTATTGGAGCTTTAGCTCCAGCATCCATCCTTCCATTGAATATTCATGATTGGTTTCCTTTAGGATGTGCTGGTTTGATTTCCTTGCTGTTCTAGGGACTCTCAAGAGTCTTCTCCAGTGCCACAATTAGAAAGCGTTCATTTTCTTGTGGTCAGTCTTCTTTATGGTCCAACTGTTACATCCCTATACTTGACCAGTTGAAAACCTATGGTTTTGACTACATGGACCTTTGCCAGAAAAAAATATGTCTCTGCTTTTAAATTCACTGTCTGTGTTCATCACAGCTTTCCTTACAAAGAGTATCTTTTAATTTCATGCCTGTAGTTTCTGTCTGCAGTAATTTTGGAGCTCAAGAAATAAAATCTGTCAGCTTCCATTTTTTTCCCGTCTATTTGCCATGAAGTGAAGGGACTGATTTCCTTGCTTTTTACTTTTAAACTTATCTATTTATTTTTAAATGAAACAAAGATGAACATTTTTAATGATAAAAGGTACAATTCACAAAGAAGATAGACATCATAAATCATTAGAGACCTTACAACAGAGAAACAAAGATACATAAAGCAAAAATCAGAAGAAATATAAGGAAAAAGAAAAATATATATAATTACAGTGAGGCATATTAATATTTCTCTGAAAATATTTTATCAAGTGCAGAAATAATAACACCTTGAATGATGCCACTAATAATTTAATATAATTAATTTCCATTTATATTAATTTTATTAATCATATTGTACAGAAATATATTTAAATTTTTGTATCTCATACATTATTAGGTGTTCATAGAACATTTGGAAAAACTGACAAAATGCTAAACATGATCTTAGTTTTTGGAATGTTGAGTTTTAAGCCAACTTTTTCACTAATTTGTATAAAATAGAATTAGCTTACCTGTATCATAATATAATTATTATAATAAGTTAAACACCCTTACAGGGCCTCCCAGGTGTTTCTAGTGGTGAATAATCCACTTGGCAATGCAGGAGATGTTCTGAATCAGGAAGATCTCCTGAAAGAAGGCCTGGCAACCCACTCCAGTATTCTCGCCTGGAGAATCCAATGGACAGAGGAACCTGACATACTACAATCCATTGGGTCGCACAGAGTTGGTCATCACTGAAGCAACTGAATGCACAAACATCCTTAAGGCTTCCCTGGTGGCTTAGATGGAAAAGAATTTGCCTTCAATGCAGGAGACCCAGGTTTGATCCCTGGGTCATGAAGATCTCCTGGAAAAGGGAATGACAACCCAGGCATGTGTTCTTTCCTGGAAAATTCCATGGAGAGAGAAGTTTGGTGGAGCTATAGTTTATCGAGTCATGAAGAATTAGACACAACTGAGTGACTAACATACACACAAACATCCTTAATTTAATATAGATATAAAGAAGGACAACAATACTTTCTTCAATAAATTCAAACAACTTTTAGCTGTATAAGTAAATTTTGTCATGTGTGCATGCATTATTTAAATTGACTAGATACCATGTCTAATAATTTCAGCTCTATCTGTTCATGTAGTCTTTTTTTTCTCACTTTGTAAAATAATATAAATTGCCACCAACTTTCTAAAATTAAGAAACAAGGGAGATAATCCACATGAAAGTTTTTTTGTTAGCTATAAATTCTAGAAAATAAAAAAAATGTATTGTTATATAAAAGGATTAATTTTAGTTCAATCTGTGATCCAAAATTCCAACAGGAAAAAGTAGAAATAGATACATTTTAATGGTAGCCATTCTCCTAAATTTTAATGCTAGCATTAAACTGGAGAAAATAAATTCAATTTTAATTTTACCAAGCAAGGGATGATGATTTATTATAAGTTAAAAAAAATTGATGAAAGACAGGAACTTTCCTGAAGTATGTATTTATTTCTTAAATGGCTGTAAAGCTTATAAGTAAGTAATTCCATAAATTAATATGGCTTATTTTAGAAAATGTCATGTACCTTCAAATAAAGTATTTTGCCTTCCTGGTGACTTCCTCAGCTCTCTATTATTTACTTACCATATGGGCAAACTAACTTCAGAGCAGCTAGAGATTATGGTCATTAGAAGACTTTTGATAATGGAACTGATATTTTCCATTTAGATAATTTTGTTGTTGTTTCTTAGTCACTAAGTCATGTCCAGCTCTTTTGTAGCCCACTAGGCTCCTGGCAAAAATACTGGAATGGGTTGCCCTTTCCTTCCCCAGATCTTCCTGACCTAGGAATTTAATTTGCATCTTCTGCATTGACAGGTGGATTCTTTACCAATAGGCACCAAGGAAACCCTAAGGCATTTTAGCCCCTTTCTAGTTTAAATTAAATGCTCTTATTTTCTTTCATGAGTTATTTTAAAGTTAACTGTAGTGGTATCATTGTGTTTCATTTACAATGAAACATTTAAGAAATTAGTTATTGGAAATTCCTTGGTGGTTCACACTCCACAATTTCATTGCCAAGGGCCCAAGTTCAAGTCCTGTTTGGGGAATTAATCTTCTACAAGCCATATGACACAGTGAAAGCAAAATAATAATAATAAAGAGGAAAAAAAGGGATGGGTTATTTAGTTCACCAGAATATTTTCCTAAGGTTCTCCTTTGGGAAATGTTCAGTTCAGTTCAGTCAGTCATGTCTGACTTTCTGTGAGTGACACCAAGAATTGCACTTCCAGAGCTTGCTGAAACTCACATCAATTGTGTTGGTAATGTCATTCAACCATCTCATCCTCTGTCATTTCTTTGCTCTCCTGTCTTCAATCTTTCTCGGCATCAGGGTCTTTTCCAGTGAGTCAGTTCTCATCAGGAGGCCGAAGTATTGGAGTTTCAGCTACAGCATCAGTTCTTCCAATGAATATTCAGGACTGATTTCCTTTAGGATTGACTGATTTGATCTCTTTGCAGTCCAAAGGACTCTCAAGAATCTTCCCCAACATTACAGTTCAAAAGCATCAATTCTTCAGTGCTCAGCCTTCTTTAAGGTCAAACATTCACATCCATGCATGACTACTGGGGAAACAGTAGTTTTGACTATATGGATCTTTGTCACCAAATAAATATCTTCACTTTTTAATACACTGTCTAGGTTTGTCATTGCTTTTTTCCCATGGAATAAGCATCTTTTAATTTCTTGGCTGCAGTCACCATCCACAGTAATTTTGAGCCCAGAAAAATAAAGTTTCTCACTATTTCCATTGTTTCCCCATCTATTTGCCATGAAGTATGAAATTAAAATAAGCTTACTCCTTGGAAGAAAAGTTATGACCAAAGTAGACAGCATATTCAAAAGCAGAGACATTACTTTTCCAGCAAACATCCGTCTATTCAAGACTATGGTTTTTCCAGTAGTCGTGTATGAATGTGAGAGTTGGACTGTGAAGAAGGCTGAGAGCTGAAGAATTGATCCTTTTGAACTGTGGTGTTGGAGAAGACTCTTGAGAGTCCCTTGGACTGCAAGGAGATCCAACCAGTCCATTCTGAAGGAGATAAGCCTTGGGATTTCTTTGGAAGGAATGATGCTACAGCTGAAACTCCAGTACTTTGGCCAACTAATGCAGAGAGTTGACTCATTGGAAAAGACTCTGATGCTAAAAGGGATTGGAGGAAGGAGGAGACGGGGATGACCAAGGATGAGATGGCTGGTTGGCATCACGGGCTTGGTGGACATGAGTCTGAATGAACTCAGAGAGATGGTAATGAACAGGGAGGCCTGGCATGCTGCGATTCATGGGGTTGCAGAGTCAGTCGCAACTGAGTGACTGAAATGAACTGAAGTGAAATGAATCATGATGGTATGATCACATACCTAGAGCCAGCCAACCTGGAATGTGAAGTCAAGTGGGCCTTAGGAAGCATCACTACGAGCGAAGCTAGTGGAGATGACGGAATTCCAGTTGAGCTATTTCAAATCCTGAAAGATGATGCTGTGAAAGTGCTGCACTCAATATGCCAGCAAATTTGGAAAACTCAGCAATGGTCACCAGACTGGAAAAGGTCAATTTTCATTCCAATCCCAAAGAAAGGCAATGCCAAAGAATGCTCAGTCTACTGCACAATTGCACTCATCTCACATGCTAGTAATGTTCAAAATTCTGCAAGCCAGGCTTCAGCAATACATGAACCACAAACTTCCAGATGTTCAAGCTGGTTTTAGAAAAAGCAGAGGAACCAGAGAGTAAATTGTCAACATCCATTGTATTATTGACAAAGCAAGAAAGATCCAGAAAAAAAAAAAACATCTATTTCTGCCTTATTGACTATGCCAAAGGCTTTGACTCTGTGGATCACAATAAACTGTGGAAAATTTTGAAAGAGATGGGAAAACCAGACCACCTCGTCTGCCTTTAAAGAAACCTGTAGGCAACTCAGGAAGCAACAGTTAGAACTGGACATGGAACAACAGACTTGTTCCAAATAGGAAAAGGAGTATGTCAAGGCTGTATACTGTCATCCTGATTCTTTAACTTATATGCTGCATACATCATGAGAAATGCTGGGCTAGAAGAAGCACAAGCTGGAATCAAGATTGCCGGGAGAAATATCAATAACCTCAGATATGCAGATGACGCCACCCTTATGGCAGAAAGTGAAGAGGCAGTAAGTAGCCTTTTGATGAAAGTGAAAGATGAGAGTGAAAAGTTGGTCTAAAACTCATCATTCAGAACACTAAGATCATGGCATCCAGTCCCATCACTTCATGGCAAATAGATGGGGAAACAGTACAAACAGTGACTGACTTTATTTTCTGGGACTCCAAAATCACTGCAGATGGTGACTGCAGCCATGAAATTAAAAGACACTTACTCCTTGGAAGGAAATTTTTGACCTACCTAGACAGCATATTAAAAAGCAGAGACATTACTTTGTCAACAAAGTCTGTCTAGTCAAGGTGTGAGAATTGGACTGTAAAGAAAGCTGAGTGACAAAGAATTGATGCTTTTGAACTCTGATGTTGGAGAAGACTCTTGAGAGTACCTTGGACTGCAAGGAGATCCAACCAGTCCATCTTAAAGAAAATCAATCCTGGGTGTTCATTGGAAGGACTGATGTTGGAGCTGAAACTCCAATTCTTTGGCCACCTTATGTGAGGAGCTGACTAATTTAAAAGACCCTGATGCTAGGGAAGATTAAGGGCAGGAGGTGAAGTGGATGACAGACAGTGAGATGGTTGGATGGCATCACCACCACAATGCACATGAGTTTGGGTGAACTCCAGGAGCTGGTGATGGATAGGGAGGCCTGATGTGCTGCAGTTCATGGGGTCACAATGAATTGGACTGGACTGAGCAACTGAACTTCAGAGATGTTGCTGTTAAAGTGCTACACTCAGTAAGTCAGCAAATTTGGAAAAGTAACAGTTGCCACAGTACTGGAAAAGGTCAGTTTTCATTTCAATCTCAAAGAAAGGCGACGCCAAAGAATATTTAAACTACAGTATAATTACACTCATTTCACATGCTAGCATGGTAGTGCTAAAAATCCTTATAGCTAGACTTCAACAATATGTGAACTGAGAACTTCTTGATGTGCAAGCTTAACTTAGAAAAGACAACGGAAAGAGAGATCAAATTGTCAACATCTGTTGGTTCACTGAGAAAACAAGAGAATTCCAAAAAAACATCTACTTCCATTTCATTGGCTACACTAAAAGCTTTCACTTTTATTGTTGTGGATCACACTACATACACACACTGTATTGTGTGGATCATAACAAAGTATTGAAAATTCTTAAAGACATAGGGACACCAGATCACCTTACCTGGCTCCAGAGAAACCAATATGCAGGTAAAAAGCAACAGTTAAAACTGAACACAGAGCAATCAGTTCAGTTCAGCTCAGTCACTCAGTTGTGTCTGACTCTGCGACTCCATGAATCGCAGCATGCCAGGCCTCCTTGTCCATCACCACCTCCCAGAGTTCACTCAGACTCAAGTCCATCAAGTCAGTGATGCCATTCAGCCATCTCATCCTCTGTTGTCCCCTTCTCCTCCTGTCCCCAATCCTTTCCAGCATCAGAGTCTTTTCCAGTGAGTCAACTCTTCACATGAGGTGGCCAAAGTACTGGAGTTTCAGCTGTAGCATCATTCCTTCCAAAGAAATCCCAGGGCTGATCTCCTTCAGAATGGACTGGTTGGATCTCCTTGCAGTGCAAGGGACTCTCAAGAGTCTTCTCCAACACCACAGTTCAAAAGCATCAATTCTTCAGTGCTCAGCCTTCTTCACAGTCCAACTCTCACATCCATACATGACCACAGAAAAACCATAGCCTTGATTAGACGGACCTTAGTTGACAAATAATGTCTCTGCTTTTAATATATTATATTATACATGGAGCAATAGACTGGTTCAAAAGTGGGAAAGCAATACAACAATATAGTATATTTAAATTATACATCTTATTAAATTATATGTAGGTACATAATGTGAAATGCCACCCTGGATGAGTCAAAAACTGGAATTAAGATTGAGAAGTGAAAATCAATAACCTCAGATATGCTGATGATACCTCTATAATGGCAGAAAACATTAGAATGACAGAGGAGGAACTTAAGAGTTGCTTGATGAGGGTGAGAAAGGAGACTGAAAAATCTGGCTGAAAACAGCATTCAAAAAACTAAGGTTATGGCATCTAGTCCCATCAGTTCAGTTCAGTTCAGTTCAGTCGCTCAGTCGTCTCCAACTCTTTGCAGCCTCATGAAACGCAGTATGCCAGGCCTCCCTGTCCATCACCAAATCCTGGAGTTTACCCAAACTCATGTCCATCGACACGGGATGCCATCCAGCCATCTCATCCTCTGTCATCCCCTTCTCCTCCTGCCCCCAGTCCCTCCCAGCATCAGGGTCTTTTCCAATGAGTCAACTCTTCGCATGAGGTGGCCAAAGTATTGGAGTTTCAGCCTCAGCATCAGTCCTTCCAATGAACACCCATCACTTCATGGCAAATAGATGAGGAACAGTGGAAATAGTGACAGATTTTATTTTATTGGGCTCCAAAACCACTACAGACAGTGACTGCAGCCACAAATTTAAAAGATGCTTATTACTCCTTGGCAGAAAACCTATGACACACCCAGACAATGCATTAAAAAGCAGAAACATCATTTTGCTTACAGAAGTCTGTATAGTTAAATCTCTGGTGTTTCCGGTAGTCCTGTACAGATACTAGAGTTGGACCATAAGGAAAGCTGAGCACTGAAGAACTGATACTTTGAAATTATCCTGGAGAAGACTCTTTAGGGTTCTTTGGAGTACAAGGAGATCAAACCAGTCAATCCTATGGAAAACCAACCTAGAATGTTAAGAAAGAAATGCTGCTGAAACTGAAGCTCCAATATTTTTGCCACGTGATGTGAAGAACCAACTCACAGGAAAAGGCCATGATGCTGGGAATGATTGAGGGCAGGAAGATAAAGAGGTGACAGGACATGAGATGACTGGAAGGCAGTATTGACTTAATATACATGAATTTGAGCAAACTCCAGGAGATAGTGAAAGCCTGGCATGCTGCAGTCCATAGGGGTGGCAGAGTCAAACATGACTTATCAACTGAACAGTTAGAACAATATGAGTTTATGAATTCTGTTTGTCTTTTCAAAAAAACAGTTTTTTTATTTTATTGATCTTTGCTATTGTTTTCTTTATTTCTATTTTATTTGTTTCTGCTCTCATCTTTACGATTTTTTTTTCTTCTATTAATTTTGGGTTTAATTTTGTTCTTCTTTTTCTAGTTTCTTTAGATTTGATGTTCATTTCAGTTCAGTCACTCAGTCATGTCTGACTCTTTGTGACCCCATGAATTGCAGCAGGCCAGGCCTCCCTGTTCATCACCATTTCTCGGAGTTCACTCAGACTCACGTCCATTGAGTCCGTGATGTCATCCAGCCATTTCATCCTCAGTCATCCCCTTCTCCTCCTGCCCCCAATCCCTTCCAGCATCAGAGTCTTTTCCAATGAGTCAACTCTTTGCATGACTTGGCCAAAGTACTGGAGTTTCAGCTTTAGCATCATTCCTTCCAAAGAAATCCCAGGGTTAATCTCCTTCAGACTGGACTGGTTGGATCTCCTTGCAGTCCAAGGGACTCTCAAGAGTCTTCTCCAACACCACGGTTCAAAAGCATCAATTCTTTGGTGCTCAGCCTTCTTCACAATCCAATACACAATCCTCACATCCATACATGACCACAGGAAAAACCATAGCCTTGACTAGACGGATCTTAGTCTGCAAAGTAATGTCTCTGCTTTTGAACATACTATCTAGGTTGGTCATAAGAGTAAGCGTCTTCTAAGTTCATGGCTGCAATCACCATCTGCAGTGATTTTGGAACACAAAAAAATAAAGTCTGAACAGAATGGGAACAACTAGAGATCTCTTCAAGAATATTAGAGATATCAAGGGAACATTTTATGCAAAGATGGGCTCGATAAAGGACAGAAATGATCTGAACCTAACGGAAGCAGAAGATAAGAAGAAGAGGTGGCAAGAATACACAGAAAAACTGTACAAAAAGATCTTCATGACCCAATCATGATGATGTGATCACTAATCTAGAGCCAGACATCTTGGAATGTGAAGTCAAGTGGGCCTTAGAAAGCATCACTATGAACAAAGCTAGTGGAGGTGATGGAATTCCAGTTGAGCTATTTCAAATCCTGAAAGCACTGTGAAAGTGCTGCACTCAATATGCCAGCAAATTTGGAAAACTCAGCAGTGGCCACAGGACTGGAAAAGGTCAGTTTTCATTCCAATTCCAAAGAAAGGCAATGTGAAAGAATGCTCAAACTACCGCACAATTGCACTCATCTCACATGCTAGTAAAGTAATGCTCAAAATTCTCTAAGCTAGGCTTCAGAAATATGTGTGAACTGCAAACTCTTTGATGTTCATGCTGGTTTTAGAAAAGACGGAGGAACCAGAGATCAAATTGCCAACATCCGCTGGATCATGGAAAAAGCAAGAGAGTTCCAGATTTGATGTTAGGTTGTTTATTTGAGGTGTTTCTTGACAGGAGATTATATTACTCTAAACTTCCCTAGTAGAACTCCTTTTGCTGCATCACATAGATTTTGTACCATTTTGTTTTCATGGTCATTTGCTTCTAAGCATTTTCTTTTCTTTCTTTTTAACTACTTCCTTCATTTATTTAGTGATCTCTTGGTTATTTAGCATTGTATTGTTTGACTTTTATGTATTTGCATTTTTATGCCCCCGACATTGAGTTCTATTATCATAGCATTGCAGAAAGAAAAGATGCTTGAAAAAAATTCAGTTTTCTTAAATTAATTGTGGTTTGATTTGTGACCCAAGATGTGAACTATTCTGAAGAATGTTCTATAGCACTTGAGAAGAAAATGTATTCTGTCACTTTGGGGAGGAATGTCTTAAAATATCAATTAAGTCTATTTGCTGTGGGCATTCTCACCTGTGCTCAGTCTTATAAGACTGTTTGAGACCCCAGACTCTGCCAATTTTCCAGGCAAGAATACTCGAGTGCGGTTGTCATTTCCTTCTCCAGGGAATCTTCCCAAGCCAAGGTTTGAACATTGGTTTCCTGCATTAGCAAGCAAATTATTTGTCACTTGAGCAAACTGGATAACTATGTCATGTAAAACTTGTGTTTTCCCATTTATTTTATTTTTGGTTGACATGTTCATTGGTGTAAGTGATGTGTTAAAGTCCCCATTACTATTTTCCCTTTTATAGTTGTTACTGTTTATCTTATGTATTGAATTCCTCCTATGTTGGTTGCATAAATATTTAAAAAAAATTTATCTTCTTCTTGGATTGATATTATGATCATTAATTATGCAGTAGTTTTCCTTGTCAATTATTTTAAGATCTTTTCTGATATATATCACTCATCCCTGGCATTGCTACTTCACTTTTCTTTTGATTTCTACTTGCATCAAATATAATTCCCATCTCCTGTATTTCATTCTATGTGTGTACCTAGGTCCAAACTGCATATATGTAGCATATATATGGGTCTTATTTTTTGTATCCATTCAATAGGTCTAAGATCATTAAATCAGCTGATAATTAAATGGAGCTTCCCTTGTAGTTTATTTGTTGGTTTTCCCTTGATACTTTTAATATTTTTCTTTTTATTTAATTTTTGTTAGTTTGATTAATACATGTTTCAACATATTTCTCCTTGGCATTATCATGTGTGGGGCACTCTGTGCTTCTTGGATTTCATTGACTGTGTCCTTTCCCATGTTAGAGACATATTCAACCATAATTTCTCCAATATTTGTTTCAAGTCCTCATCTAATTTTGTCTAACTGTAGTCTATGGGGTTGCTAAGAGTCGGACACGACTGAGCAACTTCATTTTCACTTTTCACTTTCATGCATTGGAGAAGAAAATGGCAACCCACTCCAGTGTTCTTGCCTTGAGAATCTCAGGGACGGGGCAGCCTGGTGGGCTGCCATCTATGGGGTCGAACAGGGTCAGACATGACTGAAGCAACTTAACAGCAGCAGCAGCAGCATGGTCTGCTTTCCTAGGGCACAGGGTCATATTTCCTTCTTACTTCAGTTGTCTTTCCTGAACAAATGAGTTTGCTCCTGGAGCTTCTGAAATCATCCTGGTAGGAGGGACTTGATATAACTCCAGAAATACCTGATGAAAGAGAGTCATTTCCTAGGCAGGTTGATAAGAAGTCTAGGGGTCCCCAAGGAGAGAGGAGTCCGGAATTCTCAAGGAGGAAGAAAATGAAGAAGGAAGTAAAATGTTTCCCAGGGAGTTGAATACTAGGTCAGCTTTACTGGGACAGAAAGCCCCAAAATTTTAAAGGGAACAATGGATACCAGGTGTGTCACTGCACTGTTTGCTCTGCAACCTAAGAAACAGGATCTAGCTCTAGGAAACAGGGACTCGACGCTAACTGCAAATTGTCACCAATGGTTACATAAACCTTACCTGCCTGCCCACCAATCATGCGCTGCCGAGTAGCCTCCCCCTCCTCCCCTGCACAATAGGATAAAAGGCTCCCAAAGCGGGTGTTCGGGGCTCCCCACCTTCGATTGGCTTGGTGGGGGCCCGGATCCAAAATTGCCAATAAACTGTTTTTCTCTGAACTCCGACTGGTGGTCTCTATTGGCAGCTAGTCTCTAACACCTGATCTCTGATAAGCACAGCTGAGTCTTTTCCCTCTGAAAGGCAGGGACACATCAGGTGGTTTGTTTGGGGGCCTGTGAGCTTAATATGACATTAGGCACCCTGTCTGATTGGTGGGGCTATATTCCTGTCTTGCTGGTGGTTTGGCAAGAGGTACCCAGCACGGAAACCTGCCAGCAGTTGTATGAACAAGCATCTTGTTACTGCTATGAATACTTCTGGGAGCACATGCACTGATTAATATCCCTAGTCCAGGAAATCTCTGCCAGTCCAGTGTCCTGTAACAGCACTCCCACCCTGGATGCCCAAGCCTGACCTCTCACTGGGGACTCAAGTACCCATAACCTGCACCAGGTGGCAGGAAAAATAAAAAAAAAATAAAAAGAAAAGAGATAGATTCCACCCAGGACAAATAGAGAAAACATCAGCAAACAAATAGCAAGAAAAAACAGTAATATGACCACACAGAAAGGATAAAACAAATAAGTGACAACAGTAAAAAAGATAAAAACAGGACAAACAAAAAAAATCCATGAGAACAAACAATTTAAAAAATGAGAACAAGCAATAAGGACTAAACTAACAAAGACCAAAAAACAAAACAAAAAAAAAAGGTAAAGAAAACTAAACTAAAAACTGAAAGTAAGCAACAAAAGAAAATAGAATATGAAAACCAATAAAAAGGAAATAAAAAACAACAAAAACATGAAAAAAACAGAAAAAGTAAAAATAGAAAATAAATAAAATAAATAAAATGTATATTAAAATATGAATATAAAAGTAATAAAAATAATACCATCAACAACTGAACAAAATGAAACAAGCAAAAAAAAAAATGTTTTAAGAACATTTTCCTCTGGCCTCTATTGTCAGTGTTCTTGCTTCCACCGTGATCCAGAGTCAATCCCTGCCTCCCCAGGAAGCCTTCTAATAACTCTAGGCAAGTCTCTGGACCTGTTATGGGCAATGTGGGACCAGGTCATTCTCTGATCTGACCCATTTTTTGTGTGTTTTCATTCCCTAAGTACACTGCTTTGGAAGGTAGACCGGTCTCAATTGTGGGAATAATCATTATCTATTCAGATACTCAACATATGCAAGGTTTACTAAGCCAGTCTTGGAGAATTAATACCCAGCTTGTGCAACTGCATGAACAGATTTCTACTCCTCTTCCTTAGTTGTACTGCCCCAGGCTCAGCTTTAGTTTTTACCCCACCTCTCTGTTACCCTTAAGCATCTGTCCCATGGCTAGGTGAGATGGAACAGAAGCAGAGGCTGCTTGCAGCATGTTTACTTACTCAGACCAGGATAAACATGAGTTGCCTATTGAGATGGGGACTGGTAGGCAGTTGTAACCAAGTGTAGTGGCTCACTCTGGTGGAAATTCCTCCCAGTGACCAAGGAGGCAGGATCTGATGTGTGGAGATAGTGATCATCCTACACTCCACATACCTCTCATTAGTGGCAGATGCTTTCCAGGCAGATCTTGATTTATCTATAGGCATTCCTGGCCATGCATCCCCTCCTCCCATCCACACTGCTCTATCCTTACAGCCAAGAGTGCTCATTTTCCTGGATCAGTTCTTCCAATCCCATGCATTTTTTAACACTCAGCCCTCACCAGCATCAGAGAACTCTCATCCCAGGCAAGGACACCTAGGGCTAATTCCCACATAGTTTTAGGGATGGACAACAGTGAGGGCCTCTGGAGTCCTCTTAAGGCAGCAGAGACCCAGGTTTGTGGGGCAAGTGGACCACTGCTAAGAAGGGGGCACAACCCACTGCCTGTGATTGCCAAAGAAACTGGCTAGTTGGGGAAGGATTTGTAATAGCAGCTCTACCTTTGGGTGCTACTCAACAATGACTCCTTGCTTTTTCTTCCACAGACTTTTCTGGTTGTGGAACTCCTTACTGCTGTGGCTTCAGGTTTTCTGAAGCCAGTTGCTGTCTATCCTTGCCTGAGTCTGTGCTCCAAGCCCCAGTTTCTAGCATCCAGTCCTCCTTCACAACAGGTGACTCAGGACAGTCTAGAGTCCACAGTGTTGTGGCAAAGACATGTATGCAGTTCTTACTTTGTTCTGCCTTCCACAAGCTGCTGTCTTCTCCTTTGATCCACTGAAAGTCCTTATCAGTCCAAGTTGATTTTCCCACTGTGTAAGAATGTTCTGGATGTGGAGAATCTCAGCTTCCCACCAGGGTTTGTTGGTTCCTCCTTTGATTCTTCTTCCTTTTGTCTTACCCTGTTGTGAAGGGATTTCTCTTGTCCTTTAAGGTGTTTGAAGTCTTCCACTGGTGTTCAGCAGGTGCTCTATGAAAATTGTTCCAAATTTGTAGATGTGTTCTTAATGTACATATGAAGAGAAACAAATTCTGCATCCTTCTATTCCTCCATCTTGACTCTTCCCTGACCAATCTTCTTTAAAAAGGAGAGAGTAGAGTGCAAGTATTAGAATAGATGTCTCATTAAATAAAGTAAGTGGTGCAGGCACAAGAATGAAGTGGAGATACAAAAATAAAAGAGTGCAAAAAAAAGAGAAGTAGAGTAAAAGAATAATGTAAAATTGATATCAAGTGTCTCTTGATTTGGTATCTTTATTTGAGAACTACTTAAAAATTCTCTATATGCTTCACTAACCCAATTACACACGTGTAGAAGAAGCAGACACAATCTTCTTTCAGTGAATGATTATTATCACAACAGAACCCAAGCATAATTAATCCATTTCACAATTGATGAACAATCCTAGTAATCAAATAAAGCCCTCTATATGTTTTCAGTACATCCAGCAAAAGCTATTATGAGAGATAACATATAAAAAATGGATTGGAAAATTATCTCTGGATTTTTTTTTAATTCCTTTACCAAGAGTTAGGAGGAAGAATTCTAAACCATTTTATCCTATCAGTGGGCTGCATTGACTAAAATGGTACTGGAATAGTCAAATGTCTTCTGAACCCAATGTAGGTAAATGTGTGCACATGTGAATGGAAAAATTTAAGTCTCTACTCCCCCTCACTTTTTTGATAATTATGGATTATTGGTTTTCTATCTCCCACTTATTCTGCATTTTGGAGCAAATCTAAATCTATAGAGTGCCATTTACAATATACAACTTCAGTCAGAGAACATTTCTCTAGGTAGTAGACAATATACAGGTGGTAGGAGGAATATACATTGCTAATTTTTCAGCAATGCCACATCTGTTATCTCTGGTATATTTTAGATTATATTTAATGAAATGATCTGACAATATAACTATATTTTCTTTCTCCCTCCCATCTTCTCTTCCTTCTTTTCTTCCTTTAAGAAATATATTGCAAACACTACATGATTCATTTAGAAAATAGCTTTTGGAATACAGCTTATATAGAATTATTTGTTAAATTATTTCCCTATATATATTTTTAATGTCAATGCTGCATTCTCCCTCTGTATAAATCTGTCATAGGACATTCAAGAGTCAAAATAGGTAAAGATTTTTTGGGAAAAATTTATATAAATTTTATAAATATATTTTGTGCTTTCCCATAAATAAGAACCATTTCTACATTTTTCTATTTTGACTCAAATATATTTTACTTTTTACATTTTTTAAAATTTTATTTTTACTTTATTCTACTTTACAGTGCTGTATTGGTTTTGCCATACATTGACATGAATCAGCCACAGGTGTACATAATCTCCCAATCCTGAAACCCCCTCCCACCTCTCACCCCATATCATCTCTCTGGATCATCCCCGTGCACCAGCCCCAAGCATCCTGTATCCTGTATCAAACATAAACTGGCGCTTCGTTTCTTACATGATAATATACATGTTTCAATGCCATTCTCCCAAATCATCCCATCCTTTCCCTCTCCCTCAGAGGCCAAAAGTCCATTCTATACCTCTGTGTCTCTTTTGTTGTCTCACATACAGGGTCATCATTACTATCTTTCTAAATTCCATATATATGTGTCAGTATAATGTATTGGTGTCTTTCTTTCTGGTTTACTTCACTTTGTATAATCGGCTGCAGTTTCATCCATCTCATTAGAACTGATTCAAATTTATTCTGTTTAAGGGCTGAGTAATACTCCTTTGTGTAAAAGCATTATTATTTTTATAAACATCTGAAACCATGCATATTTATTCTTACATTACAAAAAATATTTGTTGAATTACTATTATGTATCTAGATTCTAATTAACATCTGAAAATAGCTGGGCATGCAAAACAGTACCTGAAGATATACAGAAATATGTAAAGTGAAATGTTTACATATGATAATTCATGTATACACAGAATATTTGGGGAGGAAAACTTTGTGTAAGTGTTATTGAAAAGATGGAAAGAATTCCACATAAATGATTAATATTAAAACTTGGAATTTCAAGGTGAGCTGGAGAATATCAAAGAATAAAAGGCAGTAGGTAAGAGTAGGTCATGTGAAGAACAATAAGCATTAGCAACCTAGAAGGGAAGGCAGCTTGACGTATTCATTCATCTAGCAAGCAATGGCACCCCACTCCAGTACTCTTGCCTGGAAAATCACACGGACGGCAGAGCCTGGTAGGCTGCAGTCCATGGGATCGCTAAGAGTCGGACACGGCTAAGCGACTTCACTTTCACGCATTGGAGAAGGAAATGGCAACCCACTCCAGTGTTCTTGCCTGGAGAATCCCAGGGACAGGGGAGCCTGGTGGGCTGCCATCTGTGGGTTCACACAGAGTCGGACACTACTGAAGCGACTTAGCAGCAGCAGCAGCAGCAAATAGTTACTGATACCACGGACTACATAATATAAAGACATTCTTTCAAGCACTGGAAATATGGCAGTGAACAATAATGTAAAAATGTTCACCAATATCGAGCTTGCATTCTAGTAGGCTTGCATTGATATTTATCTGTGAAGGGAATGGATGATATTCTAAAGAGTTTCATCTAATAGAAAATTAGAAGCTATTGGAGTTTTATTAAGTTTGTGAATGATATGATTGGATTCACACACAAAAGCAATAACGTGTGTGTCAGGTGGGGGTGGGGCTTAAAACAACAAATACAACTACATTTTTTTTTTTCTTTAAACTAAACAAGAAAATGCAGATTTTATATTTAATGCAACATTTACCTTTTCTGATGGTAAGTTTCCCCCTCAAACATCAATATTTCTGTGTAATATGCTGTCTTTCTTGGACTTATTAATATACTTTTAATTTTTTCATTCTTTTAAATTTCTTGTAGAAGATGTCTCTGACATCAAATTTTCTTATTTTTTTCTTCATGTGATAATGTCTTAATTTTCACTTTATTTGTGAAAAGTTTTTTTTTTTTTTAACTGAATGTAGATTTTAGAGTAGAAATTTATTTTACCCTTTTAAAAACACTATATTTGTTTTATTAAAGTTTCCCACCATTTTACAAACACCATGATTTCTGAGTTAAAATCTACTATAATTTTAATTTTTGTCCCTTTTCTTTATTTATTTATTTTTTTAACCTTGGCTTTCCAACCAGTTAATTTTATGTAAATAAGTTTAAGTACCTTTTAACTTATTCTGTTCATGTTTATTAAATTTTCAGCCTACAAATATATGTCACTTTGAAAAATCTGAGAACATTTTGATTATTTCTTCAAATATTCTTTCTAATCAAGTCTTTTATAACTTGTTCCCTATTATTCATTAGACATTTTGATAGTTTCCCATATGTCCCTAAGAATGTTATTTTGATTTTAATATATTTGTTTATTTTTTCTGAACTTTGTCATTTTAATAGATGAACAATGAAAGATAAGGAAATACAGAACAATATAAAGCAGCATGGGACAAAATTAAAGCAAAGATAGAGTATGCAGAGGGTGGGAAATATATCAGAGAAGTGTTTAAAATATGTAATATATAAAACTCGGGGACTAATGAAATCACTCTGCATAAGAGTAGATAAACATGAATTTGTTGTTTCTAACTGAAGTTATTAAACATTTTAAATTTGGAGAGCAAGGAGTGTGTGCAAAATATTTAAACTGAAGTATAAAGAATAAAGTACAGATCGGGGTGAATATGGAGGAAGGCCAAGTGGTGAACTATAAAGCCGAAATACTGATTTGCTTGAAATCTAAAATTCAGGAAGAAAGGTCAAGTTGGATTCAGCAGGAGGCATCTAATGTGTGTAGTAGTTGAAATTTTGGAGATAGATTTTATATGAAACAGATGCAAAGATATTAGTGATTTTAAAAGCAAGATATTTAGATGAAGTCATTAGAAACTGCTTATTATAATTACTATCAACACTATAATGTTGAACTTGTCATTGGCCTGGTTATTAGATCAAAAATTTGTGATTGGAAAAAGAAAAAAAAAATGTAAATCCAAGCATAAACAACACTAAAGTTTATTCCAAATTATTTTTCATACACAAGAAATAAGAGAAGGGTCTCTAAAATAATTTGTGATTCAAAAATTTTTGTTGCACAAATGGTGAACTGGTGAATTAACTGTGATATCTCACATTTTGAATCTGTAAATAAATAAATATCATAGTTGTTTATATGTGTCCAATATTAGGCTGGGCCCTGGAGTACTCTTCCATTTCATTTATTTATCACATCTGAGCACTGCTCACCAACCTCGGAATTGATGGTTTGAAGCCTGAATACATCAGTTTTTGTATTAAATGAACCTTGAAAATGGTTTACAACTTCATCTGCAGATTGTGCTCTGTATGGTGCTATGAATTTAGATTTTAGCTTTTTGAAAGAATAAGTTATAAACCAACTTGGAAGTTGAGTAGAAGACAATATTATGATTAAGATTTTCAGTACTTTCCACAAAAACAGGATTGATGTCTCCATTATGACACAGTGCCACAAATACAGCTGTTTACTGGAGACTGTTATGTTCTCTTTAGAGCTAGACATTCAGTAATGATCTGAAGGCCTGTAATTTTGAGAACAATTCATGGGCTTCCTCTCAGGCTATAAACATTTCATTTACTTGTGTGTCAATAGATCAATTGGTATAATTGCAGAGGAAGCGGTTTACTCTCCCTTCCTGTGAGTGAAAACAGCTGGCATGCTTAGATGCCTACTTCAGGGAAGGCCTTCAGAAGAACAGAAATGCCCCGGGAGTAGGGGTGGGGGGGTGGGGGGAAGGGGAAACAAAGAGTAGTAGTCTACTACATTCGTTTCAAATTATTCAGGAGTCACATCTATGCAGGGGGAAAAAAAAAAAAAGCAAGAATTTCTATCACTTGAATTTGGTAAAATTTAACCTTTCTCCATGAACATCAATTTGGTTGTCCTGTCTATTTCCTCACAGAGTTCAAGCACTTAGAATAAATAGGTTTATGTGTTTGCCTTGATGGAGAGAAATTAATGGAGACTCCAGGAAAGGCAGCATTTCTATATTCAACCAGTCTGTGTGTGTGTGTGTGTGTGTGTGTGTGTGTTGAAGGGAAAAAAAATCCCAAAGTGCTGACAATAGAATCATTCAAAACCTTTCCACTCTAAAGCACA
The DNA here is from genome assembly GCA_917880005.1 of Nanger dama. Lineage (NCBI taxonomy): Eukaryota > Metazoa > Chordata > Mammalia > Artiodactyla > Bovidae > Nanger > Nanger dama. Next base: position 2,503,424 of record CAKJTW010000045.1, read on the forward strand.
GTCAAAATCATGTCTCTCACTACCAGCCATACTTAACTAAAATTACAATAATAATATAGCCTTAAGGGCCTTGGAGCTGCAAAAATTTTACAGTCTGAAATTTTCCCTTTCATAAATTATAATTTATAAACTAATGCTTTCATACATTTGTCTCTGTATACTTGGGCTTTATTTTATCTGCAGCAAACATGCATCACTTTTGTAACTGGAATAAAAGTTTTAGCCTGTCTTCTAACTTTTCATCAATAATTTAATATAATAAAATATTTTTTTCATTATGACCAGTGATCTCAAAATCCAAAGAATATTCACAGGGTCACAGTTCACAAGATTGCAGGGATTCAAGATGTAAGAATAACCTGATTGTATGCAAAGAGCAGTATGTTATTATGATTGGAATTGGAATCCAATTTTCTACTTAAATAAGATACAAAGATTGCTGTGCTTTCTCCTTCCCTTCTTCCTCTTCCTCAGTTTCCTTCCATATAGAATCAGAATTCCTGGAGTAAACCTTTTTAACAGTTATGGTAAATCATGAAAGGATGTTATTTATTAATTTAACAGTAAGTAGTTATTGAGTTAATGCTCAAAATTCTCCAAGCCAGGCTTCAGCAATACGTGAACCATGAACTTTCAGGCAGGGGAATCAGAGATCAAATTGCCAACATCTGCTGGATCATGGAAAAAGCAAGACAGTTCCAGAAAAACATAGATTTCTGCTTTATTGACTATGCCAAAGCCTTTGACTGTGTGGATCACAATAAATTGTGGAAAATTCTGAAAGAGATAAGAATATCAGACCACCTGACCTTGAGAAACCTATATGCAGGTCAGGAAGCAACGGTTAGAACCTGGCATGGAACAACAGACTGGTTCCAAAGAGGAAAAGGAGTACGTCAAGGCTGTATATTGTCACCCTGCTTATTTAACTTCTATGCAGAGTACATCATGAGAAACGCTGGGCTGGAAGAAGCACAATCTGGGAGAAATATCAATAACCTTATATATGCAGATGACACCACCTTTATGGCAGAAAGTGAAGAGGAACAAAAAGCTTCTTGATGAAAGTGAAAGAGGAGAGAGAAAAAGTTGGCTTAAATCTCAACATTCAGAAAGCGAAGATGATGGCATATAGTCCCATCACTTCATGGCAAATAGATGGGGAAACAGTGGAAAGAGTGTCAGACTTTATTTTGGGGGCTCCAAAATCACTGCAGATGGTGACTGCAGCCATGAAATTAAAAGACGCTTACTCCTTGGAAGAAAAGTTATGACCAACCTAGATAGTATATTCAAAAGCAGAGACATTACTTTGCTGACTAAGGTCTGTCTAGTCAAGGCTATGGTTTTTCCTGTGGTCATGTATGGATGTGAGAGTTCGACTGTGAAGAAAGCTGAGAACCAAAGAATTGATGCTTTTGAACTGTGGTGTTGGAGAAGACTCTTGAGAGTTCCTTGGACTGCAAGGAGATCCAACCAGTCCATTCTGAAGGAGATCAGCCCTGGGATTTCTTTGGAGGGAATGATGCTGAAGCTGAAACTCCAGTACTTTGGCCACCTCATGCGAAGAGTTGACTCATTGGAAAAGAATCTGATGCTGGGAGGGATTGGGGGCAGAAGGAGAAAGGGACGACAGAGGATGAGACGACTGGATGGCATCATTGACTCAATGGACATGAATCTGAGTGAACTCCAGGAGTTGATGATGGACAGGGAAGCCTGACGTGCTGCAATCAGTGGGGTCACAAAGAGTCGGACGTGACTGAGCAACTGAACTAAACTGAACTGAGTTATTGAGTTCTTACTAGATGCCAAACACTGTGCTGCAAAATGTCTTAGAAAAATTTTGGTTTTGTATTGAAAGTATATGTAACTGGCTGAGAATATATACTGCCCATGAAGGCAGTTCACATTTCAAATGTGCTGATTCTGAACAGGAAGGAAGGATTGGGGGAGGGAGAATAACTAAGATTCAGACATTAAACTATTGGAATAATATACTATTCAAAAATATAATGAATAATACAATATGAATTTATACTTGGAAACATTCAAATTCATTTTAAACACAAATTTTAGAGAGCAAAGGACTGCAGAATATTTGTTTTGGTGACATGGAGTTTGAATGTCTAAGGAACTTTGTGTTTGTACTCTTCTCCTTTCCCATTCTTTTAAACTGAATATGCCTTAGAAAACCAAAGCCAACCTGAAATTCAAATCCATGAATATGATCAGGAAAACACTGGTCAAAACATATTTTTTCCACCCCTAGTCTCCATATGTTCACCAACATGTGCCATGGCAAGCTCAACACCTTTTCAATTCACCTTCTTCCTTCCCCACTTGCCTACAACAGCCTATTTGTAATTTTATCTTCCTCAAAGACAACAATTATCTACACTCTTTCCAACTGGTGGAAATATTCCAGATATTCTCCATCACTAATGTGTTGGCAAGAGATTCAGATTTAAAAATTTAGAGACATTTTAAACAGCAAGTAAGAACTAAGTGTCAAGAGTAGCATTTTCACATGTAGCATCTGTTCTGTCACCAGGGCACATTAATATCACCATCATACAGTAATACAAGGTATAGTTTTGAGAGGCAAGGTAAGATGACACCTTCTAGGTCACACACCACTCAAGATTTTCTGTAATTAATGTCTTTTTTCCCCCAAAGGACAAAAAGATGCAAGCTGAAGTCAAAACAAGGGTTGCCATAGTGAGATTATAATGAACATCACAGAATAGTTTGCAAGAAATAGAGCAAGGCTTATAAAACAGTTTTCAGTGATTTCTCTCCCTCTTTTGTCTTCCTGTTTTCTGCTCCAAAAATTATCTTCTACCTTTCTTTCTTTCTCCATCAGTTGAGTTCAGTTCAGTCGCTCAGTCATGTCTGACTCTGTGACCCCACTGACTGCAGCATGTCAGGGTTCTCTGTCCATCACCACCTCCCAAGCACAAACTCATGGTCCTTCCAGTTGGTGATGCCATCTGACCATCCCATCCTCTGTCGACCCTTTCTCCTACCTTCATTCATTACCAGCATCAGGGTGTTTTCCAATGAGTCAGTTCTTCACATCAGGTGGCCAAAGTATTGGAGCTTCAGCCTCAGCATCAGTCTTTCCAATGAATATTCAGGGCTGATTTCCTTTAGGATTGATTGGTTTGATCTCCTTTCAGTCGAAGAGACTCTCAAGAGTCTTTTCTAACACCACAGTTCAAAAGCATCAATTATTTGGCACTCAGCTTACTTTACAGTCCAACTCTCACATCTATAATTGACTACTGGAAAAAACATAGTTTAATTGAATGGACCTTTGTCAGTGAAGTAATGCCTCTGCTTTTTAATATGCCATCTAGTTTGGACATAGTTTTTCTTCCAAGGAGCAAATGTCTTTTAATTTCATGGCTGCAGTCATCATTTGCAGTGGTTTTGGAGCCCCCAAAATAAAGTCGTTCACTGTTTCCCCCATCTATTTGCCATGAAGTGATGGGACTGGATACTATTATTTTCATTTTCTGAATGTTGAGTTTTAGGTCACCATTTTTACTCTCCTCTTTGCTTTCGTTTAAGAGGTGCTTTAATTCTTCTTCGCTTTCTGCCATAAGGATGGTGTCATCTGTGTACCTGAAGTTATTGGTATTTCTCCCAGCAATCTTGATTTCAGCTTGTGCTTCATCAAGCCTGGCGTTTCACATGATGTACACTGCATATAGGTTAAATAAGCAGGGTGACAATATACAGCCTTGAGATAGTCCTTTCCTGATTTGGAACAAGTCTGTTGTTCCCTGTCCAGTTCAAACTGTTGCTTCTTGACCTGCATACACATTTCTCAGGAGAGAAGTAAGGTGGTCTGTTATTGTCATCTCTTTAAGAATTTTCCACAGTTTGTTGTGCTCTTTCTGCTTTCTTGCTCTATTTATTTCTCTGTACACTGGCTTTCTCTACAACAGTTTTAGTTTCTGTACCTTTCAGTCTCAGCTAGCCTTTAACTTTGTTTCATTATAGCAATGACTATTTCCCTAAATACAACACTCTGAGACATAACGTTCTAAATTTACATTTTAGAAACAAAACCTGATATCCTTATCCCAACTTCATCCCCAAAATGAGAACCTACACTCAGTAGGAAGTTGTCACAGAACTGAAGCTGTCCAGATAGGCGCGTCATGTCAGTGTAGGCTGCTGCCGGAGCACTGTTTTAATGAAAGGACTATGGAGGGAATGCAGCTGTTAACTGCAGTGCCATAATCAGGCCAACTGTCTTCTGATGTCAGCCTTGTGTTCTTTGACCACTGCTTCAGCCTGAGGAGTCATCTCTGGATTCTCACAACACTTTGTAAAGCTGAATGCCTAGAAACTGTAGATGCTGACACAGAAATTACAGAGGGCTTCCAAGGAGACCTTAATGGTAAAGGACCCACCTGTCAATGCAGGACACATAGGAGATTTGGGTACGATCCCTGGGTTAGGAAGATCCCCTGTAGGAGGAAATGGCAACTCACTTCAGTCTTGACTGGATAATCCCATGGACAGAGGAGTCTGACACACTATGGTCTATAAGATTGCAAAAAAATCAGACACCACTGAAGTGACTTAGCACATAGCATGACATAATGTTGGTTCTTGTGGTGACTTTGTATTGAATTAGGCACACATTAGCAGGTCATGGATATACCCTAATCTTTTCATCTGAAAGTCAGCTTTTGGTTGAGTGTCATCTAAAACGTGCTTGAGCCAAGCCACTATGTAGAACTAGATAGGGATACAGAGAGATGAAGGGAAGGAAGATTTTAATATTTGATTAAGTATAAGTTCATTTCAGTTCAGTCGCTCAGTAGTGTCTGACACTTTGCGACCCCATGAATTGCAGCATGCCAGGCCTCCTTGTCTATCACCAACTCCCAGAGTTACTCAAACTCATGCCCATCCACTCAGTGATGCCATCCAGCCATCTCATCCTCTGTCGTCCCTTTCTCTTCCTGCCCCCAATACCTCCAAGCATCAGAGTATTTTCCAATGAGTCAACTCTTCGCATAAGGTGGACAAAGTATTGGAGTTTCAGCTTCAGCATCAGTCCTTCCAATGAACACACAGGGCTGATCTTTAGAATTGACTGGTTGGATCTCCTTGCACGCCAAGGAACTCTCAAGAGTCTTCTCCAACACCACAGTTCAAAAGCATCAATTCTTTGGCACTCAGCTTTCTTCACAGTTCAACTTTCACATCCATACATGCCCATGAAAAACCATAGCCTTGACTAGATTAAGTGTAAAGGAACACATTTTGATCTTGGAACTAAGAGAACAAGGAAATGAAAACACATCCTTCCATATGACTGTCACTCTGTGTAGTTCCCAAATAATTCAGTAAAAATAGATAAAAATTAAAAATATGTATATTAAAGCAGAAGCTGTACCAAGAGAATGGAAAGTTCAAATGCAGAGATGAGACTTTTCCCTCTGTCCTTACTCCAGGACTTTATCAGATTAAAAATATTTTATTAACTTAACTCCTCTTTTTCAGTGTTTCCTTACTGTAATTCAGGACTAGAAAAGCAAACTTTTAAGATGTAATCTCTCTCTTTTTCTTTCTCTCTTTCTCTCTATTTTTTTCCCCTCCCTCAGAGCTCAGGTATTTTTCCTTTCCCTTTTCTCCTTCTTCACACTCTAGAATCTTCACAGAAATTCATCCAGTTTGCCAGTTTGCCATTTTGCCCTGTAATTTGGGCTGACAAATACTGCAGAGTTCTAAGTGCCATCTAATTTATTTTCTCCTCTGCATCATTCCCTCTTCTATTTACTTAATATTTTGAATATTTATAATCTGGTAAGATATCTATAAATTTATTAAACCTCTATGATGTTTTTTAAATTTTACTTTGCTTTAAAAAATGTTATTTTATGTTTTCCTTTCAGATTCTAATTTTTTTAATAGTTCCTCAGGGCTCTCATTATTTGGATCTCCTGCTGACTTAATCTTCTCTAAAGTAGAGTTCTTGGAATTTCTTTGGCCTAAGTGGGCACCTTAATCACTGGCCTACTCTTAAAGAGTTTAAGGTAGAGCCTTTTTCAATAGAACTGTTGCTTAAATTACCGTCACATCAATAAAGAAACTGCATCTGGTCCCCTCTGTTGAAAACAATTTTCCCTCTGCCAGCAGCTCAGCTTTGTGGTCACAGAAGAGAAAGCCCTGCAGGAAATGAAGGATGTCAGCAACAAGAACAAAACCTTGTGGACACCATCTGATGTGGAGATGTCACTTTGATAGTAGGCTCCGCACAAGGACATGGCAGAGTGTACATCAGCCTTCTAGGGTCATGACATTTTCTAGCCAACAGTAATCTGAGTCTTCCGTGAATCAACTGGGACACATAAAGAGTAACTAATCCTACATGTCTTTCTTAGATTTTTTTTTAACAAGTTTACATTGTATACTATTGTTTACTGATCTGCTATATATTCTTTCCTTTCCTCTTTCTGGTAGTTGTTCAATCCCTAAGTTATTTCCAACTGTTTGTGATCTCATGAACTGCAACACACAAGGCTTCCCTTTCCTTCACTATCTCCTAGAGTTTTTCAAACTCATACGCATTGAGTTGGTGATGTCATCCAACCGTCTCATCCTCTGTTGCCATTCTTTCCTTTTGCCTTCAGATTTTCACAGCATCAGGGTCTTTTCCAATGAGTTGGTTCTTTACATCAGGTGGCCAAATTATTGGAGCTTCAGTTTCAGTCTTAATCCTTCCAATGAATATTCAGGACTGATGTCCTTTAGTATTGACTGGTTTGATCTCCTTGCTGTCCAAGAAACTCAAGAGTTTTCACTATCACCACAATTTGAAAGCAGCAATTGATGGCACTCAGCCTTCTTCGTGGTCCAACTCTCACATCCATATGTAACTAATGGAAAAAATCATAGCTTTGACTATGCAGACCTTCATCAGCAAAGTGATGTCTCTCCTTTTTAATATGCTGTCTAGGTTTGTCATAGCTTCTGTTCCAAGGAGCTTATACATAGGAATGTATTAGAGATCCTCATTCATACAAACTTCGTTTTACCTTAGTGCTAGTAGAACAGAGCCTTTTTCATTTTTTAAGAATGGACTTATTTTAGATAAGAGATGCATGTATATTATCATATGTGAAACAGATCACCAGCCCAGGTTTGTCTCATGGAAGAAGATGCTCAGGGCTAGTGCATTGGGATGACCAGAGGGATAGGATGGGGAGGGAGTTGGGAAGGGGGTTAAGGATGGGGAATACATGTACACCCATGGCTGATGTCAATGTATGGCAAAACCTACTACAATATTGTAAAGTAATTAGCTTCTAATATATATATATATATATACATATAAATACATATGAAAAATCTTTCCAGAAACTTCTTCTGGATGTCTCAAACTACTTTTTATGTTCCTCTTTTGTTAGTTTTCATAAGGAAAGAGGGTTCCTGATAGGTTCATTATTAACTTCCTACAGTTCCTAGGATAATATATTGCATATTTTATGTATTTGACTAATAATTATTAAATACATCAGTAAGGTCCATTTGTTGAGTTACCAGGTCGATTTTTATGGACAAACCACCTGTTTGGTCATATAGAGCTCCATTATGCTATATCTACTCAACAAACTACATACCAAACCTGTACTCCTTCTTGGCTGGGATTCAAAACCAACAAACCTCAGTATGGAACTTGAAATCATAACCTTTGACTTAAGAGGGAACTCAAAGCTACTGTCTTTTAATTAAAAGTGTCTTTTAATTAAAAATAACTTAGTGTCAAGACTTACTGAAGCTCAGGGGTTCTCTAGTCTCAGCACAGAAATAATTCAGTGTGAGGCAAAGTAATAGGCAAGAGTGAGTTTATTAACATAGGATGCTTCTGAAAGATATTAGAGGGCAGACAATGGAGCCCAGACCCAAGAACAAAAGAGGCTGCATTTTTATAATAATAACAAAAAATACAAACAGGGAGAAGGCTATCTTCTTCCTTATTTTTCAATTGATATCAAGGCTTACATCATCAGTTCTTCCTTTAATCTGATATGGTCTAACCAGGACTGTCATGATGCTATTTAAATTATATGTATATTAGCAAAAAGGATGGTAATATATATTAAAATATGGTGATTCATCTCAAGTTTTGTTATAGCATTATCTTTCCCTTAGTTTCTTTCTGCCTCTCACCTCTATTCGTTTCTTGACTACATGCAGAACTGTTACTCTTCAAGGACCATTGATTGCCTGATTTCATGTAACAAGGTTCATTTAGACCCCATATCTATTGTCTTATGTTTTAACTATTAGAATTTGTGTTGTTAGTGTCCCTAGTATGTGAATATGAATGGCTTTCCTTCAAGATAGAGTATACTATTTCTAGGTTACTGGATTCTTTTCTTGAGTGGACATTAACTTATAACAGTCTCCCAGACACCCTTAAAATTCCTTTTCTTTAATTCCATCAGTTCAGTTCAGTTCAGATGCTCAGTCATGTCCTGCTCTTTGCAGCCCCACGGACTACAGCATCACCAACTCTTAGAGCTTGCTCAAACTCATATCCATCCAATCAGTGATACCATCCAACCATCTCATCCTCTGTCATACCCTTCTCCTTCTGCCTTCAATCTTTCGCAGCATCAGGGACTTTTCAGATGAGTCAGTTCTTTGTATCAGGTAGCCAATATATAGGAGTTTCAGCTTCATCATCATTCCTTACAATGAATATTCCAGGCTGATTTCCTTTAGGATTAACTGGTTTGATCTCCTTGAAGTAAAAGGGACACTCAAGAGTCTTCTCCAACACCACATAAATTCTTAAGCACTCAGCTTTTTTATAGTTCAAATTTCACATCCATACATGACTACTGGAAAAATCATAGCTTTGACTAGATGGACCTTTGTCGATAAAGTAATGTCTCTGCTTTATAATATGCTGTCTAGTTTGGTCATAGTTTTTCTTTCAAGGAGCAAGTGTCTTAATTTCATAGCTTCAGTTACAGTCTGCAGTCATCTTGGAGCCTCCAAAATTAAGTCACTGTTTCCCTGTCTATTTGCCATAAAGTGATAGGACCGGATGCTATGGTCTTCGTTTTTTGAATGGTGAGTTTTAAGCCAGGTTTTTCACTCTCCTCTTTCATATTCATCAAGAGACGCTTTAGTTCTTCTTCACTTTCCGGCATAAGGGTGGTATTATCTGTCTATCTGAAATTACTGACATTTCTCCTGGAAATCTTGATTTCAGCTTGCATTTCATTGAGCCCAACATTTCTCATCATGTACTCTGCTTTTAAGTTAAATGAGTACGGTGACGATATACAGCTTTGACATACTCCTTTCCCAATTTGGAGCCAACCTGTTGTTTCATGTCTGGTTTTCACTGTTGCTTCTTGACTTACATACAGATTTCTCAGGAAGCAGGTAAGGTGGTCTGCTATTCCCATTTATTCAAGAATATTTCAGTTATTTGTGATCTACACTGTGAAAGGTTTTGGTGTAATCAATAAAGCAGAACTAGGCACTTTTTTTCTGGAATTTTCTTGCTTTTTCTATGATCAAATGGATGTTGGCACTTTGATCTCTGGTTCCTCTGTCTTTTCTAAATCCATCTTGAACATGTGGAAGTTCTCATTTCATGTACTGTTGAAGCCTGGCTTGGAGAATTTTGAGCATTATTATGATAGCATGTGAGATGTACACGCAATTGTACAGTAGTTTAAACATTCTTTGGCATTGAGCATTGAACATTCTTTGGGATTGCAATGAAAACTAACCTTTTCCAGTCCTGAGTTTTCCAAATTTGCTAGCATATTGAGTGCAGCATTTTGACAGCATTATCTTTCAGGATTTGAAATAGCTCAACTAGAATTCCATCACTTCCACTAGCTTTTTGTGTAGTGATGCTAGTTCCTAAGGCCCACTTGACTTCACATTCCAGGATGTCTGCCTCTAAGTGAGTCATCACAGCATCATGGTTTTCTGGGTCATGAATAGCTATTTTGTATAATTATTCTGTGTATTCTTGCCACCTCATCTTAATATCTTCTGCTTCTGTTAGGACCATACCATTTCTGACCTTTATTGTGCCCATCTCTGCATGAAATTGTTCCTAGGTATCTCCAACTTCCCTGAAGAGATAGCAAATCTTTCTCATTCTATTGTTTCCTCTGTTTCTTTTCATTGATCACTTAGGAAATCTTTCTTATCTCTCCTTGCTCTTATTTCGAGCTATGCATTCAAGTGGGTATATATTTTTGCCCCTTTGCCTTCAGATTATCTTCTTTCCTCAGCTTTTTGTAAGGCCTCCTCAGACAACTATTTTGAAGTTTTGCATTTACTTTTCTTTTTCTTAATTCTTTAGTGGAATTTTGAAACTATTTGATCATCCTATGTTATCGTAATTTTCTTAAAAAGATCTCTAGTCTTTCTCATTCCGTTGTTTTCCTCTATTTCTTTGCATTGATCCCTGAGGAAGGCTTTCTTATCTCTCCTTGCTATTTTCTGGAATTCTGGATTCATATGCTTATATCTTTCCTTTTCTCCTTTGCTTTTCACTTCTCTTCTTTTCACAGTTAATTGTAAGGCCTCCTCAGACAACCATTTTGATTTTTGCACTTTTTTTCCCCGTGGGAGTCGTCTTGACCCCTGTCTCCTGTACAATGTCATGAACCTCCATCCATAGTTAATCAGGCACTCTGTCTATCAGGTCTAGTCCCTTAAATCTATTTCTCATTTTCACTGTATAAGCATAAGTTATTTGATTTAGGTCATACCTGAATGATATAGTAGTTTTCCTCACTTTCTTCAATTTAAGTCTGAATTTGGCAATAAGGAGTTCATGGTCTGAGCCACAGTCAGCTCCCAGTCTTGTTTTTTGCTGACTGTATAGAGCTTCTCCATCTTTGGCTGTAATGAATATAATCAATCTGATTTTGGTGTTGACCAGCTGGTGATGTCCATATGTAGAGTCTTCTCTTGTGTTATTGGAAGAGGGTATTTGCTATGTCCAGTGCATTCTCTTGGCCAAACTCTATTTGCCTTTGCCATGCTTCATTCTGTATTCCAAGGCCAAATTTGCCTGTTGCTCCAGGTGTTTCTTGACTTCCTACTTTTGCATTCCAGTCTTCTATAATGAAAAGGACATATTTTGGGGGTGTTAGATCTGAAAGGTCTTGTAGGTCTTCATAGAACTGTTCAACTTCAGCTTCTTCAGTGTCACTGGTTGGGGAATAGGCTAGGATGACTGTCATATTGAACGGTTTTCCTTGGAAATGAACAGAGATCATTCTGTCATTTTGAGACTGCATCCAATTACTGCATTTCAGATGCTTTTTCTTGATCATAATGGCTACTCCATTTTCTCTAAGGAATTACTGTCCACAGTAGTATACATAATGGTCATCTGAGTTAAATTCATCCATTCCAGTCCATTTTAGTTTGCTGATTCCTAGAATGTTGACATTCACTCTTGCCATCTCCTGTTTGACCACTTCCAATTTGCCTTGATTCATGGACTTACCATGAAGTAGAGGAAAACAACAGAATGGAAAAGACTAGAGATCTCCTCCAAAAATTTGAGATACCAAGGCAACATTTCATGCAAAGATGGGTGCGATAAAGGACAAAAATGGTATGGACCTAACAGAAGCAGAAGATATTTAAGAAGAGGTGGCAAGAATACACAGAACTGTACAAAAAGATCTTCAAAACCAAGATAATCATAATGGTGTGATCACTCACCTACAGCCAGACATCTTGGAATGTGAAGTCAAGTGGGCCTTAGGAAGCATCACAAAAACAAAGCTAGTGGAAGTGATGGAATTCCAGTAGAGCTATTTCAAATCCTGAAAGATGATGCTGTGAAAGTGCTGCCATCAATATGCCAGCAAATTTGGAAACTCAGCAGTGGCCACAGGACTGGAAATGGTCAGTTTTCGTTCCAATCCCAAAGAAGGGCAATGCCAAAGAATGCTCAAACTACTGCACAATTGCACTCATCTCCCATGATAGTAAAGTAATGCTCAAAATTCTCCAAGCCAGGCTTCAGCAATAGGTGAACCATAAACTTCCAGATGTCAGAAACTGGTTTTAGAAAAGGCAGAGGAACCAGAGATCAAATTGCCAACATCTGCTGGATCATGGAAAAAGCAAGACAGTTTCAGAAAAACATAGATTTCTGCTTTATTGACTATGCTAAAGCCTTTGACTGTGTGAATCACAATAAACTGTGGAAAATTCTGAAAGAGATGGGAATACCAGACCACCTGACCTGCCTCTTGAGAAATCTGTATGCAGGCCAGGAAGCAACAGTTAGAACTGGACATGGAACAACAGACTGGTTTCAAATAAGAAAAGAAGTATGTCAAGGCTGTATATTGTCACCCTGCTTATTTAACTTATATACAGAGTACATCATGAGAAACGCTGGGCTGGAATAAGCACAAGCTGGAATCAAGATTGCCAGGAGAAATATCAATAACTTCAGATACGCAGATGACACCACCCTTATAGCAGAAAGTGAAGAGGAACAAAAAAGCCTCTTGATAAAAATGAAAAAGGAGAGTGAAAAAGTTGGCTTAAATCTCAACATTCAGAAAACTAACATAATGGCATCCGGTTCCATCACTTCATGGGAAATAGGTGGGAAATCAGTGAAAACATTGTTAGACTTTATTTTTCTGGGTTCCAAAATCATTGCAGATAGTGATTACAGCCATGAAATTAGGATTATTACTCATTGGAAGGAAAGTTATGACCAATCTAGGTAGCATATTCAAAAGCAGAGACATTATTTTGCCAACAAATGTCTGTCTAGTCAAGGCTATGTTTTTTCCAGTGTTCATGTATGGATGTGAGAGTTGGATTGTGAAGAAAGCTGAGCGCCAAAGAATTGATGTTTTTGAACTCTGGTGATGAAGAAGACTCTTGAGAGTCCCTTGGACTGCAAGGAGATCCAACCAGTCCATGCTAAAGGAGATCAGTCCTGGGTGTTCATTGGAAGGACTGATGGAGAAAGGGAGGATAGAGAATGAGACAGTTGTTTGGCATCACTGACTGGATGGACATGCGTTTGTGTAAGCTCCAAGTATTGGTGATGGACAGGGAAGCCTGTTTGTCTGCATTCCATGGGGTTACAAAGAGTCAACTACAACAGAGCTTCTAAACTACCTGAAATGAACTGAATTTTCAAATCACTTTCTGCTCCTTTTCTTTTACTGGAACAAAATTTTGACTCAGCTAATTGTGTCAATTGTTTCAATGATACCTAAGTTTATATTTCAACCTAATGTAAAATTTCATGTGTCCACGTAAATGAAACAAGTGACAAAGTTTTTGTCTCCAAAATATACACACAGGAATTGGGCCGCAGGAGACGTAGGCTGCAGGGCTTTCTCGAGAATCGGGCGTAACGGGGGCAAGAATCGGGTCTGCGCGTGGCTAGAATGATTTATCTCGGACTAGCAAACCAGACTGGGGGATAACTAACACGGGAAACGCTCGAACATAAGACACCAACAGGCCCGCGCACAGAACAAAGGACGGATCCGAAATAGCCGGCGGCAGACCATCCTCCACCGGCGACAGGCAGCCAGAGCCTTAAGCGCTGGAAGAGGGCAATCGCAGCTCAAGACAGACATTACCTATCAAACTGCAAGCAGGTTTCATTACTGAGACTTCTGGGGTCTCTGAACTGTCATCATCTGCCTGAGAAAGAGCCCCGGCAGAGCTCCCAGAAAATTGAGCAACCCGGAAACCCAGAAGACGCAACAATAGTGTACGCCAAACTCCCTAGCCACTCAGACTTGGGAAGGGAACATAGCCCAGGATCAACCAAACCCGACACCTGGAGGGGGGCTTCCTGAGCGCCAAACCTGAGTGGCTTAGACCAGGGAAGTGCATAAAGCATAGGGCAGGCCCCACACGGTTATCCCGCATAACGAGAAGGGGCAAGCCCAGTGCAGAGCTCACCACCACCCTCCCTGTGGCAAGACAGAAATCAGACACGGAAGAGACCAGCAAACAGAGGAAGTCAAATAGAGGGAACTGCCTTGGTAGCGACCCCACACAGTACCCAACGACAGAGAAAGAGCCAGATATACCATTACTACTTTTATGATCAAATTTTTTTTTTTTTGGGGGATATGTGGAAGCGTGATTTTTTTAAAGAATTTTTTTCTTTAAAATTTTTTTCTTTTTAAGTTTGTTTTTCTTCTTTACTTTCTCATCTTTTTTCCTAAACTTGCTTAAATTTTTAAGTCTTCTATATTTCTATTTATTATTTTTATAACCTAATATTACTTTTCAAAAAAAAAAAAACCCTATCATTAAAGCAAATGCTGTATATAGTCCTATTGGTGGAGGAAGTTGTCTTTTAATAATTCTGGAGTTTTTATTATATTTTACTTTTTTTCTCTATTTTTAAAAATTTCTCTCTCCTTCTTCTTCTTCTCTTCAATATTCTATCTTTGAAAATCTAACCTTTATTCCAGATTTTTAATCTTGGCATTTTGGTATTTGTTGCCAATTTTGTACTTTTAAAAACCTAATCTTCAGTACCCAGTTTTACATGAGTGTGAGATTACTGGCTTGACCACTCTCTCCACCTTTGGAATCTCTCTTTTCTCCACCAGGTGGCTTTTGTCTCCTCCCTCCCCCTCCTCTTCTCTACCCAACTCTATGAATCTCTGTGTGTTCCAGAAGGTGGAGAATTCTCAGGGAACTGGTCACTGGCCAGATCTGTATCCCTCCTATCCATCTCCCTCTTTTATCCTCCTGTCCACCTCTATCTCCTTCCTCCCTCTCCTCTTCCATGTATAACTCTGTGACCACCTCTGAGCGGGTCCAGACTTTGGAGCGCACACAAGAAAGTGGTTACAGGCTAGCTTGCTTTTTCCTCTTTTGATTCCACCTCATCCCATTCCACTCACTTCTAACTACGCCCTCCCTCTTCTCTCCTCCAAGTAACTTGGCAATCCTCTAGGGACAACCCTCAAGGTGGAGAAACCTATCATCATTAACCTAGATGTTTTAACATTAGTGCTGAATAGATGGAGAAATCATGAGGCTATTGTAAAAATAAATCTGAAAACCAGAATCAGGAGGCATAAGTCCAAATCCTGAGATCATCAAAGAATTCCTGAAGACAGGGAACATTATCCAATAGGAGCTCATCAAACGCCTTCATACCTATACTGAAACTGAGCACCACCCAAGGGCCAACAAGCTCCAGAGCAAGACATACCACACAAACTCTCCAGCAACACAAGAACAAGCCCCTGAGCTTCAATACACTGGCAACTCAAAATACTCCAAAACCATTGATGTCCCATACACAGCACTCCAGAGAGAGGAAATCCAGATCCACCCACCAGAACTCCAACACAAGCCTCCTAACCAAGAAACTTTGACAAGCCACTGATATAACCCCAAACACAGAGAGGAAGCTCTATAAGAAAGAGAATTCCACAAATCCCCAGAATATACAAAAGCCACCCCAAACGCAGCAATAAAACCAAGATGAAGAGACAGAGGAATACCCAGCAGGTAAAGGAACAGGAGACATGCCCACCAAACCAAACAAAAGAGGAAGAGATAGGGAATCTACCTGAGAAAGAATTCTGAATACTGACAGTGAAAATGATCCAAAATCTTGAAATCAAAATGGAATCACAGATAAATCGCCTGGGGTCAAGGACTGAGAAGATGCAAGAAAGGTTTAACAAGGACCTAGAAGAAATAAAAAAGAGTCAACATATAATGAATAATGCAATAAATGAGATCAGAAACACTCTGGAGGCTACAAATAGTAGAATATCGGAGGCAGAAGACAGGATTAGTGAAATAGAAGATAGAATGGTAGAAATAAATGAATCAGCAAGGGAAAAAGAAAGACGAATTAAAAGAAACGAGGACAACCTCAGAGACCTCCAAGACAATATGAAATGCTCCAACATTCGAATTATAGGAGTCCCAGAAGAAGACAAAAAGAAAGACCATGAGAAAATACTTGAGGAGATAATAGTTGAAAACTTCCCTAAAATGGGGAAGGAAATAATCACCCAAGTCCAAGAAACCCAGAGAGTGCCAAACATGGTAAACCCAAGGCAAAACACCCCAAGACATATTTTAATCAAACTAACAAAGACCAAACACAAAGAACAAATATTAAAAGCAGCAAGGGAAAAACAACAAATAACACACAAGGGGAGCCCCATAAGAATAACTGCAGATCTTTCAATAGAAACTCTTCAAGCCAGGAGGGAATGGCAAGATATACTTAAAGTGATGAAAGATAATAACCTTCAGCCAAGACTACTGTACCCAGCAAGGATCTCATTCAAATATGAAGGAGAAATCAAAAGCTTTACAGGCAAGCAAAAGCTGAGAGAATTCAGCACCACCAAACCAGCTCTCCAACAAATACTAAAGGATAGACTTTAGACAGGGAACACAAAAAGGACGTATAAGCCTGAACCCAAAACACTAAAGTAAATGGCAACAGGAGCATACTTATCAATAATTACCTTAAATGTAAATGGGTTGAATGCCCCAACCAAAAGGCAAAGACTGGCTGAATGGATACAAAAACAAGATCCCTATATATGCTGCCTACAAGAGACCCACCTCAAAACAACGGACACATACAGACTAAAAGTGAAGGGCTGGAAAAAGATATTCCATGCAAATAAAGACCAAAAGAAAGCAGGAGTAGCAATACTCATATCCAATAAAATAGACTTTAAAACAAAGGCTGTGAAAAGGGACAAAGAAGGCCACTACATAATGATTAAAGGATCAATCCAAGAAGAAGATATAACAATTATAAATATATATGCACCCAACATAGGAGCACCGCAATATGTAAGACAATTGCTAACAAGCATGAAAGGGGAAATTAATAATAACACAATAATAGTGGGAGACTTTAATACCCCACTCGCACCTATGGACAGATCAACTAAACAGAAAATTAACAAAGAAATGCAAACGTTAAACGATACAATAGACCAGTTAGACCTAATTGATATCTATAGGACCTTTCACCCCCAAAACAATGAATTTCACCTTTTACTAAAGTGCACACGGAACCTTTTCCAGGATAGATCACATTCTGGGTCATAAATCTAACCTTGATAAATTCAAAAAAATCGAAATTATTCCAAGCATCTTCTTTGACCATAATGCACTAAGGTTAGATCTCAATTATAGGAGAAAAACATTTAAAATTCCAACATTTGGAGGCTGAACAACACCCTTCTGAATAATCAACAAATCACAGAAGATATCAAAAAAGAAATAAAAATATGCATAGAAACGAATGAAAATGAAAACACAACTACACAGAACCTGTGGGACACTATAAAAGCAGTGCTAAGAGGAAAGTTCATAGCGATACAGGCATACCTCAAGAAACAAGAAAAAAGTCAAATAAATAACCTAACTCTACACCTAAAGCAACTAGAAAAGGAAGAAATAGAGAACCCCAGAGTTAGTAGAAGGAAAGAAATCCTAAAAATTAGGGCAGAAATAAATGCACAAGAAACAAAAGAGACCATAGCAAAAATCAACAAAGCAAAAAGCTGGTTCTTTGAAAGGATAAATAAAATTGACAAACCATTAGCCAGACTCATCAAGAAACAAAGAGAAAAAAATCAAATCAACAAAATTAGAAATGAAAATGGAAAGATAACAACAGACAACTCAGAAATACAAAGAATCATAAGAGACTACTATCAGCAATTATATGCCAATAAAATGAACAACTTGGAAGAAATGGACAAATTCTTAGAAAAGTACAACTTTCCAAAACTGAACCAGGAAGAAATCGAAAATCTTAACAGACCCATCACAAGCATGGAAATTGAAACTGTAATCAGAAATCTTCCAGCAAACAAAAGCCCAGGTCCAGATGGCTTCACAGTAGAATTCTACCAAAAATTTCGAGAAGAGCTAACACCTATCTTACTAAAACAATTCCAGAAAATAGCAGAGGAAGGTAAACTTCCAAACTCATTCTATGAGGCCACCATCACCCTAATACCAAAATCTGACAAAGACACCACAAAAAAAGAAAACTACAGGCCAATATCACTGATGAACATAGATGCAAAAATCCTCAACAAAATCCTAGCAATCAGAATCCAGCAACACATTAAAAGATCATACACCATGACCAAGTGGGCTTTATCCCAGGGATGCAAGGATTCTTCAATATCCACAAGTCAATCAATATAATTCATCACATTAACAAACAGAAATAAAAATCATATGATTATCTCAATAGATGCAGAAAAAGCCTTTGACAAAATTCAACATCCATTTATGATAAAAAACTCTCCAGAAAGCAGGAATAGAAGCAACATACCTCAACATAATAAAAGATATATATGACAAACTCACAGCTAACATTATCCTCAGTGGTGAAAAATTGAGACCATTTCCTCTAAAGTCAGGAACAAGACAAGGGTGTCCACTTTCACCACTACTATTCAACGTCGTACTGGAAGTTTTGGCCGCAGCAATCAGAGCAGAAAAAGAAATAAAAGGAATCCAAATTGGAAAAGAAGAAGTAAAACTCTCACTGTTTGCAGACGACATGATCCTCTACATAGAAAATCCTAAAAACTCGACCAGAATACTACTAGAGCTAATCAATGAATATAGTAAAGTTGCAGGATATAAAATCAACACTCAGAAATCCCTTGCATTCCTATACACTAATAATGAGAAAGTAGAAAAAGAAGTTAAGGAAACAATTCCATTCACCATTGCAACGAAAAGAATAAAATACTTAGGAATATTCCTACCTAAAGAAACTAAAGACCTATATATCGAAAACTATAAAACACTGATGAATGAAATCAAAGAGGACACTAATAGATGGAGAAATATATCATGCTCATGGGTTGGAAGAGTCAATATAGTGAAAATGAGTATACTACCCAAAGCAATGTACAGATTCAATGCAATTACCATCAAGCTACCAGCAGTATTTTTCACAGAACTAGATCAAATAATCTCAAGATTTGTATGGAAATCCAAAAACCTCGAATAGCCAGAGCAATCTTGAGAAAGAAGAATGGAACTGGAGGAATCAACTTGCCTGACTTCAGGCTCTACTACAAAGCCACAGTCATTAAGACAGTATGGTACTGGCACAAAGAAAGAAATATAGATCAATGGAACAAAATAGAAAGCCCTGAGATTAACCCACACACCTATGGACACCTTATCTTTGACAAAGGAGGCAAGAATATACAATGGAGTAAAGACAGTCTCTTTAACAGGTGGTGCTGGGAAAACTGGTCAACCACTTGTAAAAGAATGAAACTAGACCTCTTTCTAACACCATACACAAAAATAAACTCAAAATGGATTAAAGATCTAAATATAAGACCAGAAACTATAAAACTCCTAGAGGAGAACATAGGCAAAACACTCTCCGACATAAATCACAGCAGGATCCTCTATGATCCACCTCCCAGTATACTGGAAATAAAAGCAAAAATAAACAAACGGGATCTAATTAAAATTAGATACCTTTGCACAACAAAGGAAACTATAAGCAAGGTGAAAAGACAGTCTTCTGAATGGGAGAAAACAATAGCAAATGAAACAACTGACAAACAACTAATCTCAAAGATATATAAGCAACTTATGCAGCTCAACTCCAGAAAAATAAACGATCCAATCAAAAAATAGGCCAAAGAACTAAATAGGCATTTCTCCAAAGAAGACATACGGATGGCTAACAAACACATGAAAAGATGTTCAACATCACTCATTATCAGAGAAATGCAAATCAAGACCACAATGAGGTATAATTTCACACCAGTCAGAATGGCTGCGATTCAAAAGTCTACATGCAATAAATGCTGGAGAGGATGTGGAAAAAAGGGAACCCTCTTACACTGCTGGTGGGAATGCAAACTAGTACAACCATTATGGAAAACAGTGTGGAGATTCCTTTAAAAATTTCAAATAGAACTGCCTTATGACCCAGCCATCCCACTGCTGGGCATACACACCGAGGAAACCAGAATTGAAAGAGATACATGTACCCCAATGTTCATTACAGCGCTGTTTATAATAGCCAGGACATGGAAGCAACCTAGATGTCCATCAGCAGATGAATGGATAAGAAAGCAGTGGTACATATACACAATGGAGTACTACTCAGCCCTTAAAAAGAATAAATTTGACTCAGTTCTAATGAGATGGATGAAATTGAAACCGATTATACAGAGTGAAGTAAGCCAGAAAGAAAAACACCAATACATTATACTGACATATATATATATGGAATTTAGAAGATAGTAATGATGACCCTATATGTGAGACAACAAAAGAGACACAGAGGTATAGAATGGACTTTTGGACTCTGAGGAAGAGGGAAAGTGTGGGATGGTTTTGGAGAATGGCATTGAAACATGTATACTATCTTGTAAGAAATGAAGCACCAGTCTATGTTCAATGCAGGATGCAGGATGCATGGGGCTGGTGCACAGGATGATTCAGGTAGATGATGTGGGGTGGGAGGTGGGAGGGGGCTTCGGCATTGGG
Source organism: Nanger dama (assembly GCA_917880005.1). Classification (NCBI taxonomy): domain Eukaryota; kingdom Metazoa; phylum Chordata; class Mammalia; order Artiodactyla; family Bovidae; genus Nanger; species Nanger dama. Next base: position 2,523,995 of record CAKJTW010000045.1, read on the forward strand.
AGATTGTGTTCACCTGTGGCTGATTCATGTCAATGTATGGCATAACAAATACAATATTATAATTTAAATAAATAAATAAATAAAAATTATCTATTAAAAATATATATATACACACAGCTTCCCTTGTGTCTCAGCTGGTAAAAAATCTGCCTGCAATGTTGGAGACCTGGGTTGAGAATATCCCTGGGAGATAGAAAAGGCCACACAGAAAGGAAAGGCCACTCTAGAATTCTGTCCTGGAGAATTCACTGGCCATTGTAATGATCTTCCACTAAAGAAGAAACTTTATTGGGCTTCCCTGGTGACTCAGCCAGTCAACTGTCTGCTTGCAATATGGGACACCTGGGTTTGATGTCTGGGTACCGAGGATCCCGTGGAGGAGGAAGTGGCAATCGACTCCAGTATTTTTGCCTGGGAAATTCGATGGGTGAAGGAGCCTGGTTTACAAATCACTAAACCAGAGTCAGGCTGGTTTACTGATTTGTTCACTGGTTCACTGAGCAACTGGTTCACTTGCAGCTCAATTCCAGAAAAAATAAACTACCCAATCAAAAAATGAGCCAAAAAATTAAACAGACATGTCTTCTCCAAAGAAGACATGCAGATGCCTAACAAACACATGAAGAGATGCTCAACATCATTCATTATCAGAGAAATGCAAATCAAAACCACAGTGACTTTCTATCTCACACCAGACAGAAATGCTGCCATCAGAAAGTCTGTGAGCAGTAAATGCTGGAGAAGGTGTGGAGAAAAGGAGACCCTCTTACAGTGTTGATGGGAATGCAAACTATTACAGCCCCTATGGAGAACAATGTGGAGATTCCTTAAAAAAAAATTGGAAGTAGAACTGCCATACAACCTCAATGTGCATGCACATTGAGGTAACCAGAATGGAAAGAGATACATGTACCCCAATATTCATTGCAACCCTGCTTACAATAGGTAGGACATGGAAGCAACTCAGATACCCATTGGCAGATGAATGGATAAGGAAGTTTTGGTACATATACACAATGGAATATTACTCAGCTATTAAAAAAAAAAAAGATGCATTAGAACCAGTTCTAATGAAGTGGATGAAACTGGAGCCTATTATACAGAATGAAGTTAGAAAGAGAAGCACCAATACAGTGTATTAATACATGAATGTGGAATTTAAAAAAATGGTAATGATGACCCTTTATGCATGACAGCAAAACATATACATAGGTAAAGAACAGACTTTTGAACTATTTAGGAGAAGGCAAGAGTGGGACAATATGAGAGAATAGAAGTGAAGCATGTATATTATCAAATGTAAAATAGATGACCAGTTCAAGTTTGATGAATGAAGCAGGGCACTCAAAGCTTGTGCTCTGGGACAACTCAGAGGGGGTGGGGTTGGGAGGGAATTGGGAGGAATGATCAGGATGGAGGGACATATGTATACCTGTGGCTGATTCATGTCAATGTATGGCAAAAACCACCATAATATTTTAAAGTAATTAGCCTCCAGTTAATAATTTTTAAAAAGTTCACCTGTCCTAATTAGAATCACTTTACTCCTTAATCATTTTTAATTCTTTCCCTTTGGACAATAGGGGTTTAGATAGAAGTTTAAAATAATTTATCTGCTACATTGTGCTTCCCATCAATTCTTCTGTGATAGACACAGAAATGCACCACCATGAATCCCCATTTAAGGAAGGACTTTCTGTCTAGCTGCATGGAGAAAAATCAGCAACCCATATGAGAAAGTAAAGGGTTGAATGGTGGAAATTTGAGAAATTAGTGATGATTCTCCCTTAACTTCAAGGGGACGTTTCCCATTTAATCGTGCATCAAGAAATAGTAAGATTATCATAATTAAAGGAAGAGAGAAATATTCAGAGGTTTTGATTTTCAAAATTCAGCAGAATAATTTTGAGAATAAGGTGAGACCTTGGGGAGGTCTCTTGTCAGCACAAATTTGGGCTTAAACCATAGATATAGAAGAATAGCTACTAGAAAAATTTTCCTTTCAATATTTTTGGCCCCATAGACCAAATGAAACCTATGCTCAGAAAGGTACTTCATGAAAAGTGTAGTATGAGCTATGTCACAAATCTTTTCTAAGTTCTAACCACTCTGTCTCATAGTTAGAAGGAAGCAGACTTTTCTCATGCCTGAGGGAGAGATCCAAACATCCTAGGAGGAGTTACAGCCCTAAAGAGTCTTTAAGTATACACAGCAGTGTTGTATCTTGTGAACTAGAGGCCAGACGCTGTAGAGCCTGACTCAGAGAACATCATCATGGGGTATTTCTGGCCATCTCTGCAGGTACTAGTGGAGATAGAAACATATTGTCAATGTCAAATGCCCACCCTAGAAAACCGAAGATTAGACACCAATTTAAGGAGGCTTTCTTGAAACAGAAAATATATCAAGGAAAGCGGAAGAAAACAAAATAAAATCTTAAATTTGTTGAGTTTAAATTAAAATTGATGGATAAGCCATCACATTGATCTATATGCAAGGTAATGATAAATTGTGTTCTTGCCATAAAAAATAAAGGCTCAATTTAGAAATAACATTTGAATTTTCTGTATTTAGAAATATACATGAAAATTTTACACTTGGATTTGAAGTATATGAAAATTATAAACACTGCATTTGATTTCTCTACTGTTTCGTTTGCTTGTTTCTTGTTTTAAGAAAAATAAAAATAAATCTGTTAGAGTGAAAGGGAGAAAGATTTGCACTGAATTGTGGGGAAGAGCCCTTTATGAATTACTGTCTAATAGTGATGAAGGGGCTTGCATAACACTATGAAGCTATGAACCATGCTGTACATGGCTTCTCAAGATGGATGGGTCATAGTGGAGAGTTCTGACAACTGTGATCCACAGGAGGAGGGAATGACAAACCCCATGAACTGTATAAAAAGGCAAAAAGATATGACACCAAAAGATAAACCCCCAGATTGGAAAGTGTCAATACACTACTGAGTAAGAGCCAAGGAAAAGTACAAATAGCTCCAGAAATAATGAAGCAGCTGAAAAAGTGGAAATGATGTTCAGTTGTGCGTGTGTTTGGTGATGAAAGCAAAATCTGATGCTGTAAAGAAGAGAAACTGAAGTATTAGGTCCATGAATCAAGGTAAACTGAGCATGGTCAAACAGGAGATGGCAAGAGTAAACACTGACATGTTAGAAATCAGTGAACTAAAATGGACCAGAATGGGTGTATTTAATTCAGATGACCATTATCTCTATTACTGTGGGTGAGAATCCCTTAGAATAAATGGAGTAGCCTTCATAATCAACAAAAGTGTCTGAAATGTAGTACTTGGAGGCAATCTCAAAAATGACAGAATGATTTTGGTTTCATTCTAAGGTAAACCATTCAACATCACAGTAATCCAAGTCTGTGTAATCCAAGCAATCCAAGAATCCAAGTAACCCAAGTACCCCAACCACTGATGTCAAAGAAGCTGAAGTTGACCAGTTATATGAAGACCTACAAGACCCTCTAGAACTAGCACCAAAAAAAAAAAAGTTCCATTCATTATAGGAGATTGGAATACAAAAGTAGAATGTCAAGAGATAGCTGGAGCAATGGGCACATTTGGCCTCAGAGTACAAAATGAAGCAGGGGAAAAGTTAACAAAATTCTGCCAAAAGAACACAATCATCATAGTAAACACCCTCTTCCAACAACACAAGAGATGGATTTACACATGGACATCACCAAGTGGTCAATACCAAAATCAGATTCATTGATTTCTTTTTAGCCAAAGATAGATAAGCTACAGTAAGCAAAAAAAAAAAAAAAAAAAAGATCTGAAGCTGACTGTGGCTCAGATCCCATCTCCTTATAGCAAACTTCAGGTTTAAACTAAAGAAAGTAGGGAAAACCACTAGGCCATTCAAGTATGACCTAAAATCAAAGCCTCTGTGAATATACAAGGGAAGTGATGAATAAATTCAAGGGATTAGATCTAGTAAACAAAGTGCATGGAGAACTATAGAGAGAGGTTCATAATATTTTCAGGGAGGCAGTGACCAAAACCATCCCAAAGAAAAACAAATGAAAGAAGGCAAAGTGGTTTTCTGAGGAGTCTTTACAAATAGCTGAAGAAAGAAGAGAAGTGAAAAGCAAAGAAGGGAAGGCATACCCAACTGAATGCAGAGTTCTGGAGAATAGTACAGAGAGACAAGAAGGCCTTCATCAATGAAGAATGTGAAGAAAAAGAGGAAAACAATAGAAAAGGAAAGACTAGTGATCTCTTCAAAAAAAAAAAAAAAGCAAATATCAGAGAAATATTTCCTCCAAAGATGGGCACAATAAAGGATAGAAATGGTAAAGAACTAATAGAAGCAGGAGAGATCAAGAAGAGATGGAAAGAATACACAGAAGGACTTTATAAAAAAAAAAAAAAAAAACAAAACAAAATCTTAATGACCCAGATAGCCAAATGGTGTGGTCATTCACCCAGGTAGGCATTCTAGAGTGTGAAGTCAAGTGGTACTTAGGAAGCCCTACGAGCAATAAAGTTAGTGGAGGTGATGGAATTTCAGCAGAACTATTTAAAATCCTAGAAGATGATGCTATTAAAGTGCTGTAGCTCAATATGTCAGTAAATCTGGAAAAGTCACCAGTGGCCACAGGACTGGAAAGGTCAATCTTCTTCCCAATTCCCAATAAAGGCAGCACTAAATAATATTCAAACTACTGGACAATTGCACTCATTTCCCATGCTAGGGAGATAATACTCAAAATCCTTCAAGCTAGGCTTCAGAAGTAGTGAAGTGAGAAATTCCAGATATTCAAACTGGCTTTATAAAAGGTAGAGAAACCAGAGATCAAATTGCCAACATTGACTGTATCATTGAGAAAGCAAAGGAATTTCAGAAGAGCATCTGCCTCTGTTTCCTTGACTATGATAAAGCCCTTGACTGTGTGGATCATTACAAACTGTGGAAAACTCTTAAAGAGATGGGAAAACAAGACAATTTTTCCTGTCTCCTGAGAAAGCTGTATGCAGATCAAGAAGCTCAAAATTAGAAAGGAGTAGGGCAAGGCTGTTTACTGGCATCCTGTTCATTTAACTTATAGTTAGAGCATATCATGTAAAATGCCAGTCTGGATGTGTTACAAGCTGGAATCAAGATTTCTGGGAGAAATATCAACAACCTCAGATATGTAGATTGTCAGGAAGATCTCCTGGAGAAGGAAATGATAACCCACTCCAGCATTCTTGCCTGGAAAATCCCATGAATGGAGGAGCCTGGTAGGCTACAGTCTATGGGGTCACAAAAGTCAGACACAACTGAGTGACTTCACTTTCAGCTTCTTTTTTCTTTAATGGCAGAAGGGGAAGAAGAACTCAAGAGTCACTTGATATGGGTGGAAAAAGAATATGAGAAAGCCAGCTTAAAATTCATTAAAAAAAAAAAAAGTCTACTATCATGGCATCTGTTCCCATCACTTCAAGGCAAATAAAAGGGGAAAATGTGGAAGTAGTGACAGAGTTTTCCTCTTCTTGGGCTCTAAAATCACTGTGGATGGTGACTGCAGCCATGAATTAGAAGATGATAGCTTCTTGGCAGGAAAGCTATGACGAGACTAGACAGTGTTTTGAAAAGCAAAAGCATCTCTTTGCTAACAAAGGTCTGTATGATCAAGGCAGTATGGTCTTTCCAGCAGTAGTGTATGGATGTGAGTGTTGAACCAAAAGAAGGTAGAGTGTTGAAGAATACGTGCTTTCAAATGGTGGTGCTTGATTCTCAAGAACCAATCAATCTTAAAGCAAATCAACTCTGAATACTCACTGGGAGGACTGATGCTTAAGTTGAAACTCCAATACTTTGGCTACCTGATGTGAACAGCCATTTCCTTGGAAAGAACCTCATGCTACAAAAGATTGAAGGCAGAAAGAGAAGAGGGAAAAAGGGGGTAAAATGTCTGGATGACATCTTCAATTCAATCGAAATGAACTTGAGCAGACTCAGGGACAGGGAGGCCCGATACACCGCAGTTCATGGGGTCATAAAGAGCTGGATATGACTTGGCAACTGAACAACATGGGGAAGAAGTTGTAAAAGCCAACAAGAGGATGTGATGAAATAAACATGAGGGAAAAAAAAATATATCCTTTCAGAGATACTTGCTTTAAAGGGAAGATACAGGTGAATTCAATTTAGACTTTGTCAGAAGGCTGCTTCTGCAGATGAATTTTCTGCTGTGCTAGTACTGCAAGGCAACTTGCATTCGTTACTACCCTTGGCTTCCTTGGTGATCTTTTAAGGTATTGTATGCTTGCTGTTCTGGAGTATTTCACCATATGTAAGTCTAGTCAAGGCTATGGTTTTTCCAGTGGTCATGTATGGATGTGAGAGTTGGATTGTAAAGAAAGCTGAGTGCAGAAGAATTGATACTTTTGAACTTTGGTGTAGGAGAAGACTCTTGAGAGTCCCTTGGACTGCAAGGAGACCAGTCCATTCTAAAGGAGATCAGCCCTGGGTGTTCTTTGGAAGGAACAATGCTAAAGCTGAAACTCAAATATTTTGGCCACCTCATGTGAAGAGTGGAAAAGACTCTGATGCTGTGAAGGATTGGGGGCAGGAGGAGAAGGGGACGACAGAGGATGAGATGGCTGGATGGCATCACCGACTCAATGGATATGAGTTCGGGTAAACTCCGGGAGTTGGTGATGGACAGGGAGGCCTGCCGTGCTGCCATTCATGGGGTCGCAAAGACTCAGACAGGAACGAGCGATTGAACGGAAATGAACTGACTGAAGTTATACATTTTGAGGGATGGGGCATCAGATTAGTTGAAGAGACATCATTAAGAAAAATAAAAAATGAAGGAGAAGGATGGAAAGGAAAGAGAGGATTAAGAAGAGAAAAGGACCAAGTGAAGGAAGGAGAGAGGGTGGAGAAAAAGTGACAACTTCCTAAAGCTACTAATTTGTGAAAGCTATTCTTAAGAAAATCAGAAAATTGGCCAATAAACCTGTCTAAATACAGTTGTTGTTGTTGTTGTTTTACCAAACCATTTCTTACCATCTTATTCCATAGTCAGGGTTCCATGATGTTAATTCAAAATTGCTTCTGAGATATAGTTTGGTAAAAATCAGCAGTTTAGTCAATCATATTTCAAGTCACTGAATAACACATAAAGTAAATAACAAAGTAAGTTATTTTCTTCTGAATGAGCTGTAACTGAATGTTCGGAAGGAGAAAAGAAACACTAATGCACTGCAGTATTTAAACAAATCAATGTCCACTCTACTTTCAAAGTCACCAAACAAACAATTGATACCCAGTAGGCCTGGCACTTAAGGGAGCTCCAGGCAGCTACTAAGCCAGCCATTTATTTCCATTCTGTGATACCTTTGGAACATCATTAGCAACAGGGAAGCAATAAGACAAGTGAGCCAGATTCACATCTGTCTAAGCAACTGTGAGAGCTAATCTGTTTAGAATACCAGAGAGCTGCTTAGAATTTCATTGCTGCTGATGGTATTACACTGACCAGATTGTAAACACTTTTGCCAAAAGGGTTGCCTCAGCTTTGTCTGTCTCCATGAGAAAACTTTATTTTTTCCCTAAAAGGGCTAGCAGGGACTGACTTTTCATTCCAAATTCAGCCCATGATTTTCAAGTCATTTATCCTTCTTATGAAAAATGTCATGCCACTAAAATAAACCTTGCAAGACAGACGACAAAGTGATATGCAAATAGCATTCCCCCCAAAAAAACTTACACTTAAATAGAATCTTAATGCCTTCTTATACAGACACTTAAATTCACTTTTTTTTTTTTTTTTTGTCTTTCTGCTTCCCTAAAAGACAAATGTTTGGGGTAAATAATTAACCAAGGTCTCTATATTCTCATTTGCTTTTCAAGTGTGTTGTCAAGCTTGGTAAATATTTTAGTAGCTGTCAGAGTAAATTTATCATCAAAAATGTCTACATTCTTATGTAACCCAGAAGGGAAAATCCTATTGATGGGATATATTTCAGTTTTTGAAGACCAAATGTCTAGCATAATTTGAATGTAAAAATAGAGTTGACAGTAAGAAATCTCCAACTGCCATCTATTATGAAGCAACGAATAAAAGCAGATTGTTCTAAATTGCATCACTTGCAACTTTCCTGTAATCATATAACGAAGAACTATAGATGGAGAGAAAATCACAGATACACATTTTTTAATATTAAGTTCACAACAGATTTATTTTAGAAAAATGATGAGAAAATAGTTTCCTGCTTCAGTGCATAATTTAAATGCATACATATATATATATATATATACACACACACAGTGACTTTCTTGGCAGTCCAACAGTTGAGACTCTGTGCTTCCATTGCAGGAGGCACAAGTTTGATCCCTGGTCAAGAAACTAAGATCTCACATGCAGCATAGCATGGCCTAAACATAGATACCAAAAAAAAAAAGCCATAAAAATAAAAGTTAAAAAATGAATTAAAATTCTATAATATATGTATGTATATATATTGTACAGAAACAAAAAGTGAAAAAAAAAAAATGAAGTTCAGATAAAATAGAGGAAAGACAAAATTGTTATTATTTGCCAAAATATCACTGATATCTGCTCCCTTAAGAGTCTGGGGAGGTCTACACTGGCATTACTGAGGTTAATAATGTAAAGAATACACTGAATATGGGCACAATAAAATGCCTCATGAACTAATGACTTAGGACTAACATAATTTTATGCATATACAATTAAAACATAATATCAAATATATGCTATCATAGATTTATATTTAGCTGATAGATTTCTATGTGTTACTATAAATATATAACACAAATAGATATATAAATTACTTGTGAAAATATCTAGATGTGCTACCTGTGAAAATATCTGCATGATATTTTTAAAAGATATATGTATAAAAATTATATATGTGTTAAAGAAAAGATATATATTTATTAAATGCATACCTTGGAAGCAACACCCAAAGTATATCTGGAATGTCACTTACAAAGAAATAAAATATTTTTATTCATAGAACATATAAATAATGTTAGGAAAAACTTCAAAGGAAATATAATTTTAAAGGACTAAAAGTGTAATAAATAGTAATAATCTTTATGAAGTTTCTGTTGATCAATATATGTATAGTAGTTTAGATGAATAGTCAGCAAACAATGATCTATGGAAAAATCCAACTTTCAATGTGTTTTGTCAAAACCCAATTATGACCGTTCTTTTACATTTTGTCTATGGATGCTTTGAACACTAGGTATTTCAATAATTTAATTCAGAAATAATTTAATACATAAGATCAGAAAATAGAAAAAGTGAAAGGAAACATCAATATAAATAATAAATTCAGTATGCAACTACATTCTTCCCCACTGTCTGCTTTCACCATGCTGGAGAAGATAAAGGGAAGAGTTTGGGGATTATCAGAACCTAGAAGCTCGAAGACAAGACAACACAATCAGTCTAGCTTTGTGGAACTGGGACTTAAGATTCTGCAGCAATATCCAGTTGGTATGGGAACAGTCATCAGGGCTTCCCTGATGACTTAGTGGTAAAGAATCCTCCTGTCAATGCAGGAGAATTGGGTTCGATCCCTGGGTCGAGAAGATCCCCTGGAAAAGGAAATAGCAACCCACTTCAGTATTCTTGCCTGAGAAATCCCATGGAAAGAAGAACATGGAGGGCTACAGTGCATGAGGTCACACAAGAATCGGAATTGACTTGGCAACTAAACAACAGGAAAACTGGAGGAGCATAATGAGGCTTTGTACTATGCATGCTAATAAACAAAATTTAAAACTAGAAATTTGGAACAAACATCTAAAGATTCTTTATCAAACAAGTAGCATTCACCAAATATGTTTTTTATTATTTAACAATTCCAAAGTCATGAATAAAGAGTAGAAGATTTCTTTCTAACAAAGTCTAATATTTGAGTTAGATTTAGAGATTCATATTAGATGTTATCAACTGGAACTAATGATTAAAAGATAATAATTTAAGAGGGAATTCTGGAAGAAGTTTTATTGAAGAAATGTTATAGAAAACAGACTGGGAAATGGAAGCTGGAAGAGTGAAGAGAGATTAACAATGAGAAGCAGTGTTTGGGGGAAACTGTAATTTTTCTTTCTCCAAAGAAGTTATAAAAACTTTAGAACTCTGTTTCAGACTGAAGAAGGCTTTTTGTGAAAAGTTTCTTTCTTTCTGCCTAGAAGAGATTTTACAAAAAAGTGAGTAAGAGAAAGTCACCAATTTATTTAGTTCGATTATTTAGAACACTGAATGTGCTCTAAATCTTGGAGCAAACAATCTCTTAGTTAAGCAGGGTAATTACAGCTATTTTCTTCTGCTATCACTTCTCTCACATTACCCAACAGATAATTTTTCATTAATAGTTTCATGGAAATTATTTTTCTGTTTATTTTTAAAAATTTATGGCCAAAGAGAAGTTCTGCTAAAGCTAGTCATGGAAAAGGATAGAATATGGGAAATTAATTTTAGTAATTACTTACTTGTCCAAGGCATTGTGATTGACATATTTATATATGTTATAGCATATAATCATTGTATATTACCATGCCTATTATAAAGATGGAGAAACTGAAACTTATAAAGTTGAATTTGACTTATCACTGCATAACTAACCGTCATAAAATATCATGTAGCTGCAGTCCTCTGATAGCTCAACTGGGGATGATGTGACCATAGTCTGATGTCTTGCAGTTGGTGATAATTATAAGCTGAACAATGTGTTTCTCACAGGCTAACCTGGTTTTGTTACCTAAAAAAGGCTCTAAAAGAAGCAAGAGAAACAGCAAGCCCAAATGCACTAACACTTTTCAAGAAATTCTTTGGGAAAGTTTTCTAATGTCCAGTTGGTGAAAGCAAATCACAAGGCCAAGTCCAGAGTCAATAATGAAAGGGGTTATGCAAAATCGAGGATACAGAGCCATGATTTATCGGGAACAATCACTGTAAAAACTTTGCAGACTTACTATATGGCTGAACTGAGATACAAACATAAGTTCATCTGACTCGAAAATGTTTCTCCTATATTGGTGTTGTCAGATATAAACTTGCTGTGAAGTTTAAATCATTCAAAGTATGGATGAGTTAAATATTTTAAAAATCTTTACATAAGTACTTATTATACAGGAAACCCTTAATAAAACAAACTTTTATTATTATTAGCCATTATTCAGGGTTGCTTGCAACTAGATATTAAATAAGTACCTATTAAATTAATTTCAAAGTTTTAAGAAAATAGAGATTTCATCTTTTCCCTTTAGTAATGTATACCAGTCTTATTTTATCCTATGTCTTCTACATTGATATTAGAGCAACACAGTTTAAAGACAACAAGGGTTATGCTATATGAAGATATATTATTAATCAGATAGTCCAGACTATGTTTGACTTCATATAAATTTGTTTCTGATAAGTTTAGTCCAGTCACTCAGTGTGTCTGACTACTTGTGACCCCATGGACTGCAGCACGCCAGGGCTCCTGTCCATCACCAACTGCCAGAATCCACCCAAATCCATGTCCATTGAGTCGGTGATGCCGTCCAACCATCTCATCCTCTGTCGCCCCCTTCTCCTCTTGCCCTCAATCTTTCCCAGCATCAGTGTCTTTCTAAATTAGTTAGCTCTTCACATCAGGTGGCCAAAGTACTGGAGTATCAGCTTCAACATCAGTCCTTCCAATGAACACCCAGGACTTATCTTCTTTAGGATGGACTGATTGGATCTCCTTGCACTCCAAGGGACTCTCAAGAGTCTTCTCCAACACCACAGTTCAAAAGCATCAATTCTTCAGTGCTCAGCTTTCTTTATAGTCCAACACCCACATCCATTCATGACTACTGGAAAAACCATAGCCTTGACTAGATGAACCTTTGTTGATCAAGTAATGTCTAAGCTTTTTTTTTTTTTTTTTGGCAAAGTAATGTCTCTGCTTTTATTTATTTATTTTTTTAATACATGAATGAACTTTCTTTTTTTCTTTTATTTTACTTTACAATACTGTATTGGTTTTGCCATACATCAACATGAATCTGCCACAGGTGTACACGTGTTCCCAATCCTGAAACCCCCCTCCCACCTCCCTCCCCATACCATCTCTCTGGGTCATCCCAGTGTACCAGCCCCAAGCATCCTGTATCCTGCATAAAAATATGGAACGCTTCACGAATTTGTGTGTCATCCTTGTGCAGGGGCCATGCTAATCTTCTCTGTATCGTTACAATTTTAGTATATGTGCTGCCGAAGTGGGCACTGTCTAAGCTTTTTAATATGCTGTCTAGGTTGGTCATAAATTTCCTTCCAAGGAGTAAGTTTCTTTTGATTTCATTGCTGCAATCACCATCTGGAGCCCCCAAAAATCAAGTCTCTCACTGTTTTCACTGTTTCTCCATATATTTGCCATGAAGTGAGGACTGGATGCCATGATCTTAGTTTTCTGAATGTTGAGCTTTAAGCCAACTTTTTCACTCTCCTCTTTTATTTTCATCAAGAAGCTCTTTAGTTCCTCTTCACTTTCTGCCATGACAGTGGTGTCATCTTCATATCTGAGACTGACATTTCTCCCTGCAATCTTGATTTTACCTTGTGCTTCACCCAGCCCAGCATTTCTCATGATGTATTGTCACCCTGCTTATTTAACTTATATGCAGGGTACATCAGGAAGAAACACTGGACTGGAAGAAACACAAGCTGGGATCAAGATTGCCAGGAGAAATACCAATAACCTCAGATATGCAGATGACACCATCCTTATGGCAGAAAGTGAAGAGGACCTAAAAAGCCTCTTGAGGAAAGTGAAGCAGGAGAGCAAAAAGTTGACCTAAAGCTCAACATTCAGAAAATGAAAATCATGGCATCCGGTCCCATCACTTCACAAAATAGATGGGAAAACAGTGTCAGATTTTATTTTTTTGGGCTCAAAGACGCTTACTCCTTGGAAGAAAAGTTATGACCAACCTAGATAGCATATTCAAAAGCAGAGACATTACTTTGCCGACTAAGGTCCATCTAGTCAAGGCTATGGTTTTTCCTGTGGTCATGTATGGATGTGAAAGTTGGACTGTGAAGAAGACTGAGAGCTGAAGGATTGATGCTTTTGAACTGTGATGCTGGAGAAGACTCTTGAGATTCCCTTGGACTTCAAGGAGGTCCAAACAGTCCATTCTGAAGGAGATCAGCCCTGGGATTTCTTTGGAAGGAATGATGCTGAAGCTGAAGCTCCAGTACTTTGGCCACCTCATGCGAAGAGTTGACTCATTGGAAAAATCTCTGATGCTGGGAGGAATTGGGGGCAGGAGGAGAAGGGGATGACCAAGGATGAGATGGCTGGATGGCATCGCGGACTCAATGGACGTGAGTCTGAGTGAATTCCGGGAGATGTTAATGAACAGGGAGGCCAGGTGTGCTGCGATTCATGGGGTTGCAAAGAGTCGGACACTACTGAGTGACTGAACTGAACTGAACTCTGCACATAAGTTAAATAAGCAGGATATCAATATATAGCCTAGATGTACTTCTTTCCCAACATTGAACAAATATTTTGATCCATGTCCAGGTCTAACTGTTGTTTCTTAATCTGCATACAGATTAGTAGTATATATGCTATATTTTCTGAATCCATTTATTTATTAATGGACATTTGTGTTTTTTACAGTTTGGGGTTATTACAAATAAAAGCTGTCATGACATTTTTGTGTGAGATGTTTCTAAACTTATATTCTCATTTCTCTGAAATAAGTACAGGTCATATGACTGGTACATTTAACCTTTTAAGAAACCATCAAGTCAACTTCCAAGGTGGTTGTGCAATTTACATTCCTGTCATCTCTTTGTGATAGTTTTAGTTACTTCATATTCTTGTGAACACTTTGTATTTTCTCTCTTTAAATTTTTACCATTTTAATAGCTGCAGTGATGGCTTATTGTGGTTTTAATTTTCCTTTCCTTGATGGTTGATAACATAAAACATTTTATATATACTATGTATCACAGATTATTTTCTTAGCAATTGTTATAGAGAATAAAAATTTAGTTACTGGAATCCCTTGGGATATATCAATTTATGTTTGATTTCTCACGATTACTTTAAACTCTCTATGAACAAAAACATTTAATTTTTTTACATATTAAAATTCGGCATTGGGAGATTGTGTTCACCTATGGCTGATTCGTGTCAAAGTATGGCAAAACAAATACAGTATTGTAATTTAAAATAAATAAATAAATAAATAAATAAATTAAAAAAAAATACTGGTATGTGATTTTTTTAAATTAATGTTATAGCAATACAATGAGAAAGTTTATTCCTAATAAAAGCGGTACCAACATGTATTAAACTATGGTATATTTTAGAAGTGTTTTACAGTCTGAATGTTTTCAGATTGTTCAAAGTTGAAAATTATGCATTATTTAGGAGATTTATAGGTCTGTATTTTTTCTATTTTTCTATTGCATGTACATTAGAATTATCTATTTCTCTATCTGTCCATCTATCTATATATATCTATCTCACTATATATATATCTTTAATTTAAAAATTAGACTCATAAGGAAAGAAAAGCAGAAAAACCTATTTCACTATTTAAGCATAGTAAATAATACAATAATATAAATCTTCCTAGAACATGGGAAGTTTGAAAAATTTCAATGATAAATGCTTTTGACTCAAAGTATGGTTCTTGGAAGGCTGCAGTCTCCTGGGAGATGTCTGAGAAATAGAATTTCAGTGTCCTAGGTCTAGTTCAACTTACTGGATTAGATTCTGCCATTTTATAAGATTTTCAGAGGATTCATATCCATATTAAACATTGAGAAGCAGTGTGGTCAGTGACTTGGGCTTCTGTTCAGAATGTAAGAAAATAATCTCATTTAACTGTCTCTTCCCAAGCTCTAGTGATTAGGAAAAATATTAATAATACATCAATTCTCTGTTCTAGGTGGCAGGTGTTTTGTCTCCTTTTCTATGGATTCAAGAAAGACTAAACACAGGTGTTACTATAAGCAGTGCATTTTTAATTCATTTCACCTTGAAGCAGCTGTCCTCTTTTGCCTCAACTAACTTTTAATCTCTGCACTTACATTTTGATGAATTACCTATGTCACTTACAAGCTCTGGATGCAGAGTCTCTGGATGCAAGCCTCTGGATGCAGATTACTTAAAATGCCTGTTAATTTTGTTTCAACTGTGAATCCTATGTTTTAACGCATATTTACTCAGCTTTCTTAGATCATCCCTCTCCTTGTTCCTACCCACTGGTGTAATGCAGCATGCCACTATGAACCTTTTTATTAAGTTTCTTATTTTCGTCTCTGGCCTCATTACTTCACAGTCATTTATGTTTTTCACATCAATTGAACAAATTCAGCAGTACATGAACCAAGAAATTTCAGATGTACAACATGGATTTGTAAAAGGCAGAGGAACCAGAAATCAAATTGCTAAGATTCACTGGATCATAGAGAAAGCAAGGGAATTCCAGTAAAGCATCTATTTTTGTTTCATTGACTATGCTAAACCCTTTAACCATGTGGATCACAACAAATTGTGGAAAATTCTTGAAGAGATAAGCTTACCAGACCACTTTACCTGTCTTCTGAGAAACCTGTATGCATGTCAAGAAGCATAAGTTAGAACTGAACATGAAACAGTGGACTGATTCAAAATTGGGAAAGAAATAAGTAAAGGCTGTACATTGTCACCCTGCTTATTTAACTTATATATATCAAGATGAAAAATGCTGTACTGGATGAATCACAAGCTGGAGTCAATATTTCCAGAAGAAATATCAACCTCAGATATGCATATGATACCAATCTAATGGCCTAAAGCAAGGGGGGAACTAAGAACTTCTTAATGAGGGTGTAAGACTTGAGTGGAAAAAAAATAGGCTTAAGCTCAACCTTCAAAAAACTAAGATCCGCACATCCGGTCCCATCAGTTCATGGCAAATAGAAGGGGAAAAAGTGAAAACAATGACAGGTTTTATTTTCTTGGATTTCAAAATCTCTGCAGACGAGAACTGCAGCCATGAAACTAAGATGCTTGCTCCTTGGAAGAAAAGTTATGAAAAACCTAGATAGCATATTAGAGAGCAGAGACATCATTTTGCTGACAAAGTTCTGTGTAACCAAAACTACGTTTTTTCCAGTAACCATGTACAGACGTGAGACTTGGAACATAAAGAAGGCTGAGCATTGAAAAACTGATACTTTTGAACTGTGGTGCTAGAGAAGACTCTTGAGAATCCATTGAACTGAAAGGAAATCCAACCAGTCCATTGTAAAGGAGATCAGTCCTGGGTGTTCATTGGAAACACTGATGCTGAAGCTGAAACTACAATACTTTGGCCACCTGATGTGAAGAGCTGACTCACTGGAAAAGACCCTGAGAAAGATTCAGGGCAGGAGGAAAAAAGGGCAACAGAAGATAAGATAGTTGAATGACATCATTGACTCAATGAACATGAATTACAGTGAACTCTGGGAGATAATGAAGGTCAGGGAAACCTGGAGTGCTGCAGTCCATAGTGTCACAAAGAGTTAGACATAACTTAGCAACTCAACAAGCAACAAGACTAATTAAGAAAATAGTTTATATCTGTTGCCTTGGCCTAATCTCAGCCATCAGTCTAACCCACTCAGTGGTGACTCATGGGTGTTTCTTTCAGTGTCTTCAATTGTCAGCCACAGAAGACTGACTGTTGTAATTTATATATAAGTTAATCAGTAGAAACCAGAAGTAGTTCACTAAGATAAGGATAACAACCATCTATAAAATTTACATTTGCTCTCAGATGTGTGAGAATACTTGTGTAATTGTGAGGGACACAAACTTGTAGTGATGAATGTTGTTTGATTTAAACTTACTTGATTTAAAATATAAATGTCCATCTATATAGAGGATCAAGATGTGAGTGGGTTAGAACATGAAACTCACCTTCTCCCCACAGATGTATGAAATATACATCTACATGTGAAATTACTCTCACAGAATATCTACTGAATGCTGGCAGAAAACTTTTGACTTCCAAAAGAAAAACAACAACAAATCACTGTGTAACTGAGTAGAGCAAATGAAAAAGGAGGAGAAAGAAAGAGAGGAATTAGGATGCGGCCTGCACTTCTGAAAGGGAGCCATAGAAAGAAAAAAAAAAAGTATTTGTACACTGGGAAGTTCCTTCACTGGCAGGCATGGCAGGAAAAGCAGGAAGTGGAGGGCGGGGGTCGGGGGGCGTGGGGAGGACTTTGAAGCCTCAGAGAAGAGCACAGCAACAAGTGTACAGAGGGCAAGGTGGAGAAAGCCATGCCCAGAGGGGTCAGGCTTACCAGCACTGTCCTGGCTGAAATGCTTCTCCACTTGCTCACTCAGGTGGATGGTGTCTGGGCACTGGGACTTGGGCTTCAGAAATTAGACACCAGGGAAAGGACTGGTGTTGGCTTCATGAAGACAACCTGAGGGGCTAGAGTATAGTTCATCACAACTAAGGGAGTCTGAGAAAAAGCCTGGGTTTGCCAGAGAGATAAAGCATCATTGTTGGGGGATGTGAGAGTAGAAAGGTGGGCCTGCCATAAGAGCTTCTTTCATCCTGCATCCATGGGAAGCAGGGTACTGCCTATACGAGCTCCAGAAATTGGTGTGAGCCATAGCTGCTGATTCAGACTTCAGAAGCAGGAGTGAACCAACTACCACTGCTACTGCTGCCCCCAGGTGTCCTGTGAGCAAGTTTACATCCCTTCCTCTAACTGCCTAGGAACCTGCATGGCCCACCACAGCAAAGGCTTCTGCAGTCTGGGGCTAACTTCCCTGGGAGAGCACAGAGTATGCCCACTCCATTGTGACTTCCTGTCTGTCTCTGATGCTGTAATCATTTCACACAACACGCCTTATCCCACCCCAGCCTGAGTAAATAAATGTGCCCCAATCAGCTACTTCTTTCACTCCCCTTGACAAGGCAGCCAACAGACACCTGAGGCTGATCCACATGAAAAGGTGAGGCCAAAGCCAAAGCTGAACCCTAGGGGCTGTGAAACAAAAGAAGATGTATGGAAAACACTCTATGCAGCTGTACAAGCAGTGGATTGAATTACCAAGATCAGCTTGCTAAATCCTGCATTTGTGAAATAAATATTCAGTAGACAGGGAGTGTTCCCACAACTGAGATCAGTCTAGCTTTTAACAGTTATGAACTCTTGGGCAAGTACACAGCATGCAGAGGTCAATTAAGAGGTACTGGAGGGCCTCCTGGACAGGTGAGGATTGAGTCTAAGGGCAAGGATGCTGACAGCTAAGGCCCCAGGAAAATACTATTATTAATTTTTTGTTTCATTTTTTTGCTATTATTTTATTATTATTATTTCTATTTTTAATTTTAATTCTTAGTTTATCTTTTTAAAATATATTTGTATTTTTCTATTTTTATGTGTTTTGATTTCTGCTTTTTTGTTGTTGTTGTTGGTTTTATTTTATTGTTTATTTTTTTAGTTTTGGGGTTCTTTTGTTCCTTTGTTCTTTTGCTTTTAGTTTTTCTTTTTCTTTTTTTTTTTGTCTATTTCTTTGTTTTCATTTCTTTGATTTTGTGTTTACCATTATTTTGGCAATGGCAACCCACTCCAGTACTCTTGCCTGGAAAATCCCATGGGAGGAGGAGACTGGTAGGCTGCAGTCCATGGGGTAGCTAAGAGTTGGACAGGACTGAAGGACTTCACTTTTACTTTCATTGTCAATTTTCTTATCATCTTTTGTTGCTATGGGCTTCTCTGTTGGCTCAGTGGTAAAGAATCTGCCTTTAATGCAGAAGGCTTAGGTTTGATCCCTGAGTTGGAAAGATCCCTTGGAGAGGGCAATGGCAATCTACTCCAGTATCGTTACCTTGAAAATCCCATTGACAGAGGAGCCTTGTGAACTATAGTCCTTTGGGTATGGTGAACTACAGTCCATTTGTTGTTATTGATGCTCCTTTTTGTTTTTGCTATTTACCTTTGGTCTTGTTTGTCTGTTTACTTTCTTTTCTTTCTTTCTTTTTGTTTGTTTTTGCACAGCACAACTTGTAGAATCTTGGTTCTCTGGCCTCTGAGCCTCTGGGGTGGGAGTGTTGAGTCCAGGATGCTGGACCACCAGAAAATTCCCAGCCTCAGGGAATATTAATCAGCATGAGATATCCCAGGGGTTTTCATCTTGACACCAAGACCTACCTACACCCAATTGGCTTCAGGCTCCAGTGATTGATGCCTCATGTGAAGGAACTGACAACACAGAAACACAGCAATAGCCATCAGTAGACAGGCTGCCTGAAATCATACTAAGCTCATAGGTGCCCCTGAAACACATAACTAGACCTATCCTTGCCCATGAGGGGGACAAGAGTTAGCTCCAACTACCAGAGGGCAGGAACCAGTTCCTTAAGCCAGGAAGCCTACATAAACCCCTAGACCAACCTCGTTCAATAGAGGGCAGACACAAAAACCATAAGAAACTGTAAACATGCAGCCTTCAGAAAGAAAACCACAAACACAGTAAGTTAGAGAAAATGAGACGACAATATGTTACAGAAACAGTAGCAAAGTTAAACCTGACAAAACCAAATAAATAAAGAGACAATAGACAATCTACCTGAAAAATAACTTGGAGTAACAATAGAAAAGGTAATCCAAGAAAAGAATCTATAGCAGAGTGCATGAAACAAAAGAAAAGTAAGTGAGATGGAAGATATAAGGGTTGAAATAGCTGAAGCAGAACAGAATAAAGAAAAAAGAATATATATTTAAAAGTGGACCATCTCAGAGGTCTCTGGAGCAATATTAAGTGCAATGACATTGGAATTTTAGGGGTTCCAGAAGGAGAACAGAGAGACAGAGTGTCTGGGAAAATATTTGAAAACATTGTAGTCAAAAACTTCCTGAACATAGAAAAGAAAATAGTCACCCAAGTCTGGGAAGTGCAGAGAGTCTCATACAGATTAAACCCGAGGAGGAACACACCAAGATACATATTAATGCAACTAATAAAATTTAAAGACATCAAAAATATTAAGAGCATCAAGAGAAAAGCACAAAATAACATGAAGTTTTTCAGCATAAAATCAGCACACCAGAATGAAGTGGCATGATATATTTAAATAGATGAAAGAGGGGGAAAAAAAAAAGAACAAGATTACTCTGACTAGTCAGGCTGTTACTCAGATTCAACAGAGAATCCAGCACCACTAAACCAGCTTTAGAACAAATGCTAATGAAAATTCTCTAGGCAGCAAACACAAGAGAAGAAAACCTACAAAATACAAAAATAAAGCAAATAAAGGAATAGCTATAGAAAGATACATATAGATAATTACCTTAAATATAAATGGATTAGCTGCTCCAAAAAAAAATAACAGATTAGCTTAATGGACACAAAACAGAGCCTGTATATATACTGTCTATAATAGATCAGTTTCAGACCTAGTGGCACACAGATGAAAAATAAGGAGATGGGAAAAGATATCTCATGTAAATAGAAATCAAAAGAAACATGGAGTGTTAATACCCATATCAGAAAAAAAAAAAGAGAGAGAGAGAGAATTTAAAATAAACTATTAGAAGAGACAAGAAAAGACATTGCACAATGATCAAGGGGTTGATCCATGAAGATGTAGTAATTGTAAATGTTTACATAACCAACATAGGAGCACCTTAATACACAAGGCAAATGATAAAGGTCATAAAAGAGGAAATCAACAGTAACACAATAGTGGGGAATTTTAACAGTGTACTTATACCAATGGGCAAGCCATCCAGACAAAAAAATTAATAAAGGAGACCAGCCATAAATGACACTGTAGACCAGATAGACTCAATGGTTATTTATAGGACATTCCACCAGAAAGCAGCTGAAAAAAATTTTCTTTTCAAGTGAACATGGAATATTCTTCAGGATAGATCATATATTTTGTCCCAAATCAAGCCTCACACTGAACCAAAATCTATGGAATGCAGAAAAAGCAGTTCTAAGACAGAAGTTTATAGCAATAAAACCCTACTTCGAAAAACAGAAATCTTAAATAAACTAAATACACACTGCAGAAATTAAAGACAGATGAACATCAATAAGTTTGTAGAAGGAAATAAATTTAAAAAAAAGTAGAGCAGAAGTGAATGAAATAGAAATGAAGAAAACAACAGCAAAGATCAATGAAAGCAAAAGATTTTTCTTTGAGAAAATAAAGAAAAAGTAAGGAAACTTTCTTACGAAGTCGCTTCGGTCATGTCTAACTCTGTGCAATCCCATAGATGGCAGCCCACCAAGCTCTGCCATCCCTGGGATTCTCCAGGCAAGAACACTGGAGTGGGTTGCCATTTCCTTCTCCAATGCATGAAAGTGAAATATGAAAGTGAAGTCGCTCAGTCGTGTCTGACTCTTAGCGACCTTGGACTGCAGCCTACCAGGCTCCTCCATCCATGGGATTTTCCAGGCAAGAATACTGGAGTGGGGTGCTATTGCCTTCTACAAAGGAAACTTTAGCCAGACTTAAGAAAGAAAAGGGAGAGAATGCAACTCAATGAAATTAGAATGAAAAAGGTGAAGTTACAACAGAAGTTGTAGACATATGAAAATACAAAACTACTCCAACCACTATATGCCAATAAAGTGAACAACTTGAAAGAAGTGGACACATTCTTAGAAAAGTATAACTATCCAAGGCTGAACCATGAATAAATACAAAACAAGAATAGACCAATCACAAATACTGATACTAAAACTGTAATTTAATATTTCCCCAAACCAAAAGACCAGAATCCAATGGCTTCACCAGCAAATTATATCAACCAAACTGAGAACAGATAACACATATCCTCAAATTCTTCCAAAAAATTTCAGAGGGAGGGACACTCTCAGTCACATTATACAAGGCCATGGTACCCAGATACCAAAACCAGGAAAAAATTTAAAAAAAAATAATAATAAAATTAGTCTAATATCACTGATGAACATAAACACAAAAATCTTCAAAAATATTAGCAAACATAATCCAACAATACATTAAAAAATTCACATGCGATGATCAAGTTGGATTTATCCCAGTGATGCAAGGGATATCCTCAATATTTGCAAATCATCAATATGATACACCATATTAACAAATTGAAACATTAAAACAAATGACCATGTTAACAGATACAGAAAAGTCTTTTGACAAATTCCAACAACCTATGAAAACAAACAAACAACAACAAAAAACACCTCCATAAAATGGCCAAAGGGGAAATCTGCCTCAACATTACAAAAGCTATACATGATAAACCCACAAAAAACATGATTCTCAATGGTGAAAAACGTAAAGCATTTCCTCTAAGATCAGGAACAAAACCAGAATATTCATTCTCACCATTTTTATTCAATATAGAAGACCTACACATGACAATCAGAGAAGAAAACTTAAAAACATGTATATAATCCAAATTGGAAAAGAAGTTAACAGTCATTATTTACAGACAATATGACACAGTTCAACAAACTGTGGGAAATTCTTAAACAGATGGGAACATCAAACTACCTTACCTGCCTCCTGAGAAAACTGCATGCAGGTCAAGAACCAATAGGTAGAACAAGATGTGGAAAAATTGACTGGTTAAAAATTGAGAAAGGAGTACATCAAGACTGTATATTTTCACCCTGCTTATTTAACTTATATGCAAAGTACATCATTCAAAATGCTAGGCTGGATCAGAAGGTGGAATCAAGATTCCTAGGAGAAATGTCAATAACCTCAGATATGCAAGTAACATTGCCCTCATGGAAGAAAGCAAACAGGAACTAAAGAGCCTCTTGATGAAGGTGAAAGAGGAGAGTGAGAAACTGGCTTAAAACTCAGCATTCAAAAAGCTAAGATCATGGCATCCCATCATGGCAAACAGACAGGAAAAATGGAAACAGTGACAGACTATTTTCTTGAGCTCCTAATCACTGTGAATGGTGACTGCAGCCATGAAATTTAAAGACACTTGCTCCTTGGAAGAAAAGTTATGACAAATCTAGAGAGCATATTAAAAGGCAAACATCACTCACCAACAAAGTCCATATAGTCAAAACTATGTTGTTGTTGTTGTTTTTTCCATTACTCATGTACAGATGTGAGAGTTGGACCATAAAGAAGCCTGAGTATTGAAGAATTTATGTGTTCAAACTATGGCACTGAAGAAAACTCTTGAGTGTCCCTTGGACAGCAAGGAGCTCAAACCTGTCAATCCTAAAGTAAACTGACCCTGAATGTTCATTGGAAGGACTGATACTATAGCTGAAGTTCCAATATTTTGGCCACCTGATGTGAAGACGTGACCCACTGGAAAAGACCCTGATGCAGGGAAAGACTGAGGACAGGAGGAGAAGGGGACAACAGAAGATGAGATGGTTGGATGGCATCATTGACTCAATGAATTAGAACAAACTCCTGGAGATAGTGAAGAACAGGGAAACCTGGTGCTCTGTTATCCATGAGTTAGCAAAGTATTGGACATGACTGAGTGGCTGAACAACAAAAATACATAGAAAATCTTAAAAATACTCCCAGAAACTATTAGAATTCGTCTTTGAATTTGGTAAATTTGCCGAATACAAAACTTATGCCCAGAAATTTCTTATATTCTTATACACTAATAACAAAAACTCAAAAAGATATATTAAGGAAGCAATCATATTTACTACTGCAAGTAAAAGAACACAATAATTAGCAATAAACCTACTTAAGGAGGCAAAAGACCTGTATTCAAGAAAAATATGATATTACTGAAAGTAATCAAAGATGACATGAATAGGTGGAGAGATATAAAATGATTTTTGATCATAAGATCATAAGAATCATCAATGTATAATAACTACGTTATCCAAAGCAAGTTAGAGATTCAATACAATTCCTATCAAATGGAAATGGCAATGTTCATTTAAGTAGAACAAAAATTTGCATTTTTTAGAAACACTGCTGCTGCGGCTGCTGCTGCTAAGTCACTTCAATGGTGTCCAACTCTGTGCGACCCCACAGACGGCAGCCCACCAGGCTCCCTCATCCCTGGTATT
Organism: Nanger dama; assembly: GCA_917880005.1. NCBI lineage: Eukaryota > Metazoa > Chordata > Mammalia > Artiodactyla > Bovidae > Nanger > Nanger dama. The sequence goes on from CAKJTW010000045.1 coordinate 2,548,050, forward strand.
CTCCAGGCAAGAACACTGGAGTGGGTTGCCATTTCCTTCTCCAATGCCTGAAAGTGAAAAGTGAACATGAAGTCACTGAGTTGTGTCCAACTTTCAGTGACATCGTGGACTGCAGCCTACCAGGCTCCATCATCCAAGGGATTTTCCAGGCAAGAATACTGAAGTGGGGTGCCATTGCCTTCTCCATTATAGAAACACAACAGAACCTAAATAGCCAAAATAATCTTGAGACAGAAAAACAAAGCTAGAGACATTAAGTAACCTGAATCCATACATACTACAAAGCTACAGTCATGAAGACTATATGGTACTGGCACAAAAGCAGGAATATAGATCAATGGAAAGGACAAAGAGGCCAGATCACACACCTATGATAACCCAATATATAACAAAGGAAGAAAGATCATATAATGCAGAAAAGACACAATCAGTTCAATCATTCCCTTCAATCAGTTCAGTCATTCAGTGGTATCTGCCTCTGTGACCCCGTGAACTGCAACATACCAGGCTTCCCTGTCCTTCCTGCACCATCTCCTGGAATTCACTCAAACTCAATTCCATTGAGTCAGTGATGCCATCCAACCATCATATCCTAACACCATACATAAATATAAACTCAAAATGGATTAAAGACCTAAAGGTAAGTGAAGACACTGTAAAACTCTTAGAGGAAAGGATATGCAAAACACTGCTTGAAATAAATTACAGCAAGATCTTTTGATCCATCTCCTAATGAAAATAAAAACCAAAATAAATAAATGGAAACTCATTAAAAGTTTTGCACAGCAAAGGAAACCATAAATAAGATAAAGAAATAGCACTTAGAATGGAAGAAAATGTTTGCAAGTAGAGCAACTGACTAGGAGTTAATTTTAAAAATATACACAGCTCCTGCATCTCAATATCAAAAATAAAAATAATGGACACCCTTTCTAAATAGACATTTCTTAGAAGAAGAATGTAGACAGCTGTGAAGCCCATGAAAAAGAAAAATGTTCAATACCACTAATTTCATAGAAAGGCATATCAAAACACAATGAGATACTTCACATGGGTCAGAATCAGTTCAGTTCAGTTCAGTTCAGTTGCTCAGTCGTGTCTGACTCTTTGTGACCCATGAATCACAGTATGCAGGCCTCCCTGTCCATCACCAACTCTTGGAGTTCACTCAGCTTCACGTCCATCGAATCCGTGATACCATCCAGCCATCTCATCCTTGGTCGTCCCCTTCTCCTCCTGCCCCCAATCACTCCCAGCAACGGAATCTTTTCCAATGAATCAACTCTTCACATGATATGGCCAAAATACTGGAGTTTCAGCTTTAGCATCATTCCTTCCAAAGAAATCCCGGGGCTGATCTCCTTCAGAATGGACTGGTTGGATCTCCTTGCAGTCCAAGGGACTCTCAAGAGTCTTCTCCAACATCACAATTCAAAAGTATCAATTCTTTGGCACTCTTCCTTCTTCACAGTCCAACTCTCACATCCATACATGACTACTGGAAAAACCATAGCCTTGACTAAATGGACCTTAGTTGGCAAAGCAATGTCTCTGCTTTTGAATACATTATCTAGGTTGGTCATCACTTTTCTTCCAAGGAATAAGTATCTTTTAATTTCATGGCTGCAGTTACCATCTGCAGTGAGTTTGGAGCCCCCCCAAAATGAAACCTGACACAGTTTCCACTGTTCCCCCATCTATTTTCCATGAAGTCATGGGACCAGATGCCATGATCTTCGTTTTCAAAATGTTGAGCTTTAAGCCAAGTTTTTCACTCTCCTCTTTCACTTTCATCAAGAGGCTTTTAGTTCCTCTTCACTTTCGGCCATAAGGGAGGTGTCATCTGCATATCTGAGGTTACTGATATTTCTCCCAGCTATCTTGATTCCAGCTTATGTTTCTTCCAGTCCAGCATTTCTCATGATGTACTCTGCATAGATGTTGAATAAGCAGGGTGACAATATACAGCCTTGACGTACTCCTTTTCCTATTTAGAACCAGTCTGTTGTTCCATGTCCAGTTCTAACTGTTGCTTCCTGACCTGCATATAGATTTCACAAGAGGCAGGTCAGGTGGTCTGGTATTCCCATCTCTCTCAGAATTTTCCACAGTTTATTGTGATCCACACAAAGGCTTTGGCATAGTCAATAAAGCAGAAATCGATGTTTTTATGGAATTGTCTTGCTTTTTCCATGATCCAGTAGATGTTGGCAATTTGATCTCTGGCTCCTCTGCCTTTTCTAAAACCAGCTTGAACATCAGGAAGTTCACGGTTCACATATTGTTGAAGCCTGGCTTGGAGAATTTTGAGCATTACTTTACTAGCATCTGAGATGAGTGCAGTTGTGCAGTAGTTTGAGCATTCTTTGGCATTGCCTTTCTTTGGGATTGGAATGAAAACTGACCTTTTTAGTCCTGTGGCCACTGCTGAGTTTTCCAAATTTGCAGACATATTGAGTGTAGCACTTGGACAGCATCATCTTTCAGGATTTGAAATATCTCCACTGAAATTCCATCATCACCACTAGCTTTGTTTGTAGTGATGCTTTTTACGGCCCACTTTACTTCACATTCCAGGATGTCTGACTCTAGATGAGTGATCACACCATTGTGATGATCTGGGATGTGAAGATCTTTTAGTATAGTTCTTCTGTGTATTCTTGCCACCTCTTAATATTTTCTGCTTCTGTTAGGTCCATACCATTTATGTCCTTTATTGAGCCCAATTTTTGCATGAAATGTTCCATTTGTATCTCTAATTTTCTTGAACAGATCTCTAGTCTTTCCCATTTTTTTCCCCTCTATTTCTTTGCATTGATCACTGAAGAAGGCTTTCTTATCTCTTCTTGCTATTCTTTGGAACTCTGCATTCAGATGCTTATATCTTTCCTTTTCACCTTTGCTTTTCACCTCTCTTCTTTTCATAGTTATTTGAAAAGCCTCCCCAGACAGCTATTTTGCTTTTTTGCATTTCTTTTCCATGGGGATGGTCTTGATCCCTGTCTCCTGTACAATGTCACTAACCTCATTCCGTAGTTCATCAGGCACTCTATCTATCACATCTAGGTCCTTAAATCTATTTCTCACTTCCACTGTATCATCATAAGGGATTTGATTTAGGTCATACCTGAATGGTCTAGCGGTTTTCCCTACTTTCTTCAATTTAAGTCTGAATTTAGCAGTAAGGAATTCATGATCTGAGCCACAGTCAGCTCCAGGTCTTGTTTTTGTTGACTGTATAGAACTTCTCTATCTTTGGCTGCAAAGTATATAATCAATCTGATTTCAATGTTGACCCTCTGGTGATGTCCATGTGTAGAGTCTTCTCTTGTGTTGTTGGAAGAGAGTGTTTGCTATGCCCAGTGCATTTTCTTGACAAAACTCTATCAGGCTTTGCCCTGCTTCATTCTGCATTCCAAGGCGAAATTTGCCTGTTACTCCAAGTGTTTCCTGACTTCCTACTTTAGCATTCCAGTTCCCTATAATGAAAAGGACATCTTTTTTGGGTGCTAGTTCTAAAAGGTCTTGTAGGTCTTCATAGAACTGTTCAACTTCAGTTTCTTCAGCATTATTGGTTGGGTCATAGACTTGGATTATTGTGATATTGAATGGTTTGCCTTGGAAACAAACAGAGATCATTCTGTCGTTTTTGAGATTGCATTTAATTACTGCATTTCAGACTCTTTTGTTGACCATGATGGCTACTCCATTTCTTCTTAGAGATTCCTGCCTGTAGTAGTAGATATAATGGTCATCTGAGTTAAAATCCCCCATTCCAGTCCTTTTTAGTTTGCTGATTCCTAGAATGTCGATGTTCACTCTTCCCATCTCTTATTTGACCACTTCCAATTTGCTTTAATTCATGTACCTGATATTCCAGGTTCCTATGCAATATTGCTTTTTACAGCATTGAACATTGCTTCCATCACCAGTCACATCCATATTGGGCACCTACTGACCTGGGGAGTTCCTCTTTTGGTATCCTATCATTTTGCCTTTTCATACTGTTCATAGGTTTCTCAAGGCAAGAATACTGAAGTGGTTTGCTATTCCCTTCTCCAGTGGACCACACTCTGTCAGACCTCTCCACCATGACCCGCCCATCTTTGGTTACCCCACGGACATGGCTTAGTTTCATTGAGTTAGATAGAGCTGTGGTCCTAATGTGATGAGATTGACTAGTTTTCTGTGAGTATGGTTTCAGTGTGTCTGCCTTCTGATGCCCTCTTGCAACACCGACCATCTTACTTGGGTTTCTCTTAACTTGGGGATGGGGGTATCTCTTCTCAGCTGCTCCAGCAAAGCACAGCTGTTGCTCCTTACCTTGGATGAGGAGTATCTTCTCACCACTGCCCTTCCTGACCTTCAACATGGGATAGCTCCTCTAAGCCCTCCTGCGCCTGTGCAGCCACTGTTCCTTGGGTGTGGAGTGGCTCCTCCCAGCCACTGCCCTTGGCCTCTGGAATGGGATGGCTCTTCCTGGTTGCTGCCTCTGGCCTCAGAGGTGGGGTGGCTCCTTCCATCTGCTGCCCTAGACCTCGGACGTGGAGTAGCTCCTCTCAGCCGTTCCAGTGCCATTGCATCCTGGCACTCTCAGCCACTGCTCCTGACCTCAGACGTCGAGTAGCTCCTCTTGGCTACCACCCTTCAGCATGGTGTCCTCCCGGCTTCTGCCCCTGACCTCAGACGTGGGGTAGCTCCTCTCGGCCACGCTTAGTGCACCGGTCGGTTGCAGCAGCCTGCAGACATCATCACAATATCTACAAACAATACACAGGAGAGGGCTGTAGAGAAAAGGGAATTCTCTAACACTTTGGTAGGAATGTATTCAGTAAGTTGATACCGTCACTATGGAAAACAGTATAGCCGTTCTTTAAAAGTGTAAAATTAGACCTAACATATGACTGCAAGGAACGCCAACCAGTCCATTCTGAAGGAGATCAGCCCTGGAATTTATTTGGAAGGAATGATGCTAAAGCTGAAACTCCAGTATTTTGGCCACCTCATGAGAAGGGTTGACTCATTGGAAAATACTCTGATGCTGAGAAGGATTGGGAGCAGGAGGAGAAGGGGACGACAGAGGATGAGATGGCTGGATGGCATCACTGACTCGATGGACGTGAGTCTGAGTGAACTCCAGGAGTTGGTGATGGACTGGGAGGCCTGGCATGCTGCGATTCATGGGTTCACAAGGAGTCGGACACGACTGAAAGACTGGATCAAACTGAACTAATATGACCCAGATATCCACTCCTGTACATATACCCGGAGAAAACCACAATTCCAAAGTGGGATATATATATATATATATATAATCTGATACACTTTGCTATATAGCTAAAACTAGTAAAACATTGTAAAGCAACTATTCATAATAAAATTAATAAAAGTCTATATAATGTCAATGAAATTAAACTTTGACTTGAATGTCACAGCATATCACCTTGTGGGTTTAGCACATTTTTCAAAATATTTATTTTTATTGGAGGCTAATTACTTTACAATATGGTGGTGGTTTTTGCCATACATTGATATGAATCAGCACAGGTGCACATGTGTTCCCCATCCTGAACCCTCCTTCCACCTCCTTCCCTACCCCATCCCTCTGAGTTGACCCAGTGCACCAGCTTTGAGTGCCCTGTTTCATGCGTCAAACTTGGACTGGTCATCTGTTTCAAATATGGTAATATACATATTTCAATGCTATTTTCTCAAATCATCTCACCCTCACCTTCTCCCAGAGTCCAAAAGTCTGTTCTTTATATTAATGTCTGTTTTGCTGTATGTCACATGGGGTCATCATTACCATTTTACTAATTTTCATATATATACATTATTATACTGTGAGTGAAGTTGCTCAGTCATGTCCAACTCTTTGTGACCCCATGGAGTGTAGCCTAACTATGTTCCTCCATCCATGGGATGGAAACAACCTAGATATCCATCAGCAGATGAATGGATAAGAAAGCTGTGGTACATATACACAATGGAGTATTACTCAGCCCTTAAAAAACATAAATTTGACTCAGTTCCAATGAGATGGATGAAACTGGAGCCAATTATACAGAGTGAAGTAAGCCAGAAAGAAAAACACCAATACAGTATACTGACACATATATATGGAATTTAGAAAGATAGTAATGATGACCCTCTATGTGAGACAACAAAAGAGACACAGAGGTATAGAACAGACTTTTGGACTCTGAGGGAGAGGGAGAGGGTGGGATGATTTGGGAGAATGACATTGAAACATGTATACTATCCTGTAAGAAACGAAGCACCAGTCTATGTTCAGTACAGGATACAGGATGCTTGGGGCTGGTGCACGGGATGATCCAGGGAGATGATATGGGGTGGGAGGTGGGAGAGGGCTTCGGCATTGGGAGATCATGTACACCTGTGGCTGATTCATGTCAATGTATGGCAAAACTAATACAGTATTGTAATGTAGAATAAAGTATTAAAAAAATAAATAAAACTGCCCATGCAAAAAAAAAAAAAAAAGAATACTGGAGTGGATTGCCATTTCCTTCTCCAGGAGATCTTCCCAATCCAGGGATTGAACCCAGGCCTCCCATATTGTAGGCAGACGCTTTACCATCTGAGCCAGCAGTATCAGTGCTTTTCTTTCTGACTTACTTCACTCAGTATAATAGGCTCATTTCATCCATCTCATTAGAACTGATTCAAATGTATTCATTTTTATAGCTGAGTAATATTCCATTGCATATATGTGCCACCATTTCCTTATCCATTCATCTGCTTATGGACATCTAGGTTGTTTCCATGTCCTAGCTATTGTAAGCAGTGTTGCCATGAACATTGAGGTACACATGTCTCTTTCAGTTCTGATTTCCTCAGTGTGTATTCCCAGCAGTGGTATTGCCGGTCATATGGCAGTTCTATTTCCAGTTTTTTAAAGGAATCTCCACACTGTTTTCCATAGTGGCTGGACTATTTCTTCCCTTTTCTCCACATCCTCTCCAGAATATATTGTTTGCAAACTTTTTGATAGCAGCCATCCTTTTTGATAGCAGTGTGAGATGGTACCTCATTGTGGTTTTGATTTGCATTTCTCTGATAATGAGTGATGTTGAGCATCTTTTCATGTGTTTATACTAGCCATCTATATATCTTCTTTGGGGAAATGTTTGTTTAATTCCTTGGCCATTATTTGATTGGGTCCTTTATTTTTCTGGCATTGAGCTGCATGAGCTGCTTGTATATTTTTGAAGTTAATTCTTTGTCTGTTGCTTTGCTTGCTATTATCTTCTCTTATTCTGAAGACTGCCTTTTCACCATACTTATAGCACATTTTAAAATATAGGATGGAATAGAATACAAATGACTACATTTCATTGTCTGTATTCAAATCCAAGTATTGTAAGTAGCAAATTATTTAATAATGGTCTCACGGATTTCCTTGATAACAAGCTCAATAGGCTGAGTTATTCCTAAAAATATGAATTATCTATGCATATACACTTAATTTTGTATTACAATTGTGTTCTGTACTTGATTTTAATAAAAATATTGAAGTTTAACATGAGAATTCACATAAATATTCTATTAGAAAGGTTATTTTCATACAAAACTAGTAGGTGATCATGTAAAGCTTTCACATAATTATTTTTAATCTATTACTTAGAGATAAATATGTCATAAAAATGACTTATGGAGAACAATGATTTTGATAATTGCCTTCACTTTTCTTCTGGAATATGAAGCTAAAAACATATTATTTCTTCCCTATAACAGTCTATAAAAATTGCACTTTTATGATCTGTTAATTTTAGTTGTCAGACTTCATTAGTCTGAACACAATTTTTTTTGTATCTTGCATTAAAACATTGCAATTTTACTTTTTTAAGTTTTGCCCTTTTTCTTTAAAAAGAATTGGAGTATATTTCATTTACAATGTTGTGTCAGTTCTAGATGTATGGCAAAGTGACTCAGCTATACATATACATGTATTTATTATTTTTAACATTATTTTCCCAAATAGGTTATCCCAGAATATTGAATATAGCTTTTTGCTATAGAGTAGGTGCTTGTTGATTGTTTATTTTCTATAACATATGGCTTTTAATCTAGCATTTGTGATTTTTAAAATTTATTTATTTTTTAATCAAAAGATAATTGCTTTACAGAATTTTGCTGTTTTCTGCTAAATATCAAAATGAGTCTGATATATATATATAATTCCCCTTCTTGAAACTCCCTCCTATCTTCTACCCATCACACTCCTCTAGGTTGATACACAGTCCATGTCTAAGTTCCCTGAATCATACGGCAAATTCCCACTGGCTACTTTACATATGGTAATGTAACTTTTCATCTTATTCTCTGAATACATCTCACCTTCTCCTTTCTCCCCCTTTGATGTCAATAAGTCTGTTCCCTATGTCTGTGTCTCCAATAGCTGCCCTGCAAATTAATTCATCAGTACCATCTTTCTAGATTCCATATATATGTGTTAGTATACGGTATTTATCTTTCTATTTCTGACTTACTTCCCTCTGTATAATAGGCCCTAGGTTCATCCACCTTATTAGAACTGACTCAGTTGCATTCCATTTTATGACTGAGTAATATTCTATTGTATACATGTACCACATTTTCCTTATCCATTCATCTGTCAAAGGAAATCTAGATTGTTTCCCTGTCCTAGCTACTGTAAATAGTGCTATAATGGGACACCTCTGTCTTTCTCAATTTTGGTTTCCTCAGGGTATATATCTAGCTGTGGGACTGCTGGGTCATAAGGTGGTTTTATACCTATTTCTTTTAAGGAATCTCCATACTGTCTTGCATAATGGCTGTACCAATTTATATTCCAAACAAAAAGTCAAGAGGATTCCCTTTTCCCCACACCCTTTCCAGCATTTACTGTTTGTAGACTTTTTGATGGTAGCCATTCTGACTGGTGTGAGGTGATATCGTATTGTAGTTTTGCTTTCCATTTCTCTAATAAAGTGTTGTTGAGCATCTTTTCATTTGCTTGCTAGTCATTTGTATGCCTTCTGTGGAGAAATGTTTGTTTGATCTTTTCCTCACTTTTTGATTAGGTTGTTTGTTTTTAAAGTATTGATTTGTATGAGCTACTTGTATATTTTGGAAATTAATACTTTGCTAGTTATTTCATTTGCTGTTATTTTCTCCCATTCTAAGGGTAGTCTTCTCCCCTTGCTTATAGTTTCTTTGCTATGCAAAAGCTTTTAAGTTTACTCAAGTCCCATTTGTTTACTTTTGCTTTTATTTCTATTATTCTAGGAGGTGAGTAATAGAGGATCTTGCTTTGATTTATGTCACTGAGAGTTCTAAGTTTTCCTCTAAGAATTTTATACTTTCTAGTCGTACATTCGGATAAGGTAATGACACGCCACTCCAGTACTCTTGCCTGGAAAATCCCATGGATGGAGGAGCCTGGTAGGCTACACTCTATGAGTCGCTAAGAGTCAGACATGACTGAGCGACTTCACTTTCACTTTTCACTTTCATGCATTGGAGAAGGAAATGGCAACCCACTCCAGTGTTCTTGCCTGGAGAATCCCAGGGATGGGGGAGCCTAATGGGCTGCCATCTATGAGGCTTCACAGAGCCAGACAAGACTGAAGTGACTCAGCAGCAACATCAGCAGCAGTCTTACATTTAGGTCTTTAATCCATTTTGAGTTTATCTTTGTGTACGGTGTTAGGAGATGGGAATACCAGACCACCTGACCTGACTCTTGAGAAATCTGTATGCAGGTCAGGAAGCAACAGTTAAAACTGGACATGGAACAACAGAGTGGTTCCAGATAGGAAAAGGAGTACATCAAGGCTATATATTGTCACCCTGCTTATTCAACATCTATGCAGAGTAAATCATGAGAAATGCTGGGCTGGAAGAAACACAAGCTGGAATCAAGATTGATGGGAGAAATATCAATAACCACCATTATGGCAGAAAGTGAAGAAGAACTAAAGAGCCCCTTGATGAAAGTGAAAGAGGGGAGTGAAAAAGTTGGCTTAAAGCTCAACATTCAGAAAACAAAGATCATGGCATCCAGTCCCACAACTTCATGGCAAATAGATGTTGAAACATTGGAAATAATGGCTGACTTTATTTTTGGAGGCTCCAGAATCACTGTGGATAGTGACTGCAGCCATGAAATAAAAAGATGTTTACTCCTTGGAAGAAAATTTATGACCAACCTAGACAGTATATTAAAAAATAGAGACATTACTTTGCCAACAAAGGTCCATCTAATCAAGGCTATGGTTTTCCCAGAAGTCATGTACAGATGTGAGAGTGGACTATAAAGAAAGCTGAGCACCAAAGAATTGATGCTTTTGAACTGTGGTGTTGGAGAAGACACTTGAGAGTCCCTTGGACAGCAAGGAGATCCAACCAGTCCATCCCGAAGAAAATCAGCTCTGAATATTCATTGGAAGGATGGTGTTGAAGCTGAAATTCCAATACTTTGGCTATGTGATGTGAAAAACTGACTTGCTTGTAAAGACCCTGATGCTGGTAACGATTGAAGGCAGGAGGAGAAGGGGACAACAGAGGATAAGATGATTGCATGGCATCATTAACTCAGTGAACATAAGTTTGAGTAAACTCTGGGAGCTGGTGATGGACAGGAAGGCCTGGTATGCTGCAATCCATGGGGTCACAAAGAGTTGAACACAGCTGAGCGACTGAACTGAACTAGACTGATGGTATTAGGAAGTAATCTAATTTCATCCTTTTATGTGCCACTGTTCAGTTTTCCTAGCATCACTTATTGAAAAAGCTATTGTTGCTCCATTGCATATCTTTGCCTTCTTTGTCCAAATAAGATATCAAAGGTTTATCTCTGTGCAGATTTATCTCTGGGCTCTCTATCTTGTTCCATTGGCCTATATTTCTGGTTTTGTGCCACTACCATACTGTCTTGAAGATGGTACCTTTGTAGTATAGTCTGAAATCAGAAATGTTGATTCCTCCATTTCCAGTCTTCTTTCTTAAGACTGCATTGGCTAATTGGGGTCTGTTTTGTTTCCATATGAATTGTGAAATTGTTGTTCTAGTTCTGTGGAAAAATGCCATTGGTAATTTGAAAGGGATCACACACTGAATCTGTAGAATGTATCTGGTGGTATAGCCACATTCACAATATTGATTCTTTCAACTCAGGAAGATGAAGTCTGTTTATATCATCTTTGATTTCTTTCTTTACTGTCTTATGATTTTTTGTATATAGTTCTTTTCTCTCCTTAAGTAATCCTAGATATTTTCCCACCCAGTGGTGAATGTGATTGATTCCTTAATTTCTCTTCCTGATTTTTCATTATTAATATGTAGGTATGCACGTGATTTCTGTGTATCGATTTTGTATCAGCAAATTTACCAAATTCATTGATTAACTCTAGTTATTTCCTGATAGTATCTTTAGGGGTTTCTATGTATAGTATCATGCCATTTGGAAGCAGTGAAGTTTTACTTATTCTTTTCTGATCTGGATTCCTGTTATTTCTTTTTTTTCTATGATTGCCATAGCTAGGACTTTCAAAACTATGTTGAATAATAGTGGTGAGAGTGGACACCCTTGTCTTTTACCTGGTATTAGAGGGGATGCTTTTAGTTTTTCACCATTTAGAATAATGTTTGCTGCAGATTTATCATATATGATCTTTACTATGTTGAGGTAGGTTGCTTCTCTGCCCATTGTTTGTAGCGTTTTAATCATAAATAAGTGCTGAATTTTGTCAAAGGCTTTTCCTACATTACTTGAAATTATCACACAATTTTTATCTTTCAATTTGCTAATATGGTGTATCACATTGATTTATTTGCATATATTGAAGAATCCTTGCATCCTGACTTAATATGACATGATGAACCTGGCTTGATCATGGTGCATGAGCTTTTGAAAGTGTTGTTGAATTGTGTTCTCTAGAATTTTGTTGAAGATTTTTGCATCTATATTCATCAGTGCAATTTTCTTTCTTTGTTTTGTCTTTATCTAGTTTTGGTATCAGGGGAATGGTGGATTTATAGAATGAGTTTGGAAATGTTCTTCCCTTGCAATTTTTAAAAATAATTTTAGAAGAATAGGCATTAGCTCTTCTCTAAATGTTTGGTAAAGTTCACCTGTGAAGCAATCTGGCCCTTGGATTTTGTTTTTCAGAGATTTTTATTTTTATTTTTTTAATAACAATTTCGGTTTCAGTGCTTGTAATTATGTTGTTCATAATTTCTATTTTTTTCTGGGTCAGTCTTGGAAGATTGAACTTTTCTAAGAATCTGTCATTTTATTTCAGGTTGTCCATTTTGCCATACAGTTGCTCATAATAGTCTCTTACAATCCTTTGTATTTCTGCATTGTCTGCTGTAACTTCTTATTATTATTTTTATTTCTGTTTTGTTGATTTGATTTTTCTCTTTATTTTCTTGATGAGTCTGGATAAATATTTATCAATTCTGTTTATCTTCTTTTTTAATATACATCTATTTATTTTAATTGGGGGTTAATTACTTTGCAATATTGTATTGGTTTTTGTTTATCTTCTGAAAGAACCAGCTTTTAATTTGATTAATCTTTACTTTTGTCACTTTCATTTCCTTTTCTTTTTGTCTACTTTGAACTTTATGATTACTTTCCTTCTGCTAACTTTGGGGTAGTTTTTTTGTTTTTATTTTATTAGCTGGTTTAGGTTTAAATTTAGGTGGTTTATGCAGTGTTTTTCTTGTTTCTTGATGTAAAGTTGTATTGCTATAAATTTCCCTCTTAGAATTACTTTTGCTATATTTCATAGGTTTTTGAGTTGTTGTGTTTTCATTTTCAATTATTTCTGGAAATTTAAAAATTCCCTTCTGATTTCTTCAGTAACCTGTTAATTATTTAGAAATGTATTGCTTAACCTGCAATGGTTTCTTTCTTTCTTTCTTTCTTTCTTTCTTTTTTAACAGCTATTATCTTATAATTGATATCTAGTCTCATAGTTCTGTGGTCAGAAAAGATGCTTAATATAATTTGAACTTTCTTACATTTCCCAAGTTTTGATTTGTGACCCAAGACTGTGTCTATCCTGGAGAATGTTCCATGTGCATCTGCTAAGAAAGTGTATTCTTCTGAATTTGGATGGAATGTCCTGAAGATATCATGGAGATCCATCTAGTCTAATGTGTCATTTAAGCCTTGCTCTTCTTGTTAATTTCTGTTTTGATGATCTGTCCATTAGTGTATGTGGGGTGTTAAAGTCTTCTACTATTATGTGTTGCTGTTAACTTTTCCTTTTATGATTGTTAGTGTTTGTCTTATGCATTTAGGTGCTCTTATGTTGGTTTCACAAATATTTACAATTGTTATGTCATCTTCTTGGATTGATCCTTTGATCACTGTGTAGTGTCCTTCCTTATCTCTTGTAATAATCTTTTTTTTTTCCATCCATGTCTGACATGAGGATTGCTACTCCAGCTTTCTTTTGCTTTCCATTTGCATATAATATATTTTTCATTCACTCACTTTCAGTCTATATGTGTCTTTAGGTCTGAAGTGGATTTCTTGTAGACAGCATAGATACATGAATCTTGTTTTTGTATCTATTCAGTCAGTCTGTGTCTTTTGGGTGGAGCTTTTAAACCATTCATATTTAAAGAAATTTATATATTTTTTTCTATTACCATTTTCTTAATTGTTTGGATTTGTTTTTGTAGATCTTTTTCTTCTGTTGTATTTCCTGACTATGTAAACCCCTTTAACATCTTTTGTAGAGCTGGTTGTTGCTGCTGCTACTGCTCCTACTAAGTTGCTTCAGTCATGTCCAACTCTGTGTGATTGTGTGGTACTAAATTCTCTTAAGTTTTTCTTCTCTGTAAAGCTTTTGATTTCTCCTTCAATCTTGAATGAGATTCTTGCCTGGTAGAGTAAGCTTGGTTGTAGAATTTTCCCTTTCATTCCTTTTAAAATATATCCTGCTATTCGATTCATGCCTGCAGAGTTTCTGATGAAAGATCAGCTGTTAAACATTTGGGCTTTCCCTTGTATGCTGCTTGTTACTTTGCCCTTGCTGCTTTTAATTTTCTTTCTTTGTGTTTACTAGTTTTTAGTTTGCTTAGTATCTGTCTTGACATGTTTCTCCTTTGGTTTACCCTGTATGAGATGCTTCTTGGGCTTAATTATTTCCTTTCTCATGTTGGGGAAATTTCAACTATAATCTCTTCAAATTTTTCTCATGCCCTTTCTTTTGCTCTTCTTATTCTGGGATCTCTATTATTTGAATTTACTTTTGTTCCAGAGATCTCTGAAACTATCCTCAGTTCTTTTCATTCTTTTTACTTTATCCTGTTGTTCAGCAGTTATTTCCACCATTCTGTCTTTCAACTCACTTATTCATTATTCTGCCTCAGATATTTTGCTACTAATTCCTTCTAGAGTATTTTTAGTTTCAGCAATTGTGTTATTTGACTCTGTATGTTTAGTCTTTATTTCTTCTCTGTGCTAAGTCACTTCAGTTGTGTCCAACTCTTTATTCGTCCATGTACTGTAGTCTAGTCCACCTGCTTCTTCTGTCCATATGATTCTCTAGGCAAGACTAACTGAGTGGGTTGCCATTTCCTCCTCCAAGGGATCTTCCCAACCCAGGGATCATACCTGGATCCCTTATGTCTCATGCATTGGCAGATGGGATCTTTACCACTAGTGCCACCTTGCAATTTCTCCATTTTAATTTCAAGGTTTTTGGATCATCTTTACTATCATTATTCTGAGTCATTTTTCTCATTGTTTGCCTATTTCATCTCCATTGATGTGGACTTGTATGTTTCTAGGTTGTTCCTTCATTTGCACAGTATGTCTCTTCCTTTTCACTATTATTTTGTTTAACTTATTTTGCTTGAGGTTTCCTTTTCTCAGTCCTCAAGGTTGAATTCTTTTCTTCCTTATGGGCAGGTTTGAGTAAGGAGGTAGTCCTGTCTGTTGATGATTGCATATATATTTTTGTTTTGTTTGTAATTTGGATGAGGTGTCCTACCCATCATGCTGCTGGCAGTTGGATGATGCTGGGCCTTGTATACAAGTAGTTGACTTTGTGGGAGACCTCACCATTTGATACTCACTAGAGTATTAAAGTAGAGTTAGGAGTTCTCTGGTGTTCTATGGTCTTGGAGTTAGGGCTCCTACTCCAAAGGCTTGGGACTTGATCTCTGGCCAGGAATGGAGATTGCACAGTTGGCTCATTATGGCATTGAATGGGATTAAAACAAATACACAAAATGTGAATTTTGTGAGAAATAAAACAGAAATAAATGAGAAATAAAACAGAAACCCCAGGAAAATTCCAATGTAAAAAATCAGGCAAATAGTAACTAAAATAATGGTATATACACACATACATGTACTTCAATAAGCAAAGCTGAAACTGTCCAAAACACTAAATAGATAAAGTACAATAGATTGACCCAGTGAACAAAGGAAACTAAAAATGATATCCACCATTTAAGAAGAAAGCTAAGTGAAGCACAAACTGGGAAGCAAAACTACAGCAAGGTGCCAACTGGGGAATAAAGAAACTAAAACAAAACAAACCAACAAATATGGTGAGAAAGAGAAAGAAAGAAGAAAGAAAAAATGGAAACTTAAATAGAGGTAGATAAAGAAGATTTACAAATATTAAAGATTTTTATAATAGGAAAAGAGCAGTAAAAAGAAAAGAAAAAAATAAATGTAGAAAAATAAAAAATTCAAAGATTAAAATAGTGAGAACGGAAAAAAAAAAAAAAAAAAAGCAAAAACCCCACAGAACCACAAAAGCCCAAAATAGAGGCAAATGTATATAACAGAAATAAAAAGTGTTATTAAAAAAATCTCAAAATCTTAAATAGATTTAATAGTATTAATAAAGTCAATACTACTGAAGGATAAAAAAGAAAGGGAAAAAAATTCCAGAAGCAACTATAGAACAAGTCAAAATATAAGAATAATAAATGTTTGGATTGAGTCTCTACTGTCAGTGTCCTTTCCCTTGCTAGGAGTCTACCTTACCTCCCTAGGATATCCTCCAATGTTTGGCTGGTATCTGGACCTGTTGTTGTGGGCAGTTCAGACTCTAATCTCATCCTACTCCTGTGTATTCTTGCCTCCAGTGTATAAGACTGTCAGAACTAGTGTGTTTTCTTTTGTGAAAACTCTCATTGTCCTTTAATATATTCCAGAAACACAGAATCCGTCTAGTTGATTGTGTGGATTTAATCTATAGCTTGTACACCTGGTGGAAAGGATTTGGGTCCTATTCCATTGCCACCCTGCCCCTGGGTTTCAACTGTGATTTTATCTCCACCTCTCTATATGGGTCATCTACAGGGGCTTGCTCCTCAGACTGCTGTGGAGGACTTGGGTCTGCCCCAGTGAGGGCCAGGTGTGGAGGTGGCACAGGTGTTTGAGTCAGAGGGGTCCTGGCTTCATCAGATACATAGGGAAACTGATGGCTAGGGTAGCAGAAAATATGGTGCACTGGAAGGGCATGGCAACCCACTCAAATATTCTTGCCTGTAGAATTCCCAAGACAGAGAAGCCTGGCAGGCCACAGTCCACAGGGTCATAAAGATTTGGATATGACTGAAGTGATCCCATATGCACAGATGTAGGACTCTTAATCACCCCTAGCAGCCCTGTCCCAGTGCAGATCGGGCATGGGAGTGGTGCAATTGCTTGGATCACAGGGACCCTGGCAATGCCGGCCAGTCAGGAGCTCCAGTGGCTATTATGACAGGAGATACGGCACTTTAAGGTTTTTATAGCCTGTGGCAGCTCTTCCCCAGTGAGAACTGAGTGTGAAAATGATACAGCTCCTTGGGTCATGGGGACCTTGGTGGTACCAAGTGTGCAGGGACACAGACTGCCTCAGTCGCAAGAACTATTGCCCAATCAGAGTCTTTTTCTAGCCTCTGGCAGCTGGTGATCAGAAGACCTCTTTGGCTAGTCCTTCTCCATTGCTCTGCCAGTTCAAGCTCTTAGAGAGCTCCCTGGCTGAGGTCCTTCTCTGGTGTTTAGCACATCACAGAAGACCTATACAAAAAAATATTTTAATGACCCAGATAACCACAATGGTGTGATCACTCACCTAGAGGCAGACATCCTGGGGTGTGAAGTCAAGTGAGCCTTAGGAAGCATCACTATATAATTCCAGCTGAGCTACTCTAAGTCCTAAAATATGATGCTATTAAAATGCTGGCCTATAGGTATAAATGAACAACATTTTAAGATTATTTCTTTCAGATGCATATATGTCATGTGTGTGTGTTAGTTACTCAGTCGTGTCCCACTCTTTGTAACCCTATTAACTGTAGCCCACCAGGCTCCTCTGTCCATGAAATTCTTCAGGCAAAAATGTTGAAGTGAGAGGGACTGAACCCAAATCTCCGACATTGCAGGCAGAGTCTTTACAGTCTCCACCACCAGGGGAGCCCCATAATGTATAATTATGTATAAATAATATACATAAATTTTATGATATAATTATAATATATAATTAATTATATATTAATTCTTATATTAATGGATATATACACACACCTCCACAGATCTACATACATATTTGTTCCCTCAGAGAGTGAGAATTCAGCAATTCTTAAATCTTATGTTGCTTTTAATATTCAGTGGGCTCTATTCTCCTACATACAGTTACATACAAATAATTACTTTGGTTTAAACTTCACTAAGCTTTCTTAGTCACAGTAGTCAAATTAACTTATCTAGGATAGTTGTGATATTCCTTCAGAAGTGCTTCTCAGTCAGGACAAGAAGGAAATGAGCAAAGTCAAATAAGGAATCTATCAAGAGATTTTAGTTTGAGGATTAATTCCTTGTGGGTCACTGATGCTGGAAAAGATGGAAGGCGGGAGGAGAAGCTGACAACAGAGGATGAGATGGTTTGATAACATCACTGACTCAATGGACATGAGTTTGAGAAAACTCCAAGAGTTGGTGATGGAAAGAGAGTCCTGATGTGCTGCAGTCTGTGGGGTTCCAAAGAGTCAGACAAGACTGAGCAACTGAACAGAACTGAACTGAAAATATGCTCTCCTATTGTTTTAGGGAGAAGTCAATTCTAACTCCATGTTGAAACTGTTTCTTTGACTTGCTCCTCATTTTTTCTGTTATTACAATCATGCATAAAAGACTGCCTCAGAGAACCTTGATCCTCTGCCTGACTCTTATACTGAAGTCCCTTTGTAAGTCCCTTTGTTTAGTTCTGAGGAAGATAACCTGACTCTTCACGCTTTTGAAAAGAAGAGATTAACACATTCCTTCCTTGAGGCTGGCCATTCCCAGAGACATTTTGCAAGACGAGGCCCTTTCACTCTATTTCCCCACTGCCTCTCCCTCTCCATTCTCCTTTTGAGTTTAGTTCCTCATTGCTTCTCTGCCTCTACAGAAGAGCCTGGCATCCACACCCTGATATAACGGTTAGTTTGAGACATTAATCTGCCATCTTCTTGCTGCTGCTACTGCTAAGTCATTTCAGTTGTGTCCGACTCTGTGTGACCCCATAGATGGCATCCCACCAGGCTCTCTTGTCCCTGGGATTCTCCAGGCAAGAACTTTGGAGTGGGTTGCCATTTACTTCTCCAATGCATGAAAGTGAAAAGTGAAAGTGAAGTCGCTTAGTTGTGTCTGACCTTCAGCAACCCCATGGACTGCAGCCTTCCAGACTCCTCTGTCCATGGGATTTTCCAGGCAAGAATACTGGAGTGGGTCCCCATGCTATCTTGGTCAGCTAAGTTTCCAAATAAACTCAGGTTTCTTACCTCAGTACCTCGTGTCTCAGGTTCATTGGCCTGTCAAGCAGCAAGAAGATGAAGATTGGATTCAACAACAAATTTGGCTTAGACAACCAGAAGTCTTGCTTCTCTTGGCTAGCCATCCCTTGTCAGGGAGTATTGGTGAAGGCCCTAGTAGCTGCCAGAACCACTTGTCCTGAAGATCTTTCCCTCAAGACTCTCTGAAGTGAACTGAAGCATGGAACTGTAGACTAAAAGATGTATAACTAGAGAGTTGTGAGTTAAATTTTATTTGGGATAAAATAAGGGTTGCAGCCTGGGAGGAAGCATCTCACATAGCTCTGAGAGACAGTTCCAAAGTGGCAGTGGGGGAAAGTCAATACATATAATGTTTTGGTGCAGGGGGATTTCAATGTAATGAAGCACTCATTTTACAAAAGGTTTTTGTTAGTCGTGAGTATCTGAAGACATTTAGTGCTTCTCTATATATGAGGAGATGCAAGGACTGCGATAATAAAATATGCTCCTAAAAACATCCAACAATCCAAAGACCTGTCCCACCAGATTCCCTGGAACAGAGTGCCTCACTCTACCCTGAACTCCCTCAGGGGTTGTTGAAGGTCAACAGCTGTAGTAGCATGGGGTTCAGTCTCCACAGAGGCAGATGGCAAATGCCTTTGTTATTCAGTCTGGCAATGCTCTTGATAACTGTCAATTTGTAGTTGACAGAACTGACAAACTACAGGTCAACAGACTCAAATTTGTTGGTAAGATTTTGTGTCCTTTTGTGTTGTGAGGCAGGATATCCTCCGTCCCCAATTTGCGGAGAGGGGAATTGTTGGACTCTATACAAGTTGAAACCAGTTTATAGGGGAACTAGTTCTTGTTGGGGCAAGCCTACTCTAGTTGGGATTAGTTCATCTGTTTTATAGAGTACAATTTATTTACCTGGTTAGGGAACTGGTTCAGTCGGAACCAGGGCTTTCCTGGTGGCTCAGATGGTAAAGCATCTGCCTGCAATGTGGGAGACCCGAGTTCAATCGCTGGGTCAGGAAGATCCCCTGGAGAAGGAAATGGCAACCTACTCCAGTACCCTTATCTGGAAAATCCCATAGACAGAGGAGCTTAGTAGGTTATGGTCCATGGGGTCGCAAAGAGTTGGACACGACTGAGCGACTTCACTTTCAGTTAGAACCAGTTCATTAGGGAACAAGTTAATGTGGCAGTGGGCAGCCCAGTTTGGATTAGTTTAATTGCTTTGTAGGGTAAACTTTATTTATCTGATTTAGGAACTGACTTGTCTGTGCTGTATGTCCTTTTTGTTGCAAGCTGACAGATTAGATTTTATAGGATAAGTCACTCTGATGTGCATACCAGGAACATACCCTGCCCCCCAAATTTGCGATTTTCCTTTATGGGACAAGACAATTTGGTTGGGGTATACTCTTAAAGAAGGGAAGTGTTGTTGGATTCTACCAAGAACCATTTCACTGGGGATCTAGTTCTTGTGAGCACAAGCCTACACTAGTTGGAATTAACACATTTGTTTAGTATCTGATTTGGGAACCAGTTCATTTGTACCTTGATGCTGGAATTTGTTTGTGCTGTCTTTGCTAGAATATGCCTATGTTTTCTATGTTTTGGTGTTATCAAACTTGTAAAAATGGGAAATAATTCATCCATCCCAAAAGAAAGCCCTTTGGTACATATATTAGATAAATGAGCAAAATATAGCTGTGAGCTTATGATTAAGAAAGATATATACTATTGTAAGAGGGTGTGAACCCTATATAAGTATCAGAAGAGTAATGTCCCTTGTCTCACAATTATACAATCTAACAGTTATAAGCACTTTGCAAAGAGGAACATACTGATAATAAATGAACTCCCTTGGATTTGAGGTGTCTGATTCTAATTTCCCTATAGGAGCTTTGGGTAATTTTGAGAGTGAGGAGCTTCAGCTCCAGTTTGAAAACTTTTCCTCTGAAGGAAAACTAAGGCCTTTCAAGTCTAATGGGATCACTTTAATGTGACTTTTCAGTTGGCTAGATTTGGGGGTTTTCTGGTTACTTTTGTAATGCACAGGCATTTGGTAATGCAGAGATATACTAACTGCTTCCTCTAACTCTTCCTCTATGATTTCTCATTTCTTTCTCCTAGAACTCTCTGTGAATAGGCCGGTGGCTATGGAAGTAATTGAGGAACTCTGACCAGGGTTACTCTCAGGTGTGTTCCTAGGGCCCCACAGCCTTTTGTGTCCCAATAGCTACCATCCAAGCAAGTGAGGGCCCTCCTTTCCTCTTTCCCCCTTAAGCTGAGGACCAGACCACATAAAATTGTGTGAGCATAGGTCAGGCACTTAAAAGACATTAAGGCACCTGCTGATTGAAGACCCCTGTGACAGGATAAGGGGATCACAGAATGGATCAGACATTTAGTGTCTGCCCCTGTCAAGACAGTTCCTTCAACATCAGGCACATATTGATTCAAGCAAAACATTGAGTCCACTCTCCCTTGTATGCTATGTGAGGAAGATTCATCACATAATTGTCTTCCTTGTTAGCTTCAACTCTAACTCCTTGGTCTAAATTAATTTACAGGAGTCTAGATATTTCATGTGAGTCTTCCCAAGAGGCTTTCTCCACTAAGGTAAGTGAGGAAAAATAAAACTAATGGATATGTCAGTCCTTCATTTTCACTGAGGTAGCCACCTAACTCTTTCAAAAAGAAAAATAGAATTGTCTTGCATTGCAAATGTGGTTTTTACAAGACCAGAGAGGTGGCTCCAGAAATCCTTTTACCACTCCTAAAACCTTCCTAAAAAGAGGATTGTAAATATTAAACAAATGGGAAACAAAATTATCCTATGAAGAACTTGCTTCTATCTTTAAAGATGCAAAAATCCTATTGGTCTTCATAAGAACACTTATCTTTGCTATCTTTTAAAACACAAGATTTAGAGAGAGGAAAGTAGAAGCTTACTTGTCCAAGGTAATTGGAAATTCTTTTTCTGCAAATTTTTAGCCTTCTACTGTATGCCAGAAAATTTGGAAAACTCAGCAGGGGCCACAGAACTAGAAAAGGTCAGTTTTCATTCCAATCCCAAAGAAAGGCAATGCCAAATAATGCTCAAACTACCACATAATTGCACTCATCTCATAAACTAGTAAAGTAATGCTCAAAGTTCTCCAAGCCAGGCTTCAGCAGTATGTGAACCGTGAACTCCCTGATGTTCAAGCTGGTTTTAGGAAAGGCAGAGGAACCAGAAATCAAATTGCCAACATCCACTGGATCATGGAAAAAGCAGGAGAGTTCCATAAAAACATCGATTTCTGCTTTATTGACTATGCCAAATCCTTTGACTGTGTGGATCACAATGAACTGTGGAAAATTCTGAAAGAGATGGGAGTACCATGCCACCTGACCTACCTCTTGAGAAATCTGTATGCAGGTCAGGAAGCAACAGTTAGAACTGAACATGGAACAACAGACTGGTTCCAAATAGGAAAAGGAGTACAAGACTGTATATTGTCACCCTGCTTATTTAACTTGTATGCAGAGTACATCATGAGAAACGCTGGAATGGAAGAAACACAAGCTGGAATCAAGATTTCAGGGAGAAATATCAATAACCTCAGATATGCAGATGACACCACCCTTATGGCAGAAAGTGAAGAGAGACTAAAAAGCCTCTTGATGAAAGTGAAAGAGGAGAGTGAAAAAGTTGGCTTAAAGCTCAGCATTCAGAAAATGAAGATCATGGCATCCAATCCCATCACTTCTTGGAAAATAGATGGGGAAACAGTGGAAAGAGTGTCAGACTTTATTTTTGGGCTCCAAAATCACTGCAGATGGTGAATGCAGCCATGAAATTAAAAGATGCTTACTCCTTGGGGGAAAAAAAAAATATGGCCAACCTAGATAGAATATTCAAAAGCAGAGACATTAATTTGCCGAATGACGTACGTCTAGTCAAGGCTATGTTTTTTCCAGTGGTCATGTATGGATGTAAGAGTTGGACTGTGAAGAAGGCTGAGTGCCCAAGAATTGATGCTTTTGAACTGTGATGTTGGAGAAGACTCTTGAGAGTCCCTTGGACTGCAAGGAGATCCAACCAGTCCATTCTGAAGGAGATCAGCCCTGGGATTTCTTTGGAGTGAATGATGCTAAAGCTGAAACTCCAGTACTTTGACCATCTCATGCAAAGAGTTGACTCATTGGAAAAGACTCTGATGCTGGGAGGGATTGGGGGCAGGAGGAGAAGCGGATGACAGAGGATGAGATGGCTGGATGGCATCACAGACTCGATGGACGTGAGTCTGAGTGAATTCCAGGAAATGGTGATGGACAGGGAGGCCTGGTGTGCTGCGATTCATGGGGTCACAAAGAGTCAGAAACGGCTGAGTGACTGAACTGAACTGAAGCGACTCAAGAGATTTTGACTTATTCCGTATGTCTGAAACCTAATTTTAATTCAACTTCTTTTGTAAAATGATGGATTTTACATTGCTGTACCTGACTCAGGACTGAAATCTTGAAATAAGGACTGAAGCCTCTCTGTTGATGTATTTGCATATATCTGTGTCTTTGGATAACATTGCCATGGATGATTTGTAAAATAGTTCAATTTTAAGAGTTCAATTTGGTTTAAATAAACCAAATAATTCTAAATACAAAAGAAATTAAGTTAAAGGAGTTTCAGATTGACATGAACTAGGAAATGTTTAATATTAAATTAGTACCTTGTATTAATATTTCTAGTTTATTGATCTAAGTATAATGTTTTCATTGTCCCTAGGTTTAACATAAGCTAAATAAAATCTTATATCTCTTACACATTCATTAACAAGGAAAGCAACTTAATGTGAAGAAATTTTGAGGAGGAAACAACAAATTGGAAAGGATTTTGAATGAACTTCTAGAAATATATGTTTTAGGATTTCAACATCGTGCTAAAGCAAGTTATTAAAGATTTCTGGAAAATGAACCCAAAAAGACTTGTATACGATCATTCAGGATTGACTAATTTTAAAACAAGTTTAATTGGGTAAATGAACCGTTAAATTAAGCTGGTGCAAAATGTAAATTTGGTTTTCTCTGTTAAAGCAGAAAAGTTTTCTGAAGATGCCAAACTACCTTTGATATCAGACTTTAAGTTTCTTTCTTAACCAATCTGTTCTACATTTGACTTTGCAATCTTTTTACTGTCACTTTGGATAAGTAAATAATTATTACTTCACAAATCCTATGCTACTTTTGTGTTTTAGAAAAAAAAAAGTTTCTTCTAACAAATCTTCTAAAATCAAATTAACTCTGGATAACTTTGGGATATGTTAAAGGAACCCCCAAACACTTAATGCAAAATATTAAACAAATTAGGTCCACTTAGTATGTAAAACTACATGGGAGGTGCTGTCAAATGAGTGATAAATTTTAAATTATATGGAAAATGATACAGATATTCTAGAGATTATATGGAGTTCCTAAGAATATATGTCTTGGCAGAATATTATTAGTCATAATTCTAGTTATTATCTGAAAGTGTTGTATGTCACAGCAGTAACCAGGTTGCTTTGTGAATTGTATTGAAATCATATCTAAACCTGTCTTCATAAGTCTTTTGTCAGTATATACAGTTATGGTTTTACTCTGATGTCTTTGCAAAAATGCCTCTTCTTCAAAATTATTTATAAAAGGAATTTAGATAAATACAAGTTTCTGACTTTCTGGTAATAATGCTGAAATGAGCAAAAAGTTAAAGATTTCTAATGGTAAACATGATGGCTTCATAAAGCTATTAACAAAAGAATTAGTTACATAGAACTGAGTGTACTGGTAAAAATGATTATAATTTTTGTGATTTCTTTTGAAAAGAATCATTGCTTTAAAATTTTTGTTTTCCATGTGTAAGAGAAAACTTCTCCTTAAACTAACTATGGAAGAGGAGATGGTTGGATGGCATCACTAACTCATGGATATGAGTTTGAGAGAGTTCTGGGAGTTGGTGGTAGACAGGAAGCCTGGTGTGCTTACAAATATTGGTCAAATTTCTGATCAAGAAGGAAAGGCCTGAGAAATGGAATCAGCAATTGCAACTCTCCAATGTGAGCTGGTGATTCCAGAGGAAGGAGAATACCTGTCATCTAAGCCATTCCCTATAGTGAACCCTGAGGATACTCTTAGAGTACAGAATTGCAGTCCCCAGATAACGGAGGTATATACCAAGGAAATGATCTTAATGAACCCTGACTTTCGTACCTTACCCTAGACAGATAATGTTAAGGAATAGCTTCCTGGGTTTAAAGTCCTATATTTCTAAGTCTAAACGTGTAAAATAGACACTTTCCAAAGGAGGAGCAAAATGAAGACAAATAACACTTGAAACATTAGCCCCAATGGTGATCACTCCCAGAAAAATCCTTCTGATGAAGCAGACAGTCATCATCCCCTTTTTTTCAAAAAGATTTTGGAATGGAATTGACAGTGGGGAATTATTGCAAGGAGAAGCCAAATGTGAGTCCATTTGGAACTGTTTCTTTGACTTGCTTTCTGTTGCTTTTGTTATTACAATGAAATATAATGACTTGCCTCAGAAGACCCTGACCCTTAGCCTGACTGTTGCACTAAAACACATTTGTTTAGCTCACAGAGAGATAATCTGACCCTGTCCAACTGTGAAAAGAAGAAACTAAAATATCTCTCTCCCTGAGGCTGGCCTGGAGATGTCTTGCAAGACTGAGGGCCTTTTCATTCTACTTCCTCACTGTCTCTTCTTCTCTGTTTTGCCTTTTGAATTTACTTCCTTATTGCTTCTTTCTGTCTCTATAAGATAACTTGGCATCCAGATCCTAATAAGATAGTTACCTTGAGACATTGGTCCTCAATTTTCTCTGTCAGCTGGCTTTCCAAATAAAGTTATAGTTCTTGTCTCAACACCTCATTTCTTGGATTCATTAGCCTGTCATGCAGTAAGTAGAGTGAGCATGGACTAGGCAACACCATTAATGCTATGTAAATAAAATAAAATAAATGAATAAATAAACAGGCAGAAGTTCTAGACAGTTCTTCAAAGACATACAGATGGTCAAAAGAACATGAGAAGATGCTCTACATCACTAATTATCAGAGTAATACAAATTAAATTTCCAATGAGGTATAAACTCACAGAGGTCAGAATGGTCATCATCAAAAAGTCTATAAAGAGTAAGTGCAGGACAGGGTGTTGAGAAAGGGAATCCTATTACACTGATGGTGGGGATAAAAATTGATATAACCACTGCAGAGAACAGAATGGAGGTCCCATAAGAAACTAAAAATAGAACTATTTTATGACATAGCAATCCCACTACTGGGTATATATTCAGAGAAACCATAATTCAAAAAGACGCTTGCTCCCCAATATCCACTGCAGCTCCACTTACAATAGCCAAGACATCAAAGCAATATAAATGACTATTAACACATTAATGGATAAAAATATGGTATTTATATACAGTAGAATATTATTCAGTCATGAAAATAATGAAAGGATGCTAGGTGCAATAACATGAATGGACCTAAAAATATTATGCTGAGTGAAAAAAATCATCCAGAAAGACAAATATCATATGATACAGGTTGAAAAACAAAAGATTAAAATGAACTTATTTAAAAACTGAAACAGAGTCAAAGATGTAGAAAGCTGGGGAAAGAAAGGTGGGGAAGAAAAAGGAATAAAATAGGAAATTTGGGTTAGCCTATGGACACTAGTATAAGTAAGATAAATAACTAATAAGAAACTCCTCTGTACCACAGGCAACTCAATTAGGGAAATAATCCTAAAGAAGAGTGGATATCTGTTTATGTGTAAACTATTCATTTTGCTGTATAGCAGTAACTAACACAACATTATGAATTACTATATTTCAATTTAAAAATTGTTTTCTCACTACTGAGGGTCAAAATTTTCTTTTAAGGAAAAACAAAAGCTCTCTTACTTTCCAAGCTGCTATTATCTGAGATGCTAATATCCTCATTCATCCAGTTAAGGGATCTGCTGTGTGTGTGTGTGTGTGTGTGTGTGTGTGTGTGTGTGTGTGTGTGTGTGTGGTTTATTAAAAGAGAAAAGTGATGAATTGAACAACATTGTTACTCCAAGTGGAGCAAGATAAACTGAGCTGAAAATTTAGATTGAACACTGGTTATTTATGAGAAATTACTCTCTTCAAACTATTATGAGAAATTACTTATTTTTAGCATTAATATAAAGAATTTAGGTACCAAAATAACATTTCAGGGAACCAAACAGAATGAAAACTTGTGAAAATTTAACACACTCACAGTACAATATGGATTTATAATGGAGAATAGCATTCTTACCCATCCAGAATGATGTTCAGTCACGAAGTCATCTCTGACTCTTTGTGACCCCATGGACTACAGTACACCAGGATTCCCTGTCCTTCACCATCTCCCAGAGTATGCTCAAGCTCATGTCCATTGAGTGTCCAATCATCTCATTCTCTGTCAACCTCTTCTTCTTCTGTCCTCAATTGTTCCCAGAACCAGCATCTTTTCAAGTGAGTCTACTCTTCTCCTCAGGTTGCCAAAGTATTGGAGCTTCAGCTTCAGCATCAGTCTTTCCAGTGAATATTCAAGGTTGATTTCCTTTAAGATTGACTGGTTTGATCTCCTCACTCTCCAACAGACTCTGAAGAGTCTTCTCAACCACTACAATTTGAGAGTGTCAATTATATGATGTTACAGCCTTTATGATCCAATTCTCATATCTGTACATGACTACTGGAAAACCATAGCTCTGATTATACTCACTCTTGTCAGAAAAGCGATGTCTCTGCTTTATCTAGGTTTATGAAAATATTTATTTCAAGGACCAAGTGTCTTTAGATTTTATGGCTTCAGTCACTGTCCACAGTGGTTTTCAAGCCAAAGAAAATAAAATCTGTCACTCTTTTCACTTTTTTCCCATATATTTGCCCTAAAGTGATGGGACCAAACACTATGATCTAAGTTTTTTGAATGTTGAGTTTTAAGCCAGCTCTTTTATTCTCCTCTTTCATGTCCATCACGAGGTTTTATAACTTCTGTTCACTTTCTGTCATTAGAGTGATATCATCTGCATATCTATGGTTGCTGATATTTCTCCTGGCAATCTTGATACCAGATTGTGATTCGTCCAGCCCTGAATTTTGCATGATGCACTCTGAGTATAAACTGAATAAGCAGGGTGACAATATACAGCCTTGATGTACTCCTTTCCCAATTTTGAACCAGCCTGTTGTTCCCAGTCCAGTTTTCACTGTTGCTCCTTGACTTCTATAAAAGTTTCTCAGGAAGCAAGGATGATGGTCTCTTATTTCTGTATCTTTTAGAATTTTCACAGATTAAGATGATCCACACAGTCAAAGGTTTCCATATAATCTGGAATTCCCTTGCTTTCCCTATGATCTAATGAATTTTGGTTACTTGATCTCTGTTTCCTCTGCCATCTCTTAAATCCAACTTGTATATCTGGAAATTCTCAGTTCCTTACTGTAGAAACTTTGCTTGAAGGGCTTTGAAAATTACCTTTCTAACACATGAAATGAAAATAATTTTACAGCAGTTTGAACACTCTTTTGCATTGCTTTTCTTGGGAAAAACTGGCTTTTTCTTGTCCTGTGACCATTGCTGAGTTTTCCAAATTAACTGACATATTAGTACAGCACTTCAACAGCATCAACTTTTAGGATTTTAAATAGCTCAACTGGAATTCCATCACCTCTGCTAACTTTGTTTGTAGTAATACTTCTTAAGACCCATTTGACTTTACATTCCAGGATGTCTGGCTCTAGATGAGTGACCACATCATCATGGTTATCCAGGTCATTAAGATCTTTTCTGTACAGTTCTTCTGTGTATACATGTCACCTTTTCTTATTATCTTCTACTTCTATTAGGTCCTTGCCATTTGTGTCCTTTATTGTACCTATCTTTGCATTAACTGTTCCTTGGTAACTCCAATTTTCTTAAAGAGACTTCTTGTCTTTCTCATTCTGTTTTTTCCTCACTTTATTTGTATTACTCACTTTAGAAAGGTTTTCATCTCTCCTTACTATCCTCTGGAACACTACATCAGGTTGTGTAAATCCTGCCCTATCTCCTTTGCTTTCACTTCTTTTCTCAACTATTTGTTGCCTCCTAAGACAACAGGAACAAATGCAATAAATGCTTTCTTGCCTTTATTTTCTTTTAGATGGTTTTTCATCACTAGCTTCTGTATGAAGTTACAAACAGTTGTTCATAGTTCTTCAGGCACTCTCTCTTCAGATCTAATCCCTTGACTCTACTTGTCATCTCCACTATATTGTCATAATGAATTTGATTTAGATCATACCTGAATGGTCTAGTGTTTTTCCCTATTTTCTTCAATTCGAGCCTGAATTTTGCAATAAAAGGCTAATGATCTGAAGCCAGTCAGTTCCAAGTCTTGTATTTGCTGACTGTGTAGAGCTTCACTGTCTTTGGCTGTAAAGAATATAATCAATTGATTTCAGTATTGGCCCTCTGGTGATATCCATGTGTAGAATTGTCTCATGTTGCCGAAAGAGAGCATTTGCTATGATCAGTGTGTTCTCTTGGAGAACTATGTTAGTGTTTATCCTGCTTCATTTTTTACTCCAAGGCCAAAAACTTTTCTGTTATTCCAGGTATCTCTTGACTTCCTATTTTGCATTCTAATAACCCATGATGATATATATATATATATTTTTTCTAAAAGTTCTAAAAGTTATATATATATATATATATATGGTGTTTTACATATATATATGTGTGTGTGTGTGTGTGTGTGTGTGTGTATGTATAAATACAGGTGTTAGTTATAAAAGGTCTTTTAAGTCTTCATAGAACCAATTGACTTCAACTTCTTCAGCATCAGAGTTTAGAGATTGGGGCATAAACTTGGTTTAGTGTGATGCTGAATGATTTACCTTGGAAATCAACCAAGGTCTTTCTGTCCTCTTTGAGACTGCACTGAAGTACTGAATTTCAGACTCTTCTGTTGACTATGAGGGCTGCTTCATTTCTTCCATGGAATTATTTTCCACAGTAGTAGATATTATGATCATCTGAATTAAATTCACCTAGTCCCATCCATCTTTAGTTCACTGATTCCTAAAATGTCAACATTTACTCTTGCCTCATCCTGCTTGACCATGTTCAATTTACCTTGATTCATCTGCCTAACATTTCAGGTTCCTATGCAATGTTTCTCTTTATAGCACTGGACTAACTTTCACCACCAAGGACATTCACAACTGGGCTTAATTTCTACTTTGGCTTAGTCTCTTCATTCTTTGTGGAGTTATAGCTCTGTTCTTCCTGAGCAGCATATTGAAAGTTTACTGACTTGGTGGACTTATCTTCCACTGTTATATCTTTTGAATTTTTATGGGGCAAGGGTAATGAAGTGCTTTGCCTTTCCCTTCTTCTGTGGACTATGTTTTGTCATAACTCTGAGCTAATTAATTATTAGATAGGTTGATAAGGAGTCCAAAGCCCTCAAGGAGGAAGGGATCCAGGGTTCTCAAGGAGGAGAAAAAGACAAACTTATTTTTTCTTCCATGCATTTCTTCATCTTAGCCACATAAAATGTTTTTCTTTAAGCCCAAAACTCATGGCTCAACTGTATGTTTTCTCCTTAAGCTCTCTGTTAATGATTATATAACAGCAGTGTATCTTGTTCACAGACATGTTTCTCCTTAACAGGAACCTTCCGACTAATCTTGTTATCTTAAGACAAATGTTGTTGCAGTGTGTCTAGTAAGAACTTTTTATTGTTAGTTCTAATTTTGTTAATTTAAGATGTATGTTGTGGGAGTGGGTCTGATAAAGGTATATAAGTCCTTCTTAAGACTAGCGAGGGGGCCATTCTCCAACCCCCTTCTGATGTTTTTGTCAGAAGTTTTCTCTGTACATTTTCACTGTAATAAAATTTCTACCACAGAAAAGCTGTGAATAATCAAGCCTGGTTCCTGATCCTGAAGCTAAATGTTCTTCTTTGGAGACCTCAAAACTGACATAGTACACTGTAAGCTATCAATTCTCTACCATGTCCTGCCCATCATCAGTGGCCCTGCACAGCATGACTCCTAGCTTCATTGATTTGCACAAGACTGTACTGCACAATTGCACTCATCTCACATGCTAGTAAAGTAATGCTCAAAATTCTCCAAGCCAGGCTCCAGCAATATGTGAAATGTGAACTTCCTGATGTTCAAGCTGGTTTTAGAAAAGGCAGAGGAACCAGAGATCATATTGCCAACATCCGCTGGATCATGGAAAAAGCAAGAGAGTTCCAGAAAAACATCGATTTCTGCTTTATTGATTATGCCAAAGCCTTTGACTATGTGGATCACAATAAACTGTGGAAAATTCTGAAAGAGATGGGAATATCAGACCACCTGACCTGCCTCTTGAGAAACCTGTATGCAGGTCAGGAAGCAATAGTTAGAACTGGACATGGAACAATGGACTGGTTCCAAATAGGAAAAGAAGTACGTCAAGGGTGTATATTGTCACCCTACTTATTTAACTTGTATGTGGAGTACATCATGAGAAACGCTGGAAAGGAAGAAACACAAGCTGGAATTAAGATTGCTTGGAGAAATATCAGTAACCTCCGATATGCAGATGACACCACCCTTATGGCAGAAAGTGCAGAGGAACTAAAAAGCCTCTTGATGTAAGTGAAAGTGGAGAGGGAAAAAGTTGGCTTAAAGCTCAACATTCAGAAAATGAACATCATGGCATCCGTTTCCATCACTTCATGGGAAATAGATGGGGAAACACTGGAAAGAGTGTCAGACTTTATTTTTGGGGGCTCCAAAATCACTGCAGATGGTGACTGCAGCCATGAAATTAGAAGATGCTTACTCCTTGGAAGAAAAGTTATGACCAACCTAGATACCATATTCAAAAGCAGAGACATTACTTTGCCGACTAAGGTCCGTCTAGTCAAGTCTATGGTTTTTCCTTTGGTCATGTATGGATGTGAGAGTTGGACTGTGAAGAAGGCTGAGCGCCGAAAAATTGATGATTTTGAACTGTGGTGTTGGAGAAGACTCTTAAGAGTCCCTTGGACTGCAAGGAGATCCAACCAGTCCATTCTGAAGGAGATCAGCCCTGGGATTTCTTTGGAGTGAATGATGCTGAAGCTGAAACTCCAGTACTTTGGCCACCACATGCAAAGAGTTGACTCACTGGGAAAGACTCTGATGCTGGGAGGGATTGGGGGCAGGAGGAGAAGGGGACGACAGAAGATGAGATAGCTGGATGGCATCACTGACTCGATGGATGTGAGTTTGAGTGAACTCTGGGTGTTGGTGATGGACAGGGAGGCCTGGTATGCTGCGATTCATGGGGTCACAGAGTCAGACAGGTCTGAGTGACTGAATTGACTGAACTGTGATCCATGTGATCATTTTTGGTTAACTTTCTTTGATTGTATTTTCCTTATGGAGGCTGTGGAATTGTAGATCTTGCTTCCTCTGTCTGGCTTGTGATGGATGAGGATAAGAGGCTTGTGCAAGTTTTCAGATAGGAGGTACTCGTTGTGGAGAAAACTTGGTCTTGCCTTTTAGGCAGAGCCATGCTCAGTAAAACTTGAATCTAATTTCCTGCTGATAGGTGGGGCTGTGCTCCCTCCCTGTTAGTTCTTTGACGTAAGGCTACCCTCACGTGGAGTATACAATCTACGGTAGAAGTAGAGGCGACCTCCAAAATGACTTATGCTAACACAAGCCTTTGAGGACAACTCCTCCCAGAGCCTCTGTCTGTGCTGTGGGCCACTGCTGACCCAATACTCCACAAGAGATCCTCATACACTCACAGGCAGGTCTGGCTCAGTCTCTTGTGGGGTCACTGCTCCTTTACCCTGGGTCTTGATGTGTGCAAGGTTTTGTTTGTGCCCCTGAAGAATCTCTGTTTCCCTTAGTCTTCTGGAAGTTCTGTAATCAGTTCCTGCTGCTACTGCTGCACCGCTTCAGTTGTGTCCGACTCTGTGCAACCCCAGAGACGGCAGTCCACCAGGCTCCCCCTCCCTGGGATTCTCCTGGCAAGAACACTGGAGTGGGTTGCCATTTCCTTCTCCAATGCATGAAAATGAAAAGTGAAAGTGAAGTCGCTCAGTTGTGTCCAACTCTTAGCGATCCCATGGAGTGTAACCTACCAGGCTCCTCCATCCATGAGATTTTCCAGGCAAGAGTACTGGAGTGGGGGTGCCATTGGCTTCCTAGTACCCTTCAAAGTTAGATTACTTGGAGCTTCCCAGTCCTTTTGCTAGGTCCTCAGGTTGGGAATTTGGATGTGATACCTAGAACTTTCACAACATTGCAAAGACTTGTTTGGTATTATTGTTCTGTAGTCTGCAGTTTGTCCACCTAGTGGGTATGGAATTTGATTTTAATGTGATAGCACCCCGCCTACCATCTCATTGTGGTTTCTCCTTTGTCCTTAAATGTGATGTATCTTTGTTGTTGTTGTTGTGTTCCAACATCCTCCTGTTTATGGTTGTTCAGCAGGTAGTTGCAAATTTGATACTCTTACAGAAAATGAGCACACATATTTTTATTTTGCCATGTCACCCACAATTTATTATTAATATGTTTGCAATTTTTTTTTCTTTTTCAAGCTATAATCTTAAACGCTATCTTTGTAATGAGAGTTAAACACAATGAGAAAAAAATAAAGTATATTTCATTAAATTGTTATTTAATACTCAAAGAAGCCCTGATATGAAAGTCCTACTTACTTTATGACATTGGTTAGCAAATATTTCTGCACAAAATTCAATTCAGGAAAATATTATTTATAAATCACACTTTAAGTTGTACTTCTTTGTTAAACAAAATATTTATAAGCATGTTTAAAAATTATTATTTTTATTATTTTTTAATTTACTTCTTTAAATTTTACTTTACAATAATGTTTTTTTTTTTTTTATGATCAAAGAAAGGCTTTATTTTGGACTACAATTTAATAAACTACATACATTGCATCCAGGACAGTTTTGACAATATTTAGGACAAGTTTTTTCAATAGTGTTCCTTCAGAGTTGCCTCTTTTTGGCTTTATTTGACTGATGTTATGAGCTAGTAAATTGCTAAATATGGTTTGTCTCATGTGGTCACTTGAATTTTGTAAATTAAATCTTGAGAATTTCAAATAAATCAAACAGCAATGCATTTTATACAGTTTCTTTGAAATAAAATTAACAACCCAATAAAAAAAATGGGCCAAAAACTAAATAGGCATTTCTCCAAAGAAGACGTACGGATGGCTAACAAACACATGAAAAGATGCTCAACATCACTCATTATCAGAGAAATGCATATCAAGACCACAATGAGGTACCATTTCACACCAGTCAGAATGGCTGCGATCCAAAAGTCTACAAGCAATAAATGCTGGAGAGGATGTGGAGAAAAGGGCACTTTCTTACACTGTTGCTGGGAATGCAAACTAGTACAGCCATTATGGAAAACAGAGTGGAGATTCCTTTAAAGAATTGCAAATAGAACTGCCTTATGACCCAGCAATCCCACTGCTGGGCATACACACCAAGGAAACCAGAACTGAAAGAGACACATGTACCCCAATGTTCATTGCAGCATTGTTTATAATTGCCAGGACATGGAAACAACCTAGATGTCCATCAGCAGATGAATGGATAAGAAAGCAGTGGTACATATACACAATGGAGTACTACTCAGCCCTTAAAAAGAATAAATTTGACTCAGTTCTAATGAGATGGATGAAACTGGAGCCGATTATACAGAGTGAAGTAAGCCATAAAGAAAAACACCAATACAGTATACTGACACATATATATGGAATATAGAAAGATAGTAACAATGACCCTGTATGTGAGACAACAAAAGAGACACAGAGGTATAGAACGGACTTTTGGCCTCTGAGGGAGAGGGAGAGGGTGGGATGATTTGGGAGAATGACACTGAAACATGTATACTATCATATAAGAAACGAAGCACCAGTCTATGTTCAATGCAGGATACAGGATGCTTGGGGCTGGTGTACGGGATGATCTGGGGAGACTGTGTGGTGTGGGAGGTGGGAGGGGGCTTCAGCATTGGGAGATCGTGTACACATGGGGCTGATTCATGTCAATGTATGGCAAAACCAATACAGTATTGTAAAGTAGAATAAAGTATTAAAAAGAAGAAATAAAATTAATATTTTGTTAGCTATTTTTCGCTAACAGAGATTTCAATTTTAATTATCAAATAGTTACCTCAGTTGACAACAAAGATGAATCTCTGCTGTGGTGGTCTGTGAGTCATATTTTCAATGAAGGAACAGGATCAGTGTAAAACATTAAACACACATGTACATTGATATACGAGAAGAAAGCTTAGGAAAGCATCTTTGTATCCTACAACATGAAAAGCACTACCTATAAAACAACAATAATACTATGTTAAAATTAGAAATTCTGTGTATCAAAAGACACTTTAAGAGAAGAGATTGGTAAGCCACAGAGTGAGTGCAAATTTGCATAACGTGTAAAGTGAGCTATCTAGAATGCATAAGTAACAACTTCAATTTATTATTTAAAAATATGACTCAATAGAAAAGAGAGGAAAATATTGTTTTACGACACTTTACAAAGATAATATCCAAAGAAAATAAACATGAAATATGATCAGTGATACTACTTTTCAAGGAAAAATATATATTTAAAAATAATTAGAGTTGCTACTTTAGATTCAGGATAAAATAAATCCTTACAATAGTGGCTACCATATTTATATAAAACCACAAATCTCACAATATAATATCTATCACAAGAAGCTAAAAAATGAAACTATTTTGTAGAAGATGAATCATTTGCAGATAACTATAATTTACATGAAATATTCCCTTGGTATCTCTAATTTTCTTGAAGAGATCTCTAGTCTTTCCCATTCTGTTGTTTTCCTCTATTTCTTTCCATTGATTGCTGAAGAGGGCTTTCTTATCTCTTCTTGCTATTCTTTGGAACTCTGCATTCAGATGCTTATATCTTTCCTTTTCTCTTTTGCTTTTCGCCTCTCTTCTTTTCACAGCTATTTGTAAGGCCTCCCCAGACAGCCATTTTGATTTTTGCATTTCTTTTCCATGGGGATAGTCTTGATCCCTATCTCCCGTAAAATGTCATGAACCTCATTCCATAGTTCATTGGGCACTCTATCTATCAGATCTAGGCCCTTAAATCTATTTCTCACTTCCACTGTATAATCATAAGGGATTTGATGTAGGTCATACCTGAATGGTCTAGCGGTTTTCCTGACTTTCTTCAATTTGAGTCTGAATTTGGTAATAAGGAGTTCATGATCTGAGCCACAGTCAGCTCCTGGACTTGTTTTGGTTGACTGTATAAAGCTTCTCCATCTTTGACTGCATAGAATATAATCAATCTGATTTTAGTGTTATCTGATGATGTCCATGTGTAGAGTCTTCTCTTGTGTTGTTGGAAGAGGGTGTTTGCTATGACCAGTGCATTTTGTTGGCAAAACTCTATTAGTCTTTGCCCTGCTTCATTCCACATTCCAAGGCCAAATTTGCCTGTTACTCTAGTTGTTTCTTGACTGCCTACTTTTGCATTCAGTCCCCTATAATGAAAAATACATCTTTTGTGGGTGTTAGATCTAAAATGTCTTGTAGATCTTCATAAACTATTCAACTTCAGCTTTTTCAGCATTACTGGTTGGGGCATAGACTTGGATAACTGTGATATTGAATGGTTTGCCTTGGAAACAAACAGAGATCATTCTGTCGTTTTTGAGATTGCATCCAAATACTGCATTTTGGACTCTTTTGTTGACCATGATGGCTATTCCATTTCTTCTGTGAGGGATTCCTGCCCGCAGTAGTAGACATAATGGTCATCTGAGTTAAATTCACCCGTTTCAGTTCATTTTAGTTTGCTGATTCCTAGAAAGTCAACATTCACCCTTACCATCTCCTGTTTGACCACTTCCAATTTGCCTTGATTCATGGAACCTGACATTCCAGGTTCCTATGCAATATTGCTCTTTACAACATCGTATCTTGCTTCTATCACTAGTCATATGCACAACTGGGTAATGTTTTTGCTTTGGCTCCATCCCTTCATTCTTTCTGGAGTTATTTTTCCACTGATCTCCAGTAGAATATTGGGCACCTAATAACCTGGGGAGTTCCTCTTTTGGTATCCTATCATTTTGCCTTTTCATATTGTCCATGGGGTTCTCAAGGCAAGAATACTGAAGTGGCTTGCCATTCCCTTCTCCAGTGGACCAGGTTCTGTCAGCCCTCTCCACCATGACCCACTCATCTTAGGTTGACCCACAGGTATGGTTTGATTTCATTGAGTTAGACAAGGCTGTGGTCCTAGTGTGATTAGATTGACTAGTTTTCTGTGAGTGTGGTTTCAGTGTGTCTGCCCTCTGATGCCCTCTTGTAACACCTACCATCTTATTTGGGTTTCTCTTACCTTGAACATGGGGTATCTCTTCATAGCTGCTCCAGCAAAGCAGAGCTGCTGCTCCTTACCTTGGACGAGGGGTATCTCCTTACCAGCGCTGTTCCTGACCTTCAATGTGGGAGATCTCCTCTAGGCCCTCCTGCGCCTGAGCAGCCACTGCTCCTTGGGTTGCTCCTCCTGGCTGCCAACACTGGCCCTGGGTGTGGGTGGTTCCTCCCAGCTGCCGCCCCTGGCCTCGGGCTCAGGCTCGGGGTGGCTTCTCAGAGTCACCACCCCTGGCCTCGAGTGTGAGGTGGCTTCTTCCGGCCGCCCCTGACCTCGGACTTGGGGTGTCTTACTACAGCCACCCCTGACCTCAGACGCAGGGTGTCTCCTCCTGGCCGCCCCTGACCTCGGATGCAGGGTGTCTCCTCCTGGCTGCCACTGACCTTGGAGGCAGGGTAGCTCCTCCCGGCTGCCACCCCTGACCTCGAATGAGGGGTACCTCCTCCTGGCTGCAACTGACCTTGGTTGTGGGTAGCTTCTCTTTGTTGCCACCCTGACCTCATATACAGGGTAGCTGCTCCCGGCTATTCCTGCACCGTCACAGCCTGGCACTCTAGACTGCTGCCCCTGACCTCAGGCATGGGGTATCTCCTCTCGGCCATGCTTAGTGCACCGGCCTGGCTCTCACATCAGGGTCAAAAATACTGAAGGTTCAGCATCAGTCCTTCCAAAGACTATTCAGGATTGATTTCTTTTAGGATTGACTGTTTTAAACTCCTTGCTGTCCAAGGGACTCTTAAGAGTTTTCTCCATCACCACAATTTGAAAGCATCAATTTTTCAGCACTCAAGCCTTTTTCTTATATGTTCTCATATTGGAAAATTACTACTAGAAAAAAACATACCTTTGATTATATAAGTGATGTTGTTGTCAAAGTGATGTCTCTGCTTTTTGATTGTCATAGTTTTTCTTCCAAGAAGCAAGTGTCTTTTAATTTCATGGCTGCAGTCACTGTTTGCAGTGATTTTGCAGCCAAAAAAAAAAAAAAAATTGCCACTGCTTCCATTTTTCCTCCTTCTATTTGCCATGAAGTGATGGGATCAGATGCCATGATCTTAGTTTTTAAATATTGAATTGTAAAGCAGCTTTTTCATTCTCCTCTTTCATCCTCATCAAAAGCCTCTATAGTTTCTCTTTGCATTCTGCCCTAAGGATGGTATCATCCACATCTCCAAGGTTAGTGATATTTCTCCTTCCAATCTTGATTTCAGTTTGTGATTTATCCAGCCTGGGATTTTGCATGACATAACCTGCATATGAGTTATATAAACCAGGTGACAATATACAGCTTTTTCATATTCCTGTCCCAATTGTGAACCAGCCAGTTGTTCCATATCTGGTTCTAACTGTTGCTTCTTGACAGGCAACAGGTTTCAAACGAGACAGGTAAGGTGGTCTGGTATTCCTATCTCTTCAACAATTTTTCCACAGTTTGTTGTGATCCACACAGACAAAGGATTTAGCATTATCAGTGAAGCAAAAGTAGATGCTTTTCTAGAATCCTTTGATTTCTTTACCATCCAGTGAATGTTGGCAATTTGATCTCTGGTTCCCCTGCCTTTTCTAAATCCATATTGTACTTCTTGAAGCTACTGGTTCACATACTGCTGAAGTCTATCTTAGAGGATTTTGAGCATTACCTTTCTAGCATGTGAAATGAGTGCAGCTGTGCAGTAGTTTCAGCATTGCTCTTCTTTGTGATTAGAATTAAAACTGACTTTTTCAAGTTTTGTGGCTACAACTTGGGCTTTCCAAATTTGTTGGCATACTTAATGCAACACTTCAACAGCATCATCTTTTAGGATTTGCAAATAGATCAGCTGGTATTTCACTACCTCTACTAGTTTTGTATGTAGTGATGCTTCCTATGGTTCACTTGAAATCGCAATCCAGGATGTCTGGCTCTAGATAAGGAATCACACCATCATGGTTATTTGGGGGTTAAAATTTGTTTTTTATATAGTTCTTCTGTACATGTTTGTCACCTTTTTTTTAATATCTCCTGTTTCAGTTAGGTCTACACCATTTATGTCCTTTATTGTGCCCAACTTTGCATGAAATATTCCCCTGGTAACTCTAATTTTCCTGAAGAGACTTTTAGTCTTTTCCATTCTATTCTTTTCCTCTATATCGGCATTGTTCACTTAGGAAGGCTTTCTCATCCCTCAGTGCTCTTCTTTGGAACTCTGCATTCAGATGGTTATACTTTTCTATTGTTCTTTGCTTTTCACTTCTTTTCTTTTCTCAGCTATTTGTAAGGCCTCCTCAAACAATCGTTTTGCCTTTCATTTTCTTAGGGATGATTTTGATCACTGCCTCGTGAAAAATGATATGACCTCCTTTCATAGTTCTTCAGACATTCCACCTATGTTATCTAATCCCTGAATCTACTTGTCACTTCTACTGTTTAATAGTAAGGGATTTGATTTAGGTCTCACCTGAATGGTCAAGTTTTCTGTTTTATTTATTTATTTTGTTTGTTTTGTTTGTTTGTTTTCCTGTTTTCTTCTATTTAAGTCTCTATTTTTCAGTAAGGAGCTCATGACCTGAGCCACGGGCAGCTACCAATCTTGTTTTAGCTGACTGTATAGAGATTCTACATCTTTGGCTGCAAAGAATATAATCAGTATGATTTTGGTATTAATCATCTGGTGATGGCCATGGGCAGAGCCCATGTATTGTTGGAAGAGGGTGTTCGTTATGACCAGTGTGTTCTCTGGGAAAACATCTATTAGTCTTTGCCCTGCTTCATTCTGTACTCCAAGGCCAACCTTGCCTGTTATTCGAGATATCTCTTGACTTCCTACTTTTGCATTCCAGTACCCTATGATGAAAAGGGCATACTTTTTAGGTGTTAGTTCTAGAAGGTCTTATAGGTCTTCATAGAACCATTCAGCTTCAGCTTCTTTGACATTAGTTGTTGGAGCATAGACTTGGATTACTATAATATGGTTGGTTTACCTTTGAAATGAACCAAGATCATTCTGTTGTTTTTAAGATTACATGAAGTGGCTCATAGTTTTATTAAGGTAGATAATTCTGTCTGTCCTCTGATGGAGGAAGACAAGAGGCTTGTGGAAACTTCCTGATAAGAGGGACTCATTTTGAGGAAAATTGGGTCTTGCTTTGTTGGGCAAGGCCTTTTTCAGTAATTTTAATCCAATTTTCTGCTAATGGGGTGGGCTGTGTTATTTCCCTATAATTTGGCTTGAGATCAAAATATGGAGTCAAACATTATTTGGCCTTTATAATTATATTTAGAATATCAGAAGCAGAACTTTTCAAGGATTAAATGCCCCTAATACTGAATTCACATGTAACTCTTAGTGCCAAGAATGTATTTATGAAAAATGCTCAACTTGAATGAAATGGTCAGTAATTGAGATTATGACAAAATAAACAAAAAAAAAGTTTAGAAAGATTTAAGTTTGCTGAAAATTTTATTGCTTTTCAATCACAAAAGTCCTGAATAAAGTTTTCTGTTTAAACTGCATCCTTGGAATTCCCTGGTGGTCCACACTCCTAATGCAGAAGACCCAGGTTTGACCCCTAGTTGAAGATCCATATCAAACATGCCACAGTGAAGAATTTTCCTGCCAAAACTAAAGACCCAACATGCTACAATGAAGACCTGTTGCATCCAAATAAGTAAATAAAAATAGACAGATTTTTTTTTTGACAATGTACCTTCTGCAACATATATATATATATATATATATATATATATATATATATATATATATATATTTTACTGCATGCAAAACTTGAGTCTTATCTGAGGGCTTTTTTATAATTAATTAATCATTTAAATTGGAGGATACAAACTTTCCAATATTGTGATGGTTTGGGCCATACATTAATATGAATCAGGCACAGGTGTATGTGTCCCCCATTCTAAACTCACTTCCTACCTCCCTCCCCTCCTTGTCCCTCTGAGTAGTCCCAGGGCTCCAGCTTTGAGTGCCCTGCTTCATTCATTGACTTGCACTGTTCACCTCTTTTACATGTGGTATGATATATGTTTCAAAGCTATTCTCTTAAATCATCCCACCCTCGCTTTCTTCTACAGAGTTCAAAAGTCTGTTCTTTACATCATTGTCTCTTTTGCTGCCTTGCATATAGAATCATCATTACCTTCTTTCTAAATCCCATATATATTCATTAATATTCTATATTGGTGCTTCTCTTTCTGACTTACTTCACTCTGTATAATAGGCTCCAGTTTCATCCACCTCATTAGAACTGACTTGAATGTGTTCGTTTTTATACTTGAGTAATATTCCATTGTGTGTATGTACCACAACTTCCTTATACATTTGTCTGCTGATAGACATCTAGGTTGCTTCCACATCCTTGCTATTGTAAACAGTGCTGCAATGAACATTAGGGTAGAAGTGTCTCTTTCAGTTCTGGTTTCTTCAGTGTGTATGTCCAGCAGTGGGATTGCTGAGTCATATGGCATTTCTATTCTCAGTTTTTTTGAGGAATCTCCACACTGTTATCCATAGTGGCTGTACCAGTTTGCATTCCCACCAATAGTGTGAGACGGTCACCTTTTATCTACACCCTCTCCAGCATCTATTGTTTGTAGGTTTTTTGATGGCTGCCATTCTGACTGGCATGAGATGATACCTCATTGTGATTTTGACTTGAATTTTTCTAATAACGAGTAATGTTGAGCATTGTTTTCATGTGCTTACTGGCCATTGTATGTCTTCCTTGGGAAAATGTCTGTTTAGTTCTTTGACCCACGTTTTGATTGGTTGTTTGTTTTTCTGGTATTGAACTGCATGAGATGTTTATATATCTTGGAGATGAATTATTTGTCAGTTGTTTCATTTATTATTATTTTCTCCAATTTTGAAGGCTGC
This sequence comes from Nanger dama, assembly GCA_917880005.1. Taxonomy (NCBI): domain Eukaryota; kingdom Metazoa; phylum Chordata; class Mammalia; order Artiodactyla; family Bovidae; genus Nanger; species Nanger dama. The sequence goes on from CAKJTW010000045.1 coordinate 2,590,221, forward strand.
CTTTTCACCTTGTATATTGTTTCTTTCATTGTGCAAAAGCATTTAAGTTTAATTAGGTTTCATTTGTTGATTTTTTTCTTTTATTTCCATTACTTTGGGAGACGGGTCATAGAGGATTTTGTGATTTATGTCAGAGAGTGTTCTGCCTATGTTTTCTTCTAAGAGTTTTATAGTCTCTGATCTTAAAATTAATCTTTAATCTATTTTGAGTTTATTTTTGTGTATGGTGTTAGAAAGCACTCTAGTGTTATTTTTTTTTACAGTGGTTGACCAGTTGTCCCAGCACCACTTGTTAAAGAGACTCTTTTATCCATTGTATAATTTTGCCTATTTTGTCAAAGATAAGGTGTCCATAGTGAAAGTCAAAGTAGCTGAGTCATGTCCAACTCTTTGTGACTCCATGGACTATCATTATTGATATGTAGGATCCTGTTAACACATACTTTGTAGTTTTGGCTTCATTTTTATCAGTCATTTCTGTGTTTCCTGTATAGAGATCCTTTAGCATTGTTGAAAATCTGGTTTGGTGGTGATGAATTCTTTCAGCTTTTGGTTGTCTGTAAAACCTTTCATTTCTACTTCCTATCTGAATGAGATCCTTGCTGGGCAGAGTAATCTTGGCTGTAGGTTTTTCTCCTTTATCTCTTTAAGTATGTCCTGTGATTTCCTTCTAGCCTGAAGAGTTTCTATTGTTATCCTTATAGGGATCCCCTGTGTGTTATTTGTTGCTTTTCCCTTGCTGCTTTGAATAGTTGCTCATTGTGTTTAGTTTCTTTCTTTCTTTCTTTCTTTCTTTCTTCTTCTTCTTCTCTTTTTTTTTTTTGTTTGTTTGATTAATATGTGTCTTGGGGGGTTGTGCCTTTGGTTTTTTCTGTTTGGGACTCTCTTGGTTTCTTGGACTTGGCTGCCTATTTCCTTTCCCATTTTAGGGAACTTGTTGATTATTATCTCCTCAAGTATTTTCTCATGTCCTTTTATTCTTCTGGAACACCTACAATTCGAATGTTGGGACACTTAACATTCTTCCAGAGGTCTCTGAGGTTGTCTTTATTTCTTTTCTTTTTTTTTTTTTCCTCTCTGCTTCATGTATTCCCACCATTCTATCTTTCACCTCACTTATCTTCTCTTCTGCCTCAGTTATTCTACTGTTGGTTCCCTCCAGAGTGCTTTTAATCTCAGTTATTGTATTGTTCATTATTGATTGACTCTTCTTTATTTCTTCTAGGTGCTTGTTAAACATTTCTTGGTTCTTCTCAATCCTTGTCTCTGGTCTATTTATCTGTAATTTCATTTTGTTTTCAAGATTTTGGATTATCTTTACTATCATTTTTCGGAATTATTTTTCAGGTAGACTCCCTGTCTCCTCCTCTTTTGTTCAGTTTGGTGGATTTCTATCATGTTCCATCACCTGCTGGATATTTCTCTGCCTTTTCATTATGTTTAGATTACTGTGTTTGGGGTGCCCTTTCTGCAGCTTGGAAATTCATGGTTCCTTTAATTTTGGAGTCTGCTCCTTTTGAGTGGGGTTGGACCAGTGGCTTGTCAAGGTTTCCTGGTTGGGGGAACTGGTGTCTGTGTTCTGGTGTGTGGAGCTGGATCTTTTATCTGTGGAGTGCAATACAGTATTCATTAGTGATTTTGTGGGTGTCTATGGGTTTGGTATGGCTTTGAGCAAACTGTCTTTTAATGTTCACTGTTGTGTTCCAGTTTTGCTGGAGAATTAGCCTGGTGTGTCTTGCACTGGAACTTGCTGGCTCCGGAGTGGAACTTGATTTCAGTGTGGGTAAGGAGACTTTTGGAGAAGGAAATGGCAACCCACTGCAGTATTCTTGCCTGAAGAATCCCATGGATGGAGGAGCCTGGTGGGCTACAGTCTATGAGGTTGCAAAGAGTCAGACGCCACTGAGTGACTTCACTTTCACTTTCAAGCAGACTTTTGGGTGGACTCTCATCTATTAATGTTCCCTGGGATAAGGAGTTTTCTGATGTTCTGGAGTTCTGGAGTTGAGTTTCCTGCATCTGGGTTTTGTTTCCCCTCTTACATTAGCCTCAAGACTTTTCCATCCATAAAACACAAAACATAAAATCCCTAGGTTAACGGTGAAACAATTCTACACAGCCAGGAACATTCAGAGAGATTCACAGTTATATAGAGAAGAGAAGGGGCAGGGTTGGAGGTGGGGTGGGGTGAGATAGAAGTGACCTTGGGAAGAAATGAGAGAGTCAAAAGGAGAGAAAGCAATAAACCAGTAATCAAATCCTTAAGTGAAAATGAATACTGAAGGCTAGATTCTTAAATGTACAAAATTGGTAACAAATAATATAAAGCAAAGACTTAAAGCCTAGAATAGAGTTTATAATCTCAAAAATACAATATAATAACGCAAAGCAAAATTGGTCACAAAAATTAATATATATGGAATTTTCTTTTAAAAATAGCTTTTTTTTAAAAAAGAAAGATAATAATAGTAGGCTATAAAAATGAAAATTAAAGGAATAATAAAGAACTAAAATTATATATATATATATGTGTGTGTGTGTGTGTGTGTGTGTGTGATAATACTAAAAATATAGCTAAGAGTTTTTCTGAAGCTGTTGTGGGCAGTGTGGGGTCAGTAAAGTGTCAGATAGTCCCTTGCTCTGGCTTGTACTTGTTCTCAAAGTCTATAGTTGTCCCTCAAATGCACAGGATTAGCATTAAGTGCAGAGTTTTAATTTGTTGCACTTGCCACTCTCAGGGCTGTTCCCCCTTTGACTATTTTGGCTTCTGATGCTTGCAAATTTCTTCACTGTCTCATTTCAGCCCTGATCCAAGGGGGCAAAGGCAGCTATTTATTCAGGTTCACTTTTTAATTTGTGTGGTGGAAAAAGAGGCACACTGCAAACAAATATCACTGGCATGTGTGGGGAGTGCTTGAAGAGGATGGACCACACTGGGTTTTCCACAGCCCAGAGTGGTGTGTACTTCCAAGGTCCACACTGCCCAGACTCCAGGATGCTCCATGAGGGCACCATCCCAAGTGGGCCCTGAATTTCATATACTTCCCAGGTCTAAGCCACTCAGGTTCTCAGAGGCTCTTCAAGGGCACAAACCCAAATGGGCTATGTGTTTTGTGTCTTTCCCAGGTCCTAGCTGCTCAGGCTACTAGATGCTTGGTGAATGCACTGTCTTAGGTGGGCTGTGTGTTTTATGCATCTTCCTGGTCCCAATCACTTGGTTTCCTGGGTGCCCCACGAGGGCACAGTTCCAAGTGTGTTGTGCGTCTCCTCTGCGGAACTGATCTCAGTCTGTGACACTCCTAGCCAATGTGAACTGTCCAGGATCCCAGGAAGATGTAGTTAGCAACTGGCAGCCTTCTCACAGTTTGGTAGAAGATGTAGTCTCTGGGGCTGAGATTGCAGCGGCCCCTTGCCTTCTAGCTCTGGCTGTTACACACCTGCTTCTCTGCTTCCAGGGATGGAGGGCCCTAAACAATTGCTTGTGCTCCTTTGGTGTATGTTAGGGTGCAATCCTTTGTTCTGTGTGTCATGGGTCATCATGCGGTATTAGAACTTTTCATGGGAAAGATCCCTTTTTTGTTGTTGTCTCTCTGGCAATCACACAGTTTGAATTACTAAGTCACATTAGCTCCCTCACATTGTCCTCAGGGCCATTCTTGCTTGGTCCTTATCCTAAGGACTAATGATGCAGCACTTGACTCCGTGCCCAGCCCCCACTTGCTGCTGGCAGACAGAAGCATCTGAATTGCTTCTCTGCTGGTAGTTGTGTTTATGTGCCTACTCTGTGAGTTTTCGTTTTTTCTCATTATGTTGCCCTCTGAGATTCCAAAGCTCCTCCCTGACATGCCTGTGAAATAGTTTGCTATTGTGTGGAAACTTCTCTTTCATGACTTCCTCCCTAGGATGGGTCTCTATCCCTAATATTTTGTCTCCGTTTTCATCTTTCATATTTGTCGTACCTCCTTTAGACAAGAACGGACTGCCTTTCTGGGTATCTGCTGTCCTCCACCAGTGTTCAGAAGTTGTTTTGTGGAAGTTCCTCCACATCCAAATGTTCTTTTGATGAATTTTGTGGGGGAGAAAGTGGTCTCCCTGTGTATTCCTCTGCCATCTTGAGACTGGTCACCCACAGTTTTTTTAATACTGCAGGTGTGTCTATCTCCATACAATCAAGTTTAGGAAACTAGGCTACCTGAAAGAAACAAAAAAGTGTACTGTTATTTTCATTAAGTCTATTCAAAAATATCCTATTTAGGAATTCAAAAATTGATAATTACTTGCCTATACAAGAGTCTATATTTATCATTCCTTCATCCAGGCTAATCTTATCCTTTTGTTCTAAAAAAAAAAAAAAAGATATGCATATAATTCTTTGGTCAACCTTATTTCATTTTTACAGGAAGACAGATACATAAAATAAAAACAAAACCAATTATTCACTGAATTTAGTAACAATGTGTTAATTCTAATTAAAATAAAATGAACAAACAAAAAGTATGTATTTGTAATCTTTTAGAAAGTAATTAATGGCTTAAATCAACTGTGACTATTCATTGAAGAAATAATATCACTGAATATTGTTGGTAATTTGGTTTTGTTTGGGTAAGGAGTTGGTTTCAAGTAGTCTCAAATTTGTCTATGTGTTAGGATAACCTGGGCATTAAAAAATGTGACATACAAGTTACATCCAATGCAAATTAAATTATAATCTTTAGGGCTGCAAGTTAGGTATCAATTTATAGTTTAAGTTCTCCAGGTGATTTAAATATTTAGCCATCTTTGAGGTCAATTGGCTCATTTACAGTTTATCCTTAAATTTATAATGACTGCTACCATTACTTTAAAAAATTCCATTACCAACTGTGTTATATCAGTTCCTGTCTCTTCTCCTATGTTACATAAATCTTTCTGAAGAATGACAGTATAAAGATTATTTGCACTGAACATAAGCAAAGATGATTCATTCCTATAGTAGAAAGTTACTTAAAGTAGTTTGAGGCTCTACAACAATTCCAACAGATAGCATGATTTTTAAATTTTATTTTACTTGCAACTATTTGCTGCTTATAACAGAGATTCTTTTCCTGGTCAAACTTCCTCAGGTTTCTGTGAAATTGTTTTTCAGCTAGACCATGACTTTTGAGCTTCTATTTTCAACTTGGCATTTTTCAATTTTAGCAGGAATCTGACTAAGTCAATTTAGTTAGAATTTTCCAGTCTCTATTGCTAATCACCCTCAAAGTTTGATTGGAATTCTCATCCTCCTAAAGCCCTCATGTGATTCATGAAGAAATTATTTTCAGCAAGAATGCTGTCATATTTGGAGTTGACCTCAGTCTCCTATACTGCAAAACCAGATTGTAGTATTTCCTACCTTATTGCAACAGTTTAAATAAAGTATATCTTCTTATTCTTTGATGTGTCATGAATAATTTCTCTTTAACATTTATTGTAATTACATATGAGACAGCAGTAATAAATTCAGGAATAACTATGTGAATTATTATTTTCTACAATTTTATATTGTAATCATTTATTTATTTATTTTATGAAATGTGAAACTCAGTTCAACTACTTCAGAAACATTGAAATTATACAAGATTTAATAATGATAAACTCAATGGGCAGGATTCATTCTAAAGTGTTGTTGTGTTTTTTTAAATTATCTATGTGATTTTTACATTCACTAAATTTCTGGCCCAGCAATTCCCTATATCACTAGTACTCTATTATGTACTCTCCAAAGTCAGTTTCTGTGCTTTTCAGTCCATTTATATTTCCAGATTTCTTTAGTCAAGCATCTGTTCACAGGAGGCATGTAATCAATATTTTTTCCAGTGACTAATCCTTTCTAGTGGTTGTAATTGTTGAATTTCATCTTGGTTAAATCTCATACTAGGTATATTTGCTTCTAGCTGAAGCTTCAGCAAAAGAGATGTCATTGTCTGCTCATTGATCTCTCTAGTAGTGACAGAGTGAAACATTTTGGTTGTAGGAAAAATTGTTTATAAGCCTCCAAATTGATTCTTTCATGTACCAGATTGACATTTTGTGCAGCTATTTTTATCTTTGTTCAAATTACTATTGATCAAACTATTAAAGACTGTGTTATAGTTTGAACAGCTGTTCTTGAAGTACTACCAAAAATAAGGATTTTCATTTAAGTCTCTAGATCATGCCACACCTTGTTGGCTATGGCACAATTTTGATGATAAATAAGTTTTTTTTTTTTTTACAGTTTTATTTATCATAAGAAAAGCTAAAAAGTTATTTGAATATGTTATTTTGTTTTGTCATTCACTATTATTTTTATTATATTTTCTCCTATATATCCCTGCCTTTAAACTTTTCCTCTACAAAAACACAGTTTTCTAATAACTCTTGTTTGAATAAAAAAATCAGAATTAAGTAAATGCTTTGTGGAAAATTGAAGGGCTCTGCTGTAATCCAAGGCTGATTTGCCATAATCACAGGAAAAATAAAAACAAGCAAGAAAAGTATGAAAGAACATGTAGAGTACCTTGAAACAGCTTAAAGTGGACTTTATTACAAGGGGATGACAAAAATATTGCATGGGAGAAATCAGAACTTGTTTTTTCTTTTTTGAAATGAGGGCATTCTTAAATCACATGGCTGACATATGCGTATGGTTTAGCAGAGATTTGGAAAGCTTTAGGTAAGCCTAAAGCTTTTTGCTCCTATTTTTCAAGTAAGTCTAGGAAAGATGAGCTTTCAGCTGAAAAATATTAATTACAGCTAACTTTGCCGACTAAGGTCCGTCTAGTCAAGGCTATGGTTTTTCCTGTGGTCATGTATACATGTGAGAGTTGGACTGTGAAGAAGGCTGAGTGCTGAAGAATTAATGCTTTTGAACAGTGGTGTTGGAGAAGACTCTTGAGAGTCCCTTGGACTGCAAAGAGATCCAACCAGTCCATTGTGAAGGAGATCAACCCTGGGATTTCTTTGGAAGGAATGATGCTAAAGCTGAAACTCCAGTACTTTGGCTACCTCATGCGAAGAGTTGACTCACTGGAAAAGACTCTGATGCTGGGAGGGATTGGAGGCAGGAGGAGAAGAGGACGACAGAGGATGAGATGGCTGGATGGCATCACAGACTCGATGGACGTGAGTCTGAGTGAACTCCGGGAGATGGTGATGTCCAGGGTGGCCTGGTGTGTTGTGATTCATGGGGTCGCAAAGAGTCGGACACGACTGAGTGACTGAACTGAACTGAAAGTCTCCAGAGAACTCTACTAAAAAGCTACAGGGATAAAGTTTAAGATAAATTCCAAAAGTTTGCAAAATTCTTTATTTAGCTTGCACATGCACACTCAGAATCACTTTTAGCATAAATTTAGCTTTAAATTAATGCCACCTAAATCGTTTAGTGGGCCTTTCCCTGATTTTACATGATTACTTTAGGATTATGATTCTTTTAAGTATTTATTCAGCAAATGTTTACCTTTACTATGATTTACCATCAACAATTCTTAGTTGCTAATGATGTAATATTAAGTTATTAATGGAATAATGGGGATTAAAATTCCCAAACCCATACCCGAAGAGGTACAACTCAAAGCTCTGGTAATGGTCCAGAACTTTCTTAAGTATAGAAATTTTTATGAAGAGTGGAGCAGAAAATACTTCCACATATTTCCTTTTGCGTTTACTGACAATTCAGGTCTTTTTCCTTCAAATGGCTTTGTAGAGCTTGAAATATTTAGAATGGACCGTTATTCATTTTTTATTATTTATTTTAATTGGGTGATAATTGATTTACAATGTTGTATTGGTTTGTGCTATACAACAATATGAATCAGCCATAAGTATACATATATCCTCTACCTTTCAAACCTTCATCAACCACACCCTGAATCCCACCCCCTCTAGGCTGTCATAAAGCACTGGCTTGAACTCTATGTGTTATACAACTTCCCTGCAGCTATCAGCTTTACATATGATAATGTATATGTCTCGTTGCTGTTTTCTGAATTCATCCCACCCTCTCCTTTCTCCATTGTATTCACAATTCTAATCTCCATGTTTGCATTTCTATTCATGCCCTACAAACACGTTCATCAGTACCAGCTTTAATATAAGATACTCGTATTTATCTTTCTGACGTATTTCAACTTGTATAACAGGTTATTGGTTTATTAACGCTTTATTATCAACAAGCTCACATACACTCAATTTTGTGAATGAGTAATATTCCCTTGTGTATACATACACATACACATACATACACCAGAGCTTCTTTATGCATTCATCTGTTGATGACATCTAGATTGCTTCAAAATCCTGGCATTATAAATGGTGCTATAATGAACATTAGGATGCATATCTCTTTTTCAGTTATGGTATTCTCAAGACATAGGCCAAGTAGGGGGTTTCTGGGTTCTATTTTGTTTTGTTTTGTTTTTTAAAGAAATCTCCACACTGATCTCAGTAGTGTTTGTATCAATTTCCATTCCCATCAATGGTGCAAGAGGGTTCCCATTCCTGTACATCTTCTCCAGCATTTATTGTTTGTAGATTCTTGATGATGACCTTTCTGACTAGTGTGAAATGATACCTAATTGTCACTATGATTTGTGATTCTCCAATAATGAGCAGTGTTGAGCATCTTTTCATATATCTATTGGCCATCTGTATATCTTTATGGAACACTTTCTATTTAGATTCTCTGTTCAGTTATTAACTGTTTTTTCGTTTGTTTGTTTGTTTGTTTGTTTTCTGATATTGACCTACATGAGCTGCTTGTATAGTTTGGAGATTGATCCTTTGACAGTTGCCTTGTTTGCAATTATGCTCTCTCATTCTGAGTATTGCCTTTTCATCTTGTTCATAGTTTCTTTTGCTGTGCAAAAGTTTTAAGTTCAATTAGGTCTCATTTATTTATTTTTGCTTTTATTTCCATTAACTTAAGAGGTGGATCAAAGAGGATTTTTCTGTGATTTATGTCAAAGAAAGGTCTGCCTATGTTTTCCTCTAAGTACATTATAATTTCTGGCCTTACCTTTTAGGTCTGTAATCCATTTTCAGTTTATTGTGTATGGTGTTAGAAAACATTCTATCTTACTTCTTTTATGTGTTGTTCTCCAGTTCTCCCAGCAACACTTAGTGAAAATAATATATTTTCTTCATTTTATATTCTTGCTTCCTTTGTTGAAGATAAGGTGTCCATAGGTGCATGAGTTTATCTCTGGACTTTCCATTTTGTTCCAGTGATCTATATTTCTGCTTCTCTGTGAGTAGCATTCTGTCATAGTGCCTGTAGCTCTGTGATATAATCTGAGGCTATGAATTTGCAATAATGAGTTCATGATCTGAGCTATGGTCAGTTGTGGCTCAGATCATAAGCTCATTATTGTAAAATTCAGACTTAAAATAAAGAAAGTAGAGAAAATCATTAGACCATTCAGATATGACCTAAATCAAATCGCTTATAATAATACAGTAGAAATGACAAATAGATTCAAGGGATAAGACCTGATTGATAGAGTACTTGAAGAACTAGAAACAGAATTTAATAACATTGTACAGGAGTCCATGATAAAAATGATCCCCAAGCAAAAGAAATGGAAAAAGACAAAATGATTGCCTGGGGAAGACCTACAACTAGCTGAGCAAAGAAGAGAAGCTAAAGGCAAAGGAGAAAAAGGAAAGATATATCCATTTGAATGCAGAGTTCCAAAGAATAGCAAGAAGAGATAAGAAAGCTCTTCCTAAGTGGTCAGTGCACAGAAATAGAGGAGGAAAAACTAGATCTCTTCAAGAAAATTAGAGATACCAAGGGAGAATTTCATGCAAAGATGGACATAATAAAGGAGAGAAATAGTATGGTCCTAACAGAAGCAGAAAAGAAAAAGAAGAGGTGGCAAGAATACACGGAAGAACTATACAAAAATAAAAAGAAAGAAAAGAAATTCTTAATAGCTCAGATAACCACAATGCTGTGGTTGATCTCCTAGAGCCAAATGATCCTGGAGTGTGAAGCCAAGTGGATCTTAGGAAGCATCACTACGTAAAAAGCTAGTGGAGGTAATGGTTTCAGCTGAGCTGCTTCAAATCCTAAGAGATGATGCTTTGAAAATGCTGCACTCAATCTGCCAGCAAATTTGGAAAACTCAGCAGGGGCCACAGAACTGGAAAAGGTCAGTTTTCTTTCCAATCCCAATGAAAATCAATGCCAAAGAATATTCAAAAAAACCATACAATTGCACTAATTTCAGACGCTAACAAAGTTATGATTAAAATTCTCCAAACTAGGCTTGAAGAGTACATTAACTGAGAAATTCCAGATGTTCAAGCTGGATTTAGAAAAGTCAGAGGAACCAGCGAACTAACTACCAACATCCATTGGATCATAGAAAAAACAAGAGAATTCGAGAAAGAAAAAAAAAAATCCACTACTGCTTCATTGACTACACTAAAGCCTTTGTGTGGATCACAACAAACTATGGTAAATTATTAGAGAGATACAAGTACTAGAACACCTTGCCTACCTTCTGAGAAATCTGTATGCAGCTCAAGAAGCAAGAGTTAGAACTGAACACGGAAAAATGGACTTGATCAAAACTGAGAAAAGAGTACCTTAAAGCTGTATATTGTGACCATGCTTGTTTAACTTATATGCAGAGTACATCATGTGAAATGCCTGGATGGATGAAACACAAGCTGGAATCAAGTTTGCAGGGAGAAATATCGATAACCTCAGATATGCAGATGATACCACCTTTACAGCCAAAAGTGAAGAGGGACTAAAGAATCCCTGAATGAAAATGAAATAAAACAGTGAAAAAGCTGGTTTAACACTCAACATTCAAAAAAACTAACATTTTGGCATCTGGGCTCATCACTTAATGGCACATAGATGGAGAAACAATGGAAAAAGTGACAGACTTCATTTTCTTGGGCTCTAGAGTCACTGCAGATGGTGATTGCAGCCAGCCATGAAATGACAAGATGTTTGTTCCTTGAAAGAAATGTGTGGCATATTAAAAACATATTAAAGAAAAGCATATTAAAAGAAAAGCATATTAAAAGCAGAGACATTACTTTCAAAACAAAGGCCCGTATAGTCAAAGCTATGATTTTTCAGTAGTCATGTATGGATATTACAGTTGGACCATAAGAGAAGCTGAGTGCTGAAGAACTGATACTTTTGAACTGTGGTGTTGGAGAAGATCTTGAGAGTCTATTGTACAGTAAAGAGATCAAACCAGTCAACTGTAAAGGAAATCGGTCCTAAATAATCATCAGAGAGACTAATGCTGAATCTGAAGCTCCAATATACTAGCCACCTGATGTGAAGAGCTGTCGCATTGGAAACGACCTTGATACTAAGAAAGATTGAGAGCAGGAGAAGAGGGCAACAGAAGATGAGATGGTTTGATGTCATCATTGACTCAATGCTCATGAATTTTAACAACTCTGGGAGATAGTGAAGGACAGGAAAGCCCAGTATGCTGCCATTTATGGGGTTTCAAATAGTAAGACATTACTGAGTGACTGAATAACAACAATAAATTTTGACTTTTGTGAAAGAGAGATAAGCAATGTTTATAACAAGGATAGGCTAGCTTTTGTGAAAGATAGATAAAATTTTTTCATATAAAGGATAAGCTAATAAAAAATAATTCTATCAGTCAGACTTGTTTTTCACATGATCAATAAAATATACTGGGTTGCATGACACTTCAAAATAACACGATTAGCTAAAATTAACTATTAATTAACAATTGAATTCATCAGTTTCAGACAGTAAGGGCAACTACAAGTTAGAATTAACCTATTCTATTAGATAAATAATGCAAACTCAACAAACACTTGGCATAAAGATGTCATAAACAGTGACAGAAAGATGCATAAATGTTTGTCATTGAATTCATTTTAATTAATCGATTCTACTAAGAAAACGTTTTAAATTACTTAAATAATAAAGTTACTCAATATTGAAATGTTTTAAAAATTCATCTAAATACGTTCAGTTCAGTCACTCAGTCATGTCCAACTCTTTGCGACCCTATGAATTGCAGAACGCCAGGCCTCCCTGTCCATCATCAACTCCCGGAGTTCACTTAGACTCCACGTCCATCGAGGCAGTGAGGCCATCCAGACATCTCATCCTCTGTCGTCCCTTTCTCCTCCTGCCTACAATCCCTCCCAGCATCAGTCTTTTTTTTTTTTTTTAATTTTATTTTTACTTTATTTTACTTTACAATACTGTATTGGTTTTGCCATACATTGATATGAATCTGCCACAGGTGTATACGAGCTCCCAATCCTGCATCCCCCTTCCACCTCCCACCCCATGTCATCTCTCTGGATCATCCCCATGCACCAGCGTCAAGCATCCTATATCATGTATCGAACATAGGCTGGTGCTTCGTTTCTTACATGATAATATAAATGTTTCAGTGCCATTCTCCCAAATCATCCCACCTTCTCCCTTTCCCTCAGAGTCCAAAAGTCCGTTCTATACATCTGTGTCTCTCTTGCTGTCTCGTTCCAATGGGTCAGCTCTTTGCATGAGGTGGCCAAAGTACTGGAGTTTCAGCTTTAGCATCATTCCTTCCAAAGAAATCCCAGGGCTGATCTCCTTCATAATGGACTGGTTGGATCTCCTTGCAGTCCAAGGGACTCTCAAGAGTCTTCTCCAACAACACAGTTCAAATGCATCAATTCTTCTGCACTCAGCTTTCTTCACAGTCCAACTCTTCCATCGATACATGACCACTGGAAAAAACATAGCCTTGACAAGATGGACCTTTGTTGGCAAAGTAATGTCTGTTTTTAACATCCAGTCTAGGTTGGTCATAACTTTTCTTCCAGGGAGTAAGTGTCTTTTAATTTCATGGCTGCAGTCACCATCTGCAGTGATTTTGGAGCCCCCAAAATAAAGTCTGACACTGTTTCCACTGTTTCCACATCTATTTCCCATGAAGTGATGTGACCAGATGCAATGATCTTCTTTTTCTGAATATTGAGCATTAAACCAACTTTTTCACTCTCCACTTTCACTTTCATCAAGAGGCTTTTTAATTCCTCTTCACTTTCTGCCATAAGGGTGGTGTCATCTGCATATCTGAGGTCCTTCAGACTATATAAATTATTAGAGTTCTTAGCAGAGAGTGACAAAGTTTTCATATAGAGTACTCTGACATTAAAGTATTTTAAATTTACATATATATTTTTTAAATTTACCTTTTAAATGCAGGAAAATCTCTACAATCTTGTGATGATTTCTACTGTACAACAAAGCAAATGAGCTGTAATTATATGTATATATATCAGTTTCCCTTTGAACATCCCTCCCTTTCCCCCAACTCACCTTTCTAGATCATCACAGAGTATCTGTCTGGGCTTCCTGTATTATATAGAATCTTTTCATTAATTATTTTAAACATGATAGTGTATATATGTTGATGCTATCTTCTCCATTCATCCCACTCTCTTCTCCCACTGTGCCCACAGATCTTTTCTTAAAAATAGTAGGAATAAAATTACCATATAATCCATCAATCCCACTGTTGGGGATATATTCTGATCAAAGCATGATTGAAAAACACACACACACACACACACACTCACATACACACACATGTACCCCAATGTTCATAGCAGAATTATTAATAATAGTTAAGATATGGAAGCAAACTAGATGTCCATTGACAGATGAATGGATAAAGAAGATGTGATATATATATATGCAATGGAATATCACTGAGCCATAAAAAGAATGAATTTGATTCAGTTCTAATGAGGTGGATGAACCTAGAGCCTGTTATACAGGGTGAATAAAATTAGAAAGTAAAAAACAAATATCATATATTAACACATCTATTTGGAATATAGAAAAATAATATTGTTAAGCTTACTTGAAGGAAAGGAGTGGGGACACAGATAAAATAACATTAAATACACTACAGAACATTTGCTACTGATGAAGAGGGATAGAAGGTGGAGCATAAAGTAGATTTCTAAAAGATATTTGATATTTTCAGAAAATGCTTTGTATACAATTTTGTTTATTTTTGTAAATTATACAGTGTGGGCAAAAGCTAAGAGTTAAAAGTTAATTTAAAGCAACAAGAACAAAATTAAAGTCTTTGTGTGAATTAAGACATCTTGAGCTAGTACTGTACATGGATTTGGGTATTATGTCTTTGCCTAACATTAACACTTTCAAAAGGGTACAATCTAGCAAAATGGAACTATTAATCATAAATCAATGATAGCAGTAATTATTGGCATTATTATATAAATTTCAAAATCATTGCATGCTTATTGAAATACTGGAACTAAATCATAGTATTTGAACATATATTGGCTTTGGCTGGAAGAAAATTAAAAATTAGCTACATTTTCACTGATTTTATATAGCATTTCATAGTTTTTAAACACCTAAAAAATAACTTATGAATAAATAAAGCAAATTCTGACAAAATTAAAAAGAAAAATTAAATTTAGTATATTTATTTAGTCATTGATAGAAAAATGAACCCCAAAATTTACAAGATATAATTTTTTTCTTATAATAGAAGGAAAGGAAAGTGTATTCTTCCACAAACTCCTGAGAGATAGCAGGTAAAAGAGTACTAAATAAGTTTTAATTATTTTAAAGATACAACAGGAATCCATCCAACTGCTAACAAAACTGAGCATTTAGTATCAAAAAACTGCAACCACAAGGGGTTAAGAATTGTCAATTTGCCCAACCTCCATGGACCATAGTTGTGAAAAACTATTGAATGAAAAATTCACAGACTGTTTGAGTAGAAATAAATGAATTAAAATGTTCAGAGCCAGGAGACAGATGAAAGTGTAAAGGGAAAATACTGACAGCACAATTATACGATAAGCAAGACCTAAATTTGAGGACAACCTGCCCAAATTCCTGACTGACAGTTTAAATTAACATATATTAATAGAAGAGGAAGAAGCATCACAGAAAAGCAAGCAGAAACCAGAGAGAAATCTACTCATGATAGAAGTTACATGAAACCAGATATGCCAGTTTGATGCCAGTCTTATGTGAGTATATTCCCTAACCATGCTCAATATACACTGTAGAAAGGCTGACATAAGATTACAAAGCCCATAGGTGGCAAAGCAATTATAAATTTAGAAAGAACTTCCAGAAGCAAGAAAACCACAGAAAGCATTAATTCACCTCTGCTCAAATCCTTGGTACAAAGCATATTGCATCACTGATCCTGTTTGTGACACCAGTTGTCTTTCTGTATCCACTGTCCACACAGTTTGCTGAACCCAGAATAGGCAAGGCACAAGCTAAGAGGCTGGAAGGAGACTAGGGAATCCATAGGAACTTCAGACACATTATTATCTCCTGGCTGGCATAGTAGCCATACAATTCTTTCCTCCCAAGGCTGACCCCATGGACACAGTCGTGATACAGCAATAATGCTGCCACTTTCTTTTTTTGGTAGAGCTCACATATGTTTACAGGACACAACCCTGTGCCCAAGCAAGCTCCTCGTGACATTCATGCACAGTTCTATTAGCGATCTCAACTGTTACATAATCATTATTTAGAAAATGTGGGGCAAGAGCAAGAGGCCATGAAGTGACAGAGCCTGACCATGCCATCCTGTCTTTTTTTTTTTTAATTTATTTATTTTTTAAATTACAATACTGTAGTTGTTTTGCCATACATTGACATGAAACAGCCACAGGTGAACACTATCTCCCAATGCCGAAGCCCCCTCCCACCTCCCACCCCACATCCTCTACCTGAATCATCCTGTGCTCCAGCCCCATGCATCCTGCATCCTGCATTGAACATAGATTGGTGCTTCGTTTCTTACAAGAAAGTATACATGTTTCAGTGCCATTCTCCCAGACCATCCCACCTTTTCCCTCTCCCTCAGAGTCCAAAAGTCCGTTCTATACCTCTGTGTCTCTTTTGTTGTCTCACATATAGGGTCGTCATTACTATCTTCTAAATTCCATATATATGTGTCAGTATACTGTATTGGTGTTCTTCTTTCTGGCTTACTTCACTCTGTATAATCGGTTCCGATTTCATCCATCTCATTAGAACTGAGTCAAATTTATTCTTTTTAAGGGCTGAGTAGTACTCCATTGTGTATATGTACCACAGCTTTCTTATCCATTCATCTGCTGATGGACATCTAGGTTGCTTCCATGTCCTGGCTATTATAAACAGTGCTAAACTCTCCAGAAAGCAGGAATAGAAGGAACATACCTCAACATAATAAAAGCTATATATGACAAACCTACAGCTAACATTATCCTCAGTGGTGAAAAATTGAAACCATTTCCCCTAAAGTCAGGAACAAGACAGGGGTGTCCACTTTCACCACTACTCTTCAACATCGTACTGGAAATTTTGGCCACAGCAATCAGAGCAGAAAAAGAAATAAAAGGAATCCAAATTGGAAAAGAAAAAGTAAAACTCTCACTGTTTGCAGATGACATGATCCTCTACATAGAAAATCCTAAAGACTCGACCAGAAAACTACTAGAGCTAATCAATGAATATAGTAAAGTTGCAGAATATAAAATCAACACTCAGAAATCCCTTGCATTCCTATACACTAATAATGAGAAAGTAGAAAAAGAAATTAAGGAAACAATTCCATTCACCATTGCAATAAAAGAATAAAATACTTAGGAATATTCCTACCTAAAGAAACTAAAGACCTGTATATCGAAAACTATAAAACACTGATGAAAGAAATCAAACAGGACACTAATAGATGGAGAAATATACCATGATCATGGGTTGGAAGAGTCAATATAGTGAAAATGAGTATACTACCTAAAGCAATCTACAGATTCAATGCAATTCTCATCAAGGTACCAGCAGTATTTTTTACAGAACTAGATCAAATAATCTCAAGATTTGTATGGAAATGCAAAAACCTCGAATAGCCAGAGCAATCTTGAGAAAGAAGAATGGAACTGGAGGAATCAACTTGCCTGACTTCAGGCTCTACTACAAAGCCACAGTCATTAAGACAGTATGGTACTGGCACAAAGAAAGAAATATAGATCAGTGGAACAAAATAGAAAGCCCTGAGATAAACCCACACACCTATGGACACCTTATCTTCAACAAAGGAGGCAAGAATATACAGTGGAGTAAAGACAGTCTCTTTAACAGGTGGTGCTGGGAAAGCTGGTCAACCGCTTGTAAAAGAATGAAACTAGACCTCTTTCTAACACCATACACAAAAATAAACTCAAAATGGATTAAAGATCTAAATGTAAGACCAGAAACTATAAAACTCCTAGAGGAGAACATAGGCAAAACACTCTCCGACATAAATCACAGCAGGATCCTCTATGATCCAACTCCCAGTATACTGGAAATAAAAGCAAAGATAAACAAATGGGATCTAATTAAAATTAAAAGCTTCTGCACAACAAAGGAAACTATAAGCAAGGTGAAAAGACAGTCTTCTGAATGGGAGAAAACACTAGCAAATGAAACAACTGACAAACAACTAATCTCAAGGATATATAAGCAACTTATGCAGCTCAACTCCAGAAAAATAAAGGATCCAATAAAAAAATGGGCCAAAGAACTAAATAGGCATTTCTCCAAAGAAGACATACGGATGGCTAACAAATACATGAAAAGATGTTC
The DNA here is from genome assembly GCA_917880005.1 of Nanger dama. Classification (NCBI taxonomy): domain Eukaryota; kingdom Metazoa; phylum Chordata; class Mammalia; order Artiodactyla; family Bovidae; genus Nanger; species Nanger dama. Next base: position 2,607,862 of record CAKJTW010000045.1, read on the forward strand.
AACATCACTCATTATCAGAGAAATGCAAATCAAGACCACAATGAGGTACCATTTCACACCAGTCAGAATGGCTGCAATCCAAAAGTCTACAAGCAATAAATGCTGGAGAGGGTGTGGAGAAAAAGGGAACCCTCTTACACTGCTGGTGGGAATGCAAACTAGTACAGCCATTATGGAAAACAGTGTGGAGATTCCTTAAAAATTGCAAATAGAACTGCCTTATGACACAGCAATCCCACTGCTGGGCATACACACTGAGGAAACCAGAATTGAAAGAGACACATGTACCCCAATGTTCATTGCAGCACTGTTTATAATAGCCAGGACATGGAAGCAACCTAGATGTCCATCAGCAGATGAATGGATAAGAAAGCAGTGGTACATATACACAATGGAGTACTACTCAGCCCTTAAAAAGAATAAATTTGACTCAGTTCTAATGAGATGGATGAAATTGGAACCGATTATACAGAGTGAAGTAAGCCAGAAAGAAGAACACCAATACAGTATACTGATACATATATATGGAATTTAGAGGATAGTAATGATGACCCTATATGTGAGACAACAAAAGAGACACAGAGGTATAGAACGGACTTTTGGACTCTGAGGGAGAGGGAAAAGGTGGGATGGTCTGGGAGAATGGCACTGAAACATGTATACTTTCTTGTAAGAAACGAAGCACCAATCTATGTTCAATGCAGGATGCAGGATGCATGGGGCTGGAGCACAGGATGATTTAGGTAGAGGATGTGGGGTGGGAGGTGGGAGGGGGCTTCGGCATTGGTAGATTGTGTTCACCTATAGCTGTTTCATGTCAATGTATGGCAAAACAAATACAGTACTGTAATTAAAAAAATAAATAAATTTTAAAAAAGTCAAAGAAATAATCTAACTCTACACCTAAAGCAACTAGAAAAGGAAGAAATGAAGAACCCCAGAGTAAGTAGAAGGAAATAAATCTTAAAAGTTATAGCAGAAATAAATGCAAAAGAAACAAAAGAGACCATAGCAAAGATCAACAAAGCCAAAAGCTGGTTCTTTGAAAGGATAAATAAAATTGACAAACCATTAGCCAGAGTCATCAAGAAACAAAGGGATAAAAATCAAATCAATAATATTAGAAATGAAAATGAAGAGACCACAACATTCAACACAGAAATACAAACGATTATAAGACTACTATCAGCAATTATATGAGAATAAAATGGACAACGTGGAAGAAATGGACAAATTCTTAGAAAAGTACAGCTTTCCTAAGCTGAACCAGGAAGAAATAGAACATCTTAACAGACCCATCACAAGCATGGAAATTGAAACTGTTATCAGAAATCTTCCAGCAAACAAAAGCCCAAGTCAAGATGGCTTCAGAGCTGAATTCTACCAAACACTTAGAAAATAACACCTATCCTACTCAAACTCTTCCAGAAAATTGCAGAGGAAGGTAAACTTCCAAACTCTTTCTATGAGGCCACCTTCGCCCTACTACCAAAGCCTTATAAAGATGCCACAAAGAAAAAGAAAACTACAGGCCAATATCACTGATGAACATAGATGCAACATCCTCACCAAAATTTTAGCAATCAGAATCCAACAACACATTAAAAAGATCATACATCATGACCAAGTGGGCTTTATCCCAGGGATGCAAGGATTCCTCAATATCTGCAAGTCAATCAATGTAAGTCACCGTATTAACAAATTGAAAAATAAAGGCCATATGATTATCTCAGTAGATGCAGAGAAGGCCTTTGACAAAATTCAACATCTGTTTATGATAAAAACTATCCAGAAAGCAGGAATAGAAGGGACATACCTCAACATAATAAAAGCTTTATATGACAAACCTAGAGCAAACATTATCCTTAATGATGAAAAGTTGAAAGCATTTCCCCTAAAGCCAGGAACAAGACAAGTGTGCCACTTTCACCAGTACTATTCAACGTAGTTCTAGATGTTTTGGCCACAGTAATCAGAACAGGAAAAGAAATAAAAGGAATCCAAATTGGCGAAGAAGAAGTAAAACTCTCACTGTTTGCAGATGACATGATCCTCTACATAGAAAACCCTAAAGACTCCACCAGAAAATTACTTGAGCTAAGCAATGAATATAGTAAAGTTGCAGGATATAAAATCAACACTCAGAAATTCCTTGCATTTCTATACATTAATAATGAGAAAGTAGAAAAAGAAGTTAAGGAAACAATTCCATTCACCATTGCAACGAAAAGAATAAAATACTTAGGAATATATCTACCTAAAGAAACTAAAGACATATATATAGAAAACTATAAAACAATGATGAAAGAAATCAAAGGGGACACTAATAGATGTGGAAGTATACCATGTTCATGGTTTGCAAGAATCAATATAGTGAAAATGAGTATACTACCCAAAGCAATCTACAGATTCAATGCAATCCCTATCAAGCTACCAGCAGTATTTTTCACAGAACTAGAACAAATAATTTCAAGATTTGTATGGATACAAAAAAACTTGAATAGCCAAAGCAGTCTTGAGAAAGAAGAATGGAACTGGAGGAATCAACTTGCCTGCCTTCATGCTCTACTATAAAGCCACAGTCATCAAGACAATGTGGTACTGGCACAAAGACAGAAATATAAATCAATGGAACAAAACAGAAAGTCCAGAGATAAATCCACACACCTATGGACACCTTGTCTTTGACAAAGGAGCCAAAAATATACAATAGAGTAAAGACAATTTCTTTAACAAGTGGTGCTAGGAAAACTGGTCAACCACTTGTAACAGAATGAAACTAGATCACTTTCTAACACCACACAAAAAAATAAACTCAATGGATTAAAGCCTAAACGTAAGACCAGAAACTATAAAACTCCTAGAGGAGAACATAGGCAAAACACTCTCTGTCATAAATCACAGCAGGATCCTCTATGATCCACTCCCAGAATACTGGAAATAAAAGCAAAAATAAACAAATGGGACCTAATTAAAATTAAAAGCTTCTGCACAACAAAGGAAACTATAACTAATGTGAAAAGACATCCTTCTGAATGGGAGAAAACAATAGCAAATGAAGCAACTGACAAACAACTAATCTCCAAAATATACAAGCAACTTATGCAGCTCAATTCCAGAAAAATAAACGACCCAATCAAAAAATGGGCCAAAGAGCTAAATAAACATTTCTCCAAAGAAGACATATGCATGGCTAACAAACACATGAAAAGATGCTCAACATCACTATCATAGAAATGTAAATCAAGACCACAATGAGGTACCATTTCACATCAGTCAGAACGGCTGCAATCCAAAAGTCTACAAGCAATAAATGCTGGAGAGGGTGTGGAGAAAAGAGAACCCTCTTACACTTTTGGTGGGGATGTAAACTAGTACAGCCACTATGGAGAACAGTGTGGAGATTCCTTAAAAAACTGGAAATAGGACTGCCTTATGACACAGCAATCCCACTGCTGGGCATACACACTGAGGAAACCAGAATTGAAAGAGACATATGTACCCCAATGTTCATTGCAGCACTGTTTGTAATAGCCCGGACATGGAAAGAACCTAGATGTCCATCAGCAGATGATTGGATAAGAAAGCTGTGGTACATATACACAATGGAGTATTACTCAGACATTAAAAAGAATACATGTGAATCAGTTCTAATGAGGTATATGAAACTGGAGCCGATTATACAGAGTGAAGTAAGCCAGAAAGAAAAACACCAATACAGTATACTAACACGTATATATGCAATTTAGAAAGATGGTAATGATAACCCTGTATGTGAGACAGCAAAAAAGACGCAGATGTATAGAATGGACTTTTGGCCTCTGAGGGAGAGGGAGAAGGTAGGATGATGTAGGAGAATGGCATTGAAACATGCATACTATCATGTAAGAAACGAATCACCAGTCTATGTTCGATACAGGATACAGGATGCTTGGGGATAATCCAGAGAGATGATATGGGGTGGGATGGTGGAGGGGGTGTCAGAATTGGGAACTCATGTCCACCAGTGGTGGATTCACGTCAATGTATGATATTAAGAATACAAAAGTAATACAGTATTGTAAAGTAAAATAAAGTAAAAATAAAAATTTAAAAAGATAAAAAATAAAAATAAAATGAGCAATATTGAGGAAAAAAAAAGAATATTCATACTGATCTCCATAGTGGCTGGACCTGTTTGCATTGCCAACTGATTATTCCCTGTTCTCCATACCCTCCAGTGTTTATTGTCTATAGATATTTTTGATAATGGTTATTCAGCTTTCTGTGAGGTGGAGTCTCCTGGTAGATTTGATTTCCATTTCTTTAACAATCAGAACATTGAGCATCTTTTCATGTGTTTGTTGTTTATCTGAATATTTTCTTTGGGAAATGTCTATTTAAATCTTCCCATCTTGTGGTTCAATTGTTTCCTTTTTGGATATTGAGTTACATGAGCTATTTGTATATTCTAGAAATGAACCTTTTATCAGTCACTTCATTTGCATTTTCTCCCATCTTGAGGGCTTTATTTTGGCTTTATGTATAATTTTTTTGCTACAGAAAAACTTCTATATTTGATTAAGTCTCGTTATTTGTGTTTTTATTTTCAATACTCTAGGAAGGGGATTGATAAAAGTATTGCTGCAGTTTACGTCAGAGAATGTCCTCCAAATGTTTTTTTTTTTTTCTAAAAGTTTTATATTATTTGGCCTTATATTTGGCCTTATATTATTTGGCCTTATATTTTTAATCCATTTTGAATTCACTTTATGTATGATGTTGGGGTTTCATTCTTTTACATTCAGTTTTCTAAGCTGCACTTGTTAAAGAGATTGCCTTTTTCTTCATTATGTATTCTTCCCTCCTTTGTCATAGATTAGGTGACCTCAAGTGCATGCAATAATTTCTGAACTTTCTATCTTGTTCCACTTAGGTATATTTATGTTTCTGTGTTGCTATTGATTTCTTCAGAAATATAAAGTTTTAGGGTAATTTTACAAAAACAATTGACATGTCTTAGTATTTAAACATATACCTACTCTATGACACAGAAATTCCACTCTAAGGTGTTTACCCAAGAAAAGTTAAAATATACATCTATAAAAGGACAGAAGTATTATTTGTAAACTCATTGATATGGCTTCACAGTGAAACTGTCCATCTCCACAATAAAAAATTGTCCATTTAACCAGAAAATGGATTAACTATTATGGACATAGTTGAATATGGATTACTACACTGCACCAAATCAATTTACCAAGTAAAACATGCGTAACTAATGAATCTCAGCATATATTGAGGGAAAGAAGCTGGATATGAAGGATATATTCTCTCATTTCATATAGATGGAATTTAAGAACAAGTAAAATTAAACTCTAGTGCTACAAACTAGAATCTTGATAATGTTTGGAGTGGGGGAGATTTGTTTAAATTGACACAAGGGAATTAGTCAGAGTGACTGTATTATTTTGTATCTTAATTGAAATGATGGTTACAATGGTATAAACAATGAGTTTTATGACTCATCAAGACTGTGTTTAAATTGTGTGCCAATAAAAGTATTATTTTTTTCCTGTACCTATGCAACTGTTTTCTTTATTTAACAATTTATAAGTTTAGAGTTTCATAAATAACATCTTATTGCTTTCTATCTCTTGATTTACAAGCTCTAAGGCAATATAGAAATGTATCATTCTTGGGTTTGTTTGGCTTTTCTGATATTTTAAATACTAATTTTCTTTGATTACATAGGTCCAATTATTAGTCTATTTTTGTTTGTCTGTGGCACAACAGTTTGAAGTTTTTCATTTTGTGCCATATATGGATATCATTCTATGTGAATTACCTCCACTATTCTGAAGGATTTCCATTAAATTAGTAACTTGCTCTAGTATCTAACAGATCCTATCTAACACTTAATATGAAGTTTTTGTTGTTGTTGTTGTTAGGAAAAGTCATGAACACGTTCTGCTAATTGCTCAGATTTGATCAGTTTCTGAGGTGTTCTTGACTCAAGCATAAAATAAAACATCCAGCCTGAGCTCCATTATTTGTTGATGTCTCAAAATAGTCTTTCAGTCATTGGTCTCACAGTCAGTGGGCATAGAAAAAGCCCAGTAGCATTTTAATTTACATTTCTCTTTTACATGACATGTTTTTGCCTCCTAATCACACTATGTACAGTTATTTTTTACCATGTCCTATACGGTATTTCTTGAAAATCAAAAAATGACTTACTTTTTACAAATTGTTAGCAGAGCATAGACATCTTTAGTAAAGAAATATGTGTTGAAAGTCCACTCTGTCCATTATGACTCCAGCAAGTGAGAAACAAAAAGAGTTTACCTTAAAATAGCAGTTTTCTCCTAACTCTTGCTACCTTGACTTTGTCTACCTTGAGAACTCTAACATTTCAGCTCCCTTCCTTTTCCCCGAGTGTGTTCGTGTGTGTGTGTGTGTGTGTGTGTGTGCATGTGTGTGTGTGTGAAGTAATTGAGATACATCATATAAGTTTAAGGTGTACAGCATGATGGTTTGATTTACCTATTTTGTGAAATAATTATCATAATAGATTTAGTTTACATCCATCATCTCATAAAGTTAAAAATAAGTCAACATTCTCCTTGTGATGAGAACTCAGCCTCTCCTTTCCTATCCCGTTCTTTTATTTTAATCTTTCATAATAATAAACTAATACTTTGACCTTCATGGTGAGCATACGTGCTTAACTTTGGTTGTCCAACTCATCCTTCCCAGGGTCCAAAACAAACAAAGCTGTCAAGATGTTCAGTGTCTGACAGCAAAACCATTTCTGGCTATCTTCTATTTACCCAAACATTCTTCATCTCACTCCTTTCACAGAAAAGCTTATCTAAATATTATATATTCCTTTTCTTATCTAATCAAAAGCTTCCTGAGATTTTATTACATTATAAAAATTTTAATTTATTTTATAATATTGCAACTTTAATACTCTTCTATATATAAAAATGATTTCCCTTGCTAGCTTATGAACCATATTTTTTTCCCCATCTTGTTCACTAGAATACTGTGTAGGCAGAAAATGGGGACTAAGTAAATATTAAATAAATTTTAAAAATTTAGCACCATTGCACAATATTTATTTGAAGAAACGAGAGACTGTTTTCTATTTTCAGTTTCTTAAAATGTTAAATGGAAATAATAAAAATAACTGCTCCATTCGGTTCCCTCAGTCATGTTTGATTCTTTATGTCCCTGTGGACTGAAGCATACCAGGCTTCCCTGTCCATCACCAACTGCCAGAGCATACTCAAAGTCATGTCCTTAGAGTCAGTGATGTCATCCAACCACATCATCCTGTCATCCCCTTCTCTTCCTGCCTTCAGTCTTTCCCATTATCAAGGTCTTTTCCAATGAGTAAGTCCATCACATCAGGTAGCCAGAGTATTGGAGTTTCAGTTTCAGCATCAGTGCTTCCAATGAATATTCAGGGTTGATTTCCTTTAGGATGGACTGGTTAGATCTCCTTGTTGTCCAAGGGATTCTCAAGGGTCTTCTCCAACACCACATTTCAGAACCATCAGTTCTTTGGCATTCAGCTTTCTGTATATCAAGTCCAACTCTCACATCTATACATGAATACTGGAAAAAACATAGCTTTGACTTGATGGACCTTTGTTGACAAAGTAATGTCTCTATTTTTTAATATGCTGTCTAGGCTGGTCATAGCTTTTCTTCCAAGGAACAAGTGTCTTTTAAGTTAGTAGCTGCAGTCACCATCCGTATTGATTTTGGAGCCCCCCACCCAAAATAAAGTCTTTCACTGTTTCCCTTGTTTCCCCCATCTATTTGCCTTGACGTGACAGGACCAGACGCCATGATGTTAAATTTCTAAATGTTGAGTTTCAGACCTACATTTTTACTCTCCTCTCTCACCTTCATCAGGAGGTGCTTTAGTTCTTCTTCACTTTCTGCCATTAGGGTCGTGTCATCTACATATCTAAGGTTATTGATATTTCTCCCAGCACACTTGATTTTAGCTTGCATTTCATCCAGTCTGGCATTTTGCAAGATGTAGTCTGCACATAAGTCAAATAAGCAGGGTGACAATATACAGCTTTGACGTACTCCTTTCCCAATTTGGAAACAGTCTGTTGTTCCATGTCCAGTTCTAATTGTTACTTTCTGACCTACATACAGGTTTCTCAGAAAGCAGGTCAAAAATAACTGTACCTAGAGGGATTCCTGTTCCATTATATACAGGAAATAAAACTTGGAAAAGTGAACTTGAAGTTCTGGCCACATTTGAAGAGAATATAAGTTCAGGTTTTAACCTGATGTTGATACAAGGGAATTATAAATAAGAAAACATAAAAATAATAATACCACCTAAATATTCCTTTAGGCTACACAGGTTTAGGAATAAAATAAAATTCCAAGCATCATATAATTTCACTTAGGTCTGGTACTCAAGTCCTGAGGTAACATCAAAAGTTGGATAAATGCAGAAACTTGTTGAGTTTCTAATTGTCAAGTTATAACTAAACAGCCTAGATCTAGCACAACTTTTCCTGTCTGACCATGAGAGGCTCTGCCAAGGGTGAGGGCAAGTGAGGCCTTTTGATGCAAGGGATGATAGGCAGAGGTCTTCAGATGTGGACAAAGGAAAATATTATTTTGAAAATAAATAACTTTGAATAAAAGGATTCTAGTGAGTAATCATCGCAAATACACTTTTACCTCCCTCTTTTCTATAATCTGTGGCTTTTTAAGCATATTCAAATTAATCCTTGCAGCATTCCACCCAAGACTGGTTTGGGTCCTAAAATGATGTTCTGCCTTAATACCAATGCTTCATTACTCAGCATCGGGAAACTCTAACAAAAAATATCTTAATATATCACCTCTTTTTCCACTTCCCTATTGGTGAAATGTATCTGTTAACTTGCAAATCAATTATAAAATTTCAGATTATAAAAAGAAATATAAGAAAGAAATCAGTAGAAAGGGAAACACAATTATAATAATAAAATTTCAGATTATATTTAGCTCATTATAAATATTAATATTACAATACTACAAACAAACAATTGCTAAAGCTGTGATTTAATGGGTAGTATATACACTGTATATATTTAATTATGTAAATATTTATAAATTTATGCTATAGTGAAGTGAAGTCTCTCAGTCGTGTCTGACTCTTAGCGACCCCGTGGACTGCAGCCTACCAGGCTCCTCCGTCCATGGGATGTTCCAGGCAAGAGTACTGGAGTGGGGTGCCATTGCCATTCTAAACATTTGTAAGTTTCTGGTTTGTGCAACATTCATTCCTATTCCATTTTATAGATAATGACATTGAAGTTAAGAGTCTAAGTCACAAAACCAAAATTCCATACCCTACAAAAGTACAAGTGGAGATTGAAGCAGAGGTCCAAAGTTTATATTCAAAGAAAGTGAAAACTTATCTGCCCATACGTTTCCATCAGTTGTGTAATGGATACATTGTATCTGGACAATAAAAATATTGGTTTAACAATATCAATATCAATACTGCACCAAATGAACCAGATGAAAAGTAAGGCTTTATTCTAAACACAGATATGCACTCCCATTTGAACAAGTAGCTTTTTAGTAACTTAGAATGTCTAGGGATTGCACTTTTGAGGTGAATTCCTTATTGCATATTGATCTGGCATAAGTGAAGTGAAGTGAAAGTTGCTTAGTCGTGTCCAACTTTTTGTGACCCAATTGCCTATACAGTTCACATAATTCTCTAGGCCAGAATACTGGAGTGGGTAGCCTTTCCCTTCCCCAGGGGATCTTTTAAACCCAGGGATTGAACTCAGGTCTCCCTCATTGCAGATGAATTTTTACTAGCTGAGCCACAAGGGAAGCCCAAACTAGGCATAAGTAAACTCAAAATTTGTACCTAGGTAAAGAACTTTATTTATTTTTTTCAAAAGCAGTATTTATCTAGAGTAATCCCCCACTGGTAGAGTATTAAGTTTTTGGAAAACATTATAAAGAGGTTAATGATGTTAGTCATTCTACATCATAAAGTTCTTATGATCTGTTCAGCAAATAGCAATATTTAATGAGTTCAGATTCCTCAAAGATAAAAGTATATTAAGGTATGCAAGATGATTAACTATGCATTGTGCAGCACTAATCAGAATGGCTTAATTAGATGTTAATGTGGATTTTATGTTCATTAGAATTTAATAGTAACTGAAAACTTAAGTGTTCAGTTAGTCAGCATTTTCCAATATCATAGTTCTGGCAAGGCGATATTCCCTTCAAATCCAGAACTTGGTGAGAAAGTTGGTGTCAGTGTAAATTATATCAAAAAGAGAATATTTCCATTTCTCAAGTGTACATTTATGCCAAGTGATAGCAGGTGGTGAAGTCAGACAGGGCATGAATAACACACTCTCTATTTATGACCAGTCCTATTTATGACCAGAAGGTTTCAGCTCCCATATGGCATAATTTTTTGAAGGTGTTGAAAGGTCACTGTGACCAAAATGCTGATTTACTGTTATTTTGTGATTTGAAGTCAGGTAGCATTTATTGGGCTATAACCATATGTCAGGTACTCTTTCAGGGGCTTTCACATATACTATCTTAAAAAAAATAAAACCCTAACACAAATCCTACTTTTACCTCTGTTTACTAGATCAACAAACTAAGACTTAGAAAGTAAGAATTTGCTAAACCTAGTACCTAAACAATGTGTAGGCAAACTATGATTTAGATACAACTCCTCTAATTCCAAGCATAGTATCAGTATTTCTCACTGACATTCTCACTATTAAGAGGTCTTCTAGAGACAACTGCATTTTAACTAGTTTCTCTGACATTGATACCTAAAAAGGGGAACAGCTTGAATTTGGGTTCTTGCACTCAAAAACATGCTTATAGGACTCATCTCTGTTCTATCAGTAGCTTGTTAATTTGAATTTCAGTATGCTATATCTGAGTTATGGCACTCTTGTCTGTCTCTTGTGGTGGCTGCTCCCTTTTTGGGCTTCCCTTGTGGCTCAGTAGTAAAGTATCTGCCTACAATGCAGGAGACATTGGTTTGATACCTGAGTTGAGAAGATCCCCTGGAGAAGATAAAGGCTACTTACTCCAATATTCTGGCCTAAAGAATTTCATGGACTGTATAGTTCATGGGGTCTGAAAAGTCAGACATGACTGAGCGACTTTCACTTCACTTCAAGGGTGCTAGTAGTAAAAATCTTCATGCCAATGAGCAGATGAAAGAGATGCAAGAGATGTGAGCTCAGTCCCTAGATGGGGAAGATCCACTGGAGTAGGAAATGTCAATCCACTATAAAATTCTTGCCTGGAAATTTCATGGGCAGAGGAGACTGGCAGGCTACAGTCTGTGGGTTCACAAAGATTCAGACATGACTGTGCATGCACACATGATACTATATTACCAAATTATTTATCTATTACCTCTAAATGATATGATTACATCGGATGCATTTTCATCCAAAATTTCACAGAGCAGGTTTTGCTTTAAGAAAATGAAACGATATTTATAAAATGTATTTGAAATCCCAAATGACTAAGAATGTCCAAAGCAAATTTGAAATAGAAAACCATTAGAGGAGCATAACCTAAGAGCATTAGGATACCATCACCAACTCAATGGACATGAATTTGAGCAAACGGCGAGATATTTTATTTTGGGGGCTCCAAAATCACTGGAGATAGTCACTGCAGCCATAAAATTAAAAGACACTTGCTCCTTTGAAGAAAAGCTATGACCAATGTAGACAGCATATTAAAAAGCAGATACATTATTTTACCAGCAAAGATCCATCTAGTCAAAGTATACAGTAGTCATGTATGGATGTGAGAGTTGGATTATAAAGAAAGCTGAGTGCTGAAGAACTTGTGCTCTTGAACTGTGGTATTGGAGAAGACTCTTGAGAGTCCCTTGCACTGCAAGACAATCCAACCAGTCAATCCTAAAGGAAATCAGTCCTAAATATTCATTGGAAGTACTGATGCTGAAGCTGAACTTCCAATAACAAAGCCACCAGATGCAATTTACTGACAAGCTGCAAAAGACCCTGATGCTGGGAAAGATTGAAGGCAGGAGGAGAAGAGGCCAACAGAGGATGAAATAGTTGGATGGATTGTATCACCGATGCAATGGGCTTGTGTTTGAGTAGGCCTGAAAGTTGGTGATGGACAATCTATGGGGCCCCAAAGAGTTGGACATGAGTTAGTGACTGAACAACAACAACAAAAACAAATGAAATACCAAAACATTAAGAATGGCAAAAATAATTTTGAAATATAATATTAGAGGAGAAACTACTTGATTTTAAGATTATGCCGCAAAAGTTACAGCAAATAAGTTATTTAGTGAAAGTGGAGATTCTCAGTGTAACAGAACTAGGAACTGAGAAATAGTTACACTTGTATGTGATCAATTTGTTTTCAGCAAAAGAGCCAATGAAATTCAATGAAATAATGAATGCTGTCTTCAAAAATGGTGTAGCAATAAATGGAAGCTCATGATTTTAACTGCTGTAATAGATGTGTAATATAATTTCACTGGTATTGTAATGTGGATTTATGTGATGACTAACATTGATCATCTTCTCAGATACTTTTTGCTCTTTGTATATCTTCCTTTCTGTAGTTTCTGTTTAATTCTTCTGCTTACTTTTATATTATGCAGCATATGTTCAGTCGTGTCCAACTCTTTTTCTTTCTCAAAAAACAATACTTTAGTGGGTTTGCATTTCCTTTTCCAGAGGATTTTCATGACCAGGGATTGAACATGCATCTCTTGCATCTCCAGCATTAGCAGGTGAATTTTTACCACTGTGTCACCTGCCGTCTTGTAATTTTACCTAGTGCAGATCTGTACATATGCAACTAAATACTCATAGACCACAACATATTTATCACTCAGAGATGCTAGCAATAAACCTCTGATAGTTGTAGGGGAGAGAGGTTCTTAAATTTTCTAAAGATAGGGTGAACATGCCTTATTTTTCATACAAATATGCATATGGGGATAAATGTATGCCTGAATATATATATCCAAAAAGTCCTTCTAATAGTTTTATGAAATAGCAAATGACTTTTTCATTATTGATTTTTACTATTAAATGAAAGTCAAATTATCTTGTCTGAAACTATGTATTTGCACTTATACCTATAAACTACAAATATAGTTCTACCTCTATAATAATGTGTGTGTGTGTGTTCAGTCACCCAGTTGTGTCCAGTTTTTTGTGATTCAATGGACTGCAACACACCAGGCATCCCTGTCCTTCACCATCTCCCAGAATTTGTCAACTTCACGTCCATTGCATCAGTGATGCCATGCAGCCATCTCGTCATCTGATGCCCTCTTCTCCTTCTGCCCTCAATCTTTCCCAGCATCAGGGACTTTTCCAGTGAGTAGGTTGTTCGAATCAGGTGACCAAAATACTGGAGCTTCATCTTCAGCATCATCCTTCCAGTGAATATTCAGAGTTGATGTCCCTTAAGATTGACTAATTTCATCTCCTTACTGTCCAAGGGACTTCTAGGAGTTTTCTCCAGCACCACAGTTCAAAGCTATCAATTTTTTGGTGCTCTGCCTTCATTAAAGTCCAGCTCTCACAACTGTATGTGGCCACTGGGAAAACCACAGCCTTGACAATATGGACGTTTGTTGGCAAAGTAATGCCTCTCCTTTTCAACACATTGTCCAGGTTTGTCATAGCTTTCCCGCCAAGAATCAATCATCTTCTGATTTCATGGCTAAAGTCACCATCTGCATTGATTTTTGGAACCCATGAAAAGGAGCTCTGTCACTACTTCCACCTCTTTCCCCTCTATTTGCCATGAAATGATGAGGCTGGATGGCATGATCTTAGGTGTTTTGTTTTTTTTTTTAAGATTTAAGTTGGCTCTTCCACTCTCTTTTTCCCTCATCAAGAGGCTCCTTAGTTCCCCTTCACTTTCTGGCATTAAAGTGGTATCATCTGCAAATCTGAGGTTGCTGATGTTTCTCCAACTAAAGTTTATTCCAACTTGTTACTCATGTACCCCAGCATTTCTCATGATGTGCTCAGCATACAGGTCAAACAAGCAGAGTGACAGCAGACAATCCTATCATACTCCTTTCTGAATCCTGAACAAGTCAATTGTTCCATACAGGGTTCTAATTGTTGCTTCTTGACCCGCATGCATATTTCTCAGGAGACAGGTAAGATGGTCTGGTATTCCTACCTCTTGAAGAGTTTTCCACAGTTTGTTATAATCCACACAGTCAAAGGCTTTGTGTAGTCAATGAAATAGAGGGAGAAGTTTTTGAAATTCCCTTGCTCTCTGTATGATGCAACAAATGTTGGCAATTTGATCTCTGGTTCCTCTGCCTTTTCTAAACCCAACTTGGACATTTAGAAGTTCTAGGCTGGTATAATGGTGAAGCTTAGCATGCAAAATTGTAAGACTGACATTCCCAGCATGGGAAATGAGTACAATTGTCCAATAGTATGAACATTCTTTAGTACTGCCATTCTTGGGAACTGGAATGAGGATTGACCTTTTCCTCTCCTGTGGCCACTGCTGAGTCTCCCAGATTTGCTGACACATTGTGGCATCATCCTTTAGGGTTTTGAATAGTTCCACTGAAATTACATCGCATCCACTAGCTTTATAAGCAGCAGTGCTTCCTGAGGTCCACTTAATGCCACACTCCAGAATGTATGGCTGTAGGTGACTGACCACACCATGGTACTAATCCAGTTCTTTAAGATCTTTTCCACCTCCCACGCCTTGGTACAGGACTATGTTTTCTGTGTGTGTGTGTGTGTGTGTGTGTGTTTTCATATCTTCTAGATTTCTTCAACATATACTATGTCTCTATTATTTCTGTCCTTTATTGTGTCCATCTGGGCCTTAGAAAGCATCACTGAGAACAAAGCTAGTGGAGGTGATGGAATTCCAGTTGAGCTGTTTCAAATCCTGAAAGATGATGCTGTGAAAGTGCTGCACTCAATATGCCAGCAAATTTGGAAAACTCAGCAGTGGCCACAGGACTGGAAAAGGTCAGTTTTCATTCCAATTCCAAAGAAAGGGAATGATAAAGAATGCTCAAACTACTGCACAATTGCACTCATCTCACATGCTACTAAAGTAATGCTCAAAATTCTCCAAGCCAGGCTTCAGCAGTACATGAACTGTGAACTCCTGATGTTCAAGTTGGTTTTAGAAAAGGCAGAAGAACCAGAGATGAAATTGCCAACATCTGCTGATCATGGAAAAAGCAAGAGAATTCCATTTAAAAAAAAATCTATTTTTGCTTTATTGACTATGCCAAAGCCTTTGAGTGTGTGGATCACAATAAACTGTGGAAAATTCTGAAAGAGATGGGAATATCAGAACACCTAACCTGTCTCTTGAGAAATCTGTATGCAGGTCAGGAAGCAACAGTTAGAATTGGACGTGGAAAAACAGACTGGTTCCAAATGGAAAAGGAGTACGTCAAGACACCCTGCTTATTTAACTTATATGCAGCGTACATTATGAGAAACGCTGGGCTGGAAGAAGCACAAACTGGAATCAAGATTGTCAGGAGAAATATCAATAACCTCAGATATGCAGATGACACCACCCTTATGGCAAAAAGTGAAGAGGAGCTAAAGGGTCTCTTGATGAAGGTGAAAGAGGAGAATGAAAAAGTTGGCTTAAAGCTCAACATTCAGAAAACGAAGATCATGGCATCCGGTCCCATCACTTCATGGGAAATAGATGGAGAAACAGTGGAAACCGTGTCCGACTTTATTTCTTGGGGCTTCAAAATCACTGCAGATGGTGACTGCGGCCATGAAATTAGAAGACGCTTACTTCTTAGAAGAAAAGTTATGAACAACCTAGATAGTATATTCAAAAGCAGAGACATTACTTTGCTGACTAAGGTCCATCTAGTCAAGGCTATATTTTTTCCTGTGGTCATTGACTCTAAGCAACCCCATGAATTGCAGCACGCCAGGCCTTCCTGTCCATCACCAACTCCCGGAGTTCACTCAAATTCACGTCCAACCAGTCAGTGATGCTATCCAGCCATCTCATCCTCTGTCATCCCCTTCTCCTCCTGCCCCCAATCTCTCCCAGCATGAGACTTTTCCATTGAGTCAACTCTTTGCATGAGGTGGCCAACGTATTGGAGTTTCAGCTTCAGCATCATTCCTTTCAAAGAACACCCAGGACTGATCTCCTTTAGAATGGACTGTTTGGATCTCCTTGCAGTCCAAGGGACTCTCAAGAGTCTTCTCCAACACCACAGTTCAAAAGCATCACTTCTTCGATGCTTAGCCTTCTTCACAGTCCAACTCTCACATCCATACATGACCACAGGAAAAACCATAGCCTTGACTAGACGGACATTTTTTGGCAAAGTAATGTCTCTGCTTTTAAATATGCTATCTAGGTTGGTCATAACTTCTTCCAAGGAGTAAGTGTCTTTTAACTTCATGGCTGCAGTCACCATCTGCAGTGATTTTGGACACCCCCAAAAAATAAAGTCTGACACTGTTTCCACTGTTTTCCTTTCTATTTCTCATGAAGTGATGGGACCAGATGCCATGATCTTCGTTTTCTAAATGTTGAGCTTTATTTTTTTCATTATTATTAAATTTATTTATTTTTTAAATTACAGTACTGTACTTGTTTTGCCATACATTGACACCAATCAGCCATAGGTGAACACATTTTCACTCTCCACTTTCACTTTAATCAAGAAGTTTTTAGTTCTCTTCACTTTCTGCCATAAGAGTGATGTCACGTGCATATCTAAGGTTATTGATATTTCTCCCGGCAATCTTGATTCCAGCTTGTGCTTCTTCCAGCCCAGCGTTTCTCATAATGTACTCTGCATATAAGTTAAATGAGCAGGGTGACAATATACAGCCTTGATGTACTCCTTTTCCTATTTGATGCCAGTTTGTTGTTCCATGTCCAGTTCTAACTGTTGCTTCCTGACCTTGTATATAGTTTTCTCAAGAGGCAGATTAGGTGGTCTGGTATTCCCATTTCTTTCAGAATACTTCACAGTTTATTGTGATCCTCACACTCAAAGGCTTTGGTAAGGCAATAAAGCAGAAATAGATGTTTTTCTGGAGCTCTCTTGCTTTTTCAATGATCCAGCAGATGTTGACAATTTGATCTCTGGTTCCTCTGCCTTTTTAAAACCAACTTGGACATCAGGGAGTTCACGGTTCACATATTGTTGAAGCCTGACTTGGATAATTTTGAGCATTACTTTACTAGCTTGTGAGGTGAGCACAATTGTGTGGTAGTTTGAGCATTCTTTGTCATTGCCTTTCTTTGGGATTGGAATGAAAAACTGACCTTTTGTAGGCCTGTGACCACCGCTGACTTTTCCAAATTTCTGGCATATTGAGTCAGCACTTTCACAGCATCATCTTTCAGGATTTGAAATACCTCAACTGGAATTCCATCACCTCCACTAGCCTTGTTTGTAGTGATGCTTTCTAAGGCCCACTTGACTTCACATTCCAGGATGTCTGGCTCTTGGTGAGTGATCACACCATCCTGATTATCTTGGTCTTGATCTTTTTGTGCAGTTATTTTGTGTATTCTTGCCACCTCTTCTTAATATTCTTGCTTATATGGTGGTTTTATTCTTAGTTTTTAAAGAAATCTTTATACCTTCTTTCATTGTGACTGTATCAATTCACTTTCCCAAACCCTCTCCAGCATTTATTGTTTGTAGACATTTTGATGATGCCCATTCTGACTGGTGTGAGGTGATTTCATTGTCTTGTTTCAATTTGTGTTTCTTTAATCATGAGCGATACTGAGCATCTTTTCAAGTGTTTGTTAGCCATCTGTATGTCTTCTTTGGAGAAATGTCTGTTTAAGTCTTTTTCACACTTATTGATTGGGTTGTTTGTTTTTCTGGTATTGAGTTGCATGAGCTCCTTGTATGTGTTGATTCAAGTAGAGGATGTGGGGTGGGAGGTGGGGGGGGGCTTCGGCATTGGGAGATTGTGTTCACCTATGGCTGATTCGTGTCAATGTATGGCAAAACAAATACAGTATTGTAATTTAAAATAAATAAATAAATTAATTAATTAATTAATTAAAAAAAAAAGAAAAGAAAGACAACAGACTTCAGTTTTTCTAGAAGTAGATTTTATTCTTCATCTAATGATAACCCCCAAAAGCTTCAACAGATGTTAAGTGTCTAGAAACATGGGAGTTTGGGCTTTGGTAGATGAAAAATATATAATGGGATGTTCTTATTGCTAGTATTTGATAAGGTAAGTCAGTTTGGTCCTCTATACTCAAATGGTGTATTTCTGACTTAAAACACTGCTGTAAGTTGGAAACACCATAAATAACATTTATAAAAATTACCGATTGTAACTTGTATCATGAAACTAATAAATAATCACTAGAAAATAAAAAAAAAGAAAGTTAATCCTTTGTCAGTTTTTTCATTTGCTATTATTTTCTCCAGTTCTGAGGGTTTTCTGTTTATCTTGCTTATAGTTTCCCTTGCTTTGCAAAAGTTTTACATTTAAACAAGTCACACTTGTTTACTTTCATTTTATTTCCATTGTTCTAAGTGGTGGTTAAACAAGATTTTGCTTTGATTTATGTCATCAAATGTTCTACCTATGTTTTCCTCTAAGAGTTTTATAGTTTCCAGTGTTACATTTAGGTCTTTAATCCATTTTAAGTTTATGTTTGTGTATGGTGTTAATGAATGTTCTAATTTCATTTATTTTTACATGCATCTGTTCAGTTTTCCAAGCACGATTTATTGAAGAGGCTGTCTTTGCCCCATTGTATATTCTTGCTTCCTTTGTCATATATAAGGTACCCATAGGTGTATGGATTTATTTTTGGGCTTTCTGTCTTGTTCCACTGGCTTATATTTTTGTTATTCTGCCAATACCATACTGTCTTGATGATTGTAGCTTTGTAATATAATGTGAAGTCAAGAAGGTAGATTCCTCCAGCTTCATTCTTCTTTCTCAAGACTGCTTTGGCTCTTTGGGGTCTTTGGTGTTGCCATATGAATTTTGATTTTTTTTTCTAGTTCTGTGAAAAATGTCATTAGTAATTTGATAGGGATCACATTGAATCTGAGAATCCATTTGGTAATATAGTAATTTTCACAATATTGATTCTTCCTACTCAGGGGTATGGAATATCTCTCTATCTGTTTACATCATATCCAATTTCTTTCATCAGTGTCTTATAATTTTCTGTGTACAATTCTTTTGTCTCTTTAGGTAAATTTATTCCTAAATTTCATTGTTGTTGTTGTTGCAATGGTGAATGGAGTTGATTCCTTAATCTCTCTCCCTAATTTTTCTTTGTTAGTGTATAGAAATTCAAGTGATTTCTATATATTGATTCTTGTATTCTTCAACTTTATTATATTCACTGATTAGCTCTAGTAATATTCTGATACTATCTTTAGGGTTTTCTATGTATAGTATCATGTCATCTGCAAACAGTGAAAGCTTTACTTCTTTTCCAATTTGAATCTTTTATTTTTAGTTCTCTGATTGCTGTAGCTATTACTTCCAGAACTATGTTGAATAATAGTGGGGAAAGTAGGCATCCTTGCCTTGTTCCTGATCTTAGGGGAATGCTTTCACTTTTTCATCACTGAGAATAATGTTTGTTGTAGACTTATCATATATGGTCTTCACTATGTTGTAGTAGGTTTCTTCTATGCCCATTTTTTGAAGAATTTTAATCATAAATGCATGCTGAATTTTCTCAGAGGCTTTTCTGCATCTATTGAGATTATAATAGGGTTTTCATCTTTCAATTTGTTAATATGGTGAATCACATTGATTGATTTACATATATTGAAGATATTACACCCAACTTGATTATGATGTATGAACTTTCTGATGTGTTGCTGAATTCTTTTTGCTAAAATTGGTTTGCAACTTTTGCATCCATGTTCCTCAGTGGTATTGGCCTGTAATTTTCTTTTTGTGTGTTGTATTTGTCTGTTTTTTTTTTGCTATCAGGGTGATGATGGCCTCATAGAATGAGTTTGGAAGTGTTCCTTCCTCTTCATATTTTTGAAAGAGTTTTAGAAGGATAGACATTAGCTCTTCTCTAAATGTTCGATAGAATTATCCTGTGAAGCCATCTGGTCCTGGGCTTTTGATTTTGGTGAGATTTTTTTTATCACAGCTTCAATCACAATGCTTTTAATTGGGTTGTTCATGATTTCTGTTTCTTCCTGGTTCAGTCTTGGAAGATTGAACTTTTCTAAGAACCTGTCCATTTCCTTCAGATTGTCTATTTTATTGCCAAATAGTTGTTCATAATAGTTTTTTAAAAAATACTTTGTATTTCTGAATATTTTTGTTGTAAAGTCTCCTTTTTCATTTCTAATTTTGTTGATTTGATTCTACTCTCTTTTTTTCTTGAAGAACCTGGTGAAAGGTATGTAGATTTTGTTTACCTTCTCAAAAAAACAGCTTTTAGTTTTATTAATCTTTACTATTGTTTCTTTAATTTTTCCTTTCTTTTTGCTCAGATTTTTATGATTTCTTTCCTTCTGCTAATTTTTACTTTTTTTGTAGTTGTTGTTTTTCTTCTTTTTCCAGTTATTTAGGTGCAAAGTTAGGTTGACTATTTCATGTTTTTCTTGTTGCCTGAAGTAGGATTGTACTACTATTAACTTCCCTCTTAGAACTATTTTTGCTGCATCCCATAGGTTTTTAGTTGTACTGTTTTCATTGTCATTTGTTTCTAGATTTTTTTTTAATTTCTCTTTTGATTTCTTCAGTAACCTGTTAATTATTTAGAAACATATTGTTTAATCTCCATGTGTTTGTGTTTCTTAGTTTTCTTCTTGTAATTGATATCTAATCTCCTAGTGTTGTGGGCAGAAAAGATGCTTGATACAATTCCAGTTTTCTTAAGTTTACTTAAGTTTGATTTGTTACCCAAGATGTGGTCTATCCTGGAGAATGTTCCATGTGCACTTGAGAAGGTGTATTCTTCTGCATTTGGATGGAATATCCTGAAGATATCAATAAAATCATCATCTCTAATACCATTTAAGGCTTCTTTTTCCTTATGAATTTTCTCTTTTGATGATCTGTCCATTGATGTGAGTGGAGTGTTAAAGTCTCCTACTAATGTGTTACTGTCAGTTTCACCTTCTATGTTTGCTAGCATTTCTCTTATATTTTGAGGTGCTCCTATGTTGGGTGCACAGATATTTACAACTGTCATGTCTTCCTCTTGGATTGATCCCTTGATCATTATGTAGTGTCTTTCTTTATCTCCTGATATGGATTGCTACTCCAGCTTTCTTTTGCTTCACATTTGTATGGAATATATATTTTCCAACCTCTCACTTTCAGTCCATATGCTTTTTAGGCCTGAAGTAGGTTTCTTGTAGACAGCATATATATGGGTCTTGTTTCTATATTCATTCAGCCAGTCTGTGTCTTCTAGTTAGAAATTTTAATCCATTTAAATGTAAAGTAATTATTGATATATATGTTCTTATTGCCATTTTGTTTGGGGTTAATTCTGTAGATCTTTTTTCTTCTCTTGCAATTCTTGACTATATAAGTCCCTTTAACATTTCTTGTAAACCTGGTTTGATGATACTGAATTCTCTTAACTTTTGTTGATTGGAAAAGCTTTTTATTTATTTATTTTGAATGAGATTAATTTTGAATGAGATCCTTGCCAGGTAGATTATTCACCATTGAGCCTACTGGGAAGCCCCCATATTGACAACAACAAGTTGTGAAGAATTACCCCTAGTTTTTAACTATGCCCACAAAATCTTTTGACAAAAGGTGGAGCCTAACTTCTCACTCCTTGACTGTGAGGTAGACTTAATGGCTTGCTTCTAATGAAAATAATGTGGCAGAAGTGACTTCTGAGAGTAGGTCATAAAAGGCACTGCACACTTTTACCTACCTTTCTTCTCAGATCACTTCCTCTGGAAATGCAGCTGCCATGCAAACAGCAAGAGATCTACATATGCCAAGGAAATTGATCCTCTAGACAACAACCAGCAGCAACCTACCAGGTTAAAGAGGAATACCTTCATAGAAGGAGATCCTCTAAGCACCAGTCAAAACTTCAAATGGCAGCAAGCCTTGAGATTTTTATGAGAGACATGGAAGAAGCCAGAACCACTCAGCTAAACTGCTACCAAATTTCTGACCCACAGAAAATCCATGTGCAATAGCATTCTTTTAACTCCCTTGTTTAAAGAATATACAGTTTTAAGAAAAGGAAAAATGTTTTTGTCATTGGAAAGGAAAAAAAAAAAAAAAACAAGAGCACACAGTTGAACCTTAAACAACATAGTCATCAGAACTGTGCAGGCCCACTTAAATATGGAATTTTGTCAATATTAAATACTAGACTACTACACTATCCAAAACTGGCTGAATTTGCAGGTGCAAAACTGCAGATACCAAAAAAAAAAAAAAAAAAACCCTCAGATATAGATGTCTGGCCTACTGTATGCAAATTTTCCAACTCAAATGTAAGTGCCCATAATCCCTACGTCATTCAAGAGTCAACTGTGTTATTTATGTTCACTGAAAGATAACTTGTTTTTACGAGTATAATACATATGTAGACAACAAAATGACAATTTTTCAGTTAAATAATTTTGTTAATGGTATCTGTGAGGTGCAACAGAAACAATCTACTTAATAAGAATTTTTAAAATTCTTGTTAAAAAAAAATCTTAAGTATGGAAAAACTTGTAAATATGGTTTTAAAAATACATAACCTGTAAACTGAATTAGTGGGTAGGAAATGAAAATAAAAACAATACACTCCCCAAGTTGTAAACAGAAAGATGACTAAAGAAACTGGGGTTTCCCTGGTGGCTCAGTGGTTGGGAGTCTACCTGCCAGTGCATGGGACATGGGATTGATCCCTGGCCTTGGAGAATCCCACATGGCTCACAGCAGGAATGCAGCTACTGAACCAGTGCTCTGGAGTCCAAGCAACACATTTAGAAAAAAATTTGCACACAGCAACTAAGACCAGCCCAGCCAAAATTAATGAATAAAATTTTTAAAAGAAATTAAGCACGATCTCTTATATAAAAGATGCAGAAAACAGCAATTACTTGAAAAGACACAGCACAAAAGCTTATAAGAATTCTGTTAGGTAGGATAGCTAACAAAAAGGAGACAGGTAAAACTTAAAAGGAAATCTCATCTTAAAAGGTCTTATCAGTAGTTATAACATTTTGTGTCTCCGTGATCCTGCTGTTGAACCTGCTCTCCAAAAAATACATGGAAACACCTTCAAATACATCTCTTTCAGAGACTTCTCAAATCAGTCTCCCATCCATGTAGCCAAAAGTAGTTCATGTTAGGAACCCCTCACACATGAAACATTAAAATAGGGGAGGATATAGGATACATCTCTGCAACTTGCTCTTTCCGAAATATTCCAAAGACATAAACTGGAAGGCTGCTAAAGTAACAAAACCAAGAAATGTAATTTAGGCAGATTTCTCTGGCTACAGGAAAATTCTTTGTAGAGATGTAAAGCCACTTCATGCGAAGAGTTGACTTATTGCAAAGGGAGGGATTGGGGGAAGGAGAAGAAGGGGATGATAGAGGATGAGATGGCTGGATGGCATCACTGACTCGATGGATGCGAGTCTGAGTGAACTCGGAGAATTGATGATGGACAAGGAGGCCTGGAGTGCTGCGATTCATGCGGTCGAAAAGAGTCAGACACGACTGAGCGACTGAACTGAACTGAACTGAACTGAACTGAAACTCAACCAAGGACCTCCTTGGTGGCTCAGACGGTACAGAATATGCCTGCAATGGAGATGACCTAGCTTCAAACCTTAGGCTGGGAAAACTCTCTGGAAAAGGGCATGGCAACCTACTCCAATATTCTCACCTGGATAATCCCCATGGACAAAGGAGCCTTGTGGGCTACAGTCCATGGGGTTGAAAACAGTCGGACACAACTGAGCAACTAAACACACACACACAAACTCAGCTAAAGTAGGGTATCTCCTTAGCCAAAGATCAAGCTGAGACGATAGATTAAACTGGAAATGAAGAGGAAAGTGTGACCATAATGCAGGTAATACCATTAACAGAAACAAGAGACAGAAATAATTTTAGAGACTATGTTAGTTTAACATGTAAAATATATTAAACAGAATTTTAAAATGCTACAAATACAATACAACTTCACCTATATATTACAGCTCACAATTAACAACAACAACAACAAAAAGCCTTCATATATATTATTTCCATCATTTTAATGAAAAAGTAAAGCCAAAAGAGGTTAAATAAATATGTGTGTGCATGCTAAGTCGATTCAGTAGTCACTGATTCTTTGCAACCCAAAGGACTATAGCTCACCAGGCCCCTCTGTCCATGGGATTCTCCAGGCAAGAACACTGGAGTGGATCGTCATGCCCTTCTCCAGGGAATCTTTCCCACCTAGGGATCAAACCCCCATCTCTTAGGTCTTCTGAACTGACAGGCAGTTTCCCTACCACTAGCAACACTTGGGAAGCCCTTGAGTAAATATATAAGGTCACAAAGACCCTTTTCTAATATTCCAAATCCTAGATCAAAAATCTCCTTTCTAACTCCCCAAAACTACTCTTTATCCTACATCACTACCCCTGCTAAGTCACTTCAGTCATGTCTGACTCTGTGTGACCCCATAGAAGGCAGCCCATCAGGCTCCCCCGTCCCTGGGATTCTCTAGGCAAGAGTACTGGAGTGGGTTGCCATTTCCTTCTCCAATGCATCAAAGTTAAAAGTGAAAATGAAGTTGCTCAGTCGTATCCGACTCTTCATGACCCCATGTACTGCAGGCTACCAGACTCCTCCGTCCATGGGATTTTCCAGGCAAGAGTACTGGAGTGGGGTGCCATTGCCTTCTCTTAACTGGATCTAAATTGTTATCTAAACGCCGTTATTAAAAATGTGATGGAGTCAAAGACAATTAGATAATCTGGCCTGTGTAGGTTCTATCCTCACTTGTAATTTTACTTTCAGATTAGTAGTCCCCATTCTTATTCCCTTCCCTTGTTGAATTTTATTTTCTTCTCTCTTCAGTTCATTTCATAATCTGAAACCATACTTTAATTTTTAGCTAACTAGAGTTAGCACTCAAATAGCTACTAACAAGTAGTAAAACAATGTTTTTTCTTCTTTTAGCTGGTCTCCAAGCTCCATTAGTAATCATTATTAAACAAAGAAAAGCAGTAAATGAGAAGAAAAACAAAAATATCAGTGATAATATTCAAAATGAATTAATAAAAGTAAAATCCACATGAAGATAGTATTAAACATGGCTAGTGATTAAGTTTAGGTCTCTGTAGTCCAACTTGGAGACTTAGTCAAGACTTATACAATAGTCTCAATCTCCCTAAAATTTTTAATTTCTCACCTATGCAACTAATAGTAGTTTTCTCTATGATATACTACTATGTATGACAAAATCATCATTTATAAATGTTAATCATTGTAACTGTTATTTTAGACCTATATATTTTTTCAGGCATAGAAATGAGGAAAAAATGAGAGAAGGGGAGATAGAGGTATTTATGAGGGGAGACGGGAGGAAAGAACCCAGCCATTATGTATATTTCAATGCCAAGATAAATCATGAAATATTTATCAAAATACTCAAGTTGAATAAAGCTGCCCTTGAACAACTAAACTACTGTAAGCAAATGTTAAACTATTCAAAGATTAAAGTTAATTGTTATAAACCCTGGCCACTAGAGTCATCTTTATCCTGATACTACTGCTTGGAGCAACAGGAGAAATTTAAAGAAAAATAATCACAAACAGTAAATCTTATGTGGTTCTTTTCTATATATTAAAAAAAAAAAAAAAGTCATTCACTTCCAGTTCAAATTCCTAATCACATTCAAAATGCATGTTCTTAAATAAGTAACTTGAAAATCCACTAAGTTTGAGGAATACATAAAATACAGGCTCTCTGAAGCAAAGAAAAAGACAGAAAGTAGGTTGTTCTCATCACACGTTTATATAAATCAATGTGGAAACTCAATTAGAAGTTCTACACAAAGCTCTGACAGAGAAAACAACAAATATCCTATTCTTTTCTGACAGATTTATTTAACTCTAATCTCAAATTTTACATCAGAAAATAAAATACCACAGATGTCTAAATACCTACAAACTTTTGGTCTCTCTTATCTCTCCTGCTCTAACAGAGCTAACAGGATTCAACAGCACAACAGCAACAAAACAATAAATGAGCCAAATCACCAGTTATTAGGCTATCCTGGCAAAGCATACAACTATTATGGTATTTTTTTTAATCTCAGAGAGATAATTAAGTGAAAAAAAAATAAACCTCTTAACTTTAGTTACATTCGTCTGTTAATATAAACTGCTTCAAAAATAAATTTTACTCAATTTTTGAAACCAAATATTTCTCCTGGATGCCTATGACTCACTTAAAAAAAAAAAAAAAAAAACTAAATATAGTAACAAATCATAATACCAGTCAAGCCTCAAACAAACAATTAAAAGATGATACTCTTTTGTCAAAGGATTTTTCTTACAGCAATTATATTCACAACTTTTTTTTTTAAACGAAGATTTGTTTATAAACTTAAGGGAGCATTACCTTCTAGAGGCAGAAAATGTATACTCTCTCTCTCTCTCTCCCTCTTTTTTTTTTTTCAGGTAAAGGTTCTTAGTGTACCTTCTCATTTCCTCTCAGTTTCTGTTCCTAGTACTGATTTTTGAAACTTTTTGGAACTTAACGAACAATCTGAAATACAAAGCCACTTCAAAATTTGTTTCAAAAAATTTATGTAATGGATTAAAAAGTTAGGAATTGTTATCCCTTAAAACAATTGACTTCATGAAAGACTAGATTAAAGGTCAAGCCCTGCAATTTGTTTAAGCAACTAACTAATTTAGGTATATACACTGGAACACTAAACTGCATTCAGAATGTAATCTAAACTCATATTTACGAATTGGCTATTTGTTGAGTTTTTTTCCTACCTTTCTATTAATCCATAAAGCCATATTGACCAAATGGATTTGTCTCTTACTTCAGAAGCAGGAAAACTTCAAATATGAACAGTCTCATCTGAAATGTTCTTAACAACTCTTTCTGCATTTCAATTTACTTAACAGTTCTTTTCAGATTCTCAGGAAACTGAAGCCAAGGGATCTTACTGCAAGAAACTGAAAGGCTTTCAAAGAATAACATAGGAAAAAGCTAACTCATTACAGTTTACAAATTAACATTTGATTTGCTCACCATATAGTACTTACAAATTCCAACAGGATTGCACGGGAAGGTATTAGGTTTGTCTCAGTAATTTTTATGTTTTCCAGGTGTGTTCTTTTTTTTGATATCCTCTGAAATAATATCCAAGTTCTCTGAAGAGATTTAACCTATGGCTACTTGACACAGAGATACTTCAGTCAGCTACCCATACTTCTATTTTAAAGTTTTCATATGGCTATCACCAGAATTAGCCAAGTTCCTTGGATTATAAGATTTTAAAGTCATTATTATTCCATGTACTTGTCACTGTTGTACTTATCCACTCCAGATGAAATAATCCAATTTATGAGTCAAAAAGCAAAAACCGAAAGAAAATTTCACATCTGAAGAGCATTCCTAAACATCAGCATAAATAGAGACACACAGCTGTCTGTGTGTTGGTCGATCCCTGGATTGGAAAGATTCCCCTGGAGTAGGAAATGGCAGTCCACTTTAGCATTCTTGCCTGGAAAATTCCATGAACCGAGAAGTCTGCAGTCTATAGGGTTGCAAAGAGTTGGACACTATTGCGTGACCGAAGACACCCACACATTGTCAATATATTAGCTAAAGTTTTCACCCCCACAAATAGGTTGTTTTAAGTTTGGAGAAGAAAATAGATTCTAAATTTGTATCAGTTTAGCAGATAAAAGTATTTTCTGCCTTTTGAGCCACTGTATGAGATAAAGAAGTAAAATCTTCGGCTCCCTTTGCACTAATCTCTCAATCTGTGTAATGAGTAACTTTTTTATTATGGTAAAATAACCCTAAAATTGACTATTTTTTGAGCACTCTCACATTGTGCAATTATCACCACCATCCATCTCCAGAACGTTGTTTTATCTTCTTAAATTGAAACACCACCCATTAACTCTCCATTTTCCCTTCTCCCAAGCCCCTGGCAATCACAGCTATATTTTCTATGAATTTGACTACTCTGGGTGCCTCTTACCTATTGATATTGTACTTTTTGAAACACTTCTTAACTATTTTGAAGGATATCTTCAAGGACATTAGATATGTTTATAATAAAATAGACTTTGGTTCTAATAAATAATTTGTGGCAAAATACACATAACAAAATTCAGCATTTCAGTTATTTTTAAGTATATAGTTGTGTGGCATTTAGGTATGTATATTCATGTTGTTATGCAGCCATTACCAGCACTCACCTCTAGAGCTCTTTTCATTTTGTAAAACTGAACCTCTGTACCCATTAAACCATAACTATTCCTTGCTCTTCCTAACCCTTGGAAATCATCATTCTCTTTATGTCTCTATGAACTTTACTTTAGGTACCTCATATAAGTGGAATCATACTAATTTGTCCTTTAGTGACTGGCTTATTTCCTTTAGCAGAACGTCTTTGCAGTTCATACATGTGTACCATGGGTCAGTCAGACAGTCAGAATCTTTTTTTTTTTTTTTTAAAGACACAATAGTCCATTATATGTGCATGTGCCACATTTTGTTTATCCATTCATCTGTTAATGGAAAATTGGGTTGTTTCCACCTTTTGACTATTGTAAATAATGCTGCTGTGAACATGGGAGTATAAATATTTGTTTGCACCTTTGCTTTCAATTCCTTTGGGTAGATACCCAGAAGTGGAATTGCTGATCATATGGTAATTCTACTTTTAACTGAGGAACCACTATATCGTTTTCTGTAGAGGCTGCAACGTTTCTTATTTCTACCAGCAATGCATAGGGGTCCCAATTTCTTCAAATGTTTCTCAGCATTTGTTGTTTCTGTGTATTGTGTTCTAATGGTTGTGAAGTGGTATTTTTATGGTTTTGGTTTGTATTTCCCTAATGATTAGTAATGTGATAAGTAATGTCTGGTGTGCTTATTGGTCGTTTGTATGCTTTGGAGAAACCCCTATTCAAGCCTTTGGCCCATTTTCAAACCAGATTGTTTTTGTTGCTGGGTTATAGGAGTTCTTGATATCAACATCTACCATAATGAATGGGTTAACCCATATTAATGCTTACCATGTTTCAAGCAGTATTTAAAGCTTTTTAACTGTATTAACTAATTTGATCCTCATAGGTACAGCTTGTGAGAAGGTTCTATTCTCATTTTATAGGTAAGAAAATGAAATCAGAGGTTTTAAATTGCTTATTAAGGTTACACAGAGAATAAGTGTACATTCTGCATCCAGAACCTAGATTTCCCAACTATTATGGTCATAGTTAGTTTTAGGATGACAGTAGGAATATATATATAATATATATATAATATATAATATATAATATTCTGTTTTATTAATTTAGAAACTTTATTCTTAGCCAGCAACTAACTTCATTTTCCTTAATATGATACATTTGTGACTTGATAATAATAAAATGCTCACATAAGTTCTTTTTCAGAAATATTTTCCTTTAGAATCACCTCATAACTAATGTTTATATAGCAATTTAAATTAGAAAGTGTTTTCCCCAATTGCCACGTAAAATAATTGCTATTTCTGTTCATTGGTTTAAGAAAGTCTGTCTGAAATTAAATAATTTATTCAGGCTTCTTAGTAAGTGAGGGAACCATAATTTAGATTATTTGCATTCTTCTGTTACAATTAACTTCCTAAGCATTCTAAGGCTCTAAGCAGTAGGTCTTATTCTAAGTGCAGTGCAATCCAACAGAACTTTATAAAAGGTGTAAGATTATTCTGTCTATTCTTTTTAAAAGACTTTATTTTTATTTTTTTAATTAATTAATCAATTAATTTTACTTTACAATATTGTATTGGTTTTGCCACACTTTGACTTGAATCCACCATGAATGTACATGAGTCTATTATTTCAGTATAATGATCACTAGCTATATATCATTGGAGAATCCACTCCAGTAAACCTTGGCTGAAAAATCACATGGACAGAGGAGCCTGGTGGGTTTCAGTCCATGGGGTCACAAAGAGTAAGACGAAACTGAGCGACTAACACACTTGCCGGGCACAACAATCTTGGTTGTAAATTTTTCCCGTTCAGTACTTTAAACATATTCTGCCATTCCCTTCTGGTCTGCAGAATTTCTGCTGAAACATCAGCTGTTAAGCATATAGGATTTCCCTTGAATGTTACCTTTTCACGTTTTGTCCCTTGTATGTTACATATTATTTTTCCTTTGCTGCTTTCAATATTCTTTCTTTGTGTTTAGTCTTTGTCAGTTGTTTAGTATGTGTTTCTTCTTGGGTTTATCCTGTATGGGATCATTTGTGCCTCTTGGACTTGATTGACTATTTCCTTTTCAGTGTTGGGGAATTTTTCAAGTATAATATCTTCAAAAATTTTCTCTTACCTTTTCTTTTTCTCTTCTCCTTCTGGGATCCATATAATTTGAATTTTGATGTATTTTATATTGTCTGAGAAGTCTCTGAGACTATCCTCAGTTCTTTTTATTCTTTTTATTTTATCCAGCTCTTCAGAAATTATTTCCATCATTTTATCTTCTAGCTCAATGATTCATTCTTCTGCCTCAGATATTCTGCTATTGATTCCTTCCAGAATATTTTTAATTTTGGTTATTGTGTTGTTTGTCTCTGTATGTTTATTCTTTAATTCTCCTAAGTCTTTGTGAATTGATTCATACCTTTTCTCCATTTTGTTTTCAAGGTTTATGATCATCTTTACTATCATTATAATGATTTTTTTTGGTAGTTTGCATGTTTCCTCTTCATTTATTTGGATTTCTGTGTTTCTAGTTTGTTCCTTCATTTGTGTAGTATTTATCTACCTTTTCATTATATGTATATATATTTAAACTTACTTTGTTTGAGTTCTCCTTTTCACAGGCTTCAAGCTGAATTGTTTCTTCCTTTTGGATTCTGCCCTCCTAAAGTTGGTCCAGTGGTTTGTACAAGTTTCACTAAAGTTGGTCTAGTGGTTTGTACAAGTTTCATATAGGGTGAGATTTGTGCTGAGGTTTTTTTTTCTTATTTGTTTTTCCTCTGATGGGCAAGGCTGAGTGAGGTGGTAATCTTGTCTGCTGATGACTAGGTTTGTATTTTTGTCTTATTTGCTATTCAGATGAGGCTTCCTGCACAAGGTACTTGTATTCAAGTCGTTTCTTTTGTGTGAGTTCTCACTATTTGATACCCCTTAGGGTTAGTTCTCTGGTAGTCTAGGGTCTTGAAGTCAGTGCTCCCACTCCTAAAGCTCAGGACTTGATCTCTGGTCATGAACAAAAATTCCACAAGCTGTTTGCTATGACATTCAGTTCAGTTCAGTCCCTCAGTCATGTCTGACTCTTTGCAGCCCCATGAATTGCAGCACACCAGGCCTTCCTGTCCATCACCAACTCCTGGAGTTCACCCAAACTCATGTCCATGAAGTCGATGATACCATCCACCCATCTCATCCTCTGTCATTCCCTTCTCCTCCTGGCTGCAAACCCTCCTAGCATCAGAGTCTTTTCCAGTGAGTTAACTCTTCGCATGAGGTGGCCAAGGTACTGGAGTTTCAGCTTTAGCATCATTCCTTCCAAAGAAATCCCAGGGTTGATCTCGTTCATAATGGACTGGTTGGATTTCCTTGCAGTCTAAGGGACTCTCAAGAGTTTTCTCCAACACCACAGTTTAAAAGCATCAATTCTTTTGCACTCTGCTTTCTTCACAGTCCAACTCTCACATCCATCCATACATGACTACTGGAAAAACCATAGCCTGGACTAGATGGACCTTTGTTGGCAAAGTGATGTCTCTGCTTTTCAATATGCTATCTAGGTTGGTCATACCTTTCCTTCCAAAGAGTAAGTGTCTTTTAATTTCATGGCTGTAATCACCATCTGAAGTGATTTTGGGGCCTCCCAAAATAAAATCTTACACTGTTTCCACTGTTTCCCCATTATTTCTCATGAAGTGATGGGACCAGATGCCATGATCTTCGTTTTCTGAATGTTGAGCTTTAAGCCAACTTTTTCACTCTCCTCTTTCACTTTCATCAAGAGGCTTTTTAGTTCCTCTTCAGTTTTTGCCGTAAGGGTGGTGTCATCTGCATATCTGAGGTTATTGATATTTCTCCCGGCATCTTGATTCCAGCTTGTGCTTCTTTGAGCCCAGCATTTCTCATGATGTACTCTGCATATAAGTTAAATAAGCAGGTGACAATATATGCGTTGGTGTACTCTTTTTCCTATTTGGAACCAGTTTGTTGTTCCGTGTCCAGTTCTAACTGTTGTTTCCTGACTTGTATGTAGGTTTCTCAAGAGGCAGGTTAGGTTGTCAGGTAAGTAAAACTAAAAAAGTACTCAAAAATGAGAAAGCAACGGTGAACCCCAGACAGCTGGAAGTTACAACGTCAGACAAATAATATTTAAAAATAATGAAATTTACACCTATACATATACATCCATACTGCTGCTGCTGCTACGAAGTCCCTTGAGTCATGTCTCTGTGTGACCCCATAGACGGCAGCCCACCAGACTTCCCCATCCCTGAGTTTCTCCAGGCAAGAGTACTGGACTGGGTTGCCATTTCCTTCTCCAAAGCGTGAATGTGAAAAGTGAAGTGAAGTTGCTCAGTCATGTCCGACTCTTAGCAACCCCATGGACTGCATTCTACAAGGCTCCTCCATCCGTGGGATTTTCCAGGCAAGAGTACTAGAGTGGGGGTGTCATTTCCTTCTCCAATATATACCCATAAGCAAAGTCAAAACAGTCTAACTAAAGTACAGTAGACTGACCCAATGAACAAAGGAAATAAAAAATCATATTTGCCAGTTAAGAACAAAATTAACTAAAGCACAAATCATAAAATAAAACTAAAGAAAGATTTCAAGTGAAGGGAAAAAGCAATGAAAACTAAACTAACACATACGTTGAGAGGAAAGAAAAAAGACAAGAAAAAGAATAGATATGCAAAGCTAAATCGAGGTATATGAAGAATATTTATGTATATATATAAGAGATTAACTGTCAAGGGAAAAAGAACAGCAGGAAAGGCCAAACAAAGAAAAAATGTAGAAGAAATATAACAGGCTTTAAAACATTAAAAGTTAAATTATAAAAAAGCGAAAAAAAAAGAAATAGAAAAGAAAAAAAAAAAGGAAAACTCCATAGAACTGCTAAAGCCCAATGTAAAGGCAGAAGTGTATAACAACAATAAAAATTTGATTATGTAGAATGCATATACAGATAAACAAAGTCAAAACGTTGAAATAAAGTACAGTAGATCAACTGGGAAACAAAAGAAGTACAAAATTATATTTACCAGTTAAGACCAAAACTAACTAAAGCACAAACCAGAAAACAAAACTAAAACAAGGTGCCAAGTCAGGAATAAAGCAATGAAAATAAAACTAAAAATATGTTGAAAGGAAAGGAAAAAGAAAGAGAAAGAAAGAAAGAAAGAAAGAAAGAAAGAAAGAAAGAAGAGATATGTAAAGCTAAATAGAGGTAGATAAAGAAGATTTATATACATTAAATATTAACTGCAAATGAAAAAAGAACAGTAGGAAAATCAAACAAAGGAATAAGGGTAGAAAAAAATAATAATAGGTTTCACAAATTAAAATTTAAAAAAAAGGAGAGAGGTAAGAAAAGGAAAATTCCACAGAAGTGCAAAAGCCCAACATAGAGGCAGAGGTTTATAACAGCAATAAAAAGTGTAACTGCATATACACATATACACACAGAAACAAAATAAAAACATTCCAACAAAAATAAGTACAATAGATTGACCCAGCAAACAAAGGAAACCAAAAATTATATCTACCAGTTCAGAACAAAACTAACTAAAGCACAAACTGTAAAACAAAACTAAAGCAAGGTTCCAATTAGGGAAAAAAAATGAAATTAAAACTAGCAAATATGTTGAGAGGAGAGGAAAGAAACAAAGAATAGATATGCAAAGTAGAATAGAGGTAGATAGAGAAGATTTATATTTATTAAAGATTAACTTCAAGGGGGAAAACAGTAGGAAAAGCAAGCAATGGAATAAATGCAGAAAAATGATAATAGGTTTACATATTAAAAATTAAAATTTTAAAAGAGAAAAGAAAGAAAGAAAAATGGAAACTCCATAGAACTACAAAGGCCCCAGGTAGAGGCTTAGGTTTATAACAACATTTTTTTTTTTTTAAATGACTGACCCCCTCAAAAAAAATGAAAGCTCAATATTTTAATTAGATTTCATAGTACCAATAAAATCAACAACTATAACAAAGAAAGGAAAGATAAAAAAAAAAAAGAAGAAGAACCCACAGAACAAGTCAAAACATAAGAATAATAAATATTTTATTTGAGTCATTGTTGCCAGAATTCTTACCCTCTCTGAGAATCACAATCCACATCACCTCCCTAGGATGCCCTACAACTCTGTGCTGGCCTCTGGACTTGTTGTGGGGGCAGTTCAGATTCTAATCTAGTCTTCCGCCTGTGTGTTCCTGCCTCCCATGTTCACAGCTATCAGAACTAGAGCATTTTCTTTTGTGGGAGCTCTCAGTGTCCTTTTATATATTCCATAGGCACAGAGTCTGCCTAATTGATCATGTGGGTTTAATCTGCAGCTTGTACAGCTGGTGGGAAGGTTTTGGGACTTATTCCTTAGCCACACTGCCCCTGGGCTTCAATTGTGGTTTTATTTCCACCTTTGCATGTGGGTCCTTCACTGGGGTTTACTCCTTAGGCTGCCCTGGAGGACTTGGGTTTGCCCCTGTGAAGGCCAGGTTTGGATGTGGTACAGCTGCTTTGGTCACAGGGGTTCTGGCAGCACCAGCTACTCAGGGGTGTTGGCAGCCAGGGCAGCAGTGCTCTAGAACGGTATGGCAACCAGTATTGTCAAATACGCTCCAGTATTCCTGCGTGGAGAATGTCCCTGACAGAGAAGCCTGGCAGGCCACAGTCCACAGGATCGCAAAGAATCAGACAGGATCGAAGTGACCTTGTACATATAGACACAAGATTTACTTTTTGCCTGTGGCAGCTCTGCCTCAGTGAGAGTTAAATGTGAAGGTAGCAAAGTTGTTTGGCTTGCGAGGGCCCTGGCAGTGCAAAGTGTGCAGGGACACGGACTGCCTCAGCCACAGGTGCTATGGCCCTATCAGAGTCTTTTTCTGAGCTTCTTATAACTGGTGATCAGACAGCCTCTTTGACCAGTCTTTCTCCATAGCTCCCTACTCGTTCAGGAACTTAGCATGCTCCCTTGTCTGGGATCCTTCTCTGCTATTTAGTGCATCAGTCATATGGACAGACACCCCTGGCTAGGGTCTTACTCTGTAGATCGGTGCATCAGGCATTGGATGGACCAGTCTCTCTATTGTTCAGCTGCCAATTCTGGCATGTGGGAAAAAAGAGGGTATAGTGATGCCTCCAACCCCTACACGTGACTCTGCAGTATTAACTTTCTTCCATGGCTGCCTGGCTTTCCTCCACCAGCATTTCCCACCATGATCTGCTCTCTCACATCTCCTCAGTCCATCTCTCTGCAGTCAACAGTAGCCTTCACCCTGTGATTACTCCATAATCCCTGAACTCCAGCTCCCAGCTGCTGCACCTTCCAGGATACCCTCGTTCCTATCTGGGGTATGTATGGCTGGAGCGAGGACTGTCTGATTCTCATTCCATTTAAGCCGCCATAGATCAGATGTTTCACTCTCAGCCTTAAATGTTGCTCCCCTGACTCAGACAGTTGCCCTGATGTGGGTATTGGACCCCTGCTTCAGTTTCCCACCCACTGAGGGCAGGTCCAGTCCTAACAACACTCCTGTTTTTCCCCCTGGTTCCTTCATCCTACGGAGTTTTGCAGGGTTCTGTATAGTCTTTTCCATTGGTCAGGTACACTTGTCCTCTCAGCTGATGTTCTGCATGCATTTCTGTGTCTGAAGGTGTATTCCTGATGTATCCATGGAGACAGATGTACTCCACATCCATCTACAACGCCACCATCTTATTCTCTTCTCCCTCCAATTTTCTTGGAGGAAAGATCTTTAGTCTTTCCTCTTCTGTTGTTTCCCTCTACTTTTATGCACTGTTCATTGAAGAAGGCCTTCTTGTGTTTCCTTGCTAGTCTTTGGAACTCTGCATTTAGTTGAATGTTTCACTTTCTCCCTTGCTTTTTACTTCTTTCTTCAGCTTTTTGTAAAGCCTCCTCAGATAACCACTTTGCCTTCTCAATTTTCTTTTTCTTTGGGATTTTTTTTTTCCCCATTGCTTCCTATACAATGTTATAAACATATATATGAATCTATAGGTAGAAATGTGATGATGAGATACTCTATTCACTTTATAATATTTTACTGCTTATATCTTCCTACAATAATCATATATTAATTTAGTTATAAAAAGTACAAACATAAATTAAGTGATATTTTGTTTAATAATTAATCTGTAATTTACATTGTAAAACTTATTTATTGTTGTTGTGTTCCTCAGTTACTAAGTTGTTTCTGACACTTTCTGACCCCAGGGACTGTAACACACCAGGCTTCCCTGTCCTTCACTATATCCTGGAGTTTGCTTAAATTCATATCCATTGAGTCAATGATTCTATCTAACCATCTCATTCTTTGCCACTCCCTTCTCCTTTTCCTGAATTTTTTTTTTTTTTTCCCCCAGCATCAGAGTTTTTCCATGAGTTGGCTCTTTGCATCGGTCGTTTGAAGTATTGGAACTTAAGCATCAGTTCTTCCAATGAATATTCTGGTTGATTTCCTTTAGGATTGACCAGTTTGATCACTATGCAGTCTCAAACCAGCTCATCTGTTAGATTTTGGACCTACTTTAATATATATATATATATATATATATATATATATATATATATATATATGTATG
Source organism: Nanger dama (assembly GCA_917880005.1). NCBI lineage: Eukaryota > Metazoa > Chordata > Mammalia > Artiodactyla > Bovidae > Nanger > Nanger dama. Next base: position 2,644,921 of record CAKJTW010000045.1, read on the forward strand.
TATATGTATATGTATATATATTTGTGATATTCAATTATTTTCATGCTTCATTTTTCTTGTTTTGTTTTTTAAGCTTTATTTTTAGGTAAATTCTTTATGCTCTATTAGTCTAATATTGTGGTTATCTTGTCATTTCTCTTCTCTGTATCTCACTAGTCAAGTGACCTGGTCAAGTCACATTTTCTTTGACCCTATTTTCATAATCTGTAAAACTGTGATAATAACACCTTTTTCAACTGCTTGGAAGAACTTTGATAAATGCAGGAGCTGTGCAAACTGTTTTCATAAATTGAGAATAGAGAACTAAGAAGAATATACAAGGAAACATCAGAAAACATTGTTGAAATTTAGATAAATAACTTGCCAAAATTATATCTACTCTCTCTATAAAGATCCATTTTGAGGGGCCCTAAATGGGAAACCTTAAAAACAAAGGGGCTAGCTTTGCAGCCGAAAACCTAAGATGGAGCCTGGCGGAAGAGATGGGGGTGTGGTCTGTGTTGTTTGTCAAAGTTTTTTGATTGGCTCTCTTGATTTCCATGCATGTAGACAGTGTGTGATCTCCATAGACTCCTGTGATAATGAAAGTGCATGATGATTTGACCTTTAACGTGATTGGTGCAACTATGGAAAGTCCCTCCTAAAATCCCCCTGCTTGTCTATATAAGCTGGGAGTTTGCAACAATAAAGCAGAACTGCTTCGACGGAACCCCGTCGCGTCTGATTGTCTCTCGCTTGCTGAGGGGCTGGGTTGGCAGACAGCAGGCTCACCTCTCCTCGGGACCCCTCGGCTTCGCTGAGGGAAGTTCCACTGCCTCTCTCTTTCTGCGGAGCGCCCCCGCACATTTATCAAAGTGATCAATAGCATCTTTATTCAAAACTCCTTCCTTTACACAAAAGAGCTAAATATAATTACAGTAGTAGAACAATATCATCTTTTTAATCGAAGTTTAAAATATTTTATTACTAAAGTGTTTCTTATTTTCCTACAAGGCTGTTGCTTCACTGTATAAAAGTAGCACCAGGAAACACAGTATTTTGCAAAATTCAAATAGTAATTTCCTTCACTGGACACTTTAAACCAGCAAACTTTTATCTACTGCCTGTTTTCCAATGGAAAGATCATTGAGTATTTTGACACAAGTGCAGGAATGGCCGTAGGCAAGTTACAGGATTAGACTATATTTTTGGGGATCCAAAATCAGTGCAGATGGTAACTGCAGCCATGAAATTAGAAGACGCTTACTCCTTGGAAGAAAAGTTATGACCAACCTAGATAGTATATTCCAAAGCAGAGACATTACTTTGCCCACTAACGTCCATCTAGTCAAGGCTATGGTTTTTCCTGTGGTTATGTATGCATGTGAGAGTTGGACTGTGAAGAGAGCTGAGCGCCGAAGAATTGATGCTTTTGAACTGTGGTGTTGGAGAAGACTCTTAAGAGTCCCTTGGCCTGCAAGGAGATCCAACCAGTCCATTCTGTAGGAGATCAGCCCTGGGCTTTCTTTGGAGGGAATGATGCTAAAGCGGAAACTCCAGTACTTTGGCCCCCTCATGAGAAGAGTTGACTCATTGGAAAAGACTTCTAATGCTGGGAGGGATTGAGGGCAGGAGCAGAAAGGGACGACCGAGAATGAGATGGCCGGATGGCATCACGGACTTGATGGACGTGAGTCTGAGTGAACTCCTAGTGATGGTAATGAACAGGGAGGGCTCACGTACCTCCATGGGGTCACAAAGAGTCAGACACGACTGAGCGACTGAACTGAACTGAAGATAACAATGTTATCTTTAAATTATAGAATTTTTATAACTAGCTTTACCACAGATAATTTCAGTAATTCTGAATATTGTTATTGGAGCCTAACCTAAAAATCATACATTGCTGTAAAAAGATGCATGCTGTTTTAATCTGGAGTTATTTACCTGAAGTCATTGAGAAGTACAATAAGGTGTACTTTTTTAGGAAACATTACTGCATATAGTATCTTTTGATAAGCGTTGCATGTTAAAAATCTATCCTTGACAACTATTCTAGATTAATTTGTTTCAAACTAGTTTATTTATTTAAACTAGTTTATTCATTTTCATTTCTCAGTAGATTTTATGCATTTGTAATATGCTTCTTCGCTCATGGTTTCATCTAGTTCTGAAAGATAGCTGTGTTATATTGATCAGCCAACCATCTTCAGAAGATTTGTTGACAAGTTCTGTTTTTGTTTTGTTTTTTTTTTTTAAACTAGAATTTCATTAATTTCAGTTACTTTTCCTGATCAAAAATAATAGAGTTCACTGGCAGTTTCCACACTTTCCTAAGCACCAAATTCTTCTTGTTTGTTCCATTTTTTCCCAACTTCAGTCAGAGTACTGTAAACACATCTCTCAAAGTTTCCTTCACAAAATTGCTAATTCTATTGTGGCGACAATGTTTTCTGTTGTAATTCATTCACCTTTGTGAATTTATGCGCTGACAACAGGCTGGTGTGTAGTGCCAAGACAGTGCCTGTCTGAAGCCTCCACTGGCAGGGAGAGAGGGCTCAGTCTCCTCATTCAGGAAAAGCCCTCCCCCTCCCATTTGTTCCTTTTCTGTTACCATTTTCCCTTTTCCCTTTCTCCCTTTCCCTCTCTTGAAATCAACTTCTCTCCTTTTCCTCTCTTACATGTGTCCTATCCTTCCAAGATAGGGGACATCATGCAGCTACAGAACCACTCCTCTTAGCTTGTGAGACTTGCTCCTTGTAGCTGGCAATGGCTCACCTAGACGGGGGAGAAGCAGAGGTTACAGAGTCTTGCCTCACACTGTGCAGACCTTGGGCAGTGGGTCAACCTTGATTGGAGATTTGCAAGAGTGATAAAGGTTCAAACGTCATATCATGTAGTGGCTGGATGAAGTGGCAGATTTCTATGTACTGTTATATGCATTGATGAGAGTCCTACCTATGGGCTTCAGTTCCACAGATAATGTACAACTGGCTGGTTTTCAGAATTGATCACTCTTGGGGGCAGTGGACAGTGTGATCCCTCATTCACTGGCCTTTCTTGAAGTTCACAGGTTGGTGCCTGAATAGATACCCACAGGGGGTTAGTTGAAATGGAAATATCTCTCCATCTCTCTCTCTTTTCTGCCCCTCCTCCCTTCCCCTCTCCTTTGGTGCTAATCCATATTCTCCTGTTCCCTTTATCCTGAAAACTTCTTGTTTTTATCTTTAAGTTTTGTGATTGGTATCTTTGTATTGCAGTTTTGTCTGTCCAACTCCTCCTATAAGTCACTGCCAACACTGAAGGTGCAGTGAAACACTTAAACTTTGAAATACAACAGCCAACAGCATTAGGGTACTTGGTGGAATTTCAAAGAATAAAAGGAAAGGACAAGAGCTTGCATTTATTTTTCCTCTCCTTTGCTCTTGCAATGCTACTATTCTTGCCTGAGTTCAAGGAGTTTGGATCTTGCTTTTGCCTTTTAATGTAACTACTCTCTCTGAGCTCTCAGGAATTACCAGATTTATCTGTAGTCCTCAAAACTGAGGGGGATAGGTATTTTAAATTCAAGCAGAAAGACGATAAAATCTCCTTTTGCTGTTATGTAAAATTTAAGTCATAAATGAGCTGTAATTAATTGGTTTAAAGGGAACTGAATAATATATACATTTTCAGAAATATAGGAGAGGCTCACCAGAATACATTTTAGGATCATGTGATCTGGGAAATAATATTTAATTAATATCTGGTAATATAGACAGCTTAAGTTTGTGGGTTTAATTAATAGAAATTTGTCTTTAGAGTTATCAACATTAAGTATAATATTTTTAACTGTACCTAGGGTTACTGGAAATCAATAAGTGCATATTGTTTATTATAAAATAGGTCAACAGGGAAGAAGATCTGGTATGATTAAAATTTTAACTAAATAGAGCGGGCATAAGAACTTCTTGATTAAACTCTGCAAAGTTAATTTTGTTTTGGAAAAACTCATCTAAAGCAGTTTCTCTAAATTCTGATACATTTCAAATTAAGTGATAGAAGTCCACTGAATAAGATAAGATAAATAAGATAAAATATTGGGAACATGACCACAGGAAAAACCATAGCCTTGACTAGATAGACCTTAGTCGGCAAAGTAATGTCTCTGCTTTTGAATATACTATTTAGGTTGGCCATAACTTTTATTCCAAGGAGTAAGCATCTTTTCAAATAAGATAAAATATTGGGAACTTTAATTTCTAAATAGGTCTAAATTTTCTTTTTTTTTTTTTTTTTGAGAGAGAAACTAGAGTTCTTTGGTACCACCTTTATATGTCCTTAGAACATTTGGAGTAGTCTACAGAGGGCTTATACAGAAGATAATTCATTCTTGCTTAAGGAAAATAAGATGTGTGTTTTCAGGAAAGAAGTACAAAGGATGGAAATATATTTTGCTAAAGGAAAAAGGGTAATTTTGTCCTAATGCTCGTTATTTCTGAATAGAAAGAATAAGAGAAAATGTATAGAGAGAAAATTTGTAGAAAGTTTGCAGAAGGAGAACATTGAGAAAAGCATTTCATATGTGGCCATGGTTTTCTAAGTTTGGATAAATTTAATTAGGTAAATGGATTTTTATTAAAGGTAAGCTGAAGTAAGGCAGGATTTGGTTTCTCTTTCTCATAAGAAAACAAAGTTGTCCTGGAATGCTGCTTTTGATAAAAGATTGTGTGAGTTCCTGGGGCTTTAAGTGATTAATGTTTAGTTTTGACTTTTACCCCAATCTTAGCTCAAGAAATGAGTATTGTTGAGAGAAAACTATGATCTTATCTGACTATTTTTTTTAAGTGACAAACTTTGGAAATATCAAATTCTAATGAAAATTCTCTTGATTGCCACTTAATTTTGAGGTGCTTTAAGGGCCATTTGTTCCAAAGAGAGATCATAAAATAGGCTTCAGCCATATATGAACTGGAAAATTCTAGATTTACCAGCTGGATTTAGAAAAGGTAGGAGACTGAGAGGTCATATTGCTAATATCTGTTGGATCATAGATTAAATAAGGTCATTCCAGAAAACAGAAATGAACAAACAAAACTAATTCTATTTCATTGTCTGTGCTAAAGCATTTGACTGTGTGAATTAAAAATTGTGAATATTTCTTAAAGAAATGGGAGTACCAGACCACTTTACTTGTCTCCTAAGAAGCCTGTATGCAGGTCAAGAAGTAACAGAAAATGAATTGGTTCAAAATTGGGAAAGGATTACTTCAAGGTTGTATATTGTCACTCTGCTTAATTAAATTATATGCAGAATACATTATTCAAAATATAAGCTTGATGAATCACAGGCTGGAATCAAGATTGCTGGAGAAATATCAACAACCTCAAATATCAAATTATACCACTCACTGCAGATGGTGATTGCAGCCATGAAATTAAAAGATGCTTACTCCTTGGAATAAAAGTTATGGCCAACCTAAATAGTATATTCAAAAGCAGAGACGTTACTTTGCTGACTAAGGTCCATCTAGTCAAGGCTATGGTTTTCCCTGTGGTCATGTATGGATGTGAGATTTGGACTGTGAAGAAGGCTGAGCGCCAAAGAATTGATGCTTTTGAACTGTGGTGTTGGAGAAGACTCTTGAGAGCCCCTTGGACTGCAAGGAGATCCAACCAGTCCATTCTGAAGGAGATCAACCCTGGGATTTCTTTGGAAGGAGTGATGCTAAAGCTGAAACTCAAGTACTGAGGCCACTTCATGCAAAGAGTTGACTCTTTGGAAAAGACTCTGATGCTGGGAGGGATTGGGGGCAGGAGGAGAAAGGGATGACAGAGGATGAGATGGCTGGATGGCATCACTGACTCAATAGACGCGAGTCTGAGTGAACTCCGGGAGTTGGTGATGGACAGAGAGGCTTGGCATGCTGTGATTGATGGGGTCGCCAAGAGTCGGACATGACTGAGCAACTGAACTGAATGACAGAAAGTGAAGAGGAACTCAGTCTGTTGATTAGGGTGAAGAGGAGAGTGAAATAGCTCCCTTAAAATGCAACATTCAAAAATGAAAGATCATGGCATCCAGTCCCATCATTTCATGGCAAATCAGCTCAGTCACTGAGTCATGTCTGACTCTTTGTGACCACATGGACTGAAGCACACCAGGCTTCCCTGTCCATCATGATCTCCCAGAGCTTGCTTAAACTCATGCCCAAGTCTGTAATGCCACTCATCCATCCATCTTCTGTCATCCCCTTCTCCTTCTGCATTCAATCTTGCCCAGTATCATGACCTTTTTTTCAATGAATCATTTCTTTGTATCAGGTGGCCAAAGTATTGGAGTTTCACCTTCAGCATCAGTCTTTTCGATGAATATTCAGGACTGATTTTCCTTAGGATTGACTGGTTTGATCTCCTTGCAGTCCAAGGGACTCACAAGAGTCTTCAACACCACAGTTCAAAAGTTCCAGTTCTTCAGTGCTTAGCTTTACTTGTAATCCAACTCACATTCTTACGTGACTACTGGAAAAAAGCATAGCTTTGACAAGATAAACATTTATTGGCAAAGTAATATCTTTGCTGTTTAATATGGTGATAGCTTTTCTTCCAAGGAGCAAGCATCTTTAATTTTATGGCTGCAGTCACCATCTGAAGTGATTTTGGGGCCCAGAAAAATAGGCTCTCACTGTTTCCATTGTTTCCCAATCTATTTGCCATGAAGTGATGGGACTGGATGCCATGACCTTAGGTTTTTGAATGTCGAGTTTTAAGTCAGCTTTTTCTCTCTCCTCTTTCACTTTCATCAAGAGGTTCTTTACTTCCACTTCACTTTCTGCCATAAGGGTGGTGTCATTTGCATATCTGAGGTTCTTGTTATTTCTCCCAGCAATCTTGATTCCACCTTGTGCTTCATCCAGCCTTACATTTCTCATGTTGTACTCTGCATATAAGTCAAATAAGCAGGATGACAATACACAACCTTGACATATTCCTTTCCCAATTTGGAACCAGTCTGTTGTTCGATGTCCAGTTCTAACTGTTGTTTCTTGATGTGCATTCAGATTTCTCAGGAGGCAGGTAAGGGGGTCTGGTATTCCCATCTCTTGAAAAATTTTCCAGTTTGTTGTGATCTACATAAAGACTTTGGCATAATCAATAAAGCAGAAGTAGATGCTTTTCTGGAATTCTTTTGTTTTTTTTCTGTGATCCATCAGATGTTGGCAATTTGATCTCTGATTCCTCTGCCCTTTCTAAATCCAAGTTGAACATCTGGAAGTTCATGATATTTGTACTGCTGAAGCCAACCTTGAAGAATTTTGAGTATTACTTTGCTAGAGTGTGAGATGAGTGCAATTGTGAGTTAGTTTAATCATTCTTTGGCATTGCCCTTCTTTCAGATTGAAATGAAAACTGACATTTTCTAGTCCTGTGGCAACTGATGTTTCCTAAATTTGCTGGTATATTGTGTGGAGCACTATAACAGCATTATATTTTAAAGCTTGAAATAGCTCAGCTGGAAATCCACCACATTCATTAGCTTTGCTTGTGGTGATGCTTACTAAGGCCCACTTGACTTTGCATTCCAGGACGTCTAGCTCCAAATGATTGATCACATCTTCATTGTTTTCAGAGTCATGAAGATCTTTTTGTAAAAGGAGTGGTCTGAGACTAAGCCCATTTGAAATAGCTTATGCAAGGCCTTTTCTTACTACTGGTATTCTACTGTCTGAGGAAAGTGAAACAGGCCCTGAGAGATATTGTTAATCTAGGACAAGTGCAGAAGTTAATCCAGGACAGTGCCCACAACACATAGTCAGCTCCCACTAAAACAACAGACAAAGGAGCAATTCCTTCAGAAATAAACCCTGGAGACCAAATTCTCCTTAAAACATGAAAAGAATGGTCCCATGAAGACCAATGATTGCCGCAATGAGAGGGCACTTTTTTGTTGTTGTTGTTCAGTTTCAAGCCAACTTTTTCACTCTCCTCTTTTATCCTCTTCCAGTGGATAGTTAGTTCCTCTTTGCTTACTTTTAACTATCTCCATGGGTGTCAAACTGCAAGGGGTATATAGTTGGGTGCATCTGCCCAGATTAAGCTTTTACCTTCAGAAATTCCTCAGGTCACAACAGAAGAACAGTACATCTGTAAGCCAGTAGAAGATCTGACATATTTATTCAAAATACAAAGCACTATAAACAGATAAGTAAAATGATGTAGTAGGTTGGCTCAAATATGAAACCTTAACAGGACTTGAGACCTCTCTTGTTTTCTTAGCTGATATGGTTCTTGACAATTGTCTGGCTCTTGATTGCCTTCTGCCAGAACAAGCTAGATTGGTTTCATAAATTTGACAGAGGTGATATTGCCTCCCTGTCTGGTCAACCGTTAAGGAAAGCCAAAGTTAACTATATTTTCTTCCCTTAATATACCCTTTAATGTCTATTGTTGTTCTCCTTTTTAAACTTTATTTGTTTAAACTTTTGGTAAAGTTTGTGTTTTTAGATTCTAACAGTGTGATACAAGGCTCATGATAGCTCAAGGAATTCAGCCCATTACTGCAGATAGTGATCCCAGGTCCCTACAGTTCCTTGGAACTGTCAGTGAGGACTTCTACATCTCTAAGATAGGTTAGAATCTGTTGCCGTTGTTTAGCAGTAAGAAGTTTCAGAGGAAGAGACCTTCAGCCCCTTACCTCTTAAGAACAAGGGTGTAGTCTCCCGGTGAGAAATGAGACAGGCTAGGACCTGAGACCTTTTCCTGTATTGCTGCAACACTTGCACCAGGACTGCTTATTTTGATAACAAAATGAAAAGAAGCTAGATGGACTAAAAATAGCTGCATGTGTGCACATTTGAGAAAAGTTCTAGACAGAAAGATACAAATAGACAAAATTCTCAAGTGTCAACTTTAAAGAGACTGGAGTAAAACCAGAGGTTGAAGAGCAAAGACAAGGTACAATGTGTTCCCCTACACAAAGGGTCACATAATAGGTGGGAAAAACAGCTAAGCCACCCCCTTTGTCCCAACCCCTAAGCGTCTCCCAGGACACCTCATATAAGGAGTGAACTTGTCCTCACTCAGGAAGCCAGTAAGCAAGGAATCTTGTTCTTTGTTCTCACTCACCCCTACTGCAGCAATGGTGCCAATAAAACCTTGCTTGGGGGAAAAAAAATATTGTTAACAATTGTTCTGGACTATTTCTCATACTCTCATTTGGCTTTTTGCCCGGATTTGCACAAATCATTAACTAGTAATGCCCAAAACTTTCCATGAATATAGAAAAGTGATAAATTTTTTAGGGGCAAAAAAAAAAAAAAAAACCCTCAAGGAGAAAAAAATTAAATCAGTTTTAAATTACTGAGGAATTAATGAAGACAAGGAATCAAATAAACTGTTTTCAAAGTATTTTTTCTCAAAGTATTAGGCTTAACACAATAAATATGAAATTTCCTGAAGTAACACTTCATAGCAAGTAGAGGAAAATGCCCTATAATAATTCTTGAAAGAAAAAAAAAAAAAGGACTTTAGCATTTTTGCTTTATTACTCCTGGTTGCATGTTCCAATCTAATCACCATAGAAATGGGATTCTGGTTGGGCCTCAGAGATATTTTACAAACAAACTGTAATCACAGTTTGAGAGAGAAATTCAAGTTAACTGAAATCCAGTTTACTCTCATGGGAACAGTTAGGACTGAACTGCAAGAAGTGACCAAATTCAAGCTCTTAATAGTGGTCTAGATGAGTTCTAAAATAAACCAAAAGGGATAATATTAGAATATGAAGAAAAATAATTTCTTCTCTCTCTTGCTGTTTATTTTCTTTCTCATTGCATTTACCTTCATCAGCCTGTCCATCTATCTTTTCATTTCCTTTCAAAAGATGAAATAATTATGAAACTGCTAAAGACAAAAATGTCATCAAATGATCCAAAGATTCAGACATTTTTAGAAACAGTAAAATTTATATTAAAGTACAGTTTTCACACAGGGAGTCTTGTCCGTTAGATGTTCATGAAGAGTCTTTATTTTTTATTTCAATCAATACTAAGTCCTTCATAATTGTCAGAAATAAACATTTCTTTTAAATTAATTTTTTGACTAAAGTGAAGCAATATTTTTAAACTTATTTAATTATGTATAAGAACATTGTTTGATAAGACAATTTCCTCTTCCCTATGGATGATTTGGAAATTCTCTATTTTCCCTTTCAAAGACTTCTGGCAGTAATTTTCTTTTTCTTAATGGATATAGTAATTAAGCCAACCTGGGTGATCTTTGAAAATATTTCTGTGTACAAAGGATGATTTTTAAAACTTGTCTATAGCAATCTTTGGAGTCAATAGAATAGAGTTTAACTGTTGGCTCTGCCATTTGCCCTGGGCAGATTATTGAAAATCTATTAGTTGTGTTTCTTCTGACTTGAAATAATTTTATAATGAAGATTAAATGTGCTAATATAAATGAAGCTCCTAGTGAAAGGTTGCTGCTGAATGAAAAGACGCCAGGATTTTTAGCAACCAGAGGAGAAGAATTCACTCTGGGGCCAGAGACGAGGCTTGATTGCTCAGAGCTTTTGTGTAATAAAGTTTTATTAAAGTATAAAGGAAATAGAGAAAGCTTCTGACATAGGCATCAGAAGGGGGCAGAAAAAGTACCCTCCTGCTAGTCTTCAGCTGGATGTTACATAGACACTAGCAGTCTGTTAATAAACGAAAAGAATGTCTTAAAACTCAGAATGGCACCAGGCCCCTCATCTATAAGAGATATTTTGGGATAATCTTGGCACCAGATGATTCATCCCGGGCTATAAAATGATTGACTTGGGTCTTGTAGAAAGGCAGATTGCCATACAAATAGTGTCATTTACATAGATTAGGGAACAATATCTGAGTATAACATACTGGTTTGTCAAGTAAGTTCTGAGCCATTAGGCAGAAGTGACTTGAAGACAGAGTCTGGAGTAAATGCATAGTAGATTAACATAGCTTAAGACAAGCGTTTCCATAAGAAGAATGCATTGGTTAACTCAAGGTTTGAGAATAGTTAACTTCAGGTGAAACCAGGTGTCATTATGGCCACACAGTATTGGAAGAGCAACCTCCTTTTAAATTTGTATAGAGAAGGAAAAAATATATGGCTAGTTTGTTTCCTCCTGTCACTTAAGAGAGGTAAAAATGTCTGACACTTGCAGCCTATTTTCTCCATTTGGAGACCCCTGGCCTTCCTGCTTGTTACCCTCACTAGAGTTTATCTGTAAGAGAAAACACTTTGAGTGCAGCACTTTCACAGCATCATCTTTCAGGATTTGATAGAGTTCAACTGGAATTCCATCACCTCCACTAGCTTTGTTCTTAGTGAGTTTTCCTAAAGCCCACTTGACTTTTAATTCCATGATCACTCTAGGTGTATGGTCACACCATTGTGGTTATCTGGGTTATTAAGATCTTTTTGTATAGTTTTTGTGTATTTTAGCTACCTCTCCTTAATATCTTCAGCTTCTGTTAGGTCAATACCATTTCTGTTCTTTATTTTGCCCATCTTTGCATAAACCCATGTACTGTGCTCATTCTATGAATATGCAAAAGACATGAACTTGGGCAAACTTTAGGATTTGGTGAAGGACAGGGAGGCTTGATTTGCTACAGTGGAAAGTCAGAAATGCCTGGGTGACTGAATGAATAAATTGTTTATTAGGCAACTTAGAATGGAATTTTGAAGATTAGAGTATAGAATTTCTAAGAAGCATCTAAAATTTTTCAATCATACTGTCTAACTCCACTCAAAATCTATATTTAACAATGTGTCTAGAGTTGTTTTTTTTTCTCCTGAAAGAACCATCAAATTAACTGATGTTTTATCCTCTCATTGCCACTTGTTAAGAGTATTTTGAAACTTAAATTATATGGGAATATAGTAAGCAATACCAAAACAATGATATAAGGTCTTACATCAAGAATTTGCCAAAATCTTTCATTCAAAATGGATTGAAGACCTAAATGTAAGACCAGAAACTATAAAACTCTTAGAAGAAAACATAGGCAGAACACTTTATGACATAAATCAAAGCAAGATCCTTTATGACCCACCTCTTAGAATAATGGAAATAAAAACAGATATAAATAAGTCCAATAATTAAACTTAAAACTTTTTCACAGAAAAGAAAACTCTAAACAAGGTGAAAAGACAACCCTCAGACTGGGACAAAATAATATCAATGGAATAATTGACAAAGGATTAATTTCCAAAATATTCAAGACCTAAACAGACATTTCTCTAAGAAGACTACAGATGGCTAATAAACATTGAAAAGGTGCTCAACATCATTCATTATTAGATAAATGCAAATCAAAACGACAATGAAATTTCACTTCACACCAGACAGAATGGCCATAATAATAATAATAATTAAAAATCCACAAATAACAAGTGCTGGAGAAGGTGTGAAGAAAGGAGAATCTGCACTGCTGGTGGGAATGTAAATTGATGCAGCCACTATGAAAGACAGCATAGAGATTCCTTAAAAGCTAGGAATAAAACCACTGTGTGCTGTGCTGTGCTTAGTCACTCAGTCATGTCCAAATTTTTGAGACCCCATGCACTGTAGCCCACAAGGCTCTTTTGTCCATAGGAATGCTCCAGGAAAGAATACTGGTGTGGGCTGCCATGCCCTCCTCCAAGGAATCATCCCAACCCAGGGATCAAACCCAGTTCATCCACAATGTAGGTTGATTCTTTACCATCTGAGCCACCAGGGAAGCAAACCACTGGTTATGACCCAGGAATACCGTTTCTAGGCATATATGCTGAAGAAACTAAAACTGAAAAAGACACATATACCCCAATGTTCATTGAAGCTCTATTTACAATAGCTAAGACATGAAAGCAACCTAGATGTCCATTTACAGATGAATAAATAAATAAGGTGTGGTATATATGTATAATGGAATACTACTCAGCCATAAAATGGAACATATTTGAGTCAGTTCTAAAGAGGTGGGTAAACCTGGAGCCTACTATAAAGAGTGAAGTAAGTCAGAAAGAGATAAACACTTATCATAGAATCTAGAAGAATGGTACTGGTGAATTTGTTTGCAGAGTAGTGATGGAGATGCAGACATAGAGAAGAGACTTATGGACAAGGGTGGGGGAGAAAGGGAGAGCGTGAGATAAATGGAGAGTAGCATGGATGCATATACACTAACATATGTAAATACACAGCCTTTGGGAATTTGCTGTATGAGTCAGGGAACTCAAACTGGGGCTTTGTATTAACCTAGAGTGTGGGAATGGGTGGAAGGTGGGAGAGAGATTCAAGAGGAAGGAGACACATGTACACCTTTGGTTAATTCATGTTGATATATGGCAGAAATAAAATCAATATGGCAAAGCAATCATTAATCAATTTTAAAAAATAAATATTTTAAAAAGAATTTACCTGAGAGTTTCATTAAAATCTGCTGGGAAGATGGCAACTTGGAATCTTTGCTTGCAGACCTTGAAGGTTCTCAACCAAGGAGAATTTCACAGTATCTAATGTTCTAGCTTAGATAGTCAGTTATGTTTGTAGCCCTTTAAGGGTTTGTTAATGCAAACATAGACACCATGTTTTATTGTTTCCAGTGTTATTGAATGATCACCCTTGCCCCAAAGAGGGAAAGATATTCAAAAATCTGAAAGGAAAAATACTTTTAATCGAGTCAGTCATGTGCTTTCTGATCATTCTTTGCTTCAAAATATGCCAGAAAGAGAGGTACCCAGGCCTTCTAAAAGACTGTGTTTGGCTCTTCTTATTATTCTGTTAAGTCAGGCATACCAAAAGAAAGAGCTTGAATTGAAATAATATTACTGATCTACTTGAAATAAAATGTGTATACAGTGGCAGTAGTTCATCACAAGTACAAAAGAGCCAAAAGGGACTTGGTAGTCATTTTGAGGAATGGCTTAACCCATCTTATCTGATCTATGATGTATTAGGAAGCCACCTCAGTTTTTCCTGCCAAATAGATTTATTTCATTACTGCATACAACTCTTAACAGCCCAGAACAAATAATCATATCTTACCTGGAAGACTGCAATGCTTCCAGAACAGTGTCTGCTTTTATCTTAATAACAAAGGAGAAATCATAATGATCACATAAGCACATAAGTTTATAACAGTGATCTACTCCATTTTTACAGGTTATTATAAGACTGAGAATAAAATCCAATCACTTTAAAAAATATTTTATGTCCCCCTCCCACCTATCCCATCTATTTTTCCTTTTATGTAGCTCAGTTTCTCAGTCATGTTTGTCTCTTTGCAACCCCATGGACTGCAGTATGCCAAGCTTCCCTGTTCTTCAGTACCTCCCAGAGTTGCCTGAAACTCATGTCCATTGAGTCTGTGATGTCATCCAACCACCTTGTCCTCTGTTGTCCCTTACTCCTCCTGCCTTCAATCTTTCCCAACATTAGAGTCTTTTCTAATGAGTTGGTTGTTTGCATCAGATGGCCAAAATATTTGACCTTCAGCTTCAGCATCAGTCTTTCAATGAATATTCAGCACTGAGTTCCTTTAGGATTGACTGGTTTGATCTTCTTGCTATCTAAGGGACTCTCAGAAGTTTTTTCCAGCATCACGGTTTGAAGGCATCAATTCTTCAGCACTCAGCCTTTTTATTTTCCAGCTCTCACATCCATACATGACTACTTGAAAAAAACTGTAGCTTTGACTATACAGATCTTTGTCATCAAAGCAACGTTTCTCCTTTTAATATGCTGTCTATATTTGTCATAGCTTTTCATGCAAGGGGCAAGAGTCTTTAATTTCATGGCTGCAGTCACCATCTGCAGTGATTTTGGGGACCAAGAAAATAAAATATGTCACTGTTACCATTGTTTCCCCATCTATTTACCATGAAGTGATAGGACCAGATGCTGTGAGCTTTGTTTCTTGAATGCTGAATTTTAAGCCAGCTTTTTTTACTCTCCTCTTTCACCTTCATCAAAAGGCACTTTAGTTCCTCTTCATTTTCTGCCCACAGGCTGATTCATCTGCATAAATCAGGTTATTGATATTTCTCCCAGTGGTCTTAATTCTAGCTTGCACTTCATCCAGCCCGACATTTTATGTGATGTACTCTGCATATAAGTTTAATAAGCAGGTTGTTTTTGTTTAGTTCTAGGAGTTATGGTTTCAAGTTTTACATTCAAGTTTTTAATCCATTTTAGTTTATTTTTCTGTGTATGGTATAAGAATGTATTCCAGTTTGATTCTTATACATATAGCTTTCAAAATATTTCAGCACCATTTATCGAAAGGTTGTCTTTTCCTCATTGTATATCCTTGCCTTCTTTATTGTGGACTAATTGACCACACAAGTGTAAGTTTGTTACTGGGCTCTGTTCTATCCTATTGATCTGTCTGCTTTTTTCCAGTGTCACATTTTTGATACTGTAGCTTTGTAGTATAGTTTGAAATCATGGAGCACCATACTTCTAGGTTTATTTTCCCATTTATCTTGGCTAAAATACAAATTTTAGAATTACTTTAGTAAAAGTAATTTAGTGAAAAGTGCCGCTGATATTTTGATAGAAATCACACTGAATCTATAGATTTCTTTGAGTGCAGTAAACATTTAGCTATATTAATATTTCCTATCAATAAACACAGGATGTCTTTCCATTTATTTGTGCTGTCTGTTACCAAAACGTATGCATGGGGGGTCTGGCTGCTCATCACTCAAAAGCCAGTAAATAGGCCACATTGGTGGAAATAAAAGTTTGTTTTATTTGAGGTGCCAACAACTGTAGTGGAGGAGGGTGGCAGACATCTGTCCAAAGGCCAACTGCCCCCCACCAACAAGCAGGTGAAGTGAAGTGAAAGTCACAGAGTCAAGTCTGACTCTTTCTGACCCCGTGGACTATAGAGTCCATGGAATTATCCAGGCCAGAATACTGGAGTGGGTAGACATTCCTTTCTCCACGGGACCTTTCCAACAGAGAGATTGAACTGAACCCAGGTCTCCCACATTGCATGTGGATTCTTTACCATCTGAGCCACCAGGGGAGCCCAAGAATACTGGAATGGGTAACCTATCCCTTCTCTAGTGGATTTTCCTGATGAAAGACTAGGGTCGTCTGCATTGGAGGCAGATTCTTTACCAGCTGAGCTATCAGGGAAGCCCTCAACAAACAGGGTGTGAGAGCTTCTACAGACAGAGTAGAGGGGAGGAAGTTACATACAGAAACAGCTCAGTCATCTATAACAGTGATTTTCAATTGGTCATCAGTGGTCTCATTAGCATTGTGTTGATTGTTTTAGGTACAGTTAATCTTCTGTTCTGGGGTACACTTGTTCCCATTTCTTTGCAGTCAGTTCTTAGAATTGTGGCAGCTCAAGTCCTGGGCACAATCTGGCCATCATGTAGTTAACTTCTCCACCTACTGTTTTGGTATCTATAAGACAGCTCACAGGATATGGCTCAGAATATTAGCTATAGCTCTGGAGAAAGAACTAAAGGTCCTTGACTATGCTTAATTGCTACATTTTTATTATTTAATCTTAGCTGACTGTTTTCCTTTTCTTCAGCATTTCTCACTTCTCCGGTTATACTTATTCTTTGATTAATTTTTTTTTTCCCCACAGGCAAAAATCAGGCAGAAGACATGTTGGGGTGGGGGTAGAGGAAGGATCATACAGACCTGCTTCATTTCAATAGTTTTGTATTATAGTTTGAAATAATGCACCATGATACCCCTAACTTTGTTTTCCCATTTATCTTGGCTATTCAGGATATTTTAATTCTAAAATATTGTAATTCTAAGATATAAATTTTAGATTTACTTTAGTTCTGTTAAAAGTGACATTGACATTTTGATAGAAATTACATTGGATCTGTAGATTGTTTTGGGTACAGTAAACATTTAGCTATACTGGTTTTTCCAATCCATGAGCACAGACTATCTTTACAATTATTTTTGTTGTCTTCAATTTCTTTCACCAATGCCATAATTTTCAGAGGTTTTGACATCTTTGTTTTGTCCCAGATAGATATAATAAATACCTGCAGCTTTTCATTATTAATATGATATT
The DNA here is from genome assembly GCA_917880005.1 of Nanger dama. Taxonomy (NCBI): domain Eukaryota; kingdom Metazoa; phylum Chordata; class Mammalia; order Artiodactyla; family Bovidae; genus Nanger; species Nanger dama. The sequence goes on from CAKJTW010000045.1 coordinate 2,661,956, forward strand.
CACTGTAGGTTTGTCATATGTGGCCTTTAGTATATTGATGTATACCCATTCTATACTTATTTTGTTGAGAGTTTTTAACACAAATAAAAGCTTAAATTTGTGAAAAGACTTTTATCACCCTTTAAGATGATCATACAGTTTTAAATTTCCAATGTGTTTATGTGGTGTATCCCACTGATTTGTTGATTTTTGAACCATTTTTGCATTCCTTGATTAGATCCCACTTCATCCTGGTGTGTGTGTGTGTGTATGTGTGTGTGTGTTGCTTGCTGAGTGGCTTCAGTAATGTCTGATTCTTTGAGACCCCATGTACTGTATCTCTCCAGGCTTGTCTGTCCATGGGATTCTTCAAGAAAGAATATGGAAGTGGGTTGCCATACCCTTCTCTGGGAGATCTTTCCAACCCAGGCATTGAACCCATGTCTCTTGTCTCCTGCATTGACAAGCAGATTCTTTGCCTTTAGCAACACCTGGGAAACCCAATCCTGGTATACGATATTTTAATGTGTTGATGAATTTTATTCACTAATACTTAGGTGAAGATTTTGTGTCTGTTTTCATCGGTGATAACACCCTGTAATTCTATGTGTCTGGTTATTGTATCAGAGGGACGATGGCCTCATAGAATGAGTTCAAAAGCATTTCTTCCTTTTCAAATTATTTGAATAGTTTAAGAAGTATAAATATTAGCTCATCTTTCAATGTTTGCTAAAATTTACCTGCAAAAATATATATTTCTGGACTTTTGTTGTTTGGGAGTCTTTTAAGTTTGTGATTCAGTACTGTCAATGGTAGTCTATCTCTTCAGGTTTTCTTTTTCTTTCTTTCTTTTTTTTTTTTTTTTTGGTTTGCCTAATCCACTTTATGGTATTAAATATTTCTAGGAATTTATCATTTACTTTTAGCTTCTCTATATTTTTGATGTGCAATAGATTGCAGTAACCTCATGATTCTTTTGTTTTATCAACAGCAACTTCTCCATTCATGTCTGATTTTACTTATTTGGGCCTTTTCCCATTTTTTATTAATAAGTCTGCCTATGGCAAAGAGTGAAGAGGAACTAAAAAGCCTCTTGATGAAAGTGAAAGAGGAGAGTGGAAAAAGTTGGCTTAAAGCTCAACATTTAGAAAACGAAGATCGTGACATCCGGTCCCATCACTTCATGGGAAATAGACAGGGAAACAGTGGAAACAGTGTCAGACTTTATTTTTGGGGGCTCCAAAATCACCGCAGATGGTGATCACAGCCATGAAATTAAAAGACACTTACTCCTTGGAAGAAAAGTTATGACTAAGCTAGGTAACATATTCAAAAGCAGAGACATTACTTTGCTGACTAAGGTACATCTAGTCAAGGGTATGGTTTTTCCTGTGGTCATGTATGGATGTGAGAGTTGGACTGTGAAGAAGGCAGAGTGCCAAAGAATTTAATGCTTTTGAACTGTGGTCTTGGAGAAGACTCTTGAGAGTCCCTTGGACTGCAAGGAAGTCCAAACAGTCCATTCTGAAGGAGATCAGCTCTGGGAATTTTTTGGAAAGAATGATGCTAAAGCTGAAACTTCAGTACTTTGACCACCTCATGCGAAGAGTTGACTCATTGGAAAAGACTTTGATGCTGGGAGGGATTGGGGGCAGGAGGAGAAAGGGACGACCGAGGATGAGATGGCTGGATGGCATCACGGACTCAATGGACGTGAGTCTGAGTGAACTCCAGGAGTTGGTGATGGACAGGGAGGCCTGGCGTGCTGCGATTCATGGGGTCGCAAAAAATCGGACATGACTGAGCGACTGAACTGAACTGAACTGAAGTGTTTATTAATATTGCTTAGTTTTTCAATGAACTAGCTCTAATTGTATCAAAAATGTCTGATTTTTAAACATTTTAATTAAAATATAATTGGATTAAAATGTGCTAGTTTGTGATATAGAGCAAAATAATTTAGCTTTATATGTACATACATATGATGCTGGATAAAACTCCTTTTGCTAAAAAGCAGGACATTACTCTTTATCTGTTTTATCTATGATAGCTTATATTGGCTAATCCCAAATACCTAATTTATCACTTTCCCATTCCCTTTCCACTTTGGTAAATATAAAGTCATCTGAGGTCAGGGGCGATGGTCAAGAGGAGCAACCCCATGTCTGAGGAGTGGTGGCTGAGCAGACACAGGAGGGCCGAAAAGAGCTACTTCACGTTCAAGGTTAGGAGGGGTGACCCCGTCCAAGGAAAGGAGAAGTGGCTATGCTTTGCTGGAGCAGCAGTGAAGGAGAAGTGGCTATGCTTTGCTGGAGCAGCCGTGAAGACATATCCCACATACAAGGTAAGAGAAACCCAAGTAAGACAGTAGGTGTTGTGAGAGGGCATTAGGGGCAGATACAATGAAACCATAATCACAGAAAACTAGCAAATCTGATCACACAGACCACAGCTTGTCTAACTCAATGAAACTAAGCCATGCTGTGTGGGGCCACCCAAGATAGAGGGGTCATAGTGGAGAGATCTAACAGAACATGGTCCACTGGAGAAGGGAATAGCAAGCCACTTCAGTATTTTTGCCTTGAGAACACCATGAACAGTATGAAAAGACAAAATAATAGGATACTGAAAGAGAAACTCCCCAGGTTGGTAAGTGCCCAACATGCTACTGGAGATCAGTGGAGAAATAACTCCAGAAAGAATGAAGGGATGGAGCCAAAGCTAAAACAATACCTAGTTGTGGATGTGACAGGTGATAGAAGCAAGGTGTGATGCTGTAAAGAAAAATATGGCATAGGAACCTGGAGTGTTAGTTCCATGAATCAAGGCAAATTGGAAGTGATCACACAGGAGATGGCAAGTGTGAATGTTGACATTCAAGGAATCAGTGACTAAAATGGACCGGAATGGGTGAATTTAAATCAGATGACCATTATATTTACTACTGTGGGCATGAATCCCTTAAAAGAAATGGAGTAGTCATTAAGGTCAACAAAAGAAACAGAAATGCAGTACTTGGATGCAATCTCAAAAAAGCCAGAATGATCTTTGTTCATTTCCAAGGCAAGCCATTCAATATCATGGTGATCCAAACATATGCCCCAAGCAGTAACGCTAAAGAAGCTGAAGTTGAATGGTTCTGAAGACCTACAAGACCTTTTAGAACTAACACCCACAAAAGATGTCCTTTTCATTATAAGGGACTGGAATGCAAAAGTAATAAAGTCAAGAAACACCTAGAGTAACAGGAAAATGTGGCCTTAGAGGACAGAATGAAGTGGGGGAAAGGGTAATAGAGTTTTGCCAAGAGAACGCACTGGTCATAGCAAACACCCTTATCCAACAACACAAGAGAAGACTCTACACATGGACATCACCAGATGGTCAACATCAAAATCAGATTGATTATATTCTTTGCAGCCAAAAATGGATAAGCACTATACAGTCAGTAAAAATAAAACTGTGAGCTGACTGTGGCTCAGATCATGAACACTTTATGGTAAAAATTTAGATTGAAATTGAAGAAAGAAGGGAAAACCGTTAGACCATTCAGGTATGACCTAAATCAAATCCCTTATGATTATACATGGAAGTGAGAAATAGATTGAAGGGCCTAGATCTGATAGATAGAGTGCCTGATGAACTATGGACAGAGGTTCATGACATTGTATAGCAGACAGAGATCAAGACTATTCCCATGGAAAAGAAATGCAAAAAAGCAAAATGGCTGGCTGAGGAGGCTTTACAAAGAGCTGTGAAAAGAAGAGAAGCAAAAAGCAAAGAGGAAAGGGAAGGATATAACATCTGAATGTAGAGTTCCAAAGAATAGAAAGGAGAGATAAGAAAGCCTTCCTCAGTAATCAATGCAAAGAAACAGAGGAAAAGAACAGAATGGGAAAGACTAGAGATCTCTTCACAAAACTTAGAAATATCAAGGGAACACTTCATTCAAAGATGGGCTTGATAAAGGACAGAAATTTTATGGACCTAACAGAAGCAGAAGATATTAAGAAGAGGTTATAAGAACACACAGAAGAACTGTACAAAAAGATCTTCATGACTCAGACAATCATAATGGTGTGATCACTCACATAGAACTAGACATCCTGGAATGTGAAGTCAAGTGGGCCTTAAAAAGCATTACTACTAACAAAGCCATTGGAGGTGATGGAATTCCAGTTGAGTTTTTGAAATCCTAAAAGACGATGCTGTGAAAGGGCTGCGCTCAATACACCAGCAAGTTTGCAAAACTCAGCAGTGGCCACAGGACTGGAAAAGGTCAGTTTTCATCCCAGTCCCAAAGAAAGGCAGTGCCAAATAATGCTCCAGCTATCACACAAATGCACTCATCTCACACGCTAGTAAATTAATGTTCAAATTTTTCTAAGCCAGGCTTCAGCAATACTTGAATCATGAACTTCCAGATGTTCAAGCTGGTTTTTAAAAAGGCAGAGGAACCAGAGATCAAATTTCCAACATCCACTGGATCATGGAAAAAAAAAAACAAGAGTTCCAGAAAAACATCTATTTCTGCTTTATTGTCTATGCCAGAGGTTTTGACTGTGTGGATCACAATAAACTGTGGAAAATTCTAAAAGAGATGTGAATACCAGACCACTTGTCCTTCCTCTTGAGAAACCTGTATGCAGGTCAAGAAGCAACAATTATAACTGAACATGGAACTTAGAACATGGACAGATAACTTTTCTAAAGAGGAAAAGGAGTATGTCAAGGCTGTATATTGTCACCGTGCCTATTTAACTTATATGCAGAGTACATCATAAGAAATACTGAGATGGAGGAAGCACAAGCTGGAATCAAGATTTCCAGGAGAAATATCAATAACTTAAGACATGCAGATGATATCACCCTTATGGCAGAAAGTGAAGAAGAACCAAAAATTCTCTTGAAGAAAGTGAAAGATGAGAGTGAAAAAGTTGGCTTAAAACTCAACATTCAGAAAATGAAGAGCATGTCATCTGGTCCCATCACTTCATGGGAAATAGATGGGGAAACAGTGGAAACAGTGTCAGACTTTATTTTGGGGGGCTTCAAAATCATTGCAGATGGTGATTCCATCCATGAAATTAAAAGACACTTACTCTTTGGAAGGAAAGTTATGACCAACCTAGATAGCTTAATCAAAAGCAGAGACACTACTTTGCCAACAAAGGTCCGTCTAATCAAGGCTATGGTTTTTCCTGTGGTCATGTATGGATGTGAGAGTTGGACTGTGAAGAAAGCTGAGCACTGAAGAATTGATGCTTTTGAGCTGTGGTGTTGTAGAAGACTCTTGAGAGTCCCTTGGACTACAAGGAGATCCAGCTAGTCCATCTTAAATGAGATCAGTCCTGGGTCTTCATTGAAAGGACTGATGTTGAAGCTGAAACTCCAATACTTTGGCTACCTCATACGAAGTGTTGATTCATTTAAAAAGACCTTATGCTTGGAGGGACTGGGGGCAGGAGAAGAAGAGAACGACAGAGGATGAGATGGCTAGATGGCATCACTGACTCAATGGACATGAGTTTGGGTGAATTCTGGTCGTTGGTAATGGACAGGGAGGCGTGGTGTGCTGCAGTTCGTTGGGTCACAAAGAGTCAGACACGACTGAGCGACTGATCAGAACTGAATCATAAACTTGTTATCCCTGTCTCTGAGAAGATTTATGTTTTATGAATAAATTCACTTGTACTATGTTTTAGTTCCTCCGCATAAGTCACATTATATAGTGTTTGTCTTTTTCTGACCTAGTTCAGTATTCTCTGGTTCATCTATGTTGCTACGGTTGCTCCTTGGAAAGAAGGCTATGATAAATCTGAACAGTGTATTAAAAAGCAGAGACATGATTTTGCAAACTAAGTTCCATACAGTCAAATTATGTTTTTATTCAGAAGTCATGTGCAGATGTACAAATTGAGACATAAAGAAGGCTGAGTGTCAAAGAATTGACACTTTTTGAATTGTGGTGCTGGATAAGACTCTTGAGAGTCCCTTAGATAGCAAGAAGATCAAACCAGTCAATTCTAAAAAAATAAACATCAAATATATGTTACAGATACTGCTGTTGAAGCTGAAGCTTTGAAACTCTGGCCACGTGATGTGAAGAGCCAACTTACTGGAAACAAACAAAAGTCAAAACCCAAAAACCTTGATGCTGGAAAAAATTGAAGGCAAAAGGAGAAGAGAGTGGCAAAGGATGAGATAATTAGATAGCATCACTGACTCAGTGGACACAAATTTGGGCAAACTTTAGGAGATTGTGAAGGACAGAGAAGCCTGGCATGCTACAATCCATGGGTTCACAAAAATTTAGACATAACATAGTGACTGAATAACAATACTGCTGAAAATGACAGTATCTTTCTTTCTTTCTTTCTTTCTTTCTTTTTTTTTTTGAGACTATCATATAAATAAAAACATATATATATATACTACATGTTATTTATTCATTCATCTGTTGATGGACATGTAGTTTACTTCCATGTCTTGGCTATTGTAAATAATGCTGCTATGCACATTAGGGTTCATGTATCTTTTTGAATTAGAGTTTCGTCTGGATATATGCCCAGAAATGGGATTCCTGAATCATATGCAACTCTATTTTTATCTTTTAAGGAAACTTAATACTATTTTCCATAGTGAATGCACCAGTTTTTAGGAGTATCCCTTTTTCCATACCCTCTCCAGCACTTGCTACTTGTAGACTTTTAATAATTGTCATTTTGACTGTTGTTTGGTAATACCTCATGGTAGTTTCTGCTTGCTTTTCTCTAAAACTTAGTGATGTTGATCATCTTGTCATGTGCCTCTTCTTACAAGAAATGTCTATTTAGGGTCTCCTGTCCATTTTTCAATGGAATTGTTTGTTTTCTTTTATTATCAAATTGTATGAGGGATTAATTGGAAATTAATTAATTGTATGAGGAATTAATTGGAAACTAATCCCTTTTCACATGGTCAGATCTTTTTCTCCCATTTTGTGGATTGTCTTTCTGTTTTGTTTATGGTTTCCTTTGCTATGCAAAAATTTTAAAGTTTTATTAGATCCCATTGATTATTCTTATTATTTGCTATTTTCTTGGGAGACTAATATAAGAAAACGTTGCTATGATTTATGTCACAGAATGTTTTGTTTTGTTTTCTAAGTGTTTTATGGTGTTGTGTCATATTTAAGTCTGTAAACCATTTTTGTTAATTACTGTGTAGGGTATTAGGGAATATTCTAATTTCACTGGTACATTCAGCTGTCCAACTTTTCCAACACCACTTTCTGAACAGACTGTGTTGCTTCATTGCATATTCTTGACTTCTTTATCAAAGATTAATTGACTGTAGGGTTTCCCAAATGGCAGTAGTGGTAAAGAACCCACTTGCCAATGCAGGCAACAGAAGAAAAACAGGTTCAATCCCTGAGTAAAAGGAGGGCATGGCAACCCACTCTGGTATTTTTGCCTGAAAAATTCCATGGACAGAGGAACCTGGAGGAATGTAGTCTATAGAGTTGCAAAGAGTCAGACATGACTGAAGCAACCTAGGACAGCATATATGAATGTGTAGTTTTATTTCTTGGCTCTCCATTTCAACAACCCATTTGTCTTTGTGTGTGTGTGTGTGTGTGTGTGTGTGTATGTGTATGTGTGCAAATGCCACACTGTTTTGATTACTATATGTTTGTAGCATTGTCTGAAGTTGGAAGGATTATGTTTCCAATTTTGTTCATTTTCATCAAAATTGCTTTGGCATTTCTGAGTATTTTATGTTTCCATATACATTTTAAGATTATTTGTTTTAGTTCTGTGAAAATGTAATGAGTAATTTCATCAACTGCATTAAATGTGTAGATCATTTTGAATAGTATGGTCTTTCTAATGATATTAATTCTTCCAATCAAATATCATAAGATATCTTTCCATTTCTTTGTCTCATCTTTAATTTTATTTATTTATTTTTTTATCAATTATTTATTTGCCTGTGCTTAGTCTTAGTTGTGACACATGGGATTTTTGATCTTCATTGCAGCATATGAGATCTTCAGTTGCAGCCTGTTTGGTTTCCTGACCAGGTATCGAACCCGGGCTGCCCGTGCTTAAATTTTCTTTATTAATATTTAAAAATTCTCAGCATATAAGTTTTTCACCTTCATGATCCAGTTTGTTTTAAGTATTTTGTTGATCCAATTTTAAAAGATTTATTTATTTATTTTTACATTTCCCTTCTGATATTTCATTGATGTGATGATGTGATGTGAAGTCGCACAGTCGTGTCCAACTCTTTGTGACCCCACGGACTGTAACCTACTAGGCTTCTCCTGTCCATAGGATTCTCCAGGCAAGAATACTGGAGTGGATTGTCATTTCCTTCTCCAGGGGATCTTCCCAACCCAGGTATCAAACCCGGGTCTCCTGCATTGGAGGCAGACACTCTAACCTCTGAGCCACCATAGTATAAAAAGTGAAAGTGATACCTGTATGTTAATTGTTTATTCTATTACCTTGCTGAATACATTGATCAATTCTAGCAGCTCTAGTGTAGAATTTTCAGAATATTATATATATAGTATAATATCTTCTTCATACAGGCTTCTTTATTAGATCAGTGGTGGAGATTCTGCCTACACTGCAGGAGACACAGGTTCAATCCTTGAGCCGGGCAGATTCCCTGGAGAAGGAAATGACAACCAACCCCAGTATTCTTACATAGGAAATTCCATTAACAGTGAAGCCTGGATAACAAAAGAGTCAAACATGACTTAACTAACAACAACAATGACAATATATCATATAATGGCAATTTTACCTCTTCCTTTCCAATTTGGATATTTTTTTCTTCTTCTTATCTGATTGCTGTGGCTAGGACTTCCAAAATATGATGAATAGAAGTTGTGAGAGTTGACATTCTTGTGTTGTTCCAGATTTTAACAGGAAAACTGTCAGCTTTTCAACATTGAGTGTTACATTGACTGTGAACTTGTCACAAATAGCTTTTATTATGTTTCAGTAGGTTCCCTATATACTCATTTTGGTAAGAATTTCCATTATGAATTGCTTTGATTTCTTTTTCTAATGCTTATTATACTATATTGATATGATTATGTGGATTTTCTCTTTTTCCTTTGTTAATATGACACATCATATTGATTGATTTGTGTATGTTAAATCGTCACTGTGATTCTGTAATGAATTCAACTAGATTATGGTGTATGATTTTTTAATGTATTACTGGAACTGATTTGCTAACATTCTGTTGAGAATTTTACATTCATATTCATCAAAGATATTGAACTGCTATTTTTATTTTTGATTAGTGTTTTTGTCTAGTTTTCATATCAAGGTGATGGTGACTTCATACAAAGACTTTGTGAGTGTTTCTTCCTCTTGAATCATTTTGAAGAGGTTGAGAAGGATCAGTATAATGTCCTCTTGTATGTTTGGTAAATTACCCAGTGAAGTCTTCCAGTCCTACAACTTTTGTTGTAGAGAGATTTTGCTTTCTTGTTTGATTTTACATTTCTGTTTCACTTCTAGTAATTCATCTGTTGAAACTGTTTCTTGTTGATTCAGTTTGGGTAGGCTACATGTTTCTAGAAAGTGGTTCCTTTCTTTTAGAGTGAATCAGTAAAATGTAGTGTGTGTGTATATATATATATATATATATATATATATATATAATGAAATATTACTCAGTCATATAAAAACAAAATAATTCCATTTGCAGCAACATGCATGAACCTAAAGATTGTCATGGTTTACCCAGGTGATGCAGTGGTAAAGAATTTGCATGTCAGTTCACGAGTTGCAAAAACACATGTTTGAGCCCTGGCTCTGGAAGATGGGCTAGGAAATGGCAATCCACTTCAGTAGTCTTGCCTTGAAATTTTAACTTACAGAGAATCCTGGCATGCTGTAGTCTTTAGGGTTGCAAAGAGCCAGACATGATTGAGCAACAGAGCATGCAGTGATTGTCATACGGAATGAGTTAGATCAGACTGAGAAAAACAACTACATATTACTTGTATGTGAAATCTTAAAAAAAAAAAAAAAGAAGAAGAAGAAGAAGATATTTATCAGCTTCTCTGGTAGCTCAGCTGGTAAAGAATTCACCTGCAATTCAGAAGACCCTGGTTTGACTACTGTGTCAGAAAGATCCCCTGGAGAAGGGATAAACTACCCACTTCATTATTCTTGGGTTCCCTGGTAGTTTAACATGTAAAGAATCCAGCTGAGACCTGGGTTGTGGGAGACCTGGATTCAACCCCTGGGTTGGGAAGATCCCTTGAAGAAGAAAATGGCTGACCACTCCAAAATTATGGCATGAAGAATTCCATGGAATAGCCATGTGTTTGAAAAAGTTAGACATGAACAAGCGAATTTTACTTCACACCATGAACTTCTTTAAAAAGCAGAAGGAGTCACAGATGTGGAAAACAAAGAGAATAAGGGGAGAAAAAAGGGCAAATCGGGAGCTCAGGATTGAGAGATATATACTACTATATGTAGAATAGATAACTAATAAGGACCTACTATATAGCAAAGGGAATTCTATTCATTCTTTTAGGAGGAAAAAAAAAAAAAAAGGAAAAGGCTTGAATGTGTATATATATATTGTGACCCCATGAATCACAACACACCAGGCCTCCCTGTCCATCACCATCTTCTGGAGTTCACTCAAACTCAAGTCCAGTGAGTCCATGATGCCATCCAGCCATCTCATCCTCGGTCGTCCCCTTCTCCTCCTGCCCCCAATCCCTCCCAGCATCAGAGTCTTTTCCAATGAGTCAACTCTTTGCATGAGGTGGCCAAAGTACTCGAGTTTCAGCTTTAGCATCATTCCTTCCAAAGAAATCCCAGGGTTGATCTCCTTCAGAATGGACTGGTTGGACCTCCTTGCAGTCCAAGGGACTCTCAAGAGTCTTCTCCAACACCACAGTTCAAAAGCATCAATTCTTCGGCGCCTAGCCTTCTTCCTAGTCCAACTCTCATCCATACATGACCACAGGAAAAACCATAGCTTGACTAGATGTTCCTTAGTCAGCAAAGTAATGTCTTTGCTTTTGAATATACTATATAGGTTGGTCATAACCTTTCTTCCAGGGAGTAAGTGTCTTTAAATTTCATGGCTGCAGTCACCATCTGCAGTGATTTTGGAGCCCCCAAAAATAAAGTCTGACACTGTTTCCACTGTTTCCCCATCTATTACCCATGAAGTGATGGGACCAGATGCCATGATCTTCATTTTCTGAATGTTGAGCTTTAAGCCAACTTCTTTGCTTTCCTCTTTCACTTTCATCAAGAAGATTTTCAGTTCCTCTTCATTTTATGCCATAAGGGTGGTGTCATCTGCATATCTGAGGTTATTGATATTTCTCCTGGAAATCTTGATTCCAGCTTGTGTTTTTTCCAGTCCAGCGTTTCTCATGACATACTCTGCATATAAGTTAAATAAGCAGGGTGACAATATACAGCCTTGATGTACTCCTTTTCCTATTTGGAACCAGTCTGTTGTTCCATGTCCAGTTTTAACTGTTGCTTCCTGACCTGCATACAGATTTCTCAAGTGGCAGGTTAGGTGGTCTGGTATTCCCATCTGAACTGAACTGAACATATGTAAATGCATATGTATATGATTCACTTTTCTGTACACCTGAAACTAACACATAACATTATAACTCAAGTATACTCATTTAAAAAAAAATTAAAAATTAACAAAATAAAATAAATAAACTTTTTCTTGATTTTCTCTTGACACATTTATTTTTTAGTAGCATGTACAGAGATCAAATTGCCATTATCCACTGGATCACGGAAAAAGCAAGAGAGTTCCAGAAAAACACCTATTTCTGCTTTATTGAATATGCCAAAGCCTTTGATTGTGTGGATCACAATAAACTGTGGAAAATTCTGAAAGCCATGGGAATACCAGAACACCTTAACTGCCTCTTGAGAAACTTATATGCAGGTCAGGAAGCGATAGTTAGAACTGGACATGGAACAACAAACTGGCATCAAATAGGAAAAGGAGTACATCAAGGCTGTATATTGTCACCCTGCTTATTTAACTTCTATGCAGAGTACATCATGAGAAACGCTGGGCTGGAAGAAGCACAAGCTGAAATCAAGATTGCCATGAGAAATATCAATAACCTCAGATATGCAGATGGCACCACCCTTATGGCAGAAAGTGAAGAGGAACTAATAAACCTCTTGATGAAAGTAAAAGACGAGAGTGAAAAGTTGGCTTAAAGCTCAACATTCAGAAAATGAAGATCACGGCATCTGGTCCCATCACTTTATGGGAAATAGATGGGGAAACAGTGTCAGACTTTATTTTTTGGGGCTCCAAAATCACTGCAGATGGTGACTGCAGCCATTAAATTAAAAGACACTTACTCTGTAGAAGAAAAGTTATGACCAACCTAGATAGTGTATTGAAAAGCAGAGACATTACTTTGCCAACAAAAATCCATCTAGTCAAGGCTATGTTTTTTCCAGTGGTCATGTATGGATGTTTTTGAACTGTAGTGTTGGATTAGACTCGTAAGAGTCCCTTGGACTGCAAGGAGGTCCAACCAGTCCATTCTGAAGGAGATCAACCCTGGGATTTCTTTGGAAGGAATGATGCTAAAGCTGAAACTCGAGTACTTTGGCCACCTCATGCAAAGAGTTGACTCATTGGAAAAGACTCTGATGCTGGGAGGGATTGGGGGCAGGAGAAGGGGACGACCGAGGATGAGATGGCTGGATGACATCACGGATTCAATGGATGTGAGTCTGAGTGAACTCCGGGAGTTGGTGATGGACAGGAAGGCCTGGCGTGCTTCGATTCATGGGGTCACAAAGAGTCTCACACGACTGAGTAACTGAACTGAACTGACCTGACTGATTCTCCATATAATCACTTTTTGTTTGTTTTCCTTTCTCATTATCTCTGTGTTGATTTCCAGTTTCATGATACTGTGATTAGAAAATATGCTTGAAATAATTTATATTTTCTTCAATATTTTGAGAATTATTTTGTGTGTTCCTGTTTGTAGTCTACCTGTGATCATTCTTTGCACACTTGTAAAGGAAGTGCATCTTGTTTTTATTTTTTTTTCTGTTTTTGCATATAATGTTCTAAAATTATAATTAAGTCTTACTGTTCTATTTGGTCATTTGGGATCTCTGTTGCCTTAACTAATTTTCTGTCTGGAAGATCTGTCCACTGATGTTACTGGGGTAATTAACCTACCCATTATCAAATTTTCAATTTCTCCCTTTATGGTCGGTTGGCATTTGTTTTATTTATAGAGATTCTCCTATATTGGGTACATATATGCTAATGAGTGGGATATCTTCTTATTTTTATTATTTTTCATTCTATAATGTCCATCTTTATCTTTCTATATGGTCTCTGTTTTAAAGTCAGTTTTTTATGATATATGTATTATTACTCTCATTTTTTTGGTCATTCCATTTGCATGAAATGTCTTTTTCCATTTCCTCATTTTCAGTCTATAGCTGTCCTTCAACTTAAAGTCGGTCTCTTGTAGGTAGCATATTGCAGGCTCTTATTTTCTTATGTAATCTACTTTTGATTGGTGCATTTAGTCCACTTACATTTAAGATAATCATTGATAGATATGCATTTATTGCCATTCTGAACCTTGTTTTATAGTTTATTTTGGAATTATTTTTCCTTCTTTTTCTTTTTATCCTTTTTCTGGTTTGATGCTTTTCTTTCATATTGTGCTTGGGTTCTTTTCTTTCTTTCTTTCTTTTTTTTGTGTGTGAATCTATTGAACTTTTTTTTTTCTATTTGTGGGTGGCCTGTTTTTCAAATATTTCAACCATTACTATAACTATTTGCTTTAGACTGGTGGTCATATGAGCTTAAACACTTGCTAAAAACCTTATATTTTCTTGCACCTTTCTCGCACATTTTATGATTTTGATATCCTCTTTTACATCATGTTCATTGTAGTTATCTTTGATTCCAAAGATGTGTGTGTGTGTGTGTGTGTGTGTACTGACTTAAGTGATTTAATTTTCAGTTGTGATTTTATGTATCTTATAGATTCTGTGCTATTTAAATTATACCTTTCAATATTTCTTTTAGGGTATGTTTAGTATTGCTGTATAAGCTTTTAGTTTTTGTTTGTCTCAAAAATTATTTATCTCTCTTTCTATTCTAAATTATAATCTTGCTATGCGGAGTCTTTTAGGTTGAAGAGTTTTCCCCTTTTAGGACTCTGAAACTCTCTTCACTTCTTTCTGGCTTCAATGTTCCTGAAGAAAGATGCACTGGGAGACTTATGGGGACCCCCTTGTTAAGAACTTTGTTTTTCTCATGTTGCCTTTAGAATACTCTCTTTCTCTTTAACTTTTGCCATTTTCATTGGAGGGGGCTTCGGCATTGGGAGATCGTGGACACCTGTGGCTGATTCATGTCAATGTATGGCAGAACAAATACAGTATTGTAATGTAGAATAAAGTATTAAAAAGAAAAGAAAAGAAAAGAAAAAAACTTGATGTAAATCTGTTTGGGTTCATCTCGTTTGGAAACCTCTGTGCTTCCTACACCTAGATATCTTTCTTTTTAGACTGAAAAGTTTTCAGCCATTATTTCTTCAAATACATTCTCAATCTTATTTTCTGTTTTTTCTCCTAGGATCTCATTCAGGCCATAGGATCATCATGAGCATGATATTATGCATAGATTGGCATGCTTTATATTATTCCATAGGTCTAGTATATGGCTGTCATTTAAAATTTTGTCTTTCTGTCTGAAATTTTCATTGGGTGATTTCCATTATTCTATTTTCCAGATCAGTTATTCTTCAACATACAATTTTATATTTATTGCCTTTAGCTCAGCTTTCATCTTGGCATTTGAGTTTTCTAGTTTTAATTGCTCTTCTTTATAGTTTCTAATGCTCCTTTTAAAAAAAAAAAAATAGTGGATCTGCATTTTTCTACCAATGTGTCTATGTGCTCAGCCCCTCAGTCATATCTGACTCTTTGTGACCCCATGAGTTACAGCCCACCAAGCTCCTGTGTCCATGGAACTTTCCAAGCAAGGATACCCGAGTGGTTGCTACTTTCTCCTCCAGGGTATCTTCCTGACCCAGTAATAAAACCCACATCTCCTGCATCTCCTACATTGGCAGATGGATTCTTTACCACTGAGCCATCCAGTAACCTTTCTTAATTCCTTCAGTATTTTTATTACTTCCTGTTTGAACTCTGGGTCTATTAGATTGGACAGGACTGTTTCATTGTTTGTTTTTTCAGGGAAATTAGCTTTATCTTTTAATTGGAAGTGGTTCCTCTGCTTATTTATTTTACTTATGTTTCTTTGATTCTATGAATTGAAGAGAAACAGTTCCATACTGTGGTCTTGAAGGGCCATTTTTAATGTGAGAGAGTCCATCTATAGGTTATATGAGACTAATATTTTGGTTTGAGGGTGTTTTTATTAGTACTGATGCTTGCCACATCTTCCCTCAGGTTGTGCTGGTTATTATCCCCTTATTAGGGAGGTGTGGTTTTTGTTGTGAGTAAAGCCTGCATAGAATGTTGAATGGGGCATCCACTTTGCTCTCTGGTTGTCTCAGTTCTGTCTGGGACTGGTTGTGTTCCCCAGTTGTTGGAATAGAAGTCAAAAGATCCATTTCTGAACTTCAGTGTGAGTTAGGTGAGACTAAAATGTTTCCACTGGGAGAGGATCTACTGATATTTCCTCTGCAGGAGCTATCTATCTAACTCTATCTTGGAGTCACACCCTGTGGTTTTGTCTGGCACTCACTGTGTGACCTTACAAAGTAATTGCTGTTGAAAGTGCCTTTGACCCTGCCTCAGCTGTGGGGATGCAAGGAACCAGCTTGGGTATCCCTCAATTCAGTTCAGTTCAGTTCAGTCACTCAGTCATGTCTGACTCTTTGTGACCCCATGAATCACAGCACGCCAGGCCTCCTTATCCATCACCGTCTCTCGGAGTTCACTCAGACTCACGTCCATCGAGTCCGTGATGCCATCCAGCCATCTCATCCTCGGTCGTCCCCTTCTCCTCCTGCCCCCAATCTCCCCCAGCATCAGAGTCTTTCCCAATGAGTCAACTCTTCGCATGAGGTGGCCAAAGTACTCGAGTTTCAGCTTTAGCATCATTCCTTCCAAAGAAATCCCAGGGTTGATCTCCTTCAGAATGGACTGGTTGGATCTCCTTGCAGTCTAAGGGACTCTCAAGAGTCTTCTCCAACACCACAGTTCAAAAGCATAGCTCAGCCTTCTTCACAGTCCAACTCTCACATCCATACATGACCACAGAAAAAACCATAGCCTTGACTAGATGGACCTTAGTCGGCAAAGCAATGTCTCTGCTTTTGAATATACTATCTAGGCTGGTCAAAACTTTTCTTCCAAGGAGTGTCTTTTAATTTCATGGCTGCAGTCACCATCTGCAGTGATTTTGGAGCCCAAAAAAATAAAGTCTGACAGTGTTTCCCCATCTATTTCCCATGAAGTGATGGGTATCCCTTAGTTGCTCACAAAGCCACCAGGACAGATTCACTGGCACAGATCTGCTGAAGTCAGGCACCAGGACCACCATGGTTTTGTGCCCGGATTACCTATGGTAAGTATGAAATCTTCCCAGGTGCTTGCTCTCTCCACATGCACATGCTGGCAAAGCCTGCAGCTACTAACACCTAACCTGCCCAGCCATGGGAACACCAGTACTTCATTCACACATCTCACAGGCACCGAGCTTAGAAAGCTGCTGTAATATAAATGTAAATCCATGGTGGCACAGTCACTGGGAGGTGATTCAGATTTCAGACCTGCTGATGAAATTACACTGCCCTGGGGATCACCTCAGATTTCTGACCCAGCTCCACATATAAGCAACCTGCTGGTGCTTGCTTCCTTCCCAAGTTCACAGAAGTGAAGCTGTACACAATGTGAGCATGTTTATGGCAGTTACACCATCTCTTTCTATTTGTTAACAACGGGGTTCTCAAAGCAGATCTAGACTCTGTCTCATGTATACCCTCAGTTACAGCTCAGACTACACTTCAGTCCCTTTAGCTTGTCTCTGTGCAGTCAACCCCATTCCTCTCTCTGATTCTCTTCACTGCAGTCTGTTTCAGCACTCAACTCCCATGCACACCAGTAAACATGTGTCTCAGGCTGAGTGCAGAAAGGTGGCCAAGACACTATGAGCTGGTCTTTTTCTATTCTGTCTGCTGCAGTCCAAATGTTCCACTGTCCTTTGAGCCTCTGAAGTTCCCTTTCTTTCCCAGTTGAGCTCCCAGCCAGTGAAGGGGGTTCGGTTCATAGGCTGAGAGGAACTTTCCTCTTTCATAGCTCTCTCCCAGAGGCACAAGTACTGTCTTGATTCCTTTTTCTTTTTTTCTTCCCCTTTTGTTCAGCATTGTTATGTAATAGTTTTTACTACAATTTTGGTTCCACCAGTCTCTTCCCTGGTTGCTCAGAGGTTAAAGCATCTGCCTCCAATGCGGGAGACCCAGGTTTGATACCTGGGTTGGGAAGATCCCCTGGAGAAGGAAATGGCAATCCACTCCAGTATTCTTGCCTGGAGAATCCCATGGACGGAGAAGCCTAGTAGGTTACAGTCCATGGGGTCGCAGAGAGTTGGATACGACTGTGCAACTTCACATCATCATTGGTTCCATGAGCTGTTCTGTCAGTGTCCAGTAGGTATTCACTGAGAATTATTCAACATGTAGATGTATTATATTTTTGATGTAGTTGATGTATTTGTCCTTTCACTTCACCATCTTGATCTCCTTTCCTGTTATTCTGTTGAAATAGACTTTATTTTATTTATTTATCATTTGTATGCATGCATGCTAGGTCGCTTCAGTCATGTGCAACTCTTTCCAACCATATGGACTGTAGTTTGCCAGGCTCCTCTGTCCGAGGAATTCTCCAGGGAAGAATTCTGGAGTGGATTGTCATTCCCTCCTTCAGTTATTAATGATCTGATTTTATTTTTTTTTCCTTATACTAATGTTGGATTTTTGTTTGTTCATCTTTTCTTAATACCTTTGTGTGTTTATGGTTACATTTTTTATTTGATTTTTTTGTTTGTTTCCTGAGGTAGGAGCTAATCATTATAAATTTCCCTTTTAGGGCTATTTTTTTTTTTCTTCTAAATTCCATATGTTTTGGATATTTGTGTTTCAATTTTAATTTTTCTCCATGAATTTATTGATTTCCTCTTTGATTTTTCAGGTAGCATTGGTTATTTAGTAGCGTACTCTTTATCCTCCACATGTTTGTGACTTCTGCTTTTTTTTTCATAGTAGCTAATTTATGGTTCATACCTCTGTAACTAAAAAGGATGCTTGATATTATTTCAGTCTTAAATTTATTGAGCTTTATTTTGTGATCTAGCATTTCCATTTGCATGGAATAATTGTTAGTCTGTGTGTTTCTAGAACCAAAATGAATCTCAAGCATGTTGCATATGGATGGGTCTTGTTTTTTCTTGTTGTATTTGCTTGTTTTGTTTTCTTATTTTTCCATTCAGCCACTTTATGTCTTTGGATAATTTTCCCACTAATATTTAAAGTAATTTTTGACAGTTATATATTTATTACCATTCTAAAAATTGTGTTCTACTTGTTTTGCACTTCTTTTTGGTTCCTTTTTACTTCTGTTGTTTTCTTCCCTTGCTATTTAATGACTATGTTTAGTGTTTAATAGTTGGTATCTATTGCATTTTTTTTTTTTTAGTTTTTGTTACCTTGAATTTCATAAATAATCACCTGTATTTACATGTGAGTATTTTAAATTGGTGATGGACAGGGTCACAAAGAGTTGGACACGACTGAGTGACTGAATGGAACTGATTTTAAGTTGAAGATCTGTTAAGTTTGAATGCGTTGTAATAATTGTGCATTTTCCTCTCTCCCTGCATTTTTTTGGTTGTTGTTCTTGACATCTTATTTTACATCATTCTGTCATTTGTTGCTTAGCCACTCGATCATGTCTGACTCTCTGTGGCCCCATGGACTGTAGCCCACCAGGCTCTTCTCTCCATGAGACTTTCCAGGCAAGAATACTGTAGTGGGTTGCCATTTCCTACCCCAGGGGATCTTCCTGACACAGAGATCAAACCTGAGTTTCTTGCATATCCTGCATTGACAGGCAGATTATTTATCATCAGTGCTCCACAAGAAGCCCTAATAGCTGTATATGTGTGTATATAATCTCTCTCCTGGCCTCATCTCAGTCCAACACTTGAGATTTTGGACTTCCAACCAGGTAAGTTTGATAACCCATCAAGGTGTCAGGATCCAGGTTTCAGACCCTTACATTGATAACCCTCCTGCAGGACCTAAGTGAGTCAGCCACTCAAGGTCTTCACCATCAGTTTCCTTACCATGAGCCTGGAAGAGAGGGGGGCAGGGTGGAGGGGACCTCAAATGTGTGCCATATGAGGAAGAAAGATAGTGCAAAACAGGGTATTAAAATGTTGTTCAGTATGATCATGTTTTAAAATCTGGGACACATGCATGTAAGATAAACTGATGTTTCCCCAGTCAGTGGGCAGGACACTGGCCTTAGTTTTCCAAAACAAAACAGAGTTGTCTTCATTTTACTCCTTTCAAGATTTAAGGAACAAATATTTATTTACTGAATATTTAAATTTTTACAATCATAATTCTCATTCCAGAATAAAAGTCCCATGGCACTGTCACCCAATAAAACAGTACAATGTACTTACTGACCACACTAATTGCCCGCTTTTTCTGGTAGGCCATAAGCTCCACAGTGGCAGAGATCTTTATTTTTGTTTCTTCCCCACCCCCCATTGATACAGATCCAATAGCTACAACAGTGCCTTGCATAAAGCAAGTGTTTGGTAAATGTTAGTTTAATGTTCAGAAATCCTTATGAAGTTATCAGTTTGGTTATTGAATGTTTTTGTAAAATGTGGGGCTCAAATCCTATACAATGGGTACATTTACTTGACTCCATTCAAGACTATTTGAATCAGGGAAATGTCAAATTTGAGTAAGAGCTTTTTAAGTATGTGCAGTGTGTGTCACTCTGTATAGCAGGTTGGATTTTCTCGATAACTCTTTTTGTGCTGCATAGTCACAGAAATTGAGTAAGAATTCAGATTTCAAGCTCTGCCTCTCTTTGTTCTTCCTAAATGAGGATAGCTTATCACAAAGGAGACTGTCAGTGCTGAGGTCTCGGTATTCTGGAGTGGGGTGAGAAGGTGATATGGGAGTGAGAACTTAGCATAGCCTTGGCAGACAGCAGAGACTGGATCAGTGGTGCCCCAGGAAGATTGATGGAGCACCTTCCCTGTTCAGGCCTGTAAAAGCATAAAAGTCTTGGAAGTTAAACATCATGTCCTGAGTTACAGAACTAAAATCTAAAGTCATAAAGCCAGACAACACAATCTAGGCTGTCTACCTTGAATACTTGTTTCCCCCACTGCTCCTTTTCTTCATTTGGGAACTCCAGGTTCCAAACATACACTGAGAGCCTGTCATGAGGCAGAAACTATTCTAGACACTTGAGAGTCATCAGTGAGCAAAACAAAGATCCATGTCAATTAGTGGGACTTGAAAGCAAGAGAATGACCTGGAGACCAAATCAATAATTTTGTGTTGAGCTCTTGCTTTAGGGGCAGAGACAGAAGGACAGCTCTCTTTAAACTTCTCTAAAGGAATTCTTCGCTTCTCCAATATCGTCTCTGAATATTCTGCATATAATCTGGATTTGAGAGTTGGACCAGAAAGAAGTCTCAGTGCCAAAGAATTGATGCTTTTGAACTGTGGTGCTGGAGAAGATTCTTGAGAGTCCCATGGACTGCAAGAATATCAAGCCTGTCAATCCTAAAGAAATCAAACCTGAACATTCATTGGAATGACTGATGCTATAGCTAAAACTCCAATACTTTGTCCACCTAATGTGAAGAGCTGACTCATTTTAAAAGACCCTAATGCTGGGAAAGGTTGAAGGAGAAAAGGGTGGCAAAGAATGAGATAGTTAAGCATCATTACCAACTCAATGGACATGAATCTCAGCAAACTCTGGGAGATAGTGGAGGACAGAGCAGCCTGGCATGCTGCAGTCCATTGGATCGCAAAGAGTCAGACATGACTGTGACTGAACTTTCTGTTATTCCCTTAACTACTCATTGTGGACCTATAGTTTTGACAGTTTTGTCCTTTAAATTTCCAACTAGCCCTCATATGTGGTTGATCTACTTTCTCTATTGTATGGTTTCCCTTATCAGTTAGATTTTTTCTTTCATAATTTACATATTTCTAATTGGTATATTTTATTTTCTTCTCAGATAAGTTTCCTTAACATTTTTGTAAGGTTGGTTCAGTGATGCTAAATTCTTCTTTCTTTTGCTTATCTGTAAAACTATCTCTTTTTCTACCCAGATGATATCTTTGTAGAATAGAGGATCCCTAAATGTAGATTTTTGTTTTCCTTTTATTATTGTTATTATATTATGCTGCTCCCTTCTGGCATGCAATGTATCTACTAAAAAGTCAGCTGACTGTTTAGTGTTTCCCTTGTTTGTACCTAGCTGCTTTTCCATTACTGCTCATTAAGATTGTTTCTTTAATTTGTGCCATTCTAAGTATAATGTCTCCTGGTAGAGAACTCTTTCACTTCATCTAGTTTGGGACTCTGTGATTCCTAGAAATGGTAAACGCTGTTTACTTCCTCAGCTTTGGGGAATATTCAGAGATTATTTCTTCAAATAATGTCTATATCACTCTCTTTCTGCCCCCTGAGACCTATGTAATTTGAATATGAGCACTCAATGTTGACAGAGGTCTCTTAAGTCATTCTTAATATTTCAAATAATTTTTTTTTATCTTTTCTGTTCTGCTTTAATTATCTCCACTCTTCTGGTTCACAGATCCATTTATGTCTATCTCCTTACTTATCATTGATTCATTTTAGTTTTTTTTTTTTTTTTTTCATTTTGCTTTTTAAATTTCAGTTGCTATATACTTCCACTGTTTGGTCCTACTTTGTACTTTCTAAGTCTTTGTTAATCTTCTCAGTGTATACACTGATACTTCTTCCAAGTTCATTGATCATCTTTATGATCATTACCTTAAATCCTTGATAAGTTGGATTGCTTATCTCTATCTCACTTAGTTCTTCTGGGCTTTTATCTTGTTAAATCATTTGGAATTTATTTATCTGTCTCCTCATTTTAACTAACCCTCAATTTACATATTGAGTATACTGGATATATTTCCCATCTTGAGAGCTGGCCTTTTATAGAAGATATCCTTTGGGGACTAGCAACAACTCCCCTCCTGTGAGCAAAGTTACATCTTCAAGTGATGCCCCTTATGTGAGTTGTATGGGCCCTTCTTTTGTGGTGTGATTGTCTACTGCAGGCATGCTCATACCCCTGGCACAGTTTTCTACTAGATATAACGTGACTGTCCAAGGGGCGGGGTATTCTTGGGGCTGGTGCTGGCACACTGGTAAATGGGGCTGTATTCCAGGGATGCTGGCTGTGGAGCCTTGAGGGTCCAAGCGCTTATGTGAGCTTGTTGGTTTTTAGGACCAGGCTCTAGTGCAACTTGCTACAGGGCCTTTGAGATTCAGAGCTAATGTGCTGGCCTGCTGATAGGCACTAATAGCCTAAAGAGAAGACTCCAAACTGCTTACTGTATTCACCAGTATTCTCAAGGCAGAATGATATCACCAAAAGGGCTTCTGTCAATGTCAGTGTTCCCATCTGGAGTACAAGTTGCCTCCTCTCTTTCTAGGAAGCTATCTAAGATCAGAGAGTAAGTCTGACTGAGCCTTTTTAAAATTATTGCCTTTGTGATGGAATTATGAGGATAAATCTCTTTACAAAAAAGGTCTCCATTTCCTATAGCTCTTCTATACACAAATTCTATTGGCCTTCTAAATGAGACCTTCTGAATGCTTGTCTTCCCCATATAGGAGCTCAAATGTGGGAGCCTGATGTGGGGCTTGGACTCCTCATCCTTAGGGAAAACCTCTGCAATCGTGATAGCCCTCTCATTTGTCAGTTGCCTTCCAGCAGGTGTGAGTCTTTACAGATCCTCTTCCCTGCATATACATCTTGCTTTAGCTTTTCCTTTATATACACAATTGTGGAAAATCTTTTCCTGATAATCTTCAGATTGTTCTTATAGAGAGTATCTCTGTAATTAGTTGCAATCCTGTGCTAATGGGAAGAAGTTAATTCAGGGTCTTCTTATCCTGGTCTGGTTACAGTCCCCTCCAATGCCTCATCTTGTCTTGGCTCAGCCAGGTATTCCTGTTATAGTTTATAAAGAGTTTTACCTTACAAAGAAAAAAGCAGATAAACAACTTCAGCACAAGATTTATGGCCTGTAAATACTTCATCAGAAGTCAATTGGGAATGAGAAAATGCAGTATGAGGTGTATTTAAAACTTTACCTCACAACATTATAAAGTAATTAGCATCAAATTAAAATAAAATAATATAAAAACACTTTTCCTAAGTATAATTGTTATTAATAGAAATTGATTACTTTTTTTTTCTGTTTCTAAATGTTTTCTTAATTTGGAGCAATTATTAAGGAGATTGAGAAAGAGTTCCTCAGTGATCAATGCAAAGAAATAGAAGAAAACAATAGAATGAAATGACTAGGGATCTCTTTAAGAAAATTAGAGATACCAACAGAACATTTCATGTAAAAATGGGCACAATACGTACAGAAATGGTATAGGCTTAACATAAGCAGAAGATATTAAGAAAAAGTGACAAGATATATAGGAGAACTATACAAAAAAAAAAAAAATCTTGATCAAGATAACCACAGTGGTGTGATAACTCACCTAGAGTCATACAACCTGAAGTCCAAAGTGAAGTGGGCCTTAGGAAGTATCACTATGAACAAAGCTAGGAAAGGTGATGGGATTCCAGCTATACTATTTCAAGTTCTAAAAGATGATGCTGTTAAAGTGCTGCACTCAATATGCTAGCAAGTTTGGAAAACTCAGCAGTGGACACAGGACTGGAAAAGGTCAGTTTTCATTTGAATCCTAAGGAAAGGCAATGCCAAAGAATGTTCATACTACAGCACAATTGCACTTATCTCACATGCTAACAAAGTAATGCTCAAAATTCTCCGAGTAAGGCTTCAACAGTACATGAATTGAGAATTTCCGGGTGTTCAAGTTGGATTTATAAAAGTCGCAGGAACAAGAGTTCAAACTACCAAGATCCATCAGATCATGGAAAAAACAAAAGAATTCTAGGAAAACAAACAAACAAAAACAAAATGAAAAAATATATATATTTCTTCATCATTGACTATATATATATATATATATACAGCCTTTGACTGTATGGATCACAACAAACGAAAATACTTAAAGAGATGAAAATACCAGACCACTTGACCTGCCTCCTGAGAGATCTGTATGCATCTCAAGAATCAACGCTAAAAATCAGACATGGAACAATGGACTGGTTCCAAATTTGGAAAGCAGTTCATCAACGGTGTATATTGTCACTCTGCTTATTCAACTTGTATGCATAGTTCATCATGTGAAATGTGGGGCTGGATGAAGCACAAGCCAGAATCAAGATTGATGGGAGAAATAATAAGAACCTCAGATATGCAGATGACACCACCCTTACAGCAGAAAGTGAAAAGGAACTGAGAGGCCTCTTGATGAATGTAAAAGAGGAGAGTGAAAAAGCTGGCTTAGAACTTTACATTCAAAAACTAAGATCGTGGTGTTCAGTCCCATCACTTCATGGCAAATAGATGGAGAAACAATGGAAACAGTGACAGACTTTGTTTTCTTGGGCTCCAAAATCATGCAGGTGATGACTGGAACCATGAAATGAAAAGACACTTGCTCCTTGGAAGAAAAGGTATGACCAACCTAGACAGCATATTAAAAAGCAGAGAGATTAATTTGTCAACAAAAGTCTATCTAGTCAAAGCTTTGATTTTTCTAGCAGTCGTGTATAGGTGTGATAGTTGGACTATAAAGCGTCGAAGAATTGATGCTTTTGAACTGTGGTGTTGGAGAAAACTCTTGAGAGTCCCTTGGACTGCAAGATCAAACCAGTCAATTCTAAAGGAAACCAGTCCTGAATATTCATTAGAAGGACTTATGCTGAAGCTAAAGCTTCAATACTTTGGCCACCTGATGCGAAGAGCTGACTCACTGGAAAACACCCTGATGCTGGGAAAGACTGAAGGCAGGAGGAAAAGGGGACGATAGAGGATGGTATGGTTGTACTGTATCACTGACTCAATAGACTTGAGTTTGAACAAGCTCCAGGTGTTGGTGATGAACAGGGAAGGCTGGTTTACTGCATTCCATGGGGTTACAAAAAGTTGGATGTGACTGAGCAACTGAACTGAACTGAACGGAAAATACAGTAAAATCCACTGCAGTATTACAAGAGTTCAAAAATTAATCTCATTATGTGTAAGTTAACATTGTTAAATGGATATTGGAATGATTGGGGTGAATTCCCTGTAAACACACACACACACACAAATCATCACATTTTTAAATATTATATTTCAAGGTGTATTATGCAGTTATACAGACTGGGAAAATGAATACAACTTTGCTAAACTAAAATAGATGATGATGACTACTTTCTATTTAATTTATACCTGAGAAGCTGTTATGGAGACTTTCAACAAGGTGGAAAAGTAAAACGTGGAGATCCTTTCCTCTCCACAAATACATCAAAAGTAATCTGCACGTGGAACACTTTCTGAACTCTGGAAGATCTCAGACTTCCAAAAGGCAAGCTAATCTCCACAGAATGAGGTAAGGCAAAAGATATTTAAAAAAGAAAGAGAAAGAGAGAGAGAGAAAGACAAAGGAATTGGAACGGGGTCCTGTTCCTTAGGGAGGGAGCTATGCAGAAGAAACGGTTTCTGCTTACTTGAGAGTCTATCATGGTTGAGGATAGGGGCAGCATTGGAACTTAGAAAAGAATGCAGCTACAGGTACTCAAAAGGTAAAATGGAAAGAATTCACCACAGAAATCAGTGACAGCATTTCCCAGTCTGAAACGTTTGTCTGCATGCTTGCTACAGTGAGTAGGGGCTGGGAGCTGAGGCTCAGGCTTCTGAAGCTGGACCACAGGGAAAGCTCTAAGATTGTTTGTCATGAAGACACTCTGAGAGGCCTAGTGTGATGCTCCTGAGGGAGTCTGAGGAAAATCCATAAATAAGTGGAATGATAACCTTCCAGGCTGGCGAAAAGAGACTCCAAATATAGTACATTAAACAAAATGAAAAGACCAAGAAACATGCAGCAGATGAAAGCACATGATAAACAAAAGCACAAGACCAAACAAATGAAGAGGAAATAATAATCTATTTGACAAAGATAGCTTCAGATTGTGCATAGTTCAAACTCTGCAAAATTTCGCTCATTTCATATGCTAGCAAAGTAATGCTCAAAATCTTTCAAGCTAGACCTCAACAGTATGTGAACCAAGAACTTCCAGATGTACAACCTGGGTTTATAAAAGGCAGAGGAACCAGAGATAAAAATTGCCAACATCTGTTGAATCATAGAGAAAGACAAGAGAATGCCAGGGGAAAAAAAAAAAAAAAGCATCAGCATCTGCTTCACTGACTACCCAAAAGCCTTTCACTGTGTAGATCACCATAAAACTGTGGATAATTCTTAGAGAGATGGGGACACCAGACTACATTACTTGCTTTGTATAAAACCTATATGCAGGTAAGAAAGCAACAGTTTGAACTGGGCATGGAAGAGTAGACTGGTTTAAAATTGGGAAAAGAGTATGTCAAGGCTGTATATTTTTACCCTGCTTATTTAACTTCTATTTAGAATACTTCATTTGAAATACCAGGCTGGATGAATCACAGGCTGGAATCAAGATTGCCAGAAAAAATATCAATAACATCAGACAGGCAGATGATATCACCCTTATGGCAGAAAGTGAAGAGGAACTAAACAGAATCTTTATGAAGATGAAAGAAGAGAGAGAAAAAGCTGGCTTAAAACTTAGCATTCAAAAAACAAAGATCATGGCATCCAGTCCCATCACTTCATGGCAAATATATGGGGAAACAATGGGGACAGTGACAGACTTTATTTTCTTGGGTTCCAAAATAAATGCAGATGGTGACTGCAGCCCATAAATGAAAATAACCTTTCTCTTTAAGCCATGAAATTAAAATAACCTTTCTCTTTCAAAGGAAAACTATGACCAAACTAGACAGCATATTAAAAAGTAGAGACATTTGCCTAAAAACATCCATATAATCAAAACTATGGTTTTACCCATAGTCACGTACAAATATAAAAGCTGAACAATAAAAAAGGCTGAGCTCCAAAGAATTGATACCTTCAAACTATAGCACTGGAGAAGAGTCTAGAGAGTTGCTTGGACAGCAAGGAGATCAGACCAGTCAATCCTAAAGGAAATCAATCCTGAGTATTAATTGGAAGGACTGATGCTAAAGCTGAGGCTCCAATATTTTGGCCACCTGATGTGAAGAGCTAACTCATTGGAAAACACTCTGATACTAAGAAAGACTGAAGGGAGAGGGAAAAAGGAATAACAGATGACAAGATGGTTGCATGGCGTCACCAGTTCAATGGACATAAATTTGAGTAAGCTCCTTGAGATGGGGAAGGACAAGGAAGACTGGAGTACTGAAGTCCATGGGATCACAAACAGTCAGACATCACTGAGGGAATGAAAAACACCAACATTTTAAAAAGAATTCAGAGTAATGATAGTGAAGATGTTTCAAAATCTCAACAGTATAATTGAGGGCCCAGATAAGTAGAAGAGAGGCATGAACTGAGAAGATAAAGGAAATGTTGAACACGGGCCTAGAAGAAATAAAGAATAGAGTAATTTGAAAAGAAGTATGTTAAGATTCTATATTGTCTGGGCTGGATGAAGCACTAGGGAGAATCAAGATTGCTGGGAGAAATATCAATATCAAATATGCAGATGACACCACCCTTATGGCAGAAAGTGAAGAACTAAAGAGCCTCTTGATGAAGGTAAAAGAGGAGAGTGAAAAAGCTGGCTTAAAACTTAACATTCAGAAAACTAAGATCACAGCATCTGGCCCCATCACTTCATGGAGAACAGAAGGGGAAGCAATGGAAACAGTGACACACTTTATTTGGGAGGTGGGAGGTCACTGCAGATGGTGACTTCAACCATGAAATTAAAAGATGCTTGCTTCTTGGAAGAAAAGCTATGACCAACCTAGACAGCATATTAAAAAGCAGAGACATTACTTTGCCAACAAAGGTCCAACTAGTCAAGGCTATGATTTTTCTAATAGTCATATAAAGATGTGAGAGTTGGATTATAAAGAAAGTTGAGCACTGAAGAATTGATGCTTTTGAACTATGGTGTTGGAGAAGACTCTTGAGAGCCCCTTGGACTGCAAGGGGATCTAACCAGTCCATCCTAAAGGAAATCCATCCTGAATATTAATTGGAAAGATTGATAAAGCTGATGCTCCAATACTTTGGCCACCTGATGAAAAGAACTGACTCATTGGAAAAGACCTTGATGATGGGAAAGACTGAGGACTGGAGGAGAAGTGGATGACAGAGGATGAGGTGGGTGGATACCATCACTGACGTGATGGACATGTGTTTGAGTTGGCTTTGGGAATTGGTGATGGATAGGGAGGCCTGGTGTGCTGCAGTCCACAGGGTCACAGAGAATTGGACACAACTGAGTGACTGAACCAAACTAAAATGATGAATATCACACTATCTGAATTAAACAAAAAATACTAAGAGGAAAAAAATGCTAGATGAACTGAAGCAGAACTGATAAGTGAGCTGGAAGATAGACTGATGGAAATAATTGATGCAGAAGAGAATAAGAGAAAAAAAAAGATTGAAAAGGAATGAGGAAAATCTCAGATATGTCTGAGGCAGCATTAAGCACACCAACTTTCAAATGATAAAGATCAAAGAAGACAAAGAGAAAATGAAAGGGTATGAGAAAATATTAAGAAGATTACAGTCAAAAGCTTCTTGAACATGGGAAAAGAAATAGATATCCAAGTCCAGTCAGCTCAGAGTCCCAAAAAGGTAAAGAGAAACATTTCACGAATAAAACTAAAGAAAGTTAAACACAAAGAAAAAAAAAGTTAAAATCATAAAGGGAAAAAGAACAAATAACATATAAGAGGAGCCCCATAAGGCTATGTTCAACATAAACTCCACAAGTCATGATAAACTGGAAGGATATACTTAAATTAATTGGTGGTTGGGGGAGGGGCAGAGTTGGAACCAATATTTCTCCACCAAGGAAGAATTTCACTCAGATTTGACACAGACATAAGAAATATTCATGTATGTGTGCTAAGTCGCTTCAGTTATGTATGACTCTTTGTGACCATATGCACTATAGCCTGCCAGGATCCTCTGTCCATGGGATTTCCCAGTCAAGAATACTGGAGTGGGTTGCTATGCCCTCCTCTGTGGGATCTTCCCAACCCAGGGATTGAACCCATGTCTCTTCCATCTCCTGCGTTGGGGGCAGCTCCCCTTACCACTAGCATTCCATGGAAAATCCTTTCAGATAAGCAAAATTAAGAAAATTTACCACCACAAAACGAGGTTCACAACAGATGCTAAAGAAACTTTTCTAGAAGAGAAATACAAGAGAAAAAGCAGACCTACAAAAACAAAGGAATAAAATAATTGGTGATAGGAAAATATACACCAATAATTACTGTAAATGGATCTAATGATGTGACCAAAAGATGCAGACTGGCAGAATGGATATGAAAAATAGACCCCAATAGTTGATGTCTACAAGAGACCCAATCCAGATCTAAGGACAAATACAGCCTGAGAGTGAGGCAATGTAAAAAGTTATTTCACACAAAAGGAAAACAACAGTGAGAGTGACTATACTTATATCAGATAAAATAAATTTTAAACTGAAAACCATTATGAGACAAGGAAGGACACTACAAATGGCTGTGGGGTTAATTCATAAAGAAGATATAACAATTATTAATATTTATGCACCCAACATAGGAACAACCTAAATACATAAAGGCAAATGGTAACAACCATAAAAGTGAAAATTGACAGAAACAAAATAATAGTGGAGGAATTTAGCACCCCTCTCAAAACAATATAAAGATCAACCAGACAGAAAATTAATACAAAAACACAAACACTAAATGACACTTTGGATCATATGAACATGGGTGATATTTACAGAACATTTCACCCGAAAATAGTAGAATACATGTTTTTCTCAAGTGTACACATAGCATTCTCCTGGATAGATCATGTCATTAAGTCACAAATCAAGCTTTGGTAAATTTAAAAAAAAAAAAAAAAAAAAGATGTGAAATTGTATCAAGCATTTTTTTTTTTTTGCCAAAACACTATAAAATTAGACATTAACATAGGAAGACACTTAAAAAATAAATAAAAGCATATGGAGGTTAAACAATACTTTTCTGAATAACCAAGAGGTCCCTGAATAAATCAAAAATGAAGTAAAAATACCTTGAAACAAATGACAATGAAAATATGAGTACTCAAAACTTTTGGGATGCAGAACGCAGTGCTAGGAAGGACATTTATAGCAAAACAAATTTACCCCAAGACATGATAAAAGCATCAAATAAATAGCCTAACCTTTTCTCCTTGAAAAGAAGTAGAACAGTGACAGCAACAAAAACAAAATAAAGTTAGTCAAAGGAAAGAAAGAATGAAGATCAGAGCAGAGATAAATAAAAAAATAAATGGAGACAACATAACTATCAATAAAAATGTTGGCAGGTTCTGTAAGAATATAAACAGAATTGTTAAATCATTAGATAGGCACATAAAATGGGGGGTCATAAATCAATAACATTAGAAATGAAAAAGGAGAAGTTACAAAAGACACTGTAGAAGCACATAAAATCATGAGAGACTACTATGAGCAACTCTATGCCAATAAAACAGGCAACCTGAAAGAAATGGACACCATCTTAGAAAATCATAGCCTTCCGAGATTGAATCAAAAAGAAATAGAAAATACGAGCAAAAAATTGCATCTTTCCTAGAGATTCCAGTTTCTTCCAAATGAACTGCACTTAGCTGATTCAGGAGGTGATGTTTATAAAGCAACAGAGATTGATACCTGAGTTTTCATTAGTTCACCAGTCTCCTCAGTCCATGGGATTTTCAAGGCAAGAATACTGGAACGAGGTTGCCACTTCTTACTCATGGGGACCTTCCTGAATTGGGGATCAAACCTGCGTCTCTTGTGTCTCCTGTATTGGCAGGCAGATTCTTTACCACCATGCTACCTGGGAAGCCCCGATAATCCATTAATTCATATCAGATGCCTTCATCTCTTCATTGTTGGTTCTGGTACTGTGGGGGAAAGCAAAGGATTCAACAGAGATGCAAGATGTAGGTCTAGTAAAGAGGAGGCTCCTCAATTTCCCTGAGATTCTTCACTGTCCTCTCCAGCATCATCAAAAGACTAACCTTTAAAACAAGGAAATGCTCTAGCTCAGAGCAAGAAAGATGGCCAACTCCAAACTCCGTAAATGCTCTGGGCAACTTTCTATCCATATACGAAGACCACCAGGATTCATCACCCAGAAAATAATCTTATAGACATCATTCAAACACACAAAGTTTTGGACTCTCTCTTTTCATTTCATAAAATGTGCTTAATGCTTATTTAATGGCATGGCTAAAAAACACTTCAATTTGGCACCCAAATTGAGAACTCTGAATATACCATGTAATTTTCTTACAGATTTAAATGTTTCTTTTCTCTTACTTGTAAAAAAACATGAATGCAAAAAAAAAAAAAAAACTGAAATGGGAAAAATACGCATTCAATAAAAAAGAAAGAAAAAAAGAAAGAAAGAAAATATGAGCAGATGAACTACAAAAGTGAGATCGAAGCTGTGATTTAGAAAAAAAAAATCTTTCAACAAGCAAATTTCCAGGGCCAGATGGCTTCACAGTCAAAAGTCTGTTGAATGTCTAGGGAAGAGTTAACACCTATATTGCTCAAACTCTTCTAGAAAATTGGAGAGGGAGGAAAACTCCCAAACTTATTCTATGAGATTGTGATCACCCTGATACCAAAACGAGACTAAGATACAAAATAAAATAAATTTGGCCAATATTACTGATGAAAATAGATGTAAAAATCTTCAACAGAAATCTAACAAGCAGAATTCAACAATACAGTAGAAGGATCATTCACTTTAATCAAGTGGGGTTTATCCCAGAAGTGCAAGAACAGTTCAATATACATAAATCAATCATATTTAAAAACTGAGAGTTGGAAAACAATATGATCATCTCAATTGATTCAGAGAAAGCTTTTGACAAAATTCCCCTTCCATCTATGATTTTAAAATATCCAAAAAGGAGACATAGAAGGAACTTACTCCAACATAATAAAGGCCAACATGACAAACCCACCACAAACAGTATTTTCAAAGTTGAAAAATATAAATCATTTCTTATAAGATAAGAAATAAGATAATGATGTCCACACTTGCTACTATTATTTGATATAGTTTTGAAAGTCCTAGTCATGGCAATCAAAGAAGAAAAATAAATAAATGGAATCCAGATTGGAAAAAAAATAAAACTCAGTAGTTTGCAGATGACTTGATATTATACGTGTGTGTGTGTATTTGTGTGTGTGTGTGTGTTTGGTTGCTAAGTCATGTCCAACACTTTGTGACCACATGGACTAGAGCACTCCAGGGTGCTCTGTTTTTCACTGGCTCCTGGAATTTGTTCAAATTAATTCTCATTGAGTATTGATACTATATAGTTATCACATCCTCTGCTTCTCCCTTATTTTGCTTTCAGTTTTTTCCAGCATCAGGTACTTTTCCAATGAGTCAGCTCTTCATATCAAGTCACCAAAGTATTGGAACTTCAGTTTCAGCATGAGTCCTTTCACACAAGATTCAGGATTGATTTCCTTTAAAATTGACTTGTTTGATCTTCTTGCTCTCCAAGAGACTCTCAGGCATCTTCTCCAGCACCACAATTTAAAACCATCAATTCTTCAGCACTTAGTCTTCTTTATGGTCTAACTCTCGCATCCATACATGACTAATGGAAAAACCACAGGCTATACAGAGCTTTGTCAGCAAAATGATGCCTCTGCTTTTTAATATGCTGTCTAGGTTTGTTATAGTTTTCCTTTCATGGAGCAAGTATCTTTTAATTTCTGGGCTTAAGTCACAATACACAGTGATTTCAGAACCCAAGAAATAAAATGTGTCATTGTTTATATTTTTCTCCTTCACTTTGCTATGAAGTGATAAGACTGAATGCCATGACCTTAGTTGTTTGAATATTAAACATCTCAACATTCTTGATTTACATACTGCTGAAACCTAGGTTGAAAAGTTTTAAGCATGAACTTACTGAATGTGCAATGAGTGAAATTGTATGGTAGTTTGAAAATATTTGGCATTACCTTTCTTTGAGTTTGGAAAAAAGAAAAAGAAAAAGACCTGTTCCAATCCTGTGACCATTGCTGAATTTTCCAAATTTCCTGACATTGAGTGCAGCACTTTAACAGGATTATTTTTTAGGATTTGAATTAGCTCAGTTGGAATTCTGTCAGCTCCACTAGCTTTGTTCATAGCAATGCTCCTAAGGCCACTTAACTTCACATTCTAGGACGTCTGATACTAGGTGAGTGACCATATTGTTGTTGTTATCTGGGTAATTAAGACATTTATTGTATAGTCCTTTTATTTCTGCCACCTCTTCTTAATCTCTTTTGCTTCTGTGAAGTCCTTACCATTTCTGTCCTTAATTGTGTTCATCCTTGCAGAAATGTTCCTTTGATATATCCAGTTTTCTAGAATACAACTCTAGTCTTCTCCATTCTATTGGTATCATCTATTTCTTTGCATTCTTCTTTTAAGACCTTCTTTTTTCTACCTGCTGTAATTCTCTGAAATTCTTCATTCAGTTGATTATATCTTTCCCTTTCTTCCATGCTTTTACTTCTCTTGTTTTCCCAGCTGTCAGGGAATGTTTAATAGGAGGTTCCTACATGCTGTTTTTCATAAGTACTCTGTTTCTTATCAGTTTCTGTTGCCAGAAACTAGTGGAATGACATGCTGCTCCCAGGACTGAGGTCATAAGATAAGATAGACTTGAATCTCCTTCAGTAAACATTCTCCTTATGATGAAACTGCTTAGCCTCTGTCTTCTTCCTTGAGATATGGATTGTCTCCTGACCTTGTGACCATTATCAATCCCTTGTTCCCTTGGTAAGGGTTGCTCTACGTTTGGTTTTATTCTTCTTCTTATTTTTTAAATTTATTTATTTTAATTGGAGGTTAATTACTTTACAATATTGTATTGGTTTTGCCATACATCAACATGAATCTGCCACAGGTATACACGTGTTCCCCATCCTGAACACCCCTCCCTCCTCTCTCCCCGTACCATCTCTCTAGGTCATCTCAATGCACCAGCCCCAAGCATCCAGTATCATGCATTGAACCTGGACTTGCAATTCATTTCATATATGAGATTATACATGTTTCAATGTCATTCTCCCAAATCATCCAACCCTTGCCCTCTCCCACAGAGTGCAAAAGACTGTTTTATACATCTGTGTCTCTTTTGCTATCTCACATACAGGGTTATCAGTACAATCTTTCTGATCTTTATCACTGTCAAAAGAAATTTCTTGTACAATATATATACTCACAGAAAGATCATTAAAACACATTTGCTCCATCAGAGCTTGGGTCCTCGTGTCTTTCTTTCTCTCTATCTCTCTTTATCTCTTTCAATTTCTTATTGTCAACTCTGGACCACCAGGTTCTGGTCCATTAAAGGATCCCAACACTCAGCTATTTTTAAAGCCTCCTAAGACAAGCACCTTTCTGTCTTGCATTTCTTTTCTTTGACATAATTTTGATCACTGCCTCCTGTACAGTGACAGGAACCTCTGTTCATAGTTCTTCAGGCATACTGTCTAAAGAAATAATTCTTTGAATCTATTCATCACTTCCACTGTATAATCTTAAAGGGTTTGATTTAGATCATATCTGAATGGCCTAGTAGTTTTCTCTACTTTCTTCAACTCTGAACTTTGCAATTTTAAGCTCATGACCTGAGCCACAGCCAGTTTCTTTTTTTTTTTTTTTGCTGAATATATATAACTTGCCCATTTTTGGTGGCAAAGAATATAATCAATATGGTTTTGGTATTGGTCTTATGGTGATGTCTTTGTGTAGTGTCATCTCTTGTGTTGTTGAAAAATAGTGTTTTCAATGATGAGCCTGTTCTCTTGACAATACTGTTAACGTTTGTCCTGTTTCATTTTGTATGGCTAAGGCCAAACTTGCCTTTACTCCAGGTATCTTTTGACTTCCTACATTTGCATTCCAATCCTAAATGATTAAAAGGACTTTTCTTTTTGGTGTTAGTTCTAGAAGGTCTTGTAGTTCTTAATAGAATCAGTGAACTTCAGCTTCTTCAACATTAGTTATTGGGGGCATAGACTTAAACTACTGTGATGTTGAACCGTTTGCCTTAGAAATGACTCAAGATCATTCTACCATTTTTTAGATTGCATTCAGGTACTACTTTCTGTACTCTTTTGATAAATATGTGCTGCTTCATTTCTTATAAGGGATCCTCTCCCACATAATGGTCATCTGAAGTAAATTCATCCATTCCTGTCCATTTTAGTTCATTGATTCCCAAGGGGTTGACATTCACTCCTCCCATCTCTTGTTTGATTTCATCTGATTTTCCTTGATTTATGGACCTAATATTCAATGTTCCTATGTAATAGTGTTCTTTATAACATTGGACTTTCCTTTAATCACCAGATATATCCACAACTGAGCACTATTTCTGCTTTGGCCCAACTGCTTCATGTTTTCTGGACCTATTAGTATTTGCCCTCTGCTCTTCCCCAGTAGCTTATTGTACACCTCACTACCTGTGAGGCTCAATTTCTGGTGTTATATTGTTTTGGCTTTTTCATACTATTCATGGAATTCCCATGGCAATGGGAATGGTTTGCCATTTCTTCCTCCAGTGGACCACCTTTTGTCAGAACTCTTTAGTATGACCCATTCATCTTGGATGACTCCACATAGGATGGCTCATAGTGATTTTATACATAGAAAACCTTTAAAATGCCATGATAAAAGTGCTAGAGCAAATCAATGAATATAGTAAAGTGGCAGAATTTAAAATTAATATACAAAAATCCATTATGTCCTTACATGCTAACAGTGAAAATTCACAGAGAAAATTAAGAAAACAATGCCAATCACCATTACAACAAAACATAATAAAGTACCTAAGAATGAACTTACTTAAGGAGAAAAAAGACCAGTATGCAGAAAAGTATGACACCTGTTAAAGAAATCAAAGATGACACTAACAGAGAAAGAGATATACTATGTTCTTAGATTAGAAGAGTCAATGTTTTGAAAATGACCATATTATCCAAAGCCATTTACCAATTCAAATGCAATTCCTATTAAACTATCAATGGTATTTTTCACAGAACTAGAACAAAAAAATTCATGATTTGTATGAAAACACAAAAGATCCCATATATCGAAAGATATTTTGAGAAAGAAAAATGGAGCTACAGAAATCAACTTCCCTGACTTCAGGTTACTGTAAAACAACAGCCATCAAAACAGTATGGTTCTGGCACAGAAATAGACATATAGGCCAACTGAACAGAATATAGCCCAGAAATATACACAGGCACCTATGATCACCTTATCTCTAACAAAGAATGCAAAAATATACAACAGAGAAAAAAGAGGCTTTTTATTAAATGGTTTAGTGGGAACTGAAAAACTATATGTAAAAGTA
This sequence comes from Nanger dama, assembly GCA_917880005.1. Taxonomy (NCBI): domain Eukaryota; kingdom Metazoa; phylum Chordata; class Mammalia; order Artiodactyla; family Bovidae; genus Nanger; species Nanger dama. Next base: position 2,698,813 of record CAKJTW010000045.1, read on the forward strand.
TGAAATTAGAACGCTTTTTAACACAATATAAAAAGAAACTCATAATGGATTAAAGACCTAAATTTAAGGCCAGAAATTATAAAGCACCTAGAGGAAAACTTAGTACAGTGTTTCACATAAATCACAGAAAGTTCCTCTTTGACTGACCTCCTAGTGTAAGGGAAATTAAAACAAAATTGAGCAAATGGGACTTAATTAAACTTAAAAAGAATTTGCATAACAAAGAAACTATAAAGATGTTTAAAAGCTCACCTCAGAATGGGAGACAATAATGACAAATGAGATAACTGACAAATGATTAATCTTCAAAGTACATAAACATATAACTCAATATCAAAAAAACAAGCAGCCAAATAAAAAAATTGACAGAAGCCCTAAAGAGACATTTCTCAGAATATACAGATGACAAATAGGCACATGGAAAGATATTCAACATTGCTCACTGTTCAGTTCAGTTCAGTTGTGTCCGACTCTTTGCGACCCCATGAATCACAGCGAACCAGGCCTCCCTGTTCATCACCAACTCCCGGAGTTCACGCAGACTCACGTCCATCGAGTCAGTGATACCATCCAGCCAACTAATCCTCTGTCATCCCCTTCTCCTCCTGCCCCCAATCCCTCCCAGCATCAGAATCTTTTCCAATGAGTCAACTCTTCTCATGAGATGGCCTAAGTACTGGAGTTTCAGCTTTAGCATCATTCCTTCCAAAAAAATCCCAGGGCTGATCTCCTTTAGAATGGACTGGTTGGATCTCCTTGCAGTCCAAGGGGCTCTCAAGAGTCTTCTCCAACACCACAGTTCAAAAGCATCAATTCTTTGGCATGCAGCCTTCTTCACATTCCAACTCTCACATCCATATATTACCACAGGAAGAACCGTAGCCTTGACTAAACGGACCTTAGTCGGTAAACTAATGTCTCTGCCTTTGAATATACTATCTAGGTTGGTCATAACTTTTCTTTCGAGAAGGAAGCGATTTTGAATTAATGGCTGCAATCATCATCTGCAGTGATTTTGGAGCCCCCAAAAGAAAGTCTGACACTTTTTCCACTGTTTCCCCATCTATTTCCCATGAAGTGATGGGACTGGATGCCATGGTCTTCATTTTCTGAATCTTGAGCTTTAAACCAACTTTTTTCACCCTCCTTTTTCACTTTCATCTAGAGGCTTTTAGTCCTCTTCACTTTCTGCCATAAGGGTGGTGTCATCTGCATATCTGAGGTTATTGATATTTCTCCCGACAATCTTGATCCCAGCTTGTATTTCTTCCAGCCCAGCGTTTCTCATGATGTACTCTGCATAGAAGTTAAATAAGCAGGATGAAAATATACAGCCTTGACGTACTCCTTTTCCTATTCGGAACCAGTCTGTTGTTCCGTGTCCAGGTCTAACTGCTGCTTCCTGACCTGCACACAGATTTCTCAGGAGGCAGGTGAGGTGATCTGGTATTCCCATGTCTCTCAAAATCTTCCGCAGTTTATTGTGATCCACACAGTCAAAGGATTTGGCATAGGCAATGAAGCAGAAATTGATGTTTTTCTGGAACTCTCTGGCTTTTTCCATGATCCAGCAGATGTTGGCAATTTGATCTCTGGTTCCTCTGCCTTTTCTAAAATCAGCTTGAACATCAGGAATTTCATGGTTCACATATTGCTGAAGCCTGGCTTGAGAATTTTGAGCATTACTTTACTAGCATGTGAGATGAGTGCAATTGTGCAGTAGTTTGAGCATTCTTTGGCATTGCTTTCCTTTGGGATTGGAATGAAAACTGACCTTTTCCAGTCTTGTGGCCACTGCTGAGTTTTCTAAATTTGCTGGCATATTGAGTGCAGCACTTTCAGAGCATCATCTTTCAGGATTTGAAACAACTCCACTGGAATTTCATCACCGCCATTAGCTTTGTTGGTGGTGATACTCTCTAAGGCCCACTTGACTTCACATTCCAGGATGTCTGGCTCTAGGTTAGTGATCACATCATCATGATTATCTGGGTTATGAAGATCTTTTTGTACAGTTCTTCCATGTATTGCCACCTCTTCTTAATATCTTCTGCTTCTGTTAGGTCCATACCATTTTTGTTCTTTATCGAGCCCATCTCTCCATGAAATGTTTCCTTGGTGTCTCTAATTTTCTTGAAGAGATCTCTAGTTTTTCCTATTCTGTTGCTTTCCTCTATTTCTTTCCATTGATCGCTGAAGAAGGCTTTCTTATCTCTTCTTGCTATTCTTTGGAACTCTGCATTCAGATGCTTATAACTTTCCTTTTCTCCTTTGCTTTTCAACTATCTTCTTTCCACAGCTATTTGTAAGGCCTCCCAGACAGCCATTTAGCTTTTTTGCATTTCTTTTCCATGGGAGTGGTCTTGATCCATGTCTCCTGTACAGTGTCATGAACCTCATTCCATAGTTCATCAGGCACTCTATCTATCAGATCTCAAATCCCTTATGATTATACAGTGGAACACTGTATAATCATAAGGGATTTGATTTAGGTCATACCTGAATGGTCTAGCGGTTTTCCCTACTTTCTTCAATTTCAGTCTGAATTTGGTAATAAGGAGTTCATGATCTGAGCCACAGTCAGCTTCTGGTCTTGTTTTTGTTGACTGTATAGAGCTTCTCCATCTTTGGCTGCAAAGAATATAATCAATCTGATTTCAGTGTTGACCATCTGGTGATGTCCATGTGTAGAGTCCTCTCTTGTGTTGTTGGAAGAGACTGCTGTGACCAATCCAACAGGAGGAATGGAGTAGCTATCATGGTCAACAAAAGTGTCCGAAATGCAGTACTTGGATGCAATCTCAAAGACGACAGAATGATCTCTGGTCATTTCCAAGGCAAACCATTCAATATCATGTGCATTTTCTTAGCAAAACTCTATTAGTCTTTGCCCTGCTTCATTCCTCATTCCAAGGCCAAATTTGTTTGTTACTTGTTACTTGTTACAGGTATTACTTGACTTCCTAACTTTTGCATTCCAGTTCCTTTAATGAAAAGGATACTTTTTTTGGGTGTTAGTTCTAAAATGTCTTGTAAGTCTTCATAGAACCATTTAACTTCAGGTTCTTCAGCATTACTGGTTGGAGTGTAGACTTGGATAACTGTGATATTGAATGGTTTGCCTTGGAAATGATCAGAGATCATTCTGTCGTCTTTGAGATTGCATCCAAGTCCTGCATTTCGGACACTTTTGTTGACCATGATAGCTACTCCATTCCTCCTGTTGGATTCCTACCTACAATAGTAGATATAATGGTCATCTGAGTTAAATTCACCCATTCCAGTCCATTTTAGTTCGCTGATTCCTATAAGGTCAACGTTCACTCTTGCCATCTCTTGTTTGACTAATTGCCTTGATTCATGGGCCTGACATCCAAGATCCCCATGCAATATTGCTCTTTACACCATTGGACCTTGCTTCTGTCACCAGTCACATCCACAACTGGGTATTGTTTCTGCTTTGTCTTCATCCCTTCATTCTTTCCGCAGTTATTTATCCACTGATCTCCAGTGGTGTGTTGGGCACCTACTGACCTGTGGGGTTCCTCTTTCAGTATCCTATCATTTTTCCTTTCATACTGTTCATGGGGTTCTCAAGGCAAGAATATTGAAGTGGTTTGCCATTCCCTTCTCCAGTGGACCACATTCTGTCAGACCTCTCCACCATGACCCATCCATCTTGGTTTGCCCCGTGGGCTTCGCTTGTTTTCACTGAATTAGACAAGGCTGTCGTCCTAGTGTGATTAGACTGACTAGTTTTCTGTGAGTATGGTTTGAGTGTGTCTGCCTTCTGATGTCCTCTTGCAACACCTACCATTTTACTTGGGTTTTCTTACCTTGGGCATGGGGTATCTCTTCACAGCTGCTCCAGCAAAGCACAGCCAGTGCTCCTTACCTTGGACAAGGGGTATCTCACTGTTAGAAAAATGCAAATTAAAACTACAATGAGGTATCACCTCACACCAATCATCAAAATGGCCATCATCAAAAAAGCTACAAGCAATAAATATTGAGGAGGATGTGGAGAAAAGGGAACACCACTGTCCTGATTGTGGGAATGTAAATTGACAGAGCTACTATGGAGAACAGAATGTAGACTTCTTAACAAACTAAGAATAAAACTTCAATATTAAACAAAAATCACACTACTGGACATAAATCCTGGGAAAACCACAATTCAAAAAGACACATGTTTCCCAGTGTTCATTGCAACACTATTTACAATGTCAGAATATGGAGGCAACCTAGATGCTCCTCAACAGATTAATTGATAAAGAAGTCATAGTACATATATATGGTGGAATATACTCAGCCATAAAAAGAAAGGTATTTGAGTCAGTTGTAGTGAGGGGGATGAAAGCCTTTTATACAGAGTAAAGTAAGTCAGAAAGAGAATAACAAATATATTAAAGCGTATACATGAAATCTAGAAAAACTGTACAGATTAACCTATTTACAGAGAAGAAATGGAGACACAGATGTATATAATGGACTTGTAGGTACAGTGGGAGAAGGAGAGGGTAGTGCAAATTGAGAAAGCAATATTGACATATATATATACATTATATATTATATATAATATATATATATATTATCATTGGTAAAATATATAACTAGCAGGAAACTGTTGTATAACACAGGGAGCCCAGTATAGCATTTGGAATGGCCTATAGGGGCAGAGGAACCAGAGATCAAATTGCCAACATCTGCTGGATCATTGAAAAAGCAAGAGAGTTTCAGAAAAACATTTATTTCTGCTTTATTGACTGTGCCAAAGCCTTTGACTGTGTGGATCACAATAATCTGTGGAAAATTCTGATAAACATGGGAATACCAGACCACCTAACCTGACTCGTGAGAAACCTGTATGCAGATCAGGAAGCAACAGTTAGAACTGAATATGGAACAACAGACTGGTTCCAAATAGGAAAAGGAGTACGTCAAGGCTGTATATTGTCACCCCACTTACCTAACTTCTATGCAGAGTACATCATGAGAAACGCTGGGCTGGAAGAAATACAAGCTGGGATCAAGATTGTTAGGAGAAATAGCAATAACCTCAGATATGCAGATGGCACCACCCTTATGGCAGAAAGTGAAGAGGAGCGAAAAAGCCTCTTGATGAAAGTGAAAAAGGAGAGTGGAAATGTTGGCTTAAAGTTCAACATTCAGAAAACAAAGATCATGGCATCCAGTCCCATCACTTCATGGGAAATAGATGGGGAAACAGTGGAAACAGTGTCAAACTTTATTTTGGTGGGCTCCAAAATCACTGCAGATGATGACTGCAGCCATGAAATTAAAAGACACTTACTCCTTGGAAGAAAAGTTATGATCAATTTAGATAGCATATTTAAAAGCAGAGACATTACTTTGCCGACTAAGGTCCATCTAGTCAAGGCTATGTTTTTTTTTTTAGTGGTCATGTATGGATGTGAGAGTTGGACTGTGAAGAAGGCTGAGCGCCGAAGAATTGATGCTTTTGAATTCTGGTGTTGGAGAAGACCCTTGAGACTCTCGGACTGCAATGAGATCCAACCAGTCCATTGTGAAGGAGATCACCCCTGGGATTTCTTTGGAAAGAATGATGCTAAAGCTGAAACTCCAGTACTTTGGCCACCTCATGCCAAGAGCTGACTCACTGGAAAAGACTGATGCTGGGAGGGATTGCGGGCAGAAGGAGAAGGGGACGACTGAGGATAAGATGGCTGGATGGCATCACGGACTCAATGGACTGTCTGAGTGAACTCCAGGAGATGGTGTTGGACAGGGAGCCCTGGCGTGCTGTGTTTCATGGGGTCGCAGAATCGACCTCAGTTCTACTGAGCAACTGAACTGAACTTGCAATATTGACTCCAGCTTGTGCTTCATCAACACAACATTTTGCATAGTATACTCTGCATATTAGTTAAATAAGCAGGGTGAAAATATACAGACTTAACATACTCTTTCCCCAATTTGAAGCAGTCTGTTTTTCCATGTCTGGTTCTGACTGTTGCTTCTTGACCTAAATACAGGTTTGTCAGAAGACAGGTAAGGTGATCTGGTATTTCCATCTCTTGTAGGTGAGTGATCACACCATTGTGGTTATTCAGATCATTAAGACTCCCCCCTACAGTTCTGCTGTGTATTCTTGACATCTCTTCTTAATATTTTCTGTTTCTGTAAGGTTCATACTATTTCTGTACTTTGTTGTGCCCATCGTTGCATGCAATGTTCTTTTAGTATCTCTAATTTTCTTGAAGAGATCTCTAGTCTTTCCCATTCTATTGTTTTCCCGTAATTATTTTCATTGTTCACGTCTCATCTCTTTGCTCTTCTTTGAAATTCTGCATTCAGATGGGTACACTTTTCCTTTGCTCCTTTGCCTTTTGCTTCCCTTCTTTTCTCAACTATTTGTAAGACTACTTCAGAAAACCATCTTGCCTGGTTGCATTTCTTTCTCATGGGGATGGTTTTGGTCACCTCCTTCATTATAATAACTAGCCTCTACCCATGTTTCTTCAGGCACTCTCTCTAACATATCTAAAACTCGGAATCTATATGTCACTCTCACGATGTAGGGAACAAAGTATAAGGGAGGCTGGGAAGACTTTTGCAAGCAAGGTTCCCGGTCAGGGCTGAATATTCTTGCAAACGAGATCTTCAGCCAAGAATCCTTCAACGCCGTGGGAAAAGAACATTTCTTGCATACAAGGATGTTTCTCTGATTCTTCAAAAGGAACAGACCCAGGGTCAAAATGGATTCTAAGTTGATAAGGAGGTTCCCCAAAACAAAGTCTTAGCTGCAGTAAATAAGTTAAGGTAAAGGTTATCTCGCCCCACACCTGTGCATTGTATAGTCACTGAATCATAGTGTTTGGCAACTTGCCCTGTAGATTGTTGTGCAAAAGATATAAAATAAGGCAGCTGCAAGAAGCAGTGGAATAAGAATAAAGAAAAAGATTCAAACCACTAGGCCGTGTTGGTGTTTCATTCCATCGCTAGCACACAGTATAATTATAAGGAATTTTATTGAAGTCATAACTGAATGACCTAGTGTTTTTCCCTAATTTCTTCAGTTTATGTCTAATTTGACAAAAAAGATCTCATGATCTGAGCCACGGTCAATTCTCAGTCTTGTTTATCCTGACTTGTATAGAGTTTCTCCAACTTTGAATCCAAAGAATGCAATCAATCTGATGTCTGTATTAACTGTCTGGTGACGTCCATGTTGAGTCATCTCTTGTTTTGTTATAAGAGGATGTTTGCTATGACCAAACACCCTCTTAGCAAAACTCTGTTAGACTTTGCCCTCATTCATTTTGTACTCAAAGGCCAAACTAGCCTGTTTTTCCATTCCAGTTCCCTATGATGAAAAAGGCATTTTTTTAAAGTATTAGTTCTACAAGGTCTTGTAGATTTTCATAGAAACATTCAACTTCTTTGGCATTAGTAGTTGGGGAATAGACTTGAATTTCTGTGATGTTGAATGGTTTGCCTTAGAAATGAACAGATATCATTCTGTCATTTTTGTGGTTTCAACCAAGTACTGCATTTTGGACTCTTTTTGTTGACTATGAGGGCTACCACATTTCTTCTAAGAGATTACTGCCCACAGTGGTAGACACAATGATCATCTAAATTTAATTATCCCATTCTTATCCATTTTACTTCACTAATTCTTACAATGACAGTGTTCACTCTTGTCATCTATTGTTTGACCACTTCCAATTTACATTGATTCATGGACCTAACATTCCAGGTTCCTATCAATATTGTTCTTTATAGCATCCACAACTGACTCTGGTGTCCACTTTGGGTCAGCCTTTTATTCCTTTTGGAGCTATTTCTCTGCTCTTCTCTAGTAGCATA